>JAUMIR010000003.1:193871648-198671648 GCA_030847615.1 Gambelia wislizenii | reverse complement strand
GGATGGGCTTATATACACCTGGGGTGAGGGGGGAGGTCCTACCACCCAGAAGTTCTAAATGAGGTGCTAGAAGTTTCCAAAGTGCTCTGCACAGGCGTAGGATTAACCCATTGTGTGAATTCACAGAAGACCACTCGAAGAACTATAGTTACAGTAAGTAATCCATTCTTTTATAGCCTGAAGAAACTTCTTTTAAATGTATGGATGTAACCATTGACTATAGAAATGAACCTTGGGAACAGGTAAATGCAACTAGGAAATGTATCAGCAAAACCAAGGGAACCAAAGTCGGTGCAGATATGCATAAATTTGTCAGATTTATAAATATGTGTACCTCGACCAGTGCGAAGAAGGACGCTGCAGGGGAAACAACTCTTTTGATGACCTCCATGGTCAGAGACCAGAAGGCTTTGCATGTGGTGCAGGGTGCCAGAATGTGGCATGTAATGGGGTTGGGGTGATAGGCTATTTAAGGCCTGGCCTCCCCCTCATGTGCCTCTTCCGAGCATCGCAGCATGGCCCACCCTCCCACGCTCAGTGCAGTGTGAGTTTACTGGTTGCTTTGGCTAGGAATGGCTTTGGCTGTAGTGTTTTTGCCTAGCCCATACTGTGTCTGAGGGATTTTGATGATTGGCTTGACGTGGTGCCTTTAAATAGGCTGCCATTTGGCTGGTAGCGAGTGTAGTATGTGGGGAAATAATTATTATAATGTAATGCAATCTTGTGTACTCCATTCACATGCTAAGATAAGTCTAGGAATTTACCCAGCATGCTTCTGTTCTCCCAACTTCCCTTTATCTCATTTCACTAGGCAATTCCAGCCAACTGGAGTTGTGGGTCATTCAACACATGGCCTAATTTAAATATTATTGCTCTTTGTTTTAAAAAAAACTCTTTTAAGTTAGTGTCTCCATTCGGCTGAAGCCATGCCATGATGTTCACCATGCAGCCTCACCGCTAAAGGCTGGGTGAGTCTCATTCTACCCTAAACACTCTTATTTAGTTAGGAACCCTTTTAAAAGTTTGTTTTTAGTATGTAGATTAAGATTGATATACCTTCAGTAAACTTTTGATATGCATTTTTAAACTGACTCCTTTGTTTTTTTTAAATGACTCTTATTCATTGGGTGATCAGACCACAGACCACACTTTTAAATGTTAATTGAGGCTGTCTGTCTGCATTCTTAAGTGTCACTCTGCATGAATTTGAAAGTAAAAGTATTTTTATTTTTTAAAGAAGATACTTTTATTTCTTTTTAAAAGGGCTAGATTCCTGGAATTTTTTGTACATTTTTATTTTTAGACTCATACCTCCTACAGCGAGGAGGGGATTTAAGACTTTGGTGTACATCTTGGCACCCTTTTGGTGAAGGGTAGGGCTCTGGAATGGCCTCTACAGGTCCTGTGACCCAGGGAGGGGGTGGGTAAGGAGTCTACCCTTGAGGTTGACCTGAGGGTTTTGCTCTCACTTTTCAGTTCCTGTGACTTGGGTGGGAGTACCCTGGGTTTACCTTCCAGCAAGTGGCCAGGCAGGGAACAAACCAACTGTTGGGTTGCCCTCAGGGCTCAGGTGCTTCACCCAAGGGAGGGCTGAGGAGATAGTCTAGGGTAGACACCTGACCTCAGCTGGGCTCACTTTAGGTTGCTTCCCCTCTCTTGCTCCTTTCAGGTCTAATTAACTTAAATAGTATATACAATAGGTCAAATAAAATGGCCCTTTAACCCAACTTTCTTTGTCTGGTCTTGTTGGTCATCAGTAGATCTGGGATGGATAACACATGGTTCATTATCCACACACAAGAAGAGGCAGCAACAGTTTGCCTTTGCCTGAGCCTACATTTGCCAAGCATTTCCCTCAGGGAAAGACTCCAACCCTCATCTCCTCTCCTCCACTGAGTTACTTGGGTGTGAACGACTTTTGCACTTTGAACTTGATTTTCAGCAATTGACATAAGCTGAGGATGAAGGGGGAAAGCAGCAGGAGGAGAGAGGAACTGTGACATTTTTAAAAAGGTTGATAAAGGGGATGACAGAGGACTGCCCCTGCCAGATAAGGGCAGTTGGAGGTTATGGCTAAGCACATCTAGGCCAGGAGTCAGAAACCTTTTCCTGTGCAGATATTTTGGCCTACAACTTATATCAGTACCACCCAGCATGACCCATAGCAGTGGCGGACAGAATGTAGCCTCTCAAAGGTGTGTTTGTGACCCTTTGCCCCTTTAAACTTCCAGGACAGCCTTTTTTCCAACCAAAAAAGGAAGAAAAATTGCCTGCCCTGTCTTTCAGGACTAAATACCCTAAAGGCACCAGATTCTGTCTGATTCTGGGAACTAAGCAGGGTCAGCCCTGGTTAATACTTGGATGGGAGACCAATGAATACCAGGTGCTGTAGAGTCGGTCAAAATAATCCTCATGGAATTCACTAGGAATACGATCTGTCTTAATGGGAACCCACATCAATGCATCATGTTTGGAAGGGGGGCAGCAAAAAATTCCAAGAACTACGCGTGACGAGCCTTCATAGTTTTTCCTGGAGTTTTTAAAAAGCTCCATGTGGAATGTGCATTCCCACTCATTGGGACAAACTATTCTATTTGAATTGCTTTCCCATAGGAGAAGAAGCGCAAGCTGATTAACTGGTTGAGCACAGGGGGCAGACTTGCTAACAGGGCAAGTACCTGCTACCACCATGTTGGATTTTCACCTTAGTGAGTGATTGCTAAGGCAATAAAATGATGATTTGTATTATCTTTCTTTCTTTTTTTGTAAACGTGAAATATTGCTTGCGTGCACCATGGGAAAAGTTTTTTTTTTTTTTTAAATGGTGGTGGCAGATTTAATTCACTCGTGGCCACCATCTTGGCTAGAGGGCATGTGAAGTTTATGGGGGCTGTAAAACTGTTAAGACAAGTTGCAGTTGCTGTGAATTGCTATTACTGTGGAGCAATCAATTTTTTTCAGGCTCGTATAGACGAGAGCTATATTTCAGAGGAAGGAACTGGCAAAACCACCTCTGAGTATTTCTTGCCTAAGAAAACCCTGTAAAGTTCATTAGTCATAAGTCAACAGGCATAGGGTGACTTACTTTCATATGCAGAGGACTGAGGTGAAAATGTTAAACTTTACACACAGAGAAAGGGGGGAGGGAGCTGAGAGAGAGAGAAAGAGAGAGAGATAAATGATTCCAGTAAAAACACCAAATCATTGCATTGCCAAGTTTTCTCCATTGTTTCTGATGTAAGACAACACTAGCTGTATTACACACAAACACACACACACACAGCCATTAGCCCACAACCAGTGTGCATTGCATCATGCTGTACGTTTGGAACTTCTGCTTCACTTTACCCTTCCTTCTTGGAGTGCACCCACAGCACATAATATGCAGTAAAATAATTGGTTCTAGTTATTAAGATTTGCCTTTCTCTCTTTTGCACTCTTCATTAAGCACTCTGAGAGATTTGACCAATAATTCTACTTTTTATTTCTTCCTATTATTTCTCATATTTTATGATACCTACCAGGACCTGCACTTAGTGATGATGAGCCAAAATATCATTATTCCAGTTCTTCTTTGACTCACCATTTCTCACTATAGGGTTTTTTAAAAGGGATGTAACCCAATTTATTTAGGGACATTGCATTTCACTAGACTATATTTGTTTCTTTTCTTTTCCTCTTCTAATTTTTAGCTTTTTTGTATTTAAAAGGGAAGGAAGTTTATCCCACATACCTGTGCTCTAAACTGAACTTGTATTGCAGCTGTTGTATGGTGTTATGGATAGTCTAGTACCAGGATCCAGGTTCAAATTTACCCTACCACCTGTGGACTCCATTGGGTGGTTCTGGTTCATGTGCAGTTTATTAGCTTTGTTACCTGACCTTACACTTCCTCCAACAAATGATTCATAATTTGGCAATGTTGGACATTCTCATGAGGTCTAGGTAGACCAGGGCAGACCGAAAATGGGTTCAAGTGAAGGTCACCCAAGACATAACAAAGATGTCTTAGAAATTCCCAACAAACATGCCCAAGATAGAATTAAGCAGAGCCCCTTAGGATCAGAGTTATCAAGGTGGAATGTGCTAATCCTCTCTTGGACACTCCTAGCAGTGAGTAATACTCCAAAAACAAACAGTGACCAGAACACCCATTATCCCCACAAATCCTTTGTAAATGTTTTTCCTCACACCTCTTCTTTTCCACAATAAGGAGGCTGCCATAAACCCATCAAACTTAACATCTCAGCCATTAGTGGCAATTACCAAAGTTGGAGTTTCCATTGTTCAACTGTGGGAAATTCATCTAAGCATGGCTCTACACTCAAACACCCCTTCAGGATATGAAATTAGGTATAAATATTAGCCCCAAACAATAGACATGTGTGCACAGTTCTTATGACACTGTCATTCTGCTGGTTTGATGTGTCACCCTCAGTTTCACACCTGAGTCTTCTTTGCTGCATGAATGTCTGCTCTTTAGGTCTGGTAAATATTGCCCATGTTTACTCAAATCTATTCCTTTATCCAACTCTTTCTACCTCAATTCTTCATTAGCCTTGTGTGGCTTCTTGTGATTGTAAGTGCATGTGTGAATGCTTCCGTTTTTATTTTCCAATAAAAACCATTTTATTTACTTTAACCTCAGAGTTTTGACAGTGAATACTAGTATACACAGGAGCAAAGGTCTCGCAAGTCACCCAGCCTCTTGCAGCCATACCTTTGAGCTAATTAAAATTTTCCCCATTTAATATTGCAAGTCAAGTGTCCTGAGTGGGTCCTCATGGACCCCACATATTTGGATAACAGTTTGACTTGCCTTGCTAGTTTGTTGTGGGTTGTTGTAGCTTGTTGTGAAGATAAAATGGATCCATGGGGAGAAATACTACTCTGAGCTTCCTACAGCAATGTTTTGCATTTGGGGTTTGAAAGAGAAAGAAAGAAGAAATCAAAAGTAGAAATCGAATGGACACTTGCTTGAAAGTAAGCCACACTGAACATAATGGGATACTGTTGCTGCGTGCTTTATGGAAAACCCAAGGCAAACCTAACACAGGGTTTTCTTGGCAAGAATTGTTCAGAGGGGGTTTGCCATGTCCTTTCTCTGAGGCTGAGAGAGTGTAACTTGCCCAAGATCACCCAGTGGGCTTCCCTGGCTGAGTGGGGATTTTAACCCTGGTCTCCAGATTCATAGTCCAGTGTTCAAACCATGCTATCTGCTGGTGTTTGGTTCCAGGGCCCCCTGTGGATACCAAAATCCATGGATGTACAAGTTCCATTATATACAATAGCAGAGTAAAATGACATCCCATATATAAAATGGCAAAATCAAGGTTTGCTTTTTGGATTTCTTTTCTTTTCTTTTCTTTTCTTTTCTTTTCTTTTCTTTTCCTTTTTTTTTTTTTTTTTTGCAATGTTTTCAAACTGTGGTCGCTTGAACCTGTGGATGCAGAATCTGTGGATATGCAGAACCAACTATAAATCTAGATAAATTCTCCATATTCATGATCGCTATTTAGGAGATCATCAGGCAGGAATGAATAATCCCACAATCTCCACTCCCACACCTGTCCCATCCCTGTCCCACCACAATCACCTTCCCCACCGCATTTACCTCCTCTCCAGTTGTTCCGGAAGCCCAGGAGTGAAAGGAGCTATAATGGAGCTTCCTCACTTCCTGGATCGAAATCCCGTGGATTCTTGCAAAAAGACGTGAGTGTGGGAATATCAAAAATAAAAATAACCAAAGCAAGGTGGCAGCAAGCACAAAAACACACTTTAAAATGTTAAAGTAACCTGGGGAGAGCCATAAAAAGTGTGTCACTTACCTAGATATCCCAGTCTCACCCGGAAGTGTTCTGGCAGGGACCTCCCATTGACGCTGGGATCTCACCAGCATTACTGGGCACCTTGTCACACACATGGAAATCCATGACAGAAACAGAATGGGGGGATCTATTGACAGCTTCTCCCAACAATAAAAAGCAGTGCAGGCAGAACGGGAGCAGAATGGGTGCATAACAATGGGGGACGACGACATCTGATAAGGGAGCCCTTTTGCGATCTCCTGGCATTCCTGTAACACCACTTTAAACGTGTCTGATAATCTTCTTAGGAGATTTTCAGACCTGCCAAAATGCCTGTTTGCCGTGCGAGCAGCCTCCCGAGACTGCTGAGCGGCAAGGGTCTACTTCGGACGACGCTGTGCCTCTCGCGAAACCGTCCGTGTCACTTCCGTGAAGCTTCAGACGGCTCAGCGCCATATTTCAATCATGGAGGTTGCCCGAGATTGAAATATGGCGCTGAGTCGTCCGAAGCTTCACGGAAGTGACACGGACGGTTTCGCGAGAGGCACAGTGTCGTCCGAAGTAGACCCTTGCCATGCAGCAGTGTCGGGAGGCTGCTCGCGCGGCAAACAGGCATTTTGGCAGGTCTGAAAATCTCCTTAGTCATGATTGTAACAGTATTGACATAACTGTAACTCCCGCATACACACCTACTTTACCAGGCAGCAACTGCATGAAAAGGAGGAAGTCCATTCTGCTGGCAATTTGGAGCATCAGTGAATTATGTTTCCATCATGTTTGGGTGGGGGTGTCAGGCCAGGAGAGGTTACTTATTTAACCATTTAGCTAAGTAGCTAGTGTAGAATACTGGCCCATGTTATTTTGGAAAGCCTTCATGTACAGCAATGCATAGGCATCATGGCAACTGCCTACCAAGTATCTTCTAGGCAAGTCCTCAAATTACCCAACTCCTCAACACTAAGGACTTTATCATACCACCTTCCATAAAATTTCTTTTACCAGCATATTTTTAAATGTCTTTATGTCAGCAAAAGAACCCCCCCCCCCACCAGACTTACCTTGATCAGCATAAAAGAGGCATCCCTGGCAGTAACGGAGCATGAATGGAGCTCCGATTACTTCCGGGTTCCAAATCTCCATGATTCTCACTGTCAGGCTCATCCCTGAATTCTGGGCATTGGAGTGGAATTCATGGAGGCCCTGACATGTAGCTAGTATTTTCTCAGGATTTTGGAATGCCAGAGAAATGAGCCAGGCCTCCTGGTTGGCATGGTAACGCAAGTCCTACCAGGAACTCAAGGCCACGCTCCCCTGCTACTCTTGCTCCCCCGTGTCTGTTCTCACGCTTGATGCCTTATTATCTCTGGATAGTTTACATTTACTTCAGTAGCAGCTTTGGAACTGTTCCTTATGCAAGCTTCTCTTCTAATAAAGAGATTTATTGAAGAACCCTGAGTTTGTGTTCTGCGTACATCACAGAAAGCTGCTACTCTGTAATCCTGAATCAAACGAAGCCCGCCATCAGCCTTGCGCCTAAACATCACCGGGGCCCCCACAGGCGAGGTTGAGGGCCTAATGAACCCTCGGGCTAAGTTTTTATCTATGAACTCTCGGAGCGCCTCCATTTCAGCTGGTGTCATGGAATAAATGCGGGGTTTGGGTAGGCTGGACTCCGAGAGTATCTCAATGGCACAGTCAAAAGCCCGGTGGGGTGGCAAAATGTCACATTCCCTCTCCTCAAACACATATTGCCACGCCTTGTACTCCACTGGCAGCCCTTTCAGCTCCCCTTTTACTAAGGCAGTTGTGAAATTCTGCGGCTCATCCACCAGGGGGCCCCCCTCCCCTGGGGATCCACCCCCCGCCCCGTGCTCCTTGATACACAATGGGTCTGTAAAAGTCAGTGTTTCTTTTATCCAGTCTATGGTAGGGTTGTGGTACTTTAGCCAGTTCAGACCCACAACTGCCGCGGGGACTAAACCTGGAGCAATCACAAACTGCAGTTCCTCCTGGTGGTTGCCCATCCTCATGTGCATGGGGCCAGTTATGCGCCGGGCGGGGCCCCCCTTCATCATCCCCCCATCCATCTGAGACAGCCACACAGGCTTGTCCAGCTTGACAGTATCAACGTTCAGTTCACGGACTAAGGAGGGATGCATAAGTACTTGGGTACAACCAGAGTCAATCATTAACATAACTTTGCGGGTGGGGCCCTCCCCTCCAACCCCCACTCGCGCTTTGATAAAGAACGGGCCCTTCACTCCACTCACCACGGCATCCGGGCGCCCTTCCGGATTAGCCCGCCCTCGGGCGCTCAGTAGGGCGGGCTGGGCCCGTTTCCCGCCGGCTCAGCGTCGGAAGAGTAGGACCCACTATCCTCGGGATCATCTGAGGACTCCCCTGCCGCCTGGCCCGCTGCCAGGGCCCTGGCCGTCGCCTTGGTCTTGGGTTTGGAGGGAGTCTTGGCGGACCCGGATCTCCCCTCGCTCCGCGCTGGCTTGGCGGCGGCGGGTTGCTCCCTTGGGCTCCTCTCTGGGCACTCCGCTATGCGGTGTCCGCTCCTCCCACAATGCAGGCACAGCCCCTTTCTCATCCTTCGCTCGCGTTCGGATTCCCCGGTGGTGCCTCCCCCAGAGCGAGCCGACTTGGTCTTCTTCCCGGGACCCCCAGCGGACTTCCCCTCGGTCCCGGCCTGGCGGCGCAACATCTTGATGCTGGCCTTCACCGACTCCACTTCCCCAGCTAGCCGTATCCACCCCATGAGGGTTTCGGGGTCTCCCTGGAACTTGGCCCACTCTAGAATGTCAGGGTTCAGGCCCTCCTGGAAAAACTGCACCTTGACCTCCTCTGGCCACTCCGGCACTTGGCTGGCTAGGCGGCGGAACTCAGCTGCGTACTCGGCCACTGGCATCGTGCCTTGCTTCAGGCTCCTAAGCTTGCTTCGAGCCCGCTTCCCTCTTAAGGGATCGTCAAACTGGGCCCTGAGAGCCATCAGGAACTCTTGGTAATTACCCAGTTCAGGGGCTCCCATATCATACAGACCCACCAACCACTGAGCCGCCTCTCCCTCCAGTTGGTTGGACACATACTGCACTTTCTCAGCCTCAGACTGGAACTCCCCTTCCCACTGGGTCATGTAACTCACCACTTGAGTCATGAAGTAGGGTAGTTTTGCTGGATCCCCATCGAACTTCGCCTTCAGGTGCCGGTGTTTCCAGCCCCGGGGTCGCTCCTGCGGCTCAACCGGGCCAGCCCCCACCGGGGGAGCCGGTCCAGGAGCCGGCAGGCCAGGTACAGCAGGGGGCTGAGCGGGGACTCCATCCCCGGGTGCCTGGGCCGCCGCAGGTGGCGCTGGGGGAGGCTGGGCCCCTCCAGGGGCTGGTGGAGCCTGAGGGGTTCTGTGCAGGAGTTCTAGGAGCACCTCCCGTATCTCACCCATTTGCTGTTTCAGTTGAAGAACCTCGGTTCCAACTTCTGCCAGGGAAAACTTCGCTTCTGGCTCTCTAGGCCCCTCACCCTGGGGTCTATCCCACCGGGACCTGCGGTCTTCTCGGCGTCCGGCCCCTGCCCATGGCCAGGCAGGGCCCAAAACCTCTCGCACCGGAGTGCCGAAGCTTGGCAGGCTGCCCCTCCCTGGAGCCAGCTCCATCCCCAGCTCCCAGGGCTCAGTGGAGGGTCGAAATACTGCAGCCCTCCGGCGGTCTCGGTCTCGGCTGGCTCCTCCAGCTGCGGCAGCTCAGGCACCCGGGGATGGAGTGTTTCTCAAACACCCCGACCCCTCCCAACCCTTCGTGGTCCAAGTGGACGCATCTGATGTGGCTATGGGTGGTGTTCTGTTGCAAAAGGGGGAGGAAGGGGATTTGAGGCCATGTGCCTATTTATCCAGAAAGTTCAATGACACGGAACGAAATTGGCCGGTGTGGGAGAAAGAGGCAGGTGCCATCAAGTTGGCACTAGAGACGTGGCGCCACCTACTGGAGGGCTCACCCAAACCATTCGAAGTTTGGACTGATCATAAAAATTTGGAAGTATTGGCTACCCCTAGGCGTTTGAGCCCCAAGCAGGTCAGGTGGGCCAGTTTCTTTTACCGATTTAATTTCACCTTGAAATTTATCCCGGGGAAGAGGAATTTTCTGGCTGACGCTTTGTCCAGGCTACCACAGCATGAGAGTAAGCGCAAGGAGGTCATTGATACCGTTTTTTCTCCTTCCCACTTGGGGCTAGCTGTCCTCACTCGGAGCAAAGCCAAGGAACAGAAATCCACTGCTAGCCCTGCTCAGGTGCCGGGTCCTACAGAAATTGACGGTGATTCCCCCTTGGCACCTGGACCGGTGCCCCAGCCCTTGCACCCCGAACCACCTTCCCCCGATCCGGGGACCCGGGCAGTGTCCCCTACGGCGGATGGCTCTGCCACGCCCACTGTTTCTCAAGGGGAGAAAGGAGGGTGGCATTCTCAATTGGCCTCGGAACTGCCCCTGGACCAGTGGTTCCTGGCTCACCCCAATGAGGTGACTGTGAAGGATGGGGTGGCCTGGAAAGGGGATCGCCTGTATGTTCCTGAAGTCTTGAGAGCGGGTATTCTCAAACAGTGCCATGATGTCAAGAGTGCGGGACATTTTGGGTATCTCAAAACTTTACATTTGGCCCGGAGACAGTTTTGGTGGCCCCGTATGAGGAAAGAGGTGGAGGAATATGTGAAGGGGTGTACCACTTGTGCAGTGTCAAAAGGGGGGTCAGGGAAGCCCAAAGGTTTGCTCCACCCTCTACCTACCCCAAACAAGCCCTGGGAGGTCATTAGCATGGATTTTATTGTGGAATTACCAGAGAGTAGGAAAAAGACGGTTATTTGGGTGGTGACTGATTTGTTCTCAAAGCAAGCGCATTTTGTAGCCTGTAAGAAACTCCCCACGGCCTCCCAATTAGCCAAATTGTTCATTCAGCATATTTATCGGATTCATGGCATTCCGGCCAAGATTGTGTCGGATCGGGGGGCACAATTTACCTCGCAGTTTTGGAAGGCTTTCACAAACCTTCTGGGGGTGGAGCTCGGTCTCAGCAGCTCCCATCATCCCCAATCGGATGGACAATCGGAACGAACGAATCAGACTCTGGAACAATACCTAAGATGCTATGTGAATTTCCAACAATCTGATTGGGTTGATCTTCTACCTTTTGCTGAAGTGGCCTACAATAATGCCACTCACCAGAGCACTGGGCTCTCGCCGTTCAAGGTTGTGTCTGGGCATGATTTCGGTCCCCTCCCCTTGTTGGCGGGGTCCCCCAACTCTGACCCCGTTTCGGTCTCCCAGTGGAGTCAAAAGGTCAGGGATGCATGGCCTCATGTAATCTCGGCCTTGGACTTTGCCAAAGCACGCTACAAACATTATGCTGATCAGAAACGGGATCCTTCCCCCAAATATGCAGTGGGAGATATGGTTTATTTGTCCACCAAATTCCTTAAGTGTCCCCAACCCTCTAAGAAGTTGGGAGCCAAATACATTGGGCCTTTTCGTGTTGTTAGGATGGTAAATCCTGTAGCTTTTGAACTGTCTTTGCCTAAGTTATACCGTCATGTACATCCTGTGTTTCATTCCAGCCTGCTCAAGCCCGTGAACCCTCCGGACAAACACCACCCGGTTCCAGAACCTGCTCCTCAGCCGATCCTGGTGGATCAGGAACAACATTTTGAAATTTCTGAGATTCTGGACTCTAGACTTCACCGGGGAGGGTTACAGTATTTGGTAAAGTGGAAACACCTGCCTTTGGGCCATGCGGAATGGGTTGCTTCTGAGCATGTCAATGCCAAACGCTTATTGCGAAAGTTTCATGCCCGCTTTCCCGATAAGCCGGGCTGAGAAAGGGGGAGGGTTGATCTTCAGGGGGGCAGTATGTCAGGCTCATCCCTGAATTCTGGGCATTGGAGTGGAATTCATGGAGGCCCTGACATGTAGCTAGTATTTTCTCAGGATTTTGGAATGCCAGAGAAATGAGCCAGGCCTCCTGGTTGGCATGGTAACGCAAGTCCTACCAGGAACTCAAGGCCACGCTCCCCTGCTACTCTTGCTCCCCCGTGTCTGTTCTCACGCTTGATGCCTTATTATCTCTGGATAGTTTACATTTACTTCAGTAGCAGCTTTGGAACTGTTCCTTATGCAAGCTTCTCTTCTAATAAAGAGATTTATTGAAGAACCCTGAGTTTGTGTTCTGCGTACATCACACTCACGAGAAACTGCAAACACGGGAAATTCAAAAATATATCAAAAAATAAACCACAGTACACACAAGCACAGAAACACACTCACAAAGTCCCAAGAACATGGGGGGGGGGTTATAAAAAGAGCATCCCCTACCTGGCTGTCCCAATCTCACCTGGAAGTGTTTGCCCATTGATGCTGCATTCGCATGAGTACAATGGCACAAAGTTTCAAACATTGGCAATGCTGGCAACAAAGTGCCAAGGCTGATCTAATGACGGCTTGGGACATCAATAAAAAACAGCAGTTTTTTTTAACAATATATTATCGTGAAAGGATGATGTAATCTGGTATACATGCCCTTTCGCGATCATTAGGCATCTTTATGATGCATATTTGCCTGGTCTGATAAAGTCCTAAGGGAGTGACACCAAATTACAAGAGCTATCATAACAATCTGCACCCAGAGTCATCTGTTCCTCCACTAAAGATGAGCATCCAGTTCTGTTGCTATCCAAAATCTTAGGCAGTACTCCCAAAGTCTGCCAAACTACATTATGCCATTTCCAAACTCTCCATGGTTGACAGTTGAAGAACCATGATGGGAAATTACAGAATGATTTAGTCTGTCTAAGTCCACATAGCTGTCAGGGAAAAGAGCAAGGTCAACATGGATTGACTTATTTGAACAGCATCTGTGAAGTTTTGTAAAGGGTAAACACAAGGAGAAAACATGTCTTCTAGTATTTTATGAATATTTTAAAATAAATGAAAAATAAGTGTTGTTGTATGTATTCTGTTTTTGTATGGTGTGTATAATCTGTGTTGACTCAAAACACCCTTGGAAAGTCATCACTTGGTGCTCCAGTCAATGCAAGATGGACACAACTATCTGAATACCTCCATTAGTATTCACCCAAGTGAATAACTCACTAGGTTTATTAGTGCAATTAATGCAAAATATGGCAACCAGATTGGTTACTGGTGCATCTATGAGTGATCATATTACATCAATACAGTAGGGGCCCCGTGTCCACAAGGTATTGGTTCCGGGCCCCACCGTGGATAACGAAATCCATGGATAATAATGAACACCATTGAAAATAATGTTACTTCTGGTTTAAAATACCATAAAGTTGCCTTGGAGGACCTAGAAAATGGCTAGAAAGGACACATTTTCTAGGAAGACTCTATGGAAGTTGAGCTGAAACTGAAACCATGGATAATTGAATCAGTGGATAATGAATCAGCGGATATGGGGGTCCTACTGTATTAAAATCACTCCACGGGTTACCAGTTAGTTTCTGGGTAAGTTACAAAGTGTCAGTTGTTACCTTTAAGGCCCTACGTAGTTTGGGTTCAGGTTATCTATGGGATCGCCTTCTCCCACGTAATCCTCCCTGTAGATTCGGGTATTCTGGGGGATGTTTACTTCAGTCAGCCAGGACCGGACTGGCAACTGTTAACCAGAGGACTTTTTCATCAGCCTCCCCAAAATTGTGGAATGACCTGCCAGAAGTGATCCAATAGCTAGATATGCTATCTGCATTTAAAAGAGCATTAAAGACCAATCTCTTCCAGCAGGCCTATCCAGACAGTTTTAAAATTAGATTTTCCTTGGGGTTTTTCCAGGCTGTGAGTCCGTGTTCTGGAATACTTTCTTTCTGACATTTCGTCTGCATCTGTGGCTGGCATCTTCAGATAATGACTGGGTAGGAGTGTATGTGGAGCTTATATGCTGTGAACTCCTGTAGGGGAGGATATGTAAATTTGTGTAATTGAATGGTTAGTTTCTGGGTATAGAAATGCAAGGCTTGTTAGTGTCTGTTTGGCTAATGGTTGATTGATGGGCCATGATCTGCTGGGACTCCCCTTGTCCCCAGGTGGAATTCCTTTGTAAGTGCTGAGTTTTTATTCTATTGTTCTTCAAAACTGGGAGCCAGATTTTGTTTATTTTTAAGGTTTCTTCTTTCCTGTTGAAGTTGTCCAGGTGTTTGTGGATTTCAGTAGCTTCTGTATGCATTCTGACATGATAGTTGTTGGCCTGGTCCAGAATTTCTGTGTTTTTAAATAGCATTTTGTGTCCAGGTTGGTTTATAACATGTTCTGCTATAGCTGATTTTTCTGGCTGGCCCAGTCTGCAGTGTCCCTCATGTTCCTTGATTTGTGTTTGAAAACTGCGTTTAGTGGTCCCTATGTAAACTTGTCCACAGCTGCATGGTATGCGGTAAGCTCCTGCAGCTGTGAGAGAGTCTCTTTTGTCCTTTGCTGAGCGTAGCATTTCTTGGACTTTCTTAGTTGGTCTGTAGATTGTTTGGAGGTTGTGTTTCCTCATCAGTTTCCCTATTCTGTCTGTGACTCCTTTGATGTATGGTAAAAATACCTTCCCTTTGGGTGGCTGTTTTTCTTCTTCATTCCTGTGGTTTTTTCTGGGTCTGGCTGCTCTTGTGATGTCTGATCTGGAGTAACCATTAGCCTTTTGAAGAACAATAGAATAAAAACTCAACACTTACAAAGGAATTCCACCTAGGGACAAGGGGAGTCCCAGCAGATCATGGCCCATCAATCAACCATTAGCCAAACAGACACTAACAAGCCTTGCATTTCTATACCCAGAAACTAACAATTCAATTACACAAAATTACATACACTACCCTACAGGGGTTCACAGCATATAAGCTCCACATATACTCCTACCCAGCCATTCTCTGAAGATGCCAGCCACAGATGCAGGCAAAACGTCAGAAAGAAACTATTTCAGAACACAGCCTCACAGCCCGGAAAAAAACCAAGGAAAATCTATGCATGCTGGCCATGAAAGCCTTCAACTTACACAGTTTTAAAATTATTGCATTTAATATGTATGTATGCTTTTTAACTGATGTTATATTCTTGGTGTTTATGTTCTTAACTGTGTTGTGTGTTTATTGTTGTATTTTAATCTGTTATTCCCTACCTCAATCCATAGGGAGAGGAATGTAAGAAATCACCACCACCACTAACTACCACAACAGGTATTGTTTACTTAGCATATACAGTTGTGATAACCTGTAGTTATAAATAGATTATTTCCAAACCTAAGAGCAGAAACAGCATGTTAACTGAAGTGAGAAAACACTGATAGTGGCGTTTTAGCTCATAACAATTCCCTAAAGAACTTCTTGAAACCTAACTGAAAAGTGGTCAGGTAACTATTGACTTCCTGTCATGGAATTTCCCTTTGAGTATTGCCATGTGTATTCTAAACAAAGCTTGAAAACACTGAAATATACATGACAATGCTAGAAATAAATCTACCACTGAAGCAGTTGTATACAAGCAAGGATGAGAATATGGAAAGAATACATATTGGAATATTTGTATAACTTGACATGCCATACAGTCCAATTAACTGAAGCATAGATCTTGTTTCTAAAGCTTTTACTAGGGAGATAACAACATGTTTTTTCTTTTGCTATCTCTTTCCAAAGCATTACCTGGAAGACCAGTTCAGGATAGTAACCATGTTGCTGAGTTCACATTCTTTTTCTGTCCAGCAATGAAGAACATAAGAGCCATACTGGATCAAACTGAAGTTATCTAGCCTAGCATTCTGTTCACATGTTGGCCAACCATTTGTATCCAGGAAGTGCAACCACATCCTCCATCTCACGGTCTTCAGCAACTGATAGTTCTGAAATCATAGTTTCCAAGACAAGGGAAGTAATAGTCCCGCTATATTCTGCACTAACAGGTCCTATCTGGGATACTACATTCAGTTCTGGGTGCCTTGTTTTAAGAGGGATTTAGACATGTTGGAGAAGGTTCAAAGAAGGGGAACAAGGATGATAAGAGGTATGGAGAACAAAACATATAAGGAAAGGCTGGAGGAGCTGGGCATGTTCAGCCTGCTGATGAGAAGACTGTGGGGTGATATGATCGCACTCTTTAAATATCTAAAGGGCTTTCCTTTAGATATTTAAAGAGAGGAGGGTGCAGGTTTATTGTTTGTTCTCTGCTGTCCCAGAGGATAGGGACCTGATCTAGTGGTTTTAATTTACAGGGGGGTAGATTTCAATGAAACATTAGAAGGAACTTCTTGATGGTAAGAGCAGTTCAGCAATGGAACTAATTATCTAGAGAGGTGGTGGGGTCTTCTTCTCTGGATGTCTTCAAAAAGAGGTTGGACAATTACCTGCAGAGGATGCTCTAGTTGGAATTCTTGCACTGAGCAGGAGTTGGATTGGATGGCTTATGTGGCTTCTTCCAGTTCTATGGAATTTATCACACCAGCTTCTTTTTCACAGCAATCACACTAGTGAAGCAAAAATGGGAACATACCTGTTTGAAAACATTCAGTATCACACTGTCTCTTCAATCATGTGAGTGTGCTGTGATTGTGCTGCTTTGACAAACTTCTGTCCTCTGTAACCCCATCTTCAGTGCATGCGTGCCTTTTTAAAAAAAATGTTTTTGCCATGATTCCATAATTATGGGGAAATGATAGAAACATTTTTATTTTATCATTTCCCTGTAATAATTACAGCATAAAACAAAAAGAAAAGAGAAAGATACAGAGAAAAAACTATCTTGGCCATTTGGGAATAGCAAGGGGGAGGAGGGGGAGAAGAGGTGAAGAAGAGGATCATGCCCCTCATGCCACATGACTTCCGTCATACCGCTAATGCTGCGGAAGGGACTTATCATACAAAGGGGAATACTGGCATAGCAGTGGTATTGAGAGCCATTGATGGGCTTTCCCATCAATTAAGAGGTGTTCTATAGGAACGCCTGAATTCAAACCAACAATGGGATAGAGAATACATTGTGTGATAACTACTGGCCAAATTTACAAATACCTTGCTGTAATTCTGGAATAGTAGCCTCCTGTGATAAAGCCCTATGATCTTTGATTCTGTTCTATGATATTCAGAGGCACACTACCTCTTATGAGTAATTAAATCCCACAGATAGAATTCTCCTCTTCCTTGTACAGCATGGTAGTGATTTTTAAAAAATTAAAACTGGTGACTCATTGGTTTACTAAATGTATGTTTCCTTTTCTTAAAAAATAACAGGGTACTTGTAAAAATGCTAACATTCAAATGAAGAAGAAATACAATTAAAATCTAAAAGCAGATTAAAACACAATTAAAATCCACCAATAAAAAGAAAATAGCAGCATCTAGAACTTCTGTAGCCCATCTTTCCCTGGCCTTCCTTTATGATGACTGGGACATTCTCAGTTGTATGTGTGTGCATGTATGTGCCTTCAAGTCACCTTTGACTTATGGTGACCTCATGAATTTCATAGGATTTTTGTAGGCAAGGAATATTCTAAAGTGGTTTTGCCAGGGCCTTCCTCTGAAATATCAACTGGGAGCCAATATAATTCACTGCTCTTTTACAATGTAATAAAGACAATTATGCTATAAAAATTATGTGTGTATTTTTGTGGATTATTGAACGTACAGTGATCACACACTACCAAGGGACTCAGTTTTTTACAATCACTATGTACAATACACAGAAATAATAAAAATAACACCCATACAGTGTAATTCCAGTATAACAGTGTTTAAAATTTCTTACCGTCACTTTTCAAAATGATAGTCACACTCATATAGTGTGCACGAGAAAATCTTTGTGGCCTCAAGTGCAGAAACCTCTAATATTGTTAATGAAACAATAATCACACTCATATAGTGTGGTAATTATAGAAAAATGAACTTAATGATTCTACACATCATGTGTTCATTGATGGTTGTTGTTGTTCATGAAACAATAATCACATTCATGTAGTGTGGCTACTTGCAATAAGAAACTCACAATAGCTATATGTAATTCACAAATTAACAATAGTTTTCAATATTGTCCTTGTAAACTAAGATCATATGAATGAACAGCAGCAATTCTAAGACTATAGAACCAAATGGTTAATACTTTGTAACAACATCATGAAGATACATAATCCATTATAGCTTAATACTTGGTAACAGTCTGGTAACACTTTTACTATCCGTTGACTGTTTCGCTGATATGGTATTATAATACTTTCACTATCCATTGACTGTACCGCTGATATCAGATAATTGTGGTGAGGAACTTTTAAGGTGGTATATATGAGAATGATTTGAATAACTGAAGCAGGCAGAAGCAGCAAATTGTAGTGAGGAACGTTTAAGGGGGTATATATGAGAATGACTTGAATAGCCGAAGCAGGTAGCAGCAGATGACGACAAGCCCCGGGAAGTTTCAAATAGCCATTTCAACAATTACTGTCTTCCTCAGTGCTTATTTCTTTTCTGTCCCATCCTGCTTATCTGATACAGACTATATAAATATATAATAATGAAATTATCATAAAGAGTATATTTACCTTCATTGACATATGCTTAATTTGCATCATAGAAAGCTGTATTGGCAGCCATGGGTAAGCTATCCTCTCACTCTGCCCCTCTATTATACTTTCAATTAATGAATACCAGGTGACATAAATCACATATACCTAATATTGTTAAAGAGAAAACAGTCTCCCTCTAGTGTAGAACCTGACTGAAATGGCTGAAATGCAAATACTTAATTATAAATTAACAAACTAACAAAATTACAGAAATGCCGAAAATTCAGTGCATTCATTTAAGCCACAAGGATGAATAGATCGTAATTTATACATCACATTGTAGGAATCTATTTTGTACGTTGATCCTCTCATACGGTTTTGTTTTAATGACTTCCAATACACAAAATTTAAGAGACTCTGGAAGGTGTTTGTCTGAAACAAAACGTTCAACCAATAGATTCTCTAAATTTTTATTGTGGATTCTACTTTTATGCTCTGCCATGTGAGAACGGATGGATCTACTTGTTTGACCTGTGTACAAAAGACCACATGGACAAATGATAACATATATTACATTTTTGGTGCCACAATTTGAAAACGATTTTAAGATGTACCTATCCTTAAATTCAAGTTGCCTGTTGACTTAAGGTGACCTCATTAATTTCATAGGATTTTCATAGGCAAGGAATATTCTGAGGTGGTTTTGCCAGTGCCCTTCTCTGAAATATAGCATATAGCACCTGGTATTTGTTGGCAGTCTCCCATCCAAGTAGTAAGCAGGGCCAACCCTGCTTAGCTTCCAAGATCAGACAAGATCTGGTGCCTTTAGAGTATTTAGGTGGCTTCTAGAGATGTAGCCCAATACATTTGGAGGACTCCGAATTGGAGAAATCTGCTATGAGAATTGTCAGCTGAAGCTTCTGCTCAGCCCCCACCCCTAGCCTGCTGTCTGGCCTTGCTGTTGTCTGTGTATCTCTGCTGTCATCCTTCATCAATGGTTGAAAACTGTTCCAAGGCATGGTGCTGTCTGAGGTGCAGCAGAAGGATGGCTGCAGAGGTGTCCATGCACTTCTACTGTCATCCCCCACTTGCCAGAATCAATTGTTTCCAAGTGCTGAAAGACTGAAGAGACCAGGGAGACATAAGGAGGAGGGAAATGGTAGAAATCTCTATTCTGTGTCATTCATCATTTCCTCAGAAACCTGTTACCTTATTTCTGCTTCTTTTTTCCTAGCTTTCATTTGCTAGCAAAAACGTTATTAATTAAGTTGTTACTCAGCAGCGGCTCAGTATACATGCTTGCTATCAGCTTTCTCTCCCTGGTCAATCTGTCTTCAGTCTGGAACTGACCAACTTGCCTTATTTGTTGTCTTTCTGCCATCATTGCAGGGTCAGCCCTGCCATTAGGCAGAGTAAGGTAGCTGCCACAAGCAATAGATTTTGGGCATAATAAAAGAGTAGCAAATAATTCTTTGGTTGGTGATTGTTATTCTGTACTTCTACTGCAATGGACTGGGAAATGTGCTTGTGGGGTTTTCTGCCTGATGTGCCAAAATATATTGCTTTCGTTTGTGGTACTCTGCTCCTTGAATTGGGTGAGTCATGGGAAGAGGGGCATTTTCTGCTGTACCTGAGACAGCAAATGTATTTGGCCAGCTTTCAACCGTTGATCCAGCAAGACCGGTGAAGCTGTTGGTTCAGGTATCCAGTCCCAGAAACTGATAGAGGTTTCACAAGAACTCTCTTGTGTTGTTGGACTCCATTTTGGATTCCTCCTATTGTTATCTTAAGAAGGTATTGACTTTTTAAATGCAAACATTCTCCCAACAGCATGGACTGCTTTGTGACTTGGCATATTGAAGGAAGGGTATAGGTTGTATTTGTTAAAGAGAGAGGTATGAATAATTTATATGTATGTATAACTATTTCTTTTTCTTCTCTTATTTCTTTTCTTAATTTCTTAATTTCTTTTCTTAATTTCTTAATTTCTTGGTATTTTAAAGTTCATAATACAAAGACTTCATAGATTCATAGAATCATAGAATCATAGATTTGCAGAGTTGGAAGAGACCACGGGGGCCATCCAGTCCAACCCCCTGCCACGCAGGAAATCATGATCAAAGCATCCCCGACAGATGGCCATCCAGCCTCTGCCCAAAGACCTCCAAGGAAGGAGACCCCACCATGCTCCGAGGGACATCTATTGCCTAATGCCTTTTACTGCTACTACACTTGGGACCTTTGGCATGCACTGTATGTCCTTTGCATCCCCTTTAGTATCCTCCTAATATCCCTTCCTCACTGCTGATTTGAACTGGGACCTATTAAAAGATCAGAGCATTCCTTCACTGGTGGATTCTGCTTAGGAACAGTTCTCATCTAATATAACATTGTGATGGCATGCAGAACTCCAGGTACAGCTTGTTGTGCGAATGAGTCAAAGGGCCCATCCATCAAAAGTAAGATTCTGTTGTTAGGCACCATATAGCTGATACAGTTCTGCTGGATTTAAGTCTGGCTCCTGCTTGTCCAGCAATAGTGGATCTTTTTCCATTTCTACAGCCAAAGGATATGGACAGGAACCTTGGAGAGGCAAAGCCATGACATATATTCTAGACCTCCTGGGTCTTTAAACAAGCCTGAGGGGAACTGGGCAAGTGGCAAATGCCTGTTTACAGCAATATAGGGTCCCAATAAGCCTGAAGAAAGCTGTTGTAAAATGTCTACTGATAAAACCTTTCCTGGAGCCCATTATATTGGATAACTGGAGCTGGCTACTGGGCCATACAATTCACTTGTTGCAACAAATCTACTGGCTGCCAGTCCATTTCTCTACACAGTTCAAAGTGCTGGTTATGACATTGTTGTTGTGTGCCTTCAAGTCACTTCCGACTTATGGCAACTCTAAGGTGAACCTATCATAGGGTTTTCTTGGCAATATTTTTTTCAAAGGAGTTTTGCCATTGCCTTCCTCTGAGGCTGAGAGAATGTGACTTGCCCAAGGTCACCCAGTGGGTTTCATGGCTGAGCAGGGATTCAAACCCTGGTCTCCAGAATCATAGTTCAACATGCAAATCAATATGCCACACTGAGTATGGTGTACAGAGTCCTATATGGGGCAGGGGCAGCAATTTGAAGGACCTGTTTTCCTATATGAGCCTGCCTGGGCTCTAAGATCTTTAGGGAAGGCCCTTCTCTCAGTCCTATCACCTTCACAGGCATGTCTGGTGGGAACACAAGAGAAAGTGTTTGCTTGGGAATTCCCTCCCTAGGGAGGTTAGGACGGCTACAACCTCGCTGTACTTCTGCAGGCAAGTGGAAACCTTTCTATTCCCACAGGCTTTTAGAAACTGAGGTCAAGAGCTTTTAAAACAGTGTTGTTTTGCTGACTTTAAATGTTCATCTTTTAATGAATTTGGCTTAAATTGTTTTAATTCTATGGTTTAATCCCAAAATGAAACAGAAAATTACTGAAAGTTTCACTGTTTCACAGATTCAAAATAAGTGCTTGAAAGTTCTTTATAGGTCAGTTTAGGTCAGTTTAGTTTGAGAATCTCCTGGAATGTGAGAGCCATTTTGGAAGGATGAACTAATTCTCCCCTCCCCTTCACCTAAAGGGAGGTATCAAGCTAGGTTTGTGTATCAGGGAACAATAGAGGTATTGGGGAGGGGAACAAACAGAATGAGAAAAGGAAAATGAAGCTACAAACTCTCTTCAGAGATCTGAGGTAGGGCTGCTTTGGGAAGTAAAGAAAAGACAGTGGCTGACCCATTGTGTTAGAAACATGGGTCTATTCCAGTCAGTATAGAAAGAGGGAGAAAAATGCATTGTTAAAAATAAAAGAGACACATGAGTGACACACTGCCTAGGTAGGTCTTACTTCCCACATCTCCAGTCCGTTTTCTTTCAAACTGCCAAACACATTGGAACTTGGCTTAAGAAAGAAGAGCTGGTCAGACATCAGCAGTGAGATAAGTGTCAGGTAGCGAAGGATTCTGTAATCTTCACTGAATACTGCTTCTGAATTCTACCGCTCCTTTCAATGTGTTTGATACAAACCTTTTTTTTAAAGCACACACCATGGGCCCATCTACATGAGGTTGGGAAATCCCAAATACCTTGTAGTATTGGCATCTCACAGCAGCAGTGACATGTCCAAATGGTTTTTCTGGCCTCGGAAGCCCCAATAAGCCTCTCAGTCCTGATGGCAGCTGTGAGTGATTTACTCACATTAGTTCTTCACCACCACCATTGTTTTTTTTAAAGTCATCCCAAGGTGCACTGGTGCAATAGAGTGACTTTCCAAGTTTATAGGAAAGTAAAACGGAAAATATTTAGCGATTGCTAAGGCAAAAATCCAACATGGTGGTAGTGGGCGCTTGTCCTCCTAGCAAGCTCTGTCCCTGCTCTCACCCAGCCAATCAGCTTTGTGCTTCCCTTTGAGTTTTTTATTGTTCTATAGTCCAAATGAGCAAAAATGCGCACTCACCTTGCAGTTTTGGAAAAAGTGCGGGGAAATCTGCAATGGCTTTTAGTGCATTGTTTTTGCTGTTTTGCCCCCCCCCCCTTCAAATAGTGTGGATTGGTGCTGGATCCTATTTAGTCAGGTAGGATTCCCAGAAAATTCCATGAGGGGTATTTTCACCATTTAGACGGGCCCCATATCTAGTTGGGCCCTGACGGTTGTTCTACTTCCATCTGAACAGTGAGATTTATATAACTGCTGCTGAGAGAATGCTACAGTGGCCAAGGCTCTTGAGATTTGGTATTCTTTTGTTAGACTGAGGCTGCTAATGTTATACATGCTGGCATGGGAGTAATTTATTTGAACTCAGTAGGGCTTACTTCTCCACTGATGAGATCACTCAGATCTTCAAGGCATTCCAGGTATGTGGAGTACCTACCTGGCTCATTGCTTTGTTCACTTCCCTCAATGTTGTGGCCTTGGATAATGTGCAAGAATGCAGTTCAGGCTGCTTAAACATAACCCATCATGCAGCAGAAAAAAGGATGGAAAACTCCAGCAGTGCTGGGGTCCAGTTTTCCTGTCCCTGGTGCTCATCAGGGGCAAAGTGTCAGGAGTGAGAGACTGAACTCCATTATAAATGGCCAAACAACTGCAGAGTCATGCTGAGTCATAATGGCTGACTCCATGAACTGCCAAGTCATGCCTAGCCATGCCACAGCTGCAGAAGGAGGGTTACTAGAGGGCAATGCTCTGTAGATGTGTATATAAGTGAGCTAGTCCAAAGCTCACTGTCTTCTTGTGAATGCTGATGCCTGGTGAAGCAGTTTGTCCTTCAATTGTAAATATTTGTACATATTGCAACTGCTTGACTTTGAAGATAAAAGTGCCTCCTGCTTATTTGGATGTCAAACACTCTCTGTGTGAGTATTCTTGGGAACGGGTTGCTACTAAGTCTGCTGAGATAGTTTTTGGCTTCTGCCGGGATTGAGTGTCCTATCATCCCATGATACAAAATGCCAAAAACCAATGCAAAACTGGAAGTCTATATTTGGGTTTCAAAATGTTGAAAAATGCTTTGTTTTATACTGTTAAGCAGTGCAACTCCCTGCCCAATACATGAGTTGCCTCTCCCAGAGGGACATAAAAATGTTGGTGGGAGAAGTCAGGAGGGTCAAAATCTGCCAAAAGAGCATTGGGGACTCTGTGCAGCCCCAGCACTGCACTTTGCTTACCCCCAGAGTCCAATGAGACACTGGAATAGTTTGCAGTTTCCTGTGTGATGTAGCATTACCCAGCCAGAGTTTACTCTCTATCATTTTGTTGTTTGTTTCCACTTGGTACTGTTTTCCAATTTTCTTTGTCACATTCACCCTGAAATCAGTCTTCTCACTCAATATGTCACACTCATGTAGGGCAGCTTTCCACAGATTCACTCATACTACACAGTTATACAGCTATGATTCCATTTTATGAAATCCTGGGGTTTGTAGTTTGGTCAGAGGCACTAGAGGAGCTCCTTGGCTGAGCTCTAATGGCCCCTCCCTAAACTACAAACCCCAGGATTCCATAAGATGCAGCTATGTTGCAGTTAAAGTGGAAACATAACATAATGGGGATGTGTGTATAGTATGAAACAGCCTTTATTAAGAGGAAGAGCTGACAAATGTATAATTCCATGCGTGGAAAACTCACACAAGAAATCTGAATGAACTGCTCACATGTTTTCCCAGATGTGCAAACAAAGGAAGGATGACTCACCTCGGCTTTTTTTCTTTCTTTTTCCTCCTCATAACCTGCCAATCCAGTTTCAGAACATTTTTTTACTGGGAGTCAGATAGGATTGACTTCTGAAAATAATATAAATATATATCTAACAAAATGTACCTCATGGTTGTAAATTAGGGTTTAAACTTATATATACTTAGAGGTGACCCATTGAAATCCATTATAGCTGATTCAATCCCCAATGATTTCCATGGATCCATTGTAAGTCAACATGACTAAGTTTGGATTCAATCAAGGAAGTAATGCACAACACACCAGAGCTCTTGGAGATTTCTCATTCATAGGGCAGGCACAAGTTGAAATCAACTTGATAGCAAATCCTCCCAATACAATTACACCCACATGCAAATCATTACTCATTTAATATATTAATCATTGCATTTTGAATGCCAAAGAAAGGGAGAGGTGCTTATGGAATTTTTTTCCACCTCAGGTACCAAAACAACTTGTTTAGCCTTTGATAGTACATAGCATGATTTGAGTGTTTTGGATGTATGTGTGTGTGTGTGTGTGCACACGTGTGTACCATTAACTGGACTGAGACTGTAGTTTCTTCAGAGTTGAAAGTGATATGACAAAACGATCCTAATTTTAATGGCATTGAGTGGCCCAGAAACTAAATGTTAATTTGAGTTCCCTCCTACAAATCCCTGACCTTCCTTCTCTTTTCAGAGTATATGGTTTGTCAAAGTTGATGAGTGTGACCTCCACCCTATGGTGTGATATGTGATGCGAGTGCCACCAGTCAACCCCATGTTTCCCCTTCTTCCCCAAAGGATGGGCTTGTCATGATGCATTACATATGGCCATTTTTCTGCAGTGGTTCAAACATTTGTAAACCCCATTTGAACAGAGAGGAAGCTACTGTATCTCTTTCAGAATACAGTTGCCCCTCCACATTCGCGAACTTAGCATTCGCGGTTTTGATTATTTGCGGTTTTGGGAGGGCCCCCCGCCCTTCCAAAACCACGACAAGGGGCCTCTGGAGGCCCCTTGAAGGCCCCGGGGGGGAAGGGGGAGGCCTTCACGGAGCCTTGGAAGGCTCCGTGAAGGCCCGGGGGGAGGGGGAGGGCTGGGGAGGCATCCATGGGGCCTCCGGAGGGTCTCTGGAGGCCCTGTGAAGGCCTTGGAAGGGAGGGGAGGGGGGGAAAGTGACTATGGGGCCTCTGGAGGCCCCATGGTTGCTTTGGCAGGGGAGGGGGAGGGCAGTCATTATTCGCGGAATTTTCACATTTGCGGGGGTCTGGGGAACCTAACCCCCACAAATGTGAAGGGACGACTGTACTAGACTGTGATTGTTTTGTCAAATCCAGTGAACAATCCATGCTATATCTATACAATATTTCCAAAAAAAATTGTTAAAAAAGGTAGGCTTATATCTTGTTTCTGAATTATGATGGTGTAAATCAGACTTAATGCCATCACAACTCACTTTAGTGGGTTGTTCCAAATTGTGGTTTTGTCAGAATTGTGTGCCAGCCACACAGTGGCCAAAATCCCCTCCTAAACCTAGCTCATAATCAACACAGACTTCCCAACATGACCATTCCTATGTTGTTGGTGAATAGGGGGACGAGTGGGGACATGTCCAGCTATTTTCCTGTAGCTAGACACACTGCAAGGACTGTTGGGGCATAGAAAGGCATGCTGTGTCCACCACGAACACCTGCAGAGTTGTTCCACGTCGACAGGACACCAAGGAGAAGGTTTCTGGAGAGACTTCTGCAAAAGACTTCAGGCTGAGAAGGAAAAATTCCTTCACCCCAGCACACTGCCTTGAGTTCTGGCTTGCCAAATAAAGACAGCAACAAGGCCAACCTTCACTCAACTTGAGGGCTTTAATCTTTGTTTGTAGTATATTTACAATATATACACAGAGTATAGAACAGTAATCTCTAATACTCATAAATCTTTCTCCTAACCAACAAACTGCTTCACCAACCACCATCCACAACAAACCCACACTGGAGATAATTCCCATCTTTTTATAGGCAGTTAAGCAATGCCTATTACATCAGCATCTCAGATGTGCATACTCTCAAGTGCTAACTCAAACACACACCTGCCACTGGAGCTTAACTACTTTCATTACTAAGCTTACAGCTCCATCTTGTGGTCACATCCATGTCATTTCCTGACAAGGACATCATCTGCAGGGATGTCCCAAGAATTGCCAGAAGTCTCTGCAGACGCCTGTCATAGTGTGTCCAGCTACAGGAAAATAGATAGATATGTCCCCGCTTATCCCCTCTCCCCAACAACACAGCATGGATGGATTGGGAGGGGGCTATACTGCCTACAAGGTGAGGTTTTTGAGATCCTGTCTCGGGAGATGTACATCTATAACGTAGCTACATTTCTGTAGCTACATCTACCAATGCAGGATCTCAGCCACAATTCTCACCAGAATCTGAGCACTGTACATAAATAAGTAACTACTTGAAATAGCATGGTACATTTCCTTTTGTCTCTTATCAACATGTATGCGTTTATCAACATTGGGTACATAGCTTCAGTCTCTGATTCAATTGCTCTTCATTGTGCTGCTCAGAGCATGGAAACATTATTTCTTTTTGGACTTTATCTCCCAGAATTTTCCAGTCAGCATACCTCCACCCCCAGCCAGTGGCCATGCTGGTTGTGAGATTCTGTGACTTGCAATTATAAAAGTAACTTTTCTGAGCACCGATGTCACTATTTTGTCAGTGCCCATCTTGATTAGTGAACTGACTAAATATGGAATAGATGGCAACACCATCATATGGATCAATAATCAGTTGGAAAACCAATCTCAAAGAGTTGTCATCAGTGGCGGTGCTTCATCCTGGAAGGGAGGTTTTAGGTGGAGTGCTTCAGGGTTTTGTCCTGGGACTGATGTTCTTCAATATATTTAGCGGTGATTTAGATGACAGGGTGGAGGGAATAGTATTCAGATTTGCAGATGATACAAGATTAGGAGGGGTAGCTAACACAAGTTTTCATTGTTTACAGTCCAAGAAATGAATGCCAAACTACTATATTATCTTAAAAGAATTTTGAATTCACAAATAAACCTGGAAAGTGGCGGTCTTACAAGTTGAGACAAGAAAGGATAAAGAAATTTGTCACAACAAGCAGAAAGGGAGATCAGTTTGTAATGGGTAATTTGAAAATACAGTATGGCTTCTGTATCTGCTGGGGATATGTTCCTGGATTTACAGCAGATAGTGAAAATTGTGGATAGTAGCGAGCCCTATATTTTCAGCAGACACATTGCATAGAATTGCGCTGGAGGACCTCCAAATGCGTAGGTTGTCTTGATTGTAAATTAGATTGTCAGTGTTAAAAGTCAGTCAATAAATAAATTACAAAAAGAGAGAGAGAGAAGACTGAGGGGCAACATGATTATACTCTTCAAATACCTCAAGGGCTGTCACAGGAGATTATCAGACACGACTAATGTGGTGCCATAATGACACCAGAGGAACACAAAAGGACACCAATATCAAATGATGTTGTCCTTTTGTGTTCCGCTGGCTTCATTATGGCATTTCTTTTTATTGATGGGCCAAGCCATCAATAGATCTCCCATTACGATTTGGTGCAGGTGTTGCCAGCATGTGAAACCTCAAGCCATTTAACTCTCGTGAATGCAGCGTCAATGGATGGTCCTGCCAGAACACTTCTTGGTGAAATTGGTGACACACTTTTTAAAAACTTCCCTGGTTTACTTAGAAGTTTTGAAGTGTGTGTATGTGCTTTTTGAAACTTTTTTTGGTGTATTTTTGTTTTTATTTTTTGAATTTCCTGCACTCGCAGTTTCTCGTGAGAACGGCAGGATTTCAGTCCAGGAGATGAACGTAGCATCATTACAGCTCTGTTCATTCCTGGGCTGCCTGTTGACAGGAGAGAAGGTAAGTGCAGTGGGGTGGGTTATTGTGCCGGGACAGGGGCAGAATTAGAGATTGTGGGACAAGAATGCTTTTTGTGTTCCTGTCTGATAATCTCCACAAAGAGAAGAGACTGGTGCCTCAGAAGGTAGAACTAGGTCTAATGGTTTTAATTTACAGCAGGGTAGATTTTGATTGAACATTAGAAGGAAGGTTGTTGTTTTTTTCCGGAGTGAGAACAATTTGGCAATGGGGTCTCCTTCTCTAGATGTCTTCAAAAAGAGGCTGGACAGCTACCTGCTGGGGATGGTCTAGCTAGAGATCCTGAATTGAGCAGGGTGTTGAACCTGATGCCCACAGGGCCCCTTCCAATTCAATGATTTTATGATTCTGTGAAAGTATGTCAGAAATATCCAAATTGACAGAGTGAAACAATTGCCTCAGGTGACAGATGCTGGGTGGTGGCAACAAGGTGGTGAGGGAGAGTGTTTTGTGACACAGCCTGCTGTGTGTCTTCTAAGCAGGTCTTCTGCCTTTGTGTTGCAAGATAGAATTTCATCATAGGTGTTGTAAAAAGACTCAACTATCAGTCTGATTGGCTTTTGTATAAGGAATGAGCCTATCATATTGTTTGCCTCAGGCAGCAAAATGTGTTAGGCTGACTCTGTGCTAACATATATTTTCCACCTCTAATCAAGGACTCATTTCCAGAGTGTTTTGGATTAAGTAATACTGGGCGGGGGGGGGGGAATCAACCAATTTAAAAAACCATATTGTTGATCCCATGAAACTTCATGTTATAAGCTGATTTTGAAATAGGGAAGATTCAAAAATTATAAATGGTTTTTGCTTGTTGTTTTTAAATAAAATTCAAGGCAGATTGCATGATGTAGCATTTATATTATACTGATAGTTCTGCTATTAATACAAGCATTTCAGGCTTTTTTGATATGGGGTAACTGTGTTGTTTTTTCATAAAGTATATTTATGGACTCAAGAGGTGGTATTTTTTATCAATACCTTTTTGATACCATTATAGTTAAAATTTATTCTTCACATATATTGCTTAACTAGCACACAATGATTAGTTGTGAACAATCAGGTCTGCCCAATCTGGTAGCTTCCAAGTATAATTAAAATCAGTCCCTCTACAATCACTGACATAAAGTCAGCACTCATACATCTTTCAAAACCTTCCATATATGGTTACATCTAGAATGAAGGGTTACTTTTTGAATCAATAATGTCAGCTAAAATGAATTTGCTGTGAACATGCTAGACAAAGTTTTGCCACTAATCTAGTTGCTAATCTAATTGCAGGGGGAAATCTGTCATTTAGTAGGCCCAAGGATAACTGATGGGTTTTCCCATGACTATGTCCAAGAAAACATCCAGGTTTTGCCTGGGTACAAGACTTTAAAAAGTCAGAGAATGTAGTTAGACTCCAATTTGGTTAATCCCACAAGGACACCATCAATCACCGTTACACTAACTCTAGGTCACAATACTATAAGACCTGACTTGATGTTTTATTTTCTTACCACAATCTTTATATCAGAAAGAAGACTGGGCAGAATCTATCCAAAGTTAGGCACTTGTTAAGGTTAATTGATTTCAGCAGAAAACGTAAGCATGGTTTAACAATAATGGCTTATTAAGAGCAATGATTGCCAATTTGGCCAGCTTTAAAAGGAGATTATTCAAATTCAGAGGATAAGTCTGTTAAGGCTACTTCTAGTCATGATGTCTCTGTATACTTCCAGTATCATAGAATCATAGACTTGGAAGAGACCACAAGGACCACCCAGTCCAACCCCTTGCCTGCAGGAATACCTAATCAAAGCACTCCCAACAGATGGCCATCAGCCTCTGTTTTAAAAACCCTAAAGAAGGAGACTCCACCACACTCCAAGGCAGTGCATTCCTGAGGTAGGGATGCCAAGGTCAGAAATGTCCTAGGCCCTGCATTTCAGGACCAACCCGGAGATTTGAAGGTGAGCCTTTTTGATGCCATCAGAAATGAGCCTTGGTGATTTTAGAAGGGGCAGCCTCTGGATGTGTCATTAAGCCTGATAAATTAAGGATCAAACACATTTTCAAGGCAGTTTCTCACCCTGAATTTCTTCTCTCTCACCCTGAGAACTGGAGAAGAGGGTGTAAGTGCTGAGACTCAGGGTCAGGCCCTGAGATCTGGGGATCCTAACAGAGGAAGTATGCCTCTAAGTGCCAGTTTCCGAGGCATACAAGTGGGGTGGCAGGATCTCCTGCTTGTTGGCTTTGTATCAAGGCCTCTAACTGGCCAATGTGAAAATAGGATGGTGGATGACATAGGCCTTGAGTCTCATCCAACGGTTATCTTTGTCAGCTTTCATTAAAGCCACTTTGTTATGATTTCAAGCGGGTGCTTTAGTGATATAAGAACAGGCCTGCCCTGTTCTTCTTATTATTAGGTTTTTTTTGTGGTATTTTTCTGGGTTGTGAGGCCATGTTCTAGAAGAGTTTATTCCTGATGTTTTCGGCTGCATTTTGGCTGGCATCTTCAAAGAATGATGTCAGTGTGGGTGTGTGGGGTTTATATACTGTGAGACCCTGTTGAAGAAGATTAGCATGTAATTTGTGTATTCAGTTGTTGGATGTTCAGTTCTTAAGATGGGAGGATATGCAAGGAGGATTAGTGTCTATTTAGCTCATGGTCCGTTATCTGCCGGGAAGCCCCCTGTCCCTGGGTGAAGTTCATTTGCATGTATTGAGTTTTTATTTTGGTGTTTTTCAGGACTGGTAGCCAAACTATGTTTACTTTTAGGGTTTCCTCTTTCCTGTTGAAGTTGTCCAGGTGTCTGTGGATTTCAATAGCTTCCCTATGCATTCTGACCTATGCATTCTGCATAGGGAAGCTATTGAAATCCACAAACACCCGAAAAACACATTTCCCCTCTCTGACCCTGGGCAGTCCTTACCCTCCTGGGGCAGATACGGGGCTGAGAAGGGGGCAATATGTAGCAGGGCCTGATAAAGTATTATAGCAAAATATTTGTTTAAACCCATTACTGCTGGCCAAAACCCAGATTGGTCCCTATGTGTCCACAGGAACCTGTCTGGCATGCCAGCCCTCACTGCCATTGCTAGCTCCCTGGCTCTCCCGGAAGCCAGACAGGAGTCCCACAGCATGTGATCAAGGCTGGTCACATTCAGGGGGCCTTCAGTCACATGTTGTGGCCCCCCTTCCTGGCTTCAAGTCAACAAAGAAAATTGCAGCTGCAGGACAGGCTGGCATTCCTGTGTGGACTCTGGCCTGTTTCCTCCAGGTAATGGGGCCAGAATGGGCCACCTCCACAGCCAGGATATGCTGGTGGAGAGCCAGCAAATCCTGGCTGGTGTAGATAAGCCCCCTGTCTCTTTCTTTATTGCAAGATGTGTTTCTTTTTCAAGCATCTGTTCCCCAAGGACACCAACACCATTAAACCGTACATATATTTAGCTGGTGATAAATGATAGCAAGTAATGTCATTTTGTATGTATCATCAGGTGATTAAATAGGATCCATTTAGCATAGGCATGACACTTCTGTCAAGACTTCTTTGATAGTGACATTTGTCATTGGTGGCAAATGACGGCTTACAAAGAAGGAGCTGGGGAAACCTCAAGGCCTTGGAGAGATCGACAGTACAGCATAGGGGTTGGCAGCGCAATCCTATACTTGTGTATGGGGAAGTAAGCCAACCTAATTTAACAAGGCTTATTCCTGGGCAAATAGGCACAGGGCTGCAGCTTCTAAGGGTGGGGTTTGTTTTTTTTTACTCCCAGAATCCCTCAGCCAGTTCTCAAAACTAGAGTCTCCCCTCCCATACCAAAAAGTAATTTTTTTCCCAAGCACTGACAAAATGCTTGGGGACTTCCTTGGTTTGACACTCACTTTTATTTCACAGCTTCCTGTTGATACTGTACTGTGCTTCTATTGTGAGGATATTGCAAGGTCCTAAGCTGGAGTGTGGTATGTTTTATAAAACAGAAAGGGGAACTCAAATCCCCATTCCACCACTGATGGTGCTTCCCTTGACTAGCATTCATGGAGCTGGATGGCCCTCGTGGTCTCTTCCAACTCTGCAGTTCTATGATTCTATGAGCCTAGAAAGGGAATCTAAAAATGGTAATTGGAATCAAGCACATATTTGAGATGGATTCAAATGGAAGAAATCAAACATTTTAGATAATAACATCAAAGTTAATGCACCTCCCTATTAATAACACTGAATGACTAAAATTTCATGTGGTTTCTGAATATGAAACAATGTGGTTTCTAAATATTGCTTCTAAACCAAATAAAAACACTAATAATAATATAATTGATTGACTAATGTCCTCATTGCCAGTTATGCCAATAAACATTTATGGGAAAGAGTCTAATAAAGTAGTAACAAGTGAACATGCACCTCTTTTATGTACATAAATATTCATGCACACCCTTATGGCATGTTGTAGAGAAACAACATGTTCTGAGGTAAAAGTTAGATAGATGAGCTATCATTTATAAATAAGAATGCAATTATTTCCCCCACCACCATCAAAAAAATCTGTTTGATGAAGAGTGAACTGAATTAAAAGGTTGTCATTTTGCCTCCAATTGAAACATGAACAGTTAGATTGTATTTGGAATCCACTGCTGGCACCCTCCCAACTGCCAGTAAAGTCAACCTGGGCACAGTTATGACCTTAGTGGTCCTCAGTTAATGCTGTCAGTTTATGGACCTTATCAGACGTGGCAAAAAAGTGCAAGACAATGACGTTACTGTACCGTGAATGGGTCCTGCTTTCAAATGTCCTCGTCATCCTTACATGCTGAGTCTGTGCTGTAGTTGTGAATAAGGCATCACTTTTAATTGATAGGGAGGTCCCATCAATGAAAAGTGGCACCTTATTTGCAGTTGCAGCACAGAGTCAGCATGTGAGGACGATGATGTCATGTGAAAGCAGGATCCGTTTGCAGTACAGTAATGTCATCTTGAGCTTTTTACCGCATCTAATAAAGTCCTATGTGTCAGACAAGAAAATCAAAATGGTCAGCTTGTGAATAGGTCAGTTTACAAGGGGTACATCTCCACTGTAGAAATAATGCAGTTTGACACCTCTTTAACTGCCATGGCTCCATCCCACAGACTCCTGGGATTTGTAGTTTTGTGAGGCACCAGCACTCTTCGGCCAAGAAGGTTAAAGACCTTGCAAAAGTACAAATCCCAGGATTCCACAGGATGGAGCTACAATACTTAAAGTGGTGTCAAAGAGCATTATTTCAACAGTGCCGATGTACCCAAGGATGCATTTACTCCATTGGCTCATAAACACAGCCTAATGTATTGGCAGGGAATGGTGTGTAACAAGGTCTTTGGTCAGAGGATTCTGGCTAGAATATATGAAAGGACACTCCTAACATTTTCCAGGGTGAGATCAGTCAGTTGGAGCAGATCAGCCTGAAGAAGTGTGGCTGGGTCCTAGGATCACTATACAGCACCTGAAAGTTTTTTCCCCAGATGTAGTAGCACAGAGACTGCTTGAAAAATCCTATGGTATCTGCCTAACAAAGGAGCCTTGGCTTCACAAAGGGTCAGAATCATGCTGGATACCAAAAGAGGTTGCCTTGCTACTGCAGAAGAAATTAAATTTTACTCTCCTTTATTTCAGCACACATGGCCAAGAAGGTGTGGCCTCTGCCTGCATGGGATCTCTTACCTGAGCAGCAACACAAGCAACATCTGAAACAACATGTAGGCCTGTGATTCCAGCACTGTCACTTTTCTTCTTCTTTTAAATTTTTAAAACCTTTTTGCCTGATGAAGAAGCCAGTGAAGCTTCAAAAGCTTGCATCATGTGTCCTGCAGTTTGGTTGGCCAATAAAGTATCACTTTTTTGTGGATACTGGATCTTGTTTTACTACATGGCCAACACAGCTACCCTTGAATGCATTTCTTAGACAGAAGCTGTGAGAGCTACCGAGGACTTCCGGTTTGGGACGGAGCGAGCGACGGCCATCTGAGAGGAGCGCTGACTCCTAAAATCCCGGCTGTGGTTGAGGGGAGAAACAACGGAGTTGGCAAACTCCCTCAAAACCCCTGCAAAAGATCCCCAGACGAGGGGACTTTGAAGGTGCTGCCTAAATATAGCTCGGTACGTGAGGGTCGCTAAGAGGAGGTGAGGAAGGGCTAGCGACCGCGGCGAGCTTCAAGGTGGCTCCCAACCGCAGCGGGGGAAGCGTGGGGCGAAAGGCATACCCACGGCAAGCTGGAGAAGCCGCCAAACATCACGGAACCAGGAGAAAACGAATCTATTAAATAAGGTCCGTGAAGCTTGTTCTTCGGAGACAGTTATCTCCCTCCCGTCTTTACAGGCATTGCCTTTAACTTAATAGCAGAACTCCGTTGACCTATCTATCTGTCAATTGCTGAGTTTTACTATACTGATCCGAACCAAGAACGGACAAGGCTTACTTATTCTTTTTTCTTTTTCCTTTTTTTTGTACACTCCTATTTTGTATACCTCTATTTTGCCTTGCTTATTGTCCCTTTTTCTCTTTTCCTTTTCGGGGGGGGTCATTTGAAAGACCATAGATATTTGAATTCATGTGTTTTGTTCTTTTTTTTCTCTTTTCCACTTAGCAATAACTCCCTCCCTTCCGAGGTACCTGTGATATAAAACTTGATGGTTCTTCTTTTGTTTTTGAATTTTTCCCTTTTTTCTTAATTTATTCTTCTTATTCTATTTTCCGTTTATTTATTTATCTATTTTTTGAGTTGCATTGTATTGTCCAATCTGACTCTGCTGAGTCATAATCCAAGTAAGCCTGTCCTTGAAAAAGCCGAGAGCATACTGTTCCTGCTATAGGGTTGGAGGACTGCCAAGACATTTGGCCTTTTGATATAATCACATGAAGTTTGGTACTTTTAAAAGAACTAAAAGATTATGATGACCTTCTGATTCAAATATACAATAAGTCCAGCAGCTATTGAATTTGATATTCTGCAGCCATTGTGTCTTTTTTTTTTTTTTAATATACTTGGAGTTGTCTGCTCCTTTTCCCTCCCCCTGTTTTTTTTTTTTGGGAGTGGTTTTGCTTTTCTTTTCCTTTTTTTTTTTCTTTTTCCCTTTTCCTTTTTCCTTTTTGGGTTTTTTTTTCTCCCCCCCCCTTTTTTTTTTTTGAGTATTGATCTCCCCCACCCTTATGTTTTTTTTCTTTTTTGGGGGGGGGAGATCAAACCTTTTTCTATATTTCGTAACCTGAACTCTGAATTTTTTTTTGAATTTTTTTTTGAACTTTTTTTTCTTTCTTTTTAAATTTTATATATATATATATTGTATCCCCTCCCAAAATAGAAGGAGATAATAGAAAGAAAGAAAGGAGATTGGGATTGGAAGGGTAGGAAAGGGGAAAAGGAGGGGGAAGGGAAGGAGAAGCTAAGTTAAGTAGTCAGGGAAGATCAAAGAAAGAAAGATTAAAGAAAGTAAGTAGAGGGATTGAGAAAGTGAGCTGAAGGCAGAGAAGGGGGAAGAGGAAAAGAAAAGGAAGAAGAGTGTGAAAGAGGGGAGGCAGACATACGAGAAGAAAGGGACCGAGAGAGGAAAATCAAATTTAAGAAGGAAACTAGTGGAAGTTAGAAATAACAAGAAGTTAGAGAAGGAGAGGGATTCAAGAAGGGAAAGGGGAGGAAGAGGAAGAGGTATAGAGAAGGAAAGGAAGAGAAGGGAAGGGAAGGAGAGAAGAGAGGGGAAAGGGAGAGAAGGAGGAGAGAAGTGAAAGAGGAGAGGAAAGGGACAAAGAATAAGAACTGAAGTAGGGGAATGAATTGAAAAGGGAAAAGAAGCAGAGTATAGAATAGAGTGATCTAGACTAGATTTAAGGTAAAGGGTAAGAGACAGACAGGGCAGCAAGAGGAAGGAGGGGAAAGGGAAAAAAAAAAGAAAGAAAGATACAATAAACAAAAAGAAGAAAGATTGGCAGAGGAAAGAAAAGAGAAGGGAAGAAGAGGGGAGAAGATACAGGAAAGATAGAACAGAAGGAAATATAAGATAGGAGAGGGGAAGGAAGAAGAGAAAAACAACTTTAGAGGAATTCTGGTGCTGTAAGTTACAACATGGCCTCTGGAGTGAGAAGCAGAATTAAAATAGCTGACCCTTACAACCTGCAAGGAAGAAGAGGTTCGACAGAAGAAGCTACACCCCAATATATGATGAAATTCATGGAGGAGATACGGGAATTCAGGAAAGATGTGACAGTCCAGCTAGAAGATATCAATACAAAATTTAATGCTCTTCATACTATAATAACTCAAACAAAAAATGAAGTAAAAGGGAATAGAGAAGACATCCAGTTATTAAGAAAGGATAATACCGAGCTAAGAATGGAGCTGGAAGTAACACGAGATCAATTAGCACTAGCGGAGACAAGAGAAAAAGAAGCCTGGATCAGGCTTAGAGGCTTTAAGGAATTACCAAATGAAGACATCAAAAGAAGAATAATTGAACTGCTAGTGCAAAATTTAGACTGGACTGAAGAGCAGACCAGTAGAGAGCTGGATCGGGTGTATAGACTAAAGTCAACGTTTGCAGCTAAGAAAAACCTCCCAAGAGATGTTATAATCCAGTGTGCAAGGAAAGTAGTAAAGGACTATATTATGGAACTGCACTTTAATAAAGGTATTTACTACGAAGGAAAATTACTTACCCTACTGAAGGAAATCCCAACAAGAATTTTAAGAAAACGTAAAGACTACCAATTTTTGGTAGAGATTCTGAAAAAGGAAAAAATACCCTTCAGTTGGGATAAATTAGAAGGGGTACTATTCACATATAAAAGGGAGAGAGTGAAAATAGATTCCATTGAGAAAGCACAAGAATTTGTGAAAAAGAACAAAAAAGACTTTGGACTACAACGGAAAAAGCAAAATGAACAGAAAGACAGCAGAAACGATAGAAAAGATGAAATCCCCCAGGAAGAGGAACCCCAAAGTGAGAAGATCAAGGGGATGGAGGAAACAGGTGCAGAAGGAAAGAGAAATTTAGAAGATAGCTTGCTGGACATATGAGAATTGGTGTAGGAATTTACTTGATTGTTCTAACTGTTATTATTTGAATTGATAGAGAAGGAGAAGGAAAAGGGCGATTTGTTGACTTATAGTAAAGAAATAAAAAGCGGTTAGATTCTTTTTGTCTAAATATACGTATATACGCATATAAATAAAATTGTTGAAAATATTACTGTTATTATTGTTACCCTATTAATTAAATTAGTTACATAGTAGAAATGACAGGAGTTAAACTTATGACCTGGAATGTAAAAGGGTTGAATATAGAAAAGAAAAGAAAATTAGTGTTTCAATACCTCAAAAACAATAAAGCAGACGTGATCTGCTTACAAGAAACCAAGATTAAAAAATCCCAGGGACATATGTTAGAGCAAAAAAGCCTAGGAGAAATATTCACATCGTCAAATGTAAAAAAGAAAAAAGGAGTGTCACTATATGTAAACCCGCGCCTAAAACCAAACTTGATTCTAAAAGATGAAAAGGGAAGATATGTAATGGTAGAGGTTACACTTGATACAACTAAAATATTAGTAATGGGTATCTATGTTCCCATAGAAGAAAAATCCAGCTTTTTTAGAGAGTTAAAAAATAAAATTGGGCAAATGGACTATAGTAATTGGTGCCTCTTAGGAGACTTCAATGGGGTGGTAGAGCCCAAACTGGACAGACATAACGAAAAAATTACCAAAAATGTAAACACTAGAAAATACCAAGGGAAATTATCTAAGGACTTTTTCGACATTGTAGAAGAATTGCAATTAATAGATGTCTGGAGGTATAAAGAGGGAGATGCCAAAGATTATACCTATTATTCAGACGTACATCGTTCATTTTCGAGAATCGACATGATTTGGATTAGCATGAACTTAGCAAACAGAGTTAGAAAAATAGATATTCTACCTAAACCTTTATCGGATCACAATCCGGTACAGATAATAATAAAAAATAGTAAAGGTATAAATAGTTGGAGGATAAATGAATCCCTATTAGCAAAAGAAGAAGTAGTGGAAGATTGTAAGAAGAAACTAAAAGAATTTTTTGAATTAAATATGAACAAAGAGGTAGATAATAATGTGGTCTGGGATACAGGGAAAGCGGTAATGAGGGGAATTCTTAAGAACTGGAATGTAATAATTAATAGGAAAAAGCAAGCAAAACGGAAATTAGTATTGGATGAAATAAAATTAAAAGAACAGGAATTGGTGAAATCCCCAAACAGCAAAAAAATTAAAAAGCAGATTAAAATATTACAAGAACAATTAGCTATGACCATGACAGATGAAATAAAGAAAAGGTTAGATTTCTTAAAACAAAGAAATTTTGAATTTGGTAATAAGCCAGGTAGATGGCTGACCTATAGGCTGAGGAAAGAAAGAGCTAAAAGGATAATAATGAAAATAAAAACAGGAGACAGGGAAATAACTGATGAGATACAAATACAGAAAATATTTTATAATTACTTCAAAACAATCTATGGAAAGTCAGAGATCTCGCCAACTAAGATAGATGACTACATTAGAAAATGTGATATTAGTAAAGTGACAGATATACAGAAAGAGGAACTGAATAAAGATATAACGATAGAAGAAATAGCAGATACTATAAGGAGAATGAAATTAAAGAAAGCCCCAGGACCTGATGGCCTGCCAGCAGAATACTATAAAAAATTCCAGGCAGAATTAATTGTACCCTTCTCAAGGGTATTAAATGATATTCTAGAAAAGAATACAATTCCTAATAGTTGGAAAGAGGCAAGTATAGTCTTGATTCCGAAAGAGGGAAGAGACCATCTACAAATAAAGAATTATCGCCCTATTTCATTATTGAATGAAGATTATAAAATCTTCGCAGCCTTACTAGCCAATAGACTCAAACCCCTTTTACAGGATTACATACAAAAGGATCAAAATGGCTTTCTTCCCCAAAGACAAATAAAAGACAATATCAGATCGGTAATAAATATATTAGAATATTTACACTACCATAATGAAATTAAAGGAGCTCTATTTTTTTTAGACGCTGAGAAAGCCTTTGATAACTTAAATTGGCCTTTTATGTTAAAAACATTAGAAGACATAGGAATGGGGCAAAATTTCTGTAAATGGATTCAAACTTTATATAAAGAACAAAAAGCCAGATTAATAATAAATGGGAAGCTAACGGACGAGCTAAATATTGAGAAAGGCACTAGACAGGGATGCCCCCTATCCCCTTTATTATTTATTTTAGTACTAGAAGTACTAATTAACGAAATAAGAAAAGATAAGGAAATTAGAGGGCTTAAAATAAAGAAGGAAGAATATAAGGTAAAGGCATTCGCAGATGATTTGGTAATTATTCTAGAAGAGCCAATAAAAGGAGTGGGGCGATTAATGGAGACAATGGAAAAATTTGGAAAACTAGCTGGTTTTAAAATTAACAACGAAAAAACTAAGATATTAGTGAAGAATTTAAACAAGAATGAAAAAGAGGAACTGGAAAAAAGATCAAAATGTGAAATAGTAAAAAAAGTAAGATACTTAGGAATAAATTTGACAAGCAACAATCAACACTTATTCGAAAATAACTACGATATTATATGGAAGGGTATTAAAAAAGATTTAAACAGATGGGAGGGATTGAACTTATTATTGTTAGGAAGAATAGCCACTATAAAGATGAATGTCCTACCAAAATTAATGTTCCTTTTTCAAACAATACCAATAATTATATCGAATAAAATTTTTAGAATTTGGCAAACAGATATAAGTAAATTTTTATGGGCTGGAAGAAAACCTAGAATTAAATGGAAGGTCTTAGTAGATGATAAAGAAAGAGGTGGATTGGGACTACCGGACCTGAGAATTTATTTCGAAGCAGTATGCCTTTCCTGGTTAAAGCAATGGATACTGCTGGAAGATAGAAGAAATTTAGAATTGGAGGGATTTGAGTTAAAATTAGGCTGGCATGGGTACCTAGGCTATAATAGGATAAAAATAAATAAAGACTTTAAAAACCATGTGATAAGAAGATCGTTATTTAGAATTTGGGAAAAATATAAATTTAGAATATGCCCGAAGATCCCAGGATGGCTATCACCCCAGGAAGCTTTTTGTAAAAATGAATTAAGAGATTACAACTGGATAACCTATAAAGATCTTATGGTGAAAAGAGGAGGCACATGGAAAATTAGAGAATGGCAGGAATTAAGAGCAGCGGGTTTTCAAATACAATGGTTAACTTACTACCAGATCAGATCAAGAATGAAAGAAGACTTAAGACAAAGACAATACGAAGGAGAAACCTCAGAATTTGAAAAATTACTGAAAGCGGGGAATAAAAATTTAATTAGTAGGCTTTATAAACTGGTATTAAAATGGAATACAGAGGAGGAACAAGTAAAGCACTGCATGGTAAACTGGGCTAGAGATATTGGACATAACATATTCTTAGAGCAGTGGGAGGAGATTTGGAAGCGGGGATTGAAATTCACCTGTTGCTACAATTTGAAGGAGAATTTTTATAAACTAATGTACAGATGGTATATGACGCCATCCAGACTAGCCAAAATGGGAAAAGACAGATCTCCACAATGTTGGAGATGCAAAGAACACAAAGGCACATTTTACCACATGTGGTGGGACTGCAATAAAATAAGAAGATTCTGGCTAAAAATAAATAAAGAAATAGAGAAAATTATAGATACAAAATTAGGCCTAAGACCTGAATTTTACCTACTAAATATGATTAACTTAGAAAATGCAAAAGAAAAGGAACATAGAGATTTATTACTTTACTTGGTTACGGCAGCAAGGGTGGTGGTAGCTAAGAGCTGGAAAAGCGCGGATGCCCCGTCAAAATCAGACTGGCAAGAGAAGGTATTAGAACTGGCCAAATTGGATAAACTAACAAACTGGATAAAGAAGAAAACGACGAAAGACTATGTAAAGACCTGGGGACCGTTCATAAAATATTACAAACAAAAAGAGGGAAACATAAGTGTTCTTGGTTTTTATAGCTAGGCAAACAGATTAGAAGGTCTAAACAAATAAACTTTCTGTTTTTCTCTCACTGTTAAACTAATTACAGATGTGGGAATAGACCAAATAAATGGAGTTAGTTAAAGAGTGTAGTCACAAGGGAATGCAATTATTTTGGTTTAAATTTGGAAACAGTGAATAACTATGGTAAAGGGAAGGTAATGTTAGAACAATAATGTTAGAATTAAACAAATGTGGGAAAGTGGGATTAAATGGTGGACATAGGAGGTTGAATTGATAAGAGTAATATATAGTCAAACAAGAACAAGCGGGAAGTTTTCTTTTAAAAATTTTTTGTTTATACGTGTATAACTATCTAGGGATAGGTGAGTGCTATGTATTGTTGCTTATTGTCGATGTTTTTTTTCTTATTCTATTTTCTTTATTTTTTTCTTTTTTTTGTTTCTTTTTCTTTTCTTTTTCTGTTATATATAGAGTTGAGACAAACAGCAATATTTTATTGTTAAAGTCGTTATATTATTGTCTTATTGTCATTTGATGTATGTTATGAGTATTTGATGTATGTTATGAGTATTTAATAAAACTATTTATAAAAATATTTAAAAAAAAAAAAAAAGAAGAAGCTGTGAGAGCTACCAAGGAAAGGAAGACTCTAGAGATGGTTCTCCAGAAAAGCTCCTGGCCAGACTGGCAGGGGGAGTCAGCTGATAGGAGGAAGCAGGGTAACTTTAGGGAAGGTGATTGAGTGACCCCTTCTTTGCTGTGACGTGGGGCCCATTCACACTTAAGAATTATAGTGCTATGATTCTGTCTTATGATTCTGTCCTATGAAATCCTGGGATTGGCAGTTAAGGGAAGGGCATTCAGAATTCACAGCCAAGGAGCTCCTTTAGTGCCTCACCAAACTCCAAACTCCACAATTCCATAGGCTGGCAATAAAAGTGGAATCATAGGACTATAATTCCATAGTGAATGGGTGCCTGATCAAGTTCATGGGCAGAAGGAATACTTCTGAGAAATCTGACATAGGTCTTCCAGTTAAAGATTTTATTTCAAAAAGTTGGAGTCCACTATGAAATACAATGTAGAGGCTTTGGTCAACCTTATAGCCTTCCAGCAAGTTCCAGAGAAAAACTTGAGGTCTAGATTTCTGAGTTATTCAGGGCAAGCTAACTGTGGTCGAGGTAGGAAAAAGGGTAATTGGCAATTGGGTTTTGAATAGGGAAGTGAACTAGAAAAAGGAAATAGCAGCTTCTATAAAGAAACAATGCTGCTATTGGCAGTTGACAGGCTGCCGGCAGCAGGCTTAGCTACAGACTAGCTATTAAGCCCCAGTTGGAGACAACCTTTTCATCTCTCCAGCTAACCTTTATAATCATATGAATACTACATTGCATAACACACTTAAAAGTTTTACACATTTTAAATTACACAACTTTTTATTAACTTTTACCAGAGAATTTTTTAGAATCTCCAAACACATTTTGAATTTGACTGTAGTACAATAACTTCTATTTTTCAGGAGGGAACAAAGGCTGCATAAAAAATGGTTCATGGAAAGAGGTCTTCTTCCCTGTTGTTCTAGTCCAAAGGATCTCAGTATGGTAGTACTACTCTCCTACCCTTAAGTGGTAGAAAGTTCAGGATAACATTTGCAGGGGCCATTTGCCATATGACCTCCACTGACCACAGCATCATTAACCACATCCTAAAAACTGTAGTGAAATGGGGCTCATTGTCTAACAATGTGTTGTCGGGGCTGTTTGTTCTGTGCTGTTGCCTTATTCCAGCATAGAAGGGCCTTGTTTGCCTGCACAATTTGCTAAACTAGCCAAGTCAGGAACTAAGGAGATTTTCACACAGACAATATATTCCAAGGAGAGATCAGGGCAGAAACGGGGCTGTTCCTGAAGCAGCTCCCTGTTTCGCACGCCCCCTGCCTTCTCTCGATCTCACGTCGTCTTCGTTCTGTGCAGCTTCCAGTTCCATCCCGGTATCTTCCATCATTTTTTAATAACAAAGTTTCCTCATTATTAAAAAATGACAGAAGATACCAGGAGGGACCCAACAGTGGGAGGCAAAAAAACTTGCACAGGGAGCAAGTAAAGGGAACACATGGTCTTAGATGTCTCTACACTAATGCACAGAGCATGGGAAATAAGCAAGATGAACTTGAACTCCTCACACTACAAAACAAATATGATATAATAGGCATTACTGAAACCTGGTGGGATGAGTCTCATGATTGGAATGTAGGAATAGAGGGGTATAAGCTTTATAGGAGAAACAGGCCAAACAGGAAAGGAGGAGAAATAGCATTATATGTCAGGGATATTTACACCAGTGAAGTGATCCATGACATCAATACTGGAAGCCAGGTGGAGAGCATCTGGATAAAAATTAAAGGGGAGGGAAACAACAGGGATGTTATTGTGGGACTCTACTACAGATCCCCAAATCAGACGGAGGAATTGGATGATGCCTTTCTAGAACAGATGAACACACATGCAGAAAGGAAAGATGTAGTAGTGATGGGTGACTTCAACTATCTTGATATTTGCTGGCAATCTAACTCAGCCAAAACTTCAAGGTCTAGCAAATTCCTTACATGCCTGGAAGACAATTTCATGGTCCAAAAGGTGGAAGAGGCAACAAGGGGGTCAGCTATTTTAGATCTGATCCTAACCAACAGAGATGACCTGGTTAATGGGGTGCAAGTGGTGGGATCCTTAGGTGAGAGTGATCATGTTCTCCTGGAGTTTGTTATACAATGGAAAGGAGAAGCCAGGCATAGTCAGACACGCATTCTTGACTTTAGGAGAGCTGATTTCAATAAACTCAGGGAAATACTGAGGGTGATCCCATGGTCAGGAATACTAAAAGAGAAGAGACCTCAAGACGGATGGGACTTTCTCAAAAGGGAGATACTGAAGGCACAATTTCAAACAGTACCATTGAGGAAGAAAAATGGGAGGTGTCTCAAGAAACCAGGATGGATGACTAAAGAACTTTCAATGGAGCTAAGTTTTAAACGGAACATGTATAGAAAATGGAAAAGGGGGGAAATCACCAAAGAAGAATTCAAACAGATAGCGAACACGTGTAGGAGTAAAGTCAGAAAAGCTAAAGCGCAGAATGAGCTCAGGCTTGCTAGGGAGGTTAAGAACAATAAAAAGGGTTTTTTTTGGGTATGTCTGCAGCAAAAGGAGGAAGAAGGAAATGATAGGGCCACTACGTGGGGAAGATGGCAAAATGGTAACAGGGGACAGAGAAAAGGCAGAATTACTCAACACCTTCTTTGCCTCAGTGTTTTCAGAAAAGGAGAAGGAGGACCAACCTGAGGAGAATGGAACAGAGGACACAATAGGGGAAATCCAGCTCAAAATAAGTAAAGAGGTAGTACAGGAATGCCTTCTTAATCTAAATGAATTTAAATCTCCAGGACCAGATGAGCTACACCCAAGAGTATTAAAAGAGCTGGCAAATATAATCTCAGAGCCATTGGCAATAATCTTTGAGAACTCCTGGAGAACAGGAGAAGTCCCAGCAGATTGGAGGAGGGCAAACATTGTTCCCATCTTCAAATAGGGGAAAAAAGAGGGTCCCAACAATTATCGTCCAGTTAGTCTGACATCAATACCAGGGAAGATTCTAGAGCAGATCATTAAACAGAGAGTCTGTGAACATTTAGAAGGCAATGCCATAATCACAAAAAGTCAACATGGGTTTCAGAGAAACAAGTCATGCCAGACTAATCTGATCTCTTTTTTTGATAAAGTTACCAGCTTGGTAGATGAAGGGAACGCTGTGGACATCACATACCTTGATTTCAGTAAGGCATTTGACAAGGTTCCCCATGACATTCTTGCAAACAAGCTTGTAAAATGTGAGCTAGACAAGTTAACTGTTAAATGGATTTGTAATTGGTTGACCGGCCGAAACCAAAGGGTGCTCAGCAGTGGCTCCTCTTCATCTTGGAAAGATGTGACCAGTGGGGTGCCACAGGGTTCTGTCCTGGGCCCAGTGCTATTCAACATCTTTATCAATGACGGATGAGGGAATTAGGGGCATACTTATCAAATTTGCAGATGACACCAAATTAGGAGGAGCAGCTAATACCCTAGAGGACAGGATCAAAATTCAGAATGACCTGGATAGACTGGAGAGCTGGGCCAAAGCTAACAAAATGAAATTCAATACGGAGAAATGTAAAGTACTGTTTTTACACTGCATTTAGGGCGGAAAAAATGAAATGCATAAATATAGGATGGGAGAGACCTGGCTGAATGAGACTACGTGCGAAAGGGATCTAGGAGTCCTAGTAGACCACAAGTTAAACATGGGCCAACAGTGTGATGCGGCAGCTAAAAAGGCCAATGCGATTTTGGGCTGTATCAATAGAAGTATAGTGTCTAGATCAAGGGAAGTAATAGTGCCACTCTATTCTGCCTTGGTCAGACCTCACTTAGAATACTGTGTCCAGTTCTGGGCACCACAATTCAAAAAGGATATTGACAAATTGGAGCGTGTCCAGAGAAGGGCAACTAAAATGGTGAAAGGTCTGGAAACGATGTCTTATGAGGAGAGACTTAAGGAGCTGGGTATGTTTAGCCTGGAAAAAAGACGGTTAAGAGGCGATATGATAGCTCTGTTTAAGTATTTGAAGGGATGTCACGCTGAGGATGGAGCAGGCTTGTTTTCTGCTGCTCCAGAGACTGGAACATGGAGCAATGGGTGCAAGCTCCAAGAACAGAGATTCCACCTCAACATGAGGAGGAACTTTTTGACAGTAAGAGCTGTTCGGCAGTGGAACACACTCCCTCGGAGCGTGGTGGGGTCTCCTTCCTTGGAGGTCTTTAAACAGAGGCTGGATTGCCATCTGTCGGGGATGCTTTGATCAAGATTTCCTGTGTGGCAGGGGGGTTGGACTGGATGGCCCTCGTGGTCTCTCCCAACTCTGCAATTCTATGATTTTATGATTCTATGAAGGGGAAGCAGAGGGGATTGTAGAGGTCTGGATTTTGTCTCAGGCATTTTCTCTCAGCTCTAGAGGGTTCCAAAGGAACGACAAAGAAAAATGCAGAGGGGCCACAGAGTTTTCCATGACCTTGCCTGCTGCAGCCATGAGCAGTGTGGCACAAACACAGCCACCCCTTTTTAAAATAGCCATAAGTCAGAAACAACATGAAGGCACATAACAATAACCTAAAATAAAAAAAAAGGCTAACTGTTCAGGTATTGTATAATTCAGTCACTCCAGCCACAGAGACATAAGAACATTTACTATCCTCAACAGGTGATACCCACAACATCTCTTGAAGAACCAATAGCTTAGACTTTCCAAATAAAGGGCATTGATTATTTTTATTTTATTTCATACAACTAAGGTATTTGATTCTACAAAATGGTGTGTATATCATAAAATATGACAGAAAAATTCTACTGAGTGCTACTTCTTTCCCATAAGCCACTCCCCTTTGACTATGTGGCCATCAAGTAGTTGGCCAACCAGAAAAGATGACTCCATAGAATTTGCCTATACTTGAAATAGAACATCACCTCAGGGAAAAACACACTGAATGGCCTCCTGACAGTGGAGGAAATTTGTATGCTTACAGCAAGACATTTCAAAAGTAAGTGTGAAGAATGTGCCTTAGCTATGTTGTTGTTATCACTGTGTGCCTTCAAGTCATTTCTGACTTATGGTGACCCTGAAGTGACCCTATCATGGAGTTTTCTTGGCAAGATTTATTCAGAGAGGGGTTGCCACCATCTTCTTCTGGGGCTGATAGAGACTTGCCCAAAGTCACCCAATTGGGTTTTCATGGCTGGGCAGGGATTTGGACCCTGGTCTCACATAAGCCTAGTTTAACATTGAAACCAGTCACCACACTGGCTCTCTTAGCTATCATAAGGATTGGCCAACAATAGGCTGATGGAAAGAGATATTTCAAGTGGGCAATGCACTTATCCATGGATCAAAGTAAGTAAAAGTTGATAAGAGGATTCAAAATTCTGGTTTATGCATATTCATTTACCTACAAAGACACTTCCTGGCTCATGCCCAATTGTCATCATTTACTTTCTAGTAAATTAGTTCTATACAGTGATCAAATTTGCCACAGAGCTGGACAGACATCTGTGACAGGCCTTATTTGTGTTGTTTTTGCTTTAGATTCCAGTTTCAAAAATAGCTCTGAGTGCTTCAGTTCTAAATGTAGGTGTGAATTGAATTCACACTATGCATTAATGAAGAGACTCTTACTGGAAAAATTCCCCAGGCTGTCCAAATGTTCTCTTAAATTTTCTTCTTTTCATCCCTTGTGGATAAGTACCACTTGCTTCTTTATTTTTCTGTATTAAACCTCTGAAACACAAACAAAATGTCTAAAACAGGGCATCTGCAGGACGCTGATTTCATTGCACAAATTTTCCAATATAAGTGTTTTCTGCATAGCTATACCCACATTTTCCATTGTGAGTGTTTTTATACATAGCCATACACAACCACTTCCTTTTGTTTTAATCACAGATGTTTTTTTCTACCCTGTGATGGCAAGGTCCTAGAACTACGGTTTACATGTCTCTACGGTGAACTCGCCACGGGTCAGCGAAAGAGGGGCGCTCCAAAAAAGCGATACAAGGATTCCCTGAAGCAACATCTCAGGCTTGGCCAAATTGATCACCAACAGTGGTCCGCCCTGGCCTCACATCGGGAGGCATGGAGACGCACTATCCACAATGCTGCAGCCTTATTTGAGAACTCACGCCAAACAAGTCTTGAAGAGAAACGACAACGCAGAAAGAATCACAACCCAGAAACATCACCCAAGGAGACCTTCTGCTGTGCTTTCTGCAACCGGACTTGTTTATCTCGGATTGGCCTTTTTAGTCATCAGCGTGCTTGCAGAAAGCGCGGGATGAGTCCTTCCTGAATCTTCGGTTGCGAAGAAAAGCCAGAGAGAGAAATCAACATGAGAACAATTTACTAGAACAATTTATTAGAACTAAATTCAAGAACTACAGTATATAGTATATCTAGAACTATTGACTGGTCTCTCAGGAGGGAATTATCTGTTATGTTACAACTTCATTTTGCTCTAGTCCTGGATAACTGGGAAATGGTTTATTTTCACCAATCACCTGGTCCTGTTATACTAGTCGCTGAGCCACATCCTGGCAGAGTGACCCAAATATTTCACAGAAGGGTAAGAATCATGAAAGAAAGAACAGCCATGCTTTTTCAATGAAGTGTCATCTCTGAAGTGCTACATAATTCCAAGGATGTCCTTCCTTGCAGGCTGGACATTCAACAGTGTGCAGCACCCTAATCCTGGGCACTTTGCTCAGTGTAAGAAAATGGTTGAGGGTCCTTTTCTCTCTTTTTTTCCTTATTGTGACAGAGTTGGTTTAGGATTACTAGATGAATGTGCAGAACCTTTACAAGCCATTTTGCCACCTGAGCAGAAGAACAACTCTCCTTATAAAAAACAGAAGAACAACATTCCATTGACAGCTAAAAAAGCCACTGTGATTCTAGACTGCATCAATAAGAGTGCAGTGTCTCAAGGGAAGTAATAGTGACATTCTATTCTGCTTTGGTCAGACGTCACCTGGAATACTGTGTCCAGTTCTGTGCACAACAATTCAAGAAGGATATTGAGAAACTGGAAATTGTTAGAGGAGGGTGACCAAAACGGTGGGAGGTCTGGAAGCCATGCCCTATGAGGAGCAGCTTAGGGAACCAGGTATGTTTAGCTTGGAGAAGAGAAGGTTGAGAGGTGACATGATAGCTGTGTTTAAATATTTGAAGGGATGCCATACTGAGGATGGAGCGAGCTTGTTTTCTGCTGCTCCAGAGACTAGGACATGAAGCAATGGACTCAAGCTACAGAAAAAAAGATTCCACCTAAGCATTAGGAAGAACTTCCTGACAGTAAGAGCTGTTCGGCAGTGGAATGCATTGCCTGGAGTGTGATGGAGTCTCCTTCTTTGGAGGTTTTTAAACAGAGGCTGGATGGCCATCTGTCAGGTGTGTTTTGATTGGGTATTCCTTCATGGCAGGGGGTTGGACTAGATGGCCCTTGTGGTCTCTTCCAACTCTACAATTCTGTGATATACAAAATCCTAACTCTGGCAATGTGAAGGCATAATTTACCACAGCTGAAGGCAAAAGTCTAAAGTAGTGCATAGCTAGAACAGGCTGTGTGGCATGGAAAACTTTACTGCCACCTCCTAGTGTCTTCTTCATGAGGCATTTGCCTCATGTTGCCTAATAGTAGGGTGAGCCCTAGTGGGATGGCTGTGGAAACAGTTAAGAAACAAGAGGTGAAGTGGAAGCTGGATTAAATCAAGTGAGGCTGGAGGTTCACATACCATCGGAATAGAGGTTTTTAAAAATCACCAAAGTCAGAAGCAGCTTAGACAACCAAAAAGAGCAAATTCAAAGCATTTAACACCTTCCAAATAATGCCACGTAGAATACAAGACAATGTAGCCATTAAAAAAAAACTTCAGTCATGTGTGTTCACACATAAGTTAATAGTTGTCACCACTGTGGAAAACATCAGCTAGAATGGCTCCTGAGGCAATTATTCCTAGAATTTATAACTGAGTGACAGATCTGAATATTTAAGGCAGGGAAGGGAATCATGCAGCCCTCAAGGTGATGGTGGACTGCAAATTCCAATATTCCTCATCATTGACAATGCTGGCTTGGGCATATGGAACTTGCAGTCCAAGAATCATTGTAGGGCTGCATAACTCCATCCATGCTTTAAGAGTTATGTAGCACTGGAATTTGACAAAAGATTGCTCTTTTATACTACTGTGCTAGTGCTGAAGTGTGAGAAAAAACCACATATGCTGGGAATTGTCCTTGCATTGCAACTCTTAAAAGTTTAGTTACCTTCCTGGACTTTGAAACTCAGGACACAAATTGCTTACATGTGTGTTGCTCATGTTCATATAGAACAACTGTCTACATTGGAGGTGGGGAACATTTGGCCATCCAGCTCCCACCACCCCTTACTATTGGCCATGCTGGCTTGAATTCTGGGAGCTGAAGTCCAAAACATCTGAATATCCAGATGTTCCTCCCTCCTGCTCTAAGTATTTACTGAACTCATTTTATTTCTTCGAGAGATGACAAAACTGGCCAAGACACTGGGCAAAGTCCTATGATGATTCATCCCTTGCTGACTCTAGCATTAAATAACAATTTTTATGTGTGTGTAGTGAAGAAGTAGAAGGGGATTTGTCGCTCGCCGGCAGGCCTTTTTTGCGGCCCGACCAGCACAACCCGGCTAGAGCCCTCCCAGGGGTGGCCCCACCCCATGGGGGGGCGCAGCTCAGGCAACCACATGAGTGGTCGCCATGGGGGCCTCCATGCTTTTCCCCGTCTCTCTCCCAGTGGCCCCCACAGCTGGGAGAGGCGGGAAGCGCCAGCCAATCAGGGCATGTCTGCATGGCCTTGATTGGCTGGCCAGCTCTGCAGAAAGAGGGACATCCGGCCAGGCAGCGGCCCGGCTGGATGACACGGAAAAGCTGCGACGGAGCTGATAAAAGGCAGCTCCGTTGCAGCCACCGCGCATTCTGGCTCTGAGGAGCCGAAGACCCACCCTCCCTTAGTTTAGAATCATCTTGTCACAGTTTGCAGGGCGGATGTCATAGGTTGAGATAATGGAGAGTGGAAATTGGGGTCTCCTTCAAGTTCAAGTTCAAATACAACATCAAGTTTAAGTTCAAGTTCAAGGGAGACCCTGACTCCACTTGCTAACACTTTTTTGTTTACAGGGCAGGAGAGAGGGTCAGGCGGATCGGCCATCATCTCTCTCCTCCAAGGTGAGTCGGGATTGGCCGACATATAGTCATTGACCCACATTGGTGGGGCCAATGAGAGATCACAACCCATGTCATCATTGCCAACCAATTTAGCTTGCAAATTGTGGCCATTTATTGCCAACAATGTCTTTACTAACCTGTATTTAACCATGCTTTCCAAATATGTAATCAATACAATTATTTCTAGAAAAAACATATGGTGTGAGTGTTCTTTTGGAGGGCAGAGGGGTTGTACGGTCTGGGTCCGCAATGGTGAAAGCAGAGCCCCATCTTAATTACTCAGTAGGGTCTATCAGCCCTCACATGTCCTTCACTTACACAGTGGACTTTCAGCAGATATATTAAGGTGATACTTCAAAAAAATTGAGAGAGCTGTTGTTTTAATTTTTTAAAAATGTATGACCCATCTTACTTTGTTGAAGACAAACTCCCAGGCACAGCTTTTTAGAGATAAGCTACACAGAGGACATAGTAAAAGTGCAGCAGCTGACAAAAAGTGTCAGCCATATTTTTAGTTCCATTGTCTTATGCCAGTTAGAACTAGGAAATGTGAAAGCTTCTCTGTCTCATTCTTGTTATTTTTCTCAGAACCCCACTGGATTTCTTGATCCATCCCAGTTCTGTATCACACTATAAAACCTGTTCTCCTCCCCACTCCTAGCATGGAAATTTGTTCATAATTTGTGGATATGTTTTCCAAAACATGCCTTATTTTTATGCATGTTTTCTTGATTAAAGCATACTTGTTTGGATTTTTCAGATGTATGCAGAGTGCCGTGTACATTTTCCCACCTGAAACAGATTGTAGGCTTTATAAATGCATGTGTTTGCAAGACTAGATGGATTCTGTCCTGTTGCCAGTCTCAGGAAGTGTGAAATGATTTTTCATGGGGAGATATATGCCCAACACATTTCTTTTATATTCATAACTGGAATAATTCACCTGAGTCCTGACTTCCCAATGCTGTGTTTTCCTGCCATTGCTTCACTTCTGTTTTTTTTCTGGGTGTAGCAGGAAGCGCTGCACTGTGGCCTGAGAAAATGGGTAGTTGTCCTAGATATTCAGATAATAAAGTGGTACCCTCCTATTTAATGTTTAATGCAAAATTCCCCACCCCCCTCAGATTAGATCCAACTATTTTGTATATCCCAACGGCCAATGTATTTACAGTTTTGAATTTTTTGTTGTAGATTAATAAGAATGTAACAAATATAACATGATAGTCTTTGTGTTGCATTTACAGTGCAGTCTAAGGACATTATCAGACATGGCAAAAATCACAGGATTGTGATGTTAGGGTAGCATGAATAGGCCCCATTATCACACAACGTTGTTGTCCTCACGTTATTACCCCGTGCTGCAGCTGCGAAAAAGGCATTCTTTCTCACTCATGGGACAAGCTGTCAATAGATCATCAATAACACTCTTTTTTGTGCTATTGACTATGTGCAAAAACATGTCCCGTTATAATTGCGACATTACAGAGTGAATTGGCGGTTCTCAGCGAGAAAACCTCCAGGCGAGAACATGAAAACGAAGCACAGGATGCTCTTTTTATGCACTGACCCTGTTAGTTTGCACATTTTTAGGTTTGTTTTAGTGCTTGGCTGTTATTTTCTTAATTAAGGTTTTGTTGTTGTTGCTGTTGTTTAGTTTTAAGTATGCTTACGTCTTTTTGCGAGAACTGCAGAAATCTCACCCATACTGAATTGTGGAAGTAAACTCCCATTCTTGAAGTGCTAGTGGCCATTGTGCAATAATTCTGTGGCATTTCTTTCACATGATTACAGCTACATGCAATAATGAATGTTATAATGCCATGATGCTCCCACTATCTTCATTTGCAGAATTACAGCATTTTTAGACACTAGTCTGATAATGTCCCTAGACCCACCTACTGAGAAGTCAGCCCCATTGACTTCAATGGCATCTGCTCCTTGCTGAGTATACGATTTAATAATAATAATAATAATAAAATTTATTTATACCCCGCCCCTCTGTTAAAACAATCGGGGCGGCTTACAAAAATTAAAATACAATACAGATAAAATCCCCATACACCCCCCACCCCACCCTCCCCCATAAAAAAATATTAAACAATTATAAATTAAAACCAACTGATCTAAAATCACAATTAAAAACAATAAATACAATAAAGTACTATAAATGGCCAGCGGAGTAAAAGAAGCCAGGATCCCCTGAGGCCGGGATCTAATTAGGAAAGGCCTGCTGAAAGAGATCCGTCTTCAGTGCTTTTTAAAAGCTACTCAGGGTTGTTATCTGACGGATCTCGTTCGGCAGGTCATTCCACAATTTGGGGGCGATTACCGAAAAGGCCCTCTGGGAGGTTGCAGACAGCCTAGATTTTTGTGGCTAAAGCAAATTCCTCCCAGAGGACCAGAGTGCATGGGGAGGATTGTATGGGAGGAGGCGGTTCCGGAGATAAGTTGGACCCAAGCCATTTAGGGCTTTAAAGGTAATAACCAACAACTTATACTGGGCCCGGAAACTGATAGGCAGCCAGTGGAGAGATCTTAACACTGGAGTTATATGCTCTCTCCGAGATGTTTCCGAGACCACTCTGGCTGCCATATTTTGTACCAACTGAAGTTTCTGGACCAAGCATGAGGGCAGACCCATGTAGAGCGCATTGCAGAAATCTAGACGAGAGGTTACCAGCGCGTGCACCACAGTCTCGAGGTCATTTACTTCCAGGAAATGGCGCAGCTGGCGTATCAGTCGAAGCTGATAACAGGCTCTCCTGACCGTTGCATTCACCTGACTTGTCATCTGAAGCGATGAATCAAGGAGCACCCCCAGACTGTGAACACAGTCCTTAACGGAGAGCGTGACCCCATCCAGGACTGGAGGTTGCAACCCAACTCCTGGTTTCGGGGCCGCTACTGTGAGCACCTCCATTTTGTCTGGATTTAATCTCAATCTGTTTTTCCTCATCCAGTCCATTACTGCTTTAAGACAGTCATTAAGAGGAGAGACACCATCGGAATTCGAGGCCGACAATCGGGACAAGGAGAAATAGATCTGGGTGTCATCAGCGTACTGATAGCACCCAGCCCCATAACTCTGAATAATCTTACCCAGCGGCTTCATATAGATGTTAAACAGCATCGGGGACAGGATGGCGCCCTGCGGAACACCACAAGTAAGCTCCTTTCTGCTGGAGCAACTGTCCCCGAGCAACACCCTCTGGGACCTGCCTGAGAGGAAGGACCGGAACCACTGGAGCGCAGTGCCTCCGATTCCTAACCCTCTCTGGTGATCCAAGAGGATGCTATGATCTATCGTATCGAAAGCCGCTGAGATGTCCAAAATCACCAACAGGGTCACGCTACCCCTGTCGATGCTTAGACGCAGGTCATCGGTTAAGGCAACCATGGCAGTCTCAACTCCAAATCCCATCCTAAAGCCAGTTTGAAATGGGTCTAGATAATCGGTTTCATCCAAGACCACTTGGAGTTGAAGCGCAACTGCCCTCTCGATCACTTTGCTCAAGAATGGTAACATAGAAACCGGCCTATAGTTGTTCATGTCCAGGGGGTCAAGGGAAGATTTTTTCAGGAGCGGCCTAACGGCTGCTTCCTTTAAACAAGATGGAACACACCCTTCTCTGAGGGATGCATTGATGATGTCCTTAAGGAACACCATCAAGGCACTCCCCCCCTGGATGGCCAGCCATGAAGGGCAAGGATCGAGAGGGCAGGTCGTCTTCTTCACCCTACCAAGTAGCTTGTCCACGTTCTCAGTACTCATGGATTGAAATTCATCCAGTAAACTTACACCAACGGAGTTGCTGGACACCTCGTCAATTGTTTCTGTCAAATTACTGTCATCTAAGTCGGCTCTTATCTGAGAGATTTTATCTGCAAAGAAATTGTTAAACGTGTCACAGCAGGCTGTCGTTGGGTTAAGCAACGGGTTCTGTGCAGGAATAACCTGCGTCAACTCCCTTACCACCCTAAACAGCTCTGCTGGACGGGACTCTGCAGATGCAATACGTGCAGAGGAGAAGGATCTTTGCGCTGCACGTATTGCCTCTCGATAGGACCAAAGAAAGTTCCTATGACGAGTCCTGTCGGATAAGAGTCGAGTTTTCCACCAGTTGCGCTCTAGTCGTTGTCCAACCCGCTTCATTTTCCTAAGCTCTTTTGTATACCATGGCTTACGGTTTGGAGCAGGTTGGAAAGGACGCTTGGGAGCGATCGTGTCAATAGCCTTGGTAAGGTCGGTGTTCCAGGTATTAACCAAAGCTTCAACAGGGTCACCGGTGTTACCAACCATTAAACCCTCCAAGGCTTTCTGGAATCCTCTTGGTTCCATTAGCCTTTGAGGGTGGACCATTTTAATGGGTCCACCACCCCCCGTGGGGTGGGAAGAGACTCTTAGTTCAGTCTTGACCAGGAAATGATCCGTCCATGACAATGTGGTGGTTTTTATAACCTCCGCCCACGGATATTCCTGCTCTGTACTAAAGACCGCATCGAGGGTATGACCCGCACAATGTGTGGGCCCGACGACCATTTGGGATAGGCCCATGTTTGTCATGGTTTCCATGAACTCCCGAGCCGCACCCGTCAGATTTGTCAAGCTGGTCTCGAGTGGAATGTTGAAGTCACCCAAAACTAAAAGTCTGGGTGACTCCAACAGCAGCTCTGAGACCACCTGTGTCAGCTCGGTTAGGGAGTATGCTAGACAACGGGGTGGTCGGTATACTAGCAGAATCCCCAAACTATCCCTGGTCCTCAGGCTAAGGTACATACACTCAAAGTGGACTGTGTTTCGGACAGGTATCCTGGTCAAGGTCAGATTGTTCTTATAAACCAGAGCCACTCCGCCCCCCTGCCAACTTCCCCTCACCTGCTCACTGACAGAATACCCGGCTGGGAGGGCCTGTGCCCAGGTGACAGCGCTATCCTCTCCCAGCCAGGTTTCTGTGAAGCAAGCCAGGTCGGCATCCTCATCCAGGAGATCGTAAATAATATGAGTTTTATTCTTAACCGACCTGGCATTGCAGAGGAGCAAAGTAAGGTTCTGTGGAATGGTTGGTACGCTCTCCAATCCATTCTGGGAAATAGAGTGAACTGAAGGTGGGATAGCTAACAAACAGCAATCCTGCCTTCTTTCGTAACATCTGTTCACTCTGTTCTGACCATACCTCCCTTTCCCCAGCACAACTCCAATTTCCGCCCCCACTCCATTCCCGGCCTCAACTGACTCCAATTGCAGGCATAGAGTCCTTCTGGCTGCTGGCTGGTGTTCCTGAGGGGTGTGGACCATGCCCCCCCCCGCTGCTGCCTGCCTCACTGCCCAGAAGTCCTCAGGGCCCCACTACAGCCTCCTGGCCCAGTGGAATGGGGTGAAAGGCTGCTGCAGGCTGGAGAACCCCTGGCTTGCTGGCTAATGGCACAAACCTCTATAAATTCCACTGATATAAATGGGGCTTAATCTCAGGAAAGTAGGATATAGAGTTTCAGCCTGAGTTTCTTTTCAGTTTCTGTTCCCCAATGCCTCAGCAGTCAAGTCCTGGAATGATTATGACCGCTGGTTAACCACAGTGGTTAATACATTGTCCCTTTCCTGTAAAATGCCACATAATTTCTGTAATATGTTCAGACATGTACCAGGTTACAGAGGTCATGGAAATAAAAACTATATATATATATATATATATATATATATATATTTAAAAACATCAGCAACATATTCAGGTGGCAGTGTCCTCATGGACTCATTCATTTAATGAAGAGAGATTGCATGTCAAAGTAAATTAGAATGACTCTCATTGAAATTGCCACATAAGGTAAACGTTCAGGTTGCATCTGCAGAGACAGCAGTTTGCATTATTTGAATGTTGGTGAAAAGGAATGTTTTAAAATCACAGGGGCAGAGAAAGAATAGAAAAATCATGGGCATGATTCATTCTTTCTCGTGTGTAGAGTTCACAGAGTGAAAGGAGATGAATCATATTCCACATTTCTTTACCATTGAAATAACCCCTGATAGTGGCTTTGGCTTCTGCCGCTCTTGTTTTTCTAGAAGTGATAACGATGCATAAATAGTTGGGTACTACAAAGAGGTGCATTCTTACATGATCAAGATATATCAGGCTGCAGTCCAGTGGCACTGCAGATTTACTTTCTTGGATTATATAAATTAATTACTTGGGGCTGCTGTTGAAGAGTGTTTAGAAACTTCATGTCCAAAGAGCTGCAGCCAGACTGTTAAGAGGGGCAAGTTACAGAGACCGCGTACTATACTCCTATTGAAACAGCTCCATTGGTTGCCAGGTAGTTTCTAGGCACAATTCAAAGTGCTGGTTATGACCTATAAAGTCTTATATGGCTCAGGTCCAGGCTATTTGGCAGATCGTTTCTCCCTTTATGAGCTGGCTTGGGCTCTGAGATCATCAAGAGAGGCCCTTCTGTCAGTCCCACCACCATCGCAAGCAAAGTTGGTGGGGATGTGAAAGAGGGACTTCTTGTTGGCTGCCCCATGACTCTGGAACTCCCTTCCCAGGGAGGCCAGAATGGGCCTCTCCTTGTTGTCTTTCTGCTGGCAGCCTAAAACTTTTATATTCAGACAGGCAGAATGTTTTAAAAGAATGGGCTAAGGGTGTGTGTACTGTTTTAACTGAACTGTTTTTAGTGCTTTTTAATATTTTTAATTACATTTTATTCTTTCATTGATGTGTTGAATTCTTTTAATACTGTAAATAATTCTATTTTAATGTTTACATTTTGTATGCTTTTTAATTGCATTGTTCTTTTAAATTGTGAGCTGCTTTGAGTCCCAAAGCAGGATATAAATACACAGGTAATATAATATGATAATTCATCACTTGAGGCATTAGCATTCAAAAGAAATCCTAGAGTTTACAGAGAATGGCATGGCAGTGGTCTCTGTTGACCCCTAGTCACATACTTTGTTATTGACTCCTTCAAAAGTGCTCTTTTTGTCCTTTTAAATTTCCCTGCCTAACTTGGCAGTTTTTCTAGGACATCTACAATTTGCATAATATGAATGTGTGCCTGGGGATCATGGGAGTCCAAAAACCCTTGGAAATTGTCAAAGTGGGAAAGGCTACCCAAAGCACAGCTCTCTGAAACCTTTTCTCTCTTTCAACGTGTAGAAATGTTTTAAATCGCTCTTGCCTTCTTTCCTGTCATCATGTACACTGTTCACTGACTCTTCAAATGCCTTGTTTGTTAAAGGGTAATAAGGAATTCTGCCCTAAATCTTGTTGGGGCATTGTACCAGCATGACTTTGCTTTGAACCTGTGCTTGTACTTGGTACACCTTTGAGTAAGTTGGCATTCAGTACCCCCTAATGCAAGCAGTTCCCCAATTACCCACAGAACAATAGATCAGCTTAAAGCCAGGTCTACTCTGTAGGCTGGTTCTGTTTTCCCCACAAACATAGCCATCAGAGCATTGACTGAAAATTGCCACTGTGTGAGTACTCCAGTGCAATGGAGCTTTACATGCCACCCATGGTGATCAGGATTTCAGCCTCTCTGTGTGTGTGTGTGTGTGTTTAGTTAGAGAACACTGGCCTACTACAATATGCAGCTGGTCGCAAATATCAGGCAATGAATCAAGGGTGGAGAACTCTTAATCAGATTTTTTTTCAGTGCCTCCAATCATAAGCAGAACATATATCCATACAATTGAATTACTGCATCCTTTCTACTTCCCCACTCACAGTTGAGAAGCGTGGTCTGGAAAGATCACATGGTGTGCATGCAGGAGACAGGGATTCAAAGGACTTTATCAGACCACCAATCCCTTAATGTTCTTTTGCCGGCAAAAGAACACCACCACCACCACACTTACCTTTTCCAGCATCAATGAGGCTTCCCCAGCAGTACTGGAGCACAAACGGAGCTCCATTTACTTCTGGGGTTGAAATCTCACCAATTCTCACAAGAAGACACTGGCAAGGAAATTAAAAAATAAAAACAAAATAAAGACACAAAAAGTACAGCAAGCACTAAATCACACTCAAAAGTCCCAAGTACACAGGCGAGGGTCATAAAGAGAGTGTTCCCTACCTGGCTGTCATGATGTCCCATGAGTAGAATGGTGCACAGATTCAAACGCCAGCAATGCTGGCAACAAAGTGCCACAGCCAATCTATTGACAGCTTGGGCCATCAATAAAAAAGTACGGCTTTTGGACTTTACATGATCGTGAAAGGATGTCATCATCTGGTATGCATGCCCTTTCATGATCATTAGGTGTACTTATGCTGATGTATTTGCCTGATCTGATAAAGTCCAAAGTTCAGTCTATGCCATCTCCAGGTTAAAAGATCAAGTATCTAAAAAGGTCACTATTCTGTGCACCCATCTTACCTTAATACCTGTTAACTTTTCACTCTAAAGCTAAAGAAATAAATGTTTGCACCCATTCATTTTGTTTCCTCTCTCACTTTCAGGAGAAACATGTAAACTGTTGGCAGCAAAGATTCAGGATAGATTCAAAATAGCCCAATGAATACATGATTATTAAAGCAGTCCAGAACAACTACTCAGACCCTAAAGTCTTGTCTTGTCACCTAAGAGATATCAGATAATCAGAAATGGATGCAGCAACCCTATACACACTGACCTGGAGTAAGCCTCACTGAACATAATTGGATTTACATCAGAGTAGACTTTTTTTAAAAAAAGAACAGTATAGATAGGGCACAGGTTGGGTTAACTGTGGGCGCATCTACACTGTAGAAATAATGCAGTTTGAAGCCACTTTAAGTGCTGTAGCTCCATCCTAGGGAATCGTGGTATCTGTTCTTTTGCCAGCATAAAAACGTCACAAATTATGCCAGCAAAAGAACAGAAAAGGAGGGTGGTCTGATAAAGTCCATAGACAGCAATGCTATTGCTTCCCAGATATTAGGGTAAATAAAGTCTTGGCTGTAGAGCACTACAACTGGTGAAACTGCACTTACGTGCTGGAGTTCTTCTGCCAAATTCTTTCTTCCTTTTTCTACTCTTTGAAAAACCTGTTTCTGAAAACCTGAACGTCTGTTATAACACACAATCAGATCTTATCAACAGGCAAAATAAGGTAATTACCTCAGGTGGTGGATACTTGGGGGCAGAGACATATAGGTAATGTAGTCTACAGGGAGGGGTAGGTAAGAAATCGTCATCGGCATCATCATCATCATCATCCTATGCTCCATAAACTCAATGGCTGTCCTATCACTACTATTGATGTGAGAGTCATCTGCCAGTCCAGTTAGCTTCTATGTACAGAATGGAGGAGCTATCTTGTTCTTTGGCTTTTTACCCTAAGAAGTGTGTGTGTGTGTGTGTGTGGGTGGGTGGGTGGGTGGGTGGGTGGGTGCTTTAGAGACCCATCCATGGTGCCAAAATCTCTGTTATTATTTGGGGAAATTATTAGCTGAAATGGAAGCCTGTGAGAGGAGGGTAACTTCGGGGATCTTTTCACCTGTGTATACCAGTACTAACTGTAGAGAACACCCCAGTTAAACTGACATAAAGTATTTTTATTGGAAATTACACAAGGATATGCTATCATACAAGACATACACTCAAGAACCATACAAGGCTATTGGAAGGAAAGGTGGGGAGGTTGGATAGAGAGAGGTTTGGGAAGATAGGGTTACAGTTACCAGTCTTGAAGAGAAGAGTTCCGTGCAGCAAAGAGGCTCAGACTGGCACCTGAGGGTGGCACAGAGAATCTGGTAGAGTGTCAGTGTCCATCTGTGGCGCACTTTGCTATTGTTGGGAGACTAATATTTATACCCTACTTCATACCCTGAAGGGGTACGTTGGTTATGGCAAAGCCTGGATGGCTTTCCTATGGGATAGACAAAGGAAACTGAAACTCAACTGATTGCTTTGGTTCCAGAAACACAAAACATTGATGATTCTGCAGCAACCTCCTAATGTTTGGATGGTATAGGAGAGGGGATATGTGTAGGGGGTATAGGAGAGATTTCCATAGGAACAGAGTAAGGAATGGTCACTTAATTGCTTGATTGGATCATTGCTGAAATGCCCAGGTCTAGAAGAAAGGATTACCATATACCTCCTTAATGACTTTGCTTACTAAGGGGCATCCTACATAATCTTAACTCGGTCTTTCCCAATTATATTTCTAGACACATCCCAGGTCATTGTGACCTTAGACTGGCCTCCAGTCTGCCTAACTTTCCAGCCAAGTGACCCCAAAAAGTATCCAATATTTCCAGTTATTGAGAAACCACGGGGAGGGGCTAGTAGGGCATACTAACAGGTTCATGTGGAAAAATGTCTTGGGCAAGCCCTGCCTACAATCTTGTGAGGAGTTGCAGTTGGAGAGTGTGACTCCAGGGAAAATGGGGATTTTTTGCCATGTGCAAATCTTCTACTCACGGAGAGAACTTTCTCTACCCAAATAACAAATTTGTACTATAAAACTATGATAGCATTTGCTCCAAATATGGTCCAAAGAAGTAGTGAAACCTTGTGCCATGTCACTGATCATAGAATATGAACTACTCTATCACATGTAATCATGAGCAACCCGTCTACCTAAATCTTTTCTTCCACAGGTCTGCAGTCTCATTGGTTATCCCCACATGTCCTCAGTAAATTTCATGTTATTACCATCTGTCTCTTTAGTTTGTTAAGATAATTTTAAGTTTTCAAGCCTATTCTCCAAAGCCTGTTTGTATCAATTAAGCAATGCTTGACTGCAAATTAGGGTTTTGTACATTCTCCTGTTAAACAGCTGTTTTCAGAAAACAGTGATATATTTTGCATTGTGGCTTGGTAGCAAGAGAAATGAATCTACCCTATTAAAATTCTGGCTTCCATCAGGCTTATGTCATGCTTGCTATTTATTTATAAAATCAAAGGAAAGTGTGAGATCTATTATAAACCAATGTTTCCCTTTCTTGTCACCAAATATTATACATGAGCTAAATAAAATTTCTTTGTACAGTATTACACAAAATGGCTGGAATCCTGTTGAGGAGTTATGCATATGTAAGCACTATAGTTACAGTGCTATCCAGTGACTCCTGTCCTGATCCTCTCAATTGTTTGGGAATCTGCTGACTGATGGTCCCATCCTCTCCTGTGAGCAATCTCCAGTGCCAGAGGCAGAAGCAGGCCCCTGTCACAATTCCCCCTTGTGCCAGAGATCACTTGTGCAAGGGGGAAGGGTCCATCAGCCAGCAGTTTCCTGATTGACAAGGGAACCCCCCCCCCTCCACCATTGATCACAGCAGCTGCTGCCTGTAAGTATGCATTGGGGACTTTCATGGTCCCTCTGTACCCCCTAAACTAGGAGCTATGTGGGGGTTGTGAATAAGTGTGTAAGTCTAGGTTATGCATTCATAACTGCCCAACAGCATTCTGGCCAATATCATTTCCCATTCATACACTGAAAAACAGAATGTCACCATTTTTTTCCAGAAATTCTGTTGTGTGCCAGTTGAAGGAAGATAGGTTCTGAATCAGGAATGACAGAAATAACTAACTTGGGAATGATCTGTTGTTGTTGTTGCTGCTACTACTGTTACCTTTATTTATACCTCATCTTTCCCCCAAGATTTTTTCTTTCTCTCTTTATCTGTTTACAGAAAGTAAATAAGAGGTTGGGTTTGACAATCTCTACACATTTATCATAGTCATGTTCCTGTTCTTTAAAAACAAAATCTATAAATGATTTCTAAAAATAGGCACAATACAGTGAGAGTTAAGCACTCAGAATTCCCATTGATTTGAGTTGAGAATAGCTACATAATTTTAACTCTCCTACTGAAATAGTGGACCTTAAACATACTTAAACTTGTTTGGCTTGTGCTGGCAATGTTATACAGCTATGGCTACAAGCCTACCCCCATTTCTCTGAAAAGAATCTCCATTGAACTCAGTGGGACTTATTTGCATAGAATTGCATGGTAAATTACACAGGAAAATGATGGTGACCTTCCAGTCAGAATGGCCAATGATTGGGGTGATGGGAGTTGCAGACCAAAAGTTAGAGGGCAAAACAAGTTGGGGGAAGCTTGCATGATCTCCGGTCAGCTCCTGGTCAATATATTTGTGTGTCTAGGACAGGAGCGGGAAATCTTTTTATCCCTATTGAATGCTGCTTCCCTTGTGGAACAATCCATTAGTAGGCATGGCCAAAACCAATAACAAGTGGGGCTACTCCTTTTTGGCCCCACTGCCACTCTATTCTCTGTCCTCCTTCCTCCCTAGATAGCAGAGAGCTGGGAAAGGGGCACGCTGCATTTGGCAGTGGTCTGAACTAATTGTTTGCAGCAGGATTTTGAAATGAGGTTGAAGGTTGCAGATTCTCCTCCTCTGTTCTAGAATGATAGTGCAGATTGTAAATGGTATGTTATTTATCTGCTTACTTCTCAGTCAGATTTTACTGAGAGCATAAAATATGTTTAATCTAAGCAGAGAGAGGGGGTGGTCTACTTTAGTTTCCAATACTGACTTGATATTTTATCTGCTATCTCTACACATATACAGATGGATATACAGTATTAGTTGCTTGCACAGTCATTGCTCCTCTCACTAGAATCTGGATGAAGCTGTACATAAAAACACACTAGAGAGCCATCTAGTGTTTGACTTCAGAATATTATGCAGCATCAGAAAACTCAGTTTTGATGCTTCATGTTTCTTCTGGTATCAGAGGGAGAAAACATATCGAGACTGGAAGTGTATTTATTAAATGCCTCTACAATGTCACAGTGATGTGATCCCCCCATCACGTGTGTGCAGCAATCCTATTGTAGCTGTACAATGGACATTGATTCCTTCTGTGCTTCTGTCCTCAATAATGGGTAAATGCAACATGTGTTGGGTTATAGCTGTCAAGTGCTAGAATTTTATTTGATAAAGCTATCACTATCTGCAGTCAATCAATCAGTCAATCAAGGTCATTTGTATCCACCCAAGTGAGATTCTTTAGCTCAAGTTTAATCAACTCATTTGAATTACATAGCTAACTGATGACAGGTTCTAGCAGGTCTCTTCCTGATTATACACTCTTGCAAGTTTATTTCTGTGGGGTCGAATCAAGACAATATTCAGAGCATTTAGGTCCCATTCAGCTCCGTGTTTAAAAGAATGTTAAGTCCTACTAGTTTCCGTAGCTCCTAAAAGCGTGACCAACTTGGTCCAGGTCCAACTCCTGATTCCCCAGGTTTTAGTGGCTCTCTCTGTAGAGTTCCCCTGACATGTGGTTGTCTGTCATCCAACAAGAGACAGTGGCTAAGGGCCTCAGAAAGAACAGTCAGGAGACTCTTGCTGCAGCATCCCAGCATCTGTCACCTGGGGCACTCTGCCCTCTGCCTCACTCTGCCCAATGGTAGGGCTGGCCTTGGTCCAAGCAAGTGTTCAGTAGGAATGGTTACTGCTGCCCACCCACCCCCATTTCCCTGGCATTCAATGTCTGAGGCACCTCTCTCATTTGGCCTAATGTTAGGTCAACACTCTAACCACTACACTACATATACATGTTGGCTGTAGAGCAGTGGTAGCTGGTGGATTCCATGTTGGTGAGCCATGTAGGTTTAGCCCAAATGTTAAAGGATCCATTGGGGGTGCTGAACCCTAGTCCCCAAGCAATTTGAGGACTTTGATTAGCTCCTGTAGATTTAAAACTAAAACCTGGGGCAGATTCACTGGCTCGTTTGACATGGGAGACTCTAGCTGCCATGGCCTCAGAATGGGATACAAACTATGGCCTACTCACCCACACTTATGTAGCACATACAGTAACATCATACTCTGGCCTGGTAACAAAGGACAGAATCCTGTTGTCCCGATCTTTGCTGCTGGTTGCACTTTTTCTGGGGCCAGGCAGCAATTTCAAAGGAAGGTAAACAAAATCTATGAGTGACCTCATTCTTCTGTGCTTTCCTTCTTTCACAGTTGCTGTGCCCGTGGCCTTTTCCCTCTTGCAACTAGGCTGTGGGAATGCCTAGACTAGCATAGTTATGCCAACATAAAATGCCAACAAGATTATGAACAATATGAATGGAGATCAGATTGTCTAGGTAATTTATTTGTAAAGATGACTACAAAGCAGGCAGGTTTTTATAATTAAAGGTATAACGGAGTCAAGGGACAATATCTTAAAGATTACAGTTGTTTTGCTCCAGAGCAAAATATTCACAGGTCTTGTATGAAGAAAACACCTTTGCCTGGTGAAGAAGCCAGTAGAGCTTTGAAAGCTTGCATGATGTATTTTGTGCTTTTTTGGTTGGCCCAACAAAGATATCACTGTTTTGTAGATTTTGGATTTTACTCTATTTTGCTGTATGGCCAGATACCCCTGGATATGCTTTCTGGATTTGAGGACACACCTTTTAGCTGCAACAGAGGAATACTAAAGAACAGGGAGTCAAGGGACTGTGACTCAACTCTTTGTGGTTTCTACCCCAACGAAGGTAAAACTTTTTTTTTTATTGGGACTGCATTTGGCAGGTTTTACCAATACTGTTGGAAAAGATTGAAGCATTCTCTTTTGCCCATACTCTCTTATTATAGAGCAACCCCTGTTGGACTTCTTGTGCATATTGATTTGTCCCCTCTCAGCCTCTCTAGTTAACGTGCTTCTGTCTGTACTGCCCATTTTTCTCTTGGGCAGCCATCTTGTTCTTTTTCCTAAGTTGGTGAGTCATGGATGACTCTTCTCTCATTCATCCTATTAAGTAAAGTTTTGAGTTATTTTATCTGAAGCTGCATGTCTCTTTTTGGTCATATATAGTTCAGGGAAAAGTAATATACATATGAGCCTCTAAATCTAAACTGACACTCTGCTGGAGAGAAGCTAAAAAGAATTTAACTTTTACAGTTCCCAACACAGGGAAACTCTTATTCCCCCACAAATACAGCACCTAAAGGTTTTTCTGGATGCAACAATACAGAGAAATTCAATGTTCTTTCCTAAAAAAGAGGTGGGTAGCCTTACCCAGGACAGAAACAGCCTAGATCTCAAGGGAAATTACATTTTTTGTTGCTAATAAAATTAAAATTTTATTAGCTGTATCCAGCGTAACATATGCCATTATAGTTTCACATGTGGGTGGTGAGTGTCTGAGGGAGTGAGAGGAGGGAGGGCCCCTTGTGAAGCTGGGAGTCTAGATGCAGATTGAGTGGCAGGAGTGGGTTGTGAGGTGGACAGGGAATTTGCATGTGGATGGCAATTGGTTGAGGGAGTGAGAGGAGGGAGGGGATTGGTTGGGTATGTTTCCTAAGTGGCCAATCGGCACACTGGGAAAGGAAACATACCCAAGCATGTTTTTTATATATAGACTGCTTGGATTTTATGACTTATTGTCTCCCAGAGCCCACATGGTCAAAGAGAGTGGCCTCTGCCTGCATTGATATCCCTCCAGACCATCCTAACAGACAGCAACGAAAACATCTTGACAAAATGTAGGCCTGTGACTCTAACATCATCATTTTTTCTTCTCCTGAATGATTTTTAACATCCTTGCCTGATGAAGAAGACAGTGGAACTTCTAAAGCTTGCATCATGTATTTTGTGCATTTTTGGTTGGCCCTATAAAGATATCACTGTTTTGTCAATTTTGGATGGTATTGCATTTGCATTACAGATAGCACTACTTCTCTGCCTACATATTTGTTAATTATTAGTTTCTGCGATTAGCACTTTGCACCATCCATCATAGTGATGAATTCTGAACCTCAGCATTGTTAACACAACGCAGGAAACAGCCTCATTCTCTGAGCAGATGATAGCTGGAAATTTACTGTATGGTGCCCCCAGGTGGGCAGAAGATAAGTTGCTGTTTGCAGTGATTTTGTGGTAGAGCTCCATGTTTAAAAATTGAATTTAAATGTAAATGATTTCTGTTATATTTAAATGATGCTGCATATGCTAATATGTCAGATGGGAGAGGTAAATGTTACATCTAGACTTAAATTGTTCCCTACAATTTCCTGAAACAATAGTCCTGAAATTGCACCGAGATGCTGAAACCAAATAAAAACGCCTAAAAAACATCACTGGAATCCTCTTATTACCTGTTGATATTTCTTTTTAAATGTGTTTTGGATTTATTTCTGACAGTATAATAGTTTTATCACTTCATTTTAACTCAGCACAGTACTATATATGTAGCACACACACAAACCTCTATATATACAGAGAATGAGAGTAAAAATGACTTACCTGTGTTCCATAGCTTTGAGCCTTGCCTAGTCCCTTAATGTCCCTTAATAAAGTTTGTTGCTGTAGCTTCATTATTGATTGGGTAACCCTGCTGAATTGGGGGTGAGGTGATTTCTGGGGGCAGGGCGATACCGTCTATCCATGGAATTATTTTGTCCATGAAAGAGCTATCATAGATCCAGTTTAATGTGCTCTGTGTGCGTGTGTGTGTTTCTCTTGTAAGCAAGCAGGGAACTGGGCTAGTTCACAGATTTACCAATTGGAAATTCCTTATGTGTATAGTGGGGAAGTGCCAATGTAATGTGTACTGTCAAGCATACACCCTGGTTATGGAATGCCTTCCCCTCAGAAGCCCAATTGGCAACAACAGTGATGTCATTCTGGCACAAAGGCTGCATCTGCATTGCAGAAATAATCCAGTTTGACACTGCATTAACTGCCGTGGCTCTATGCTATGGAATTCTGGGATTTGTAGTTTTGAGAGATATTTAGTCTTCTCTGCCAGAGCTATGGTGTCACAACAAAATACAAATCCGATGATTCCATAGCATTGAGCCATGGCAGTTAACCTGAATCAAACTAGATTATTTCTGCAATGCAGATTCAGCCTAAGGGTGCATCTACACTGTAGAAACAATGCAGTTTGACACCACTTTAAGTGCTTATAACTCCATCCTGTGGAATCCTGGGATTTCTAATTTTAAAAGGTCTTTAGCCTTCTCTGCCAAAGAGTTCTGGTGCCCCGCAAAACTACAAATCCCAGGATTTTGTAGAATGGAACCATGACAGTTGAAGTGGTGTGAAACTGCTTTATCTCTACAGTGTAGATGCAGCCTAAATCAAAACATGGACTGACATCCTGCATCAGAGGCGACAGCGTGTACCTTTACAATGGCATAGCTACAGGCTTGTCTGTATGGCAAAAATTCTCCCAATGGGATCCTGAATATCATTTCGCCATACTCGGAAGGAGGGGGGGGGCAAAAACTCCAAATGCTTCACGGGAAAAGCCTTTGCAGCTTTTCCTGACTTTTCTTTAAAAACTTCAAAGGAAATGAGCATTCTTGCTCATTGGGACAACTGATTCACTTTGCTGTATTTTCCTGAAAAGAGTGGAAGTGGAAAGCTGATTGGTTGGACATGTGCAGGGGGCAGAGCTTGCTGGCAAGGCAGCACCTGGAACTGTCATGTTGGATTTTCACCACAGAGATTGTGCACTGAGGTGATGAAACAGCCTCAGTGTTTCTTTTCTGTTCCCCCCTGTTCCCCTAACCCCGCCCCCATTTTAAAAAAGAGACTGTTTGGCCGTGGCAAACATGAGTAATTCACTCACGTCCACCATCTTGATTTGCAGCCATGCCCATTCGACTATCAAACACGTGTGGCTTCATATGCCTGCAATCTTGGGGGGGAAAACCACCTGTGGAGACAAATGAATGCTGCTGCAAATTGGTGTTACTGTGCACCAATCCACATTTTATTGCCTCATATGAGTACAGTTGTCCCTCCATATTCATGGATTTGGTATTCATGGATTTAAGTATTCACAGCTTGAAAATATTCTTAAAAAAATAATTCAAAAAGCAAACCTTGATTTTGCCATCTTATATAAGGGACACCATTTTGCTATGCCATTGCATATACAGTTGTCCCTCCGTATCCATGGATTTGGTATCCACAGATTTAAGTATTCATGGCTTAAAAATATTCTTTAAAAATACTAATCCAAAAAGCAAACCTTGATTTTGCCATCTTATATAAGGGACACCATTTTGCTATGCCATTGCATATAATGGGACTTGAGTATTCACGGATTTTGGTATCCACGGTGGGTCCTGGAACCAAACCCCACCAAATATGAAGGGACAACTGTATAGACAAATCCTACACCTCTGACATGATACATAACCCTTCTAGTGAACCGCAATGATGGGGCTGCACACAGTGTTCTGTTGCACAACAAAGGTTCGTTCCCATTGTGCATTGGAGCATTGCACAAGATGTCCCATCACGTGACCGAGAGCCTCCTTTGTGCAACAGGACCCATAATGCAATGTCCATGCTACTGGAGCCACTTGTGTAATGGGTTCAATGGTGTAGGTACATTTCCACTCTCCTCCTGAGAACACAAAAACATTGTGTAATAGCACAATTTGACTTTATGTGACTGTAAGTTGGTTTATGTAATTTTCCAACAGGAAGCCAGCCCGGGCTTCTGATTAAAGCCTTCAGGACCTAATAGATTTGATCCAATTTGCACATGTGCTACAGTTAGCATTATTTTAAATGATTTCACCTGATTATAAATTGTCAGGTTTTTAAAGTGACAAATGATTAAGTGTATTTTTAGGCTTTTAAAATTATTGCAATTCTTATTTTATTGTCCTGAGATCCTTGGATACAGTGCGGGATATAACTATTTTAATAGTTAATTGAATACAGTCATAAAATCCTGTGCATTTTCTCCCATGAAAAGAGGTGAAAGGATCATGGGACAGATTGGTGGATTATGCCTTCCAAACTCCATGTTACAGGAATGAGTCCAGCACATCTCTATACTTCTTTACTTGTTCCAGAGGAGTGTGCATGAAATTCTCTTTGTCAAAGATTTCCTACACTAGATTAAAAACTGAGGGTGTGAGGCAGATGCACATCCAAGCATAGATATCACCCACCTGCACCTCACTCCTTTAATTCAGACACAACTAGTTCATGTGTAGGCATGGATCAAAGTGATGATGTTTCTCTGTGTTTCCCTCCCAACAAACACACACACTTATCTTCCCCTGTTTTCTCATACTCCAACTCTCAATTGGAGTATGAGAATTTCATCTCACACACTGCTTTTTACATATGATGCTTACAAGTAAATATATCATTGCTGGTGATTGGTTGTTAGATGGACAAAAAAAGAGAAGGAGGAATTGTATTAAATGAGAAGAAATCCTTTAAAGCAGGGTGGAAGGATCATATAAATTGGATGTAAGATGTTCTGTTCACTAGAATTCCACTGAGCAAAGGTGAGGAATCACTTTTAGCTTCAGGAGAGTGTCTATTAGGTGCTACTCTTGGTTAAAAATACTACCAGGAGGTTGAAATGCCTCCATGTGTCAAAGACTATGTGTGTGTGAGCTACCTGTACACCTTCCTGGCTAATATCCATCACAATGCAAAGAGCAGCCTATAGGCTGGCCTTTGACCTTGTGCCTCAACCATCTCCACTGGGTGTTTGGGTGGCTGAAGCCAAACTTGCCTCTCTGGCTTCCAAGCAGCCTTAGGCCTAAAGATAGGAATGGCCCTCAATGGCATCAGTTCTCCAAGCTCTGTGATCCCCATTCCCAACGGATCCCTGAAGCATGTGAGGGAGGTGCCCTTGCTGCAGAAAGAACCTGGAGAGACAAGCTCAGTAGTACCTCCCACTTCAGTTCCTCCCTTGCAGCATCCTTTTGGTAGTTAAGTTACTATCTCCCACTGTATCTTTAGGAGTGGGTGTCTGGTCCACTAAAGGTAGAGAGAAAAGGTATCTTCCATAGCCATGTGCTATGAGGGCTTTCCTATCATGGTTGAATGGGCCCCTGAGAGGCCATGTTCCCTGTGCACATCAGGTCTATTCCTTGCCCTAGAGGAAAGTCAGGGTGAGACTTTTAAAGCATTGTCTAAGCCTCCTCCTATTCTTCACAGCCTTAAAATGAAAGGGAAGAAGAATGAACAGTCTCATGATCAAGTTTTTGCTTGGAACTCTTATCTCTGGAATGATATACAGGTGAGAAAAAGTTCAGTGCTTCAGTACATATAGCAATTTTGAGCTTTTGGCAAATTATTAAGCCTTTCTATGAACACTTTATGCACTTCTCTTTCACATACACGTTTTCCCTCTACCGTGTGTGTCCATTACAGATGGCTTGGAGAAAGTGCACATATACTGTAAATCCAGACCAAGATCCTGGACTGGGAGATCTGTAATAAAATTCTGCACAGGTAGAACTATGAAATCCCTCCCCCCTCTCCCAAAGTGGACACATAACAATGAGGCATCTCCTGGGGATCTTCCAGTGGTCCTGGAGGATGACATCAGTGTTGTGGCTCCAGCTATAGAAACGTAGCTGGATTCTTCTTTGTTGCTCCCCCACTCCAGACTGGTTAGTAAATTGGCATTTTGGTGAAGAGGCTGCAGCAGCTAAAAGGTGGATTTGAGGCAAATTTGGCCATTGTGCAAGGTCAGTAAAGATTTCCCACCTCTGCAATACCCCCCTCCAAAGAAAGACTCACACAGGCAAAGACCCAGCTCTCATCTTCCCCCTGGAGTGGAGTACAGGGATGAGGACTACCTTTGCCATTGAAAAAGGTTTGTTTATCCCTGGGAGGAAGAGTTAGCTTCAGAGGATAAACTTCTTCACGCCAATTCCTTCTTCTCACCCCACCCTATTATAGGAACCCTAATCTAAAGATTCAAGACAGGTAACCAAGGCAGAACAAAATGCCCTTTATTCAGATGCATGGAAGTTTGCCTATGGAGAAATAATTTTCTACTTTTCTACTTCACTTCAAAATGGTGGACAGAAGCTGGAATAAGATCTTTCCACAATTCAAGAATCATTGATGTCTTCAGAAAACAGCTCAAGAGGCCGAAAAGAAGTTAAACATACTCTACCACTTCCAAAACATCTGCAAACCAAGATCAGAAGCATTTTGAAGGGAAGCAGAGAAGTTTTCTTCCATGGTTTCAGACACATCACTCAAGACAACTTGATAAAGGCTGTTTTGTTGAAATAAATTTGTACCACTTCTTTGTTGTCATTATGTAGCTATTTTATATGTAAGAATGCACTGACTGCATACTGGAATACAATTTGGGGTCTTTGTTGTTCTGCAGATAAGTGTATGCTGATGTCGGTACCAAGGACTCATTGAAATATGAGATGCTGTAATTAACATAGAGTTTAGCCATCATTATATAAGACATGCATTGATAAAAGTTTGGTTGAGATATAAGAAGAAACTTTATGTGAAAATTCCTTTATGGATTTCAAATCAGGAAGTGTTTCATAAGAAAGAAAACATCTATAAAGACAAATGGCTACCATATAAAGAAATGTTGAAAAAAGAGGGGAATGTATACAAAATGAAAACACAAGAACTATGTGCAGAAGGTATAGAATGCCATTGGTTATTGTATAGACAACTGTTAGAAAAATTTAAAAAAGGATATCAAACTAGAGGGAATAGAAGCAGATCAAACACAATTAGATGTATTAATAAATGGTGGAAGGAAGAAAATTCTCTCAAAAATCTATAAGATATTACTGTCACTTAAGTTGGAACAAGAGCAAATCAAACCTCATATGGTAAAATGGGCCCAGAATATTGGTCACACTATTCAATTAGAACACTGGGGAAAATCGTGGAATCAAAATTTGAAATTTACTAAAAGCAACAATGTGGAAGCAAATATCTACAAGATGATTCTCAGATGACATTTAACACCAGTAAGTATTGCTAAGATATATAAAAACTCATCAGAAACTTGTTAGAATGCGGAAAAAATATTGGAACATTTTACCATATGTGGTGAGGGTGTGGAGAAAGTAAAAAATATTGGAAAAAAATACATCAATTAATCACTAAAACTGTAAAAATGGATATACTGTTTGAACCTGAGGTTTATTTATTAAATATGATACACAATGTTGAGAGAGAAACTCAAGGTAAATATATATGGGAAGATTTTATTATATATGATGACCACAGCAAGGATAACATTTGCAAAAAAATGGAAATGCCAAAATTTACCATCAATGGAAGACTGGGTTATGAAACTTTATATGTTTGAGATGGACAAGATGACAATCCTACTAGATGAGAAGAAAACTGTAAAAAATATTGAAGAATGGCAGTTGCTAACTCCTCTTTGGAAAGCCAAAAGAGGGGAGATGGCAACAATAGGCATAGAAAATTAAATGATCAAAAGAAAATAGACAAAATAGGAGATGTAGAAAGTGGAAAAGATACAGAAAATGGAAGGAGGATTATCATGTAAAAACCAATTTTGGAAAGAAGGAAAAAAGAAGTGAATTTTTGTTAGAGATATGTGAGAAGTGAATGGAAGGATGTACTTGTATAGATTTGAATGTTTTGTATGGATTTGAATATCTTTTATGTATGCATGTAATTTTATATTTTGAAACAATAATAAATTAAAAAGAAAAGAAATATGAGATGCTAGACATCTAGAAGCCTGAGTCAGTATGATTGTTTTCTTCTTCAGTATGTATCCAGTATTACATTTGGACCAGCCCTCAGGCCCCAGCGCCTTTTAAGAGGGGGTGATGATTAGTGGCAGGGGATGGTGAATCTGCTCCGGCTTTTTGGTCTGAACTTTCAAGGAGACATCCAAGGGGCTGAACCTAGTGGGCTCATGCCTACGATGCCCATCCCTTATGACAAACGAAGCTGTGTCTGAGTTATATTAACACTTGAGCTGGCATCCTGTTAGTTACACGTGCATGTGTAAGTCACCCTACATGTTCTGGGTGAACTATACACAACAGTGCAATGGGCATGTGCTGCTGACAGTGGTGGAAGTGGAATTGAACAACAGCCCCCTGCCTGTGACATGTGTTCTACAGTGTTGCTATTCTGCATGGGGAAAGTACAGTGCTGGTGCAGCATATCTTTTGCATGAAGATATTTACACTATGCTGAGGGAATGTTGGATTGCAGCCAGGGTCTTTAGGGGATGAGTGCACCTGTACACAAAACACAGGTATGAGCAGGCTTGGAAGAGCCCCAAGGTCTGCAGAAGGGCAAAAATGAAATAAGATGTAAATTAAAGTTTTAAAAAATTGACAGATAGCCCAAAAACAACATAATGGGGACTGAGCAGGTTGAGTAGCCACAGAATATTGAACATGTCTAGTTGACTGGAAGACTACATAGTGTTCCAATCAACTAGACATGCCTTCTTGCAGGGGATATTCCATTTCATTCCATTTCTACCTCTTAGTTTTTCACATCCTTCCTCTTAACTGATATTCAGTATTCAGGTGTGTTTCACAACATAAGGTCTGGTATGCAGAGAATGAGAATAGAATCAATCTATATGATGTTGGAGTCCACACAAAGAACCTAAGGGGGTAAAGCTGAGTTCCTGGGTCACCAATTGCCTCTTCCTGATACTGTCAGATTATTCAGATCAAAGTTTAATTACCATATCACTGGGCCTCTATTTTCTATGAAGAAAATACCAGTTGTGTGAAGATAATAAAGAACACAGACACTCTATTTCTATTGCACATCCAGGAATAGCATGATATTGCTGAAATAGATTTCTTTATTTCTGAAATGTCTCAGATCAGCAGAATAGAAGTTGTAATCAAGTATTAAAATCATATTCCATAGTAAGAAACAATGATTAGTGCAATTACTTCTTTTTGTAAAAGGTCTATCAAAAAAGTTTTACTTCCATGAAAACGCATTTATTTTCACCATACACAATTGTTAATAAAACATTGCAGTTTTATCCTTTGTAATAAAGTATTGAAACCCAACTGGTTAAGAGATTACTGCATCTTTTAAGTGCAATATAATTTATGCCCTCCTTATAAATACACCACCACCATGATAATAAATTAACACTGCAACAAGGAGATGAGAGAGCAGACTCGTGTTGACCAAAAGGCATGGCAGTTTCAAGTGAGTACTTGTTCTGTGTGTGCTACAACAACAGCAACATACAATGTAACTGTTGTACTGCCCATCGTGGACCCAATCCACTCAGGAGTAGGCTCAGCACTTGAATGAATCCAGCTCTGCCTTTCTCTCCCCACCCTCCACCCATCCATAGACATTTGGCAGCATTAGCCAATTCTTACAAGTTGGAAGCGGATAGGATGTCTTAGCATCAGAAACCATCCATATTTTCTCATCCATCTAGAGATAATGCATACAGATGCTATCTGTTTCTGTTTGCAGATAGCTCTCACTGGACTGGGGCAGATATGCTTAAGATGCATTCTGACTGAATGCCTAAAATAGTACTGTACCATTAAAAAAAGAGAAAATTATGGCACACATATACACACCAAGTACACACTACATGATTCACAAAAATATAAAAATGCAGTATGTGCAAAAATACCTGCCCTCCCCCCAAAGGCTATCAAAGAAAAATTGAAGCAGGTAGTATAGCAATCTATTTTGCAAATTTGAAAGAGAACTGGTTAAAATAATGCCTTTCTAAATGAGGGGAGGGAAAGAGGGAGAAGTACAGAAATGTAAAAGGTTTCTGAACATTGCATTCTGAAAAATCATTCAGCAGTCACATTTTGGCTCCCTTGGGTTTAGATTCTTTGTGCATGTCATTAAAAACTCTGAACACAAATGCTGAAACATTAATTTGATGACACTGTTGTTTCTCTGCCCCCTGCCCCACCCACAGCAAATAATTAAGTGCAATATGTTCAGTGACCAATGGTAACAACAGAAGAATAAGGAACCATCTGCCCTTCCAAAGTTATAGTTACCCAGCCAGCTGGGTTGGAGGCTCTGCGTTATTCCTTGCAAATGGCTCAGATCCTCCCAGTATCAATAACATCCATCTCTCCAGTTTCCATCTCGTAGAGTACTAAGTGAAGAAAGAGGCTTTGGTGGCTGGAGAAAACTGTTTGAAGGAAGGGAAGGAGAGAAGATGTCAATAAGGGAACAGAATGCAGAACACAGAGGGAAAGACAAAGATATATTTCTGCCTGAGGTGAGGAATAACCCTTCATCCCATCACATGCACAAAAGACCTCATTCTGCTTGTAACAGGGCCAGCCCTGATTAATCCAATCCCCATTAGCTCCAGCTCAGGGCACCTGTTAATGGAGGGCTCCTAGCACTACCCATTAGAAGCAGAATTCGGAATGAAAGTGTTGTAAGGAACGACATTACCTGTAACGTGTTCTTGGGGGGAATGGCTAGTATGATGGTAACACTGTACTTCCCCCACCCTTTCCTCAATAAAGCTAATGTGGTGAGTATACAGGAGTAATATTTCTTTGCTATTCTCCAAACACTGCTTTTAAGGGGCTAGTTTGAAGAAAGACTTTCTGGTTTGGTTGCCATTTCCCCCCTATATCCCTACTCCCAGCTTTTAAAAAATAGGGCAACAGCCACCTGATGACTGAAATAGTACAACCTAGCTACAGGTTTAGCATGCAAGGAGGAACCATTTCTGTCTTGTTTAGCTCTCAGACGGAGGAGCTGGAGTGAGTATGTATGAAGAACCAAGCATCTGTTGCATCTGCACTGTGCAAATCGGTGGTGGTTGCAAGAGTCCTTTCACTATCTGAAGGCTTCTATGGGAGGAGAAAGCTAGGTTGTCTATGGGGATCAGGGGAGGGTTTTATTTGGAGTGAGGATTTGGCTCAGAACCAGCTAGGAAGTTCCTTGGAGCTGAACTGAGTCTCTGGACTGACAAAAGCTGTTCTTAACACTTGAGCACAACTTATTAGGGTAGGTGGGTGGAAACCAGTAATGTCCATTGTAGTGTTACCTACCCTAACACCCCCAGCCCCATATCCATATTAATAATTGGCCATATTAAATAATTAGGTCAAAATGTGGCCTTCCACATAGTGCGTCCATTAACATAAACCAGGGGAACTAGAAAAACCCAAAGACAAACATTGCTTAGTCACGTATGAACCTAAGGAGAGGCTACCTAAATTCTAAACAAATGTTACTTTGCAAGGCAACTGAAGGCAAGTACACCTGGTTAATCTCATCTGTCCAGGCTGGCATGCTCAAACCTGTAAATGACCCTCATTAGTTTCCTCTTACCTAAACAAAGGAAGTTGCTTCCTCCCTTTCATTCGTAAAGTATTCAACCATTAAAACGCTATTAACATAGCTGGAATGTCTTTGTCCCTCTCTGAGCAATAGCGCCAAGTTTTGTCTTCTATTCTAAATCCTATCCCCAGAAGGCAAATGTTGATGATAAAAACCCTTTCAAAACTCCACTCAAATGCTCACAGTTCACCTTCCTACCTACTCCTCATCAGATTGTGCAGCCAGGCTCTCGGATCCCCTTCCTGAGGACACTACATCCATTTGTACAGCCATTCCAGATCAGACCCCCCACTCTGCTGGTTTCTTCTGCAACCTCATCTCTACAGGAAAAGGTGTTGTACAACCCACTGGAAACTCCTTTCACTCCTCCTCTATCCCAATATGCCCCACTTTATTTGCTAGCCTTGTGCAAATGCTTGATGTCTGAATGTGTGTGTGAATGTTGTTGTTATTGTTTTTCTCAGATAAAGATAATCTGTTACATTAGCTAGCTTATGTCTCCTCCTCTGCCCCTGGTTATCTCAGCCAGTGCAGATGAGCCCTTAGAGATAAAGAAAAGCTGTAATAAAGATAGGATAGTCAGCCATGGGAAGACCTGAATAGGATTTGGGGGAGCTGCGAATAATTAAGTAGTTCAGGGTTTAATGCGTTATCTAAATGTGTCTTAATAAACTTCTACTTGTTTCTTTTTTTACAACTGTGTCAGGCTGTTCCTATTAAATTTGAGTGTCTGGTCATGCTTACCACAGTGAACCCACAGAACAACACTTCCATTGGTCCACATAGCGATCACCTTGAGGCCCAAGTACCCAATCCAGAGAGGGACCTTTAGGGGACAAGGTACAAGGTGAGTGACAGGAGCCCATTGGTTGGATCTGCAGGGCCAGCCTGGAGAGAGGATCCATCATAGCACTTTCCAAAGTATGCTTGATGACTGCTTTTGTTTTGTTTTGTTTGTGCAAAGCTAGCAGATGGCAAAATTAACCAAGAGGAAAGGAGCCTTCCCTGGAACTTCTGTTAAGCAGCTGGAACTAAAGTTCTGTTCCCTTTGCTTTAACCTATCCTTATTTTTCATTCTTTTTGTGTGGGCAGCCCTTACTCTGGTGTGTTTCAGCAGTGAGAACAGATCTGGAGTTTGGCTGAATTTTATCATAATTTGTGGCTCTTTCTTAACCTGCTTCTCTGTTCTGCTCCAGTGCCCAACCTACATGTCTTAGACCGAGAGTTCTCCTTGTGCTTTCCTAGCAATTGCTGCATTTGCCCACAGAGACCTTGTACACTCTTCACTAACTCTGGTAAGGTGCCCAATTATTTCCCAAATTGGGCTTAGTATGGGCAGTTGTAAGCCCACACGTGCACTATGGTGGTTCCAGCTCTAAGTCCATAGCCAAAAAGAGGGCATGAGGTATTGGGAAGAGTTCACCAAAAACTCTCAAATGCAAAATCTTTGAATTCTATTGGGATGATGAAAACCATGGTTCAACAGTATCTGAAGGACTTTGATCCCCCTCCCCTCCTGTTCTAATAAGTTATCCAAAATAAGAGATTAACAGGCCAGACCTCCAGAAAATGGAACCATGGTCAGAGAAGATGAACATCTACCTATCCAAGGCAGAATAAACTATTCAGTTAAGAGGTGCAGGTGAATGTGCCCAGCCTCCAAGAAATAGAATGCTTCCCTTTATCTTTCATGCTATTATTTTAGGAAAGGTGAAGCTGACTTCCCTTACCAAGTACTATGGTATTTTGACTGCAATACAATCACCAGGTCACACTGTTCAAATCCTAAAGATAACGGTGATATTTTAGCAGCTCAAAGGTATGCACAGGTTTCAGCTTTTCAGTTTAAATTTTTAATTACAGGAACACAACTTTCAGTGATGTTTCACTATCAGACTATCAACACAATTAAAATGGGTGTTGAATTCTTAAATGGCTCTCAGCTTAATGAAACTTGATCACTTAATCAAGGCTCTCCCTAAGGAAAACTGTGTTGCACTAGCTGACAATGTGCCAGGTGCTCTGTTATAAAAACTCATACCAAGATGCACAATATGTGAACAGCACATCAGCCAGAGCATGCTGCCTGATGCCAACTCAAACTGGGCTGTCACCTACTTGGAGCCTCCCAAAGAGGTCTTATTTCACATTGTGTGCTCCACTTTTCAACTAGTGATGCCAGAGATTGAACCTACATCCTTCTGCATGCAAAAATCAGTATTTGACCACTGAACTTTGGCCCCTTTCCAATGGTGTGGCCCATCTTATGGCCCTGTGTGGCATTTTGACAGGAATCTAGTAAGTTTCTTATTTTTGCTGCTCAGAGTTCTTAAGCACTTGGGAAGCCCCTGCATATGGCTAGCATGCTTCGTTCTGTTTAGTGGGTCACAGAGTGGATTCCTCTTCCTTTCTTTTACCTCAGGGTGCTCTTAAGCAAAAAGCATGTGGAGGAAACATAAAGAGGAATGTAGTTCATATCTTCACATCTTAATGGACTAGAGATGGAAAAGTAGGCAGTTACCCAACCTCATAATAAAGGGAAAGAGCATGACTAGAGTGGGAGCAGAACGACACAACTTGTGCTCCAGAGTCAGCTGTACCATCAAGCCGGGTGAGGCAATACCCCCAGGCAACAGATGATGAGGTATGGCAGCAACAACAGGCAGCTCCCAGACATTCCTCCTGAGCTCCCTAGCCATTCCTCTCAGTTGGAGGTGTGCACAGGTGCCCCTTGCATGAGTCTCCTGCCTTCAGGTGTGGTGGAGGGAGCTGTTCTGTCACCCATGTTGGAGTAAAGTTCAACTGCCAGTTCCAGTTTGCTTCTATATGTGAAATGGCAGTATGGGGGAGGGAGGGGGGAGCTGTGGTGTCATTTCTCTCAGTTGGAATCTTGGTTCAGTGCTGGTGACCTCCCAAGACAGAAACCGCCCACCAGACCTGTATGGCATCCTACCAAATAATAGCAACCCCGCAACTCCTTCTGTAGATGCAGCCTGGCAGCAAAACCAGGAGGTTTATTAAGCCCCTGGTGGATCACCATCCACAGCCTACTCCATTTCTACAAGCATTGTATTACTACTAGCTGTGCCTAGTGTAACACATGCCATTATAGTAGATTTGAAAGGTTCACACGGTTCAGCTACACGTTATTATTTTAGGAAAAAATATTGCATTGTTTTACATGTGGGTGGTAAGTGGCTGAGGGAGTGAGAGGAGAGAGGACCCCTTGTGAGGCTGGGGGGTGTAGATGCAGATTGAGTGGCAGGAGTGGATTGTGAGGTGGAGAGGGAATTTGCACGTGGGTGGCCATTGGCTGAGGGAGTGACAGGAGGGAGGGGATTGGTTTGGTATGTTTCCGAAGTGGCCAATCAGCACACTGGGAGAAGAAACATGTCCAAGCATTATATATCTCTATATCTCTATATAGATATATGTTTTCATTGATTCAGCACCTTAGATAAATCCTCTAAAGTTTGGGTAAAAATCCAGAAAGGACCAATCACTCCTCCTGCCACACTTAGAAGCTACAAGCAACCAATGGTGCCCATGCTGGCTGGGGGATTTGGGAAGCTATGGAACAGAAAAAGTAATTTTATCCAATTCTGGTCTATTACCGTACTAGAAGCTGCTTTTCACTTTTTTTGACTGGGGGAAGTACATTTTTAATCTAAGTTCTCTCAAGCTGACCTTTTATCAATAAGGCTTATATTGTGGCCCAGAGTGCAGCTGAATGCGTAAGTTTTCAAAGGATTGTGATACTCTGGAGAGCTTTCTCACAGTTCCTCCTCCATCAAAAGCTCGCTTGGTGAGGACTCGAGAGACAGCATTCTCAGTGGCTGCTCCCACCCTTTGGAACGCCCTTCCACAGGAGGCCAGGCTGGCCCCCTTCCTGATTTCAGGCAAACACTTTTCTTTTCAAGCAGGCATTTAGTGTATATGTAGCAGGGCTTGTTTTATCTTTGATATTTTATTTGTTTTAATCTGATTTTATAATATTTTAATTGTATATATTGTATTTTTAATCTGTTGTTTTATGGAAGCCACCTTGGGTCCCATCTTGGGAGAAAGGCAGCATACAAAATAAATAAATAACTATTTATGACTCTGGGAACCAGGGTTCAAATGCCTGCTCAGCCATGGAAACCCACTGGGTGACCTGGGGCAAGTCACACTCTCTCAATCTCAGAAGAGGAAAAAGGCAACCCCCTCTGAAGAAATCTTGCCAAGAAACCCCGTAATAGGTTTGCCTTACGGTCACCGTAACTCAGAAATGACTTGAAGGCACACAACCACCACTGTGGTGCTCATCTGAGGTCCTCTGACCTTTAAGCTGTTTGTGGTCTGCCAATGATTAGTCAAGCACTCTGTGGGATACTATACTTCTGCAGGAGTCTGTTTTCCAGAATGGGTTACAATCTGTGGCACATTAAACTAAACAACCTCGCACAGGTGCCCATTAATGGCAGTTTTAGGGCTTGCCTGCATGGGCAGGAATACCTTGGCTGTAGCCCAGAGTATTCCAGCCCCGGGCCTGCAGTGTTTCCTCCCTCCCATTATGACAATGGAGGGGTGTCCAGACACCTGTGGCCTGCGCACAAACTAGCGCTTCTCTTCCCTACACTAGTCACATCTCCCAAGGCCAGGAAGGAGATGCCCAGCCTTGGTTACATGGTGCTGTTTTCTGCACAAAAACAGTTGTACACACATTAAAGCAACAATAGGATCCCCTGGAATAGGATAAGTTTTTTGTGTGGAAAATATCTGAAAAATGGCCAAAAACATGTTTTTCAAGTATCAGAAAATTCCAATGAAGAGCATCTCGGACTGACAAGTATCTTTGCAGGTCAGGACTTATCCTGAGCAAAATTCATGCATGGTTTCTTTGTACAGAAAACAGGAGTTTTTTGCACAAGAAATGATATTTTCTGCACAGAAAACACTTTTTCCTGCACAAACCCCCCATCCATATATGAACTATTTGCAGAACACATCCTGAACTACAGCATTTTCTACATAGAAAGTGCAGAAAATATTTGTGCACATAAATATTATTTCCTGCCCAGAAAATACTGCTTCCTATGCAGAAAGTGCTGTTTTCTGCACAAAAACAGTTGTACACACATTGTGCAGAATAAGTCCTGAACTCTGAATAGTCTTCAGCAACTGCAGTTTTTGAAGACTTTCTCACAGTGGGAAGGAAATTACTAAAATTACTCATTGTTTCCTTTGAGAATAAAATTAGTGAAGAATTACATCTCTACTCTGGAATCTTCTCCACCCTCCTTATTAGAGCAGAGGCAATATTGTGTCCTTCAACAACATAAACAAGAGGCACTGCTGTATAGCAGATTGGCACCTCAATCCTATTGTTAATCTCATCTCGGGCAGACCCACTGAATCAATGAGATTTACCTACACATTGGCTCAACTGACTCAGGCTGCTGCCATGCTACAGAAATAGTGCAGTTTGATACCACTTTAACTTCCGTGGCTCTATGCTATGAAATTCTGGGTTTTGTAGTTTTGTGAGAGATATTTCGCCTTTTCTGACAGAGAGCTCTGGTGTCACAACAAACTACAAATCCAAGAATTCCATAAGATGGAGCAGGATAGTTAAAGCAGTGTCAAATTTCTGCAATATAGACAAGCCTTCAATGGATCCACTCTGCTTGGGAACTAGCAATTGAACTCAGGAACTGTCAGGGTCATATTGATTGATCAGTTGTGTTCTGGGAGCAGGCATAATACTCTAAAGCTTGGTTCTGTCCAGATATTATTGGAGAGGCCAAGTCTCACCTTCGAATTGGCTGTGCAATTTTGCTCCTGGGTATGCTGCTCCCACTTATAGCCAGGGATGGCCTCGGAAGGCTGCTGCGAGTGACAAGGCCCATGTTCGCAGTCTTGTTTGGCATCGGGATGCCTGTGTTAGAGTGAAACTGTAAGGTGCTGCTGGACATTGGAATGCCGTTGCTGCTGCTGCTGTTGCTACTGCTGCTGCTGCTGTTACTGCTATTACTGCTGTTGCTATTGCTCCCCTGGACAGTTGGGCTCACGTAGGCTGTGGCTTTGAGGGGTTGCCTGACTGAAACTGGGAAGTGTCCCACACTGTGAACTCGATGTTGAAGTTGTCCTGGAGAAGGAACTGGAGGAAGAAACAAAAGGGGTGATGCACAGGTCTGCAATGACACACAATCTTGCTGTGTTTCCATACATACCTGCAGAGGCTGAAAGGGCAAGCACACAAAAAAGCCACCCTAAAAGATGGCTTGAGCGAACACTTTGCACTGGAACTAGCTCAAATTGTTCTTTTGTTTATTTGTTAGTTACATTGATACCCCTGCTGATGCAGTAGTTAAATGCCAGTACTGCAGCCACAATATTGTGAGTTCGATCTTGCAAGGCTCCAGGTTGACTCAGCCTTCCAGCCTTCCATAGGTCGGTAAAATGAGTACCCAGTTTGTTGGGGGCAATTAGCTAACATATTGTAAACTGCTTAGAGAGTGCTTAGCACTATAAAGTGGTGTAGAAATGTAAGTGCTATTGCTCTATCCCACCTCTCCTCCAGTGAGATCAAGGTGGCAAACATGGCTTTCATCCTCTCCCCTTTCTCCTCAAACTAGCATCACAGATAGGTGGTAAGGAGAGAGAATAAGACCAGCCCAAGGATATTCAAGATTTCATGGCTCAGTGGGGACGTGACCCTGAAATCTCCCAAGTTCCAGTCTGAGCAATACGCCACCTGGTTATGTTGAAATTTGCTTGTTCTGTTTTGCTATTGACACTTCTTCCATGGGATAAAAGTGGAGCATCCCACAGCAACTTTTCACCCTCCACAGGCCCCTTCAGCGAAGGCCATTGCCAGGAGATGAGGCAAGGAGCCATTTCACACTAAATAATCATAGCATTAACTGCCATGGCTGCATCTTACAGAATCCTGGAATTTGTAGTTTAAGGAGGGGCATTTAGAATTCTCTGCCAGAGAGCTCCTCTGGTGCCTTTGACCAAACGACAAACCCCAGGATTGTGTAGGATGCAGCCAGGGCAGTAAAAGTGGAATCACAGTGCTATAATGTATAGTGTGAAAGAGCCCTAAGAGAGTGCTTCAGTACTGTTTGCTCAAAACAATACAATGCCAGACCATCATGGCCCCAAGTAGTCCTGGGAACCGTAGTTTGTTGAGACTCCCCAGCCCCCCCCCGTATTGTTTGCTTCCTTCAAAGGACCACATCTTTGAAGTGGACTCTAATCCATGAAAGCTTATTATTTATTTAAACATCCCCCCCTTCTGTTCAGTTGAAAAGTCTCCCAGAGAAGAAGCCTACATAAAATCAATAAAAGCCTGCAGGATTGCATTCTAGAAGACATCAGCCAGAATAACACTGTTGTCTTTCAGTAACCATTGTTTTTGCTACAATTTCCATGGTTCCTTTGGAAGATGGTGTAACTCTCAGGGGTTTACTGCACTCCAAAGAAAAAGGGCAGGGGAGAACGTTCCATCTTTCGTGCTGCCTTACCACATATGACATTATCATTCACCTGGCGTTCTTTGGCTCTGGTCCTGTAGGGGAACCGAGGTAAAACTGTGTCTTTTTTGTTAATGGGCTTTTCTGGTTAGCAAAAAGATGTGGTTTTACCTTAGTCCACAGGACTGGAACAAAAGAATGACGATGTCGTGTGGTAAGGCAGCAGGAAAGACGGAAAGTTCCTGCTCCCCTGTCACTTCTTTTTTGGAGTCCAGTAAGCCCCTTAGATAACTCTGTATCTGTAATGTACATCTCTCCTAGTTTTAATAACTCAAAGAAATCCAGGTGTATTCTGGCAAGCTCCAGCAAGTGAAATTCATATTTATTAAGTTTAGCTGGAATTGTAATTTGCACAGATGTAGATTTTAGATCTCCTTCAAAAAGATAGCAAAGCTACAAAATGGCTGCTCATGAAATGCAAATTGTTTCAGAAATCAGGTACCTCAGTTTTATACTTCACTGCTAAAATAATGAAAGTGTAGCTTTAGCAGCAGGTGCTAAATATGGCATTGTAAAAATTGTCACTAGGAATTGCCGTTAAAACACCCAAGACATATGCAATTCTGTTCTTTGGTAGCATCAGCAGCTGTTATGCTGTTTATGACACAAAGCTGATGGATAAAACGTAAGTCCACAAAACTGTGTACTCCTTAATTTTTAAGAAATCCATCAGTTCAAAGTTATCTCTCCTCAAAGTGTGAGAACAACACAAAAACCCTGAAACTGCCAAGATAATCATATTTGGCCAAAATCTTTCTGTCCCAAAATAAATGTGGGGGGAGGGAAACTTTCACACTTACTGCAAGACTGTATTCTTGATATCCCATTACCAGCTCCATGCAAATTAGAATCAAAGCTGAGACTGTTCCTCACAGTGATGGTTGAGCTTATGTTGGTACTGATGGTAGGGGTGCTTGGCATTCGTGCCAAGTTAGGCATGCTCCTTCGGAGTTTGTCTGCAGTGAAAGCAAGTGATTTTCAATGTTAGGAAAGGTTTGTAGTCAAGCAGTTTCTCACTAATGTGTAGAAGGATAAGAAAGGCCTTCCAGATTGACTCAAAGGGCCGCTGAATGTAGCATTCTGTTTTCGATAGTGGGAGCTTCTCAGAAGGCTCTGTCTGGCTAAGAGGAGGCATAAAGATGACAGTCTTCCCTGCTGTCTGTCCCTAGCATCTGATATTCAAAAGATCCACCATAAGAATTATGATCTACAAGAAATTACATTAGGGCAACAACAGTTCAACTTCAAGAGTCCAAAGCACCACTAACTGTGGCAATGATAGTAAGTGACAGCCCTCCCCGCTGCCCCTCAGCCAAGCACAAGCTACAAAATACTCCCATGCTATTCCAAACCTTTGAACTCCATCCCAGATAGGGCCTGCACCCATATTACTAGAGCCACATTGAAGCCTCTCTCCTATGGTTTCTTCCTGTCCTACTGTTCCTTTCTGCACTAGCATCATGCTCCCTCTGGTGTGTCTATACAGTTGTCATTGACATGGAAAGAAACAATATCATTTGTCCAGCTCATGTTGCTCCAAAGCAGAGAATTAGAGGGGCTTGAAAACCAGTGCTTCCAGTACAGAAGCTCTGGGCTAACACCGTAAATTCAGCTCAGCTCAAAGTTAGGTCATCTCATTGCAACAGCCCTCAGCTTTCCCTGCTTTGGGCTTGCCGCCTCCTTCTCTTCTGAAAATTGTATGTTTTAACATTGGGTGCATCTACACTTTAGAAATAATGCAGTTTGACACCACTTTAACTGCCATGGCTCCATCCTTTAGAATCCTGGGGATTTGAAGTTTTGTGAGGCACAAGCACTCTTTGGCAAAGAAGGCTAAAGGCCTTCTAAAACTACAAATTCCAGTTTTCCATAGGACGGAGCTACAGCACTTCTCTCTGGCTTTTCTTCGCAAACAAAGATTCAGGAAGGACTCATCCCGCGCTTTCTGCAAGCGCGCTGATGACTAAAAAGGCCAATCCAAGATAAACAAGTCTGGTTGCAGAAAGCACAGCAGAAGGTCTCCTTGGCTGATGTTTCCGGGTTGTGATTCTTCCTGCGTTGTTGTTTCTCTTCAAGACTTGTTCAGCGTGAGATCTCAAATAAGGCGGCAGCATTGTAGATAGTGCGTCTCCATGCCTCCCGATGTGAGGCCAGGGTGGACCATTGGTCCTCCATCCTAGAAAAGTGCCATGTCCAGCACAGCTGTGTTCTCAATATCATGGCCTCAATGCTGGTGATCCCTGCTTGCTCAAGGACAGCAACATTCATCACATAGTCAGTCCAGTGTATATTTAGGATTGTGTGTATACAGCACTGATGAAAGTGTTTGAGGAGTCGTAAGTGGGGGCGATAGGTGACCCATGTTTCAGACCCGTAAAGGAGAATAGACAGTACAATGGCTCTATACACAGGTTTTTGTGCTTCACCTCAGGTGTTTATTACTCCAGACTCTTTTGTAGAGTCTTCCAAATGCACTATACGTGGTGATAAATTGCTTTGCTTCTACAGTGTTGAGGCACCCATTAACTCCTGTGACAAACAAGTGTATGACCCAACCCTATGAGGCAGGACAGACTTGTAGGAACCCTTCTGTACATTTCTCAAGAATAGGTTAATACTAATTACATTTTAAATCATTCTTATGTCCACCAGCTAGAAAAAAACAGGTTTATACACAGCCATTTTCAGAACTTTATATACCTTTCAGCTGCTTAACAACCAAATTAGTATGGCCATTGTGTGGATCAAATTCAGATTTCAACTCAGTAAAGAACTTTGCTCCTGGCTTCTAGGTCAGAGGGGTTGTGAAGCCCCACTGACACTTAAGTCAAAACTTTAAAGGAGCAGAATCTATTTTAGGGGGAGGTTCAAGACCTTGGGGAGCTTCTTTAAAGCTTGTATTAAAGTTCTCCACCCTGCCAACATTGGAGCCATCCGCTGCCATTGAAACAAGTGGGCATGAATGCAGAAAAAGTAGGTTTAAAAACAAAGGGAGCAAACAACATAGTTTCCTAAATAAACTTATCAGGATCCTAGGCATATTTCAGTGAAGCAGCTTTCCATGGGCTTTCCTAGCATTGCTTTTAGGCCTGTCTTGCCCCTTGGCTGTCCAGGTGAAGACACAAAGGTATTCTGTTGGGAGCAAGGCAACTTTCAGGATGTGAAATTTGAACCAACTGTGATTATCCAGGTATTTCTGGGAGCCAAGTCAGTCTTGGAGGTGCAGAGAAAACCAAATGCAGGGTGGGAGGGGGTCTATAGCTGCTTAGCTAATGTGGGATGGGAGCCTGGATTTGTTACAACACCCAGTCTTTGCATCATCCTAGCTTTAGAAGTGAAGACATTGGCTGAGCAATATCTGGCCTACCAACCCACATGCAACCCTTCAGCCATGCAATGTGGTCAGTCAGATGCTTGACAATTCTTGCTTTTGCATCCCCAAGTGGGCAAAACAGACATAAACTTCACTGAGCAACCAGATGTGGCAGGCCACTACATATTCCTGGTGGGCAGTGTCTAGCTTGGTGAGCCACAAGATGTGCACACCCAGCATAACCCATCATGATGCTTGTGTACAAATAAACAACACTTTCTCCTAGTAAGAGCTCAGAAACGTTACTTTCTTGAACAGCAACTCTCTCATGCTGGCTGGAGAACTCTGGGCATTGCCGCCCCCAAAGTAACATTGTATATATTTAGAAATGTATATTTTTAAAGACAAACATATTTTCAACAGTTATTTAGATATGAATGCTCATCTAGAGTAACAAAGTTCAGATGAATGTATAAAAGGATGGAACAAATTTACGGAAACTTATCACATTGGAAAAGTGAGATGGGCTGGAATCTGGCTGATCTGTTTCCCCTACATGAGATCCTCACCAAATGGACTGGAGGTCAGTTTGTGTTGCAGGGATCATTTTTGATCTCAGACTGCTACTTGGACAAGCATGTGGCTAAGAAACTGACCATCCCTGAGAAAAGTAAAAAGGACAAAGAAAGAGTCCAGAGAATGGAGAGAGAAAAAAAAGCCTTCAGGTGAGAAGAGCCACCCAGCCTTACCTCCATTCATCCTGTTTGGTTGTGGCTCAAGAGGACTTTGGGCCTGAGGCGAATAACACTGTGGCTGCTGATAATTATTTGAGGGAAAATATGGGGAGGTAGGGCTCCTTCTGCAGTCCCGTATACTGGTAAAAGTCTGTGAATGGGGGATTCCTCTTTGGAATGGGGAACAGCGGGTGAGCCGTGGCTGTGGAGGAGGCAGATGGTCAAACTCTTCTTCCTCATCCTCCAAGCTATAACGATCAAACTCCTGATCACTGCTTGCCCCTTTCTTGCCTGAATGAAGAGACACACTGGAACTGTTTCTTGAGACAGATGCTGAAGTAGAAGCATAGTCTTGCCTCAGACCTGTAAAAGGGTAAGGAAGGGTTCTGTTTATCAAATGGACAATGACACCAGTGATTTTAGATTATACCTTCCATTCTTGCCTTGGAGTCACTTTTCACAGCACACTTGGAAGACACATAAGTTATCTCTGTGGGGCTTTTTTTGACCTCTGCAAGACAAACGATGACATGATGTAGCCTTCCTTCTCCAACTTGACCCCAATGTTTCATACTACAATTCTCAGCATCCCCACCCAGTGTGATCAATAACCGTGCTGGCTGAGAACAGTAAGAATTGTAGTCCAACACAGCTGAAAGGTACCACATTGAGGAATAGTGCCACAATACAGACAGATAATAGATGCAATGGGAAGGAAATCCGTAAGACTGCTGCTGTATGCACACATGATGTTTGTTCTTATTTTCAGAATATGAAGTTACTAATGAGGATACGCCAATATACTGAAAATCTAATATGACAACGTGCTCCTCTAGCAGGAGGACTAAGCAAAGAAACAGGATGTGCCAATTTACCACTTTAATCAATACACTCCTTCAAAATGTATTGGTTAAGAGGGGTAGACTCATGCTTCTAGATTCCCAGTGGAAGGTCTTCTTTGCTGTGGCACTATGGAATTCTCTGCTCCATAAGACCTAACCAGATCACACCCTGCTCTTTTATAAAAGACTGGAAGTTTACAGGCTACTCTTTCTAATTGCCTTCCTTTTCTCTTTTTTGTAATTAAATCACTGATGACCATGTGCAAAATACACCAGAATGACAAAAATGCAGAAAGTCCATGTTTGACTTTTTTTGGCATTTCTCCAGTGAACGAGTATTTTCCATTACCTTTATTCCTGACCTCTCCTCCTCAGCTTTTTAATGCTCTGACAACACCCTCCTCAATGCCATTGGCTGGGGTGCTATGATATCACAGTAAGCCTTTACAGGCTGACTTAATGAAAATAAATCCCCTTTAGCTGTCATTACATTAGTGGCTCTGATGAGATAGGTGACCCAGGTAGCCTTGGGTCCACAAGCTGAATACTTAGGGGGAAATTGCAATGCTATAACATTTGAATTCAAAGATAGTTAAACAGCTTTTGTTAAGCTGACCTCTTCCATCTTTCTCCATTTGGCATAGGCTTTTGAATGACACCCGCTTGGTGCACATCAATTTCAGTCTGTCAATGAAAACAGACAGGTACAGTTTTCCCCTTTATGTATTGAGCATTAGTCCACAACAACCTCCTTAGCCCCCTGTCTCATTAGTCTTCTTCTCTTCACAATTCATCTGGTGCTAAACATGATGTTGCTACTCAGCTACTCTTTTACACTTTAAGACAATTCATGCATATTGTTAGGCCAAGTGTTTTTCCTGATGTGAAAGCAAATTTCAAGCAAAGAAAAATGTTGGTGGGGGGGATTAATGGAAGGAACAGCCTACTCTCTTCTTGGAGCCGAGCCATGATCTGGACATCTGTGAGGTCTTGCAGTTTATATCCCATGGAGATAGAATCATCTTCCAGTTCAGAGGTGCTCAGTTCACTGTCTATGGAGGACTGGGGGCTGAGAGGGGAGCTTCTAGAGAGGCAGCCTGCAGAACAGCAACACAAAAACCTTAGGCATTAAACAAGGTGTCTGCACTGCTACTGTGAAAACAACAATCCAGGTTCATATATTCAAAGCTGCACCAAATCAGATCTAATATATTCAAAGTTGCATTAGAATACTTGGCTTTAAATTCTGTGCCCTCTTTTTAAGTCATTATGTCACTAAAAGGAGCAGTGTCCAAACATTACAAAATTCTCTTGAGTTTCATGGAGCTTACTTTCAAGGTAAGACCATGGTACAGGATTGCAGCCTAATGTCAGAGTAGACATGTATAGTACTACATTCTAAGGGCTTGTCTAGACAGGATATTTACCCCATCTTGCTCCCATCTTAGAGCCCTGCAGTGCTGATGACTCAGGGATTTTGCCCTATTTTGCCCCCGAGCAGTCCACACAACCCACAGGGCAAAGATGGGGCTAAGACAGGGTAAAGCCTGATAAAAACATTAAAAAGAACACCTACCAAACCCCACTTCTTTCCAGAAAAAAATTGGATTGGTCCCCATGTCACCACAGGAGCCCTTACCAGCACACCAGCCTGTCACTGCAGCTGCTGTCTGTGTTGCATTCTCTGAAGCAAGGAAGGAGTCCTACAGCATGGTCCCATGCAGGGGGCTTTGGTCATGTGCTGTGGGCCAGCTTCCTGGCTACAGAGAGTGGGACATGGGTGGCAGCTGTGGCTACAGATACCAGCTGGCATGGCAGTCTGGACTTCCTCTCGTTTCATGCCAATAACAGGGGAGGAACAGGCCAGATGTATGGGCAGAATACACCAGTGGGGAGCTTGTGTATTCTGGCTCATGTAGATGAGCTCTAGGTCTCTACATCTGTCTTACATTTGTGAGTTAACTAGGTATGCATATGAATCCTACATCACCCTACTCCAAACTGATGCTGTAGTACATATCCCACTATCCCTAGCCATTCTAGATCTATGACAGAGGGCATTCAACATCAAAAGCAGAAAGAAGACTAGCACACTTTAATTTACAATTCCATACATTGGTCAGATATATGGAAAAACAGAATCATAGAATCATAGAGTTGGAAGAGACCTCAAGGGCCATCCAGTCCAACCCCCTGCCATGCAGGAATACACAATCAAATCATTCCCGACAGATGGTTATCCAGCCTCTCAATATACTGTAGATTATATACACAGGAGTTGAATTTGAATTCCTGCAAATTGTGCTGCTTAAACCACACACACACACACAATGGTTGGCACACCATTAGTGAATTACAACAGCATAGGTCAGACCTCTGCCATCACAACTTCCTTTTTGGGTTGCTGCAGAGGTAAGAATTCTGTTCCAGCCACGTAGCAATCAAAATTCCCCCAACCCACCTTGTAAGCAGTATAGCCCCTCCTCTCAATAGCCATTTCCATGTTGTCAAAGAGTGGTAGTGGGGGATCAGCAGGGACACATACAGTTATTTTCCTGTAGCTGGCATGCTGCAAGGATGTCATCTGCAGGGAGCTCTCAGGGATCCCTGGAGGTCTCTGCAGGTCCCTGTTGCAATGCATCCAGCAAAAAGAAAATAGCTGAGCTTGTCCCTGCTCTCCAACAATATGGAAGTGCCCATGTTTGGGAAGCTGGCTTGCTTACAAATTGGGGGGGGGGTCTGTTGGGATATTGCAACCTTTTGCATGCATTGAGGTACATGGTACTTAAAGAGTTAATTGCATGAGGAATGTTTTAAAAGACTAATTTCCTGTTTGTCTGTTTTTTACAAAGCCCCACCTCTTCCTGCCTGCACATACACTAATCCCAATAGGATCTATTTTTAAAAAACTTGAAAAGGAACAACAGGTGAGGGGAAGCCAAATCACCCCTTCTCATGTCTCACCTTGTCTCACTCCAGTTTCTTCCCCTGCATGGCTCATTTCCAGGGCCAGAGCTGAATCTCTCAGAGTGCTCCAAGCTGAGGCAGGCTTCAGTTGGGAAAACCCCTAGCAAAATCTCTTCCACCCCATTTCCACTGAATACCCCCCAACAGGCTTATCACTCACATCCCATTTCCACTGAATACCCCCCAACAGGCTTATCACTCAGCAGTGCTGCTACTGAAGTGGGTGTCTCGATGCCTGCATAATGCCATACCATAGTGCCACTCAGGGGTTCGTGAGGGACTAGAACAGGAGGGCCCAGCTCAAGCACTAGTGAATTTTCCCAGGATTCCCTTGTCTGCCCTACCTGACTGCATCATTAGGGGCTGCCACCAGCATTGTTTCAAGCAACAGGATGCTGAGAAGTGAAGGCACTTTGTGTGTGTGTGAAGGAGGGTTTAGCTCCCCTTACCTATACTGCATGCTTGTTTTCATGTAAACTTATACTGTAAAATTTAAACTTGCTAAAGGAAAGTACTCCTCTTCCCACTTTATGCAAGAACAGGTCATATGTGTACAAAAACTCTCAGCATGTGAGGTTTGGTTTTTAAGCATGGGTTTGGTAAGCCAAAAGGTTAAATATCTCAACACACGACCCAATTCAAGAGGAACTAGCTCTAGGCCTCATACTACAGCACTATGTTAGTAAGAACGCAAGCGTTACCTGTTCTTTCAGGTGTTAATATTGCTTTACTGAAGGTTTTAGAGAAGGCAGGAGTGTTAAAGCCATTGCTATACGGAGTGAGCCTTGCGACAGGGCTATAGGGGAAAGCCAAGGAGACAGACGAAGAGAAGAGACTCCGCCAACGACTAGCTGTTAATGGACACAGAAAAGAAAGATGTCAGATTATGTTTAGCAAAAGAATCCTTGCCTATTAATGGACACAGAAAAAAAATATGTCAGATTATGTTTAGCGACAGAATCCTTGCCTATTAGGAAGGAGACTCTGGGGTGGTGGTGGCAGGTGACTCCCATGTTCATGGAGCAGTAAGCCTATCTAAGATGCAGAACCCTATACCCCCAAATAGTTCAAACTAAAGTTTAAAGTTCTGACTAAAACCCAGAGTGGATTCACTGGCACAGAATCCTCCAGCTGCCACTGATTGGGATAAGGGGACTACAACTGTCTAATAGTGCAGTCCTACAAATGTCACTGAACCCATTCATACTACAGAATTATACCACTATTATTCCACTTTAGTGGCCATGGTTCCATCCTATGGATCCTGGGATCTGTAGTTTGGTCAGAGGCACTAGAGGGCACTCTGGCTGAGAATTCTACATGCTCCTCCCTCGACTGCAGATCTTAGGATTCCACAGGACGGAACCAAGGCAGTTAAAAATGGAATAATAATGCTATAAAGTAATTGTGCAATGTGAATTAGCCCACTCAGATATAAGCCCCACACAGTCCAGTGGAAGCTGGTATGGAGTTTCAGCCTGAGGTTGCAGTCTTACATACACTTGCTTGGGAACACATCCCACTGAATTTGATGGGACTGACTTCTGAATAAACAAGGACAGGAATGTGCTGTCAGTTGCTGTAAATGTGGGGAGGTGCAGTGCTGGGAAAGAAAAATAAAGCAAGAGCAAAGACATGACATAAATCTTCAGAAGCCGGGATAGCTTTAGTATGGAGTATTTTAACATTTTCATCTTCCCCACCCAATACAGTACATTCAAATATTGATGGTGTTAGCCACATTAAGTCTGGAGATGCAGGATACATGTTTTAAAACGTAGATGAATATAACCAAGAAAAGGTAAGTATGAAAACATTTTGTTTATGGGAAAAGATGATACATAGCAGAGCTAGAAATTTATCAGCAATTAATACACATTTTAAGGAATGATAAAACCAAATATAAAGAATTGCATTTGTTTATAGAGTACAAGCACTGAACTTATTGTAATATACTTATTTTTGGTATTTTGTCAATTTAATTACTGTATTTCGGATGGTAACAAAATTTTTATGCAATAGTCTGGGGATTATCTTTATTTTGATATTTTACTGTGTTGCTAAGAGAGAACGGATATATGTTTTTCCAGCTGTTAATCTTTTCCCTTGCAATCTTTTAATTATTTTTAAGTAAGTCAATGTAAAATAAAACAAAACATGAAGTAAGTGGAACTGAAGCATCCATAGGAAGAGCTCTTATGACTACTATATGGTCAATACTAGTTTTTTTAAAAAGTATAAAACAGAATATTAGTGGGTTTTGTTAATTAGGACATAACTGAGCTGAGAGTTAAGCTACAGGACAGTAGAGTACAGACGCATTCATCAAGTGCTAAAAACAAACTTAATCCCCTTCATAAGCTTTTAAGCCAGCAGACATAAATATTTCTTTTACCAACATGAAATTCCAAGTTACATAAGCATGAATCTTTTTAATGCATATTTGCACTCTTGAGGAAAGGCATCTTGCATTTACATCACTGTCTCATCTGTAAAATCACAGGACAAGGTTTATGGTGCATATAAAAATGTTTTTCAGAACATATTTCTTAAGGGAAAGACAAATTTTCTCTTTGCATCAAAAATAAAGGTTTATGTATAGTTCTAAAAGCTAAGGGAACCAGTGTGAGTAGGGTTATAGTACTGAACTAGCAGCAGGCTGAGCCTGGAAGTAAGTAGTTACTAATAACTACCCCGTATATTCTGGCATATAAGACTGGGCGCATAAGACGACCCCCCCCCCATTTTTAACTTAAAATATAGACACACACACCCCGTCCAGCCAGCCACCTTGCTGGAAAGCCTGCCCCCCACCAGCCAGCCAGCTCAGTGACTGTAGATAATGGAATAGTCTGTGAAATTAAAGGACTGAGAACAGCTAAAAAAAGCATAGGATACTTTGAAAAATCTCTGTGGTGTTCAATCTTTGGAAAGTAAGGTTTCATTACCAATAGGTAAGGATTCAAATCCCCACTTAGCCATGATGCTTGCAGGGTGTTCTCAAGTTATTCACCATCTCAAGACCTAACTTACTGGATTGTTTTGCTAGAACTATAAAATCAGGAGACTTTGGCTTCTGTGGAGAAAGAGCAAGATAAACATGTAATACAATAAATAAATAAAACAGGCACAAGCAACCTCTGTATTCACAGGGCCAAGGTATTCTCCAGAAAGTAGTCCAGAAGCCAAATGCATAGACCCACAGTCACACAGATCAAAACCCCTCACATGCTATCAGGTTCCAGAAGACTGTCACATGGGGCTCCAGAACCTGAATCCCAAAAAGAGATATAACATTCCAAGTATGCAAACGTGATAGTTTTACAAATTAAATTTTTAAACTACATGCATACCCATGTACATACACACAAATACTGAACCAATGAGCAAACCTTTTGATTGTATCTCTATTAAAATTCAGCTTGGCTGTAAGGACCCACAAATAGTTTTACTATTGCGATCACTAGCTGGCCATCCTTAAGACAAAACAAAATAAAGGTGACATTGTAAATAGGTAATGAAAACAACAATCTGCTTCCGTGCCCCAGTAAGTCTGGCAACTGATATGTCTGAATCTATCTACAGTTTCTGTATATGTAATGGTAGGGTGGGACGTCCTCCTTTGCCTCAGGCAGCAAAACATCTTGGGCTGTCCCTGCAAATATTGCAAACCTACTTGGGCCTTGAAAAGCCTGTAATACTTTTACATCTTGGTCACAAGTTATGCAGGTCTGCTGATCTACTAAAATCAAGCTGGGTCTGTCACATCACTAACTTTAATAACTGAATGAATTATTCAAGTACGCCAACAGAAAATATATTTTAAGAGCAGGCAAACAGCTCTCATTTGAGAAGAAAACTCAAGAAAAGCCAGAACATTTACTCTGTAATTTAAAAGCCATTGCTAACATTTTGTACTTCCCATTGTAATTCATCAGTGAATATCAAAAAAGAAAAAGAAAAATATTACCTTAAAGGGGCCTTTGTGATTCTACTTTGACACAAGATGCAGTTTTGTAACAGTTTGATTGTTGGCCAAGGCCAATTAATGGCCTGCATGCTGTCACCCACAGATGCGCTCAACCACACATGTATAAGCAGCATTCATTGGTTTGCCACAATAACTACAGTGACAAGAAGACCCGTTCTGAACAAAGCATCTTGTTATTGCAGCTGGGACTGTCAGCAAGAGATCTGTATTTGTGGCAAAGGAAATGGAAGAGAGGTGTGAATATATTCTGGAGCCATCAGCTGCTCTTGAGAGAGGTGTGAGACTTCTCCCAGGCACAACTTTGGCTTTTGGCTTGAAAATTCTGAATAGGAGAGGGGATACTTGGCCACATACCTTTATCAGTATATTTATGTTGTATATCTATGTTGGCCCAGTAGGCTATCCTGTCTGTGGGATAATAAGCATTCACATGTGCTTTTCCTCCATGGTAGAGTCACACTCTCTCAACCTCAGAGGAAGGCAAAGGCAAACTCCAAGAATATCAGTAAGTGAGGGGATCTGTGTAGCACCTTTGAGACTAACTGAGAGAAAGAAGATGTAGCATAAGCTTTTGTAGACTTGGTCTGCTTCCTCACTCCATGCATCTGAGGAAGTAGACCCAGTCTACAAAAGCTTATGCTACAATTTCTCTCAGTTAGTCTCAAGGGTGCTACAAGATCCCCCTTGCTTAATGCGAGGAACTGTCTGTCAGTTCAGGAACATCCCTCTCTCTCTTTCTGGCAACTTTCCTAGTTTATGTAATCATTGTAGTCCCTGGCATAAACAATTCCACAGGGCCATGTGCTAGATATCCATGATAAAGGCACAGATCTCTCTGCTTTGATAACAGGATGGCTGCATTGGCAGTCTTGCTCATGACCTTCCCTATGAACTGTGATGAGGTACAGTTAAATGCCCTCTTATCATTTCTTTAGAAAGCTGTTGAAGACCATGTTGCTCTTGCATCATATACAGCTTTCAGTCCCCCTTAAACATATTCACTGAGCCATGACCCCAAGGAAGACATCCATCTCAGAGACTATCCAGAATGTGGCCCTTACTTTCTTAGGCAGTTCAGAGCATTACAGTTTCATGATCCACCAATGATGATCTGAGAGCAGGGGTAAGTCCCAACATTTGCTCAGGGTGTGGACTTGCCAAAAATCCACTAGATTAGGGGGGGACTGATCCCATACTCTATACTCACTTTGTACCCAAGTGTTGGGATGGAACTTGATTGTCCAGAAATGTGTGGCATACAAGTTAGATGTACCTTCTTTGCTGGTTTCATCTATGTTGGCCCAGTAGGCTATCCTGTCTGTGGGATGATAAGCATTCACATGTGCTTTTCCTCCATGGTAGAGTCATACTCTCTCAGCCTCAGAGGAAGGCAAAGGCAAACGCCAAGAAAAATCCCATGATAGGTTCATGTTAGGGTCACCATAAATTGGAAATGACTTGAAGGCATACAACAACAAAAAAGAGAGAAGAATATTCAAACTGACTGTAGATACTGAAATGATAAATGTTATGAAATGTTCTGAACTATGCCAATCCATAGTTAAAATGCTAAACCAGAGAAAACCCATGCTGGCTGGGGGGTTCTGGGAGTTGTAAGCCAAAGAGTAATTTTTCCAAGTTTTGGTAAAGCGTGTTCTGAGTAAGATGATGAAAAGTTCATTTAGTCCAAGGGTTGCCAAAGTATAGCTCTCCGGATGATGTTGAACTGCAGATTCCAGAAGCCCTAGCCAGCATAGCCAATGATGAGGGGATGCTGGAAGTAGCAGTTCAACAACATCCTGAGGCCTCACTTTCTCTACCTCTTCTTTAGTTTCTTTATGTCTCCGTCTCCCTTAATTTTCCCCTCAGAGGATAGCTTAGAAATAAGGCTAGCAGCCTACAGATTTTATAGCTTCAATGTGGCCGGGGAATTGAGGAACTGTCCAGACAGGCAGGAATGGTCTTGGAAATCACCAACAAGATCTCCTTATGTGGTGGAGAGATTTCACTTTGGAACTGTTCATGGTCCCAGAAAATGGCATAAACCATAAACCATAATGACTAAGTTTAGATGTAACAGGAAACCTGCGCACTTGAGAAAGGTTACTTTTTGGACTACGTCTCCCAGAGTTCTCCAGACTAGCTGGGGAAGTCTAAGAGCTATAGTCCAAAACAGAAACTTTTCCAAGCTCTGCAGGAAACTATAGAAAATGCAAACTGGTTAACAAACTAATTTCATATCATAGTTTCAAATCCTGTTTGTTGATGTCAAACCATATTTAGGAAGCAGGTTTGATTTAGAAAGTTAAAACAGGGTTAAAAAACGTGTTGCCTTTCAAATGTGTCTGGAACAGAGCCCTGATTTAGCTAAATAAACCACAGTACTTTCAAAATGAGCCACTGGATCCTGCCAGACACACATCCAGATCCACCTATAGCTGCAATTACCATATACCCTTGTTAAAAAACAAAATGTAGAATTTTATTTCTTAATACATTGTATATAACTTGTCACCCAGAGGACCTTTTCATCATCTGCCCCCAGACTGCGGAATGGCCTGCCAGAAGAGATTCAACAACTAAACACGCTGTTGGAATTTAAAACGTTATTAAAGACTATCTCTTCCAGCAGGCCTACCTAGTTGATTTTAATCTATGAATTTTAAATTTGTATGGATGATTTTAATGTACAGTTGTCCCTTCACATTCGCGGGGGTTAGGTTCCATAGACCCCCGCGAATGTGAAAATTCCGCGAATAATGACAGCCCTCCCCCCACCCTCCCCAAGTGACCCTGAGGCCTCCGGAGGCCTCAGGGTCGCTCTATCTGGCCGCTCCCCATCCTCCCCAAGCGACCCCTGAGGCCTCCGGAGGCCTCGTGGTCGCTCCTCCCGACCGCCCCCGCCCTCCCCAAGCGACTCAAAGGCCTCCGGAGGCCTCGCGGTGGCTTTTCCCGGTGGCCCCCCGCCCTCCCCAAGCGACCCCGGGGCCTCCGGAGGCCTCGTGGTCGCTCTCCGCAGCCACCTCCCACCCTCCCAGAGCGACCCCGGGGCCTCCGGGGGCCTCGTGGTCGCTCTCCCCGGCCTCCCCCGCCCTCCCAGAGCGACCCGGGGGGCCCCATGGAGGCCTCCCCAGCCCTCCCCACCCCTCCCCGGGCCTTCATGGGGCCTCCGGAGCATCTCCGGGGGCTCCCTGAAGGCCTCCCCGGCCCTCACCCCTCCCTCCCAAGGCCTTCGCGGGGCCTCCGGAGGCTCTCCGAAGGCCCCGTGGAGGCCTCCCCGCTCCCTCCCAGTGCTTTCACGGGGCCTCTGGAGGCCCCGTGTCGCGGTTTTGGGGGGGCCCGGGGGGCCCTCCCAAAACCGCGAATAAGCAAAACCGCGAATGTCAAGTTCGCGAATGTGGAGGGGCAACTGTAATGTTTATTTTAATCTTATGTGTTTTTACTTGTGTGTTTTAATGATTTCATGTTATATATTGTATTTTAATTCATATTGTACCATGTCTCAAGCCTTGGGGACAGGTGGGTAAGAAATAATAATAATAATAATAATAATAATAATAATATTTACTACAGTCTATACCCATAGTAAAGAAGATCATTCTTTAAGTCTTTGGACATTGCAACTCAACCATTCCTGCAAGAAAGAACTGAAGCCAAACCATATTTCCACTATGCTTTTGATAATTTTTCACACAGACAATGGGGCAAATGTACACACAATCATTCCCTCTAAGCACAGTAACAGTTTAGAACACAAAAAGGTCTTGCTATGGCAACTGCTGCTAAACCAACATCTGATGTGAACTGATCAGACAGTTCAAGCATGGAAGCTTGAAAATGAAAATGTAACTTACAGAGATGTTTGGCTGAGACAGAAACAAGACAAAAAAGATCAAGAATCTGTACTACAATGTTCCAGATGATCTAGCTTTTATGAAGAGTCATTTCTCAGAGGGAACTCTAATCATGCTGCAGCATTTGTAGAGGCTCCTATACAAATATCACTCCCTTGGTAGGTCTGTTGCCCAAATAACTATCATATTTGCTCAAAAGAGTCAGGCAAAGGAGAAAAAGAGAGTGACTAGAAGAAAGGCTGGCATGGGGAAAGTTCAACAAGTACAGATACTCTCTGCTGGATCAAAGTCAGTATGAAATGCAGAATAATACCCTGGAATTACTGCAGCTCCTACAACCAGCACAGACTGCTGTATTACAGGCTTCCTTCAGTACACATTACTCCACCACCCCAGGAACAGATTTGCCTAATGCAAGGGTGGAGAAAATGTGGTTTGTGGGCTGCCAGTGCCCCTGGACCACTGTTTTGTAGTCCCCTTCAAAGCTCCTCAAGACATCTCCAAAGTTCCCTGATCCTTTCCACCAGTTTATTTTTAAATATTGACCCATTGTTTTGCAATTGGCATCCTAGTTCTGGGCGCCTTGCCCCCCACTACTGGCCAAAAACCAAACCAGAAGTGATATTACATTCATCTAATCGCACAGGGAGTGACACTGTGACCATAGCAGTGATTGTGCAGGGGAAATGGCTCACCAGCTTTTCCCAACTGCCCATCTAGATTGTCTGCAATAAACATAAAAACATCCCAAGAGACTGGTGAAGAGTTTTCATGTTTTGAATAAAAACCTCTATTGCATAACTCAGATAGAAAATTTGAGCCTATGCATGAAGCCTCACATGTGGAACGTAACAGAGTAGTCTGGAAAACTGGGACACATTTGCCCATTTTACAGATGGGAAACACTGAGAAGTATCCTATCCAAAAGACAACTAAACAAGCATGTGGCAGCAAATGGGGAGGGGATGAAAAACTGCAATTAAGTAAGTCAAGAGATGTGATCACAGATCTCAGATGCACTTGGCCTCAACACTAAATTGGCAGTACACTTTCAAAATATCTGTTTCAATTCAGATTCTTTTGTGTGTATGTGTGTTCAACAGTTGATCCTATCTTACTGTGTTTATTGTTGTTGTTTTGAAATGCCAGGGATTTCATAACTATGGAGATCGACTCATCAGCCTTCTTGCTAGCAATGGGGGGTAGGGAACTGCCATCAGCACAAATCCACAGTTCTATGGCTTTGCTCATATTTACAGTCACTTCACATATATCACTATCTCTAATTGCTCTTGGGTCTGTCTGTATGGGACTGGCTCTCTCTTCCACTGCTTTCACATTTTAAAAAAAATGCATCCAAGGAAATGTCAATACAGAACATTGCTCGATGCCCAAAGCCTGGAACATTGCTTTAAAAAGCAATTTTGTGCTTATGCACCTTCAATGACTTTAAATTACTGTAACTAACCTAACTTTAAGTTAACTTTAAAATATTCTTAAAGGAACTACAAGATTCCTTCTCCCCTCACCACAGTCCCTGCATTCCCTGTTTTATGCTTTAACCATTACAGTCACATCACAAACATATTGATATTGTCTCTCCTTAAATTACAACAGTAATGTAATGTATTTATATTGTACCCTAGTTACTAGGAAAAGAAATTAATTACCAGTTGTTTGTAATTAAGTGGTTACAAATTACTGGCTATTTGACATTAGTTACCTGTGAGCTTTGGACATGTCTATGCTTATTTTATTCAAAAAGCATGAAAGAAATATAGAATCTCCTATTACCACTGTATTACCTCTATATCGCTCCTTCATTACCTATGTATGAAATGTTAGGAAATCTATAAAGTTCCCTTATATCAGCTGCTTTATACTACTGAGCTATCTAGCCCAGGGACTGGCAACTTTGGGGGATCAAGGGAACAATTTTGCCTCCACCCCAGACCTGCCCAGCTTGTGACTTTTTCACCAAATGTGGATAACAAACTTCTACTAGCCATTGAAAACAAACTAAAAAATTGCTACAAGCCATTTCAGAGCAACCTTTGCTACCAAATTGTTTTAGGCATGACTCGGGGAAGGCAAAATAGCCTTTGATGGTCTCATGGGGCCTTAAGTAGCCTCATCTGCCCCTAATCTAGACCAGTATAGTTGAATGGCAGCAGTTCACCAAGGCCTCAGGGCAAGGGCATTTCCCAGCAATGTTATTTTAAACTTTTGAGATGGCACAAATTAAGCCTGATACTTTATACATACAGTGTATGCAATCTACCACTGAGCAGTGTCCCCCCACCCCGAAGTTAGGTCTTATGCCAAATATGCTTATAAGAACACTTTTACACATATGAGCTCCACATCCTGTCCTGGTTTGTGAAGTTCTGGAGCACTCCTTTAAAAGTCAGACTCAAACCCAGAGAGGGCTCATCATCCCACTGACTGGGGAGATTTTCAGATGAGGGAAATAACCCCAGCGGAGATCGGGAGAGAAACAGGGCTGTTCTGCTGCTAGCGCTTTGTTTCACACACTCCCGTCCTTCTCCTGATCTCCATTTATTCTCCCTCCGTCCTGCTTTCATTTTCCTTCTGCTATTTTTTACTAACGGAAGTTCTTCATTAGTAAAAAATAGTGGAAGGAAAATGAAAACAGAATGGAGGGAGAATAAATGGAGATCGGGAGAAGGACGGGGGGTGCGAAATGGGGCACTGGCAGTGAAACAGCCCTGTTTCTCTCCCGATCTCCACAGGGGTTATTTCCCCCGTCTGAAAATCTCCATGGAAGTCACCAGCTGCCACCACTCTCTGAGGCACTGGCTTCCCAGGATCTCAGGCAAAAGTTCTTCATATAATTTGCTATTTCCTCTTTTTACCTGGAGGCATCAGGAACTGAACCATACACCTACTGCATGAGTGTACACTGCATTACCTTGAGTTTCTGAGACTGGCTGTTCCTCAGTGGGGAAGGGTAAGTCTAGATGACCACTGATAATTAGTAATTCTGGCAAAATCAGCATCAACTTTCTACTGATGGCTAACAGGAGTCACAAAAGAGGCATCCTGATATGCTAGGAATGTTCCTTTATGCCACTCCCCTCCACTGACATTTGCAATTTCAGTTTCAAGCAGTTTGCTGGGTCTGACTGAAAATGCCCTGTTATATAACCCTGTACTGTTTTTTCCACAAAACAACTTGACATAGGAACTATATGCATCACAGACCTGCAGCCAAGTGTCTTGGCAATTATTTCAAATCGATAAGTGAAATTCAGTTCCCCTGACCTCCAAAGCTTCCTTGCCTTTTCATCCTTTCCCACAAATAGCACATAGTTCTTCCTCTCCCTAGGCTTTATGTAAGAAAGTTTGCTTTGCGTGCCATCCTGTCTTTTCCAAGCACTAACCAATCTACCCTTCCTCCCCAAAGTTTCTTGTTTCCAGAGCCAGCCCTCCAACTAAGCAGAGTGAGGCATCCACCTGAGGCAATGAAATGCCAGAATTGGTGAATTTTGTATAGAATAGTGCCTACTACTGATACTATGGAAAGCCTTGCTCCCGAGTCAGCTAGGCCTGATTCTGAGGATAGTCCCAGGGCATCCCATCCATAATGCCTAACTCTGAGGAAGAAACCCTCAAAACCAAGCACTGGGCCTCATCAGTCCTGTGGAGAACCAGCACTATTCTCCAGCCCTGCAGTCAGTGAGGCAAAAGGTGGTGGAAATGGCAAGGATTAGGGTAGTTTGGCATTTACCACCCCATGTCAGGTAAGACTAGAGCTTGGGCTACCACAGCTTGTCTGTCAACTCATTGCTTACATTGTTGTTCTTCTTCATGGCCTTCCATTTGTGCCTTGCTTCCTAGTTTCCTGACTCTTATTCCTAAAGGAGAAGGACCATTGAACTTTCTTGCCATTTAGGACACAAACCCTCCAGCTCTCCCTTTCCTTCATATAGCACTTAGTCCTTCCTGGCTCAAGACACCATGGAAAGCTTCTGAACCCCAACTATCCTTTAGTTTCCCTCACAACATTTTGAACATCCCTTGTTGAAGTCATTTAGAAATGCTACCCACTTGCTGAGAGTCAGAGGAAGGAAGGTTGGCTGTACGGTGACAGACAGGTTATTGTGTACCTTCTGACTGATGCACAAAAGGCTGGGCACACATTCAAAGCATATGCTGTTGCCACATGAGCCTTTTCAGGACACATATGGGGCTACTTAGTAGAGCAAGGGCTGACAGGTTTGAAGTACAGGAACTCTTTGATTAGCAGGAATTATCGGACCACTGCCACTCCCATCAGGCTTGCCTGTTCACTATGAGCTGTGATCATCACAGTCACTGGGAGAAAAATGGATTTTCTCAGCAACATTATTTTGGTTTGATATGGTTTTCAATGGTCAGTTAATTTTCATTACCAAAGACATGCTCTTCACAGAGATGATCTGGACTGTTAACTCTGAGACAGTTACTACCTGGTGTGGATAAAATAAACTGTTGGAAAATCTTAAACCATTGGTCTTGTGATGCTCAGGGACATGTTGTGTTCCTTTCTTTCCTTTCCTCGTATGCTCTATTTCTTTTCCTTTTTTTTTTTTAGTAATTATGTTAAAATGCTTTTTTAACCATTTAAAAAAATAATTTGTTGTTGTTGTGTGCTACTGCTATTTAATTTAAATTTTGTAATATAAGATTTTAATGGGCAATGCGATCCTAACTGAAAGACAGGCAGACTGGAGTTGGTTAATCTTGTTTTAAATTACTGTAAGCTGCCTTAAATTCCATCTGGGGAGAAAGGCTTGAGTATAAATTCTAAAAATAATGAACAAAACTGCAAACTACCTCAGGTCTCTCCCGCCAAAGTACAATATGCTCACCATTATACTGTACTACCCTTTGCCAAGTCACTGTCTTATGACACACAGATGATCCAAATATATTGGGTATTATGCCATGTACCCCTGCTCTGTGGGAGTAGGCTGTTTCAATATATCCACCTAAGATATGGACTGACACAGCTGCCTACATTGTTCGATCCTGAATGGGAGTGTGTCTATGAGGGTGATTATGCTGAATGTGTGCACTTCAAAATTTAGGGACCATGTGATACCAAGCCTGCTCTTCATGTCCCCAACTTCTTCATGCAAAGTAGGAAAGATTGTCGGGAGTGGGGATATAATTTTTTTTAACCACAATTCCCAAAAGTTTCCAGCCACCATGGTTAGGGTTTCTAGGATTTGTAGTCCAAGCTTTTGGAAGAAGGTCCATAGATCTCTAGGGCTTTTCTACATGGTCAATTTACCCTGTCTTGCCCCCAACCTGCCGACACAGAGCTTTTGCCCCATTTTGCCCCTAGGCAGTCCTCACAACCCCCGGGGCAAAGAAAGGAGGAAGATGGGGTAAAATGATATAAGAAAATGCCTGGTAAAATGTGTTCCTGCCAAACTACATTGGAGTTTCCAAACTACATTGCAGCCCCATATGACTACAGGAGCCTGTTCTGGCACACCTGCCTGTCGCTGCAGCTGCCCTCTGCCATTGCTCTTCCAGATCCAGGAAGGGGGCCCACAGCATGTGATCAAGTCTGGCCATATGCAGGGGGCCTTGCTCCCATGCTGCAGGACTCCTACCTGGATCTGGAAAGTAAGATGCAGGTGACAGCTGCAAGGCTGGGCCAGCGTACCTGCCTGGACTCTGGTCTGTTTTGTCCAGGTAACGAGGGAGAAATGGGCCTGATCTTCAGGCAGGATATGCCGGTGGGAAGCCTGTGTAGATGAGCCCCTAGTTAAAAGGGTCTCAAGTAGCAAGGTAGGAAAGATCTTGGAAAGCTGCTGCCTGTCACAGTGAACAATACTGGACTAGACTGAATCACAGCCTGACAAGTCATGGCAGCAACATTAAATACTGTATGGCATGATGGCCCAATTAAGAGGTTACCCTGGTGACAAATAAAATGCCAATTATTTGGTAACAACAGTGTTGTGTCAGAATATTGGAAGTAACACAATAACCTGAAGGGAGTTCTTCCCCCTTTCTGAGTGCCAAGTTCTTATAATGAGGGTAAAATGCGTTCATCTTCAATAATTGCTTCTGAAACTCCAGCATCCTGGAGTGAAAGTCAGATCCAAGCCATAAAAATGAAAGTGACATATGGAAAAAGAAACCCTTGAGAGAAAGAGAGAAAAAAGATGAACAAGAGCATGTGATAGGTTTGGCTACAACTCCTTCAGGTATTGCTGAAAAACACAAAACAAATAATAACGAGCAACCATCAAAGATCAAAAGAGATTTGAAAGTAAAATGTCCTCCAGTTCAGTACAAAGAATCTCTCTGTTGTGAACCTTGGCAGGATTTAGTTCACAAATGCCTATTTTATGAATAGCCAGCCATCTATTTGGTTAGCTTTGCTGCACTGTGTATGTACAATACCCAAAATAATCGTTTCAAATTTATTAAAAAGCAATTCAACTATAAATGAGCTCACTCAAGTTCTGGATTTTCTGAACCAGCACAAGCCCTGTCCCTCAATTATATGTTGCTTTGGTTAGGAATTCTGGCACATAACCTAGGAGGGGTACAGAGTGAGTCCTCCTCTGGTCCATTCTGGAGCCCCATCACCTACAGTTAACCAACACAGCCCATTGGATCCTGGGATGGGGTCCAGGATGCATTGTGGGTGGGTGGTACCCCTGTCAAATCACCCACAGGCATCACCAATGACTTCACACCTTCCCTCAGCCCCGGCCATCCCTCAGAGCAAAGGACAGTTTCTTGGTAAGCACAGAACCAATGAAAATTGAATGCACTCCAAGCCTGGCTTTGCCTGAACTATCATATGCTCCATTCAGCAATTTTAGAGTGACACTGTATATCTAGCAATGGTTATATAAACAACACCTTCAACCAGTAAGTGACATTGTTGCATTAGTGCACAGATGAAGTTCTTTGTCTTGGGGAAGAGCAGATCTATTGTGGAAACCTGTGCTACTGGTGGTTTAACTTGCAGGTGTCTTGCATTACAGACACTACTATAATCCACATCTGAGTTATTTTTATCTCACCTTTTAGAGCAGGGGTAGAGAACTTTTGACCCTCTAGATGGTTTAGATGTCAGCTCCCAGAATGGGCAGCACTAGGGGATTGTGTAATGTGTTGTACAAAATAGCTGGAGGACCAAAGGTTTCACCTCCCAATCTCAGAACAAGCCCTCAAATTCTTGAATTAAAAAAAAAAAAACCCAAGTGATAGCACGGGGGGGGGCGGGCGGAGGGAAGCATCAGACAGAAATGGATAGGCAGCCCACTGTTAATGAAAAACACTGCAGTTTTGTCAGTATAGACAACCGAACCCAGCTTCTATCTGATTCTGTTCAATATACTTCCACCACATCAAGGAAGTGGCAGTTGTCTGGTGATTTTTGGACAAGCTAACTGGAGCGTTAAAGAACAGAGATGGCTATCCAAACACACAATGAAAGCAACAGAAAACAACTTGCATATTTAGATGTGTTCAATGTTTAGCTGCAATTCCTCAAAATAAGAATATCTGAAATACTCCAGAGCATTTCTGTAGAGGGGGGGAGTTTGAGATCTCTGAACCTCTTTTCCATCTCATGAAGCTGTCACCAGTCCCCCACAGCCCCACAACCCCCCCTCTTTAAAAACAATGCAACATGATTTTTGGCTTTTTTGTGTGAAAAAATACCCCAAGTTCCACACAAAAAAGCCTCCCAGCACTCTCCCCCCCCCACACCGCAAATGCCTCTGTTTTGCCTGAACCCTTCTCAAAATGGCAATAGGAAGTGACACAATAACACTTCTGGTCACCATTTTAGGAACACTGTTGGGGGGCAGCCCATGGGGCAGGGGATTGGAAGGGGAAAAATTGATCCCTGGCCCCCATGCAGTTGCCCACCCTTGCTGTAGATGTTTGGAACATGGAACAGAGAAACTCCACACAAACACACAGTGATAGGTTTCACACATCCCTACTCTGTTCCTTGCACTTTGCTCTATGCAGGAAGGACAAATCAGTTGAGAACATCTTGCAAATGGGATGATCCTCTTGTAGTGCATTCCCAACTAACCGGACAGGCCTAAAACCAAGAAGCAAAAAATGTTAGTTGAAAAATGTGGTGAAACTCAGCAAATGACACCTGAGAATTACCTTGTTCCAGCCTGAAGCACAAAGAGCGCTTTGCAGCTTCCATCTCAGGGCTTGGATTATCCAGAATGTGTCGACACCACTGCAGAGGGGTCAGTGCTTTTTCTTGGGGAAGAATGCTCTTAGCAGGTGCAACATACAACCTAAACAGAGCCAAAGACAATACTTAGACAATATATAAATACCTAATTTGATACAAACAATCTCCATGTTCAGTTTCTAACTGTGCAGGTCCTAAAACAATATAATAGATGAGATGAAGGCATTATATCAAACTCTAATAATGCTATGTGTGAAGGAGTTTGGAGATCCATGATACCAAGTTCTGCTCCAGAGGATAAATACCCTATTTGTGCAATGTGTTGGGAACATTTAGTTCAGGATTTACCTTTTCAGCCCTGTCTCTGGAACTGCTGGCCTATTTGCGGGGTACATTGTAACACCCTGTGATTAAGAAGCAATAAGCTATGCTGTTGGTCCAGAGTTTGAAGGAACATCTCCTGCATCAAATAAGAGTTCTTCACTTCTGAGTTAAGATTTTTGTGTTAAATAAGTAGATGCAAGCTTTAAAGTCATGGATGCAATTCAGAATACATTAAGGCATCCTTAACTAGCACCGACATCAAAACAGCATAAGCATTTCACTGTGAACCTTTGGGTCCATTAAATGGCTGAAAATTCTGGTTTGTGGACACATGCATACTGGTCAGGAAGCATTTATTAATCTTCATTCAGAGGAATTACCATTCCAAGCATGCATGATACATGCACATAGTTCTGGCTCAATTTATGATCAGTGGAGTTGTGGTAAACGTGTCATAACACCCCCTTGGCCATAACCCCAAGGAGTCTGGGGTATATGCAATGATTTTTCCACAAGCGGGAGGCACTGTTTGGGTATGTCTGCACGTGTTTATATCTATCCCTACATGTTACATACATACATACGCATACTTACATATACTTTGAAACTATGTTAATAAAAGCTGATATACTATTTTCTTTTCAAAATGGTGTTATTGCTCTAAACATGTGTTATACCATTGAACCTTTGAAGCAAGTTTTTTTTTAATTTCAAGCAGGCCAACAAACAAGCAAACAAACAAACAAAAAACACCAATCATATACTTTATAAATCTCCAAATGCAAAAGGTTTAATACAACTGCATTTTAAGGACAATCAACACCTCTTTTTCACAGAGAACACATTTCTACCCCACATCCCCTCTGATCCAGTCTAAACCATGCCTGCCTGGCACAGACTTCACACTTACAAGTGAATTACTTGCTAATTACCATTTGTACATGGTTAAGACTTTAATCCTACTTTTCTTCCTGAAATTAAGCCCCATTGAACACAATGGGAGTTATTTTTTAATAGATGTACATACGATTGTTCTACAAGCAAGCAGTTATTTGATTATTTCATCCATCCTGGGGTGAAGCATGAGCAGCAGAACAATCCACGTTCAGTTACAGCAACCCAAAAGAGCCTAAGAGGGGTAGAGCCTGGAAAAGTTACCTTTTGGCCTACAACTCCCAGAATCCCCACTCAAGGGGATTCTGGGAGATGCAGGCCAAAAGGGACCTTTCTGAAGCTCTGCAGACAAGCATGCAGGCACAAAGAGGTGCATGAGAGTCATTCTTTCCACTCACTTTGTTGCTCAACAGAGCAGGAACACTGATGTGAGTTTTCTCTGAAAAGCAGTACTAGAAAATTTTCAAAATATTCTAAGTACTGTAATTTTATCTGACTTGATACATTCAAACACACCCAAAGCTTCACGTTCAAAAAGAACTATTTTTTAAAAGGACACATCCTGTGATGAACCTCATCAACTTCCAATCACTCGAACAACAGACATTTATTCAAACGTTTTATTGCAAGGCATTAGATGTGCACGGCACCAGCTTATTGACAGATCTGAGGCAAAGGCACCAAAACTCAGCATTAGTAGTATATTCTGTAAGTTTCACTTTCCCTCACCCACCTGGCTAATTGGGACTGTTTGTACCATGCTTTCACTCCCTAGACTTTCCCAAGAGAAATGACCTTGGGCTTCTCTGCAGATATCAACCTCCACATTCCAGTCCCAGCCAGCATCTTCCATAATGTACTTTACTCATGTCAAGTCTCTGGTGTAACTACCAGGCCCAATAATGCTAACTAATACAATATTATAGCTTTCTATATATCTAGTACCAGAGACGTGACACATCCCTAAAGAGAGCTGTACCTCATATAACTCATAGCAACAGTTTAAATTCCTTATGATGAGATATGACTGTAGTACCTTCAGCTTCACTCACTCACTTTCTACAGTACTTATCAATTCCATTTCAAATTAAGAAAAAATTGATTCAGTACCACTAGTTGAAGGTTGTATTTCACTAAAGGATGTCTGTGAGTCTGAAGGCACATACAACATATTACATTTTTTCTTGGCTACTTGTACTTGAGAAATAAGAGTTTTTGTGAAATCAAAACAAGTTTAGCAATGTGTTCATTTGTTAGTCTATTCCTCTGAGCACAAGAGTTTGTCAATGACTGTCTCCTTAGAAGAATAATTAGAATTTCACAACCTATATTTAGCCCATCTAATAGGACTGATTGCAGAACAAGAGCCCAGACAAGTATGGATAAATGTTGATAAGGATATATCCTATGGTAATTTTTCTACAGAAAAATATAAGCAGAACATTTTCCACTCTGGAAAAACAGAAAATTTTCTACCCTACATCCATGGGAAGGAGAACCATGAAAGAAGGAAACAAATATGTCTACAAACAGCATAAGACTTGAATCTTAAGATTCTCCAGGAGTTTCTTCACCCAGCACCAGACTAAAAACCTTTCTTTCTATGGCTGCTGACACACTGCAGAAATAATGCAGTTTGACAATGCTTTAACTGCCATGGCTCAATGCTATGGAATCCTGGGATTTGTAGTTTGTTGTGGCACCAGAACACTCTGACAGAGAAGGCGAAGTATCTCACAAAACTACAAATCCCAGAATTCCATAGCATTGAGCCATGGCAGTTAAAGCAGTGTCAAACTGAATTATTTCTGCAGTGTGTCAGCAGCCTAGGTCAACTAATCAGAAACTTTTTTCAACTTTACAAAGACCAGGTTTTTTGTATACCCAACAGGTCAGGAAGAAGCTACCCTAGTATACTTTATATTCACCAGGTATAGCTCTGAGCAATAGATTACTATGAGAAAGGAGGAAAATTCCCCACAACCTACTATAAGGTTTACTATAGTGGGCTGAAAGGATGAATGGCAGTTAGTGGTTTCCATATTAGTGGCACAGTGAATCTGCTCTGGGTTCTAGTCCAAATGTTAAAAGATAGTATCCTGTACTTATCCCCAAATTGAGTTTAGCACTTTGGGTAGCTCCTTTAAACTTTGGACCAAAACCTAGAGAAGATTCACTACCGACACAGAAGCCACCAGCTGTCACTGGAGAGAACAGAGAAACCTGAAGTCTGCCAGATGGTATCGCTCTCCTTATTTCAAAATTCTGCACCTTCTCCTCCACCAGCTAGTTTACTGTCCCAGAAGAAAACGAATTCCACCATGCCTTCTTGGTCCAAGGAGTGGAACTGGGAAGTGATCCTTGTGCTTTACTCCTTAAAGGTTTTCTTAACAGATACCCTTCTCCCTGTTCTGTATAAGCAAGCTGGATTAAATAACGAAGGTGCTAGAACTAAGGGAACTATGACCAGGCCACACCTATCTCCATTTCCAAGCCCATCCTGAAGTATTGCGGGCCATTTACACAATGAAAATGTCCCGGGAAGAATTTGTGTCGATCCCTGGCAGTTTACACGTACATCGGGTCGGGTATGTGATTTTCGGAAGGGGGGCCACCTTTTATCCCACAACCTGCAGGACTTCCAGTCCAGCGGTTGGTGCCGGTTTTTAAAAAAGTCACGGGAGGATTTGGAAAATCGGAAATGTAAACAGCCTGGGACAAAATGTCTCGGTACTGGGATGACCAGAAATGGTGACTGGGGGTGGGCTTAGAGATCAGCGACCAGAAAAGGAGGGGTCAGTCACCCGTTCAACTGATCCAGCCTCACCAGCCGAAAACAAAGGCATCCCTTCCAGCTGCATGAAGGTTGATGTGTGTGTGTGTGCGCGCGCGTGTACTCAATCACCTTTTTAAATGGATTTCTACACTGCAAACCCTTCAGCTTTACCTTTTCCTCAACTGCATGTTACAGAGAGATCGTTGTCGCCCATTCATCCCCTGCCTTGGTCACCTCCCTTGGTCAGAACGGGCACATTAAAATATTCAAGCCTCTGAGCGAATCAGCACCCTTTAATTCCCCCTCTCTGTGTTTGTGTCTTTCAAAATGCCTGCCTATAGCCAGCTTGAAATCTCTGCAGCGTGCTGTTAGGGTTAATATTTTAAAGAGGCAAGGGGAAACCCAAGCGGCTTGATTTCAAAAGGAAAGCACTCAACTTGATTTCAAAGCACTCAGCTTGATTTCAAAAGGAAAGCCCTGCGTCTGAGCGAAAGATCTGTCTGGATCTTTCAAAATGCTTTCTGCCTCTTCTGAAAGGGTTAAAATTTTAAAGAAGCAAGGGGGAATAACAAACCTCTGCCCCCCTCCCCCCCCAGCCAGCCAATAGCATCGCTCCTGACACGGAACTCTAAAAGAAGTGCATCACCGAGGTTGTGAAAACATGAGTAATCGCATCTTTGATTGACAGCCAAAAAAAAATATGTTTAAACCTAAACAAAACCGGAACTTTGGACATGTAAATATCAGTCACGGGACCACACGGGATATCCAGATCAGTGACATAAATCGTATAAGCGAGGGGCGGATTCGTGATAACAAAGTCAAGGTAAGCACCGGGACAATTTCTGTCGTGTAACTGGCACCTTGGTTTTGGCTTTTAAACTGCTCAACACGAGAAGCATAATTCAGTCCTCCAGATTTTTTTTCTCCACACTACTCCCATCAGTCCTAGCCAGCAGAGCAAATGGAAAGGTATTTTCGGCAGGCCTTTCCTGATTATTATTATTATTTATTTTTATTTATTTATACCCCGCTCTTCAGCCACAAGGCTATCAGAGCGGCTTACAAATTGTTTTTAAGCAATAGCAATTTACACACCTACACTGCATTAAGCTGCTTCAATGTGTGTTAGCTAATTGCCCCCACAAGCTGGGTACTCACTGATTAGATCCCGGCCTCAAGAGCTGCGTCTCCTGGCCTTTTTTAGTCTTGTGTATATTTGTTTTTAATGTGATTTTAGCTAGATGGTTTTAATTTTATATTGTTTAATGTCTTTTATGGGGGAGGGTGGGTGTGGGTGGTGCTTTTAGTTGGTATTGCACTTTTAATTGTTGTAAGCTGCCCCGATTGTTTTTAGCAGAGGGGTGGGGTATAAATAACAATAATAATAATAATACTAATAATAACAATAGGAACTGTACTCTAAAAACATCTGGTGTGCCACAGTGCCCACTCCTGCCTGAATACTTTGGGACAAAGTTGTCAGCCTGCCCCAATTTAAATAATATCCACAGAGGCCCTGGTCTTTGAATAACAGAGGATAATCTCATGAGTAACAGGGCAGAGCTTTTTCTGCGGTGGCCCAGTGTTTGTGGAATTATTTCTCCATGAAACTTACATGGTTTGACTGCTGAAAGTAATAGATAACTTAAGGCAATTCTCAATTTCAACTGAATCTGCATTTTATTAATGGCTGTACCTAGAATATATTGTTCATTTCAAGGAAATTAGCACGATTTTTAGTTTGACGGTTTTATGTATGTTTTTCTGAGGAATCTTGCACACTGCAAGATTGAAGACTGGGAGGACAATTTTGCTCTGAAAGGCAGTGTGGAAGTCTTTTAAGAAATAAACCTGACGCTTCAGGAAAATAGGACTGATTGTATCAACAAGGTATCAATAAGGACTGATCCTGTATTGCCTCTTTGAGGGATTTTTTCACTTGCAGCATTTTACCTACTCCATCATTTTGTTCAGAATCTGAAAATGTTACACTTTGGGTATTGCAATTCCCAGACTTCCCTAGGCAACAGGACCAGTGGCCATGCTGGCTAGGGCAGTGGTTCTTAATCTTTTCTTTACCAGGGACCCCCTTTAAATATCTTTTGTTCCCGTGGACCCACAAGACCTAGCTCAAGATATAAAAACCATAATAATAGTAATAATAATGATAATACAGTTACACCATCCATTAACCCTTCCCTCAGAGGCACTGGAGGGGGAGGGAAGGTTTTTCTCCTGCTTCTTCCAGCAAGTCTATGGCTGGAGTGGACTGAATGGTGATGTGCAGTCCAAGCCAGCTAGCCAGCCTTTGCCTTGGATCCTCTCACATGGCCACTCCACTGCAGGGAGGATGTAGGCTAAACAGCCTTCAAGCCTTCGTGGACCCCCTGTGAGGACATCACAGCCCCCTGGGGGTCCCTGGACCACAGGTTAAGAACCACTGGGCTAGGATATTCTGGGAGTTGTAGACCATAAAGGAAATTTAGCAAGTGCTGCTTTCTATACACTTGCAGGAATATGGTCAGAAGAGTTCAAGTTGCAAAGTGGGGGAGGGCAGTGGGAGGAATAGGACCTAAGTTCCAGAGCATGGAAAAGTTACGTTGTGAACTACAAATTTTAGAATCTAGTATCAATGCTTGGTGGGGTATTCTGAAAATTGTATTCCATAAAAGTAATGGCTGGAATTCTATATCAGCTACTTAGTTCACTGAACGAAGTATAAATATACTTAAGTAAGTAGCTGATACAGAATTCCAGGCATTACTTTTTTTGGAATACAAATCTAACTAAGGCTGCAGAAATAATGCAGTTCGACACCGCTTTAACTATCATGGCTCCATCCTATGGAATCCTAGGATTAATCGTGATTGTGACACTATTGCCACTCCTACTCCAACCTACTTTACCGGGCATCAGCTGCATGGGGAGGAAGGAGATCCATTCTGCCAGTGATTGGAGCATGGGTGAATGACGTTTTCGTCAGTTTGAGGGGAGGGGTGAGCCAAGAGAAGTTACAGTACTTAGTTAATTAAGTATCGTAGCTGATACAGAATTCCAGCCAATGTCCCCATATTCTGATAACTTCTCTACATATGACTGATCCTGCTGTCCCAGGAATCTGGAAAAAAGGAGAAAGGGGGTCCTGGGAATTAGGCTGTAGACCTCAGGGTTTAGCAGGTGCCTGTAAACTCTCTCTGGGGGTGGCCAACTTTGCCACTTCTCTTTCTTTCCCATAAGGCCTTGCTCCTCTCCCTCACAGGGAAGGAGGTAGAGGAGTGATAGTGCCACCTGAGAGCAGATGGTAGAGTAAGCCATTCCCCCTTCTAACTGGGAAGGAAAAGAACATGTAGGAGGATCCACACTGTTAGCTCTGATCACTGATTGGTGATAGCAATGGTGATTCCTTTTCTCCTGCTCACTTTTCCCCAACCTTCCCCCTGCCAAGTAACCAGGAGAGGGCAGAACTTGGAGGGAAAGGGGGATTTGGGTGCCTCTGTGGGGCTGGATTGCACCACTCTCTCTGCACTCACTTTGTCCTTCTCCTACTGCTGCCACCACTGCATTTACCTCCAAATCTCACTCCCTCCACTACTCACAAGCCTCCTTTCTGCCCACTAAGAAAAATGTTCCTTGAAAACCTCAATCCAGAATGGGAAACAGAAGAAATAGTGCAGAACTATGAATCATACAAAGCAGCATTTACAGTTAGCCCTCCACATTCACTGCGCTTAGGGGCTCAGGATCACCGTGAAAGTGGGAAAACTGTGAATATCTCTAGCCACAATCCCCCAACCATATTAAACTCACACAAAAAGTATGATCCTCAGGTTCAACCCACCGTGGATTTCTTCGAGGTGGTGGGGTTCCTTTGCAAGGAAGAAACGGATGGCTGGCAGGGCTTGCTGCTGTCCCCACTATTGCTGCTGCTGGACTACACTATTTTTATTAGGGGCTTACTAGCCTCACTGTGCATTTGCAATCTCTCTCAGGCTTGCAAGGCTTGTAGTCCCTATTAAAATTGGCATAGGGCAGCAGTGGAGGTGGCAGCAAATAATCCATGAATCATCAAATCCACAAAGTTAAACTTGCAAATGTGGAGGGTTGACTGTACTTTAAATGTATCCTTTTTAACCTTTTGGATTTGCTTTAAAATGCATAAAAACCCTGAAAACTGAACAGGAGCACCTCACAAGAAAGCTGTTGTGGGGGTGGAGGGTCAGGATATCTCAAGATATTAATAGCAATCTCCAGCATTAGCGACAGGATGGCAGTCAAGAAGAACTGGCAGTTGCCACTGGAGCAAGGGAGGGGGAAATGTAGCCCTCTGTTACTGGACTGCAGCTCCCAGCATTTGTCACCACTGATTATGTTGGCTAGGGCTGATGGCAGTTGGAGTCCAATAACCTCTAAGACCACACTTTGCCTGCCCCTGCCTGAGAAGGAAGTGTTCAAGTCCCTCTTCTGACTTCCTAGCTTCTCCATTGGTGCAGTACTTTTCAAACATGTCCAGCAGCCCTTTTATACTAAACTATTATAGAAGTATGATTTCAGTCTAACAGTCATGGCTGTATCCTACTGAATCCCAGAATTTGTAGTATGGTGAGGCACTAGAATTCTCTGGCAAAGAATTGTAAAGGCCCCTCTCTCAACTGCAAATCCCAGGATCCCAAAGGATGGATCTATGGCACTTAAAATGGAATCATAGTGCTGTAATGGCAAAGTGTGAAAGGGCCCTAGAACAAAAAGTAATACTGTAGGTCCCAAAAGTTATACTTCCAAGTGCCATGAAGGCTGCAGTACCTGCCACTTGCCTGGTGGGGAAATGAGGAATCCACCTGCCTCTCTATCACATAGCAGAACCACCTGTTGTAAGAACACCATGTGATCCCTAAAATGGCATCTACATGTCATGTTCCCCCTTCCTCCTCCATTGCACAGCTTGTGTTATGGTGTGGCATAATTGCTCTGTATGTTGTTCCACCCCTTTCCCCATCTTGTTGACTGCTTCAGGCAGAATGAAGACTTTCCCAAGAATAATGACACAGCTGTGAAAGAACAAGGCTCAGTGGAGATGGTGAAAAGACTCAACATGGAGCAGCCACTCTGAGCATCAGCCCTGTGCTGCTGTTTTTATAACATTATTCCATGAGGTGAGGGGAAACAGATGGCAAATGGTAAGCCTGAGAAAGACACACCACAGAAAGAAACTGACATTTTCACTCATCTCAGTTAAATTGAAGATATGCAAATGACACCATATTACTAGCAGAAAATAACAAAGACTTGGAACGACTAATGAGGAAAATCAAGGAAGGAAGTGCAAAAGAAATGTTATTGTTGAACAATAAGAAAGCAAAAATAATGACCACGGATGGTTTTACATAACTTTAAAGTGGACACTGAACACACTGAAATAAAGATTTCCTATACTTTGCCTCATAAATCAAAATGGAAAGTAGTCAAGAAATCAAAAGACTGAGACTTGGAAGGGCATCTATGAAGTAACTAGATAAGATCCTCAACTGTAAAGATGTGCCATTTAATAGCAAAGTCAGGATTGTCCATGCAATCATATTTCCTATTTCTAGGTATAGTTGTGAAAACTGGACAGTGAAGAAAGCTGATAGGAAGAGAATCAATTCATGTGAAATGTGGTGCTGGAAGAGAGTTCTATGGATACCATGGACTGCCTAAAAGAGAAATAAAAGGGTCTAAGAGCAAACCAAGCCTAAACTCTCCCTAGAATCCAAAATGAAGCCTAAACTCTCCCTAGAATCCAAACTGAGGCTATTATACTTTGGACATATCATGAGACAGCCTGACTCATTACAAAAGTTGATAATGCTTGTTAAAGTGGAAGGCAGTAGAAAAAGAGGAAGAGTGCATTACAGATGGATTGACTCAATCAAGGAAGGTGTGGCCCTGGGTTTGCAAGGTCTTGATGAGGCTATTAAAGGTGTTTTGGATGTCCAGATTACAATTCAGCCATAAGAGTCCTAGAATGATGCTTTAAAACCAGGGGTGGGGGATGTATAGCCCATCACCATATGTGGCCTCAGAAGCCCACTTTTGCAGCACCAGAATGCCCCTTCGATTAACACCTTCTCTTTGGCTTTTCTTCGCAATCCAGGATTCAGGAAGGACTCATCCTGTGCTTTCTGCAAGCGCGCTGATGACTGAAAAGGCCAATCCAAGATAAACAAGTCCGGTTGCAGAAAGCACAGCAGAAGGTCTCCTTGGGTGATGTTTCTGGCTTGTGATTCTTTCTGCATTGCCGTTTCTCTTCAAGACTTGTTCGGTGTGAGTTCTCAAATAAGGCTGCAGCATTGTGGATAGTGTGTCTCCATGCCTCCCGATGTGAGGCCAGGGCAGACCATTGTTGATGATCAATTTGGCCGAGCCTGAGATGTTGTTTCAGGGAGTCCTTGTATCGCTTTTTTGGAGCACCCTCTTACGCTGACCCGTGGCGAGTTCACTGTAGAGTACTATTTTTGGGAGGCGATGGTCCTCCATCCTAGAAACGTGCCCTGCCCAGTGCAGTTGTGTTCTCAATATCATGCCCTCAATGCTGGTGATCCCTGCTTGCTCAAGGACAGCAACATTCGTCACATAGTCAGTTCAGTGTATATTTAGGATTGTGCATATACATACACACATATATATAGGGGCACAATTTTCAAGATTTTTTGCCAAATATTGCATCCAAGTATCATTCACAAGTGTGTGATCTACCCTGCCCTCTCTTACCCCAGCACCTCACTGCAAAACCTCTACCTTTAGCTGAAACTTGGCCCAAAATTGCAACAGGAAATGATGCCATAACACTTCTGGTGCACTGAGAAGCACAGATACAACACGCAGCAGTCATGAGGTGAAAATTGGTTCCCAACCCTTCCACACAGTTGCCCAGTCCAGTGTTTAGAAAGCATATCTAGCTGGGTCTACTCAGAAGTAAGTCCTGTTGTGCTCACTTGGAGGTTGTCTAAATGGTGAAAATAATCCTAATGGGATGTGAATGGAAGGCGATCCGTTCACAGGATATTTGCATAAATACATGTCATTCAGAAGGGGGGGCAGTGAAATCCACTGCAAACTCCGTGTGCATTGCGTCTGGAGCTTCTCCCAGATTTTTTAAAAATCTCTGTACAACATGTGAATGTGAACACTCACATCTGCATAGATATGAACAGGCAGCGTAATCTGATTGGCTGGACGAGCATGGGACTTGCAAACAGGGAAAATGCCTGCTGCTGTCATCTTGGATTTTCAGCTAAGCGAGGGTCCAATAAGTCGATAAAATGGCGATCTTATACTTTCTCTCTTTTTTTCTTTTTGTAAATACAAAATATCACATGTGCGCACCATGGTAAACTTTTTAAAAAATTGGTGGCAGCAGATTTAAAAGCACGAGTAAATCACTCACAGCCACCATCTTGGCTAGGGGTCATGCGAAGTTTAAGGGGGCTCTTTTGACTGTTAAGACAGGTTGTATCATTGCGAATGGCTGTTTTTTTCAGACCTGTTCATATTACCACTGCCCCTTGTATAGACAAGACCTTGATCTTTCTCCCTGGCAAGCACATACAGGTTTGAAGTTAAGAGTCTCACCTAGCAAGACAGCAATATTTAAATAAAGAGCTGATGGGAAATGACTTTTTTCTTTTGACAGATCAACTTCAGTACCATGAGATAAAGAGAAGAGAAGATAGGAAACAATTGTTTCTAATACTCCATCATTTTGTGAGATGCCTGCATTTAACCAATAAAAAATGGAATCAGCATGGTTCCATTCACTATTGCGTTCTTATTGAAATCGGTACAGTTTACTCTAACCAAGTTTAGAAATGGAGCACATTGCTTTTTAAAGGTGGATACAGTCCAGTTTTCCTCTGCATGGGAAAAATAGACAGCTACACATTTACAATACAGTTACTGTACAATTCAGTTACACAGTTACAACCCAGTCTTGATCGGGTTTACTCCTAAATAAGTGGTATGAATTTTAATATAAATTTAGCTTAGTACAGTATTGGGGAGGCCTTAATACCTTAAAGCAACCAGATTCTGTCTGATCTTGGAAGATAAGCATAATAAATAATAATAAAATTTTATTTCTATCCCGCCCCTCTGCAACGCAATCGGGGCAGCTTACAATCTAAAAACTCCATAATTACAATACCCTAGCCCACCCACCCCTTAAAATAATATTAAATTATAAAGAATTAAAAACATACAATAATTAAAAATATATTAAATTAGAAAAAAAATTAAAACATACAATAATTAAAAAAAAAATCCAATTACAGCTCAGAGGGAAAGGACAATGGAGTCTTGGGCCAGGATAGTTATTCAGGAAAGGCCTGCCGGAAAAGATCTGTCTTAACAGCTTTTTTAAAGCTGTCTAAAGTGGTAATAAGATGGATCTCATCTGGAAGGCCATTCCATAATCTGGGAGCAACAGCAGAGAAGGCCCTCTGGGAGGTCACCGACAGCCTTGTTTTCATAGGTTGGTAACAGATTCCTCCCAGAGGACTGAAGTGCGCGGGGAGGGTCGTACGGAACAAGGCAGATAAGTTGGACCCAAGCCATGTAGGGCTTTAAAGGTAATAACCAACACCTGAGAAGCAGGGTCAGTCCTGATTGGTACTTGCACAGGAAACCGCCAAAGAATATCAGGAGCTGTCAGCTATATTTCAGAGGAAGGAACTGACAATACCACCTCTGAGTATTCCTTGCTGAAGAAAACAACAGGTGACTTGAAGGCGCACGCGCACACACACACACACAGTGCTGGAGAGGCTCTGACTCTAAAAATGTTGGCTTCCAATTCCTATCAAACATTTGTGTATGTGTGTTCAGGCTCAAACGTTATCTGCACCTACAATATAAAAATAATAATTCTAGCTTGCTTTACAGGCCTATTGCCAAGAAAGAACTAGTGAGAAAGTATATATGCACCTCTTGAAAGTCTCTGTGTTGTATGAAGTTACTTTAAAATACCAGGTAGTTACAGTTCAAGATTCAAGAGCAAAAAGAAAGGTAATTAGTTCCTTTAAAATTGTAGTTTTTGAAGTGACTCCTCCTCCTTTTTCAAAAATAATGATTATTCACTAAAACCCTCATCTAAATGCTACAAGCCTTCAGCCTGGATTACAAAACCCATTCTCATCCATTTTACATTTTTTACTTCAACATGTCAGCAAGGCAGTGAATCCACTCTGGGTTTTAGACCAAATAAAGGAGCTAACTAAGGTGCTGAACACTACCCCCAAAATAGGTCTGGCACTTTGGATCACTCCTTTAAAGTTCAGAATGAATAAAACCTAGAGTTGATTCACCACTCCAGTGTCATGGGAGCCACAACAGCTTACAAAACAATAGCAGCATGAGGCAAAACAAAAGCCAACACTTGGACCATGTGAGCTTCCCCCACCAACATTTTGTGAGGCCATACCCTGGTAATTATTGAAGTAAATAGCAAGGTACAATCCAGCTGTACAAGGAATGAAGCCATCCCTTTTCAAGTTACAATAATAACATAGTGTAGCTATACCTCCCTTGTTGGAAAAAGTAACTGATTATATGCACTTACTTACTTGTAACCTTCACGTTTTCCTAGTGTAAATGCAAACTAACAACACTGTTCCCAGAAGAGAGATGCCAGGGGTCATGCCAAGGTGGGAGCCATACTCTCAAATCAGGAAGTCCTAAGAGGCAACCCTGTAGAAAGAAGGACTCCCCTATTCAGCCTACCTCTGCCCTACAGATCAACAGGAGAACCTCTCCTCCAGTTCCCTAGGGTTAGTTATATGCCAACAATAGAGAGAGAGAGAGAGCTTTCTTGTGGTACTCCAAAATGTGGAATACCATCCCCCATGGGCATCCATCTGGTGCCCAACACTGCAATCATTTCTGTGATAGCTCCCAACCATTTTGTTTGCCAAAGCATTTTAACTGCCTGCTTTGGTCTGCTTTACTCCCTTTGCTGCTTCTTTGTTTTGAAGACATGTTTTGCAGTTTTATCATCTAAATATTAATGTTATTGTTTTTAAAGTATTCACACACATACCATTAAAGATATATATATATATATATATATATATGTATTCCCTTCTTTTAAAAACACTCAGTAACAAACAAACAAACAGTCCCCCACCCTGCCATCTAGGCAACACACAAAAATGTACTATCTCATCTATGCACACACTCATTATTTATGTTAAGTTCCGTTAGGTTAAAGTAAGATGAGGGCAGCCCTCACAATAAATCACAGCACAACTGAATATTCAACCCCTACCTCCACACAGTTGAGCAGGACATTTTTTTGCAATTTAGCCTGTCAATCACAGCCCTAACAAAAATTAGGGATCAGTTTATTAACTAAAAGCTCACCTTGATATCCTGAGGAGGACGCACACATGGAGCATCATTTTTGAAAAATAATGGCCTCAATCCTGTTGTTAGTCCTGACCAGATTAGACCTATTGAATCAAATGGATTCACCTACATGTTAGTTCACCACTCAACAACTGATTCAACAACTGTGCTCTAGTTATGAATAACCAACAGGATGCCAGCCAATAGGCATCTTTGCATTATAATCAAGTTCCTGGTAATTTATCATGAGCATCTCTCTCTCCTCTTTTCTTTTCTTTTCTTTTCGGGGGAAATCTTTCAAGCAGACTCTTCTTCCTCCTCTGATATTTAATGAGTGGTTGATTTAGCCAAGCATTGTCAACTCCATCTGGTAGGCTATTCTGACTGGCTTGCTACAATCCCTCCTGTTCCTTCACAGGAGATGCCAGAAATTAAACCGGATACTTTTGCATGCAATTTGTGAATTATGACCACTCTCTGTCATTTGTGAACTGGGACAGCCACCACCAATTATCTTCCAATTAACCAATGCATGCATTTCCTCAACAAATAATAATGTATTCTAAAGATAATTGGGACAATCAGTCTACATTGCTACAGAGTAGAATCACAGAATTGGAAGAGACCACATGGGCCATCTAGTCTAACCCCCTGCCATGCAGGAATACCCAAACAAAGCACTCCCAACAGATGGCCATCCAGCCTCTGTTTAAAATCCTCCCAAGAAGGAGATTCCACAGCACTCTGAGGCAGTGCATTCCATTGCCAAACAGCTCGTACTGTGAGGAAGTAAAGTTGGATTATTGAGCAGGCCAAAAAAAAAATACTCTGCAAATGCTCAAAGGTGCCCTCCTTTCATAATTCTTCCCATTTTCCAAGACTGAGACTTGTCATTAAACACACATACACACACACAATCAACAGAGCCCTTATGGGTGATCTCTAGCTTCAGCTCTGTCTCCAGGCTAGCATGGTTGAATTTAGGTAGTTATACCTCATGGAAAGACTCACCTACTGAAACCCTTTAGGATGAGGGGTGCGCAAGCCCATTTCCTCCCCACACTCCTCCAGATGGTTATACCATCACATTTCAGCATACTGAAAGTGAGTTAACATCACTTCTAGCCACCATTTTGGCTGATTTGGGGGCGCTTTTTTTTGTTTGTTTTGTTTTTCAGGGGGTTTCAGGGTGGGGAAAGTAAACTGCTGTGCTTGTGGCCAGTTCAGGATGGGCTTGAAGTAGAAAAAATTGCCCAAAAATATCCTGAAGTTTTTTTGTTTTTTTTTTAAATTAAAGAGGTCTATGAGCTTGGAGGGCTGCACTTTGCCTATTCCTGCTTTAGGTTTGTGCAAAATTGCCTTGTTGCTTTCATAATGATAAATAGTTCTTAACTTAAGGGAAGTATTCATAATTGTAAAACCATCCTGGGCATGGACCAATCAGCTGTAAGCAGATGTAGATCCCATTAAGGATAGGAAAAGACTTAAGCAAATAAATCAATACATTTTCTTCTGTGTGGATCACTCACATTCACAACAGAAGTCTGTGCTTCTCCATGTGCAAATAGAAATAATATTCGTTAGTCTCCTTTTTAAAAGAGACATGCAAGGAACATTAAAAAAAAACACAAGAAGCTTTACATTAATATAAAACATGACCCACCCACCCCCGTTTAAAAACAACTAAACAAAACCAGCACGTTTCTCTCCTATAATGCATTCATTTTTAACAGGCTATTCATGATTCATAACCACATCACAGTCAGAAATAAGGCATGTTGTGACAACTTAGTCTTCCTAAGCTTTTTAAGAATAGATCTTACTACCAGAAAACTATGTACAGTAAAGGACTGCAGTCCAAGATGAAGGGGGGGGGAGGAAGGAATAGCAAGAGTGGGCAGAGGAGAGAAAAATAAAGGGTAATGGAGAACCAAACCACCTGACGCCAGACTATACTTAAACCTTGACAGTTGCTTCTTCAAAGGGACAAGAGGTTTGAGGGGTGGCAATTGTCAGTGAATACCATAATCATGCCTATGTGAGCACAGGCAGGCAAGCATCTTTTCAGTCTCTGTTCCACCCATCACTTGTTTGGGCTGCAGTTCTCTCCCTCTCCCCCCTAACAGGGTCCCCAAATGCACTGATCTTTGCAAAGATGCTCTTCAAAACCTGCAGGGAGGAGAAAGAGTTTGGGGGGGGGAGAGAAATGGATGTGGGGACACAGTGAAGGACAATCCCTCTCCCCCACTTCTCTCCCACCCAATGCCCCCACCCTGGACTTTCTAACCCTAAGAAGGGCCTTAATTCTACTGGTTGTTAAAACCACAGTAGACCCATTGAATCAACCCTTGAAAGGTAAGGCCATGTGTAGGTAAATCCCACTGATTCAGTGGGTCTGCTCACATTGGGACTAACAATAGGGCTAAGGTCAAGGGGTTAAGGCCAAGTGGATAGGCAGGCCTATCCAGATGATTTCAAAATGTGAATTTTAAACTGCGCACTGATTGTTTTAAAATGTCTTAGTCTTGTTTTTTAAATTGATAAGTTGTAACTGATACATGGTTTTAACTAACATTATGTTTATACGTTAATGTGTTGTTCCCCACCTCGATCCACAGGGAGAGGCGGGTAAGAAATAATAATAATAATAATAATAATAATAAACAACTACAATATATTAATATTTTAATGTAACAGGCAGTTTGCCCAGAGAGGAGGAAAATGAGAGAAACAGGAGTTTAGCACACACACAGAGGTATATGTAAAATAAAAGCAGGCTCCCTTTTATTTTATGTCTGGATTTGCTTTCTGAGACAGTGTGGGGTTAAACAGAGGGTCTGGCCTCCAAAGGGGCGCAAAGCTCTCCTGCCACCAGGACGCGGCTTCCCTCACAGAGAGAGATAGAAGGAAGGAAGGAAGCCACGGCCTCCTTCGCCTGCCTGCCTTTCGCCCACCTCGCTGCAGCTCTATAAATCACAGGCGACGGCGCCCCCCCCCCACCTCGCTTGGCGCGTCCTTGGCAGGCCCCACCGCCCAGAAAGAAGGGCTGCCTGCCTGCTTGTTTGCCTGCCTTCCTCTCCCCCAGAGCCGCTCCCTCCGCGCCCTTCCCGGCGAGCCCCCAGGGTTGCTGACCGCAGTCCTGAAATCCCACACGAGCGGCGGCAGGGGAGAGAAAGGAGCCTCTCCAGCCGCCTCCCTCCCCGGGCCACCGAGCCAGGCCCCGGGCTTTTGGCGGGTTTCCCCCCAGCCCTCAGCCCCTCGCAGCAACTCCTCCTCCGCCCGAAAGCCCACCGGGGCTGGCTTCTATCGGAACCGCCGCCTTCCGAGCCTCGCCAAGGCAGCCCCGCTCGCCCCAAGCCACACCGAAACGGGGAGCGGGGGAAGAGGGGCACCCCAATCCTCCTGGAGTCCCGCCCTCGGGAGAGAAAGAAACCAGAGACAGACAAATCAATACAGTGCATCCGAACACCGTCTCCAGGCGAACTTTCCTGTCAGAATCAACCCTATTCACACGGGGTGGTGGTGGTGGAGGGGAGTCCCGCCCCATTTTCCAAAACCACCCTAGGATTCCTCTCACTCGTGGACCCATTTGCCCCTTGACTCGAGAGGCCCTCCTGCCCATCAAAGGAATCGGTCTCGAGGCGAAGACAACGGCGCGCCGTTCTTCCATTTGTTCCAATAAAAAAGTCATATATTAAAACATGTGCTCCTTTCTAAGCGGGGGTGGGGGGGATCCACTGAGAGAGGATAGGGCTTTAACTGAGGGGGGGTCTCCTACGCGGGTCCCTGAAGGGGTTCAAGAGAACAGATGAGCCATCCGGGGTGGGGGGAGAGGCGAGGGCAGCTTCAAATGGCAGCGAAACAGGATCAAGGGGGATTGGCGAGCTAATGCTAATAAGGCCGCCTCGCCAAGCGCCCGCCCGGGGTGGGGGGAGGCAGAAAGAAAGAAAGAAAGAAAGAGGGGAGGGGGCTTCCCTTGGAAGGGACCCAGGCCAGGAGCGGGAGGCTGGGGAGGCCCCCTTTCCTCCTCCCTTCGACAAAGGGGGCTTCTGGCTGGGAAAGGGGGCCGAGCGAGGTACCCACCAGGTCTCCTGCTCCTCCTCCTCCTCCTGCTGCTGCCTCTCTCCGCCGCGGTCCCCGTAAGCGCCGGCCTGGAGATCCAGCACCTCCACCTCGTCCAGGAAGGTGGCCGGCGGCAGGAGGGCGGGGGCGGCCGGGGGGCTCTCCTGGGCTCCGCCGCCGGGGGACGGCTTGAAGTAGACGAAGGGCTCGGCTTGGCACAGGAGAGCGGGCACCGGGCTGGGCAGGGCGGCCGGCGGGGAGCTCCCGGCGGCCGGGGCTGGAGGTAGCGGAGGCTGGAGGGCGGCGGCGGCGGCGCTTGGCGAGAGGAGCAGCTGCTGGAGCGGACTAGCAGCCAGGCCCGGCCCGGGAGCCGCCACTAACCCCGCCGCCGCCGCCGCCGCTGCTGAAGGCGAGGTGGCGGCCGCCCGGCTGCGCAGCTGCTCGTTCTGCTTCTCCAGTTTGCGCACCAGCTCCTGGAGCTTCTTCACCTCCAGCTCGGCGCTCACCGCCCCGCCGGCGCCGGGCTTCACCTCGGCCGCGATGGGCTTCAGCAAAGCAGCCTCCATCCCCGGAGGAAGAGGAGGAGGAGGAGGAAGGGTGGGCGAGCCAAAGCCAAGCTCCCTCGCCGCCTCCCCCGCGCCTGGAGAAGGCAGAGGGCGACGACGGACGGTGCCTCCGCTGCAAAGGGGCGCCTCGCCTCGCCTCTGCTTGGCCTCGCCTGCCAGAGCGCAGCGGCAAATCCCCCTGGCCGCCCGGCCGCCCGCCCGATCCCCTCCCACTCGCCCGCAGGGAAAGGCAGGCACACAATGGGAACAAAGCGGGGCGGGGAGACGCTAATGAGCGGCGCGCGGGCAGGGCCGGGGAGGGGGCCGGGAGGCGGGGCCTGCGCGGGCAGGGAAGGTGGGCGGGGCCAAGGAGGCCTGAGGCCCCGCCCCTATTGGAGGAAGTCCTTTCCCCAGATTTTAAAAAGACCAGGAGGAAGGAGGGAAGAGATGCCAAGGGGGGAAAGACTTAGGAGGGCCTATTTGCTATCATATGGGGAGGAAAGCAAGGAAGAGAATGGAGAAAGTTAGGTCATGGTGATGATGATTTATTTTATTTTAGGTATTTAAAACCCGCTCTTCAGCCACAGAGGCTCTCAGAGCAGCTTACAAACTGTTAAGCAATAGCACTTACACATCTACACTGCTGTTATAGGGCACTAGACACTCTCTAAGGCAGTGGTTCTCAACCTGCAGGTCCCCAGATGTTGTTGGGCTACAGTTCCCAGGAGCCCCCTGAGGTCTCACCTTGACAGCCAGGTGGTCCTCCCTGTCATTAGCCAGGCTGTGAGTTCAATCCTACAGCCTCACTAATGACTGGGCTCCTGGGAACTGTAGTCCAACAACATCTGGGGAGCCACAGGTTGAGAACCACTGCTCTAAGCGGTTTCCAATGTGTGTTCGCTAATTGCCCCCACGAGCCAGGTACTCATTTTACCAACCTATGGAAGGCTGAGTGAACCTTGGAGCCCTCTTGGATCAAACTTGCAAGGTTGTGGCTGCAGTACTGGCATTTAACCACTGTCCCCCCAGGGCTCCTGGTGCCCTATTTCTATTTATATCCCCCCTTTCTCCCAATATAGGGACTCAGGGTGTCTAATAGCGAGTTTATAAACAATTTACGAACATTAAAAATGTAAATATGAAATTTAAAAAACAAATTGATGATGATGGTGCCGATGGTGATGATGATGTATTATATTAGTTGTCATCATCTTCCCAACCCTTTCCAGTAGGCCTAGTAGAGGCAATTTCAGAGACAGTTTAAGGCCAGTATCATCACTAGGGTTGGTGTCAACTGGTGTGGTAACTCATGGTACCCACATGAACCTCCTCCAGACCATACAGAATCCTTAGTAATGTTTTTTGTACTAATGTTACTCATAAATCGTAATTCCTGTATATCATTGGATGTAATGGCAATAGTAGTGACATAAACAACAAGCAAAATTAAAATTACACCTTTAAATTACAATATCATATGCATGGCCTAAATGGATTTACATTTACAGTACATAGTTCATGTAGTTAAAGTGAAAATTTGGCAAGAAAACAATGTAATTCAATGTAAAAAAAAATATTAGGAACTACATCAAAATTATGTTCATTATAACATTAAACTTTACCATTACATGAAATACATTACTGGAGTAGGTTTGCATAATCAATAATGGTCCAAATAATGTAGAAGTTGTAGACAAATGCATATGGAAATATATTCATAAATGAAACAATACTCTCCCACAAAAATAAATAAACAGAAACAAATACACAAGCATTTCAGCACTTAGTGAACATCTCGGCTAACTCAGAACTTTACTTTCCTGGCCTTCAAACCTGCACACTTGTGAATCACTTCATCAACTCACTTTCAACTGACAACACTGCAAGATCAGAAAGCCTTGACTGTCCCATGGTAGATCACAAATAGTTCTTTATAAGTTTCAGCTTTGAAAAGTTCCTCACACATGAAGCCAGAGACACACAGATCATCAGAAGTAATTTCAGGCTTAGTGAAATGGTTGGGAGAGATTCTTCAAAGTTCCATTCAGGTATGAATGTCAAATGTGTTTGTCCAATCTTTGATTTCTCTGCTGCTTTCAGGTGCCTTCTCAGCCATGGTATTTCTATTAAAAGCACAGTCTTGGATACCTCATCATAGAAAGTAGTCCATTTAGGAATGGATACCTGCCAAACAACCTCCAAACAATCTACAAATCAACCAAGAAAATCCAAGAAATGCTACGCTCAGCGAAGGACAAAAGAGACCCTCTCACAGCTGCAGGGGTTTACTGCATACCATGCAGCTGTGGACAAGTTTATATAAGGACCACTAAACGCAGTGTGCAAACACGAATCAAGGAACATGAGAGACACTGCAGACTGGGCCAGCCAGAAAAATCATCAGTAGCAGAACATGTTATAAACCAACCTGGACACAAAATGTTATTTAAAAACACAGAAATTCTGGACCAGGCCAACAACTATCATGTCAGAATGCACAGAGAAGCTATTGAAATCCACAAACACCTGGACAACTTCAACAGGAAAGAAGAAACCTTAAAAGTAAACACAATCTGGCTGCCAGTCCTGAAAAACACTAAAAACTCAGCACTTGCAAATGAACTCCACCCAGGGACAGTGGGATCTCCAGCAGATAACAGACCATTAACTAACCATTAGCCAAACAGACACTAATCCTCCTTGCATATCTCCCCCCAGGAATTAGCCATTCAAATACACAAATTTACATATCCTCCCAAACAGGGGTTCACAGTATATAACCCCCACACACACTCCTACCCAACCATTCTCTGAAGATGTCAGCCACAGATGCAGGTGAAACGTCAGAAATAAACTCTTCCAAAACACGGCCTCACAGCCCGGAAAAAAAGCAAGGAAAATCTATGGATACCTTTAACTCTTCTTCCGTGACAGATATGAGACTCTTTGCTTGAGCAGCCTCAAATATGGCTCCTACTTCCTTGATGGCTCTTGATCTGATCTGGAGTTCAGAATGAAAGTGATCATTGCATGCAAGCATCACCCTCTTATTTTCTTCTTGCATAGTAAGCCCAGCATCACTTGCTTGCTCCCCCATCTTCTTCTTGAACCTTGCTCTTCCCTCTACTGCAATTCCATATCCGTCTGATTGTAAAAGCGCCTGTTGAATAGCTCTGTCACCACCTTGTCAAGTGTTAGGCCCTTAGTTTGCAGGTACTGCTGTGTAAGATTAACTTCCTGAAGTACATCACACCAGAAGTACAGGTATCACAGAAAAGTGAAATCACAGACAGCTGGCCAAAGACTTGTGCTGCACCTCTTGTGTCCAAATTTTTGCGTGGATCACAGAGACATTCAATCGTCATCACAGACTTATCAAACTTTTCTTTAACTGACTTAACTGCAACATGACGAGCACTCATGTTGTTGATACCCTTTCCCCTGACACTCCAGCATGGTCAATTAACACATCCCATCAATGGGTAGAAGCAGCAAAGCATCAAAGAAAGAAAACATTGTCTCAAGAGTTCTAAAAAAAGTCATACACAATGCAAAAATGTGCTGACCATGCAAGTTAAGCAAATGGACTACACAGCCATTAAAAATCCTTATTCTTTCCCTTAAGAAGGGCCTGTACACCTCCATGGATTCCAGCCACAGTGGCAGTATTATCATAACCCTGAGCAAGGTGCACCATTTGGCCAGTCCATCACATTCCATATTTTTAAGAATGTCAGAACTGAGCTCAACAGCTTTTTTTTTTCTCCTTTAAAGGGAAAAATCCTAGAAATATTTCTTTCACTTCAACTTTCCTATGGTTGATCTTTCCATATTTGATCACTTCAGACATCAGGTGTGCCTGGGATCATGTGTGCTTGGGATCCCAAAGTACTTTGCAGACTTTATGGCCATGACAACACTTCCTTCACATGATTGGCCAGGGCCCTTATAAACTCATTCTGGTTTTGGTGCAAAATAAGACCTATATTTTAAATTTAAGTTTACATGTGCTCTGCTTTAATCTCATTAGGTGCTCTTTCTGCACTAGACCATATTTGAAAGCATCTCAACCATCTCAAGAAAGTTCCCTTTATTCAATGAAGATCCCTCCACTTTTCTTCTCCATTTCTATCAAAGAAATGGTTTTGTTGTCAGTGGTTTTGTGCAGCCTAAAATGTTTTCCACTTTTCAAGGCAACGTAGGTGCTCTTCAGATGTCTTATGGTTATGTACTATGGGGCTCAGTTTCTGCCACATCTGAAACCTAGTCACAAGTTCAGATGTTGCATCTGTAGCACTAATGGCAAACAGTTGGCACCAAAAACAGTATAAATTCTCACTGATGAGTGCGTAAACCACCCATAACCACAGAATTTTCTCACCGTTTGGCATTATCTTGTAAAACCACTCTTTGAAAGTTGGCACATATCTCCCTTTGCTTTTGCATCTTGCCTTATCGCAACACTGAAAGGTCCATCTTTATTCTGGAAAGAAGCACTTCTCCTTTTGATGATTTCAACCCAAACATTATCTGAAACTGGTACCTCCCAGAAAGAAACATCACATAAAATTTGGTCACTCATCTCATTTACAATATCATAGCTAGAGTCCCTTTCAGCACTCTCTTTTGCTTCAAATTCTTCCATTTCCACTCCTTGTTCTTCTGCTTCAAATTCTGTCATTTGCTCTTCTGCAGAATGCATGCTAGCATCAGAAGAATCAGCTTATCAACTGGACACTGATGAGTGGTGTCTTTTGATGAACCCTGGCTATCATCCAGTCTATTAAAGCATAGGTTTTGAGTGATTTGTTTCTTGCCTCTTTTGCTTTTCTTTGATGGCATCCACTTGGTTTTGTTGATTTATGCACTCTGTGTGGCATGACCGAATATCCCTGCACATTTTTTTTTAAAAAAAAGACAAATTACCAATATTTGGTGGGGGGAATATTTGGGGGAAAACAATAAGAAAATATAAAATGTAAATCTACTGGATATGTTAGTTATATCAAATGTACATTTTAATGTGTCACTATTCTGAAGACTAATTCAAACATAAACTATGAAAATTTCATTAAAATCAGATATACATTTGCAATAGTGGTGTTTTAAAAGAAAAAATTAAAAAGACTAAAATTTTAAAAAACTGAACTTGTTTAAGTTTTATTTCTAAATATGTATCAAGAAACATCTTGATACATGTTTAGAAAGCATACCTTAGTGATCTCACATCCAAGTGTTAACCAGGCCTGACCTTGCTTAGCTTCCAAGGTCAGACAAGTTGTGGTGCCTTCAGGATATGTCAGTGTATTTATACATCCCAGCATTCCCACTGCAAAGACCATAATCCCTTACTTTGGTTCACAACTTTGGTTCGCTTCAATGGAAACAGTGTTTTGATACTAAATTTGGCTTATCTGGATGTAAGGGCCCTCCAAGGGCTACCAGGAAATAAAATGCACTCCATGATATGGTCAGGACTCAAGCTGAGGGCAAGCATGGAATATGCCTGTGAGAGACCCCCATAAATTCCCCACAGATTCACCCCTGGATACAAACATCCTGCATCCCCTCTGAAATGGAAGCACCATGTCTCCAGAAGAGAAAAGTATCTTACAAGCATCAAACATACAGAGGGAACTTCATTGCTATGTAGATTAAGCTGACACCCTTGCATTGGAGAGACCTGCCAATCAGTAAAATATCTGATTGTCCCCAATCTCCCAGATTCTGGTTGGGAGAACTATCTGAAATCAAATGTTCCTTTGATCCAGAGCACAACTTCAAAGGGGATTTTCATATAAAAACCCAGGTCAAACTTAAGTTCTTTGGTTCAGTCCCACTTTCTAACTAACCTTTCAGTCCTTTGATTCCCACTCCTCTCTCTGTCCTTCATTCTCCAACCTTGAGGTGGCTCCCAGCTGGCTTCAGGTATTTCCCTGCCCCGTTCTATTAATCCTAACCTTCCTTTTCCCAAGTCTCTTCCACCCTGCTTGTGTTGCTGCTACTCGAGAGTAACACTGTTTCTCCATGAGGGCAAGCAGCAAGAGCATATGTAGTATACCCTATAGCTTTAAGTATTCCCTTCTATTTCTTGCTGTACTCTGGTAGTCTTGTCTGTTTGATAATGAGTGCTTGTGTCCTGTGTCCTGTGAATTCTTCAGTTCAGTTCAATAAAGTTCCCATCCATTGTTTTGTACACCTGACTCCCATGTATTTCCTACTCTACACCCATATACACAGTGTTAAGATCCTGTAAAGTTATGCAACCTCTGGGTAGCCATTTGAGACACTTCTAATTCCTCATTGAAGCTAAGATCTTGTTTGGGCCTTTCATGGACACTAGCAATTCATGTAATATCAGCACTCACTGTAATACATAAGACTTCAGTCACTCATGGCTACCTTGCCTCATTGTTTTCAACTGATTTAATTTAGTTCCAGCCCAACTCATAGTTAAAACAGAGTTCCACAATATCACATTTGCAAAGTCTTGTGACAGTCACTTAATAGCAAGATATACCTGCACAAAATTATTTTTCTTCACCATTATTCATTAGGAATGGAATGCTGGGAGTTTTCTTTGCTCATACTTTGCTAGGATTGGTCCCTGAAAGTGCCTATTCCTGCCATTTCTGTGTGGTTCTGTAACCTTGTTGTTAATTGTGTTTTCATTCCTGTATGCTGGATAAAGAGTATTTTGAAGCAACTGTGGGAGGGAAACAGTTACCATGTGATATGTTGCAGCTGAGGCTCAAAGCTCTGGGAAATAGGGGCTGAACATTTGTATGGAGAAAAGGGCAGAGGATGATGGATAGCAAATAGTTTTATAGCGCATCAAATTTCATAAGTTGCCAAATGCTTTAAGTCTACTATCTGTCCTCTGGGTCTTCATGCTGAGCAATGATTTGGTATGTTATGCTTTCTGGATTACTTGTGCCAATAAAGTTTTCTATTTAACTCTGAAACTGCTGGTCACTGTGTCTGGGAATGCGAATACCTGACAGTTTGCTCAGAGGACCAACTGTCAGGTACTCTTCTCTAGCACCACACTTTAAAGAAGTTGATTTTCTTCCTATCAATTTTCTTCACTGTCCAGCTTTCACAATCATACGTAAAATGGGAAATATGATGGCATAGACAATTCTAACTTTAGTATTCAATGATATATCTTTACACTTTAGGGTCTTATCTAATTCCCTCATAGCTGCCCTTGCAAGTCCTAGTCTTCTTCTCATTTCTTGACTGCAGTCTTCATTTTGATTAATGGTTGAGCCAAGGTATGGAAAAATTTGAACTATTTCAATGTCTTAATCATCTACTTTAAAGTTCTGTAAATCATCTGCGGTCATTATTTTTGTTTTCTTAATGTTCAACTGTAGACTTGCCTTTGCACTTTCTTCCTTGACTTTCTGCAGTAATCTTTCCAAGTCTTTGCTATTTTCTGCTAGTAGTATGCTGTTATCTACATCTCTTAAATTGCTGGTGTTCCTTCCTCCAGTTTTCACACCTCCTTCCTCCAAGTCTAATTCTGCTTTATGCATGATATGTTCAGCATAGGAGTTAAAGAGATAAGGTGATAAAATGCACTACTATTGCATTGTTTCTTTTACTATGCATGCTGCCTTGGAACCATTTTACCCCTAAAGGCTGTCTAATTTTAAAATAAATTTGTCATCCCCAGGCATGGCCAATATACATACTGGCTGGAAATGATGGGAATTGTAGTCCAACACCTCTGGAAATTTAGGAAAGGTTGGACTAGATGGCATTCGAGCCTTCCAAGCTTGAATCTCCCCATTTAATGCTGCACAAAGAGATAGGCTGTGCCCGATACTGTGCTACAGAATGGCATCCCTAAAAGAAGATAATAAACTATATAATTAGAGCCTGAAACTGCTAATTTTGGGATTGTGATTGTGCAAATTTAACACAGCAGAAATGCAAATCATCAATATAGACTGATTATGTAAATAATTGGTAATCTAAATGAAAGCTGCACGTGTGCTTTCTATGCCCAATCATTTTGGGGAAAGAGTTCCTCTTAATTTGTATGTGTTAACATGTAAGGATTCCATTGTGAACACCATGTAGGCAAGGAAACACTGGGAATGTAATAGAAATGCAGACTTTAAAAGCTGCATTCTCATGATGGGCAAAAGGCAAACAATGGAAATAAATAAAATAAACAAAATTAGAATGGATGATGATCAAATTTATTTATATAATGCTTTTTTATTTTAAAAACCCACAAACACTTTCCAGAGTCAATTAAATATGGGTTTGATTTCTATACAGATTATTCATAAGGATATATCTTCCTCAAAAAACAGATACTTTCCCTCTGTTGAAAGTGTATCTGCTCAGTATTATCCTACACATTATAGCGTCTGCTTCTTCCAGTCTCAAAGGAAGATCTTAAGATCCTATTGTAATTGACTTTCTCAGTACATTGTAGATAATGTCACTTGCTTCTGTCTCCACTTGAATGCCAGCTTTGATGCAGCATGATTGCTGAATGATGGTAAGAAGCCATCTTGTTTTTCATTCTCTGGGGCGCCCTTTACATGATGAAAATGTAGTGAGATGAATTCGTGTTGATCCGTGGTAGTTCACACGTCCTGCGTGACAGTCTTGAGCTTTTCAGAAGGGGGGCCACCTTTTATCCCTCAACCTGCTGGACTTTCCATCCTGCAGTTTGTCCCGTGTTTTTAAAAAAAGTCATGGGAGGATGCAGAAAATCGGATATATGAACAGGTAAGGACAAAATTTCTCAGGAGTAGGTGGTGGCCGGAAATTGAGGTGGGCAGGGGTGGGCACATAGTCCTGAGAAGGCAGGGTCTGTCATCCTCCCTGTCCCCTGCTTTTTTTAAAAAATGGATTCTCTCACTGGCAATCTCGGCCGAGGCTTGTGCTTTTCTTAAAGGCTTGTGTCCTTGTGCCAGCAATCAGTTTAAAGGGACATGTTCTCTTTAAATGGATTCTCTTCCCTGCACCAAGGCTTGTGTCCTTGTTCTTTTCCCCTCCCCATCTTCCCTCTAGGCTGAAAGCAAAACATGCACATGGGGTCTGTGTGTGCACGCACGCATGTGTGCCTGCCTCAATAGATTGGCAACCACTCCGCTTCTCGACTGAAAGCAAAACAGGTGTGTGTGTGTGTGTGTGTGTGTGTCTTCAAGCTGCCTAGGTGGCTTTGCAAGTTCCTTCCTCTGAAATATAGCCTACAGTTCCTGGTATTCAAGAATGATTCTTATGGGTTCTTTAAGACAAAAATTTTATTTTGCAGTAACTTCTGTGGATTTACAGCCAAGGATTTTTTTTTAAAAAAGGTAATTGTGCAGAGGGGGTTGCCTTTGCCTTCTTTCTCTGACCAATGCAGATGCTTGAGCAAGCATATGTGGCAGCCAATAGCATCGCTCATGGTGGGAAACTCCACAGGAAATACGTCACCAAGGTTGTGAAAAAAAATGAGTAATCACATCCTTGACTGACAGCTAACAACAACAACAACAACAAAAACACCAGGATACTATGTCTTGGGATCTTGCTTTTGTCATGGAAAACATTGTTGTGTAAACAGCTATCCCGGGATATTGCTCATCCAGGGACAAATCATTTAAACAACAAGGGACAAACTCGGGATCAGGAAATCCCATTTCTCCCCGTGATAAAAACTGTCGTGTAACTGGAGCCTGGGTGAATTTCAGTTGTTACTCACAGATTAGTGGTTGTGAATAAGGTGCTTTGAGCAGTGTGGCTTACTATGTGCTTGCTTCTCTATTGCTCTTTTTGGCTTAAATTACCAGAAGGAAATGGCTAGCTAGATTCAAAAATGGATTAATGGCTCTTTCTTAGAAGGAGTGGCCCCAATTGCCCTGTAAGAGGTAGTCTCAAATCTCTACTTTCGGGAAATGTTCAAGTGAATGGTGGCTTTTCTATTCAAAAAACCTTGGAAAGGGGCAGCATGATGCCCCCTAGATCTTGTTGGACTAGAGTTGCCATCATCTCCCAGAAATTGGCTATCCTGGCTAGAGTGATGAGGAGTTCCAGTAAACAGCATCTGGAGGGCAACGTATTCCCCATCATTGCTCCTGGAGGACAGGTTGGAGGATGGGCTTATTCTATTTCACTTTGGCTTTTGGGACAGGTTTGGTTCTGAAACTGCATAATTGCAATGGACAGCTTATGGTAGGATAAGAATAGGACCCATGTGTATCTGATAATATTCCTTAGTTTCTCTGAGGAATTGTCACAGCTAGGAAATGGGGAAATTGCACCCTGATGGTTCCATTCTTAGCTCTCTCCTAAAGAGAATTCTCAGAATTTGGAAATATTACTCTTTTGAATGACAACTCTTGCAGTTCTGCAATCAGCATGGGCTGTGACCATGCTGGCTGTCAGGATCCTGGGAGTTGTATCCCAAACAGTAAATACTCAAGTTTTGATAATGCTAGGGACAGGCAAGGCTTCAGTGCCATGGCATTTCTACAATGGGATATAGACATGATTCTTGTGAAGAAGCACTATAAAAAGAGAGGACTTCAGTGTAAGGGTCTACCTGTCCTCCGTTCCTCAGGAGTTGGCTACTCATGTCCTCAACTATACAAACAATCCCTCAGTCTAGTCAGCAGGACTGAGAAGACAAACCTTCCTCTTTCACCCATTAGCTTTACTTTCATGGTCTGGAGATGTGCTGATCAGAATCTCCTTTATGGCTTTCTGCTTGATGTGCATTGAACTGCATATGTGTGGACAGCAAGCCTTACCATCTCCTTGTTGGTGACATTTCTCTGCCTTGACAATTCTCACCCTCCTAGTCACATTGGATAAAGGGGCAGGGCTGCTTACTGTGATGTCATTGATAAATATTTAGAGATCCTTTCACTCAGCAAATATAGTGCTGGTGTGACATGTTTTTTTGAAAAACTTTCTTTTGCTACTTCTCCCCCCCCCATTTCCTTATAGCTTCGTTGCTTGTTATTGTGTACTTTCAAGTAATTTCTGACACATGGTGACCCTAATGTGAGCCTATCACAGGGGTTTCTTGGCAAGATTTGTTCAGAGGAGATTTGGCATTGTCTTTCTTATAGCTTAGATAAACCTTAATTTGGGTTTAGACTAGACTGAATCTTTTGCTTGGCCTGTGGATTTGTCCCAACCATGTGGTAATGCCCTTTTTAAACCATACCACAGTAGTGAGGTAAAGGAAATCATGAGTTGGGTCCTTGCTGACAGCAACCAGACAGTGTTCCTCCTATAAGAGGATAAATAAAATTGGAAGTCTAGGATTTTTTCCTCACCTGAACTTAGAATGCTAGATGAAGCCATGACAGCTACTCATATCTAAATCAACAAACTGTGCTCCAGCCTAATGCACATAGGAAGAACAGTGGGACCATGCTTCACTATTCACTATCCACACTATTCAGAAGGAGGGGGGGCCCAAACGGCAAAAACAATGCACCAAAAGCCTTAGCAGATTTCCCCGTACTTTTTCAAAAACCATGAGGGGGGTGCACATTCCTGCTCGTTTGGACCATCAAACAACAGGAAATCCGAAGGGAAGCACAAAATTGATTGGCTAGGTGAGAGTGGGGGCGGGGCTTACTAGCAGATCAAGCGCCTGCTGCTGCCATGTTGGATTTTTGCCTTAGCGATCACTCACTAAGGTGATAAAACATGATAAATATTTTCTGTTTCGCTTTCCTATAACATTGGAAAATCGCTCTATTGCACCAGTGCACCTTGGGAAGACTTTAAAAAAAACCAGTGGCAGCGAAGAACTAACATGAGTAAATAACTCGCGGCTGCCATCCCAATGCAAGGCTTATGGGGGCTTCCGAGGCCAGAAAAACCATTTAGACATGTTGCTGCTGCTGCAAGATGCCAATACTACAAGGTACTTTGGATCCCCCCCCCATGTAGATGGGCCCTTAGTAAAACTCATATTAGGGTTACTGTTACAATGTACACTGTAACTTGGCTGCTTCTGTGCATTACTTCTTCTGCATATATCCTCAGATATACTAGTGAGCCCCAAGGCTTTCTTCAATTTCATATTTCTTCAGCTCAGCTCAAGCTCATTTTCCAGGTCACAGCTCTGATTCACTTCAACGCATGTAAAAGAAGCTGCCTTCAGTGTGTTTACCTATTTACTGTAGCTTTCCAGCTTACTCTATCACAAAGCCATTTGAGGCTGTGTGGCTTCACAGAAAGAAACCTAGATATATACTAGGGAGCTGGTCAGACTCCCTCCTCAACCATAAGAATGCAGAATTGAAGGGTTGTATCAAAACTCAAGGCCAAATCCATACCACACAAATAATCCAGTTTGAACTGCATTATTTACCATGGCTCCTTCCTATGGAATCCTGGGATTTGAAGTTTGGTAAGGATAGAAAATAAAGATATACTAATACTAATAAGGCACCAGCACTCTTTGGCAGAGAAGGCTAAGGATTCAATAGGAAGAAGCCATGGCAAATAATCCAGTTTCAAACTGGATTATTTGTGCAGTGTGGTTTTGGCCCAAATTTCTGTGGTGGCCGGGAATGCACCAACTGCCTCACATTCCTGGAAGCGATCTGTGCATGGTGACACATGGCTTGGTTACATGCTGTTTGGACTACTGTAACACGTTATCCATGGGGCTGCCTTTGAACAGTCTTCAGAAACTTCAGCTGGCACAAAGCACTTCAGCCAGAATGTTCACTGGGACAGGTTACAGGTGCCATGCAATTTTCCTGCTCCACTGCCTGCCAGTCTATTTCTAGGCACAATCCTAAGTGATGGTTATGACCTATAAAGCACTATACAGCTTCAGTTAAGGGTATCTGACGGATCATACCTCTACGTATGAGCCTGCCTGGCCTGCCTGGGCTCTGAGATCTTCCAGAGAGGCCCTTCACACAAGTGGCTAGTGGGGGTATGGGAAAGTCCTCCTTGGTGGCTACCCCTGAGCTTTGGGACTCCTTTCCCAAGGAGGCCAGAATTGCCTTCTTCTTGCTATCCTGCTGGCAGATGAAGACTTTTAAAAATTCCAACAGGCTTCTAGAACTGAAGGTTTTTAAAAGGAGTGCTTTTAAGGGGGCATTCCATTGTTTTATATAGAACAGTGCTTCTCAGGCTTTCTGACGTGAGAGGCCATCAGTTATAGGGACTGTCACCATATTTTTACCCATCGCCTACAGTTGTTTCTTTCTTTCCTGGAAATTCACCAGGTTCAATGGCTCAGAACCAGCACTGGTCAATGGACCACCATTTTGAATAATACTGACGTAGAAGTCGGAGTGGCTCCAGAGATCAGAACACAAATCAATGGATTCAAATGATTTAAAAAGGGGGTCCTCCTAAACATTAAGAAGAACTTGTCTGTCAGAGCTGTTTGACATTGGAATAGATTAACTTAGAGGGCGGTGGACTGTCCCTCTTTGGAGATCTTTAAATAGAGTGACTTTTTGGTGTTCGTGATCCCTGCGTAGTTTAGAGGACATCTAGGGACTGTGAAAGCTCCTCGATCCCCACTTACCAGGTAGCAGCAGCTGTAGCTGATGCAGGTCTGTTCCCCTGTCACTGGGGAAGCAGCTGACTGACAGTCCCATCCCCCTGTTGTATACGATCTCCAGTTCAGGGGGTCATTGTGATAGTGACCCTTCTTCTGCCTGTTGCAACAGGGATGGCTCACAGGTGGTGGGGGGACCATCAGTCAGTTGCTTCCCAGTTGAGGGGGAATCACACCTCAGTGGATTGCAGTATGGTAGTTGCTGCACAGTGAAGATTGGGGTGTGTGTGTGTCAGATCAAGAGTCGACATAGAGCTACTTAACTATGGTGGCTACGAATTTGAAAATATCCAAGTGAATTCTGACCAATGACGGTGGTGGTGATTAATATGCTTTTATATAGCTTACATTATTCCTTATTGTTTGAATTATTTAAACTATTTTTTAAAAATTAATTTATTTATTATATGCTACTCTGAGATCTTGAGAGATAGATGATGATATAGATAGATAGATAGATAGATAGATAGATAGATAGATAGATAGATACCAAAAATGGTGAAAATTTGTGTTTTGCTGCTCCTGGAAGTTTTTTGTGAGTGACAGTTTGGGGTTTGCTGATATTAGGAAATTAAAGCCGGAAAAAGTCCCTTCCCCTTGTTGCTTTTGGTTTTCTGTTTTATTATTTTTAGTTGCCTCCTCTTCCTTTACCCCATTATCTTGTCTGGTGTGGCCTGCAGTGGCTGCCAGGGGTGAAAATCTCTGACTTAGTTTCCCAGCCTGATATATACATCATTGAAACTGGGGAAAAAATTACTCTGTTGCCATTCTCACATTGCAGCCACTGGTGGTGATTCAATGAGCATAAATTTGTATTGGTTCCTTACTGGAAATAGTATTGCAGCCATGTTCTGGAAGCAGTACTATTGCTCTTGCACAGCACAAAAGCAAGATAGGACAGGAACACAACTATTCATTTATTCACTTGAATATATATATCCCACCCTATAGCCAAACATCTCAGGGCAGTTTAGATTAAAATCAATTTATAACAAAAAAATTAACAGTAATGAAAAATATATTAAACCATTTATCAATTAAAAACCAGACAATTTAGAACTGGTTAAAACAATTTTAAAAAAAGGTCACCACCCATATCTGTGGGGGATATGTTCCCAGACTTACCGTTTATAAATGAAACTGCAGATAATAGTGAACCTTATTAAAATAAAGGCCTTCCAGTACAAACATACCATAGAGTTGCATTGTAGGACCTAGTGATTCCTAGAGAGGGTACCTCTCAAGGCATTTTCCAGCACAAGTCTATGGTAGGTGTCCCTTCTTTTCAGCTGTGGATAACTAAAACTGTGGATATTTGTTCTGTGGATATGAGGGGTGACTTGTAGTGCAACCGTAGCACCTACATAGCTTGGATAAAATCACTTAGGCTTGAAGGCCTTAATAAAAAGCCAGATTTTGACTTAGTGCCAAAATCATACCAACACTAGAACCAGTCAAGACTCCAGGGGGAGGATATTCCACAACAGGGATGCCACCACAGAGAAAGTCCTTTCCTATGTTCTTCCACAGTCTATTTCCTATACTGGTGGGACATAGAAGAGGATCCTTCCAATAGACAGGCAGATATGGATAGATAGATAGATAAATAGCAGCGTTCCCTCAATTATTATTGAAGTCCCAAGTCATTTACATGTTTTGTAAGAGAGCTAACCTTTCCCACTCGCCACACATAAGATGCAGCTTCAGCATTTCTGAGCCCAGCTGTTCCATCCCATCTTTAGGGCCTTTTTTGTATTTTTAAAAAACTAAATATGGTAGTAATAGTACCTTATAGTCTAATTTCTGGCACAAACAGGACTACAAATTAATATGCTGGGTAGATAGAGATACATATCTGAGAAATATATAGTGTATATTTTACGTATAGAACACCCTTCCACAATCATAAGGACCAGAGCTTGCAAAAGGTCCCTTTTTAGACTACAACTCCCATGATCCTCCAGCCAGCAATCACCATTGAAACTGTTGTTTGAGAAAGTGGAAACCCCCCCCCCGTTTCCACACCTCTTCTACAGTACAACCTGGGTACAGCCCACTTCTTGCTGAGTTTAAGATTATGCTTTCATTGTATCAATAGGAATATGGTGTCTAGATCAAGGAAAGTAATAGTGCCCCTCTATTCTGCTTTGATCAGACCTCATCTGGAACACTGTGTCCAGTTCTGGGCACCGTAATTCAAGAAGGATGCAGACAAGCTGAGTGTGTCCAGAGGAGGAGGGCGACCAAAATTGTGAAAGTTCTGGAAACAATGCCCTATGAGGGAGGTGGATATGTTTAGCCTGGGGAAGAAAAGGTTAAGAGGGGATATTGATAGCCATGCTTAAATATTTGAAGGGTTGTCATATTGAGGATGGAGCAAGCTTGTTCTCTGCTTCTCTAGAGACTAGGACATGGAGCAATGTGATTCAAACTACAGGAAAAGAGATTCCACCTAAACATTAGGAAGAGCTTCCTGGTGGTAAGAGCTGTTCAACAGTGGAATGCACTGCCTCAGAGTGTGGTGAAGTCTCCTTCTTTGGAGGTTTTTAAACAGGTTAGACGGCCATCTATTGGGCATGCTTTGATTGTGTGTGCCTGCATGGCAGGGTGTTGGGACTAGGTGGCCCTTGTGGTCTTTTCCAACTCTATGATTCTATGAGATAGATAGATAGATAGATAGATAATGACAGATAGAACCTTGTCACCAACAGCAATTTCAAAAATTAAGAGTTAACCACTGTAGAAAGATGCTTCATGTGCTTAGAATATTAGATTCATCCTCTTTCTCCACCCAACTTCCTCAAAATCTGGGGACTTAAATAAAGGAAAGAGTGGGAAAAGTCATGCTTTTTTGGGTTCCACTTTTTTCCCCTTTCCTTTTGATATTGTGCCCCTGATTTGTCAAATGAAGAAGTAGTTTTTTTCTGTGGTTGGGAAAATGGATTTGATGACTCACCAATATCCCTGTAATTTATGAGAGCATTCCTCAATGCAGCTAAATTAATGCATTATTGAAGACAAGCCATTCATTAAAACAGCTGCCAGAAAACTATTCCTTTGGCTGTTTCTGTGAGGGAATCATCAAAGGGAAATGAAACACTCAGCTGTAGTGATATGCAAAGTAGATTTTAAAAAAACCAACCCACAAACTCTTTGGTGTATTTTTAAAAAAGTCAACATTGATCCCTCCCCCCCCTTTTTTTTTTTTTTTTTTTTTTTAGGAAATAGAGATTGAGCAGTATTGTCCCTTCCTTTTAAGTGATATATTTCAGGATCCACAGCATCCTTTCTTTCTTGGCTCATTCTTTAGACAACCCGCAAGAAGAGCAATAAAACACACACACTGCAAATGCTGTAGCTGTTCAGCAAGGATGAACAAGTGAACACATGAACATGCCCTCATTGTTCATGCCTTGTTCTCGTCTTGTGGGGAAAAAATCATGGCCCCTTTATCGTATGGATGATAATGAATTAAAACAGGCACAACAGATGCTTTGTCAAATCTTTAATTTCAGAACAACTCATAGGGTGAAGGAGACCACTTTTTTTCCTTGCCTGGTGAAAATAATGGATACAGATATCCTCCATAATCTACAGTTGCTGATGATTGTTGCTAGCAAAAGCGAAATTATGGCTTTGCACAATTTGGAATGAGGGATTATCTATATGAGGCAATGCCCCCCCCCCCCGAGTGCCTCGCAGTAATGGCATTTCGCAGCAGCTGCAATTTGTCTTCACAATGTTTTTGCCCCCATTGGTTTTGCATGCAAGATGGTGGGCAGGAGTGATTTACTCGTGTTTGTACTTACCTCAATTTGCTGCCACCAATTTTTTTTTAAATGATGTCTAAGGTGTGATAGAACAATTTTTCAATTTAACATGAAAGCAAAAAAACCCCACATCACCCCATTTTCTCACCTTAGTGTGAAAATCCAACATGGCGGCAGTGGCCGCTTGCCTTGATAGCAAGCCCCACCCCCAGCACATGCCCAGCCAATCAGCTTTGCACTTCCTCTCCTGTGGAAAGGGATTCATATCAAATCACTTGTTCAAACAAGCAGGAATGTGCATTCACTTCACTATTTTTAAAAAAAACTCTGGGAAAAGCCACAAAGGCTTTTCTTGCAGAATTTTTGATGTTTTGGGCCCCCCTCCTTCCCAATACAGTGAAATGATGTGGGATGCCATTAAGACAGGTAGGATTCTCCTTGCATTCTGTCAGGAGTATTTTTGCCATTTAGGCAACCCCTTAATTTGATACTGCAAAGATTTCAAGCAAAGTTCTGCAGCTGGCACAACTGGACATGTTGTGCTGATCTGAGTAAAGTAGCTGCTGGGATCCCAGACTGAGCAAGAGGAGTCTTCCCACCATGCCTGTGGAGACATCAGGGAGGTGAGGGAGGAGAGTGAAGCCAGGAAGTGCTCTCAACCTGGCGGTCACAAAATGTCAGCTGGCTGCACTTTGCTCCCACCCATCCCTTCAGCTTTCCTGTGCAGAGACTGGATCTGCCATGCCTCCCTTCTCCCTTGGAGAGGAGGAGGGGCAACTGGGGAATCCTATGGTGGTTTGTAGCTGAGGAGGCCAAATGAGGGCATTGCCCCATTAAGTAAGAATTCTCATCCCAATGAAATTTTCCTTCAATCCCCAAATGTCTAGTCATTTGAGGACTAAAGGAAAATTTCATGGAGGGGGATTCTTATCTGGGGGCCAATTTCCTCAATTTGCTGCTCCCAAATACACCCCTGCTTTGTGGGCGGGGTGGGGATCTTGGTGGGCCAAATTAGGCCCATTGGTGGTTCCTTTCTTCTCCCCTCCTCTACATTCTCCAGTGTTTCCAAAATGAAGGAAATGAATCAGCATTGGTTTCCACCTACTTGTTCCCTCACACAAAAGGCAGAAATGTTGTGGCAAATATGTAAGAGCCTTCTCTAATTCAGTTATTTTGTGCAAAACATTAAAAACAACAACAACAGCCTTGGTATTTTAAGTTCCAAAGGAAATGCAATTAATTTATTCCAAACTGAAAGTTCGAAGGAGCTTTGTCTGCAAATGAGTGGATGATGACAGCACTGAATGTTTACAACAATCCTGCAATGTTGTACAGTGGTATTAGATCCCTTTTCCAGGTTGGTCTGAAGCTGAAAATGTAATTCAGAACACCCTGTCATGCCATCAATTGTATGTTTTGGGTTTAACTGAGGGAAATGTATATGACGTCTGTCTATTAAATAATGAGATTGTATTTCTACCTTTCAGACAAATCAGGGAGAACTGATTGTGAATGCTTGAGTGGTGACATTGAACATGTCTGAACCTGCATGACAAACACCAACACTCTTGGCCGTTCAGTTAATTGTCAGTCATCATTTAAAGCAGTTGTGTTGTCAATTGTGTGCCAGAAAAATGCTAAGTTAAAAGTCGAGAAATGTGTCAATTTAAATTTTTAGTAAAATTGAACAAAACACCAACACAATCTTTTCAAATGCTTACTGAGCCCTATGGGGAAGACTGCATGCCTTGTACATGTGTGTTTGAGTGGCACAAAAGATTCAGAGAAGGATGTGAGAATGTGGAAGACAATGAACGCCCTGAATGACCTTCCACTTCAAGAACTGAAGAAATTGTGGTAAAAATCAGCCAGATTGTTCAAGAAGACCATTGACTCAGTGTCCAAACTATAGATGAAGCCATGAACATTGACAACATTTTGTTGTGGAAAATGTTTGCATGAGGATCTCAACATGAGAAGTTTGTGCCAAGATGGTCCCTAGGGTTCTCACACCAAAGCAAAAAGAGTGCTGAAAGGAAATCTGTGCTGACATTCTGCAGCTACTTGAGGCAGGCCCAAACCTTTTTCAAAAATCATCACTTGTGATGAAACCTGGATCTTCCAGTATGATCCTGAGACAAAATGACAGTCAATGCACTGGAAAACACCACCATCACCAAGAATGAAAAAAGCACGTTAAAGTAAGTCCACATTCAAAGCCATGCTCATTGGGTTTTTGTTGTTGCTTGTTTTTTATTTTTTGATATCAAGGGCTTAATTTTGGCAGAATGGGTTCCAGAAGGCAGAACAGTGAACCAGCATTATTATAAGGAAGTTTTGACAAAGCTGAGAGAAAGAGACAGGGGGGAAAAAGGCCAGAACTGTGGAAGAATGGTTTCATTCTTCATCAAGAATTCACTTTCTGTGAAGCAGTTTTTGGCCAATAAATGCATTACTACAGTTGAACATCCTCCATTTTCACCAGATTTGGCACCATGCAAGTTTTTTTTCTTTTCTCTAAAGTGAAGTTGGTGTTTAAAGGAACACATTTTGAGTCAACTGATGCAGTAAAGAAGAAAACGGCAGATGTGTTGAAACAGCTGGCAGAAAGCGATCTGCTCCACGCCTTCGATCAGTGGGGGGAAAAAACCTGCATCAGTGTGTGAGTGTGAATGGGGAGTATATTGAAGGGGACAAGCATTAGAATTGTAATACATATAAATAAAGATGAGTTATTGTATTAGTCTCGTTATTTAATAGACAACCTATTCCTAGTGTGCAACTCACAGCCCATCTATATGAGGGTGGGGGGAACAGAGTACCTCATAGTAATGGCATTTCACAGCAGCAGCAACATGTCTTAACAGAATTTTTGACCCCAGAATCCCCCCAGAAGCTTCGCATGCCAGATGGCGGCCATGAGTGATTTACTCGCATTACACCACTGCCGAACTTTTTTTTTTTAATGTTGTCTTAGGAGCTATAGAGACCAATTTTTCGCATTAAAAGGATAGCAAAACAAAAAAACCCACCCTGTTTATTGCTTTAGTGATTGCTCACTGAGGTAAAAATCCAACATGGCGGCAGTGGGCACTTGCTCTGTTAGCAAGTCCTCCCTCCTGCACTCACCTAGCCAATCAGCTCTGCGCTTCCACTTGTATCAGGAAGCAATTCAAAGTGAACCACTTGTCCTAACGAGCAGGAATGTGCACCCCCTTGCTGTTTTTAAGAAACTACAGGAAAAGATGCAAAGGCTTTTCCATTGCTGTTTTTGCCATTTTGGCCCTCCTTCCAAATAGTGTGGACTGGTGCAGGATCCCATTTAGTCAGGTCGTATTCCCAGCAAATTCCATGAAGGATATTTTGACTGTTTAGACAACCCCTTAAGTTTATTGCAAGCTTGAAGCTCTGTTGAGGGGGAATAACATAAAACAGCCCTACCCTGTTGTTCGCTACAAGGACTGTGAGACAGAGTGGGTCAAAATACTTTATGCCTCTCAAGTCACAGCAAATATCTTACATTGTGTCTTTCTTAGACTTCCTGCCAGGCCAAACCCAGCACTCATTTATACAGAGAAGGCTTAGGCTTCACTGAATTACATACACACCTATTTCATTTTTAAATGCTCAAAAACTAAAATAAGTAAAATTTGCACATCAGAACATTGATTGAATCAAGCCCTATTTTTGATGTTAACATTGGTGGTTGTTTGGCCGAACCCAAAGGGTGCTCAGCAGTGGCTCCTCTTCGTCTTGGAAAGATGTGACCAGTGGTGTGCCACAGGGTTCTGTCCTGGGCCCAGTGCTATTCAACATCTTTATCAATGACTTGGATGACAGAATTAGGGGCATACTTATCAAATTTGCAGATGACAACAAATTAGGAGGAGTAGCTAATACCCTAGAGGACAGGATCAAAATTCAGAATGACCTGGATAGACTGGAGAGCTGGGCCAAAGCTAACAAAATGAAATTCAATACGGAGAAATGTAAGGTACTGCACTTAGGGCAGAAAAATGAAATGCATAGATATAGGATGGGGGAGACCTGGCTGAATGAGACTATGTGCGAAAGGGATCTAGGAGTCCTAGCAGACCACAAGTTGAACATGAGTCAACAGTGTGATGCGGCAGCTAAAAAGGCCAATGCGATTTTGGGCTGCATCAATTGAAGTATAGTGTCTAGATTAAGGGAAGTAATAGTGCCGCTCTATTCTGCCTTGGTCAGACCTCACTTAGAATACTGTGCCCACTTCTAGCACCACAATTCAAAAAGGATATTGACAAATTGGAGCATGTCCAGAGAAGGGCAACTAAAATGGTGAAAGGTCTGGAAACGATGCCTTATGAGGAGAGACTTAGGGAGCTGGGTATGTTTAGCCTGGAAAAAAGATGGTTAAGAGGCGATATGATAGCCCTGTTTAAGTATTTGAAGGGGTGTCACGCTGAGGATGGAGCGGGCTTGTTTTCTGCTGCTCCAGAGACTGGAACATGGAGCAATGGATGCAAGCTCCAGGAACAGAGATTCCACCTCAACATTAGGAGGAACTTTTTGACAGAACTGTTCAGCAGTGGAACACACTCCCTCGGAGCATGGTGGGGTCTTCTTCCTTGGAGGTCTTTAAACAGAGGCTGGATTGCCATCTGTCGGGGATGCTTTGATCAAGATTTCCTGCATGGCAGGGGGTTGGACTGGATGGCCCTCGTGGTCTCTTCCAACTCTACAATTCTGATTCTATGATCTCTGCTACTAATAGGTAACATGCGTACTCCATAGATACACCACACCTTTTTTTTTCTGGGGCTCTCCTTCTTAATTATTTATACAATTAAAAGATATTCATTAGGGATATTTATTAAAGATATTTAAGAAGGATATTTATTAGGGCAGCTTAATAATATTAAACACCATAAATATTTTATACATTAAAATAAGCTAAAACAGAGTTGGCCAAGCAGGCTGTAGAACAAGACCCCTTCATATGTTGTCATGTGCAGAGGGAGCTATGCCATTGGTCAGTGGCAGCACTAGGGAGGCTGAACCACATCAGATGACACCAATGGGGGGAGGGGAGGGACACCAGCCTTAGTGATGCCACAGTCACTGATTCCACCCATGTCTGTGGGCAAATCTCCCAGTTCCACCCCAACATTCACACATTGAGCATTGAGGTCTATGTACATAGGTTTCCATGCAAATTGAAATCCCAGTTGGGTGTGGTTCAAGTTTGCATGGAAGTGTGCAGCCCCAGAGGCTTGCTCACAGAGATTTCTCCATCGTAAATGCTTACACCTTAAGTCTGGACATCAGAGGCAGGACCACAGAAGCATGGGAGCTCAGGGGTGGAATAAGTAACCCTCCAATCTCTTCAGTTGTGAGATTAACATATGAAAGGTCTTAAGTTGTCCAGAAATGTAGGTTGTTCTGAGGAACAACTACAAGTCCCCCACCTCTCCCAGCTTTGTCTACCTGGGGTTCCAGTGGAGCAGAAGGTGAGGCCTAGGGGGTGGGGAGGTGAAGTTGCAGTGATCTATTGGGATTCCATCTTCCTCACTAGGTGTCCTGTCCCACAGTCTGCTGGGTTTGAATGTGTCTATTTAAAGGTTAGTAGCAGGGACAGAATAGGGATTCTGTTGGTGTACCACCCACCCTGCAGCTCAACATTCTCCCTTCCAGAGCTAGCTGAGTTGGTCTTGGCGGTGGTGTTGGAGTCCCCTCAGCGAGTTGTGCTGTGGGACTTCAACATCCATGCAGAGACTTCTCTGTCAGGAGCAGCTCAGAACTTCATGTCCTCCATGACAACCATGGGTCTGTCCCAAGTAGTATCTGGTGCCACCCATGCTGCAGGACACACTCTGGACCTAGTTTTCTGTGTTGGGCAGGAAGATGGTGATCTTGATGTGGAGGAACTTTCAACAGTTCCGTTGTCATGGACAGATCAATAACTGGTGGGTTTTAGACTCACTGGAACTCTTGGGGAGTTTCCTGTTGCCTTGGCAGGTGATCCTGTTGAAGCTTCAGCTGATTTCTGGAATAGTGTAATGGCCAGGGTGGTGGACATGATTGCTCCTAAGCATCACGTACCATGGAGTGGAAGCCAAGCAAGCCCCCTGGTTCACCAGGGAGCTGGTGGTGGTGAAGTGAGTGGAATGGAGGCTAGAGCAACGATGGCAGAAGACTCGGAGCAACTCCAATCGAACACAGGCTAGGGCTCATTGGAAAGACTATGCCATGGCTATGGTGGCAGCGAAGAAATCTTTCTTCACTGCCACCATTGCATCTGCACAATGTTGTCCAGCGGAGCTATTTTGAGTGGTTAGGGGGACTTTGCATTCTGCCCCACAAGGGCAGTATACAAACTACTTAGCAGCCTGTTGTGAAGAGTTTGCACAGCACTTTGCAGATAAGATTGCTCAGATCTGCTCTGACTTGGATGCTGTAGTTGATACAGGTCCAGTGGATGCAACCTTGGTTCCTGCTTGTCCCGTGTCATTGGGTACATTTCAATTTCTGCAACTGGAGGATGTGAACAGGATCCTTGGAGAGGTGAAAGACACCATGTGCATACTGGACCCATGCCCATCCTGGCTATTGAAAGCAGCCTGAGGGGGACTGGCAGATTGGGTAATGGGAGTAGTGAATGCCTCATTACAGCAAGGCAGGCTTCCAGCTTGCCTAAAAGAAGCTGTGCTGAGGCCACTATTGAAAAAAAAATCTTCCCTGGATCCCTCTAGCCTGGAGAACTATCAGCCAGTCTCCAATGTCCCCGTTTTGGTCAAGGTGTTGGAGCATGTGGTGGCCTCCCAGCTCCAGGCATTCCTAGATGAAATGGATTATCTAGATCCATTTCAGTCTGGCTTCAGGCCAGGCTATGGTACAGAGATAGCTTTGGTTGCCTTGGTGGATGACCTATGCAGAGAACTAGACAGGGGAAGGGTGTCCCCGTTGGTTCTGCTGGACCTCTCAGCAGATTTCAATACCATTGACCATGGTATCCTCCTGGGTCGCCTCACTGGGATGCAGCTTGAGGGCATTGTTTTACAGTGGCTCCAGTCCATCTTGGAGGAGTGGACCCAGAAGGTGGTGCTGGGGGATGCCTGTTCAACACCCTAGCCACGGCACTGCGGTGTCCCTCAGGGCTCAGTTTTGTCCCCCATGCTGTTTAATATCTACATGAAACTGCTGGGAGAGGTCATCCAGAGTTTTGGGATACTGATGACACACAACTCTATCTCTCCTTTCACCCGACTCCAAGGAAGCTATCTCTGTGCTAAACCAGTGTCTGCTGTCAGTAATGGACTGGATGAGGGTAAACAAATTGAGCTTAATCCAGACAAGACAGAGGTGCTCCGGATCAGTAGAAAGGCTGATCAGGGAATAGGGACTCTGCTTGTGCTGGATGGGGTCACATTCCCTCTGAAATCTCAGGTTTGCAGCTTGGGTGTCCTCCTGGACTCAGATCTGAGCTTGGATGCTCAGGTTTTGTCTGTGGCTAGGAGTGCATTTACACAGTTAAAAGTTGTGGGCCAGCTGCTCCCATTCCTTGACAAGTCAGATCTGGCTATGGTGAGACTTGCCTTGATTACATCCTGTTTGGACTACTATAACACACTCTGGAGATTTTCACACAGGGAAAGTAATCCCCGGGGAGATCGGGACAGAAATGGGGCTGTTCCGGTAGCAGAGCTCCATTTCGCATGTCCCCTTCCTTCTCCTGATCTCCCGTCGTCCTCCCTCCGTGCTGCTTCCATTTCCTTCCTGCTATGTTTTACTAACGAAAGTTCTTCGTTAGTAAAAAGAATTGCAGAACATAGCAAGAGGGAAATGGAAGCATCATGAAGGGAGGATGATGGGAGATCGGGAGAAGGAAGAGGGCTTGCAAAACAGAGCTCTGCTACCGGAACAGCCTTGTTTCTGTCCCTATCTCCCCGGAAATTACGTTCCCCATGTGAAAATCTCCTCTGTGTGGGACTGCCTTTGGAAACTGTTCGGAAACTTCAGCAGGTCCAAAATGTTGTGGCCAGGCTGTTGACTGGGGCTGGCTACAGGGATCATGTCACCACCCCCACCCCCATTGAAACAGCTGCATTGGCTACCAATCTGTTTCCAGGCAGAATTCAAAGTGCTGGTTTTGACCTTTAAAGCCCTACACAGCTTAGGTCCAGACTATCTGAAAGACCGCATCTCCCTATACAAGCTGGCCTGAGTGTTAAGATCAGCAGGGGAGGGCTTTCTCTCAGTCCCACCACCTTCACAGGTGCGGTTGGTGAGGACTCAGGAAAGAGCTTTCTCCGTGGCTGCTCACAGACTGTGGAACTCCCTTCCACAGGAGGTCCAGTTTGCCCCCTCCCTGCTATCTTTTCACCAGCAGTTGAAGACATTTTTATTTAGGCAGGTGTTTGAGAAGTGAATTTTAATTGGTGTGCTGCTTTTAATGTTTCGATATTTTATTTTTTATTGATTTCAGGTTTTTAATTCACATTGTGGTTTTAATTATGTGGAAATTAGCTTAATGCTTTTTAAATTTTTGTAAATTGTGATATTTTAGCTGTATTTTTTAATTGTTGTAAGTTGCCTTGAATCCCATCTATGTATATCTAATAAATAAATAAATAAACAAATAAATAAAATAAGTCTGAAAGGCAGGGGTGGAGGACCTTTACAAGATGCACCTGATGGACAGGCTACAAGATGCACCTGATGGACTTCATGCAGCTTGGTGGAGCTGACTCTAACTGTAAATATAAGGAAACTACCCATCAGTGATTTTCAGCCTATCATTTTGGAGCCATCTTTCAATTTTTATTTTTATTTTTTAAAGAGAGGTTTGGCTTGGTTCCCCCACCTCCAGAACTCCACCCCAGCAGCTTAAAAGGCTACATAAGCATTTGCTAGTAGTCTGTTGTGGGCAAGCTTTTAAATATTTTTCCTCCTCCAATAAATAAATAAATAAATAAATATCTTCCATCATCACACTTGATCAGCTCTTTATTGCAATGATTCTGGAATGGCAAAAATCAGTTTCAAGCAACATGAATAGAATAAGAATACAAGCAACAAATAAAATACTAGGCAGCACGAGCATTTTCACACTCTGTGTTCTCCCACCCTGTTCCATATCACATGCTAAGTCAGTGAGACACTATTTCTCTCTGAATTATGTTTGATTGTATATGAGCAGATAACAATGTACTCTACATTGAAAGTGAAATTTTTAATGGCTGCATTCAGATGTTATGGTATACCATGGTTTATTATGACAAGATTGAGATACAGCTTCCTCAAACCCATTCCTCCTGTGCCATGGCTGCAAAGAAATGGGAAGCTTTTGTTTTGGTTTTTGTATGAAGCACAGTTGACTGTTATAATGAAACCCTAACTATGGTTAGTTGAAACAAGGCAACTTCATAACGAATGGTTTGTAACTGGCTTGTTTCAAGCAACATGTTGTTAAGATTAACCATAGTTGTTGGGCTCAACTGAAATGATGATGATGATGATGAACAACATTTATTTACACAGTACCACCAGTGTACATGGCATTTCACAAAATAAGCTAAAGTTAATTCTTTTTAAAGAATGTTTTCTCTTTTATTTATATTTTCTTTATTTAGTTTTAGTTCATTTCACCATCAAGGATATTTTTCTATACTCCTTGTCACCAGTTGCACTAAGTTATTTGCATATATTTAAAGAAAGGAATATGTGCATATGTGTGTGTGTGGATACACGCACACGCACACACATACTAAGGTTTGTAATTGTATAGTAAAATTGTAAAAACCGTCAGTTTTAAAATCTATAACACAATTACAATTGGGTCCTCATCCCTGGAATATTTATCATTGACATACAGGAGGCTAAGTGCTTGCAGGATCATTGTGTCTGGTCATAGAGTTTAATAAAGAGGTTGCTAATGTTACCAAACCAAAGAACTACACATCAGCATGTTCGCAAGAGTGCCAGTCTCAAGACACACAGTCGCCATGGCTGTTTCTTTCTTTCTCTTTTTCAGTTGTAGGCAGCTCCCTATCTTACAATGACACCAGCTTTTCCACTTCATGTACTGCCCTGTCAGGAGTTTGGAAAAGTTATTTTGGGGACTATAGTGCCCAGAATACCTCAGTCAGCAAGGCCATCAAACACAGAGCTCTAAATCCCATTCACAGTCTTTGACCAGAACACAAGTCATTCTTGAGGAAACCCAGTGGTTACATGAAAAGTCTTTAGTTTTTGATGCTGCAGATTGCTTTGGCCTGGCTACTGCTTCCTCTTCCTTTTCTTTGGGACTATGGTGTGGCATTGTTGCTTGATCTAAAATCAGCCATAACAACTTTTATCCATTGACTTCTAGAGGACTTAAAGCACAACTTGGGATGGAAGCCACCATACTTGTGCTAACATTAAATTATATTTTTATGACTCATTCACACATACAAGTCACTCAGTTATGAATGTGCATGTATGAACGATCCCTGAATATGAAAACATGAAATACAGATTTAGTCAAGATCAAATTAGATAGCTTTACATGATCCACTAATCATGTAACTCTATGCATGTTTACTCAGAAGTATATCCCACTGGATTTAATTGGGATTACTCCTAGGTAAGTGCACGCAGGACTGCAGCTTTAGATACTTTTTGCTGCTAATGCAGATATCTTTTTAGGCTTGTGATATTTGTTATTTTTCTTTCAGAAGTTGTCTATCATTTGTATCTTTGGAAGTGTCTCCTGTTCATGGCAACTGTTAGAATACTCCACTTGTCCTTCTTTAAAAAAATGATATGACTTTCCAAGATAAAATACATGTAGCTTTTCATCTGAGTTCACACTTGATCCGACGTCAATAAAGATTAGTAAGCCCATGATGCTGTAGATAGAAAGAAAATATATGTTAGAAACTATGATGTGAAGGATGTATGCACCTTTCTTAAGTAAATAAATAAATGAAAAAGAAGATGTTGCTTGATTTTTTATTTTATATATCCAATCTAATATATACTGTATGTTGGGAATATGAATACTGTTAATTTCGTACAAATATGGTGAATATCCAGAAATTCAGAGAGATTCCAGTGAATGTTGACATCATCTGAATGTGATTGCTACTGTGGCACTCACTGTGATTATCAACAATTATTGGGGAGGTATATATTTTCTTTGGTTTAATCCAAAAGCAAAACATACATCCCAATGAGCCCCATTAGATTTAAGAAGTACAGATTAACGTTAATCAGAATGATCAGATTCTGAATTAAAATTTATTTCATGTAAATCTCTCTCATTTGATTTTTTTACATTGAAAAATATTTTGCTTCAAGCCCTGCAACCTCGAATTCATCTGCTAGGAAGGAAACACCTACTCTCCAGCAAGAACCCTTGAGGTGACAGGTTATTGCTGGAACTAGGGTCACTTAGTAGCCAATTTGGGGGCTGCAACCTTTTTGTTCCTGCCACCAAATCAATGGTGATGAGGTTAGACTGAAATCAAAGTTTCTAGAACATGAGCTGAAGCCTGGAAAAAACAATCTGTGAACTAACTCCAAATTAATGAAACAAACAAAAATATTATAAAATAAATTATGAAAATAATTTTAAATTAATAAAAACAGAAGAAATAAATTATCAACCCATCCAGTGCACATCCCTTGCTTAATCACTGAAGAAATTTATCTTGGAAGTCAACATTTATTGAATTCACTAAAAAGACATGAGCTGGGAGTACAGAGTGGTGCCTCAGAGGACATTTAGACACAATGAGCTGTTTGCCTCCCCGGGTGTAGAATAACATAACCTATGTGGCGACTGCAGTATAAGTTTACCTTTCACTTTAGAATAGCATGGGGTGCAATGCACTGTGTTCCTGTATATCCAAATGCTATCTCCTGCCTTCAGGTTTTCCAAAGGTACTTGACAGACTTCACACTTGAAATGGACAGAAATATAAGACTTAATTTATGAAAGCTAATCATATGTTATGATTAGACATATATATGTTACTATGTATAAAACACAGAAGGTACTATGGTATTACTGGACTTAAGAGCTCAATAAATTTAGTATCAGGCCTTGTTTTTTCTTACACTGGATTAACCAACAACAACAACAACTGGCACTGCGGCACCAGCCCAATACAGCTTTCTTTTCTTATCCATTCTGCTTCACTCCTCATGGTTGGCACAAAACCATCTCAGGAGGATTTGCCAGGTTCCCCAGAGCACATTTTAGAGGTATATAGGAAGTTGTAGTGGAGAAAGGAGATCATCCTCATTTCTGATTCCTCTGATGGAAGCAGTCCTAGCAATGGATGTACTTCACTGGATTCTGACAGTACTGCTGATGTTTTCTAGAGCAGTTAATGTGAGTTTAAAGACCACATCCCTATGTTCTTTTCTTTCTCCCTACATGTCAATACTGCATTCCATCATAGCTTGATTTTAAGGATGACAGTAAAACACTTTATACTAGGTCATATTATCCATCTAGAGCAGTCTTATCTCCTTTAAGCAACAGTAGCTGTCCACGGGTCTCAAGTAGGAACTACCTGGTCTTTTAAAGACTGGATATGCCAGGTATTCAATCTGGGAACTACTGTTGTTAAAACATAAAATCATAGAATCAGAGTTGGAAGAGAACACAAGGGCCATCTAGTCCAACCCCCTGCCATGCAGGAGTACCCAATCAAAGCACTCCAAATGGTCAACATGCATCATTCCACTCAGATTTTGTTTGTGTGTTTATGCAGTTGGGCACAAAAATGTGCAATGGGGGTGGAATGTGCAGTTTGAAAACAGATAATATGCAACTGGAAAAACTGGAGGAAAACTAAACACATTAAGTCTAATTCTTATTGTTAGTCTCAGTTAGAGCAGAACTATTGAATTAATTGGATTTGTCTATGTGTTGATTCACTATTCAACAAGTGGTTCAATAGGTGGGGCTAAGCAACAGGATTCCAGCCTTATTGTGTATTAATAGTTTAAATGACTTTTTTTCCAGCTAGTTTGATAAAAACAGGAGAAGAACAGTTTTGGAGAAGTACCTGTTCTGCCAGTGCAAATTCAATGAGAGAGTAGGAATGGTTTGAGAACCTAGCTGTTTAAAACTGAAAACCAAATGTTTTATTAATATTACAGAATCCCACACCAATGGGTACATCACAAAAACTATGATTTAGTGCCCCCACCCCCAAAATCTCAACTTTGTTTTAAAAACATGGCCCGTAGTCCTGTATAGGATTTATGTGTGTGTAAACATGGTAGTTATGGTGCTACACAGTGAATCCTGGCCCAGCCTCCCCCCCCCCAAATCCCCACTTACAGAGAAGCAGTCACTGCAATCAATGAGGGTCTGTTACCCTTTTGTTCAAGAGGCAACTGATTGCCATTTCTACCCCAATCCCTTGAGTGATCTCTGTTGTGACAGGCAGAAGTGGGGTCCCTATCACAATTCCCTCACATTCCATAAATTGCTCGTGTGAGGGAGGGTGGGAATGTCAGTCAGCTGCTTCTTGATTGACAGAGGAACAGACCCCCATTGATTGCAGCTGCTGCTGCCCAGTAAGTGGAGATTGGCAGACTTTCACAGTCCCTATGTAGCCCCTAAACTACGGGCTATGTAAGGATCATGAATACATAGCAGTTATGAGCGTGTCACTCTAGGTTTTGCATTTGTAACTGCCACAGAAGATTCTGGCCAAAATAATTTAGTCACATTTCAAGATACCTTATACTGAGTCAGATCATTTGTCTGTCTACAACAGTACTGCCTCCTGATTTGCAGCTGCTGTTGAAGGTATTGGGCAGTCCTGTTACTTGAACCTTGTTCTTTATGAAAACATAGCATGTGATATTCCATCGAGCTAAATGTCTTCTGTCATCACTCAGAATATTGTGTGTAGACCCAGAGATAATATAACATAGGCATGGTTCCTCCATCCTATATATTGTAGAAGTCTGAAGGTTCTTTGCCTTATCCCTGTCAGTCTGAATTTGTTTGGATTTTCTGGGAGTTGCCAGGTTGGTCACCTAGGCTCCCCAAGGTTGCAAAGCCCAGTCTTATCCAATAGTCTGATCAACATCTATATCCCCCTTAAGTATTCTCAAACCTTGGTCTAACAGGAAATTAACAGGAGAAGTTGCAGTTCTGTACTAATGTTTATTCTAGTAACACAAATAGCACAGATAAATAAGCACAGATAAATAAGTTTATCTACTTGATAAATTGAACCTCCAATTTATCAAGTAGATATTGGGTGTAAAACCTTCCCTGATACACCTAGAAGGTTTACTGGGTTGTAATTTGATGGATTACTTCTCGGTCCCTTCTTGTATATGAGGACCACAATAGCAGCTGACCAACTAGCTGGTGTAGTTCCAGAAACTGTTAATTTGAGGAAATGATGCAAAAATTGGCACCCACCAATCAGGAAAGGCAGTGAAGAGGTCAGGTGGAAGACTCAGGGCTTTACCATTTTTTAATGTTAAAAATTAAAGATTTCGCTCTCTCTAATGAAATGTTACCCCAATCATTGAATCAGTGTGGGCATATTCTTATAACAAATGTATATCCCTGTTAGAATTATACAGCAAAGCGTTACACCACCTCTCCTAGCATGTCTGTTTAACCTTATTTCTACAAAGGTATTCTGTTGGGTATGAGATAGACTTCATCAAGAAAGGAATATTTCACTACACATAAGAATCCAGGTTATCAGTGATTGCTTGGCAGCAGCAGCTTAGAGGTCAACCAATTTGCCAAGAGCAAAATCTGGTACATTGCCACTCAGAAAGCTTTTGTTTTATACCCTCTCCAACCTTCATTTAGCCAATCAACTAAAAGATCTCACTCTTCTCCCAGTTAGCTCATCCAATCAAAATAGAGATCTTATGTATAACCTTGCCTGGGGTACAGTAGGAGTTGTAACCATCCTGTTTGCCTCAGCCACTGCACCTACAAGGAGGTTGATACCTGGTCAAGTTAGTGAATGTCTTTGGACATTTTCAGATGCCCTAAATATGGTGTGACAAGAATGCCAGGAGATCGCAAAAGGGCTTTAATTTCAGACGACGACGTCCTCATCCTGTTATGCCCCCGTGCTGGTTCCATGCTGCCTGTGCTCCTTTTTATTCATGGCCTAAGCCGTGAATAGATTGCCCATTCCGTTTCTGTCATAGAATGACAGGCAAGTGAAACGGTGCCCCGTTATGCTGGTGCGATACCAGCATCACTGGGAGGTCTGTGCCAAACACTGCCGGGTGCAATCAGGACAAGGAGGTAAGTGACATGCTTTTTGTACCCTCCACAGGTTATTTGTATTTTTTTAACTGTGTTTTTGTGTGTGGTGTCACTTTTTGAAGTTTCTTTTCCTTTTTATTTTTGAATTTCCTCCATGCTCATTCTCTCGTAAGAACGTCTGGGAACTCAAACCAGGAAGTGAATGGGGCTCTGTTTGAGGTCCATTCACTCCTGGGCTGCCAAGAGGAGGGGGTGATCATGCAAAAAGGTAGGTCTGAAATGTGGGGTTATCATGCCGGGATGGGGAAGGAGGGGGGCGGAAGAGAATATAGTGAGACAGGGACACTCCTCCCCCATCTGATAATCTCCTTTACTTCTTGATTACAACTGAGCAGGCCTTTGCTGGCATTAGACCAGTAACTCAACACTGTCAGGGCTATTATAACCTGGTCATTTACTTTCATTTTCTCTCACACATTCCCTCTTATCTCTCTGTAGGTTGGGTATAGGCTGGGAGGTAGCACTCATCTATTTTTATAATATGCTACTTCTAATACATATTTATTATAGCTTCAAGAACTTAAATTAGGCAAACAAAACTCAGAAAGTCAGCCAGCCTGTTACCTCATATTTCTATAGCACATGGTAAGCAGAAGCTGCATTAAATTCAACTATTAATAATACTTAACAATTAAATTAAATTATCATTACAACTGTTACAACTGAATAGTCTTGGGTCCAAACCAAGCCAGAGAATCCCTACAGACCATATTTACTAGTCATGAACTCATTCTCCATGTGTGGATTCCCATCTAGTCAAAATGGCACCACCCTTCTAGAAGAAGGATGCATCAGCCTTGGAGAACCTCATGGTCTGCAGAAGCATAATTAAAGTTTGGTCTAAACAGTCTAAAGAAAACTAAGCTTGCTCAGTAAGCATGGGATAATGACTTACTATTGCAAAAGAGAGAGAGAGTAAGAAAACTAGAAGGGGAAATGGAATGGTGCATCCTGGAAGAGGTCATGGTGTATGTCTGGAACCTTGAACAGGGGTAACTCTATGCTACATTTTTTTGTGGCAGGTCTTGTTACATATAAAACATACAGTTGCAGAAAGCTTAACATATTTTATAGGGCCAAATTACATGCCAATAGTTCAGAATTCCAATAACACAATTAATGCATGCACCTTTTTCGACCGTCAGTCCTGTGTTGCATTTCCTACCTTGAAGCAAGATGCGTGACAGCAAATCTGCAAGGCATCCAGAATCATCTTAGTATCCATGCCCAAGGGTTTCCGACAGTAGGTACACATTTCTTTTTCAATAATGGCCCTACATTTTAAAATGATTGCATTTATTATACAATAATATAATTGTTGGGAGCACAGAGGCTGCACAGATGGGCACAACTATGGACATGCTCCCATTCCTTACAGAGATGTCAAGACTGAATTCTCTGAAGGCACAGGGCCCAAGCCTCCTGAAAATTCTCCAAAGCAAGCCACCATCAAAATGAGTGGAAGGTATAAAACTGACTTCTAGTTGGAGCTTGAAAAAAGTTCCTTTCTTTGGACTACAACTTTAGCAGACAGTATGGCCAGCTGTATTTGGGGAACTATGGGAGTTGTCCAAAAAAGGAACTTGTTCAAACTCTCACTCTTGGACAGCTCCCATGTATTAAGTGGCCCATGAGTAAAAATTGTGGCTGGCATTCTCTTAGTGGATTATGATGGTTACACCATCACAACTCACTTTTATGGTTGGTACATAGGTCAGAATTCTGTTCCAACCACGTAACAACATAAATCCCCTGCAGAAAGTTTGCATATCCCCTGGGGGTTTCTGTAGATGCCTGATGTAGCATGTCCAGCTGCAGAGAAATACTTGGACATGTCTCTACTCATCCATCCTCACTCTCTGACAACACAGAAATGGCTGTGTTGGACGGGCTGCACTGCTTACATGGTGCATATTTAGCAGCAACACTGGAAGATGTAACTATGGAGACATAGCTCTGTGATACCCTATGTCACCTGATTCAGGATTTCAGCCTATGTCAATTCCTGACACAATAGAGATAGGTTTTGTCCTCCTGACTGAGAAAACCTCATGTTGAAGGGTGGCTACCAATTGTGTAGACAGAGTACATCCTAAGGGGGGGGGGTGGCAACCTTTGCAGGGCAATTTGAGCATATGAGCCTGCCTGGGTTTTAAGATCTCTGGGGTAAGGCTTTCTCAGTCCCACCACCATCACAAGCCTGTTTGGTGAGGACCTGGAAGAAAGCCTTCTCACTGGCTGTTCTCAGATGTGGAATTCCCTCCCACAAGAAGAGGCTGGACTCCTCTTTCCTTTATCACACTACATTTATAGGGCTATTACTCCATTTTAACTGCTGTGGCTGCCACTTGTGGAATTCTAGGGTTTGTAGTTTAGTGAAGTATAAGAGCTCTCTGGCTGTGAGTTCTAAATGCCCCTTCCTAAACTGTAAATCCCAGGATTACACAGGAGGCAGCCATAACAGTTAAAGTGGGATAATAGTGCTATAACAGTGTGGTGTGATAATCTCCTAAGGCTGTTTTATTCAGGCAGCCTTTGGTGAAAATCCAAGTAACAGAAAAGGTTTGTGGTGGGGTTGCTTTTTTTACTTATTTTTCATCATGATAAGTGTTTTGATATCGTTTAATTTTGTTTTTAATTGCATTGTTATTTAATTCTTCTTAAACTTTTGTATAAATAATGTTTTAACTATATTTGTTTTTTGTTTTTTAAATGCTGTAGGCCTTCTTGGGTCTGGCATAAGGAGAAAGTTGGGACAGAAATAAACAATACACTATAGAGAAATCATGGCAAATGTGCAAACATAGGGACAGTCATGGTGGTGGCCATTAGGGGGGAAAATGAGGGTATCTCCCCCAAATAAGAATTCTGCCCGCCAATGAAATTTTCCTTCAGTTCCCAAATTTCTAGGCTTGCAAAGAGTGAGACATTGAAAATAATCACATCTAGAGCTCTTACATTTTCTTTGTTTACATTTCCTTAATTTTCCCTCCACTTTTTCTTCAGATGCCTGAACAATATTTCTGAATGCTCAATTGTAGTTTTAAGTTACTGCAGTGGTAGAAATTTGGGGACTGAAGGAAAATTTCATGGGGGGGGGGCAGAATTCCTATTTGGGTGGGAAAGCCCTTATTTTGTCCTCCACCTTTACTTACATCTCTGGGAACAGTCTTAAGCCTGTTTTTTAAAAGTGTAAATAACTTGTGGGGTGGGGTAAGGGGTAAAACTGTCAAGATACCTCTTCATATTTGACTTTCTTGCACTTTCTCTCCCCTCCCTACAGTAAAGCCTCCAACCATCCCAATTTGGCAGGGATTGTCCCACTCAGTCTTATGTCATCCCACTTTTTCAACTGCTTTTAAAATGTCCTGGTTTCTATTTCTCATTTCCCCGCTTCGTCCTTGGCTTACTTCAGTTGCTACAAACTAAGTTCAAAGTGCAAAAGCAGTATGAGCTCAAATTAACTCAGCTGGGGAAAAGAGAGGAGGGAGCAGAATCTTACTCTTCCCAGTAAACCCAGGCAAAAGCACACTACTGGAGACTCTCTAGCTAGTCTGTTCTTCATCATTGATCATTTTTGCCATCTTGACCACACTGATGTTGCTTGGCCACATGTATCCTGGTTATCATTTGTGAAATGTTGGAGGGTATACTGCAGTGATCAGCTTTCTACTTCTCCTACACACTGTGGATATAGATAGCTAGACATAAAGGCAGAGATACTTACCTATCAGAAGTAGAGTAAACAGTTTTAATTGATTTTCCAGGGATGCTCTCTTCATAAGAATCATGGGGAAATCGGCTGCAATGCAATGAACACATGCCACATGACTAATAATATATTTTTTATTTTTTCAAGTTTGCACTCTAGCAAAGGAAGCCTGTCATTAGTCAACATCAAAGTTGTCCACACAAACCCAAGGGCAGATTGCAGAAATACACAGCCATATGAGAAGAAGCTATTTTTTTTAAAAGACAATGTTAAGAGGATGGTGGGGGGGGGTGCAGGAGAAGAGTCAGGTTTTACATGATAAGAAAGGCAAAAGCTTTGCTTTTACACAGCTCCCATTAATTTCAGTGGAGCTTGGGAAGACTGAGGATTGTGCTTAGAGACTATATGTATCTTAAACGCACGGTATTTTAGAAAAAACTGTTTTCTAAAATAACCATGGAACACACAATCATGTTAGATGTCATACATGAAAAACATTCAGCATGGTACAGACAGAGATAAGGCTCAAAATGAGAAGAGAAAATGGCAGCATGTATTATTTTTGGATTTTACCAGAAGGTGTGTTATTTCTTTGGGGATCTATTACAGGCTCAAAAAGGAGGCAATGCAATCCCAGCAATACTTAAAAAAAAAAAAATTAGTGTGGTCATAAAGATACTTGTGCAAAGACAGTGATGAAGACTAAACTGGAAAAGGTCTTGTAGCACCTTTCAAATACTAACAATTTTATCATGCTATAGGTCTTTCTGGGTAGAAGTCTGCTCCATCAGATGCATGAAGTATTATTGTGATTTACTGAAAGAGCTACACACAGCCACAGGGGGGTTGTAAAAAGTGAGGTTTTTTACAAAACCAAAAATGGAATGCAGAAAAATTATGCCATAATATGTTAGTTTTCAAGGTGTCATATATTTTGTTGAAAAAGACTGACACAGCAACCTGCCTGGGAAATATTCAACTGGACAGCAATGCATGGATAAAATCTCATTTTCATAATTCTGTGCCTCAGCTTCCCTTCTCTAATACGAGAGAAGTTATTATTTCCTTCTTCAGAAATTTATGTCAAAAAATGTGTTGATACACATTTTGAGGTCCAGTTTTAGCTATATCAGGCCATTGTTACTTAATCTTAAATGTGTTTATCTGAAAGTCTTGCTGACATCAGATGGAATTTGCTGATAATAAACGTATTTATGACTGCATCATTTTATACCTAACCACAACATCTGGAGTTATGGGTGAATACTGAGGTGGCCAAGCTTGTTGTTGATGATAAATTATTTAGGCTCGTAAGAACAAACACCAGTTGTAAAGTGTTCCAAAAGGATCTCTCTAAACTGGAAAAATGGCTCAGTTACAGGGCAGTTTTTATTGTGATAATTTGCGCTTTAGCGCTTTTTCGCACCAGTGCTGGGTAGTTTACATGATTTATTGGGAAATCGGTCGCTCTGTTTATTTTTTCACTTTCTGATTCAGACAGGCAAAGGTGGGGGGCGTGGCCTCCCAAGCACATCTGGGGGAAAATGAGATGGAGGGAGGGAAAGAGAGAGAGAGAGAGAGAGAGAGAGAGAGAGAGAGAAAGTGCTCGGATCTTTTCCTCCTCTGAGGAATGTCTGCTCATTTTCATGCCTTAGCAAGGGCTAAGGAATGCCTTAGGAATGCCTGCTCATTTTCATGCCTCTTCTTCCAAAAGTGAGAAGGGTGGGAGGAAGGAGGCAGCCTTTCAGCCATGGAGGAGCTACCCCCCATCAAGCCCCCCTTCCCCTCACCCACTCTCCCTGTCTTTCTCTCTCTCTCACACACACACACACACAAATGCTATCAGAAGAGTGCGAGCAAGCAAACAGCTGGAGGAACCCATCACTACTCAATCTCCCTCCCTCTCCCTCCCTCTTTCTCTCTCTCACACACGCACACACACTAACTAGAGATTCCTCATCCCCAGCAGCCAAGCAAGCTGCAGACATCTTGCTGGATTTTTTCCATGGCTGAAAACAACAGGGACTGGATCTTTTCAATTGAGGCTCCTCCATCTGTTACAAGTCCACCCCCTTCCCTGGTCATTTCAACCAATTGCAGATCAGCTCTGCTGTTGTTGTTTCAGGAAGATTGCTGGTAATTCACATAGACTTTTCTGAAATGGTAGTTCACACAAACGATAATGCGCTAAGTCACACTACTTTTCAAAAAAAGTCAGGAAAAGTAGCAAAAGCCCTTATTATGCTACTTTTGAGTTTTTCAGCTCCCCCACCCTTCTGAATGAGGTGATATTGTGGCATGATGTGTTGTGTGTGAACTATTAGGAATCTTAGAGAATTCTTAACAGACTTATTTTGCCATGTAAACGGGCCCCAGTAAAATGTCAAATGAGATTCAGTATAAGCAAGTATAAAATAACACACATTGGGTCTAAAATATATATATAACAGTTTCCCATATACACTGATAGCCTGTGAATGTGGAATGACTGACCAAGAAAGGGATTTTGCTGTTGTGGTTGTGCTCTAAAAAAAAACACACACGTAGAGCAGCATTTAAAATGGATCAAAAATAGAAATGGCAATATCATATTGGCCTTCTACAAATTCCTCATGTGACTCGATCTACAATCCTGTGCACTGTTCTTGTCACCACACCTTAAAAGGGGCGTTGCAGAGCTGGGAAATGGGCAGAAAAGGGCAACGCATATGTTCAAAGGACTGATCCCTTATGAGGAAAGGTTACATCATTTGGGGCTGTAGTTTAGAAAAATGGGGAAGTAAGGGGAGGAATGATGGAGGTGTGTAAAATTATGAATGATGCTGAGATGCTGAGCTTTTCTTCTTCTCTTGCAGTACTTAAATTCAGAGCCATCTACTGAAGCTGAAGAGTTGGGGCAGATGAAAGGGAAAACATCTTCACACAGTATCTAGTTAAACTGCAGAATTCAGTGCCACAAGTTGTAGTTAGGGCTGCCAATTCATGCTTTAAATGAGTATTAGATACATTCATGGAGGCTGAGATCATCAATAACTAATAGCTAGAATAGCTATTTGCCACCTCCAGTATTAGAGGTAGTAAGGTAGTAAGACTTTGTATATTCTTTGCTTGGGGAATGTGAAATGGAGGGTGAGACTGTACTCATGTCCGGCTGGCAGGTTTCCCATAGGCAATTGAACTGGCAATGTATGAACAGAAAGTTGGACTAGAGAAGCCTTTGATTTGGCCCATTATGGCTCTTTTTATGCTCTTTTGGTACATTCTGTAATGGCCACGATGGGGATCATGCCAGGCAAATGTCTCTTCCAATAAAAATACATTGGTATAGATGGTCTAGTGCCTGGCATAGACTGCATAGAACACACACACCCCAGCAAAAAAAAAAGTCTGACTTACCATGTCAGACTGTGTTTAGGTCTGACCTAATTTGTCTCTATATATCCCATCAGTCTCCACATTATGAAGTCTTAAATAAAATGTACTACACTTTGGCCAAATATCTGAACATATAAATATTTTGTGTTTTACAGATGGGTGTTTTAAAACAGGATGGGTGAAAACATTTCCAGAAAAGTAATTGGGATCACAGAATCAATGAGTGTGGAAAGAAATTGCTTTATCTATTTCCTTTCAACCATTTCCTCACTCCAGATGGTAACCCAGGTGTTTCTTCTCTCCATCCACACCACCACAGAACTCCAAATACATTTTTGCATGTATCTGTAAAACACCTAATTTGGCCTTCTGTTAAATCCAGTCATATCATATTTACAGTTTACCTACTTTTACTATTTTGGGCCAGTGGAATCTTGTGGTTCCAATGTCAGTGGAATGGTGGATCAACTTTGGGTTTTAGTCCAAACTAAGTTGCTATTCAGGGTACTGAATTCTACCCCCAAACTGGGTTCAACAGCTGGGTTAGCACCTTTAAAGTCTGAACTAAAATTCAGAGTGTATTCGCCATCTCAATGACATTGAAGCTATCAGTCTTGCTATTGCTTCACAAATACTTCTTCCCCAACACTCCCACACACACACTTAAAATACACCTGGGTCACAAAGCAGGGCAGCATTATGCATGCTAAACCTATTGAGATCAATGAGCTTAAGCAAGCTTTGCTGGATGCTATAAGTATGGCTGGACCCTGTGAATATCGATCTCCTTTTCCAGTCATTTCTTCTATTTTCTGGCTTGCATTTAGCATTCATATTTTATTCCTGGATATCATAAAATCCCAGACATTTTTGTGATGGTGTGCTGTTATTATACATGCAAGAAACCAGAACTCTTGGGTTAGGCAGGCCATAGCTGAAAAATAACATTGTTTAAACAAACTGTGTTTAAACAGTTATTTTTTGGAATTAGTATGCAAGGACAGATGTGGGGGAAAATACGATACGTATTTTTCTGGTACCTATTCTCATATGTTCTTGTGTACACAATAGTATCCTTTGGATGTGAATGGCTGCTTGAGGCATTATAGCTGAAATATAGACAAAAATGTAGAGAACTTCATTCTCTAAAAAATAAATATAGAAAAAATGTAAAAAGAGGTAATGTCAAAGTACAATAACATCATATTCTATGTTTCATCAGCTGTTCTTTGAGGCTTCACTCTTGACTGCATTTTTGAAATGCTACATGAGTGTTTTTGAAATGCTGGTTGGAAACAGAAGCTTGCCCATCTAATGGTAACTTAACACAACCCACAGATGGTCCCTTGGAATCTACAGATACTTCCTTGGAATGGAATGTTTCTCTTCAACACCTTACCCCAGGGTGGGAAACTCCATATGGTTTTTTTGTACTCCAATTCTCATCTGGTCCAAAGGCAAAGGATGATGGGAATAAGAGTTTATTCAAATCTTAAGAGCCATTTTACTGCAGTTCCACATGTCAACATAGGTGACTGAAGTACTTCAAATACATTAGAAAGAAGGAGAGTGTTGTACTATTTCAAACCACAGGCTAGGGATCCCATTTTTAGAATGCTTCCGCATATTAAAAACAAAAATAAAACCTCTGAAAGTAGAAAATTAGCCCAGCAAGGGCTATATAACCTTTTTCCATTGACAAGCAAGTACTTTTCTTGCAGGGAGCATTCAAAACTGGCACCCCCATACACAATCAGAAGGGTTGGCACATGTGCAGACTAGGCCACAGATGACCAAATATCAAGGCTAGGTTCTTATATTAGCTTGGTGGCTCAGGGTGACAGCAGGACCACCCCTTCCCATGCATGCCACCTGGTAATATGAGGAGCACAGTGTACATCCAAGGAACCACTTAGGGTAGTCCGAAGGAGCCCTTGATTAGGTATGTAACTGTGGTAAGAAAAAAAAATCCTTGCCACATGATAGGACAACAGATTGGTTAATTCAGGGGGCTTATTTGCATTACTGTCATGTGCAGAGATAGAGAAACAGACATAAAAAATTAAAGGTTCTCCCTCCTTCCTGGGTTCCACCCATGACAAGGGCCTGGAGCTCAAGGAGCCAAAGGATACCACTTGGTAGATGACTGACATGCTCCCCACCCTACATAGGACTCCCTTCTGCAGAGATCACCATGAGTGTAGAGTACTTCCCACAGAACTGGTACTCTGAGTTGGTTTTCTTCCAACACAGGCACACATGTTGATGTGCTGGATGTGAGGTTGTGAAGGGGTGAGCACACCCTCTGCAAAACACATAAATTCTCTTCACTGCTCACCAAAGCAACCATCCCTAGTACATCTTTATATATATATACAATGATCATCAGTGATCATTGGTGGCTGGCCCTTCAGACGCTTTGGGACCATTCACACTACACAATAATAGCACTACTAGCTATACCTGGCGTAATATACGCCATTAATTATAAAAAACGCTTTGGTGTGTTTCCGCCCCCACCCTGCTGATTGGATGATTAGGAAATGTGTCAAGAGTACGATCATTTGATACATTAATATATAACCTTTCAAATCAACTAGAATGGTGTATGTTATGCTGGGTACAGCTAGTTTCATACCGAGAGCCCCACCGCCACCACCATGCAACCTCACATACACACACAAAACACTACACACACACCTCACATGCGCCAGATGCGAGAGCCCCTCTGCTGCCACCATGAAAATGCACGTACACACACACATACCATGCACGCCAGGATGTGAGAGCTCTGCCACCATGCAATTGCATGTACACACACACACACACACACACACACTATGCTAAACACACACCACGTGCACTAGGACGTGACAGCCACTCCACTGCTGCCATGCAACCGTGCATACACACACACCATGCGACACACAAGCACATACTCCACGCGTGCCAGGATGCAAGAGCACCACCACCGCCATGCAACAGTGTATACATGCACACACAGACAACGTTACACACACACAACACGTGTGGCAGGACACAAAAGACCCTCTGCTGCCGCTATGCAACCACACATACACACCCCATGCTACACACACACACACACACACACACACACAGAATGTGAGCCAGGACGTGACAGCCACTCTGCCACCACCATGCAACTGTGTGTACACAGATACACCACACTACATACACACACCACATGCACAAGGATGTGAGACCCCCTCCACAGCTGCCATGCAACTGCGTGTACACACACACCACAATACAAACACACATACCACACTACACACATCTCACCACACACATACATACCACGTATACCAGGACACAAGAGCCTCTCCACCACCACTATGCAACTGCACATATACACACACCCCACGCTACACACACACACACACCACATGCGCCAGGACACCAGGGCCCCTCTGCTGCCACCACGCAATTTCACACACACACACACACCACGTGCGCCATGACGTAAGAACCCCTCTGCCACTGCTATGCAACTGTGCGTAAACACACCCCATGCTACATACATGCACTACACACATACCACACTACATGTGCACACACACCACGCTACGCGCGCACACACACACACACACCACATGCACTATGACATGAGAGCCCCTCTGCTGCCACCATGTTTAGAAAGGACTTGAAGCTTTCCACATGTTTCTGTTCCTAGTGTGCTGATTGGCTGGTCAACAGAGAGCTTTGATTGGTTGAAAAGTTTCCTAAGCAGCCAATCAGCACACTGGGAATGGCAACATACCCAAGAGAATTATGTATATAGATGATTTCACTTTAACTGCCATGGTTGCATCCTATAGAATCCTGGTGTTTGTAGGTTGATGAAGCACTAAAGCTCCCAGGCTGACAATTCCAAATACCCTTCCTTAAACTACAAGATCTCAGGATTCCATAGGGTGTTGCCATGGCAGCTAAAGTAGAATCATTTTGATGCAATTTTGTAGTGTGAAAGGGCCTTAGCCTTACAGCTATCATCAGTCCCAATGTTAATGGGTTATGCGAGCTGCAGGGCAAAACATCTGAAGGGCTAAAGATTCCCTGTCCCTCTGCTACTGCCGCCGCACACTACCTATCAAACAGGCACTGCTTAAAACACAGATCTGCAGATCAGGACTAGCATGAGCCTGAAGCATTTTGTTCCTTGGGATTCAGAAATAAACACCATCAATGTGCCCTGTGCTTTCTTTAGCACTCTGCGTTCCTACAGATTATGGAAAAGTGTACTCCTCATGAGATAAGGTGCAGTTCCCTGTTCTGCAATGTATATTCGGAACCCCAGTACAACCAATTTTCCCCATTATTTTAAACTGGAGGGGAGGAACATTCAGCCCTCCAGATGTTGATGAATTACTACACTCATCATCCCTCACCATTGAGTACCCGGGCTTGGGCTGATGAGAGTTGGAGTTCAGCAACATTGGAGGCCACAAGTTGACCACCTTGTATTAAAAAAGAGGAGGCACCTCTGTGTATGCATCCCTCTGTAAATGTTCTCTTCGTGGAAATGAATGGGGGCATTGATAAGTAGGGAATTGCCATGGTCATATTAGAACCCACAGATGCACAAGGAGCTGGCAGGAGCAGGAAAACTGAATGCTTTTAAAGTTTAAACAATCCTAGCTTGGAGAATGTTTATACCAGAGATTGCATTTTGCAAGTGGAACAGCAACGTCAACAAAGCAAACAATAAATGTATTGATTTACAAATACTGTACCTGGATCCTCTCGTGAGCTGGTATGAATGTTCTGCGTCAGACTGCTTGGCTGGAATGTTGGAAGTTTTGTAGTCTTGTTCGGGCACTCTATTGAGGAAAAAGCTTGAGTAAGTTTTTACACTTTCATTGTTTTTCTTTTAATGTCACAGAAATGGGGAGGAAGAATATTAAAAGGGAATGAAGAAAATCCTCTATAGGGAAATTTTGCAAAAAGATGGTATTTGTCTCAAACCATCATTCTGGCTATTTTGCCTTTATTCTGAATGTCTGCTGGTTTTCTGCCAAAACTTTAAAGGTTCTGCTAAATGAATGGTGCTCAGTGCCTGCCTCCATTTTATATGCAGAATGTGTACTGTGAACAAGGCCCCTCTACTGTTCCTCCAATCAACTGTGATGAGGCTACCCTGAGAGCAAAGAACGGAGCCCATTCTTCACATACAAACCTTGGCTGCCATCCTACTCTTCCTTGAGGTGACTCTAAAGTCAAAGACGTTTTACTGCTGCACATGTTCCAGCAAAGACCTCATTCTTTTAAAACAGCTAGCAAACTAAGAGGTCTAGCAAAACCCAGGGAGACTGGACAGAGGAGGGTGGGAAACAGGGGGACAGGGAACAGGCAGGGAGATGGAGGAATGGTGACTGAAATGGGGGATCCTTTGTTAATTTAGCTGTATTACAGGTTATGGGTTCCTACACAGGTTCAGTCAAACATACACTCAATTGAGTTAAACCAGGTTTACTCCTTTCCCTAAGTGCAGCCATAACTTAAAGATGTGCCAGCTGTAGAGATTAGGCACAAGCCTCTTTTGTCAGCAAAAAACACTCTTTTGTTGCCAGAAATGCTCGTCTGCCAGCTAATCTCAGAGTGTCTGTAAGAAATTATATATATATAAGACTTATCATTTTTTGTTTTGATCCACAGCAGGGGATTTTATTACTAGGAGATCATCCAGTTCTTGGCTTCTGACAAAGAAGGAGTATATCTTAGCATGACAACCCAAAACACTAATTTGCTGGACACTGAGAATGATTACCCAAATTCATGTCCTGATGACCTGATCCTACGTATATTTCCTTACATGTAAGTTCAAATATATTAAAATAGGACTTGATCCCAAGTATGAGCACACATTACTGCAAACCTAGCCAATTAACATCCCAATCTGAAATGTGTTATGGCCCAGGAAATATCCAGTGCTTTCAGAGGGAATTAAAGGCAAGATCTTTCCCATGTAGAAACCAGGAGAAGGGGATATTCACCCTCCACCACTTTCTTAAAAACTGCTTCTAATTGCTACTAACTCTTAGAAACTTGGCTTTGGGTGGCATAAGGGCGGGGTGGGAGTTGTGAAGAAAATCTAGGGATGTAATTGTTCACCAAGTTTCTTCTCGAAGGTGGCATCACATAATTTCAGCAATGTTCTTCCCTCTGTGAGAAAGTCTCTGAAAACCACACAGTTTTTGAAGGCTATTCACAACTATTCACTTATTCTACCCCCAATTTGCACATGGTTGTTTTGCACAGAAAACAGTATTTTCTGCACAGACAACAGCATTTGCTGTGTGGAAAATAATGTTTCAAAGCAGAAATATTAATTTCTGTGCTGAAAATGCAGTTTTCTGAGCAGAAAATTCTATTTTCTATGCAAACCAACCATGTGTGAGTTTTAGGTAGAGTAAATCCCCAATTACACCATTTTCTGCACTGAAAATAGCATTTTATGCTCCAGAAATAATATTTCTGTATTGAAATATTATTTTCCACATACACAAAAATACTCTTTCATGTCAGAAAATGTCTTCTGCACAAAACACACACATGTGAATTTTGCAGAGAGTAAGTCCCTAGTTGCGAAGACTCTCATCAGTCCAGGATTCTTCTCATCAGGGTTTCTCAACACTTGGAAAAACATGCTTTTCAACTATTTTCTGAATATTTTTGAACATTGTTTTGACTGTTAAGCAATCCTATCATAGTAGTGGACCTTTGCTAGTGTGATGTTAGATTTAGGCCTTTTAAATTTTATTTAGAATCAATTACATAGAAGTAATCAGGCATTCACAGTATTTTGTATATTGTTATTGTTATGTACCTACAATTTGACCCCTATTCTAGAATATTCTTGGCAGGGTTTATTCAAATGAGGTTTATCTTTGCCTTGCAGTCATGCTGAGAGAGTGTGGCTTGCCCAAGATCTCCCAGTGGGTATCTATGACTGAACAGGGATTTGAACCATTGTCTTCTGAAGTCCTAGTCCAACATTCAGACTACTGTACCACACTTGTTCTTATTTTGTACATTAAGTACATAGTATTTTCATAGGTTACATAACATCTAACATTCCAGAAAATTCTTCGTCCAGGATCTAAATATATTGTTGATGGCCACTGAGAGATCACTGAGTGCTCATTCTATACAGTTCTTACTTATTTCAATGAGACTTGAAATGGGCTCTACTGCCTTCATCCAGCACATATGCAGGCATGGTCATTCCAGTCTAGAGTTCCATGACTGTTATGACAGACCTGCAAAGATTTTCAGACTCCCATTTGTTTCTATGGGAGGAGGAAACTCTGGACCTGTCTTTGATTTAGATCAGGCCTGCACAACCTGTGGCCCTCCAGGTGTTCTGGCCTTCAACTCCCAGAAGCCTGAGCCAGCTGGTCCAATGATCAGGAATTCTGGGAGTTGGAGGGTCGCAGGTTGTGCAGGCCTGATTTAGATGTTGATGTTGCATAGAAGTGAATGGTTTTGCATGGGCCTGATTTAGACGTTAATGCTGCATAGAAGTAAATGAGGGTGGTTTTGCATGCAGAACCAAAAATGTGCCCTCCACAGGCTATACACCTCTCAGTGTACAGTGTATGGTTTTAACTCAAGCAGCACATAACTTTAGGGAATGTGATGAGAAACAGAAAGAGGGTTATTTTTTTTTAAAGCCTTCTGTTTTTCTGTGCAGTGTTATCCATGGTAATGAGGTCATCTAGTTCCCTTCCCCTGTGACAGAAACAGACAAATGAAAAAAGAGAATGTCAGACTAGTAGTTAATATCATCCTCTGAAGAAACTGACACAAGGAAGAATGACTAGTAGAAGGCAATCAATCAAAGGCTTGTCAATTTTTAAGAAGGAATCAGAAGTTCCTCCTTCTGTTATGTAACTTATTATCCTAAGTTACATAACAATTAATAATTCCAGTAAAATATTATTCTTTCAAGATTTAATCATATTAAAATGTTCACAAGATTTGCTTATCATCATTCAGTGACATGATCAAAACTAAGTTTTCTGAAGAACTCTAATGCCAGCATATATTCCATGGTGTTTCAGTCTCTGTTTGGCTGGCTCAAGTAACTGGCACTGGGAAAATGCTAAGCATCTTGCCTGGCAAATCTCTCTGAAATAGCAGGGATGCTTTCTGACATTACAAGGGGAGGAAGACAGGAGAGACATCTCAAGCAAAGTACTTTGTTTTCAGTGTACCATGGCTTAAGAACATCTCCTGAAACATAAAAAATTAATATGACATCTCTTTAAATACAGCTTTGGAATGGAACTTAGAAAAGCTACTTCTCTGGACTAAAACTCCCACAATTATCAAGCCAGCATGAACCATGACCATACTGTCCAGGGGATTCTGGTGTTGTAGTCCAAAAAGTAACTCTCTGAAGCTCTAAGAATAACGACATGGCAATGTCAAGGGAGTAAATCCCATAGTTTTCTTCTTCTTAAAGAATGTTGCTTATAATCAGATACAATTCAACTTCAGTGCAGTTAATGCATCCTAGGGGGGAGTGGGAGTGAAATACTTTTTCAGCAGATCTCCATGTAATACAGGTGAAGTCCAGGGTGTCACTAAAGGCTTCCTTGTTAATGATAGCATTCACATCAGCTAATCTCCACAGAGCCAACGTGGTGACTTGGGGCATATCCTGACTTTGGATCAGGCCTGTTGTTCTCCCGTTCCCTCCATGGAATGGGAGGAAGTCCTGACATGCACGCCAGCCCATCACTGTAGCCGCTGCTGCCATTTCCCTCACTGCCTCAGAAGGCAAGAAGAGGTCTACAACATGTGACCAAGGCCACCTGCATGTGACCCACTATACTGTACTGCAAGCCCCAGCAGCTCTACCTGGCATGACCAATGGTGAGGAATGCTGGGAGTTGCAGTCCAAAAACATCTGGAGGGCCATGCTTTGCCCACCCCTGTTGTAGCCAATATATCCCATCATATGCTGCTTTGATCTCCTTAAAGCAATGTCAGGATATAACTGTGGTGAGACCAACACAAAAAAACACAGTACTCATGAGATGGAAATATAAAATATACCAACACATTTAAAATTCAGATAAACATAAGATGATATTAACACATTTAAAATGGTGAAACATAAAAAAAAAATAGGCAAACAAACTAATGGACCAAAGCAATGAGAACAAAAGCAGGATATTCTCACCCATCTTTGGGAATTTCTGAAGCAAATGTAAGACCCATTACACCAGCTGTTATTAGCAGCACAGGCAGAAAAAATGGTTTGGGCACTGAGGAGAGATCCCAGGCATTTCTGTAGTAAACATGTTTCTGGCCTTCTAGAACATATGCAGATATAGTCTTACAACCAGAAAATCCTGTTAGCACTCTAAGCCTTAACATTGTTTTCAGCATTCCTGAGTAGAATCTTCTCCAAACTGGTGCCCTTCAGATGTGTAGGACTACCATTCCTACAATCCCCCAGCTTCTTGGAATTCTGGGAGCTGTAGTCCATTTCTTTTGGACTTTGTTGCAAGGTCTCTTTCACTGTCTTTGCGGCAATTTAGGCCCCCTTTGCATCACACAGCTATCATACTTCGCTATCAACGTAATGGCCATGGGTGCATCCTAAAAAATCCTGAGAATTGTAATTTGGCGAGGCACTGGAGCTCTCTGGCAGAGAGCTCTAACTACTGCATGAAATTATAAATCTCGGGTTCCTTAGGATGGCGCCGTGGCAGTTTAAAGAGGTATCAAAGGGCTATAATTTAAATGAATACTTCAGTAAATAGGTTCAAGAACCTATTGCTACCACAGCAGCTGCAGCACAATAGGCCAGCCACATGTCTGGTCTGACAACATTTTCATGAAGAGAAATGTAAATGCAGCAAAAACAGCAGAAAAGCTAGAGGTCACACAGCCATCCCAATTACCCTTAGCTATAATGTGGAGAATGTATCAACTGAGCGAAATTTTACCACACTTTTCTGTACATGGGATCTCCCTGACTCCAAGGTATGTTATTCTCTGTCAGACTCTGGATGGAATCTAAAGGCCATGAAGATCATCTGGTCAAGTACTCACAGTACAGTCTGGCTCAAACATTACATTCTTTGCAAGATGGCAGTGGGAGGAAACAATGGGAGGACACACATGAGCCAGAGACATGGTTCCATGTAGCTATTCTCAGACAGGGGAAAGTTACTTTTTGGACCACAACTGGCAGAATCCCCCAGCTAGAATGGTTAGTGTTCTTGCTATTATCTCAGGGGGAAAAATATCTAATGAAGCCCATGGTACTTTTGGACACTTTGGAGTAAATAAATTTGTATTTATTTATTTGTTTGTTTGTTTGTTTGTTTTATTGGATTTATATCCCACCTTTCTCCCAAGATGGGATTCAAGGCCGCTTTGGGTATGTTATCAGTATAATAAATAAACTATAAAAAGGCTCAATTTTGTCTCCACACAATGTTCTTGGACGACACTGCCCTGGGAAACATTTGTGTGAAAAAATGTTTTTGTATAGGCAAGGATTTTCATGGATGTTACCATCATTTCTCACTAGCAATTTCTGTAATGGTAGGGAAGCGTATTTTTCTCTCCAGTGCTTGGGTCATGGGAACTGAGAAGCAACAGCAACATTTGTGGCTAACTCCTGAGATTTTTCAGCACTGGACTGTGTCTTCTGGGAGTGTTGCACAGACACAACATTGGCCTCGAGTACTCACCCAAAGAGATTTGTGGGAAGCTTGTGGGAAGATATTCTTCCTTTTTGGTAAGTGGTCAGACAAACTGGCTTTTGTTTGCAGTGGGATGCTTACCAACTATGCCATTATTCTATGACCAGACTACAGAGGCAATACTGGATCTCATTTTATATATCAAATAAGAAAGCAAAACTATTGCATCCTTCCATCCAGTACAGTACTAGTGAAGAGGTCCAGTCTTTAGACATTCCTTTTTGTCATGTGTGAGCACAGTGTGATATACAGTGAGGAGCAAATACAAGTTACCTTAGCTGCATAGTTCTGGCCTTGAGTTCAGGGTGTGTTTTGTTCACACATTTCCAGTGAGGAGGGGCCCCACTGACAGTGTGTGTGTGTTTTTAAACAAAGGATTTAACCCTTTGTCTCCTGTAGCACTGTAGTAATCAGGAGTGGGGCCCATGTTTGCAACTTTCATTCCCTCTCTTTGTTCTCACTGAAATAATCTGAATTAAGATTACAATGGGAAGCAAAGAGTTAAAGCCTTCCTACCTTTCTTGGATCCTGATCCAGAGTTAGGCTTCTAAAATTGCAATTAGGGAGGAGGGGACTGTATTCAAGGCCAAAAGTACACAGGTAAGGTAATATGTAATAATTTTGCCTTGAAGAAATAGCACTTTCATATTATCAAAACATTGATCTGAATAAAGAGGCGGCTTTGTTTTTGGTTGATGCCAACTTTCAGATTCTGCAATAACATTCACCAGAACCATACAGTGAATTAAAATGCCAATTTCTATGCATTAGGAGCAGTAAATCTATTCAAAGGCTCAAGAACAAATTGATTAAATAACTCAATGGCTGAGATCCTGTGCCGAGCAGGAGCACAAGCTTGCAGGGCAAAGACATGAGGGTGTGCTCACAGCTGGAGGGTAACTTTTTTTCCTTCCTCTGGTAGACCAGCCTAGCCATATTATCATCATCTGAATTACCTTCACCCTCTCTCCCTTCTGCTGTTAAATGGTAGCCCCTCCCAGGCTTTGAAGGTGGTGGTGGGTGAGTTTTGACTGGGGTGCAAAGAGCTACAGAATAACTCCTGTGCCGTATCAAAAAGAGGCATGTGCACATCTATGTCACTAACAGAGTCCTATCAAATGTGCTTCAAGCTTTACAAATGTGGTGGACAAAATATATTTTACCCAGGGGGGTAAAAATTGTTGGGGTTTTTTTGTTTTTGTTTTTTGCAAATGTATTGTACAAGAAATTTTACTAACTTTGGAAGCCCCCTGCCCCCACCCCAATGTCAAAAACTATTTTTGCGATTTTCCCCCAAAAGATATAATTCCCCACCCCCATGGTCCAAAATGTCCACTAAAGGGCATGGGGTACATTCCCACCACATGTAGTATGTTGGAGGACCTACAAATGCCTATAGACGTATTGTCTGTAGGAATCTCTAGGTCCCCCAGCATGACTCTGTGGTCAATGTCCATGGAAACATACCAGAGAATCATGCTGGAGGATGCAGAAAAGAGCTAAAGAGAACATACTTAGGAATCCACAAATGCTTAACCCGCAAATGTGGAGGGATGAGTGTATTCTCAAGGCTTGACAGTAGCCAGTGAGGTGTAGTGATTTCTGCATTGGACTAGGACTCTGGGAGACCAGAGTTTGAATCACTGCTTGACCATGGACCAAGTCATACTCTCTCGGCCTCAGAGGAAGGCAATGCCAAACCCTCTGAACAAATCTTGGTAAGAAAACCCCGTGAAAGGTTCACCTTATGGTCTCCATTAGGGTCTCTCTTGAAGGCACACAACAACAGTCATTGACAGGAGGCAGCAATGGGAGTTACATTGGTTTTGAAACTACATTAAACTGTAGTAGAGGTGTGTGCCTTGATTGTAACACTCACCCCTTGCCATGTCCATTAGATGCATGATTCACTTGGATGATATCATCTAGGTCTTGGTGTCTTCAAAGGCGAAACAAAAACAAAGACCATTTACTTTCAGCATATTTTATCTTTTTGGTAAATTAGGGGGAAAGGAGGAAAGGACCCCACTCCTGTTTCCTAGCAACATACAGTATTTAAAGATTATGGGATCACACCCACTCTCCTAAAACAAATGTAACTTTGCTTGTGAAAAAAAGCATAACAAATTGTTATGAAAAAAAGCATAACAATTTGGAACTGTTTTTAGGATCACTAACTGCTTTGACCTATTTGCATCATTTGTAAGTTTACGTATTTGTAACAGAAATCCCTGCTAAGACTATAGAACCCCAGAAGGGTAAAAAGGTACCATATTTATATTAATTTATATTAGTTACTAATTACCCCAAAGATACCAGATCGTGTCTGATCTTGGAAGCTAAACAGGGTCAACCCTGACTAATACTTGCCTGGGAGACTGCCAATGAATACCAGGTACTGTAGGCTATATTTCAGAGGAAGGAACTGGCAAACCCACCTCTGAGGATTCCTTGCTTAAGAAAACCTTATCAAATTCTTAGGGTTGCCATAAGTCAACAGGTGACTTGAAGGCACACATACACGTCTCTCCGTTCAGGTGTGGCATTTTATGCTCACTGAGGAAAATCAGCCGAGAAGGGAGCATGCAAGTCCAAGGTTTCCAAACCTAGCTGGGCTATGGGTTCCAGGAACAGAGGAGGGGAGTACTGCTGGAACATACCCACAATTTCGTACCATTTTACTTTTCCTGAGCCCTCCTCACAGCCTTGTCCTTTAAAATAAATGAAGAAAAACAGCCTTCTGAGACTTACCCTTGGTCACCTTTCTTAATGTTGGCTTTGTCTTGGATGAGACTGTCCAGGTCTTGGTTTCTTCTAAGATGAAACAATGGAGAGAAAAAGTACACATATATTCTAGAAATCTGGTAGCTAGAAATATGAATTTCCTATTCAAAGCAAATAAACCACCCAGAATTTTAATAACTGAAGTTAGAGTATTTGCATGACAATTTTTAGTTGTTTCATTTTTCACCAAAAGAAAATATCAGACAGCTAGAACTATTAGCTTGATACTAGCTTGTGTAAATAAGCAATCTTTTATTATATTATAATATTTATTTCACCCTTCCTCCACAGGCATTTTACACAAGATTGCCAACTCCTACAGGCCTGTTGGCATTTATCTGAGAATATGCAAGAAGGAGCTGCTGCAGCTTCCATATATCTGGCAGTAGAGATAGGCTAGCCACACTGCCTCCCTCCTGTGGCTCTTGGGAAGTGGGAAGGGCCATTATTAAAGGAAATTTCCTCAAGGGTCGGGGGGGGGGGGCAATTGGCACTGAAGGCTACCTCATTCTGGGGGCTGGTTTAACATCTATAATCCCCCCCTCCAATTGTCAGTTGCTCTGTGTCATAGTGTCCCCTCTTCTCAGGTTCCTCTGGCAGATAAACTGGCCATCTTTGGTTAGATCTTCCAACAGTCATGTAGAGCCATGAAAGCTATGCTTAATGAAGCTGTGGCCTGTTTAAACCCATTTCTCTGTTTCTGCCATCTCTGTTCCCAGTCACTCATCTTTCCCATTACTTTTTTTTAAAAAATCCTTTTATTTAAAGAACAAAGGTTAACATGAAAAACAACAAAACAAAAGCTTTGACAATGGTTATACAAGCAGAATCTATACACAGCTTAATCTTTGAAACGAAACCCACTCACCTGCCGACTGGTGCAGCCATGTTGTGGAGGGAGTGGCCTTTGCTGGATGTGAGGGGGAAGGAGGCTGGCAGTCAAAGTTGGTGTTATGGCACGTCTGCCATGAACGAAGGAGGGAGGGGAGGGGCCAGAAGAGATATAAGGCCCTGCCGCCCCTTACCTGCTCCTCTTTCTGCTCTTGGGGTTCCTCTCTGGGGCTCGGGGTTTCGCCCTTAGGAAGCTAGGGAATAAGGCCTGGGATATGGCTACTGCCCCAACTGCATGGTGCAATTGTACTGTTGGTGGTGGTGGTGCAACTGTTGTTGTTGTTGTTAGGGTTCTAACTTTTGAGTTAAGTCTTGGGGGGTCCTCTGCAACAAAAGATATTTAAAGGGGGCGCCTGGTGAAGAAAAGGCCAAGAGCCAAGACAGGCCTAGAAGGGACCCGGGGCTCCAGAGGGGGGTTGGCTGCTCTGAGCTTGGTGGCGACGATGGGGACCCCCCTCGTTCCTCATCCTTGGAAGGGAGGGAAGTGCTTCCGCCTTCCTGGGGGGCTGGGGAGGCCCAGCGGCCAACGGGGAGGAGGCGGAGGGCAGAAAGAGACCCCTTCTTAGTACCACCTTAGACACCTTCAAAAAAGCTGTCAAGACGGATCTTTTCCGGCAGGCAGGCCTTTCCTGAATAGCTATCCCGGCCCGAAGATTTGGCTACCTTTTCCCTTAAGCTGCCATCAAATTATTCCATTTTTTCCTGTTTTTAATTATTGTATGTTTTTAATCTTTTTAATTTAATATTGTTTTAAGAGGTGGGTGGGTGGGTTAGGGTACTTATGTAATTATGGGATTTTTATGCTGTAAGCCGCCCTGATTGCGTTGCAGAGGGGCGGGATAGAAATAAATTTTTATTATTATTATTATTAGGTTGCCTCCCCTGCTGAAGATCTTTAGAGGGTTTTAAATAAGTAGGGCTAGATAAATATCACTTATTATATCCCATTTCTTGTGTCTGATCTCCTTATTTCCCTGAGTCAGTCGGCAAATGGATAAAAACATCTTCTGAGACTTACTTCTGGTCATTCCTGTCCCCTTTGGCTTTGATGTTAATGAGGTTGTCCAAGTTGTGGTTTCTTCAGAGATGAAAACCAATGGAAAGAGACAGAAAGATATTTCAGTGTTCAATCAAGCAGAATTATTAATTTGATCTCCAAAGCAAATAAACCACAAGGCATCTAAATTGCTGAATTTTCAGTATAGTCATGGCAATTTTATATGTAAGTTAGATTTAAATTTTGAACAAAGAAAATATTGAAATGTTTAGCTTCACACTGGCCTGTGTAAATATTCATTATGTTTTATGTTAACCCTAGTGCACTAAACAGACAAAATTAACACTCACAACACAAAATTTGTACTGTGTGATCTGTGGGGCATTTTATTACCCCAATGAGAATTCCAATGTATTGTGAAATAATGGAATGCCCCACCTCTAAAAGACAGTTTGTATGGACAGATTCAAGTGTGTTCCACCCAAACATCCAGAATCAGAAAACGCATGGAATAAAAGTAAAATAAAATTAGAGATAATAAAATGAACTAAATGCACATTTCTTGTATTGAGGGGTATTTTCTCATACCAATGAATTCCAGTGTCCTTCTCTTTGGAAGAAATTTCAGGTTCCCTGAAATGGAGCCAATCCAATGATTGTAGATCTCTTGAGCTCAGGTTGTCTTAGCTCAAGTTAAAGTCTCTTTCCAAAGCAGGGATGTAATTCTTTGCTAATTTCATTGTTAAAGGAAGCAACAAGTAATTTTAGTAATTTTTTCCCCATTGCAAGGAAGTCTTTGAAAATGACAGTTTTCAATGACTATTTGCAACTTAGGACTTACTCTGCACAAAATTTGCACTTTTAAATTTAGAAAATTGCTTTTTCTATGCAGGTAACAGCATCATTTTCTGCACAGAAAACAGTGTTGCTGTGCAGAAACATTGTTTTCTGTACAGAAAATGTTGTTTCCTGAATTGAAAATAAAGTAGTTTGGGACTTATTCTGTACAAAATTAACGCATGGGTTCTTTGCACAACTTTTGCACAGGAAATTTTTGCACAGGAAAAGTCCTGAACTGTGAAAATTCTCATCAATCCAGGATTCTCCTCACCAAGATTTTTCAACATTTGAGAAACACATTTTTCTACACTTTTTTGGGAATATTTTTAAAATATTCTTTCCCTCCATAGTCCCAAGGTCTGCCAATTTGGATCCACAAGGCTTAATCATAGAATCACAGAATTGTAGAGTTGGATGAGACCACAAGGGCCATCCAGTCCAACCCCCTGCCACGCAGGAAATCATGGAATAAAGGAGATGTAGATGGCAACTTGCAAGATGTCTGACAACACATTGTCCCTACCCCACCCCATAGCAAGCAAGTACAAAAATGTTAGCTAAGATTGCTAATAGAGAACATTATCAGATGCAGAAAAAAATCGCAGGATTGCAATGCCACAGTAGCATGAACAGGTCCTGCTATCACATGGCATCATCGGCTTTGTGTGGTTACAGCATGCTCCAGTCGCGAAAAAGGCGTTTCTTCTAATACATGGGACAAACTGTGAATAGATCTTCAATATTGCTTTTTTCGCAATTGAAGGCATGCAAAACCACATCCCATTGTAATTGTGAGATTACAGCATGAATGGGCGGTCCTCAGTGAGAAACCTTCTGGGTGAGAACGTGAAAACGAAGCACAGGACACTCTTTTTATGAACTGTCTCATTTAGTTTGCACATTTTTAGGTTTGTTTCTGTGCTCATGTATTTATTTACTTTGTTTATTAATTTTTTTTAGTTTTAAGTGCACTCATGTCTTATCTTAACAGCCAAAATCTTACCCATGCTAAATCACAGAAGTAAACTCCCATTCTTCAAGCACTAGTGGTCATCATGTGATAATTCTTTTGTGTGATTACAGCGATGTGTGATAATAAGTGTTATAATGCCACAATGTTTCCACTATCCTCATTCGTGGAATTACAGTGTTATTGGACGCTAGTCTGAAAATGTCCCAAGTCCCTAGTAAGCTGTCATACATGGCTAGTGAACTGCATGGAGCTTGTTGTGTCATAATCCATGGGCCTGTTCTAGCTAATGCACCATGTTTGCTGTGGTAAAAAGAAAAGAAAAGAATGGTATTCTATTGTTCTACCAAGAGGCTCAGAGCAGCAATTTATCCCATTTTAACCTTTAAAACCCCATATGTAAGTAGGATTGCCAGGTCAGAACCACCCCAGGGTCTGACATTTCAGGGTCAAAACCTCAGCTCTTGGAATGACCCCTTGTGATGTCAAAGGAGGTGGGCTTTGATGATGCAATAAGGGTGATGTACAAAGAAAGGGCCCTGGTGATGTCATTAAGCATGATACATTAAGCATCAACTACAGTTGCAGAGGGTATGCCATTAAAAAAAAACAAAACCCAAGCTTAACCAATGAGGAAAAAAATATATACAACATTTTTCAAGGCAGCATTTTCACCCAGAGATTCCTTCCCCTACCCTGAAGACTAGAGAAGTGGGTGCAGACCCTAAGATCTGGTAAGCCTATATGTGAAATTCTTTGACAGTACCAGCACTTTATGCTGCCTGAGAAAAGAACACAGTGTTCCTCATCCTCCCCACACTCCAATCCACCTACAGAAGATGGCTGGACCAACATGGGAATATTTCTTACACACTGGTGGTAGGAGAGCACCCTTCACTATACTTGAGGACAACAATATGGCTTAAGGGTTGTAAGCAGGCTGTGTGTATAGCATTCACAGTTCTGTCCTCCAATACCTTGCCATTGCTTTGTGTCCCCTTCCCATCATCTGCCATCTTAAATATTTGGTCCTTTACATAATGGTAGAGATGACCCTGTTCTTTGGAGTCAGTCTAGATCATTTATTCTCATTCTACAATGACATCCAAATATAATATAAACATATAAATATCATATAAATATATAACTATAAACGTAAAAGGTTATACCTTCCAGTTCTCTCTGTAGTTGCAGTTCTGTTAGTATCTGATTCGCTGGGTTTCAAGGGTGATATCTGCCTATAAAACAGGTAAAATAGAGTTCTATCACAGAAATAGTTGTTCTGTTCATTTTTTTGTTTTAAAAAAATACTTCTTACACATTAGTCAGATTGAAAAATTACTATTAATCTTCCAGACAAGCTAGAAAGGTAAATCTTGGGAAAGTTAGCTATTTATTAATGAGGTATGTTGGTGCAGTTCTTTGTGTGTGTGTTTTTTTTTAAAAAAAAAATACTGCAAACAACACAACCTGAAGATTTTTCACAATTTTCAAATGCATAGACTTATTATAAAAGAAAGTTTTTAATGCTAGCAGTGGATAAAAAGGAAAAGCTTGGAGTACATGCAAGTCTGTACTCTATTCTCATTGATATAATTCCCTGAAAGGACTAATTTTAAAGTTCATTCTTTGAGAGAAGAGGTTACATTGCCTGTGTCTTAAGAGAACATTTTTAGAAACAAGAGCAGATCAGGCTGCTTGCCAGGAGGCAGCTATACTGGACCCTGATCACATCAGGTCAGGAGTAAGCATCTAAACATAGAGATAAGTCATAGCCAGGTTTACTTTGTGGGGTCATGGTGATGTTAGGCATGAACGAAAGCCTTCTCTCCAAATTCTTTTATTACCATACATAAACAATGCAAATTTTACTCTTTGTGCAAAAGTAGTTTGAGACATACAGGGGAGAAGGAGAGAGATGTTATGTGCAGACAGATATTTGGCGTTCAGCATCAGATTGCCACTGATTTGTTTTTAGCAGGTTTATTGTACTAATACAGAGTTGGGTAAGGGACATTGTGGTGTAGCCGAATAAAACTAATCTGAATATGACACACGCAACTAATCTGAATATGACACACACACACCCGATAATGTAAAAATATCTCACTAGGGATGGGCACATTCTCCAGGCTTGTGGAGAACTTGAATGTAAAGAGGGGCCTAAGTGTGCATACCATGTGATCTGCCAACCAACAGAAAAGAGAAGGTAGACTGCCTGATTAGGATTTATGCTAACAGCAGCATTTACACATAAATGCCCAGTTTCACATGAAAAGTTGGCAGCAAGGTATGAACTGGAGGCTTGCTTCCTCACCCAGCATTTTGCTGTGGCTACTGCTAAACAAATCAGAGGCAGAAACCATTTCTGACTCAGGCCAGTCCTGGCATTTGGTAGAGTGAGACAATCATCTCAAGTGATGGGGGGCTGGATTAGGATTTTGTTTATTGGAATAAGGCCATTCTCTGAAAAATACACCCGACCGCAAAAGACCGTAACAATAACGCAAAAAATAAAAAATAAAAAAATAAAATCTCAAGTGATGGGGGGGAGCAAAGTCAGCCCCTGACTTTGTCAGTTCCTCCTGAACCCCCAGCCATTCCTCCTATTTTGAAATAGACAGCTGTGTGCTGCTGTTTAACCTTCAGTCTGCTGTTGACCTATACACGTCTTATGTGTGAATTGGGTCATCCAAATGACTGAAACCACAACTGTAACATCTAGGAATCATGATCAAGAAGAGTAATGTTTGCAAAGGAGCAGTATCTGCAGTATGAATCATAAAGTCAGATATATGAACATGCAATCCAGTCATCAGCATCTCAACATCTAAGCCAACACTGTAAATGAAATACTATTGCTCTCTAGCATTCCTGTTCCACCAAATAAATCAATCTGTCTCTTTTTCACATGGATAAAAGTTAATGCTGATTGAATTGGCAACAAGACAGATCACCATCAATAAGGTGCAATGGTAAAAACACCTCCACAAAAACGGGAGAACATTTAAATATGAATTCAATCACTGTCCTGGTGGCGCAGTGGTTAAATGCAAGTACTTGCAGCCACAATGTTGTTAAGTTTGCTCCTACAGGGCTCCAAGATTCACTCAGCCTTCCATCCTTCAGTAGGTCAGCAAAATGAGTACCCAGGTTGTTGGGGGCAATTAGCTAACATGTTGCAAACCGCTTAGGGGGTGCTTTGGCACTGATAAGCGGTACAGAAATAGAAGTGCTATTGCTATTGCTAAAGAGCAACTGAAAAAAGATCAGTGGCATATTGCTCCAAAAAGTTAAGGGTTATTTGCTTAGGACACCATTACATACAGCATAAGTACTATAATATCACACAGAAATTTTAGGAACAAAAGAACAAAACCTACAGCTATGATGGAGTAAATGTTTAAGACTTCAGCATCAATATCATGAGAGCAGAAAGCACATGAACATGAACGATTACAAAATGAACTTCCAGGTTGGTGCATTTTATTTATTTTTTTTATGGTGTGACCCTTACTGACCTTAGGAGGCCATGATATTGAGAACACAACTGCACTGGGCAGGGCACGTTTCTAGGATGGAGGACCATCACCTCCCAAAAATAGTACTCTACGGTGAACTCGCCATGGGTCAGCGTAAGAGGGGCGCTCCAAAAAAGTGATACAAGGATTCCCTGAAACAACTTCTCAGGCTTGGCCAAATTGATCACCAACAATGGTCCGCCCTGGCCTCACATTGGGAGGCATGGAGACACACTATCCACAATGCTGCAGCCTTATTTGAGAACTCACACCGAACAAGTCTTGAAGAGAAACGACAACGCAGAAAGAATCACAACCCAGAAACATCACCCAAGGAGACCTTCTGCTGTGCTTTCTGCAACCGGACTTGTTTATCTTGGATTGGCCTTTTTAGTCATCAGCGTGCTTGCAGAAAGCGCAGGATGAGTCCTTCCTGAATCTTCGTTTGCAAAGAAAAGCCAGAGAGAGAGTCAATACATTCTGAGTAAAAGTGTAATTGTATGCATGTGTACTCATTACCTTCATTGGGATTAATGTATGAGAAATACATGTGCATTAGAAGGGAAGGATGTACATTTTGAATAAATAAGTAAATAATGGTTTAAGTCCAGTTGTTAGTTCCAATTCAAGCAGGGTCATTAAATCAACACAACTCACATAAGTATTGACTAGATGTGTTCCCATTCTGATTCAGTGGTTGTACTCTAGGCAGGACTAATAATTTGGTTCAGGCCAATGTTTTCTACATATATTCAGTGGTTTGGGTCTAGATGCTTAAATCAATGAAATCTAAGTTACATAGGATTAACTTATGTCCCACTAATTTCAATTGGTCTACTCCAAATGTGAGCAAGTCTAAATCTATCCTAATATGTTTTATTGTCAACCAACAAGCATAGGACCAGAATGAATATTTGGCCTGAACTTGGACCTGAGCCTTCTTATAGGCAGTCTGGTAAGCCACTTTGTTAACAGAATGCTGGCGCAGATCCAGTATGGCTATTCTTGTGTTCTTATTAGCCCATTCTAAATGTGAGGCAACAGACAATGTGCATCAAGGTATTAACGTAAGCAGAAAAAGAAGCAGTGATGCTGACACTCTTTTCCTGGGGAGGAGTTTACAATGGAAAAGGGCAATCCATCATCAAAGAAATCTTGGGCTTGAGCAAAAGAGGATTGCCTTCTGTCACTATGTCATCAATACGTCAGTATCATCTACTTTTGAACGGCTAAGGCTATTTGTGTCCAGGTCAGCACTCCTAGGGCAATTTGTAAGCTAGCCAGTAAATGAAGCTTATACAGGAATAGCATTTGTTCCAGTTCAGAAGGGAGTTTTCTCCTGTGCCAAGACATTGACCAGACAGTGCCAATCTGATTTAAATTCAGCTCACAGAAGACTAGACCACAAAAAGGATTAAGGAAACTAAACGGTGTTGTGGCCAGTCATGAAGGAGCATTTACAGTTTGTCCAAAACTTCCTGGACTGCTGAGTACAATAATTTTTAGAAGTAAGCGGATGGGAAGAAGCTGTTTTTCAGGATGTTTCAAGAGGTGGTATACACAACGAACAAGGAATGAGAAAGTAACATCAACTTCCTTATTTACACTTTCTGAATAAGTGTGGTCTAATGCTCCAACCACTACACCCCTCTGGCTCTACAGTTTCTATACCAGATTATTATTTTGACAGATCCACTGGAGTCATACCAGCATTAAGAAAACAACATTTAAAAAAAAATGAAATGGAAATTTTTGTAGATGGGAAAAGAGGGCTTCATAGCAAAGATACTTAAGATTTCGCAGTGGCTGGCAAGTCTACGTTTCCCCATTATATCTATTATCAATAAAAATGAGTTCTATTTTAATATTCTTTTAAATATAAATGTAATGAGGTTTTTTTTAAAAAAAAATTATGAGGCTTCCCTTGGCATCAGTTTATATGCACGCATCTTTTCCTGGCTCAGAGGATTTGTGGGAGGTCCATCCCATCAAGCGTCAATTCAAAGATGTCTTACCAGTAATAAAAGAAAGAACGTTCCCAATTAAGCTTTTCAAGCTGCATATAGTTTAGATACGACACAAAATAGCCATATAGCAAGGTTGCCATAGCAACTTGTAAGCTCAGTCAAATATGGTTACCACCGTTCTCCACCAATGGTGAAACTGTAACAAAATGCTTGATATGCTAATAAGAACCACAGGGGAGGGTGAATGTAAAGTGACTGGGGAAGCGGATTAGGAAAGGTTTAAACAAGCCTTTTGTGAGTGGGTAGTGGCAGCAGCTTTTCCCAGTTAATTCACCGATATTTTATTCTCTAAGATCTCCAGATCTGACAGCAGAAATCTGCCCTCAGCTTATTGTGTTCTTCCTAAAATATTTCACACCTCAAAGTTTTACGAGAGTGGAAAGAAGCGTTGCTCATGGACTATTTCATAGTGCTCCAAAGTATGCTTCAAGGTTTATTCAGGAAGTATGATTGCACCCTCTAGGCAATAAAGATGTGCAAAGGTGCTGGAAATCATACATCAGACAATGAAATCCACATCAAGGCAAACAAAACCTAAGCAGTTAGGGTGGAATCCAGAGATCCTTCCTTACCTTAAGTTTACCACTGGGGTGAACCATGAGTGAAATATTTTCCTTAGAAACATATACCATTCTGGCCATTTGTAAAGAAATGTATATTCCATATAAATAATCTTTATTTTGTATAAATGTAAATCATAATATTTAAGTATATTATAATTTATATTATGATTTACATTTGATATACAATGAATAATATAAATAATAAAGTGCAAGGTTCAGGTGCTATGCCTCTACAAGAAATACCAACATGTTTGGTGGCGGGGGGGGGGTCATCATTTATTTGTTAAATTTCTGTCCTCCTGCTTTTGCTTCAATGAGTTCAAGGTGATATACACAGCTTTCTTTCTGTGTGTATGTGCCTCCAGGTCACCTGTCAAATTATGGCGACCCCATGAATTTCATAGGGTTTTCTTAGCAAAGGAATACTCAGAGATGGTTTTGCCAGTTCCTTCCTCTGAAATATAGGACTTTATCAGACATGGGGGAACGCGGCACAAAACCTCTATAAGGAATACCAACATGACCCCCACCACGTCAGAAGAATGCTACAAGAACAGAAAGGGCGACAACCAGATGTCCACATCCTTCAGCCATTCCGGGGGCTAACCCATCAATAAAAAGGGACACATTATTCACACCCACACTATGCCCCTGGAATGGCTGAAGGACAACATCATCTGGTAATGTCACCTGTTTTTGTTCTTGTAGCATTGTTCTGATGCAGTTTTTGCTGTGTCTGATAAAGTCCATAGTCTACAGCACCAGATATTCACTGGCAGTCTTTCATCCAAATAATAATCTGGCCGACCCTGCTTAACTTCCGAGATCTTACAAGACAGTTGAACTGTGAGACAGTATCTCACTCAAGTTCCCTCAGTGAATTTCATGGCTCAATGAGGATTAGTACCTAGATCTGCAATGTAAATACTCTACTCAATATGCCTCACTGGTTCACACTAACCATACCTTATCAGGTCCCTATCCCTGCCCACTCCACCTCTGACCAGGATTCTTACTGTGGGGACAGTTTATGTGGGCTAAGACAAATCAATCCTCTCCTAATACAGTTGGCCCTCCACATCCATGGATTCAACCATCCATGGATTGAAAATATTCTGCCATCCCCCCCCCCAAAAAAAAAATCCAAAAAGCAAAAGCAAACCTTGATTTTACCATTTTATATAAGGAACACCATTTTACTATGCCATTGTATATAATGGGACTTGAGCATCTATGGATTTTAGTATCCACAGGGAGTTCTGGAACCAAACCCCAGCAGATACCCAGGGCCCACTGTAGTTGGTTGCTGTTGTTGTTGTGTGCCTTCAAGTCATTTTCAAGTTATAGCAACCCTAAGGTGAACTTATAAAGGCAAGGTTTTATAGCTCTTGACAGCACATCTTTCTTGGCAAGATTTGTTGAGGGGGGATTGCCTTTGTGTCCGTCTGAGGCTGAGAGAGTGTGACATGCCTAGGTCACCCAGTGGGTTTCCATGGCTGAGTGGGGATTCAAACCCTGGTCTCTAGAGTCATGGTTCAATGTTCAAACCATTGTACCATGATAGCTCTCAATAATGTTTGCATAGAAACAGAGGTTGTTCAGGTTTCTCTGCAAGTATGTGTATCTTATGTGTAGTTTGCCTGGACTTTAGGACCATAGATCACAGGAGATATGAAAAACATTTCATTAGTGCTGTTACAAGGGTTCTGTTTTAAATCTCTCCATCTGAAACCAGTGGAGCTGACCACATTTAATTTTTTCTGCTTTGTACCATTTGTAGCAATGGTACCACATAGAGGAGCTTATCATTAACTACATCAGCTTTCATTACCTTGTGGTGGGTCGATCATTTGCAACAGCATTTGACTTTGGAGGAGCAGTTGGTTCTGAGGAATAAATAGTCCTAGAGAACAAAATGTAATATTTATTTTATACAGAATTAGCATAACATTAAGTCCTATTCTGGAGAGAAATACAGGTTAGAAAAGCAATCCATAAGTAATTGCACATCTATTATAAGAAAATAATTCTGTTGACTGGCAGTGTATGAGTGTGTGTATAAAGTAAGCTAATTATATGTGCACACTTACCTGGGAGTAGATCCTACCTAAGAAAGCCAGCATTGGGTAGTGGTTTGAGCAATGGACTATGACTCTGGAGACCAGGGTTTGAATCCCTGCTCAGCCACTGGTGACCTTGGGCAAATCACACTCTCTCAGCCTCTGAGGAAGGCAACAGCAGACCTTCTCTGATTAAATCTTGCCAAGAAAACCCCGTGATAGGTTCACCTTAGGATCTCCATAAGTGAAATTAGTTGAATGCACACAACAACAATAGATCCTATCCAGCTCAGTGGAATTTGCTTCCCAGTAGACATTGCATAGGATTCAGCTGTCAAGAGATATAAAACTGCCTTCATCTGGAAGTGCATCTCTCTTCATAGTTTTAGGTAATCACCTGCTTCTTTTGTTTTCTTTTTAGAAAATGTACACTATTCTTTGTTATTTAAAAAAAAAATCTTGGGAGGCATGGGTTTCAGCGTGTTTGCTGAAATGTTAGTTTGCATGCTGTTGACATATTTTTATTTTTTATCTTTTTATTATTTAATTGCATAACACTATCTATACAGACATATTAGTGATACTGCAGAAACCTAGGAACCTCTTAATAAAATCTTAAATGTTTAGAATGACTTCAAATAATGTGTAACAAGCAAACAAACTAAGTACATTAATGTTAGAAGGTTTGCTTAAGGATGCGCATGTGTAGAATGAGGGTGTAAGTGCTTCATAAAGATGTCAAAATCTATTGGTGAATTGCAGATGGTTGAAATACTTCTACACAGTTCAAATCTCTCTCAGCAGGACTTGCAGTGAGGAAGAGATGGACAGATTTTTGCCTGTGATTAAAAAATTACAGCTCAAATTCACACTGAGGCAAATAAGCTATTTTATTTTCATGTATTTTATGTAGGTGTCACATAGATTCAACTGAAATGATGCAACACTCAATCAGGATATGCCAAAGCTTTGGAGCATTACCAGAAATGTATAGACTGGAGTAGGTGCTAGACCAAGTTGGGTTTAATATTTCATACGCTTTTTTTGTATACAGGAGGCCCTCCTAATCTGTGGTTTCCCAATCCATGATTTTGATCGCGCATGGATCATCATGTCCCATACCTAAAATGTCAACAATGTGCACACAGACGTGCTGGTACTTCCATGTGCATATCACTTCAATTTAATAATATGGGATGCAACCATTTGTGGGTTTTTTTCCATCTACAGTGGGTCCCAGAACCAAACTCCCACAGATCCAAGGGCCCTCTGTATATCATTTGCCACCTATTATAGTCTGATTATTTGATACAATTAGCTTTACTGTTTTATATATGATTGCATCATACTCAGGAGTGAACAACACCAAACACATGGAGGGCACTTGTAAGCATACATTATACTTGTAAGAGTTTTCATATTTAATGGTGTTTGAATGATAATGAATGGGGAAAGTAATTTCCCTAAACCTGCATATAGGCAAAATGCCTGCCAGTGTTAAGGCTCACCACTGGTACCTTAAAACAATTCCAAGGTTCCCACCACAAATTCATATTAGCAATGAGTGCTAATAAAGAACCAATTTTTACAAGCCAAAGCATGTCCACTCAGAAGTGAGTCAGAATGAGTTCCACAGAGGTTACTCTCATGAAAGTGGATGCAGGACTGCAACCAGAATCATGTAGCAGCCTCATATTCCAGAAAGCAAACCTGATTTTTCCAGCACAGGGAGAGCAACACGTGGGCCTCCATACCATCAGCTCTAGCCATATAACCAATGGTAAGGGATGATGGATGTTGCAGACCAATAACACCTGGAGGGTTGTGTGTTGCTCTTGAACATTACAGTTATTCTTTGAAAGCTTCCATTCAATTATATTATTTTTTTTCTATGATAAATTTCCATAAAATAAACAGTATAAACAACATATGTTTACTTGTACACTATTCGGAGAATCAACCTAAATATATTGAAACGAAATAGAATACATACATCTTTGGTCCACCTATTTTGTCTGAAGCAGTGGAAACTCTGTAGAGAGAAAAAAAAATATTACAAATGATAAATAATGGATTCCAATTAGATTCTGTACTCAGGTGTGTGTGTGTGCATGCACCTTCAAGTCACCTGTCAACTTATAATGACCCCATAAATGTTCATAGGGTTTTCTTAGGCAAGGAACACTCAGAGGTGGTTTTGCCAGTTCCTTCCTCTGAAATACAGCCTGCAGCACCTGGTATTTGCTGGTAGTCTCCCATCCAAGTACTAAACAGGACTGACCCTGCTTCGCTTCCAATATCAGATGGGATCTGGTGCCTTTAGGGCATTTAGACCCCACCAAATGCCCTATATTAGGCCCTGATAATCACAATGTGGAGTAATTCTGAAGCCAAATGAAACAACAAAGGCAATCTTGATTAAACAACAGAGGGAAATTAAAGAACAAAAGTGTTGTGTGTAGTTAATCAATAGAAAGGTCAGAAAGAATATTTGGAAATATCTGCTTAACAGTAAAAAAAAGGGGGGGTGTTCAAAAGGAATAACCTCAGAGTGATAATCTCCACAATTTGGGACCTTTTTGTATAAGAAACCCTATGTGGCTTTCTTTGTGTAGAAATCTGCAGGTTTTTTGCATAGAAAACATGATTCCTGCACAGAAAATGCTGTTTTCTCCACACACACAAAAAAAACATCCAAACAGCATTAATAATTGAAAATTATGCAGTGTTTAGGGACTTTCTCACAGTGGGAAGAAATTTGTTAAAATTATTCATTGCTTCATTTGAGAAAAAGAGCAAAGATTTACATCCCTAGTCAACAGATGTACATATTAATACAGAAGCAGGATGGCAGGGAAAAGATTTTCTACTCCTGGGCAAGGGTTAGGAAAGCTATTTTTTGGACATCTCTATGAAGCCCCCAGACAGTATGACCAGTCACTATGCTGGCTGCAAATTCTGGGAACCTTTCCAAACTCTGGTCCAGAGGAGCGTCTGATAGCTACCTATCCACCATACACAGAAACTGAGGAATGCCTCTGACATCCCTTGGAACATAACTGAGTGCACTTTAATTAAACCTCTTGGTCTGCTCCTGATGATCATCCATTAATTAATGCAAGCAAAATTAACATAGAATGAAGACAGCAAGAACAAAACCCAAGCTTCATTCACTTTTGACATTTTATGCATGTGCGTGGAGGAGGAGGGGGGAAGCACAGCTACAACCTAGCTATAATCAAAATAATTGAAAGGATATTTGGGGGTATTATAGAATAACTGCTGCTTTTCACCCTTTTCCCTCGTTGAGGGTTTCATGGTAATTTTTTTCCAGAGCTAGAAAGCACATAATGTTAAAGCAGGGTTTGAAAGTGACAGCTAATACCTCCTGTGTGAGTTGGCTTGTGATTCCTTAGTCTGAACTTTGAAGAATCTTTCAAAACTGCAGAGCTCTATTTCCAAACCTGGTTCAACACCTTGGATAGCTCCCATAAAGTTTAAACTAAAACCTGGATTCAATGCCTCACTGACAAGGAAGTCACCAGCGAGCCCTAGAGGCTGGTGAAGCTGTGGTCCATGGAACAATGGATGCAACCTCCAGGAACAGGGATTCCACCTCAACATGAGGAGGAACTTTTTGACAGTAAGAGCTGTTCAGCAGTGGAACACACTCCCTTGGAGCGTGATGGGGTCTCCTTTCTTGGAGGTCTTTAAACAGAGGCTGGATGGCCATCTGTCGGGAATGATTTGATTGTGTATTCCTGCATGGCAGGGGGTTGGACTGGATGGCCCTTGTGGTCTCTTCCAACTCTACAATTCTATGATTCTATGAAATGCTGCTGGATTATAATTCTCATCAGCCTTGACAATTAGACATGAAAGAGCTTCGGGAGGGAAGAGAGGGTGAAAATGTTTTTATAAGTTAGGAAGAGGGAGATGGGATTTAAAAAAAAAAGAACCATAGACCACCACAAAGAGTCCCTGAAACCATAAAACATGCAAAGGGGTGAGTGTCCAATTCAACGATGTGCCCTTATGATTTACTGACGCCTCCTGTTTTTCAAACATCACTACTGTCCAAAGCCATTCGCAGTCCACCAATGGGCTGTTTCATATACAGCATGGCAGTAAAGCTAGGTTTGAAATCAAGAGTAGACTTGATGAGGAAACATAGCTATTGGGTCTTCCAAACAAGTGGAGTTGCATGATGCACAAACTCATATTTATTACACTCAGGCTTCATACTTTTAGGTGTGAACTGAATAATAAAATTGGCATACACATGTGAAATAGCCATTAATATTATTCTGGAAAAAAACATGAAAACAAGCATTGTGTTCATCCTTACAGTTTATTACTGAAAGCTGTTCCTGCAGCAGTATTTGACTGGGCCCAGGAATGCCTGTACAAAGGAAAATAAACAATGAATTAATTTGCGTAATGAGCATATAAAATATTTCAGAAGAAGAGCAAAGGGTTATGAACTATGTGTGATTCACAATGTTCTAAGCACTTGAAATTTATTATTTCAGTAATCCTTTAAACAGGGGTGCGAATCATGCAGCCCTCCAACTGTTTTCTGAACTTTAAGTCCCAGTGCTCCAAGCCAGTGTAGGCAATGGTAAGGAATGCTGGGAGTTGTGGTCTAGTAACATCTGGAAGGACGCACAAATTCCCACCCCTCCTGTATGTAGCTTTTTTTCTCAATTCCATATTGCACAAGGGATATGGCATTGGTTCCCAAACTTTGGTCCTCCAGATGTTTTGGACTTCATCTCCCAGAATTCCTGACTGTTGGCCAAGGTGTCTAGGGCTTCTGGGAGATGAAGTCCAAAACACCTGGGGGACCAAAGTTTGGGAAACACTGAACTAAAGCAACATAGTGAGTTCATCAGGTCAGAGGAAAGATTTGAACTGGAGACAATTCCCTGGTTCATAACATAATCTCTTATTCTGTGGCTAAGATCCTACATTGACAAATCGAGTGGAAAGTTCCACCCAGGCAGAACTATGCCATGTTGCGTCTCTCATTGTACACAGGACTCATCTGCCTCTTGTGGGGCCCTTGTGACATGGCCATTTAGTGACTAGTGTAGAATGAGGGACAGCAGAGGAGTATTTGACTAGGCCCCTATAGTTGGATGTACAACAACAAAGGATCTCTGGAACATCCCCAGGAAGTCCTGGAAAATGCCTCTTTCATTGGGCCCCTAGTTATATGGGCACAGCTATACACTCGTCTCCCACCTCTTGCTCTCCACCAGTAATTAAATTACAGTACTGTGATGGTGGCTGGCAGTAAAAGACAGGTGAGCTTTGAGGGGCTTGGGGGACATTGCATGAAGGACATGTTGAATTCATCCCTTCACAATGACCCACACACACACACAAAGGACATATGCCAGTATTAGGACTTTATCAGACCACGCAAATACGGCATCATAAAGATACCTAATGATCGTGAAAGGGTGTGCATACCAGACAACGTCACCCTTTTGTGATTATGTATTGTTAAAAAGTTGTACTTTTTTATTGACAGCAAAAACTGTCGATAGATCTCCCATGGCACTTTGTTGTTGGCATTGCCAGCGTTTGAATCTGAGCACCATTGTACTCACATGAATGCAGCATCAATGGGCGAACACTTCTGCGTGAAATTGTGACAGCCAGGTAGGATACGCTCTTTTTATAACCTCCTGTTTACTTTGAATGTTTAAAGTGTGTTTCTGTGCTTTGCTGTACTTTTTGGGTGGTGTGGTTTTTTTGTTTGTTTGTTTGTTTTTGCTTTTATTTCTAAATTTCCTGCGCTAGTGTCTTCTCATGAGAATCGGTGAGATCTGAAACAAGAAAGTGAATTGAGCTCATTCACTCTCCATTAGTGCCTGGGCTGCCTTTTTAATCCAAGCAAGGTAAGGTCTGGTGGGGGGAAGTTCTTTTGCTGGCATAAAAACACCACAATTTACGCCAGCAAAAGCACTTTTGAGGAGGGTGGTTTGATAATGTCCTAGACTGAATGTCACTAACAGGATGCCAGCCTCTGTTAGTTGCAGAAAATCTGTAAAAGGTAGTCAAAAGCTATTTCTCTGAGCAGTCTACTTAGAAAAGGGCTGTAGTTAGGAAGAAGATATGACAATCTCCTAAAACCTGTTCTTATCTTCCCTTTACAAAGAAAGCATAAAAACTGTGACTGAGTAGCATAAGATAATTATCTGGAGAAGTGTCAGCAAGCACTAACCCTGCTCAGGTACTCTGAAAGTGTGTAAAGGAAATGGGCTTTACTTTACACTTCATTTTCGCTGCCCTCTATATGTGCAGGTCAACCTTCTCAATGGGAGAGCTGCCTCTGTCTGTCAACACTCTCTGGCTCAGAAAGTCTATGGCCATGCTTAGGGCATTCTCAGTGGTAACAGTCTAACCTTGAAACACTGAAAGAACCTGTTCTGAAAAAAAGATTGAAGCAAAGTCTCTGCACATATGGACTGTTCCTGGGCACACCATAAAGGGTTTTAAATTTCACAGGATTTCACTCAAATCATGTATATTATTTAATTTTACATTTTTATCTGCAGTGTTGAGTCCTTTCAGGGGTTCCCTCGGCATTTACAAACTTAGAACAATTCATCAGTTTTTCAACTTTCAATCTAAAATTAGAATAATTCTATATTTGTTGATGAGGTGAAGATGCTAGATCTCCCTCAAAAATCCACAACATGCAGCATCTGCACAAAAGTTGCCCACCTATTGAATCAGCCCATTTACTTCTTGTTTCCAAGGCTATGGAAATTGAAAATAAAGTTTCATAATATTCTAGTCCATACCTTTTTTGTTCCACATCATCTGCAGTGGTTTTCTGATTTGAGACAGGAGGAGGCATCCATGACTGCCTGTGCAATGTTAACAGGCAATTGAATTAAAATAGAGCTGATTTCACAGACTATTTTCTGCAGTGGTTTCTGGTGATTCCCGTGCCAGAGTTTTCAGCTGAACTTTAAAGAAGCTATATGAGGTGTTAAACCTCTTTCAAGGAGAAGGTTCAGCACCTTGGATAGCTCCTTTAATGTTCAGACTAAATCCCAAAGCAGAGTCACCACGACCAGCTACCACTACTTTTGTATACTGATAACAACAAAAGTCTATTAACATATGCGGCTTATCTTATGGGGTGATTTAAGTTGTGTTGTTTATACCTCCATTTAAAGTTAGCAATGACTTAGATGCACTTAACTAATGCTGGAACCATATTATGATTTTCATTAATACAAAATGAAAAGCCTGTCATCATACTCTTCTGAGCTTCTGCCAACCTACTGAGCAATTTGGAGAATAAATTCATGTTTAGTGACTCTAGCATTTTCTATCTCAGATTGCTACTTCCTGTGAAAGAGAAAGAAACCCCATGGCTATCATATGTTCATGTATGCATAATTTCCTGCAATCAGAATGTCTCTTCCATGATTAGCATGCATAATTTCTGAAGTTTAATCCTTGCCATCTCCTGTTAAAGAACTTTAGGTTGCAAGCCTGGGACTTTATAGGATTTTCTTCCTATACATTATTTACATTATACATTACATTTATATTTGGCCTTTGCCTTATATGTGACATGTATAGACCACCTTTTCTCCAAGAAGCTCCTCGCTATTTCCCCCTCAAAACAGCTCTATGAGATGGCTAGGTTTAGAGATAATGACTAGGCCAAGGTTGCTCATGGAGCTTCATAGCCAAATGGGGGTTTGAACTTGGCTTTCCTCCGTCCTGGTCCAACACTCTTAACCACTATACCACACTGCCCCAAATGGTAGTGATGAGAGAACTCACTCTGGGTGCCTCTTTCCTGATAGGCCTACTGAGTATACCCTCCCCAAGAAAAGTGCACAGCTGCTTAAAAGGCAATTGTCCTTTTAATATGTGAAATGTAGTAAGTAAATAAATTACACCATGTTTGTCATCTGGGGGAATGAAGATATTGTGCTTCTGACACTGTCCTTAGCTGTACCAGGATCTCCTCCTTTGCCCCCATATTTTTGAAGGTCCTTGAAAATGTTTACCAAGTTATATTTTACAATGCCAGTGGGGCTGTTTCTTTTAGATTACTTCTGCTTGGTTGCACTGGGTTTAGCTGGCGCAAATGGTATGCAAATGTAACTCCTGAGCTGGTTGCATGTTTCACCCTTCTGACAGCTAAAAGCAGAGCTTAAAAAGGTACTTTTAAGAACAAGGATAGTGACATGCTGAAGCCCCCCCTCCCACAGATGAAAAGTAATAATAGGATGATGCATCACATGATGTGCTGGACTTTAAAAAAAAAAGATGTTTCATTTATTTGAGAAATTAAGGTAAAGTACAGTTATGTATGTGATACATAGTACATACATACATCATTCTGTTGGGAGGAAGTGAGAGCACGAAATATTGAAGGAGTCCAGTGATTAGGTGAGCATTTGAATGGATTTTTAAAAGGTTGTGGTGTATGACTGTTAGGGAGAGTGTGAAATACAGTCAGCCCTCTGTATCCATAGATTTGGCATCCACGGATTTCACCATCCACGGCTTGAAAAATAATTTTTTTAAATAAATAAATTCCAAGAAGCAAACCTTGATTTTGCCAATTTATATAAGGGACACCATTTGTGCCATTTTATATAATGGGACTTGAGCATCCATGGATTTTGGTATCCACAGGGGATCCTGGAACCAAACCCCAGGAGATACCAAGGGCCCGCTGTATGAGTCAGAGATAGGATTTAAGAGTGAGTTAGAGAAGAGATAGTGAAGAGTGGAGTGAAAGATGAGACAGTGAAGGGAAGGAGTTTGTGTATTGGGTCAGTTAGGACAGTTAAGTTTAGCCAGGATTATGAGAAGTTAGTGAAAGAGTCTATGAGATGCATTCAAGTCACTTAGGATTTAGGTGAGTTAAATAAGTAACAACTAAGTCTTGAAGTTCTGTAACTATAAGTGTCTATACACCAAATAATCTTTAACTGTATGTTGAATGCCTGTTTAATAAATTAGTCTTGTCATATACACATGTGCCTCAAAGAACCCAACAACAGTGTTATTCAGTATTAGGAAATCTCTTTTATATATATGTGGGTGTGGGTGTGGGTGGGTGGGTGTGTTTCCCTCCTTGGGTTACATTCCCTGACAGTTCTCAAAAGACATAGGGGTGGTTTAGACAATGGGAAAAAATTCTCAAAGAACGAGGGCAGAATACCTTTTGTCCAGATGAGCTTCGGCTGGGATTCACCATATTCGGAAGGAGGGGGGCTGAAAACTCCAAGTAGTTCGTGATTACAGCTTTTGCTGTTTCTTGCCATCTTTTTTTTAAAGTACGTGAAAATGCACATAACAGGCCATCTGAACAACCAATTCGAATTGGGGCACATCCAGGAAGTCAGAACATGATTGGCTGGACATGCACAGGGGTGGGCTTGCTGCCAACGAAGTGGCTGGGGTTGCCATTGTTGTTTTTAGGGGGACATGATCAAGTGCTATTTTCAAGTGGCAGAGCAAAAAAAGTTTTTTAAGTAGAAGATCACTCTTCCGCTTCTCTCATTTACCGGCAAAAAGAGTGGGGGATGGAGAGAGCTTGTTCAGGAGATAATAAGGCAGGTAATTCACTTGCTGCCTCCATCTTCTCTTGCAGGCATGATCCATGTGATTGGCAAACACCAGATAGCTTTCCATGCCAGTGATCTTATGAATAGGTTGTGGGGACAAATCAACACTGCTGCGATAGGTAATGCACTATTTTCTGCAATTAATTCTCCCATCTAGTTGACCCCATAGCCTTGTTAGTCTTTTGATTATAAAAATAAGGAGTTTTGTAGCATCTTTTAAGACTCATTTCTTTATTCTAGCATTGGCTTTCATAGATTAAAATCCACTTCCTCAGATGTACTGACTTAATATGATACTCAAACCTGAGATATAAAAAATATGAAAAATACCCAAGGCTACAATATTGTTCTAATAGATTTTAATCCATGAAAACTCATGCTAAAACAAATAAATCTGTTAGTCTGAAAAGTGCTACAAGGCTAATTTCTTTATTAAAAAAAAAAAGCTTAGATACCTTTTCTTCTTCACAGGTGATGTAGAATTACCAGTGTTGACAGATACATCAGGCTCCTTGCTAGGGTGAAAAAGCACAATTTAGTACTTTCAGGCATAGCTTAAGACCATAGGGATAAGCAAGTATTAAAACATGGGAAATAGCATCCGATTATCCCATTCTTTTCAAAAATTAGTGATGTGTCTCAGCTGCTGACATTATAAATAAGTAAAATGTTCAAAGGGAAGTGGAGATACAGAACTAAAAGTAGCCTTAGGTGAGTTTTTCTGATAGTTTTTTATTGAAGAATAGTTTTCTTCAATTTTTAACTATACCAAACCTAAAATGAGTGACTTTAGCATTTTTTCCGACACAGCAACATGGCTTCAGAAAGAGAAGAAGGAGCAGAACCCTAAGCCAGGACTGATTGTGGGAAAGGCCAACATTATTATTGTCATTGTTATTGTCATTGTTATTGCTATTGTTATGCTATTAAAATAATTTAAACTGTTCAACAATTTTATGGACTACATTTCATATTTCATTAAAATATTCATCGCTCTGATTTTGTTTATTATTATTTAACAATATTTATATGCTCTGTTATTGTTGTTGTGTGCCTTCAAATCAACTTCAGCTTATGATGAGCCTCTCCTAGGCTTTTCTTGGCAAGATTTCTTCAGTGGTATGCCACTGCCTTCCTCTCGGCAAGTCACACTTTCTCAGCCTTGAAGTCACCCAGTGGGTTTCCATGGCTGAGCAGGGATTTGATCTTTGGTCTCCCAGTGTTCTAGTCCCACTCAAACCACTAAACCACACTGGGTCTTATTTATATGCTGCCCAGTTACACGCTAACCAGTTTCCTTTTGGTAAGGAAAGATTGATAGTCAGATTGATAGTCAGACTCCAGACAGAGCCTCTTAAAGTATGAGCCAGATGCTGGGTTTTCTTATCCTACTCCTAGTGACTGCTTTCTCCATGCTGCCTGGGGCACTGTGAATTCTGACATGTACTCCTGCCTTCAGCAGAGCTTGGAAAAATAACTTCATTGCACCACAATTTCCAGGATTCCCCAGGCTTCAGTGAAGTTGGTTGAAAATGTTTCTCTTTCTCTTGGCTTCCCAGCAGCTATGACCTGTTTGGAACATTCTCATGCATTGCTTTATTGTGTTTTGAATTGAATGTTTTGTTGCTTGATGCTGCTGTCAGAAACTGCCTTGGGATTTGTGCAAACAACAAATGAATAGAATATTTCTAGCGACACCAAGAAGAAATACAACCAATATGACATAATTAAGATTTGGGGAATCTTGCATAGGCAGTCAAGGAAGATCACCTGGTAAGATAAGGGATAAGATAAGTGTGATAAGTTCTTATCCCTTTAATGGTTGTGTAGAAGAGGGAATTTCAGCACGTGCTCCTTGTGCTGAAATTCCCTCTTCTGCACAACCATTAAAGGGACAAGAGTCTTGCTTCTTATTACACCTGGCAACCCTACATTGAAACAAGGAAATTATGCTGATTCAAGAATTATATCTTTCTTGCCAATTGTGTTTTCATAGATATCAGTAAAGGCATGGATGGCCCATCCCCATGTGAGTACAGCTGCCCATGTAAAGAGAATTTAGGAATCCACAAGCTTTCACACTACACAGTTATAGCGCTATGATTCTGCTTTAACTGCCATGGCAACATCCTATGGAATCTTGGCATTTGTAGGTTGGTGAGGAATGACAATTCTAAATGTCCCTAAATTCTAAATGTCCCTAAACTGCCAACCCATGCAAAATCATGGCAGTTAAAGTGGTATCACGGCTCTGTCGTTGTGTAGTGTGAAAGGACCTCTGTTTTCCTGTGCCTCTCCCCACCCAAAATGCACATATCACACCATGCCAAGCCATTCTCTGAAAAAAGGAGGCTCATACACATCCCCTGTATTTTCAGCAAGTCTTTTACTCTCCTTGCATTGATTCAGATTAATCAATAAACTTGTCCAGGCAGTAAGGGTAGACTGTGATGAGAAGGCATCATGGCCCTTCCATTTCTGGTGGAGATGTATTGTGCCATGGTGCCCTGCTATGCATGTTCAATGTTGTGGGGAAAGAGCTGCACCCTTTACAGATCTTCCTGTGTGCTGACATCAGGATGGATCATGCAACTCTTGGCCACCTGACAAATTGGAGACTGAGGACAAATTGAATTTTCTCTTACAGGGATTTAATCAGTTTGTGACTCAGAGAGTTGCCCTCTTTGCTGTTAAAGCAGCTTGTTTAAGGGGCGGGGGGAGAAATGGCTAAACTATGTGAAAGAACAAATTAAATTAAGTGCAGTGTTAATGGGTATAAAAATGTATTGTTAAAATGTACTATATATATAATTTTGTTATGTTTTGTATTTTAACCTTCATTTTTAAATGCATTTACTGCTTGTTTTTAATGCATAGACATTGTATTTTATATAGTCTGAGAACTTGTTCAATAAATTTTGATTGCTTGATCATCCTGAACTTTTTGCACCTGGCAAAAAGTATGTCTATCCATGTGAGGGGGAAATTACTGGTTCCCAGAAAGCAGGGATGGGTCACATCCAGGGGTAGCTGGTGGCTCCAATATCAGTGAATGAATCCATCCCTGGTTTTACTCTTAACAATCAAAGAGTATCTGAGGTACTGAAACTTATCCCCCCATAGATTCATAACCTTGAATCACTCCTTAAAGTTTTGGACTAAAATCTAAAAGTGAGTTTGCATTGACATTAGAGCCATTAGCTACCACTGACCACATGGGAAACAACCCAGCTGATACCTACCAAACCAAATGGCTTATGGCTTTTAGCAATAAAAATTCATTCATTCATTCATACCTATCAAACCCGATTTGTCTTTGAACAGATCACTCTGAAGCTTTGCTCACACTTACCTCTTACTTGACCTGCTATCTAAGGTGGGAAGCTTATTTGCATTGTCAGCATCACTTCTGCCAGAAATCCTAAACAGATAAATAGCAATGTGAGTTTTCACTAACTTTTAAAATTCAGTTCTGTTAACAGAGGAAAAAGCAAAGAAAGGCTGCCCAAAGTAAAGTGTCAACATCTAATATTTCCTGGCAAAGCAAAAAGAAAAAGCTTTCAGTAGCTGTATGCAATTTTTCATTTTTTACTATCTTAATGAGAACCAACTAAAATACTAGCTGACTCAATATAATGCTTGTGCTTATTTATTTGGAAAAAAATAGCATTCTGAAAGACTTCGTTTAATCACTTGTGGGTTTTTTTAAAAAAAAGCAATGAATTATTAAATATTCCAAGATTATTATATGTTCCTTTTTGAAATGAATCTTGTGTGGCAGTGGGAAAACATCAAATGCTTTGAGAAGTCGTTTTAATGAAGAAGTAGCATGTGTCTGCAATCAAAGTAATCCCTTACCACTCTGTATGGAATATAATGTTTTCCACATGCTCATTTTGAAGATCAATATGATTTGGAGATGTCCATTGCACAGAATTCCTTGTGGAACACAACTGGGAGGTTTACAGTCAGTACACCAAACACAAGAAGCTGTGCTTAACATTGATTTCATTAAGCCATTAGATTTACATTAAAGAAAAAAACCCACAAGCCTTCTCTTGGCCTATTATGGATAATAGAGTCATTGCCAAGAAACCTTTTTCCTGACCTCTGTTGATGAGGTTCAGTTGTCAGGCTCCTGCTACATGCCCCTGAAGTAATCATTTCAACGGTCATGTATTTTTACCAGGAAGTGGTACTTCTAAATAAACATGCTAAAGATTGAGGTGACAGAGCTAATTCATTGTGTTACTGCTACTTGGAAATTACTTTGTTAGCCTTGATCATTTCAGCTGAAGTAACTGGAGTAATTTACGAGTGTTAACTGTGTTACCTACAGCTCCATTGTTCTGCTGGAGAAAAAGGAGCTGCAGGGCCTTTAGTGGTAATGGTGAGACTATCTATCCCTGCCATAAAGTAGCACAAGGAAACTGCACACAGTTCCAGTATCTCACCACCCACCCTAGGAGCTGCTTTAGGCTTTAGTAGCTCCTAGGGTTGTTGGGGAGTGAGTGAGATACTGGAGCTGTATGTGACAATTGGTCTACCCAGCACCATGTAGCTCATAAGCTAGCTTACTGTGATGGTGCATAATGTCACATTACAGTTGTTCCTCCGTATCCACAGATTTGGTATCCACAGATTTACGTATTTACGGTTTGAAAATATTCTTTTTTTAAAAAACCTTGATTTTGCCATCTTATATAAAGGATACCATTTTGCTATGCCATTGCATATAATGGGACTTGAGTAGTCCTTGATTTTGGTATCGGGGGGGGGGGTCCTGGCACCAAACCCCAGCAAATATGAAGGGATAACTGTAGTTGGGACTGTCCCTGCCAAATCAGAACAGTTGGAAGGTATGTGTTTTCATCTAACTCCCCTCCACCTCTATTTTCCTGTTACACTTCTTTCTGTAATGTGTCCACTACAGTTGCAGACAGTTTTCAAACCTTCTAGGAAGAATTGGGAGGTGGGCTGTAGGAGGAGCTGTAGAAGGAGGAGTAAGGGACATCTGCCTTTTTCTAATTCATGCAACATTCATGTCTTTTCAACTCAAAATTCTGGTTTCTGCATTAATCCACAAATGATTGGGTTAAATTCCTCTTCAAAACATTTATTTAAATGTGTATTTCCTTTCATGCTTTGCAGTGCACACTTTGAAAAATTTTAACTGTTCAGAACTACCTTGCAGCCCTCAGAGAAGTGCAAAACATGGTGAATTGCTAAGATTTGACTGGCATATTAGTACAAGAGGTGTGCTAGTCAAGTTCTTCAAGTATCTCTAGGTGAGGAGTTCCTCTTCTGTGAAAACAGACATTGGGATCCAGGCCAATTCATCTCCCCCAAAGCATTTTGTTTTATTTAGTTATGACTCCCAGGAAAAGGACCTTCTATTTCATCCTGGCAACAGCTTTATGAAATCGATTTAATTCAGTGGTAGCAATTCCTCCAAGCCACTTATGCTGCAAATCTGTACACATTTACAAGGGAGCAAGTCCCACTGAGTAGAAAGGGGCAGAATTGTCTACATGAGCTTCATGGCTGAATGGAGGAGTCTGAACCCAGCACTCACTTGTCAGACACTATTTGGTGCACCACTTGGCAGGTCCAAGGCCCATCTCCTGCTGCTGCGATAGATGCCAAAAAATGGAAGCAGCTGGACATTGACCACTAGTGTGGAAAATCTACAATCTATTTAAAAGGTGTCCTGTCACTCCTAACAGCTTTTAGCACTAAGGATCCAGTACAATTTGTCCACACCACAACACGCAGTGAATCTGCTCCTTTTAGCCATTAATCTAGCTTAACAGAAACCACAAGTTGCTCTGGAGTTTCTGCAATTCTGAGTGGCCTTGGTATTTTGGACATGTGGACAGCAGGATCAAGCTTGATCTAGCTATCCACATGTCTACACACCAACTGCATCGGCCCCGCTAGCCTGTCCCCCTTGATGCTGCCACTGCCTTGCCTGCCAGCCAAGCATCTACCTACCTACCTACCTATCTGTGAGAGCCTGGCCATCACTGTCACCATGTGATCAATAAGGAGAGAGATGCTCTATACCCACTTCGTTGATCGCATGGGCACCCTGTTCTGACCTCACCAGCAGTGGACTGGTTCTGGATTATGGTGCCAGTGTAGATGCACCTTAGGAGAGGCAATTCACCCTGGGAGGGAGACCAGAAAAAGGCTAGTCTGGACAATCTGAAAAGGTCAAGGGACACAAAACCAGTTCTAGTAAACTGGTTGCAGTCCTAGGACCACACCTTCCCCACTCCACACTTTACCAAAATCTTCACAAGACACAGTAATAAAAATCTTAATAAGCCTATGTTTCTTGGCCACAAAATAAAATCTGTCTGCATCCCATCATTATATAATACAAGCCAATAGAGCAATCTATGTAAAAAATAATCTTACTTGTCTAAAGTAGTGTCAGATCTAAAACGGCTAAGCAAAGCTTTTTGATCGTCCTTTTCATCTGCGTTCCTTCAATAAAAAAAGGAAATTAATTATAGTGAGTAAATGTACTGACTTTAGAGAAGACTTTCAGTCTCTCAAACATCCAAATTAGATCTGCCTGTTAATTAACATCGGTCAAATAAGAATAACAATATTTTGTACTGCCAATAACTATAGCAATTTTGTGTTAGGTGCCTTCAAATCCACTCCCAATTATGGCAACCCAATCATAGGGGTTTCTTAGCAGGATTTATTCAAAGGAAATTTGCCAATGACCTTCTCTGAAGATGAGAGAGTGTGACTTTCCCATGGTCACCCAGTGGGGTTTTCTTGTCCATGCAAAGATTAAAACTCTGGTCTCTCAGACTCCTAGTCCAACCACTAGACTACATTGGCTCTCCAATATATAATTTCAATTAAGGAATAATTTAAAATATTCCAGTATGTTGGTTGAAGTTACAGGTTGAGGATATTTAATAAATGTGATGTTTCCCTGAGTAAGTAGCAGAAATAATTAACAATTGCCTTCACGTGGCCAGGAAATTAAGCGGGTTATGTGTCTTGGGCCTAAATCCAATTGTTAGCCCCACTAGAAGTAGATGTGTTGAATCAATGGAAACTTGGTAAATTTCATTGATTAGATGAATCTGCTCCAGTTGGGTCTAGCAACAGATTTAGGTATAATAACAGGATAGCCACTGAAATAAATGAGATTTACATTACTCGTGACCAAATTGGATCTCATTGGCTTAAATCCACTTGCTAGTCCCAACAAGAAGATACCTACTGAATCAATGGAACTTATATATAAGTGTTGATTTACCAACTTTCTATTGATTCATTGAGTCTACTTTAGTTGTGATTAACAATTGACTTGAAAAGAGTTCCCTAAGTGTGTTTCCAATCCATGTGTGCACAATAATACCTTAAGTAATGAACACCCTTCTACACTTGCCTTCTCCAATTTGACCCTCTGTAACATGGGTCAAATTGAAAATGATTGTCACTCAATTCATGTTCTTCTCCTTAAAACTAATAAAATAACTTGCTTTTAAAATTATTTTCAATGTCTACAGAAAATACAAAGTTAAAATAAAATCACTTTAACACTCATGCATATTCCAGCTGGCAACTTTTGATACCACTTAACAAACAAGCACAATATTCAAGAGAGAGAGTAACAATCTTTTTGTCTTTCCCATTTCCTTGAAAATTCGTTTTAGCTGCCAAACTCACTTGTGATATCACATGTTACAAGTCAATGTTTCATCTTTTCTGGTCCCTTTAAACTTAGCACTGGATGGATCAAGCTCCCTTTCAAACTTGAAATGTAGAATTACCTCATAAATGTGCATACTAGGTTTCAGATCTCTCTTAATTTGAAATGGAAATGTTGCATTACAACCAAACAGAAAAACTGACACTTGAGTTAAATTTAAGATCCGAATACACTCAGCCAATAAAACAGGCTGCCCTCAGGAATGAATCACAGCAAGCAACTTTCCCCTGCACATCTCACTATAGCTTGAAATATTAGGGGGAGTGGGGAGGAGGGAGTAGATATATAGGCATACCTCATTAATATGGCAGGTTAGGTTCCAGATCACTGCTGTAAAGCAAATATTGCTTTAAAGCAAAACGGAGCCCTTTTTTTCACTTTGTCAATGCATATAAAAGCCTAAAAACATATTTACACTATCATTTGTTAAGTACACAACAGAGCTAGGCCTAAAAAAAGATGCAAATGTAAAAATAATAAATTTCTTAAATTGCCAGAATACATTAAGACATGAAGTGCACAAATGTTGTAAGCAGACTAAGTGCAGATAACAAAATGCTGCTGTACTATATAACAGGAAAGTGCTGTGTTAGAAAAGCACTCCAAAGAGAAGTGTCTTAAAACGAGGTATGCCTATACACAGATTAACATGCTATTGTACCTGTGTAAACCGTCCTGTGATTTGTATTGATTAAGTACCACTCTGCCATAGTTTTCATCAGTGCTGAAATTAACAAAAGATTTTGTATCATCATCATGTTGCATAATATATTTATGCTCTAGAGGTATGTTCAGACATGACAATATTAGTTTAAAAAGGGTGAGCCTAGACTCAACACTCTCTTGCAACTGCCCACTGCATGGGATGGGAAGATGGCTTCTTGTGACAGAGCTGTCTTCCAAGTATGGGTGGCTGCCTTTATTGATCTTTTAATCAAGAAACTTCTGAAAGTTTCTGAGATACCTGAGGGTCTCCTTGAACACAGTCTGGAAACCCCCCACCAAGCTCAACTAACCACTGTTTATCACAGACTGGAGGTAACAGATGCAGCATGGATGAAGGAGACTGAACAGATGCATTCCAGATCTTACCTTCTTTAATTCTTTGTTATAAGTACCCTGCCATCTGGAGAGAAACCCTGAGAAGTCTGCATGCCTTGCAAGAAGCCGCACATGGCAAGCTTCCTCTAGTGAAACATTCCATCTCCTGGCTACCTGTGTTTAATTTACGCCTCTTCTTCTGCAAGTCTTTGATGTTTTCCTTTGATCTGTGGTGCCTTCCCCTGGGAGCAGCTTTGCTAAGATTTCACAAACCCTCACACACCCTCCTGGCCTGCTTCCTCCCATCCTTCTTTTCTCTAAAGCTGCTGGCTATCTCAAGAGGAGCAAGCACAGGCAAGCATCTTAGAAGAAGGGGGGAAAGGTGGTTCCACCAGTGTTTCATTTAATGAGAACTCGGTCTAGGGCAGCCTTTCTCAACCTTTCCTCTCAACCTGGAGGAACTCTTGAAATAATTTTCACATCTCAGGGAACCCTTGCGTAAAAATTATATCTACAGCTCCAAAAGAGTTGCATTTTTTCCCAATCACAATCTCTCACTGAACCCCTAGCAACCACCAGCAGAGCCCTAGGGTTCAAAGGAACCCAGGCTGATAAGCCCTGATCTAGGGGCATGACACTCGTTTTGGGTCAAGGATTCAAATCGCACAGAAGCCCATACCAACAATATAAGGAGGAGTGTATCTTTATTATATAAATTGGCTAGTCCTTATGATGATTAAATAGAATCTCCCCATTCAGAGGCACTATACCCCTGTAAATACCAATTTCTAGAAGTAAGCAATTGAGGAGGGGAAAGAAGGCCTTCACGCCCAAAGCTGCCCTCAGGAATTTTTCTGGAAGCAGAAAGCAGCATAATGTTATGTCAGCACAACTGATGCACGTGGAGCACACTGCTACAGTACACCCGAGTATTTGCTTTGTGTGTGTGTGTGTGTACGTATGTGCTTTGATCCTTAGCATCTTGTTCATTATCATTTGGGAAATGTTGGCTTACTAACAGTGGGAGGAAAATCTTTAGAACTTGGAATTGGAGAGTATCAAAGTAGAACACTAGGGGTATGATAAATTGCAACAAATACATACCGTATATTCCGGCGTATAAGATGACTGGGCGTATAAGACCCCCCCACCCAATTTCCACCCAAAAATCTAGGCTTAGGCATATATTCGCCATATAAGACCACCCCTGCAATTTGGCTGGCTGGCTGACTGGCTGGGGGAGCCTTGCCAGCTGATCCTCTTTATTTCCCAACTCACAAGGATCTCCTCATGAGTTGGGAAAGCGAACAGGATCAGCTGGCAGGGCTCTCCAAGCCAGCCAGCCAGCCAGCCGCAACATTGCAAGGGAGCCCAGAAGGAGGCATCGGGGCTGCAGAGTTAAACGGGACATCTTCGCTCCCTCTCCCCACCTTCCTTGAAGGTGGGGAGAGGGAGCAAATCAGGGGTTTAATGCCACAGCCTCAATCCCTCCTTCTGGGCTCCCTTTGCAAGGGAGCCCAGAAGGAGGCATCGGGGCTGCAGAGTTAAACGGGGCATCTACGCTCCCTCTCCCCACCTTCCTTGGAGGTGGGGAGACGGGGCGAATCTCAGGGTTTGGCTCCACGGCCCTGCGTCCTCCTTCTGGGCTCCCTTCAGAAGGGAGCCCAGAAAGAGGGATCAGGGCCACGGAGCAAAACGGGGCATTTTCGCCCTTTTCCCCACCTTCAAGGAAGGTGGGGGAAAAGGGCGAATCTAGTGGTTTGCCTCAGCCGCTGCAGAGGCGATCAAGCGGTGGCAGCAAACCACAATGTTCGCCCCCCTCCTCTGTCTTCCATTGCTCCCCAAAGGGGGAGAAAGTAGAGGAGGGGAGTGAATGAACTGCAAAACACTTTGCTTCACCCCCCTGCCCCATCTCCTACCTCTTCGCTCTGTTTGCAAAGAGGCAGGAGATAGGCAGGCAGGCGAAGCAAAAGTATATCCAGCCTATAAGACGACTCTCAATTTTGGAGGGCATTTTTGAGCACTCAAAAGTCATCTCATACACTGGAATATATGGTATGTGATGTGATGGTTAATAAAAACTTAAAAAGAAGGGACCCAGATGAGCAAGGCTAGCACTTAAAAATGGAACTGCTACTTTTTGGCATCCTCCTCCTTATAACTGACAATATCACAAGACTCATCAGAAAAAATATCACCATGCTTTCAAATGGCTTATCTTAAAAACATTGGTTGACATGCTGTATGAGGGTAGCAAGTGGGAATGCAAGGAGTGTCTTAAGAGGAGCATTAATTGCTTATAATACATTTCCGCCTTGTCTAGATAAGCTATTTACCCTGTCTTGGCCCCATCTTGGAGACCTGCAGTCCAGATGACCCAGGGCATTTGCCCTGTTTTGCCCCTGAGCAGCCCACATGACCCCCAGGGCAAAGGTGAGGCCAAGATGGGGTAAAGCCCACTACACTGCTTTTAAAAAACACCCGGGGGAAAACATGTCAGCCGGCAAAAACCAGACTGGTCCCTCTGTGACTGCAGGAGCCCACACCACCATGCTGACCCATTGCTGCAGTTGCTATCTGCCATCACTTTTCCAAAGCCAGGAAGCAGGCTGGTCACATGCAGGGAGGCCTTGCTCACATGCTGTGGGGAAGCTTCCTGGCTTCCGAGAGTGTGACATGGGCGGCAGCGACAGGCTGGCATGGCAGTTCCATTTTGTGCCAGAACAGGGGAGGAATAGGCCTGATCCATGAGTAGAATATGCCAGCGGGAAGCTGGTGTATTCTGGCCCATGTAGATGAGCCCTTCATCTTGTTATCAGTCACTTTTTATATCAGCCAATGTAAAGGGCCCTCTACGTTATATGAATTTGAACTATACAAACAGTCTTTCAAAAATTTATAGTTTGTACATGAACAATTTACAGTATGTACATGAACAAAGGTTTCAGAGAGGAGGGGCCCTTTCACACTATAGGATTATAGCACTATGATTCCACTTTAACTAACATGGTTCTGGCCTATGGAATCCTGGGACTGTCAGCTGAGGGAGCAGCATTTAGAATTTTCAGTCAGAAAGCTCTAGTGCCTCACCAGAAAACATACCCAGGATTCCATAGGATGTTACCATGCCTGTTAAAGTGGAATCATAGCACTATAACTGTGTGGTGTGAAAGGGCCCTAGGGTTTATGGCTTCTGGTAGATCAAATGGGAATATACTATAGCAAAGAAAACCTGGACTTGACTATATGAGGCAATAAAATGTGGATTGATGCACACTAATGCCATTTTGCAGCAGCTTTCATTTGTCTCCACTTTTTTTTTTCAAGATCGCCAGCATGCAAAGCCATATGCATTTGTTCTTCAAATGGGCATGCCTGTGAATCAAGATGGTGGGTGTGAGTGAATTACTCTAGTTTTTATTGTCACCAGTTGCCATCACCAAACAGTATTTTTTAAAAAGCAAATCCAATGTGTAGAAGTGTGATCTTCTGCTTAAATAGGAAAAAAAAAAGGGGGGGAGCTGTTTTGTCACCACAGTACACAACTGCTATGGCGAAAATCCAACATGGCAGTTCTGGGTACTTGCCTTGCCAGCAAGCTATGTCCCCTGCACACATCCAACCAATCAGCTTTCTATATCTGCTCTTATTAGGACTGTGCAGCAAAGCGAATTGGTTGTCCCAATGAACAGGAATGTGTATTTCTCGCAAGAGTTAAAAAAAAAATGGGAAAAGCCGTAAAGGCTTTCCCCACGAAGTATTTTGAGTTTTTGCCCCCCCCTCCTTTTGAATACAGCGAAATGATGCAGGATCCCATTGGGACAAAACTGCTTTAGGTAAATTCATTAGTATAAAAGCCATACCAAAGTTGAGCTCTTATACAAACTTATATCCTAATAGGTTTATATTATCATCATTAAATTTCAGTGTGTCCAGTTCTTGTAAAATTTGCAGAAGCATCATAATCAGAAAACAGCATTCATCTGAGCTGCCAGCTGACTGAAGAAGACTTTCCTCCATAGCTCTGCAGAGGGTCTGAGGACTTTATCAGATGCGGCAAATATGGCATCTTAACGTCGCCTAATGAATGTGAAAGGGCTCACATACTACATGGCGTCGTCCTTTAGCATTCTACTGCTGTTAATGAGGTGTTCTTATTTATTGACAGGCCAAGCTATCCATTTCTCTGTCATGGCGTTTTTGTGCCAGTATTGTGGGAGTTTGAAACCATGCACCATTTTCCTCTTGTGATTACAGTGTCAATGGACAGAACACTTCCAGCTGAGAATGCAAAAGCCAGGAATGGGACGCTCTTTTTATTAACTTCCCTGACTTACTTGGGGGTTTGTGAGTGTGTTTCTGTACAAGCATGTACATTTTCTGTCTTGATTTTGCTGTTTTTACTTTTTTTACCGCGCTCGCATCTTCTCACAAGAACCGCTGAGATCACAAACGCAGAAGTAAACAGCACTAGCATTTGTGCTCCAGTAATGCTGGGGCTGCTTTTTCACACTATTACAGGTACGTATGGTAAAAAGGGTTATTTTGTCAGGACAATTACACTGAAAAATATGGTGGGAAAGAAATGTCTTTGGAGGTTTGTCTGATAAACTCCTGAGTCTGGCAGCCAGGCTCTCAATAGCAGTGGTTTCAGAAACCTCTTTTTGACTCACTGGATGTGGGTCTGCTTCAGAACAACAAAATCAATATATTTAGGATTTGGAGTGGGAAAGCACTCCCTTGCAAGTGTGTGTGTGTGAGTGAGTGAGTGAGAGAGAGAGAGAGAGAGAGAAGGGGGGGCTTGTGAGAGTTTTGAGAGATATTTGGCCTTCTCTGTCAGAGAGCTCTGATGACATAAACACTACAAATCCCAGGATTCCATAGCATTGAGCCATGGCAGTTAAAGTGGTGTCACACTGGATTATTTCTGCAGTGCAGATGCAGCTCTACTTTGCCCAAAAGCCAAATGGATCCTTTCCTTACTTTTCCTCCTCGGGTCTCTTCTTTATCCAGCTGTTATCTTGCAAGAGGGTCCTTCGCTTGTTAACCTCATTGATAACTTGTTGTCTGCTCTTCATTGCAAGGGAAGCATTCTTGACATCTATTTACACACAGAGAAGGATATTAAAGAATCAAATAGCAAAATGTTCAGATTACTGAAGCTTGGTTGGGATGAGCATATGACTGGGATTTCTCTGTTGCTGAAGCCTTAAAACTACGTACTCCCTCACTCCTGAACAACTTTTCACTCAAAGTCTTCACCTTCCTATGTTTAGGGTGCACTCTTGTTACTGTGTTGTTGCTGTTTTTTGTTGTCTCCTGTTGGCTTGCCTGTTAATATGACAAATTACCTGTTAATTAAAAAAAATATGATTGATGTAAGCCACTTCCTATACCTCTAACGGAGGAAGAAAGATAGCATATCAGTGCTTTCAAACAAAGGAGATTATCAGATGCAGCAAAAATCGCATCAGAAGAACATGACAAGAACAGAAATGGGCAACATTATCATATGACGACGTCCTTCAGCATTCCAGGAGCATAGCGCGGGCATGAATAAGGCATCACTTTTTATTGGTGGCTTGGCCCCATCAATAAAAAAGTGAAGCCTTGTCCATGCCAGCATTACGCCCCGGGAACAGCTGAGGACATGGGCGTCTGGTACTGTCGTCTCATTTCCCCGCATCTGATAATCTCCAAACATACTAATGGATGAATGAATATTTTGACGTTTCTAAAGGCTAGCCTTTGAATCAGCTCATCCGTTCATACACTTGGCCTATGCTCATTGCATTTAGACCAATTATTCTCAGCCTTTAGTCTTCCAGATCTTTCAGGCAATCCCCAGAAGCCCTATCTAGCATAGTCAATGATTAGGGATTCTGGGAGGTGAAGTCCAAACCTTCTGGAAGGCCAAAGGATGAGAACCACTCATTCCATTGTTATAGTGTTATTATTCCACTTTAACTGCTATGGCTGCCTCCTGTGAAATTCTGAGGTTTGTAGTTTAGTGAGGCCTAAGAGCTCTCTGGCTGAGAAGGCTCAATGCCCCTCCCTAAACTGCAAATCCCAAGATTCCACAGGAGGCAGCCAGTGCAGTTAAAGTGGAATAATAGTGCTCTAACAGTGTAGTATGATAATGTCCCAAGACAGTAGAATCATCTTCAACCAAGAGCCACTTGGGATCCCACCCACACTTAGACATCCTTGGATGACTGCTACATCAAGAGATGGCCTGCATCTGCATGTGCAAATGATCCATCACAGATCAAAATGACACAGTTAGAAATTCCACATCACACGTTCAGGCACTGGTTCAAAATTCAGCTGCATGTCATCCCATGAAGAACTATCAAGCAGTAGTTTTGCCTGTTTGAATCAGATCTTGTATCTGAGACTGGAAGGTGGGGGGACTATTTCACTTAACTTTCACAATGTATTTCATGAAACTTACTGACATTCTGTGGTTCAAGCCTAATGTAAATGTGACAGTAAACTCATAAGGGGGCGGGGGGGGATGACTACTCTGGGATTCCACATGGACATTTGAGCCATCACAGCTACCCATGTTTTGTTAACATGTGAGAAAGATCCACATTCGCAAATATTCCACTTTAGTAGCTGAGGACCTGAATGCCACATGGCATGTTTTCCTTTACCTGCCAGGAGTCATATTTACACTGAGCCTTGGGAACACACATTCTTTTAGCGTGTCCTTAAACCAGTCACCAGTTTACAAAAACACAGAATGTAAAATTATGTCAAAAGAACTTTTGACAGAACAAAAGAAAAACACACAAAAATTAGAACCATAATCCATCTGGTCTAATACCATTTATTTATTTATTTATTTATTTATACTCCACTCTTCACCCACAAAGACTCTCAGAGCAGTTTACACATTGTTAAGTGGTTTCCAGTGTGTGTTAGCTAATTGCCCCCACAAGCTAGGTAATACCATCCAATCTTAATGGCAGCAGACCTTGGGGTTGTCTAGATAGTGAAAATGATCCTAATAGAAGTCGAAGGCTTTCACGGCTGGCATCTATAGAGTTTCCTTGGTTTTTTTCCGGGCTGTGAGGCCCTGTTCTAGAAGAGTTTATTTCTGACGTTTTGCCTGCATCTGTGGCTGGCATCTTCAGAGAATGGTTGGGTAGGAATGTGCGTGAGGTTTATATACTGTGAACCTCTGTTGGGGAGTATATGTAAATTTGTGTATTTAAATGGCTAGTTTCTGGGTGGAGATATGCAAGGAGGATTAGTATCTGTTTGGCTAATGGTTGGTTAATGGTCCATTGTCTGCTGGAAATCCCCCTGTCCCTGGGTGGAGTTCATTTGCGAGTGCTGAGTTCTGATTTTAGGGTTGTTTTTTTTCTTCAGGACTGGCAGCCAGATTTTGTTTACTTTTAGGGTTTCTTCATTCCTGTTGAAGTTGTCCAGGTGTTTGTGGATTTCAATAGCTTCTCTGTTCCATTCAAATACACAAATTTACATATCCTCCCAAACAGGGGTTCACAGTATATAAACCTCACACCCACTCCTATCCAACCATTCTCTGAAGATGCCAGCCACAGACGCAGGTGAAATGTCAGAAATAAACTCTTCCAGAACATGGCCTCATAGCCCAGAAAAAAACCAAGGAAAATCCTAATAGAATTCTAAGGGAATACCTTTTGTCCCACTGAGATCCCACAGTGATTCACCTTATTCAGAAAGGAGAGGCAAAAATTCCAAAAACTATAGGGGAAAGCCTTCATGGCTTTTCCTGAACTTTTTAAAATAATATGTGGAAATGTGCCATTACCACTAGTTTGGACAACTGATTTGCAGTGCAGTGCAGGACGGAAGTGGAAAGCTGATTGGTTGGACATGTCCGGGGAGGGGGGGCTGGCTTGCCAGCAATGAAGTGGCTGGAATCACCATTTTAGAGTTTCACATTGCCAATTGTGCACTTTTTTGCTGCACTGAGGACCAAATCACTTTTTAAAGTGGAAAGTCCCACTTGCACACCTTTGATTTGCAGTTTGAAAAAAATACTGTGCAGTGGCAACAACTTGTTGAGAATAATAACACAAGTAATTCACTCTTGGCCACCATGTTGATTTGCAGGCATGGCTGCATGTGAACTTCAAACACAGATAGCTTCACATACCAGCGATTTTGCCAGAGGACTGTGGAGACAAAAGAACGTTAATGCGATTTTGCGTTGATGCGCAGCAATCAGTATTATATCTTCTTGTCTAGACAAGCCTCTTGATTCTTTGTACTATCTTTCCTCAGCTTAGTGCTCTCTAAATGTGACAGACTGCAACCCCCAGAGTCTCCCAGTCAGCTACAGTTGGAGAAGGCTACTGGAGCATCTCAGGGTAAAGGCTTGCCCTATCAATACCTTGTGGTCAGTTCCCTTAGCTGGAAAAGCTAAGTTGAAACCAGTGAAGAGTAACACTCTGCAGATTCCCTTGCTATGTGTTATTAATTATTTGAAACAACATCTCAGTCTACAATAGTAATTAAACACTCCCCTTTAGCCTGTACAATTATCTATAGACTAAATGTGGACATGCATCAAGGTAGGAGGGGTGTGGAACTGGAAAAGCTCTTCATTTATCTCTCTTAACACTGAAAACTGGGTGGTAGATTACTGCCTGTATGACAAGCAACTATTAACTATTTACTCTGCTATAAATTATTCCACTTAAGAGTAAAGTCCCTTTCTAGTCAGAAGTGAGCCCCTGGAGCTCAATATGAGACTTCCTCTGAGGTAAGTCTGAGTTGTACATGATTTCAGCCTGTGAAACCTTATAACACAATATTCTAGATACTCTCCAAGGAATAACTGGGGAAACCATACTTGTTCAGATGTTGTTGCACTATAATTTTAATCATTCCTGACCATTAGCTGTACCAGCTAGAGATGATGCAAATTAGAGTCCTACAACATCAAGAAGGCCTCAGGTGGTGGGCCTGGTTGAAGGCACCATGGCCCTTTTCTTGTATTACATTTTCCCATAGCTGCCCCACATATGTTAATAATACAGCACACAATGCTTTCTGAAGGGTTTATTATCATTAAGCAAGAACTTGGCCAGAGAGACAGGACTATACAGCTAAATATCTTTTTTGTAAATGACACCTGAGGTTTAGTGCCACAAAGTCTTTCTCATGATAGCAATTGGCTGCCTTAAATCCCAGTTTTGGTGAAAACATAGGATATAAATGAATAAATTAACAACAACATGTAATACTGGCTTTTCACATGTATTCTATGAGTATTAAAGTTTTTTTTTGTTGTTGTTGTTGTTTTTAAATTACAGTCAGACCACCATATCCATGGGAGTTCAGTTCCTGGACTTGCCAGGAGATCAGAAACTACAGATAACAAAGAACCCTATTAAAATACAGGACTTCCGGTAAAAACATACCATAGGACAACTTGGAAGATGCCTAGAGAGGACACTTCTCTAGTCATTTTCCAGCATGACCCTATTGAATATGTCCCTATTTTGTGTCCCACAGATAACTGAAATTGAGGATATTGGTTCGGCAGATACGAGGTCTGACTGTACTTTAAAATCGATGACACCAAGGCCACCATGATGATCACATTTTCAAAGGTATCAATCCACAGGCACCCAAAACAAACACAACTCCCCCCTCCCAATATTTTATGAGAGCTGCTACTCCTCCTGTAAATCACAGCAACTTTTGGTGACAAAGGAGCTACACTGGGTCACCAGAAACCCATCTGGGACCACACTGCTGATGTGCTTGAAATTCATCAGTAGACAATGATTTTGCTGCTATGTGTCCCTTCAAGTCACCAGTCAACCTACAGAAACCCATCTTGGACCGCACGGCTCACGTGCTTGAAATTCATCAGTAGACACTGATTTTGCTGCTGTGTGTGCCTTCAAGTCACCAGTCAACCTACAGAAGCCCCATGAATTTCATGGGGTTTTCTAAATTCAGACATGACTGCAGAGTCATGCTGCTCTAGGATGTCTGCATCTAGCCATTCAGCTCTAAGTGGGTGACTTTAGCAACGTAACCTACCTCACATTTGGAAAATAAAATGGGGCTAGGGCAGTGGTAGCTGGTAACTATGTCAGTGGGGTGAAGAAACCATTCTTGGTCTTGGGCTGAACTTGTAAATGATCTATCCAACATACTGAGCTCTACCGCAAAAATTTGTTTGAACACCATATTGTTCAGTTTGCTTACCCCAAAATTACATTTAGCACCTTAGAGAGCTCCTTTAAGGTTTGGACTAAAACCAAGAGAGGATTCACTGACCCAATGAGATGATAGCCAACACTGACCAGTGTGTAGGATGGAGGTGACACAAACAACCAAGTACCTCCTTGGATCAAAAGTATTGCTAATCATGGAATACAGTATTATTCAAAGTGGTGGTCCATGGACTGATAACACTTCTCAAGCTATTGGCTGCCAGTGTGTGGCAATTTTCCAGGAAAGAAAGAAACACAAACATGGTGCTGGTCCCTGGGCACACATTGGGAGGAAAACCTTGCCAGTCCCCAATATCAGATAGCTTAAGAAACATCAAGGTTGTAAATATACCAGTTAACAGTCTGATGTTATCCTTGCAATGCATAATTTAAAAAGACAAGTTTCAATGAATTTGTTAGTTCATTGTCTTCCATTGTTGCTGTTGTTGTTGTTCATTCATATCCCAAATTTCCCCCAATATTGGGATTCAAGGCAGCTCACAGAATATTAAAACCATAACAAATTTAAAACATACAAAAAGATCAGTAAAATATAATACATTATTTTAAAGGGGAATTCAACCATTATATTATGTTTAACAGACTGATGCTTCTTTAACTCCTAGCCTAACACTAGTGACATTCTATCTATACGAGGAGAGGGGGGAAATACAAATGCATCCAAAAAAGCAGCCATTTGCAGTGCTGTGACCTGTCTTAATAGTCAAAAGAGCCTCCCTAAACTTCGCATGTCCCCCTAGCCAAGATGGTGGCCGTGAGTGATTTACTCATGCTTTTAAAGCTGCCACCGCAGTTCACCACAGTGTACACATGCGGTATTTCATATTTACAAAAAGGAAAGAAAAAAAGAGAGTATAAGTTTGCCACTTATTGACCCTTGCTTAGCTGAAAATCCAACATGGTGGCAGCAGGCGTTTTCCCTGTTTGCTAGCCCCGCCCCATGCTCATCCAGCCAAATCAGATTACACTGCCTGTTCCCATCTATGCGAATGCAAGTGTCCAAACAATCGCACATTAGCATGCCGTACGGAGCTTTTTTAAAAATCCAGGAAAAGCCCCAGAGGCCTCCCACATGGAGTTTGAGGTGGATTTGGCTGTGCCCCTTCTGAATGACACGTACTGATGTGAATGTCCATTTGTACAGATCGCCTTCCATTCACATCCCATTAGGATTATTTTCACCATATAGACAAGCCCTGAGTTAACCAGGACACATGTGGTATAATATAATATAATTATATTATAATTATAATATAATTATATTCTATAGAATTATAGAATTACAGTAAAACCATTCAAAAATTCATTAAAAGGCAGGATATAAAAACAACAAACAACACACCATTAAAAGTCCATTTCAGTCAATTTTTAAAAGTCTGTTGGAATAGGGAAGTTTTCATTTGGTGGCTTAGAGAGAGTAAGGAGAGAGTCATCTAGCCTTCCTAGTAAGTGAATTCCAAACTGTGAGTGCAGCCGCTGAGAAGACCCTCTCCCTTGTACCCACCAAGTACACCTGGGAAGGTGGTGGGGCTGTGAGAGGGGCTTCCCCCCCAAAAAAAAAAAAATCTTAGAGCTCGGGCAATCTCATAAATAGAGATAAGGTCCTTCAGCTATCCTGGACCCAAGTCATATAATCCTAGGAATGTCTATGCAGAAGTAAGCCTCACTGCATTTAATTGTATTTTCTCTCCAGGTAAGGATGATAATCAGGAAGGACAGTAGCCAAAGTATGTCAGTTTAGATGTGTTAGCCATATTCTTTGAAACCTCTCCACTTTTTGCTGTTCGCAGTTATATAGAACATTCTTACAGTCAAAAACTTTAATGCTAGATAACCCAATTTTAAAGAAATTATTGTATTTGTGACTGATGCTCCTGGCTGCTGTCTCTCTCTGGCTTTTCTTCACAAACGAAGATTCAGGAAGGACTCATCCCACGCTTTCTGCAAGCTGTACATCGCAATTAAATTCATGTTTACTAACTCCAACTGTGTTCAGTCTGTGGTAAACATATTTCAGCGTGTATTGTGATGCACTTTTACCAATGCAAGCAGAGATACCTCAGCAGCCATCTCAACTGGACTTGAAGATGAGGCTGCTGGTTACACTCAATCAGTGTCCCTGCCATTCTGTCTCCTTAATGTGTTTTTCTGGCTTAATCAATAAACAAACAAGATTAATCAATGTATAGCTGAGTGTGAAATGTTGTTTACAAAAGAAGGAAGGAAGGAAGGAAGGAAGGAAGGGGGAAAAGGAAAAGGAAGAAAATCAATAACAAAGACTGGGGCCAGTTTAGCCTAGCATATTCACACTTATGATAATGAGGTGACTATTCTTCAAATAACAAAGAGTGGAAGACAGCTCAGTCAGTTATTGTGTTTTAGATTTTCTTTTTTTTTAAAGGGTCATATGTGTGTGTGTGTGTGTGTGTGTTATTTATAACAAGATTACGGTGCAATCACATTCCAAAGAAACAAATCCATCCTTCTACTTTGTACATAATAATTAGGTATAGTACTTAATAAATTGGATTGATAAAAATTAAGAAAGTATGCCTAACTTCTTATTTAGGCACCGAATACAGAAATAACAAAAATACAAACACAACTAACAAACCAGAAAAACACCACACATCATTAAGTTGTTATCTATAATAATTTAATTATATATAATTTATAATGATATAAAGAACATCATTTTCTAAGTGTACTGCCTTTCCCTCACTCCTTGACTAACTCTCAAGAGATGCAATATAGAAAGAGCAACAACATTACCATTTTTGTTAGAGGATGGTTTTCCTACAGTGAATGTTGCCATTTTGCTCAGGAGCTGTGGTCTCTCCTGTGCACTGAAAAAAAAGTAGAGATTAAGTGTTAGTCTATGGGGTTAAATTCTGATCTTGCAAAACATGGGAAAGACAAGCTAAAAAAAACACATTTATTTTTCATTCTGTAAATACATGCTGTAATATAAAGCCAAGACAGGGAACCTATGGCTCTCCAGGTATGGCCAGACTGTAAAGAATAGAAGCCCTCCCCTTTACCTATGCTGGGTGGAGCCTACAGGAGCCGCAGTCCAACAATATCTGGAGACCCACCAAACTCACCAACATTTTGCAAACAAAAACTGGGATACATGTGGCCAGGCAACATCAGAATGTTGTTAAAATGGCAAAAGGCATGAGAAAGAACACACAGGAAGCAAGAGGCTGCAGGAGTTTGCTTTTGCTTTAACCCGCTGGGAAGGACAAGGTTTTGCCCCTCCTCTCCCCCTCCCAGCTTAATTAATTAAGTGAGAACTACTTTTGTACTTTGAACTCAGACTGCAGCAATTGAAGGAAGCTGAAGACTAAGGAGAAATGAGGGAGGAGGAGAGAGAAGCTGGGACATTTTAAAAGCAGCTGAAAAGCAGGATGATAGACGATTAATTGGGACTGTATGATATGGGCCACATATTCCCACCCCTAATAAAAATGGAAAGAAAATATAAATAGAAGAGTCCTTTTGGGCCAGACCAAAGGTTCATTTAGTCCCCCATCCTGATTCCCACAGTGGTCTCTCAGGTCTCCATGGCAGGCAAGCAGGCAGGCAGGAAACTCCTTTTCCATCTTTATACACATTAGTTAGCTGCTGTAAGAAAGGCATCAAGACTTGGGGTGCATCCACACTACACAAATAATCCAGTTTGAAACTGGATTATTTGCCATGTCTCCTTCCTATGGAATTCTGAGATCTGTAGTTTGGTGAAGCACCAGCACTCTTTGGTAGAGAAGGCTAAAGACTTTGTGAAACTACAAATCCCAGGATTCAATAGGAAGGAACCATGACAAATAATCCGCTTTCAACCTGAATTCGCAACAGCTGCAGAGCTGTTTGGGCTAGAAGTCAACCTGAAGAAAACAGAAGTTCTTTACCAGCCTGCACCACAGGACGAACACCACCATCCCCACATTGCCGTCGGCAACTCCGTGCTCAAGTCCGTTCAGCAGTTCACCTACCTGGGAAGCATCATCTCCTCAAATGCCAAGATTGACAAAGAGATTGATCACAGATTAGCAAAGGCATATAGCACATTTGGAAGACTTCACAAAAGAGTCTGGAGTAATAAACACCTGAGGCGAAGCACAAAAATCAGTGTGTATAAAGCCATTGTACTGTCTATTCTCCTTTATGGGTCTGAAACATGGGTCACCTATCGCCACCACCTACGACTCCTCAAACGCTTTCATCAGTGCTGTATATGCACAATCCTAAATATACACTGGACTGACTATGTGACAAATGTTGCTGTCCTTGAGCAAGCAGGGATCACCAGCATTGAGGCCATGATATTGAGAACACAGCTGCGCTGGGCAGGGCATATTTCTAGGATGGAGGACCATCGCCTCCCAAAAATAGTACTCTATGGTGAACTCGCCATGGGTCGGCGTAAGAGGGCACTCCAAAAAAGCGATACAAGGACTCCCTGAAACAACTTCTCAGGCTTGGCCAAATTTTTCACCAACAATGGTCCGCCCTGGCCTCACATTGGGAGGCATGGAGCCGCACTATCCATAATGCTGCAGCCTTATTTGAGAACTCACGCCAAACAAGTCTTGAAGAGAAACGACAACGCAGAAAGAATCACAACCCGGAAACATCACCCAAGGAGACCTTCTGCTGTGCTTTCCGCAACCGGACTTGTTTATCTTGGATTGGCCTTTTTAGTTATCAGCGCGCTTGTAGAAAGCACAGGATGAGTCCTTCCTGAATCTTCGTTTGTGAAGAAAAGCCAGAGAGAGATTTGTGTATGTGCACTAGGCCTGGCTCACTAGCACCTACTCATCTTTTTTTACTCTTTTGAGAGGAGAGTAAGGACTTTATCCGACCAGGCAAATATGGCATCATAACAATGCCTAATGAATGTGAAAGGGCATGTATATCAAAAGATGTCGTCCTTTCACAATCATGTCATGTCTAAAACCCATTCCCTTTTTATTGATGGGCCAAGCTGTCAATTAATCTCCTGTGGCGCTTTGTTGCCAGCATTCCCAGCGTTTGAAACTTTGTGCCATTGTGCTCACAGAACACAGCGTCAATGACAGAATACTTCTGGGTGAGATCGTGACAGCCAGGTAGGGGACGCTCTTTTTATGAAAACACCCCCACCCCCAGTGTACTTGGGACTATTAAAGTGTGTTTCTGTGCTTGTGTCTACGTTTTATGTCTTTTGTCTTGTTTTAATTTTTTAATTTGCCACACTGTATCTTCTCGCAAGAATCGGAGACATTTGGAACCTGAAAGTAAATGGAGCTCCATTTGTGATCCGTTACTGCTGGGTCTGCCTTTCTGACACTATTACAGGTTGGTCTGGTAAAGTGGGTTCTTTTGCTGGCATAAAAACATTTCATAATATGCCGGCAAAAGAACATTTCAAGAGAGGGTCTGATGAAGTCCTAAGTTGGCCATCCTCCCAGCAGCCTTGGTCATCTCTTGAAAGTAGCCATTCTGTTTGTTCTGGAAGCAATAACTGACTAGTAAGAAGAGATCACTTGCTGCCTGATTTGTGGCCAAAGAAGCAGTAACATACTGATGGCATTCTATTGACTCATGGACTACTCATGTAGCCTCCCCACTAAAGTCTCTCCACACAAAAAGAAATCAGGAAGACAGCTAGAGTAATGAATAATCATAGATGATTCAAACCACAGTCAGACTGGCTGGGTAAATGTATGTTCAGGTAATGATACAGAGAGCAGATCTCTAGTTACAATCATAAACTGTTATTTTATGGAACAGCTAGCCATGGAAAGGGAAGGAAGTCAAGACTCAACATAATCTTTAACGGACTGCTAGAATACAGTGACTATAACAAGATTACATCCAGGGTCAGGTGCTAATTCAGTTTTTCCATCATCTAATTTTGCATTAAAGGACCAAACTGAAAGCAGGGGAAACTCTCATCTGCCCACTATGAATGTGCAGCAACACTTTTTTGTGTATCAATAACTGTGGTTGCTTTTCTGTGTATTGCCAGCTATGCTGCTCATTCTGCCAATACTAATTCCTATGAAGGAATCAAGAAAATTAGTGCTTGTCTACACAAAGGGGAAAAAACAGGCTGCTCCACAGTAATAGGAAGTTGCAGCAGCTGTGACCTGTCTTAATGGTTTTACAGCCCCCATAAACTTCACAATCTTTCCTTGGTCTGGTAGGGTACTATGGGCAGTTTGTACCTAAGTACAGCCAAGTGGCAGCTCCCCTGACTGATTTGACAGGTTCCAAAAAACTGAAAGTAGTGAAATGGAAGGCAGAGTGCCAAGAAGCATTTGAAGCCCTAAAGTGAGCAATCATGTCTGATCCAGTACTGATAGTGCCAGACTTTGACAAGCCGCTCATCGTGGCTACAGATGCTTCTGACAGAGGAATTGTAGCAGTGTTGATGCAAGAAGGTTCGGATGGCATCTTGCACCCTCTCCTGTTCCTCAGCAAGAAGTTAAATGTGCAGGAGTCCAACTGGTCCATCCTAGAGAAGGAGTGCTACATCATTGTGTATGCCATGGACAAGCTGAGACCCTATGTTTGGGGTTGCCACTTCACACTTCTGACCACATTGCTCTTCGGTGGCTCCACACAGTCCAGGGAGCTAACAAGAAGTTACTCTGGTGGAGCTTATCTCTTCAAGACTTTGACTTTGACAGTCAACATGTGTCTGGAAGCTCCAACACAGTGGCCAACTCTCTCTCCCGCAGAGGACGGATGGGGGGATAGGGAGGGGCATGTGTTGTATCATGCTTCTGGGACCATGATTAACCTGTACTGTCTGTATTGTGATACATGTTTTAACTCTGTTTCTTTTCTAGCGCGCAGGTTGAAATAACAGCCAGTTTGTTTCCAGCTTCCAGCTGTTCCCAGACCGCCTGAGATTTGGGGGGCATGTGATGATGGTGGTACCTGAGTTCCCATCATCCTGAAGTTCAGCATTATCTACAAGCAGCAGCAGGTAAAGAAAGGGTTAACTGGAGGTGGGATCAAAAGTACCACCTCCACAATCACCTCAGTAATGATGGCACATCACCAGATACAGAACTGACCGATGAGGACTGGGAAGGGGCGAATTTTGAAAAAGGATGTTAGCCTACTTCTGCCCATGAGGCAGTCAGACAAAAGAAGTACCCTGGGATAAGCACCTCGTGTCCCAGGGAGAGATGATGAAAGAACAAAGGACTTAAAATGGAGGACACCACTGAGCCAGTCTAGAACACTTAGACTAACTCCAGCCTTCCCTCTGAATCCAACAGAAGACTGCATAGTTGTGAATAGAGCTCTAGGGGATGCATTAGCTGCATCAGGGATTCTCTTTTTTTGTTTTCCTTGGCTGAATGTATTGAACATCTTACTATCCTTGTAACCTTTCTAAGTTTGAGCCTGAAGGGAAGAACCTTCATGTATTGATTTACCTCTTAAAGCTTGCTTGAAATAAAATAAGCTTTTCTAGTTTTCCTAATAAACCTATGCCTACACACGCTTATCTCTTGATCATTGCTATATTGGTTCTTCTCTTTGGGATAGAGAAGGGGGTGGTAATAGTTCTACAGTGGCAAGTAGTTCCACAGGTTATCCAGTCTCCCATCAGGCTGGTAAAAGACTTTGGCAGGTGATGGCAGCTTTTTGGCCTCTAGGAGGTACACTTGAGAGAGGAATCTCAGCATTGCCTTTAGGGGGAAGTTAGTTCTGGGGGGTTCCAATCAGAGAACCTCCAGACTAGCATGAGAGTGGCCGTGAGTGGATTACTCGCATTTTTTAATCTGCTCCTGCCGAACTTAAAAAGAACCACAACTATTTCTATGGTGTGCACAAGCAATACTCCACCTTTCCAAAAAAAAAGAGAGAGAGAGAGAGAGAGCAAGAGAGAGAGAGAGAGCACAAATTCTCATTTTATCACCTTAGTGATCATTTGCTAAGGCAAAAATCCAACATGGTGGCAGTAGGTGCTTGCCCTGTAACCCAGCCCCGCCCCTGCACTCATCCAGCCAATCAGGTTTGCATTTTGTCATGTATGGGGAAGCGATTCATGTCAAATTGCTTGTCTTGGAATGAGTGAAAACACACATATCACTGGAGCTTTTTAAAAAGTCAGGAAAAGCTGTGAATGCTTTTCTCACATAGTTTTTCCTCTTTTTGACTCCCCTCCTTCACAATACGACAAGACAATATGGGATCCCATTAAGACAGCTTGTTTTCTGAGCAAATTCTGTGAGGAGTATTTGCACCATATAGACAACCCCCTAGTGTTAAGCCAGGAGTTAAGGAACCATCAGTGAACTAATCAGATGCCTTCCTGCCAGTAAGAACAGGGACCAATTTCCAGGGGATTCAAGAAAGATGAACAGGCATAAGAGAAAGACTCTAATGTTAGTTCCAACAATTGTATTTGCACTTCTCCAGAGAAAGAAGGAAGTTTAAATTGTTTGCTGTCAACCATTCTTGCAACAAAGCATTTTAAACATCAAGCCAGAACAGTTTGTGATTCATCATGCCAAATGCATGAGGGCACGCCAACCTGTGAGGGGAACAATAAATCCACAATTTCCAGGGCCAGCTCAAGACATTTTGCAGTCTGAAATGAAGAATAAGACAAGATATCTCTCTCCCCACGCTCCCCATTAAATGGTCAGATACTGGCCAGTCTGCCACTTGAATACTGTCAGTATAACTGCACTTTTCACTACACCAGAGGGTGATGGACCAATTGGGGGAGAGAGTTAAGAAAGGCTATGTGGTGCACATAGGTCGCTCTCCTCCAACAGAGAGTGGGTGATAGCCAAGAGACTACTGCCCATCCCAGCCTCTGCCATCTGCCATCACAGTCTCAATCTGCCTAAGACCCAGTCCTGCCTATTTTTCATGAATGCCTAGGACTGTAGGAAAAAAAGTTGTCAACTGCCTAAGGGGCTATATCACGACCAGGGGGCTGCATATAGTTTGGTAGATCACAGCTTTGATAGGCCTTGTGTGACGCCAGGCCTCTTCCTAGTGGAGCAGGGGCCTTTCCTATCCCACCACTCTCACTACTTTATGATGCTGCACCTCCACGTCACAGCCGAACTTCATCTCCCAGTGGTATAGCATAAGCCCTCAGGTGTGGCTATGGGTGTGGCTATACGATCATAAAAAAATCCGTATGGGGGGCAAAAAATACGAACAGCCTGTCATTCGTATGCATATGAACTGGCTATACGATTTTTAAGCCCCCTAAGCTCCATATGACTCCCTCTTCCCGAAGCTGGCTGGAGCGAGCAAGCCAAGCGGCAGTTTTAAATCTCCCGCTGCTTTTTTTTTTTTAAAGGTTCCTGGTTTGCGGACATTCAGTTTTCCATATTTACAATATAAAATAAAAATAAATAAACATATAAATTCACGGACTTACTGGATGCTCGCTAGCCGGGAAACCAACATGGCGGCCGCTCCCAATTCCCCTCTGTGCTAGCCCCGCCCCTCTACTCGGCCAGCCAATCAGATTACCCTGCCTGTTCATATGTGTGCGAACGGACCGTACAGACCCGTCAGCCGTCCGAACGGCGTACGGATTTCTCTTCGTGATCCGCTTTCCTTCCCGAATGCCGTGTGTGCGTATTTCAGGGTGGAAAACCGGGGCCCCCCTCTTTTGCATTCGTGTGCATCCGAACGGCCGTTTGTACGGAAGTGCGAACTTTCGCACGCCGTACGTATTATTTAAATCGTGTAGACGGGACCTAAGTATTCCTGGCTGTGTCTCCTTCCCTGAGAATCACTCACATCAGGATGGATATTTCTTGTTAACAGAAGAACATTTATTGTCAAATGAATAAACCATGTAACTGTATAACCAAGTTATTGAGCCTTCACAGACATTTGCTCTCTCTCTAAGCCTCTAACATACGAGGAACTTAAACTGTCTTGAATCACTCAAAGCCTCATCTCAACTCTCTAAACTGAAAACTCTCAACCTTTTTCCTCCCAGAAGCTCCTCTTTCTTCCACCTCCTCACAGAGGATTGGCTCCTGGAGTCCACCATCCACATTGGCTCACTAGCCGTCCATCACACCTTGGTAGATTACAGGTTCAATAGGGAAACAAATATTTCAGGTATAACTGAAAAACAAAACATTAAACATATACTCCAATATCTCATAAATGATAAGTGAGACAGGTGTGACCAAAGATCAGAGTGTGGTCAAGATGGTAAAAAGTTATTAATGAGGGAGAACACACAAGCTAGGACAGGATGCAGCAGTTTGCTTTTGCCTGAGGCTACTGGGAAGGTCACGATTCTGCCACCTTTTCTGTGTGTGTCCCCCCACTGAGCTAACTGAGCGCAAACTACTTTTGCATTCTGAACTCAGTTTGCAGCAATTCAAGTAACCTTGGGATGAAGAAGTAAAGTGGGAAGAGAAGAGAGAAAACAGTTGAAATAGTGGGATGACAGAGGATTATTCTGGACTGTCCTTGCCAAATCAGGATGGTTGGAGGGCATGCATCATACTGGGCCCAGGAAGACTCAGTATCTCCATGCATTTGATATATACCTTTATTAAAAAGTTTAGAATTTGGCTAGCTAATAATGAAAATGCTGACAACACTGTTATAGTATAACAGACTGCCAACAACTTTTTGGTATAATCTCTGTTTATCTCCTGGTACAAAGCTATTAATTGCATACAAGCAGGACATGCAACTTGTAAGCTTTGCTTCTCATCCCACAAAAATGGCTCAAGGCTACAGTGAATTCTCTTAGAAGTTATGAAATGCCTACTGGGTAGTCTGCTAACATGGAGCATTTCTCAGGAACCTCTCTTTTAAAAACATTTGAAAACTAGTGCATAAGCATTTTGGCTACTGATTTATGTTGTCTCAGTAACTACCCTCATTTCAAAAACAAGGCAACAGAAAAATATGCTTCGTGGCTTTAAAAAGAAGAAGGACACTGCAGGGTTAATCCTATTGTTTTCTGTTTCTGAATTAAGAGGCAAACTTTATTTTGCTAAACATCTACTCCTGACAATGCTTTGCTTATGAGATTCTACCACTGCTGCAATTGGTCTACTGACATTCTTCACAATGCCCTTTCATTTCTGACTTATGGTGACCTATCACAGGGTTTTCTTGGCAAGATTTTTTCCACGGGGGGGGGGGGTGCCTTGCCTTCCTCTGAGGCTGAGAGAGGACAGCTTGCCCAAGGTCACTCAGTTAGTTTCTATGGCCAAGCAGGGGGATTTGAACCATGTTCTCTTAGTCTTAGGGCTTTTTCAAATGGGGGGGGGGAACCGAAGAGGTTGGGAGAAGAACATTGCTGTCCCACTTACAGCGCTCTGTTTCAGATGGCACCGTCCTCCTCCCGACCTTCCTCTGTGCTGCAGATGCCGCTTTTTATTGATGGGGTTTTCCATCAATAAAAGTGACACATTTCTTGTGCCTGCAGCACAGAGGAAGCACAGAGAAAGGTTGAGAGGAGGATGGCACTGTCCGAAACAGAGTGCTGTAAGTAGGACAGCGCCGTTCTTCTCCCAACCCCCTCAGGGGGGGGTCCCCCATTTGAAAAAGTCCTTAGTCCAACACCCAAACCACTATACCACACTGGTTCTCGCCACTTTATGATACACAAGTAAATTCACCTTTTATTCTCTAAGCAGAGATGTAAGTTACTGAATGTTTTCGAAAAGCCTCCCAAAACTGACTAAAGTCTGTAAAGAGACAACAGCAATACTCATAATTTAAAATTTCCTCCAAGATATGACCTGCTCTGTGCTTGAACGCCACTTTGCATCAACTTAAAACATTTTGCTCTTACTTTTGTTTATGTTTCAAAACCTTTCTAGTATTCAGGAGAACTGGGGTGTTTGGGTACATTCTGTGAACTTTCTGACTCATATGGGTGCCATTGGGTGAATATTCCATGGGCAAGATCCTATTCAGTTTTGTCAGAGGAACACACTTCACTGGCAGTATTACACTATATCTACTGAGATCCACCTACTTCTAAAATACCTGGCTCTGTTCAGTCCCTGGAGCCAAGGCACTGTGGTGCAGGGGAGGGAAGGAAGGGAAACATGTTGGCTTTTTTGACAGACTTTTTCCTAAGCCACCTCTTCCCATAGCACCTTGGACAGGCAGTAAAGAACAAGGGAGTTGGTTTGTGCCTGGAAGTCATGTACTAGGTGGCACCCTCTTCCCCTAATGGCAGTGTACACATGCAGCAGGTAGTTGTGGCTGCCTGCTTGCCAGCTGCTGGTACCACTAACACTGTTGCCACTACCACTTCCCCAGGGAAGTCTTGGGTTCCTCCCTACACAAATGATGAGAACACAAAGGCACTCAAAAAACCGTCCATTAGCAGAGCAGTTAGACAATACAGCCGGGGAATCATTCATCCCTCCCAGTGCTGTCAGACTGCAACTACCAGCATTCCTTATCATTGGCTATGCTGGCTAGGGCTGCTGGGACTTGTGGTCCAACAACATCTGAAAGTCTGAAAAATTCCCACTCCTGCCCTATGGGATAGTGGCCCATGTTTCCTTCTGAGAGAAAAAGGTATATGATTCCTACCCTAAGACTACTCTTGGGATCAGAGTGGCTTATAACTGCAAGCATATCAACTACAAACTTTTTGGATGGTGTATTCATACCTCATACCCTGAAGATCATTTGGACTCCCATGCTTTGAGGAAAATGTATACAAGCTAACATGCACAATAGTTTAAAAAAAAACCAAGGAAAAATGACTCCCTTTTTTGTATTCAGTTAAATGAGAAGTCAATGTTTTAAATGAGAATGTTGTGATGAGAATTACAACAATTAAAATTTAATGAGAAGTAAAACAAATGTGTTCTAAATGATGAAGTCTATTTGTTTATTATTCAGTTTTATTTTGATTATTGTAAGCATAACCCCATCTTGTTCTGCTTCTTATCTCTGAACAGAAAGCTCTGCATTTGGAGCCCCCTCAGGCCTATATCCCACTACTCAAAAACGCTGTTCAGGCATTGACCTGTTTTAATTGACACACAAAGAAAGGAGAGCCAATTGCCACCCATTCCACCATCATTTTTTTCACACAGAAAGTGACACGTTTGAAGAGAAGTTCTTGTTCACATGGAGAGTCCCTACACAAGCCAGAATCCTGATTTTCCAGCATCCTTGCCTGCACAGAGTCTCCACATGAATAGAAACATTTCCTCTTCAGATTTGTTGCTTTCTCTGTGTGTCAAGCAACACATGTAGTGTAACCAGGTAGTTAAAGCAATGTGGAGAGGGGCAGGGCTAGACTCACCTCTTCAGTTCTGACCAGTAACACCTGAATAATGCTCACAACTCATGGCAACAGGATTTGAGACCAAAAGGTACTTCCTCCCAGGTGTCTCAGAGGGCTCATCTACATGGACAGAATATGCCTGATCCCCGCCAGCTTATTCTGCTCATGGATCTGGCCTGTTGCTCCCCCATTACTTGTACAGAACAGGATGGAGACCAGGTGTCCATGCTGGCCAGTCTCTGCAGCCACCGTTGCCCACATCCCAGGTCAGCCAGCCCACAGCATGTGAGATCACATACTGCATGACTCCTTCCTGGGTACAGAAGAATGAGGCAGATGGCAGCTGCAGCGATGGTCTGGTGTGATGAAATTGGGCTGAGCTGGTATTTTTGCTGGCTGCAGCAGATTTAAACAGGGTTTTTTTTTTAAAAAAAATGGTGTAACAGGCCTTACCCTGTCTTCCCCCTGTCTTGGCCCCATCTTTGCCCTGGGGGTCATGAGGACTGCCCAGGGGCAAAATGGGGCAAAAGCGCTGCGTCATTAGGACTGCAGGGCTCAGAGATGGGGGCAAGATGGGGTAAACTGCCCATCTAGACAAGCTCAGAGTCTTCCATTTTTCTTGCAATTTGAATAGAATTCCCAGTGTTTTCTGTGGCAGACTGAAGGAGATCTTCCTCTCCAAACTGCACCCCAGCTGCTTTCATGCCACCAGTTCCAGACATCTTTCAGAGGTGAAACATATGCCTGGAGGCAGGTACATAAATTGAAATGGGAAAATGGTAGGTATGGAAACAATTAAGCAACTCTTCCCTCCCTACTCCTATTTGTCTTCCCAAAGCTGCTTTAACCTTCAGGGATGCTTTACATGTTTTGCCTGTAATTTGCCACCAGAGCAAATGTATAACTCTCTGGATGTGAGAAGCCCAAAAGCTAACTCTGTCTGGTATACCATTTTTTTCCAACATGGTACGTGTTTGTAATACTCCTTTAGAGTCCTTCTGAGACCTTTATGCTGAATGTGTGAAAATCAAAATGGCAATGAGATGCACAGGCAAATGCCTACATGGGACTTAAGGCAGACTTTGATTTGACCACAACAGTCACACATTTCTCTTATCAACTCATTTGAAGTGTGGTACTGAAGCAGGGTACTCCAGATCCCACAGACTGCCAAAAAGACAAATACAATGGGTCCAATAGCAAATCAAGCCTGAACTTTCCCTAGATGCCAAAATGACTAAGGGTTTATCTACACCAACAGAAAAATCCAGCTTACCTTCAGGTTTCCCTGATCCTGACCACAGACTTGTCTACAAGATCACCACACACACCAAGGTGAGTTTGGAAGCTCTGTCCACACACAGTTCTCCCTTTTGAACTCACTCCAGTCTTACCATTTGCAGAATGTATGACCATGGACAATCCAGTTTTCCCCCTCTCCCCATGCATGCAAATATACATATGTCTTTTCCCATAACTCAGAGGGGCTTTTGACATCTTATCAAGCAAAGGTATGCCCAGCTAATATTGATATAGGTATGCTGATAATGGGCTTCTCCGAACAACTGCCACATATGCAAAATAAATGGCAATGAAGGAACCACTAAAAAGTGAAATTGAAAGAGAGGTAGAGATTGCCTGGCCCAGAAATCCTCCTCCCGACCTCTTCTGCCCAGCTGCCGAAACTCCTCCCTGCCCCCATCCCCACACCAATGTCACAATGGAGCTCAGTACACACATACAGATGCACATATCCAAATTTTCTGTTCAAATCCAGAGTAAATCCCCACTTTTTTGGTGTGGATTAAAGCCTTAAGGTGCTGAAAAGTCCCAGGTTCAAGCTGTACATCATCTGGACAGCTCACAGTTAAAATGAAGTGAGATTATTTTATTTGGCCAGTGCAGACAAGCCCTAAGTGATGCTCATTAGAAAAGATGATAATACTTGGAAAAGGTGAAGAGAGTAGGAAAGAAGGAAGGCCATACTACAGGTGGATTGATTCCATCAAGAAAGCCACAGCCCTGAATTTGCAAGATGTAAACAGTATTGTTGAAGACCAGGGCTCATGGGGGTTTCTCATTCCTAGGGTTGCAATATGTCAAGGCCAACTTGATGGCAGATAACAACAACAGCAACAAACAAGACACAGATTTCTTTTATCAACACTACTTATTTATGAAACAATTGGTTCCACTTTCTCTTCCTATTTAGCAGTATTTCTAATTGTCTACCTCATCATCATTATCTCTGAGACTAACACTGAAGTTCTCTGATTCATTTTATCACTCACTTCCAAGCTGAGAGTCCTCTGAACAGTATGTCAAAAGAGACTGTTTTCTGAACACTTCTGACCTCAAATGTACCACAGTGAATCTTTCTAGCTCTTGAGACATATTTGCTGTTAACAGGCAGTGGGGTGGGGGGCACCGACAAGTTTTCTTTATTCTGGATGAAAATGAATGTTTTGTCAGACTGATAACATGCTATCATGGAAATGGTCAAACTGCTTTGAGATTATTTTGTACTTGGTGACATTTTTTACAACCCACCCTGATGCACACTAACAAAAAACTGTGCAAAAATCTTGCTTTTGTGCAGAATAGTTTTTGCACAGAAAACAGTGTGTACACAAACAAATTTTTCAAAAAAAGATTCCTAAATGTGAAAAAATGATTGAAAAAATGCACAAGAATGCTTGTAATCTTCCAGTGGAGATAAAACTTTTGAAATTATTTGTTCTTGCATATGAGAATGAAATAAGTGGAGACTTAGATCCTTACTACTGAACACACCAGAACACACCAGGTACTTGGAGAACTGGCCCCACCATCTTCACCCAATCATCTGGGTTGGCATACAGCATGGTTCCAAATAGCCCATGATCCAGCTGGCCTCATGCTTTAGTGTCATGATGTGGATAAGCCCAAAGAATCACAATGCCAAGCCTTAAAGCTGAGCACAACAAATAAAGAAAGAGGAAGGGGTTTCTATCTTATATTTTTTTTAATGAAAAGTGCTTATTTTTAGTTTTTATAATCTTATACTCTTTGGCCAAGGTAGTTGTACTAGGGTGTGGTACTTAGTAAACAACTGTGGCTTTGGGGATGAAATGAGCTGAAATAAAAGAGGGACAGAGATGTTCTTGCACGTATGAGTACAGCAGCCCGAATATGAAATTGACATAAAATCATGTAGCAAATGCACAGGGATGAAGGAAGGGCCATAGCACATTCCCCAAGAGCACCAGCTGTGAGCTGGGTTTCGGAGGATGTCTTCCAGTGTAGAGGACAGCGTGTGTGTGAAGAGACCGTGTGGGATCAGGTCTGTCTGGACTGGTGAAGAAGCAACAGTGAGTGATTCAGAGGTGGAATGTGAGGTCCCTTCTGATACTTTGGCACAATGATAACTCTGAGACTGGGGAAAGCCCAGAAACAGCAAACAGCTGGATAACAAACTTGCCTTACCTTCACCTTAGAGATGTTCTTGTGGACTCCCTCTCTCTGTAAGGAGTGCTGAGCTTTTCTATGGGGAAGAAAACTTGGAAAGGCTGAAGCTGGAAAAGCTGAGCCTAACATACTTGTGAAGCCATGCAGGCCTGCCTGCTATTATATTACAAGCACAGAAGGCTGAACTGTTGCAGTTTGAACCCAAATCTTTTGAGCCACTTCCTAAGTAGTGGGAAGCCTCCACCCTTGTCACATCCCTTATTAAGCTGCCTGTTGTTTGTTAGGTACATGTCAGCATATTGCTGGAATCCACCACTCAGTATGTACAGAGGTTACTAACACTGATGTACTTTCAATGCACATCTTCTTTCCCAATTATACAGTCCTACTACTGATTTATACAGTTGCTATGATTTATCCATGTTACGTTGTGTATTTCCACCTAGCTCAACAGCAGTTGCTTGAAACCCAAATGAGGATGAGAAATCAGGTTGGTATAATCATGTTGGTAAAAAATACCTCACAAGGAGAGATGACACATTCCTTCCCTAGCACTCCTGAGCTCTTGTAATTGAATATGCAGTCCCTGAGTTTCCATTTTACTTACGCACAAACAGTAGTCCTTCCATTGTGTGTAGCTTGAACCCGAACAACAGGCTAGAAGCAAGGTGATAAGAACTCACACATTTTCAGCAGTAGTGCTTTATGGCAGAACATGCCAACTCCACTGACATAGGTTTTACTGTATTCTTGCAGCATTTGAATTCATTAAATAGACATGCTGTTTTCAAGCATCTCGAGGACACAGATGTGAGATAGTCCAAAATGCAAGTTTTTTTAGTTGATTTAATTGTACCAATAAAAGTTTTCATCCTAAGATTTTCTGGCATATGTAATAATTGACATTTTCTGTATGATCTCAGGAGTGCCTCAGAATGTTATTGCTGTTCTCAGAATGCAGCAAGTCATGTCAGCCAGATTTCAAGGTAGAGGACTATCCTCTAAAACCCTGTCACTGGCAATGTATCATGATATATGCTGTGTCATTTTAACTGCAAATTTTACAGTGGATGACTAAGGAGATTTTCAGATGGGGGGGGGAACCCTGTGGAGATTAGGAGAGAAACAGGGCTGTTCCGCTTGCCAGTGCTCCGTTTCACACGCCCCAGTCCTCTTCCTGATCTCCCTTCGTTCTCCCTCCGTCCTGCTTTCATTTCCTTCCACTATTTTCCACTATTTTTTTACTAACAGAAACTTCCGTTAGTAAAAAATAGCAGAAGGAAAATGAAAGCAGGATGGAGGGAGAATGAAGGGAGATCTGGAGAAGGACAGGGTGTGTGAAACAGAGCATTGGCAGCGGAACAACCCCGTTTCTCTCCCAATCTCCGCAGGGGTTATTTCCCCCATCTGAAAATCTCCTAAGCAAACCAAAGTTTGTTTCCTCTCTTTCTTTGGCTGTTTATCTCCTGCCTCCTTTTTTGTCAGCTCCTGTTTCAATATGGGGTGCTGAGGAAACAAATCAGGGACAAGAAACACTTGTGAATTTGAACATAATGACAGGCCATGGTTTAAAAAGCCAGAGTTCATAAATCATCAACAAACTATGTCTTCTCATTTTTGACTCCATCATTCTGTTTAACAAACCATTGTTTATTTGTTTGCAGGGATGCTTTGGGATGCAACAACCACAATTCAACAAACCATCATCTATCACTATGTGCTTATCTGGCCAATGTGTTCTTGTTTCTGTGTGATTTGTCCATCAAGAACAACACTGTACCCTGGCTCTTCACAGTTTTAGGTTGTTCTTTTCACTGGAGCCACCAAGCCTTTTGCTTGCCTCAGATTCAAACTGCAGTTTAACTAAGTTTAACTTAGTTAAACTTGCAGTTTAACTAGCAGATTTTTACTCATTGATCGTGAGTAAAAATCTGCTAAATATAACGCTCAAATGTCCCAGCGGTACTGCAACAGTACCGCTAGGGACGGGCGTCATGCGAAACGGACGCCCTGCAGCGCTGCAGCCTCGCAACGTGGCGAGGCTGCTAGCATTGTTTTTTCTTTGTCCGAAAAAGTCCTTAGATACCTGATGGGGTACATCCTGCCATAGACTTACCATTTTGGTTTCAGAAAATGTAAATCAACATTGTGCAAACTAAATATATACATCTATACTATGAAAATGAAAGAAATGAAGAATCCAATGAAAGGAGAGGCAGACCTATTGTAAGTTTTGGAGATGAACCACTAATGTTGAGTTAATAATAATAATAATAATTTTTACCCCGCCCCTCTGTTAAAAACAATCAGGACGCCTTACAACAATTAAAATGCAACAAATCTGACTAAAATCCCTAAGCACCACCCACCCCCACCCTCCCCCATAAAAAGATATTAAACTAATATAAAATTAAAAACCACCTAACTAAAATCACATAAAAAAACCAAATACAAGCAAGACTAAAAGAGGCCAGGAGGTGCAGCTCCTGAGGCCGGGATCTAATCAGGAAAGGCCTGCCGAAAGAGATCCGTCTTTAGTGCTTTTTTAAAAGCTACTCAAGTTCGTCATCTGACGGATCTCGTTCAGCAAGCCATTCCATAATTTGGGAGTTGAACACTTTGTGCTCCCTCCTCCTTCTCTTGGGCTTCACCTTTTAACCATCTCAACCATGTCTGTAGTGGTGGCACTAGGGGTGTGTGTAGAGGCTGAACCCTACCAGGTGACACTGTCGTGGGGAGGGATAACACCACTCTTAGTGACACCACAGCATGTCTGCTGTTCCAGGAGTTCTCAAGACTCATTTTTTCACTGTACTCCAGACTCCAAAATCCATGCTTTACCACTCAGGACCAAGATCCACACTAATTTTGTACTAAATTATCTGGGAATTAAGTGCAATGGCTAAACAAGTTAACAAGCAACCTGTGGATTGCCCCTCCCATACCCACACACTCAATAATCTCTGGGGTGAATTAAGAATGATAAAGAGAAAGTTATCACTAGATTTCTACACCCCCCCTCACTAAATGGAGAAGGCTAGAGCAAAATTTATCCCATCTCCCAAATGGGAGTTGATTTGTAGGGAAATAAGCCATTTTTAAAAAAGTTCAGAAACATATTGTATGTGGTGGCAGCTCAGTAGTTGTCAGTAGCCATAAAATAAAGCTGGAGTTGTGTGTTTTTTAAAGAGGAGGAAGAAGAAAGGAATACTGTACTACTGCTGCTCTCTCTAATGTTGTTGCTGCTAATCCAGCCTTCCTCACATGGACTCCAACTCCATCACCCCAGACAACCCTAAGTCTTTTGAACATTTTTATGCTTCCCACTCAAAAAACGGAGGGGGGCAACCACAATCATTCCCTCAGCATCCCATTTTGCTGTCTGTAGATGGGATGATAACTTTTCATATTGATTGGTTGATTAATTGGAGGAGGGCTGGTTCTTCAGCTCTTCTTTGCTGAAACCCCAAGTTCATTGTATTTGAAAAAAAATTGCTCCTGCTGTTCTACAACAAATCAGTTCTAACACACCACTAACTACAATCTCTGACTGCCTATTATCACATAAGGCTCATATTCCGGAATTGCAGCAAGATAGTAGCAGATGTGGCCCTTACTTTGTCCTGTTGCTGTCTTGCTGTTCATCTGCTTCTGTAGTGCATCTTATCATTGACAGGGAAAACCTGTCAAGAGCTTCCAATATTGCTGCTATGACAGCATTCCCCTCTGTGCAATAAGATACTTCCATGGCTGTAGCAATATGAAGGAAGTCACATGGCATGAGGGGGCCACATTACTCTCTCTCCTCCTCTCTCCCCCTCCCCCTCGCTATTCCAAGCCAGCAAAAATGGCTTTTTCTCCACACTTTTTCTTTCTTTCTTTCTTTTCTTTGTATTTATGGGGAAACAATAAAATAAAAATATTTTTAAATCATTTCCGCATAATTACACAATCACGGCAAGAAAGGAAGGAAGGAAGGCACGCATGTGCTGAGTGGTTACTGAGCTGGTGTGATATGACAGAAATTGCAATTAAAACAAACCCTTTGTCAAGATATTAGAGAAAATTTATACAAAATGTACTTTAGATGGCATTTATCACCACACCAATTATCAAAAATGTATAAGAACATATCAAACAACTGTTGGAAGTGCAATGAAAATAATGGAACATTCTATCATATGTGGTGGAGCTACAAGATTGCTACAAAATATTGGAAAGGAATTCAAAGAACCATTGAAGAAATATTAAATATTTACATTCCTTTTGAGCCAGAGGTATTTTTACTGGGGCTGGTAGATGATAATGTAGAGAAAGTGCATGGTAAACTACTTTTTTACATGTTATCACAGCAAAGATGGCATATACTAGACTCTGGAAAAACAAGGAGTATCCATCAACTGATCAATGGTTGGAGAAACTTTATGATGTAATTGGATTAGATAGGTTAACAATGCTTCTAAAAGAGAAAAGTATGGAAAAACATATTGAAGACTGGAACAAAGTGTCAAAATATTTGGAAATTAGATGGGGCAAATTTGCGGCAATCAAAATATAGGGGTAAAGAGATAATCATTTCATATAAATTAAAGAGAAAAGAGTTTTTATAAGAGTTAGATAAAAAGGAAAAAGAATCAGAGAGAGGGGAGATAAGAATACATGTTTATAGAGATTTAGAGATAAAGGGATATATAGATAGATAGATAGATAGATTGTAATACAAATATAAAAGTTGAAAAAGACATAAAATAAATGAAGTATACAAGGTAAATTACTTGAGAATAAGATGCATATAAGCAATGACTCATAATGAAAGGGATAAGCCAGGTAGGAAGCCAAACTGAGTGGAAGAAATGAAAGATAATTGAATGAAAGATAGAAATAAGTAGAACAGAAATCATTTGGTTAAAGCTTTAATAGGAGTACTAGAGATGAGTTTGGTTGTATGGCTGTAGTCTATTTTATGTATATGATTTATAAAACTAAAGATGTCGGATGATGTATATGTATTTGTAAAGGAAGACTGAATGGAATAAAATTAAATTAAAAAAAAAAAAGAAATTGCCAAAAGAGAACAATTGTGGCACACTCACATGACTGTGCCATAGTTTTGGCTTCAATACCAGTACGTTCCCATTTGCTTCACTAACACGATTGCTGTGAGAAAGGAGACAGGTGTGATAATGCCCTTTGTCCAATGAGAAACTGCTGTCCAGAGTAACAAACCCAGTTTTCTCTGCCTTACTGGCAGTATGAATCCATGGCTAAGTTTTGCTTTACTCTGTTAAGAGCTGCTGCTTGTACAGAGCCAAGAACTCAGTCCTGTGGAGTACCTGCTACCTAGCCCACTCTTATCATCTGTTAGCTGACTGCTCATTTACCACATTGAAGAAGACAGGTTTAATTATTCTAAAACAGAAAGAAAACATTACCCTACTTAAGGCTGCTTTAATAACTTTACTATTACATGATCTTTGATACCAAGTTACATCTCAGCCCTGGTAGCACATAGCCAATTGCTTCATCCTTTTTACATGACTCATTTCTCATAATTAAAGGTACCAAGACTCAAGCCTTCCAGGAACAAGCCTTTCCCTTCACCCTAGATATGTGGAACCAACTGTTTTTACTGGATAATGAGGGAGAAACATATTCTCAGAAACATAATCTTCATAATCTTGGGCTTTTGAATGAATTCTAAGTTTCTGGTGCTAAAGGCAAGCTAGTGGTCTGACTGTTGGACTGTGGCTGGGGTTGAATCTCCTCCATAGCTATAAACGTCACAGGGTAAGCTTGGGCCAGCCAGTATACCTCAACAGTGTTACTATAAGAATACGAATGAGGATGACAATATCCAGCACCTTGATCTTCTTGGAAGAAAGGTGCAATATAAATGTACAACTATTGATACTTGGGTTAAGTTAAAGCCTGAAAAGTTTTGTTTTGCTAATGATGCTTAGAAGACCAACAAAAGTGGTAAACTAGGGAGATTCTTCAAAGTTTCATATTGCAGTCTCTTCGTACACCCTGCTTGCATCCTCTGCCCCATTTCATTTCCTTGAACCTTCTGGTTTAACCTTTCCCAGACTCAAAACCCAAACTTTACACTCATTCTAACTCTGGAGTCTGTGTTTCTGAGTCTGTTCTGAGAAGGGGGTTCACCTTTCAGAGGGACTCAATGGCCATATGAAGAAGTTGTACACAGGGCCTGGAAAGGTTACTTGGGGAGACTACAGTTCCCAGGATCCCCAGATAGCATTGCTGAGAGCCATGATGGCTGGGCAATTCCGGGAGCTATAACATTTACTGTTTAAAAGGACAGTGTGTGTTTTTTAATGCCTTTTGGTTAAAGGTATGTTTTTATTTACTCTCCCTCTCAACAATTGTATGTGGTAGAAGCTTTCTTTGCAACAGTGAAATCCATCATTATTCAGATTGGTTTTCAGAATAAGAAAATGCCAGACTATAACCTCATATTGTAGAAATCTAAAAAGTATAGGCTTCAGTTAAATGTGACAACGGCATTGCCATGTTTAATGCAAGGCACGAAGTGCCATCATTGCACATGCATTGCCCCACCCAATCATTGGCTGAAGTCAATAGGGACAACAGATCACAACATGGTGGCATCCTGTCATGTGTTATGTTAAACTAAGCATTGTGTGGAAGAAAGGAGGTGTGTGTAAGGAATGGTGGCAGGTCCATGCAAAGTTACATTCTGCATCTGGGATGTGAAGTCTACTATTCCAATTATGTAAATCTCTGAAAGAAACTGAGAGCTTGGAAAAGTTACAAGCCCCCAAATCACTCAGGTAGCATGGCTGGTAGCCATAAGCAAGGAAGTCTATTATCCAAATTTCACATGCCACATGAAGTTAGTAGATTATCTCTGAAAAGCCACTATTCCCTTGCCCTCCTCCCCACTTTCAGTATGGGAATAATAATACTCATTGGGTGGGTGAGTGGTTACTAATTGAATGAAGGTGAGCTGCTCTGAATGCTCGAAAGCAATCTCTAAATATGATAATATCACATTCAAATGAGACAAGGACATAAATCCTATTGTTAGTCTGAACTAGAGTAATGAAACAATGAGATTTACCTATATATTGACTCAACACTCAAAAATTGATTCAAAGGATCTATTCTATTTAGAACTAACTTATAGGATTCAGGCCAAAAATTTCTTTAATAAAGTACAATGAATGTCAAGGCTTTCATAAAAGTTGCTGTGTAGATTTAAAACAACTGTAGAAGAATTTGTTTTTCCTTGTCAGGAATTCCAAAACAATCAGGATCTAATTCTTCTGGATATGTGATTTCCTAACAGTGATCTCCTTTATAATTAGTGCTGTTTTCATATGAACATTGCCACACATGTGATTGCTGCAGGGGAAAATTGGGGTTATGCAAGTGATTCCTGCAGCAAATAATATGCAACAAGCATGTGTACATACATTTATAAACACCCAAGCATGCAGTTCTAGAAAGCCAGTTTGCACCAGAAGTATGCAAATGGATATGTGTACTTGTATGGTGCCACCATATTATGTATTTGTTGTGGGATACACTCTATCCTATGAGGTGATGGGGTTCTTTCCTACAGGAATCACATGGCCTATCCTTATGCTTTAAGACAATGGTGGGGAACCTGAGGCCCTGGAACTAAATTCAGCCCTCCTAAGTTTCCAATCAATCCTGCTCCATTTTTCCAAGATGGTTGTACAACCTTCCCCATGGCACCACCATTTGGTAAATTTTCCAGCTCCATTTATTTCCCATTCCGAAAGGCTGAAATGTCTCTCCTAAAGGTAAAGAGCTTTAAGCTAAAATATGCTGGAATTTTTGGTCCAACATTTTTTACTTTGGCCCCACCTACCACTGGAATGCACTCCCTGAAGAACTTCTCTGAAATTACATTTGGCCCTTTGGTATGAAAAAAGAAAGTTCCCTACCCTTGCCTTAAGAAAAGCAAGGAGATGTTCTTAGCAAGGTCTAACAGCAGCAGTCTGTAAATCCATGCCATCTGTGTCACTTGCTAGAGGTGTAGGCAGCACAGAAGGGAGAATTCCATTTCTCCTATCCTACATCTTCTGTGTATTAAAAATACTGTTTATCTCATTAATTATTAGTTATTCAACTAATTATGCAGTAATAGGACTGCTGTGCTGCAACAACTACAATGAAAGGCCATTTCTCAAACACATTCTTAGTGCTATTTAACCTCTGGGCCTGTTGAGACGTTACTTGGCTTCTGGAAGTCTACATCATGTGGGATTAGGAAGAGGAGATAGGCTCAAATGATACCCTCATTGCCCTTAGTCCACACCCATCTGTACAAGAGGAAAACAGCTTTCACAGCCAATACACCCATGGCCATTTTCCTCCTGTCACAACTGACTATGCGGGTATAGTGACACAGGTATAAGCTACCCACAGGTCTCTGGCCTTTGTCTCTCGATGGACAACATTGGTGACAATGGGGGAATAATTCCTGCCATTTTCAGAAGCCCTCTCCTTTTCTAACTGCCCCAGCTTCCCTAAGTGTGCTCTCTTTTTCATTGATTTCACTTTCCAATTGAAGTTTAGAAAATGACAGAAGATGTGGTTGGAAGCTTACAGCAATAGTGTTTCATTGTCTTAAGCACTGTTGTAACAGCAGGAAGTGTGAATGGAGGAAGTTAGCAGGGAGAATACTATTCAGTCATTGTAACTTTGGAAAACTGTGATTATGATCCAATGGATGGTATAGAAGGATGATGATGCAGAAGGTTGCTACTTAATTTTAAAGTTCCCTATGTTGTACAGTTGTCCCTCCGTATCCATGGATTTTGTATCCACAGATTTAAGTATTCACGCCTTGAAAATATTCTTTAAAAATAATAATCCTAAATGCAAAGTTTGATTTTGCCATCTTATATAAGGGACACCATTTTGCTATGCCATTGCATATAATGGGACTTGAATATTCACGAATTTTGGTATCCACAGGGGGTCCTGGAACCAAATCCCAGCGAATATGAAGGGACAACTGTATACTTAAAATAAGGTTACACATTTTTAAACACATGAGACAAAGAACACAGGGTACTTGGTTCTCAATATGGGACATTTTAATGACATGGTAGAAGAAAGGCAGATTATAAACAACTATAGCTAAATATTGGTTAGCTAAATGTGTGTATATGTGTGTGTGTGTGTACATGCACAATATTTTAACTATATAAAAATGCTTTGCTCTGGTAATACTGAGCATTCAATGTTTTAAAATTCAGTTATTCTAATTTGTTTTGTTTTGTTTTGTTTAAATAATTGTCAGGGGCATACTTTTTATTGATGATTCTTGTCAACCCATTTATGCAGTAACAGCTTCTATCTGTGATGTTTTTGCAATACATTTTGAGAAATAAGACCACATCAGACAGTGTCTTCTAGTAATCTAGTGGACACACAAGTAATCTATAAAGATTTAGGCCAAACAATACCTAATGCTGATGCCTTTTACCTAGATAAATGTCAAAACCCTATAAAATGTGTGCACAGGTAGAGGGGGTTTAATGCACACTAGGGGGCTTGGAAGGAGGGACTGTTGAGTCTTTCTCCCACCTAAATGTGCTAATCCACCACAAAAAAATGCTTCTCTCTCTTTGTTATTTGTTTATTTGTTGGCTTGCTTGCTTTCCTAGTTGAGGCTTTGAAGATACAGCTAGCCAGTGTGGATTGAGAAGCAAGGAGTCTGCCTCAAGGCCATGGAAATGTCACTGGGCTTTTCTAAAACCATGAGTGGGCATTTGGTCAACCCAACAGCAATGTTATCATGTGCCTATTTTAGAGCAAAAATAGATTCTCAATTTCTTCTTCCAAATTAAACATCATAAATAGTATTCTTTCAATCATGAGAGATTATAAGCAGAAATGAGAAGGTTTTAAAAACAGAGTACAAAATATAAATAAGGCTGAAATCACTTGTCTATTCATAGCAAAGCAAGCTGCAAGAACTGGTTTTTCAGGATTTGGGTGGAGAAGATTCTGTCTTCAAAAGAATTTATCCTTAAAACTTCAGGTAGCATAGAACCAGTCCATTACTATGTCAGAATGCTGATTTGTGTAATTTTTGTTTTCTTACCAGCATACCAACGGCTCCCTGTTTCTGCACAGAGAGATTTTCAAACAATCTAAAAAGTTACTTCTAATTACTGTATTTTCGACAAAGAAGCACCTCTCTGCATAGAAAGTGTGTTATGTTCTTGAAATGAAGGAGACAGTTAACTCTCAGTTAGCTTTATTTCCTCCATATCATAATCTTCTCTTTAAAGCCTTGACACTGGTTTTCTAATTCCCTGCCTATAACAAGTTGTGGTACATTTTCCCCATTATACCACATAGGATATTGTTATGTATAATTTTACTGCTACTAATATCTTCTACATACGACACCAAGCAAAAGGATTAAGTGGTTCGTCTTCCAAGTACAGTGCATAGTAGACTATCATTTTAAGTAAACAACAATAGGGTGGGGAAATGCGTCTAAACATTACATTCTACAATCACGTTCTACTAAATTCTTGCAGTGAGGCTGTAACCCCAGCTTTTGTATAAACACTTTGAGATGCCACCAGACATTCAGAATGCACTAGGGCATAAGAAATATAAATGGGAAATGGGAGAGAATAACAGAAACATAATAAAAGTTGCCCCCTATATCCCAAAGAGCGTCTCAGATTGGCTGCTGTAGGTTGAGTCATCTTGGAACAGTTTGCCCTACAAAAATTCACACTATGTATTAAAAACAATGCTTACCTTTTTATACCATCAGTAAGAAAATCCAGAACCTGGTGGCACTTTTGGTGATAACCTGTTGTGGCAGTGCTGTTTACAGAAGAGCTGTGGTGCCGTCCATCTGAGAGTCTTAACAGCTTCAAGGCTCCTCTACCAAAGGCTGAGTCATTTAGGGAGGGAAAGGGAGGTGTGGAAAAGGGAGTTCACCTTGTACACATACCAATTCAGTCAAAATCCACTTGCATTTTATTTATTTATTTATTTATTTATTTTTCTGCTCTTCTATCTGCTCTGCTGTTTCCAGAAATGCACAGATAGAACGGGGCAGAGAGTGCAAGCAACATGCCATGCACAAAAACAGGTTGTTCTTCATAACAACACTGTGTGTGTGTGTTTTCCTTTGGTTTTTTTCCCCCCCTCTACACCTTTAATCCCAGAAAAAGGACAGTCTTAATTTTCACTGTGCAATGGGTATGTCTCTTCAGAAGGAAATTTAAAATATTACACATCGGTATTTTTTAAAGAGTGCAAGACATCGTCAGAGAAATAACATGACAGAAATGTACATAGTATCTAACTCTGGGCTACAGCTGGAGGAAAATTTAATCTGGGATATCTTCCTGATTTGCTAAATTTTCTCAACTCTAAATAAATAAATGAGCTTGAGAGCTACAACCATTGTGTATAATGAAAGAATGGTCTTAAATTATCCATTTTGGCTGGGATCCTGTTGGTACATAATGCTAGCAGCTCCACTTTCTCTGGAGTCATGAAGCGGTGGTGAGGGAAGCTGTGGTGGTTGGTGGCTTCCATGTCACCTAGATGGTGAACCTGCTCCCTGTTTTAGTCCTAACTGTAAAAGAGCTATCCAGGGTGCTGAACCCTATGTCCCAAATACACTCAGAACCTTAAATAACTCTTTTAAAGAACAGACAAAAAGCTGGAGGAGATTCACTGGTCCACTGACATGGAAGTCACTGGCCACGGATGGAGGGGAGGAAGCAACAATCTGCTGGTGCTGAGACCTACTTCTACAGTGCCACACTGGCTTTTCCCTTGGGCTGCCACTGCCTACAATGGTGTAATTATGCTGGCATAGCCAACAGGACTCTGGGCAATGTCTCGTGACCAGCAACCATTCCAAGTATTTTTCTTTCTCCATGCTCATACAAAACCCATCCTGATTATGATGCTGTTTCAGAAAATCCCTCCAGTTCCCCATTCCTCTGTTTTTGTGGCCCTTTTTCTAAAAAATAAAATTAAAAATCCTTTATTCATCTACCCTTCCTTCAGATTCTTCCTGTTCTGCATTCTTTTTCCATTCCTCTTGCCTGTGTCATCAATGTACTTTTTCTCCCTTATAGCCCAGAATCTTTTGCCAGTCCTCAGCTTCCAAATGTGACATTTTTATACCAGTCAAGACAATGATTTTCTCTTCTTCACTGAAGTTAAACTACGATCTGCTTAGTTCCCTGCACCACTGAACACTCCATGCCACCACACCAGTGCAGCCAATAATGGCCAGAAACTTCACAAGCACTATTAGATGGGATCTTTCCCATTGATTTTTATATGAATCAAATTGCAGTTTGCATCTCTTTAGTGCACTTTCCAACATTCTCCCTCCTGCCAGCAGCAGTATTATGTAGGCAAACAGAAGGGGGGGAATAATTTCTTGTCTACCTTATGTCACAAGATGGTTGTAGGGATCATAAGGAGAGAGAATTCCCCAAGCATGCTGTAAGGCCTACACACATTCCATGTGATGATTCTTGCAGCAAGAGTAAGCAGTATGTATTTAATGATTGACGCAGAAATGACGAGACCACACACATAAGATTGGGTTGAAATACGGGCCACTTTATTGATAGATATCGTATTTATTGTGATTTTCTTGTGGTATGAAAAGGGGGGAGATCCCTCACGGGGGCACACACATGGGCGGTTGGTCACCACCGACCTAACCCCCAGCGTCCCTGGGCGACTCACCTGAGCCCCACGGGGGATCCCGGTAACCGGGGTTCCCCTTGGGCGCCATCTGCTGGAGGGCCCCGCATCAGGAAGGAAATCCCTAAGCCACATAGCTTCTTTGAAGGATCTCCCCCCCGAGGCTGACCCTAAGGATACCCTACATCCCTGTACCCTATCCATTCGGGACGCCGGTACAGTTCAGTGAAGGATATCCTACCACTCAATTTGAGGTTGCCATAGGTGAACGCCAAATTATCATCTCCCCGCTCCCTGCCATAGATAGGGGCAAGTGTCCACTTAGCCCCTATCCCCCAAGAGGGAAGCTAACACAGCCCTCACCCCCAATCGCATACCATCAAGGAAGAGCTGTATCCCCATATCCGACAAGTGGACCCCGTCAACCCGATAGAGTTCCGGGCGTTTATATGAAATGCCTGGGTACTGAATGAAATGGCCAAGGCCTTCATTAAGAGCCCTGTGAACCGCTTTGTTCACTTTCTTTCGAGCAATATCCAACAGCTTGGGGGGACCGTCACCCGGGTAGGATAGTCAAGGGACGATGTCAGACCAAACCAGAGCAGTACGCGGCCACGCCGCCTTAATCCGCCGCATGTCAGCCAAAGCCTGTATCGCCAAAGCTCTGCCCTTCAACAGGCCGAGATCATTGCCGCCGAGGTGGATAACCAGGACATGCGGGAGAGGTCCACGACGCTCCTGTAACAGGAAAGAGATTAAACCATTCCATCTCAAACCCCGTTTGCCAAGCCATTCGATGGAAGCAATGTGTCCCAGACCCAGCTGCGGACCCAACGGGCTCCTCTTGGCATGTCTTGCTGCCCAATACACAAAGCTGTGGCCACAAATCAGTACCCGGTACCTCCTATCTGAAAAAGAAAGCATATACAATCAATTGCATAGTGGACGTACATAGCCTTTGTAGGCCGCAGACTTCCAACGCCCCAATCGTTTGATAGCCTCGGGCCGCATCCCCATGGCGGCGGCCGTTGAAGCAGCGCCGATCCTAAATGAGTGCGAACAAAAACGCACTCCTCCCAAGCCCAGGCGGGTCAAGGCCTTAGTGGTAATCGTCCAGAATTGATATTTGGTCAACGGGGACCCATCGGCGTGACAGAAAAGGGGGCCAGGCACCGGAGGGCGCAACTTCAAAAACTCCCGAAGGGCCACTACGGGACAAAGAGTCGAATCGTAACACACGCGTAGGGTAACGTTGCTACCCTTGCCCAACTGGTCGGTTTTGGATCGCCTAATCGTTAGAGTGACATGCTTGGGGCCCACGGTTACGTCGCCCACCCCCAATGCAAGACCCGCAGAGTCCTTTTTGGACGCCACCACCAGCTCGCTGATACGTAAAGCCCCGAAAAAGGCCGTCAATGAAGCGGCATGGAGCAATGCCACCTCAAAAGGGGTTGAACATATGTTAGGCCACATCTGGAAAAGGCCTTTGAGAATGGCAGGTGAGAGGGGTTGCCTATCATCCGTCGCCTTGCCCCATTGTCTGGCCCAACCCTCTAGAGCCTTCCGGATCCTAAAGTCGGAGGTGTTGTCTTGCAGGCCTTGGGCCTTACTCCAGAAGGCCAAGGCGGCCAATCTGGACCTAATAGATTGGGGGGCAAGTCCTTTATTCTTAAGGGAAACACAGAAGTGTAACAGGTGAGGGACAGGAACTGGCCAAGAATTTGGGAGACGCACAGAGTCCCTAAACTCAAAAAATTCCTGAATAGAGCGCTTGTACACCCTCCTGGTGCTTGGAGCGATGGAGAGGCTAATGGCCTTCACTATCTCACCAGTCCAAGCTCCCACAAATCCTCCGGCATCGGGTCCGGCATCTCGGCCGCGCCTGGAGCTAATCGCCTGAAGCGGTCCATCTGCAAACGGGAGAGAGCATCGGCGATGCCGTTGTCCACTCCCACTACATGGGACGCAGTAAACAGAATGTTGTACTTGAGGCATTGGAGGGTGAATGCTCTAACCAAATTCATCACCCTTCTGGATTTGGAAGTGAGAGAATTTACCACCTGAACCGTGGCCATATTGTCACACCAGAATCGCACTGTGGAGTTGGCAAACTCATGCGGCCACAACTTGACGGCCACTAGGATAGGGAAAAGTTCCAGGAAGGTGAGGTCCGCCGTGATGTCCGAACCCGCCCAGGAGCTCGGCCATTGTTCAGCGCACCACCTCCCGGCAAAGTAGACCCCAAAACCAAGTGAACCTGAGGCGTCTGAAGACACCTTAAGGGCATCGCCTAAACGCAATTCGTCCCTCCAGAAGGAGACCCCGTTAAACTGCTGAAGGAAATTATGCCAGACATCCAGATCCAGCTTAATTTCACGGGTGATACGGATCCTGTGATGCGGCAAGGAGACTCCAGCGGTGGCATCACATAGGCGCCGGAGGAAGGGCCTGCCCGGCGCTATCACTTTGCATGCAAAATTAAGGTGGCCAATAAGTTCCTGGAATTCCCTGAGTGTGGCCTTGTTGCGTTGAAGAAAGTCGATGACCCTGAGCAGGAGATCATCTATCTTATCCGAGGGGAGGCGGCAAAACTGATTCACAGTGTCAGTCTCGATGCCCAGAAAGGCCAAACGTTGACTTGGGCCCTCAGTTTTCTCCTGAGCTAGCGGAACCCCCAAGACCGCCATAAGGTCTTGGAACCGCTCCATAAGGAAGCGGCAAACCCCTGTGCCGAACTGCCCCACAAAGAGGAAGTCGTCAAGGTAGTGAACAACCCCTTGATGCCCAGTGTGATGCTTTATCGCCCACTCCAAAAAGGTACTGAACTTCTCAAAGGCAGCGCAGGAAACAGAGCAGCCCATAGGCATCGCCCGATCCATATAGTAAAGGCAGTCAAATGAGAAGCCCAGTAGTTCGAAATCGTCTGGATGAACAGGCAACAGGTGAAACGCAGATTTAATATCACACTTGGCAAGTTCCGCCCCGAGGCCATACCGCTTGACGACCTTAACTGCCGCATCAAAAGAGGTGTAGTGAACGGTACATAGTTCGGGCGGAATGAAATCATTAATGGATTGGCCCCTTGGATAAGACAGATGATGGATCAATCGGAATTCGCCCGGTGTCTTCTTTGGGACAACACCCAAAGGAGATACCCGCAAGCAAGGAGAGGGAGGGTGCTCAAACGGGCCCAAGACCCGACCTTCCGCAACCTCCTTCCGAATTTTATTTCTAACCACATGTTCTAAACCCCGCACAGATTTAAGATTGGGTGCCATATAAGGCCTGCGCACCCCCTGGTAAGGAATGCGCAAGCCCTCGTGGAACCCGTCCAGGAGGTACTGAGCTGCCGACCGATCCGGGTACACATACAGCCAGGCAGCCAGAACCTCCAGCCTAATTGGACTGGGCCCCTTTTCCCTGAGGAGTGGGGTTGTTGGGGCCTTTCTTACCTCCTGGTTGGTCCCTGCCAAATTGACCCCTACCTTTTGGGCAATTGCGGAACGAGTGTGAGCCACCGCAGATGGAACATTCATGTCGAAAGGCACACGGGCGGCGAGAGCATGTACCTCTATACCCAAACTCCCAGCATAACAGCCGGCGAGAGGGCGTCGCAGGCTGATTAGGCTGATTGGGCTGAGAGGCCTGGCGGGATGAACTGCCAGGGCGGGCATTCTGCAAAAGGTGGCTGCTCTGTGCACGATCCCCCCATATGGGCCGGCTGGGTGACATAATTTGTAACCACAAGTGTGAGTTGATAATATCCCACCTCACGGTAGGATATGAGGCCGCCATTTGCCGGAATGCCTCATCGTATTGAAGCCAAGCCGGGCCCGCAAAATCAACATACGCCCTGTAAATAATATCCAGGTATCTGATGAGGGCATAAGATTTGTGTGGCTGGCTGTGGGAGACCACTCCAGCATAAATGAGGAAGCCAGCCAACCAGTTGGACCAATTCCTGTCAACCCGCCTTTTCTTAATTTTCTCCCTTTCCCTGTCATCCAAATCATCTTTCTCCTTCTTCTCCAGTTCACGGAAAAGGAGGGAGAAAATATCAACATACTCCCCCTTCAAAATCTTCTCTTTGGTATCGGGAGCCAAATGCTCGCCCAAAGCTGGGGCCTGTTCCAAGCCTACAGGAATGTGAGGAAGGCCCATGGTCGGCTGGCCGCCTGGGGGAGGCGAGGCCAGCGGGTTCCTGGGGTAGGGGGACCCCAAAGGCATAGGCGGGTACCAACCAAACATGGTGGGCGGGCTTCCTGGGGAGGCGGCAAACGCCTGAGTACCGAGATCAGTGTTGGGGTCAGGTTGGCTCCACGGCCACGCTTGTGGAGTGTAATTGTTAGTGTCTTGAATCGACTCACCCTGAGGAAGCGACGCCGGCTGTGTACTCGGACCTTCACCTGGAGATTCATCCCCGTCCTGAGTATTGCGAGGCGCCGTGTCCCCCTGATCTTCCAATGCCTGTATGCGAGTAAGAAGTTGGTTAGCTACCTCATTAGACAGGCCCCCTTCATTATCCCTGGCAGGCCGCTTCGGAGGCCTAGGAAGACGAACGTCCTCCAAGGCCTGCAAGCAATCCAAAATTTGCTGCAACGTATTCTCAATCGTGTCCCTCGGGGGGGCAGGATACACTGGCTCCACCGGGTCACTAGGGGGGGCAGGCTCGACTGGTTCGACCGGATGCCGAGGGTGGGCTGGTTCCGCTGGCACCTTGCCCTTTCCTCCTTTCCTGGCCTTGGGTGCCATGACTCTGCAGCAAACAAAAGGCACAGAAACTATTAGTGATAGTAAGCCGATGCCAAGTACCAGCCAACCGACGGGAACCCAAAAACCAGGAGAAACCGCAGGCTAAAGAAACTGAAGGACAAACGAATAAGTAAGAAATTGAAAGTAGAATAAAGCAAAGAAACCAATAGCCAATTAATATTACCGATTGAATCACCAATGCAAACAATAGAATGTGCAGCAACAGAGGGAAAAGGATGTCAAGAATTGCAACAAGCAGGGATCCAGAAGCAACCAGTAATTGCTACAAATGCAAGTAATCAAACAAAAGCAAGTAAATATAAAGTAAGTAGGCAAGTAAAGGCAAGTAATTGAGAGAATGCAACAATAGGCAAAGGAATATAAACAAATGTAAACTAAACCCAAGGAGCCTAGTAAAACAGATCACCAATTAACTCGAATTGATATAAATAGAACCAATAAATTCCAATCCAGGAATGTAAACAAATCACCAAGCGGAACAATTGATTAAATTGAAATGAAATGAATGAACAACCATTTAAAATCAAATCACCAAGTTGATCAACTGATTAAATTGAATTGAAATGAATGAATTGATCACCAATTAACTCGAATTGATATAAATAGAACCAATAAATAGCAATCCAGGAATGTAAACAAATCACCAAGCGGAACAATTGATTAAATTGAAATGAAATGAATGAACAACCAACTAAAATCAAATCACCAAGTTGATCAACTGATTAAATTGAATTGAAATGAATGAATTGAATGAAATAAATGAACAAAAACCAAATAAGATCGATTTAACTTAATAAAACAACCAACAATCCCGGAATCTGAACAAATCACCAAGTTGATCAATTGATTAAATTGAATTGAAATGAATGAATGAAATTGAAATAAAATGAACAAAAACCAATTAAATCGATTCAACTAACTTGAATTAATTGCATTAATGAATTGAATTAATGGAATTAATCGAATTAAAGTAAATGGCCCAAAGGTGTGGGGGGGGCACCACGTGGTGCCAAACAATCAAAATGGCCCAAAGGTTGGGGGGGCCACGTGGCGCGGCCCGAAAGCAATGGAAGCCGGGCCCAAAGCCGAGGGGCGCCACGTGGTGCGGCCCAAAAACAGAGGCCCGGATTGGGCGGCCGAAAAATGAGGGGGGGGAATGGAAGCCGGGCCCAAAGCCGAGGGGCGCCACGTGGCGCGGCCCAAAAACCGAGGCCCGGAGTGGGCGGCCCGCGCGGGGCGCAGGAGGAAGCAGCCGGGCCCCGAGCCGCACCTCTCAACAGTGGGGAGGGGCGGCGGATCGAACGGCCAGGCCGGGGCAAGCGGCCGGGTTCCCCAGAGGGCGCAGGAGGAAGCAGCCGGGCCCCGAGCCGCGCGGCTCAACAGTGGGGAGGGACGCGGAGCGAGCGGCCGGGCCGGGCTTCCCAGAGGCGAGCAAGCAGCGGAGCAAGCAGCGGAGCTCTCCTGGAGAGAGGGGGGGCAGCGGGGCAAGCGGCCCAGAGCCCAGCGGCCAGGCGAGGAGCCGCGCGGCTCTCCTGGAGAGGGGGGCGCGGCGGAGCAAGCGGCGGAACCGTGCGGCTCTCCTGGAGAGAGGGGGGGCTGCGGGGCAAGCGGCCCGGAGCCCAGCGGCCAGGCGAGGAGCCATGCGGCTCTCCTGGAGAGGGGGGGGCGCAGCGGAGCAAGCGGCGGAACCACGCGGCTCTCCTGGAGAGAGGGGGGGCTGCAGGGCAAGCAGCCCGGAGCCCAGCGGCCAGGCGAGGAGCCGCGCGGCTCTCCTGGAGAGGGGGGGGCGCGGTGGAGCAAGCGGCGGAACCGCGCGGCTCTCCTGGAGAGAGGGGGGCGGCGGGACAAGCGGCCCGGAGCCCAGCGGCTCTCCTGGAGAGGGGGGGCGGCGGGGCAAGCGGCCCGGAGCCCAGTGGCCAGGCGAGGAGCCGCGCGGCTCTCCTGGAGAGGGGGGGCGCGGCGGAGCCCAGCAGCAATGGAACTCAGAGCCCAGCAGCAATGGGGCAGGCAACAGAGCACAAGAGCAAACAAACTGAGCACAATGTAACAAAAGAGGAGAAAAGCAATGGAGAACAATGGGGAGAACAATGGAGGGGGGGAACAAGGCACAAGGCTGTAAAGGAAAAAGGCTGTAGAGCGAAAGTAGTAAGTAAGAAAAAAGTAGTAAGAAGTAGTAAAGAGGGAGCGCACTACCCCCCCCCACAGACAAAGAAACTGAACAAAGGAACGAAAGAAACTTATCCCAGTCCCACGAACTGCTCTCCTTTCGAACCGATGGAAAAGAGGAGGAGACCAGGGGAGGCCGTGGGTAAAATAGGCCCTGCTTTGGCGCCTCCCCTGACTCCTCCCGGCCGGGGCGTGTCCACGCCCAGGCCTGCTGATGGGTTCGCCTCCCTGCTCATCATTAAAACACCTCCCCCGGGTCCACCATTCTTCAGGATCCGGGGGGGTGTCTGTTATGTAGTAACAATCCAACAAGTGAAGGCCTATGTTTGCAGTCTGGATCTTTACAGGCTGGCTAAGCCATGAGAGGGGAGCAAGTGGCAGCATGAGGAGAGTGAGGCAAGGCCAAACCACACCAGGTTGACACTGTTGGAGGGAGGGGTAACACCAGCCTTAGTAACACCACAGGGAGGAGTCAAGCCACTGCCCCAGGGAACAGGTGATAAGGGACAGAAATGGCAGCAGTTCCTTCTGGCCTTTCTCTCAGAGGACAGAGCAAAAAGTGTACCACAAGGCTGCACTCCCATCTCCTAAACTAGCTGCCAAGATTCTACAGTTCTGACTTTCTCAGAAAGCTCACTAATTGGGAATTGCTGAGCAGTGGAACTTCTATCCTAAAAAATGCCATGCAAGTAGTGACTACAAAAGGCCATGGCTCCTGCTAAGCAACATTCATATCTGCATGTCAGGCAATGTTTGCAGTGATTCTGCTACTTCTTTGGTTCTCTTTAACCAGATGGTATAATCTAAACCCCAGCTTCCCTCTGCCTTCTCTTTGACAATTGCAGCTGTGCCACTGAATCCAGCTCCTTTGTGCAAAGGGATCCAAGGGAGACCTTAATCTGGCAACCACAAAGTGGCTAACTGCTTTTTGGTAGTCAAGCTGATTTTTGTCTTCCCCCCTCTATATGAAGCATTGCATATAGCAAAAATTTAAACTGTCTCTGGAACTGCTTTGTGTAAACATCCCTCCTGGGGCCCAACTATTTCATGCAATGGAAACACATCTATGAATAAGATTCCTAACAAGAAAGAAGAGGAGAGGAGAGGAGAGGAGAGGAGAGGAGAGGAGAGGAGAGGAGAGGAGAGGAGAGGAGAGGAGTTTGCTCTTTTTTTCTTGTGGGGGAAAAGGTACAGTGAAGCAGTACATACCTTTTTTTTCCTTAAATGGAAAAGCACCTGGAATGAGGCAATTTTGAATAGAGTTGGAAGAGTTAAACAACTTCTCCAGCTGCTATTTCACTCCTTTCACTTGTCACCTCTGAGACTGGAAAGGGCAAAATGTGGTCCTTCAGATGTTGTTGGACTGCATCTCCCTCATCATTGGCTATGCTGGCTTAGGGCTGATGAGAGCCACAGTCCAACAACATTGGAAGAACCACATATTCACCATCCCAGCATTAATGTTTTCCATTTAAAAACAACAACAACAGCCCATCAGGGCACTGTTCTTATTTAAAGTCTAATTTGACCTATTCAAGTAACATTTATGACATCAGTTTAACCACACTCCAGCTCTGTCAGCTAGACAATAGGGGCCCCATGGCATGATATGCCTTGTATTGTCCTGCCTGCCTGGGAATGCATCTGTCCCTCTAAGCTTGGGTAAGATGTTATTAAGAATTAATTAATGCAAAGGGGTCTCAGTTTTGAGACTGAGAGAATGAAGTTGTAGCATAAGCTTTCATAGACCTGGCCTACTTCCTCAGATGCATGGAGTACTTTAATGGTTGTGTTACTGACAGTATAATAACTTACTTCCATCAGCCTGCTGCCTTCCACATGTTCCCTATCCAAGGCTAGCCCTACCATTAGGCAAAGGGAGGCAATTGTCTCATGCAGAAAGTTCTGGAGGTCAGGGAACAGTGGCCAGGTGCTAGAGGATGAACTGAGTCTATGTGACCTGTCTTACTTATGCTGGCCTGTGGAGGATATTGTTCCCTCACCAGTTTGTTTGTGGGAAGATTCAAATGTCTGGTCAGTTTCTATATGTGGAACTGGGGGTGAAGTCCCACGTTTCCCTTTGCCTCAGGCAGCAAAATGTCTTGGACAAGCCCTGCTTCCATTATCCTAAGCTAACAATAATGGCCATGAGTTGGATTACAGCTCTCATCATTTCCAGACATGGTCATGGTTGCTATAAATGGCAGGAAGAGGGCCGGTCCAAATCATTCTATTGCCTGGAGTCAAAACACAAGATTATATAATTCCTCCACCCCATCCCACTGGACAGAGCAGTGAAGGTACAGCAGGAAAACTTTGTTGAGTTGTGTAACCAATTAGGCAACTTTGACCAAGTCATACTGACACAACCAACTGTACTTCAGGGGGTGGTTGTGAGGGCAAGAGAGTGGGATGAGAGGCTGAATTCCCTTCTGTTTGCCCTTCTGCAAAAGGACGGGCAATCCTCCAATTTGTGGAAGGGATAGAGAGCCATCAGAGGATGTTGGAGGAAGGCTCAGTGGTGATTTGGGGCTAGGGAGTGATTTTCACCAGTTTTCCCTTCCCTCTGGAGCCACTCCTGTGCTGGTCTGGCAAGTCCCCAATAAGGGGCTGCAGGAGGAAGAGAGAATTGGCTTAAAAAGCAACATCCATCCAGCAGGAATATCCCCCACCCGACTAGCCTTCCACTCATGGGTGCTCTGGTTTTCAGCTAAAGTATGGTGCCTTGAGATCTTGGCAGAATAGTACAACATAAACATGATTGATACATACTCTCTGAACCCATTCTTGGAATGAATATACAGTTTAAAGAGGCTGTAAACTATTAATAGAACTGCAAATGCAAGCGTGAATTAAAGCATATGTACCTTGTTCCAAGTACTTTGTGCTTAGCTCTAGGAATCCTTTCTCACTCCCCCTCTCAGTCTCTTTCTCTCTCTCAAAAGAAGTATGCCCATCTTTTAAGTTTCAGGTACGCAGCAGCAGTGGCAGGATTTCAGCCACACCTTAATACCTACAAGAAAAAACATTCTCAGCTTGGTCACAGGTTGGCAAACACATTCTTGAGATGCCAAGAGAGCCTTCAGTGACTGTTAAAAGGCTTTTGGCAATACATTTCATTCACGCAAGTTTCAGCAGTTCACAAGCCAAGGACAAGAAGGGAATTAATTAGATTGGTTGGGGATGCTGTGGATGCATACCATACCCCCAGATGCTGGTTGCAGCTTCATGATTTTGAATGTTTCAAGCATTGTGAATGATAACTGGGAGACATCAGGAATCTTAGGAGTCCTACTTTGAGGGAACCTTTGCCTATCTAGATATTTTGGACATTACCGTAACTGTAAAAAGTCTCACTCAATATGGCCAATGCTAAGCTATTATAGGAGCTGAAATCCAAAACATCTGGAGGGCCAAAGATCCCCCATGCCTGATATTCTATTACCATCTCTATATATAATTCTCTTGGGTATGTTGCCTTTCCCAGTGTGCTGATTGGCTGCTTGGGAAATATACCCAACCACTTCCTCAGCCAATCACCACCCACATGCAAATCTATATATTCCAATGTTATACTGGGAGCGACCAAACAATGTGCTACAGTGTTGGCTATAGTTACTAAGGCTGCAGGCTTCTCCAGTTCACCAAATGTCTCAGGGCTGCACTATTCCCACTTATGAGCTAAATCTACACAGTAATATCATTTCTATTCCCACTGCAATGGGACCCAGGCAGTCAACTGGTGTCAGGACCCCCCTGCTCCTGCTGCTGCTGCTGCTGCTGCTGCTGCGGTGGCACCCAGGTAGTCAACTGGTGGTGGTGGTGGTGATGGCGGTGGCGGCGGGAGCGGAGGTGGCAGGACAACAGAGAGAGTCATCCTCAGCAATTCTGGGAAAAGTGGGGAACAGTGAGAAGGGGAAGGAGGAATTCAAATCCACCAGCCTACCTTACAAGGTTGTCATGAGGTCTACCGGGCATGTTTGGGGGAGTTTCTTAATGGTGTATGGTACGCTGGGTCCAGCTAGTTATAGTTGGTCTGTTCAGGTATGGGTTGTACAGCCACTTCTGCTAGCAAGACATGGTTCGTTAACTAGCTACAAATCACAGTCCCAGTCCATGGCTTCTTGTTGGTTTACATATTCTGTCCTATTTAAAACATGATGTCTGAACCTGCAACCATGGTAATTTCCCTGACATACCTCCCCAACTCCCCACTCTGAAAAAGGAGCTGACAAGTGGAGCAAGAGAGAAACAAACCAGAAACAAGCCAAACACATTGAAAACAAGCTAAAGTTTGTTTGGCCATTTACTATGCAATTTATGGTTTAAGTAACAAAATGCTTAATATGGCTTATTGTGCCATTTAAATGCACCCACTATACAGATCGGGTCATTTTGAAATGTATCGCCACATGGGTTCATCAGCAAATTTAGTATCTCAAAATTACAATCCAACAGGAGGCCAGGACCCCAAAGTTTCAGAGTTAGAATTACAAAGCAGTCAGCTATTTATTTGCTGATGTTTGTGTCTTTATTCAGAGCCCAAAAATTAAATGAGTATGAGTGACTCCAAGACTATGTTTAACTATTTTATAGTGTTTATTATTGCCATAGACAGTACGTTGCTTAGCTTAATTAACAAGTGTGTTTCATAGTGTGTGGTAAAGTAATTATGCATGCTATCATAATGACAATATTCACTGTTCCATGATTGCTGCTTTTTTGGAACTCAAGTGATTAATAACACCTTTGACCAAAATAATACACCCATATCTGCATTTAGCCATCAAACTGTATAATGATTCCATGCATTTTTACCACAGCACAGAGTGATGTATGCCATCGACTCATGCTGGGTGGGCATGTGCTTCCTGATTTTTTGAACAGCTCAGCAGATGTGCACTTCAAGGAGAACTCAGAGTTCAGACGTTTTCAGAAACCAAGATTCCTAAATCAGATTGGCCCATAATCTGAATAAAATTAGATGTTTTTATGATACCAGCAAACACAAGATGCTTCCAAATGTCAAGTTTTATTTTTGCTTTGGCTCTGCCACAGTCATTGTATTTTACATGGGATCTAGGTATTGCCTCATTCTACTCATAACCCTCCTGTATTTTTCCTCCACTTCTTCCATCTTCTTCCTTGCCACCAAAAAACCAAAAACCCGTTAATGAGAAAAAGACTAATTTTACAGTGCCTGCTGAATGGTAGTGCTATGAGCAATCTGTGCAGAAGAACCCATTAAGTATATTCAGTACTGGAAATACCCAGTGTTGCCAAAAATAACAAAAAATATTCAGACATAGAGAAAGCAAGGGGTTGTCCAAATGGTGAAAAAACTCCCAGAATCTGAGGAGAATCCTACCTGTCTTAATGGCATTCCGTATGATTTCACCATATTGTGAAGGAGGGGAGTGAAAACCAGCAAAAATCTTGCCAGAAAATCCTTTGCCGCTTTTCCAGTCTTTTTAAAAGAACAACAAGAGGGTGCACATTTCTGCTTGTTAGGAGAAGCGAGTCAATCTGATTCACTTGCCCAAATGAGAGGAAATGCAAATCTGATTGACAGGATTAGCACAGGGGGCAGGACTTGCTAGCAAGGCAAGTGCCCACTGCCACCATGTTGGATTTTCACTTTAGCGGGCAAGCACTAAGATGAGAAAATGGGGTGGTGGGTTGTTGCTGTTGTGTGTTTGCTTTTTTTTTTTTTTGCCTTTGTGTTAAAATGAAAAATCATTCAATCGCACCTTGGATATCGTGTGTGTGTGTGTGTTTTAAAAAAAGTTCATCATCGACAAATTCAGGTAAGTGCAAATGTGAGTAAATGACTCACAGTTGCCATGTTTCCTAACAGGCATGCGGCGCTTAAGGGAGTAGAAAAGTCATTAGGACAGGTCACAGCTGTGGAAAAATGTCATTACTACAAGGGACTCAATTTTTTATGGGCTCATATAGACAAGCCCCTAGTCAAATACCCAATCAAATACTCAGTCATGTGGTAAGACTGTTCCTGGTCTGTATCACTTTAGACAATAGTTAAGATACACACATGGGGGAGGGGGGCACATAAAATGGATCCCTGTTCTATAAAGAGCTGGAACCCTTTATCAATGTCAATGTCTATTTGTCTATGTGAAAGCAGATTTTTACACAGTGAAGAAACATTCTATGATGTGATTGCTTACCTAGAGCCTGAAATGGTTCTGTCTAGTAACAGTTTGCCATATGATCTGCAGTGTGTGTAGCTGTATCTGCTATATATCTGTTGAAAGTGGGCCCTGTATTGTGGTCAAAATCTAGGTTATATATGCTTAGTCCCAAACGAGGTTTCACATTTTACTGCCCTCCCATCACAAGTTACCTGTAAATCACAAGTTACTTGCACTACAATCACACACACACATATTGAAAGTTAGCTCCATTGAGTTTCTCTGCAACCTGTTGATTGTTTGGCTTGACAGTATGTTTCAGACTCTGGTAACATCCAGCTTCTTATCTGTCCCTGTCTGAACTCTGACCCTTTCCTCCTATTACTTTCTGATTTTCTGACTCCAGAATCTGGTCCAGTTGTCCAGCTCCAATCTTCTAGATTTCATGTGCACATGCAGTGTATGGGATGGCCATGCTCTTCATACACAATTGTTCTATTAAACACTGCTTCTGCCTTTGAACAGTGTCTCATTGTAATGAGACATCCCATCATCCCCACTGCAAAAGCCATAATCCTCCACTTTGGTTCACTTCAATTGAAAACAGTGTCTTGAGATCAAATCTGGCTTTGAGGGCCCTCCAAGGGCTACCAGGAAATAAAATGCACTCTTGAGCAAGTCAGGAGTCAAGCTGAGGGCAAGCATGGAATATGCTAGGGAGAGACCCCCATAAATTCCTCACAAATTCATACATGGCTACAAACATCTTACATCTTCTCTGAAATGGAAACACTGTGTCATCAGAAGAGACAGGTATCCTACAAGCATCAAACATACGTAGGGAACTTCAGCGCTATGTAGATGAGGCTGCCACCCCTGCATCTGAGAGACAAAAGAATGTTTGCCTGTCAATCACTGAGATCAATCAGATCATCCCTATCTCCCAGATCCTGGCTGTCTGGAATCCCTTTGTAAAACACTTGAGAAGTATCTGAAATCAAATGTTTCTTTTGTTTAAAGCACATCTTCAAAGGGATATTTTCCTATAAAAACTCTAGCAAAACTTAAGTTCTTTGGTTCAGTCCCACCTTCTAACTGAATCCATGTCGCTCCATTACTTACTCCCCCCTCCTCCTCCTAACCTCACTAACATTCCCTGGACTCTTATTCGGCTTCCTTGCCAAGCTAAGTGCTCCATTCCTGGCTGCCTATTCCTAACATCCCTTCCTTAAGTTCCGCCTGACCCACTTTTCAATGCCTTTGTTGCTGTTGCTTGAGAGTAACACTGCTTCTCACAAGGAGAACCTAGCTTCAGGAATCAGGTGCAATATACACCATAGCTTTAACTATTCCCTTCTAATGACTTCTTGCCTTATTTTGATATTTTGATTGTTTGCTTGTTAAGATGAATGTGTGTGATGTGTGAATGCTCCAATTCAGTTCAATAAAGTTTCATCCATTTTTTGTACACCCGACTCCTGTGTATTTCCTTTGCTCCACCAGTATACACAGGAATTAAAGATCCTGCATTGTTGTGCAACCTCTCCCTTTGCCATTTGAGTTGCTTCTAATTCCCCATTGAAGCTAAGATCTTGCATGGAATTTCTACAGACACCAGTGAGTCACGTGATATCATTACAACTCATGAAATGGGGTATCCCACCTTCTAGTCTAGTATATCCACAAAGCCCTTTCTCTCTCCCCACCCCCACCCTAACTATGAGAATGGAGCCTCCTTCTGGTTAAAATAAAGGAATCTGGAGAAGAGAGGAAATCAAAATCATGAAAAGTGGCAGGAAAATAAATCTGGAGCTGCCTGGGAAAGAGGGCAGGCTGGGGAAAGTAGCACAGAGTATTTGTTTGATTTATATTGTGCCCATCTAGATATGTGGTGTTTTACAAACACACTTTGATGAGTTTTTTGTTCTTGTTCATGTTGCTGTTGTTGTTATGTACCTTCAAGTCAACTTGGTTTCCTCTCTCTTATGGTGACCCTCTCTTAGGGTTTTCTTGGCAAGATATAGGAAGAGGAGTTTTGCCATTGCCTTCCTCTTAGGCTGAGGGAGTTCCCAACACCAGTTTAATATGTTGGTTCCATTAAATCCCACCTTTTTTTGACAAAAGTGGACATGGTTCCCTTACTTTTTATCATCACAACAGTTCTGTAAGGTAACATGATAACTGGCCCAAGGTTGGCCTTATAAGTGAGTAGAGATTTGAAGCTAGGGGCTTGTCTATTCTGGTTTCCCACTAGCCTATTCTGGCCCCGGTTCAGGCCCATTTCCCCCTTGTTACCTAGACAGAACAGGATGGAGTCCACACCTGCATGTTGGTCTGTATTAATTAGATTGGTTTGGGATGCTGTGAATGCATGCCACACCCCCAAATGCTGGTTGCAGCTTCATAGTTTTAAATATTTCAAACATTGTGAACCATAACTGGGAGACATCAGGAATCTTTGGAGTCCTATTTTGAGGGAACCTTTGGCTATCTAGATATTTTGGACATTAACTGCCAGAAGTCTCACCAAATGTGACCAATGCTAAGCTATTATAGGAACTGAAATCCAAAACATCTGGAGGGCCAAAGATCCCCCATGCCTGATAGTCTATTATCATAATAGTTATATTTTGGTCTGTTCAGGTCTGGCATGTACAGCCACTTCTGCTGGCAAGACATGGTTAACCAGCTGCCACTATCATCTCTCTGAAGCCAGGAAACAGGCCCTCAGCATGTGATAAGGCCCCTGCATGTGACCAGCCTTGATCACATGCTGAAAGCCTCCTTCCTGGCTTCAGAGAGACATGGACTCCTTTGTTCCCACAAGGCCCAATCTGGGATTTCCTGCATGAAGCAGGTTTCCCCAGGTATTTTAACAAAATGGTGTAAAAGGCTTTACCCCATCTTCCCGCCATCATTGCCCTGGGTGTCATCAGGATTGCCCAGGGGCAAAACAGAGCAAAAGCCCTGCATCATTTGGAATTTCAGGGCAGGATGGGGTAAATAGCCCATCTAGACAAGCCCTAAATCTCCTTTTAGACAGTATCATGTTAGCTCTTGACAGTCCTCAAGCAAGCTGTTCTTGGGTGTCAAATTGCTTAAGGGTGAGAAAGGAGAAGCTTCTCTAGAGAAGCAGAACTGTTCTGAGGGAGTAGGCTTTCACCTGTAGATATGACCATGAACAGAGGCTGGTCTGGAAATTCGGTATAAGCTCCAGCTAGAGTAACAGTAGGTGCTATTAGCAATCGAATGGGTTGGGGGGGGGCGAGGTTGCCAATTTTGCTTATCTGGTAAAGACAAAAAAAGTATTGAACAAAAGCAACCTTTTTATTCACAAGATGTTAAAGTTAAGTGGAAGTGCTTTTACCTCCACCTGGCTTCTCAGCATCTTTCCTTACCATTGTGGCCCTTGTTTGCACCCATGGCTTTCCACATGCACTCTTGCCATTCCACCTACTAGGTGGTTTAAAACTGCTCAAAGCCAATTAAAGGTTTGTTTTGGGTTCAATCAGAATTAGGAAAGATACTTTGTAAATGTAATTTGTCATTTACCCATTGCAAAAGCTCAAAGAGTAATTAATTAGCATTGCAGTAACAAAACTTTTAAAGTAACTTTTTGATAGTTTTCTGTTCTTTTTATTTGGAAGGAGAAACCCTTAAGATTGAGAAGAGAATGGTACAGACTTGAAAAAAATCACTGTAAAATGCCAAAATTGCATTCTTAAAAGTAATTAGTAGAGTTACTTATTAAACAGAAAAACTCGGGGGGGGGATCCACACTAGAGAAATAATCCAGTTGGAAACTGGATTATTTGGATGGCTCCTTCCTATGGCATCCTGGGATTTGTAGTTTTACAAGGTCTTTAGCCTCCTCTGCCAAAGACTACTGGTGCCTCACCAAACTACAAATCCCAGGATACCATAGGAAGGAGCCATGCAAATAATCCAGTTTCAACCTGGATTATTTCTCTAGTGTGGATACCCCCTGGGTAATGTTGCTCCTAATCAATGAGTTACTTTTGAAATTATGAAAGACACTGTCTGCAAAGTGAGAAGAATGGCCAAGGGGCTCAGGAGGTATGACGTGGAACCTGCTGCCACTGCTGTTATGGACATGTTACTTTTTTTTAAAAAGGCAGCAAGTTACATGTTACTAGCTTATTCTACTTGTAACTTCTTACTTCCAAGCCCTGTGTTCGATCCCTCTCTATTGCTGTTTCAATGGGGTCCATGGCACAGCATTGCTTTGTGATTCCGCCCATGTCATTCTATGCTGGCACAGCCTTGATTCTACTGCACAGGTAATAATGACCTTTATGAGATTTGATGTTGCAGTGCAAAGCCAAACCATCACGTTTCAAAGCAGGGAAAGGACAAGATAGAAATAATGATGGAATTCCACAAAGCATGGAATGATGATGCATTTAAGCAGCATCCTACAAGCATTTATTAGCATGGTTGCCACAGATACCAACATGATACCACAGATAGCATTAACAAGGTAACCACAGGTTATTGGCATAACTTTCAAGTGAGTGACATCAAAATAGTTAAAGATTTTCTATACCTTGGCTCAGTCATAAATCAAAATGGAGACCATAGTAAAAAAAAGCAGAAGAAGATTAGGATTTAGAAGGGAAGCCATGAAAAAAGCCAGATAAGATCCTCAAATATCAATGAATACTAAAGTCAAGGTTGTTCATACCATTGTATTTCTAGCTTCTATGTATGGTTGTAAAAGCGGGACAGTGAAGAAAGCCAACAGAAAAAGAATCAACTCATTTGAAATGTGGATCTGGAAGAGAGTTCTGTAGATCTCATGGTCTGCCTAAAAGATAAGTAAGTGGGTGGGTTGTTAGTGGATTGCTGTGTATCTTCAAGTCATTTCTGACTTCTGGAGACCCTAAGGTGAACTTATCATGAGGTTTTCTCGCTCACTCTCTCTCGCTCTCTCTCCCTCCTCCAAGCAGAGCTGACAGATGGGAACTTTATGACTGAAAGGTCTTGGGAATCCTTTTTCTTGGCAGACTTTCAAAATAGCAGAGAGAATTTTTCAAAGTTTCCTGAACGCTACTGAACTCAGTACCCCTCTTTTAAGCCTGCCCATTGCATCAGAGCAACCAATCACAATGCAGATCGGCTGCAACCTTTAACGGAATGGTAGTTTACACTGCCAATAAATTGCTACATTGCAAATATACCTGCAAAAGTAGCGACATCCCTTGCCACGCTAAATTTGGGTGTTTTACCTTCCCCCCTTCTGAATGAGGCGATGCTGTGCTGCGATCCATGTGAACTATGAGCTATCTTCGCAGTATATTTAGAGGAATATTTGCCCGTGTAAACGACCCCCTAGTCCATCACTGAAACCACCACAACACACTGGCTCTGAGGTGCTGGAACCTGTTGCTGAATAGGTTCAGCACCTTGGAGAACTCCTTTAAAGCTAGCCAAAATTTGGAATGGAAAACACACACACTGACATGGGGAGCCATCAGCCACCACTGGAATGTAGAAAAAATGACTTTTTTACCAGAGTGTCCTGAATCCCTCAGCAAGCATAACACCTTGCAAAGGGAGACTTCTTGTTTTCAGTCTGATGAAGGTTCTGGCCAGGTAAAAAAAGATATCCTTCCCATTGTTCTTGAAATTCCCAAGTTTCTTAATTTAACTGAACATGTTGTCACCAGTTAGACTGGGTGGTGAGAAAAATCTCAACTACTGAACTGTAACTCAGCTTAGCGGCATGACTGACTTGGGTGTGTATTTAAATCCCTACAATATGTTGCATGATAGATTGCTTGATTTGAAACTTGATTTGCTTGATTTGCAACTTGCCATGAGTGCATGTGTAGTTCTTCTCAGGGAGTGGCAAGAGACAGGGAGCAGGAAAACAGGTTTAAGAGCATGGTACTGTCAAGCTTGAAATAGAGCATTTAATTAATTCTCTCCCATTCTCAACATACAAAATAAATGAGGGCTGACAATGAAACAGGTTGTACCTTGTCCATACTTGCATTTTACCTCAGAGTGAACCACCACTGTGTTCATCATTGCTAACGGGAAACACGTATTCAAAACCAGTCCTCATCTGAGATCTGGAAATGTGAATGTTACTGTATACTCATTGTTTTAGAAGTCACAGGACTGACTCAAGACAGTTTGATGCCTGAAGTGATGAATAAGATGGTACAGCTTCCCCTGCTATGTACAAAAGCCAACTGGGCTTGCAGTTGCCTCTTTTTGCAGCACTGGTGACAGGACCCTCCAGGGCATCCAAAGGCAGCAGTCTGGCTTATGGTATGCAGGGAAATCCCATGTGGCATGCAGGTCCCTGCTGCCACCTTCCCACATCTGCTGCCCAAGAGTGCTGCCTCAGGGCTCAGTTGTAGGGCCAGCCCTGAGAAATCAACATCATAGATTTTGCTCATATTGCTCCCTACAAGGTGACCAGTATTAGTGTAACTGGGTCGTATTGTTCCTGCAGTTGCAAAGATGGCTGTAATCATAAATCTGTTTCCTCTTCTTGGAAAAACAATTCACCTGTTATCAGAAAAAAAGGGGCAATCCAAATTTTGTCACAGGAGAAATTATGAGCAGTTTTCATGTGATTAAACTGGGTGTTTAGAGTTCTTGGGGGCCAAAGTGAGTTTTAGCCAAGTCTGCTTGCCAAGTGTTAAAACTGGCAGAAGGGATGGATTAATGGCAATACTCAGTGAGGTATCAATAAGAGGCAAGTGCTTCAGCCAAATATGAGCTCATTCTATAGAGTAAATTACCTGAGAGAAACTCTGCTTGAAAGATACGTACTCTGTTCGGATATATATACTTATCCTGTTCTTTATACAGATCTCTTCAAATGCTTCACAGCTCAAGACAGAATTCTACCTGGGGCCTACAAGATGCTAAAACACATCAGAGCAGGCTTGGGTGCCCTTTATTGACCTGGATGGGGGGGGGATGCATGCAGATGGGTGCCAGACCTGCATTTTCCCAGCCTGGTTCCACAGCTGGGTGTGCTTAACCTCTTCCAGCGAACTTTCCCTCTGGTAATAACTTAATGCACAATTGTATAAAGAAAGGGGAAAGGAAAAAAAACCCACCACTGACTACCAATTAACTGTGCAGAAAGGTGAGCTTGGGGCAAATCTAGGTTCATTTTCCCCTGTTCTCCCATTCTGCTTTAAAAAAGAAAAAGAGCTTTAAAAGGTTATTAGTTTGGACTTTCACTTCCAGGATCCCTAACCAGAGTGGCCACTAGCCATGTTTGCTGGGAGATTCTGGGAGCTGTCATCCAGGGGAAGAAAAAAAACCTCTTTACCAGGTTCTGAATAAAAGATCAGGAGGACTCCTGTTGCCTAGTTCTATGAATCATGGCTCAATTCAGGCCTTCTGCCCATAGGCAGAGTAATATCTGCTCACTGGTGTAACTTGTGGAAGATATTTGCTGCCTGAGGCAAAAGCCTCCTGTCTCCTTAGCTCCCTGTGCACACAGAGAAGCTGCCTGGACTGGCAGTTGACTATTCATTCTGCTCTGGTGACAGGATAACATCTTCACTGAATCTGAGGGCACAGGCATGCCTTGACTTCAGCACATTGTCACTGCTCTGTACTTCCCATCATCAGCTTGTATGAGTTAGTTACATCCCAGTATGCATGAGGAAGTTGCCAATTCCCTTGCCAGCACAAAGCTGCTACAATGACAAACTCACACAACCTGCATCTGTGCCAGAAGGACATTTGTGGCATCAATTAGGGCCTTTTCAAAGGTTCTTATATACAACGATGATGGAATAAATGTACTGGTTTCAGACAGATGGAAGAAGTTTCTTGGACTATAACAGTAGTTCAGTGCCCATGATGGCTGGTGCACTATTGAAACTGGAGTACTGCAAAGTCATTTTTCTAACTCTGATTCCTCACTACTATACAGTGGGCTTTCTGGAACCCCTGGCCAATGGCAAAAACCATGGATGGTCACACCCATAATATTAAATGGTGGCAAAGTGTGCATGGACACGTCAGCACATCTGTGCACGTCATCACCATTTTAGGTATGGGACATGATGGTCCACAGGAGGTTGAAACCATGTATCAGGAGCTCATGGAGCAGGAGGGACCACTCGATATAGTATTATTATTATTATTATTATTATTATTCATTTATATCCCACCTTTGCCAAAGGGACTCAAGGTGGCTAATAATGTCTTTAAAGCAATACAATTTAAAAACAATACAAGAGAAAAAAATACAGTATAAATATAAATTTTTAAAAAGAGTTAAACAATTTATAAGTTAAAAACATTAAACACTAAAAATATTAAAATGCATTAAAACCTGTATAAAAACCCTTCACACTCTTAAAAATCTCACCACACAGCCTTAAAAGCCCAGCCCTTGTTAGTACTGTATATAATTCATTATCTTGCCTCTTTTCTCCAACCAATTCTCTTTCCTCACTTGAAAAGCCCTAGGGGGCATACACACTAGAGAAATAATCCAGGTAGAAGCTGGATTATTTGCATGGCTCCTTCTTCTGGAACCCTGGAGTTTGTAGTATGGTGAGGCACCAGCACTCTTTGTCAGAAAAGGCTAAAGACCTTGTAAAACTACAAATCCCAGGATTCCATAAGAAGGAACCATGCACAATCCAGTCAGCGTTAAGGAATTTTAAGCCCCCCTGGTTCCTGATGCCCACACTGAAAGTGCTTCATTCTGGATGTGATCCACTGTATTTCTATTATCTTTGATCTGTGATACCTCAGTCAAAAGTATAAGTTATTGCTTGATGATGAGGTGATCATCCTGTGTAGCATTACAGTATATGAAAATGCCCTTTTGAATCTGCATTCACAGTAAATTTGAAGATACAGTATTTCAAGCACTGGAGGGGAAGTATGCAAGTTTCTGAAGGTTACAAGGGGAAGCCATTTAAACCATTTTAGGGTGAATTCCTTACATTTGTTTTCTTTTAAATTATTTTTCTTGCCATTATTACTTGTCAAAGGCAGTCATTTGCCACAAATGCCCTTGAATGGCATCATCGCCACATTTTAATGTCACAGTTAAGTCATGGATGTGCAATGTGACAGCATAGAAGGCCACATTGGATACCTCTATCCTACTATAGGTCCCCATCCTGTTGGTGTGCTACCATCAACAATGTTGCATTTTAGTTTAAACAGTTGCTGCATGACTGACCTGAAGTGGTATGGCACACACACACACACACACACACACCTTGTTTTGATTGTGACAGCAAGGGCTTGGGGGATGTATATGATCTAGTGGCCATGTGTTGCCAATCTCTGTGCTAATATAAGCCATGCTTTTCTTTTCTTTTTTGCTTTGGCTATGCATTGTCCTGCAGCTGAACAAACAGGCCACAGTTTGTTTTGTACTTTTCTGGTCTGTTTTTCTCATACATCTGTTGTCACCAGTTTCAGGAAAAACAAGCTAGAGGCAAGCCATAATTCTGGGTTTGAATATAGTGATACACCATGATTTTAATAAACCAGAGTTATTAAGCCAAGAACAAACCATGGCTTCTAATTATGGTTTGGGTGACTAACAAACCATGGTTTGTTTGCAGGAATGGTTTCAGATACAATAAAAAGTCAGAATTCTGTGCAAACCTGCTTATATCATAATGTAGTATGATTTCAAACCTCTCCATTGACGCCCCCTTGTCGTGGGAGAGAGGCTTGCATACCCTAATGATGTTTTGAGCTATGCTGGCAGTGGCATAATAGCCACTGGTAGGGTCTCCCATGCCAGACAGGTCAAAACTGAAGGGTCTGACAAAGAGCATCAAAGGGCAGGATGGGCTCTCTAGCCTTATGGCAACCATCCTAGGAGAAGGAAAACTCTAATCCCAAACCCGGGCAGATGGTGCTCGTCCAACCCTGTAAGGTCAACCATCTAAGAGAAGGAAACTCTAATCAAACCTATGACCTGAGGACCTCGCTGCTACCATCCATGCTTGCAAGGCCACAGCAGATGAACCTTTGGTTTAAAGGGTGAGGCCAGTTCTGTGCATGCTGCGCTCCACCAGAAAAATCCATTGCACAGGCGTGAAGGACAAATCCAGTGCCAAAAAAGCCCAGTAGCGATAGGCGAGGGACGAAATGGAAGGTGTAAAGATGCACTGGAAGCCACAAACCCAACCCTGCATGCAGGCGGTTCAGGACTTTGGTCGCTCGAGGCTGACCCGGGAGATGACAGTCTTGTTCGGCAGCATCCTGAACGACAAAGTAGCTTTTTTTAAGGAGAGCACTGCTTGCTCCATATGGAGAGGGGCCTAGAAAAGGTGGCTTAATGAAAGCTCATCCCCACCACCTGGTTGGCTAGCCGCGGCCAACGAGCATCTTCTGATACAGTCAAACCAAGGCAAAGAAACAAAGGCACACACTGGCCTCCAAAGGTGTAAATAAACTGATGCTTGCATGCTGGAACATCAGAACCATGCAAGACTCTGAAGATAGTGGACGGCCTGAGCATCATTCTGCTCTAATAGCCCATGAACTATCACGACTTAATATTGACATTGCTGCTCTTAGCGAAGTTCGTCTCCATGAGGAAGGCAGCCTTAAAGAACACAGCGCCGGCTACACACTTTACTGGTCTGGCAAACCCAAAACTGAAAAACATCTTTCAGGAATAGGCTTTCTCATTAAAAATTCCATTGCCTCCAAACTCGAAACCATGCCAACAGGACACTCTGGTCGCATTATTTCCCTACGCCTCCCACACGTTGTTCTCTTTAGTATATATGCCCCAACTATGCAAGCCAACCCTGTAGAGAAAGACAAATTCTACACAGACCTATGCCAACTCATACAAAAAGTCCCTGTAGAAGATAAAATTATTATCCTTGGTGACTTCAATACCAGAGTTGGAAAGAACTCCAAAGCCTGGAAAGGTGTCTTAGGCAAGCATGGTGTTGGAAATTGCAATGATAACGGACACCTCCTGCTAGAGTTCTGTGCAGAACAACAGCTGACTATTACAAACACAATCTTTCAGCAGAAAGATAGCTTGAAGACAACCTGGATGCATTTCCAATCCAAACATTGGCACCTCATTGATTACGTTCTTGTCCACCAGAGAAACATTCATGATGTCCATCATACCCAAGGGATGCCCAGTGCAGAATGCCGAACAGATCATCACCTCGTCAGGTGCAAACTAAATCTTCATCTTAAGTTCAAACCTAAGAGGGGTGGCATCTTAAAGAGGAGACACAAAAACTCCGAGACATGCAGAACAAGTGGTGGATCAATATAGCAGAAAAGACACAATACTATGCAGATCTGGGTGATCATAGAGGATTTTATGAAGCTCTTAAAGCAGTGTTTGGATCTACTTATCAGGTCCAAAGCTCCTTATACAGTACAGATGGTCAAATATTAATTACTGATAAAGCCTCCATCCTGAATCGATGGGCTGAACATTTTCAAAAACTCTTTAGTGCCAACAGAGTAGTCCAAGGCTCAGCTATCCAACATGATACAAAAACCCATGAAAAATGAATTGGACATAGCTCCCACTTTGGAAGAGACCCTTAAGGCCATACAGCAGATGAAAAAGGGCAAGGCAGCTGGGATTGATGGAATCCCACCTGAAGTTTGGAAACACGGAGGTCATGTACTCCACGATAAATTCCACGAACTCCTTGTGAATTGCTGGGGAAAAGGGGAACTGCCATCAGATCTCTGAGATGCAGTCATCATCACCCTGTACAAGAAAAAAGGAACAAAATCCGATTGTTCAAACTATCAAGGCATAACACTGCTCTCTATTGCTGGAAAAATCCATGCAAGGATACTCCTGAACAGATTAGTTCCTGCTATTGCAGAAGAACTTCTTCCTGAAAGCCAATGTGGCTTCAGAGCCAATAGGAGTACTACAGATATGGTATTTGCCCTTAGACAACTGCAAGAAAAATGTAGGGAGCAGAACAAGGGTCTCTGTGTAACATTTGTCGACCTCACCAAAGCCTTCGACGCTGTGAGTAGAAAAGGTCTGTGGCAGATCCTGGAAAGACTAGGATGTCCCCCCAAATTCCTTAAAATGATTATCTTGCTACACGAGGGCTAGAGCAGTCAAGTCAGATATGGCGATGCTCTTTCAGAGCCCTTTCTAATAACTAATGGAGTGAAGCAAGGTGTGTTCTTGCTCCAACTTTATTTACAATCTTCTTTAGCATGATGCTCCAAAGGGCTACGGCAGAGCTTGAAGAAGAAGACGGCATCTATATATGTTACCATACTGATGGTAGCTTGTTTAACTTAAGCCATCTGAGGGCTCACACTAAGATTCTAAACTATCTAGTAAACTATCTTGTTGCCCTGTGATGTACTCAGAACACAAACTCAGGGTTCTTCAATAAAACTCTTTATTGGAAGAGTAACTTGTGTAAGGAACCATTGCAAAGCTGCTACTGAAGTAAATGTAAACTATCCAGAGATAATAAGGCATCAAGCGTGAGAACAGACACGGGGGAGCAAAAGTAGCTGGGGAGCGTGGCCTTGAGTTCCCGGTAGGACTTGCGTTACCATGCCAACCAGGAGGCCTGGCTCACTTCTCAGGCATTCCAACATCCTGAGAAAATACTAGCTACATGTCAGGGCCTCCATGAATTCCACTCCAATGCCCAGAATTCAGGGATGAGCCTGACATACTGCCCCCCTGAAGACCAACCCTCCCCCACTCTCAGCCCGGCTTATCGGGAAAGCGGGCATGAAACTTTCGCAATAAGCGTTTGGCATTGACATGCTCAGAAGCAACCCACTCTGCATGGCCCAAAGGCAGGTGTTTCCACTTTACCAAATACTGTAACCCTCCCCGGTGAAGTCTAGAGTCCAGAATCTCAGAAATTTCAAAATGTTGGTCTTGATCCACCAGGATCGGCTGAGGAGCAGGTTCTGGAGCCGGGTGGTGTTTGTCCGGAGGGCTCACGGGCTTGAGCAGGCTGGAATGAAACACAGGATGTACATGACGGTACAACTTAGGCAAAGACAGTTCAAAAGCCACAGGATTTATCATCCTAACAACACGAAAAGGTCCGATGTATTTGGCTCCCAACTTTTTTGAGGGTTGGGGACACTTAAGGAATTTGGTGGACAAATAAACCATATCTCCCACTGCATATCTGGGGGAAGGGTCCCGTTTCTGATCAGCATAATGTTTGTAGCGTGCTTTGGCAAAGTCCAAGGCCGAGATTACATGAGGCCACGCATCCCTGACCTTTTGACTCCACTGGGAGACCGAAACGGGGTCAGGGTTGGGAGACCCCTCCAACAAGGGGAGGGGACCGAAATCATGCCCAGACACAACCTTGAACGGCGAGAGCCCAGTGCTCTGGTGAGTGGCATTATTGTAGGCCACTTCAGCAAAAGGTAGAAGATCAACCCAATCAGATTGTTGGAAATTCACATAGCACCTTAGGTATTGTTCCAGAGTCTGGTTCGTTCGTTCCGATTGTCCATCCGATTGGGGATGATGGGAGCTGCTGAGACCAAGCTCCACCCCTAGAAGGGTTGTGAAAGCCTTCCAAAACTGCGAAGTAAATTGTGCCCCCCGATCCGACACAATCTTGGCCGGAATGCCATGAATCCGATAAATATGCTGAATGAACAATTTGGCTAGTTGGGAGGCTGTGGGGAGCTTCTTACAGGCCACAAAATGCGCTTGCTTGGAAAACAAATCAGTCACAACCCAAATAACCGTCTTTTTCCTACTCTCTGGCAAATCCACAATAAAATCCATGCTAATGACCTCCCAGGGCTTGTTTGGGGTAGGTAGAGGGTGGAGCAAACCTTTGGGCTTCCCTGACCCCCCTTTTGACACTGCACAAGTGGTACACCCCTTTACATAATCCTCCACCTCCTTCCTCATGCGGGGCCACCAAAATTGTCTGCGGGCCAAATGTAAAGTTTTGAGATACCCAAAATGTCCCGCACTCTTGACATCATGGCACTGTTTGAGAATACTCGCTCTCAAGACCTCAGGAACATACAGGCGATCCCCTTTCCAGGCCACCCCCTCCTTCACAGTTACCTCATTGGGGTGAGCCAGGAACCACTGGTCCCGGGGCAGTTCCGAGGCCAATTGAGCATGCCACCCTCCTTCCTCCCCTTGAGAAACAGTGGGCGTGGCAGAGCCATCTGCCGTAGGGGTCACCACCTGGGTCCCCGGATCGGGGGAAGGCGGGTCGGGGTTCAAGGGCTGTGGCACCGGTCCCTGCGCCAAGGGTGAATCACCGCCACCTTCAGTAGGACCCGGCACCTGAGCAGGGCTATCAGTGGATTTCTGTTCTTTGGCTTTGCTCCGAGTGAGGACGGCTAGTCCCAAGTGGGAAGGAGAAAAAACGGTATCAATGACCTCCTTGCGCTTACTCTCATGCTGTGGTAGCCTGGACAAAGCGTCAGCCAGAAAATTCCTTTTCCCCGGGATAAATTTCAAGGTGAAATTAAATCGGTAAAAGAAACTGGCCCACCTGACCTGCTTGGGGCTCAAACGCCTAGGGGTAGCCAATACTTCCAAATTTTTATGATCAGTCCAAACTTCAAACGGTTTGGGTGAGCCCTCCAGTAGGTGGCGCCATGTCTCTAGTGCCAACTTGATAGCACCTGCCTCTTTCTCCCACACTGGCCAATTTCGTTCCGTGTCATTGAACTTTCTGGATAAATAGGCACATGGCCTCAAATCCCCGTCCTCCCCCTTTTGCAACAACACCCCACCCATAGCCACATCAGATGCGTCCACTTGGACCACGAAAGGTTGGGAGGGGTCGGGGTGTTTGAGAATAGGTTCAGAAGTGAAAAGGGATTTCAATTTGTCAAATGCTTGTTGGCACTGTGGTGACCACACAATTTTTTGGGGAGGTTTGTTCCCTTTACCGTGCTTGGAACCTTTGGTTTTCCCTTCTTTGGTTTTTAACAAATCTGTCAGGGGGAGGGCTACCGACGCAAAGTCAGGGATGAAGGACCGATAAAAATTAGCAAACCCCAGGAAGCTCTGCAACTGTTTCCTGGTTCTAGGGGCTTCCCATGCCAAGACCCCCTTAACCTTTTCTGGGTCCATTTCAATCCCTTTGTTTGAGATGCGGTACCCTAGATAATCTAGACGGCTTTGGTGGAACTCACACTTGGACATTTTCGCATACAGATGATTTTCCCCCAACCTGGTAAGCACCTTTTTCACCAGTTTCACATGGGACGTGTAGTCCTCCGAATAAATCAACACATCATCAAGGTACACCAACACCCCTTTGTACAAAAATTCACGTAACACATCATTAATCAAGTTCTGAAAAATGCCAGGGGCCCCTTTGAGGCCGAAAGGCATGACGAGGAACTCAAAAGCCCCTAGGGGGCAATTAAATGCAGTCTTCCACTCGTCCCCCTCCCGAATCCGTACTCTGTAGTAGGCCTCTCGTAGATCCAGCTTCGTGAAAATCTTCCCTTTGGAGAGATGGGCTAATATGTCCTTCATCAAGGGCAGGGGGTACTGGTTGGAGACACTAATAGCGTTTAGCCCTCTGTAATCCTGAATCAAACGAAGCCCGCCATCAGCCTTGCGCCTAAACATCACCGGGGCCCCCACAGGCGAGGTTGAGGGCCTAATGAACCCTCGGGCTAAGTTCTTATCTATGAACTCTCGGAGCGCCTCCATTTCAGCTGGTGTCATAGAATAAATGCGAGGTTTGGGCAGGCTGGACTCCGAGAGTATCTCAATGGCACAGTCAAAAGGCCGGTGGGGTGGCAAAATGTCACATTCCTTCTCCTCAAACACATATTGCCACGCCTTGTACTCCACTGGCAACCCTTTCAGCTCCCCTTTTACTAAGGCAGTTGTGTAATTCTGCGGCTTATCCACCAGGGGGCCCCCGTCCCCTGGGGATCCTCCCCCCGCCCCGTGCTCCTTGATACACAACGGGTCTGCAAAAGTCAGTGTTTCTTTTATCCAGTCTATGGAGGGGTTGTGGTACTTTAGCCAGTTCAGACCCACAACTGCCGCAGGGACTAATCCTGGAGCAATCACAAACTGCAGTTCCTCCTGGTGGTTGCCCATCCTCATGTGCATGGGACCAGTTATGCGCCGGGCGGGGCCCCCCTTCATCATCCCCCCATCCATCTGAGACAGCCACACGGGCTTGTCCAGCTTAACAGTATCAACGTTTAGTTCACTGACTAAGGAGGGATGAATAAGTACTTGGGTACAACCAGAGTCAATCATTAACATAACTTTGCGGGTGGGGCCCTCCCCTCCAACCCCCACTCGAGCTTTGATAAAGAACGGGCCCTTCACTCCACTCACCACGGCATCCGGGCGCCCTTCCGGATTAGCCCGCCCTCGGGCGCTCAGTAGGGCGGGCTGGGCCCGTTTCCCGCCGGCTCAGCGTCGGAGGAGTAGGACCCACTATCCTCGGGATCATCTGAGGACTCCCCTGCCGCCTGGCCCGCTGCCAGGGCCCTGGCCGTCGCCCTGGTCTTGGGTTTGGAGGGCGTCTTGGAGGACCCGGATCTCCCCTCGCTCCGCGCTGGCTTGGCGGCGGCGGGTTGCTCCCGTGGGCTCCTCTCTGGGCACTCCGCTATGCGGTGTCCGCTCCTCCCACAATGCAGGCACAGACCCTTTCTCATCCTTCGCTCACGTTCGGTCTCTCCGGTGGTGCCTCCCCCCGAGCGTGCCGTCTTGGTCTTCTTCCCGGGGGCCCCAGCGGATTTCCCCTCCGTCCCAGCCTGGCGGCGCAACATCTTAATGCTGGCCTTCACCGACTCCACTTCCCCAGCCAGCCGTATCCACCCCATGAGGGTTTCGGGGTCTCCCTGGAACTTGGCCCACTCTAGAATGTCAGGGTTCAGGCCCTCCTGGAAAAACTGCACCTTGACCTCCTCTGGCCACTCCGGTACTTGGCTGGCTAGGCGGCGGAACTCAGCTGCGTACTCGGCCACGGGCATCGTGCCTTGCTTCAGGCTCCTAAGCTTGCTTCGAGCCCGCTTCCCTCTTAAGGGATCGTCAAACTGGGCCCTGAGAGCCATCAGGAACTCTTGGTAATTACCCAGTTCAGGGGCTCCCATATCATACAGACCCACCAACCACTGAGCCGCCTCTCCCTCCAGTTGGTTGGACACATACTGCACTTTCTCAGCCTCAGACTGGAACTCCCCTTCCCACTGGGTCATGTAACTCACCACTTGAGTCATGAAGTAGGGTAGTTTTGCTGGATCCCCATCGAACTTCGCCTTCAGGTGCCGGTGTTTCCAGCCCCGGGGTCGCTCCTGCGGCTCAACCGGGCCAGCCCCCACCGGGGGAGCCGGTCCAGGAGCCGGCAGGCCAGGTACAGCTGGGGGCTGAGCGGGGACTCCATCCCCGGGTGCCTGGGCAGCCGCAGGTGGCGCTGGGGGAGGCTGGGCCCCTCCGGGTGCTGGTGGAGCTGGAGGGGTTCTGTGCAGGAGTTCTAGGAGCACCTCCCGTATCTCACCCATTTGCTGTTTCAGTTGAAGAACCTCGGTTCCAACTTCTGCCAAGGAAAACTTCGCTTCTGGCTCTCTAGGCCCCTCACCCTGGGGTCTGTCCCACCGGGACCGGCGGTCTTCTCGGCGTCCGGCCCCTGCCCATGGCCAGGCAGGGCCTAAAACCTCTCGCACTGGAGTGCCGAAGCTTGGCAGGCTGCCCCTCCCTGGAGCCAGCTCCATCCCCAGCTCCCAGGGCTCAGTGGAGGGTCGAAATACTGCAGCCCTCCGGCGGTCTCGGTCCCGGCTGGTGCCTTCAGCTGCGGCAGCTACAGCACCCCCCTCTGCCCCGGCCTCCTGCTTCGAGGCCTCGGCTTCTCTGGCGCTGGCTGCAATCAGATCTTGGTCCGTCTGTGTGCCAGTCTCTGCGTCGTCAGACATTGCAGGCAAAGGCTCCACAGTTTCAGGACAGAGGAAAAAAAAATAAAAGTAAGGAAGCAGCTCTGCAGTGCCTAACATCCTGCTTTGCAACAGCTGCAGAGCTGTTTGCGCTGGAAGTCAACCTGAAGAAAACAGAAGTTCTTTACCAGCCTGCACCACAGGACGAACACCACCATCCCCACATTGCCGTCGGCAAATCTGTGCTCAAGTCTGTTCAGCAGTTCACCTACCTGGGAAGCATCATCTCCTCAGATGCCAACATTGACAAAGAGATCGATCACAGATTAGCAAAGGCATATAGCTCATTTGGAAGACTTCACAAAAGAGTCTGGAGTAACAAACACCTGAGGCGAAGCACAAAAATCAGTGTGTATAGAGCCATTGTACTGCCTATTCTCCTCTATGGATCTTAAACATGGGTCACCTATCGCCACCACCTATGACTCCTCGAACGCTTTCATCAGTGCTGTATACGCACAATCCAAAATATACACTGGACTGACTATGTGATGAATGTTGCTGTCCTTGAGCAAGCAGGGATCACCAGCATTGAGGCCATGATATTGAGAACACAGCTGCTCTGGGCAGGGCACGTTTCTAGGATGGAGGACCATCGCCTCCCAAAAATAGTACTCTACGGTGAACTTGCCATGGGTCAGCATAAGAGGGGCACTCCAAAAAAGCGCTACAAGGACTTCCTGAAACAACATCTCAGGCTCGGCCAAATTGATCACCAACAATGGTCCACCCTGGCCTCACATCGGGAGGCATGGAGACACACTATCCACAATGCTGCAACCTTATTTGAGAACTCACGCCAAACAAGTCTTGAAGAGAAACGACAACACAGAAAGAACTACAACCCGGAAACATCACCCAAGGAGACCTTCTGCTGTGTTTTCTGCAACCGGACTTGTTTATTTTGGATTCACCTTTTTAGTCATCAGCGTGCTTGCCGAAAGTGCAGGATGAGTCCTTCCTGAATCTTCATTTGCAAAGAAAAGCCAGAGATGATTCCAATGGGCAATCTGGGTGCATTCTCTCTCTCTTTCACTTACACATACTCACATACACTGACAACTATTGGATGTTGTATTGTTGGACATTCTATGGGAAATGGTGGCTGCCAGGTGACTGTTACTAAGGTTTCCCAGTGCTGACAGTGAGGGAGGAGGGAGGGAGGAAGGAATTCTTCTGTCACAAAAAGTTATGTCTGCCTGCCTGCTTGAAAGCTTCCTCCCATAAACCTCCCTAGATAAACTTGGTGAAAATGCATCTGGAAATGGTGGCCTCTCTTTTGTTGGCTGGATTTAAGCAGAGACTGGCCTCTGTCTGTGGTTTGGAACAAAAAAAGTGCAATGCAGGTGGAAGTGGAAGGGGGTGTAGAAGAGCTTTTTTACTTCCAATGTCCCTTTTATGATTTTATCAAAAGTTTAGTATTCAGATTGTTAGATGGGCGGTATGTGGATAGTACTATGTGGTGTAGTCACACATGGTGGTGGACTTAGTAGCATCTAGGTGTGTCTGTTTTATTCTTGTTGAAAATATGTGTGTGTGCGCGTGTGAGGCAGAAGCCTTCAAGTTTCATTATGCATGAAACAAATGAGTCCCGCCACACTCACCTTATTGGGCTATGGCTTGCTAATGCCTGAATTTTGAAAATTACAACCTCCAAAACTAAATGCCTGAAGAATTTGCCATTTGGCCTAGAGAATGATCATAACACAGCAGCTGTATTTTACCAAAGGGATGGCTTATACATGGCACTCCAGATGCTGTTGGAATGCATCTTCCATTATCCTTCACAGTTGGTTGTGCAGCCTAAGAATGATGGGAGATATAGCCCAATAACAGCAATAGGGGCATACTTTTTCCCATTGCTGATATAGGAGATACATAGAACAGTGGTTCTTAACCTGCAGTCCATGAACCCCCAGGGGTCTGCAATGTCTTCACAGGGGGTCCACGGAGTCTTGAAGGCTGCTTGGCCCATCTCCTCCCCACAGTGGAATGGCCATGTGACAGGTGCAAGGCAAAGGTGGGCTGGTTGGCTTGGCCTGTGCATTGCTGTTCAATTCACTCTAGCCACAAACTTTCAGGAAGAAGCAAGAGAGAAGTCTTCCTTCCCCCTCCAGTGCCTCTGAGGGAAAGTTTAATGGATGGTGTAAATCCTTTGTTTTAAATCTTGAGGTAAGTCTTGCGGGGGCATGGCAACAAAAGATATTTAAAGGGGGTCTGTGGTAAAGAAAAGGTTGAGTCATTGGCATAGAATAAGCTGTAAAAAAAATGCACTTGCAACCTAGGTGTAATTTGCTGTTGGAGCACTAGATGGAAGCAGAGGAAGAAAAATGAAACCCATCATCTGTAACATCAACCCTGAAGAATATACTGTACTCAGTGATTTCTGGAAAGAAAAGCTTGAACAGCTATGGTCAAAGGATTAACAGTATGGAGGAATTTTAAAATTTGGGTGGTTCTCCTGTTCTGGTAGTTGACTTTTAAGAGAGGAAATTAGACATATAACTTCCAAAAAAACAGACTAGAGGAAAGGCTTCCCTGGCTGACTAAGGTACAGGAACAGGCCAGACTGGTTTTGGTTTCTAGTGCATGCATATTATTTTATTTTCTATGTGATTCCATCTCACAGAGGGCTGTGAATATTTCAGAACACTGTGACTTGAGCTCAGCAACGTGAAGTGCACTGAATACGTGTGAAGTACAAAACAGGGCTGGGGGAGTACCACTAGCAGAGTGAGGCTAATGCCTCAGATAGCAGGTGCAAGGGGTGAGGGCAGGCTTTCAGCTGATCCTCCTGGACTCCACAGCTGTAACCTTTGCCCCACAACTTGTCCTAAGCCACCTAAACTAGCCAGATGCTTTTGGTGGCCTGGAGGACATTCTCCCACTCTCAGCATCAGGGTAAGATTGAAATGCCAGACCAGCTAGCTTCTGTTCATGGAATGAAGAAACAGTCTAGCATATTGGATAATTCCATGAAAGTTCTGACTAAAAACCTGAATGGATTGACTGCCCCAATGACATGGAAACCATCAGCTGAAACTGAATAAGTAGTAGAAGAGCATAAGAGGTAGCAGTTGAGAGAAAGTAGGAGTAATAGACAATTACTGTATAACAACAGCTGGGAGGTAGGAAGTCAATTATTATTATTATTATTATTTGTAATAGACTAGTTAAGTTTGTTCCTTATGTTTTATTGTTTAGGTATTTTGTTATAATTTGCTTGTAGGTTTTATGTTTTATATGTGTGTGGTTTTTTCTTAGGTGGCCATACTGCAAGGCGTCTTGGTTTTTGGCTCCTCTGGTGCTCCAGTAGGCTGCCGTAAGCCATGGCAACAGTTCCATTTATAGAGGAGACCACTTGGATTCAATGACAATAGTTCTGCTGCCAAATACAATTGAAAACTAAAATGAGCCAGTTTTAAAATTGAGGTCACACCGCCATGTTAATTATTCTGTTTCAGTTGTCATAGGCCTGAGTCAAATATAGCCTAAGTGTGTTGGCCTCACTGTGAGCATATAGCAAGGCACTGAAAGGAAGCCTGGACTTGTACATATCCTTTCCCACCATGTGGATTATCTTTAATAAAAGCTGGCCTTAGGCACATCAGGACCTATGTGAGTAGGCCAAGTTTCTGTATAAAATGTATGGGAAGATGTAGTGAATGTGGTCCCCACATAGGTACTTGCTCAGTTACTTTTTGGGCTATGACTACAGGAGCCTTTGTGTCCAAAAGAGTAACTTCTCCAAAGTTTGTTAAGCTGTCAGTGCTTCTCATTAAAAAATGTATCTGTGACAATGGTGTCATAAAACATTTAAAATAAGACCCACTTGAAAGCAGGGTGCTGCAGTTTGCCTTCTGCATGGTTAGTCTACTGTGTAAGAACATTGTTAGGTGTGGTTCCCACAATGCCGGTGACTCATCTTGCCAGACTGAGTTACAATGTGCCTGTTTTACCTGATGCTCTCTCAATGAGAGCTTAATAAAGCATAATTGATTCAGGGACAGATAAAATATAAATCCAAGTTCCTTATATAACAAAAAGCAGAACAAGTTGTCCTACTATAAGCAGCTCTGAGCATTAACTGTTGTATAAGGTAATGACTTCTAGCAGAGCTACTGGCTTGGTAGTAAATAAACAGCTTCTCTACTCATTCTTTTCTCTGTTCAACTTGTATATACTTTCCTTCTTGCACATCCCCTAAGTCACTCATCTGCACACAACCTGACACCATGTGTGGACACCATACAATGCACTAGCATTGTAACTGACAATGATCAAAACCAACCTGTCCTGCCTCTATGCCTCATCATCATCATCATCATCTATATAGAGCTATCACTGTACATGACTAGTTTACCATTGTTAATTTGACAGTTACCTGCCCTCAGGCATACAACCTAAAAGGACAGGATACCCAAGGAAAGGGGGGTGGCAGTGGGAGAGGTGATTCATTCCAGCCAATGCTGGATGCTGTTCTCTCCCCACGGAGGCCACAGCAGTGCCAGTTGGGATGTGGGGAGGGTCTTTCTTCAGCTGCTGGGACTAGGCCTGATAGAGGTGTTTCTGCTGTTCTCTCCTTCTGAGGACACATCAGTGGCATTCAGGATGAAAGAAGGGCCTTTTTTCAGCTGCTGGACTGAGGCATGATGGAGCTGTGTGTCATGTGCAGTCATCTTTAAACTCAGTAAGCAGCAGCCTCAGAGTTAAACAGTAAGCTTTATTGCTAGACAGAAAATCTAAAGAGTTTACTACACAACGTTGCTGCTTCAAATTAAGCCCAAAGGAAAGGCAGTAATATAAAAAGCATTTACAAATCAGGCCAACTTGTCATGTCACTCATTCATTGGCTATTCAAATATTTACTCTCTCACCCAGTATTCCCCACTGTTGTTATTCTGAGTTCCCAGCCATTTGTTCTCTATTGAGCTCATCCTCTTTCCTGCTATCCCCTCACACAAACCTGCGATCATCACAAAAGGAATGTAAATGTTCTGCCTGTTCTTCTCTCCTTCTAAAGGCCACAGCAGGTGAGGCTTTTGTCTAGTCCCAATTTTACTTAAAAAAAACACAACTCTGAAGTGAGAATTCTAATAAAGCTTCATTGATACCAAGGCCATCTCAAGATATTTTTCTGCCTGAGCTGAAGAAGAAGATGGTGCCCTTTGCCCCCATTCGATAAACTCAAGCCAGCTGGAATGGCAGCTCAGTCTAACTTCCACACTGGCAAACAAGAGCACTTTTCTTGTTCTGCCACCAAATTTCAGCAGCACAATTTGATGTTGAACTTTGCCAGCACGGAGGGTCCTGCAGTGTGTGTATCTGTGTCTGTTTCTATGCCTGTATGTGAAATTGGCTCCAAGACCTGTCAATGTTACCTACCCCTGAGCAAATGCCTTCCTTTTGTCACCTTAAACTGCACTATCAAGCAGCTGATAATTGGCTACAGTGATAGATTATCACCATCCCTCACATTTATATACGTATTATCCTTTTCCCAGGTAACTCTGGTATGGTATATATGGGCAGGGTTACCTTCTTTCTTCTCAGAAAAATGTGAAAGGGCTCAAAAGACGCCCACCCACCACCATGTGCAAGGCCCTGATGGAAAATCCAGATTTGGGCAAAAGACTGTCCTGCTCCATTCTACCGTGGGTCCTTAGTACCCACTGGGGTTTGGTTCCAGGATACTCTGTGGATACCAAAATCCACAGATGCTCACGTTCCATCATATACAATGACATAGTAAAATGGTGTTCCTTATATAAAATGAAAGACAGCAAGGTTTGCCTTTTGGAATTCCCCCACACCAAATATTTTCATGTCATGATTGGTTGAATCCATAGATGCAAAACCTGTGGATATGGTGGGCCAACTGTACTGTTTGGATTTTTTTCAAGAATGAGAAAAACTACTTAAAACACAAATTCTCACCAGTGGCATCTGATGGCTCACATTTCAGTGGGGTGGGCTGGTTGGCTCTTGATTTTAGCTCAAAATTTAAAAGAGTTTCTAGGGTGCTGAACCTATTTGAGGATAGGGTTCAGCACCTTGGATAGCCCCTTTAAAGTTCTGACTAAACTCCAGAGTGGATTCACCACCCCACTGACACGGAAGCCACCAGCTGCCACTGATTATAAAGGCAATAGATCGACAGAGGCAATGTGTGTCCTTTGGGTTCCAAAAAGTGAACCACAGTATTTTGTGTACAAACACTGCTCTTGAGCATCCGATAAGATCTTTCTCCAGGTCTCTAATAAGATCTTTTTCCAGGTCTCCCAGTTCAAGCCCAACATTCCAGCCACTGCACTAATTGGTTAAACCATTGGCCATCTTAATGTGTACATGCACATGTGTATATGTATGCAGAGAGAGAGAGAGAGTCAAGCAGATACAGAATAAATAATTTTCTCCATCGTGACTTATATCCAAGGATATCACTGAGAGCCTTTAGCACCGTTGCTATACGGGACATCAACACAGTTGTAAAGAGGAGAACAATAGCAGCAGCACCCATTTGAAAGGAAAATGAAAATGAAACTGTACACTGATCAACTCTTTTTTTAAAAAAAAAGTCTGTTTGTTTATACACACACACTATATATATATATATATATATATATATATATAAATATATATTGATTTAATACATTCTCAGATGTTCTCTTCTTAGGAGGCTTAATTATGACAGCACAAAGGGTACTGCTTGTATGTTTCTGCTGAGAAACAAAACAAAACAAAACAAATGCTTGAAATATTATTGGAGATTAAATTCCTGAAGAGAGAGCAAATAAATCATTTCAATCCGATCCTTCTTCATAATAAGTTAAGAAATTCTGATTTGATAACAGTATTGTTATCCTTTGGTAAACACTTGATCAGAAAATATGCTATTACTATGTTATGATACACATCTTAATGAGATGTCCAGTGGGAAATACTCAGAATCCTGAATGCAACTGTTCAGCTACTTCTGTGTAAGAACAAGGAGAATTACTATTATAATCAATGCAGAGAAATAGAATGTGGCAACAAAAAAGGCGGAGACCTCTTCCAAGATATCCAAGAGATCAAAGGGAAATTTAAACCAAGAGTGGGAATGATCTATGACCCACAGGGAAACACATTAAATTACCAAATAGAAATAAAAAGACAATGGAAAAAATATAAGGAAGGACTATATAAAAGAGATGAAAAGATGACAGAATCATTCAAAGAAGAACCACATGAAGATGAACCTCCAATTTTATAAAGTGAAGTGGAAGCTGCACTTAGAGCACTTGGGAGAAATTAATCATCAGGAACAGATGGCATACCAATAGAGCTGCTTCATGTTACAGAGACAGAATCTACTCTAGTTCTAACTAAAACTTGTCAACAAATATGGAAAACAAAAAGAATACCCCACAGATTGGAAACAGTCAACATATATTCCAATCCCCAAGAAAGGGGGCACCAGGGATTGCGGTAAGCACGTTGCATTAATTTCCCATGCAAGCAAAGTGATGCTCAAAATTCTGCAACAAAGACTTTTACTATATATGGAAGGAGAGATGCTAGATGTCCAAGCTGGGTTCAGGAAGGAAGGCACTAGGGATCATATTGAAAATGTATGTTAGATAATGGAGTGCACCAATGAATTTCAGAAAAAATCAGCCTGTGCTTTATAGATTACAGTATAGCAAAGCCTTTGATTGTGTAGATCATGAAAAACTATGGATAACTCTTTTAAAAATGGGTGTACCACAACATTTTATTGTCCTGATATGTAACCTGTGCTCAGGACAAGAGGCTACCATAAGAATATGGAGAAATTGAATGTTTTCCAGTTGGCAATGGGATCAGGTAAAGCTGCATTTTATAACCCTATCTGTTTAATTTATATGCTGGACATATCATACATAAAGCTTGGAAGAAGGAGCATCAACAATTTAAGATATGTGGATGAGTGGGCCCTTGGTATCTGCTGGGGTTTCGTTCCAGCCCCCCCCCCCCACGGATACCAAAATCCATGGCTGCTCAAGTCCCACTATATTCAATGCCATAGTAAAATGGTGTCCCTTATATAAAATGGCAAAAATCAAGGTTTACTTTTCAGAATTTTTTTTTCTTTCTTCTGGAAAAATTTTAAGGCATGGATGGTAGAATCCATGGATGCAGACTCTGTGGATATGGAGGGCCAACTGTACTAGCAGAAAATAGCAAAGACTTGGAACAAATACTTGGAAGAAATTGCCAAGGTAGGTGTGTAGTTGAACATCAAGAAAACAAAAATAATGACCACAATTGATATACATAACTTTAAAGTAGACAATGAAGACATTGAAATAGCTCAAGATTTTCCATCCCTTGGCTCAGTAATTAATCAGAGTGGAAACTGCAGTCAAAAAATCAGAAGACTAGGACTAGGAAGGTCACTATGATAGAACTAGACGAGATCCTCAAGTGTCAAGGTATGAGGTCTGTCTATCAAATTAGACAATTATTATTAAATACCTTATTATTAAATTAGACAAGATCCTAACATGTCTTTGAATACTAAAGTTAGGATTGTCTATGACATCATATTTCCAATTTCTATGTATGATTGTGAAATCTGGACAGTGAAAAAACTGATAGGAAGAAAATCAACTCCTTTGAAATATGGTTCTGGAGAAGAGTTCTATGGATACCATGGACTGTTTAAAAGACCAATAAATGGGTCCTAGATCAAATCCAGCCTGAACTCTCCCTAGAAGCCCAGATGACTCAACTTAGACTCTTGTACTTTGGACACATGATGAGAAGGCATGACTCACTAGAAAAGATGATAATGCTTGGTAAGGTAGATGGCAGTAGGAAAAGGGGAAGACTGCATTACAGATGTATAGACTCAATTAAGGAAGCCATAGCCCTGAATTGCAAGACCTGAACAAGGTTGTTGATGAGTGACTTGGAGGTCTCTCATTCATAGGGTTGCCATAAGTCAAAGTCGATTTGACAGCAGTTACCAAAAACAACACAGCATACAAGAAGGGCCTTGGGGATGGGGTTACTGTAACCAACTCCCTGATCTTGCAGAAAATAATGCTCAGATTGGCAGGTGTCACTTCAGGGGGAATTTCAGTCTAGTTTTAGCTAAACCTTGGCTAAATTTTATACATCTATTATTAATTTATTCCTTTAGCCCATGTAATTCCTGTTTTTTTTTTAAAAAAAAGAAACTACCAAAATATTTTGCATTTAATATTTTAGGCTGATTTTCTAGCTATATTAAAGCTCAAGACTTGGGGAAATCACATCTTAAAACAGTTCAAGACCACTCTGTATTCTTAATAGCTGTAAGGAGAGAGTCACAGTCTGACTAACCTTGCTGACTGCTGCAGGCATTTTCTCATTGTCAGCTAATGAGCAGCCTTCGCCACACTGACCCTTTCTCTTGAGAGAGTGCGGTGGCGGCGGCAGCAGCATAATGATTCGGAACATGCTCTTTGGGTGACATCACTCTCCCACTTTTCCAATCCATCCATTCAATGACTACTGCAAAGTGGCAGCAGTTCAAGATCAAAACCGTATCCTGGGCAGCAGGGATGGGAGGAGAAGTACACCATTCACTGGCAAGCACTATCATGCACTCAAGCTAATTGACGTTTGGGGCAGAGGGAAATGTAGCTTAAGTCATGATGTAATTAATGAAAAGGCAATGGATTCAATCACTGCAGATTTTGAAAAGGGGTGTGTGGATACAGATGGAACATTCACCAAGGCATGCACATATACCTAGTGTATTTATCATTTTTATTATGCATGAGTCAACCAGGGTCTTGTGGACATGGCAAAAAGTATAGCATCATGTCTACCTAGAATATTGCCTTCCTCTGTCAACTCCTGCGATCTCAACTGGAGGCCTTATTGGTTGACCTACCATCAATGAAATGCCATTGCCTAACATGGCAAAAATGGACTACTTAGTGGTGGTTCCCACCCTTTGGAACACTCTCCCTAGGAACTGTGTCAAATGTTTAACTGCCTGTTTAAAATGTATTTATTTGTGCTGACCTTAATTGGCAATTATTATTTTCTTCACTCTGTTTGTATACTATCTGTTAATGTCTTTTTAGTTATTGTTTTTAAGCTGTTGCGATTTTATTATATACTGCTGATGGTGATGGTGGTGATGCCCTCTGTGATCATGTTAGGTGATGAAGCAAATCTCCTCACAATTCTAAATACCTGATTAGAACTTGAGAGGAGTCAAAAGATGGTACAGTTCTTTTCACTGTGTGGCAAGGCAGATGACCAAGAAGTTGCATGTATATCATGCTGTGTTATCATGCATTGACTCAGAATATGACAATCCTATCATTAGGTCAAATGATTCGCTGGGACCCAGACTTGGGACTTTATCAGATGCAGCATAAATCACAGAATTGTGACATCATGCTAGTGTGAATGGGCCCGTGCATCACATGACATTGTCATCACATGGTCATCCCATGCTCCAGCCACAAAAAAGGTGTTGCTTTTAATTGATGGGACAGGTCGTCAATAGATAAGCAATAGTGCTTTTTTCGCAGTATTGAAAGCATGTGAAACCATGTCCCATTGTAATCGTGAAATTACAGCATGAATGGGCAGCCCTCAGCAAAAAAAAGCTTCTGGGTGAGAATGTGAAAACGAAGCACAGGACACTCTCTTTTTTAACTGCCACCTTTAGTTTGCACATTTTCAGGCTTGTTTCAGTGCTTGTGTATTCATTTACTTTGTTTATTTATGGGTTTTTGGAGTTTTAGCCATGCTCATGTAGTCTTGCGAGAACCGCCAAAATCTCGCCCATGCTAAATCACAGAAGTAAACTCTCATTCTTCAAGCGCTAGTGGTCGGCATGTGATAATTCTGTGGTGATTTTTTCACGTGATTACAGCGATGTGTGATAGTAAATATTATAATGCCACAATGTTTCCGCTATCCTCGGGGAATTACAGCATTTTTAGACACTGGTCTGATAAAGTCCTTGGACTCGATAGAATCCTACTGGTCCTGGAGGCAACCATTTTCTCTATTCCTTCCCCCTGCTATGAGGTAGTCCTATAGATTCCAAGTAGAATCAGAGAAAACCTCCTTCACCTTCTTCCTCCAGCACGAAATCTGCACTAAACCCTGATTCCCTGAATAGAGGGACATGTCTGGAGGCAGCCTATTGTATTTTTACTGCCAGGTACAAAGAAGAGGTGCTTGTGAGATTTTCTTCCTCAGGTCCCAAAATAACTTGGCAACAAGAAGAGGTACCATGTGCTGCTCGGCCTCAGAGGCAAAATATCTTGGATGGGTCCTGTCCATATAGGTACCAATAAAAACACCTAACTGTGTCATTGTTGTGAAAACAAGAAAAACAAGATAAAAACATTTTTTATAAGGGATGGTATATTTGAAAGGACTCTGTGCTCCCAAAAGAATTCCATTCTTTTCTTTTTCTTTTTCTTTTTAGTTTTAAATGGTTTTGGTGGTTTCATTAAATACCTTCAGGATTAAAATAATACTTGTAAAAATTCAATTAATGTGAAAAGGGAAAGAGCCTGCCCTGAAAAATGTTAAGTGACAGGCACTGATTAAATATGACTCATCTTGCACAGCTGGAATGAGAAGACTTTAATATTACACCAGGAACACTGATTGACAACTTGCAAAAAGGCAGTACCATATGGGGGGGTATTCATGGCACATTTTAAAGAACAAAGTGTCTGCATGAAACATTTTGGTGCCACAGGGAAAGATAGACTGGAGAGAGGGGGGGAAGGAATTTTTAATTTCTAAAATTATTATTCTAAAATGAGTAGCAGTTTTGTACTAATTTGCACCTTGGACAGAAATATATATTCTAGACCTGGGATTATAACTACTAAATCCCATGGATTTCCAGGTGGTGAACAATTTCTGCTTTGAATCAATGGGGCTTACATAAACTCAAGTTCAACTGGGTGAGGCCCTCAGTTTCATGGAATGCATATAAGCTTAGGGCTGTCATAATAAATAATAAATAGTCAATAGTGTACTTAGCCACCACAGAAAAACAATGATACTCAATTTAATAACATGGTTGCATGGTTACTAAAGTAAAATACCATTGTTGATTAAATGAACACAACTAAAGTTACAGGAATTTCATTTGTGGTGAAACTTGGATGCGTATTAATAATATTAATATGATAATTAAGTTAGTTGAACTTCAGTACTACTTCCAGCAGCGGGCACTTTTCTGCCTTGTACAATACTGCTTTGTTCTTATATAGCTCTGTGTATATTAAATGCTTTAGAAATGAGAGGGGGAAATCCCAGCCTTGACTTACGAGAACAAAAACCACCATCAAGAACAATGTGTTGTGCCATCAGCCACTTGTAGCGAGCCACACAAACAACAATTTATGTAATAGAAGGATCTTCAGATTATCTATGCTAGGGATAAAACAACTGCCAGCCTATAGCCTGTTTGGCTGAAGCAATTTTACTTGGTGTCCCTGAGGACACTACCAAATTTTGATAAAGGCATAGGGAGAAAAAAATGTCCTGGCCTTCCTGTGGTCATAAACCTAGCAGGCCAACTAGGAATGGAATTTCACACTGACCCAAGACAGATGGCTGTTTATTACTGCGCATTACAGGTTACCCCCTCTGGGGGAGTATGTTCCTGGACTTACCACGGGTACCTGAAACCGCATATAATAGCGAACCACCATGAACACCATAGAATTGTGCTGGAGGATCTAGAAATGCCTAGAGAGAATGCCTCTCTAGGCATCTGGCACAACTCTGTGGTTAACCTCCAGTGGAAATTGACCATAGAGTTTCACTAGAGGACCTTCCGATGCCTAGAGAAACCACTTCCAGTGTGACTCTATAGTCCTCCAGATGCCTAGAGAGACCTCCCCCCCAACAGCAGGTAAGTGAAACTGTGGGTACTGATCCCACATAAACGGGGTGAGGACATGACCTGTACTTTTGCTCGTATCCCACCTTTCCCCCTATGAGCTCCAGGTGGTATACATGGCTCTCCCCTGCATACTTTATCCTCACAACAATCCTGTGAAGTAAGTCAGGCTGAATTGAGAATGACTGGTCCAAGGTCAATCAGTGATTTTCACAGCTCAAAGGGCGCTAGAACTCAGACTTCTCAAGTGTCAGTCCAACTTCCTATCCACCCCACATAGGCTCTGAAATGGACCAGTGGCTTTTTTTTTCTTTCTTTCCTTTGTTTTAATCTAGACCCAGTCTTTTGTCTGTGTCTCTTCTCCACCACTTATAACAACTATTATAACCATTAAAAACAAAATGTCCTACTGTATCACATTGTGCAGGTATCCAAGTTGCAATCTGGTAACCCTACAAGAAAGTGGCTGAGTGCCAAAGACTGCCAACCAGTATGTATAATAGTCACATATCCATGTTTTGACCACATCCTTTTAGTGGATCTGTATTCCCCTTCAGAAAGGTAACTTCATAGCTAGTTTCAATTAGAGCAAATCCATTCAATCAATTGTTGAACGCTAAGTCAGCACTTATATAAGTCTCATTGATTTCAGTGTGTCTACTCTAATTCAGAAGCAGCAATTAGATTTAGGCCCATATTGGCTCAACTAGACCAGCTTGCAATCATCACTGAGCACAATGACAAGTACATGATGATTCACTTCACCATATGAAACCTTCAAATCTTGCTCTGCAAACACTAAAATTATAAAAGTCACAAAATCCAACTTATGGTCTATGTTGGACTGAGGAAGTAGAAAAGTACTGAAGCAGGATAGGTGAGTTGTTCAACCGTAAAGGCATAATACAGTAATTTGTGCAAGCATAGCTCTAGGAGAGTGTGGAGCATTGCCCAGCTTTTAGCCTCACCACATGTTGACTAGGATAGAGCTGCATGCCTGTGTCTGGGCATATATCAGAACCATCCAAGTCCCACACCAATAGCATACCGTAGAGCCAAGGTACATGTCTGGCCCAAAGGTGGCAAAGAAGGAACACCTCAAAATGTTGGAGCGACCCTTGAAGTGAAGGACCCTGCACTCCACTGCTGCCATGACCACAGCTACCTTCTGCCACGGGTTCAGTCCTAACCTGCAGGTTTTCTTGGAAGTAAATCCCACAGTGTTCAAAGGAGTTAGGCTCTGAGAAGCAGAGCTTGTGGAAAGCAACTGTGGATGACTGCAACTCCTAGAATATCCCAGCCAGTTGTAGTCCCCCTTAAAAGTAACTTCCTCAAGCTCTCCTGGGAAGTGTACTTAGCGGTCTTGCCTTGCCTGCCCAGACCTCTGTAGTGAAATCCTGTGTACATATGACAGGGAGTCAGCCCCACTGATGCCTGTGGGAGTTACTTCAGAGGAGATAAGTGTACGATCAGGCCGTGCCTATGTTGCCATCATCTGCAGAAAAAGCCTTTCAGGCTAGGATTGCACAACCCATCTAAACCTGCTAGATAACTTGATTTTAAACCACTTAAATCCAGGCACAAGGAAATGCACCTCAGATCAGTGAAGCCAGAAGAGGGGGGGGGGGAGAAAACCACACCCACTCACACCACATGGCTGCTGCAATATCACAACTACAGCAGAGCAGATGATCACACCAGAAACAATAACCCAACAGCAGTGATATTGCAGCTATTGATCAGTTTTTCCCATCAATGAAAAGATGTGAACCAATAATGATCAAAATACAGTGCAATAACAGGATAAAGATGACATTGTGTGATAAGTTTAATGAAGTATGATTAGGGCCAAAGAGGATGTTATCCTGCTGCAATTGTGATTTACCATTCTCATGTGATAAAGTCCTTGCAATCACCTTTTACCAGGCTGTCAACAAACATTCAAGTCCCTGATGAGTAAGTTCAGTCTGTTTCCTTCTTATCTTCCTTTGGTCAAAGCTTTTATCATCACTCTTGGATGATCCTTGACCTGTCAGACCGTACATGTACAGTGATGTATACAAGATTGTGTCCTACTTTTCTACCAACAAAACAGACACCATGAGTGGATTGGGTTTCCCATACACCTACAGCCTTCCATCCCCCCCCCCAATCTGCCCCCGGTGGTTGGGTGACCTTCCAGAACAGATTTGGCAGTGTATGGTAGCCTGGGGGTGTGGGGAGGGGGAGAACAGGGAAACTCCTCTTGTGTGGGCAAAGGTTCACCAGGGTACTGCTTAATTTCCCTCTCCTCCCAGCTTCTAAAGTAAAACCCTGATGGCACAAAACAGTGTTGTCTTCAAGTGATACTGAACTTCATTTATTTACTGCATTTATTGGGTATAAACCTCATGTTTCTCCTAGAATGGGATCCAAGGTAGCTTCCAGAAGTTTAAAACCACATTAAATTAAAATCTTATTTTATGAAAGTTAAAAAAATAATTAAACAACAATGCAGACATACCTCAGTCAATAAAACTTCAGACAAAGCACTTTTGTACAAAGTCTTTTTAAGCCCACCATCCCCTCTTTTTCTCCGCATACACTTTCTAACTGGATTTTTAAAACATCATCTGTATTGAGAAGACAATGAAGGACGACAGAGGAATGCTGACTTTCTGTGTCAGATTGCAGCAGTGTGCCTGCAGTAAATAATGCAATAAAGCTTGATCTGGGAAAGAGTGGGGTTCTGCTCTAGCTGATCCTACTGTAGTTGTGTGTGTGCCCACTTCCAACAGACAAAATAAATGGCTCCTCCCTCCAGAATCCCTTACTGAGCATGCATGAACAGCAAAACAGAGGAATCATAGAATCATAGAGTTGGAAGATACCTCAAGGGCCATCCAGTCCAACTCCCTGCCATGCAGGAATACACAATCAAATCATTCCCGACAGATGGCCATCCAGCCTCTGTTTAAAAACCTCCAAAGAAGGAGACTTCACCACACTATGAGGGAGTGTATTCCACTTCTGAACAGCACTTACTGTCAGGAAGTTCTTCCTAGTGTTTAAGTGCAATCTCTTTTCCTGTAGTTTGAACCCGTTGCTTCGTGTTCTAGTCTCTGGGGCAGCAGAAAACAAGCTTGCTCCATCCTCAGTAGTATGACACTCCTTCAAATATTTAAACATGGCTATCACATCATCTCTCAACCTTCTCTTCTCCAGACTAAACATGCCCGGCTCCCTAAGCCGCTCCTCATAGGGGATGGCTTCCAGAATGAACAGATAAACTTGCCTCACCAACTACACATACACCCCCAACACACACACACATATTTAAAAAGCACAGATCTATAAGTCTGGCCACCAAAATGGACATCATAAGGAAAGTGAAGGTTGGTGAAATAAAAAGTCATCCTTGGGTCCATTTTGAAAGAAGCTTTCAAATGGTCTCTAGAACAGTGGTTCTTAATTTGTGGTCTGCTGACTGTCCCAGGGGGTTGCAATGTCCTCACAGGAGTCTGTGAAGGCTTGGTGGCTTAAAGACTGCTCAGCCAACCTGCTTCAATTGGCAGAGTGGCCATGTGACAGGAGTCAAGGCAAAGGCTGTCTGGTTGGCTGTCTAGCTAGGCCTGCATATTGCTGTTTAATCCACTCCCCTGCAAAACTAGCCAGAAGAAGCAGGAGAAGCACCTCTGAGGGAAGGCTTAATGGATGGTGTAATTGGTAATGGTTCAGTGCTCAAGTATGATTATTTTTGATGTTGTTGTTTTCAATCTTAAATTGAGCCTTGGAGGCCTGCAGCAACAAAACTTATTTAAAGGGGGTCCCTGGTAAAGAAAAGGTGAAGAACCACTGCTCTAGAAGGTTCAAAATGTTTTTGTTTATTCAAACAAAGCTTACCTGACCTGGTTGTTTCATTTCACATGTGCATATTCTTAGTTCTGAGTAAAAAGTTTGCTGAAACATATTGAGCTATTCGTCCTTTTCTATGGGTTAGGAACCTATCTCTATTAATTCCATGTTATTTCTGCCTCTGATGTCAAGATTTCTGTTAAAGAAGTAAAGCCCAGGACCATATCCACTTTGTTAACTGAACTATACCTGTTTATTTAAAACCATGATTAAAACAGTTAACAACATATTTTAAACTTAAGTACTAATAACAGATAATTTTGTTGTGTGCCTTCAAGCTGTTTCCAACCTAAGGTGTCCCTAAGATGAACCATATCACAGGATTTCCTTGGCAAGATTTGTTCAGAGGGGGGTTGCCCTTGCCTTCCTCTTGAGGATGGAGAGTGTGATGTGCCCAGTGGTCATGCAATGAGTTTCCATGGCCGAATGGGGATTTCAACCCTGGTCACCAGAGTCATAGTCTAATATTCAAACCACTACACCACACTGGCTCTACATAAATATAATTTAAAACTCAAAGGCCTGTCCAGAAAAAAAGAAGTCTTCACTGACTGACAGAAAGAGAGCATAAACTGTACAGTAACTAAGACATCTCCAATTTACACACAACAACATGGTGCAGGGCTCTCATGGTATCTGTAAAAGAATCCCTCTGGAGATTGTCTGATTCCTAGTTTTAGCCCTGAAGGAATCATAACCCCATTTTTGGCCCCGTGAAGAGGTTGATGGGGGATTCCCCAATCAGGTAAGATTATTTGGGGTTGGCACATCTCTAGGGATGAAGTTGTGACACTTGGGGCATGACATTTCCATGTAGATAGAAAGAGCAATGACAGCATCTCTTAACGTGGGATGATGTGAGTATAAGGTGAGAAATGCTAGAGACTTCTCAACTACCCCAGATAAGGCAGAACAACCACGGCTATGCTGTCTCTATGCAAGGAGAATTAATAAATAAGAATAGTAGATTCCTAGGAAGGAGAGAAAGTACATTGGGGGCACTTTATTATCAGGTCTTTGTCCACAATTTTTATCCTAATAATCTGAAGAGTTTTGACTAGGGAAGGCTGGAATTTAAATATAAAAAACTGATAAGGAGAACAGATTTTTGAAAATAAAGAAATATATTCTTATCACCCTTTTGATTTCTGTCTCTCTTTGGACCTTGTATTAATCAGTCAGCCAGTTAATCGGTTTATAGCCTGAATTTTTAATAGCTACCCAAAGCAGGATACCACATTTGTAAAGTATGAGAGAGTACATATAGATAGAGATGCTCCCCCAGGCAACCCTGAGCATGTGTACCCCTTAATAGTGAGCTCATACTAGTAGATGGCACCATCAGTTTATACAGGTTCCAAACTTCTTTCTGGGTTATAGAATGATCCACAAAAACATATCTCTATAGGAAACAATTACATACAAACCTACCATTATGATCCAGCTAGAATGAAGGACTTTTCAGTTCCTTGATTATTATAGGAGAAATGTATGGCAGCATATATGAAGTGGGTGGGACTTAGCTTTGGCTGGATTGTAATGAGGGTGTTCCTGTTGTGAACTTTCCCAGTGACACTGGACTTGACAAAGCATTAAAAAAACACACCAAGCCAAGCACAGCTTTAGGGCTCATTTAGCACCACTCAGGTAAAGTCACATTGAATCATCTGGCCATGTTCCTAGTGGAAGACTGCACAGAAAAAGAGGCAAGTATTAGTATTTGTCCCAAATCTTCCCAATACAGTGATAACTGGTTTTATATTTCAGAGATGATGCAAGACTTTTCATCTCTAGGTTACAGCTTATGCAAGCAGGACTGTGTTACTTAACACCATCCTTTCTCCAAAGAAATGACTTAACTCTTGCAAAGGAAAGCCTGGCAAAGGTAGACATCAAAGAATGAATTAATTCCATTCTGTCACTCTTCAAGTACATCTCTGTTTCAGAGACCCAGAACTCTTACAGAATCAATGCAGTGTTATCCAGACTCAAACTATCCTATGTCAATGAATAAAACTCTATTTCTGGCAGCTGCTATGGGAAATTTTTGACTCTTCAGCAGTTTTGGACTCTCAGAAGCTCCACCCAGCATGACCAATGGTCAGGCATTTTGTCCAAAGCATCTGGAGGGCTATAAGTTCCCCACCTCGACTTTCAAATAATACATAGCATGGGTCTTAGGAGAATATGAGAGGCATTAGAAGTGGCATTACACAAACGCCAGGAGATCACAAAAGGGCTTCCTTTTCACATGACGTCATCCCCCCTTGTTATGCACCCATTCTGCTGCCGTTCCACTGGTGCTGCTTTTTTTGATGGGAGAAGCCATCAATAGATCCCCCATTCTGTTTCTGTCATGGATGTTCCTGAAAATGAAAAGGTGTCCCGTTATGCTAGCGAGATCCCAGCATCAATGGAAGGTCCCTGCCAGAATACTTCCACATGAGATCGGGACATCCAGGTAAGCTACCCTCTTTTTTGTACCCTCCCCAGGTTACTTGTATTTTTTTTGTGTGTTTTTAGGTGCTTGGTGTCATTTTTTGTGTGTATTCTTGTTTTTACGTTTGAATTTCCCATGCTCGTGTCTTCTCGCAAGAATCCACAGGATTTTGATCCAGGAAGTGAAGTCTTCTTTGTATTTTCTTTGTGTAACAGTTGGTTTTCTTTGTATTTTTTTTTTAATTCTGCAAATCACCTTCAGTCCTGATCTTGGGGAAAAGGTGGCTGTAAGTAAAGTGACTGACTGACTGATTTACATCCCTGCCCAAACATCTACAGGATATATGTTTATATAATGAAATTAATTTACAACCAGAATTGAGTTGAGCAATGTCTTTATTTATTTGTTTTAAAAAACTAACTGGTAGTGTATAATTCTACTCATCTCCCCTCAAATGTGGAACACTGTAGAGATACAAAGAAAACTTCCGTTAGAGCTCCGTTCACTCCTGGGCTGCCGGAACAATGGGAGAGAAGATGAGTGTGATGGGGAGGGTGATTGTGGTGGATCAGGGGCGGGACAGGACAGGAGAGGAGATTGTGGGACAGGAACACTTTTTTTGTTCCTGTCTGATAATCTCCTCAGTCACTGTTAAGTGGTTTACAACAGCAGCCTTAACCGGGCTGGACTGTACTAGGATGTTAAGCTGTAGCTAAGGGCTAATGGAAGCAAGAAACAATGGCTGCTCTTGCTTTGAAAACAAATGATACCATTTATTCAGATCTGCCTCTAACACTAGCTGGAAGAAATGTGTTGCTTGTAAGTCAGAGAATAGAAGAACAATGAAAATAGACTAGTCCTTATAGCAGCTAAGCTTCAGATTAATGTTACTTTGTGCAATTTACCTGAGCAATTTACCCTGTAGGAGTCAAAGCAGCGAGCATTACCCAGTGCTTGGACAGTACATTTCCTTCACAGGAGAAGCCCCATCATTAGATGGCAGATCATCTTGTTCAGTATTAAATATCCTTTGGCCCTGCATTGATTTTTGTTGTATGCTGTTCTTAAGTGAGTGAGTGTGTATTATTGTAGGCATGGACCTTTGCTACCTATTCTTCACTTCTTCAGTAACAGCTCATTTTGTTTTGTCTTTATTTTGAAAGGGGTGGTGGTGGTTGAGCATGGAGATAATGAAGCTGGATCAAAAAGGGAGATGGTTATATCTTTTGATCTGTTCTTGACAGGTAAGGTTAACAACCACAGCTCTTGATGTCAGAAATATATCTGATCTTTTTTGCTGTTAAAAGAGTTGCAATCAGATCCAATTCCACAGCTTGAAACAAATCATTTGAAGGATGACCCTGCCAGTAGTATTCCACTGATGGAGGATTTCAGAGCATCCTGGACTAACCGAAAGCAATCTTACAGCTGTTACAAAGGAATAGGCATCACAGGGTTGGCTGTTTTAAAACGTTTGAAATAGGACTCTTCCAGACTGGTCTAAAGAGGCATGGTTTCTCACCACACAACTCCTTGGGGTTTTGCTGGTTGTTGTTGCCTCCACATTCACTTGTCCCATTCTTTTTGGGACCATTAGTAGGACTTTTCCAAAGCTGTTGTTTTTAATTGGGGCATGGTTTGCTGAGGTGGTTCTCTGGTTTGAAGGGCAAATTTTCTCCTCTCTGAATTTTGTTTTTAGAGATCTAGTACTGCAGTTTAAAAGTGTCATTTTACTGCTATACTATAGCACTATAACTTTAAGAAAAAAGGAGAGAAAAGGGAAGAGAAGGATAAAATATTTGTTCCCACCTGTCTTTGAATTAAAAAGAAACCTCTCAAGGATGGGAATAAAATGTTCCAACTGGTCCCAGGAACTGCCAGAAAATAATCCAAGACAACAGAAACATCATCAACAACAACCCCAACAAAAACTACAGCAACAGATACCAACAACTCCAGACACATTTGCTCTATCAGCAGAAGCTGACAGAGCAGATTTCTGCGTAGTGAAGAATCTCATCCTTAGGAAAGAAAACTTCATCTTCCTTGTATTCAGACTTGTTGCTCTTAACTCTTCTCCTGTTTTTCTAGATGAAGATAGCCAATGAAACTGATGAACAGGGGTCAGCAATAATGGCTTTGCAGATTAGTTGGTGCTGGATGGTTTCTTAATGCTGGGTTGCAATTATGCCACATTTCTAGAAATCCATGCTGTTATTTTAAAACAAACAAATGTTGTACTTGCTTAATAGCATCGAATCTTATTTTTGTGTATTGAGTATTGTCTTCTACAGGTTGCCCCCTCCCCCCATATGCACAGAACAAGTACCTGCAGTTTCAATTATCCATTGTCTGAAAAATATGGTCTCTCTAGGCATTTCCTTATTATTATTATTATTATTATTTTCATTCAAGCATTTCATTTAACGGTATAAAATAACATGGAACAAAATCAAAATAGTTACATCATCCAATGTTTACATCTTCGATATCTTCTTAACTATATAGAGAAATAATAAAAAACCTAAAAGAGAAAAAAATGAACATGAAACGTAGTTCCTACAACAGATACAAAACCAAATTAACCCTGGTGGCGCAGTGATTAAATGCCAGTACTGTAAGTCACCACATTGCAAATTCGATTCCAGAGGGCTCCAAGGTTCACTCAGCCTTCCATCCTTTCGTAGGTCGGTAAAATGAGTACCCGGCTTGTGGGGGCAATTAGCTAACACACATTGGAAACTGCTCAATACAGTGTAGATGTGTAAATTGCTATTGCTTAAAACAATTTGTAAGTCGCTCTGATAGCCTTGTGGCTGAAGAGCAGGGTATAAATAACTAATATAAATATGAATAAATATAAATTCTAAACTAGATGACTTCCTAATCCTATCAAAGCCAAGATGTTTGTTTAAAAAAATAATAACTTCCATTATCTCTTTTCCTTTGGGATTCTTGATCTTCTACCATCAACTCGTAATATTCTATATAATCTGTATAGTATAAATAATTACCTATTCTATTTAATCACACTTATTTTCTTATTTTATTTATACCACAATTTACAGAGTTTATATCACTATTCTTCCTCCCTTCTCTTATTTATTTAATAGACTTAATTCTAACCTTCTTCCACACTTATTATGGCCATATTTCCCCATTTATTTTTCCATAATGGGAATATCTTTTCCCATCCTTTCTAATCCCTCCAGATGTTTTTCCATTTAATATCATTGACAAATTGTCCATCTTAAACATCTCATATAGTTTTAGCAACCACTATTCTTCTAGAGCTGTTTCTAGGTAGTTCCATTTTTTTTTTCATATAAGAGTCTGGCCACTGTAACCATATAAAGTATAATTCTTCAATATTCTTTCTCAATTTTTTTTTATCAATCATATGTGTCTTCTTCAGGAGATATAGTTCCGGTGTCAGTCTCTCTAGACATTTCCTAGGTCCTCCAACATGATTCTACAGGGTTTGCTATTACCTGCAGTTTCAAGTATTCATGATAAGTCTGTGAATGTATCCCCCGTAAATATGGCAGGTGACCTGTATTTGAAATCACTACTAATCATCCCAAATTATTTCCATATTGTGCTAGGTATGCAAGCATATTTCAGTCAACTTTGATTGTCACAAATACCAGAAAGTTCATTAAAAATGGTAATTGCAAAACTGTCAAGAGCTTGCAAGCATTTACAATCCAATTCCATGAACAGGAGTAAATGGCCAGGATCCAGTTGATGAACTATGCCAGCACACCTACTCTGGTACAAGTACTGGTGCCTGGGGTGGTAGGGGGATAGATAACAGCAGCCTATAGGAAGGGAACAATTGGAGAACAGGGTGTGTGACCCTGCAAAATGTACAACTGCTGGCATACGAGCTTGTAGTTTGCAAACAGGATGCCAGCCAAAAAACTAGAAGTGACTGTATGTTGCTATAACTGATCCAATGAGAATGAGGCAGCAAAAATTCCCTTTCCTAAAGATGTTGAAATGCCCTTCAGAATGTTGGAAAGGCTAATTTGCAAGAGAAAAGGAAATATACCAAGGAAAGAGGGAGGAAGACAGTGATCTCTAGGAAGGGAGAGATAGAAAGCTCTTTTCAGTTATGATCTATTCAGCCATATTCATGTGCCCCCTTGGAAGAAATGTGAACAATGTTCCCAGTTAAAAATCACATGTTATCTAGAAATGCAGCCTCCACATGTGTGTCCATGTTCATCTTTTGCAGTCAGAACAACAGGGTCTTATAGCACTTTAAGGCTTTATTTATTTATCTATTTATTTATTTATTGGATTTATATCCCACCTTTCTCCTAAAACTGATTTATCACATCATAAGCTTTCAGGATGAAGTCAGCTCTAGTCAACAAAAGTTTATGCCACAACAAATTTGTTAGTCTCTGAGGCACCACAAAAAATTCACTGCTTAGGGATCTGTTTTGGATTCAGACAAATCCCAAATCCAAAACTAGGATAGTTTGCTGGAAAACATGCCTTTCTACATCAATATAACCAAGGGATCACCCCAAGAGATGCTAATACGGGTACATTGTCGCACTCTGATGTTAAAATAGTACTTTGCCTCTTTGCCTGATTCTCTTGTTAAGAGCCAGACAAACTGCTATGTTCAAGTCACAAGCTTCTTGGTGAACAAAAACCAAGTACTAAAGAACAGATGGAAAACACAAAAATCCTGGTTACCTAAAATGTAGTTGTATGCCTTAAAAAAAGCCAACACACTGATTTGAAGAAAGTGAGCAGGTGAGCTTGTAGAAAGACTGGCTAGTTCCATTTACACTTTGCCTTTTGTGAAACTGGTTGATAGGATAGTTTGCAGCCAATTACAAAACATTCCCAGGAAACCCATGGGTGTTGGGGTGGCTGATGAAAGGAAGACAGAGGAGGCCATCTTCAGGAAACCAAGGACCTGAGCAAAAATAGACTTTGAAACAAACGAAAGCCAAATAGAAAATAGGGCTGCTGGTTCTGTATGGGTGCAATGAAAAGGAGGGAAGTCTCTCCTCCTCCACTGACAACAAGTCCCTCAGCAGCTAACTAGATATAAAAGTCAGTAAAGCTGTAGTAGCAGCAAATTCTTTTTTTTTTTCATTTCTTGAATGAAAAAAATTAACATTGCTTCAAATGCCAACAAATCTGAAAATAAAACCAAATCGATGGACTGACAGTTTCTATGGTGGAACCCACACAGATTGGGTTTCCAGATTCTATCAATCAAAAGACAAAGGCTGGGGTCTTCTTTGTAATATATGCATGAATAACATTTGCATTTTGGGAAATTGTACAAGGAGCTATTAACTAACTGCACAAATCCCAACACTCCTCTTGCAGTAGCTATCAAGCTTGGGGGGCTGTGCCATGGTTGTTCATTGGCCAGGATAAAGGTGGGAGACAACCAGGCAGTGCCCATCCCAGCAGAAGTTGTTCCCAGCAGAAGAAAAAAGAGATCATTCTCCTGGCTCTCTGAGTTGCTGGAGAACCAGGAGAGCAACCTCAGGTGCCTTCTTCAGGCTGCCAAAATGCAACTGGTATGGGCACTGCCTGATTGCCCTCCCTGCGGCCAGTAAATGACTGTGGCAGCACACCTGGGGCTTGACAGCTGCTGGGTGTGGGAACAATGAACTGCAAGTGTGGAATGTTATGCTCTGATATAGGTTCTTGGCCATTGCACAGCTATTCTGTCCTTTCCTAATACGTAGATATTTGTGGTTAAAAACAAATATGGAAGAAAGGATGAGAAAACATCAAAGGTATAAATGGAAGATAATGATGCGTGGAAATTCACCCAGCAACACACACACCTATATTATGTGAAAGAAACAAGGCAATTTCTTGAGCAAACTTTGTCTAAAAGTATCCGAGAAAGCCACAGTTTGTGTCCCGTGGGGAGCAGAGCTTGGAAAAGTTACCTTTGTAACCTACAGCTCCCAAAATTGTCCAGGGCCAATGCTGTGGAAGAATCTTGGGGGCTGTAGTCTCCAAAGAAATTTTTTCTAAGCTACATAAAATAAACATAAATCAACAACATTCCCTCAAGATACTATTAAATCCTTTAGAACCCACTGATACAACCTGTGGACTTGACCCAGATTTACAGGAATACAAACTCAGGGACAATTGATCAGTGTGCTCCCAGCAGTATTGTTACATGCTCTACACTTCCCTGAGCAGGGAGCACTTCCAAGACCAGTGTAGCTGGCATGGCTTCCTTGGGAGGAAAATTAAGTATGGCAGCAGTGACTATGCAGTAGTACAGATGGTGAAAAAAACCCTCTTAGAATCTGCGGTGAATCCCATGTGTCCAAATGGGATCCTGCAGCGTTCTGTCCTTTCCGGAGGGAGGGGGAGTAAAAGTCAAGGAGAGACCATGGCAGAAGCCTCCAGGACTTTTCCCAAGTTTTTTAAAACCCCGACAGAAATGTGCATCCTTGCCTGTTAGGACAACTGAAACTCATTGTATCACATTGCTGAAGAGCACAACTGATTGGTCAGATGTGTGCAGGGGGTGGAGCTTGGTAAGATGGCAGATCATGGAACTGCCATATTGGATTGCCGCCATAGCGATTGTGCACTGAGGTGATGAAACAGGCTTTCTTTCCTTTTTTTTTTTTAATTATTTATGCAGAAGATTGCTCTTCCACACCTTGGAGTTAGTTTTTTATTGTCTGGCGGGGGCAAGTTGGGGAGTACAAAACCGTGAGTAATTCACTTGCAGCCTCCATCTTGATTTGCTGGCATGCCTCCATGTGAAGAGGAAACAGAGAGAGCTTTGCACACCAATGATCTTGCCAAAAAAATCATTGAGACAAATGACAGCTGCTGTGACTTGGCATTTCTACACCCAGTTCACGTTTTATTTCCTCATCTAGACCAGTCCTATGATCAGTATTAGTGTTGTGGGGGCCTCATGAATTCCTGCTGCTGTTTCCTGTAGTAGTGCACAGATGGGTTTTATTCCAGACATGATGTGCGTGGGGAGGGAGCAGCTGTGTTTGAAAGGCCTTCTTGATCCTTGTCTATTTACCTGTTACCCTAACATAAAACATCTGTAGTATTTGATTTAATTAACAGATTTTCAAACAAAATACAGATCTTTCACTCCACCACTCCAAAGTAGGGCTATTAGATCAGGAGCATCACAGGCCCAAAGAATTAAATGCCAAAACCAGAGACCTAGTGAGACCTTGTGGTAAATGGGGGGGGAGCCCCCAATGCTGACATAGGGTGCAGCCCCTGGCAATGCCTCAGGTAGAGTTGTCAGGCCAGGACAATTGCAGGCCCTGAGATTCCAGGGCCAAAACCAGACACCTAGGGCTTGACTACCCTGGCAGGAAACCCCACACCTACCTTGTTGTCATGGTGGATTTCTTTGATCTGCAGTGGCCCTGTAAATGCCACATGCACATGGTCCCAGAGTACTATATTACTGGATAAGCAGAGATACGCTTATCCAGATTGTGCACAATAAAAAAAAAAAGTTTTTAAAAAAGCACCAGGACAGATTCCAGTCCACCAGAAGTCTCACTCTGGCTTTGCTGTGAAGCCAATCCACCACATGGCCAAAAATCCAGGTTTTCCCCTCAAATGCAGAGCAAACTGCGAATCATACAGATATGGGGTTTCGTGCAGAAACCCATGTGAAAATGCTCATTGTAACAAATGTTATGTGTCAACTGTGCTGTGAATACAGGGTGAGTACAGGTTTTATTGCCCGTGTGAAAACACTTTTTGATGTCACAGGAGGTGGGCTCCGGTCACATTATTAAGCATGACACATTAGGCATCAACTGCAGTTGCACAGAGTATGCCATTCAAATAAAAAACACCAAGTCTAGCAAAGGAAAAATATGTTTATACATACACACATTTCAAGGCAGCACTCACACCCTGAGATTCCTTCCCCCTCCCATGAGGACCAGAGAAGAGGGGCCAGGCCCTGAGATCTGGCACCCTAATAACAGGTGTTAGGTCCTGGTGAGGCCTGTTAGCATGCCCTACTACCACCTCCCTATAAAATCTCATAATTGGAAGTACTGGACACTTCAAAGGGGTCATGTAGACTGGGGTGATCCAAAGTGAGGTCAGATGGAGGTCACAAGGACCTGGGAAGGTGTCTTAGAAATATTTTAGCAAACATACCCAAGCTAGGATTGAGTGGAAGCCCCTTAATAAACAAAACCATTAAGGAGGCATGTGCTAATTCCTTCTTTGGCCCCTCAACTGTGAGTCATATAACCTAAACAATCAAGTGACTGTTCTATCCCAAATCCCCAGGGAATATTCCTTGGAACCCACTACCATGTGAGGTTGTCATAAACTAATCAATTCCTATTTCCCAGCCATGAGCAGCAATCAGCTAAGTTTTGGCTTCCTTTTTAATTCCGTGGGAAATCCATCTAAACTTTGTTCTAGCCAAAATACCCACTTCAGGATATGAAGCCAGGTATAAATATTAGCCCAGACAATAGCAAAGTGTGCCACTGTGGATGAGACTGGTCACTCTCTTTCTCAGCGTGCCCCTAGATCGGAACTTCCAGTGCCACGCTCCGACTTCGGTCTGAGTACTTCACTATTCTTCAAGACTGGTAACTATTACCCTACTTCCCGAATCTATCCCTCTATCCAACTTTTCTGCCTTAACTCTTTGATAGCCTTGTATGGTTCTTGTAAGCATGTGTTGCATGTGTAATTTTTTTTGTGCTATTTCCAATAAAAACATTTTATTTCACCTTAACCTGGAGTTAAAGGTCACTGTGCTTTATAGTTCCTTCAGGGTAGCCCCCTGGAGAAGAGTAGTTTGTGCATCAGAGCTGGCAACAAACCGCTGTTGGGTTTTAGTGCTTTGCCCTGATCTGGAGGAGGTACCCTGCATTTCTGAAAAAGTAGCTTACAATTGGCAGGAATAAGACAGGACCCGTTTTCCCCTACCACTCGGCCAAGTGATAGTAGGTTCCTTGGAGCTTGTTACCCCCTTGAAGCTCTGCTTGGTGCAGATGCAGGGATTTTCCCCCAAAGGGACCCCAGTGGTCTCCCAATCACTAAGTTCCTGGTCCACTTTCCTGCCACTCACAGCCTTCCATTTGAGCTAAATAATAATTACCCTAAATGTTAATATAATCATTTAATAATTACTCTAAATGTTAATATAATCATTGGCATCACACTTGGGGCTCTAAAGCACCCCCACCTCTTTGGGTAACAAGCTGTTATGCATAATAATAATAATAATAATAATAATAATTTATTATTATTATTACCCCGCCCCTCTGTTAAAACAATCGGACGGCTCTGCGCCATATTTCAATCACGGAGGCTGCCCGTGATTGAAAAATGGCGCGGAGCCGTCCCAAGCTTCACGGAAGTGACACGGACGGTTTCGCGAGAGGCACAGCGTCGTCCGAAGTAGAGCCTTGCCGCGCAGCAGTTTCGGGAGGCTGCTCGCGCGGCAAGCAGCGATTTTGCAGGTCTGAAAATCTCCAGAATATAAAATGAGGAAACAAGGGCAAAACCTTTATTCAAAGCAGCGGGTGTTTGAAAAGATGAGCCAAAATTTGGCAAGATTTAAAACCAGGCACTTGGCAATTTAAAGCTTTGTTGTGTTGCACAGGTGGTACTTTCTCTTTTACTCTGCATTTGAAAGCCAAAAGATTAAAATCTTTCCTAACAAAACACAACAGAACAAAACCACACCTGTTTTTAGTTTTTCAAACAGTCAGCAACTGTAGGTGTTGATGCTTTACCCTAATTTCCTTTTACATACAGACTCTCCAGCGCATTCAGACTTGTCTAGTGTGTTGCTGCCTGTTTCCTAGCAACTCCACTTGCAGTCTTGTTTAGTAGGTTAAACACATATTTATGATATTTCTTTGTCATAAAGGCAAGAGACAACCTCACCCTTTTCCCCATCTGATTCAACCCAAAGAGATTTGAAAAGCCAAAAAGCTTTCTCTCCTCCAAGACACAGGATTTCCACTCCCACCCATCCCCTTCCCCCAGACCTCTCACTGTCCAAACAAGAACAACAAAACCCTCCTATCCCTCTGTGATATTTTTTAGATATCCTGCAAGCCACATGGCAACTAAGTACCCATGAGTAGATCATACACAGTTGGGAGAAGAGTGGCCTGATCCTAGAGGCTTGCCACACTAGGGTTTTGTTAGAAGTGATTGTCTCACTTTAGAAGGCAACAGATATATTGCTTGATGGAAGCACAGCCTATCACAAGCTGCTCAAAATTCTGTTCCTACAACTGTATGAAAATACTTCATTTCGCTTCCTACACAGCACATAAGCCATCTCCGCTCCTCTTCCCCTCCTTCCCCTCCAATTACTCTCCTCCTCCACAGAGCTTTCCCCTCCTCCCTCTCCCGTGTGTCATTTCCTGCTCTTCAATAGCGCATTCTCCCCTTTTAATTAAGAAACATTATGCTGTGTATCGTGAGAATGCAACTTCAAAAGTTTCTGTAAAACCAATGTCCACTTTGCACCCAGCAGGCTGCAGATTCTCCATTTCCAAAGCAGATTGGGGCCTCCCACAACAGCAGAAAAGAGAGGAGTTTCCCTTCCTCAGCAGTAAGCCTCTACTGAACTCAGTAGGTACTTACTCCTGAGGTGCAAAATGTCGAGGCAGGAGGGGTGATTCATTAATTGATGGACAAATACTTGCAAATTTTTTTCTTTTCAATTTCAAGAGGACAAAAACCAGCTTAACCCAACCTGCGAAAAAAGCACTGGAGTGCGCCTAGCCATGCTTACACGAGAGTAAACTCCACCAGGATCAAGGGGGGCTACTTTTGAGTAAAGCCGCGTGGGAAAGGAGAGAAAGAGAGGGGCCAGAAGTCTTACCGGCTAAAAGACACGTTCCTGATTTATTTATTTTTGTAAAAAAAACCACAGACAAACCTCAATTTAAAACATAGCAGAAGGAAGAAATGTTTTGAGAAATTCCCCCCAAAAAACCAAAGCTTTTCTTTCCCACTTCTGGCTGCGAAGAACTCTAGATATAGATTCCTTTGCGCATGAACTCTACATCCCTGCAACAGTGCCAGGTAGACTCACTGTCGCCCCCTCCCCACATGCCAAATCACAACCACCCCATCCCTGAAAAAAACCCATACACCACCCTCTCCCCCATGTTTGTTTTAAATAAAAATATACATTTAAGTCTGCCCTGCAACAGCCGAGGATGAGTGTTGAATCCAAATAAACTCTGAGAAAGTGGGGGAACAGCGAGGGGCACTGGTGATCTCTTCAGATAAGCCGGAAGTCAAATGAGACAAAGAAGCATAGGTAAACACAGGTGAAAACTAGAGGACAGCCCAGTACACATCCACTCTGTCACATGTTCTTCTCTGATGGCACAATGATATTACTGCGCAAGAAAGTATGGTGGTTTCTCAGCGCTACTGATTTCATTCACGGGGATTTGCCATGAATGAAAAGGGGTGCTACAAAGACACCCCACAGCCAAATCAGCAACAAAAGGGAGGTTGTGTCGTGCGATTGGGAAGAACTCATTCACACAATCACGTGTAATCATGACTAGTGGATAGTGCAACAAAACCCCGTGTAGTAAACCTCCTAGTCACATAGACAGGGTTGTTAGCACAGGTTTTTACCCAGAACTGACAACAATCCCACCTGTAATGTGAGAAGAACCAACAGGTCTCATCCCTGCCTAGCTGGAGCATGTGATTATAGCACTATCATTCCACTTTAACTGTCCAGACTGTAGCCTATGGACTTTTATCCTGGTGAGATCCTAGGGCTCTCTGGCTGAGAGTTCTAAATATCTCTCCCTAAACAGCAAAGCCCAGGATGATGCCATAACAGTTAAAGTAGAATCATAGTGCTATAATTGTGCAGTATGAAAAGGTCAGTTCAGTGCCCCTGCCCAGACAACAGGGCTGACCATACCATTAGGAAGCATGAGCAGAGGGAGGGGGGACCTGAGGCAGCAGAGTGTCAGGAAAGAACACCAAGTGGTTAGTTATTCAGTTTCTTCTTTTTATGTCACCAATGGCTCCTCTTCATCTTGATAGAAGTGACCAGTGGGGTGCCACAGGGTTCTGTCCTGGGCCCAGTCCTATTCAACATCTTTATCAATGACTTCAGTGAGAGAATAGAGGGCATGCTTATCAAGTTTCCAGATGACACCAAATGAGGAGGGATAGCTAATACCCCAGAGGACAGGATCAGAATCCAAAATAACCTGAACAGATTAGAAAGCTGGGCCAAAACTAACAAAATGAATTTCAACAGGGAGAAATGTAGGATACTACACTTGGAAAGTAAAAATGAAATGCACAGATATAGGATGGGTGACACCTGGCTTGAGGGCAGTACATGCAAAAAGGATCTAGGAGTCTTAGTGGACCACAAGCTGAACATGACTCAGCAGTGTGATGCAGCAGCTAAAAAAGCCAATGCAATTCTAGGCTGCATTAATAGGAGTATAGTGTCTAGATCAAGGAAAGTAATAGTGCCACTCTATTCTGCTTTAGTCAGACCTCAGCTGGAATACTGTGTCCAGTTCTCGGCACCACAATTCAGGAAGGATATTGAGAAGCTGGAATGTGTCCAGAGAAGGGCGACCAGGATGGTGGGAAGTCTGGAAGCCATGCCCTATGAGGAGCAGCTTAGGGAGCTGGGGATGTTTAGTCTGGAAAAGATAAGGTTGAAAGGGGATATGATAGCCATGTTTAAATATTTGAAGGAATGTCATACTGAGGATGGAGCCAGCTTGTTTTCTGCTGCCCCAGAGACTAGGACACGGAGCAATGGGTTCAAACTACAGGAAAAGAGATTCCACCTAAACATTAGGAAGACCTTCCTGACAGTAAGAGCTGTTCGGAAGTGGAATACACTGCCTCATAGTGTGGTGGAGTCTCCTTCTTTGGAGGTTTTTCAACAGAGGCTGAATGGCCATCTGTCAGAAATGATTTGATGTGTATTTCTGCATGGCAGGGAGTTGGACTGGATGGCCCTTGAGGTCTCTTCCAACTCTATGATTCTATGTTTTTACTTCCATAGAGGGGAAGAAGTACTTGTGGTATTTTCTTCCTCATGTGCCCTGTTTGCAGACTTGAGTGAATGTGTAAATGTGTGTGGCAGGAGAAGGGTGTACCAATCATTTCCCTCAAGCCTGAAACTATCTTAGGTTTTCACAAGCTGTGCAAGCATATGTCACTGGCAGGTTTTCAGAGTGCCTTTTCAAGAACCAAAACTATATGTCATTTCCATTTTCAGGGCTAGGTCTCAGAAAGTCCTGAAACTCGGAAGAGGGATGGATGGAGCCATCTGTTCCCAGTGTCTGTCACTTTCACAGATGCTCATTCACAAGTCCATTGGGGCTATATCTATCTACATTGCAGAAATAATGCAGTTTGACACCTTTTTAAATGCCATGCCTCCATCCCACAGAATCTTGGGATTTGTAGTTTTGTGAGGCACCAGCACTCCTTGGCTGAGAAGGCTAAAAACCTTATAAAACTACAATCCCAGGATTCCATAGGATGGAGCTACAGCATTTAAAGTGGTGTCAAACTGCATTATTTCTACAGTGCAAATGCACCCTGGGTCTCATTTTTATATCCATCCCTGTTTCCCCCCCCCCCAGCATAAAACAGGGCTGGGGGGGAGAGAGAAAAGGGAGTGAGAATCTAGCAGCAACTTTGGTCTTGTCTGCACTGGGCACTCAACCATTATGGTCTGGACTGGCCCTGGATGGACCACAATGGTGCCTGCACACACCAGTGCAAGAACATGTTGTTGCTCACATGGGCCATGTGGGCCAACATCACATCTGCCCCGCTGGCTCATTGCCCCGGGGCAATGTCACCACTGCTGCCCCTGCTGTCACTGTCACTGCCTCACCTGCCAGCCCAGCAGCTTTGTCCAAGAGCCTGGTATCTCCTGTCTCTGCTAGTGAGGCAAGCAGAGGGTGCTATGCCATGTGTTTGATGAGGAGGGAGTGACGGGCCAGCAGGGCAGATGTGGAGGGTGGGTGACCCAATCTCGCTGTCTGCGTGCCAACAGACCCCAGAGCCCATCCAGGGTTTCCAGTAAATACCGGCCTTTCCCCTGACTTTGTGCAGTGCAGGGCAAAGTCAGGTTAAGGGCCAGAAAGTGTGGTTCTTCCCCTAGAAGTAGCTGTGTGTTGTCAGGACCACCAGTGCTGGATTTGGAGGTGAGAATGGCATTTGTGGCCCATGTAGACATGACCTTTGAGGCTAACTGGTTTATTTTAGCATGATATCTACAAAAGTCCATGTTAAAATAAATCAGACTCAAAGGTGCTGCTGGATTATTCTTCTGCACTCTTTTTTCTGTTGATTTTTTTAAAAAAGAAACAGTGATATTTGTATTCATTTGCAGCATATTTTCACAAAATTTACATACACTTTTCTACATATTTTAGCCTAAAATATGGATGAATATTTGCATTTTATCCTAATATATACATATGCATTTTAGCCTAATATAAACATATAACATATGTGTTAGAAATGTACATATTTTTATGCACTTAACCTAAATCGTACATTTTATATGCCTCTTCACACATTTTTTATCCATTCCACACTGCCTAAATTCTGGAGTGGCAAGTCAAACGTACCATAGCTTCCACAGTTAATTATAAGCATGCACAAATATTGCACATGTCTGACTAGGAGCATGTGAAATGAGACAAGTCTAGGAAACTGCCTCATGTCCTGTAAACCCGCCTTGCTTTCGGAGTAGCTCTGTCAGTTTCAGGAACCAGAAAAAACAAAAGTAATATAGAAAAATCTCTTTGGGTGTCTGCAGCCTCCAATAAGGGCCAAGCAGGCTTACAGATGGAACTGAAAGAGTAAACATTTGCTAACTGAATGTTCTTCTTTTGAGGTTGTCTGGGCAAGAGGAAAATTAAAACATGAAGCTATGCATTATATATTTATTGGTTTTTATCACCACCCTGTGAAGGAGGAGCTGAGCAAGTTGGACTAAAGGCAGCCAATCACAGCTCAGGAAATGTTATGAAGGGGGGTCTGCAGGGAAGAAACGTTATAAAACAGAGGTTTGTCTCTGTCAGAAGGTAGATCGGGTAAAGATGACACAGAGATAGAGTTTGGATTAGAGAGAGATAAGGAACAGATGGTATAGAGACAGGACAGTCAGAGGGATAGAAGAACTGACTGGGAGGTTTAGGAAGCTGTGACTGATTGAGAATTCAAGGGTTAATATATTAATTGCAAGTGCCTTAATAAACTTCCACTTGTATGTTTGCTTTTACCACTGTCACTATCTGTTCATATTAAGTTTGGTGGAAGGCTGGTCCCACTAACCACAGCAAACCCACCACAACAACACAGCCACAAGTCCACATATAAGGGGTCACCCTGAGGCCCAAGTACACAATCCAGGATGAAATTAAGTGGGGAACAAGGGCAGTGTGAGTGACAGGAGTCCAGGGGTTGGAACTTTGGGGCCGGCCTGGAAAGGGGATCTATCGCAGCCCCGCCCTGCCCTGCCCCATTTTGCTTTGAAAACATGCAATAGATTCCAGATTTGCTTTGGGAAATAGTGACAAATACATTGGAAGCAGTGCATTCTACATGAAAATATTATCTTAACAGATGGTATGTTTTAGTATCCCAGAGTCAAGTTTTATTGCAGAATTAACACAGAACTGAATTTACATGGTGAACATTTTAAACCACTTTCCTCAGTTGCAGTTATCTGCCATGTATAGTTCTTCCGTACAGATAAAAGAAAGCTGGTACAAAAAGAATGCGGGTACAAACAGCTATTGCATATTGTCATTGGGGTATTTTTTGTTCCACACAATGTAAATATTGTGTGAGGTAAAAGATGCCCCATGCCATTTTGTGGTGGAGGCATGATGCAGAGAAGCTGATGAGAGTGCTTGGATGAGGAACAATCCTCCCCCCGCCACTTACATGTTGGAGGGCAACAAGTGCATGATCACTTGATCCTGTCCAAGAAGGAACAAGTGGAGATGCTGATGTCATGAGAGGCAGGGATGGGAGGATCTACCTCAGACATCCACAGACAGCTCTCTGTAGAGCATCCAGAGAAATAATGTGGGAATGGCCAGGACCAAAGGAGTGTTACCCTAAGAGGTGTGGGGGTGCTTTAGAGTCCCACCTGTGATGCCAAAATCTCCTTTAATATTTGGGGGAATTATTAGCTCAAAAGGAGGCCTGCCAGGGGAGGGTAACTTTGGGGATCATTTCACATATGTATACCAGTAATAAAGGTAGAGAGCACTCCAGTTAAAGTGAAATTAAGTATTTTATTGGAATAACACTAAAGTGAACTAACTTATACAACACACATGCTTAAGAACCATACAAGGCTATAGCAGAGTAAGACAGAAAGATTAGATAGAGGGAGAGATTCAGGAATATAGGGTGATAATTACCAGTCTTGAAGAGAAGATACTCAGTGCAGTGAAGATACTCAGACAGTTGTCTGAGGATGGCACAGGAGGTTCTGATCTGGGGCTCACCAAGAAAGAGAGTGGCTGGGTTCGTTCACTGTTGTACATTTTCTTATTGTTAGGGAACTAATATTTTTACCCTGTTTCATATCTCGAAGGGGTACTCTGGTTATGACAAAGCTTAGATGGCTTTCCCATGGGATAGACAAAGGAAACCAAAATGCAACTGATTGCTTTAATTGCTGGGAGACAGAAATTGTTTGGTTTGCGACAACCTCACAAGGTTGGACAGGAGGTGATATGGGAAAGATTTCCGTAGGAATAAATTAAAGAATGGTCACTTAATTGCTTCATTGAATCATTGCTCAAATGCCCAGGCCTGGAAGAAACGATCGGCACATACCTCCTTAATGACTATTTTTACTAAGGGGCTTTCTGCATAATCCTAACTTGGGCTTTCTTACCTGAGACCACATCTCAGGTCACTGTGACCTCCAACTGACCTTTGGTTTGCCTCAGCCAACCTGACCCCAAGAATTGTCCAATATTTCTGGTTATGAGATACTGTGGGGAGGGGGTAGTAGAGCATACTAACAGAACGGCTCATTCAAGGAAACAGTGCTAATTTTCTTAAACTACTCCTCATAGAAAGCATCCTTTATCACGTAATCCATGAAACAATTGGAAAGGCATGGTATATATTCAGTGGGTGCTAAAAGAGGAACTCAAGCAAAGTCAAAGTGTAGAAGCCCTTTGACATCATTAAGCTAAAGGCATACACTGGTCTACTGCTCCCAGCAGGTGTATAATGGAAGGTTGCAGGAACTGTGGCAGCCAATCTCAGGCTGCTTCTTCAAAGTAATTAGGAACCCAAAGAGATTTTATGAATTCACAAGACAACTAGCGTTTCACAGCAGAGAAATGACAGTAACATAGAGTCACTGATAAGCTGGTTGCCTTCCCTAATATAAAAGAGATTGTGATTGTTGAGCATTTTTTAATGTGGTACAAACCCACGGCACATCTTGACACTGATTAACAGATGGCTGAGTTCAGAGGTAAATGCTCATTATAGCACTATATGCCAAATACCAGGAAACTAGGGCATAAAAAGTATGGTGGTGCTGTGATGCTAAGCCAACATATCATCTGAAAGGAAATATTTAACTGGGCAAGTAGCCTGGTACACCATCGAAAGAACGCCTTAGAATCATGGAATCATAGAACTGGAAGAGACCTCAAGGGCCATCCAGTCCAACCCCCTGCCCTGCAGGAATACACAATCAAAACATTCCCGACAGATGGCCATCAAGCCTCTGTTTAAAAACCTCCAAAGAAGGAGACTCCAACACACTACAAGACAGTGTATTCCACTTCCAAACAGCTCTTACTGTCAGGAAGGTCTTCCTAATGTTTATGTGGAATCTCTTTTCCAGTAATTTGAACCCACTGCTCCATGTCCTAGTCTCTGGAGCAGGAGAAAGCAAGCCTGCTCCATCCTCAGTATTACATCCCTTCAAATATTTAAACATGGCTATCATATCCCCTCTCAACCTTCTCTTCTCCAGATTAAACATGCCCAGCTCCCTAAGCCGCTCCTCATAGGGCATGGCTTCCAGACTTCCCACCATCCTGGTTGCCCTCCTCGGTACACGTTCCAGCTTCTCAATATCCTTCCTCAATTGTGGTACCCAGAACTGGACACAGTATTCCAGGTGAGGTCTGACCAAAGCAGAATAGAGTGGCAGTATTACTTCCCTTGATCTAGACCAGCCTTTCTCAAACTTTTTATCCTGGAGGAACCCTTGAAATAATTTTCAGGTTTCAGGGAACCCCTGCATAAACATTATTCTATATACTTCTATTGCTTCTCCGCACAATCACAATCTCTTGAGGAACCTCTAGCAACCTCTTGGGGAGTCCGAGGGTTCCAGGGAACCCTGGTTGAGAAACAGTGATCTAGACACTATACTCCTATTACCTCTCTCTTGCTTTTCTTCGCAAATGAAGATTCAGGAAGGACTCATCCTGCGCTTTCTGCAAGCGCGCTGATGACTAAACAGGCCAATCCGAGATAAACAAGTCCAGTTGCAGAAAGCACAGCAGAAGGTCTCCTTGGGTGATGTTTCTGAGTTGTGATTCTTTCTGCGTTGTCGTTCCTCTTTAAGACTTATTTGGTGTCATGCAGCCTAGAATCACATTGGCTTTTTTAGCTGCTGCATCACACTGCTGAGTCATGTTCAGCTTGTGGTCCACTAAGACTCCTAGATCCCTTTTGCATGTATTGCCATCAAGCCAGGTATCACCCATCCTGTATCTGTGCTTTTCATTTTTACTGCCCAAGTGTAGTATCCTACATTTCTCCCTGTTCAAATTCATTTTGTTAGTTTTGGCTCAGCTTTCTAATCTGTTCAGGTCATTTTGAATTCTGATCCTGTCCTCTGGGGTATTAGCAACCCCTCCTAATTTGGTGTTATCTGCAAACTTGATAAGTATGCCCTCTATTCCATCACCCAAGTCATTGATAAAGATATTGAATAGCACTGGGCCAAGTCACTTCTCTCCAGGATGAAGAGGAGTCATTGGTGACTACCCTTTGGGTTCAGTCAGTCAACCAATTACAAATCCACCTAACAGTTGCATTGTCTAGCCCACAGGTTACTAACTTTTTTGCAAGAATATCATGGGGGACCTTGTCAAAAGCCTTACTGAAATCAAGATACACTACATCCACAGCATTCCCTTCATCTATCAAGTTTGTAACTCTATCAAAAAAAGAGATAAGATTAGTCTGGCATAACTTATAGAATCATAGAGTTGGAAGAGACCACAAGGGCCATCCAGTCCAACCCCCTGCCATGCAGGAATACACAATCAAATCAAAACTACTTTACATGTATTCATTTTAAAACGTCATAAACAACCCAAATCCAATCATGTACTAAAATCAACAAAGGTTCCCATATCCGTTGGCACTTACTAAAACACCTGGCACACCCACACACAAACGCACACACTTACATGTATCCTCTCACTTTCTTTCTTTATCTTCAGCATACTTCAATTGCTGCAAGTTGAGTTCAAATTGTAAAAATAATTTGTTTTCTATTAACACTGTAGGGGAGAGAGGAGAGGGAGGGTGGATCATTGCCCTCCCCTGTAGGCTTATCCAAAAGCAAACTGCTGTAGCCTCTCCTAGTTTGTGTGTGCTCACTCCCTAATAACTTTCACAATCTTGACCACATTTTACAATAACATAGCAATACCATTTATATTTCTGTACCAGTTATCAGTGCAAAGCACTCCCTATGCAGTTTACAACATGTTAGCTAATTGCCCCGAACAAGATGGGCACTCACCCTACCAACCCATGGAAGGATGGAAGGCTGAGCAAACCCCGGGGCCCTGCAGGATCAAACTCACAATGCTGTGACTTGTTTTTGAGAAATCTATGATGACTTTTAGTGATTACAGCATTCCTTTCTAAGTGCTTACAAACTGTCTGTTTAATTATTTGCTCTAGAATCTTTCCTAGTATTGATATCAGGCTGACAGGGCAGTAATTATTTGGGTCTTCTTTTTTTCCCCTTTTAAAGATGGGGACAACCTTTGCACTCTTCCAGTCTGCTGGGACATCTATTCTCCAGGAATTCTCAAAGATTATTGACAGTGGTTCTGAGATTACTTCTGCCAAGTCTTTTAATACCCTTGGATGAAGTTCATCTGGCCCTGGAGACTTGAACTCATTTATACTGGCCAGGTATTCCTTTTTTTAAAAAAATATTTTTTATTAAAAAATTTCCCCTCGTAATCTTAAAATACAGAACATAAATACAGAACAATTTTTACATAGTTTAAAACAAACCTTAAACTCTTTGCATACTTATCCATAATGTTATGTATATTCACCCTATCTTATAGATCTTGATCCAAATTAAAATTTTACAAAAACAAGAACTTTATTTCCCATATCTTCCTTCCCTGATGTGAGTGTAACAAATATGTAATTATAAATTCATTTCTTAATCCATTGTAAAGCATCTTGTTCTCCTAATTATTCCTTCCATAATAACAGTAAATTTGACTATCTTTTATATTTTATATTAATTTATATTATTATATTTTACACCTTTAAATGTTAACATATCTGTACATTGCGTTTAGCCCTATAAGTCAAATTTATCTAAGTCTCTCCATATCTTTTTCCAGAATTTTTTTACCAGTTTCCAACCTTCTTTAACCTCGTCAATCATTTTCCCCTTTATTGTAATAATTAAGATATCCATATCTATCATCTCCTGAAGTTTTATCAACCAATCCTCTAAAGATGGATTCTCTTTCGTTTTCCATTTGGAGGCATATAACAATCTTGCCGCGGATATCATATATAGTATAACTGTCCATTTTGAATTAATGTTTTTCTCTTTGATCTTATCTATCATATTTAGCAGATAAATTTCGGGGGCCATTGGGAATCTTAAATCTAATATCTCAGTAATGATGCTATGAATTTTTCCCCAATATGATCTCGCATGTTGACAATTCCACCAAAGATGGAATAGAGTGCCTCTAGCTTGCTCGCACTTCCAGCAGAGACTATTTCCTTTATTATACATCTTGTTTATTTTTACTGGGGTTAGATACCATCTGTAAAACATCTTCAAAAAATTTTCTTTTAGATTTTGAGATGATGTAAATTTTTGTGTGTAATACCAAGCTTTCTCCCACCTATCTATTTCAATGTTATATCCAAAATCTTGTGCCCACTTTACCATTGGTTCCTTTATGTATTCAGTCTCTAATTTCCTTTCTAGCAAGATATTGTAATATTTAGCAATGTGTTGTTTCTTATTTGTCCCAGATTATTTCATCCATCCAATTTTTATCTGTATCAAACCCTTCCAATTTATAATCCATTTTAAACAGCTCATATAGCTGTTTATATAGGAACCAATTTAGAGTGACACGTCAAAATGTGTGATGAGGGTTTTTTTCATTACACAAATGGTGGAAAAAAGAAGAGAAGAATCCAAAGGCTACAGGATTTGATGTGCGAAATATCAAACATAGAAAAAAAACTCCTAGACTCACCAACCGAAGAAGCTTTACAACAGGAATTAAACCTATTAAAAAACAAGTACAATCAATATTGAATAAAGAAATAGAGGAAAAAATTAGAAGGTTGAGACAACAATACTTTGAATCAGTGAATAAAACGGGAAAGTGGATGGCACATAGACTTAAGATCCTCAGAGAAAATAAATTAACAACAAGAATTAAATATAAAGGGAAATTTGAGACAGATATAAAAATAATTAAGAAAAGCTTTCACGAATACTATGCAAAATTGTACAATGAAATACAAATAACTCATTTTGGTTTAGAGAAAATGGAATCACATTTGGCAAAGCAAAAGTTAAAGGTAATTAATGAGCAGCAGAAAGAGAGCTTAAATGCTAATATTACGGTCGCAGAGATAACAGAGGCTATTAGTACGTTAAAGATAGGCAAAGCACCAGAATCTTATGGGTTCACACCTATGTATTATAAAAAATTAGAGAATGAATTAATCTTACCTTTGCAAAAGACTATTGGAAAGATATTAAAAGAAGGAACACCAATATCATCGCATGAGGCCAATACAACCCTTATACCAAAAGAGGGCAAGGAAACATGTGAACCAAGAAATTATAGACCTATATCACTTTTAAATTGTGATTATAAGATATTTGCATCGATTCTGGCACAGAGATTGAAAAAGATCCTATCACAAGAAATTCATGAAGATCAAAATGGCTTTTCAACTGGAAGACACTCAAGAAACAATATAAGGATGATTATAAATCTAATTGAACATTACGAACAACATAATGAAAAGAAGTTAACCATGATGTTTTTGAACGCCGAAAAAGCCTTTGACAGGGTAAGATGGGCATTTATGAAAGCAGTTTTGACCAGGATGGATATGGGGAAAAGCTTCATACAATGAATTGAGGCAATATACACAAATCAAACGGCACAACTGCTGGTAAATGGACAAGACTGAAGCAAAGAAGGTGTTAAATAGTTCTGCCTTTTTTCTCTGTCCCCTGTTAGCCTTTCGCCATCATCTTCACACAGCAGCCCTACCATTTCCTTGTTCTTCCTTTCGCTACAGACGTAACCAAAAAAGCCCCTTTTATTGTTTTTAACCTCTCTAGCAAGCCTGAGCTCCATCTGTGCTTTAGCTTTTCTGACTTTCCCCTACATGAGTTGGCTATTTGTTTGAATTCTTCTTTGGTGATTTCCCCCTTTTTCAATTTCTTGTACATGTCCTTTTTATGTTTTAGCTCAGTTGAGAGTTCTTTTGACATCAATCCGGGTTTCTTTAGACACCTCCCCCTCTTCCTCCTCATTGGAACAGTTTGAAGTTGTGCCTTCAATACCTCACTTTTAAGAAACTCCCATCCCTCATGAACTCTTTTCTCTTCTAGTGTTCCTGACCATGGGATCACCCCCAGTAATTCCCTAAGTTTTCTAAAATCAGCTTTCTTAAAATCTAGAATGCATGTCTCACTATGCTTGGCTTCCCCTTTCCTCTGTATAACAAACTCCAGGAGAACATGATCACACACACCCCCTAAGGATCCCGCAATTCGACTCCATTAACCAGATCATCTCTGTTTGTTAGGATCAGATCTAAAATAGCTGATCTCCTTGTTGCCTTGTCCACCTTCTGGAAAATGAAATTATCTGCAAGGCAAGTGAGGAATTACATGGCACCTTAAATTGGACCTTAAATTCTTGGCAGAGTTGGACTTCCAACAAATATCAGGATAGATGAAATCCCCTATTACTCCTACATCTGTCCTTTCTGAATGTACAGTCATCTGTTCCAGGAAGGCATCATCCAAGTCCCCGGTTTGGCTTGGAGGTCTGTAGTAGACCCCCACAATGACATCCCTGCTGTTTCTCTCTCCCTTAATTTTTACCCAGATGCTCTCAACCTGGTTTCCAGGATTTAAGTCATGGATCTGTTCACAGATGTACACATCTTTAATGTATAATGCTACTCCACCACCCTTACTGTTTGGTCTATTTTTCTGAAATAGATTATACCCCTCTATTAGTACATTCCAATCGTGAGAGTCATCCCACCAGGTTTCAGTGGTGCCTATTATATCATATTTGTTTTGCTGTGCTAAGAGTTCAGGTTCATCCTGTTTATTTCCCATGTTCTGTACATTTGTATAGAGACATCTAAGCCCATGGGCCATTTCCCCTATCTGCCTTTTAAAGGGTTTATTCCTCCCATTGTTGGGTTGTTGTACTATTTGTCTTGTTCTCTGTATAACATTTGGGCTATTATCTCTAGCACTTCCTTGGTTACAGTACAGTGACAACCCTAGTTGAACCAGAACAAAATGTGTTGTGAGACAATTTTTTTCACCAGCTTAGAAGTGACAAAAGTTCAGCTAAACCAGAGACCTGATGCATATTGGCAACAGCTTTTCCTGCATTGTTTTTGCCATTTTGGGCCCCTCTCCTTCTGAATACAATGAATTGATGCAGGATCCCATTTAGACAGGATGCATTCCCAGCAAATTCCATGAAGGATATTTCACCATTTAGGCAACCTCTCAGATTTAAGGAATGGGATCAACAAGATGGCCTTCACATATGGTTGCAGGCATTTAGTGTGTACCGTATCTGGAAGTGCATAATTTTGAAAAAGCTATTTTCTGCTCTTTCTTAAAGTAGCCTGATAACATGTTACAAAAGGAAAATCTTTGATACTTTTGAACACATACAAATCTCTCCATTTGCAAATAAGAGGCAAATGTGTGCATAACATCACTTGACAAATAAGATTGCTTCAATAAATGTTGGCTTTTTACTCAAGTTGTGGTAGAAATGAATCAATACTTATGAATTAGTAAGTGCGTCTCCTGTCCCATTGTAGAATACGTCTGCAAAGAGAAGTGTAATCAATGCTAAACCAGTCTGTGAATGACTGTGATTTCTAAGGGCAAACTTCACATTACAGGTCTTAGCTCTTCTTTTCTTCTAAGCAAAGCTAATTGGAATGAGAAAACAGAAAAGCATCAAGATAGGAGATTGTGGGGAAGGACTTGATCCCTCCAGTGGTTTCCTCCTTCTCTACAGTTTTCAAAGAAGTGGCTGTATTAGTCTCTTGCAGCATAACAAGGAAGAAGGAAGGGGGGGGGAATAAATGTGCCATCACCTCTAAGGCTGCTGACATACTGCAGAAATAATGCAGTTTGACACCACTTTAACTACCAAGACTCAATGCTATCAAATTCTGAGCTGTGTAGCTTTGTGAGATATTTAGCCTTCTCTGTCAGAGAGCTCGGGTGCCACAACAAACTACAAATCCCAGGATTCCATAGGATGGAGCCATGAATGTTAAATCAATGTCAAACTGTGTTATTTCTGCAGTATGTTAGCAGACTAAGGAGATTATCAGACATGTCAAAAGTGGTGTTACAGTGCCAGGAGATCACAAAAGGGCTCCCTTACCAGATAATGTCATCCCCCCTCGTTATATGCACCCGTTTTGCTGCCGTTCTGCCAGCACTGCTTTTTGTTGATGGGAGAAGCCATCAATAGATCTCCCTGTTCTGTTTCTGCCACAGATTTCCATGTATGTGACAAGGTGCCCCGTTATGCTGGTGAGATCCCAGTGTCAATGGGAGGTCCCTGCCAGAACACTTCTGGGTGAGATCAGGACATCCAGGTAAGTGACACACTTTTTATGATCCTCCCCAGGTTACTTGTTAATTTTAAAGTGTGTTTTTGTGCTTACTGTCACTTTTTGGTTCTTTTTCTTTTTGAATTTCCCACACTCATATCTTCTCATTAGAATCCATGGGATTTCGATCCAGGAAGTGAATGGAGTTCCATTAGAGCTCCTTTCACTCCTGAGCTGCCCTGTCGATGTGAGACAGGGTAAGTGTGGTGGGGAGGGTGATTGTGGTGGGACTGGGACAGGACGGGGCAAGAGTGGAGATTGTGGGACAGGAACACTTTTTTCATTCCTGTCTGATAATCTCCTAAAACTAACGGGTTTTTATTTTCACGTGAACTTTCATGGAAGTAAACCCACTTTTTCAGATGCAATACCAAGTAGTATTAAGGCCTCCAGTATAAAGCATATTTATACAGTTGTGGGAGTGAGATAGAATAAAATAGGCTTCAGAAAGATGCAAATCATGACTCTTTCCCTAAATTTTCAAAGGGCTGCATAAGGTGATATAAGTCATTCAGTTCTTTATAGTGGGTTGGTGCATGAAAGCAATAGTTTGTTTCCCTTCTCTCTGAGAAGATTCTTTTCATTGTATGTGCAGTAACAAGGATTCTTGTACTAATATATGTAGTATGCCATGAAGCCATTGTCTGCCTTCATACCTCTGCTAATGGATTGGAATTTGTGAATACAATTCATTTCAGCAGTTTCTCCAGCTAGTCTCCCTTGTAATTTCATTGTTCAAGCACCACAACCTGTAAATCCCTTACTGTATGTCCAGGAAGGTTGAAATGTTTTGTAACTGGTCTTTTGGTATTGCAATTTCTAATGTCAGATTAATTATCCATTAATTCTCTTGCATAGAGACTGTTCTGTTTGTCCAATGTAGAGGGGCATTAGGATGGCATATATCACATTGGAGGAAGTGCAAGTAAATATAACTCTGATGTTGTGAATGATGTTAATATCCCTGTAGTATTGCTTCCAGAGTAGATGTGGGGACAGAGTTGGCACCTGGGCTTGTGGTAGACAGACTTCCTCCTTTTTATTCTTCTCTACAGGGCTCTGTAAGTCTGGTCCTAAGAACTGCTAACCACAATTCTTGGCAACCTCACACAACAACAAATTCCTACAAGTCTTTGGATGATGTTATGGCTTTAAAAAAAAAGCTATAAATCTGTAGACTAGTGTTACATTCAAATAATTATTTAACAGAGTCTCTCCTTCATATACATGTTTTGCTGTCTAAGGCAAAGAACAAAATGGCAGCACACCTTTTCATTATGTGTAGTGGAAGTGTCTGGGCTGGCAGTTTTGAAAGAGTGCAATGGGACAAGGTTCTCCATCAGTCCTGAGAACAGGTCAGTTTAGCAGCACACCCAGCTGTTTCTCAAAAGAGGGAATGGCCAGGGGGTGCAGGAAGATTAGCTCAGGAGGCTGCCACTGCTGCCTCCCTCCAGTCTGCTAAGGTGGTGGTCTCACTCTTCCTAATAGCCGGGCTGTCTCTGTTTTTTACACAGATTGGTAGACAGACAGACAGACAGACACACACACACAGAGAGAGAGAGAGAGAGAGCTCCTCCATATAGCACAAATGTGTCAGGACATTGCAATATTTATTGCTGTCATTCTTGTTTTTTTAAAAAATATCTAGACTATTGTCACGCAGAAGATGATCAGATGAGAACAAAAAAAGCATCCCCGTCTTGCCATATTATCTCCCACCCCCTCCCATTCCCATCCCAGCACGATAACCCCATTTTTCAGTCCGCCCCCTTCCCTCAGCAGCTCAGGAGTGAATGGAGCTCAAACAGAGCCCCATTCACTTCCTGGTTTGAGTTCCCGGCCATTCTTGCAAGAGAACGAGCGCACGTGAAATTCAAAAATAAAAAGCAAAATAAAGTAAAAAAAGTTACACCAAACATAAAACACAGTTTAAAAAAATACAAGTAACCTGGGGAAGGTACAAAAAGGTGTGTCACTTACCTCCTTGTCCTGATCGCACCCAGAAGTGTTTGGCACCGGACCTCCCACTGCAGCTGGCTTTGCACCAGTATAACAGGGCACCTTTTCACTCACCCATCGTTCCATTACAGAAATGAAACGACGGGTAATTCACTGGTTGGCCCATGAATTTAAAGCAGTGTGGGCGGAATGGAAGGGGCACAGAAGCATGAAGACTCCGTGATGATGAAGTCTGAAAGGGAAGCCTTATCGCAATCAACTAGCATCACTGTTGTAGGATATTTGGGTCGTCTGATAATCTCTGCACTTTCTTCTAGCAGTTCCCTGCACCAGCTGCAATATTTTATCCCAACCTTTGTTTGTGTGGTTGTCTTCTTCTTTCTTCTTCTTCTTCTTCTTCTTCATTCTGAAACGTATTGGAGAAAACATGATCCTTTTTTTTCTCCTCCTTTCTCTCTCTCTCTTTTTTATAATCCATCAGTGCATCAGTCAAATGACACTTATGCACTGCAGTACTAGATCTCTAAGAACAAAATTCAGAGAGGAGAAAATGTGCCCTTTGAGGTAGAGGACCACCTCAGCAAACCATGGACCAAATTTAAAAAAAAAAAATGGAAGTGCACCTCCCCCCCCCCCAAAAAAACCCAATGGAACAACAACCAGCAAAACTGAAGAAGTTATATGGTGAAAACCCATGCCTGTTTAGACCAGATTGGAAGAGTCTCATGTCACACTTTTTTAAAACAGCCAACACTTTGATGCCTGCTCCTGTATAGCAGCTGTAAGGGAGCTTTCAGTTAGTCTGGGATGCTCTGAAATTCCCCCATCAATAACAGAGTCATCCTTCAAATGATTTGTGTTGAGCTGTGAGATTGAATCTGATAGCAACTCTTTTACTAAAATGCATCAGTGAAATGGTACTTTTGCACTATATCTTTAAGCATTCTTTTTAAAAAAGAAAAATTCAGAGAGAAGAAAATTAGCCCTTCAAACCATAGGACCTCCACAGTAAACCATGTTCTTAAAAAAAAAAAATCCTTTGGAACAGCCCTGATGCAGATCCAGGAAATTGCTACAAACAGCACCCCAAAAGAATGGAATGAGTAAACTCAGAGTAGACAACAACAGATAACCTAGTCTTGTTATACTGGAGCTAACATTTTAAATACTGCTTTTAGCCTGTTTTTATCCTGTGTGTTTACCTTTACTCTGTATCCCTATTACCTGTGCTGGTCTATGACCGTAATAAAGTTTCTATTCTATTCTATTCTATTCTATTCTATTCTAACAACAGGGAAAACATGGCAAACCCCAAGGATGTGTATCCCAAGAACTTATGCTTCTTTAAACCAATCTGGAATAGCCAACACTCACACACTTGCAAATGGGATTTCAACTGGGGGACAATATTTTAGCTTTTATTCTATACTTAAAAGCACAATCAAAATACAGTTGTCCCTTCATATTTGCTGGGGTTTGGTTCCAGGACCCCCTGTGGATACCAAAATCCATGAATACTCAAGTCCCATTACATGCAATGGCATAGCAAAATGGTGTCCCTTATAAAACATGGCAAAATCAGGGTTTGCTTTTTGGATTATTATTTTTTTAAGAATATTATCAAGCTGTGAATACTTAAATCCTTGGATACCAAATCTGTGGATACGGAGGGACAACTGTAGTCTAAAAAGGATCATATGGCTCAGCAGTCCTGACAACTACAGCTGGTGCTAACACATTCCCTGGTTCAAACTTCACCCTTCCCAGGAACTCACCAGCTAACCTGAGGATCAAGGTTGCCACCATTCCACGAAATGTGTGATGCTATAGTCTCATTCTTAACCTCAGCTCTATTTACAGCCCCATTCAAACATGTGGTTGAAAAATGTGTTCCTCAAGTGTTGGGAAACCTTACTAATTAGAATCTTCACAGTGTGGGACTTATTCTGAAAAAAAAATTGTATATGGTAGTTTTGTGCCAAAAACAACATTTTTCTGCACAGGAAACCACATCTTCTGTGTAAAAATGATGTTTCCTATACAGAAAGTGCTGTTTTTTTTTGCATAAAATACCTTTTGTGAATTTTGCACAGAATAAATCCCAGACTGCAAATAGTCTTTGAAAACTGTGCAGTAAGAAGAAAATGGCTAAACTTACTTGTTGCATCGTCCAAAAAGAAAGAAGTATGTCCCTACTGCTGATCCTGGAGTGGGGTTCACTGACACATGCATCTCTGTGTGAGCTGCAACTGGGATTGCAGTGTTCTACCTCTTGCAAAAACTTACATGTCTAGTGTTGCTGTACTTTAATTTGTTGTACGTCACAACACATTTATCTAGTACCATGAAAAAGGCAGGATAGAAATTATGTTTTAGAAAAAGAAAAGAAAAATTAAAATTTAATGTGAAGGCTTCCCTGCTGTAGAAGTCCACGTGCAGTGTGTGGGTGTCAAAAAGCAAGGCAAGGAAGCAACGAGACCTTCAGAGGAGGGCTAGCAGAATAGCCTCATTCCCTAATTAATCACATGGATACCATTAAGACATACAGGGGGCTAAATTCTCCCCCCCCCCCGGCATACACATCTGCTCTCAGCTCAGTACTTTTCTCCACACAAAGCTCAGCTACTAGGAGCTTGTCTAAATGGTGAAAATATTCCTCATAGAATTCAAGGAGAATACCTTTTGTCCAAATGGGATCCTGCAGTGATTCGCTGTATTCAGAAAGAGGAAGGCCAAAAATGTAATCTCTCTCTCTCTGGCTTTTCTTCGCAAACGAAGATTCAGGAAGGACACATCCCGCGCTTTCTGCAAGCGTGCTGATGACTAAAAAGGCCAATCCGAGATAAACAAGTCCGGTTGCAAAAAGCACAGCAGAAGGTCTCCTTGGGTGATGTTTTTGGGTTGTGATTTTTTCTGCGTTCTTGTTTCTCTTCAAGACTTGTTCGTCGTGAGTTCTCAAATAAGGCTGCAGCATTGTGGATAGTGCGTCTCCATGCCTCCTGATGTGAGGCCAGGGCGGACCACTGTTGGTGATCAATTTGGCCAAGCCTGAGATGTTGTTTCAGGGAGTCTTTGTATCGCTTTTTTGGAGCGCCTCTCTTACGCTGACCTGTGGCGAGTTCACCGTAGAGTAGTATTTTTGGGAGGCGATGGTCCTCCATCCTAGAAACGTGCCCTGCCCAGCGCAGCTGTGTTCTCAATATCATGGCCTCAATGCTGGTGATCCCTGCTTGCTCAAGGACAGCAACATTCGTCACATAGTCAGTCCAGTGTATATGTAGGATTGTGCGTAGACAGTGCTGATGAAAGCGCTCGAGGAGTTGTAGGTGGTGGCGATAGGTGACCCATGTTTCAGATCCATAGAGGAGAATAGACAGTACGATGGCTCTATACACACTGATTTTTGTGCTTTGCCTCAGGTGTTTATTGCTCCAGACTCTTTTGTGAAGTCTTCCAAATGCACTATATGCCTTTGCTAATCTGTGATCGATCTCTTTGTCAATCTTGGCATCTGAGGAGATGATGCTTCCCAGGTAGGTGAACTGCTGAACGGACTTGAGCACAGATTTGCCGACGGCAATGTGGGGATGGTGGTGTTCGTCCTGTGGTGCAGGCTGGTAAAGAACTTCTGTTTTCTTCAGGTTGACTTCTAGCCCAAACAGCTCTGCAGCTGTTGCAAAGCAGGACGTTAGGTGCTGCAGAGCTGCTTCTGTGTGGGCAACAAGGGCAGCATCATCGGCGAAGAGCAGCTCACGGACTAGATAGTTTAGAGTCTTAGTGTGAGCCCTCAGACGGCTTAAGTTAAACAAGCTACCATCAGAGAAGCAACAACTAAAATGTCTGGGGCTGTTTTAACTTGGTAGATAAAAATTACAATATTCAATTACACGGCCCTGGGGAGTTCCGGTGAAGATGGCGGAGTGAGCGGACGCGTCAGGAGAGTGCTGCTCTGACTCGTCCACGCAGCGGGGTGTTGAATCCGTAGTTCGGAAGAACGAGCGGAGCGAATACCCCTTGGGGAAGGGGTTCTGAGGGGCTTAGTGAAGACCGTATTTTGCCAGCCGGAGGTGCGCAGAAAAGGGAGAAGGAGAAGGGGAGAGAACATCGCTCGGCGTACCGGGGAAAGGCTGTGGCGGTCGAGGAGCTTACCACGCCCCCGCAGCGTCGCTGCCTTGTAAGCAGCAGGAACTCCGCCATCACCACTTTTAAATAAATCTTAGAATTAGAAGGAGCTGGAGAAAGGAAGAAGTTTGGCAGTGAGTCCTCGACAGATAGAATCTTTGCTGGAAAAAAACAATAAATCTTGGAAGGGAAAGGCGGAGGCTTCAGTGAAGTAGAGTCTGGAGGAGGGAAGCTTGTAGTTGACGATTCGTTCCGTTTGGAAGCTGAGGAGCGGGGGTGTGAGTAGGAAGCAAGTTTGATGTAACTGTGTATTGTGTACTGAGTTTGATCCCCCTACCAATTGCGGATACCTCCATTTAGAAATTAAAAAAAAAAGTGGTAATAGTTGATAGATATAGAATCTAAATTTGAGTGGTTTGTGAGTAAAAGTGGGGGTTTTGATTTGGAGGAAAAAAGGGAAAGAAGAAGAAGTTGGAAGGAGATCACCGTGATTTGAGACTACAGTTTCTTTTGGCAGCCGACGTGGAGGATAAATGGACCGGAGTGCATAAGAGACGGAGAAGGAGTAGATAAGTGGGAACATTATAATACATTATAATACTTGCCGCGTGGATATTTGGAGATACTGTGATACCTGTAATACTTGGACCTAAAACTAGAGGACGAAGAAAAGAAGAATAGAAATAGAAGAAGAGGAAGAAGAAAAATAAGAGAGGCAGATTGGACAGTATTGTTATGTGTTATATGTTTATGGAATGAGCACACAGGTGTTGAACTGAGCACATGGTGGAGAATTCGAGGTTGTAAGGGATATCATAACATTGAAATATTGTAACAGTGAAAATTGATTTAAAGTATTTAGTGGATACTGTAGTATACTTCAGAAAGGATCCTTGCTTATGTATTATATATATATATACATATATATATATATATATATATATATTCCTTATCTTCCTTATAATTATTTTCTTTACACTCTCTTGATACCTTCGGCTTAGCTCTTAGAAGAAATGGCAGCAGGTACAAGAAGAAATGTAGCGCTATTGGGTCAAAGAAGACCATCAATAGAATTGCAGACAAAAACACCTGATATGAGCATGATATTGTTAGATGAGATGAAGAAGATGGGGAGAGAAATTAGAATGGATATAAAGGTACAGATAAAGGAATTAAGAGAAGAAATAAAGGCAGATTTCAAAAGGGAATTAGAAAACTTAGGCAAAAAGATAGAGGAAAATACAAAAGCCTTAACACAATTACAAACAAGAATACAGAGCCTTGAACAAAGAACGGATACCTTAGAGATAAAATCTAAAGAATTGGAGGAGAACAAATATCAAGAACAAATTAAGGAAAACATCTTAGAATTGAAAAGTAGATCAAAGTGTATAAAAATAAGAGGGATAGAGGAACAGGAGAATGAGGATTTGTATACAAGGATAGTCCCAGCATTAGCAAAGTTCATAGGTTGGCTCCCTGAGCAACTTGATTTGGAAATTGATAAAATGTTTCGAATTGAATCGTGGGTAGCCAGGAAGAATAGGGTGCCAAGGGACATAGTAATTTATTTCTTAAGAGAAAGAGTAAAAGAAATAGTGTTGAATAGAGCTTATGAAGACGTGCTGAAAATAGAGGAGAAAGAGATTAAAATTTATAAAGACATACCGGCAAATATTTTAAAGAAAAGGAAAGATTACAAATTTTTGATACAAGAATTAAGAAAATATGAAATACGTTACAAATGGGAAAAAGTGGAAGGAGTCACAGTAACATATAGGTTCAAAAAGTATAAAATAAACAGTATAGAAAAGGCTAAGGAATTTGTGAAGAGATTGGAAAGAGATTATAAAGAAGGAAGAAAAGAGGAGGAAGAATTTAGGGGAGAAAGAAGTGGTCGAGGAAAGGAAGTAGTGGAAATAGTAAGGAAAACAAAAACAAAAATCCAAGAAAAAAAGGCTGAAGGAAAGGATAAGAAAGAGGTGGAGGAAGAGTATACAGAAGAAGAGGAAGTGGGAGACGAGGAAGAGGAGGAAGAAGAAGAAGAAGAGGGAGCTTTGGAAGGAGAGGTAGGGAAAAAAAGTGATTTATTGAGAGAAATAAAAGATAGTAATAACAAGGAACAAGAAGAGATTTAGGAGTAGGAGGAGGGGGAAAAGAAGTATCAGATATTGAATAGGTTAAAATTATGTTAGAAAGAATTTTATCTTGGAATGTACGAGGGCTAAATTCACCACAGAAAAGAAGAAAAATATTTCATTATTTGGAAAGACAAAAGTTAGATATAGCATGTTTGCAAGAAATTCATATACGAAATAAAGATCTAAAATATTTGACAAATTATAAACTGGGCCATAGCTTTGCATCAACAACAGAAAAGAAGAAGAAAGGAGTTATAATATATGTAAACAGGAAATTTGAGGCGAAGGAGATATTTAATGATGTAGATGGGCAGTATATAGGAGTTGAAATCCAGATAGAGAATAGTCGGATACTGTTGGTAGGATTATATGCTCCTATTGATAATAAAGCAAAATTTTATAACAAGCTATGGAAAGAGATTTTGGAAACTGACTTTGATGAGCTCCTTATTATGGGGGACTGGAATGGAGTGGTAGATGGAGAAATTGATAGATCATCAAGTAAAAAGGGGAAAAATAGTCATGGTAGACTGCCAAAAGTCTGCCTAGAAATGATAGAAAACCTGTCGATAGTAGACTCATGGAGAATTAAGTATGGTCTAGAGAAGGAGTATACCTGCTTCTCAGACCGTCATAAGACTTGGTCAAGAATTGACATGATCTTCATATCAAAAAGTATAATCAAAAAAGTTAAAAAGATTGAAATAAAAAATAGATATCTCTCAGATCACTGCCCAATAGTTTTGACATGTCAAAAAGGCAACAGAGAATTTTCTTGGAAATTAAAAGATTTTCTGCTAAAAAATAAAAAGGTTATTCAAGATGCAAAGGATACATTAAAATTCTTCTTTGAGGAAAATCTAGATAAGGGAACAGAGGTGAATACAGTGTGGGATGCAAGTAAAGCAGTGATCAGGGGATATTTCATACAAAAGGAAGTAGAGCTAAAGAGGAAAAGGAAGGAAAGGGAAGATAAGATTGAGGGCGAGATCAAGAAAAAAGAACAGGAATTGAAGAAGAACCCTAAGGATAATAAAATAATAGAGGAGATTAAAATCTTACAGCATCAGCTAAAATTAGAAGTGACAACAGAAATAGAAAGGAAATTAAGATACCAACAACAGAAGTATTTTGAGAATGCGAATAAACCAGGTAAATGGTTATCGTATAGAATTAGAAAAGAAAGAGAGAAGAAAATAATTTCAGAAATAAGAAGTGAGGAAAAAATACATAGACAACAGGGAAAAATAAAGAAGGCATTTTATGAATATTTTTCGAGAGTATTTTCAGAACAAGAGCAGGAGATACCTAGAGAGAGAGGAGAGGAAATAAAGGAATATCTTAATGGGGAGGAGGTACCGCAGATATCAGAAGAACAAAGAAAAGAGTTAAATAAACCAATCTCTGAAGAGGAGATCTTAAAGGCAATTCAAAAAATGAAATTGGGGAAAGCAGCGGGACCTGATGGATTATCTGCAATATATTATAAAACGTTCAATGAAGAATTAATAGATCCTTTGTATCTATTGATGAATGAGATTCAAAAAGGAAGGAAACCAAAATCGTGGGGAGAAGCAAATATAAGTTTGATCCCCAAAGAAGGGAAGGATCCAAAGGAATTGAAAAATTACAGACCAATTTCATTATTGAATTCTGATTATAAGATTTTTTCGACAATATTAGCAGATAGGTTAAAGGAGATATTAAAAGTGTGGATTCATGAAGATCAGTGTGGATTTTTACCGAATAGATTTTTGAGAAACAACATAAGGATAATCCTAGATATAATTGAATATTATGAAAAACAGAACCACAAAAAATTATGCCTTATTTTTTTGGATGCTGAAAAGGCATTCGATAGTTTAAAATGGGATTTTATGATAGAAGTATTGAAAAAAATGAATTTAGGAGGAAAATATATAAAGTGGATTCAGGCTATATATGAAGATCAAATGGCAAGAATAATAGTGAATGGGGAAAAGACACAGGCATGCAAAATAACGAAAGGCACGAGGCAGGGGTGTCCCCTGTCTCCGTTACTTTTCATCACAGTATTAGAAATCCTGAATAGGAAAATAAGGAAAGAGGATATGATTAAAGGGATCAAATTACAAAAATGTAATTATAAGATAAGAGCTTTTGCTGATGATCTTGTAATTTGCCTGGAAAACCCTTTAGAGAGTATAAAAAGAATGATGACAATGTTGGAAGAATTTGGAAAACTAGCAGGGGTCAAAATAAATTCAGAAAAGACGGCCATGATAACAAAAAATATACCGCAACAAGAAGAAAAACAATTAATGGACATTACAAACTTTAAAGTTGAAAAGAAGGTGAAATATCTGGGAGTAATCATAACAAGGAGTAATGCAGGTTTATTCAAAAACAACTATACAAAAGGATGGTGTCAAATAAAAAAAGATCTACAACAATGGGATAAGTTAAAATTATCATTGCTGGGAAGGATTTCATTGGTAAAGATGAACATCTTACCGAAAGTGATGTTTTGGTTTCAAACACTCCCAGTCATAGAGAAAGAAGAGGTTTTTAAGAATTGGAACAAAGATATTTCAAAATACATCTGGCAAGGGAAAAAGCCAAGGATAAGGTGGAAAATACTTCATGAAACAAAAAATAGAGGTGGATTACAACTGCCGAATTTGAAACTTTATTACTATGCGTGCAATTTGGCTTGGATACAAGAGTGGATTAAACTAGAAGATAAAAGACTGTTAACATTAGAAGGATTTAATAATCGTTATGGGTGGCACGCATATTTAATGTATAACAAAGTGGCAGTTAATAAAGACTTTAAGCACCACTTTATTAGGAAAAACTTACTAATAACATGGCAGAAGTGTAGAAATAAGATCTCTAAGAAAATCCCATTATGGACTTCAACACATGAAGCCTTTCATAGGAACGAAAATCTATGTAAAGATAATTGGTTAAGATATAAGGATATCTTGAAGTTAAAAGGAGACCAATGGATAATAAAGACAAGAGAAGAGTTAGAAGAGGAAGAGTTGGTTTGTCATTGGTTTCTTTATAGACAACTAAAAGAAAGATTTGTACAGGATAGTAAATTGGAAGGCATCGAAAAAACACTAACGGAATTGGATTTAATACTATTAAAAGGAAAGGAAAAACTAATCTCCAAATTGTATAGAATGTTAATTAAGGTTGAGATGGAGGATGAGGTGATAAAAGATAATATGATTAAATGGGCAGCAGACTTAGGTCAGTCACCTACATTGGAGCAATGGGAAAAGACTTGGAAAATAAACATTCAATTTACTAGAAGTTATGATTTAAGAGAAAACTATTACAAGATGTTTTATAGATGGTACTTGACTCCGTATAAAATTGCTAGAATGTATAAGACTAAGAATGAACTTTGTTGGAAATGTGGAAAAGAAGTAGGTACCTTTTTTCATATGTGGTGGCAATGTCCGAAAGCAAGGAAATACTGGGGGAAAGTACATAGGATGATAGAAAGGAGTTTGGAGATAAAGATACCAATGCGGGCAGAATTATACTTATTGAATATGATGATTGGAGTGGAAAAGCAGGCAGAAAAACTATATTGGAGAATTATATTATATATGGTGACTACGGCCAGAATTATTTTTGCAAAGTATTGGAAGGTGCCAGAAATGCCAAAAGAAGATGAATGGTTAATCAAGCTATATGAGATGTCAGTATTGGATAAACTAACCCTACTGTTAAAGGATAAAACAGTGGAGGACTTTAGGGATGAATGGAGATGTTTATTACCTCTTTGGAAGGAGAAATGGGGAAAAGAAGCAATATTAAGTTTCTAAGGAAGTTAAAGTATAGTAAGTAAGGAAAGGAAAAGAATTATCATCCAGATGTGTTAGTTAACAAATGTTGAGAACAGGAGAAGGATTTAATCAACAATACATGTAAATACTGAAAATAAGTAAAAGAAGAGCAAAGATTAAGTTAAAAGGAAATTGAAGGGACAGGGGCCGGGTGAGAGGAGCAAAATAGATATCCAAACTTAAAAGGGAAAAGAAATAAGGAACAGAAAATGTAGTGTTAAGATATAAAGTTGTTGAGAACGGTCAATTATTGCCATTTAGAAGAAACGAAGAAAAATGTGCGTCGGAAGATAGGAAATTTGGTAAGGGTGAAGTCCAGGATAGTGTGGTAAAAGTTGAAATTTAATGTAAATAATTGTATAACAATCTAGTTTTTTTTTTGTAAACGCCTAGTACTTTAATGAGCAATAATTGTAATGTTGTAATATTTTTTATATATGTTAATTGCATGTATTTATTTATATGGATTAGCATATGTAATATAAACAACAATAAAAATATTAAAAAAAAAAAAACAAGCTACCATCAGTATGGTAGTGTATATAGATGCCGTCGTCTTCTTCAAGCTCTGCCATAGCCCTTTGGAGCATCGTGCTAAAGAAGATTGTAAATAAAGTTGGTGCAAGAACACAACCTTGCTTCACTCCATTAGTTATTAGAAAGGGCTCTGAAAGAGCACCGCCATATCTGACTTGACCACGCTGTCCCTCGTGTAGCAAGATAATCATTTTAAGGAATTTGGGGGGACATCCTAGTCTTTCCAGGATCTGCCACAGTCCTTTTCTACTTACAGTGTCAAAGGCTTTGGTGAGGTCAACAAATGTTACATAGAGACCCTTGTTCTGCTCCCTACATTTTTCTTGCAGTTGCCTAAGGGCAAATACCATATCTGTAGTACTCCTATTGGCTCTGAAGCCACATTGGCTTTCAGGGAGAAGTTCTTCTGCAATAGCAGGAACTAATCTGTTCAGGAGTATCCTTGCAAGGATTTTTCCAGCAATAGAGAGCAGTGTTATGCCTCGATAGTTTGAGCAATCGGATTTTGTTCCTTTTTTCTTGTACAGGGTGATGATGACTGCATCTCGGAGGTCTGATGGCAGTTCCCCTTTTTCCCAGCAATTCACAAGGAATTCGTGGAATTTTTCGTGGAGTGCATGACCTCCGTGTTTCCAAACTTCAGGTGGGATTCCATCGATCCCAGGTGCCTTGCCATTTTTCATCTGCTGTATGGCCTTAAGGGTCTCTTCCAAAGTGGGAGTTATGTCCAATTCATTTTTCATTGGTTTTTGTATCATATGTTGGATAGCTGAGGCTTGGACTACTCGGTTGGCGCTAAAGAGACTTTGAAAATGTTCAGCCCAACGATTTAGGATGGAGGCTTTATCAGTAATTAATGTTTGACCATCTGTACTGTATAAGGAGCTTTGGACCTTATAAGTAGGTCCAAACACTGCTTTAAGAGCTTCATAAAATCCTCTATGATCACCCAGATCTGCACAGCGTTGTGTCTTTTCTGCTATATTGATCCACCACTTGTTCTGCATGTCTCAGAGTTTTTGTTGTAGTTTGCTACATGTGAGGCGGAAAGCTGCTTTTCTTACATGACAGGTTGGCTGGGTGAGGTATGCCTGGTGAGCAGCTCTCTTCCTTGCCAACAGCTCCTGGATCTCTTGGTTGTTTTCATCAAACCAATCTTGGTTTTTCTTGTGGGAGAACCCGAGGGATTCTTCTGCAGACTGGAGGATACTGTTTTTGATATGTTGCCAAAGCACTGTAGGAGAAGGATCTGTAGGATGGTCTTCAAGTTTCGTTTGTAGATTTGCCTGGAAGTTGTCTCTCATGGTAGCTTGTTGAAGATTGTTGACTTGGAGTCTCTTCTTTAAGATGCCACCCCTCTTAGGTTTGAACTTAAGATGAAGATTTAGTTTACATCTGACGAGGCGATGATCTGTTTGGCATTCTGCACTGGGCATCACTCGGGTATGACGGACATCATGAATGTCTCTCTGACAGACTAGAACGTAGTCAATGAGGTGCCAATGTTTGGATCGGGGATGCATCCAGGTTGTCTTCAAGCTATCTTTCTGCTGAAAGGTTGTGTTTGTAATAGTCAGCTGTTGTTCTGCACAGAACTCTAGCAGGAGGCGTCCGTTATAATTGCAATTTCCAACATCATGCTTGCCTAAGACACCTTTCCAGGCTTCAGAGTTCTTTCCTACTCTGGCATTGAAGTCACCAAGGATAATAATTTTATCTTCTACAGGGACTTTTTTTATGAGTTGGCGTAGGTCTGTGTAGAATTTGTCTTTCTCTACAGGGTCGGCTTGCATAGTTGGGGCATATATACTAAAGAGAACAACATGTGGGAGGCGTAAGGAAATAATGCGATCAGAGTGTCCTGTTGGCAAGGTTTCGAGTTTGGAGGCAATGGAGTTTTTAATCATAAAGCCTACTCCTGAAAGATGTTTTTCGGTTTTGGGTTTGCCAGACCAGTAAAGTGTGTAGCCGGCGCCATGTTCTTTAAGGCTGCCTTCCTCATGGAAGCGAACTTCACTAAGAGCAGCGATGTCAATATTAAGCTGTGATAGTTCAAGGGCTATTAGGGCAGAACGACGCTCAGGCCGTCCACTATCTTCAGAGTCTTGCATGGTTCTGATGTTCCAGCATGCAAGTGTCAGTTTATTTACAAGTTTGGAGGCCGGTGTGTGCCTTTGTTTCTTTGCCTTGGTTTGACCGCATCAGAAGATTCCCGTTGGCCGCGGCTAGCCAACCAGGTAGTTGGGGATGAGCTTTCGTTAGGCCACCTTTTCTAGGCCCCTCTCCATATGGAGCAAGCAGTGCTCTCCTTAAAAAAGGGTGCTTGGTCGTTCAGGATGCTGCCGAACAAGACTGTCATCTCCCGGGTCAGCCTCGAGCGACCAATGTCCTGAACCGCCTGCATGCAGGGTTGGGGCTGCGGCTTCCAGTGCATCTTTACACCTGCCGGTTTCGTCCCTCACCAGTCTCTACAGGGCTTTTTTGGAAATGGATTTGTCCTTCGAGCCTGTGCAATGGATTTTTCTGGTGGAGCGCAGCGTGCACAGAACTGGCCTCACCCTTTAAACCAGAGATTCTTCTGCCGTGGCCTTGCAAGCATGGACGTGGCAGTGAGGTCCTCGGGCCGTAGGTTTGATTAGAGTTTCCTTCTCTTAGATGGTTGACCTTACAGGGTTGGACGAGCACCATCTGCCCGGGTTTGGGATTAGAGTTTTCCTTCTCCTAGGATGGTTGCCACAAGGCTAGAGAGCCCATCCTGCCCTTTGACGCTCTTTGTCAGACCCTTCGGTTTTGACCTGTCTGGCATGGGAGACCCTACTGGTGGCTATTATGCCACCGCCAGCATAGCTCAAAACATCATTAGGGTACTCAAGCCTCTCTCCCACGACAAGGGGGCGTCAATGGAGAGGTTGAAGCTCTTGAGGCCCTTGAAGCTTTTCCCAAAGTTTTTAAAATAATGAGAGGAAAATGTGGAATCCTGCATGTTAGGACAATTGATTTGAATCACAGTGCATTCCCAATAAGAGCAGAAGTGGAAAGCTGATTGGTTGGACATGCATGGCAGGGTGGAGCTTGCCAGCAATCAAGTGGCCGGAAGTGCCATGTTGGGTTTTTGCAGTAGCAATCATGCTCTGAGGCAACAAAATAGCTAGGACATATTGAACATGACAATGATTTGAATGAGCTTACTCTCATTATCTTGATTTAGTATCCTAGACTGCTGCTGATCACCCCTCCGGGGAGCTCTAAAAACTTCTGCATCCCTCTTTTGGGATACCAGAGGAGTCTCTCAGTAAACAATGCTTTATCCTGACCCTGAAGAGGTGAGAATAAACTCTAAAGGTCTGTTTAATTTCAGCTTGCCCTAATGACTGAGACAAGCTGCCCTTCAAGAAGAGAGACCAAGAATATTGTTTACTGCTTTGCTACTGCATCTGTTACAATTTTATTCAGGAGAACTTAATCTCTTCGACCTGATCTCTTCCAAATTGCAAATGCTTGGGTACAGCAAAGCTACAAAAGTCTAAGAAACTATTATAAAGTTTGTGACATCATCTTTGGGATGTACCTATGGCCTTTCAGGTAAGCCCACTGCATGAGCAATTTTTTGGCTGCTAACCAATATTACAGCAATGCAGTTCACTAAAGTCACAAGCAATTCCTGTGATGTTGATTTGAATCTAGCATTTCCAGGGGAAAAAATAGACAAACCTAAAAGTGAAACCAGAGAATAATCATTAATGGGATTAAAAGCCTGCAGCTGAATGCCAAAATTATTTTCCTAACTATAGCATGGGTAACTTGGAGGGCACACCATTAGATTATGTATACTAAGAAGAAACATTATCACAGTATATGATACTGTGTATCATATTTTATCACAGGTAATTTATCGCAGTCCAAGTAAGATGTGTTATCATGTACTGAAACCTGGCTGTCAGGAAATGCTGCATGAATCTCAGTTCTCTAGTGCATACTTGTATAAGCTTAACAAATGGCTCCTCCTAATTAGAACCTGTTTGTAGGTCATAATTGTCATTAGATCAAAGGTGCTATTGTGTATTTCACCATCAAGAGGAACCAGGTTGGTGGGGACATGAGAATCTTTCTGGCAGAACCCTGAATATGAGATTTCCTCATGAGGGTGGTTAAAGTGACCCTATCCTTGCTCCAGTATAGACTAGCAGTGAAAATGTGAGCTGCTTTTCCTCATGCAGTTTTAATGGTTTTTCATAAGGTAACTTCTGTTCTTTGGAATAGTTCATAGACAGCTTTGCTTTTAATCTGTTTAATTACTATAAATCTGTTTTAATTTTTGTTGTGCATGCTGCTGTAGCAGTTTGAAACTGTTTTAATACAAAAGGTGAATTAGAATTGTTTTAATCAAATTAAGAAATATGCTGCACGTTTAGAGAAGGAAATCTGGAACACAACAATTATCCCTGGACCCCTTTCTCACTAGTAACTTTTGGAAATGTTCGCTGGTGTGGGGGAGACACAGTATCCCCCAAGCCCACAGGTTTATTTAGTCAAAGGCCTGGGTTGTATTCATAGTCCCAACTGGAGCAGATCCACTGAAGCAATGGGAATTATTTAATTATTCACTCAGTGCTCAAAAACTGATTCAGCGGGTCTTCTCTACTTGGTAGTACCAATAGGATTTAGCCCTCCAAATGTAACTTTTCAAAGTCCTTCACACTACTCATTTAAAACTCCTAGTTAGCAACTTTAAGCAAGTAACATTGTGCAGGTGGACTCAATGTCTTTCTAACAACTAACCCAAAGAAACACACACACCTGTCTCTTTGTTAAATACACTGATCCCATGTGTCTGCTCAGACATAATTCATTTGATCTGAAAACAACATTCTTTCCACTATGTGTGCTTAAGACATCAGCTGAAGTTGGACTTTTTTGTGTGTGCGTTTGTTTTTGAGCCTGTTAGTTGTAGCACACTTTTTAAAAAGGGGCCTGGAAGTTGATTGCACTCGTCATGTGAAACATACCCATGTGGAAATCAGGTTTCCTCACTCTATTGGAATGATGAGTGTCATGTGGACTTTCCAGGTTGTGCATCCAAAAAAGCAGACTAGCTGCTCACACGAGCAATCTAGATTGGGAATTTCTTCCGGGGAAGAAGACTACAGAAAATGTCCAGGCATGTACATAAGAGTTGTGAGTGACAGAAAGATGACAGCTGTGAGTGACAGAGTCAAAACGATAGTCAACCAGTTATGAGATGTCATCTTTCTATCATAGCGCTGGCCCAAGACATGCTGCTGACTGAGATGGATCAACAATTTGTGTTCCTCATCCACCTAAGCATATGTCTTCCTGATATAGAGATCTTGTTACCTGAATTACGTGCAGTCTGTGGTGATCCCACTCGTGTCTGAATTCTAATATGGGGAATTTTTATCAGCTCAATATGGCAGCGAGAGGCTGGGTAAGAACAGGACCTTTTGGCCTGTGTATACTGGTACTCACTAACAAGACTCCAAGGCAGGGGATTAGATAAAAATGGTTTTTATTGAAAAATAATCAGGGGAACGCACACACGCATACACTCAGGCTTCAAGTGGTCACACAAGGCTAACGAAGAAAGTAAGAAGTATTGGGATAGAGGAATAGAGTTTGAGGTGATAGGCTATACTATATCTGTCTGATGAGCAGATTTATGTAGAAGCTGCAATGCTGGTGACACAGACTGATGAGCTGGTGGGAGGAAGGGGATCTGTGTACCTGGTGACACAGATTGACAGAGTAATGAGATGAAGGAAGCTGTGCACACTTTGGCTGTGTTTTGAGGTGATATTTATATTTGATACTCCCCCTGAAGGGGCAAGTTTCCCAAGGCTACACAATGGATTCTCTGGATGTGTTAACAATTGCTAATGGTTGAAACATTAAAACTGATGGGTCTCAGGCAAACGTCTATTGTTTTTGGGAAGAAGTGAGGAAAAACCAGCTTTGCAAGCAAAGAGTATCTTGCTACCTTGATGGGATTATTGGATGACTCATTTCTATGACCGTTGCCTCCCCAAAATAGTACTCTATGGTGAACTCGCCATGGGTCAGCATAAGAGGGGCACTCCAAAAAAGCGATACAAGGACTCCCTGAAACAACATCTCAGGCTTGGCCAAATTGATCACCAACAATGGTCCGCCCTGGCCTCACATCAGGAGGCATGGAGACATACTATCCACAATGCTGCAGCCTTATTTGAGAACTCACGCTGAACAAGTCTTGAAGAGAAACGGCAACGCAGAAAGAAACCCGGTAACATCACCCGAGGAAACCTTCTGCTGTGCTTTCTGCAACCGGACTTGTCTATCTCGGATTAGCCTTTTTAGTCATCAGCGCGCTTGCAGAAAACACGGGATGAATCCTTCCTGAATCTTGGTTTGCGAAGAAAAGCCAGAGAGAGAGAGAAAGAGACAGGAGAATTAGCCCATTTCCTCCCTAGCTCATCAGTTCAAGGCGGGTTTAATTAATATTTACTCAAGTGTGTCCTTTGGAATTTTAGCAGGCTACTTCCTTGGATTTTCTAAGCAAACCTTGATTCCTTGTACTTGGTAGTCCCTGGTCAACTGCCCAACCACATGGAATGCCAGTAATAAACCAATATATGACATTTAGCCAATTGATGAATTATTAAAAGAATGAGGGGTGTCAGGGCAGGTAACAATCTCCCTGATATGGTTGCAGAGGCAAAGAGTTTGAGGAATATTTTGTTACCTGAGGCATAGGGCAAGATGGCACTCCTCTCCACTGAATGCACAGAATACAACTGCATTGGCAGTTGAATCTTACATCAGTTCTTGGCAATTGGTTAAGATCCTCCACCACACCTGAGGATTGTAAGGCAGATCATGCAGGGCAGACAAGAATAGTGACATGTATAGCTCAGTCCTCCAAGAGAGGGTAAGGCTCCCCAGCAGAACACCTAAAAGACTGTCACTGCTATCCCCTCAACATCTGCCAGTACCTGATGTAGTTGCCTCATTCTGCCTAACAGTACAATGTTCAAGCAAGGGTGTCAAGGTAGGTGGGAGCCAATGTATAATATTACTGGCTTAAGAGTATGAGGACTGTGGAAGAAGAATTGTTTTGTTGGAGACACAACTATTGTAGCTGCTGTGGTCATCTCTGTCAGAACAGTGAATCAGTAAATGGACTTGCTGGTTCAAGTGTGATAAAGTATGCCTGAGAGTGTGCCGTGGTGTGTAGCATTTCCATGGCATACAAAAATATAGTCTTGAATAATTTAGAAATTTTCTCTACTAATTAGTTCCTTGATCACCAAAATTGTTCCCCTCTGTATTGCTTGCAAGCTGAATGGCACACAATTTTGTGTTATCCTACAATGAAGAGAAATGCATTCAGCTAGTAATCTCTCTCTCTGGCTTTTCTTTGCAAATGAAGATTCAGGAAGGACTCATCCCGTGCTTTCTGCAAGTGCGCTGATGACTAAAAAGGCCAATTCAAGATAAACAAGTCCAGTTGCAGAAACCACAGCAGAAGGTCTCCTTGGGTGATGTCTCCAGGTTGTGATTCTTTCTCCGTTGTCGTTTCTCTTCAAGACTTGTTCGGTGTGAATTCTCAAATAAGGCTGTAGATCTTGCAGATTGTGTGTCTCCATGCCCCCCGATGTGAGGCCAGGGCGGACTATTGTTGGTGATCAATTTGGCCAAGCCTGAGATGTTGTTTCAGGGAGTCCTTGTATTGCTTTTTTGGAGCGCCCTTCTTACGCTGACCCAGGCATACCTCGCCCAGGGAACTTGCCATGTAAGAAAAGCAGCTTTCCATCTCACATGTAGTAAACTTCAACAAAAACTCTGAGACATGCAGAACAAGTGGTGGATCAATATAGCAGAAAAAACACAACGCTGTCAGCTAGTAAAAATCCCGAGTTCCTTTTCCATGTTCAGTCCGATTACTTGGATGTCAGGCAGACAGTGGGCTTTTGTCCCATTCCCCCACCTTAATGGTCCCGTCTACATGATTTAAATAATACGTACGGTGTGCGGAAGTTTGCGCTTCGGTACAAATGGCCATTCGGATGCACACAAATGCAAAAGAGGGGGGCGGTTTTCCACCCTGAAATATGCACACGCGGCATTCGGGAGGGAAAGCGGATCGCGAAGAGAAATCCATACGTCGTTCGGATGGCTGACGGGTCTGTACAGTCCGTTTGCACACATACGAACAGGCAGGGTAATCTGATTGGCTGGCTGAGTAGAGGGGCCGGGGCTAGCATGGAGGGGAATTGGGAGCGGCCGCCATGTTGGTTTCCCGGCTAGTGAGCATCCGGTAAGTCCGTGAATTTATATGTTTATTTATTTTTATTTTATATTGTAAATACGGAAAAACGACTGTCCGCAAACCAGGAACCTTTTTTTAAAAAAAGCGGCAGGAGATTTTAAACTGCCGCTTGGCTTGCTCGCTCCAGCCAGCTTCGAGAAGAGGGAGTCATATGGAGTTTAGGGGGTTAAAAATCGTATAGCCGGTTCATATGCATACGAATGACAGGCTGTTCGTATTTTTTGCAGATTTTTTGCAAAAAAACCCATACAGATTTTTTTATGATCGTATAGCCGCACCCAATGTATCCAGTGTACGTATAGACGGCTATGAGGAAACAGAGTTTTGGAGTTGGTTTGATATATAAACTATTACAAAGCAACCCAAGAGTGAAGAATAGGTTGTCCTCTAGATGTTATTGGGCTACAACTCCCATCAGCCCTGGTCAGCATAGACGAAGGATGATGGGAACTTCAGTCCAAGTGGAAGGCAAGGAGATAGTAGATTTTCTCTCCTCCCAGTAATAACAATAAAAGCTTCTTTTAGCTCTAAAGAAAGGATCAGGTGTGTTGGACCAGACAGGTATAGTAGTGACACGATTAGTTGCATATGAGTGCACAGCCAGTGGCAAACAAAAGCAATGTTCACAAATCTTCCAGAAGTAATACAAGATCCTTCAAGCATGTATTACCCAGGAATGAGCTGTCATGCCTCACCCTACTAGCAAGTATAAAAATGAATCTATTTCTTATTAAACTGATCTCTGTTCTGAGCCTTCAGCAATAGATAATGTAAGTGAACAAGGACCAAATTAGAAGGAACTTGAGTCTTCACATTCAGGCTCTTCTAAAAATGCAGAGTGCAGTAGCTGTTGTTGTTGTTGTTGTGTGCCTTCAAGTTGTTTCTGATTTATGGTGACCCTAATGTGACACTATCATGGGGTTTTCTTGGCAACATTTGTTCAGAGGGGTTTGCCTTTGCCTTCCTCTGAGGTTGAGAGAATGTGACTTGCCCAAGGTAACTCAGTGGGTTTCTATGGCCGAGCAGAGATTTGAACCCTGGTCTCCAGAGTCATAGTCCAAAACTCAAACCACTATACTGGCGCTCTTTAAATGAACTCAAGAGCAGCTAATACTATTTATAAACCAGATTTGCAACAAAATATTCCACTATATCCCCAGCCTCTGTTAAGAGCACTTTTCGTCATAGCTCCAGCCAATCATAATTCGGTTGGTGTAAACAACAAATCCAAAGAACCCGAGACTTTTGCTACCTGTGACAAATCGTGGATGCAGTGAGTGACATATTCAAGTTCTCTATTTCTCACTTCTTCCCAGAATAAAAAATGCTGTGTAGCTGACCTCATAGAGTCATAGAGCTGGAAGAGACCATAAGGGCCATCAAGTCCAACCTCCTGCCTTGCAGGAATACACAATCAAAGCACTCCCAATAGATGGCCATCCAGCTTCTGTTTAAAAACCTCCAAAGAATGATATTTCACCACATTCTGAGGCAGGATATTCTACTGTCGAACAGCTCTTACCATCAGGAAATTCTTCCTAATGTTTAGGTGGAATCTCTTTTTCTGAAGCAGGAGAAAAAAAGCTTGTTCCATCCTCAGTATGACATCCCTTCAAGTATTTAAACATGGCTATCATGTCACCTCTTAACCTTCTCTTCTCCAGGCTAAACATACCCAGCTCCCTAAATCACTCCTCATAGAGCACAGCTTCTAGACCTTTCACCATTTCGGTTGCCCTCCTCGGAACATGTTTCAGGTTGTTAGTATCCTTCTTGAATTTCAGTGCCCAGAACTGGACACGGTATTCCAGGTGAGGTCTGACCAAAGCAGAATAGAGTGGCACTATTACATTCCTCAATCTAGACACTATACTCCTATTGATGCAGCCTAGAATTGCATTGGCTTTTTTAGCTGCCACATCACACTGTTCGCTCATGTTCAGCTCGTGGTCTACTAAAACTCCTAGATATCTTTCACATGTACTCTTCTCAAGGCAGGTGTCACCCATCCTATATCTCTGTGTTAGTATGCCCTACTACTACCTCCCCATGGTATCTCATAATTGGAAATATTGGACACTTTTCGGGGTCAGGTTGGCTGGGATAAACCAAAGGTCAGTTGGAGATCACAATGACCTGGGATATGTCTGGAAATATAATGGTAAGAAACCCCAAATTAGGATTATGCGGAAAACCCCTTGGTAAACACAGTCATTAAGGAGGTATGTGCTAATTCTTTCTTCCAGCCCTGGGCATCGCAGCAATCATTCGATCAAACAAATAAGTGACCATTCCCAAATCTAGTCCTGTCCAACCTTGTGAGTTTGTCGCAAACCCATCAATTTCTATCTCCTAGCCATTAATGCAATCAGTTGAGTTTTGGTTTCATTTGTCTGTCCCATGGGAAAGCCATCCAGGCTTTGTCATGTCATGGTAGCGCACTGGTACTTCTGAGCATGTCAAGAGGACCAGGCAGCAAATAGGTCTTGTAGTAAAAACAGCAGACATCAGGCTGAAGAAAGCACACTGACACAGGGATTGTGCCTAAACTACTTTCCTTTACTTGTGCATATTAAAGAAACATATACAATGAGTCTGGGACTCCAAACACATAGGACTTTTTCAGATGGGCTTTTTATTCTGTGGCAGGCATGGAACAGGGTCGAGAAAGGGTTACCTTTCCGTTCTGCTCCCTTGCTGTTCCCATGCTGCCCCTGTGATATTTTATTCATGGGAAAACACCGTGAAGAGGCCGCCCTTTCCGTTACAGTCATAGAACCACAGGTGGTCTGAAAGGCGCCCCGTTCCTCTCCCATTATGCTGACATGATTCCAGCCACCGGGGGAGGTCTCTTCCAAACACTTCTGGTCCAGATTGGGACATCAAGGTAAGTGGCACCCTTCCCCCCTCCCCAGGGTTACTTGCTTTTTTTATGTGTTTTTGTGCTTTGTGGACTTTTAGTTCTTTTTTTATTTTTATTTTTAAATTCCCCATGCAATTGTTCTCTTGCGAGAACGGGCAGAATTTGGTTTCCCTGTAGTAAAAGCAGCTTTACGACAGCTGCATTTACTGCAGGGAAGCCAAGGGAAGGGGGAGCAGTTTCTCTCCCACTTTAAGGTAGGTGTGCAAACGTTTTGGATTTATTCCGTGGCAGGGGCAGGAGTGGGGCGGGAAGGTGCTAGCGAGGCTGGAACAGGGCATTTTCAGCAGGTCTGAAAATGTCCTAGACTACATAACACAGCAGTCATAACAGTACTGTTCAGTACTGTGTAGCACACAGTGCAAGTACACAGTCTAACTAGATTATCATACCACACTGTTATAGCGCTATTATTCCACTTTAAGTGATCTGGCTGCCTCCTGTGGAATCCTGGGATATGTAGTTTAGGGGGCCATTTAGAATTCTCAGCCAGAGAACTCTTAGGCCTCACTAAACTACAAACCCCAGAACTCCATAGGAGGCAGCCAGAAGAGCTAAAGTGGAATACTGAAATAACACTATAACAGTATAGTGTGATAAACTCCCAAGTGCAAAAATCCAAGTGCCTACAGTGGGTGGGATCATCTGGTTATACAAATACAAATACATTACATTTCTGGGTTATACAGTCAGTTATTCCCATACACATGGGTTACTCAGTATGTTCTCAGAGAGATAACAGAATCACTCCTCTGCTTCCATTTCCACAGTAGCTTCTAGACAATATCTTGCTATGCTCACCAGCTGCATGTAGCTAGCCCATTACCAGCCCCTGCTGGTAGTAGCTCATAATACCATGTCAGCTCTTTACAATATAAATTTCTCTGTGACTGCATGTCCCAATATCCTGACATGTCATAACCAGAGTACCCCTTCAGAATATGAAATATGGATAAAATTAGTCCCCTGATGACAGTAAGGTGTACCACATTGGAAGTACCTGGCCACACTCATTCTCGGTGCCCTTCAGATTAGAACCTCCTGTGCCACCCTCAGATAGCTGAGTATCTTTGCTACACAAATCTCTTCTCTCCAACATGTGTAACTATCGCCCTACACTGTATTCCCAAATCTCTCCCAGTCTCTAATATTTCTGTCTTACTCCACTGCCTTGTTCGGTTCTTAAGCACGTGTGTTGAATGTGAATTTATTTTGTGTTATTTCCAATGAAATACTTTATTTCACTTTAACTGGAGTGCTCTCTACCTGGTATATGTAGGTGAAAAGATCCCCAAATGTACCCTCCTCTCACTTTTGAGCTAATAATTCCTCCAGATAATATAGATTTTGGCATCATGGGTGGGGCTCTAAAGCAATGCCCCCCCACCTCTTAGCGTAACATCTGCATTTTGTTTTTTCTGCCTAAATGTAGTACCTTACATTTCTCCCTGTTTAAATTTATTTTGTTAGTTTTGGCCCAGCTCTCCAATCTGTTAACATAAGTTTGAATTCTGATTCTGTCCTCTGGGTTATTCGCTACCACTCCTATCTTGGTGTCATCTGCAAACTCGATAAGCATGTCCTCTATTCCATCATCTAAGTCATTAATAAAAATGTTGAATAGCACTGCACCCAGGACAAAACCCTGTGGTACCCCACTAGTTACTTCTCTCCAGAATGAAGAGGAGCCATAGGTGAGTACCCTTTGGGTTCAGCCTGTCAACCAATTAAAAATCCACCTAACAGTAGCATTGTCTAGCGCCCATTTTACTATCTGAATTGCAAGAATATCATGGGGGACTTTGTTGAAGGCCTTACTGAAATCAAAATATGCTACATCCACAGCATTCCCTTCATCTACCAAGCTTGTAACTCTGTTAAAAAAGAGAGATAAGATTAGTCTGGCATGCTTGCTTTTGAGAGACCCATGTTGACTTTTAGTGATCACAGCATCCCTTTCTAAGTGCCGTGAAGGTGTGGCAGTTTACAGCACACCCACCAACATTTTACAGATGAAAACTAGAGCACATGTGGCCGAGCAATATCAGATTGCGTTCAAGATGGCAGAAGTCATCAATGAGGGAGAACACACAAGGTAGGTGAGGCTGTGGTACTTTCCTTTTGCCTGAGCCTACAGGAAAGAGAAAGATTCTATCCCTTCCTTTTTGCCCCTGCTGAGTTAATAGAGTGTGAATTACTTTTGTCCTTTGAACTCAGTTTACAGCAATTGATACTAGCTAAGAGCAAAGGGTGAAAGCTGAGGAGGAGAGAAAGTGAGACTTTTAAAAGCAGTTGAAGAGGTGGGATGACAATTGGGACTGTCCCTGCCAAATCAGGACAGTTGGTATGTCTCTCCCTCAAACTCTCCACCATACCTCTCAGAGCACCTCCACTCCATTTCTCCATTGCCACTTCTTAGCTCTCATCACTCAAGTACACAATTTGCCATATGAGTACATTATTCTAGGAAATAATAGGTTGAGTTGCCAGACTTAATGCAGCAGAATTGATAGAACAAGACAGAAAACTGGCATTCTACTTCCTATTAAGTGGGCTGCCAAATTTTATGAAGACACATTGCCAACTGGGTCCATTGACAGAGTGACTTGCAATGTGTGCGGGAGGAAAGCAGGTTCTAATACTACCCAGGCTGGATACAACTTTGTACCCTTTGTGTCATCACTCTGTAAAAAATATCACACGTCTTTTAACATAGCCCAGGAGAGACAGCTTGGCAGGCATGAAGTACACTGTGTAACATACCAAAAGTCTGCATCCTTTGTAAAGGTGTATGGGTCCCATCTCCTATTCTTACAACACAATCCTCAAACCCCTTACGCCACAGTTTCAGCCCTACTAAAACTAAAAAAAGATTCTAAAATAGGAATACTGGGAGTTCCTGAATTTAACCATGCCTGTTTCTAAAAGGCCTTCAATTATTTTACATGGAAAAATTAGTTAGATTCATAATGTTTGAAATTATTAGGATACTTTAATATACTTTAATATATAAGAACACCAGTGATATCCTGTTGGTCACTTTTTTCTTTCTTCTCAGTCTTGTTAGTCATCCTACTAGGAACTGGCAAAGAATGCAGAGCATTGACAAGCACCACTTAGAAGACCAGAAAAACTAGTCAGCAAATTGAATCTGACATGGTATTAACAGCAATTAAATTAATTAGCATTTTGCTGTCAAAGCATTTTTACAATGAGTCAGCTAGTTTTCACAACCATGTTATGAAGTGTATTTATTTCCCACAACAAAAGCATGTTGTACAATCTTGTAGGGAAAGTGAAACTGATCATTAAGGACTTTGAAAGGCAGCTCTATTCTCCTCCTATGTTTCTGGTTTTGTGAATCTGTGGCCTTCAAGGTGTCATTGGAAGCCTATTCTCATTAGATGTAGCCAGCCTAACCAGTCTTGAGGCATGTGGTAGTAGTACTTTATAAATGTTCGAAGGGCCGCTGTTTACCTAGCTGTGCTGTACAGAATCTGGCTATACCACTAAAACTGCTGAGAATGCTATATGAAATCTGTATTAAAATTCAGTGCATCCTGTCTACCTGAGGTATCTGCTTCAAAACATAATGAAATTAACAAAGTGCCCATTGTTATAATGGGCAAGTTTTGTGAATGTGTAGAAAAATGAACTGTTGTGAGGACTTGTCAGGGAGTCCAAGCCACCTAGCAATAGGTTTTGCCCTCTCCTTGAAACAGCAGGTTTACCTTTGCTTTTCTCTGTAAAAATAAAATAGAAGGGTATATTTGTGGATATAATGACTGAAGCAACTCCTCAGGTAGGGTTGCCAGGTCAGGACTGTCAAAGGCCATGTGATATCAGAGCCAAAAATGAGATCTGGGGATGACCCCATGTGATGTCAGAGGGGGCAGGCCCTGGTGAGGTCATTAAACATGATACCTCAAGCATGAATCAGAGTTGCACAGAATATGCCCTTCAAAGCAAAAATAACAAGTCTAACAAATGAAACACACACACAATTTTCAAGGCCAAAGTCCTGAGATTCCTTCCTCTTCACCCTGGAGATTGGAGGAGTGGATTCAAACACTGAAGTCTGGGAACTCTAAATTCCTGGCTCCCATTTCTGGGGAAGTACTTTTTTACTCTGTCAGATAGCACTCAGTGGAAAAATTAAAAATCAAGATCTAATAATCCATCTTTGAATAACCATATTCTTGTATGTATTTCTTGAGATGTTTCCACACTAGTGCCTATCAGTGCAGGCAGGTAACACATTGTTTGTCCATAGTTTCCTGGAGGAAGAATTAAAATTAAATTAAAATAGAATTAAAATATGCAGTGGTTCCACGCAGCATTTATTATGCTGCTATATTATTTAGCCACTGTGGCCAAATGTCTTCTACAATACTTATTCATAAATTCCATTTAGCAAACATTGTAAGCATTCATTTAAATCCTCCTGTTGTCAAGCTCTGATTTTTTTAACTCTGTTGACTCGGATTGGAAATTAGTAATAAAAAGACCCTAATTTGCCCCTTGCATAGTCTCTCCAAGGGCCCTTTCACACTGCACAGTTATAGCACTATGATTCCACTTTAACTGCCATGGCTCCATTCTATGGATGGAAAGAATATTTCATCATGGCCCATTTATCATGGGTGGTTAATCACAGCTGTTTCATCATGGCCAATAGAGCACAACACAGCTCTTTCAGCATGGCAGCCGTTTCAGTACCAATCAGAGCAGACAACTGAACATGACTCTGTCTCCTTGCATAAACAGGCTTTCCAATAGGCAAAAGAAAGAAAGAAAGAAAGAAAGAACCAAGCAAACAAACAAATAATCCCTTTCAAAGTTGGGGAGCAAGTAGAAGTTCTATTAAATAATGAGACTTTGTTCCTACCTTTCAGACAAATCAGGGAGAACTGATTGTGAACTCTTGAGTGGTGATCTTGAACATGTCTGATCACGAGTAAAATATGATGCTGGGAAGGAAAAATATCACGCTCAAATGCCCCAGCGGTACTGCAACAGTACCGCTGGGAAGAGCGTCATTCGAAACTGGCGCCCTCTTGCGCAGCAGTGTCGCAACCTGGTGACGCTGCTTGCGTTACTTTTCTTCCATCCGAAAAAGTCCTGAGTTAGCAGTCTCCTTGACCAATCTGGCTGATTTTTCCACAATTTCTTCAGTTCTTGAAGTGGAAGGTCATCCAGGACAGTTGGTTCATCGTCTTCCACATTCTCACATCCTTCTCTGAATCTTTTGTGCCACTCAAATAAACACACACAAGACATGCAGTCTTCCCCATAGGGCTCAGTAAGCATGTGAAAATATTCCACTGGTGTTTTGTTCAATTTTACTAAAAACTTCAAATTGACACGACTTTTAAACTTAGCATTTTCCAGCACACCACAGACAACACAGCTGTTTTAAACAACAACTGACAATTAACCGAACCACTGAGAGTGTTGATGTTTGTCATGCAGGTTCAGACATGTTCAAGGTTACCACTCAAGCGTTCACAATCATATCTCCCTGATTTGTCTAAAAGGTAGAAACACAGTCTCATTATTTAATAGACAGAACGTGTACAGTTGCTCTCTGGCTGGGAATTCTAAACACCCTTCCCTAAACACCAAATCCCAGGATTTCATAGGATGGAGCCATGACAGATAAAGTGGAATCAAAGTGCTATATCTACATAATGTTGAAGGGCCCTAAATTGCCACAATGACAGTTTATCTTCCTATGCGTGCTTGAGAGACACTTTAATTAAGAATGTCCCCTCATTATTTCTTTTTTAGAAATAGCAGTATTCACCTTCCCAACATGCACCCATCAGAAGAGACCAGTAATTATAGCCTCCTCCCTCCATATTTCCATACATGTTAGAAGAGCAACTGACACTGAGGCATTTAGAGAGGCAAATCAAGGGAGAAATTAAAGGCTGTTGATTACTAATCATTCCAACCAAGACCAACAGGAAGCAATGTGATGGGTACCCCTCCCCAGGCCTTCGCGGGGCCTCCGGAGGGCCTCCGGGGGTCCCGCGAAGGCCTTCGCACCGCTCCCCAGGCCTTCGCGGGGCCTCCGGGGGTCCCTCGAAGGCCTCCCCACCCCTCCCCGCGAAGGCCTGGGGAGGGAGGGAGGGAGGGAGGGCCGGGGAGACCTCCGTGGGGCCTAGCAAGGCCCCGCGAAGGCCTGGGGAGGGAGGGAGGAAGGGCCGGGGAGACCTCTGTGGGGCCTAGCAAGGCCCCGCGAAGGCCTGGGGAGGGAGGGAGGGAGGGCCGGGGAGACCTCCGCGGGGCCTAGGAAGGCCCCGTGAAGGCCTGGGGAGGGAGGGAGGGCCGGGGAGACCTCCGCAGGGCCTAGGAAGGCCCCGCGAAGGCCTGGGGAGGGAGGGAGGGAGGGCCGGGGAGACCTCCGCGGGGCCTGGGGAGGGAGGGAGGGAGGGCCGGGGAGACCTCCGTGGGGCCTAGGAAGGCCCCGTGAAGGCCTGGGGAGGGAGGGGGAGGGGTGTAGTTATTTGCGGATTTTTCACATTCGTGGGGGTCCACGGAACGGAACCCCCGCGAATGTGAAGGGACGACTGTAATTAAAAATATTAAATAAAAAGCAAACAAGGCACTATCCCTTCCCCTTTTTCATTCCTTATTCCTTTCCCTGTATATCCTATGAAAACCACTGTGGTCTTAATCATTAATCTATTAATTCATTAATTCATCTAAAAGAGAAAAATAACATTTTTGATTGAAATATTAAAAGTAACAGCTACATCCATATAAAACCAAACAGATTTAACTTTTTCTGAATTATTTGTTTCAGCCAAACAGCAATAAGGATATCCACAGTGGAACTTTCTCTGCACCCTGGCAATCAGGCAGTTTTAAGGAGTTTAATCATAAAGCAGAATGTCTACCAGCTGCAGGAAGTTCTTCGGAGCCAATCAAAGAGATCCTAGCTGGACCAATCAGTGCCTTCAAGAATGGAATTGCTAATGAGCCATAGGAACAACTGACTCACTCAGAGTGGGATAACCAGGTATTATCTCTTCCAGCCTCTACTCCTAGCAAGCAGCCCTGAAATTTATCCCTGGAGATACAATGGATCTTGTGATTACAGTTGTCCCTCCACATTCACGGACTTGACATTCACGGATTTGAGTATTCACGGCTTGAAAATATTCTTTAAAAAAATAATAATCCTAATAGCAAACCTTGATTTTGCCATCTTATATAAGGGACACTATTTTGCTATGCCATTGCATATAATGGGACTTAGTATTCATGGATTTGGGTATTCATGGGGGGTCCTGGAACCAAACCCCAGCGAATATGAAGGGGCAACTGTATTTTATTATGACCTATCGAAGGTGCCCTAAAACTGTTAAACTACCTTCCAGATCTTACCTCATTGTCCAGTGTAGTCTTTGATCTCCAGCAAGCAGGTTCAGAAGTCAGTCCACTGGAATTTAATGGGACTTATTCCCTGTTAAGTTTCAGATTGTTGCCTTATTTTGCATTTATTGGGGTGTAATTTAACTGGTCTAATCTTTAGATTAAACCAAACCTTTAGGTGGTTAATTGGTGGTGGCAAACATTAATCAGTAGGGTTGTGATTTCACAGTTATTTATTATTTCCAGCTAATTTGTTTTTATTTGCAACTGTAATAAGAGAAGGAAAGCATTAAGAATGGCATGTCTATAGCTGGGGTGGCTTTTGTTTACTCATTTATCTAGCACTTCCCACACTTGCTTAAAAGATACCTATATTGTAATTTGGGTTACATATAGCTTTAATCACCAGAAGTTTGTGTCCCGACTCAACCATGAAAGGTGGGTCAAGAAATGCTGATATAAACAGTCTCAGACTAGTCAAGTGAGAAAAACTGCAAAAGCTTGAAAGTGCTTGGTGTGAATTTGGGAGCTGTACGTCAACTAGACTCTGCTTGGACCACACCATTGGACAGTGGTGGTGGTGAGATGTCAAGTGTGTGAATTGCAGCTGTGAGTATTTCATATATGTGTATTTTTGAAACACATAAATCTTTTAGGGTTTTAAAAAATTATTTGATTTTGTTGATTGGTAGATAAGAACTGTGTACCTGCATGTGTAAGAGGAACACACATGAAGTTGGTGGCTGGGGGCTAGAGAAAAAATGGAAACTGTTCCCATATAAACAACCAGTGTGTGGGAGTAGTTAATGAATTTGACCTGCAGCCCTTTCACACTACCCAATTATAGAGCTATGATTGCACTTTAACTGCCATGGTTCTGTCCTATGGAATTCTGGGATTTGCAATTAGGCAGGGGCATTCAGAATTTTGAGCCAGAGAGCTCCTCTAGTGCCTCATGAAACAACAAACCCTAGGATTCCATAGGATGCTGCCATGGCAGTTATAGTTGGATCATAGTGCTATAATGGTGCGGTGTGAAAGGGCCCAACAAGCATGGAAACCCACGTTTAAATCTTCACTTGGCCATGAACTGCACAGAATAACTGTCCATGGGCCAGCCATTATGTTTCAAGATTATTGCAGATAAAAATGAGAATTGCTGTGTACATTGCCTTGAGCTCCTGTTACCTGCCCTGATACCCCCACTCTCTCAATAATTCATCAATTGGCTATATTTCATAAATTCACTTATTATTGGCACTCCACATGGTTGGTAGTAGGCAAGGGATTCCCAAAGACAAGGACTCAAGGTTTGCTCAGAAGGCCTAAGGAAGTAGGCAGCCCTAATTCCTAAAAGACATGCCCAGATAGAGATTAAGTGAATCCCCCTTGGACTGGTGAGTTAGGGTGGAAATGGGCTAATCTTCCTGAAAATAGATGTGAGTCATTCACTAATTCAATGAAGGTAGCTAGACACTCATTGCCCTGCAAAACTGTTCTTTCCTCACACCTTCCGTAAAACCAAAGAAAGTCGCTTGAGACCTATCAGTCCTAATGTCTCAGCCATTAGTTATTGTTAACACATCCGGAGAATCCATTGTTTAATCCTGGGAAACTCCAGCAGACATTGTATTCCACTCAAAACACCCCTTCAGGGGGAATATCAAATATAAATACCACCCCAAAAACACAGTGAAAGTGTGCACAGCTTCCTTCATCTCATCACTCTGTCAGTTTGTGTTACCAGGTTCACAGTTTCTCCCACCTTGTTACTCTGCTGCTTTGCTGCGTGACCCTCAGAACTACCATTCTGAGTATCTTCTGCTATATGAATCTCTGCTTTTCAGACAGGTATAGTATAGCCCATCATCCCTAACTCTATTCCTCTATCCCAACACTTCCTACTTTCTTTGTTAGCCTTGCGTGAGTGATTGCAACCTGAGTGTATGTATGTGTGCGTTCCCCTGATTATTTTTCAATAAAAAAACATTTTTATTTTATCCTCTGTCTTGGAGTCTCATCAGTGAGTACTGGAATACATAAGTCAAAAGATCCCTCAGTTACTCAACCTCTTGCAGCCATTATTTGAGCTAATTAAAATTCCCCATAGAAATATTGATTTTTGGTAAACACATGTGGAATTTCTATGGACCTCAGTAATTCAGGTAACACTCCTTACATAGAAGCTGCAATATAATTGTAATAAATAAATACTGTTGAAAATATTCCTGTAAAATGTTAAAGATAACCTCAAAAGCATAGACAATGAATTAGATAAAAAAAATTAAAATGACAATATATCTTCAAAACATTAGCCTGTACTTTCCGAAGTGAGATAACCACTTTCTTTATCAGGCTAATTAACTTGTAGGACACATAAACAGCTTTCCCACTGGCCTTAATGTGTGTGCTAGCAGACATCATGACACTGGACAAATCTGGCTCAGAACATCTGACAGTGAAACATATAATAATTCAAGATTGCAAGCCCAGCTGTGATACAGATCCAGCTCTTCTTAGTCCTGGTACCCGTTCAACCTATAGAATCTGTGGGAGCCCTTCCAACATTCTTTGGTACGACCAAAGAACTACACAATGTACACAGCAATTCTCAGTGTACACAGCAATTCTGGATGCATTGTAGAAAGGGAGGGCCAAAGATTATCTCTATGAAACACAATAAGAGAAACGGAAAGGCTGGGATGGGGAACATGCCACTATCTCATAGCTGGCAGAAAGAGGGTTAATCTAACTCCACTTTCATACAGAGAGCCAGGCTCTGGGAGAAAGAGATACTGCAAGGCAGGGTTGTGCTAATAAAGCCTAAAGGGACACAAGGGGTGCGTCTGTACGGTCATAAAAAAATCCGTTTTGGGGGTAAAAAATACAAATAGCCTGTCGTTCGTATGCATACGAACCGCCCACACGATTTTTTACCCCCCTAAACTCTGTATGACTCCCTCTTCCCCAAGCTGGCTGGAGCGAGCAAGCCAAGTGGCGGTTTTAAATCTCCCGCTGCTTTTTTTTTTAAAGGTTCCTGCTTTTCAGATAGTCGGTTTTCCCTATTTACAATATAAAATAAAAATAAATGAACATCTATTTCACGGGCTTACCGGACTCTCACTAGCCAGGAATCCAACATGACGGGCACTCTCAATTCCCCTCCGTGCTAGCCCCGCCCCCTCTACTCGGCCAGCCAATCAGATTACACAGCCTGTTCGTATGCGTGCGAAGGGACCATACAGACCCGTCAGCCATCCGAATGGCGTACAGATTTCTCATTGCGATCTGCTTTCCCTCCCAAACGCCGCATGTGCATATTTCAGGGTGGAAAACCGGGGGCCCCCTCTTTTGGATGTGTGTGAATCCGAATGGCCATGTGTATCAAAGCGCGAACTTCCGCATGCCGTATGTGTTATTTAAATCGTGTAGACGGGACCAAGGACAAGAGAACAGGCAGTGAGCTTTCTAGCCTGATATAACCCCTCTAGACGTTACCAAAATCCATTCTTCCTTGAGAAGCCTAGAAAAAACTAGGTTTTCTGATTACAATATGTTTTCAAAAGTTTCCTTTTGAAATTAGATAGCATTAGTTGGATAAGCCTTTCAGTAATTCATTTTATTTAAGGTTGGAGCAAAGCAAGACCATGACTCAGTCAAAGGTAAGCACATTGAAATAGCACTGAACTAAAATGGGCTGGGAAAGATAAACTCTCCCTGTACATCTCCTTGGGGCAATTTTTACACCCCTCTATGAAAGAGTGTCAAAATGTTTTGAAAGAGAGTAACTGTCAGAGAGAAACAATAATGGGCTAATGTTACTGAAGCACCTGGGTCAAGGCTGCGCCTATTCATACCTTGGAAATTTTACCGCCTGGACTACAGTTCCCAGAATCTTGTAGCCAACACAACCATTGGCTTCAGTTTATGTCACTAGATGAGTCAGAATGTGGAATGCAATAAACAGTTGCATGATTATTATTTGACTGTGTACCCCATTAAAAATAATTCATTATGGATAGATAACATGTCTTCCAGATGTGGATACTGTCCATCTGTGGTATATTCTTTTCCATGTGCTGCATTGCTGAACATGAAATGCATGTGAATGTGCACCTATATGATGACCCTAGTAGACCTGTGAAACTGGAAAGTGGGGGAAGAAACTTGCTAGACAGTACTGTTACCCAAAGAGGTGGGGGTGCTTTAGCACCCCACTTGTAATGTTAATGTTGGGGCAATTATTATCTCAAATGGAATGCTGCGAGAGGTGGGTAACTTTGGGACCTATCCACCTATGTATACCCGTACTAACTGCAGAGGATTCCTGTTTAAAGTGAAATAAAATGTTTTTATTGGAAATAACACAAAAAGCATTCACACATGCAACACACACAAGAAGCACACAAGGCTAGCAAAGAGTTTAAGGCAGAAAGGTTGACTAGAGGAATAGATTCAGGAGAAAGGGCAATAGTTACCAGTCTTGAGAAGTAGCGAAGAACTCAGACAGAAGTCTTAGGGTGGCACTGGAACTCCAATCTAGAAGTGCGCCAACAGAGAGAATGGCCAGGTCTCGTCCACAGTGACACACATTGCTATTGTTTTTGGCTAATATTTATACTATATTTTATGTCCTTAAGGGGTATTTGAGTTTAGAACAAAGCTTATAAGAGTTTCCCATTGAATAAACAAAGGAAACCAAAACTTGACTGATTGCTGTTAACGGCTGAGAGACAAGGAATTGATTGGTTTATGACAACCTCACATTGTAGGATGGGAGGGCGTGTAGAGGGATATTTCCTTGGAATATGCTCTTGTTTGTTTTAGTATGTGTGACTCATTGCCAAAGGGCTCAAGAAGGAATTAGCACATATCTCCGTAATGGTGTTGTTTACTAGGGCTCTGCTTAGTCCTAGCTTGGGTGTGTTTGCTAAAATATTTCCAAGTCACCTTTCCAGATCTTTGTGACCTCCGTTTGACCTCACTTTGGCTCACCCTGGTCTACTAGACCCCTTGAACTGTCCAATATTTCCAATTATGAGATATTATAGGGAGGGGGTAGTAGGTCATGGTAAAAGTACTAGTGAGCAAGAGAGAAGGAGAAAAAACACTTCCAGTTAGAAGAGTCTCATTCCCTCCTCTTTCTCTCTCATGGTCTTGCCCCACCTCATCCAAAGTAAAGCAAATAAAAAGGGTTAATTTGCTCTCACTTGCTTTCGAGGATTGTCCATGTAGGATCACCAATACAAGAAAAGATACTAAATTATAAATCAAGAAAAGGAACTAGACAAATTTAAATTAAAAAAGGAAGTCATTTATTCAGAAAGCATAATAATGTAATTAATGTGTACCTTTAAGACTTTTCTGACTTCTAGCAATCCTAAGGTGAACCTATCATAAGGTTCTCTTGGCAAAATTTGTTCAGAGAGCTTTTGCCATTGCCTTCCTCTGAAGCTGAGAGAATGTGACTTGCCCAAGGTCACACAATAGGTTCCCATAGCTGAGCATGGATTTGAATCCTGGTATCTAGAGTTGTAGTCCAATACTCAAAGCACTACATCACACTGGCTCTCTAGTAATGCAATATGAATATTAAAATATGATTACAAAACTTGTCAATGATCAATAGTAGAAATAGCTGAATTATGTAAAAAGTCCTCCATATAACAGGTTACACCATACACAAACAAAAAAGTACATTTTGATATTTCTATTACATTACTATAAGACAAACAAGATAAATGTGTCAGGGTGCTCAAATGATGGTCTTTTTATTGGGTGAAAAGCTTAAAAATAGAAATTTCAGACATTATTGAGCCAAGAAGTCCAAAAACAGTTTTTCCATTCTCCCAGTAAACTGTTTTGGTGTATCTGGCTCAGAAATTTCTGAAGTTTCAATTCTAAGTGGTCCTGAAGAAGGCTGTAAAAGCATCAATATGTTGGAATGCCATGGGCTTTCCAGCTAATAAAATAAAATCATTTGAGTATCTTGAAACATGTTTCTTGTTTCTCTTGTGGATTTCATTGGATGCTTCCCAATTTTTGCTTTTTTAATTACATTATTATGCCAACTATGTGAGTATATGGCTTACATTTTTGCTTTATATTTATTTAGTAACTTCTCTTGATTTATAGTTGTTTAGTGCCTCTCTGGGGTTTGAGACTGGATTCATGCCCCCTGCCACAGGGCCGGTTTAAGGAATTTTGGGGGCCCCTGCAATGCTTTACTTTGGGGCCCCCATATGACTTGAAGGCACATGGGCAAGAAAGAAAGAAGCCCTTTCTGAGGGAGACAACCCTCAAATTCCCTCTCTCTCTCACACACACACACACTCACCCTCTCCGATGTGCCTCTCCCTCCAGCTTCTGCCACGGAGGCCTGCTGTTTCTTTCTCTTTCTCTTTAGTTTTGGAGAGGCTGTTTTGTTTGTTTTTTAAAAAAAAAAAAAGCCAGCAGGAGGTTTTTGGAGGAGGAGGGTAAGAGGGGGCTCCTCCTGGCTGTCTCCTGGCTGTCTCCTTCGTCAGATTAAGGAGGCCAACACAGGGTCCTCTCTTGACCTTGGGGCCCCCTCTTGACCTCGGGGGCCCCTGCCAATGCTGATTTGGCAGACAGGTTAAACCGGCCTTGCCTTGCCATCTCACATCCAGAGACTAATCAGACCCAAACCTGCTTAGCTTCCAAAATCTAACAAGACAAGTTCAGGGGGTATGGCTATATAAACAAAAGACATTTTGCAAAGAAGGCTCAGGATCAGGGGTCCAGAAGTTTCAGCTGATCATTTCTCCGTTGACCATTCCCATTCCCTTAAGTTTTTGCATCTGCAGATGATTTCATAGAGACATTTGGTTTTGGATATTCAGAAGCAGGGAGGCTCTTTTTAAACAGTGGCTATAGATCTTGAAAGGAAAGAAGATACTCCATAGCTGACACTGCACTGCAAGTAAATCTTTTTTCTGAGAAAGACAGTTTTAGAAAGTGATAGGTCATCATGTCTGATAAATCACTTTCTGTGAGATTCAGGCTGTTTTGCCTGCACACAAGTCACAGAAGAGAATAAAACTGTGGACTTGCCACAGTTCTGTTTCTGAGGATGCATCTCATCTAATAAGTGTGAACTAGATAGAAACTAATGGAAAACATTGGACTCAAGGCATATGATGCGGTCATTATAACTGGGTCACATTTTCTCTTGCCTTAGAAGGCGAAGAGATTTCAGAGTAATTTAGTCTGTGATAGCAAAACACAACAGTTAAGAATATTGTGGTACTTGAAGGATAAACATACTCATTATGCATCTGCTTTTGTGAATCAGAACTCACTCTCAGATCTATGTATGAAGTAGCCCTCTAAGTAGGTAGGTATATATACAAGCCCTGATAGCATAGAGAAGATTTTTGTTTTACAAAGTGGAGCCAAAAGATTAAGCAATGTATGAGAGCACTGCATGTGTCTCACACTATTATGTTGACTACAAATGAATACAGAATTTTCTATCACCACACCCTGAATTAATGGGAGCTCTTCGTAATACTTCTACTGTCAGTTCTCTAACATTACTTGGCCTCCAGGGTTGATTTTTAAAACAAAGAAGCCTTCTCTTCCTCTTTGTATTCACAGCATACACACCTACCCACTAATGTGACCATTTCATGTCACCATATACTTGTTAATCGTTTTTTTTTTAACTTACTCCAATAGTTAATTTTATTTATTTATTTATTTTTTATTTAGTTATTTATACCCCACTCTTCAGCCACAAGGCTATCAGAGCGGCTTACAAATTGTTTTAAGCAATAGCTATTTACACATCTAACTGCATTAAACAGCTTCCAATGTGTGTTAGCTAATTGCCCCTACAAGCTGGGTACTCATTTTACCGACCTACAAAAGGATGGAAGGCTGAGTGAACCTTGGAGCCCACTGGAATCGAACTTGCAACTTGTAAGGTGGTGACTTGCAGTACTGGCATTTAACCACTGTGCCACCAGGGCTCTGTTTACTGTTTAATTTAAGTACTACCTCCCATTGCTCTTTTCAGGCAAAACCAGAATGCCACTTCTAACATAACTAGGGATCTGAACATCTGTAAAGCCAGCGTCTGTAGAATTCTTTTCTTTACCCATGTACAGCACATGCCTAGTTTCAACAGGTGAAATGTGTCCCCTTTTTTGTATATTTTCTTCCACAAAGTTGCACTTTTCTTGAATACAGACCATCATGCCTGACTAAAGTGCTCTTTACACATCTTTGAAATGTGTACATCATTGATGCAACTTCATCCATCTAGCAATCTGAAAATGTGAAGGGTCTTGACAACAAGTTTTATCTGGCCCTCAGGAAGTCCAGATGAAGACGAGGTTATTGAACCTCAGACTGAAATTGGATTCCTCATAGATATCTAAACATAATCCTTTGACACTTTAACAATGTGCCAAACAGGAAGTGCTAGCTATATGAAGTCAGAAGTTTCTGTGGAAGATATAATTCAGTGGTGTCTCCAGTCAAGTCAGTGGGTTGTTATTGACCCTTCTGTAAAGAATGAGAACAATAAACTTAGAGTATTTCAGTTTTCCATAAGCCTGAATGTTTCGATTGCGGGATATTTATGGAAACAAAACTAGGAATATCTCCAGATGCAAGTATTCAGTTAGTACTGTGTTCTATAATTTTCTGTGTTCCATTATTATGGCTATTTCTGCCTTCCTAAACAAGGGCATTGTGTATTTGAGATTCTCACTCTCACAAGTTGATGTGATTTTTGCAGTAATTCTGTTTTTTAATCTACTCCCAAATATTTATTGTTCATGGCTGCATTGGTTTAAGTATATGCTGCCCTGCAGTGAAAACCAGTGTTAGTAGTTGCCAATTTAAATCAAACAATGAATAACTGGCTTAATTGCATTATGGCTTGTGCCCAAAGTCACTGCTCCTCCCCTTCTCAATCAACAGATCTGATAACTTTTCATAAAGTCAGTAGCTTTTTCATTTGTGAATTAATTGTTCCTACATCAAAAGTGAATAATTAGATATCTATGGCAAGTGGGCCAACTCTGTCATTGGGCAGAGTGGGGCAGCTGCCTTAGGTGACATATTTGGGATGTCATAAAAGAGCAGGAAATGGATAGTTATGTAGTATATTATTATTGTGCTTCTCCTGAAAGAAATTGTGCTTGTGAGATTTTCTGTTGCAAGTGCCCATGTAATTTGACTGGCTTTGGGTTCTCTGCTTCTTGATTTGGGTGGGTGTATGGTACCATTTGCTGTACTGCCTCAGGTAGCAAAATGGCTTGGCCTGGCCCTGTCTCTGGCATCCCTAAGCTTGATCCAATATTAAGATGGATGTGAGCCAGAGTTTGCTACATAACTGAGAATGACAGACTGAAGGGGGACCCCCTCCAAAGACAGAACATTGTTCACCTCCCTGGAAATGAGTCTTACAATTATTTCTGAAAGTATTTTAAAAAACCTTAATTGAATCTACCAATTGCTTTACGATGTACAGATATTAGGGGCCCAGTCACACTACACAATTATAGTGCTATTATTCCACTTTAACTGCCATGGTTCCATCCTATTGGATCCTGTCCCATGGAGAATTGAATCAGTGGATATGGGGGTCCTACTGTAGTTCTCAGCCTTTTTTGTGTACTTTTTCCTCATTCTGTCTACTTTCCCTAGATGCTTCCATTGACTACATACGCACTCATCTTGCTTGGCCTCTCTTTTGAATCCAGAGCAATGGTGACAGGCAGCCGAAATGCGCTAAAGGGCCCAGATCCTGCCTGTCACCATTGCTCTCAGTTCAAGATCTGCTATCTTGGAAGCTAAGCAGGGTCAGCTTTGGTTAGTACCTGGATGGGAGACTGCCAATGAACACCAGGCTATATTTCAGAGAAAGGAGCTAGTGAACCACTTCTGAGTATTCCTTGCCTAAGAAAACCCAATGAAATCCATGGGGTCAACAGACATGAAGGCACAGATGACTTTGCTGAAAATGCTGTTCACCTTTGACCTTCCAGAGGTCAAGCCATTTCCTAGTCATTCTTGGATATTCACCTGTAAGTTCCCTAACAAAAGATGTAATTGACACACTGACCATGCCATTGAATAACTATTAAATAACTTTATTAGGTCATTCTGGCTCTCTTAAACTTTTAACCCTTTACTTTCATTCCCCAGTCTTCACCCCAGATCAAATACAGTTGTCCCTTCATATTCACAGGGGGGGTGTTCCAGGACCCCCATGGATACCAAAATCCGTGAATACTCAAGTCCTATTATATGCAATGGCATAGCAAAATGGTGTTCCTTATATAAGATGGCAAAATCAAGGTTTGCTTTTTGGATTATATTTTTTAAAGAATATTTTCAAACCGTGAATACTTAAAACCATGGATACCAAATCCGTGGATACGGAGGGACAACTGTAATTTCATAATACTAGATCTTATGTTTTCTTTCCCACAAACTGATTGTCTGCCTTCTGTTTCTTTGAAAAGCTGTGAGTTTGACATCTTAGTACATGACAGAAACAAAATGTTGGGAACTAACTATAAAAATAACCAACGTCAATTAAACACACAGACCCACAGAAAAGTGAACACACTTATAACTGAACAAAGCCCTCATAAATCCACATTTTTAAGTTGGGCTACACATTGCCTCATCTAGCTTCACTGCTGAGCAATGGTCTTAGTCACCAACATGGCAGGCAAAAGGCTGGCATTATGGCACAGATGCTGCTCAGATCTGGAGAAGGTTCAATAGCACTGAATGTTTGGGTTGTCTGAGAGAAGAGCAGCAGTGGTGGTAGGGACACACTATCCAGAGACCATGGAGCCACATTAAATCATTTTCCAATTTATGATATTGTTCAGTTTGCAAAATGCTCCAATTAATTAAAAACAACTGATAAGGTGGACCCACCCCGTAGTATTCGTACAGCAGATACTCATAATTTGGATGATGAATGCCTTAGCTGGGGAAAAAAACACACATCCAATATTGCTAAGGAAGTTGTATAGTAAATGTGTGCGTGTATGAATCAGAGTAACAATTACTGCCATCATTAATATGTCACTTTCTAAATGGGAGGAATAATCCTGATGATACTAGCAGGGGGTTGGGGGGGGGAAACAAAATAATTTAAAGGTTGTGTGTGTCAAATTGTAACTGTAACATGGCAAATCAAACACATTTCTTTTTTTATTGAAAGATGACCACACATGTTAAATGGGAGGAATTCTCACCAAGTGAAGCCCAAGTCACCATGGGTTGTGAGGAACCTCAAACAAATCTAGGGGAATAAATCTGAAGCATGTGGAGTAGTATATGACTGAACAACATGCTCAAGGAACTAGAGAATGAGAAACACAATAATACTAAAATGGCATGGTAGTATTACTACTATTACTACTGTAAATTCATTTATATCCTGCCCTTTGCCCAATAATGGGGACAAAAGGCAACTTTCAAAGATTAAAACAATACGGTCTAGTGCTACAGCTGCAAGAGACCAGTTAAGTCAGCTGGTATTAACTTTCAATAAACAGGTAAATGATGTAATTATGGCCCTTTTAAGGACTTTTAGCCTACCCTCCCCCCCACTGCACAGATCAAGGCTTTGTAACATATTAGTTTAGGTCCTTATGAGTTTAAAATACATTAATTCAAGGCCTTCTATTCCTTTCACTAGTCCTTACCCGAAATCTCTATATTACAGGATGCCCCCTGCATCCACAGGGGATACGTTCCCAGACTTACCATGGATATGTGAAACTGTGGATAACAGCAAACCCTATCGAAACACCTAATTTCTGGTGGAAGCATGCCACAGAATTGTGCTGGAAGACCTAGAAAATGCCTAGAGAGGACATATTTTTTCAGACATGGATAGATGTAATTGTGGATATTGGTCCCATGGATACAGGGGTTGACTTGTGCTTAGTTTCCAGTCAAGATTAGTGTTAAGTCCACAGTGCTGCTTGTATGCTTTGTTCTTTTCAATGTCTGAAGATTTCCATTAATGCCATCCATAAAGCACAACCTGGAAAAGTTACTTTTTACGACTCCCAGCAAGCTCCAGTCAACTTAAGTACAGTGGGCCCTCCAGATCTGTGGGCTCTGGATCTGTGAATTCAACTGACCTGTGGAACATCACATCCTATATTTTAAAATGGCAACAATGTGAACATGGACACGCTGTTTAAAAATATTTAAAAATATGGGACATGATCATCCTTGTTTTTGGGTATCTACACAGGGTCCTGGAACCAAACCCCTGCAGATCCTAAGGGCCCACTCTAGTGTGTCAAGAATGCTGCTATAATGCAGCAGATCCCCATTTAAGCTGACTATAATAGGGATTAATTTATCATATCATCATCATATCATCATCATATCATAAGCCTTTATTGCGGTCAACAAGCCATGAGGTAAAAAATAATCTTATACATGCTGCACACAAGTAATTATGTACATTCTACACACCAGTAAAAATATAAACATTAATTTATGAAATTCATGGGATCATCACAAGTCTACAGGTGATTGGAAGATGCACACAATATATTAGGACTTGATTTCTGCATTGACTGCCTTACTTGAATGCCCGATGACATGCTTTCCAACATTTTAATTCTGTTTCTGTCTCAGTATTCCATTCCTCCTTCCGTGGCCAACTAAGATTATGAGGCTTTAAAAAAAACACACACAAGTGACTGCAGTTTGACTGTAATACTGTGTCATGTATGTTCCAGTTTAGTGACAGTTTTCTTCACCTTCAGTTTTGATCCTTGGCTGTGCAGAAGGGATCTGCAGGTACGAAATCATTGGCTGTGCTGCATCCTCTCTTGATGGCAAAGATGAGTGTTTGACCACTTCTTTTAAAAGCTAATTTCAATGTATACCTACAGAGCTGGACAGGTTTGAATTAGCACACAATGTTTTTATTTTAAAACTTGCATTCTTACACAGGACATATGCATTTACTGGTCCTAGAAAAAGGAGGCACAACTGGCAATGGTAGTATGACCTCCCACTTCTCCCACAGTTGCAGAATTACATGGTGGTTTGCGGGATGGTTGTGCAGTAACTATCAAGCAAGAAAATACATGTACACTTTCAGATGTCTCTTCTCCCATACCAGCTTACCTTAACACTTGGTTGCAGTATAAACACAGTAGATACCATGCTGTGGCCACTAACACGACCACAGAGCATCAGTTGCACTGCAGAACAAGTAGTGGCAAAACAATGCCTCCAAAACTAAATGAGTTACAGTGTAGCATTTTATAAGGGTGGTGTCTGGGGGGGGGAATGAATGGAAAATTGGAGGGAGAAAAATTGGATTAAATGTTAACAAGGATAGGTTTCTTCTATAGATTCCAAATGTAATTGTAGGCATGACTGCAATTCTTATCTATGGTGGATAAATCCCAAAGTCTAAAGTGTGTGCTTTCACGTTGCCATTTAATAATGTGGGGTGTGATCATCTGTGGTTTTTGATACTGCAAAGAATCCGGAAACCAATTTCCTGTGGATCCAATGGGCCCACTGTACACACATAGTAGGCCAGAGGGGTCACTACAACCTCATCTTCCTTTCTGTACTCCAATAACATTATTAGACCAATTACAAAGGAAGACTTTAACAGGAATCTTAATTAAGATAATCATTTATATTAATTAATTAATTAATCTTGCTGTTTGCCATTTTATGTAAGGGATGCCATTTTACTGTAATATTGTATATAACAACCTTAAGTATCCATGGGGAATCCTGGAACCAAACCCCAGCAGATATCAAGGACCCTTCGCCTTCCAATATTCATCTCTCTGGCTTTTCTTCGCAAACCAAGATTCAGGAAGGACTCATCCCACGCTTTCTGCAAGCGCACTGATGACTGAAAAGGCCAATTCGAGATAAACATGTCTGGTTGCAGAAAGCACAGAAGACGGTCTCCTTGGGTGATGTTTCCGGGTTGTGATTCTTTCTGTGTTGTCATTTCTCTTCAAGACTTGTTCGGCGTGAGTTCTCAAGGTTACAGCATTGTGGATAGTGCGTCTCCATGCTTCCCGATGTGAGGCCAGGGCAGACCATTGTTGGTAATCAATTTGGCCAAGCCTGAGATGTTGTTTCAGGAAGTCCTTATATTGCTTTTTTGGGGCGCCCCCTTACGCTGACCCGTGGCGAGTTCACCGTAGAGTACTATTTTTGGGAGGCGATGGTCTTCCATCCTAGACACATGCCCTGCCCAGCGCAGCTGTGTTCTCAATATCATGGCCTCAATACGGGTGATCCCTGCTTGCTCAAGGACAGCAACATTCATCACATAGTCAGTCCAGTGTATATTCAGGTTTGTGCGTATACAGCGCTGATGGAAGCGTTCGAGGAGTTGTAAGTGGTGGCAATAGGTGACCCATGTTTCAGACCCATAAAGGAGAATAGACAGTACAATGGCTCTATACACACTGATTTTTGTGCTTCGCCTCAGGTGTTTGTTACTCCAGACTCTTTTGTAAAGTCTTCCAAATAAGCTATGTGCCTTTGGTAATCTGTGATCGATCTCTTTGTCAATCTTGGCATCTGAGGAGATGATGCTTCCCAGGTAGGTGAACTGCTGAACGGACATAAGTACAGAGTTGCCGACGGCAATGTGGGGATGGTGGTGTTCGTCCTGTGGTGCAGCCTGGTAAAGAATTTCCGTTTTCTTCAGGTTGACTTCCAGCCCAAAGAGCTCTGCAGCTGTTGCGAAGCAGGATGTTAGGTGCTGCACAGCTGCTTCTGTGTGGGCAACAAGGGCAGCATCATCAGCGAAGAGCAGCTCACGGATTAGAGGGTTTAGAGTCTTGGTGCGAGCCCTCAGACGGTTTAAGTTAAACAAGCTACCATCAGTACGGTAACATATATAGATGCCGTCTTCTTCTTTAAGCTCTGCCGTAGCCCTTTGGAGGATCATGTTGAAGAAGATTGTAAATACAGTTGGAGCAAGAACACAACCTTGCTTCACTCCATTAGTTATTAGAAAGGGCTCTGAAAGCGTATTCATACAGTATTCATACTGTAACAGTTACATCACTTCTACAGAATCATCCTCACCTGTGAGAGGAATTCGTTTAGGACAACTGCAGTTTCATACATATGAAAACTTCCCACCTGCTACACTAGCACATAACACAATAATCCTCCCCTTCAAGTTTTAACAGCACACCTTCTATAGTGAGTGAGGCACATGCTTTTCTCATATTTATCCAGAATTAGACATACAGTTGTCCCTCCGTATCCACAGATTTGGTATCCACGGATTTATATACTCAAGGCTTGAAACTATTCTTTAAAAAATAATCCAAAAAGCAGACCTTGATTTTGTCATCTTACATAAGGGACACCATTTTGCTCTGCCATTGTATATAATGGGACTTGAGTATTCACGGATTTTGGTATCCACGGGGGTCCTGGAACCAAATCCCAGCGAATATGAAGGGACAACTGTAGTTACAAAGGCTTGCACTTATTCACTATTTCTAAGGCAGTCCTTATTCGCGCGCTGCAGGGAGAACACACAGGCTCTTGGAAACAGATGGCGGCGCGTGCCCGAAGAAAGGCGGGTAATCGAATAAACGGGGTGGATGGAAGGAAAGTCCAACAAGAAAAAGAGGATGGTTCTACGCATGCGCTGCTCCTGCCACTAGAGAAAGACAAGTTCTCCGAAAGGAAGAAGAAAAAAAGAGGGTGGGGCAATACAAAAAAAAGGAGACCTCGCGCAAGCGCAGTCCTGACCAAGTGTCAGCGTTTTGACACACGGAAGAGGCGGGGGAGAGGGAAGGCCGCGAGACGGGAGGAGGAGGGTTGGAAGAAAAGGGGGAAGGGGAGGGGAGAAGAGACAGAGAGAGCGCGCGCGCGCCCACGCCCGGCCAATCGCTGCCTTAGCTTGGGCCGAACGAACTGCTCGTTTCCAACCATCCCTCTCTCCCCTTCCCCCACCCCTCTCCAACGCCACGCGCGCCGGCCACTTCCCTGCTCTCGCGCTCTCTGCCTCGCGCGCACACCAAGGCGAGGGGGCGGGGCGGAGGCGCCTGTCAGTCAAGTCAGTCAGCCAGCCAGCCCAGTCAAGTCAGTCAGTCAGTGAGTCAAGCGCTGCTGGCCGGCCGGCCGGGTGTATGTGTTGGCGGCGGGTCTCCTTATGGCAGGCTAAGGGCCGCTGAGGAGCTGAGCGGGCGGAGGAGGAGGGGGTGCCGGTCCGCCTGGGCGGAGCGTGTGGAGGCGGGGAGCGGGCGATGAGCGCGGCAGCCTCTGCTCCTCCCGCCGCCGCCGCCGCTGCTCCTCCTCCGGCCGCTGAGCCCGGCGGCTTCTTCCTCTTCCCGAGCGGCACCGGCGGAGGCGGGGAGCCCTGCGTGGCTGCCATGGGCCCCGGGGAGAGCGCCCTCCTGCCGCCCCTGGCCGCCGCCTCGTCGTCGTCGTCGGGGCTGGCCTCCCCGCCCGGAGCGGGAGGCGGCGGTGCCTGCCGGGGTCGCTACCAGCTGCTGCTGTCGGGCCGGGCCCTGGCCGAGCGCTACCGGAGGATTTACACCGCCGCGGCGCTGAGCGAGCGGGAGCAGGCCGGACACCCGGGCAGGTAGTAACAATAACCACCCTCGCCATCCTGGGTGGGGAGGATGCTGAGGAGGATGCTGAGGATGAGGATGCGCACACGCCCCGCCAGCCCTACACAAACATCCCCCGGGCGGCGGCGGCGGGTCCCGTTGGAGCGAGTGGTTCTCACCTGGGCTGTGTGGCGACACAATCGCCCACCTTGTTGTCTCTCGTAAAACAGAATCGCCCCCCCCCACACACACAATGGCCTACTAGAACTCATTTATTTTTATTTCTTGGCAGGGATCGGAGAAGAGTGCCTTCCTCCTTCACTCCCACCCACCCATGCCTTTTAGACAGATACTTATTGTCCTTGTAAATTCAGTCCTTCTACAATAGACCAGCCCGGTTTCCAGTTACAGTTGTCCCTTCACATTCGCTGGGTTTGGTTCCAGGACCCCCCGTGGATACCAAAATCCGTGAATACTCAAGTCCCATTGTATACAATGGCATAGCAAAATGGTGTCCTTCATATAAGATGGCAAAATAAAGGTTTGCTTTTGGGATTATTATTTTTTAAAGAATAGTTTCAAGGTGTGAATACTTAAATTTGTGGATACCAAATCCGTGAATATGGAGGAACAACTGTACTGTACATGAGAATGCGCAGGGAGAGTAACATAATGCTCCATCGTTGCATTGCTACTGCGATGAACTTTGGCTCTGATGGGCACCTATGCAGGTCTACTCATAAGTAAACCCCAGGTAAGTGGAGACGAAGTTGTAGCATAGTGGGGAGGTGTTGTTTTCCTGTCTCTGAGAATCCTGCTAAATGTTGTAAGCATCCAGTTAGGGAAAGGCATTCCTGCCACCTCACATGAATGTACACAGCCAGGTACTGATAACTTATTGCCTTCTTGGATGTCTGGAATAGGAAGCTGTTTCTTCTTTCTTGAAGGCCTACATACTGCAGGTAGCGCAACTAGGGAGCCCTATATTTCTTTGTGAATATTTCAGAAAATAACAAGGCTTATCAGAATTAGCATAAAATTCCTTTTGCTTGCTGAGTGTCTTGCAGTTCTGTAGCATTTTCCAAGCAGGGTATGTCAGTATGCAACCTAGTTCATGTTGGGCATCAAGGCAGTTTCACTACTATTATTCTCTTGATCCCTCCATATGTCAATATTATGTCCCATTTATCCACGTCTGCTTAAATGCATGCAGACTAAGTAGAGGAGGGAGGGAAGAGGACTGTCGTTAATGTTAGATAATTCTTAATGAGAATTTGCATCTTTCATATAGTTGAACAAGGTAATGGTAGATTTGTCAGAACTCAAACCTGATGCCTGAGGCCTTTTCTACTGGTAGTCTTTTCAGTCGTGTAGCAACACCTACCAAGGAATATGTGTCAAAATTTTAAGTAGAATGTGAAACCATCCTGAATTATAAGAGGGATGATCAGTTTTGCTTGCAAGTGTGGATTTTGTTTAAACCATGCGGGTTTTGAACAGACATAACATTTTTTCCCTATGGAGGAAAGAAGTTACTTTCGAATCAGTCCTTTGTGAAGAGTTGTAGTATAGGTGCCTACCAGCTAATTGGACAGAAGTTACAAACATATGGAAATTGTAAGGACCTGTCAGTTAAGAATATTCCTCTCTCATTGTCAGTGTAAAGATGCAGTATTTTCTGAGTAGACAAGGGTTGCGGGACAGACCATTTTAGGATAAGAACATAATCTTGTTTACAATTATGTTAGTATCATCGAGTAACCCAAATACCTGAAATCACAGTTAAAATGTTAGCATGTGACAGTTAAAGATGACTGATTGTATTTTTATTCATTTAATCCCCAAAGAAAGACAAGGTAGGAAGTGGTGATGTTGTTTTTCTATTAGGTGATGAAGTTGGCACTTGTTTATGTATTTCTACAGATACACATTGAACTCTTACAGATCTCATTTATTTTTGTGCTGAGCAACTGCACATTGATAGTGGGGGAGGCCAGACAAGGGAGATACAAATAGTAAGGAATGAGTGCACACAAAACAAGAAATATAGACATGTTTGGACTTCTGACTTTGGGATTAAAGAATGAGGTGCTGTTGTTCCTTTTTACATGCACAGAGTTGATAATTTAGGAAGAGGTTGAATCCAAGTAGACACTTCACTGAATTAATTAATCACATTTTTGGCAGAGACATTACTGCATTTATATACTGCTAGAGGATAACTAAACAACCCTGTATGCTTTCTAGGCTGATGAAATTGGAGCTATACAGGTTGAGGAAAAGGCCTTTGGGTTTCATAGCCAACATCCTTTTTATTTTAAAAACCACAGTTCCATTCTAGATCTGGAAGTAGAGGCTCCCAGTGCAATATTGTATTGTTGGATATGCCTATGGCCTATGTACAGGATTGGGCCACACATGATGTTGTTGTTGTTAACTGCTGTCAAGTCAACTTCAACTTATGGTGACCCCATGAATGAGAGACCTCCAAGCCACCTATCATCAGCAACTATGCTCAGGGTTCACAGACTCAGGGCCCTGGCTTCCTTGATTGAGTCTATCTGGAATGTGGTCTTCCTCTTTTCCTACAGCCTTCTACCTTACCAAGCATTATTGTCTTTTCTAGTCTGCCATGAGAAGACATGTCCAAAGTACGACAGTATTGATGTAGTCATCGTGGCTTCTAGAGAGAGTTCAGGTTCACAACCATGCATAGAAACAGGAAATACAATGGCATGGACAATCCTAACTTCATTATTCAATGCTACCTCATGACACTTCAGGATCTTGTCTAGTTCCTTCATAGCTGCCCTTCCAAGTCCTAGTCTTCTTTTGTTTTCTTGGCTGCAGTCTCTATTCTGATTAATGACTGAAGCAAGGAATGGAAAATCTAGAACTATTTTAATGTCTTCATCATCTAAAATTATGTAACTAATCTGTGGTCATTATATTTGTTTTCTTAATGTTCAGCTATAAACTTGCCTTCGCACTTTCTTCCTTTACTTTCTTCAGTAATTGTTTCAAGTCTTTGCTATTTTCTGCTAGTAGCAATGGTGTTAACTGCACATCTTAAATTGTTGATGTTCCTCCCCATAATTTTCATGCCTCCTTCCTCTGAGACTAATCCAGCTTTATATATGATATGTTCAGCATGCAAGTTAAACAGTTACGATGATAAAATGCAGCCTTTCCTGACCTACTTGCAAATTGGAAACCATACCAATTTGCAATATTCTGTCCTAACAGTATTCTCTTGTCCTAAGTACAGGTTATGTATGAGGATAATCAAACATTGTGGCACCCAATTTCTTTAAAAGCAATCCATAGTTTTTCATGATCTACAAAATCAAAGGGGTTGGTATAATCTATAAAACACAGTCTGATTTTCTTTTGAAATTCTTTGGTGTGCTCCATTATCCAATATATGTTTGCAATATGATCCCTAGTGCTTCTTCCTTTCCTGAACTTAGCTTGGACAACAAGCATTTCTTACTCCATATATGGTAAAAGTCCTTCTTGTAGAATTTTGAGCATCGCTTTTCTTGCATGGGAACTTAATGCAGTTGTCCTGTGGGTATTGCAATCCCTGCTGTCCCCATTATTGTGGATTGGAATGTATGTTGAGTGTTTGCAATCTATGGGCCATTCTTTTTGCTTTCCATATTTGTTGGTAGATTTTAGTTAGAACTGGAGTAGATCATCCTGTCTCTGGAGCTTGAAGTGGCTCTATTGGTATGCCATCTGTTCTTGGTGATTTATTGCTCTCAAGTGCTCTTGAGTGCGGCTTCCATTTCACTTTCTCATCTTCATATTGTTCTTCTTCAAATTAATCTGCCACCTTTTTATCTCTTTTATACGGTTATGCCTTCATATTTGCTGGGGTTTGGTTCCAGGCCCCCCTGTGGATACCAAAATCCGTGAATGGGAATAAGTCCCATTATATGCAGTGGCATAGCAAAATGGTGTCCCTTATATAAGATGGCAAAATCAAGGTTTGTTTTTTGGATTATTATTTTTTTAAGAATATTTTCAAGCCATGAATACTTAAATCTGTGGATATGGAGGGACAACTGTATAGTTCTACCATGTGTTGTTCCCATCATCTTTTTATTTCTATTTGGTCATGTAATGTGTTCCCCTGCTATCCGTAGAACATCCCCACTCATAGTTTAAATTTCTCTTTGGTTTCTGAGATCGGTTGGGAGAGGTTTCTTGTTCCGCTTTTTTTTTGTTGTTGTTGCCTTCTATTTCTTTACATTGATTACTATAGTAGTTCTCCTTGTTCCTGTGCACAAGTTGTTGAACAGTCGCATTCAGGCTTCTGACTATTTTATTTTTATTTATTTATTTATTTATTTATTTATACCCCGCTCTTCAGCCACAAGGCTATCAGAGCGGCTTACAAATTGTTTTAAGCAATAGCTATTTACACATCTACACTGCATTAAACAGTTTCCAATGTATTTCTGTCCCCTTTTACTTTTGCTTCTCATCTGTCCTTAACTGCTTGAAGAATTTCATCTGTCATCCATTGAGGTATCTCATTGTTTTTGGCTACAAATAGCATCTTTTTGCATTCCTCCCTGACAATGTCCCTGGCTTCAGTGCAGAGTTCTTTTGACTCCTGACAGTTAGGCTTAATAGTACAAATCTGTTTTTTGCATTATATTGGTTTAGTGCTCTTCTTTAGCGTTACTCTAATTGTTGATATTAGTAGTTCATAGTCTATGCCACAATCTGCTCCTCTTCTTGTTTTTGCAGCAAGAATAGAGCTTCTCCTTGTTCTGATTCCAATTATGTAGTCTATTTGATTTTTATATTGGCCATTGGTGATGTCCATGTACTGTATATAGTTGCTTCTTGGGTTGCTTGAAGAATGTCTTTGCAGTGAACAAAGTGTTGGCCTCAAAATTCCATCAGTCACTCACTCTCCTGCTTCAATTTTTATTCAAGGCCAAATTTTCCTACTATTTTTGATTCTGCTCTGTTTCCTATTTTTGTAGCCAAATCACTTATGATTAACAAGAAATCCTGCCACACTCTGCCATACTTGGCCTTTATGCGGTCAGGCATGTTTGTTCTATGCATGTTGCACTTTTCCCAAGGGTTGTCTAGACAAGAAGATATAATATGAGCCACACATGGCTCAAATTATGAAACTGTTATATCTTAGAGTTGTTTTGAATATTTACTGAAGATCTGAGGGATTTTTAATCTACTTCCTTATAGTTGAGGATTTTGGAATAATGAGATGATTCTTTATGAGAAGTTGTAGTTTACTCCTCTTGTTTAAAACAAAAGAAACCATTTCATCCTGGGCCTGAAACCCCTTTGACAAGTTGTTCACTTTTAGATAATGAGCTACAAGTACCAGATTTCTCAGTGCCTTTTAATTACTATTTATTTGCTGGTACCAGACTAGTCCGGCAGCTGACATGAGGAAAGATGAAATTCACAGAAGCTTTAAATAATAATATTATTAGGATTGCTTACAGAGAGATAGCAGTATTAGTCTGTTCCAGAGTAAAGAAAATAAAGTGCAGGGGAAAAAAATCTAATTCTAATTAACATGAACTTCCATGGATTTCAGCCCACTTACTCATATGCATCAGTGGATTGTTGAAGGTATGATAATTCACATATTGAGGGGTCATGTTGTGTTGCATAATCCAGTAAGGTTCCCCATATCTCTATATGCACTCTTCCAAGAGGAAAAAGCAGCAGCATTGTTTGGGAGAGAATGATATTAATAACAAACTACAAGATGACCATTTGTCCCTTTCCAGGTGGTGAGATTAATTCCTACTCCAAGTTGATGAGGCTGCTACATGGAAGTTCCTAGTTTCTGCCTCCTGCTGTTTATAGAATCTCATTTCTTGTATCTATAGCCCATCTTTGGCAAAGGGATAATATTAAATCTATAATCTGAGTTTTTCCATCAGTCTTAGTAGAATCTGTATTGTCTCGTCGCCATCACATTATCTGGGCTGGATTACACTTTGACTGGCATCCTGTTAGTGACATATGTACTACACATGCTTTTTTTTTGGCATACGCCTGCATATGTCTTTTTTTAAAGGCGGGGTCATTACAGAGTTTGGTATTATCTTCCTCTCTTTCCAATGCCCAGAGTCGTCCCCCCCAACTCACTATTTAGCTATTGTAGCCCCTCCACTACTATTCAGTGGTTGGTAGAGAGGTGGGAGAATTGGAATTATGTCTGACTGTGTATCTGGACCAGATGCAGAATATTTACATCATTTGCTGAGACCTCTGGAGGACACTGGCAGATCTCAGTGGATCATTGGTCTTCGACCGGGTGCGGGGACAGATACTTCTCCAGTCCCCTTCCACTCTGCACCAGCCACTGAATGGCTCAGTGGCAGAGGTGGTGCGCTGCAACAACTGAATGGTGAATCTGGAGAGGAAGTTGAGAGCACAGACATAATGTAGTTCTACCTGTGGAACTTTTGCGCCACACTCTGCCATACTTCGCCTTTATGAGGTCAGGCATGTTTGTTCTATGCATGTTGCATGTTTCCCAAGGGTTGTCTAGACAAGAAGGTATAATTAATGCAAAATTGCAGCATCTTTCATTTGTCTCCACAGTCCTTTGGCAAAATTTCTGGTATGCGAAGCTATCCATGTTTGAAGTTCACATGCAGCCATGCCTGCAAATCAACATGGTGGCTGATTATTATTCTCAACAAGTTGTCGCCATTGCACAGTATTTTTTAACTGCAAATCAAAGCTGCGCAAGTGTGACCTTCCACTTAAAAAAGCTGTTTGGTCACCTCAGTGCACCAAAAAAACACATGGTTGCTAGCACAAAACTCCCAAAATGGTGCTTCTGGCCACTTCATTGCTAGCAAGCCTGCCCCCTGACCACACCCAACCAAGCAACTTTCTACTTCTGCCCTCACTGAGAATGTGCAGCAGTGCGAATTGGTTGTCCAAATGTGCAGTAATGCGCACTTCCACGCATTTAAACAAAAGTTAACAAGGCTTTCCCCCATAGTTTTTGGAGTTTTTCGGGTGGGGGGGGGCTCCTTCTGTATAAGGTGAGTCACTGTGGGATCTCGTTGAGACAAAAAGTATTCCCCGCAACTTCTGTTAGGATTATTTTCACCATCTAGACAACCCCCAGTGTAAGTCTAAAATATGAAGGGCAATTTCATTCTTGTAAGCTGATGAGGGACATCTCTGACTTCTTGGAAAGTCACAATTGGTTGCATCTGCATGGGGCTACTATACAGTGGTATATGAAACAGTGTAATAGTATAACAAGGCTATGTTACTTTCAATAACTTAGACTCTAGAGAGTCAAGTTCTTGAAAGTAACATGGCTTTGTTGCATGGCTAAAAGCATACCCTTTCTGTTTTCCGTAGAGGTTGGGTAATAAAATTCATAGTAGTCATTCAGTGGCTATGATACTCAAGAACAACAATAGTATTCTGGTTTTACTGCTTTCACAATGATGATTCAAGATTTATCCAACATGAGGAAAGTTGGGTGCCCGTAACTGTCATGGTTTGATGTAAGGCTTAAGTGTTATCCTAGTGGAAGATCTGTGTATTACTCTTTGGTTGTTAACTCTGAGAAGCCCTATGCTACTAAGTTTTGTCATTATACATGTGTGTGGAAGATTAATATACTTATAATATTGTGCCAGTGCAGAATAAATCTGTGGGTGCTTTAAAATATTTTCTTTAGATTTTCTTTAAAACAATTTATGAGCATTTGTAATTTTTTGGGGGCATTTACAACATCTTTATTACTTTTTTCTTCTGTATGTTGATCTGTATTTTATTTAATTGAAGAATTTTTATGGTGCCCTCCCTCCCACTCTCCCAAACAATTTATAAACATCAGTAATAAGACAACCTGAGCTTGCTGTAAGTTGTATATTTGTCTAGTAAGAGCAAACGCTGGGAGATCTTTCTGTTGAATAGTATTGTTAAAATCATTTGTTTAAAATTGGCTATCAGACTGTTTATGTGAAAATAAACATTTCTGCATTATATTAACTTTTGAGCAAGGGGCTTAAAGTTTTGTTAAGCAACTTATTACTGTGCTGGAACCCAAGGATTCTCTGTGAATGAGAGGCATCCTTCTGCTCACAGAAGGAGCAGAGATCCAATGGAATGAGGAGAAAGGCTGCTTTCACTGATACTCCAGTGTAGAGTCATAGCAAAACTACACTTGAAAAAGACAGGATTAAACTGCAGCTCTAAGGTAGACTGCCACATCTCCTTTTGTCCATCTCAGTCAGGAGACCTCCAAACCTTGCCGGACTTCTCTGGGCTGTAAGAAAATAAGGGGCAAAGCTCTGACCATCTGTTGTTAAGAGATCCAGACTATATGTCAATAAGCAGTATCCAGTCACACTGACCAGGCAGTAAGCTGCTTTGTCTACAGCCAAAGACATTTCTTGATCATGGACACATAAACTAGAAGGGGATAGATGTATTAACAGGGACAAAAAATTAGGAAGAAATATACAGAGGACCAAAAAGAATAAGAAAGCCTGGATTGGATCAAAGGCATGGACCTCACAGAGGAGACCCTAAAGATCAGAATAACAAAACATAGGACAAGATGGAGGCCTGAAGGCAAAGAACCAAGGACTCCAAGCCCAGTTTTATATTTGAAAGCCTAGTAGTAGTTCAGGTGGGCCCAGTTAACCAATCAGATCTGAACAGGCTAGTATCTTGACATTCAAGCTGGTGTTATCACAACACAGAAGAAGGCATGCTTTCTTGAATGGCAGACCTTTGATTAGCCTTGACAAATTCTGAACAAGAGAGAGTGCAAGTGAAGCCCACAGGAAGAAACCTGATTTTTTTTTTTTTTTTTTTACATTCTCTTCTTCCTCTGGTCTTCCCCTGACAGAGCCCTAGAGAAACAGCATCACTGGGAGCTGCAGTGGGATGGAAGAAATGACAAAAATGGTCTCTTCCCTTCCTTTGGCACTGGGTTGTATTGTGAATATTGTTTTTCTTTTTAAACAGGCATATTTTAATTACTTTTCATTCTGTTGATAGTTAATTATATTTTAGTGTTTGTATTATGTGCACTTTTAGCTGTATCTGTTAACTAAGCTGTCATGAGCCCAAGGTCTCAGAGAAAGATGGGCTATAAATAAATAAAAGTATAATAGTGCAACCGGAGCATCTCTTGAGCACAGGTCTGTTCTGTGGATCTCTGGATTCAGTCCAGTATGGGTTCAATGTTATAAATGTTTGTTGCTTACTACTAGTTTTTAAATGGTGAAATCATTGTGACTCAGCAATGGGGACTTCAAATTGCTTACATGCACTTAATCACTGCTTAAAGTGTATTAAAACTTCTGGCTTGTAGGATTATGAACTGAGATATGAAGACTTTGAGGGAAAAACTGAGGGGAGGGGGAAGCAAAGTTTTTTTTTCTCATCTATTTTCTTTTTCTTTTCAAAGCCTGAAATATTTAATTTCCAAATGAATAAAATGTATAAAGCAGTGCTTTACAGTATTATTGTAGTTATTTCACACTACTGCAGACCTCTTATGTTGAGGATTTAAAAGGTACCGGTACTCATGATGTTGTTGCTGTGCTTGACTTTTACTACAAAAATAACACTTTTAAGTTTATTGTTGAAAAATACTTTCACATATTGCAATGCACAAAATATATTCAGATTGTTGGTCCAAGTGTGAAATCTGGGCAACTTGGTGGCAAGATGTTTATGCAACACAGCTTCTGATGATTCATGCTTTTCATTTTTCTGAAGTACTGTATATCCATCTTTTCAATTAAGCAAAATAAATAGCTGAATGTTTGTGTTTCCCTGCATGTGTATTTTCAATCAGGGAGCACTTTTAACATGTGAAAGGACTGAGGAGCTTCTTTACATTGGTAACTAGACTTTGTTGAGTCAAGAAGGTTCAAATGAAGTCAGAATATGAAAATATGACTCTTTCAGAGTCACTAATTCTGATCAAACAATTAGAATTCTACATATTTTAGTTTTAATAGTCCGTTCAGAGAGTTTTCCTTTTCTAATTAATACTAACATCCTTATTTATGCTGATAGTATTGTCACCTCACTCTCCTTAAAGCTGACAGCTCAGCTCAATAATAGGTAGGTAAATTAGACAACCAGCGTTTATTGGTTCAGGAGTTTTATTACAGAATAGGAAAAGAAGTCAATTAGCAAAATAGATTTAAGTCAAAAGGTAAAATACAAAAGCTCGAGCTAGCATAGAAAAATATATCTGTTCAGATATGGTGCCCTCAAGTGAAGAGAAGACCAACTGTCATAGAACCAGATCTTTATATGCATATTCTTGCTAGCTTGCAAAATATTTCTTTTCATCATGGTTGCTATGGCTGCCTAGTGCCAGTTCTAATTATATACCTAAAGAATGCATAGAGAAGAAAAAGTACAGTTGTCCCTCTGTATCCACGGATTTAAGTATTCACGGCTTGAAAATATTCTTTAAAAAATAATAATCCAAAAAGCAAACCTTGATTTTGCCATCTTATATGAGGGACACAATTTTGCTATGCCATTGCATATAATGGGACTTGAGTATTCAGATTTTGGTATCCACAGGGGGTCCTGAAACCAAACCCCAGCAAATATGAAGGGACAACTGTATCTACTGTTGGAAAAGTATCTACTATCTAGACATTTTTGGAAGACATGAAGGACATTTAGAGATACTTGGCACTGGTGAAGAAGTCTTAGAGATACAAGTTAGAAGTTACCTCCCTACATTTCTTGCCAAGCGTGAAAGTCATAGAGATGAAGCTAGAAGACTCTTATTGTTCTAAGAAAGATTGTTCCTTCTTGTCCTTGCAGGTGTCAGACAGAGATTCTTTAGATATAAAGCAGGAAGGAGGGGGCTTCTTCAGTGAGTGATTTTTTTTATTTTGGTCTGCTCTAAAATGGATGTTGGAATTCATTTTAGACAGACATACAGGCCCCTATCCAGGCTCACAGTATCAAGTTTAATCTTTTATTTCTTCCCCCTACCCTCTCACAGGTAAAATTTAAATTGCTGTGAACCGGTGGGGTCAAATGTGCCCTGGCAACACTGAACAAAACCGTTCTCCTCAACAGTGAATTTGTGGATTTCTATTGAATGTTTCAGGTTCCCATTTTAAATCTAGTTAAAAATTTATGTTATTTTTATAGGATTTGAAGTCAATTCAAGATGTAAAGTAATGACTGAAGTGATTGTTGAAATTAAGTAGTTAAACATGTGTACAGATGCCTTTTTTAGAAAGTGTGACAAAAAGAAGAAAAAGAAAAAAAGGGAGAAAGAGAAATACAGTTGCCCCTCCACATTCATGGCTTTGACTTTCTGTTTATTCACGGAATTTCCTCCCCCTCCCAGGAACACGTGGCCATCATTCCCTGGGGGAGTGGGGAGCCAAAACCCATGAAAACCACTGCTATCACTACCAAGAAGCTTCTTTTTAAAGGCACTGGGGAGCCCTGTCTACCCTTTCCCCCTCGCTCAAGACCCGATGGTTGCCATGGTGGATCGGGCCATGAGCAAAGGGGAAACAGGGAGGAGAGGCTCTGCCTGTCCACCCCTTTCCCCCTCACTCAAGACTCGATGGGTGCTGCGGCGGAGCAGGCCTTGCGTGAAGGGGAAACTGGGTGGATAGGCTCTGCCTGTCCACCCCTTTCCCGCTTGCTCAAGACCCGATGGGTGCCACAGCAGATCGGGCCTTGAGCAAAGAGGAACTGGGGAGGAGAGGCTCTGCCTGTCCACGCCTTTCCCGCTTGCTCAAGACCCGATGGGTGCCACAGCAGATCGGGCCTTGAGCAAAGAGGAACTGGGGAGGAGAGGCTCTGCCTGTCCACACCTTTCCCCCTCGCTCAAGACCCGATAGGCACCACACGGATTGGGCCTTGAGCGAAGGGTAAAGGTGGCAAAGAGACCATGGCAGACGCAGCGTGGAGGCCCCGGAGGAATGGTGGCAGGGGCATGGTTGTGGGTGGCGGCAGTTGCGGTATCATGGTGGCGGTGACGGGGCGAGTGACAGTGGTCGTGGTAGTGGAGAGGAGTAGGCCAGGGAAGCCTAGGCAAGCTGTGTTGCAGCGGCCTCGGCCACGAGCCTCCCTCCCCCCCTTACAGGACATTCTATCTGCCGTGCGCCCACAACCAATCTTTACACAGATTTTTATTTGCAGTTTTTTCACATTTGCGGGGGTCTTGAGCCCCTAACTCCTGTGAATGTGAAGGGAGGACTGTACATAGAATATGAACAATGGCTAGGCGTATACTAGGGAGCCCTGGTCTCTCTCTCTCTCTGGCTTTTCTTTGCAAATGAAGATTCAGGAAGGACTCATCCCGCACTTTCTGCAAGTGCGCTGATGACTAAAAAGGCCAATCTGAGTGGTTAAATGCCAGTACTGCAGCCACAACGTTGCAAGTTCGATCCCTGAGGGCTCCAAGGTTTACTCAGCCTTCCATCCTTTTTTAGGTTGGTAAAATGAGTACCCGGCTTGTGGGGGTAAATATCTAACACACATTGGAAATCGTTTAGTGCCTAGTGTGCTGTAAAGTGGTGTAGATGTGTAAAGTGCTATTGCTTAACAATTTGTAAGCTGCTCTGAGAGCCTTGTCGCTGAAGAGCAGGGTATAAATACCTAAATAAATAAATATAGGCTAACTATTTCAAAAAGACATTTTCTTGAAACACATGTCTGTAAAATATACATACCGGTACCTAAAGCAGTAAGATCTACTGACTGTTGAACAATGGATGATGAATATTTATCTTTCCAATGTTGAAGTATAAGTCTTTTTGCAACAGTAAAAGCATGTGGGATTTAACAATTTTGACTCACTTAAATTCCACATCACAGGAGTGATCCACAAATAACATTTTTCCTAGTTCAAATTTAATAGGATGTAACGCATCCAATAAAAAAGAAGTAATCACTAAACTTTATATGCCACAAGGAAGCATTATCTGCATTACATCACCAGCATTCAATTAAAGTAGACAGTTTCTTTCTAAATAGGTGTAGTGATGTCCAATATAACCAAACATCATTTTTTCCTGGACCAAATGTAATTTTAGTTCTAAAGAGGTTTTAGGTATCAAAGCTAGGGCAGTTTTCCATTAGTTAATTTGCACATTATAGACTAATTCTTGGTTCTGCTTCACTTTAACTAAATTAACATCACATTTAGTACTGTACTTCCAACAAACATCTATAAACTAAACTTTTTGGTTTCAGTTTCTCTGAGGATATGATTAATTTTCCCAACACAGCAGGGATGGCTCAGGCACTAAGAGCTGATGGTCCATATACATACATATGTATGGTGTGTGTGAGTGAGTGAGTGTGATACATACATATATATACACATTCACATACCAAAAGATGCCTATATGTTTTGAAAAAAGTACAGGTGCTTAACTCAAAATCTTTTATTTCATGTTCTTAAACATGATGGGTTAAAATACAATATTTTATTTTCATTTATAATAGACATTTATTTTCTAATCTGTTCACTTTCCTTAGCACCATATATGGTATTTTTGTATGTTATCGTTTGTATGACCTAGCATAATTATTTCTCTCTTTTTTTTATTAAAATCCAATTACAATTATAAAATCAGAAGAGATAACCAATAGGAGATAGCAACTAATCAAACTGACTATATCAGCAAAATACGTTTACAGAATATCAGGGCATTATTGAATAAGGGTAAAAGTCATCAAATGGCAAACTAAAAAGTTTCTAACTCATATTAAGTATATCTTTCCAAGAAACATGATGACTCAAAGGTGGTAATGTTGTTTAGGATAAATTATTAACATAATTTAAAAGGGGAAACTGCTTTTCCCCAAATGATCTGCCTGAGGTCTGTAATGTATTCATTTTCATTGTAAATTTTTCCATTAATAGAGTGTTCCACAAACAATTCCACCATTTGTTTATGGTCAATTGTCCTGATTTCCAGTTTGGGGCTATTTCTAATCTTGTATTAGCCAAAAGGGAGCAAATTAGTTCTTTATATTTAAGATTTACATTGTCCTCCATAAAGAGTATGGTCCTCCAATAACTACAAATATACTCACAAGGAATCCACATATATAAATATATGCCTTTCTCAGGACAACACATTGTTGAGTCATTCTTAGAAATTTTAGAAAGTAGTATTGGGGTGAGGTACCATCTATGTAAGAGTCTAAGAGCATTCCTTGATAGTGGGTGGGCTTGCTTTGAAAGGGGGAGAGATCCAGACTTTATGCCAGCTCGAATCTGAGATAGAAATTTCTAACTCCAGTTCCCAGCTTCGTTTAAATATGTAGTTGTCCTTTCATATTCTCTGGGGTTTGGTTCCAGGACCCCCTCCGGATACCAAAATCCATGAATACTCAAGTCCCATTATATGCAATGGCATAGCAAAATGGTGTCCCTTATATAAAATGGCAAAATCAAGGTTTGCTTTTTGGATTATTTTTTAAAGAATATTTTCAAGCCGTGAATACTTAAATCCGTGGATACCAAATCCGTGGATATGGAGGGACAACTGTATGGCTACTGCCATACATGAAGTCTATTAGCCAGTGGTAGATAGTATCGGCAACTTCTTTGGGGATCTCTTTCTCTAATAGACAAAACTGTTCAAAGAAGGTGGAACATCTAGGAAAGAAATACATTTTTGCTATTCTTGATAAAAAGGTGGTTACTTGGTAAAGAAGACACCAGGAGGGTTTCAAGGGCGTGTTTAACAGTATCTCAGTTGATTTAGGTTTACCATTATAAAAAAATAAATAAAAATCTTTCATTACATACAAACCCTTTTCTTTCCAGCCTCTAAACTGACAAAATTTATTGGCAAGTTTAAAATCAGGATGTAACAGTAAAGGTAGGATTTGAGAGGAAGCAGGAGCTAGAAAGAATTTCCATTTGTTCTAGTTAACAAGTGTAACCCATGAATCACAGCAGTTAAAAGTTCATATGCTGAACTTACGATCTGATAACTATTGAATTGGATGTCAGCCTACGTTTACAGGATTCTGGACAAAATAGCTGATAAGTTTTCCACCAGTACACCACTAACAACAGGGCTAGCTGTGAAATACCTGACTGACTGGCATGCTGAAAAGAAACAAACCAGATGTTCTCTCAGAGCGCTCTAAGATATGTCAACAGCCATATTTTGGGTTTTCAAAGAGACTTGCTGATTATAACTTACAAGACATCTTAGCTGTTATGCAAGGAAGAAGGTGGGATATAAATTAAATTAATAAAAATAAAGTGCTGAAAAAGGAAGGAGAGCACAACTCTTTTCATCAGTGCATAATATTGCAGCAAACTCAAACTGGAATGCAGGCTTTGACATCATTCTGTATTGTGCTAAAGCTGAAGGTGGCAAGGTGGTCTCCACATGCTTGGGACATCAAGAAGCAGCCCTAGAAGTGATAGAGCTTACCACTACTGACAGTGGGGAAAGGCAGGTATCGCCCTATGGCCTGTGCAATGACATAAGATAGCAGCAGGGATGTTGTTGTTGATTATGATTATGATGATCATCATCATTTATTTATATAGTACCATCTATGTATATGGTGCTTTACATTGAAACAAGCTTTACATAAAACAAACAAAACAAAACACTGAGTCCTGCCAAAAACATACAATCTAAAATAAGTGTATATACATAAGCACACACAGAGGGAATGAAGGAATAATAAACATAAGACTATAAAATATAATACAGATTATCCAGATAACTACCAAACAACAACAGTATAGTATGAAACAGCAAGAAAATATAAAAATAAAACAAACTGACCAATAAAATGTGATCAAATATAAAACAGCAACACACACACACATATATAAACAAACTGACTAACACCTGTAATCAAAATATACAAGACTACAAACAGTATCAAACTAAAATTCCAAAAGCTTTGGAAAACAGAAAAGTTTCCCATAGTGATTTAAAAACACCAAGAGAAGGAGCAGTCTGCAAATGTTCAGGGAGGGAATTCTAAGAATATGGGGCAATGAGTGAGAAAGGATGAAGCCAAACCAGGGAAGAAGAAATCCTTGGTTGGGTAAGAAGCCTGGAACGCAGATCTTGAGCAGGATGACAAAAAGAAATGAGGGCTGAAAGATAGGGGGGAGCTAGATTGTGTGGGGTTTTGAAAGTTAAAACAAGAAGCTTATACTGACTCCTAGAAGGAATGGGTAATCAATGAAGAGATATCAGAAGTGGGGTAACATGTTCAAAAGGGATGTGCTTATTGTCCTGCTCATGCAGTTGTGGGTTGCACGACTAGTGTGTGTGGTGGTTTCAAGATCTGTGAGACTTGTTGCTAACAAGTTATTCACAATTTATGGCAATTACTCTGGTATACTTGTTACTGTTATACGGGTTCTATGTAGTTATGCTCTCTCTCTGGCTTTTCTTCGCAAACGAAGATTCAGGAAGGACTCATCCCGCACTTTCTACAAGTGTGCTGATGACTAAAAGGCCAATCCGAGATAAACAAGTCCAGTTGCAGAAAGCACAGCAGAATGTCTCCTTGGGTGATGTTTCCGGGTTGTGATTCTTTCTGCGTTGTCGTTTCTCTTCAAGACTTGTTCGGTGTGAGTTCTCAAATAAGGCTGCAGCATTGTGGATAGTGCGTCTCCATGCCTCCTGATGTGAGGCCAGGGCGGACCATTGTTGGTAATCAATTTGGCCGAGCCTGAGATGTTGTTCCAGGGAGTCCTTGTATCGCTTTTTTGGAGCGCCCCTCTTACGCTGACCCGTGGCGAGTTCACTGTAGAGTACTATTTTTGGGAGGTGATGGTCCTCCATCTTAGAAACGTGCCCTGCTCAGAGCAGTTGTGTCCTCAATATCATGGCCTCAATGCTGGTGATCCCTGCTTGCTCAGGGACAGCAACATTTGTCACATAGTCAGTCCAGTGTATATTTAGGATTGTGCGTATACAGGTATGTTAATGGTACGATATTTTGCGTGTGGTTTTGTTTTAAAACCTGAGGTCATTTAGACCCATATACCATTTTGGTATACGTTTGTACTAGAGACACCAGATCCCCTCCAATCTTGGAAGCTAAGCAAGGTCAGGCCTGGTTAGTACTTGGACGGGGGGCTGCCAAGGAGTAGTGGATACTGCAGGCTATATTCAGAGAAAAGCTATGACAAACCTCTTCTGAGTATTCCTTGCCTAAGAAAACCTCGTGAAATTCATGGTGTTGCCATAAGTCAGCAGGCGAGTTAAAGGGAAATAGTTTACTCTTACTTGTACTAGAGCATGAAAATAACTAATCAATTAATGTGTTATTAATAAGTTAGGTTTTATAGGTTAAAACAAAATAGAACTAAACAGTATGTAGAATAAATGCTTTAAAAACTATTAAACAAACAATTCTATTAAAACATTAATTTACACCATGTAAAACATGTTAAAGTATGGGACACCATTAAAAGGCGCTTCTGCTACAGCCAGTTAAAGGCTGAAGGCCTGTCTAAATAAAAAGGTCTTTGCCTGCCAGCGAAGAGAGCACTAGATTTCCTAGCTGATGCTAAAGTTAATCCTGTACTTTAATGAGTAATTATTTTTAGAAGATTTCATTGGAGTGGGTGGCTCTTCCTCTGGCAGTTTCAGTAAAACAGGAAGGCCAAAGAGGAAGAAAGATTAGGATTGGAGGAATTGCATCACATGGCTGTGTTGCTAGGTAGGCTGATCTGTTTGCTGTAGGGAGAAAGAGAGAAGGCTGTTGTTCAAGTAGGGCAGCCTTTTGCAAGCCAACAACTTGCAGATGTGTTGACCTCCTCCTTATTCTATTATTCCTTTTGTACTTCATATTACATGTTCAATTACAGGTAGGGGGAAAGCAATTACAAAACTACTACTATAACAAAAAGCACTTTGAAGGTGCCTGTAACAAAAATGTGCTGCAAGTGTTGATGGTGACAGCCTCCATGCTATTGTCTATAAATCCCATTGTTTGTTCTAGAAACTAATGTTTTAAATTACAAAGTAGTTAACAATAATCCAAGTAATTAAATAATTCCAAATACGTATTAGAATTAGTGGAAATAAATTTATTTCTCAATCTTTGTCATTTAATATTATTGATTGATTTTATTTATATCCTGCCTTTCTGTAGGGTGAGATGGCAGGAAGAATCCATTATCATTGGGAACTTAGGACCGCCCAGTCGAAGCAGGAAGTTGACCTGGTCTTGTAGAATTCAAAACCCTTTGTCCTCCTCCATGAGGTCAGTTCAATTTCCTGCTTCGCCCAGTGAAGATCAGGATCCAGCTCCTCCACTCTTTGCACTACTTTCTGCCTGTTCTTGCTTTATTTTCTGTCTGTACTCACCTTTGTATTGCCACTTTCTTCCCCACATTCCTCCTTTGTGCCTAGCATCCTTTTTCCTCTCCAAAAAACCCCCTTCACCTCCTCACCCCCTGCCTCCTACTACATTCTGCTCCTTTTCATTTCCTCCTGAGGAGTCGGTCAGTCCCATTGGCTAGACCATGGGGTTGAACAAAGGAGCCGCGGCTGCTGGAAAACACAAACAGCCGGATCAGAGCTGCCAACAGGTGGTGACGGTGGATCCCCAGCGCTCCGTACCAGGCAGCTCGGAGGAAACAGCCAGGCTGAATCCTCCTCCTCCTCTGCCCACATTGCTGTGCTGGTGGCGCAGAAAAGGGCGGCAGAGGCAGAGAGAGCCATGGCCGGAGGCAGCTCCAAGAGCACGCCGAAAACCAGCTTGCTCCAGCAGGCCGAAGGCGGGAAGCAGCCCCGCTTGAAGGAGCAAACCTCGGAGGCAGCCAGCAGCAAGGAGACCAAGTCCCAGGGAGCTGCGGGACCTTAGGCTTCGTCCCTGCCCCTCTGCAACCCTCAGGATGAGAGCGGAGCTCCGGGGAGCATGCGCCAAGGGGCGGATGCCCCAGAAAAGGTACGAAGGGACCCCATGGAAGCGGAGATCTGAGAGATCATTAGGGAATGTGCCCCCAAGGACGAGCTCTCGGTGCTCAAACTGGTTGCCGCCAGTCGGGCCGCCCGGGCCAGAGCGGGTGCAGTCTCCTTTAGCGAGGACGACTCAATGGGGGAGGAAGCCGAAGAGCACGGGGCAGAGGCAATGGCCTCAGATCAAGGGGAGGAGGAGCTAATCTCTTTGGGATCACTCACCTCGGAGGGCTCTGAGGAAGAGGCATGGGGGGAGGAAGCATTTTCCAGGAGGGAGGCCATCAGCACAGCCCCCTGGATCCTCACAGAGGTCCTCCTCCCAGGAAACAAAAATGCCCACTCCCCTGCTGCGGGCCCCTCGTGCACACCCAGGTCAGAGGGGAGCCAGCCCAAGGCCAAAGAGCTGAAAAGAGCGGCAGCCCCTAGGAAGGGGCCAGAGTCATGGGGGGCTAGGACTGGATGACTGCAGGGTGACACCCAAGCATCCAGCAATGCAAGGGGGGAAGCCTTTCACCCAGGCCCCCTCCAGAAAGAGAAAGGCACTCACCTCAAGGCACTCCTCTGAGGTGTCCAGGGAAGCCTCTGAAAGGCAATGGGGGACATGGGGGCAGATGATCCCTTCAGGGACCTGGATGAAACCCCACAACCTGACAGGGAGGAAGGGGAACTCTGATTCTGAGATTTCAGAGCCAGAGATTTCTGATAGAATTTTTCAAGGCGACAAGTTCGCATGCTTCCTTAACAAGGTCTTAACAACCTTGGAGATCACCTCCCCCAGCTCGCTTCAGGACCCTTCAGGGGACACCCAGTCCCCGAAAAGCGAGAAAGCGGTGGCACTTATGCCTTCCACAAAGCCAAAGAAGCACCTGTTCCCATTTCCAAGGGCCTTCTGGAACTTGGTGGTCGAGGAATGGGGCAGGCCTGCTTGTGGAAGAAGAGGTTCCGCAGCAGTGCAAAGATTTTACAACTTCCCAAAGGAGGTCTTGGACAAGCTGAAGGCCCCTGTCATAGACCAGCTGGTGGTCTCAACGGTTTCTAATTCATTGGTGGCTAAGGAAGGAGAAGGCTACCTTAAGGACACAGACAAGAAGAGAGCAGATGGTGCCCTCAAAAAAATCGCACGACGCCTCAGCACTGGGTATCAGGGCCTCACTGGCCTCTGAGATCATCTCCAGAGCCGCAGTCATCTGGCTGCAGGAGGTAATGGAGCCAGAAGATTTGGATACCAGAACACTACACAAGGCATTCCAGAGAATCCAACTCGCCCTGAACTTCATGGCGGACGCCTGCCAAGACCTACTGTCATTCTCAGCCAGGGCTTTGGGAGCCACCGCACTGGCGCGAAGGTCCCTGTGGATCAAGTACCGGGACGCAGACACCCAGTCAAGAAATGCCCTGGCAACAGCAGCATTCAGAGGGAACAAGCTATTTGGTGAAGAGGCCCTTAAAGATATAATAGTGGAGACAAAGGACAAGAAGCAGGCTATGCCTTCTGCAAGTAGAAAACAAGACGAGTGGAAGACAGACCTTTCAGTACACTAGCTCCTTTCGACACTTCAGGGGCAATGGCAGGTGGGGAGACTTCTGCTCCTCCAGACCGGCCTGGTCCAAAACCAACTATGTCATATGCTGTGCCCCCTTCTCCAATCCTTCCACAACTTGTAAAGGGGGATCCTCTTTGCAAAGAGGATCCACACGTCAGCAGTCCTGACTTGAGAGCAATTCCAATAGGCTGTCCAGGTTCCTGGGAGCGTGGTCCACCTCCACCTCAGATAGATAGGTTCTGGACACCATCGCCCAAAGCTACAAGGTGGAGTTCGACTCAAGACCAAGGAACAGATATATCCCAGCCCAAATTCCAGCCAGCCCCAAAAAGGCATCAGATCTACAAACAGCCATCAACTACTGGAAATAGAAGCCATAGAAGAGGTACCCGCATCACAGTGTTTCTCTGGGGTGTACTCCTACTTCTTTACAGTACCCAAAAAGGACGGAAGCCTCAGGTCAGTACTCGACCTGAAGTACACAAACTTGCATGTTACTTACAAGCGTTTCCGGATGGAAACACTCTCATCAATAAGGGAAGTTCTACAGGAAGGAGACTTTCTAACCTCCCTGGATTTGGCAGAAGCCTACTTACACATCAAGATGCAGCCAGACAGCAGACAGTTCCTCAGGTTCACTTTCAGGGAGGAACACTTCCAGTTCAAGGCCCTCCCCTTTGGCCTCTCGACTGCGCCAAGGGTATTCACAAAGGTTCTGGTAGTGCTGATAGTCTTCCTGAGGACCAAGGGGATATACGTGTATCTCTACCTTGACGACATCCTAAGGGCCCCTTCCAAGGAGAAGGTGGAAGGGGACCTCCAGACCACAATCAGCTGCCTACAAGGGCACGGGTTCCTCGTAAATTTCAAGAGAAGCAGCCTCGATCTATCACAATCAATACTACAGCTGGGGGTACCCACTGGACACGGTGAGGTACCAGATCTCCCTATTGAAGGAGAGACAACAGGTACTACTGCGAGAAGCCAGGTCATGCAAACGGAAGAAGACACCCATAACCACTCTGACACGGCTCATTGGCCTGATGATATCTGCGATTCAAGTGGTACCATGGGCCATATTCCATTCCAGACCCCTGCAGGCGTTCCTGATGCCTTACCAGGAGCAGATAGCGCGGAGGGAGAACTTCTCTCTGACTGTTCCAAACCTGATAAAGTATGCCCTCCTCTGGTGGTCTCAGCCAAATCACCTAGCCAAGGGCTCTCCACTAAGCATCGGTCATCAAGTGGTAGTCGCCTCAGATGCAAGCCTGCGAGGATGGGGAGATCACTGCCTAGACCAGGTGGTATAGGGCACCTGGTCAGAAGAGGAACAGCTCCACAGCATAAACTGGCTGGAGTTGAGGGCGACACATTTTGCGCTAAACCATTTCTCACACATCCTGAAAGGCCACCACGTCCTCTTGAGAACAGACAACAACACAGCACGTTCATACATAGCGAAACAAGGGGGCTCCAGGTCGAAGTCTCTGCACCTAGAGGCAGAAGCCCTACTCCGGTGGGCGGAGTCAACAGTCGCATCCATCTCAGCGCATTACCTCCAGGGGGAGGCAAACCTGCAGGCAGACTACCTAAGCAGACACACGGTTCTCCCAGGGGAGTGGGAGCTGAACCAGGAAACCTTTCTCCAAATCCAGGACAGATTCGGGGAAATGCAGGTAGACCTCTTTGCAACACGGTAAAACGCCAAGGTGAGGCACTTCTTCTCCCGATTTCCTCTTCTGGGAGCAGAAGTGACAGACGCACTCCATGCGCCCTGGCCACCAGGGCATTTGTACCTCTTTCCACCCTTTCCGCTGATAGGCAAAGTGTGCAGAAAAATAAGGCAGGAAGGAGCACAGGTGGTTCTGGTGACACCCTACTGGCCATGGTGTCCCTGGTTCTCGGACCTCAAGGACATGTTGGTACACCCACCCATGAGACTCTATCCACGTCCGGATCTCTTCCACCAAGATCCCATCACTCACCCCAGTGTCTCATGGCTCCAGTTGACAGCATGGAGATTGAGCAGCAAGCACTGAAGGAGTACGGATACGAGGATTGGGTGATAGCCACACTCCTGGCGTCCTGACGGCCATTGACGAGAAGGATCTACCAAACCACGTGGAAAGTATTTTCTCAATGGTGTGACTCTCAGAAGATAAAGCCCATGGAGGCCTCAACGCGACATGTCTTTACGTTCCTGCAAAAAGGTCTGGAAAGGGGCCTTCATCCCAATACCTTAAAGCTGCATTGTCCGCCATCATTCAGTGCCCACAAGGGGAAAGGCTTTCGTCACACCCACACGTTAGACAATTCCTGAGTGGGGCGACCTTGATTTCGCCCCCGGTTGACCATAGGTTCCCATCATGGAACCTCCCGCTGGTCCTGCAGCACTTAATGCGACACCCCTTCAAACGCTCAGGAGGATACCACTCCACTTCCTGACAATCAAAGTGGCCTTCCTGGTGGTCATCACGTCCACCAGGAGGGTATCGGAACTCACAGCACTCTTGGTCAGGGAGCACCTCTGCTCTTTCGGACAGGACTTTGTCTCCCTTCGACCCGACCCATCCTTCCAGCCCAAGGTCATTTCCATCTTTCACGTAGCTCAACAGATCGTGTTGCCCTCCTTCTGTCCCAATCTGTCACATCCTAAGGAGAAGTCATGGCACAAGCTAGACGTTAGGAGGGCACTGAAGATCTATATCAAGTGTACAGCCTCCTTCAGAAGGTGCGTCTCCCTGTTCGTTTCCTTCAGCCCCACCTCTATGGGGGGTCTCAAGGCAGACCATCGCAACATGGATCAAGGCTTGCATTTTTGCAGCCTACGACTCAGCCAAGATTCCCCACCCAACGGGGGTGGTAGCACACTCCACACCTGCAGCAGCTACCTCAGCAGTGTTCTCAACCAACACTCTCTTGGTGGAAATCTGTCAGGTGGCAACCTGGAGCACCCCTTTCACATTTGTCAGGCATTATAAGCTGGACAAATTCCGTTTGGCAGAAGCCATCTTCGGAAGAAGGGTGCTACAGGAGGTAGTCCACGCATAAAGCCTCCTAAGATGCAGTCGCTCCCGCCCTAAGGCGCTGTTAGGCTTGGGTATGTCCCAATGATAATGGATTCTTCTTGCCATCCCACCCTACAGAATGTTACATTGGGTACTCACCAGTGAAGGTACTTTCTGTAGGGTGGATGGCAGGAAGAATCTGCCCCTCCCCGTGACTGCAGAGGAGGTTTCCTTTCTGGCTCATAATTTGTATATTTTATCTGCCTTTGCCTTAACATGTGTGTTCCATTTATTAGAATGGAAGACCTTTGCTCACTGCTCATTGGGGCTTTGCTAGTCAGAGAACTGGCCTCATGGAGGAGAACAAAGGGTTTTGAATTCTACAAGACCAGGTCAACTTCCTGCTTCGACTGGGCGGTTCTAAATTCCGAATGATAATGGATTCTTCCTGCCATCCACCCTACAGAAAGTACCTTCACTGGTAAGTACCCAATGTAACATTCTCCTGACATTGGGCCCAGACATAGAATTCCAAGCTCAGGTTTGTACATTATACCTTAAATTATGCAGTGTTATGGGCCAAAGTGTCTTCATTGCAGCTATATTACTGCAAAAGGAAAGCTTTTCAGTAAAGGCATGCTTTTTTAAACTTTTCAAATGATGGAAAACCAAGTACATTCTATGAGATATTTATTTGTATAGTGTTCTTTGGGTATGTTTGGCCTCAAATGCAGATTAATACAGTTAATCTTCCTATTCACAGAGAGTTCAGAAGTATTGAAAGTACAGGATGGTTCTAAGCATATATAATTAGAAGTGAAGGCTGGAATCATTTATCAGCTACTCAGCTATCATTAACAAAGTAACCTCTTCTGGTTCGATCCTCCCAAATCTGATGGAACTGTCATTCAACTATGTCCCAATCACTGGCAGAATGGACCTCCTTCTTCCCATGCAGCTAATGCCTAGTAAAGGTGGGGAGCGGACGGAATTATGATCATGGCAGTAGTGTCAAAATTGTGAGTAAGCAGATCTGGAATAGTTACCTAGATTTAATCATCTGTAACTTTTGTATTCATGATAGCTACTTAGCCATGATTTTGACACTATTGCCATGGTCATAACTCCCCGCTCAACCTACTTTACCAGGCATCAGCTGCGTGGGGAGAAGGAGATCTGTTCTGCCAGTGACTGGAGCACAGTTGAATGATGTTTCCATCAGATTTGGGGCGGTTGGGCCAGATGAAGCTACAGTACTTAGTTAAGTATACTAAGTAACTGATACGGAATTCTGGCAAAGATTCTAAAACTGAATGGGATATCTTCATAGGTAAGTACCCATAGAGCAGCTGGAGTGTATAGCTGTTTGCAAATTGATTTCTAACACTGGAGATAATTATATATGTGTGTGTGTACAGTTGCTTTAACGAAAACAAAAATGGTTATAAATTATGTTACACCAAGCCATTTCATATTCCAATTTATTTATCCATAGCATATTCGTATTGATTAAATTGCAAAGCAAGATTACATTTGATAAGAAAGCACTCTGTACACATCAAGTTTTTTTAATATACCGGTACCAGAGGAGAGAACCCCTCATTTTCAGTACGTCTGGAAATTTAACATTTGCAGTGTTGATACACAGTGCTGAATGATTCTGTGATAGTGGGGCGGGGGGAAACTTTGCACATTCATCTATCTATCTCTATCTCTATCTCTATCTCTATCTCTATCTCTATCTATCTAACAGCTATTTCCTACATTTCTATAAGAACCTTTTCATTTAGCTGCTGTCAGGTTTAAGGTTCTGAAGTTAAGACAGAATTTGACTCACCGTTGCTAATAATAGAAGTAATTTATTAAGAGATTAACAAGCTGATCCTAATTTGTTTGGGAGCAAGTTGCAGAGACTTCAGTAAGTCTTATTACTGTACTTAGTAAGTGAAGTTTGGATTTGTTCAGATTACTGCTGTAATGATAAGAACATGGTTTAAATCAATCTGTTTATTTAACTTTCTGCTTCTTGTTATTGGGGAAGCTACAGTTATATGATATGATGCAATTTTTGACCCCTTGACTTAAATGACTGAATGTATACAGCTTATATTTTAATGCATTGATTTATACTTGTTGATAAAATCACATGTGGATATATGTATTATATCAATTGTATACTTTCCTTAAAACAAACAAAAGTGGTGAAAACCTCTGTGGTCAAGGAAAAAATCAGCCATTAAATAAGCATCATTGTTCTACTGTTGTTATTTTGGTTATTGTTCTTGGATTTAAGCAGTTAGGGATAGTTTCTTAAATGAAACAGGTGAGGTTGATCTTATAAAATTTAAGTGCTGAACTAAGCAAAATGTAATGCAGAACATGCTTTATTTAGCTAGTTGCTACTAGTTATTTTAGAAGAAAACATAACCCTGTTTGTGTTACATCAAAATGGGAGTTTTGTTTTGCATGATTGCTCATGTTTTTCTTGCTTAGAGGAGGTAACAGAATTTGTCTTTTCTTGCTGCATCTCATGAACATTTTTTGGAGCTACTGATTTTTATTGCACTTTATGCCTGTGGCCTGAAGAGCTTTTCACAACTCTATGTTAACTAGCATTACCTTAATATTTAGCACAAGGACTGTGGTGTCACTACACCAAACCTCTGACTCTTCTATTTTTCTACTGTCCAACTCTGACTCTTTCATAAATGGCAAATGTGTATTAATTAGTGAGAACAAGAGAACTGTAGGTAAATGGCAGCACAAGGTATTTCATCACCACCACATGAATCAACAGACTATTTAGATTGATGGAACATGAAATATTTTTTGATTCAAATTTCTGAATCAGAAAACTTTTATAAACTCCTATGAAAGTAAATATGCAACAAAGTATGGATTTAATATTATAAGTTTATATTTTGAAGTCAGAGTTGGTACATTTCTACTGACTCCAGCTCTGATTCCACAAACGTATTTCATATTCTTCTTGATCATTTGGAACTGTTTGCCCTTTTTCTACAAGAAATAAGCTAGTTATAATTTTAAAATACTAATGCCCTGTTGTATTAGAAATAGAATTCAGGTCCCATGCCATATCCATCGGGGATGCAGTCCCAAACATACACCAAATACTTGAAACTGTGAGTAACAGTGAACCCCATAGAATCACACTGGAGGACTAGAAAATAGAGGCTGCCTCTTTAGGCATTTATTGCATGACTCTGTTGTAACTTCCAGCAGATGTTACTATAGATCAGACCTGCACAACTTGGCAGTAGGTTAGGGACTAAAATTAAAATAGGCTGAACTTCTCCAGGCCGCAGAAGAATTCTCTCTCTGGCTTTTCTTCGCAAACGAAGATTCAGGAATGACTCATCCCGCACTTTCTGCAAGCGCGCTGATGACTAAAAAGGCCAATCTGAGATAAACAAGTCCGGTTGCAGAAAGCACAGCAGAAGGTCTCCTTGGGTGATGTTTCCGGGTTGTGATTCTTTCTGCATTGTCATTTCTCTTCAAGACTTGTTCGGCGTGAGTTCTCAAATAAGGCTGCAGCATTGTGGATAGTGCGTCTCCATGCCTCCCGATGTGAGGCCAGGGTGGACCATTGTTGGTGATCAATTTGGCCGAGCCTGAGATGTTGTTTCAGGGAGTCCTTGTATCGCTTTTTTTGAGCGCCCCTCTTATGCTGACCCATGGCGAGTTCACTGTAGAGTACTATTTTTGGGAGGTGATGGTCCTCCATCTTAGAAACGTGCCCTGCCCAGCGCAGCTGTGTTCTCAATATCATGGCCTCAATGCTGGTGATCCCTGCTTGCTCAAGGACAGCAACATTCATCACATAGTCAGTCCAGTGTATATTTAGGATTGTACGTATACAGCGCTGATGAAAGCATTCCCAGCCAACTGGATATGAAACCTCTCAGGACCAGAAGTTTTCCATCAACCCCAACATTGTGTTTCTTCACATTGGCCAACCAAATGCTTCTGGTCCACAAGCAGAAACAGATAACAGTTGCCCCCTAAATAGGAGAATACATGCCATACTCAGCCCCCTCCCCAAACACACACGCACGCGTGCCGACTGGCTTACTCACTTTTGAAGTAAGTAAAGTAATACTCATAAAGTAAAGAGGGGAAGGGATAGATGTAAATCACTAAGAACCTTAAAAACGGCCTCATTGCAGCCCCATTGACAGGTGCCTTTGATCAATAACCACTTGCAGACCTCTTCTCCCTTAACCTATCTAATCTCACCTTTATTTTTGTGTGCTTTCAAGTCAACTCTGACTTAGGGTGAACATATCTTAAGGATCTCTTGGCAAGACTCATTCATAATTGCCTTCTTCTGAGGCTGAGAGAGTTTGACATGCCAAAGTCGCATGACTAGTTTCCATAGTGGAGTGGGGATTCAAACTCTGGTCTCCCAAAGTCCAGTCCAACACTCATACCACTACACCATTATTGTTGTTGTGTGCCTTCAAGTCATTTTTTACATATGGCAACTCTAAGGAGAACCTATTACAAGAATTTTCTTGGCAGAATTTGTTCAGAGGGGGTTTGTTGTTGCCTTTCTTTGCAACTGAGAGAATGTGGTCAGTGTTGTGGTAGCAGGTTTCATGGTTGCAAAAAGTGGAAGGAGCAAAAACTCCCAAACCAAATCCCACCACCTCTAAAAGCCTGGGGTGGTGGCTGCTCCCTTCTGACCCTGGGCAGGGAGAGTTCCAGCCCATCTGCCCCCCGCCACTGAGGGGACTCCTTTCCCTTTGCCACGTCCACAGAAAGGGCTGATCTGCTGGGAAGGAGTGGAAATTTTAAAACAGCACAGGGAAAAAGGCGATTGTGGAGGAAACTGAGCCCATTGCAGGCTGCCTTTTGGGGAGGGGGGAGAAAGTTTCAATAAATCCAAGGGTTGAAAAGAAGTGGTTATGGGGAGGGGAGAGAAATGTCAACTCCCTGAGAAAATGAGAAGCAGATTTAAAGATATTTAATCATGTACAGAGAGGCGGGTGTGTGAGCCAGCCAGCAGCGAGCACAGGTAACAAGCTCTGCCATGCCCAGCTTTGTCTTTCCTTGCCAGCTTCTTCACTTCCTCCACACCTGCTTGTTTGTTCTCCTGTGGCCATGCCTTCTGCACTCTTTCTCTCTTTCCCTCACCTTTTTGTCACTCTTTTAAAAGGGAGTCCCCTCTCTTCCCCCACCTGCTCCCCAGCTGAAAGGGAAGAAGGGTGGAAGGAGGGAAGGGGGCATGGAGGGGAGGAGGAAAGTGAAAGGAGCTGGCACTGGCGGAGTGGGTGTGTTGGAGGTTAGAGAACAGCGGAATGAAAGTAGGGTCACCTTCACCCGGTCCTCTTAGCAAGCGGGGGGTGGGGGAGCGCTCTGGACATTGGGGCAGGAGCACGGGGGGGAGTGGCTTCAAGGGCCATGGGAGGTCAGGAGGAGGTTGTCAGGCACTGTTGTGCAGGAGGGTTCTGCTATGCCCTTAAACTGGCCCTGTACCTCCCTCTCTGTGTGGCTAGCCAGGCAAGTGGCCCTTCCCAGCATCGAATGCTCAGGAGGTAGCTTAGTCGCCACTTGCCCAGCCTCTCAGAGGAGGAGGGGGAGAAACACCCCTCCCCACCTCCCTTTTACACATCCTCTTGCGGGCAACAGGATATCTTTTGGGGGGCCACAAGCGGCCCACAGGCTGTACGTAGTTCAGGCCTGCTGTAGAGTCATGCTGGAGGACCTAGGAAGTGCCTAGAGAAACCATATTTTTTGATGACAGATTATTGAAACTGGGGGTACTGGTCCCACGTGTGTGTGTGTCTATGACCTGTATATGCAAACTTTGCAGTTCAGCAGCACTTGGAACGCTTTGAAGATATTTTACCGTGACAGTCTGACTGGATCTTTTGTCTATGACCTTAGAATAGTGTTACTGTTTACCAAATTAAATTATGGTTTCTTCAGGCCACGGTAGAAATGCTTGCTAAAAATTGGGAAATCTCGAAGCAACAGGGCAATTTTCCTAGGAAAACAAAAAGCTTCCTTATACTGCATGAGAGTATTGGTCTGTCTAGACCCAGTAGTGTCAATGCTGTTCACCATTGAGTATAAATTAGTACTGCCTTGTTTTTCAACATTGTTCCACACTGGATTGTGGCAGAGTGGTTTTGTTTGCACAAGTGTAACACCTTTTCCCTGGCAGTCAGTCACTACTGCTTTTGTGGGAAGTTGAAATTCATGAGAGATTCCCAGTATTATTTTGTCGAATCACTACAGGACATAAAATGAGTATGTTATTTGGTCATGTAAATTGAGCTTATCGTTACCATTTCCCAAATGATGGAAGTTAAGGTGAGCAAAAAGCAGATTTGTGTACAGTCACACTTGTACTTGGCTAAATATGAGCTTTCTAGAGTTAGCAATGGTGTAGTAAAAAAAGGGATCTTGTGAGATCTTAAATCTTAAAGAGGTAAGAAATTATGGTGTCCAAAACAAATAGCACTGTTGGTTGCCTATATATTCATGCTTTTTTACTTAGACAAGCCTGAATAAGCTGTGACACAACCCATTACCCCCAGAAGGTGTTGAATGGAGTCCTCCTGTGGGCAGTTCCAGAGCCACATAATCTCTAATTAAGTGTTTACTAGCTATACCTGGTGAAACATACACCATTATCTACATATATAAAATGCTTCAGTATGTTTCTGTTCCCACTCTGCTGATTGGCTACTTAGGAAACATGTCAAAAGTACAATCATTAGACACATTATTATATAACCTTTCAAATCAACTATAACGGCTAGTTTTATGCCAAGAGCCCCTCTGTCATGCAACCACGCATACACACACACCACATGCGGCAGGACGCAAGAGCCCCTCCACCGCCATGGAACCATGCATATACACACACACCACTCTCACCAGGACGTGAGGGCCCCTCCACTGCCATGCAACTATGTATACACACACACTTACTACATTGTGTGCTACATACACAGACTGCATGCATCAGGGATGTGAGGGCCCCTCAACCACCATGTTTAGAAAGGACTTGAAGCTTTCCACATATTTCCACCTCAAGGACGAAGAGCAAGGAGCAGCTGCAGGCAGAACAGAAGGATCAAGGCCCTCAAAGCAAGGAACAGCTACAGAGACAGCAGAGAAAACCATGTTCTGGTGATCAAGACTGAGGGCTGAATGCTGCTCTTACATAGCAGTTCCCCTGGCTGCTTCAGGTGTGCTGTATGATTGCAGCTGGCTGCATCTGATGTCTTGGCCCTGGTTCTTCCAGGACTCACACAGCCAGGCCCTGAGTCTGCAAAGAGGCTATGCTGGCTGCTGGAGCCAGGGGCCTAGTCCTGGGAGGAGAGGCAGATCCTGAAACTTAAGCAGCCAGTCAACACACTGAAAACAGCAACATACCCAAGAGAATTAGATAGATAGATAGATATTTCTGAAAGAGCTCACAGTTTTTTTGGAGAGCACAGCTAAACAAAGAGCACCATGAAGCCTGGGATAAAGTTGTACAGAAGCAACTTATTGTTATTAAAAGTTATTTTAATAATATTAATAAAATTATTAAAATTTATTAAAAAACTCATACTGTGAACATTCCTGGAGCACTGTTAAATCCATTCTTTAAAAACTGAAACAGTACAGTTCAACCATGATTATGCCTAGTGAAAACCATCCATCAAAACTTGGTGACTGCTTAAGGAGGGCATTACTTGGAGAAGTAACAGAGAGGCCAGTGGTTTATTCTGCCCTCTAGAGTTAGAGACCTCCGCAGCTGAAATGAGAGAAACAGTCCATAGGATAACTGTCACATTGGATGTGCTACAAAGCTGGGGTTGATGGAAGAATTACACAAAAGGTCCAGAAGTTGCCTTTGTGATGCTGTCCATCAGTATTATCTGAAGGACTGCTTTTCCTGATGTTGATCTGCAGTGAGTAAGCTGAGGACTACTCTGGGTTTCTTCCCCCCAGCTTCTGTGTCTGAATGGTTAGCAGAGATGTGAACTTTTTGTGAACTTGTTTGTTGAGTCCTCCCCTATATTTGACTGATGTCTTCCTTAACATTTTTATGCACAAGCTGAACAAACACTTGGAGTATTTGTTGTATTCTGCACAGTGTGGCTAGTAGTCCACCCATCACACTGAAACAACTTTTTTTCTCCACATCTCCTCTGTACAACAAAGCAAGATTTGGTATATGGAATTGTTTCAAGTGGCACAGTTTGCTTTGACATTGCCTTATTGGGGTTATTTTGGACTGGAATTGGTTTTATGTGTGTTTTGGTACATCAGGTTCTCCCTGCTCTGGAGATTTTGCAAGATATGGTGAACTGATCTTGATATGTGTCTGAGGTCTGGATTAATTAACTTAAAAGTTTTGTGGAATTAGCATTTGTTGTTCCCTCCTTCCCCTGCAACCAGTGATGCTCTTTTTGAAAGCCCCTGTTTTGAATAATGTGCTATGAGGTGGAACAGCTGCTGGGTGAAAGGAAATGGCTTTAAGTAGGCCTGGGATCCCAAGATAAATTAACTTAAGGGTGTTCACAGACAAAACAGTCTCTGTGCTCTTCTTTCCACTTTCTCCTTTGCAACCCATTCCATTTTGTGTAGTTCTACCAACCTTCCAGAGGCACTTTATGAGAAACACAGGTGACTATAATGGAAGTAAGGTTCCTCCAAACTACAGCCTTCCTTTCTCAGGGCAGACTAGCAGGAGGAAGAATCTTAAATTGGGGGGGGGGAGTGTGGGTGTATTTAAGCTGTGTGGTCCTACTGCTGTTGCAGGTTGCTTCCAGCCAGCTAGTATAGACAGTCCAGGTGGCCTGCCTGCCTACTTCCTCCCTTCCTTCTTTCCCTTCCCAATGTCTCTTGAATTATCTTGGCTGGTATCACCTGCTGACATCAGGGTCAGCAGGAGGGAGCCATTATCCATTCAGAGAAAGAGTGATCTTGAAGTCCTTGTGGAGAGAGGAGGGGTTAGGGCACATGCATGCCCAGTGCATGGTGTGTGTTGTGTATTTGTAGCAGCTGCAGCAGCGAGAACATAACAATGCCGCCTGGCTGCTAGTGCTCATACCATCACCTAGGGAGCTGTTCTTTCCTAAAAGGCAAGGAGGAAGAAGGAAAAAAGATGACATCAAAGAGACGGAGTTGGACTCTTTAGGTGAGTAGTGTCACTATCTTTGACAAGAGGCTGAAGAAATCTGTAGTGCACTTTGTGTGTGTTACTGCATACAGTCAAGTCAAAGGCTCATATGCAGAAAGGAGATGTGAAGAGACAGAGGATGGGAGAGTTGAATGCCTTGTTTTTCAGTGTGCCCAGCCAAAGCTCTTTTGAAGGGGTGGGGTATTAAAGAAAATGGGAAAGCTTAGGTAGCAGTTGTCAGATTTAAAAAAAAATCTATGTGTATTTTGCCTAGCTGAAGGATAGGGTAGTACATTGTATGGGCAGTTTTCTGGACTACATATCTTAACTGAGTGTGTTTGAGGTGTGAGGGAATGTTTTTTGGGTGGATGTGTATGTGGGTTTTGAAGCAGAGGTGTTGTTGCCCCCGTATATTAGTGTGGAATTTGAAAATGACTTGTTGCCTGGATGTATGTGTATGTGTATCGCAATTTTTCTTCTGGAAATTTGGTATTTTGATAGTATCAAATGTCGGGCCTAGCATTTGGGACAGGATGAGATGAGTGAGGGGAGAGAGGGAAGTAACATAGTGCTCATTGATTTACAGGACTGCTTGCCTGGCTTTACCTCTTAACTTGCCTGCATTTGCACATTTGTTGCAACTCAGGCAATCCCCAGCCAGCAAGGATGGTCACTGATAGTTCCCACATCTTCTTCCTTGTTTTGAATCGTTTTCAACAGCTTGTTGTGTAACAGATGAGGTTTAAAGCAAAGTTTGGAACATGTTCTTTGTTGTGCTAAAATGTCATTTACATGTGGTAAATCCATTTATGTGTGAATCAGAGGTTGGAAAGGGTTGCTTTGAGTGTGAAAAACATATTGGAAAAGTTTGCTTTGTGGAATTACAGTTCCCATCACCCCATCAACATATTAACCTACAGCTCAGGAGAATGTATGTGCGTGAGAGGCAGAGGTTGTTAAAGGTTGCTTACAGTGAAAACGACATATTCCACCATCTTTCTTGTGTTATTTTAGAGTTTGGGAGAGTGTGTGTGTGTATGTGTAAAACAGAGGTTGGGAGAGCTAATATGTTTTGTGTAAGTATCTCTGCTTCTGCCTTATCTGTCAGACGCTGTGATATACCTGCAAGTGATTTTCAATGTGTTGAGGCTGACTGATTTTGCAGACTATGTAGGACTAAATTATCTGGCCTTCAGTCTCTTGGACAAAATAGAGAGATGAGACATGTTGTTGATAATGTGGAGTGTGCCTTTGAAATCTTAAACTGTCTTTTTTAAAATAAAAAAAATAGATGCTTAAGGTATAATGCTTAATGAAATAAGCAGGATCCATCTGTTGTGACATCAGCAGGGGCTGTCCTTAGGTTAAAATTGTGGCCCTGAAATGCTTCTGATCTGGCAACCCTAAGTGGGAAAGCAGGGATGGGAGATGTCTTTTGTCTTTTTGTGAATTGCCTTATGTAAATCTATCTTAAAATCATGGTCAGAATATTCATATGGCTGGACATCATTACAAAATCACCTTTTAAAAACTTCATAATTTTATGAAAGATCAGTACAAAACCTATCTATCTATCTATTGCTCTTAGGTATGATGCTGTTTCCAGTGTGCTGATTGGCTGCTTAGGAAACTGACCGACCAATCAAAGTCTGTTGGGCGGTCAGTCAGCACACTGGGGGCAGGACAATGTAGAAGTTTCACTCCTTTCTAAACATGGTGGAGGCAGAGGAGGTGTGAGTAGCATGGGGGGATGTGGCATGGTGTGTACGGGCCGTGGAGAGGGTGGCATGAGCATGGGAAGGGTGGCACAGGGAGCAGGGAAGGCAGTACGGGGTGCGGGGAGGGTGGAGCGAGGGTGGCACGGTGTGCGGGGAGGAAGGTGTGGGGAGGGTGGCACAAGCACAGGGAGGGTGGCATGGGGTGCGGAGAGGGCAGCACAGGGGAGTGGCATGTGTACCTTGGGGGTGTGTAGTGCACAGGGGGGACAGTGTATGTTACACATGTATAGCTAGTGGTTTATTAAAAGATTTTGGAAGTTGTTAAACACTTAATAAATGTTTACATATCTGTGTTGGCTTTATACAATGCAGATGCCCCCAGGAATCCTCAGCTAGGGGATCACTTCTCTTATCCAGCTGTGTGCAATCTAATATTGAGCATGGGAGATGGAAAGGCAAAGGTAGATAAAATCTATTGCATGCAATAGAGAAAACATTTGTTCCTTAAATGGCAAAGGGTCTTTAAGAGCTTTTGGCTTCTGTCCTTTGAATCTGCATCCTTTGTATTGGTTGTTTTCTGAATTGTATTTAGATGAAGTAGCCCTACTTCAATTACAGGTTGAGCATCCCTAATCAGGAAATCCAAAATCCTCCAAAATCTGAAACTTTTGAAAACTTATTTATAAAACGGTCTAGGGCAGCTGTGGAGGTGGTGTCAAGCCTTGGCCACCAGGCACGCATTCTTCAGGCTCTCTTGCCTCCGGTGAGCCTGCCAGCTGTCTGCTTCCATCTTCGAGGCAGTGGCTGTGGTGTTCTTGCTCCTTAGTTTGCAAGGTGGAAGTGGGCAGCTGGCAGGCTCCCCAGAGATCTCCCGTACAGAGATGCAAGGCAAGGCTGGAGAGAGACGCAAGAAGCACAGGGCTGGAGAGAAATGTGTGACTGAAGAGAGACTCAAAGATCTGTGAAATGTCAGACGTTAGACATTACAGTATTTTGACTACTTCAGAGTAACCAGAAATGCTTAATAGATTTTATGCAAACTCTTCCAGCTTCCCAACCACATGAAAAGAAATGAGACTGTTTTCTGTATATATTGAAAAGGAAACAGAAATCAGCACTAGTTTGAGTTTTGTTTTGACTTCCACAAAGGAAATTCATAACCTTCCAGATTATAATATTTATTGATGTTTTATTTTATCTTTTCCCCCTGTCTACAAATCAAAAAAGCATATTGATTTATTTAGTCACACATTGTTCTTAAGGTAAATCACATTTAAAAAGTTAAATATAAATCTGGGGCTGACAAGTTTGCTGTATGTTGTGTTGGCATCCATTTATTGTTACTTTTGAATTTTATGAAACTTAAAAAAAAAAGATATGGAAAATTTCTTAAGTACTGGAAAAATTTCTGTTTTGGGGAAAAAATTGCCCTGTCCTTGTAGCTTAACAGAATGAGGTCAATTTTACATATGTTTGGAAGCCTTTCTTTCTTTCTTTCTTTCTTTCTTTCTTTCTTTCTTTCTTTCTTTCATACTGAAATCTGGAAAATACCCCCTTGCTTCCCATCCTTGTAAAATTTCACTTACTTTTAATAGGTGAATGATGGCTTGTGTTTGATGGAAGCTGAGTTAGAGTGAATTTGATAGGGGTTACAAAGGTGTATTTTTCAAAGTATTACTTACATATTGCTTTCCCCCCAGATTAAAACTGGCTGAGATTTCAGCCATTTGGCCAAATCCACACTAAACAAATGATCTAGTTTGAAACAGGATTATTTGCCCTAGCTCCTTTCTTTGGAATCCTGAGATTTGTCGTTTGGTGAAGCACCAGCACTCTTTGGCAGAGAGGGCTAAAAACTTTGTAAAACTACAAATCGCAGGATTCAGTAATAATAATAATAATAATAATAAAATTTATTTATACCCCGCCCCTCTGCTAAAAACAATCGGGGCGGCTTCCAACAATTAAAACATTATAATAATGACTAAAAACACCACCCACCCCCACCCTCCCACATAAAAAGACATTAAACACAATAAGATTAAAACCTTCTAGCTAAAAAAATACATTAAAAACAAATATATACATAATTTTTAAAAAGCCAGGAGACTGAGTTCCTGAGGCCGGGATCTAATCAGGAAAGGCCTGCCGAAAGAGATCCGTCTTTAGTGCTTTTTTAAAGCTACTCAAGCTCGTCAGCTGACGGATCTCATTCGGCAGGCCATTCCACAATTTGGGGGCGATTACTGAAAAGGCCCTCTGGGAGGTTGCAGACAGCCTAGATTTTTGTGGCTGAAGCAGATTCCTCCCAGAGGACCGGAGTATGCGGGGAGGATTGTATGGGAGGAGGCGGTTCCGGAGATAAGTTGGACCCAAGCCATTTAGGGCTTTAAAGGTAATAACCAACACCTTATACTGGGCCCGGAAACTGATAGGCAGCCAGTGGAGAGATTTTAGTATTGGAGTTATATGATCTCTCCGAGATGTTCCTGAGACCACTCTGGCTGCCATATTTTGTACCAACTGAAGTTTCCGGACCAAGCACGAGGGTAGCCCCATGTAGAGCGCATTGCAGAAATCTAGACGAGAGGTTACCAGCGCGTGCACCACAGTCTCAAGGTCCCTTACTTCCAGGAAAGGGCACAGCTGGCGTATCAGTAGGAAGGTTTCAAACTGGATTATTTGTGTGTTCTGTGGATTCAGCCTAAGGGTGCATCTACACTGTAGATATAATGCAGTTTGACACCACTTTAACTGTCATGGTTCCATCCTACAGAATCCTGGGATTTGTAGTTTTGTGAGGCACCAGCACTGTTTGGCAGAGAAAGCTAAAGAACTGGTAAAACTACAAATCGCAGGATTCCATAGGAGTGGTGTCAAACTGCTTTATCTCTACAAGGTAGGTGCACCCTAAGTTTAAATGCAATTATGTGTAAACACATTTCTGAAAGCAGGTTATGTATCCTATTTAGAAGAATAGAAAGTAAGGATGGGGCCTTCTTATTGTGCTATCTTATGTCTGAAAGAGAGAGTAATGCTTCTACCATTCCCGTATGGCACTTTTTCTGGACTTGCATGTTTTATTTTGTTTTGTTTCTGCTGACTTGTTACCTGTTGTTTCCCAGCATTATCATTGCAGCACTACTCTGACCTCCCTGGTGGCCATTAATAAAGACTTTCCCTAGCCATGCATTCTACATATCCCCATATTCTTTTGAAACTTTGGGAGAGTTCCTTGTTGTATATGAAGGACTCTTTCGTGGTGGTGCTTGCAGGGTGTAAAACAGGATGACGTGTAGAACAGTGGCAAGAGAACAGTACTTTTATCTGGATAGAGCTATCAGCAGCTTTGAAACCACTGGCTGTAACTACAGAACGTTTGCTATGTAACTGCGGAGTACTGCATGTGCCTGCACACATTCCTGGAAAGGACATCACAAAGGGAGTGATGGATAGAGTAGCAAGGTTTTATTGGTAGTTTAATCAACTAAAGCTGTTACTTATTTTACAACTTTAGTTATACTTTGCCTGGGTGTTTGTACAGAAGGACATTTTTAAATCCTCAAAATAAATAAAAAGAGCTGAGGTGTGGGAGAAGATATGTAGGATTGTTTTTCTTACCAACTGTGATTGGTAGCTTTTGGTAAATTTTAGATTATTTTTGTGTATTTCAAAAATATTTGAAAAAGGTAGTTAATTTCAGATTTATAATATGCAAATAAATGTAAATATCAACAATCACATTTTTATTAGTAGACAGTACTTGTAGTCTATGACTGTTTATCAAGGCCTTCCTGTGACTCTCCCCAGGAATACCATATATTCCAATGTATAAGACGACTGGGCGTATAAGACAACCCCCCAATTTTTAAGTTAAAATATGGAGTTTGGGATATACTCACCGTATAAGACGACCTCTCCTTCTCTTATATGGCAAGTATAGTTGTCCCTTCACATTCACTGGGGTTTGGTTCTAGGACCCCCGTGAGTACCCAAATCCATGAATACTCAAGTCCCATTATATGCAGTGGCATAGCAAAATGGTGTCCCTTATATAAGATGGCAAAATCAAGTTTTGCTTTTTGGATTCTTATTTTTTAAAAAATATTTTCAAGCCGAGAATATGTAAATCTGTGAATACTCAAGTCCCATTATATGCACTGGTATAGCAAAATGGTGTCCCTCATATAAGATGGCAAAATAAAGGTCTGCTTTTTGGAGTATTATTTTTCAAAGAATATTTTCAAGTTGTGAATACTTAAATCTGTGAATGCCAAATCCGTGAATATGGAGGGACAACTGTATATCCCAAACTCCCCCTCCAGCCTCCCCCCTCCAGACACCACCCATCCTCCCTTCCTGAAGGAATCGAAAGCAGAGGAGAGGGGTAAATGTAAGGGTGGCTCAAGGGGGGGGGCTTTCCAGCCTTCCAGACAACCCCCCTTCCCCGAAGCCGTGATCTGGAGCCTGATCGTGGCTTCGGGGAGGGAGGAAGGGTGGCTCAAGGGAGGGGGCTTTCTAGCCACCCAGCCCCTCACCGAAGCCGCGATTGGCAGCCCGATCGTGACTTTGGGGAGGGAGGAAGGGTGGCTCAAGGGGGGGGGGCTTTCCAGCCACCTAGCTCCCCACTGAAGCTGCGATCGGGAGCACGATCGTGGCTTCGGGGAGGTTGGAAGGGTGGCTCCAGGGGTATTTTCCAGCCACCCACCCCCTCGCCAAAGCTGTGGTCTGGAGCCAGATCATGGCTTCAGGGAGGTTGGAAGGGTGGCTTGAGGGTGGGGGCTTTCCAGCCATCCACCCCCTCATTGAAGCTGTGATTGGGAGCCCGATCATGGCTTTGGGGAGGGAAGAAGGGTGGCTCGAGGAGGGGCATTCCAGCCACCCACCCCTTCGCCAAAGCCACGATCAGGAGCCCGATTGTGGCTTCAGGGAGGTTATAAGAGTGGCTCCAGGGTGGGGCTTTCCAGCCACCCACCCCCTCGCTGAAGCTGCGATTGGTTCCTCCCCAAAGGAGGAGAAGGCAGAGGAGGAGGGCGAATGAACCGGTAAACACTTTGCCTCACCCCCCCTGCCTAATCTCCTGCCTCTTCGCTCCGTTTGTGAAGGGAGCGAAGAGGCAGGAGATCAGATGGTGGGTGAAGCAAAGTGTATCCGGCGTATAAGACAACCCCCAATTTTGGAAGATATTTTTCAGGGTTCAAAGGTCATCTTATACGCTGGAATATATGGTACTTAGGGAGTGCATTTAATCCCTTGGTCAAGATTTTGTAGACTGGGCAACAAGATACTACACTGCAGCTGTGATTTGCTATCACACATTTGCTGGATTTGTGATGGTGATACAGTGCTCTAGAATGAACTTGATATCATAAGATGATTAGTTTGAAAGAATGAAGTTTGAATGTTAGCTTTCCTGCATGGATTGAAACATCTTTTGCTGTTTATGTGTTCTATACATCGCACTAAAAGTTCTTAATACATTACTGTGGGTTATTAGAGACATAAAAATAGTTGAAGGTTTACTGTAAGAATACATTTTAGTTGGCAACTACACTAGCTTTCTTCAGCTGCCTTTTGAGTCTCTTAGAGGAAATCAATGTAGATCTGTCCACTTTTTGGCACTAGAGTCATTCAGAATATGCAGTGCATTTTCTGAGACATTGCATATTCTGAATGACACTCATATTTTCTGATACAAATTGAAGAAAGTGGTTTCCTGCAAAGTTAGTATGGCTGTCTCTCCACTAATAGGAAACCAACAAAAGTCCCTACAGCCAGAACACCCAAGACATATAATCAAAAAACCAAACTGAAGGGTTCTGCCAAAAAGTAACCAGGATAAACCAATCCCACTTCCGATTATAAAAGAGCAACAATATGAAGAAATAAAACATAACTAAACCCTGGAGCAGAGAATCCAATAAAATTAAATTTCTGAAAGGGTAAAAATACCCCACTAGAAAGTATACAAATGCTACAAATAAGTGTAGCATTTACTCTAATTCCGGATATACCATCATATATAAAAGACACCAAGGAGTTTGTTAAATATATGGAACAACTAACACCACCTGTAGAGGAATTTTTTTTGGTGACATTGTGTGTCATATCACTTTACACTAACATTCCCCAGAATGAGGCCTTGGAGATCTTAGAAGCAGCCATGTTGTCTAAACCTATGGGACTTCCCCCTATTCATTTTCTGTTACACCTCATTGAAATAACTTTAACTAAGAATTATTCTAAGTTCGGTAACCAATTCTACTGGCAAACCTCTGGGGTGGCAATGGGTTGTAAGTTTGCCCCAGAGTTGGCAAACTTATATATGGACCATTTTGAACATTCCTATATATTAAGCAATGAGTCCTCCCCCCATATATATATATATACATGGAAAAGATTTTTAGATGATATTTTTTGAATATGGGTGGGATCTGAATCTTCTCTCAAGGAGTTTATGGTTTTTCTTAATGGTACCCATGAAAGCATCAAATTTGATATGGTATATAGTTCCTGTACAGTGAATTTCCTAGATATAAACATTCAAACAAATAGGGGCTCATTTGAAATGAACTTATATAGAAAACCAAAGGATTTTAATTCATTTTTAAGATATGACAGCTATCATCCAATGCCTCTTAAAAATAACCTTCCGTATTCACAATTCCTACGTATTGGACGAAATTGTAAAACACTGGAAGGGTTTGAAAGGGAATCAAATATTACATGCCTCCAATTTTTGGAGAAAGGGTATCCCTTAAAGGTTATAAAAGAGGTACAAGACAAAGTTCGTAAGTTAGATCAAAAGAAACTTCTGTTTGATTCCAGACTTAAGAGAGCACCCGACTGGGTGGTTATACCACTGACTTAACACACATTCACAGAGGGTTAAAGTAAGTATTATGAAACATTGGCACTTGCTGGAAAATATACCCGGATATAAAAATAAACTGATGTTTGCCTATAAACGTACTCAAAACATCAAGAATATAGTAGTATGGGCAGATTTTGATTTTCCGGTTGTACAGAATAGTGTGATTGCCAAGGGACATTACATCTGTGGACATTGTTCGGTATGCAGACACAGCAACAATCTGAAATGTTTTGTGAATACTGTTGATGGTAGAAGTTATGAAATATACACATTTTTTATATGTACTAGTAAAAATGTCATATACATAATTGAATGCCCTTTCAAATTAATTTATGTGGGGATGACCAGCAGGGCGATAAGAACTTGGATCACAGAACACAGAAGTTGTATCAAAAACCATGAAATAGAAGCCCCATTGGTAAAACATTTTCTTGAGAAACATCATACTTATGATTCATTCAAATTCTGGTGCATAGATGGGATATCCAACACTAAACACATAAAACAATTACAGAATCCAATTACTCAAATGGATTCATTGTTTGAAATCTGAATCCCCGGTGGGTTTAAATTAAAATGTGAATTGGCTAGTTTGAGTCTTTTTCTGACCTTCCACACCTTAATTTTTCCCTTAGTTCTTTTCTTGAGTCTTGACAGGATGGTTGCCACCACCAGTTTGACTGGTTATAGAAAAGGTTCTGTGAACAGGAGAAGAACATCATTTAAATTCTGGTGCATTGATGGGATGGATATCTAGTACTAAGTACATAAAACCACTACCAAGATTGGTACTCAAAAGGACACATGGTTGGTAAATCTGTACCCCTGGTGGGTAAAGATGTGGGTGTAAGTGGTTGGTTGAGTTTTCATTGTCCTTCCATACCCTAGGTTTTCCCTAGGATCTTTTCTTGAGTCTTGGCAGGATCATTCCCGTCACCAGTCCAGCTGGTTATATAAGAGACTCTGTGAGCAGGAGAAGTACCTTGTTGCTTTTGAATTGAGCAGAGTCACATTGTGTGAGCTGTTGAGTTGATGTGTGTGTGTGTGTGTGTGTGTGTATATATATATATATATTGAATGCTTGTAGGCCACTGAAGAAGACTGTTGTCGAAACACGTCTGGCCTTGAGTTTTTATTATTTACTATTATTATAATATTTTATTTTTAGCATTAGCATACTTTTCAGTGGGGTATTGTCACCCTTTTAGTAATTTTACTGACTCATCTACTTCAGGGGTCAGGGTTTTTTGGCCTTGATTTTTGGTATTTTTATTATCTTTAGATACTTACTTGTAGCATTTGTATACTTTCTAGTGGGGTATTTTTACCCTTTCAGAAATTTAATTTTATTGGATTTTCTGCTCCAGGGTTTAGTTATCCTTTTATTTCTTCATATTGTTGCTCTTTTATAATTGGAAGTGGGATTGCTTTCTCCACTAATATGAACCAGAGGCTGCTCCTTACTCTTGTCCTTTGACCAAATTTTGAGAATAGCGAAACCCTGGCAGTTGGCACTTGTTGCAAGTATTGGACAGGCGAAGGAAAATTAGGCTTTTAAAAATAACACTTGATTTAAAGATATTTACTAGTACTGATTTAGTATTAGTGGTAGGGTCACTCCCCTATGTAGCTGTCTGACTTTGTGTATCTCCAGTGAAGCCTCATGCATCAGTTCTAAATGCTGCTAGCATTAAGGCAATCTTTTGATGATAAAGCCTTTGTTTCCCTTTTGTATGAAATGATAGGCTCTAAAGCAGGGGTAGGCAACTGCAAAGCAGGACAGGGGCCATTATTCCTTCATGTGCCTGCCCAGAGGGCCACAGCAGCACATTTCAGCATACCCGAACTGACAGATGTCACTTTTGGCTGCCATTTTGACTGACCTTTCCTCCTTTTAGGGAGGTTTGAGGGCCGGGGGGGGGGGTTAGGGGAGCAAATTGTTGCCTTTTTAGGCAGTTTTAAGAGGTTGGGGTGGTTTGCCCCCTCCAAATCACAAATTAAATTGGGGGGGGGCTTCAGGGGTAGTGATCCTCAGGCCACACTTGCAGTCCCAAGGGCTGCCCACGGGCTGCACTTTGGTCATCCCAATCTAAAGGCTTCTAAGTATAATATAATCCTCTGTGTGCTCTTGATTTTTTTCAGCAGGATATAATATTTGTTTATTTCTTTTATCTAGGTGTAAAAAACTTTTAAGCAAGAAGAAACTAAAAAGAAAACAGAAAAGCAAATTGAAAATAAAAACACGGAACAAGGTAACTCTGATTGTTCTAATCTGTTATGTTTTTATTGTATTTAACTATTTCAGCTTGGAACAGAAGACTGTAAACTGGAGCAAAACTTTTAAGAAAAAGGAAAATGGACATATTTTAATAATCTTGCTAGAAGAAATCCAAAAAGATCCATTCACTTTGGAGCAGTTTGAGTAGTTCATAGCACAACTACTTTGTGCTATGCAGTTCCCAGTTCTCTGTCCCTTTTGCTTTCTTTTGTTTTACTTGATTCAGAGTTATTATTTTATTTGGATTTATTTAATGCTTAAGGCTCTCTGTTAATTGCCAGTTGTTTTAAAATTTATACAGTTCCTAAAATATAATGCAGATATTGCAATGAAAATTTACAGACTGCAGCAAATTTAAAATATCCAATTAAACAATCCCTTTTCAGCTTGGGCCTGTAAAACAAGATCAGATAAAAGAAAACATTGCAATTGTGTCTAAAAAGTGTTGATTGTAAATAACATGGATGTGTGTGTGTGTGTATGTTGTGGCTTACACAAAATGTGTTTTGCTCTCAACGTTCAGCTACAGCCACTCCCTTGGAAAGCCTACACTGGGGTGACACCCCATGTGGTATAAGTGTCTGCCATAAGAAAGGAATAATGCACATCCTGTTATCAGCACAGAAACACTTTATGTACATGTGTGCTTATGGCCATCTGGATGTTCCTTGCCACATTCTAGTCAGCATAGCCAATGCTGAGGGGTTTTAGGAGTTGTGTTCCAAACACATGTGGAAGGCCACAGTTGCCCAACCCTAGCTATTGTACGAAACATAAATATTTAGGTAGTTTTAGGCTAAACTGTTGCTTTCACTTAGGAAGAGAACATTTTCCAAACATGAATTATCCATGTACTTATATTTGATTTGTTTTTTTCTCACAATTTAAAACAAAATTTGTGCTAGGATCTGATTTTAGAAAGAGATAGTGACCAGCCCTCCCCTCCACTCTGAGCTGAGCAGCTATAATTTTTCTTATTTGTGATTGTTGAATGGTGAAAAAGGATTACTCAGTTGCAAGTTACTTTAAAGTTTTAATTTTCTTCATGTAATCACCAAACTTTTTAATATACAATCATAGAATCATAGAATTGCAGAGTTGGAAGAGACCACGAGGGCCATCCAGTCCAATCCCCCTGCCACGCAGGAAATCTTGATCAAAGCATCCCCGACAGATGGCAATCCAGCATCTGTTTAAAGACCTCCAAGGAAGGAGACCCCACCACGCTCCGAGGGAGCGTGTTCCACTGCTGAACAGCTCTGACTGTCAAAAAGTTCCTCCTCATGTTGAGGTGGAATCTCTGTTCCTGGAGCTTGCATCCATTGCTCCGTGTTCCAGTCTCTGGAGCAGTAGAAAACAAGCCTGCTCCATCCTCAGCATGACATCCCCTCAAATACTTAAACAGGGCTATCATATCGCCTCTTAACCGTCTTTTTTCCAGGCTAAACATACCCAGCTCCCTAAGTCTCTCCTCATAAGGCATCGTTTCCAGACCTTTCACCATTTTAGTCGCCCTTCTCTGGACACGCTCCAATTTGTCAATATCCTTTTTTAATTGTGGTGCCCAGAACTGGACACAGTATTCTAAGTGAGGTCTGACCAAGGCAGAATAGAGTGGCACTATTACTTCCCTTGATCTAGACACTATACTTCTATTGATACAGCCCAAAATCGCATTGGCCTTTTTAGCTGCCGCATCACACTGTTGGCTCATGTTCAACTTGTGGTCTACTAGGACGCCTAGATCCCTTTTGCACGTAGTCTCATTCAGCCAGGTCTCTCCCATCCTATATTTATGCATTTCATTTTTCCACCCTAAATGCAGTACTTTACATTTCTCCGTATTGAATTTCATTTTGTTAGCTTTGGCCCAGCTCTCCAGTCTATCCAGGTCATTCTGAATTTTGATCCTGTCCTCTAGAGTATTAGCTACTCCTCCTAATTTGGTGTCATCTGCAAATTTGATAAGTATGCCCCTAATTCCCTCATCCAAGTCATTGATAAAGATGTTGAATAGCACTGGGCCCAGGACAGAACCCTGTGGCACCCCACTGGTCACATCTTTCCAAGACGAAGAGGAGCCACTGCTGAGCACCCTTTGGGTTCGGCCGGTCAACCAATTACAAATCCATTGAACAGTTAACTTGTCTAGCCCACATTTTACAAGCTTGTTTGCAAGAATGTCATGGGGAACCTTGTCAAAGGCCTTACTGAAATCAAGGTATGCGGTGTCCACAGCATTCCCTTCATCGACCAAGCTGGTAACTTTATCAAAAAAAGAGATCAGATTAGTCTGGCATGACTTGTTTCTCTGAAACCCATGTTGACTTTTTGTGATTATGGCATTGCCTTCTAAATGTTCACAGACTCTCTGTTTAATGATCTGCTCTAGAATCTTCCCTGGTATTGATGTCAGAGCTCATTCTGTGCTTTAGCTTTTCTGACTTTACTCCTACACGTGTTCGCTGTTTGAATTCTTCTTTGGTGATTTCCCCACTTTTCCATTTCCTATACATGTTCCGTTTAAAACTTAGCTCCATTGAAAGTTTTTTAGTCATCCATCCTGGTTTCTTGAGATATCTCCCATTTTTCTTCCTCAATGGTACTGTTTGAAATTGTGTCTTCAGTATCTCCCTTTTGAGAAAGTCCCATCCGTCTTGAGGTCTCTTCTCTTTTAGTATTCCTGACCATGGGATCACCCCCAGTATTTCCCTGAGTTTATTGAAATCAGCTCTCCTAAAGTCAAGAATGCGTGTCTGACTATGCCTGGCTTCTCCTTTCCATTGTATAACAAACTCCAGGAGAACATGATCACTCTCACTTTAGGATCCCACCACTTGCACCCCATTAACCAGGTCATCCCTGTTGGTTAGGATCAGATCTAAAATAGCTGACCCCCTTGTTGCCTCTTCCACCTTTTGGACCATGAAATTGTCTTCCAGGCATGTAAGGAATTTGCTAGACCTTGAAGTTTTGGCTGAGTTAGATTGCCAGCAAATATCAGGATAGTTGAAGTCACCCATCACTACTACATCTCTCCTTTCTGCATGTGTGTTCATCTGTTCTAGAAAGGCATCATCCAATTCCTCCGTCTGATTTGGGGGTCTGTAGTAGAGTCCCACATTAACATCCCTGTTGTTTCCCTCCCCTTTAATTTTTATCCAGATGCTCTCCACCTGGCTTCCAGTATTGATGTCATGGATCACTTCACTGGTGTAAATATCCCTGACATATAATGCTATTCCTCCTCCTTTCCTGTTTGGCCTGTTTCTCCTATAAAGGTTATACCCCTCTATTCCTACATTCCAATCATGAGACTCGTCCCACCAGGTTTCAGTAATGCCTATTATATCATATTTGTTTTGTAGTGCGAGGAGTTCAAGTTCATCTTGCTTATTTCCCATGCTCTGTGCATTAGTGTAGAGACATCTAAGACCATGTGTTCCCTTTACTTGCTACCTGTGCAAGTTTTTTTGCCTCCCACTGTTGGGTCCTTGCGCTGTTTGCCTTGTTCCCTCTATGACAGTTTGACCATTTTCTCCAGCCCTTTTGCCTTCCAGAATACTGTCTCCCTCCCCCATTTGACTCAGTTTAAAGCCCTCCTGATCAAATTCTTGAGACTGTTGGCAAAAATGTTTCTTCCAACTGTTGTAAGATGCACCCCATCTCTTGCCAGAAGTCCTCCCTCATAGAAGCGCAGTCCATGATCCAAGAATCCAATTTGTTCTCGGCGACACCATCTACGGAGCCAGTTGTTTACGTCAGCAATTTTCCTCTCCCTTCTTGGACCATGCCCTTCAACTGGCAGAAGAGACGAGATGACAACCTGTGCGTCCATTTCTTTCAGCTTCCTCCCCAGGGCCTCATAATCTCTTCTAATCTTGGGAAAGCTGTGCCTTGCAGTATCATTGGTTCCCACATGGACCAAAAGGAAGGGGTAATGATCCGTAGGTTTGATAAGTCTTGTCAGCCTCTCGGTCACATCACAGATCTTTGCCCCAGGGAGACAACACAGCATGCAGTCAAACCATTACTTTTTTTTAACCATTTGTGGTTCAAGTATAGCTACAAATGAACTTGTTCTGTTTTTTTTCCAGTTCAGGTCACTAAAGATTTGGTGCCTCGTTTGATGCTCATAACCAATTGATTCAGTTCCAGTTCACATGAGATATTTTCAGTATCAGGCATATTATTTATAGTAATTTCCGCAGCAGTGGTAACTGTTTTCCTTCTTTCATTACTCCAGTAAGTTTGGTGCAAATCTGCAGATTTTTCACCTCTCCTATTTAAGCATATTCGTACTTCATTGTATATATTATAATTGTTTGTACAGTGTAAGGACAACTTGGTAACAGATATGTTATGTGTTATTTATCACCTTATATACATAGTGTATGGTCATTCCTTCCATATTGTAACTTGTGATATGTTGGCCAAACCCTATCAGGAGAAGCTTGATTTGTGCCTAATGCTTCCTGGCCCAGCCCTTGAGGATGATCATTCTTATTGGTCTCTGTGACTCACGTGTGGCTTTTTCTGCACCTGTGCAGAGTTGGTTGATCACTTCTAAAGCTGAGCAAAGTATTTTGGATAGGAACCCTGCCCCACCTCAGTTGCGTGTCTATGCAGGGTACCCACCTTTATCCTCAATTCCTTTTTGTCTGCAACTGGAGCAGCACATTGGTAACTTTGGTGCCTTCTTTGGCTATTTGGTAAGATTGCTGAGCATTTTTTCATTTATTCTGCTTCTTTCCTTTACCATTTAGCTTCTTTTATATTTTTTTAAATGTGATTTTGGCTAGGTGGTTTTAATTTTATATTGTTTAATGTCTTTTTATTGGGGGAGGGTGGGGGTGGGTGGTGCTTTTAGTTGGTATTGTAGAGTTTTAATTGTTGGAAGCCGCCCCAATTGTTTTTAGTAGAGGGGCGGGGTATAAATAAATTTTATTATTATTTATTATTGTCGTCTTTGGAATCTTGTCTTCTGTCTTTTTATGTCTTCACATGAGCCTACTGGTTTAGAGCATTGAAGCCTTTCTTAAGCAGTGCATCAAATGTGGGAATAAAATTCCTCAGTCAGACAGCCATTCTTGTAGTCTCTTCTGTTTAGATGAGGAGTACATTGTTGAACAATGTCAGCGGTACCAGCATTTTACTAAAAAGTCTTTGAGAAAACACTTCTTTTCTTTCAAGGTGCCTGTTATGGAGAAGTCTCTGAAAGGTGTGGTCCCAGCAGATGTACATTTGTGTCCTCTGCATACCATGGTCCAGCCATGACCTTTGACATCACTTTTGGTACCACAACCTTTGTCTGTCCCTCCTGCTGTTCTGACATTGAAACTGATCCCTTTGATCCCAATTACAGTACTGTCAATGACACTGACAAGGAAGACTTCATTAAGCTCACAGGTTTTATTGACTCTGGGCCAGGACTAAGCACAATAGATGCTAAGTGCAATAGGTTGGAGTCACTACATAGTAAGAAGAAAAAGGTGTACAATAAGAAACATAATAAAGAAGATAGTTGAGGCAAGAGTGTTCTGTGTACAGGACAGGGTGTAAGGCACCATCTGGACTTTCTTGCATCAACACTGCACCAATACCTCTGTCAGAAGCATCTGTAGCCACGATGAACGGCTTGTTGAAGTCCGGTGCCAGCAGAACTGGATCAGACATGAGAGCTTGCTTGAGGGTCTCGAATGCTTCCTGACACTCCGCTGTCCACTTCACTACATTAGGTATCTTGGATCCTGTCAAATCCATCAGGGGATCCACCACTTGGCTGTAGCTCGGCACGAATCTTCTGTAGTATCCTGCCAGACCGAGGATGGATTGCACTTGCTTCCTGGTGCACAGGGTAGGCCAAGACTGGATAACTTCCATCTTTGCTTGCAAAGGAGTGATGGTCCCTTGACCTACCTCATGGCCAAGTTAAGTCACTCTGTCCAGTGCAAACTGGCACTTCTTTGCCTTGACAGTCAGTCCTGCATCCCGGATCCAATGAAAAACAGTATCCAGGTGCTTCAGGTGATCTTCCCAAGAGTCAGAGAAGATCGCGGTCGTCTAGGTAAGCAACTGCAAAGTTACCACAACCTCTCAGCTGAGAGTCCACAAGTCTCTGGAATGTGAAGTCGACGTCTCTAGAATATTGCTGGTGCATTGCGTAAGCCAAAAGGAAGGACATTGAATCCGAACAGGCCCATATGGGTTATGAACGCGGTTCTGTGCTTAGTTTCTTCGGCTAAGGCCACTTGCCAATAGCCTTTGGTCAAATCCAGACTGGATAAGTACTTGGCATGTCGTAGTTTCTCTAACAGTTCATCCACATGTGGCGTGGGATAGTGTTTTGGGCGTGTTGCTGAATTTACCTTCTTGTAATCCACGCAGAAACGTATAGCAGTCATCCCTTTCTTAGGAACAATGATAACTGGGGATGCCTAAGAACTTTCGGAAGGCCTTCATCTCCAGCATCTCCTTCACCTCCTTCTCAATTGCCGGCTTCCCTGCAGGTGACGTGCATTGGGGCTGCTCTGCAGACGGCTTGCTGTTGTCAGCAGCCACAACATGTTGAGGATTAGAGGTGAGACCTGGAATAGGTGAGAACAGTGAAGCAAACTTGGCTGTGAACTGGGTGAACTGCTGTCGTTGCTTCTGGTTTAGTTTGGAAGGGGGTTTAACGTACCTTCCACTTGATCATAAAAGGCTCCTTCCGGCCATTCTTCTTCCTCTTCTGGGACTGGAAGAGTCATGAGATACCTGGGTCTCTGGTAGATGGTTTCAGTAAGTTTACGTGGAGCACTTTTGGCTTGGTCCCAACTTCTGAAAGCTGGATACGGTAGTTCACGGTCCCGAGATGCTCTAAGACTGTGGCTGGACTGTCCCATGCTGTCTCCATCTTGTTGAACCAAATTGCCTTGAGGACCAACACTTGGTCTCCTGGGACAAAGGAACGTTCCCTGGCACTCTGATCATACTAAGCTTTCTGCTGCTGTTGAGCTAGTTGGAGGTTCTCATTTGTGGCTGCCCAAGCTTCCCTGAGCGTCGTCTGCAACTTGGTGATGAAATCAATCACATTCGTCTCCTCAGAAGACAAATCTCCCTCCCATAGCTGTTGTACCAGCTGTAATGGCCCTTTTACCTCATGGCCATACATATAACTCAAAAGGCGAGAAACCTAAACTGGGATGTGGTACAGACCTGTAGGCAAACAAGAACTGCTGAAGTGCCAGGTCCCAGTCATTAGAGTGTTCATTGACAAACTTACGTATCATGGTTCCCAAAGTCCCATTAAAACGTTCCACCAAGCCATTAGATTGATGGTGATAAGGGAGTGACGTGAGGTGGCGCACTCTGTGATCAGCCAGTAAACACTTAAGGGCTTGGGACAGGAAGTTAGAACCGGCATCAGTCAAGATCTTGCCTGGCCACCCCACCCTTGAGAATATTATCAGTCAAGGCTTGAGCAATGGCTTTGGCTGAGATACTTCCCAGTGCTGTAGCTTCAGGCCACCAGGTGCAAAAGTCAGCAAAAGTGAGGACATTGTGTTTTGCATGGGAATGGTCCCAAAACATCCACAGCCACCCACTGGAATGGGACCTCAATGATGGGAAGTAGTTGGAGAGGGGCCTTAGCCTGATCCCTGTGTTTCCCTACCTTCCCTGTGTTTCCCTACCTCACAGGAACGGACATACTCAGAAACATCCTTGTCCATCCCCTCCCAGTAAAAAGACTTCCATATCCTGTCTTTGGTACGTTCGCCCCAGCATGTCCACTCAGCTGATCATGAGCCAGATTCGAGTTTGGCTCTGAACTTGGTGGGGACCAACAGCTGTTTCAGTGGCTGTCGGTCTTCAGTCTGGCCATCTGGCCAACTTTCTTTGTAAAGCAAGTCATTGGCAATCACAAATCTAGCCTACTGGGGCCCTGAGGGCGTCTGGTTGTCATCCTTCACCTTCTGCCATACAGCTTGTAGAATTGGATCATCCTGCTGCTCCTTTTGGAATTGCTGGAACCCCACCAGACTGATATCTTCCATCTGGATCGCAGATAGGCATGATTCATATGTTGACCCTCCAGACTTGCAGATGAGTCGTTGTTGACAGGGACAGGTTTTCCATCATCAGCTCCCGTGGGTGCGTTGTTGACCACAGCATCATGTAGGGCTACATCTTCTGCCACTGCACCATCTGATGGGAAGCCCTCCTCATCAGAATCCACAGCCATCAGATGTAGACCTCTACTGCGCGTCTGCATTGGGTGCTGCCATAGAGTCTCATGGAATTGTTCCAAATCTTCACCCAATATAGCAGGGCAATTGAAGTCATTGTAGACTGCAAACGTCCAATGGCCCTTCCATCCTTTGTACTCCACTGGCACACAAACCATAGGAAGCTTGATGGGTGGGCAGTGGAACAGTTGTACAGAAACTACCGTGTTGTCATCCAGGAACTTAGGATCAACATACATACGATGAATTGCAGACAGTTGAGCCCCCGTGTCCCTATATGCCACTACTTCTTTCCCATCAACCATCAATGTATGGTGTCGACGAAGCGGAATAGTCGTAGGGTCAGGTGGCACCTCTTTTTCAGCTGTCATAGGTGTGGACGTTGATGCCCCTATCCTGTTAATTGCCTTGGGCTCCTGTTCACAGTTCGCCTTGACATGGCCAATCTCCACATGAGAAACATTTCAGGACAGCCTTTTCCTTCCCCTGTCCTTGGGGAGGTTGCACAGCCTCCTTTGGAGCAGGTTGGGATGGCTGTTGCTGCTGTTTGGGCACACCTTGCGTTCCTGTTTTCTGGAACTGAGTATTCTGGCGATCCCTGTTGGGGAATTGGAGCTGTTGGCATGGTGGGGGTCTGTGATATGTTGGATACTGGGTTTTGCATCTGCTGTGCAATTTTCAGCCCGAATTCCCATTCCTGCAGTCGCAATTCCAGTTCTCTTTGCTTCAGTGACATCTGCATTTGTAATTGCAGCTGGCGTTCAGTGTTTTTTCTTTCGCTTCCGCATCCTGAAGTTGAAGTCTTAATTGAAGTTCCTTTTTCTTGTGCTGCATTTGCAATTCCTACAATTTCAGCCGCTGCTGTTGCTCTTCAAACTCCTGTTGAGTCATCTCTGTGTCATCCAATAAGTCATCAGGTACAGGAGAAGCAGCAGAGGTACCAGCAGCACTGGCGATCACAGGGTCAGACATATTTGCTTTAAATTTCCCAGACCGTAAAATCATGTGAAAAACAAAAGCATGTAATTCCCTAAGCTCCTATCATCAGCAGAACCCGTCAACTATGAAAAATAAAAATAAAAAGCTTACTTTGGTTGAATGTGTAATAAAAGGAATAATTCCCTTCGCCAGCAGAGGGCAGTGGTTCTGTGTAGGGGGAATTGGCTGCCCCCCTTATCAGATAGAAGCAACAGGAAAGAACAGAAGACAGGGTAGAAAGACAGGCTAGAATCCCAATCCAAGGCTCCCCCCCCACTTTCTGTCTAAAAGCAGGAGAAAAAAAAACTGAATGGTCCAAGCGTCACTTGGGAACAACAGGGAGATGTCTCCCTCCCCTAGGAATCTAGCTACCTCTTGTAGTTGCCTAGCAACAATAGCCAGCAACACAGGGAGCTTCAGCCCCTCCCTAGTCCCTCCTTTTCCTCACCTTTCCACTCAGATCCGCCCCCCCCCCAAACCACTAAGTAGGAAAGAGGGAGTTTCAAACTTAGGCTGGTAAGCTAAGAAGCAAGACCTCCCAGCAACACTGAAATTGCCTTTCAGTGGCTGGGTATCACTTCTCTCTCTTCTCAGGGCAGAGAAGCAACTTAGCCAAAACAGATCAGAGCCTTTGCAAACAAAAATCCTGAAAGGAAAATAACCAGACTTTCTAACCAAACTAGAAAGGCAGTCCTATTGTGCCTGTGTTTTTAACTGAGGCTGTGAAGTGTTCACAGCTCCTCCTTTCCCCCTCCACAGGAGACCAGGTATCAACAGTTGCTCTCTGTGGCAGTGAGTAAGACAAAGGAATTGCCTGGTGGGCTTCCTGCCCACCTCCTTTTCTATCATTTACACAGAAGCACATCCAACACAAAAGAGCTGCCAGCTCTTTCCAAAAGCCTTGTGGATGCCCCACCAAAGCACACATACACACACAATGAGGAACTCCCTTTTCCCCCTCAGTTCAAACAAAAGCAACACACCCCTCCCTTTCCAGGGAGTTTTGGGCAAAGCCAGTGGGTAAATTGAGCAGAGACCTTAGCCCCTCTCACCCTCTGCTCTCTGTCCCCCACTTGAACAAGCCAAGACTACAGCACCCCCCAATCTCCCTTTTTCTGAAAGCAAGAAGCAGAGCCTGTAGTTCACTAACTTCCAAAACTGACACTAAAGTTCGGATCCCACTCGCTACCATCCGTGTGAAGGGCTAAACCTGGGTCCACTCCCCTGGGCCCCCAGATTAGCCCCCAAAAGAAACAAACAATCCAGCTACCACCACCCACTGAGTTAAACTGGGGGGTTTCTTCCCCTTGGGACCCCCCTTTTTCATGCACAATGCAGTGGGAAGTTGTGCGTAGTCTCTGTTGTCCAGTGGCACTCCTTGCCACTATAGAATCAACTAACTCCCTCCTCTTAACCCCAGAGAAAACTCAAAGTAGCATGGTCAAGAGATATAGCCACATGGTAAGCATCAGTTATAGGAAGATTAATAAGTTTACTTTATTCAAGTGAAGTCAGTCACGCAGTCTCACATGAGGCAGGATTCTTCCATACCTCAGGCAGGCTTAAAGTTATAGCAATCACAGAGTATTAAAATCAAAGCATTCAATTACTCAAGTTACATTCGGTTACTAATTTAACTACATCCAACCAAAGTAAAGAAATTAAAAAGAATTCCCTAACGCAACTAAACGGGCCCTAATTCCTACTCAGTACTTGCAGTTTGTTGCCTTCAGATGTTATCCAGGCAGCTGGGAGCTCTAAGCCAGAGGTGGAATGGCTTTTTGCTCTACCAGCCATATCAGTCTTTGTTCACATGCTACTCTTGTTCTCTCTCAAAATCTCTCAAAATGGCTTCACACAAAAGCAGTTATCTTAGTCAGAATTCCCGGGTCTAGAGTTGCAATTGGCTATTTCAGGTCAGGTGGTGTGATGTCCTTTGATGTTATCTCATTAGCTTCTGCGGGGGTGGTGTTTTAGACCCTCCCTTCTATTAACCCTTTTCTTACCTGATGCTATGCTGGCAAGACAATCTGTTTACATACAAAGGAGTTATAGTTCTCTGGCAGAATTATGGGAATTGCAATCAACCTTTGAGGCAGCATGATGGGACTCCATCATGACACTACTGTCTCAATATCACCAGTCTGGAAGTTGGCTGAGACTTCATATCCACTGCAAGCTCAATATGCTTTTTTCATTCCAGAGATCCTAAAGCTCAGTGATCTTAGGGGTTGGCTAAATAGCGGAAATACTCTTCATAGAATTCAAGGAGAATGTGATTTGTCTAAATGGTATCCCACATCAATCCACTGTATTTGGAAGGGGGGGGGACAAATCTACCAAAAATTCTGCAGGAAAAGTCTTTTCAGATTTTCCTGAAGTTTTTTAAAAGTTCTGCAGGGAATGTGCATTCCTGCTCATTGGGACAACTGATTCACATTCATTCACATTTCCGATAAGAGCGGAAATGGAAAATTGATCGGTCGGGTGTGTGCAGGGGTGGAGCTTGCTAACAAGGCAAGCGCTGGGAACTGCCATTTTGGATTTTTGCCTTAGCAATCATGTGCTGAAGTGATGAAACAGCTTTTTTTCCTTTATTTTTTTATTTAGGTGGAATATCACACTTTCACACCTTAGATATGGTTTTTTTAAAAAATGCTGTTTAGCGGTGGCAACTGGCAACAATAAAAATGTGAGTAATTCACTCAAGCCCACCATCTTGATTTGCAGGCATGCCGAACAACAAACGTGTATGGGTTCACATGCCTGCGTTCTTGCCAAAAATCATTAAGACAAATTGAAGCTACTTTGAATTGGCGTTAGTGCGCATCAATCCATATTTTTTCGTATAGACAAACCCTTACATCCTCATCCTGATTTTAGAGGAGATGGAAGCAAATCTTGAGCTGCCTTCTGAGAATGCGTAGTTTGTTGCCATTTTTTCTCTGAAGTCAGGCTTATAGAATGGTCCTTTCATCAGGATAGACTCTGCTGTTCTTCATCAATTCAGTCTGTCAGGGGCCAAACTCATACTTGATTCATATGTGCTTTGGATTCAAGGTGGCACTCCCAATAAAAATCACTGGTTTAGTCTAGATAATCAGTTTAGCACTTTTGGTCTTCAGTAGGAGATACATTACTGTATGAAGGGACAGATCCAAGGTCATATAATTTTTCTCAATTTTCACTAGTGAAAATATATAGGACAAGAATATGGTCTCCATGTTTCGGCTCAAAAGTTATCAAAGTGGGCAGTCTTGATTATTTGTCTTGCTTATGAACTGGCTCTAAAACCATTGCCCATTTCTATTTATAGCTTCTAAATGGGGGCTGTGGCTATGTCCCTAGCTTTTCTGAAGAGTATTCTACTGCAGGAGATCTGTTGTATGGGTACACATGCACAGCTGTTTCCCAGGGGAGAAGGGAAGAACATTCGGATATGGGCTGGTCCTCGAGTTTCTTCAATAGGCAGGAACATGGAGAGTGCCCACTAGGGGGAGCAATCCTCCTCACAGGGCCAGTTTTAGTTCCTGCCTTTGCTCGATAGCATGCACCTCAGCTCCACTCCATATAATTATCTCAATTTTCTACTTTCTCTCTGTAAAAAAAAAGCTTTAATTTTAGTTCCTTCACTTCTCCCTCTCCCTCTTGCCTTCTTTTAATCAGTTCTCCCATCTCTCACTAGCTTCCTTCTCCTCCCTATCCCCCCTTTCTCCTCCACTTCGGAGCTATCGTGTGGGAGAGGGAAATTCTTCCCACAATATAAGCTGGTAAGGAGAGCCCTGGCCACTCTGGAGATGCGATGGGCCTTCAGAGGCCCCTCTGCCCTGGCCCTGCCAAGCAGGAGGGTCCTCTGGAGGGCAAGCAAGACCAATGGGAGCCATTGGAGTTGGTGGGTGAGGGAAATCCCTCCATTCTGTAGCCCAGGCATGCCATAAAACATCCAGCCCCAAATGGACCATGATTAGAGGAGGGAGAGCAAGCTACAGAGGACATGAGTACAGCGGGCCCCGACAGTTTAAGGAACCACCTCCCTCCAGAGTTTATGGCTTGACTGAGGGACTTCTTGTCCCAAGAAGCCATGGCATTCCCCCCCTCCCCACACCAACAACAAATGGAAAACTGGTTATGAGCACTCCTCACCAGCATCACCAGCAGGGCCGGTTTAACCCTACTGCCAAATCCGCATGTGCAGGGGGCCCCACAGCCAGAGGGGGACCCATTCAGCGGCATGGCCCGGTGAGAGGCAGAGCGGGCAGGCCTGTGGCAGGCCCCCTTTCCGAGCAAGCTGTCTCCGGCTTGGGCCCAGCTCCAGAGGAAGGCGCTGTGGGGAGAGGCACCTGTCCCGGCCAGGCGTCCTAACAGAGCGGCTCCGGCTGGGCATCCTGGGCTGCTGCTGGTGAGGCACACCATGCAGTGGAGGCCCTGAGGCACCAAACCCGAGCCACCACCTCAGCGCCAGTGACGCTGCTGGGGGAGAAGCCAAAGCTGCGGTGCTGCCCAGAGGAGAGCGCTGGGCCCAGAGGGAAGTGCTGTGGGGAGAGGCGCCCGCCCACCCGGAGTACAGCGAGACGAACTGACGGAGCGGCCCCAGCCAGGCGTCCTGGGCTGCTGCTGGTGGTGAGGCGTGCAGCGGAGGCCCCGAGACACCAAACCCCAGCTGCCACCTGAGTGCCAATGATGCTGTCGGGGGAGAAGCCAAAGCTGCGGTGCTGCCTGGAGGAGAGGACCGGGTCCGGAGCTCCCCATCATGCGCACGCTGCCTTCCTTGCCCACCCGCCCGCCCTCTGGGCACCCCGCTGGAGCTCCTCATGAGCCTCAACAATGAGCAGTCCATGCAGGTGCTGTTTTGAGCCCGGCGGAAGCTTTACCTCAGCCGAGCCAATCTCAGCCTCCAGCCAGACCTCAATGCTGCTCTCCGGCTTCGCTGTATGGTGAGCCCTGCCTCCCCCCCCCCCGTTCCTCAGAGTTGCCTGGCCCCTGAAGTTGAGAACTTCTCTCAGGGCAGCCCCAGGCTCTGCCAAGCAAATTGGCGCCTCAGCCTCCCAACTGGGGCGGGGTTCAAGCCTCCCCCTTCCTCGGGGTCAGTTTAAGGGCCCTGTAGCCCCTGCAGCCACAGAGGCCCCCATCATTGGGGGGGTTCATAATCCTCCTCCTGCAAATATATTATTAGTAACAATCTGAATATCCTGTATTGTGAATAGGTTAGGTCGTGAGATAAACATATGGGCCCCCCAAAATGAAGTGTTGCAGGCCCCCCCAAAGTCCCTTAAACCGGCCCATATGGGCCCCCCAAAATAAAGCGTTGCAGGGGGCCCCAAAATTCCTTAAACCGGCCCTGATCACCAGACCATTTCCATGCAGGGGTGGGCAGGCAGGGACCAGGCTGGCAGTTCACCCCTCTTCCTATCAACATGATCCACCATCACCACCTCTCTTCTGGAGACTCAGATTTGTGCCACAGATGCCATGTTGGCCATGCAAAAGGCTTCTCATCGAAACAAACAGCAGCCATGTCCCCAGGTTCCTATCAAGGTATCATATGGGCTGGGGGGGGCGTAGAGGGCCTGGTCACTGACCTTCCAGTATATGCCTATCCTCTGATGGCACTGCTGGCCAGGGTTGTGAGAGAGGTAAGAGCAGAAGGCACCACAGTGATACTCGTGGCTTCAGCTTAGCCAAGAAAACCCTGGTAGTTGGAAATAGCCAGCATGGCAGTGGCCTGTCTCCCTCTCCCGGTGAGATTGGACCTCCTGTTTCAGGGGAAGGTGTATCATCTGGACCCAGATTGGCTCTAGCTTCACATGTGGCTATTGAAAGACATGCTGCAACCTCACGGATTCTCAGACAAGATTGTGAAAATCATTCTATCTTCAAGAAGATCACCCACCAGCAGAGTCTGTCAGTATACCTTCCAGGCATTCAGAAGGTGGTGCAAAAAGCAAGACTGCATCAATGTCTCATTCCCCCTGCTTCTGGGATTCCTTCAGGAGGGAGTGAACAGAGAACTTAGACCAAACACGATACAAAGGCAGATTGCTGCCATTACTTTCATCCTTTCTTCAGTGGAAGGCAATAGGATCTTGTCTCATCTACATGTCTGCAGATTTGTCAGGGGACTGATGCTCTCAGCCCGCTCCCCCCCCCATTTCCATTCTGGGACCTCCACACAGTACTGAAAACAATCATAGTGGCTCCGTTCGAGCCCATAGGGAACCTTCACTAATGCACCTGAACTGGAAAGCACTCTTATTGATCACTGTCACCTCAGTGTGCAGGGTCCCTGAGTGAGGGCCCCTATCTGGATGAAAAGAACTTTGTTGGATGAGTCTGGACTCAGTTCTTCTGCGGTTTGACCCTACCTTTGTACCAAAGGTAAACTTCTTTCATAAGGATCAAGAGGTCATACTACCACCCTTCTGCTCCAAGCCTCTGAAGAAGATCTGGGAAATGCTAGACATGCATTGAACCATCGAAATATACTTGAAGAGAACTAGTAGCTTCCATTGGGCAGACTGCCTCTTTGTATCCTTCAGCCAGTGCTCCCTATGAAAGAAGTTCCCTGAGTAGGTGGATCAGGGAATGCATCAGTGCCTGTTATATGTACATGGAGTGCCCTTATTGGGCCCTGACCTTGAGCGTGTCTACATCAGGGGCTTTGGCAACCAACACACTTATTAGCTGAGATCTGCGAGGTAGCTACAAGGAAGTCTCCCTCCACTTTCGTCATGGACTAAAAGTTTTTGCTTTGGTGGAGATGAGTTGAACAATAAAAGATCTCAAGCAACTGCTGTCCCACTCGGCTAGATGAGCTTTGTTATGTCCTACATCAGGATGTTCCTCCCCTCTTCAATGGGAAAATAACTGTTTGTCTTACCTGTGAGTCAGTCATTTCCAGTGGAAGAGGGGATGAACATCCTCTACTCCCTGAATTCAGGGCTGGCACTCGAGCAACTACATATAGTTTTTCTGTCCAAGGGCAGAGCATAAGGCATCTGTCCTCCCGTCTGTCTCTTACCTGTTGAATTTCCTTGTCTCTGCTTTTTCGTTCTCACAGTTTCCCCTTTTAGTTCTCCACAAGAAAAGAAAAGTATTAAGAGGATAAGAAAGTAGTTTTTTTCAGTTAAAAGAGTTATACAGGAGCATCGAGCTGTCACATAACTGGCCTTGTGATAGGGTTGCTCCCTCCAGTGGAGATTCTCAAAAAGACTTCTGCATTCTTGCCTATTGGAAAAAAGCGAGGACCAACCCACATCAGGATGTTTGTCCCACTTCCACTGGAAATGACTGTCTCAGGTAAGACAAATGGTTCTTTTAGTTTTGTGTTCCATTACTGCTTAGATCTGTGAGTGAATAGCAATGCTGACTCTTATTAGAGTGATCTTGTTATCAGTGGCCCAGTGGTCCACTGCCTTGTCTTACCTCTTGCTTGCTTGTGACCCCTATATGTTAGTCACAGACATCACAAAGAAGAGAAAAAAAAGGTGCTTACCTGTAACTATGGTCCTTTGAGTGGTAATGTGTGAACTCACACAACCCTTCTTCCTATCTACTGCAATTATCAGTATAATATTTCCCTTTTTGTTTTGTACACTCTCTGGCTTTTCTTCACAAACGAAGATTCAGGAAGGACTCATCCCGCGCTTTCTGCAAGCGCGCTGATGACTAAAAAGGCCAATCCGAGATAAACAAGTCCGGTTGCAAAAAGCACAGCAGAAGGTCTCCTTGGGTGATGTTTTTGGGTTGTGATTCTTTCTGCGTTGTCGTTTCTCTTCAAGACTTGTTCGTCGTGAGTTCTCAAATAAGGCTGCAGCATTGTGGATAGTGCGTCTCCATGCCTCCCGATGTGAGGCCAGGGCGGACCACTGTTGGTGATCAATTTGGCCAAGCCTGAGATGTTGTTTCAGGGAGTCTTTGTATCGCTTTTTTGGAGCGCCCCTCTTACGCTGACCCGTGGTGAGTTCACCGTAGAGTAGTATTTTTGGGAGGCGATGGTCCTCCATCCTAGAAACGTGCCCTGCCCAGCGCAGCTGTGTTCTCAATATCATGGCCTCAATGCTGGTGATCCCTGCTTGCTCAAGGACAGCAACATTCGTCACATAGTCAGTCCAGTGTATATTTAGGATTGTGCATAGACAGCGCTGATGAAAGCGCTCGAGGAGTCGTAGGTGGTAGCGATAGGTGACCCATGTTTCAGATCCATAAAGGAGGATAGACAGTACGATGGCTCTATACACACTGATTTTTGTGCTTTGCCTCAGGTGTTTATTGCTCCAGACTCTTTTGTGAAGTCTTGCAAATGCACTATATGCCTTTGCTAATCTGTGATCGATCTCTTTGTCAATCTTGGCATCTGAGGAGATAATGCTTCCCAGGTAGGTGAACTGCTGAACGGACTTGAGCACTGATTTGCCGACGGCAATGTGGGGATGGTGGTGTTCGTCCTGTGGTGCAGGCTGGTAAAGAACTTCTGTTTTCTTCAGGTTGACTTCTAGCCCAAACAGCTCTGCAGCTGTTGCAAAGCAGGATGTTAGGTGCTGCAGAGCTGCTTCTGTGTGGGCAACAAGGGCAGCATCATCGGCGAAGAGCAGCTCACGGACTAGATAGTTTAGAGTCTTAGTGTGAGCCCTCAGATGGCTTAAGTTAAACAAGCTACCATCAGTACGGTAGTGTATATAGATGCCGTCGTCTTCTTCAAGCTCTGCCATAGCCCTTTGGAGCATCGTGCTAAAGAAGATTGTAAATAAAGTTGGTGCAAGAACACAACCTTGCTTCACTCCATTAGTTATTAGAAAGGGCTCTGAAAGAGCATCGCCATATCTGACTTGACCACGCTCTCCCTCGTGTAGCAAGATAATCATTTTAAGGAATTTGGGGGGACATCCTAGTCTTTCCAGGATCTGCCACAGACCTTTTCTACTTACAGTGTCAAAGGCTTTGGTGAGGTCGACAAATGTTACATAGAGACCCTTGTTCTGCTCCCTACATTTTTCTTGCAATTGCCTAAGTGCAAATACCATGTCTGTAGTACTCCTATTGGCTCTGAAGCCACATTGGCTTTCAGGGAGAAGTTCTTCTGCAATAGCAGGAACTAACCTGTTCAGGAGTATCCTTGCAAGGATTTTTCCAGCAATAGAGAGCAGTGTTATGCCTCGATAGTTTGAGCAATCGGATTTTGCTCCTTTTTTCTTGTACAGGGTGATGATGACTGCATCTCGGAGGTCTGATGGCAGTTCCCCTTTTTCCCAGCAATTCACAAGGAATTCGTGGAATTTTTCGTGGAGTGCATGACCTCCGTGTTTCCAAACTTCAGGTGGGATTCCATCAATCCCAGCTGCCTTGCCATTTTTCATCTGCTGTATGGCCTTAAGGGTCTCTTCCAAAGTGGGAGCTATGTCCAATTCATTTTTCATTGGTTTTTGTATCATATATTGGATAGCTGAGGCTTGGACTACTCGGTTGGCGCTAAAGAGACTTTGAAAATGTTCAGCCCAACGATTCAGGATGGAGGCTTTATCAGTAATTAATGTTTGACCATCTGTACTGTATACGGAGCTCTGGACCTGATAAGTAGGTCCAAACACTGCTTTAAGAGCTTCATAAAATCCTCTATGATCACCCAGATCTGCACAGCGTTGTGTCTTTTCTGCTATATTGATCCACCACTTGTTCTGCATGTCTCGGAGTTTTTGTTGTAGTTTGCTACATGTGAGGCGGAAAGCTGCTTTTCTTACATGACAGGTTGGCTGGGCGAGGTATGCCTGGTGAGCAGCTCTCTTCCTTGCCAACAGCTCCTGGATCTCTTGGTTGTTTTCATCAAACCAGTCTTGATTTTTCTTGTGGGAGAAGCCAAGGGATTCTTCTGCAGACTGGAGGATACTGTTTTTGATATGTTGCCAAAGCACTGTAGGAGAAGGATCTGTAGGATGGTCTTCAAGTTTCGTTTGTAGATTTGCCTGGAAGTTGTCTCTCATGGTAGCTTGTTGAAGATTGTTGACTTGGAGTCTCTTCTTTAAGATGCCACCCCTCTTAGGTTTGAACTTAAGATGAAGATTTAGTTTACATCTGACAAGGCGATGATCTGTTTGGCATTCTGCACTGGGCATCACTCGGGTATGACGGACATCACGAATGTCTCTCTGACGGACTAGAACATAGTCAATGAGGTGCCAGTGTTTGGATCGGGGATGCATCCAGGTTGTCTTCAAGCTATCTTTCTGCTGAAAGATTGTGTTTGTAATAGTCAGCTGTTGTTCTGCACAGAACTCTAGCAGGAGGCGTCCGTTATCATTGCAATTTCCAACACCATGCTTGCCTAAGACACCTTTCTAGGCTTCGGAGTTCTTTCCTACTCTGGCATTGAAGTCACCAAGGATAATAGTTTTATCTTCTACAGGGACTTTTTGTATGAGTTGGCGTAGGTCTGTGTAGAATTTGTCTTTCTCTACAGGGTCAGCTTGCATAGTTGGGGCATATATACTAAAGAGAACAACATGTGGGAGGCGTAAGGAAATAATGCGATCAGAGTGTCCTGTTGGCAAGGTTTCGAGTTTGGAGGCAATGGAGTTTTTAATCATAAAGCCTACTCCTGACAGATGTTTTTCGGTTTTGGGTTTGCCAGACCAGTAAAGTGTGTAGCCGGCGCCATGTTCTTTAAGGCTGCCTTCCTCATGGAAGCGAACTTCACTAAGAGCAGCGATGTCAATATTGAGCCGTGATAGTTCAAGGGCTATTAGGGCAGAACGACGCTCAGGCCGTCCACTATCTTCAGAGTCTTGCATGGTTCTGATGTTCCAGCATGCAAGTGTCAGTTTATTTACACCTTTGGAGGCCGGTGTGTGCCTTTGTTTCTTTGCCTTGGTTTGACCGCATCAGAAGATTCCCGTTGGCCGCGGCTAGCCAACCAGGTAGTTGGGGATGAGCTTTTTTTAGGCCACCTTTTCTAGGCCCCTCTCCATATGGAGCAAGCAGTGCTCTCCTTAAAAAAGGCTGCTTGGTCGTTCAGAATGCTGCCGAACAAGACTGTCATCTCCCGGGTCAGGCTTGAGCGACCAATGTCCTGAACCGCCTGCATGCAGGGTTGGGGCTGCGGCTTCCAGTGCATCTTTACACCTGCCGGTTTCGTCCCTCGCCAGTCGCTACAGGGCTTTTTTGGAAATGGATTTGTCCTTCGAGCCTGTGCAATGGATTTTTCTGGTGGAGCGCAGCGTGCACAGAACTGGCCTCACCCTTTAAACCAGAGAGTCATCTGCCGTGGCCTTGCAAGCATGGACGTGGCAGTGAGGTCCTCGGGCCGTAGGTTTGATTAGAGTTTCCTTCTCTTAGATGGTTGACCTTACAGGGTTGGACGAGCACCATCTGCCCGGGTTTGGGATTGGAGTTTTCCTTCTCCTAGGACGGTTGCCACAAGGCTAGAGAGCCCATCCTGCCCTTTGACGCTCTTTGTCAGACCCTTCGGTTTTGACCTGTCTGGCATGGGAGACCCTACCAGTGGCTATTATGCCACCGCCAGCATAGCTCAAAACATCATTAGGGTACGCAAGCCTCTCTCCCACGACAAGGGGGCGTCAGTGGAGAGAGGTTTGAACACTACAGCATACTTAAAACTGAGGGGGAAACCTTGCCTAGAGTATGCTGTTAGGTCCCTCCCCAAACACTTTGCTCAACTCTAGAAAATCCTGACTAGCTCTGCACAGGGGCAGAAGAATCCTTATGTGTGTTTGCAGCTCACCCCTCAGTAAATCACAATTGTAGGTGAACTGCCTGTTTTTTAATTGGCTGATTCTAGTGGAGACAGTAGGGCACCACATTGGTGTATGGTTGTTTGGCTGAACCCTTAATTTGAACTACAGTTGGCCCTCCACATTTGCTTGGGTTAGGGGCACAGGACAAAAATGGAAAAACTATGAATATCTCTGGGTCCCCTAAACCATATTTAACACACAAAAAAGTACCATCTGCAGATTCAACCCACCATGGATGCCTTTGAGGGTTCCTTTGCAATGCAGAAGTGGGCAGCTGGTAGGGCTTGCTGCTGCTGCTACCCTACACCATTTTTTATACAGACTAATAATAATAATAGTAATAATAATAATAAAATTTATTTATACCTCGCCCCTCTGTTAAAACAATCGGGGCGACTTAAAGTCTTGCTACACATTCACAATCTTTCTCAGTCTCATGAGGCTTGCAGTTCCTGTTAAAAATGGCACAGGGTAGCAGCGGCAGTGGCAGCTAATAATCCGTGAATAATCAAATCCGCAGATGTTAAACCCGCAAATGTGGGGGCCTGACTGTATTCATCTTTTTTTCTATACCACTGTTGTTTCAGATTCAACAGCTATTTTCAAATAATAATTCATACTCTGTTTTGATTAAAGAAGAGTTTTTAAAACTTTGGTTTGATTCGACTCCCTGGTTCAAAGGCTTTACTATCTGTTTACAAAGTGCTATTATGTTTATCATTCTCAGAGAATATCTAGAATACACATGGGAATTAGAATATAATGTCCAGTTCTCAGAAGAACAATGAGAAGATGCTTGGAAACAAAACTGAAATGATAACTAGGGATTCAGCTAATGCAAATATTACAATTCAAAATTTGAGAGTAGAATTTGCATTGTATATCTTATTTTTTAAAAAGCTGTCTTTCAAAGTTAGACTTTGAACTTTCTGGCACCTGGCAACTTAGATATGAGGAAATATGAAACATCATAGTTAGCAGTCAGTTGTCAAATACTAAATACCATCATTTGTCAACGATCATGTACTCGCAGATCCAATATTGAGATATTGCAGATCCAATATTGAGAAGAGCTAGTTATCACACTAAATTATTAGGTAGTGTGTTATGAATGAGCCTTAGCAAGTCTGTGGCTTACAGACTTCCTCACCTGCCTCTTGTGTAGGGAGCAATTTAGAAGTTTTTCCTTCTGTTTAGTTTAATCAGAGCTTGTTACATTGTTTAGACCAACAAACTGTGATTATTGTTAAACATGGCTAGTTTGAAACAACCAAATCTAGAACTGTATATAGAGGAAAAGTTTATGGAGAGTGCCTGATGTTGAATAGTTAGCCCTACCCAAGCAACCCCATACCATGTTCTCATGACTGTCCATTGATTCTCTGGAGGGGAGTTCCGGATGTGTTGGAAGTTATAATCCAATGCATTTGGAGAATGCCATGTTGGGTTAAACTAAGCATTTCATATTTAGTCATTCAGAAGTAGGACAGATCCAGTGTGTTCTGCCTTAGTAAATAATTTGATCAAAAGACATAGAAAGTCTTGAATGAGAAACATAGAAATATCGAACAACAATGGGCCCTCGGTATCTGTAGGTTTGGTATCCACGGATTTGAGTAACCGCAGATTTAAATGAAGAAATAGTTTTTTAAAAAATGACTTGTGATCAACTGCACCAGGCTGAGAAGTGGTCCCAGGGTAGTAGCGGAGGCTGTGGCGGCAAGGCCTGGGTACCAGGCATGCATGCTTCCTGCTTCAGCTGTGGTGATGCTGCTTTTTCCTTCAAAAGAAACAAGCTGCAGTAGTCGTGCTCCCTGCAGAAAACACGAAGAATGTGCGCCTGGTGATTGGGGCTTATGCCCCCCCACCTTGGCTGATGGTAGTCAATCCCACAAAGGGGTTAGCGCGGGAGGCAGATGTGGCAAGCACCTAGCGATCAAGTCTTGACAACTTTCCCTGCTTATCTGATGGAAGTCAGTATCATTTGTTCATGAGCAAGAGCACCACTGCCACTGCTCGCCATGTCCTTCAGAAGCTGCTTGCCGCACTGTGATTGGTGGTGGCAGCGAGTATCTTCTTCAGGGACATGGCATTTGGTGGCAGGCACTCCTGCTTGTTCATTCGCAAGTGAGAGCATCAATGTGGCCATTCACCATGACCTGTGCAAGCTGCTTACTGCGTTGTGATTGATGAGTGAGTGGCGTCTTCAGGACATGGTGATTGGTGGCAGGAGCAGGTGATCCTGCTCATTTGTTCATGAGCAAGAGCACCGCTGACACCATTTGCTGTGTCCTGGGGAAGCTGCTTGCTGTCTGCAGTTGGCGATGGCAGTGAGTGGCTTCTTCAGGCCATTGGTGGTGGAGGTGAGAGAGAGCTGCAGCCAAAGCCTTTCCGCAGTAACCTCCAGAGAGCTGCAGCCAATGCCTGGCCTGGGATCACTTCTTGGCCTGGCTGCAGTCAGTGTCAGGAAGTACAGTAATTTTAAATAGGGTCTTGAGCATCCATGTCTTTGGTATCTGCGAGCGGTCCTGGAACCAAACCCCCACGGATATCAAGGGCCCACTGTATTAGCTAAATTCAGGTAACTATGAATGGATATAAGGGTGGGATACTTTGTGTATAAATTAATACTTTAGTCACTTGACAACAATAAGGGAACAAAATTGCCTCCTTTTAGCTTAATTTCTGAAACATCAAATGTATGATTGGTAATGTATGAGCATTTGCTTTGATATCTTCTAAATTGTAATTGAAGCTGTTCAGGAAGAGTTGTGTTTCACACGTCCTTAGGGTAGCAGTTTGGTAGCCTGAACCATAAGGATAATTGAAACCAAAGTACTCTTATTTGTAATAGTCCATTAAGCTTGAGGCTGGAAATAGCCTAGGGAAGTGTGAGACAGATTTTTTTGGACAAGTGCACTTACTTTTGTGCCAGCAATGCTTCTGGATTTTCTCCTTTGGTTTCTAAGGAATTCATTCTGGATTATAGATATAGACCAGTGGTTCCCAAACTTATTTGGCCTACCGCCCCCTTTCCAGAAAAAATATTACTCAGCGCTCCCTGGAAATTAATTAAAAAAAATTAATAGCAATTAAACAGAAGGATATATGTATTAATGTTTCTACCTTTTTCATAAAATATAGTAAAGAAAGATGTAAATTAGAAACATTGAAGTTTGAAATTATGAAACTATTTATTGAACTCAAAATAGAAAGGGAATATAAAAAAAGTTAAAACATTCAAAATCATCTTAATGAGAAGGATGAAACTGGTATGCTGCTACCAGTTTAGTAATCCTTGGCTCTATTTTTGTCAGCAGTAATCTTAAATCACCGCTATTGACTATTTGCAATTGGTTTCTTTTCTTTGTTAATAAATTGGTTACCGCACTGAATCCACGTTCCACTAAATATGATGAAGGAAATGCAAGTAAGAACTTTTGAATTACAGCCCATATTTCAGGATAAGCCGTAGGGATCTCATTTTGCAGCCAGAATTGTTGGTAGCCGCTTTTGAATTTAAATTTGAATTATCATTTGTAGTTACTTCCATTAGTTCTTCTTGTAACTGTGGAGATTCTTCTGTGCTTGCACTTGAGAAAGGATCCAAAATCTAATCAGGTATGTTCAGTTTCAAAATATCATCAGATCGTTGATTACAATCTGAATGGAGAGCATCCAAGTGCTCACAATAAGAAAGTATATCTTCATCTTTTTTTCCTGCTCCTGATAAATTTGGGAACTGGCTGAATTCCCCTCGCCCAAAATTTCATAAGTACAGAAGAAGTTTTGTCACAAATGCAGAAATAACAGATTTTGTTTTTATGAAAACAAGTGAAATTGAAATTCAGTTCATTACCTTGAAGCTGAAGATTGCTTTCATTAAATTTTTGAAACAAGTCGGTCAAGTAAGCAATGTCACTTTTGGATTAAATTAAATTGGATCGTAAAGCATCATTTTTACCTTTCAAGAACTCCAGCACCGAGTTAAACAGCTTGTAAAACATATCTAAACAGGCATCCTTTGACAACCAACGAATTTCTGTATGAAGCAACAAACGATTAAATTCTTCATCATTTTCAATACAGAGCTGTTTACATAATCTCTCATTCAATGATTTGCTTCTGATTGTGTTGATAGCTTTAATTACATATTGTAATGAATTATGTAGGCATGCACTTAGATTTTTGGCAACTAGATGTTGGCGATGGATGATACAGTGTACTGTGAATGCATTCGGCACCTCCTTTTTTAAATATGCAAGAAAACCCCTGTAGCACCCTACCATCGCTGGAGCACCATCTGTGGCTACTGATAAGATATTACTCAGAGATATTTCTTTTTCTTTAAAAAACTCATCTAATGCATGAAATATTGATTCTCCTTTAGTATCAGTTTGCAAATATTTAGCAAATAATAATTCTTGGCAAATTTGTTCTTCCTTTGTGAACTGCACGTATGCTAAAAGTAAAGCTTCATTTCCTGACAAAGGTGACTCATCAAGTTGAATAGAAAACCGAGATGTTTTTAAATAGCCACACAATGAATCTTCAACATCTTGAGCCATTTCATCAATTCTTCTTTGCACTATATTATTGCTCAACAAAATTTTCTTGATAATATCAGATGCTGACTTGTATAGCACAGTACGTATTACTTCACTTATAGAATCATAGAATCATAGAATTGTAGAGTTGGAAGAGACCACGAGGGCCATCCAGTAGCTGGTATAATTAGTTCTTCACCAATAGTATGAGGTTTTCCCAATTTGGCAATCATAAACGAAATATTGTAAGAAGCAAGCAAGCCATCGCCATCTTGTGTAGTTGTGGTTGAAGAGTTTTGCCAGTGTCGGTTGTTTGATAAATTTTTCTTTTAGTGTTCGAAAATAAAATAAATCCTTATCTTTTTTATCACCATGAATTTTAGTCAAATGTTCTTGTAGTCTGGAGGCTTCATAGCTTTGTTTGATAAAACTTTCTGGCAAATCAGGCACATTGGTAATGTATTGTTTACAGGCAACTCAATAAAGCCATATTTCAAATATTTGATATTATATTGTCTGCATTTTTTCTTTGGTTGAGCCATGATTATCTGTAGAAAAAATAAAATTTTTATGGAGGCATTTTTAATTAATTTTTTTTTGTAATTTTTTGAAATATTTTTTTAAAAAACAAACTAAAATAAATACTAATGAAATAAACATGATATTATTAATTGTAAAGTGCATATAATTATTACAAAATAAATAATACTCACCAATTATAGTCGCACTATTTGTTAGTTAACTTTAACTTGTTACAATATCACAACAATCTAATTTAGGACTTTTTTGGATGGAGAAATACACCGCAAGAAGGCTCGTCCCTTTTGCGACGCTGCTGCGCGGCAGGGGGGGGCGTTTTGTATGACTCAGTCCCCCTGCCGATTCTGTTCCAGTACAGATTGCAGCTCCAGCGTCATATTTGGCCGCTTCTTAATCACGGAAGTTGACCGTGATTAAGAAACAGCCAAATATGACGCTGCAGCTGCGATCTGTACCGGAACAGAATCGGCAGGGGGACGGCATTATAAGAAACGTTCCCCCCCCGCCGCGCAGCAGCGTCGCAAGAGGGACGCCCCTTCTTGCGGTGTATTTTTCCGTCTGAAAAAGTCCTCAGAGTTATATTACGCCGTAATTTCCCCATAATAATTACGGGAAATCTCCTGATTCCCCATAATAATTACGGGAAATCTCCTGATTCATGTGGTGCCCACCAAAATCTGCTGGTAGTACTGCCAGTAGCCAGTACTGCCTCTGCCGTTCCAGGCTTTGGTCTTACGATTGACCAATCGCACGAGTCGCAGTTGCCCGCAGCAATGTTCGTAGTGCTCACGTGTTTTGGAATGACAATTCAGTGGCACCACATGAACAATAGCAGTACGCAATTGCACATACCTCAATGCAAGTGAGGGAGTATGCGGGAACCGAGCCAATGTCCAGTACGTTGTTCAAAGAAAAATTAAGTGTTATGAGCAGAATATATAAATCTTTTTTTTAAAATCTTCTTTTATGTTTTCACCGCCCCCTTACAGTTATTGATCGCCCCAAATGCACCTGTGGCCATCACCACCCCCCTGGATCGCTGCAGTGCCCACCAGGGGGAGGTAGCGCCCACTTTTGCAGTCACTGATATAGACTATAGGATCCATAAGATGAAGAAAGGTCTGGTGTATGTCACTAAAAGTATTCTGTAGTATGCTAGGGTAGCTATGGGTTTGCAAAATTCAGTTCTGCTTAAATTGGCTAATCAACTGAAATTAGATCACAGGCACACTACTAAAACCTATGATTAATTAAAATATGCATATAAAAATAACTGGCTGTATTAATATGTGGTGGGTTTGTTTGTTTTTGCCTGTTAAAAGGAATAAATCTGTATTTCTAGAAGATTTGAGAATCAAGATACTGGTCTACGTTTTTAATTATATCTTATTGTGTGTTTGAAGGTATTGGACATGATGGCACATGGAGGTGCTCTTGTGAGAAAGATGTGATAGGATCTCATAAATGCTTTGATTTTTTTCCTCTGGATCCAGCTGGTCACAATTGTTGGAGGGTTTGTAATCCAGTTGAAAAGCATACAGGATCAGCTTTCAGGAAGCCATTTAAGGAATTGTTTAAAAATGTACATTATTTAAAATTGTTTAAAAATGTACATTAAAGTTAATGTGAAGTAGAAGGATTTCATAGCTGGTGTCCATAGATTTTCCTTGGTTTTTTTTCTGGGCTGTGAGGCTGTGTTCTGGAATAGTTTCTTTCTGACGTTTCACCTGCATCTGTGGCTGGCATCTTCAGAGAATGGTTGGGTAGGAGTGTATATGGAGTTTATATGGTTAGTTTCTGGGTATAGAAATGCAAGGCTCATTAATGTCTCTTTGGCTAACGGTTGGTTGATGGGCCATTATCTTCTGGAACTCCTCCTGTCCCTGGGTGGAATTCCTTTGTAAGTGCTGAGTTTTAATCCTATTGTTCTTCAAAACTGGGAGCCACAGTTTGTTTACTTTGAGGGTTTCTTCTTTCCTGTTGAAGTTGTCCAGGTGTTTGTGGATTTCAATAGCTTCTCTGTGCATTCTGACATGCTAGCTGTTGGCCTGGTCCAGAATTTCTGTATTTTTAAATAGCATTTTGTGTCCAGGTTGGTTTATCACCTGTTCTGCTACTGCTGATTTTTCTGGCTGGCCCAGTCTGCAGTGTCTCTCATGTTTTCTTGATTTGTGTTTGCACACTGCGTTTAGTGGTCCCTGTGTAAACTTGTCCACAGCTGCATGGTATGCGGTAAACTCCTGCAGCTGTGAGAGGGTCTCTTTTGTCTCTTTTGTCCTTCGCTGAGCGTAGCATTTCTTGGACTTTCTTGGTTGGTGTGTAGATTGTTTGGAGGTTTTGTTTCCTCATCAGTTTCCTTATTCTGTCTGTGACTCCTTTGATGTATGGTAAAAATATCTTCCCTTTGGGTAGCTGTTTTTCTTTTTCATTCCTGTGGTTTTTTTCTCGGTCTGGCTGCTCTTGTGATGTCTGATCAGGAGTAACCATTATCCTGTAGGGCCCAGTTTAGGTGCCTCAGTTCGTCCTCCAGGTAGTGGGTTCGCAGATCCTTTTTGCACGGTCTACCAATGGAATGGCCTGCCGGATGAGATCCGTCAATTGACATCTTTGGACAGCTTCAAAAAGGCTGTCAGGACGGATCTCTTCTGGCAGGCCTTTCCAGAATAGATTATCCTGGCCTCGGGACCCCCCTCCTTCAGGAGAGTCCCCACAGCCTCTTTTGTTAACACAACTGAATATCTCTGGGGATCTACTACTATTGTTAAATATATATATGTGTTTTATTAAGTGTGCTAATTGTTGTTTTAATTTGTAATTTGATTTAATAACTTTTTAACGGGGGGAAGGGAGTATACTGTTTTACTTTGTATGGTGTTTTAATGTTGTTAACCACCCTGATTGGGTTACCAATGGGTGGTATATAAATAATAATAATAATAATAATAATAATGCTTCTTTTTTGTCCTGGGTGATGATTGGAGTTCTTGTGTAGGTATCTGTCTCTGTGTGTGGGTTTTCTGTATACCTTGTGGCCTAGGCATTGGTTTGGTTTGCGGATGACTAGGACATCCAAGAATGGCAGTGTTCCTTCATTCTCCTTTTCCATCATGAATTGGATATTTGGGTGGATGCTGTTCAGGTGGTTCAGGAATGAGACCAATCTTCTCCGTGGTTCTATATGGTGAAAGTGTCATCTACCTTTTGGAACCATGTTGTGGGCTTTTTGGTGTTGTTTCCAGGGCTTGCTTTTCAAAATGTGCCATGTAAAAGTTTGCTATCACCGGGCTCAGGGGGCTGCCTATGGCTAACCCATCTATCTGTTCGTAGAATTCGTTATCCCACTGGAAGTAGCTTGGGGTGAGGCAGTGTTTAAACAAGGCTGTGATGTCCTCAGGAAATATTTGATCTTCTTCATGGTCTGTGAATTCACACAGTTGGATAATTCTTGCACCTGCGCAGAGCATTCGGAACCTTTAGGAATCGCTAGGATGACTTTTGGCGGTAGCCCCGCCCATCCCAACTGTCGCTCTGAGGGGTTGCCTCCTATTCCCCTCAGTTCCTTTTCATCTACCAAGCGAGCAGCATGCTTAGGAACTTAGCTCTTGTTGGATCACTGGACTTTCAGTTTTGACTTGGATATTCTCTGGCTACGGTTGCTTCTTGTGTGTTTTGGACTTGTTTTCTTTGATCAGACTGATTTTAGCTTGCCTTCTGGAGTATTCATGATTGTTTGCCCCATCCTCGGACTCTGTTTGCTATCGGCTGTCGACGACCAGGACTGAACTTGACAATTCTGTGAGGTGAAATGGCCTCTAAACTGACTCCTTTTAAACGGTGTACGATATGCCAGGCTAAATTGCCTAATTTTGATGGCCATTCAAAGTGCCTGATTTGTTTGGGGGAGTCCCACCATGTGGAGTCATGCCCACATTGCAAGGCATTTATCCTGCAAGCTAGAAAGCAGAGAATGACTCGTTTTCGAACCTTTCTATATGAACAGGCACTGGTGCCTTACACTATGCCTCCAATGGGTGTTTTGGCGACTTTAACAAAGGCCTTTTCCTCTGTATCTGTGGTCGGGTCCACTTCCAGTTGGCGAAGAGGATGGTCAACATCGAGGAGTCCGTCAAAAAGACATAGAGCTCATTCCATCAGTCCATCCCGACGTGAAACTGGGGCTCCTGTGCATGAAATGGAGGCGTCGGTTTCGAGACCTCCAGTTATTGACTCGTCGGTATCGAGGGACCAAGATTGGGGTCGAGATGATCCCGAGTTAAGGGGTGCTTCGCTTTCAAGTGGCGATTGGAAGACCACTGATTCTGAAAAAGGTCACTCTTCTTCAAGGCCATCAGAGAGTAAAGAGAAAGGCTCATCTGCTTCATCCCATGTTGAGAAACAAGAAGAAAAAGAAAACGAGGCACTCCTCCCTGAGACCATCCTCATCGAAAGATGTCTTAAAATACAAGACAGAGGCTCTCAGGTGAATGTTGAGATTCATCAACTATCTGAAGGGGAGATCTTGTCGTCACCTCAATGCAGAACTCATTCACCTCTTCTGGTGGGTTCCAGAGAGGAGCTTCTGACTGGAAATACCTCCAAGGGTTAACCTATAGTGGCACATTCTCAATCAAGCTCGGGTTCTCCTTCAACTTCTCGGCTACGGCTTACTCCATCGTTCTGGGCATTGGACACCATGCAGACCTATGGTGCATTTGATGTGGCTACTTCTTTGACAGAGTTCCCATCACCTCCGATTTGGGTGCATACTACCACCGTTGACCAACGAAGTTCCCTTACTTTGCCTGTTATAGGAGAGAGTCACTATTTTCGTTCTCCGAGTTTATCGTATCATCTCATGGACCTAATGCCAACTTTTCCAGACCATTCTTCTCTCAGGAAGCATGTGACGAGGGACAGTGAGAGCCAAGTCACACCGTCTAGGGTTCTTCAATGAGATTCCAGAGGATGTTCTACCTCCATCCCAGCCATTGCCTCTGTTACTGGTGGATATAGCTTCTCCACCTCCACGCCGTACCGAGTCTCTCAGGCCACGATCTCATAGTCATTCGGGTTCTTCTTGTTCCTCGTCTGGCAGTAGCTACTCTCCATACATACATGTAATGCCCTTGCCTCCACCAGAATTGCTTGATGAAGACTCATCTTCTCCGACTGATGACATCCTATCCTTTTCGGAGCAGATGGTGAGAATGGCCCATGCCTTGGATATTAAGGTTGAGGAGAAGCAATCGGACCCAATTGATCCAAGATATCATCATATAAAGTCGAAGGCCCCGCCAGTACCGAACATTCCTGTGTTGCCGTCTTTGCTGAAACTTACCCAAGGGTCCTGGGAGAACCCCTCGTCGTTACCATCGACATCAAAGAGAATTGATCGTCTGTACCAAATTGCTGGGGACGATATATCATGGCTTAGAGAGCATCAAAAGCTGAATTCTGTCATTGTTGAGGCGTCACAGCACAGGAGACAACGGCGTTCTCAGTCTACACTGGCTGATCCAGAGGGTTGTAAACTAGATATTCTGGGCAAGAAACTATTCATCTGCAGCCCTCACTTTTCGTATTTCGAACTACGCAGCCTGTATGGGGACGTAAAAACAAGTGTTGTGGGAGAGGATGTCTACATTCCTCCAGGATCTCCCAGAAGACCAGAAGAGAATTGCACTGGCTATTCAAATGGAGGCTCAAAATTTAGCAGGCCAACAGATGAATTCAGCTCACCGTGTTGCAGACTGTGCAGCCAAATCCATCGTAGGTTCGGTATCCCTGCAACGCCATGCCTGGCTGAGGTCTTCAGGTCTGACACCTCAAGCCTATACAACCATTAGAAGATATGCCGTTTGATCATGCAGGTCTCTTCAATCAATCTACGGATGATAAATTAGAGTTCACCCCCAAAATGTGCAACACGGCACGCAGATACAGTATGCCATCCTCATCCACTTGGTATAGAGGTCAGTCGGTGTGGCAGGGGTCTCAGCAATCCTACCAGTACCAAAAGGGTTATTTTCAACAGTCTTCTCGCCGACATAGATTTTCTTCGCAGTCTTCTGCCTCCTCAGTGAGATCGCATGTACCCGCCTCTTGGTACAGATCCAACCTCAAACAACACTCTAAAGACCAATCCAAGCATCGATTCTGATTTTTGCTCCTTTCCTCTTTCTGTAGACACTGCTCTTCGGAGATCGCCTGGCTCAGTTTCATTCAGTTTTGTCCAGCATAACGACAGATCAGTGGGTACTCTGTATCATCAAAACTGGTTATTGGATTGAATTTGAAGAGTACCCTCCTACAGGTCGAATCTGAGCTACTTCCCCGTCACCATCTCTCCTCGAGGAGATTCAGACACTGCTTCAGAAGGGTCTGATCGAAACGGTGAGTCCGGATTGCAAACTTCACTGCTTTTTCTTGAGGTATTGCCTGGTGACCAAGAAGGATGGCAGTCTCCAACCAATTCTGGATCTTTGAGGAGTCAACAGCTACATCGTACTGAGGAAGTTCCTTATGGTCACTCTTGCATCTATTTTTCCACTTCTTCACAGAGGAGACTGGTTTGCAACCATCGACCTAAAGGATGCTTATTTTCATGTGGGGATGCACCCAGAACATCGGTGCTTTCTGGCAGTTCAAGTTGAAGACGATGCTTTTCAATTTTGTGTCCTCCAGTTTGGACTGGCGACAGCACCGAGAGTGTTCACAAAATGCATGGCAGTGGTTGCGGCTTTTTTTTGGCAGCAGGGAATCGTTGGGAATCGTTGTGTATCCCTACATAGACAATTGGCTCCTGGTGGTGGAGTCACGAATTCACCTTATCGACGACATTTCCTTCACCTTGAGTCTCCTAGACTCATTGGGCCTCATCGTGAATTTCGACAAGTCACACCTTGAGCCAACTCAGAATGTTCAATTCATAGGTGCTGTGCTGGATTCACCGACTGCTATGGCTTATCTTCCAGAAGCCCGCTTCAAGATGCTGAAGCGATTGCTGTATCGATGCCAATGCTCAAGGAGGATCTCGGCCCATACTGTTCAGGTTTTTCTGGGGCATATGGCCTCCATGGTTGCGGTAACACCACTGGCAAGGTTACGGTTCCGAACTCTGCAAGCCTGGTTCTTCTCTGAGTTCGACCCACTTGTGGACCCACCAGGCAAGCTACTCACCATGCTGAGAGTGGTGCAGAGGTCGTTGAACTGGTGGCTGGCACCTGAGCAAGTGTTAGCTGGTCTTCCCTTTCAACCCCCAGATTCTCAAGTGACAGTCACCACGCGCGCATCCATGATGGGATGGGGAGCGCATCTCGACCACTATGTTGTACAAAGAACCTGGTCCGCAGTGGAGAGCTGTCTCCACATCAATGCTTTGGAGCTACTAGCGATTCAAAAAGCCCTGACTTCTTTCGACATTCTGCTGTGGGGGAAATCCGTCCTGCTTGTTACCAACAACACATCGGTTATGTCCTACCTGAACAAGCAAGGGGGGACAAAGTCCTCCACATTACTTACAATCACATTAGAGATTTGGAACTGGTGTGTACAGAGGAATATTCATCTCTAGTCCATCCATCTACCTGGAGAGGAAAATACTCTTGCAGATGGACTCAGCCGGTCGAATTCTATGGTGCATGATTGGATGCTGCACCGTACCGAAGCTCACGTTCTTTATTGGAGTTGGGGCTGCCCAGAGATAGACCTGTTTGCATCTCCAATCAACTCACAGTGCTGAGAATTCTGCACTTGAACCCGTGCGAGGGGGTCATTAGGGAACACTTTTCAGTACCAATGGAACGGACCTCTTCTCCCCCTTTTCCACTGCTCATGAGAACTGTGTCCAAGTTATGTCGAGACAGGTCAAATGCAATCCTGATTACTCGCTGCTGGCCTCGACAGCCTTGGTTCGGCCCTCTTCTATTCCTGGCCCGACATCGGTACTGTCCTCTTCTGATCCGCACGGATCTTCTAACCATGCAAAAGGGGAGAATCTGCCACCTGGACTTGGCAACGTTGAAGCTGACGGCATAGAGAATCAGCCCATAAGACCTGATGATACAGATACTCAACCTGAGAGTATCCATACTGGTCTTTCTTCTGCTGTGCAGTGTGTGGTTGCAGCCTCTCTCCGTATGTCTACAGGAAGATCATGTGCATATAAGTGGTAGAGATTTCAATCGTTCCTGTTAGAAAAAGGTTGGTCTGTACTCACTGCTAACGTTCCGTCTGTTCTTGAGTTTCTCCTGCATTTATCTGGTTTGGGACTCTCATTTTCCTCATTTAAATGTTATTTGGCAGCGATCTCAACTGAGTTTCAGGCTATGGGGTGACCGTCTCCTTTTAGAGATCCCTTGGTGAAGAAGTTTCTTCATTGATACCTGAATCTCCATCCACCGATGAAGGAACCGACACCAGGGTGGAGTCTGGAATTGGTGCTGTCACAACTCTCTAAAAGCCCATTTGAACTGATGGCCACAGCGGATCTTCATCTGTTGTCATGGAAGACTGCTTTTTTTTTGTGGCAATCACGTCGGCTAGAAGAGCTGGTGAACTATGTGCGTTGAGGTCTGACTTCCCATACCTTCTGTTTCACAAGCATAAGGTGGTGCTGAAGCCTGATATCTCTTTTCTGCCTAAAGTGGTTTCGAGTTTCCACCTCAACCAACCAGTTGTGCTGCCTACACTGATGCAGAATCCCTCAGACAAGTTTGAGAGAACTCTTCACAACCTTGATGTGCATCAATCCTTGGCCTTCTACATGGATCGTACTTCCTCATTTAGGAAGACGCCAAAGTTGTTTGTTGCTTATGGACATAGCAAGAAAAGTAACCCGATATCTCCACAGAGATTCTCCAAATGGGTGGTGTCGGCCATCACGCTGTCATATGAACTGGCTAAAAAGCCCTTACCTGCGAGGGTTAGAGGACATTCTACTAGAGCAGTTGCTTCATCAACCACCTTTTTAGCTAGTGTTCCACTTGAGACTGTGTGCATGGCTACAACCTGGTCCACTCCTTTAACATTTATTGCTCACTACAGGTTGGACACTAGATCGAGGACTGAGGCGGCTTTTGGGAAGGCCGTGCTTCCCTCAACCATTCAGTGATTCTTCATTGCTCTTGCCATTCAGTGATGCTTCTTTGCTCTTGCCATGCTAAGTAAGCTGTTGTTGCATTGTTTTGTCTTATATTTGAGAATGAGATGTTTATTTCTTTGACAGGTTATTTTGCCTAATACAATTAACCTATAGTTTACTGCACATGCTTGTCATTTCTTCATTTGTTTATTGAAATTCGCCTGGGAGCATGACATACCCTCCTCCTAGGGTTAAGCTAGCTAGTCTACCCAACTGTATGTATTCACAGAGACCACAAAGAAGATGGTCAGGTTGCTTACCTGTAACCATAGATCTTCGAGTGGTCTTCTGTGAATTCACACAGGCCCGCCCATCCTCCCCTCTATGTCCTGTTTTATCTTTCAAGTTCTATGATGCTGCTACTTGCAGCGTCCTTTATGGAACTGAGGGGAATAGGCGGCAACACCTCAGAGCGACGGTTAGGATGGGCGGGGCTACCACCAGAAGTCTGCCTAGCAATTCCAGAAGGTTCTGAATGCTCTGCACAGGTGCAGGAATTACCCAACTGTGTGAATTCACAGAAGACCACTCGAAGATCTATAGTTACAGGTAAGCAACCTGATCTTGTATGAGTACCATGGTGTCCATTATGGGGACTTTGGTGAACAAGGAGACAACATCAAAACTAATCAGTCTGTCTCCAGGTTTCAGTTCAATGTTGTTGATTTTTTTCTATGAAGTGAGCTGAGTCTTTGATGTAGTGAGGGGTTTGTCCTATGTGGGTTTGTCATTGTGTTCCGATATGTGGATGACAGTTTCACCATTTGGAACCACGGAGAAGAAGATTTGGTCTCATTCCTGAACCATCTGAACAGCATCCACCCAAATATCCAGTTCACAATGGAAAAAGAGAAGGAAGGAACACTGCCATTCTTGGATGTCCTAGTCATCCGCAAACCAAACCAATGGCTAGGCCACAAGGTATACAGAAAACCCACACATACGACAGATACCTACACAAGAACTCCAATCATCACCCAGGACAAAAAAGAAGCACAATAAAAACATTGGTAGACCGTGCAAAAAGATCTGTGAACCCCACTACCTGGAGGATGAACTGAGGCACCTAAACTGGGCCCTACAGGCTGATGGTTACTCTAGATCAGACATCACAAAAGCAGCCAGACCAAGAAAAAACCACAGGAATGAAGAAGAAAAACAGCCACCGAAAGGGAAGGTATTTTTACCATACATCAAAGGAGTCACAGACAGAATAGGGAAACTGATGAGGAAAAAAGACCTCCAAACAATCTACAAACAAACCAAGAAAATCCAAGAAATGCTTTGCTCAGCAAAGGACAAAAGAGACCCTCTCACACCTGCAGGAGTTTACCGCATACCATGCAGCTGTGGACAAATTTACATAGGGACCACTAAACACAGTGTGTAAACACAAATCAAGAAAACATGAGAGACTCTGCAGACTGGGCCAGCCAGAAAAATCAGCAGTAGCAGAACATATTATATACCAACCTGGACACAAAATGCTATTTAAAAACACAGAAATTCTGGACCAGGCCAACAGCTAGCATGTCATAATGCACAGAGAAGCTATTGAAATCCACAAACACCTGGACAACTTCAATAGGAAAGAAGAAACCTTAAAAGTAAACAAACTCTGGCTCCCAGTTTTGAAGAACAATAGAATCAAAACTCAGCACTTACAAAGGAATTCCACCCAGGGACAGGGGAGTTCCAGCAGATAATAGCCCATCAACCAACCATTAGCCAAAGAGACACTAACGAGCCTTGCATTTCTATACCCAGAAACTAACCATTCAGTTACACAAATTTACATATCCTCCCCAACAGGGGTTCACAGCATATAAATGCCACATACACGCCTACCCAACCATTCTGTGAAGATGCCAGCCACAGATGTAGGTGAAACATCAGAAAGAAACTATTCCAGAACACGGCCTCACAGTCCGGAAAAAAATCAAGGAAAATCTATATATTAAAATTAGTTTTAATTGTGTCCAGAAGGCAATCGGTAGTAAATACAGATGTTGTAACACTGATGTAATTTACTTTCAGTGATCTGCTTATATTGGCTAAACGTTCGTAGAATCATTAGGCACAATGAATGTTTTGGAGAAAACTAGTAATACCAGCTATAAAGCTATGAATAATGCCTGTTGCATCCAAATTGTGGAGGTAGAATTCAAAGACATAGCCATGTTAGTCTGGAATATCAGTAAGCAAGGGGATCTTGTAGCACCTTTAAGACTAACTCAGAGAAAGAAGTTGTAGCATAAGGTTTTGTAGACTTGGTCTACTTCCTCAGATGCATGGAGTGTACTGGTACCTGGGAACAGGCCTTACTTATAAGGAGGCTGTTGCATAGCTATAGACATGCAAAACTTTTGATACTACAGTACTTCTTTCTCTCAGTTAGTCTCAAACGTGCTACAAGATCTCCAAAATTGTTGAGGTGTGAGGGCGGTGGAAATATTTGCAGATACAACTGATAAAACATAATCTTTGTCATCACTGCAATTTGTACAATGACAAAAAAAAAAGAGTACTTCAGGTCTGAAGATCTGAGTGAGCTGTATAGTGGGGTGCAAATGCAACCAAAGCCAATTTCCCTTCCTTCTGAAAAACTGCTGATACAGTTAATTTTCCACAACTTTAAAACCTTTGCTGTCTGATTTAATTCATGCCCCCCTCCATTTTGGTTGAAAGTGTTATCCTTTTGACTAAGTCCTGTCATAATCCATGTTGTTGTTTTTGTTGTTGTTATTTGCCTTCAAGTCATTTGCACTTATGGCAACCCTAAGATAAACCTATCATGGCGTCCTTGCAAAAGTGTTCATCCCCACTTTGGCTTTCCCACATTTTGTTTTCAGTTTCACAACCTGGAATTGAAATTGATTTAATTAGCATGGTCACCATGTGAAATACTGAACACTGTGAAGGTGCAAAACAGTTTTATTGGGACATAGCCGTTAACTAAACTTGTTGATGAGTATTCAGCTTTCTGAGTCAGTGTTTGGTAGAAACAGCTTGAGCAGCAATTACATCTGTGAGTCTTCCTGGGTACATCTCAGTCAGTTTCATACATTTGGATTCTACAATTTCTCCATTTTTCTTGGCAAAATTTTAAATTTTCACAGTGTTACATTGGCTTTGTGCTTCATCACTGTCATACTGGAACTTGAACTTCTGCCCCAGTCCCAGGTCTGTTGCAGACTGAAACAGTTTTCCTCTAAAATTGCTGTCAATCCTGGCCACTTCCCCTTTTCTTGATGAGGAAAAGCACAACATAATGTGGGCACCACCATGCTTTACTGTGGGGATTGTGTTCCCAGGGCAGTGAACACTCTCGACTTTGCACTTGTTTTCTGGCAAGACCACAAAGTTCAATTTCAGTCTCATCAGACCAGAAAAACTTTCACCAGAGGTTCGCAGCATCTCCCATTTGCCTTTTTGCAAACTCTGTGTGTTTGATGTGGATTTGTCTCTTCCATAAAGCTCAGTTTCATGGAATGTCCTGGTGACAGTTGTCCAATGCATTATTTCTCCCATCTCAACTGCAGATCTAACTCCCGAGGTGAGAGTTACGTTAAGCTCTTGGTTGCTTCTCTGAGGAGTACCTTCCTTAACCAGTCACCGAGTTTTGGCAGATGGCTTTCTCTAGGCATAATTGCGGTTAATTCATACTATTTCCATTTTTAAAGAAGTGCTTCAGTAATGTTCATAGTTTGGGGATTTTTTAAAATAGTAACCCAATCCTGGTTGTTGGTTTCATACAACTTTATCCTGGATTTGTTTTGATAGCTCCTTGGTCTTCATGACGCTATTTGTTTTTCCTGTGCTCTCCAACAAACTGTGGCACCTTTCAGAAATATAGATATTTAATTAGGGCTTATGTGGTGCTGGAACTGCACACTGGTGGACTCCATTCAACGCCTTCTGGAGATAATGGATTGAGCAAGAGCTATTTAGGCTTGCCACAGTAAAGAGGATGAATACTTAGACAACCAACAAATGCCAATTTGTTATTGTTTACTTTTTTTTGTGCCCAGAATAAAGCTATTTTACTTCTTCACATTGGTGAGTATGCTGTGTCCATCAATGTTGGATATGTGTAGAAATACACTGTTTAAAATATCAGGGTATTTTGTCCCTGTTTAAACATCCACGCTGTACTTCACACGTTAGTGGACAATACAGCCAGTTTAGCAGAGTTCAGAGTTAACACAGCAGCATCTAGCGTCAGAATGTTAGCATACATGTAAAAACACTGCTTAGTAAGTAACCAAACACCCTTTGTCTTTTCCCAAGTTGTTTAACTACCAAAATAACCACTCAAGACTCAAGAGTTAGTTTTAAAAGTACAAAAACTTCTTTACTCACAGTTTAGAGAACTCATTGGTGGCAGGAAACAAAAACACCATCAAAACAGACTAAAACTAGTTAAAAATACTTAAAAACTACATTGTTACAAGTCTATATTCAGGACACCCCTTTCGGGGTCCTCTGACTTCAAAGGTCCATGAGGATTGTAAAGGATCATGGCTTCTGGAAACAAAGAACACTCAGACACTCCCCCTTCATCCCAGATTGCCCAATAGTAAAACTTTAGGAAGTTACATCAGCTCATCTCATATGCCTTCTCAGTTAACCCTTCAATAGCAAAACCATTTCCACTTATTGGACTGCAAACTATATTTTCCAACAATCAAGTGGTAACAATTCCAGTTATATCTGTTTCAACTGCGGGTTGTAACAGAACATAATACAGGTCATACACAAACCCTACACCCCGGTGCATGGTACCAGTACCTATGATTTCAGTTATCCATTGTTCAAAAAATGTGGTATCTCTAGGTTCTTCTAGGTCCTCCAGCATGACTCTATGGCAATTTCCAGTAGAAGTTACCATAGAGTCACATTGGAACTGCCTAGAGAGGCATCCTCTCTAGGCATTTCCTTGGTCCTCCATCACAACTCTATGGTAACTTCCACCAAAAGTTCTATTTGATTTGACCAGTTTCAAGTAGTTCTGGTAAGTCTAGGCACATATCCTCCACAGATACGGTGGGCGACCTGTATGGAAAATTCAAAAGTGGTATGTGTGTTAATACTTCTGCGAGACACTGTAAATTGTACTGTTATAAAAGTGTTCATTGTTTTTGTCAGTGGGCACTCCATTTTGTTCATCTCCGCACTATGTCTACATGCTCTCTTCCAGGGTGTTCTTTCTTGACAGCAGAGAAACTGAGGGAAAGCACAAATATGAAATTTTAAAACCACTCCTTTGAGTCCTGTAAACACTTTCAAAATGTTTTTGGAGTAATTTGTGGATGAAGCTCAGGAAGACTGGAACAACACTTCTTTTCATTCTTTTCTTTCTGTAATAATTGCCAGGAAGCAGAAGAGAAAGCCCTTTGACCCTCTTCTTTCAAACTCAGTCACATGTATCCTGTAATGTTGTGCCATGGTCATTTAAGAGAATGTTAATAACAATAGCCAGAATTTATACCATACAGTAAAGCATTCAGAGTGCTTCACATACATTACCTTGTTTTAATTCTTTCAGTAACCTTGTATGGTAGGTCAGCTGCACTGTTCTATGATGGAAGATGAGAAGGGCCAAGGTTGATGGAGTGACTTGGCTAAGGCCAGCTATTGGGTTTATGGCAGATTTGAGATGCAAACTAGGGATGTCCTGACCTCTAGTGCAGTTGCTTTGCCAGTGTGTTACTCTACCTCAGTATTTTCACAATAAATGTATAAATCACAGGAGGCAGCCACTCAGGCACATGCCAGACATCTGTGCCCAGTTGGTGTTCTTTGGCACATTACCCAGGTGCACATTAAGTTGTGCATCTGCCTTTCCTGTTTTACTCATTTATTTCTGTGAGCACTGATGTAACATCACTGTAATGGCAGCATATGCAACTGCCAAGTAAAATGTGATGAAGGACCACAAAATTTCAAGAGAAGACACCGTTACAGTTGAACCCCCCCCCATCCCCCATGACAGCAGTGGTGGTGACAGAGAAGTGGGCATTGTGGGCTTTTGTAGCAGGTGGGCTTCCTTTATGCCCTTAATTAAAAGCTGTTGCTTCTGCTCTTTGACACACATCTTCTTGGTGCCACACCTCCAGGGAAATTGGCTGTGAAATCTGCTTAATGAGTGAATTCACACTGTGTTACAGTTAGGCATCCTTTCCTCAGTTAATTTATAAGTGATTCCTGCAGAGAGGCTAAATAAGAAAAAAAAGTTCTCTTATTTGTTGCTTGTCTCAAGTTTCTAACAAAAGCAGATATATTGCTGTAGTACTTGATGCTTAAAAATAACTACCCCCTTTACATTGGTGACTGTTGTACATCAGCCATTGTGACTGTTGGTTTTAAACCTGAGCTTTCTCCTTTCACAGTTTCCTTTGAGTTAAAAGAATAACTACCTGTTCCGTAAGCAGTGCAGGGAGCTTGTCAGAAGGATGTGGTTTTGTTAATGTGTTTCTAATAAAACACAAAGCTTTTGGTGAATTGTTGATTGCAAGAAAAATCTCAATTTTCTTATCAGAGTGAAAACCTGGACAGTATGGTAACCATACCAGACATCAAGCTTCACAGCAACCCTTCAGCTTTCAACGTTTATTGCAATGTGCGGCATTGTGTGCTGGAATGGCAAAAAAGGGAAACCTCAGTGGCTTTGGCTTCAAAAAATACAGTGCAGAGTGGTGATTCTGATAGTGAAGAGGAGGAGGAAGCTAAAGAACCACCTATCAAGCTTCCAAAGGTAAACAAATCCTGAGCAGTGTGTGTTGAGTTGCCATGCTATTAGCATCATACTCTTTGAAATGCTCTGTCACACAGAATTCATAGCATCTTTTCTCTAATGGGAGTTATTCTTCTGCATTTTAGATCATTGAAGTTGGACTATGTGAGGTGTTTGAACTTATCAAAGAAACAAGATTTTCTCACCCATCTCTTTGTTTAAGAAGTCTGCAGGCCCTGCTTAATGTGCTTCAAGGACAGCAACCAGAAGGTCTCCAGTCGGAACCTCCTGAGGTTCTAGGTAATGTTCCCTGCAATTTAATTCTGATTTTCAAAACAGCAAATGTTGGTAATATTTATCACAGATCATGGAAAGCATATTTGGTATCTGACAGTAAGTATTTGGGTAGTCAATAAATAAATAACTATTTCTTTGACTGCTCACAACTTAATGCGAATAGATAAAAACAGCAACAAGAATAGAAGCTAAAGAAGAAAGAGGACAAGCAAATCTAAAACAAATCAGAAACTGCAACATTATTGTAGCCCTGTTTGTGAGAAAGTTGTCTGCTTGGAGTAATATTGTGTTTGCTCTGTTAATATTCCCCCACCCCCCGGTCTTCTTGCAAAGATAAAAGCCAACAGAATAACAGATACACATTTTTAACGTTGCTGATTGTATGAACTACATAAAATTGACATGCTTCCTTCTGAGTTAGTGCATCTATATGATTAAATTCATCTGTATGATTAAATGTAAAGAAGATCTCTTAATGTTTGAAAAGAATTGTATTCAGATCAATTTAAATGATATACAACAGGCACATGAAAGCCACTGACAGCCACTGTTGTGTTTATATTAGGTATATTCTAATTACAACAATAATATTGTAACAAAAACAAGTTTTAATGGCACATTGATGTTTTTTAATCCTCCTATAATTGCTGCAGAACAGTAGTGGGATTAAGTTGCTTTTTCTTATTTGAGGCATGTGCATTCTAATGTCAGTATTCAAACAAATATAAAGCATGGGATTTTATACATATAAACCTAACCATTATTGCACTGATTGCAACTGTTATTTGTCACACCCTAGGTAGTAAGACAAAACACTTTTAATATGACACGGTGAGGTGTTTTAAATTGTTCTGTTGTGAATTGAACACTAGTGCGTAGCAGACAGAAATCTTGTGTCACATAAATGTGTCACTGACAGTATATCCTTTATCAACTGTGTATTTCCATGGTTGGAAATTTAACAATTGAAAAACAGTGTGTCATGTTTGAAATTGTGGATTCTTTGTAGTACACTCGTCCCTTTCTATTTACATATTTCCCTTTTGTGGTTTTGTGTATTCACGTATTTGATTAAACTCTCTGAGCCTACTCCATGCTGGCAGACTCTGAAGGAAGGACCACCCCCTGCTCTCTCTTCGGAGGGGATTTCCACTGTGTCAGGGAAAGCAGAGGGTGATGGGGCTTCTTTCAGACTCTCAGGGCATGGATCCTTGGAGCTGCAGGAAAGAGTCTCTTCAGTAGAGCTTTTGAGGTTTCCCTGCCATGATGGGGTGGGGGTGGGGGGAAACAGGGCTCCCCCAGCATGGATTAAGCCCTGGCATGGACTCTGCAGGGCAGAAAGTGATTAGAAAGGATGACGCTTGGGGTCTCTTCAAACTCTGTGATTCTATGATTGTGTCTTCCTGCAGGGCAGAAGGGATTTGGACTAGATGACCCTCGGGGTCTCTTCCAACTCTAGGATTCGAGGATTGTGTATTCCTGCAGGGCAGAGAGGGGATGGACTGGATGGCTGTTGGGGTCTCTTCTAGCTATAATGATTCTATGATTCTATCATGCATGTTCCTGCAGGGCAGAAGGGGGTTGGACTGGATGGTCCCCGGGAGGAAGATACAATTATAGAGTCATAGAGTTTGAAGAGACCCCCAAGAGCCATCTAGTCCAACCCCTCTCTGCCCTGCAGGAATACACAATCCTAGAATTGGAAGAGACCCCAAGGGCCATCTGGTCCAATCCCTCTCTGCCCTGCAGGAATACACAATCCTAGAATTGGAAGAGACCCCAAGGGCCATCTGGTCCAATCCCTCTCTGCCCTGCAGGAATACACAATCCTCAAATCCTAGAGTTAGAAGAGACCCCAAGGGCCATCTAGTCCAACTCTCTTTTGCCCTGCAGGAACAGAGTTGGAAGAGACCCCAAGGGCCATCCTGTCCAACCCCTTTCTGCCCTACAGAGACCATGCCAAGATTTAATCCATGCAGGGGGAACCTGAAAGAAGCCCCATTTCTTCCCCCCACACCCCGTCATGGCAGGGAAACCTCAAAAGCTCCACTGAAGAAACAGTGATGTGTGCTGTTCCCTGCAGCTCCAAGAAACCATGCCAGGGCTTAATCCATGCCCTGAGAGCCTGAAAGAAGCCCCCGACCTTGTGTAAGTTGACCCAGGCTTTTTAGGTCTTTTTTTGGTTTTGTTTTGCATACTTTTTTATTCATTTTTTTCCAATTTCGAGGTGGTGTTCTGCCCCTAACCCCCCTCAAAAAGGAAGGGACGACTGTACATCATGGATGCTATTGGGTTCCTTGAAAAATTGAGAGCAATTGAGAGTAAATTTAAATAGGAGCTTCCAGGACACATTATGACATTGTTGCCTGCTTCATTTGGTCACGTCATCAACAAAGTTACAGTCTTGCAATACATGAATACTTGGGCTGGGTTGGTTTTGTTTTATTTTGTTTGGGTTTTTTTTTGTAGTGTTCTGACAGCCTCTATCTACTTTATGTAAGTAACATTTTGTTTTATCTTTAGAATCTCTGTTCCAGCTTCTTCTAGAAATAACTGTTCGGAGTACTGGGATGAATGACAGTACTGGTCAGTCTTTGACAGCACTTTCCTGCGCTTGCCTCTTCAGTCTTGTAGCTGCATGGGGAGAAACAGGAAGAACGCTTCAGGCAATCTCGGCTATCCTTACCAACAATGGGAGCCATGCTTGTCAAACTATCCAGGTATTTTATCAAAGGAACCCTGCCTTTAGATTATAGTGTTGCCTGAATATACACATCAGTATCTGGCCTCAATCTCAACGGGTCACTTGGTATTTCCCAAATCAGAGATGAACACTTGGAGTGTTAAGAGTCATATTGGAAATACTGTGAGACAGAAGGTTACAGATAGTTCATTTCAGCAGTGTAATTTATCTAAGTATAGCCTATGGTTTTCATGAATTTGACATATGTCACAAAATTGACAGATACAGCTCATCCTATTCTGAAGAGTCCAGAGGGAAATGCCTCAGTCAATTCTTGAGAAATTGTAGTGTCTCTACTTAGATAGCCTAAGCTGAAATGTAGTGGCTTGGATCCAAAGAAAAATGTGACTGGTTCCAAGTGCCCTAGGGAATTCTGGTATAAATGTTTTGAAACCGAGGAAAGATTGTGAACTAGGAAAAAGTAAAAACAAAAATTCCATGGAGCATGCCCCAGCCCTTGGGCATTCTTAAAGCAGATCTTGGAATCCTAGCCATAATAAATTCAGACTTATGAGTAGTTGCTTCCTTGTTTGGAACCACTATTTCCGGCTTCTACTAAAAGTTCTAGTTTTTTGGATTCTAAGAGGAGCATTAGGCATTGTAAGAAATGCTGGCTTGTAGATGTTTTGCATTTTTTCTTTTTTGTGCATTTCCTATGAAATCCAAACGGAAAATAGTGAAAGGGAGTTATGCAAACTATAGGTCCATCTGATGTGGATGTGTATATATTATATATTCGTGTATAAGTCAAAAAATATTGACCAAAAATTGACCCAAAAAACCTAGGTCGACTTATCCACAAGTCAGTGCTGAAAGCTGATGACGACATGGCCTGGATGAGTTCTGTGCTCCCTGCCATTTTGGGTGCTTGAGGTGGAGTGGAGTAGAAGCAGCAGCCGTTTTTAATAGGGGCTTATTGTATAAGCCTCATGAAGCTTCACAGCCTCTCTGCAAGCCTTGCAAGGTGAGGCTTATACAGTAAGCACTTACTAAAAATGGCTGCCACGAATGTGAGGTGAGGCTTATTCAGTAAATGCTTATTGAATATGGCTGCTGCCACTCTGCTCCATCTCAGGCACCCAAAATGTTGGGCATGCATGCTGCATCTTCAGACTCCCCCACATTGTGCTGAATGCAGGTTGGGCCAAAAAAGAAGTTTTGGGAAGGAGGGAGGACTGCCTTTCTTTCTCCGGTTTGGGCAAGGGAGGGGTAATGGGGTAGGAGTGCTGCTTTCAACCCCTGCCGTACCAAGAGGGGCATTTCGCCTCTGCCTCTTGTCACTGCCTTCATGCTGGGCAGATGCAGGTTGCTTTCCTTGCTCTTCTCCCATCCACCCCCTTTTAGGCCGTATTCTTATACCTTTTCCTCATTTATATTCCTTTCCCTATATGTATTTGTATAGATATAGACATTTTAAGATCAGCAATACAATTTACACCCCCCCCAATTGTAATCCCTCAGATAAACAGATCCTCTCCTTCTCTTTAGCTCTTTCTGAGTTTGTTCCCTCTATGCATTTTTAAAAGGAGAGGAAAAGATTTGTTTGTTACATGCTCCTAAGTTTTACCCTCAACTTATCCACAGATCATTGCAAAATCCATCATTCTGTCACCAAAACCTGCCCTCGAGTTATATATAAGGTTGACTTATACTTGAATATATACGGTAGTCTTTTCTCAAATGTTTCAAAAAAGAGAAGTGTAAACAGTTATGCATCTGCTTGTCATTGCTGCTAGATCTAAAGTTTCTCTAGAAAGCTTTCAGACTATAAAGATGGCTCACAAACTGCATGTCTTATTTGTTTATTGATGTTATTAAACTGCCCTTCAGTTTTGTTCTCAAGGTGACTAAATAAAGTGACATAGTTAAAATGTGTAGCAGAGTTTAAAGCAGAAAATCTGAAGGGGCAGCAGATTTAATGGAGAATCATGAAACAAAGCAAAAATAGCTTAAGAGTTGTTTCTCAACTATTCAATGCACTTCAATCCCAAACATGATCAAAAGAAGTAAACAGTCCTGAACTAGGTGGAACTTCTGAGTATAAAACAGTCTATAATGTGTTAAATATGTTATTAGCTGCTTTGAGTCTCATTACTGGGAGAAAGATCAGATATAAATGAATATAATAATAATAATAATAATAATAATATAGAGTTTGTAAATAATTTTGGGAAAGGGAGCATGATGAAGGTGCATTTAATTTTAATTCTTGCTCAAAACAAATGAGCGGTCGTTTTCTGTACGTGGCATTAATTCCTCTTCTACGTCCCAATGGGTAAAATATGGTAACAATAATGTATTGTACATCTAGTAATGTATAGTAGTAATATGTTACTAATTGGCACAGAAAGTTAGTAACTTTTTAGGTTATTCTTTTGTCATCCCTGCCCCCATTTTAACATTGCTGGTTTAATGTTGTTTCTAATGATAAATTGTACAGTAATTGTGTATTTTTTCCCTATATTTAGGTGCCAACTATCTTAAATTCCCTCCAAAGAAGTGTACAAGCAGTTTTGGTGGGCAAAATACAAATCCAAGATTGGTTTAGCAATGGGATTAAGAAAGCTGCCCTAATGCACAAGTGGTCATTGAAGGAAATTTCTGTAGATGAGGATGACCAGTGTCTCCTTCAGAGTGATGGTTACTTCTTGTATTTATTATGCAAAGATGGACTATACAAAATTGGCTCTGGCTACAGTGGAACCGTCAGGGTAATGCATATTTTGAGCTTGAACTATTGATTGATATTTCTACAGAACTTTAAAGTGAATAATAATACTTGCTTATATTGGAGATTTAATTAATTTAATTATGTAAAAGCTACCAACTAGTTTTCTTCACTTAAATTGTTTTTCTTGTTGTGCCATTTGTTTATAAATTGCCTCTTCAATAATTTGTATGATAATTTTGCAACAGGGTCATATATATAATTCTACGTCTCGCATCAGAAACAGGAAAGAGAAGAAATCTTGGTTGGGTTATGCTCAGGTAGGCAAAATAATTTAAAGCTACACGACGAAAGTTAATTTGAAATTAAATGTGTATATGTTTGCACAGGCTAACATGGGTTAGGATATAAAATTACAGATTTGATTTCTGTACATGGAAGGTGTTTCCATCTGATTTTCGTGGATCTCTCTCACTCTCAGTTCCCTCCAGACCCCAACGCACCCCATAGCTAACCCCATTCAAGAGTGCCCCTGAACCTCTGTGTAGTATTTTAGGAGTTGTGAAGGGCTGCCATGGGGAAGATCAGCTAGGGAAATCTGCTCTGCTATCACAGTTGCATGTGCCAAACTCTGTCAGAGTAAATGGAAAAAAAGCAGTATCTTTCATTAGTTCTAAAGCTTTAGTTCTAAAATAAAATTAAAAAAAAAACATATATGGTGGTGCCCCATACATAGGGCTACTCATACAAATTAATGTTGTATAGTTGTTGTTTTTTAATGGTCAATGATTATTTATCTTGAATACCTTTAAAAAAAGCCACAACCAGAATCTTCAGAACTTCCATGATATGACCGCATTTAATTCAATTTTTTGGCAGCATGATTTCTGAAGTGGTCTGCTGTTTAGCAGATTTTACTTTCAGTACATTGTTATTTGTTCTTTGGTGTTCATACTGGCATAAGAGGGTTTATATGGTTGGTAACTACATGTCAAGCCTGCTGCATATAGAGAGTTGCCATAGGGAGCAATCTTTATGTGGCAGCTTAATTTTGTATGACTTCACTTATAATTTCATTTTCTAGCCATTTGATTGTCTGTATTGCAATCAAATGTTTACCTCAAGAGGTAAACATCTGATCTTGGGTAAGCAGTGGGATGTCAGTTTTCTAGGCTAAATGCTTCACTCATAACACTTGCAGGATTTTCACTTCGTCTAGCATTGTGCTCCTCTCAGCTGTTGTGTGTAGGACACATTTAGGTTCACTAAACATATTTTTGCTAAACATTGCTGATGACTACTACCTACGGGAATAAGTCAGTCTAACTCTGATGGAAATATAAATAAAGTGAGAAACATTCCTAACCTTGGAGTGTATTTGCCTTCATATTGCTTCACATGGCACTGAACTGTTCCTATAATGATATCATCTTGTTATTATAGATTTGATGAGCATTATGGTGCCATGCAAGTGTGATGATGTGTCCAGCTTTTTGTGGTTGTGATTGCATTAGGATTACTTTAAAGTAGTCAATCTGTTAAAGACAGCATGTATGCACATGTAACAAAGCATGCACCCATGTTATCAAATTTTTGTGGTGGTTTCAAAAGTGGTAGATGAGAAAAGGCCCAAGTGACAATATGTTTTGGTAATATGAATGTGCTTTTGAAAATGTCATGGTCTTTTCCGGGTATTTTTACAGGGTTATTTGTTATATAGAGATGTGAACAACCATAGCATGACAGCCATAAGAATAAATCCCGAATCACTGGAGCAAGATGGCACAGTAACTTTACCAGGTATGGAAAAGCAGATTGATTATTAGGGAACAATCAAGACTGATTATGAGAAAATTTATTATTTGGAAGATTTAAAAAATGTGATATGTTTAACTTTCCTAGAATAATACTGGAAATTACTTAGCCAGAGGATGTCTGATTTAAGTCAAGATGATTAATGGCTGACTTAAGTCAAATTAGAGCATAGAAAATGCAAAAGTAACTGTGATACATCATTTGATGACATGTTTTACTGCCTTTCATTGAAAAGCAAAAGACATTTCAAAGCCCATCTTTCAGCATTCTGTATATGATTGTCTCTTTCTTTCTTTCTTTCTTTCTTTCTTTCTTTCTTTCTTTCTTTTGTTCTTTGGTCAATGCATAAGTGTTAATAAAATGGCATATTCATATTGCCATAAACTATAGGGTTTTGTAAAACCTACTGACAGCTCTACAGTCAGCTTGTGGAATGGCAACACCTGGAAACACTTCAACAAACTCAGAGGGTAACAGCAGCAGTCTCTATATGACAGAATGGGGTCTGTTATCCCTGGTTTTTATGTTTGTTTTGAAAATGCTGTTTGGCAGAGCCCTGGAAGATCAAAGCTGTTGAATCCCATCCTGGATCCAAACCCCGATAATTTCAGCATGTTGCTGACTCTGCAGTGCGCAGCCCTGGATATTGTTTTGAATGAATACATATGCAGTTCCACAGACAGCTGTGATCTTGTGCAGCAGCCATTTGCAGAGAGCTTGTTTTAATGACAGAGTTGTTGCTGATCTTGCTCTTATATGCATGGATGTAGGTGTAGTCTCTCTAAAGCAGAAGTGGGAATAACTGGTCCTCCAGGTGGCACAGGACTTCACCTCCTATCAGATGTCGCCACCATAGTCGATGGTGAAGGATAGTGGAAGTTGCAGTCCAATAACACCTAGAAAGCCACATGTTCCATATTGTAGCTCTAAAGACAGGGTAGAATTGTTCCATATTGTATCTCTAAAGAGAGGGTAGAATCCATTGTTGGCTGGCCAGAAGCCTTTTCACCTGTTCAGCATTTTAAATGATTTCAATTTTAAAGTGTAATTGTTGTAGCTAGCCAGGGATGAAGGTCTGAGATTTTTTAGCATTCAAATTTTAACCCGTAGGGAAATATCCACTGTCTCTGAACCCATAGGGGTCACTCCTGAATGAACTAGGGATCAACAGGCTCACAGAACTCTTTGGTATATTGTTCAGCTGTGAGCTTTTACTGGTTTGCAATAGAAGCTAGATAGGTCAGGCACAACCTTGAATGTGGTTTCAAGGGATTGTTGGATTATGGATTAATATAGACTGGCCTCCCATGACAGACAGTAAACAAGACAAGGAGGTGATTGCTTTATTGTAGTGTATTGTTTATGTAGCCCCATAAATATAGGTGGCTAAGGAAAAGTAATTTGAGCAAGCAGCTTTGAGGAACATAGTATCAACCGGTGAATTTTCAAGGAGGGACTTGAAAACAGGCAACAGGTAATAGTACCACGTACGTGTCTGAAAAGAAACTTGAGGCATAATGGATGGGATAACAGGTTGAAGAAGAGAGATTTATTTTGTATGTGGACCATGCTTAGACATGAGTAAATGGTGGCCTAGCTAGCTCCAATATGGGAGACAAGCTGTGGGGAAGCAGTTTGGCAATATATAATAGCGCTTGAAGGCTGTGTGACTACTAGGAGCCAAGAAGGAAAACTGATACTCTGCTGACACAGGAAATTTTGCCTGCAGCAGGTGCTTACTGTGCCTAAATTTCTGAATGGCAGGATCACAGTATTTTAAAACAAACTCATTGTTAAAATTCAGTGAACATTTATGGCAGGAAGCCCCACTTAGACAGATAAATGGTATATAGATTCTTGGATAACAAAATTAAAACTACTTTTGCTAGGACAGAAATGTTTCAATTTTAACAAGTGACCATATTATCCAAAAACAGCTTATTGTGTCAGCTTTAATGAGGAGAAAATTACTAGTGAATATGAGGTACAGGCCTCTTCAGTAATAAGATAAATATATATGTATGTTTATATGTTCATAATTGTAATGTGTATTATCTAAACTTATAATGTAATTTACAGAAATATTTTGATAGTGTCCTAGAATATTTATGTGCTAAAGTATAATCTGAGCATTTTTCTTACATATAAAACTAACTATCTTTTAATTAAGATGCTACAAGACCATTTTTTCTGTGACAGGTTAACAATTATTTTTTAATTCCTTTCTTTTTATAGTGTTTTTATATACCTGAGTCAGTTATGTATGAGTCACTAGGAAATTTACCCAACATTTCCTGGATGTTAATAATTTTGTTCATCATTCGAATGGAACCAGAGTTTGACTGGGAGCAACTTCAGTTCTTAATATTTTTTTTTCACACCAAGTTTCATGCAAAATGGAGCAAACTCAGCAATTTTTGGGAAGAGAGTCCTGGAAATTTGCCAGTTGGACCTGAACTTTCACAGAAATATTTGGGATGTCAGTGCAAATATAAAATTTCATCAGACGCAGTTCCTAAATGTTCATTCAAGGGCCAAAAAATATAAAAAATTAAAGTGTTTGTTCAAGCAGTAGCCAAAGGAGTTGATGGATTGGGTCTAACAACTTACAACATGCTTTGCTTTAGTATAATTACATAGCATATTAAGTTTTGTGATTGTGGTGAAGCTTGTAGACTTGAATTACATGACAGGCAGGACAGATCATTTAAATGATAGTATCTATTTAGAGAAGGATGGAAGGTTAAAAAAATTGAATTGATAAAGCATAATTGTTTATTCTTTAGATTGCCAGACTGAAGGACAGAACATTCTTTTCACTGATGGAGAGTATATTAATCAGATAGCAGCTTCTAGAGATGTAAGTAGAGTGTCCTTTGATTTTGGTTTTTGGAGTGTATATGTATGAATGTGCGTGTGTATGCACACACATTCACACTTGTGTGCTTGCAAGTGCACAATATTGATTATTGAGTAAATTCAAATTAGATCAGTGGGTGCTGAAGGTCAGAGCACCATTTTGGAGTTTCTGGTGGCGGCAACCAGAAGAGTTAGGGTCACTTTTGGTCACTTTTATAGGTTTGTTTTTTCTTCCTGTTTTGGTGTGATAGGGTTCCCAAACAGTGTTTATTGGACAAAACACACCCCTAGACATTATTTCAGCCCCCTCCAAAGCATTTTTCTGCCATTTAAAAAAATATAACACTGAGATTGGAGGTGGCCCAGAGGTGAAGGGGCACATGGCACCCTCCCAAGGAAGGGTTGCAAGCAGCCCATAAACTGAATGATTCCCACACAGATATTCTGTTCTTCAAACCACCATTCCAGTCCCCCCTTTCACTTCTCTAGTTAGGAAAAGCAAGAGATATTGCATGGTCTAAGAATATATGGGGACCTAAATACCCTAAAAGCACCAGATCCCATCTGGTCTTGGAAGCTAAGCAGAGTCAGCCCTGCCATCTCCTAGATGGGAGACTGCCAATGAATGCTGTAGGCTATATTTCAGAGGAAGGAACTGGTAAAAACCACCTCTGAGTATTCCTTGCCTAAGAAGACCCTATGAAATTTATGGGGTCACCGTAAGTCAACAGGTGACTTGAAGGTGCGTATGCACGCATGTGTGCATGCGTGTGCGCGCACACACACAAGCATTTATTCCCTGTATATTTCATAATTTGGTCCTAAGAAATCTTGTTCTGCATCCAAAATGACAAGAAAAGTCCAGTATTTTGGTGGATACTATTAACATTCATTCACTTGTTTGCAGGGAGGCAATTGTCTTGGGAAGGTATGTGAAAAGCATATAAAAGACCCTAAAGGTTTTGATAGCATTTTAATTCTTCTTAACAAATTGCTTATGTATTTTCTTCTGGATTTAAAAAAGGGAGAGTATTTGAAATGGAATAGTGCCAGAAATCAAGTAAAAAATGGGACTTCTCATTTTACTAACAAAGAAGATAACATACTTTTGTCACCTCATTACATTCTTGAGAAGTACTGCAGGAGACACACCGTTCTAGTTGATTTCCTGTACACTGAGGTGCAACATCCAGCTGCTTCTGAAAAAACAGCAAAACTGGGGATTTCAGCACCTTTCCATAGCTCAATTTTTAGTATCCAAATGTTTAATAATACTCGTTATACACCAACCTGAAAGTGCGGCAAGCATTTTATGAAGTTCAGGTATTATATCTTGTATAAGCGAAACATTGTATTGGTTGTCATGACATCAGGATGTGTGCATAATATATGAAAGCACTTCAGATTATGACTAATATTTCAGCAATGTAGGTTTGGGGGTTTTTTTTGCTTGTATTTATACATTGATTAAGATGAATCATCCTTTTACCCTGCATATATTTTATTTTATGAAACATTCTGTGAGATGGTTGAGAATTCACAGTGCAATTTGGGAGAAGTGGGATTGCACATAGCTTTGTATCAGCAAATATTTAAAGTTGTTGAGATTGGTGTTTTATTTGTTGTAGGATGGCTTTGTGGTTCGAATATTTGCAACAAGTACTGAACCAGTGCTACAGCAAGAACTGCAGCTTAAGCTTGCCAGAAAGTGCTTACATGCTTGTGGTATTTCATTATTTGATCTGGAGAAAGACTTGCACATTATCAGTAAGAAATAACTTTTGTACTCTTGTCTTTATGTTTCAGTAGTCATAGAAAGCATAAAAATAATTTAAAGAAATAGTTATGGTCATAGCATATTGGGAATATACAGCACATCCTTTACTTTGTGTGAGATGTTTCGTACTGAACATTTGATGGAATGCCAACTGTGCAGAATTTGTACTGTGTGTGCACTTGATTTTACTTATTTTTTTTAGTTAATTGCAAACTTTGTACTCACAGGTACAGGGTTTGATGAGGAGTCAGCTGTTCTTGGTGCAGGAAGAGAATTTGCACTCATGAAAACAGCTAGTGGAAAGGTATTGGAAATATTTTTTAGCCAATCAACTCTATAACATAAATTAGATCTTTTTAAAAGTAGAAAAATGTTCTCTTGGTTTTATAAAATAGTATGTTTTGGAATCTGGGCATTATTTTATCATTGGGCCAAACTATATATAAAATCTGTCATGTGTAGCATCTCTCTGACTTCTTTAAAATCCTGATGTTGAGGAAGTCCTGACAGGGGAAGGGAGATTTAAGCAGGAAAAAGTAAGAGAGGAGAAAACAGAAGGATTTAAACAGATTTGTAAGCAAATATTTTAATTTTACTTAAAGTTAAGTAGACTTTTTAAGTATCATTGTGTCAATAATTAGTAGGAGAGTTCTGAAAAGCACTTGCATACATTAATTTGATACTTCATCGGCCCCCCCAGCCCTATTTTAAACACAGAAGAGGAACTTTTGCAAAATGAATACAAATGAGGAAGGACTGAAATATGAAGGCAGCAGTCTCTATGATTCTCTGACATACATAGTTTTTTCTCTGACATTTTCTTGTTTTACAAAACATTACCAAGGAGGCCACAGTCTGCAGTGGAAAACTCAAGGGGATGTGTCTTACTTCTTCCTTTTTCTTTCTGACATTGATCTTTGTACATATCTGTTATATTCAGTCTAACTCTTCAGTGTCCCCTCACTCCCCACAGATTTATTACACTGGGAAATACCAGAGCCTTGGAATCAAACAAGGTGGTCCTTCATCAGGGAAGTGGGTAGAGCTACCAATCACCAAATCTCCAAAGATTGTTCAGTTCTCAGTTGGGCATGATGGTTCCCATGCCTTACTTGTTGCAGAAGATGGAAGCATATTTTTCACAGGCTCAGCAAGTAAAGGAGAAGATGGAGAATCAAGTAGGTTTTGTTAATACTATGATAGGTTGTATCTATGATGTCTGCATTAAGAACTATTACGGACAAATACTACAAAGTTTGTTGAAAAGAAAGATACCTACTGAAGTCCTGTTCCTTCGTTTTAGGGATTACCACCCTCATTCATCTTACTTTCTGGGCTGAAAATGTAATGTAATTCTGTGGGGGGAAACATCTATGTAAAGTGAGGTGGAAAGATTGTTTCTGAAAGATGATACAGTTAGCTCAAATAGACAATCTCAGTGGTATGATCACCATTTTATATGAGCAATGCTGCTTTATATAGAAAAAAACCAAGTTGGTATTGAGAAGAATAAACTATATTTGTATCCATAATTCTTGGTATTGATATTAGAAGCAGAATTAAAATTGTAATATCAAGCATCATCTTCCCACTAGATTTATTAGTCCTTACTTAGGTATGTTTGTCTGCACTGTTTTGTATTCTGTACTGGTGTTAGGAACACTTTACTGTGAGTACATCTTCATGTGTATAAAGGAATAGGTTTTGTTTTGTTACTTTTTTTACGGACATGTTGGAGAAAGGTTGCCCAGTTGGTCATGCTAACAACATAGTTCATTAACTTTCCTACATTAAAAAAAACCTAGAGTTTGGCAGTATTGATTTACTTACAGTAGTAATTGAGTCATAAAATATGTGTGTTATTTTGCATCTGTCTTTGAAAAGAGGAAGAGGGGGAAAGTGCAAGGCTCTTCATTTTCTTACATTGTCAACCCTCATTCTTCCTTTGATTTTAACTTTAAAGATGCAAAAATATCGAGGAAGGGAGTATAATAGATATCCATGTTCTAACTTTAGTTCTTTGAAACATTTAGAGATCAATTATTGTTCTTTGTGATCTTTGTGATTTTATGGAGGCATTCTGCATCTGTACAGAGATCCTCAGAAGCTTCTAGAGCTGTGTTTTGGCAGTAACTCTGCCCCCTTAACCAAATACATATAAACTGTGTGCCTAATCCCAGTTCACCGAATGGTAGGCCTGGAGTAAAGGGTAGGGCATGAAGAGAAGGGTGGGTTGTGTGAATGCACAGATGACCACTCGAAGAATCACAGTTACAGATGTGCAACCTGATCTTCCTCTTTTTAGTTATCTGAGAACAACCATAATCCTCAAATATATTGCTGTTTGTTAAATTCGATTGTCCCTCCGTATCCACGGATTGAAAATATTCTTAAAAAAATAATAATCCAAAAAGCAAACCTTGATTTTGCCATCTTATATAAGGGACACTGTTTTGCTGTGCCACTGCATATAATGAGACTTGAGTATTCACGGATTTTGGTATCCACGGGGGGTCCTGGAACCAAACCCCAGCGAATATAAAGGGACAACTGTACATTTATTTCTTCAGTGTCATGTTAAAACTTACACAATATAACATAACACCTTTTCTTTTCTAGCCAAAAGTAGGAGACAGTCTAAACCTTATAAGCCCAAAAAGATGATCAAGATGGAAGGAAAAATTGTGGTTTATACAGCGTGCAATAATGGGAGTAGTTCTGTCATTTCAAAAGATGGTGAACTGTACATGTTTGGAAAGGATGCTATTTACTCTGACAGCACAAGTAAGTTGGTATTTGAGATGTTTTAAAGCATATGGCACAGTTAACTTGGTAAAGAGAAATGATTTATGGCACATATACAGTTAGCTAGTTGAAAAATGAAAGAATTTAAGCTGTGACAGATAGGAAATGATTATCCTTAAAGGAAATGTGAGCTGTGACAGCTCACATTTGTTGTTGTTGTTGTTCAGTTGTGCTACTGAACATGATTTCCTTTTGGTGTTAATAAAAATTATAGGTAGCTATGTTATTCCATTAGGGGAAAAAACCCAAACCTGTAATAGAATAATTTTTTATGAAGACCAGCTAAAATGTCACAAAGCTTGCTTATAACACAGTACTGTTTTTTACTTGTTATATCCTATTGTTAGTTTGGGTTATTAACAGCCTCTAATTTTTCTGCTCCCAAGATCTAGATATCTCTCACTGTCCTCGAAACAGAAAAGGCAAAAGTTTACCACTCGTGTGTTCATCTTACAGGTTTAGTAACGGATTTGAAAGGCCATTTTGCAACTCAGGTAGCTATGGGCAAAGCTCATACCTGTGTGCTAATGAAGAATGGAGAAGTTTGGACCTTTGGTGTGAATAACAAAGGTCAATGTGGGCGAGACACAGGCTCCATGAGTCAGGGAGGAAAAGGTCAGCACTTTTCTTTCTGTTAATAGTGTTCCTATTCTGTTCCCATTGTTTTTGGCGTTGCAGCATGTTGGTATTAATAACTGTTTTGTCCATGTTTTATTCTTTTTATAGCTTTTCCACTCACTAATTTATATTTGCATATGTATCACCCCACTGAAGCTATATGTCTGAACCAGCACTCTTCCTTCCACCTTACCTGCAGTAGATGTAAATGCTTATCTTTCATCTGACTTTGCAGTCCTAGTTTGTGCTACTTAGTCCAAATAGTGTGCGTACATTGATGTCTGTAGTGTAATGCTAGCACAAGCTACCAAACTCTTCAGTTATTGTGATCTATCCATTATGGTCCTGGAGAGTCCCTACATCCTTGCCTGCCACTGCCCTTACTGTTGGTGGTTCCCAGCTGAATTGTCTTCTGGTCTTGTGGACTTTCCAAACAGAGATGGAGTTCATATGACTCATATTTTTCTGTATTTCGTTCCACAAGGCACCCAATTTTGTTAAAGCACGGTTGTAGGTTTAAGTGTTTTTCATCAAAATAGCTTTCTTTTTCTTCTGACCACTATATATACAATTTTAGACAGGTTTTTCATTACAATGATTAGAAAAATCAGTTTGAACCTGTGTCCCCTCCACCTATGGCCAATTTTTTTTGCTGAACATTCATGGCAAAGTACTACAAACCATTTTAAACAAGCACCATTGGCACTATTTTCTGCCAGATTTCAGTGATGGTTCTGCAGGGTGTGTGTGTGTGCTGTCCACACTGGGCTTTGGGTGTGTGTGTTGAAGTTCAGAGGTACTGAAGCTGCCTACCCCTGCTTAAAGTCATTCAGAGGTCATAGAAGAGAATCTGCAGGACAAGAATGGGAAGATTTTGGTTCTTGATAATTTACTGCTTTATATTGCTCTGGTAAAATAGAAAGTGTAAGAAGTTCAGTCAGTATCAGGTCACTAAGTACTCTGCTGCAAGACTCCCCCCACCCCCAAGTACACAGCAGAACAGATTAGGGAACATTTCCATACATTTTAGAAGCGATTTTTCAAGTTGTGTTTTTCAATGAAGAGCTTTTAACAGGTTACTTCTGTGCATATTTATTCAGAAGTAAATTCCACTATGTCTAATAAGACCTAATCTTTAACAAATGTATTTGGCTGTGTTTTAATGGAGTAACATATAGAATTATTGTTTCCTACACTTAATATACTGTATGATTTCTATATTTCTGTGTTTTGTTGTGCTTCCTTGAATCCCATTTTGGGAGAAAGGTGGGATATAAATCCAATAAATAAATAAAAAATAAATGTGGTTTGAATTATATTTTCCACCTCTTTGGTAGGTTTTGGAGTTGAAAACATGGCAACAGCAATGGATGAAGATTTAGAAGAAGAGCTAGATGAAAAAGATGAGAAATCCATGATGTGCCCACCAGGCATGCATAAATGGAAGCTGGAACAATGTATGGTGTGTACAGTTTGTGGTGATTGCACTGGTTATGGAGCAAGTTGTGTTAGCAGTGGGCGACCTGACAGAGTACCTGGAGGGTAAGTAAAAATGTAAAACATGTAGTAGCACAATATTGTTGTATGTATATCATTTATTTATTTATTAAAAAAGAATTACCCTTATATTTAATGAGGAAGTATTCATGCATATTTTCAGAAGCCGTGACAAACTCCTGCAATTTAGTGATGGTAATAATCTGTAGGAGTAGGGGGGTTGAGGAAATCAATATCAAGTTTTTAGGCTGAAATCCTATGCATAGTTTTCTGTTCATTACAGTCAGTGGGGGTTAGTTCTAAAGAGAAATTAATTGGATTGTTCTGTTAATTTTTCTTTAAAAAGAGGTATGATTGGAAGAATGCATTTTAAGGGAAGTAAGCATATACTTGGCATTTTGTTATGCATGTTTGAATGTATGCCTCCTGTCTCAATTTTCTTGATCTCGGTGGTACTGAATAAGGTAATCCAAACTGAAGAGACATCTAGTTTCAAAGTTATACCTGAATCCGTTTGCAACTTCTTTTTTAAAAGGTAGACCTTATTAATGTATATTCTGACCCATTTTAATTTTTTTAGATATACATTGTATTCCCCCCCCCCCCAGATTTAAATCCTGATTGTCACACAGAAAGGCTCTAAGGTAGATAACAACAGTGTGTATTAAAGATTCAGATGTGAAATGGTAATTGCAAGGATTATTGCCAGTTTTGTCTGAGATATGGAAGAAGCATAACATGAAAAAAAATGATTAAGACCTCAGCTGAAAGAAAAGCTTATAGCTGTGCTCCTAGAATAGTTGTGTGGATGAATGATGTGTTTTCCCTGCAATCAAACATCATTGCTTTCTTTAGAATCTGTGGCTGTGGCTCTGGTGAGTCTGGTTGTGCTGTATGTGGCTGTTGCAAAGCCTGTGCTAGAGAATTGGATGGCCAGGAAGCAAGACAAAGAGGAATCCTGGATGCTGTTAAAGAAATGATACCACTGGACCTTCTGCTAGGTAAGTGATCTGAAACTGGAAGTATTTGAAGGTTTTGTTTGTGCCTGAGCAGCAAGGGTGGTAAGTGAGGCAAGATTTGTATTACTGTGGTATCTCAAGTTTTTCCTTCCCAGGAGACCTTGTGAATCCATGGGCTCCTGCAGAATGGCATGAATGGGCAGCCAATCACGGCTTGGATTAATTGGCTGTCAGGGACAGGAATTTGCATACCGACATGATTTGCAAAGTCTTCAGTTGGGTCTACCTACTCAGCATATAACTGTCATCCTAAGACTGAATCTCTCATTTGGATCTTGAGTGGTTGTCCCACCTCCCCTCCCCTCCCCTCCCGGACTAGGTTTACAATTTGTGGTTATTGTTGGGGAGCACCTTGATATCATTTTGTCTCAATTTTGTCTCAACCACCCAAGGGGATGACGCAGTGAGAATACTCCTTAGGGATATTATCAATGCATCCTTCAGGGAGGGGTCTGTTCCATCCTGTCTGAAGGAAGTGGCAGTTAAGCCGCTCCTGAAAAAGCCTTCCCTGGACTCCTTGGTCAGGAACGACTATAGGCCAGTCTCCTTGCTGCCTTTTTAAAGCAAGGTGATCAAGAGGGCGGTGACTTCCCAACTCCAAGCTGTCTTGGATGAAACCGATTATCTAGATCCATTTCAAACTGGCTTTAGGGATATGGAGTTGAGACTGCCACGGTTGCTCTGGCTGACGACCTCTGCTTGGGTATTGACAGGGGTAGTGTGACCCTGTTGGTGCTCTTGGACCTCTCAGTGGCCTTTGATACAATAGATCATTCCATCCTCTTGGATCGCCTGAGAGGGTTAGGAATTGGAGGCACTGCCTTGCAGTGGTTCCGTTCCTTCCTCTCAGGCAGATCCCAGAGGGTGAGGCTCGAGGACAGCTGTTCTACTAGAATAGAGCTTAATTGTGGCTTCCCTCAGGGCACCATTCTGTCCCTGATGCTATTTAACATTTATATGAAGCTGCTGGGAGAGATCATTTGAAGACATGGAGCGTTGGCTTTGACTTCAGATGGCATCTCTCCTCTCAGTGATTGTCTTAAAGCAGTAATGGACTGGATGAGGAAAAACAAACTGAGACTGAATCCAGACAAAATGGAGGTACTAACAGTTGCGGGCCTGAAACCAGGTCTGAGAATACAACTTCCAATCCTGGACGGAATCACACTCTCCTCCAAGGACTGTGTTCACAGTCTGGGGGTGCTCTTGGATGCATCGCTCCTGATGTCTAAATGTGATGGTCAGGAATGCACGTTATCAACTTCGGCTGCACCCTTTCCAGGAAACCAGGGACCTTGAAACTGTGGTACATGTGCTGGCAACCTCCTGTCTCGATTTCTGTAATGCGCTGTACATGGGGCTACCCTTGTGCTTGACTCATAAACTTCAACTAGTTCAGAACATGGCAGCCAGGTTGATTTCTGATGTTTCCAGAAGAGAGCACTTAACACCTGTGCTAAAAGCTCTCCACTGGCTGCCTATTAGTTTCCGGGCACAGTACAAGATGTTGGTTATGACCTTTAAAGCCCTACATGGCTTGGGTCCAACTTACCCCCGGGACCGCCTGCTCCCGTATGATTCCTCGCAGGCTTCGGTCCTCTGGGAGGAATCTGTTACAACATATGAAAACAAGGCTGTCGGTGACCTCCCATAGGGCCTTCTCTGCTGCCGCTCCCAGATTATGGAATGGCCTGCTGGATGAGATCCGTCTTATTACCACCTTAGACAACTTCAAAAAAGCTATCAAGATGGATCTTTTCTGGCAGGCCTTTCCTGAATAACTATCCCGGCCTGAAGATTTGGCTGTCTTTTTCCCTTTGAGCTGCCATTGAATTTTTTTCTTCTTCTATTTTAATTATTGTATGTTTTTTAATCTTTTCTAATTCAATATTATTTTAAGGGGTGGGTGGGTTAAAGTATTGATGTAATTATGGAGTTTTATAATGTAAGCCGCCCCGATTGCATTGCAGAGGGGTGGGATAGAAATACATTTTATTATTATTATTATTACTATTATTATTATTGGTGGATTGGTCATGGAACTGGACAAAATTAGGGGAAAGATGGCCTGGAGTACCCATTGTCCATCATTAATCAAGGTCCTCTTAAGGCAGGGCTCAGCAAAGTATGGCCCACAGGCCACATATAGTGCACCAGGGCTGTTTTTGTGGCCCCCACGATGCCTGCAAATTTTGTATGTCCCCAAAATACTCTATAGGGGATGTGGCAGGCATTTTAACCACATTTGGAAGCCCCCTGAGCCTCCAGGAGTAAAAAAGAAAAGTGAAATGTTTATACTGTATAATTTTTTTTGGCCGCCAAATACTCTGTAGCATATGTGTGTATGTGTTGGGGGGATTTCTACCATGTTTTGGGTCTCCTGGGCTAATTTAGGCTAAAGAGAGGCATTTTTGAAACAGGAAGTAAACAGGAAGTAACATCTGCTCATTTTTATTATTTATTTATTTATTTATTTATTGTATTTATACCCTGCTCTTCAGCCACAAAGGCTATCAGAGTGGCTTACAAATGGTTAATTTAAATGGTTAATTTTTCTGGTGTTGTTTTTAAAGCCTGTCCTGGGTCTAAAATGGGGCCCAGGAAGCCTCCAAAACATAATGGAAATGCCCCCATGCCCCATAAAGGGCATTTTAGGGTATTTATGGCAAAAAAAAAAATTCTCCATATGCATGGGTGTGGTGTGTGGGTGAGGCTTTCCATGGTCTCCTGGCGGCTGATGTGGCCCATTGGTGATCACAATTAACCACTTCTGTCTTAAGGTACTTTGGGTTGAGGCAGTTACTGATATATCCAGCTTGAGGGTGTGATCTGGCCTCAGTCCCAGGAGAGAGGAGCTACACAGTCGCCTTTAGCCATGTGAAATCCTGGTTCTGCCACTCATTCTTCCAAGACCTGGACTGGCAGGGTTGAAGTTCTATTGGTCAACAATTAGGTTGCTCAATAGTAGTATCCAGATTCCATGGCAAGCTGACCTGTTCTCAGCTGTAGTCAATAAAGTTGTGCCTGTTTATTCCGAGCTAAAGTGTGTCTGTGTCATCACTGAGGATGAACTTTGTGGGTGGAGATCAGGACCTGTATAGGGGGTGGTCAAAAAAACAAGTTGCACCAACTGTTGTTTTTCTCTCTTACTCTTCTTACATTCCTTACTCTTCTCCACTTTCATTCTTCTTCTAGGATCCCAACTTCTGCTAATGGGATGGGGTGTTTTAGACATCCCTTTCCCTTTGTGTCTCCCAGCTCTTCCTGATAGGGGACCTTCCAAAACAGCATGGCATGTGATATTGAGGAGCAGGAAGTGGGAAATGCTAAGAATGTGGGGATTCACACGTGCAAGTTCCACTGTTAGAGCTATCAAGCCTTAGTATACCGCTGTGAGCCACCTTGGTTCCTGTACAAGGAGAAAGGCAGGATATGAATCAGATACATACATACATATACACACATATATAGTTTGAAAGCACCTTAGAAATGTCAGTACAGTTGCCCCTCCACATTCGCGAACTCGGCATACGCGGTTTTGGGAGCCCCCCCCCAAACCGCGACACGGGGCCTCTGGAGGCCCCGTGAAAACCCTGGAAGGGAGGGAGAGGGCCAGGGAGGCCTCCACGGGGCCTTCGGAGACCCGCCGGAGACCCCGTGAAGGCCCTGGGAGGGAGGGGGGAAGGCCCCAGGGAGCGAGGGGGGAGGCCTGGGGAGGGAGGGGGAGGGCCGCGGAGGCCTTCACGGAGCCTTGGAAGGCTCCGTGAAGGCCCCAGGGAGCGAGGGGGGAGACCTGGGGAGGCCTTCACGGAGCCTTGGAAGGCTCCGTGAAGGCCTGGGGAGGGAGGGGGGAGGGCCGCGGAGGCCTCCACGGGGCCTTGGGAGGGTCTCCGAAGGCCCTGTGAAGGCGACTATGGGGCCTCCAGAGGCCCCATGGTCGCTTTGGCGGGGGAAGGGGGGGCAATCAATATTCGTGGTTTTTTGACATTCGCGGGGTCCGTGGAACCTAACCCCCGCGAATGTGAAGGGACAACTGTATATCATACTTACCGTATATTCCGGTGTATAAGATGACCGGGCGTATAAGATGCCCCCCAATTTTTAAGTTAAAATATAGAGTTTGCCCCCCCCCCCAGCCAGCCAGCCAGCTCAGTGGCTGTAGATGATGGAATAGTCTGTGAAATTAAAGGACTGAGAACAGCTAAAAAAGCATGGGATACTTATAAAAATCTCTGTGGTGTTCAATCTTTGGAAAGTAAGGTTGCATTAATAATTAAGTTGATTAATATGAAGCTGGTTAATATGAAACTATCAAATCCCAAATTTTTGAATGAGCACATTAATGATTTTAGAGCCACTTGCAAACTCCTGGAGAGGAAATCCCCCAAAGCTATGCAAATGGGAATCTTCCTGGCAAGTTTACCAAAATACAATGCCATAATAAATACTTTGCAATTAAAGAATGATTTAACTCTGCCAGAAGCTTTTATTCAGATAAGAGAATTTCACCATAGACAAAACTTGATGCAAAATGATAAGTTTGAATCCAGAAATTCTAATTTTAGGCTCACATCATTTTAATGGACTGTTTTTCTTCTCTCCTGAGCTAAATGGAGAGCCATTTAACACTTCAAAGGCAAAGCAGTCATTCTCACAGTAGGGGGAAGGATCTGCTGGGAAAACTGCCCAGGCAATTTTTACACTTCAAAGACAAGGCAGTCATTCTCACAGCAGGGGAAAAGATCTGCTGGGTCTATAAGACGACCCCCCACTTTTGAGGAGATTTTCAAGTGTTAAAAAGCAGTCTTATACGCCAGAATATACTATGTGTTTGTATAGGTGTACTGTAACAAACTAGGAAACTGTATCACACTAGAAAAACTTAGAACGTTTTCTCTCTTTGGTGCAGCTGTCCCCGTGCCAGGTGTTAATATTGAAGAACACCTTCAGTTACGACAAGAAGAAAAGAGGCAGCGTGTGAACAGGAGGCACAGACTGGAGGAAGGAAGAGGTTAGCAGGATTTGATTTTGTTTTACCTGCCAAACAGTAAGGCTTGATGAATAAACATCATTCTGATAAACTCTTGTACAGATATGAACATACAGATTCTGAAGATAGATCTCAGGAGGGCTGTATATTACCTTGTTTGCTTGGGCTTTTATGGTGAAGAGGGACATGGAACCTCAATTTCCAATCCTACTCTCGTACAACTATCTTGGCTAAGGGAAATAGAAATAACTTAATCAGTCTTTCTTGATTGCTAAATTGTTTTTTTCCCTTTGAGATCTAAAAGCTTCTGTTACAACAAATCGTTGAAGGGAGCATGGTCTATTATGGTGGTGTTGGATGCTATGCTTTTGGTATAGACAGTAGACTTTACAAAAAACATACCTGGTGGGCTCATTGTGATTGACCCCTGTGCTTGTAAATGGTTACTTTTGCCTTTTTTTAAAATACAGAGATCAGTACAGATCTTGAATGTGCAGGGATTTTCTGAAGCATAGCAAGTATTTTGAATGAACTGCCACTTAAGTGCTTAGCCTTCTCCACTATTGTGTCCCCCAGGTGTTTTAAAGGTGTCTCTATAAGTCACATCAGACTCCTAGGCCAATAGGGATGGTGGGTGTTGCTATCTAAAACTATATTTGGAGTGCTACATTTGGAAAAGCTGTAAAAGCTAATCTTAAAACAGATTCTAGTTTTCATTAAGTTATTCCAGAGGCTAACTAGATTTCATCTGGGATTGATTAAATGTGCATTGAACAGAATGGATAATTCCACCATGATATTTGCAAGACTCTCTGTTAGATATGGAGTGAAAGTGAAAGATAATGCCTAACTCAGGATTTTATATTGGTTAAAGAATGTTCTTTTGTCTGTGCATTACAAATTTGACTTAGCATGTGGTTGTCATTTTTTCCATTGGTTTTTATTCCACATGGTGAATTACATGACAGAATGTTACCAAATACTATGAAGCCTAAGTTAGATCACCTGTATTTTAATTCCAGAGGCATATGGCCCTGCAAGATGTATGATAAAAGGAACACAGAAAGGCAGTAAGTAAATTTCTTAGCAACAGGGCTCAGAGTACCTTTTCTTGGAAAAACATGTGTTGATACATTTAAAAACAAACGAACCACCAAGTGCTTCAAGCATACTTTGCATTGAGAATTGCAGGGAGCTCTTCTATAGATAATTAGCTGCAGGAGTAAAAAACAAAAAAACAAAAACCCAAAATGCTCTTATATTGGGTCTTTCTCACAATTCAAACCTTAGTATGCATTGCTTGCTCTTGAGAAAACAGAAAAGCATCCAGATTTTTTTACTGGTGAGACAAAGTTGTTGTGCAGCAACTACTGATTTTTGTTAGTTTCAGATGCCCTTTTCTGGAATTGTGAAAATCTTCAGTATCTGGGTTTCGTACCTGATGGGGAGTATGAATATGTGAAATAGTGCACCTCTAGTAGACTTCTTTCTATCATGTGTGTCAGTGTTGGGTAACAGGCAACAAAAATATGTTTACATAAGTGATGGGACAAATGTTAAAAGCTGAAACCTAAAAATTTAAAAGAGAATAGATCAAATAATAATTGAGGTGAAATGCGCAGTGGCATCAAATGAAGAATAAGTTGTAAGATCCATCATTGTGGTTTTGGGAAGCAAATGGTGAAATGATACAACAGCTGGTAGGAGAAATGGTAGTGGAAGTTAGAGAATCAACAGGTGGTATGATCAGATAAGATTTGGCAAATTCTGAAGTAATCTTGTGTGGTGAAAATACATACTTAGAATGATGAGAAGAATGGAGGAAAAGGCTATTGCATTGTTAAGAAATCTTCTGGTTTTAGTGCGGCTTTAGCATCATTCCAGTTATTTTTGGTCATCTTGTATTTTAGGGGCCACAACTAGTCATGTCATGTGTGATACAGGCAGAGGAGTCTCTTGTAACAAAATACATGTGGCACTTTCATTAATAGTTGTGGGGCACTAAGATGCAAGTGGCAAATTCGGAATATTATTTTATCAAGCTGAAAAATTTATAGTCAGCTGTAAAGATAGCAAAGCTACTAATGCAAATAGTTCACCAGTACCATTCAGCATCTCTTATTTTTCTTTTATGCATGCTTTCTAAATTACCATTAGAAGAGCATGTTTCTTCAACTTTTTTTTTATTTAGTTATACCCTGCTCTTCAGCCACAAGGCTATCAGAGCGGCTTACAAATTGTTTTAAGCAATAGCTATTACACATCTACACTGCATTAAACAGTTTCCAATGTGTGTTAGCTAATTTTGCCCCCAAGGATTTGTATCTTGTAACCTGTTTCAAGTTGAAAAGCTCTTTACTTCTGTAGATAACAAATTTTAAAAATGGATTTATTTGATGGCATTGGAGCTCAGATATTAATATGTGTATCTGAAAAATATCGGATGTATTCAAATGCTAACAGAAAAGAGTAAAAATAAGCCATTGGACTTTCAGCCATATTTTCCTCTGGCTGCATAGGCCAGAAATAAAATAACCGTTGTTTCATGATTATTTCTAATGCAAGCATAGTCTTCCCAATACAAGTCCCATCTGCATTGTTTATATTATTGTTCATCTCTCTCTCTGTGTCTCTCTCTGGCTTTTCTTCGCAAACGAAGATTCAGGAAGGACTCATCCCGCGCTTTCTACAAGCACGATGATGACTAAAAAGGCCAATCCGAGATAAACAAGTCCGGTTGCAGAAAGCACAGCAGAAGGTCTCCTTGGGTGATGTTTCCGGGTTGTGATTCTTTCTGCGTTGTCATTTCTCTTCAAGACTTGTTTGGCATGAGTTCTCAAATAAGGCTGCAGCATTGTGGATAGTGCATCTCCATGCCTCCTGATGTGAGGCCAGGGCGGACCATTGTTGGTGATCAATTTGGCCGAGCCTGAGATGTTGTTTCAGGGAGTCCTTGTATCGCTTTTTTGGAGCGCCCCTCTTACGCTGACCCATGCCGAGTTCGCCGTAGAGTACTATTTTGCGGAGGCAATGGTCCTCCATCCTAGAAACGTGCCCTGTCCAGCGCAGCTGTGTTCTCAGTATCATGGCCTCAATGCTGATGATCCCTGCTTGCTCAAGGACAGCAACATTTGTCACACAGTCAGTCCAGTGTATATTTAGGATTGTGCATATACAGCGCTGATGAAAGCGTTTGAGGAGTCATAAGTGGTAGCGATAGGTGACCCATGTTTCAGACCCATAAAGGAGAATAGACAGTACAATGGCTCTATACACATTGATTTTTGTGCTTTGCCTCAGATGTTTATTACTCCAGACTCTTGTAAAGTCTTCCAAATGCGCTATATGCCTTTGCTAATCTGTGATCGATCTCTTTGTCAATCTTGGCATCTGAGGAGATGATGCTTCCCAGGTAGGTGAACTGTTGAACGGATTTAAGCACAGATTTGCCAATGGCAATGGGGGGATGGTGGTGTTCGTCCTCATCTAACTAGCAATGATCCTCAGTAAAAATAAATCCTGAAGGCAGTTGAGATGATATCACAATTTTTATGATAATGTTTTTTTAAAAAAATCCATAAGAGCTAAGGATGGCTATCTTGGGAAAGCTGTTCTTTGCTAAGTCTTTTGGGACAGTTTCCCACTATGCTTCAGTAATGTTTGTTTTCGAGGAATGTGTGATTTTATATGAAATATGTTTTACACAGCCTAATACTCCTTGATGCAGCTTAGAACAGCAAAGAGTCTTGTGGTACTTTAAGGTCTAAGAAATTTATTATGATATAAACAAGATCAGCCCCTACCCAAATTTCCCTACCAGACTTTTTGAAAATTTGAAAAACTTTCATGAGCAGCACATACTAGGAGGCATAGCCTATCACAAAATGACTGCCATGGCCAGTCCCAGAGGACTAGTAATTTGGTCAAAAAATTGACCAGAAGGCAGCAGTTGGATCTGAGGCTTAAAAACCAATTATATCTGCTCTGCATAGAGCACCATCACAAAAGGCAAATTTCAAGAAGGCAGATTGAAAAACAATCCTGCACTTGTCAGAGACCCATTTAACACATACTTTGTTCATGCCCACACCCATACCTTCCATTATCTGTCACTCCTCCCTTTCTAAGGCTCCAGTACTTCCCCTGTTTACATGGAAGTCCCAATAAAGCTCAGTTGGATTTATTTTCGAGAAGAGTCACATAGGAGTCATCTGATTATCCCATCTACCACCACCCCTTTCTAATTCCAAATCTTCCAGCCCCCAAAGAAAAAGAGCGGTTCTCCCTACCTCTGTTTCCATTCTCCATCAGGTCTGGATGCTTTATTCCTCTTGGCCTGTACACAGTGCTCTGGCCGCCCTGACTACTCTTAAGCCCCTCTCTTGGAAGAGAACTAGGGAGGCTGGAAAAGAGTGAGATTCAGGGGCTGACTATAGAAATAAGTAGCATGGCCATGAAATCAGTCTTTCCATCTTTTCTGATCTCTGAAAAGCTGATTGATAAGTGGCAGGCAAGAGAGCTTTGACTTCCTCACAACTCCTTGATCAACACCTATACTATTCATTTAGCTATTTGTTTAGTAGTGTTCTGTGATTGAGTCTTCAGATTCACTATACTTCATATGATTAAATCAATTATGATATAGATATCTGACAGTGTGTTTTCACATTATGTCCTGCAAAATGAGATTTATATTTAATTGAGGTCATTTGTTGGTTGAGGAAATTGTTGGTTGAATGCAAATCCTTTTGTCAACAATACACTTGTTCCCAGGCTGAAGCAAACAGTGCATTCCCATAGATGAGAGACTGGGATGGTGCTGACTGTTCCTATTCTCCTGCTTGTCTTGCCTGAGTGAAGTTGGCACATTGGACGTCATGATAGAATAGCGTGCACACAGACCTGATGATATGATCCATAGCCCTCAAGATCATTGGGTTTGATTGTGTAGATTGGGTTCTGTCCATACATCCATACAAGTGATACTAAACACATATCAGGCAAGTCATATCCCCCACAACATGTTGGCAAGTACTACCTGCTTGGTCCTCATGTTTTCAGGATGGATGTTTTCCAGTTGGGTGGAGTAGCTTGTCCATTTAAGAATGTTATGTATTGGCTTTATTTGTAAAAAGGAAGACTGATCTGAGAAGGAAACCCAGTTCTATTTATCATCGCCCTATAATACTAGGAACTTTTATTTTTGTGTTTATGTAAGATAATTCAGAGGTACTCTGCTTCTTAATGAAGTGTAGTGTCATTTTCAGAAACAATATATTGGGTATTAACTGTTGCATCATTTTTTTGATGCTTTTATAATTTAAGAGTTTTCTTTCTTTCTTTTTTTGGTTAAACACATTCTTTCCATTTTGTGAGCTTTCCTATGCATGTGCAAAAATTTTTCTCCTCAGGTCCCTTTGTATTTCCTGGTCCTATTTTTATGAACCATCGAGAGCAGGCTCTAGCCAGAATAAAACCCCATCCATCACAGCTAAAGTATAAGCATAAAGGTATTTGGTCTTCTTTTTTGACTAGGTTGGCATAGACCTATCCTTCATCCTCTGGATATTAAAAAAAAATGCACAAGATTGTTAGACTTTTTTGGCTCACCTTCTGTAACCTGAGGAAAAAGAAAACATATTTGCACTATTGAGCTTCTTTACTAGGTTGAATATATTAAAATATGTATTACTTTTAACTTCCTTTTCTTTCATTCCTTTATACTTGTTTTATTGCTTACCCCACCCTTAATCAATACTGAGAGGAAAGATGGACAAATAAGTCTTTCCAGTAGGGTAGATATGTGCAAGCTAAATAATATAACATTTTTTTGTTTATGTATTATTCTTGGATATTGTGAAGCTGACAGCAGCTGTCAGCTCTCTGGATAGGAAACTGATATTCCCATTTTCAAAGAACGCATTTAGGCTTATAGTAACTCCCGGTCATGCTGAACATCAACAAATAGGACAGTCTTCCTTCATTGGTGCACTGCAAGAAAAAGACTCTGGTGGCTGTCACACAACACTGTTATAGTGCTATTATCCCACTTTAACTGCTGTGGCTGCCTCCTGTGGAATTCTAGGGTTTGTAGTTTAGGGAGGCCTAAGAGCTTTCTAGGTGACAATCCCAAATGCCTCTCCCTAAACTGCAAATCCCAGGATTCCACTGGAGGCAGCCTTAGCAATTAAAGTGGAATAATAGCGCTATAACAGTATAGTGTGATACAGTGCCCCATTGCAAATGGCTAAATGTTTGCAACAGAGTCTCTTTATGGTCAGGAGCTGGGAATTGTGGACTTCTTACTTATAAAAAAAGACAAATAGCAAAATAAATATTTACGACATTGCTTGGAGCACAAAAGGTAACAAAATTAATTATACTAACTAATACTGTTAGAATCCCTTGGCAAAGCTACAAAAATGTTTTAAGTCTATTAAAACAGTTGCACATTCTGCTAAAGGCTTTCCAATAAGTTTATAAATCTGCAAACAAGACCTTTTAAAATTACTGAGTAATTTAGGTATAAGATACTAGAATCTGGCCCACTGAATTGTGAAGATCTTACTGTGCAGTGCAGTAAACTGTGTGTGCACCTAATTTCTTTTTCAGAAATTTTAATGTGTATGCTGTATACAGAGCAACTGTAATTTTAAAATATTCTTTACAGTACTTGTTTTGTATCCCTTCACAAAAAGCATTCTTATGGCCAGCTTGATAGATTGTCTTGTAATAGGATAGTGTGTATGTGCGCGCGCGTGTTTGTGTGTGTTTATACATGCCTTCAAGTCACCTGTCAACTTATGGCAAGAGAAGGACCATGGAATATATGCTTTCTCGGTGCTTTTCTGCAGAAATGTGTTCATTCAAACTGTCAAGCTCAGAGTTGCAAGAGAAAGTACAGTATTAATTCAGGCCAGCTGAATATGGCCCAGGAGCCTACACTTCTTACAATTGAGCTAGACCAATCAAATCCTTGGTGCCTATTTGATAAAGTATACTTACCTGTCATCTTTATTTGGAATTTCTAGAGGTAACAGCCTTCTTCCAGACCTTGAATATTATAAGAATATATTTTATGTTTTAGAATATATTGGGCCCTTGGTATCCACTGGGGTGTGGTTCCAGGACCCCCTGTGGATACCAAAATCAATGGATGCTCAAGTGCCATTATATACAGTGGTGTAGTAAAATGGTGTCCCTTATATAAAATGGCAAAATCAGGGTTTGGGGTTTTTTTGGAATTTTTTGTTTCTGGAATATTTTCAAGCCATGGATGGTTGAATCCGTGGATGCAGAATCCATAGATACAGTGGGCCAACTGTACAACCACTGCATTATTTGAACTTAGAGCCTAGATGTTAAATTTATGTTATAGAGTTTCCGTATTCACAGTAAGGGAGAATCCCTTTAATTTAATTCGTTAAATTATCCATGCAAGTTCATGGTTCAAATGTTGTTATGGTGATTTATTTTTTCCAAGTGCTCTGAGTACAGCTTCCACTTGGCTTTCTAAAACTGGAGGCTTGTCTTCATATTATTATATATATATTGAGATGGGGTGGAAAACTAGGGAGAAAACTGAACTTTGCTGTGCACATGTGTAGGCGGAATATATCAGAGCATGCTCAACATACGTAGACATTTAACATACGTTCAGCAAACAGCAGGCATTTTACTTCCAGGTTCTTCCTACTAGTCCGTTTTACTCTGGCAAAGGTACCTATGTAATCCCTTTGTAGGTTATACAATCTACTTATGCTGTATCCTGGTGGCTCAGACGGCCTATCACTCTCAAAAGCCTCTGCGCACAGCTTAACCAGTCACAAAGTTTTGAAAGGCAGATCAAGGTAGAAAAGTGCTGCTCAGAACTGTTAGTTCTGTGTTTATTTTGGATACGGAGTGAGACATCATTGATGACAGTATTCTAATATGTGCTGCATTATTTTTAGTATCTGCTAACTTGTTAAAATTGAGATGTACAAGTCATTAAAGACAAAAACAGTGAAATGGTGGTATAGTTCAGTATTTTCATTTACAACAGGCATGTTGTTGGGTAAAAAAGCAGGACATCTTTTTATTATTGAATAGAGCATAGCACCGTCAATGAAAACTGTTGCATGGAAATAACAATTGACAGAATCAGCAGAATTGTCTTGACCTGATTGATATAAAAATTATGGGATTTGTAAAAATTACTCAGTGTAAGTTTCTAAGTTGTTGAATATTTTATGCTGAAATTAGGAAACACCGACCGCTGCACATTTCAGCTAATTGTGTAATTATACTGTATAAGGTTAATTTCTTCTGTAATGTAAAACACGTTTTCTTTGAAGTATAAAGAGCGTATATTTAATTTAACTTAAATCTAGTTTCAGTTTTAAAAAATGTTCTGGGGGGTAAATCCAGTATTCTACTGGCAGGACTTTCTTCCCCTCCCCTCTGCAGCCAAAATCTGGCTCTATGTGGGTTTTCTAGCCACCTATAGCTGATTTTGGATGCAGCCACTGTTGGGGGTTGCATCCATTAAAACTTTCACACTGACACTAACATACCAGTTGGGTTGCTGTGCTGGGGGTTGGGGCAGTTGGTATCTGGGGGAGCCCAAAGTCCACACATACCTGTCCCCAGGGCCAAATGTGGTCTACAGGTCACATGGCTTCCAACCCTGATGAGCTACACTGAGCTGGGATGGACCCAGTGGTCTGATTTGGTATAGAGCAGCTTCTTATATTCCTGTGTTTGGAAGTTTTGGTGGAAAATAACATGCATTCACTTCATGTAATTAAGAGCATCTTGCCTGTTGATTTAAAGTTTCTTAAAGTGGAATGCAAGTTTAATACATCTTCAGACAAATTTTATAAGGATTTTCTATATGCGGGTAAATTTGCATTAATTGTAAAACTGCTAAATTGTTTCATTCAGCTGCAGTTAGAGGTGAGTAGTGTCTGCTGGATTCAGAATAGGATTTTTTAAGTCCAGGGAAAATAACAAATGCACAGTCAATAGCAATGACAATGTAACTAAAAACAAAATATTGTTAGAAATGGGGGGGAAATAAGAATTTAGAATTTTTAGATGACATTACTTATACATGTGAAACTATTTGTTCTTAAATCCGCATGCTTTTTACTCTGTGACAGATGTGGGAATCTTATGATTCTGCACAGGTTGTTGAACTGCAACGTCCAGCATTCCTCACCATTGACTATGTTAGCTAGGGCTGTTTGGTATTACAGTCCAACATCCACATGCTGTTCACTCTTGGGCAAATGTGGAGGGACATAGATTTCCAACCTCTGTTCTACAGTAGTTACACAGATTTGATTGGTGCTTACACCAAGAATACACCTGTAGAGCAAAACTTCACAAACAGCAATGACATTTGAACCACAATTTCTCTGTCCTTCTCCACTTTGAGTATTCCCCTTCTCCTTTCTTTCCCTTTCACTGTGAAAAGACAGTTTTGCAAACTCTGAAGAAAATGAGTATAAGTGAAAAGACATGTAAGAAACTGACTGTTTAATTGTAAGACTAAAAAGCATTGGATTCCTTACCCTAACTGTAGATCGTGGTGGGTAGCTCTGGGAGGCTAGGGAGCTGTATAAGTCCCCAAGAGACCTTGGGGGGGGGCTCAGCCCCCAACTACACTCACCCACCTAAAAAAAGCCTAAAAATGTTTTTGCCCCCACTACTGTCTAGGAACTATGCAAGATATTTTTGCCATGTGTTTAGCCACCAAGCCATTTTAAGCCCAGGAGAGGGCTTTTTTAAAAAAAACAGGAAGTGACTGGAAGTCACTTCTGGTTAACTTTTGTTTTTTTAAAAAGGCCCTTCCTGGGCCTAAAATGGCCCTAGTGGAGGGGCAACATGGCAAAAAGGCAGCCATGCCCCTTAGAGAGCATTTTTCTAGGGGGGGATATTTTTGACTCCCATGTGTGGACTGACCTTTGCCCACCACTGCTGCAGAATAACAAGAGTTTCAGTTGCTTGAAGTCACAATTTTGAATTGAAAGACCAAAACGATTGTGTTTTAAGTCTCTTGCTACAGTACAAATACTCACTGCATTTGATGCCATTTACATTAAAATGTTAGTTGACTTGGAATTGGTAGCGTTCTTTTTCTGTCTTAATTCACTTCTTAATTGGAACCATCAATAGTGTGATATAATAAACTAAGAGGCAGTATGTTTTGCCATTATTTCTACTGTTTTCCTCATATACCTTGTCAATTACCTTAGCCCTGGTGGCACAGTAATTAAATGTTATTATTGGCAGCCACAATGTTGTAAGTTCCATCCCAGGGGGCTCCAAGTTTGATTCAGTAAAATGAGTACCCAGCTTGTTGGGGGCAATTAGCTAACACATTGTAAACCGTTTAGGGAGTGCTTTGCACTGATAAGCAGTATAGAAATATAAGTGCTATTGCTATAATGCTATTGCTATTATTTTTGAGCTAACTACGTTTCAGGCATCTACCTTTCCCACCATAGCCCTTCAAAGCATTTAACTGGGATTTTTAAACATAGACAACATTAGAAAATGTCTTTCCTCCTCGCTGCAGCCCTTTGTGTCACCCAGCTCTCTGAGCCAGTTTTGGGGTACACAGGGGACTATGGTGCTAAGGATGGTTACATCTTGGCTCTACCCACAATCTCCTCTTTGCCAGCAGAAGCTCACAATTATATACTACCCATAGAATTCAGATTAGAGTTAAAACATGCTTTAATTTTGTGCAGTGAAGTTGATTGTTCCATATTACTTGTAGATCTCTATACTGAAATTTGTGTGTTTTCTGTGCCAGAAAATTACATTCATTTAGGAAAAAACACCAGTTTCTGTGTTTGGGCTAGACTGTATACATTTCCTATACCTTCTAACCTTTGCTTATGCATTAGGCTTTTCAGAATTTTGTCTATGTTTTCTAAAGCTGGACTGGTGACACAGAGTGAATGGAATCTTTCCCAGCACACTCTAGTTCACATGTTTTTGACAATTCAGACATGCTTTGACATGCATACAATATTTTTCATTTTGCTCTGTTTTATTTACTTCCATTTGTAAAACTTTAAACAGCAGCCTTTTAAAGGAAAATAGACACATGTAATGTGAACACTGTATGTTCTCAAGAATATTCACATAGTTAATGATGCTATGTTTTATAGCACATTTTTGGAATGGTGCTTAGGTCAGTTTGCAACGCAATTAAATTAATATGGTCATCCCAGAACTCAGATTAAATATGTATCAACAGCAGATGCCATTGCTTATTTGTTTTGGTATTAAGAGTCTGGGAAGCTCTGTGCAAACCTGATATGGCATATAGCATAAATAAGAAGATAGCATAAAGCCAAAGCTGTTCTCATAAAGTTTTATATTTAAATTTTATAATTTTGTGAACACTGGAAATAATCCATCCAGTGCATAAATAACAACTTTTACCAGCATTATAATTATTTGGATTTGTTGTCTTTCTCCCTCTGTGTGCTTAATTAAAGCTTCTTACGAAATGTACATTCTGCTGAACTTGCTGAGTGACCTGTGTAATATTTAAAAACCATAGAATATCAGATTGTCACTAACAGACAGGTACTTAAATTCAGATTTTCATGGTTACCATTCTTATATCTACCATTTTAATTAACCCTAACTCATATTTTCCTGTTACATAATTCTTCTGATTGCACAGTCAATTGTTCTTGCTCCACTGCTTTGTGATTTGATGACCACCTATTCTGAAACTTATAGAAGAACAAAATGCAGTATAATTATGTATTATATTTGTAGATGGAAGTGGAGATAGAAGTGAAAAGGATGCCAGCAAAATTACAACCTATCCACCTGGTGGTGTCCGCTTTGACTGTGAACTCCGAGCAGTACAAGTCAGTTGTGGATTTCACCATTCAGGTACAAAACTACAATTTTTCTATCATGTTGTCTTAATTATTTCGCATGTTAATTGTAAGTACTTGGGGCCATTAGACTTCCTTAGAGAAGATTTTGGGAGCTCTTTAGATATTCATGTTAGATAAATTATGTATTTCAGTTCTTAAAGTGGTACTTGATGCAGGTATCTAGAAGCATTGTACTACTTGTCCATATTCCTCTCCACCCAGTAGTTCTTCAAGGGATTTTCTTTTATTCAATAGACCCAGGTGCTATTTTTCTTGAATGTTTTTGTATCAAATGTTGCCTTCTATGAAATCAGCTTAACTGATGCATTGGAATGAATTCATTCTATAAAAATGTAAACTATAAGGCATTATATTTTAACCTTTAGTTGTATTGATGGAGAATGGAGATGTTTACACATTTGGATATGGACAGCATGGACAGCTTGGGCATGGTGATGTTAATTCCAGGTATGTTCATATTTTAATACAAATACAACTGTTGCATCTGTGAAATGATTGCATCTTTTATTCTGTTTACAGAATAATTCTAAAATTTTCCTACCTCCCCAGACCAATTTTTGAAGCTCAGCTCTGGCTTGAATTGGACTTTGACCTGAGACCCCAGAACTGTGGGATCTGTGTAAATTATAGCAAAGCACTAGAAATGACTTATGACTAACCTTCAGTTTTTGACTGTTGGCCCACATTCCATTTACTTTACTTATATTACTAAGTAGACTTGCACTTGGCAACTGTACATATAATAGAGTTATAGAGGAGCAGAATATCTAAATATATATTGGTCAATAGTATGATCTGTGTTTCTATATTTCTAAGTTTTATATAACTGAAAGATACAGGCCCCTCTTTATTCATAGTAAAGGTCGCAGACTAATGAACTGGTGAAGTGTGGTAGCTAATATTGTATGAAGCTCACTGTAAGAATTATATGGCTGTTGCTGCAGTTGTGGTTTTATACATGTTATGTCCACTATAACAGTACATACAGAAAGTAAATCAGAGTAATAAAAAGGAGGAAGGGAGGGGGAGGGGAAGGGGGAAAAGAATGTAGAGCAACTTTAAGACTAACTGGTTTTTATTTTAGCATGAGCTTACATGGCTATGAACGCACTTCTTCAGATGCAGTACAAATACTTACACAGTTGTATAATGTTTGTGCAGTAATTGGATCCAGAAAGATGCAAATCATGAAACTTGCTCTAAATTTTCAAAGGGCTGCATGAAGTGGTATTCTAACCTGTATCACCTCATGCAATCAATGAAAGTATCACTTCTATGAGACATGATAATATTCCTCATAATTGAAAAAATGACATGGATATTGTAATAGTATTTAAACTACAGTCGTCCCTCCACATTCACGGGGGTTATGGGTGCAAGACCCCTGCAAATGTGAAAAAAATGTGAATAAAAGTACCTCTCCCCACAGCCCGCCCACAAACCCCCCACCCACCCTTCCGAAGTGGCTACGGGGCTTTTGAAGCCTCATAGCCACTTCTCGGCCGCCACCACCCCAAAGCTGTGATGGGACTCGAAAGGCCCCATTGCTGCTTTGGAAAGGGTGAGGAGGGTGGCGGGCAGGCAGAGGGGAGGCTTTTCAGCCCCCTCCCCATCCTCCCAAAGCAGTGATGGGGCTCAAAAGGCCCCATCACTGCTTGGGAAGGGCCAGGTGGGGGTGGCAGGCGAGTGGTGAAGGGGCTGGAAAAGCCCCTCTGCCATATGGGAAGGGCTGGGGGGGTGGCGGGTGAGCGGCAGGGAGGCTGAGCGCCCCACTTCAACCAGCTTTTGCCCCTTTCGTGTGAGGAGCGAAAGCCGATTGAAGCAAGGTGCTCAGCCAGCAAACTACTGCTGGTTTGCTGGCTGAGCACCCCACTTTACTCGGATTTTGCCCCATTTGTGTGAGGGGAGAAAGCTGAGTAAAGTGGGGCACTCAGCCAGCAAACCGGTGACGGTTTGGTGAGGGAGCACCTTGCTTCAGTTGGCTTTTGCCCCTCACACGGAAGGGGCAAAAGCCGGTTGAAGCAAGGTGCTCCCTCACCAAACCGCCACCGGTTTGCTGGCTGAGTGCCCCAATTTACTCAGCTTTCGCACCTCTCAGGAAAGGTGCAAAAGGTGAGTAAAGTGGGGCACTCAGCCAGGAAACCAGTGGTTGTTTGGTGAGGGAATGCCTTGCTTCAACCAGATTTTGCCCCTGTCATGGAAGGGGTGAAAGCCGGTTGAAGCGAGGCACTCACTCACCAAAACCCCTTCGGTTTGCTGGCTGAGCATCCCACTTCACTCGGCTTTTGCCCCTTTCCTGAGAGGGGTGAAAGCTGAGTAAAATGGGGGTGCTCAGCCAGCAAACTGGTGGCGGTTTGGTGAGGGAGCGCCTTCACACGGAAGGGGCAAAAGCCCGCTCCACCCCCAAAATGTTTCCCTGGGGGGGGGGAGAAGCCGAGGTTCTGCAAATAAGTGGAACTGCGAATGTCGGAAGTCGCGAATGTGGAGGGACAACTGTACTAAATTTTGCATTCTGCCTTATATTAATGTCAACAGTTAGCTATTCTTACAGTTTAAATTATTTTGTTTACTCCTCACAGTTCTGTTAAATACATTTCACCTGTTTTATATTATTGATTTCACTGTACCACTTTAGTTTTATTCATTACTGTCAGGCACAGTATACATGGGTTGTATGTTTTTGCTAGAGGATTAATGGATGCACTTACAGTGGCTTTATTCTGACTTAGGGGGTGTCCTACTCTGGTACAGGCACTACCAGGACCTAGCACACAAGTTACTGCTGGCAGCAATCATACAGCTATTCTGTTAATGGATGGACAAGTATTCACATTTGGAAGCTTCTCTGTAAGAAATTTTAAACATTTCATTTCTTGTCCTAATAAGTTGTTTTCATGTAGAGCATGTTTCATGATTTTAAATAGCGACTATTGCTAGGATTGTTGTCGTCTACCTTTAAATCATTTCCAACTTATGGTGACCTTAAAGTGGGTTTTTTTGGCAAGATTTGTTCATGGGGGGGTTGCCTTTGCCTTCCTCTGAGGCTGAGAGAGTATAACTTGCCCAAGGTAATCCAGTGGGTTTCCATTGCTGAGCAGGGATTTGAACTGTGGTCTCCAGAGCAGTAGCTCAGGGCTCAACCAACTACACCATGCTGGCTGTCTTGTTGGGATAGGGAAAACCAAATTTGTAAAATCATCAAGGTCATGGAATTGGAAAAGTTGAAAACAGATTTCTCCAGATTTAAACCTCTTCTCAGACCCGTTGTGAGGCAGGCCGAAACCCCATCTGAAATTAGATCAAGTTTTTCCTAATGGTTTTGGCTGGATTAGTGCTGCCTTCTTCCCCATTTCCACCACAGTGAGCAACTGTATTGTGGTTAGGTCCAAGGGACTGGCATACAGTGTCCAGGTCCTCTGGTGACCATGGAATAGGCTGTTCCTCCCTATTGCCACAGCCATTTATGGTTGAGAAAGGGTAACGGTGGGCTTGCTGTGTTGGAGCATAGAAAGACGCGCTGTGTCCACCACGACCACCTGCAGAATTGTTCCACATCGACAGGACGCCAAGGAGAAGGTTTCTGGAGAGACTTCTGCAAAAGACTTCAGGCTGAGAAGGAAAAGTTCCTTCACCCCAGCACACTGCCTTGAGCTCTGGCTTGCCAAATAAAGACAGCAACAAGGCCAGCCTTCACTCAACTTGAGGGCTTTAATCTTTGTTTGCAGTATATTTACAATATATATACAGAATATAGAACAGCCATCTCTAATACTCAAAAATCTTTCTCCTAACCAACAAACTGCTTCGCCAACCACCATCCACAACAAACCCACACAGGAGATAATTCCCATCTCCTTTTTATAGGCAGTTAAACAATGCCTGTTACATCAGGCATCTGAGGTGTGCATACTCTCAAGTGCTGACTCACACACACACCTGCCACTGGAGCTTAACTACTTTCATTACTAAGCTTACAGCTCCATCTTGTGGTCATATCAATAATAATAATAATAATAATAATTTATTTATATCCCACCCCTCTGCAAACAATTGGGGCGGCTTACGACAGTAAAATAGTACATAGTATAAAACAACTCAAAATCCCGTCCCCCCCTTAAAACATTATTAAATCAATACAAATCAAAATCAGCATATAATACAATTGTTATTAAAAACCCTTCCTAGCGAGCAGCATCAGTTAGGAGCTCCAGAATCAACCTCCAGAGGGGGTTCCTGAGGCCGGGGTTAGCTATTCCGGAAAAGCCTGCCTGAAGAGATCCATCTTGACAGCCTTTTTAAAGCTGTCTAACTATGTCAATAGGCGGATCTCATCTGGCAGGCCGTTCCACAATTTGGGGGCGACAGCTGAGAAAGCCCTCTGGGAGGTGGTCGCCAGCCTAGGTCTTTGTGGCTGCAACAAATTCCTCCCAGAGGACCAGAGAGCGTGGGGAGGATTATAAAGGAGAAGGCGGTCCCTGAGATAGCTTGGGCCCAAGCCATTTAGGGCTTTAAAGGTGATAACCAACACCTTGTACTAGGCCTGGAAGCTGATAGGCAGCCAGTGGAGGTACCTTAGAACCGGAGTAATGTGGTCCCTCCTAGATGTCCCAGAAACTAGCCTGGCTGCCATATTTTGTACCAGCTGTAATTTTCAAACTAAGCATAAGGGTAGCCCCATGTAGAGTGCATTAAAGAAATCAAGACATGAGGTTACCAGCACGTGCACAGCGGTCTCAAGATCCTTTAATTCCAGAAAAGGGCGCAGCTGGCATATCAGCCAAAGCTGATAACAAGTGCTCCTAACTGTCACATTTACTTGATTTGTCATCAGGAGTGATGAGTCAAGGAGCACCCCTAGATTGCGAACACAGTCACTGCAGGAGAGTGACCCCATCCAGGACTGGAGATTGCAACCAAATTCTTGGTTTCGGAGCCACTACCGTGAGCACCTCCATCTTGTCTGGATTCAGTCTCAATCTGTTTTTCCTCATCCAGCCCATTACTGCCCGAAGACATTCATTGAGATAAGAGATGTCGTCAGAATTCGAGACTGACAAATGAGATACGGAGAAATAGATCTGAGTGTCATCAGCATACTGATAACACCCAGCTCCATAACTCCAGATAATCTCACCCAGCGGCTTCATATAGATGTTAAATAACATCGGGGACAGAATAGCACCCTGTGGTACTCTACAGGTAAGCTCCCTTTTACTGGAGCTACTGTCCCCGAGCAGCACTCTCTGGGTCCTGCCTGAGAGGAAGGACCGGAACCACTGCAAAGCAGTGCCTCCGATGCCTAACTCCCTCAGGCGATCCAGAAGAATGCTGTGATCTATCGTATCAAAAGCCGCTGAGAGGTCTAGGAGCACCAACAGGGTCACACTACCCCTGTCGATGCTCAGACGCAGATCGTCGGTCAAGGCAACCATGGCAGTCTCAACCCCAAAGCCTGTCCTAAAGCCAGTTTGAAATGGGTCTAGGTAATCGGTTTCATCCAAGACAGCTTGGAGTTGAAGAGCAACCGCCCTCTCAATCACCTTGCTCAAAAATGGTAATAAAGAGACTGGCCTATAATTATTCATAACCAGGGGGTCCAGGGAAGGTTTTTTCAAAATAGGCTTAACAGCCGCCTCCTTTAGACATGATGGAATATATCCTTCCCTGAAGGACGCATTGATGATGCTCACAAGGAACTTCCGCAATGCGTCCTCTCCCTGGACGGCCAGCCAAGATGGGCAAGGGTCGATGGGGCAGGTTGTCTTCCTCACACTACCAAGGAGCTTGTCCACTTCATCAGTACTCACAGATTGAAGCTGATCCAGTATAATTACATCGGCGGAGTCGCTGGACACCTCGTCCATTGTTTCTCTTACAATAGTGGCATGTAAGTCGGCTCTTATCTGAGAGATTTTTATCTGCAAAGAAGTTATTAAATGTGTCACAGTGGGCAGTCGTTGGGTTAAGCAGGGGATTTGGCGCAGGGGACACCTGCGCCAGCTCCCTCACCACCCTAAACAGCTCTGCTGGACGGGACTCTGCAGACGCAATACGTGCAGAGGAGAAGGATCTCTGCGCTGCACACATTGCCTCCTGATAGGACCAAAGAAAGTTCCTATGGCGAGTTCTGTCAGATAAGAATCGAGTCTTCCGCCACCTGCACATCCATGTCATTTCCTGACATGCTGTTTGGACAGGAAGTGCATCCATGTCCTGTCTGAATCATTCCTTCCACTTAAATGACATACTTTGAGCCAATCCTAAATTAATTCGTTTCAGTAGCATCTGTTCCTTATTGGGCCCAGGTGAACTCAGCCATTACTGATTACAAATTTAATACTAATAATACTGAAACCCAGTTTTTACAATGTGCAAGTCATGGATACTCGTAAAAACTGACGTTTCAATGGTTTATGAAAATATAGAAGAAACCGGATAAAGTAGTGTTATGCAGTTTAATGTTAATAGTAGCAGTGTTTGCAACTGCATGAATGTTTGACGGTGCTTGTACATGTGATGTCTGAGTTTCTAAACATTTCCATTTCTAATTTACATCTTTAGAAAGGACAACTTGGCAGGCCCATTTTGGATATTCCCTACTGGAATGCAAAACCAGCACCTATGCCTAATATAGGATCTAAATATGGACGCAAAGCTACTTGGATTGGAGCCAGTGGTGACCAGACTTTCCTTCGGATTGATGAAGCTCTCATTAACTCTCATGTACTTGCTACATCAGAGATCTTTGCTAGCAGGCACATAATAGGCAAGGTTCATTTGCTCTTTAGTTGTAATTGAAGGGAACCCATGACCTCACTCTCAATCTGTTTTGGTCACTTTTGCTGGTGCATTGATTTCCTCAAAATAAAATACATACAATTTCATTTCTGTTTATTATTTGCATTTAAGGAAATGTCTGGGGAGTAAAAACATGATTTCTGCTTACATTTTTTCCAGGCTTGGTGCCTGCTTCTATATCCGAGCCGCCTCCATTTAAGTGTCTTTTGATAAATAAAGTTGATGGAAGCTGCAAAACATTTAATGATTCTGAACAGGAGGACCTGCAAGGATTTGGTGTCTGTCTAGATCCTGTTTATGATGTTGTTTGGAGGTAAGTGTTGGTTTCTAATATCTGTTGTAAATGAAAGCAAATGATATGGGAGGAGGGGAAGAACTTTTAAAATATAGTTTATAAGCAATGATATGTAAGTTCAACCTGCAGCCAGTTGGTTTTTCTCTTGGAATGCTGAATATTAGCTTTCTTTCTCTTACTTAAAAAAAAATTAAATTCCTAACTTTGTTAAGGTTGACTGTGTAGAAGCCTTTGGTGTGTATTTTTTGAAATCACACTAGATTTGTTTAAAGAAGTGCGAGTGGAACAATGAAGGGCATACAGGAACATGGAAAGTGAGTAAAAAGGAAAGTGGAAATATGAGAAGATAGGAAAGAATGGGAAAGGAAGAAATTGAAGCTAAAGGGATGACAGCCTGGGTTTATGAGACAAAACCTGGATACTGAAGGCAGTTTTTGGATGTGGGGAAAGTAGGGTCCAGGAATTGGATTTGTGAGCGTATGTCAAGAAGAAGAATCCAGGAGCACTGTATGTTGAGAGCCTGACATTGTAGGTGTCCCCTTCCCCTCCATTTCACAAATGTCATTTTCTTGAATGCTAAAATGAGGGGCATATAAAGGAGTTCAGGAGGTCTTAAGAGCTCAGCATAATTCCCTTATTATATCCAACACTTGCCTTCAGAGACTTACAGCCTCACCCCCAGAATGTTTACTTCAAAGCAAGTCATACTGAGTTCCATGGAGCTTTTTCTTCTGGTAATAGTGCCTAAGATTGGAGCCTTGGTTTTTCCTTAAGGCTACACAAGTTAACAAGATTGTACTTAAATAGTTGCTGTTGTCACAGAAATGGCAAGCTGTTGCTTCCTCACAGCCACAGAACCGTTTCCCATACTTGACTAGAGGTTGAATGAGCTCACCCTCACCCCTGGCATCCATTGAATTGTGTATAAAATGAGAGGACATTTAACATTTGGGAATTCTAGTCTGAGAAACATATTTGGGGTTTGGTTAGGCTGTATAACTCTACTTTCAGAGTCTGTTACATTGAAACAATGTCTTCTTTTGGCCAGGTTTCGACCAAATACTAGAGAACTATGGAGTTACAATGCAGTTGTAGCTGATTCTAGGCTTCCCTCAGCACCTGACATGCAATCCCGTTGTAGCATCCTAAGCCCAGAACTAGCTCTACCAACAGGGTCCAAAGCTCTTACAACAAGGTCACATGCAGCTTTGCACATTCTAGGTATGCGTCACATTCGCTGATTGTGTGTAATTTTATTAGGTTCTAGAAAATGTGCTTTACTTATCCTAATTCTTTATGGCTTTAGTTGAAAGCCTTCAATGGTAGATGGCAGCACTTCAGTTAATCCACACTTTGTTATGTATTAAATAGCAAGCCTGTTTCTTGTTTAATTGACTCTCTGTTCTGATCTTGATAGATTCTAACAAGGTTTAAATCCCACAATTGTGCCTGTATTTAATTTAATTTAATTTATGTATAATTTTATGAAGCTACTTGGAAAGTACTTAAGTGGTGGGTAGTGTGGATAAAGTTTAGAAAGCTGAGAAATTGAAAAATTGGTCATTAAGGTGTAGAATGCTATTCTGAAGGAATTATTTTATAATGAGTTAAAGTACCAAAAAGGTGAACTGTAGTTGCTCAGAGTGTATTTTATGGTAATTCCAGTCCCTCTGTTAAAAACTAATGTAAAGAAGTTCCAGTTTAATCCGGGTTATTAGTTGTATGCCAGGAGGCTCTCCAGATCATCCAAAACTTTGTTTCACAGATTCTGCTCTAACCATTGGGTGATTATCTTTCCTAAAATGCAAGTACAGTAAAATACAAAATTACTGATAAGGATGTCTTTGGAGATTAGTTTTTTAAAAAGAGGGTTTCCCCCCCTCTCTTCTGATCACAAGAAATAAATGAAGTCTGTTGTAGTTGGATCTAATAATTGCTATTCCTACAATTCTTTTTTTGTTTGTTTGTTTAGGTTGTCTTGATACATTGGCTGCTATGCAGGACTTAAAAATGGGTGTGACAAATACAGAAGAAGAGACACAAGCTGTGATGAAAGTATATTCCAAGGAAGACTACAATATTGTCAACAGATTTGAAAGTATCTATCTATGTGTCAAGTATACATATACAGTTGTCCCTTCACATTCGCGGGGGTTACGGCTGCCAGACTCCCGTGAATGTGAAAAAACCGCGAATAACAATCGGCCTCTCCTGGGCTTTCGCCCTCCCTGCAAAGGCAGCGAAGGCTCAGCAGAGAGGTGGTTTAAGAGATTTTACCTCACTCCCTCGGCTTCCCTGGGTCTTCGTTCCCTTTGTGAAGAGAAGCAAGACCCAGGGAAGCTCAGGGAGTGAGGGAAAACCTCTCAAACTGGCTGTCTGCTGGGCTTTCTCCCTCCCTGCAAAGGCAGCGAAGGCTCAGCAGAGGGGCTGAGAAGTGAAGAGAAGAGAAGTGAAGAGAAGTGAAGACCCAGGAGACGGGCTGTGGGTGAGGGAAAACCGCGAATGATCAAAACCGCGAGTGTCAAAGCCACGAATGTGAAAGGACAACTGTAGTTATTTCTTCATATAATACATTATGTATTTCATAAAGACTTGAATTATTTTTTCTTTTAGGTCATGGAGGAGGTTGGGGTTACTCAGCCCACTCAGTAGAAGCAATTCGCTTTTGTGCTGATACTGACATTTTACTTGGTGGCCTTGGTCTTTTTGGTGGCAGAGGTGAATACACTGCTAAAATAAAGGTAAGGAAAAGAACCTTTGGAAGCATATTTAAATATGACTTTAGAATTTAACACCCAGTTGATCAAGCTAGATCTTGGGAAGGAAGATGTAGAAGGATGACAAGGGAGAGATGTTGGGAATGATAGATAAATAAAGCAGGAAAGTAAAACTCTTAAAGGCTTCTTTTTTCAGTTGTTTGAATTGGGTCCCGATGGAGGCGATCATGAGACAGATGGTGACCTTCTTGCTGAAACTGATGTCTTAGCATATGATTGTGCTGCAAGGTAAAGTAAAAAAAAGTATTGCCTTTATTTTGAATTTAGAATTGTTTGCTTGTGCAGAATTGTTTGACACATAAGTATACCCTATATACTTGTGTATAAGTTGAAAAAAAATTGTCAAAAAATTGACACACACACACACACCCCAGAATTGGGTTGACTTATACATGGGTCAGTGCAGTACCTCTGTCCGCCATGGTGCTACTTCTGGGCCTTTGTAGTGACTTCTCAAAAAAAATAAAAAAATAAAATAGTGGTGGTGGCTCTTTTGTGGCTTCCCCGGTATGGCGGAGATCGCAGAGAGGGTAGGTGCTTCTTTCAAGCTCTCTTGGCATGGACTAAGCTCCAAGAGTCTCACCACTTAGTTCATGCCAGGAAACCTGAAGGAAGCAACAGCCCCCTCTGCTTTCTCTCCAATGGCTCTTTTGGGGCTTCCCTGCCACAGTATAGTAGTTGGAAGATAAGGCTGAGAAGGAATGGAGTGGAAAGTATTTCCTCCTGTCCCAGGCAAATAAATATTTAGGTAAGGTGCCACTACCTCCTCTGCCTCCACGGGAACTTGCTGAGGGATGGCGGAAAGAAGGACAGATTGAAGAGAGAGCATGGTGCCGTGCAAGGTGCTGTCAGGTGACCCACAAACTAGCCATGGGGATATGCACTTTGGAACCCAGTGTCATTAAGGGTTGCTAAGGATGGGTTTGGTCCCAGGCTGCATGTCCACACACAAGCGAGCAAGTGTGTATGCATGGTGGTTTCCAAGGGTGAAAGCAGCATGGAAAAAGGAAGGAGGGTGCACTGAATCCTGAAGTGCCACTCATTGCCCATGCCCCCTAGTGGCCACCAGAGCCGTCGTGGCAGGCAGCTGTCATTTTTGCTGCTGCACCTGTTCTCCCAGGATGGACTAAGCTCCAACTAAGCACCACCGCAGAGGGATGCAACGAAACATGGGAGGGACAGTGGCAGTGGCATCAACAGCAGCAAAAATGACAACCTTCTGCCAGCCACCCACCGAAGTTGTGTAGAACTCTGATAGCCACTCAGGGCAGGGGTGGTGGACGGTTTGTCCAAACCCACCTCTTAGCAACCCTTGCTGATCCCAGGCTCTGAAGTGCACATCCCCATGGCTGGCTTGTTGGCCACCATCCACCACCTTGCACAGTGCCTTGCTTTCTCTTTGGTCTTTCTTCGGCCTTCCTTCAACAAGTTCCTGATGACTCAGTGGTACCTTTCCTAAACATTAATTTCCCTGGACCAGAAGAAAAGAACAAAAGAAAACATTTTTCATGATTTCATTATTTCTAATTTTGCAGCTCTTAACAGGAGTTCATTTTCATTTTCAGATCTGGAAATTAAGAGTAGCACTATTCTATAATGTACTTTATGACGTAAAATTTTGCTTGCCCAGAAACAAATTTCTATTCTCTGGATTGGTGAGAGGAGGAATCCAGAAACAACTGGGGCATTCTGTCACCGCCCAGAGAGGCAGGAAGCTACATCATGGTCTCATTGTATCACTCATGCAGATCTCCACGAGGCCAGATTAACTTCCTGCCGTAGCCCAGAGTAAGAACTCAGAGATTTGTTTCCTCCTTCTCACCAAATATCTGTGGGTAGTCCTTTTCTTTTTCTGTGATCTTAATCCTGCTTTCTCCTTTATTCCTTACTCTCTTTTATTCCCTTATATTTAAACAAACAAATGAAAACCCTTTTCTTTTCCCCTTTCCACTCTAGCTTCTCTGTAGTCCGTGTGTGTGCACCCCCCTTCTCTACTTACCCCTTACTCTTTTCCTTGACTCTCTCCCATCCCTGCTGGGAAGTCCTTTCAGCCATGGCACAGGGAGGAAAAAAGGAGCAAGCCAAACAGTGCCACAGGCCCCAAAAAGGGTCTCTCAGGATACGGGAACTCAGGCGCTGCTGGAGTGCTCTCAGAGTGAGTCCTGGCCGTCTGACTCTCACATGGAGAGGAACAATGCCCAAAGCCACTTGGGAGCGAGCTACGGGCCTCCGGCAACTTGACTGGGGATAGAAGGCCCAGAGCTGCCAAGGCAGCAGAAGGAAACTGGCTGGAAAAAAGTCATCCAGAAAGTGCCAAGAGGCCCCTGGACTCAGAATGGCTGCATCAAAAGAAGACCGTGCCGCAACTGACTTCCCCCAAGGCTGCAGCTGCCCCACTGCCACCATCACAGATTTCGCATGAGGAATGTGGGAGACGGGCGGCCAAGGAAGCAATGGACCCTGCAGACCCCAGGACGTACGTACCGGGTGAAGGTCATGGCTGGAGTGGGTGTGCTGAGGTGGGCATTCCCTCCACCCACACACGTTCCCCAGGTCTGTTGTCCCCTGCAAGCCCCCCTCTGGGCAAAACGAAATCCATCCCACCGCACTTGGGATCATACCCACAAGTGGTAGTCATTGAGGGGAGGTATCGGGTGAGGATCATCAGGCAGGCCCCAGCACCATGTGGGACGCCACAATTCCCGAAATGGGGAGGGAGCAGGCAATCAGGGCAGTCCTACAGCTATTATCCAGCACCCTCTGACCCGAGCAGGCTCAGAACATCACAGGTCAGGGAAGCCTTCCTTGACCAGGGTTACCCCAGGGGCCCCCAGGCAGGAACACCTTGGGAAACCCCCGCACCTTCAGAAAAGCGGTCAGGTGGAGCTTCACCAATTAGGGGCAAATGCAGAGTGACGAGAGAGGCAGATCACATGGGGGGAAAAGTCGTTACCCATATTCAGTAGGAGGACAGGAGGCCACCCATCAGGCCTGTCTTGTTCATGGATATTTTACCCTTGCGTCCCCTAGCTCCCCCCTGGTGGCTGGAAGAGGAAAAGCCCTGTGGCCTCTTCTCTTCATTCCTCAGAAGGCTCGGGATGCGAGTCAAACAACGAAACCCCATTGGACAGAGTCATCAGAGATAACTATGACCTGGAAGGCAATGATGATCAGAACAAGGACGACAAAGAAGAGGGAGAGTGGTCAGACTCAGAGCCAATTGAGTCTGATCCATCGGACAGGCTGTTTCACTACAACGATTATGCACCCTTACTTCCAAAGAGGCGAACACCCTAGGACTGTCTGTAACGGCCACCCAGACTGAGGTGGTGGGGCAGTCCACCCAACAAACAAGTGAGCGAGCGGCTTCGGTTTTGCGCCTTGGGAAGGTACAGAAGAAGGAACTTCCCTTCCCCTTCATGCTCAGTCAATGGATCACTGAGGAGTGGAAGAAACCAGCCCAAGGAAAGAGAGGCACCATGATAGCGCAGAAATTCTACGCATCCAATAAGCAGATCCTTGACAGCCTAAAGGTGCCTTCAGTCGATAAGCCAGTGGCCTCGCTTGTCTCTAAGCTTCTCGTGCCCAAGGAAGGAGAAGGTTTCCTCAAGGATCTGGATGACAAGAGAGCCAATATGGCTCTGAGAAAGATCCATGCAGCTTCAGCCCTGGGGGTTGGGGCATCAGTGGCGATGTCACTCTTTGCCAGAGCAGCCATTCCCTGGGTGGAAGATCTACTGAAGGAACAGCAGATAGATGCCTAGATCCTTCACCATACCCTGAACAAAACCTATAGAGCTCTCCAGTTCATCGCTGATGCCTCCCAGGACACAATGTCCTTCACAGCGTGCTCAATACATGCAGCAGCAGTCGCAAGACGCATATCGCTAAAGCACTGGGAAGTGGACACATACTCCAGGGCCAGCTTGTCTACTACGCCTTTCAAAGGTGCTAAGCTCTTCAGTGATGAGGCACTAAAGGGTATCCTGGTAGAAACCAAGGATAAGAAGCAAGCTGTGCCCTCTACTTCCAGATGCAGGGACAGAAGAGGATCCAAGCACCCTTTTCAGTCGTTCCCCTCCTCTTCCTTCCATCCCTCAAGAAGCTTCAACAGACAAAGAGACTTTCGATCCTTCCATCCGGCGTGGGCTAGATCTAACTACACCATCAGACAGGCCCCAGCATCTCAGACCACAAGTAGTAGAGGAGGACACCAGTCCCCAAGAGGCAGTGTCAGGCAACAATTCTGACTCCAGGGCGGAGCCGGTGGGGAGGCGTGCTCGTCCTGTTCAGGGAAGCATGGGAGATCTCTACAGCAGAGAGATGGGTGCTCTCAACCGTAGCGCAGGGATACTGCTTGGAGTTTGACACAAGACCCGGGAACAGATTCCTCTCTGCCCTGATTCCCAAGAACCCACAAAAAGGAGCTTTACACCGCGTAGCCATCCAGCACCTACTCAGTATCAAGGCAATAGAGAAAGTCATAACACAACAGTGTTTTCTCCGGGGGGGTACTCCTACTTCTTTATGGTACCCAAGAAGGGCAACGACTCCAGGTCGATATTAGATCTAAAAGATACGAATTCTTACATCACTTATAGAGATTTCCGCATAGAGATGCTGACATTGATTCGGGAGACCCTGTGGAAAGGAGTCTTCCTCAACCTGGCGGAAACCTACCTTCATGTGATGATCAATGAGGACAGCAGACAGTTCCTCTGCTTTGCCTTCGGGAACCAGCACTTTAACTTCAGAGCCCTTCCCTTTGGTCTATCTGTCAGGAGTTAGAGACTGAACTCCATTATAAAATGGCCGAACAACTACAGAATCATGCTGAATCATAAAGGCTGACTACATGAACTACCATATATATATATGAGAGCTCAGAACAGAGCTCACTTCCTCCTCTTCTTGTGATTGAAGTTTCTCCTTCAATTGTAAATATTTGTATATCTTGCAACTGTTTGACCTTGAAGATAAAAGTGCCTCCTGCTTATTTGGATGTTAAACACTGTGTGTGAGTATTCTTGGGAACGGGTTGCTACTGAGTCTGCTGAGATAGTTGTTTTGGCTTCTGCCAGGGATCGAGTGTCCTGTCATCACCTGATGCTAGCTTCAGCACCCAGAGTGTCCATGAAGATGCTAATACCTTTAATAGAATTACTGTGTCATCAAGGCATACACGTGTACCCCTACTTGGACGACATTCTTATAAGAGTGTCATTGTTTGAGAAAACCAGAAGGGATGTGAAGACAACTGTACAGTGCCTACAACAGCATGGATTCATAGTGAACCTCAAAAAGAGTCACCTCGTCCAGGGCCAGACCATCTTGCACCTTGGAATCTGGATAGACATGAGGAGTGGCAGGATCTTTCTTTTGGAAGAAAGGCAATTGGTCCTGCTGAAGGAAGCACAGCGGATTCAGTCCCAGAAGCTGGTGCCTCTGACAGCACTGGCAGGCTCCTAGGACTTATGATCTCTTCATCCAAGTGGTTCTGTGGGCCAGATTCCATTCCAGGCTCTTGCAAGCTTACTTGAAGGTCTTCCAGCAGCAGATCACGCTGAAACAATGTCTGTTGCTACAGGTCCCACAGTTGGTCAGAGCCTCCTTGGCCTGGTGGTCAAGGAGACAGAATATTGCCAAGGAAACTAGCTTCACCCAGACACCTCCCATCATGGTCACATCAGATGCGAGTCTGAAAGGCTGGGGGGCCCACTGCTAGGAACAGGTAGTATAGGGCTTCTGCAATGCCCAGGAAAGGAAACACAACATAAACTGGCTGGAGCTGAAAGTGGCCCGTCTGGCACTCCGACACTTCATGGCAATTGTGAGTGGTCACCATGTGCTCGTGTTAATGGACAACACCACCACGCAATCCTATATCACGAAGCAGGGGGGATCCAGGTCTAGATCGCTACAGGGCAAAGCAGATCTCCTCTTCGCATGGGCAGAGACAATGGTCGCATCCATCACCGTCCAGTATCTTCAAGGAACCGAGAACTTCCAAGTGGACTTCCTGAGCAGACACTCTGTCCTACCAGGGGAGTGGAATTAAATCCAGATGTTTTCCAACGCCTTCAGAACAGATTCGGTCCCACGATGGCAGATATGTTCATCTCCCCAAGGAACACGAAGCTGCATCTCTTCTTCACCAGATATCATTGCTCAGTGGCAGAAGGGCTAGATGCCCTGAGGTGCACTTGGCCAAAAGGTCTCCTGTACCTCTTCCCACCCCTCCATTTGGAAGATCTGCAGGAAAGTAAGGGAAGAGTGAGCACAGGAGGTCCTTATAGTGCCGTACTGGCCCAGGAGACCATGGTTCTCGGGCCTCATAGAGATGTTCGTGGAGGAACCATGGCACCTACCACAGAGGGGCGACCTCCTATGTCAAGGGCCACTCAACCACCTGAGCATGACATGGTTCCAACCAACCGCATCAAGATTGAGCGGGGAGCCCTAAGAGGATGTGGGTACACGGAGCCAGTGATCGAGACCCTTTTCTCATCTCGCACACAATCCATCGCGAGGATTTACGAAGCCATGTGGCAAGCCTTGAGAAAGTGGTGTACCTCCAGCTCCATCAGCCACGAGGATGTCTCACTAAAGCACTTCCTGGCATTTCTGCAAAAGGGCATAGACTTGGGGTTGAAGCCTAGCACCCTAAAGAGACAAGCAGCTGCTGTCATCCATTCTACCCGTGCCTCAAGGGGGATCCCTCTCCTTTCACCCACACGTGAAGAGATTCCTCAGAGGAGCTACACTTATCTCTCCACTGGTACGGCATTGTTTCCCATCTTGGAGCCTGCCCCTAGTGCTCAAGCAGTTAATGAAGCCACCCCTCAAATCTCTATGGACAGTGCCGCTGAGGATACTTACCCTTAAAGTAGCCTTCCTGGTGGCTATAACTTCGGCAAGATGAGTCTCCAAGCTATCAGCTCTATCTGTTAGAGAACACCTCTGCACGTTCAACGAGGACAACATTATCCTCAGACTGGATCTGACTGTTAGGCCAAAGGTGCTGTCTGAATTCCACCTTTCCCAAGACCTGGTCTTACCTTTGTTCTGCCTGAATCCTTCACACCTGATGGAGCGGTCCTGGCATAAGCTCGACGTTCGCAGAGCGCACAGGATATATGTCAAGAGAATGAGGGATTTCAGATGTTGCAACTCCCTCTTTGTCTCTTTCAACCCCTCATTCATGGGGTCAAAGGCATCGCTGCAGACCATTTGCACATGGATAAAGGCCTGTATTTTACTGGCATATGACTTGGCCAAGACACCCAGACCTACTGGGGTCACAGCTCACTCTATGAGATTGGCAGCCATGACAGCTGTCTTCTCCACTAACGCCTCCAAATCTGAGATTTTTCAATCAGCAACCAGGAATACTCCTTGCTCCTTCATCAGGCACTACAAAGTAGACTTGTTCAGGGCCCTGGATGCCACGTTGGGAAGCAGGGTCCTCCCGGAGGTCATTAAGGATTAGGTTTACAGGTGCGGTCACACCCACCCTGACAGGGAATAAGCTTGGGCATGTCCCAGTTGTTTCTGAATTCCTCCTCTCACCAACCCAGAGAATGCCACATTGGTTACTTACTGTGAAGGTGCATTCTTGGGTTGTAGAGAGGAGGAATCCACCCCGCCCTGGGTGACTGCATAGACTAAGGTCATAACCTGATGTGTATATATGTACAGTAATCCCAATTCTTGTTTTTTCCTTATACTATTACTCTGTTCTACACTATCTCTTCTCTTAATTGGGGCTTTGTTAATCAGTAAACTGGCCTTGTGGAGATCCGAAGGAGGGGAAGACAAAGGCAATCTTCGAATCTGCATGAGACCATGATGTAACTTCCTGCCTCTCTCTGGTAGTGACAGAATGTCCTAGTTGTTTCTGGATTCCTCCTCTCTTCAACCCAAGAATGCACTCTCATGGTAAGTAACCATTGTGGCATTTTGGGACAGGTTAGTGATATATGTTGCCTATCTCTTATTTTACTTAATTTTATTACAGTCTCTCCAACATAGCTTTGATATCAATAGGTGTGAAATTGATAACTGCAAATAACTGTAAGTAACTAAGGCACAAAATTCATGGTAGTAATCTGAAGGAGAGGAAATCATAGGACATGGGGGCTTAGTTATATGTATTGTGGCATTAGTTGGGAAGGTTACTGGCATGAGTCATAACACAATCCTATCAATGTTTATTTAAAGATAAGTCCCACTGAGTTTAGTGCAACTTAGTCCCATATGTGTGTAGGGAGACAGTATTTGTAAATAAGCAACTGTATTTTAGGAACTCCCCCAATACTGTTCTTGGTTTTGCCAGGAAGTCTTTAGGTGGATTTTAGCAAATCAACTTTAAGCCCTGTAATATGGAGATAATAATCCTACCTATCCTAAAAGCTTGTAGTAACACATACTGAAAATGCATGACAAACATTGCAAACCCACTCAAATGTGGAATTTATTTTATTAAATTTACAATACTGCAACTTCATTACACATAATAACACAACAACTGAATAAAAAGATACAATCAAAAGCAAAAACATCAAGATCCAAAGTCCTGCTGAAACGAGAAGAAAAATCTTCAGTTCATACTAAAATATACATCGAAACAGAACTACTTAGAGTTCAGAAGGGATTGAATTCCACAAGCAGGATGCTGTTGCAAAGAAAATACCCTAATATTTTAAGGTTTCTGGCAGTGATGGCATTCTTATAGCTGATCTCACAGCTTGGGCAGGATCATATGGGGTAATGCGTTAGAGCTTTGTATGTTAGAGTTATGTTAGAGCTTTGAGTGTTAGGGTTTTGTACTGACATTTTGAATTGATCCCAGTAATAAATAGGCAGTCAATGCAGATTTTTAAGGACCATTGCTGCAAAGCAGACTTATCCATTAACAGTCCTATGGTTGCATTCTGCATTACCTACAAATCCCCAGAACATCTTCAAAAGCACCCTCTCATACAATAAGTTTTAGTAAGTTCCTAGGGCATAGGTAATTGTGGCCAGGTTGCAGAAATGAAGGTGAAAGAAAGGGACTCCTGGCCACTGAAGCCATTTGGTAATAATATAAAGCTTTTAAATTTGGGGTTTGAAGAGATCCAGTAGGTGACTTTGAGAGAAGTGAAACTGACTGGCTTCTTGAAATAAAGCATGCCCAAGAAAATGAAATGGTTTGGATCCCAGCATCACCTTCTTTGAACAAAAGGACATGTACTATCCAGAAGAAGATCCCACTCACAGGAAGAGGAGAGAGTTTGACAAAAGTTGTCTCCCTTCTGTTTCACCAGTAAGAATGTCCCAAGTGCTACACCAGTCTTGCTGGCAAGGAAAGAAGTCTAAATCTGAGGCCTGCATAAATATTTTAATGTTAGAATTAACCTCTATAATAAAGTTGAACGTTCTGTTGCTTAAAAAAAAAACAAACACTAAAGTTATCATTGTGCTCCCAAATTTATAGGAAAGTAGCATTAAAATGAAAGTGGTAATGTAAATATGTAAATGCATTGCATTTTACTATTTCCTGTTTGTTGTGGGCTGTGGATCTTAAACATTAGAATATATTTTTCCCTTTCTTTTTTTTCCCCAGGGAAAAGTATGCTATGATGTTTGATGAACCAGTTCTTTTGCAAGCTGGTTGGTGGTATGTAGCCTGGGCACGAGTATCTGGTCCTAGCAGTGATTGTGGATCCCATGGACAAGCATCTATCACTACTGATGATGGGTAAATGTTTTCTTTTGGGTATGCTGTCTTGGATGTGTTGGCATCTGAAACAGGCTGCATGACAGATATTTAAATACTGTTTCTTCTTTCAGAGTTGTCTTCCAGTTTAAGAGTTCCAAGAAATCAAATAATGGTACGGATGTTAATGCAGGTCAAATCCCTCAATTACTGTACAGGTAAAGCTTTAATCATCTCCCTCCTTTCAAACCGGTGGTAACTAACATAGGGTAGTAGAGAGATATAATACAGCGTTTAGTGAAATATATAGTTTGCTACTAGCAATAGTTTCTTAACAGTATTGCAGTTTGGTAATTTTTCATACTTGATGAAGATGGAGTAGTCACTCAGGCCATCTTTCTTTATATTTATTAATTATTACATTTGGATTTTACCCTTTTTTTTTAGGAGTTCATTTTTCCACTTACAGCTCCTGAGTGCTTTAGTCTGAGGGCTTGACTACACGGGGAATAAAAATCTGGATGATATTTAGACTACTTTGTCCTGAAGCTGCGATGCATGAAATTTGGACTACTCTGGCCCAGATTTAAGTGCCACACCAGCCAAAGCCCGAATCTGCATTCAGATTTTTACTTTGGCCTCCATTAAAAGTGGTTGCTCATGGTTGACTCTGCTCTCTCTGAAGCCAGAACAGTTGGCTAGCCTCACAGTGGTGGACTAGGCTGCTTGTTCTGACTTCAGAGAGTGTGACTACCACTGGGGCTTTGAGTTTCCTGAAGCTCAGAGAGGCTATTGTGCACCGGAAAATCAAAACCCAAGCAGTAGCCGCTCTCTCTGAAGCCAGAACGGGCAGCTAGCCTCATGATGGTGGGGCAGGCCATCTATTCTGGCTTCAGAGAGGGCGACTACTGCTGGCGTTCTGCCTTTAGAATGAGAAGTAGCGCTGAGGAGGGGGGAAATGGTGGCACCTCAGGCAGTGCTCCTTCTTCCTCTCCCCCCTCCCCCCCCCCAAATCCAGTGCATATGGATTGTTCACATGACAGTTTTTTCTGGAGTTTTCAGCAAACTCCGGAGAAAACTCTGAATTTTTTAAAACCCGAATTAAGAAGGTATTCCCCTAGTCTGGTGCAAATAGGGCCATACATTGTGTGCCAGGAAAAGGCTGCACTTTGTGTGGCATTAATGGGCCGGATTCAGGGCGGATTCAGGGTTTTTCCCTGGTATAGATAAGCCCTGAATGATAGTGGCTGATCCAAGGGAGCATAATGAGATGCATGGCTGAGTGGGTTTTGTACCCAGGTTTTCCAGGCCAAGCCTAGCACACTACACACACCTCTGTTCTGAATGTCTTCCATTTGTCATCACTAACTTCTTTTTCGTTTTTAGAGAATCATTTCTTTTCTGTTGATGAAGGGCAATCAATATCTGCCTTTTTCTCTGGCCCAATAATCTAGTCATAAACTATAATTTAAAGCAGAAGAACATAGTTCACAGAATGAGTAGAATATGTGTTTTTAGAATCAAGATTGAATGGTAAACTTTAAAAAAGGGATGGGGAACAGCTACCTCCTATAACTTTTGGTTTTGGCCCACCACTGGGATTCTGCCTCTGGGAGGTTAATCACAAGCAAAAATACAGTCTCCAGACGTGAAAATGCCTCCTTTCCCCCCAGCCATTCACTAAAAGATTCAAAATAAAATAAAATGAGTGTGTTCTCTAAAGAAATCTCTAAGGAATGATACAGTATCCAGTGCTTTGTTACTATAAAATCAACTTGTAGGGTAAAGAAAATATTCCTTTTCTTTTTTTCATTTTTCAGGCTACCCACAAGTGATGGAAGTGCATCAAAAGGAAAACAGCAAACAAGTGAGCCTGTACACATTCTTAAGCGATCTTTTGCCAGAACTGTCTCAGTGGTGAGTATCAAGCCATTTCTGTCTAATATAACATTCAAAATTGGCTAATGGGCTATATTTTAACTGCCAAGTGAAAGCATTTTCTATACAAACCTAAACTTTCACCTTTTTAATAGCACGAATGCATATTCATTCTTGATTTAGGGTTTTGTTGTATTAGTCCTGCAGAGTTCAAGAAACAGAATAGGAAAACATGAGTCTTATTTTCCTCATGTGTATTAATCTATTACTTTCATGGCTAACTTCTTCCCATAGAAAAAAAGATTTTTTGAGGCCAGATTAGGAGATAGTTTCCAGTGTCGAATTAAGTTCTGTAAAATGGATAAATTATGGAAATTAAATGGAGACCTATTCAGGTATATTGATGTCTTGTTCCTAAATACTGGGGGGAGGGGTCAGTAACCTATTTTGAGGTTATCTTAAATATCACTATGCCTTGCCCACTCATTTTCTGGTCTATATTTATAGCTATAAGGATTAGGAACTTCCTTGAGCTGAGATTCTGAGAAAGCTTAATTAGCACAAATATTTGCTAATTCACCTCCAGAGGTTGTTGGACTGCATCTCCCAGCATTCTTTCCCATTAACTATGAGGTCTGTCTATTAAATAATGAGACTAATACAATAACCCATCTTTATTTATATGTACTACAATTCTAATGCTTGTCCCCTTCAATATACACCCCGTTCACACTCTCACACCAATACACTCTTGTTCTCCACTGGTTGAAGGTGTGGAGCTGATAAGTTTCTGTCAGCTGTTTCAACACACCTGCCGTTTTCTTCTTTACTGCATCCATTGCCTCAAAACGTGTTCCTTTAAGCATCGATTTTACTTTATGGAAAAAAGTTTGCATGATGCCAAATCTCGCTAATATGGAGGATGTTAAAGCGTAGTAATGTGTCTATAGGCCAAAAACTGCTTCACAGAAAGTGCTGTGTGAGCAGGTGCATTGTGTCGATGAAGAATGAAACCATTTTTCCATTGTTCTGGCCTTTTTTTTCCTGACTCTTTCTCTCAGCTTTGTCAAAACTTCCTTATAATAATGCTGGTTCACTGTTCTGCCTTCTGGAACCCATTCTGTCAAAATTATGCCCTTGATGTCAAATAACAAAGAACGAGCATGGCTTTGAATATGGACTTGTTTTGATGTGATTTTTTCTTTCTTGGTGATGATGGTGTTTTCCAGTGTTTGATTGTCATTTTGTCTCAGGATCATACTGGAAGATCCAGGTTTCATCACAAGTGATTTTTTTTAAAAAGGTTTAGGTCCACCTCAAGTTCCTGCAGAATGACAGTGCAAATTTCCTTGTGGCACTCCTTTTGTTCTGGGTGTGAGAGCCCTAGGGACCATCTTGGCATAAACTCTTTTCTCATGTTGAGACCCTCATGCAAAATTTTCCATGCAGTGTCTTTGTCAATGTTCACGGCTTCAGCTGTCATTTGGACACTGAATCAGCGGTCTCCTCGAACCATCTGGCTGGTTTTTTTTCCACAATTTCTTCTGTTCTTGAAGTGGAAGGTCATCCAGGGCATTCACCATCTTCCACATTCTCACATCCTTCTATGAATCTTTTGTGCCAGTCAAACACACATGCACGAGACATGGAGTCTTCCCCATAGGGCTTAGTAAGCATTTGAAAAGATTCCATTGCTGTTTTGTTCAGTTTTACTAAAAATTTCAAATTGACACGTTGTTCAACTTTTAAACTTAGCATTTTTTTCTGGCACACAACAGACAACACAGCTGCATTAAATGACAACTGATAATTAACTGAATGGCTGAGAAGTCACCACTCAAGCATTCACAATCAGTTCTCTCTGATTTGTCTGAAAGGTAGAAACACGGTCTCATTATTTAATAGACAGACCTCGTATACTGGCTTAGGGTTGTTGGAATTTGCAGTCCCACAACCTCTGGAGGGCTGTGTGATTCCTACCCCTGGTCTAGACTTCTATCCCCACCCAAAACCAATATTTAGTTTGAGAGGAAGCTGTGCAGATATATCTTTGCTATAAATATGACAAGACCTTTGGACTTACAGAGAAACAGAGTAGGGCACCTACAGCCTTCTCCTGAAACCATGTCTCAAAGCAAAGCAGTAAACAATTTCTAAATTTTGTTCTCCCCAATACAGTTGGAAACATGGTAGTACTGGATTTGTTATGCTATGTAAATTGCTGCAGAAACTTGATTAAAGAATGGTATCAGAATGTTTTAAATGAATGAGCTTTCATGTGGAGAGCTCTTAGTGCAACCAATGGAGCAGGATTCTGCAGCCACTCAGACTTCTGCATCTTCTGCAACTGATTTTTTTTTTTTTTTTTTTTTGAGGGAGGCTTCAGAGAAAAAAGTCAGAGGAAACAGTGGGAAAACATGGGAGAGGTTACAAATGGCTGACAATGTTGTCTAGGTCCCTGTAAAATTCTTTGTTTGAAAGAAGGAAATTCCATTTTTAAACCGCCCCCCACCACCACCACAGAAGTACTCTAAACATGTGGAGGTGGCTGTAGATTAATGAGGGTCCTGGCCAGGAGAAGGGAAGCTCCATCTGCTTTAGCATCATAAGTGTCCCTGGAACTTTGTACCCTGCTTCAGATATTACTCATTACTAAAAGGGTGCTGTCTCACAGTTTGAGAACCACTTTACTAATTATTGTTCATTATTTCAAGTTGCTTGCTTTCATCACCATGGTTTTCCCCCGACAATTTTCTTGTCCTGAAACAGGAATGCTTTGAATCGTTACTGAGCATTCTTCATTGGAGCTGGACAACCTTAGTGTTGGGTGTAGAAGAGCTTCGGGGGTTGAAAGGATTCCAGTATACCGCTACACTTTTGGATTTAGAAAGACTTCGATTTGTTGGCACTTGTTGCTTGAGGTTACTGCGTGTCTACACATGTGAGATATATCCAGTGTCAGGTAACATGCTTAGTTTTAATATATTAAAAATGCTAATGAAATGCAAATTTACATGAGAATTTTTATGGCGATAAATACAGTAAATATGAAATCTAACTAATAGTATAATGCTAGATAGCCATGTTTCCAATAGAAGTTTCATGGAGACTTCCATAATCTACCATGGATGAGTTCAAATTATCAAATCTTGGCTTAATAGCTTTGGGCTGTTCATTTAGCCCAACTGTTACTCTTTTCATAGTGGGATTGAACAGACCAAAAAGTCTTTTATTAACTATAGTTTCCCATTTTGTCCAGCTGTGGTTGTCCACTTCAGAACAATCTGTAATTTTAAGTGACAGGGTGCCATCTTTATCCAAAAGGCTTATTAAGCAGGCCTCAAGATATGATTGTCTAGCTATGTCTTTCTTCTGTGAACCCAAACTAAATTACAGTAGGACCCCCATATTCACTGATTCATTATCCATTGATTCAATAATCCACAGGACACAAAACAGCACACCTAACATAGAAGTCTTCCTAGAAAATGTGTCCTCTCTAGCCATTTTCTAGGTTCTCCAAGGCAACTCTATGGTATTTTAAACCAGAAGTCCCATTATTTTCAATGACATTTACTATTATCCACTGTTTTTGATATCCATCCCCCCCCCCGAACCATTCCCCAGAAGATATGGGGGGCCTACTGTACCTGACTTGACTATTGGTAGTGATTTTGTTGATATTATTCTGTCTCTTTCTAGCTACTACAAAAGCTGTTGTTGAAGAAACTAGCAAGCTGGCAGACTGTATTGGGAAGACTAGAACGCTGCTAAGGAAAATTTTATCTGAAGGAGTTGATCATTGTATGATAAAGCTGGACAATGACCCTCAAGGATATCTTACTCAGCCACTGAGTCTTCTAGAAGCTGTTCTTCAAGAGTGCCATAACACATTCACAGCTTGCTTTCATTCTTTCTATCCAACACCAGCTCTACAGTGGGCTTGTCTTTGTGACTTGCTAAATTGTTTAGATCAGGTACTAACAAGTCTCTTTATAGTCAGAAGTAATATTGTAAAATCTCCACATTAATCTTTTGAACACATACAGTCACAATAATTTGCAAAAGAGATACATGAAAGGTACAAAATAGCATGACAGAAGTAGTTACATGATTGTTTTTTCCATTGTCCCAGTTGGTCACCTTTACAGACATTTTTTAATTTTTTTTAAGGATATCCAAGAAGCAAATTTTAAGACTTCAAGTAGCAGGCTTCTTGCAGCTGTAATGTCAGCCCTCTGCCACACATCTGTGAAACTTACTTCTATCTTTCCTATTGCTTATGATGGAGAAGTCTTACTACGTTCTATGGTGAAGCAAGTTAGCACTGAAAATGACTCTGCATTGGCCCATCGCTTCCCTCTTCTGGTAGCACATATGGAAAAACTTAGTCAGGTGAGTATCCAGCTGAAGAAGCACTGCTAAACTATAAACTATGGATGAGTAGCTGCCAGGGGTTGTGGGACTGCATTAGCCCCACACAGGGACACTCCTTGTTTTTGATTCTCCGCACCCCTCTCTGGGTTTGGCTGGTCCAGAATTTTTTTGCCTAGAAATTGCCCATTGCATCCCCCAAACCTCCAGATAACATTTTGTGGCATTTGACATGTTTTCAGGGCCAGTTGGGTCTTATTTCATGGTGTCTTTCTCTCCAGTTGTGTTTTTTTTACTGAGTCTGCATAGAAACGACAGTTTGTTTCATTTGCTTTGAAAACATGAACACAAGAACAAGGTTACTAATAAGACCATGCTTATATGATCATGAATTTACAACTGGTAGTTGAATGCTAGATGTCAAAAACATTCTTCCATTCATGTACAGCAATCAGTTTATAAGCTTAATGTAATTCATAGCCTGTTGATCTGTTGAAAAAATAGAGAGCCTCTATAGCATGCTTGAGAAGAAAACATTGATTCATAGCTTAAGCATCAGCTTATAATTGGATAAGAAGTGAAGTCCCAACTATACAAAGCAAATAAAAAGTTCCATGTCCAGTGTGCATCCTTCTAATAGAATTACGTTATGGTATATTTCGTATATCATAAAAATAATAGACTTGGAAACAGCCTCAGTGTACTGATATGTGACTTTCCAGTCTCTATTAAAACTTCGTAAAAATTCTGGAGGCCACATGCTATAGACATGGGTAAATTCATGCGTGTGTAGTCATCTTATATGATGATTTCAGTATCAAGCAAAAAAAATCGTATTTGTAAAACAGGCATCTTATGCCAAATACATGAGTTAGAGTTTCTGTTACCTAAAACAGGTAGTAAAAACATTTACTCAAGTATATATCATTATAGGAGACAGTGTGGCTTAGCGGTTTGAATGTTGGACTACAACTCTGGAGACCAGGGTTCGAATTCCTGATCAGCTAGGAAAGTCCACTGTGTGACCTTGGTTAAGTGACATACTCTCAGCCTCAGAAAACCCTGTGATAGGTTCTCTTTAGGGGCACCACAAGTTGGAAATGACTTGAAGGCATACAACAATAAAATAAATTATCAAATAACTTTAAATGATTTGTTGTTGTGTGCCTTCAAGTTGTTTCCAACTTATAGCAACCCTAAGGCTACACTATCATGGGGTTTTCTTTGCAAGATTTGTCAGAGCGGGTTTGCCTTTGCCTTGCTCAGAGTGGTTTCCAAGGCTGAGTGGGTATTTGAACCCTGGTCTACAATAGTCCTCATCCAACACTCAAACCACTATATCATGCTGACTTTCTTTAAATGTTCAGCAGTTCCATTTAGAATTATTGAGTGATTTGAAATATATATGTGTGTGTGTGTGTGTGTGTGTGTGAGAGAGAGAGAGAGAGAGAGAGAGAACCATTCCTGCATTTTGTTATTGTATATAAGTTACTTACTTCTAATCTGTCACTTCTTTCCACAGAGTGAAGAAAACATCTCAGGGATGACAAGCTTTCGTGAAGTGCTTGAAAAGATGCTGGTTATTGTTGTGTTGCCAGTCAGAAATAGCCTCAGACGTGAAAATGAACTGTTCTCTGCACACCTTGTTTCTAACACTTGTGGACTACTTGCAAGTATTGTGAGTGAACTCACAGCTTCTGCACTGGGATCAGAGGTAATGTGGTTAATTCATTAGCAGAATTGCAATGTTATAGTCCCTGAATAGGTCTGTGTATATACTGAGCTAATGCTACAATAAGATAGTTAATATTTTCATATTAAATATAGATGTGTGAATATTTATTCTGGAAGTAGCACAGAGGGTTTCAAGCTTATGATACATCTTGCCTGACAATGTGTTCTTCCAGAATATAGCATATTGAGTGATTTCTAGTTGCTGTGGTAGCTACTCACGACGAACAAGTCTTGAAGAGAAACAACAACGGAGAAAGAATCACAACCCAAAAACATCACCCAAGGAGACCTTCTGCTGTGCTTTTTGCAACCGGACTTGTTTATCTCGGATTGGCCTTTTTAGTCATCAGCGCGCTTGCAGAAAGCGCGGGATGAGTCCTTCCTGAATCTTCGTTTGCGAAGAAAAGCCAGAGAGAGGTAGCTTTTATAGGGACAGTTAACTGAACAGTCCAGCGATAAAAGAATAGGCTTACAGTAGGACCCCCCCTTATCCGCTGGGGGTTGGTTCTTGGGGGCACCGTGGATACTGAAAACTGTGGATAATAGCAAACACCATTTAAAATAATGGGAGTTCCAGTTTAAAAGATAGAGTTGCCTTGGAGGACCTAGAAAATGGCTAGAGAGGACACATTTTCTAGGAAGACTCCATGGTAGGTGTGCTGTTTTGTGTCCCATGGATAACTGAATCATTGGATAATGAATCAGTGGATACGGGGGTCCTACTATATTAAGAAAAAGAGCATTATTGTACACTTTTGTTCATGTTACCTTGTATTAGAAGTAAGGCCATAATTCAAAATAATCTCAACTTTCATACTTGTCTATTAATTCTGTTCCAATTCCTACTTTGTTTCTTTCTAGGCTGATGGTCTTAACTCTCTGCATTCTGTCAAGTCAAGCCCAAACCGGTTCACAAAAACAAGCCAAGGCAGAAGCTGGAACACTGGGAACGGGTCTCCTGATGCAATTTGTTTCTCTGTGGATAAACCTGGAGTCATTGTTGTTGGATTCTCTGTCTATGGTGGTGGTGGAATCCACGAATATGAATTGGAAGTACTAGTTGATGATGTATGTACTGTGCATGAAAGTATAAATTAAATTACAGTTGTCCCACCGTATCCACAGATTTGGTATCCACGGATTTAAATATTCACAGCTTGAAAATATTCTTTAAAAAATAATAATCCAAAAAGTAAACCTTGATTTTGCCATCTTATATAAGGGACACCATTGTGCTATGCCATTGCATATAATGGGACTTGAGTTATCATGGATTTTGGTATCCAACCGTGGGGGAGTCCTGGAACCAAACCCCAGCAAATATGAAGGGACAACTGTACTTTATAATTGTTCATTAAGAGCCCACACAGTTAATTGCAACATTCCCTTCACATCTACGGGGTTTTGTTTTTGTTTTTGTTTTTTAAAGCATCCATGTAAAACTGCTTGAATTGCCCATGGATTTGTATGCTTCCTGTTCTTCATTTCTTACTTTTGGTAATCTTACCAACAAGTTCTTTAACCTTTGGAAGCCTGAGCTCCACCTGACACAATGGGACCTAGTTTAAATTTGATGCGTATGATCTCCTGTCTCCATCTTGGTCTCAGCACTTCATTGGGGGATAGGGAGCATGCTAGAAATCCCTAACAGAATTATGGAACCGGCCCTGATCTACAATTTAAAGGGCATTTTGAGGGAGCTATGATAATTAAACCATTTTTATTATATTTGTAGTGAAGATATACATTCTTGTTTCCCTGCCCTATCTTGATACTTCTCCTTTAAAAAAAAAGGGGGGGGGGAATAGAAGTTTTACTCACCTTAAGTTAGGGCCTGACTTTTTAGTTGTAGACCAGAAAGACAACAGTACTTCCTAAAAGTACTACTTCAATACATTGGCCATGGCAAAGTAATTATATCATTACTGCTCTGTATTGGAGATACAAAGCAGAAGAGCATGCTTTATTTTATAGGTGTATTTTCTAGCTGTTGAAGATGGTATGTGCCAACATGGCCAGATGTTCTGGAAGGCAATTTTAAGTGTATGGGACAGCATGAAAAAAATTACAGAGACTTCTGAGGAAGAAGGAGACATTACATAGTGGAGGGTAGTGGAGCTAGAGGAGTGAAACATATATCACATGGATATAATAGAGTATTTTTTAACATTATTGCATTGAAAAATGACCCACATTTTTTTTTAATTTAGAGTGATCATACAGGAGATTCGACTCATTCACATAGATGGACATCTCTAGAGTTAGTTAAAGGAACCTACACTACAGATGACTCCCCAAGTGATATAGCTGAAATTAAACTTGACAAAGTTGTTCCCTTGAAGGTAAATAAAATACAATTTTTTTGAATGTTAAAAATATATCTGTATTCTGCTCTTATTGGGAAGAGGAGATTCAGGTCCATCCATTTCTAAAACCTGACATGTTGATTTTTAACAAGCTTTATTGTTTTTATTGTAAAATATTTTAAGGATTAAGACATAATAACAGAAAATCTTGCTGGTAAAAATATATTTTGAAAGGCTCCACTGTGTTTCATATAGCTGCACAGAAAACAGATCTGATATAAATATGATTGTCGATCAGAGCACACTGAATCAAAATAGCAATAGGAATGCTGCAAGTAGTAATCCAGTTTTTAGAAAAATCAATTTTTGAAAATGTGTATGCGGCCCTTAACAATTTTTGGGGGCTGACATATAAATAGTAATTCAATTAAATGTTATGGATTATATACTTGTTTAACTTTTAATTTGAAGGAAAATGTGAAATATGCAGTCCGTTTGAGGAACTATGGAAGTCGCACAGCGAACGGAGATGGGGGAATGACCACTGTCCAGTGTCCAGATGGTGTAACATTTACTTTCAGTACATGCAGCTTGAGTAGTAATGGCACAAATCAAACACGTGGGCAGATTCCGCAGATTCTTTATTATAGGTATGAATTGAATAGCTAAATTACATTGTCTCTTCCCTCCCGCCTCCATATTCATGCCAAGTCAGATATAGACCTAAGCAAATATATCATTATTCTGAGGTAGAAATGTTGTGATAAAGCTGCTGTTTTGCAGATTTCTCAAAATGAATTATGACTAATAGCATGGCACACAAATTTTGAAAATTTTGAAAAAGAAATATGCATATGAAGTGTAGAGATTAACACAGGCATGAGCAACTGTGTGTGAGCAATTTCCCCCCCTGCATGCTACTCCCTCCCCTGTGATGCCACTTCCAGCCACCATTTTGTTTAATGTCTCTCTCTTTTTGCCATTTGGGGGATTGGGGAACTTTTGGAGAGCGGGATGAGTGAAGCCAACATGTTTGCATGTGGTTTCAAGCAGTTTGAGGCCGTTTTTAGATGAAAACGGCCCAACATTTGCTCAAATGGTATGAGAAATGCTTGGGAGTCTCCAGGAGGTGGAGTGGGGACTTAGTGATGTAAAGGTGGAACTCAGAGGGCATGGGCAGTTCATGGGCCAGACTTCTCCCACCCCAAGTTAAAGTATTACTGTGGGATTTAGGAGATCCAGATTCAAGTTCCCACTGACTCATAACACTCACTTGGATAACCTTGAGCTATCAATATCTTAGCCTGCCCAGCCTCACAGGGTAGATGTGAGGATAAAGTGTGAAGGAGGAGGGCTGTGTATGCTATCTTGAGCGCATGAAAAGAAAGACAAGATCTAATTGTAACTAATAAATGGGCACAATAGTATATGCAGAAGAGTGCTTTTGAATTAGAGATATCTCATTGCATTGTCTGAAGTCTAGGGTTAGCATATTTTACTTAAAACTCATACAAACATATGCGGCTTTGTTTATCCATTTTCCAGAAGTGAGTATGACGGCGATCTACAGTCACAGCTCTTAAGTAAAGCCAATGAAGAAGATAAAAATTGTAGCAGAGCACTTTCTGTCGTGAGTGCTGTGGTGCGAGCTGCTAAAGACCTTTTACACAGAGCTCTTGCTGTAGATGGTAAGAATTTGCTACAATAAGGGCTGCTTTCCACTTATTACAGATCCATTGATGGTAGTAAAGTTTTGAACTGGGAACACCTACCCTTCTGATCTTTGCTTGCTTTACAAAGCTATTCCTGTGTTGTTATAGTTAGGTGTGGGTGTGTACATATGTGCCTTCAAGTTGTATATCAACTTATGGTGACCCCATTAATTTCATAGGATTTTCTTAGGCAAGGATACCCGGAGGTGTTTTTGCCAGTTCCTTTCTCTGGGCCTGTAGCACCTCGTACTCATTGGCACTCTCCCATCCAAGTACTAACTAGGGCTGACCCTGCTTAGCTTCTAAGATCAGATGGCATCTGGTGACTTTAGGGTATTTAATTCCTCTGTGTAGTTAGATGCGTTATATAAATTTATATTAGACACAGAGAAGGGGAGGACGAGAAAGTTTAGATTCCAATAAATTATCTTAAGCCATGGTTTTGATAAATGTGAAATCTTACCATCCAGTCTGATATCTCCTCTTCGTTCAGCATCTATGCACACAGAGTCAATGTGGGTACTGAGATATTTTATTCCCCACCATATAGGCATTGTAATGATTGCAGCAACCTTATTACTTTCTGTCCACATGGGAGGAGGGAAAGAAGAGGGCTTTTGTTCTAAACCTTTTTTTACTTACCAGTACAGGCAGAGTAGCAGCATCTGAGAAAGCCCTTAGTCTGACAAAGCAAGTGATAAGTATTTTGTTATTGTCTAAAGGTTGTCCCTCCGTATCCAAGGATTTGATATCCATGGATTTAAGTATTCACAGCTTGAAAATATTCTTAAAAAAATAATAATCCAAAAAGCAAACCTTGATTTTGCCATCTTATATAAGGGACACCATTTTGCTATACCATTGCATATAATGGGACTTGAGTATTCACGGATTTTCCACGGGGGGTCCTGGAACCAAACCCCAGCAAATATTGAAGGGACAACTGTATACAGTTTTAAATAAAGATGTAGAAATAGGATAAAACTGGAACATGACAGTTAAAATCAGTAGCGCATAGTTCAGGTTTAGTCTAATGTAAAGACGGCAACAGTATCAAGGAAAGCCCTCCCCGATGGGGCACAGCATTTCTCCTGGCATGGCCAGAATTGACATGATGTCACTTTGAGTTTAACTGCTTCAGTGAATGTTGGAAAAGTGATGACTTTGTGTTTTTATAGAAGAATATGTCAGATCTATAATAATCTTCGTGGATTTCTTTTTTTAGCTGATGACATTCCAGAACTGCTTAGCTCTTCCAGCCTGTTCTCTATGCTCCTTCCTCTTATCATAGCTTATATAGGACCTGTGGCTGCAGCTATTCCTAAGGTATGATGTTTAAAAACTCTGTTAAGTTTTTTTTTTTTTAAGACCGTAAGACAACTTTTGAGAACGATAGGGATATACTCATGGTTCCCTTCTTTGCTTTCAGATATTAAGAGCTTATCTGGCAAAGATTACACTCCCTTAAATTTTGTTGTATTGATAATATCTGTTATGGCTTCTTGTCCCTTATGGCTTTCAGCATTTATCTTATCATTATCATGTGAAGGATGCTTAAAAGTTTCCAGACTAAACTCAGCTTCTCTGTTTGTTCTGTGACAATGGTCCAGGGCTGCTTTAGAGCTTATCTTAAGAATCCAGTTGACCACTCTAGCTAAGTTAGCTTTTTAGTTGGGTTCAATTATAACTAAACTGTTCCTAATTTGAGAAAGGAGTACTGTACTCACCTTGCCTACTCAGATGTCTTCTGAGTTTATTTCCTGCAGGGGGAGGGGGCGAAGAGAGAGAGAGAGATTCCAAGTCTGCATATCACTGTGTAGGAAGATCACTGTCTAGAAAAGAATGGAAATCAAATGTATATTGATGCGCTTTTTTAACCTGATATTTTTGAATATCATATTATTTCTGAAGATGTGTGTATTTTTATGCCAAAAGTTAAAGCTAAGTTGAACTAATGAGTCTATTGAAATGAAGCCCTTCAAAGGGGACTAGAGATGCAGTTTCAGTTTTTTTCAAATTCCTGCATGTATCCTTTGCCATATTACAGGTTGCTGTTGAGGTTTTTGGCTTAGTTCAGCAGTTGCTTCCATCTGTAGCAGTTTTGAATCAGAAGTATGCCCCTCCTGCCTTCAACCCCAATCAGTCTACTGATAGTACCACAGGAAACCAACCTGAACAAGGGCTCTCTGCTTGTACTACCTCTAACCACTATGCTGTCATTGAAAGTGAACACCCCTACAAACCAGCATGTGTTACACAGTACAAGGTAGGCTGTATACATTCATGTTTGTCATCCATTTCGTTGGCTGATTGGTTGATTATAAAGCAGACCATTAAAATTATTTTGTAAGCCCCATCAGGTACCATGTAAAGGGCAGAAAATAAGGCATAAGAACATTTAAGCAAAACAAACCTCTCATTATAAAAAGTGGTGCTATAAAAAATAAATATTTATATTGTTTGCCTGAGGAATTGCACTTTTAATGCATATGCTTAGCATTACTCTGCAATATGCTGAGTGCTAATGTAGAAATTACTGATATTTGTTTATTGTGTTAAGTGTATGGTACTTTTGCATAGTTTTGGTCAGCTTAAACATTCAGCTCAGTCTGATCCAAACTGTTTATAAGATTGCTTGAGAAAAGAACTCTCAAAATAAACTTGGTGATACAGAAATCCAAACCTCTTCATCAGAATAACTTATTGAAATGGATATTCTTGCATAATCCGTTTAAATGATTTTGTGATTAATATGCCCACACTCCAAATTTTCAGAGATTCAGAAACAACAGAACTAATAAAGGAGCAAAGAAGCAAACTGGACTTGAACTAGTGTAGGTAGTGGAATGTCTGAAGCTAGTAGCCAAAGTAAGAACAGGTTTGCTTCATATTTTTTAAGGAAGGACAAAACTAAAGACAATAGAACAACTTAGAGCATCGCAGAGCAGCCATATTAGCCTAATTTTGGGTTAGTTGTTATCCATCTGCACCCAGTTTTATTTACGGCAATAAGAGAAATATGTGTCCATCTTCAAAATAATCAAGCTTCACATAATGGGTAATTGCTAGAGCTGATTAAATCAGTTTTATCTTGGTACTGAATATATCTCAGTTGTGAATTTAAAACACAACCAAAAAAATAAAATGTCAGAAGACAATAAATTTTATTCTTCTTCATGGTCTCTGTGAATCCACACAATTGGGTTATCTGCGCCTGCACAGAGCACTGTTTGGAACCTTCCGGAATCATTATGTAAGCATTTGGCAGTAGCCTCACCTAACCCCTCCCCTCCCCTATATAAGGGCCCACCCAAACGCCTCAGTTGCTTTTTTTCCGCCACACTAGTAGCACTCATGGAACTTTGGTTTGCTTGTGTAGTTTTACCTAACGTTTGACTTTGGACTGTTGACCCCTCTTCTCGTCAGTGTTTTGGCTTGACTGTTTTGCCTTTAGTGATCTTACCGTTTTGATCCTGGACTGGCTTGACTTCTTCTTTGCTTACCATTCTGTCTTCATCTTCTTTTTGTAACTGACTCAGACTGGTTTAATTATCTCCTCGTCTCATCTACTCCTAAACGGCTTCTACTACATTCTTTAAAAAGTGCTCTGACTGTGGTGGCCAGATTCCTGACACTAACAGGCATTCTCAGTGTCTTATGCCTTGGAGAGGGGCATAATGCTGCCACTTGTAGACACTGTAAGGCTTTTACACCTCAAGCCCAACATAACCATGAAGTAAGGCTCAAGGCTCTCCTTTATGCGCACGCCCTGACTGCCGCTTCGAAGGAGGGATTGAAGGATGGGTCGGCTTGAGCACACTATGAAGCTAGTGCTATTGCGCTTCAACAGTGTGCGTGGCTCCACTCATCAGGGCTCTCCACATCTGCCCGCTCCATTATAGAAAATTTTCCCTTTGACAAACAAGGTCTCTTTCACACTGAGACTGACTCGAAGCTTGAACCTAACCATAAAATGTCAACCACATGCAAATTTGGTTTCAATACACAGAATCGTACATATACTCATCTGTGTTCATCTTAGTGTCAGTTCAGTCCCTACAGGAAGCACTACAGTCTGTCATCTGGACGCTTCCAGTGATCCATTGGTTTGCCTATGCCCTCCACTTCTAGAAAGCTGCCTTCAGGGGCTAGTTCAAGTATCAATACAAGAAGAAACCATCTGACCAGCCCAAACATTGCATTTGACTGTCAGATGAATGACTTTTCTCCCAACCATGCCACTAGCATTTTTACCCTTCCATTCCAGGACAGGCTTCATCACTTCTACGATGCATGGTCCTCCATCACCATGGACAAGTGGGTTCTGGACATAATCCATAAGGGGTACACCATAGAATTTACCCAGTAAACACCCGTGAGTGTTTACTGCACGACCTCTCCATCTCCACTGTTGTTGGAGGAAGTCTACACTCTCTTGCTCAAAGGTGCCATCGAACGAGTTTCTGCTGCCCAGTGTCACCAGGGTTTTTACTCACGCTATTTCCTAGTGTGCAAAAAAGATGGAATTATGTGTCCTATCTTGGACTTGCACAATGTCAGTACCTATATTTGCCCAAAAAAGTTCCACATGGATTTTCCTTGGTTTTTTTCTGGGCTGTGAGGCTGTGTTCTGGAATAGTTTCTTTCTGACGTTTTGCCTGCATCTGTGGCTGGCATCCTCAGAGAATGGTTGTGTAGGGGTGTGTGTGGAGTTAATATGCTTTGAACCCCTGTTGGGGAGGATATGTATATTTGTGTAATTGAATGGTTAATTTCTGGGTATAGAATGCAGGGCTCGTTAGTGTCTGTTTGGCTAATGGTTGGTTGATGGGCCATTATCTGCTGGGAATCCCCCTGTCCCTGGGTGGAATTCTTTTGTAAGTGTTGAGTTTTGATTCTATTGTTCTTCAAAACTGGGAGCCAGATTTTGTTTACTTTTAAGATTTCTTCTTTCCTGTTGAGGTTGTTCATATGTTTGTGGATTTCAATAGCTTCTCTGTGCATTCTGACATGATAGCTGTTGGCCTGGTCCAGAATTTCTGTGTTTTTAAACAACATTTTGTGTCCAGGTTGGTTTATAACATGTTCTGCTACTGTTGCTTTTTCTGGCTGGCCCAGTCTGCAGTGTTTCTCATGCTTCTTGATTTGTGTTTGCACACTGCGTTTAGTGGTCCCTGTGTAAACTTGTCCACAGCTGCATGGTATGCAGTAAACTCCTGCAGCTGTGAGGGGGTCTTTTTTGTCCTTCGCTGAGCGTAGCATTTCTTGGATTTTTTTGGTTGGTCTATAGATTGTTTGGAGGCTGTGTTTCCTCATCAGTTTCCCTATTCTGTCTGTGACTCCTTTGATGTATGGCAAAAAAATACCTTCCCTTTGGGTGGTTCACCTACAGAAAAATGGGAAAAGATACGGTGATTCACACTGAAAGGCAGAAACAAAAATTTGACAAATGTCACAAACACCAAGAGAAACCCCAGCTGGACACAGCACAGACTATTATCAACCTAACAGAACAGCAACTGTCAAAAGAAGAAACATCCGTCCTATCCAAAGGAAGCAATTTTGCAGTTACCAGCATCAGAATCCCAGTTGAAGACATCATCGCCCATGTTGCATCTGCCCTCTACCGTCTCCCAGAGGAAGAGGCAGAAGAGATAAGAGGAGAAACAGCTAGGATCCTGAGGAAGGCAAAACCACCACCCAGCAACATAACCGTAAAAGAAAGAAAAGCCATCAAGGATTTCAATGCAGACCCAGAAATCATTATTCTCCCAGCAGAGAAAGGTAATGCCACAGTAATCATGGAAACAGAAAAATACAGACAAAAACTAAGGGAACTCTTGGACCCTGCAACATATACAGAAAACTCAAGCAAGACCCGACCAACAAAATCACCAGAAAAACAAATGCCTTGATCAAGAACTCATCAATTCAGCTAATCATACACCAAAATCTATGCAGATCAAAGGCTCTCCCACCAAGACTATATGGACTGCCCAAGATCCACAAAGATTCCATTCCACTCTGACCCATTGTGAGTGCCATTGGATCCCCCACGTATGACTCGGCCAAGTTTCTGGCCACACAATTACAAACCCATATAGGACAAACCCCTCACTACATCAAAGACTCAGCTCACTTCATAGAAAAAAATCAACAACATCGAACTGAAACCTGGAGACAGACTGATCAGTTTTGATGTTATCTCCTTGTTCACCAAAGTCCCTATAATGGACACCATGACACTCATAGAACAAATATTTCCTGAGGACATCACAGCCTTGTTCAAACATTGCCTCACCACAAGCTACTTCCAGTGGGATAACGAATTCTACGAACAGATAGATGGGGTAGCCATGGGCAGCCCCCTGAGCCCAGTGATAGCAAACGTTTACATGGCACATTTTGAAAAGCAAGCCCTGGAAACAGCAACAAAAAAGCCCACAACATGGCTCCGATATGGGGATGACACTTTCACCATTTGGAACCACGGAGAAGAAGATTTGGTCTCATTCTGAACCACCTGAACAGCATCTACCCAAATATCCAATTCACGATGGAAAAAGAGAAAGAAGGAACACTGCCATTCTTGGATGTCCTAGTCATCTGCAAACCAAACCAATGGTTAGGCCACAAGGTATACAGAAAATCCACCCACACAGACAGATACCTACACAAGAACTCTAATCATCACCCAAGACAAAAAATAAGCACAATAAAAACATTGGTAGACTGTGCAAAAAGGATCTGCGAACCCCACTATCTGGAGAACGAACTGAGGCAACTAAACTTGATCCTACAGGCTAATGGTTACTGCAGATCAGACATCACAAGAGCAGCCAGACCCAGAAAAAACCCACAGGAATGAAGAAGAAAAACAGCCACCCAAAGGGAATGTATTTTTATCATACATCAATGTCAGGAAATGACATGGATGTGACCACAAGATGGAGCGGTAAGCTTAGCAATGAAAGTAGTTAAGCTCCAGCGGCAGGTGTGTGTGTGAGTTAGCACTTGTGAGTATGCACAGTTGAGATGCCTGATGTAACAGTCATTGTTTAACTGCCTATAAAAAGGAGATGGGAATTATCTCCTGTGTGGGTTTGTTGTGGATGGTGGTTGGCGAAGCAGTTTGTTGGTTAGGAGAAAGATTTTTGAGTATTAGAGACGGTTGTCCTATACTCTGTATATATATTGTAAATATACTGCAAACAAAGATTAAAGCCCTCAAGTTGAGTGAAGGCTGGCCTTGTTGCTGTCTTTATTTGGCAAGCCAGAGCTTAAGGCAGTGTGCTGGGGTGAAGGAATTTTTCCTTCTCAGCCTGAAGTCTTTTGCAGAAGTCTCTCCAGAAACCCTTCTCCTTGGCATCCTGTCAACGTGGAACAACTCTGCAGGTGGTCGTGGTGGACACAGCATGTTATTCTACGCCCCCAACAAGGGTTATGGGCCCAGTGTCCGCGTGGACAACGCTTGAGAAGCTGTGGGAGATATAGTTCTGCAATTGGTGAGCTGTTTTGTGTTCCTGGAGGGTTGAAGAGAAAAGTCCTGGAAAGGAGTGAGTTAAGTGTGTCTACTCATGGATTCTGCTCTTATCTGTTTGCTTTGGAAGCTAATTGTTTTTGGCAGCCTGCTTGGACTGTTATCAGTGTGTTTGTTTGCATCTGTTTAAGTTGCAGACTCAGTACAAACATGGAAACAGCAGTCAGGTTTGAAAAGCTGTCTGAGAAGAACTATGCTTCCTAGAAAATTTACATAGAAGCTTTGCTAATAAAGCAGGACTTATGGGACTATGTAAAGAAACAACCTGACCCTGCTAATGAAGATGAATTAATAGGTGATGAAAAAGCTAGAGCAACAATTGTTTTGCTTTAGAACCGAATCAGCTGAATAATATAAGAGATAAGAGGTCAGCGTTTGGAGTCTGGAAAGCTCTTGAGAATGTCAACCAACCAGCTGGGGCCTTGTCAAAAATGCTGTGCAGCAGAAAGCTGTATTGTTGTAAACAGCAGGAAGGTGAGTCTGTGCTTGTGCGTTTAAAAAGGATGCAGGATAATTTCACAGAGTGCAGCAGGCGTGGCATCCAAATAGAAGAAACCCAAAAAGCTTTTATACTCCCGAGTAGTTTAAACAGTGAATGGGAGTTTCTAATATACAGTCTCCAAGGAGTAGCTGAATCTGATTTAAATGTTGACCTCGTGGCATCCAGAATATTGAAAGAGGCACAGAGGAGAGACTCAGAGGAGAGCTTCAAGGGAGTGACCAGCTGGAGGAGACAACCAACCAACCAATCCACATCCTTGTCTGAGGAAGGGAGTGCTGCTGTCTGCAGAACATGGAGATGTTTTTCCTGTGGAGAGACTGGACATTTGATAAAGAACTGTCCTAAGGTCTCTGCAGCAAAGAAAGGGCAGAACTCACAAAGAAAAAGAAAAGACAAGCCCCAAGATGGGAGGGGTTTTGCTACTACTGTAGAGGGAGTTGTAAATGAGAAAAAGGACCAGTCTGTCTGGATTTTGGACAGTGGGTGTTCTCACCATATGACCCCTGATAGGGAAAAACTACAGAGCCCAAAGCCAGCACCAGTGGACACTGTGGTATTTGCAGATGGTGAATCTGGCAGTGTAGAGAGTCAAAGGTCTGTATTAATCCCTGGTTTAAGCAGGGTATTTCATAATGTACTGTGTGCACCAAAACTACAAAATAGCCTTGTAAGTGTGGCATCCCTAATCAGTGATGGATATGAAATCCTTTTCAAAGGAGATGAGGGGATTGTGTCCATGGAGGGAGTAGTATGTGGTAAAGCCATAAAGAAAAATCACATTTATCAAATGGTAGCACAGGTGCAGTGTGGGAATGTAACAAATAAGCCACTGCATGATGGGTGTGCTCATTACCTTCATAGAGTTATGGGCCATATAAGCTTCAAAGGTCTGAGAAACCTAGAGAAGTTTTGCCCCAGAGTTCAAGGTAGAGAACTGTAAAAGTTACCTGGACTGTGCTTATTGCAAAAAGGTAAAGGTCAAGGCTTACCCTGTAACGAAGGTGAGCAAATGCATAACCCAGAGGCTTTTTCAGGTTGTACATGCGGATTTATCTGGGCTGCATCAAGTAAAGAGTATAGGGGGTAGCAGGTTTACCCTATTGATAGTAGATAGGCATACCATATTTACCTATGTGGCAGTGCTCAAAACCAAAAGTGAGGCTGCTGATATGATCAAAAAATGGGTCAGTTCTGTTGAAAGGAAGCTTCCCTACAAGGTTGGCACTGTTGTGACTGACGGGGGGGGGGGAATTCTTAAGTAGTAATTTGCAGCAGTGGTTTGGGCGGAAAGGGATCCAACATAAAACTACAAATCCCAGATGTCCAGCTGAGGATGGTTTGGCTGAACGTAGGATTGGGATGATAAACCAAATAAGAGATTGTATGTTAGAGGATTCTGGAGCACCAGCTAATTTGTGGGGAGAAGCAACAAGAAACGCTTGTCATATTGTAAATAGGTCATGGTGCAGTGCGATAAACCAAACACCATACTACTTATTGTATGGAAGAGCACCAAATCTAAAGTACTTAAGAGTGTTTGGACAATTTGCATCAGTGTACATTCCTCCTCAGTTCAGGAAAAAGAATCAGCCCAAAAGCCAAAGGTTGCGTTTTGTGGGCTATGAGGGGAACAAGTATAGATTCCTGATGGATGGGAATAGGATTTTGTATTCAAGGAGTGCTAAGTTTGAGACTCATGCTGGGTGGAAGAGAGTATACCCTGACCACAATGTTGATGTAAAACAGAAAGCCAGTGTGGTAGATAAGAACAATGGAAATGGAGGGGTACATGCATCCAGGAATGTCTTAGATGAGAAACCAGGTGTGTCACAACAGCCTGGAATTTCAAGTAAACAGGGCACTTTGAAGGTGCCTGGTACTCCAGAAGAGCCTAGCACTTCATTAGACTTGCAACCAATGCCAGTGACTGTGAAACAAGAACAAGTTGAGACTCATGGGCAAGACACTCAGGCCAGTGTTGGTAGCAGTGCCACTGAGGGTGGTCAAGGTACATTCCTGATTCCCATGAGGTCTCAGAAGGGAAAGTTCTTCCTAGTAAAGCAGGGACAAGCCTCTTCTGTGGCAGCAGTAAAAAGAACTGAAAACACTCCAGAAAGAGCCAGGAGAACATACACTAAGCAGGAGGGGTGGAAGAAAACCAAAGCTCTGATATGTGTGGCAGAGTATAGCCAGGATATGTTTGGTGGGATGGTCAAGCCTATAAGTAAAAAGAAATTGACAAATGATAGCACCAGGGAAGCTAGAGCCGGGTGGGTCAGTAGCATGGGCTAACATGGTCTAGGAAAACACTGTGACATTGTAAATAATGGGAATGGAGTCTCATACTTTATAGGTATCAGCGAGTAAGGTCACAGTATATAAAAGGATAGGTGTAAATGACACATGGGACACACCACATGTCATTTGGAGGGGAATGTCAGGAAATGACATGGATGTGACCACAAGATGGAGTTGTAAGCTTAGCAATGAAAGTAGTTAAGCTCCAGTGGCAGGTGTGTATGTGAGTTAGCACTTGTGAGTATGCACACTTGAGATGCCTGATGTAACAGTTATTGTTTAACTGCCTATAAAAAGGAGATGGGAATTATCTCCTGTGTGTGTTTGTTGTGGATGGTGGTTGGCGAAGCAGTTTGTTGGTTAGGAGAAAGATTTTTGAGTATTAGAGACGGCTGTCCTGTACTCTGTATATATATTGTAAATATACTGCAAACAAAGATTAAAGCCCTCAAGTTGAGTGAAGGCTGGCCTTGTTGCTGTCTTTATTTGGCAAGCCAGAGCTTAAGGCAGAGTGCTGGGGTGAAGGAATTTTTCCTTCTCAGCCTGAAGTCTTTTGCAGAAGTCTCTCCAGAAACCCTTCTCCTTGGTGTCCTGTCATTGTGGAACAACTCTGCAGGTGGTCATGGTGGACACAGCGCGTCTTTCTACGCCCCATCAATGAAAGGAGGCACAGACGGAATAGGGAAACTGATGAGAAAACACAACCTCCAAACAATCTATGGACCAACCAAAAAAATCCAAGAAATGCTACGCTCAGCGAAGGACAAAACAGATCCTCTCACAGTTGCAGGAGCTTACCGCATACCATGCAGCTGTGGACAAGTTTACATAGGGACCACTAAACACAGTGTGCAAACACAAATTAAGGAACATGAGAGACACTGCAGACTGGGCCAGCCAGAAAAATCAGCAGTAGCGTAACATATTATATACCAACCTGGACACAAAATGCTATTTGAAAACACAGAAATTCTAGACCAGGCCAACAACTATCATGTCAGAATGCACAGAGAAGCTATTGAAATCCACAAACACGTGGACAACTTCAACAGGAAAGAAGAAACCTTAAAAGAAAACCAAATCTGATTCCCAACAGATAATGGCCCATCAACCAATCATTAGCCAAACAGACACTAATGAGCCTTGCTTTTCTATATGCAGAAACTAACCATTCAATTACACAAATTTACATATCTTCCCCAACAGGGATTCACAGCATATAAACTCCACACACACCCCTACACAACCATTTTCTGAGGATGCCAGCCACAGATGCTGGTGAAATGTCAGAAAAAAATTATTTCAGAACACGGCCTCACAGCCTGGAAAAAAACCAAGGAAAATCTATGGATGCTGGCTGTGAAAGCCTTCGACTTCACAAAGTTCCACATGATCACGTTTTCTTCAGTACTCCCACCATTGCAAGTGTGTGTCTTGTTTGCTACTCTGGACCTCAAGGATGAGTACTTCCATGTCACAATATGACCTTGTTATAGATGCTTCCTTCATTTTGCCATGGGCCTGGACTGCTACCAGTTCCGAGTGCTCCCATTTGGTCTTTGGTATTTACAAAGTGTACTGCTGCTGTTGTGGCATGGCTTAACCATAGAGGAGTCATTCTGTTTCCTTGTCTAGATGACTAGCTGTTTGTGGCCAATTCTTGGAATCAACTATTCTAAGTCATTCAGTTGATTCTGGGTCTCCTCCAACAGTTGGGAGTCGTAATAAACTACAAAAAATCACGGCTGGCCCCTATATGGAGGGTATGCTTCATTGGGGCATGCAAAGATTCTGTGTGAGGTCTCGTCCTTTTACCAGATGACAGGTTCACAAACCCTGAAATCTGCTGTGTCCCTGCACCTCAAGTACAGGCAAGTCATGGCTCACCGTGTCCAAACCATTCTGAGTTTCATGGTGTCAACTACATCAGTGGCACTGTTTGCCTGACTCCACATGCACCCCCTCCAGTCTTGGTTTTGGCCAGCTTCGTTCCGCTGCAGGGCTATCCTCTTAAGTGGCTATCCATTCCTCACTGAGGAACTCTTCCTCAGTGGCTAGATCCAGACTCTTCCATGGTGGCTAGATCCATCAAACGTGCAGAGGGGCATGCCATTCACCCCTCCACAACCAACAGTAATGGTGACTATGGATGCCTCCCTTGAGGGGTGGGGTGCACAATGCATGGAACTGATGGTCAGGGGGAAGTGATATCTGAGAGAACAGTCCCTCCACATCAATGCTCTCAAGCTCCTTGCCATCCTGAAGGCCCTCTAAGCATTGGAATCCTCTCTGATGGGCCACCACATCCAAGTAGTTTCTGACAATCATGTTCTATCTGAACAAGCAGGGAGGGACGAGATCCTGCACCTTACTTCGCCTCTCCCTTGATCTTTGGGATTGGTGTCTTCTATGCGGGATATCAGTTTTTTGGCAGTCTACCTCCCCAGCTGCCAAAATGAGCTTGTAGATGCATGGAGCAGGACATCAACATCCTGCCCCAACTGGATGCTTCCCCTTCATATCCTTCAGCCAATTTTTCAGCAATGGGGTCGCCCCCTCATCAATCTCTTTGCAACACTGGAGAACACTCACTGTAGGATGTTCTGCTCAAGGATCCACTCGAGGGGCAACTATCTAGGAGATGCTTTCTTATACAAGTGGTCTGGGCTAATCGTGTATGCCTTCGCGCCATTCTCCTTGATCACTCAAGTAATTGGCAAGACCAGACGGGACAAGGTAAAATGTATTCTGGTGACTCCATGGTGGCTGAGGCAACCATGGTTTGCCCTCCTTCTCTGGTTGTCCAAGGGCCAGTTTGTCCATTTGCCTCTGTCGCCCGACTTGCTCACAATATCGAATGGGTGTGTCAAACATCCAGACCTGAGACCATCAACCCCACAATCTAGATCATATTCGCAGACCTTTTTTTGCCATCTATTCAAGAGGTCCTTGCAGCAGCACAGAGGCTGTCTACACAGCTCTCATATGCTTACAAATGGTCTAGATTCTCCCAGTTTGCTACGGACAAAGGGGTCTCCCAGGCTGATGATTCCATCAACTACGTGCTGGAGTTCTTGGTCTTCCTCTCTGAAGAGTGACTCTTTCTCTCCTCAGTTCGTTGTTACTTTGCAGCTATCTCCTGAAACTTCCAGCGTCTTGGTAAACAACCATGTTTTTCTCATCCTGCCATCAAGTGATTCTTGAGAGGCTATAAGAACTTTCATCCTCCTGTTTCTGGTCCAGTGCCAGGAGTCTCTCAATCATGCTGTTCTGGATGAAGAAGGGTCTGTTCGAGCCACTAGCCTCTTGCGAACTGAAGTGGCTCATTGTGAAGACCACATTTCTTGTTGCTGTTGCCTCGGCTAAGCAGGCTAGTGAACTTTGTGCATTGTTATCTTACCCTCCTTATGTCTGTTTCCACAAAGACAAGGTAGTTTCAGACCAGATATCACCTTTTTGCCAAAAGTGGCCTCTTCCTTCCACCTCAATCAGGACATTATTCTGTCTGCTTTCTTCTGAGACTCATCTGTGGACATGGAGCATTTGCTACACTGCCTCAGTGTGAGATGGTCCCTGGCATTCTATATTGACAGGACTTCCAGTTTTAGGAAGTCAGTCCAGTTGTTCATCTGCTGTGAGGGCAACAAGTAGGTACTTCCTGTTTCCACTCAGAGGTTTTCCAAGTGGGTGGCACTAGCTATCACTGCTGCTCATGAGCTTGTTGGACAGTGCCCTCCACAGCCCGTCTGCAGTCATTTGACTGGGGCTATGGCTGCATCTGCAGCTTTTCTCCATGGAGTTACTTTACAAAACATTTGTCAGGCGGCAACCTGGTCTACGCCGTCGACTTTTATTTCCAACTACAGGGTGGATACTAGATCTAATCTGGACACTTCATTGGTGAGAACAGTTCTTTTTTCCTCAGTGTTGTGAATGTTTCAATTGCTTTTTTCCCATTGAGGGGTTTTCAATATGTTTCAATGTTCTGTTTTCAATACATATTCTTGTTTGAACAGTACTCTGTGTCTGTTTTTTATTTTCCACGCTGGTCTGGACTAATATATTGAGGGTGGGGTTATGCTATAATTGTGTAGGACACCCTCTGCCTGTTGTATGTAGCTTGCTAGTCTCCCAATTGTGTGGATTCACAGAGACCACAAAGAAGAAGAACAGGTTCATTACTTGTAATGGTAGTTCTTCAAGTGGTCATCTGTGAATTCACACAAACCCGCCCATCCTCCCCTCTTGTCCTGCCTACCTTGGATCCATTGGATGCTGCTACTGTGGCATTCGTGGAACTGAGGCGTCTGGGTGGGAAGGGCCCTTATATATGGCAGGGGAGGGGCTACCGCCAAATCTTTATGTAATGATTCCAGAAGGTTCCGAACAGTGCTCTGCGCTTGCACAAATAACCCAATTGTGTGAATTCACAGGTGACCACTTGAAGAATGACAATTACAGGTAAGCAACCTATTCTTTTTATTTTCCGACTTTCACTTAGGTGACTTTTCCAGAATGTGTCAGATGGATTACAGTAGAATTTGATGCTCAGTGTGGAACTGCTCAATCAGAAGATGTACTTCGCTTGCTCATTCCTGCTCGAATCATCCAGATTTCAGCATTTGGACCAAAACAAGCTTCTGTTCATGAAAATCTCAATTCTTGGATAGAACTGAAGAAATTTTCAGGCTCATCTGGGTGGCCTACTATGGTCTTAGTATTACCAGGTAATTTTTTTTAATGAGGGCTGACCAAGACTGACTTAATCATAGTTTTAGAAAATAAATTATCTGCTTTCAGCTAAAGTCTGGACTTTATGAATGTGAGATTGTAATAAGTGAAATAGGGTTGTCTTTTGTTCTGTTTATGTTTCAAAATGAGTAAATATAAGTGAATAAGCATTTGAAACAGAAATGTTTGGAAGCATCAAGTTCTTCTATTGCGGACTTGAGTGACTGATGACTCTCGTAGTTTGGTATCTATTAAATCATGTTCATTGCTTTTCGGTAGAAGAAAGTTTGTTGTGCTATGTATGATATTCCTTCTAATTTCAGTCCAGAAGTATATAGTTTGAAACACTCTGACATTAATACCTTTTTCCAGTAGCGTATGCTGTTCCAAATAATTACTGGCATAGGCTATGTAGTTAATGGGAAACTAACATAATATATGACAAGTTCTGTGTGTAATTTGTATAAATGGCTGTATAAATGTTCACACAAATTAACAGTAAATTTTGAACTTGCTTATAGGGTGACCTATTGCCCATTTTTGTTATTTCACTGATCTTTTACTTCATCTTAGGCAATGAAGCACTTTTCTCATTGGAAACTGCATCAGATTATGTGAAAGATGAAAAGGCTACTTTCTATGGTTTCAAATGTTTTGCAATTGGCTATGAATTTAGTCCAGGCCCTGATGAGGTGAGGATAATTTTAGGTATTACAACATTAAAAAAAATTATTTGCATGGAGAGTACGTGTATTTTAATCTAAACATATTTGTAAAACATGCATTTGAGATTCTTTTGAAAGAATACTGCTTTTTTATTTATTTTAGTTAGTATTTTATTCAAGTCTATAAATATGAGCCCACCAGAAGGATTTAAGGGCTTAATGATGAATGCAAATGTTTACACTCCTTGAGTCTTAAAACTTTACATTCTTTTTGTTTACCATCGTTGTATACTTTTCATTAACCCTGAAGCTTTGAGGCTTCATATCACTTATCCACATAAACTGGAAAACTGGAACACTTATTATTAACATAAAATTATTAGCATATGTCCCCTTAACCATGTCATTTCTGACATGCCACTTGAAGATCAGTAGTGTAACATCAATGCAGAAGTGGTAAGTGGAAAAAAATTATGCTGCTAGATTTCTATTACTTAGTTGAGAATGTTTATGCCATGCATAAGTAATTCTTCTCCTGTGACTGTATATAAAAAAAAATACACATTATATCAAATCAATCAGTGAAGACTCAAACAGAAGAGGCAATAAAAACATAGCAACAATAAGTCCAGTTAAATTAATACAGTTGGACTGCCGTATTCCCTGGGCTTCGGTTCCTGGACTTATCATGGATAACAGTGAACCCTATTAAAATAAAGGACTTCCAGTAAAAACATACCATAGAGTTGTGTTGGTGGACCTAGAAAATGTCTACAAAGGACACCTCTCTAGGCATTTTCCAGTGTGACTATGTGCCCTGCGGATAACTGAAACCACAGATCTTGGTTCCGTAGGTATGGGGCTCCAACTGTACTTTAAGGGGCCTGGTGTCAAAAAGATGTGAGACTAGGCAGTCTCCCTGGAGAGAGTGTTCCAGAAACTAGGTGGTACAACTGAAAAAGCCCAAAAGCCTATTAAAGCCCTGCTTTAATGAATAGCAGTGACATCTTAAATTTCTGAGGACTGAAATTCAGCATATTGGCCATCACTGATCTTCACACCAATTCAGTACTTCCTCTGCTTAACTAAATCTAAATCAGATTTGTTTAAAAAAAAAAAGACCCAAGTGTCTTCAAAGTCACTTTCTATCTTTAGATAATCTCACTCAGTTGTTTTATCTGGATGTTCAATATTATGTTCAATAGAAACATAGTGGGCCCTCTGGCATAAAAGCTAAAATTCTGAATGGTAATCTCTCAGCACCTAGATGACTAGGCATACTTTTTCTCCAAAGCTACAGTATTACACTGTTCCAGCCATGTTCTGACTGTATCTTCTCAAAAGGAGGGAATGGAGAATTGGGGGCGGGGGAGGTCTCTTGTGCAGAATACTTAACTTTTTAGCTAGTGACAAGTAGGAGATGTGAAATTTATACCAGCCTATACATTTTATGTAAGTACTTTTATTTACATTTGTCTTCAAGTGAAGAGGATGAGGGAATTTGCTGAACAGCTAAAGTCATGTATGTTTTTGTCTTATTTATTTTAAGGGCATCATTCAGCTTGAAAAAGAGCTAGCTAATCTAGGAGGAGCATGTGCAGCTGCTTTGATGAAAAAGGATCTGGCACTTCCCATTGGTATGTGTCTCTCAAAAGGTGTGATTTGTTGTAGTGTTTAAGCACAGAATTGTAATATATGGTTTCAGGAGATGAGGATATGAAATTAAAGATTACTATCTTGAAGCTGTGAGGTTTTTAGGCATGCTCAGGGGCTTCTCCTTACTTAGCAGGATCTTACATTAAATAGCAGTTCCTGATACCATACCACAAACTGCTTTTGTTATTTCTTCCATACTGCAGTAGCAATTAGCCATGTGGTCTGCTGGGCTGGTTTGTAATGTGGGAGAGGCAACCAAAGCTTTTGGAACAACTTGTCCACTAGTTCTGTGATGTCTGACCCATAGGCATAGTCTTCCAATTACATCAAGATGTCTATAGATGGTCTATAGTAGCTTTTCAAAATTACGGCATATTATAAACTCACAATATTTTTTCTGGAGCTAGTACCCTGTTAAACTTTCTAATTAAATAATATTCATCCCTTTTTGTGTCCTGGCCTATCAGAACGGGAAAGAATAATAATTTGTAGCATTTCTATTTATTTTTCCTTCTTTCTTTCTCTGGGCTTGTGAGTTTGCACATTGCTTAAGCATTTCTCAAGTGTGTTTTTCACTAGAAAAGCCAACCTCAGCCCAACAATTTGGAAGAATTTGAAAAGACACTCTTTCATAGGCATAAGGAAGAGGAATGAGATTAAGACAAAAGTCAATTACCCAGTTCATTACATGGGAATCTAATATCTTTTTAAAACTTGTGTTTGATTTCATTATGTTCTTTACTCTTTCAAAACAGGCAATGAATTTGAAGAAGATCTTGAAATACTGGAAGAGGCTGCTCTGCAGGTAGGGTGTTGCTTACTGCCTTTGTAAAATAAAATGCTGGGATGCTTTGCTAATTGACATAAAACAAAAAAAAATGTTGGAAGTTGGTTTAATTGGTTTGGGTAAGAGAATGATTTGTAGTGTTCATTAATGCCCACTCCCAATGGTAATCTGTTGTGTGGATATCTGCTGCCTAGAAGCTCTCCACCTTGCTCATGGAAGTCTGCTCCAACTTTCTAGACTTGTGTGTCTATAATTTCAAGACTTCATCATGTAAGCTTGAGAATTAATCTGATAACAATAGAGCCATACTCTATGATTTGCAACACAGTTGCAGATGTGCTTCATCAGGTACACTTTGCAGGCAAAGTGATCAATGGAACTTCAACTCATAACTTACTCATTTGTAACATCATATAAATGAGAGGAAAAAGAGCCTTATAAAGTAATTAGGTCCTGCCCTTAGTGCCTTTAAGCTGATGCCACGCGGAGTACATTTACAGTAAAATAAATTACTAATTTTTAAAATGTATTTATCTTACTGTATCCAATACACATCTAATACAACCAATTTGTTAACAATCTCAAATGGGTTAGCCAATGATGGGCATATTCATTATATCCTTTACAATTAAAAATGGGACAATAAAAATGGGTGGGGAACAAAACAAATTAACAGCAATAGCATCCCTCCACTAATTGAGATATGCTTGAAGTGGAAGCATTGTACTAATCTATGATTAAAATGGAGACATTGAAGAATCCAGATTGTGCCTGTGCTTTTGCTTGTTGAACTTGTAAGAAAACTTTTCCATAAGAGCTAATGTCCATAGTCTCTTTTTCTAATTATATATGGAGAGATTTAGTGAGCTAGAAAAAAATATTATATTTATATGCCATCATCTTTTTTGAGAACTCATGGTAGCACATATGTCCCCTCTCAAGGACCTCTGCAGCTTTGTTTATACTGATTGTTCATGGATGAGTGTGTTTGTAATGTGGGAGAGGCAAACAAAACTTTGTAATGTGGGAGAGGCAACCCGGGTCTTCCCAAAGTGGGGTGTGATTTAAAAGTAGTTGGATAGAGCTTAATATGATTTCTTAATAGATGCATTTCATAAATGAAGTAAACATATACAAAAATGAATAAATATAAACATATAAATACTTTATAGCTAAATAGTTGGTATTAAGAAATTAAAAACAAAACCCACTAACAATCTAATTAATTATAATTATAAAGAATAATTTATTTGTAATACATTACTATTATTATAATTAATTTAGGATTAAACAGCATAGACTAAATTCATTAGTGATTTCATTTCGTAATGCAATCATTTTAAATTTCAAATTTACATGGGAAACCATGAACTTTACTGTAGTAGAATAGTACAGATGTTAGCAGTGGCAATAGCAACAGCAAATTGAAAGGTTCTCATTCCATTTGATTGGAGACATGCCTTCATATGCTTGCAAAAACGAGATTTCTTCTTGATTGGGAAATGACTGGAATAGTCATCCACACAGTGCTCTTTGCATTTATGCTGGTGACTTAGTATGCTACTCAATTGTATTAATCATAGTAGAATCAGTGGGTTACCTATGAAGTTTCAGGAACAGATCATTGGGGCTTAATTTATATTTTTTTGAGATGAAGACCACAAAAAGAGTTGGGGCCACGTGTGACCTGCAGACCACATTTTCCCCACCCATTCCAAATGCTCATCACTGCAAGGATTTTCAATAACTGGGTGCTAATTTTAAAAATAATTTGAGTTTATTCCCAAAGGTAATCTTGTTTTTAAAGGCAATAAATTCGTGAAGATGCTAAAGAATCTATATTTTCTTACCCCTGACCAGGTTTGTAAATCTCACTCAGGAATCCTGGGTAAAGGTTTAGCATTGTCTCATTCACCAACTATATTGGAGGCACTTGAAGGAAATCTTCCATTGCAAGTACAAAGCAATGAGCAGTCATTTTTGGAGGATTTCATTTCGTGTGTACCAGGATCAAGTGGAGGACGGCTTGCACGGCAAGTACTAGTTTGTCCTTTACTACTGCTATTGTGTTTTTCTTTTTAGAAAAAAATATGACACACACTATCTTTCTAAAGTAATTTTTTACTTTCCAAATTCCTACATTTGAAAAATAAGTGTTCTGCTTCCATTTTTGGTTAGGTATCTGAGGACCTTTTAATTTGTACAGGAAAGGCATGCTGTTTTGACTCTCTAGAATTAAAATAATTTAAAATGTTACAAACCTGACTATAAATCTAAGCAAGTGACTTAATCTGTAAATGTCAAAGGACTGATTTACTGCAGAATAGTAAAGTAGGGAAAACTGTTAACTATGGTAAAATTAGAATGTTTTCTTCATTCATTATAGATTTTTCTTGCCCTCTATCATAATATAAATGACATGTTAACCAAAACTTCCTGTTTTAGACACTTTGATATTGTTTCTCCATGGAGCATTATGGGATAGAGGTTTTTAAATATGTGTTTCATGATTTTATTCTTTGGGTTTTAGATGGCTTCAACCAGATTCATATGCAGATCCCCAAAAAACATCTTTGATTCTGAATAAAGATGACATCCGATGTGGCTGGCCAACTGTTATTACCGTGCAAACAAAAGACCAATATGGTGATGTTGTTCATGTGCCCAATATGAAGGTAATACTCTGTGAAATTAAAAAAATAGTTTTTCATATTAGCTGATTACCTTTTAGTAGTACAACTTGTATTTGAAAGTATAACATTTTGAAATGTAAAAAAATGCAAAATTCTATTTGATATAAAATTGGCCACTATGGCTTAGACTTCATATAAGTTTGAGCTCAATCCGCGTATAGATACAGTGGGCCCACCTTATCTGCGGGCTTCAGATGTGCTGATTTAACCAACTGATGATTCAAAATATTTGAAAATAAAATAAAATACAAGGGATAGGCAAGCACCCTTACATACAGAGAGAGAAGAAAGGAACCCAAATCGCCCTCACCCCATGTCTCCCCTGCTCACCTCCACAGGCTGGCCGAGCTCCAGGTCAAAGCCCACCATGCACAGGCAGTGCAACAAGGCTGAGAAGCAGTCCCAGGATGGCAGCAGAGGCAACAGGCAAGCTTTGGCCACCAGGAGTGCATTCTTCAAGCTCCCCCGCCTCTAAGGAGCCTATCAGGCACCCACTTCCAAACAGCTTCCACAGAGACATGGCAATTGGCAATGGCACTTCTGCTTGCAAATAAATGACAGGAGTGCAGTTGCTTCCACCAATCACCATGTGCCTGTTGAAGCTGCTTGCTGCCCTGCAGTCAGTGACAGTAGCAGCATTCCTGCTTGTTCATTTGGAAATGAATGAGCAAGAGCGCCACTGCCACCACCAATCACCATGTCCCTGCAGAAGCTGCTTGAAGGCAGAAGTGGGTGGTTGGTGGGTTCCCTGGAGAGGGGGAAGCCTGAAGAATGTGCACCTGGTGGCTGGGGCTTGCTGTTGCCTCCGCTGCTGCCCTATACCATTTTATAAATAAGCCATGGGTTTTTTGGTATCTGCAGCCATGTTTTTGGTATCTGCACAGGGTCATGGAACCAAACCCCTACAGATACCAAGGGCCCACTGTTCCTTAAATTTACTATTCAAGTGGTGACAAGCCATGGTTCTGGTAATATCGCTAGAATGTTTGTTTTAAAACCACACTGTATGGCATATTCTTAAAAAAATATTCCAACTCTGTCTCTTTAAATTTCAGTGCCTCAAGTGTTTTAAAAGGCAACATTTGTTTTTTACAGGTCTGGTTAGTTGGAATATTTTTGACAGACACCTTCCTGCTTTGACTATGTAACTAAGGTTTTAGTGCCATTTTTTTAGCAGAATAGGTGGGGAATAAATTTACTCTATATACTTGTGTATAAGTCTAGAAATTTTAGTCAAAAAATTACCTAAAAACCTGGGTCGACTTATCCACGGGTCAGTGTAAGTACTTTATCTTAACTTTTATATTAAAAAAAGGCACCATCCAGATTGATCAACAGAGTGGCAAAAGGCCTTTTTTGAATCTGTACGTGGGAAAATGGCAGAGGTGGGCTGGGGCAGCTTGCCCCAGAGGCAGCACTGCCCATGCCTGGTCCCCTCCCCCACACATCACACAGCCAGCATTTACTGTAATTCCCTCCTTACCCATCCAGCCTTTAGGGTGAGCAAAAATAGTTATGCCTGCTGGAATGTTGTGAAGTTTTTTGGCATTCATACATTTTCCTTGGGTTTTTTCCGGGCTGTGAGGCCGTGTTCTGGAAGAGTTTGCTTCTGACATTTCTCCTGCATCTGTGGCTGGCATCTTCAGAGAATGGATGGGTAGGAGTGTGTGTGTGATTTATATGTTGTGAACCCCTGTTGGGGAAGATATGTAAATTTGTGTATTTGAATGGTTACTTTCTGGGTATAGAAATGCAGTGATGATTAGTGTCTGTTTGGCAAATGGTTGGTTGATGGCCCATTAGCTGCTGGAATTCCTTCTGTCTCTGGGAGAAATTCCTTTGGAAGTGTTGAGTTTTTATTCTATTGTTTTTCAAAACTGGGAGCCAGATTTTATAGACTAGGCCAGCCAGAAAAATCAGCAGTAGCAGAACATGTTATAAACCAACCTGGACACAAAATGTTGTTTAAAAACACAGAAATTCTGGACCAGGCCAACAGCTATCATGTCAGAATGCACAGAGAAGCTATTGAAATCCACAAACACTTGGACAACTTCAACAGGAAAGAAGAAACCCTAAAAGTAAACAAAATCTAGCTCAAAGTTCTGAAAAACAATAGAATCAAAACTCAACACTTACAAAGGAATTCTTCCCAGGGACAGAAGGAATTCTAGCAGAATGGCCGATCAACCAACCATTAGCCAAACAGACACTAATCATCATTGCATTTCTATACCCAGAAGCTGCTGATCAGTTTCCAGGCACAGTACAAGGTGTTGGTTTTAAACTTTAAAGCCCTACATGGCTTGGGTCCATCTTATCTCCGGGACCGCCTCATCCCATATGATTCCCCCCCGCACGCACTTCAGTCCTCTGGGAGGAACCTGCTGCAGCCTATGAAAACTAGGCTGTCGCAGACCTCCCAAAGGGCCTTCTTTTCTACGGCTCCCAGACTTTGGAATGGCCTGCCGGACGAGATCCGTCTTATCACTAGTCTTGATAGCTTCAAGAAAGCACTAAAGATGGATCCCTTCCGGCAGGCCTTCCCAGAATAACTTCCCGGCTCAAGTGGAGTTGATTGCTTACCCATCCCCTGCCGCTATTGCCATTTTTTAAATATATATTGTATTGTATTTTATCTTTGTTTTAATTCTTTACTGGTTTAATTTAGTTTTAAGGGGTGGGAGGGTTGGGATTGGGAAGGATTGTTTTAACTTGCTGCTGTTTTAATCCTGTTGTACGCCACCCAGTTGCCGAGCAGAGGGGTGGGTTAATAATAATAATAATTATAATTATTATTATTATTATTATTATTATTTATACCCCGCCCCTCTGTTAAAACAATCGGGGAGGCTTACAAAAATTAAAATACAATACAGATAAAATCCCCAAACACCCCCCACCCCCACCCTCCCCCATAAAAAAAATATTAAACAATTATAAATTAAAACCAACTGATCTAAAAACACATTTAAAAACAATAAATACAATAAGTGGCCAGCGGACTAAAAGAAGCCAGGATCCCCTGAGGCCAGGATCTAATTAGGAAAGGCCTGCCGAAAGAGATCCGTCTTTAGTGCTTTTTTAAAGCTACTCAAGCTTGTTATCTGACGGATCTCGTTCGGCAGGTCATTCCACGATTTGGGGGCGATTACCGAAAAGGCCCTCTGGGAGGTTGCAGACAGCCTAGATTTTTGTGGCTGAAGCAAATTCCTCCCAGAGGACCGGAGTGAGCAGGGAGGATTGTATGGGAGGAGGCGGTTCCGGAGATAAGTTGGACCCAAGCCATTTAGGGCTTTAAAGGTAATAACCAACACCTTATACTGGGCCCGGAAACTGATAGGCAGCCAGTGGAGAGATCTTAACACTGGAGTTATATGGTCTCTTCGAGATGTTCCCGAGACCACTCTGGCTGCCATATTTTGTACCAACTGAAGTTTCCGGACCAAGCATGAGGGCAGCCCCATGTAGAGCACATTGCAGAAATCTAGACAAGAGGTTACCAGCGCATGCACCACAGTCTCGCGGTCCTTTACTCGAGGTCCTTTAAAATATAAAATAAAATTATTATTATTATTATTATTATTATTATTATTATTACCATTCAAATACACAAATTTACATATCCTCCCCAATAGGGGTTCACAACATATAAATCCCACACACATGCCTACCCATCCATTCTCTGAAGATGCCAGCCACAGATGCAGGCGAAACGTCAGAAGCAAACTCTTCCAAAACACGGCCTCACAGCCCGGAAAAAAACCAAGGAAAATCTATGGATGCCGGCCGTGAAAGCCTTCGACTTCACATTTTTTGGCATTGTTTTCCTCTGCTTCATCCTTTACATCCTTTGTTACATGCCACTAAATTTTACCTTCAACTTATCTACTGGTCATATCAAAATCCATAATTTTGGTCCAAAACCCTACCCTTGACTTATTTATGAAGTTGACTTATACATGAGTATATACAGTAATAATAAATAAATAAACCTTCTTCATTGTCTCTGTGACTCACACAAATGGGTTATCTGCACCTGTGCAGTGCATAATTTAGAATCTCCTAGAGCTAGGGAATAAACATTTGGAAGTAGCCCCTGCTCCACATGGCACGTGTAACCCTTGCTATTCCCGCTCAGTTTCTCAGTTCCTTTTCATCTGCCTCACCATCAGCAGCATCAATTGGAACTTTCTGTGAGCAGTTTTTTGGATCATTCATTGGCTTGGATTTCTTCAGTTTTCTTGGACTTCGGATTTACTTGACCTCTCTTACTCTTTGTGCTTTGGCTTTGTTCATTTTTCTCACCTGGTCTTCATCTCAGTGGGCTTGTCTGTGCCTTATGGCCACTAAAGGCTCCTTTAAGAGGTGCTCTTCCTATGGGGATAAGATCCCTGAGAAGGACAGTCATTTAAAGTGCCTTTTGTGCTTGGGAGATGGACACAAATAGGGGAACAGTCGGGCTCCAGCACTGACTTCGCTACCACTTCTTCTGCCTCTCTTCTAAGTAGCTAGGAAGTCCTGATCTACCTTTGTCTTCTGTTTGTTCACATTGAAGAAGATTGAGGGGCTGGTTCTACAGAGTGGTTGAGACTGGATCTTCACTCATCCTCAATCCAGCTCCATCATTGTGGATGAGGCTCACTCCAGGTCTTCCCAGCAGCAGCACTCCACTCCACTGGACAAAGAAGGAAATCTATTTATTAGATTTATACCCCACCTTTCTCCCAAGACAGGACTCAAGGCGACTTACAGCAATTAAAAAATACAGCTAAAATATCACAATTTACAAAAATTAACAAAGCATTAAATTAATTTCTACATAATTAAAAAAACAACAGAAATTAAAAAGATAAAATCAATAAAAATACAACATTAAAACATTAAAAGCAGCACACCGATTAAAATTAACTTCTCAAACGCCTGCCTAAATAAAAACCTCTTCAACTGCCAACGAAAAGAGAGCAGGGAGGGGGCTAGCCGGACCTCCCATGGAAGGGAGTTCCACAGTCTGGGAGCAGCCATGGAGAAGCCTCTCTCCCTACTCCTCACCAACCCCACCTGTGGAGGTGGTGGGACTGAGAGAAAGACCTCCCCTGCTGATCTTAACATTCGGGCCAGCTTGTATAGGAGATACATTCTTTCAGATAGTCTAGACCCAAGCTATTTAGGGCTTTAAAGATCAAAACCAGCACTTTGAATTCTGCCCAGAAACAGACTGGTAGCCTATTAGCCTATGCAGCTGTTTCAACGGTGTGTGTGTGTGTGTGTGTCGTCACATGATCCCTGTACCAGCCCCAGTCAACAGCCTGGCCACAGCATTTTGGACCCGCTGAAGTTTCTTAACAGTTTCCAAAGGCAGTCCCACATAGAGTGCGTTACAGTATTTCAAACAGGATGTAATCAAGGCATGTTTCACCTTGGCCAGATAGCATCTCAAGGAACGGGTGCAACTGGTGCACTAGTTTTAGCTGTGCAAATGCACTCCTGGCCACTGTCAAGACCTGGGCATCCATGCTCAGAGCTGAGTCCAGGAGAACACCCAAGCTGCGAACCTGAGATTTCACAGGGGAGTGTGACCCTATCCAGCACAGGCTGAATCCCTATTTCCTGATCTGCCTTTCTACTGACTTGGAGCACCTCTGTCTTGTCCAGATTAAGTTTCAATTTGTTCACCCTCATCCAGTCCATTACTGACAGCAGACACTGGTTTAGCACAGAGATAGCTTCCTTGAAGTCGGGTAGAAAGAAGAGATAGAGTTGTGTGTCATCACATACTGATGTCACCAAACCCCAAAACTCTGAATGACCTCTCCCAGCAGCTTCATGTAGATATTAAACACCATGGGCAACAAAACTGAGCCTTGAGGGACATTGCAGTGCAGTGGCCAGGGTGTCGAACAGGCATCCCCCAGCACCACTTTCTGGGTCCACCCCTCCAAGAAGGACTGGATCCACTGTGAAACAGTGCCCCCAAGCCCCATCCCAGCGAGGCGACCCAGGAGGATACCATGGTCAATGGTATCGAAAGCTGCTTGAGAGGTCCAGCAGAACCAACAGGGACACACTCTCCCTGTCTAGTTCTCTGCATAGGTGACCAAAGCTGTCTCTGTACCATAGCCTGGCCTGAAGCCAGACTGAAATGGATCTAGATAATCCATTTTATCTAGGAATGCCTGGAGCTGGGAGGCCACCACATGCTCCAACACCTTGACCAAAAAGGGGACATTGGAAACTGGCTGATAGTTCTCCAGTCTAGAGGGATCCAGGGAGGATTTTTTTTCAATAGTGGCCTCACCACAGCTTCTTTTAGGCAAGCTGGAAGCCTGCCTTGTAATGAGGCATTCACTACTCCCATTACCCAATCTGCCAGTTCCCCTCAGAATTTGCTATCAGTAGCCAGAATGGGCATGGGTCCAATATGCATATGGTGGCTCTCACCTTTCCAAGGATCCTGTCCACATCCTCAGGTTGCACGAATTGAAACATATCAAATAACACTGGACAAGCAGGAACCACGGTTGCATCCACTGGACCTGTATCAAGTATAGCATCCAAGTCAGAGCAGATCTGAGCGATTTTAGCTGCAAAGTGCTGTGCAAACTCTTCATAACAGGCTGCTGAGTGGTTTATATACTGCTCTTGTGGGGCAGAATGCAAAGTCCCCCTAACCACTTGAAACAACTCTGCTGGGAAACCCTGTGCAGATGCAATGGTGGCAGTGAAGAAAGATTTCTTCGTTGCCACCATTGCCATGGCATAGGCTTTCCAATGATCTCTACCGATCGGACTCACTCCGAGCCTTCCACCATCATCGCTCTAGTCTCTGTCTCATTCACTTCATCACCACCAACTTCCTGGTGAACCAGGGTGCTTGCTTGGCTCCACTCTGCAGGAGGTGATGCTTAGGAGCGTGTCCACCACCCTGGCCACTTTCCTATTCCAGAAATCAGCCAAAGCTTCAACAGGAGACCTGGCTGAACGAGACTATGTGCAAAAGGGATCTAGGAGTCCTAGTAGACCACAAGTTGAACATGAGTCAACAGTGTGATGCAGCAGCTAAAAAGGCCAATGCGATTTTGGGCTGCATCAATAGAAGTATAGTGTCTAAATCAAGGGAAGTAATAGTGCCACTCTATTCTGCCTTGGTCAGACCTCACTTAGAATACTGTGTCCAGTTCTAGGCACCACAATTCAAAAAGGATATTGACAAATTGGAGCGTGTCCAGAGAAGGGCGACTAAAATGGTGAAAGGTCTGGAAACCATGCCTTATGAGGAGAGACTTAGGGAGCTGGGTATGTTTAGCCTGGAAAAAAGATGGTTAAGGGGCGATATGATAGCCCTGTTTAAGTATTTGAAGGAGTGTCACGTTGAGGACAAAGCAGGCTTGTTTTCTGCTGCTCCAGAGACTAGAACACAGAGCAATGGATGCAAGCTCCAGGAACAGGGATTCCACCTTAACATTAGGAGGAACTTTTTGACAGTAAGAGCTGTTCGGCAGTGGAACACACTCCCTCGGAGCGTGGTGGGGTCTCCTTCCTTAGAGGTCTTTAAACAGAGGCTGGATGGCCATCTGTCGGGGATGGTTTGATCATGATTTTCTGCGTGGCAGGGGGTTGGACTGGATGGCCCTCGTGGTCTCTTCTAACTCCAATTCTATGATTCTATGATTCTAGGATCACCTGCCAAGGCAACAGGAAACTCCCCAAGAGCCATCAGAAATCCATCTGGATGCATAAGCCTCCTAGGGTGGACCATTTTAATTGGTCCCCACCCCTGCAGAGGTTCTGAGTTCCAGTGAGTCTAAAACCCACCAGGTATTGATCTGTCCATGACAGTGGAGCTGTTGAAAGTTCCTCCACACCAAGATCACCATCCTCCTGCCCAACACAGAAAACTAGGTCCAGAGTGTGTCCTGCAGCATAGGTGGCACCAGATACTACTTGGGACAGACCCATGGTTGTCATGGAGGACATGAAGTCCTGAGCTGCTCCTGACAGAGAGGTCTCCGCATGGATGTTGAAGTCCACCAGCACAACTAGCCGAGGGGACTCCAACACCACCACCGAGACAAACTCAGCTAGCTCTGGAAGGGAGAATGTTGAGCAGTGGGGTGGGAGGTACACCAACGAAATCCCTATTCTGTCCCTGCCACCCACCTTTAAATAGACATACTCAAACCCAGCCAACTGTGGGACAGGACACCTAGTGAGGAAGATGGAATCCCAATAGACTACTGCAACTCCACCTCCCCACCCCCTATGCCTCACCTGCTGCTCCACAGAAAAACCAGGTGGACAAAGCCGGGATATATTTAACCCCCACCCCCAGCTTCATCCAGCCAGGTCTCTGTAATACAAGCCAGGTCAGCATGCTTGTCCAGGATCTAGTCCTGGATCAAGGGTGTTTTCCCATTTACTTAAGCAGCAGTATATTCAGCCCACAGGATCTGTTGCCAAGGCTACCCAGACTATTTGAGGTGGGGGTCAGTTTAGGGGCTACCAACATTCTACGGCTCTCCCCTCTTCTGTGTTGACAACTCTTTCTCCCCACACCATATCTCCCTCTACCTATTAATGTTGGAATGCCTGCTCCCTTGGTGGCTTCTCCCATGCTCTCTGCGTATTCCATCCTAATTTGTAACTGGGCAATTAAAAACTAATTTAAAATCTTTCCTCCTCCTCAGCAGAGTAACTGTTCCTCATCCTCGCATCACCCCCGAACCAGCTCCCCCAAAGGGACAACCCTCTTTGGTGTCGCCCGTTTAGTGGCAACTCCTTCAGTGGCAACCCCACCACCCAAGCAGCTCCTTATTTTTCCCTTGCAGACAGGGGAGCAGATGGTGGCAATGGTGGTTCAATCAGCTGCTGGCTCAGTACCTGAGGGGTCTGGGGTCTGCTCCTGCAAGGATGTAGGTGATTCTTCTCAGTAGGCAGCAGGTAGACAGGCAGCAGTTTTTGGAGCAGAGAGGATACAGTGGACAATGGAAAAAACCTACAGACCTCTCTTCTCTGGAGAAGCAGTAGTGGTGGTGGTGCTTCTGTTCCCTGGTGTGCTGGCTGGAAAGAAGTTGGATGCAGTGTTCCACAAATTCTTCTCTATGGCTGCTGTGTTTTTTCACATTCTAAACTATGCATGCATGCCTGGCTTCTCCTTTGGGAGAAGATATCACCCTTCTTGGACAAGCTTCTAGAGGAAGATCAGTGGGTAGTTTCAGTACTTCAAGCTGAAGTGCACAGTCTTTCAGCTCAAGAAATCAACATGTCTTGTCATGCTGCCAACTGCAGTGGCAAAGCCTTGGCTGGGCCATCACTCTGCTCCAGCGTGCTTGGTTCCCTTCCTCTGATCTCTCTCATCGGGCAAGGGCTACCATAGGGGATTTTCCCTTTGATAAAAGGGGCTTGTTCAATGCAACAAGTCCCAGACCTCACTTCCCTTGGTCAAGAAACACTTCTTTCAAGCAGTCCTATAGCCTAAGTGGGAGCAGACAAACTCACTCACTTCCTCTGGCATCATTGTCTACCAAAAAAAGCTCCTTCACCTACTGCTGGCCCTACACCTCACTGGAGTCTAGAGTTGGTTCCCTCCCAGTTGTCATGGAAGCCTTTCAAGCCATTGGCCTTGTGCGACATAAGGCTCCTGATTTGGAAAACAGCCTTCCTGGTGGCCAGAACTTGAACCAGGAGAGCAGGGGAACTATGTGCTCTCTGGGTTGACCCCCCACCCCTTATCTCCACTTTCACAGAGACAAGGTGGTTCTCAGGTCTGACATATTGTTTCTGCCTAAGGTGGTCTGTGCTTTTCAACTCAACCAGGACATTGTGTTACCTGCACTGATGCAGAATCCTTCCTATGATTTTGAGCTCTCTCTCCACTCCCTGGATATTGGGCAAGTGCTGGCCTTCTGTATGGACCGTACAGACTCTTTTTATAAGTCCTATAGTCTGTTCCTCTGCTATTCATCTAGCAAAAAGGGTCTACCAGTCTTTGTGCTTCTCCAAGTGTATTACCACCACTATCAGACTTACCTATGCTCTTGTGCAAAAGGAGCCTCCTGCAGAAGTATGAAGCCACTCTACCAGAGCTATGATGGTATTAACTGCTTTTCTGAGACAGCCATCTGGTCCCAGCCCTCAACCTTCATAATGCATTACAGACTGGGTGTGAGATCTACCGCAAAGGCCACATTTGGGGAAACTGTCCTTTTCTTCTGCATTGCATGACACTCCCTCCTCCTATGGTGAGGAGCTTGCTAGTCTCCCATTTGTGTGAGTCACAGAGACCATGAAGAAGAACAGGTTGCTTACCTGTAACAGTGGTTCTTTGAGTGGTCATCTGTGAACTCACACAACCCCGCCCTTCTTCCCCTCATTGTGTCCTGTTCTCCTTCTCTCCTTGGCTGTTGCTAAGTGTCCAGGAAACTGAGGGATTAAGCGGGCATGAAATGGGTCACACATGCCATGTGGAGGAGGTGCTGCCACCAAAACACTTATTCCCTAGCTCTAGCAGGCTCAAAAAAATGCACTGCACAAGCCCAGCTAATCCATTTGTGTGAGTTCACAGATGACCACACGAAGATCCATAGCTACAGGTAAACAACCTGTTTGTCACATCTTGTGGAGCTACTCATCCTTTAAATCTGTCTTGGTGATATCTAGAAAGTGAAATGTAATGAAAATTGTGTAAATGTGTAACATGGTTTTTCCTGACTTAGGCTAATTGAACACAAACAGATTCTATTAGATTCTTTTGGTGATTTAAAAGCACATCCTTAAGAAAAATAGGTCTTATCTAAAATGAGATACATTTTGTTTTAAATCACTTTATGATTTTTAAAAAGGAAAGCAACATTAAAATGCTATAAATAAAGATTTCCAAAAGACTTCAGATACATTTAGATTTGCTAGCTATTTTTGCTGTCTCATATTCCCTTTTCTTCCTGAAATGTGTAAGGTGGAAGTGAAAGCAATCCCTGTTTCCCAGAAGAAAACTTCTTTGCAGCAAGAACAGGCAAAAAAACTGCAACGTATTCCTGGTAGTCCAGCAAGTGGTGGTGGTGGTGGTGGTGGTGCTGCTGCTGCTGGCACTGACATGACCTTTGGAGGACTTCCATCCCCCAAACTTGATGCTTCATATGAACCAATGATCGTGAAGGAGGCTCGCTATATTGCTATTACAATGATGAAGGTAAATTATGTTGTTTATGTTAAATCTTCTTTGTGGTCTCTGTGAATCACACAGCTGGGTTACTCCTGCGCCTGCGCAGAGCATCGGAACCTTCTAGAAACACTAGGCAGAATATGCTTTGATACATTTTTGGTGGTAACTCCGCCCATCCTAACGGTCCCTTATAAGGGCTTCCCGCCTAAATCCCCTCAGTTCCTTTCCGACGCATTAGCAGCTTGAAGGAACCTCTGTTTGCTAGGTGTTTTTCTCTCATACGATCTGGTTGACTTGGCTTTGCTTTTTTTGATGATGATTTTTGCTCTATCCCTTTGGCTTTGGTATTTGGCTTCTGATCGCTCTGTTTTTGACCCATTTTTGATTCTTGACGATGATTTTGGCTTACTCCCTCGGCTTTGGCATTACCTCAGATACCGTTCCTGACCTCGGACTGCCCTTGACTATGATTTTTCTTCACTGCACTTATTATTGCTGTTATTGTGAGTAAAATGTTGGGGAAAGGAGCCTTTAAACGCTGCATAATTTGTCAAGCGAAGCTCCCAAGTGCGGATGGTCATTCCCGCTGTTTAATATGTTTGGGTGAGACTCATAACGTTGACGCATGCATTCATTGTAAGGCTTTTACACCACAAGCTTGCAAACATAGACTCTCTCACCTGAAGTCTTTTCTATATGAGAAAGCCTTACTCCCTGGTTCAGCTCTGGCCTCTACTTCTGCTTCAGCTCCTCCATCTGAGCCCCAAGGCTGTGGACGCTCCCGACCTCCTCCATCGAAGGGCCAAAAACGTCGTCGGTTCCGAAGCCCGTCGAGGCACCGTTCCACTGCTTCTGATCGGAGGCTCTCCATTCCTCCCTTTAGCGTGCGTCCTTGGATTCGGCTCGGAATGGATCGAGACTGACTCGACAGCCAGTCCCATTGACATCGAAGGCTGGGGCTCCTGCCACCACCGAGGCCCATCCCAGTACTGAGTCTGCCTCTTCTCAGTCTTTGAAGAAGAAGAGAAAAGAGAAGCATCTCTCTAAGCATGACTCTACTAAGTCCAAGACTAAGAAAAAGGAGGACTCAAAGAAATCTAAACCCGTGGAAGTTGCTGCTCCAGATGTTCCCCCTCGCTGATCAACTGATGTCGAGGGCACCTTTGTCCGACCTTTGCCTGTTTCCACTCCAATGGAACCTGAGGCTCGTTGGTCACGTACACCATCGGGATCAGTGGAGATTGTGGCGGCCGAGATCCCGTTGGACACCGGCGCTGAGAGGTCCCCTAGGCGCCTCGAAACATCCCCTGCTCTGGTTGTGTTGAGGGCTCAGTTACTGGAGCACAACTCTTCGGACGAAGAGGTGGCAGTCGTCAAGTCTGAAGTAGTGCCTCAAAGCCGTACGCCTTCTGCAATCCGTGATGATATTCCAGCCTATTCCACCTGTAATCTTGCCCGATCCATCTGCGGGGCAGGCTTCGGGTCACCCATGGGCTCGCAGATCTTCACACTGAGGGGTGATGTCCTCGACACCACCATTACAGGCAGCTCGATTGCTCGATCCCCATGACTGGTCGACCTGGATGTTGCGAAACCAGTTTCGAAGAGGGATGCTGTAATCCAGGTGTCTCCTCCTGAACATCGCCCTCTACCTTGAACTCCTCCAACTGTGCAGCCCCGATCTCCCACACCGCCACGAGACCATAGTTCTTCATCGGAGGAGTCGACCTCATCTTCCGCTACATCTTGGGACCTGTACCGGCCATATCTCCCATCACCAAAAACCGAGTTGATGGAGGATGATTCTGCTTCTCCAACTGATGTTAGTGCCTTCGGAGAGCAAATGGTCCGGATGTCCCACGCATTGGATCTTAAGTTGGAAGAATGAGCAACCGATCCTGTGGACCCAATTTTCCAACGGATCCAGTCGAAGGCACCCCCGATGGCTTCCATCCCGGTACTCTCCTCGTTGTTGGAGATCGCACAGGGATCCTGGGAGAATCCCTCATCTATTTAGTCGACATCTAAGAAGATAGATCGACTGTACCGCGTCGGTGGCGAGCATGTGGATTGGCTCCAGAACCATCCAAGGCCGAATTCTGTGGTCATCGAGGTCGCACAGAACAGGAAACAACGTTGGCCTTTGTCATCCCCACCAGACCCAGAGGGCAGGAAACTGGATATTGCCAGGAAGAAAATTTACTCGGCAGTTGGTCTGAGCTTCCGTGTTGCAAATTATTCAGCTTGCATGGGAGCTTACCAGTAGGTCCTATGGGAGAGAATGAGTCATCTCATCCAGGACCTTTCTGAGGAACGGCGTCGGATGGTGGAGGCCATACAATCTGAGGCCCAGTCTCTTGCGGGACTACAGATGAATTCGGCCCGTCATGTAGCAGACTGCACAGCGAAAACCATCACTGGTTCCATTTCACTGCGTCGACATTCATGGTTGCGTTCCTTGGGCCTTACACCTCAAGCCTTGGCCACCATAGAAGATCTGCCCTTTGACAAGTCGGGTTATTCAATGAGTCAACCGACAAAAAGCTCGAGTTCACCCAAAAGATGAGGACCACTGCCAGGAAATATGGTATGGGCTCCACCTCCACTGCTCAATACCGTCCTAGAGGCAGATATTCCTGGCAAGCCCCATCGTATGGCCAACAGTTCCGCCGAGGGTACTCTGGCCAATCCTACCGCCGGTCCCGTTACGTTCCTTCTCCCTCTCCGGCCTCATCGGTGAGGAGCCAGGGCTCGGGTTCCAGATACCGCCAACCATCGCGGCAATGATCCGGGGATCAGAGCCGGAAGAAATTTTGATTGCCTTGCTGACGTTCTTTCTTTTTTCCCTTAGACACCTCTCTTTGGGGATCGACTGTCCAATTTCCAAGAAGCCTGGTCCTCTATAACATCAGACCGCTGGGTGCTTCAAATCATCTAGAATGGCTATTGGATCGAATTTGACACTCTGCCTCCAACAGGACTGGTTCGATCAACATTGCCCTCCCCTCCTCGAGGAGGTGCAGGCCCTGTTGCAGAAGGGAGCCATTGAACCCGTCAACCCTGATCTTCACCACCTCTGTTTCTTCTTGAGGTATTTTCTGGTTACGAAGAAGGACGGTGGCCTACGCCTGATTCTCGACCTTCGTGGGGTGAACAAATATATAGCCCCAAGGAAGTTCAGAATGGTCACCTTGGCCTCCATCCTTCCACTTCTGAAGCGGTACGACTGGTTCGTCTCCATAGATCTGAAGGATGCCTATTTTCACATCAGGATTCATCCGGCTCACAGGCGTTTCCTTGCATTTCAAGTCGGGACCGAGGCCTTCCAATTCAGAGTGCTTCCTTTCGGCCTCTCAACTGCTCCTTGAGTCTTCACAAAGTGCATGGCTGTGGTGGCGGCATTCCTTCATCAACAGGGCATTGTGGTCTTTCCCTACATCAACGATTAGCTGATTATGGCGGAGTCTCGACTTCAGCTCGAACTCGATGTTGGCCTCACCTTAGATGCCTTAGACTACCTGGGACTTGTTGTCAACATCGAAAAGTCTCAGTTCCAGCCGGCTCAAGTGATCCAGTTCATTGGGGCTCGTCTAGACTGTAACTGCAGCGGCATACTTACCTCAAGACCGCCTCAGCAACCTTTGGTCCCTGATCCATACTTGCTGTCGGTCCCTGCTCATTCAGTCCAGGTCCTTCTCGGTCACATGGCAGCCACTACTTATGTGACCCGCCTCGCCAGACTTCATTTCCGTCCGCTCCAACACTGGTACCTGCAAGTGTTCAACCCTCTCCGCGATTCTGCAAACAAGATGCTCACAATGCCGAGAGCAGTTCAGCGGTCTCTGGACTGGTGGCTGGTGCCGGTCAATGTCCTGTCGGGCATGCCATTCGACCTTCCTCAGCCGGATGTCTCTTTGACAACCGTTGCCTCGATGCAGGGATGGGGAGCGCACCTCGAGTCCTACAAGATTCGTGGCTCTTGGAGCACCGAAGAGCAAGCTCTCCATATCAATGTTCTAGAACTTCTCGCCGTCCAGAAAGTGTTGCGAGCCTTCGAAGCCTTGGTGAGGGGCAGGTCTGTGCTAGTACTGACAGACAACATCTCTGTCATGTACTACCTAAACAAGCAGGGAGGTATGAGGTCCCCTTAACTTTTGCAGCTCACACTGGACATCTGGGATTGGTGCATCCTCAGGAATGTGTTTCTCCAATCCATCCATTTTCCAGGGGAGGAGAACACTCTTGCAGACGGGCTCAGCCGTTCGAGTCTCTCCATCCACAAGTGGAATCTACACAGGTCGGTCACCTTAGACATCTTTCGGAGCTGGGGTTTTCCTCAAGTGGACCTCTTCGCATCTCCCAAGAACGCTCAGTGTCCCCAGTTCTCTTCCAGGCGACGCGCTCTGGGATCAAGGGGTGACGCATTCGTGTTCCAATGGTCGGGTCCTCTACTCTACCTGTTCCCTCCATTCCCGCTACTGACAAGAGTGATTTCCAAGCTTCGCCGGGATCAAGCGAACGTCATCCTCATCGCCCCGTGGTGGCCTCGGCAGCCATGGTTTGTGACTCTGCTACACATGTCCAAGCGTCGCTTCAGCCGTCTGCCATCCTGTCCAGATCTGCTCACCATTCACGAAGGCAGGGTCAGACATGCCGACTTAGACACTCTCCGTCTAACAGTGTGGAGGCTGATTCTGTGATTCAACCTTTGGGTTCGAGACTCTTGGGTTCGTACACGGTACCGAGGCAACCTGCATCTCTCCATCCAGACGTTCAGGCTGTCATCGATGCTGCACGAAGACGGTCTACTAGAAAGTCATACCACTACAAGTGGAAGAAGTACGAAACCTTTCTGGTCTCCCAAGGACCAAGTCCTGAACCGTTCTCCATTCCAACTGTACTGGAGTTTCTTCTCCAATTGTCTTTGGCGGGCCTATCGCTTTCGTCGATCCAGTGCTACCTGGCAGCTATCTCCGTCGAGTTCCAGGCGAGAGGACATCCACCCCCCTTTGTGGATGCGACGGTAAAGAAATTTTTGAGAGGCTTCGCCAACCTACACCCTCCGGAGACTGAACCGACCCTGGCTTGGAGCCTTGAACTGGTCCTCTCACAGCTGGTTCACCAACCATTCGAACCTTTGGCTTCTACTGATCTGCGACTCCTATCCTGGAAGACTGCTTTCCTTGTGGCCATCAAGTTGGCATGTCGGGCTGGTGAGCTCTGTGCCTTGAGGTCTGATCCTCCATACACTGCTTTTCATAAGCACAAAGTGGTGCTTCGTCCCGACATCTCCTTCCTTCCAAAGGTGGTGTCCAGCTTCCATCTCAACCAATCCATCACTCTTCCTGCTTTGATGCAGGACCCGCAGAACTTCAGAAGGACTTTAATCTTCTACATTCAACGGACTGCGTCCCACAGGAAGTCACCCAGACTGTTTATGTCTTATGCTGACTCAAAGCTCGGAGAGCCCATTTCCTCGCAACGGCTATCGGAGTGTGTGACGTCGACCATTGCTCTGCTACGAACTGGCAAAGAAACCTCTGCCATCACGGATTCGAGGACACTCTATGAGAGCTGTCTCCACTTCGACAGCTTTTCTCTCTGGAGTGCCTCTAGAGGACATTTGCAGAGCTGCAACCTGGTCATCACCTTTGACTTTTATTTCTCACTACAGACTTGACTCTTGTTCTAGGAACGAGGCTGCCTTTGGGAAGGCTGTACTGTTATCTTCTATTCAATGAGTGAGTGTTCATGTTGCCAAGTCACTGTTGTTATATATGCTTTGATCACTTTACTTAAGAATGTGCTCTTAATGTTTCAATCTCAGGTGTCTGTATATATGGTATACTTGGTGTAGGACATACCCGCCTCCAAGAGTGAAGCTTGCCAGTCTACACCCAGCTGTGTGATTCACAGAGACCACGAAGAAGATGGACAGGTTGCTTACCTGTAACCATAGATCTTCGAGTGGTCTTCTGTGAATTCATACAGACCCGCCCATCCTCCCCTCTATGTCCTACTACATCATATAAACATGCTTAATGTTCCTGATGCTGCAGATTGCGGCGTCATTCAAGGAACTGAGGGGATTTAGGTGGGAAGCCCTTATAAGGGACCGTTAGGATGGGCGGAGTTACCGCCAAAAATGTATCAAAGCATATTCTTCCTAGCATTTCTAGAAGGTTCCGATGCTCTGCGCAGGCGCAGGAGTAACCCAGCTGTGTGAATTCACAGAAGACCACTCAAAGATATATGGTTACAGGTAAGCAACCTGTCCTTTTTTAATCTCTGAGGAAAGGAAACTGAGCAGTGAGCTAGTGAATTGCATTGTGTCAGTCCCAACGCAAAAAGGTTTTTTTTTATGTTGATATGTATTGTTCAGGCTAGATGCTCTTAATAGAAACTTCTGTCGATATTTAAAAAAGCAGTATTTTAGGACTTTGTGGTTATGCTTTTATCATTACCCTTTGGCTCATTTTGAGATTGGAAATTGCTCTAGTAGATCTTTTTCAAAAGATGACAGTTTGACTGTAATGGGTTGTTGTGCTACATTTACTTCTTGGAAAAATCATTTAGGTTAGGCAATGTTTTATTGATGCTGAGCAGAAAACAGGTATCATGTGATTGAGCCAGTTATATGAGAATTCAGTATGGAAGCACCTTTCCCATTCAGAATATTTCCTTCAGGAAAAGAGCAGGTTCATCCATTTCAAATTCTCTGCCCTATGTTTTATAACTGAGATATTATTATTTCAATTAGCATTACCACAGATGCAGCTTGATATACTCTCTGCTTTATAGGTATATGAAAACTACTCTTTTGAAGAGTTACGCTTTGCTTCACCAACACCTAAGAGGTAATAATAATTTTGTGCAAAATGTAAGAAATAAAGGTGAAAATTATGTTCTATACTATTAGGACAGTATTTTTTTTAAAAAAAAATAGGCTTCAGAAAGCATATCTAAGAAAGCAAAATTTTAAAAACTTTTATTTCACTTGATCAGAACATGGAGAAAACTGTATTGAACTCTGTAACTCAGTGGTTAGTTCTACAAGCATTTGAATTAACATTTGCATTTTATGTATGTTGATTCTTTTCCAAACATTTGCATTCTGTCATAACAGAGTCTAGGATTGAGTCCTTTTAGGTTTGTCCAAAAGCATCTATGAATGGAATTTATAACCATCCCTTCTTCCCCCTCTTTTTGAATAGTAAGCTCCATATCATTACACAAACTGCTTTGAAACTTAACATAATTTTAAAAAGTGGTCCACCATGGAGCAGTATATAAGAAGGTACTATTGCTTGCGTGGGGAGGGGGGTCAGTTAGTGCCTCCTTGAGTACATGGACTTCATTGAACAATTCTTGGAACCTTCGCAGAAATTAGCAAGAGCAAATGATTTGTAGCTACCCCAGGAGAGAAAAGTTGGAGATATATTACATTACGCATTTCATCATGTAATGCTGTATTTTCTGAGAGTTAGCTGAAGACAAATGTTAATGTTGAATCAACAAGTGGTGTGATTTTATTTCATTATCCATTTTTTCTAGACCAAGTGAAAACATGTTGATCCGAGTCAACAATGATGGTACTTACTGTGCTAACTGGACTCCAGGAGCAGTTGGTCTCTACACCATTCATGTTACAATTGATGGCATTGAAATAGGTATATAAAAGTCTTACCTTTGTGGAGTATCATATTGTTAGTAGATCCATGGCAACAAGCCTACTTGGCATCATAAGGCTTAGAAGAGAACAGGTTTGAAGTAAAAACTATTTGCAGTCAGTCCCCCCTACTTTCTGCTGCTAAATGCCTTTAAATTATTTGAATATATGTTGGAAGATTTGGTAGGCCAAATCATTAGAAAACATGTTTAATTATGCTTGTTTACATTTTAGCATATTGACAGTAATAAATGTGGTATAGCATATTTGTATAATACCTCAGCTGTACTTGCTTGGGCTCTTCCACACCCACTCATGGAGACTCATTCCAGGCTGCTGCTGTTTGCAATCTAGTTATGAGTATCTCCCATATATATCTCCTACATGAGCCTGCCCGAGTCTTAAGATCTTTGTGGGAAGGTTTTTCTGAGTCCCACTACCATCACAGGCACATTTGCTGAGGACATGGGAAGGAGCCTTGTTGGTGTCTGCTTCCATGCTGTGAAACTTTCTCCCTCGGGAAATTTAGCTGGCCCCCTGTTTGCTCTCTTTCTGCTGGCTGGCTAAGACCTTTTTATTTTAAGCAGGCCTTTAAGCAGTTCTTAAATCATGTGGCAGAAGAATGTTTTTGAAAGTGGTGTGCTGTGTTCTTCATTTTGTATCTTTTTATGTTTGAAATGTTTTAAACTGTTTTTCACCATGTGCATTTAAAAAAGAGAGAATTGTTTGTTGAATTGTTTTTTAACTTTTACAAAATAAGATTTTAGCTGAACTTTGTTTTACAATATTTAAACTGCATTGAGTCCCATGCTGAAAGAAAGGCAGGATAAAAATAAACACAGCTAAATAACAGCAAAGAAGACAGATGCTATTTTAGCCTGCATTAGTAGAAACATGTTTCCAAATCAAGGGAAGTAATAGTCCTGCTATATTCTGCTCTGGTCAGGTCTCATCTGGAGTATTGTGTTCGGTTCTGGGAGTCTCATTTTAAGAAGGCTGTAGACAAGTTGGAGTGGGTTCAGAGAAGGGCAACAAGAATTATAAGAGATATGGAGAACAAAACCTATGAAGAAAGGTTGCAAGAGTTGGGCTTGTTCAGCTTGGTGAAGAGAAAACTGAAGGGTGACATGATTGCATTTTTTAAAATACCTCAAGAGCTTTCACAGAGAGTGGGATTGTAGGTGTGTTCTCTGGTGCCCTAGAGGGCAGGACCAGCTTTAATGGTTTGAAGTTACAGGAGGGTAGATTTCAATTGAACATTAGAAGGAACTTCTGACAGTAAGAATGGATCAAGAGTGGAACCAATTGCTTAGAGAGAGGGTGGGATCTTCTCTGGACATCGTCAAAAAGAGACTTGGCAGCTACTTACTGAGGATGCTTTAGCTGGAGATCCTGCACTGAGTAGGGGGCTGGACTCGTTGGCCATGAGGCCCTTTTCAACTCTGATTCTGATTCTCTGTGAGCAGCTAGTGTATGTAGGTTCTTCATACAGCACTTTGCCTCATGTATCCTATCATGGGCTTCTGGTATTCCTATTTAGGATGAAGCAGCCCTTGAAATTCTTCATAAAGAATGATAGCTATGTATGCATTTTCCCCAAACAATATTCTGACAGATAGAAGGTTTTCTTTAAAAAGCAGAGGTATTTCTGTTATCTTGTAAAGGCAAAGGAGTTAATTTGCTTGAGATTATTTTGAGACCTTCATCTTCTATACTATTGTGATTTGAATGGTAACATCTTTTAAGTATAGTCTTATTTAAATAGCTGAAATAATTCATCTTCATTGAATGAATCTACCTAGGAACTTCTAACCTTACTATTCTTTATTTTTTTAATTGGTCCTTGGCAACATATTGTCAAAACAAAATTAGTATTAAGAAAATGCTGTGATGGTTCTCTAAGAGCCCATTATCACAAATGCCATGAATTTTAATTCCAGGGCCACAATTTCTCTACGTGATGTATGTTTTGCAGGCTTAGACTGCTTGTAGACCCAACATCTAGTTTCATTGAACAAGCTAGAATTTTTATGGTGCAATAGTGTATTTTCAGGAACTCAAATGTAATACATTTTTCAATTAAATAACTTTCCAGTAATCATGTAGATTTCTTATTCAACCTTTGGTACTTTTTCTTACTCTACAGATGCTGGCCTAGAAGTAAAAGTAAAAGATCCTCCAAAAGGAATGATACCACCAGGAACCCAGCTGGTAAAACCAAAAGCAGAGCCTTTACCAAACAAGGTATAAGAATTAAACATTTTTTTTAATTGAAGTGACATTAATGGATTTAAATGCATGTGCTATATTATCTAATGTTTTTCAGCTGAGCCAGACCCCAGAAATAAAGTGCAGACTTCATAATCGGGGGGTATCAGGTTCTATCACAATTACGTTTTTAAAAATTTCAGGTCATCCTATTCTGTCACTGGTGTACCACATTGCAGCCTAACCACTATGGTCATTGCTGTGTTTTGAAGGCGGGGGGAAGCAAAACTGGGAAGCATCCAGTGAAATCTGCAGAGGAAAACTGGGGACACGTCTCAAGATGTTCAAGAGATGGTTGCTTTATTAGTTTTAAAAAAAAAGTGACACATTTTGGCCTGTGTACTTTAAAGGCCTTCTTCCAGGAGCCTATTTCAGATTATAAAAAGACGGTGCATAAATACAAAATACCATATTATATAAAATTATTATTTCATTGCTATATTGCCTATGGTATCTATTTAGAATCAAACTTCAGAAATTTCTAGACCAGGAACTCTCAAACCATTTACTGGACAAATGAAAACAAGCGAACAAAGGCTGAAGGGATATGTCTTGTAAAGAAATGTAGAAAAATATAGATAACATTCAAGAACACATAGGTGTATCTGGGCTAAAGGGAAAGGGACTGTTGGAAAACTCAAAAGATTTTACAAGCGTGGAAAGAGGTGTGGATCCTCTTTCAGGCCTCTTGGGAGCAAAGATTTTAATACAGTAACACCCCCGTATCCATGGGGGATTGATTACCCCCACCCCCGCAGATGGTGAATTCCACAGATAATAACGAACCCCATCCAGAGGGCCATCCCAGGGGAAAGGGAGGGAGGCGAGATCATTCCTCCACCCCTTCACCCCTGCCATGACCCCACTGCAGTGGTGATCCCAAGGGGGAAGGGGAGGAGGTGAGATCTCTCCCCCCTTCACCCCACCATGGCCCTGCTATAGTGGCAAATGGGGAAGGGGAGGAGGCGAGATCGCTCCTCCCCTCTCCCTTCCCCCTTTGCCCCCGCGATAGCTGCTGCAGCAATAGGAGCCCTCCCAAGGGAAGGGACAGGGGAAGTGAGATCCCTCCTCCCCCTCCCTTCCCCCTCACCATCGCCAACCACAGATAATTGAATCTGCAGTTGGCTAATCAGCGGATAAGCGGTGCTACTATATTAAAATTCACTCTGCAGAGCCATCTACTTCCCCTAGCTCGGTGTAACTCTGGGTGTATGCCCCACCCAATCCTTTACTGGGCCTGAACTGCCCCAACCCCCTACCAAAGTGCATGTGGCCCCCATTCCAAAACTGCCTTATATTATAATAAAACAAATACAAATAAGGTATATAACTTTTGACCCTAATAATAACCTTCACAATACCCAACAAAGTGAGGGGGGGGTGGGATAACCCCTCAAGAGCCAACTGCATCTTGGCATGCTGTGAGGGCGATTTATATGATCAGGGAATTGACTGGGGGGAAGTCTCCACTCTGCTTCTTAGCCCCACCAGCCACTCCCACTCCCTCTCAAAGCCCATGAAAATCATGTGGATTTCTGGGAAGGAGAAGCTGGAGGTGCCTAGGAACATGGTGCCCACCACAACTCTACTTGTTGCCATGGGTCACAAATGATGCTTCCTGCTAAGTCATGGAAAAGCTCTTATATCAAGCTGACATAATTAGACTGCCATCTTATTCAGTTTATTATGACTACTGCTTCCAACATGTTTGAAATAATTAAATCTAACTTAGTTTGTGTACATGTGCATGATTCTTAATTAAACCAAATTTTTAATGACTTCCAGAAAATAAAACAAAAAACACATCGGAAGGTTTTTGGTGTCAGTCTTTGGAGTTTAATAGCAGACTATAGTGGTTAGTAGGCTTTCACCTGAACTTTGTGGGTTTTCATATTCTGAAGCTTTATGTCTATACATCGGTTTTTATTTTATTCTATTTTTTAAAAAACCTCTCTTATAGTTTTCTCTACCTTACTGTGTCTCTGCTTCTCTTAGGTTCGCAAATTTGTTGCCAAGGACAGTGCAGGGCTGCGTATCCGTAGCCACCCTTCCCTTCAGAGTGAGCAGATAGGCATAGTAAAAGTCAATGGATCCATTACCTTTATTGATGAGGTAACTTGCAAGAATCTATATGAAACTGAAACAGTCACTTATATATACAGGCCAGCATTCAAAGAATTGTATTACTTGTCTCAGTTATGGCCAATGAGCATTGGACATAGGGTTCTGGAACAGGCCCCAGGTCATACAAGCATCTTTGAAACTGAATGGGTGAATTGTGATATAGAATGGGAGCCTGCAGTTCAAAGGGGAACATGTAAACCAATGGATCTGTCAGATCTTTAGATCTTGCCCACAGTATATAGGTAGATGGAGATAAATGTCTCAGGCTGTATTATTAATCAGCAATTTTGTTTTCTGTGTTGCTTTAAATTCATACTACAGATTGCAAGATCCCTTTTTTTCCAGGCCAAATCAAGTAGCTGTTTTTCCTTCTTTCAACATTTTAAGGAGTCTGTTGATTATTCAGAAATGAAAATGTTCATGTCAATTTTATATGAAGTCAGCTTTTGAGAAAAACAAATTTAGTAAATTTGAACATTTTTCTTTTATGCAATTAGAACTTTTGTGTCCTGTGTATTAGTTAGCTTGTTCCAGTTAAAATTTGCAAATCACATGTTGTAAACATGATGTAAATTTGGTTTTTGATAGGCCTCTTAACCTTCACATTGCCATGCATTCTTCCCCTTGACCATAGAAATCAATTTTTATACACATGAAGCAAAAAATAAAAATATAAATGTTTTCATGGTGCCTCTCCAATTCTTTTCCCGAAAAGTGTATCATATCACAATGTTACATTGGTGTTGTAGCTATCTAGGGCTAAGATCTTGATCTTTAAGCACAATTCTTATTGCAATTCCAATTATTTTCATCTGCTTTAAATTCTTTTTTTTAATTGCCCAAATGTTGAATTCCCATGCTGCTCTGTTTTGATTAAGCCACAGTCCTCCATCATTTTTGACCTAAGTAACCTGAGTTGTATTTTTTCTTTTTTCATAGATTCATAATGATGATGGTGTATGGCTACGACTGAATGATGAAACAATACGAAAATATGTTCCTAATATGAATGGCTACACTGAAGCCTGGTGCCTTTCTTTTAACCAGCATCTTGGCAAGAGTCTTTTGGTTCCTATTGATGTAAGTAAAATGCAGCTTTGAAGAATAATATAAATATTTTCTAAGGCTATCACCATTGATCCATCCATCTGTCTATCCTATTTGTTATATAAGGGAGATGATTCCCATTAAGCAAATTTAAGGCTTTTTATAAAATGGAGAAAGAATTAAAGTCCTTGGAAATGTTCTTTTTTCTCTCTCTCTCAAGAGGAGGAAAATAGCGAAGATGGCACCTTGTCATATGTGACGTAGGCTGTTTAAAATAATAATCAGTATGCCTGTCTTGTTTAAAAAGAGAGATGGTCATATTGACATAACGGCATATTGTTACTGGAAATACTTTTTTCTAATTTGAGTAACAAGCTTATATTGCTTTCCTTAACTAAACTTTTTGTTTAATGGAGTAATCGAACTGATAAGCAATACCCAGTAACCTAAGTAAGAAGCAATACAATAGCCAATATATCAGGGTGCTTTAGGACTGGTGTTTTTTTTCAAAAAATAGCCATCAATAATTTATTGTCTTATTATTGTCTTAACTATGGACTGTTCACTGCACAGATAATATTTATTACTCATTTATTAATGTGATCTGTCCCTTAACTGGGGTATATTGGTACACTCTCATCTGATTTAAGACCAGGTTTAGGAGTGACAGGAGAAATTGAGGCAATTCTTAGTTAAGTTGAGAAATACTATGTATCTTTTTGTTTTATTGGCTCTCTGCTAGCCCATAGAAAAAACATATGAATACAGTACTATATCAGTCACATTTGTCAATAGTGGTATATCAAAAAAGAAGACTTTGTTCAACTAAAATTGTTGAAAGATACATCCTGGCTTGACTATGCTATTGAGATTGCCTGTTAGAGTTATTGCTGGTATTGAGATTGTTAGCTGCTTGTTCTGTATTGAACAAGAGAGGTGTTGTGTTGGTGTGCAGCAGAAAGCCAGAATTTTTGAAAAATGTGCTTAGTGGAAGATAGATAGTACACACAACTCAGCTGCAAGCAGGAGTGCCTCTAGTAACCAGTAACCAAGAAGCTTTTGGAATGTGGAATTTGTGTTTTCATTCCTCTAACAAGCCAGGACCAAGAAGCTAATTAATCCCCTGACTTCAAACTCTAGCCTGTTAGAGGAGTGACAAGCAAGGAGTCCTGTTCTGGACAAAATCCTAAGCTTTCTGTGGTAAATTCCTGGATACTGCTTTCAGGAGGAGGCAAGCAGGACTGATTGTAGGTAGCATGCACGGATGAGCAAGTCTGATTTAATGATTTGTGCAAACGAGCCCAATTGTGCTACTATTACTGATAGTGATAATACATCTATAATAAATTAAGGACAGGGTAAGGCAGGTTTTACTACTGGAATAGGCATGCTTTCAGAGAGGTAGAAGTTGGCTTTTGTATTTATTTATTTATTTACTTATTTATTTATACCCCGCTCTTCAGCCAGAAGGCTATCAGAGCGGCTTACAAATTATTTTAAGCAACAGCAATTTACACATCTACACTGCATTAAGCAGTTTCCAATGTGTGTTCGCTAATTGCCCACACAAGCTCAGTACTCATTTTACCGACCTACGAAAGGATGGAAGGCTGAGTGAACTTTGGAGCCTGCTGGAATTGAACTTGGGACGTGGTGACTTGCAGTACTGGCATTTAACCACTGTTTAAAAGTATGTGGAATTGTGACATTTTGCCAATTGCGACATTTTCAAACAAGCAAGTTGACAAACGTGACAATATAGGAAAGCAAAGTATCTAATCAAAAAACCCTTTGGCTTTTGTTGAAAGAAGACAACTAGTCTCTTTGTATGGGGCTGGAAGTGTCTGTTTTGGTGAACCACTTGCATTTTTCAGTGGGTTTGGCGTAATGATGTATGCAATGCAGGATAACAAGAGCTTGCTTTAAAATAGCCTAAAGATATATTTTAGGGTTAACTGTGCAGCTTGAGTAACAACATTTCTTCCACCAGAGAAATACTATGCTTTGATGAAATTCCCAAAATTATCTGAATGACTGTACAAGCAATCCACTCACATGTGGGAAGATACTTCCCTAGAACCCTCCCATATGTAAAGCTGGTGTCTGGACTGAGCTACCAGAGGAAAGAGTGCTCCTCCGGCTTGTACCAGAATCAAAGTGGCTTTGTTCCTCCTTCATTTTCCATATGTAGGGGAAGCAGGAGAACAGTTAGGTTCATTCAGCAAGGACCTTTGAGGGGCAAAATGGAAGCAGGAGCAAAGCAACTGAGCCACATAAAGAAGTCTTTATGAAGCTTTTTTCATAAAGCTTTTTTTAAAAAGTTTTTAAAAATGTTTTAGTGCTTTGAACTATTCAGTCTTGGCACCATAGGTAACACTGGCAACATGAAAACTTAAAACTTTTCTGTTTCCTTTTGAGAGAGTACTATCTATGAAGAGATTTCTAGTTTAAGATTTACTCTTACTCTATTTTTTGCAAATGGATTTGCAAGTTGGATTTGACAATATATTTAATATTTAATGCTATGCTACTAGATATGCTAGAAATTTCAATATTGAACAGTAAAAAGGGGGGGCAAGAATGACATTTTTGAGATATTGCTTAATAGAAAAAAATGCTTTTTTACTGGCTTCCTTACTTGATTGTCCTTTGAAAATCTTAACGGCTATTCATTTTTACCTTAAACTTATAGAAATACTGTATTTGATGTTTGGCCTGTTCATACAGGGAGAAATATCAAATTACATCTTCTGTCTCTGACACTTGAGTAGAAATGATCCATTCTTCTGATTAGGAAGGTGTGTACATGCAATTAAGCATGGTATAAATTTTACTCCATTGCTGAAAGGATGGAAACATAAAGTGTCTTCCTGATTTGAGGTTTCTCCTTAACAAACTCAAATGCTAAGCAGAAAGTGCTGAATTACAAGTTCTTAAAAACTCAACTCATTTGTTGTGAAAAATGGGCTAAAAATGAAACATTGAAGGGGGAAAAAAGGCTTTTTACAATTCAGACTATTGATTCTAGAAATCACTTTCTTCTGTAGTTTGCTTTTTGGAAAATGGTGGGTGGTTTACAAATTCCTTACTGTCAAAGTACAATTGTAATTAGTTTTTTCAGAAGAAAGATGTCATTATGCAAATTTTAAAAGAAAAGCACATACTCCAGTGATGCTGTGTTGAAGGCAAACATAAAAATATTTACAGTGTCTCTCATGAACTCTGTGGCTAAAATGACAAACTACTTGTGAGAAGAATTTGAATGGTCCTTTTTTGAAGATTTGTTTTGCTAAGATATTGCATTAGAAAGTTTAAAATGGCAGGCAAACATTAATACTGAACAGGGTTGACAATTCCATATTGGAAGCTTTATTTAAAAGTGGCAGAGAGAAGATGATCTGTTGGAAAATTGTTTAGCTCCACCATTCACACAAATAAGTACAACATTATTGTTATTTCCTATATATATATATATATATCCAAGGATCTCATTGAGTTGAAATATTGCATAACTGCCACTTGTCTCTAACCTGCTAATTCCATTTTCCATTTGTTTTTTCCATCATTCATTTATCACAAAAATAATAAAAGTGTATGTTTGAAAGAGCACTGTGGAAAACTGCATAGAATGTTTTATGTGTGGAAAGTCTGCAACATAACCTCTTAATTCCATTTTGCTACTTTATCTGATAATCCAAATTTTAATACAGTTTATTTTATGAGAAATTGATTTTTGATGTATACAAAATTAATATTTAATTGTCCCATTTGAACTAAAAGGTCACCAGCCACCTGATTTGTGTATGAGTACTAGATGTATTATAAATTGCAGGCCAGGTTTTATGTGAATAGAAGTCATTTGTGTTTGGAAGTGGGTTGGGCCAGTTTTGTTTTATTTTTTTCTGCTCTAGAGGATCTTATGACCTTGAAGATCAACTTTTATGAGGGTATGAGGCCTAGTGCATTCGTGGAACATAGTCCATGGACATATGGATCTTACCCATATGGATGTGCTGAACATAGCCTTTTTGCAAAACCTATTTTGAAAACAGCTGTCTGAGTTGTAAAGGTTATACATGTATGGCCTGAAGGTGGTATCAGTTTTGGCTATATGAAGTCATAATTAAGATGTGCAAATCTTCTTTACTTTTAAAACATTAAAATTATTGTATACATTTTCCATTTGTTCAACTTCATTCCTCAAAAATAACATTGGAGAATAGCATATCTTGAACTAAGCAAGTTCTTTGTTATAAATTAAGCATTAGTTCGTTGATACAAGCCAGAAGCGGTTTCTAGTGCTAACACTTATCACTAGAGCATCTGAAGGAAAAGTAGGCTAAGTGACTGTACAGAATAGATTACAGGTGGCACCCCCTATCCATGGAACCAACATCCACAGCTTCAGTTACATGTTGCTGGAAAAATAGGGACACATACATTGGAGTTGCGCTGGAAAATGCCTAGAGAGGTGTCCTTTTTAGGAACCACTATGTCATCCAAACCAACTCTATTGTATGTTTGTACTGGAAGTCCTTTATCTTAATAGGGTTTGCTATTATCTACCGTTCCATTTTTAAATAGTAAGTCTGGGAACATATCCCCCTGCGGATAAGGGGGGGGGGGAGCACCTGTACCTTTCTCTCATAGCTTCTATACATTTGGGATTAGAGTGCCGAGCTGCATGTCTTCAGGGGTTTGTGTCCTGATACTTTAAAAAATAAGCTACAGGGTGCTTTTCTAAATGGGATTTGTGGAAAAGAACTAGTTGCTTCCAGTTCTGCCAGAGGTTAATCAGGCTATTCTGTAAACAGGATTGTGTCTAATTTCCTGGACTACTGTTTGTACAAAGTAGAAAGTACCTTAAAAAAATTGTTTTCATTGTTTAAAAATTAGGTTTCTTCATTTGATAATGAAGCAGTCAAAATTACTGAAATGAACACATTTTAATAAACAGAGGACATGTTATGTGGTAAATGTACATGAGAATTTTAGTGTACACTTTTTCATATGCCCAAGGTATTTTCTTAATGCAGTTGAGACATGACATTGAAAGTTTTCTTTAAGTATGTCATGCTAGCTGCAGTTGAACTTTTCCAGTTACGAATAGGTGGCTGAATGTCCACATTCAATCATTTTCCTCGCTCCTCTCACACCTCAGCAAAAAAAAAATAAAAAAAAAATCTTCACAAAGTGGCAGACTGTCTTTCATAAAACAAATCTGGCTTGTGATAGGACTGGTATTCCCATTCAGACAGGAGGATGGGAGTTACCGTGCACAAAATGTGTTAAGTTCTAATATGTATATATAAATATAAAAGTTTATATATATATATAAACTTTCTATCTGTAAATGGCATGACACACTACATCATTTAGAGCTTTCAGTATGAGCTGTTTGTCTTCAACAGATTTCCCCCTCATGGTAAACAGTGGCTACTTTTTCTTTGTAAAAAGAAATGAGTATTGTTAGAAGGATGCAGATAAACAAATACTTACAAAAATTTATCTATCTCTGATTTCTTTTGTTGATGTATGAATGTTCCAATTCTTCGTTGATATTTGTCTATCTTAAACTTTACATAGAGTATCTTTAATGCTAGCCAAGGAGTCAGGGATTTGGACTTATTTGCATGGACTTCCAAACCTTTTCCCTCTCAGGTGAGTTCTCTTAACTATCAGGATCAGTAACTTGTTTGGCATTTTGGAGTATGAGATCTTCTGTACATTTAAGTGGGTGATTTTGAAAATTTCAACTTTTGGTAAACTTCTTCCACATTTTTATCTGTCAAGAGACATTTTCCATTGCAGGCGAGACTAAGGCATATTCCATGACTCATAAATTGGTTTAATTGTCCTTCAGTCTGATTATCATCCTGTAGCAACTGAGTGCACACCCAGAACATAACTCAACAGTTTCCTGCTGCTGCACACTCCAAGGGGGAACTGGTAGTGATAGACAAATTGTCCTTTAGGCAAGCTTGCCCATACTTGCCTGATTTTGAGGAGGCCTAGTAGTCTTCTGAGGAGCATCTGTGTTTGCTGAAACACCATTTGAATATGCTACATACAGGTCTCTGTCTGTCACCAATTTCAGTTCACATAACCTTCTGTTGAATTCTGTAGGACGTACCTGTTTTTTGATGCGCTATTCCAAGATAAATTGATACTGTCACACTTCACTAGTCACATGTATACCTTATGTTTCCCCTTCCATCTTGTGCTGTTCTGCATGAATGCTTTTACTAGGTCATAATCGTCTTTTTCTTGTGTTTGTATCATAATCTTTTAAAATAGTAGGTGGAGAATTGCTTGTATGATGCTCCCAAATGTTTGTGTTTCAGATGTGTACTTTTTCTTTTAATAAACATTCATATAGCAAATGTTCTACATTCTTTGTGTTCAGGAATAGTTCAGTGTCTGTTGTATAAGTAAATCTACAGTGCAATAAATGTAGCATTTTTAGAGTGCAACACTGTAGTTGTTGCAGGTTTAACAAAAGGGTGGGTTGGAATTAGGTCAAAAGTACAAAAAGGCATATTATTAATGGGAATTATTTGTTTTGTTTTGGTTTTTTGTTCAAATTTTTCAGGAGACTAGATCTAATGCAGATGACTTTTTCAAAGACCTAAACTCACACTGCCCTCAGGAAGCGGTAATGCAGGAGCCAGATATACCATTCCTTCGTGGTGGGCCTGGAGTGTATAAGGTAGTGAAGACTGGCCCCTCAGGTCACAACGTCAGAAGCTGTCCTAACCTTAGAGGTATCCCAATTGGAATGTTAGTTCTGGGAAACAAAGTCAAGGCAGTAGGCGAGGTATGAATCCTTGTAGCTTCAGTTCTTATCTTCATAGATACTGGCTTATAATAGTAGCAATCATAAGAAAAGCAGCTGTCCTACACAAGGTTTGCTTTTCCAGCCTGGGTTGCTAATCATTAATTTTCTGGAGGTTGGTTTATGTTGTAAACCGATACAAATCACTGTTTCTTTAATCATATATTTTATCAACTGGTGTTATTTGGATTTTTATTGTACACATGATTTCAGAATATTGTTGATTCATCAGAGACTGATGTAATATGTTTTAACTGTGTATTTTGAGGTTTCCTGATGAATTACTTTGAGAGATAAAGCAGAGATTAAACAGTACCTGATTTTTGGCATTGATTCAACTGATGCATGCAGTGATCATGATCTGTTGCTCTTCTGTCACAGTGGACTTGAGGATGTAGTGTGTCATGCTATTTTTCAAACAGCCAATGAACATAATAGCAACTTTGTGAATATTGAATACATAGTGTCAATTTCAGACTTTCTCTATTTCAGGCTTCAATAAAAGTAAATCCAGCCTTGCTTACATCTGTGTATCAAACTGGGAGCTCTTTGGGTGATTTGGTCATTCTTTTCTTCTGAACATCCTTCTGTCTAACATGCTGAAAATACTAATGATCTTAAATTTCCTATGAATGCACATGATTTTTATTCTACCTTATTCTTTGGATTTTACCTTAAAGAATTCTCTTGCCTTTCCATGACAGGAAAGAGGTGCATTTTCACATGTGGAAACATTTTTTCTGCATCTCATTGGTGTCTCACTTGCAAAGTAAATTACATGTGACTATTGTATATATGTGTGTGTGTGTGTATGTACCAGGTGACTAATTCTGAAGGGACGTGGGTTCAGATGGATAAGAACAGCATGGTAGAGTTTTGTGAAAGTGATGAAGGTGAAGCATGGTCCTTGGCCAGAGACAGAGGTGGAAATCAGTATCTCCGGCACGAAGATGGCAAGTCCCCTTAATTATTATGAAATTGTCTGTTTCAAGTACTTTAAAACTAAGCACATAAGCAATATCAAGCTTAGATGTAAATAATGTCATAATTCATTATGAAGTAACAAAAAGCTTAAACAGTGTTAATTTTCAGATGCTTGAAGTCCTTCATTTCACAGAATTGAGACTGTTTCAGAATATGGTCATATTTTTACATGAGCTGAGGATGCAGGCAGATGTATGCTCTGCAGAATATTTTTTAAAGAAATGACAAAATTGTAAGCAGTTTAGAATGCAGAGTGTTTTGCTAAGCTTTTCTTGACATGCTTTGAATTTAGCATGGAATAACTCTTAATTAAACATAGGACAACAGAGCCCTTTCACACATTAAAAACATGAAGGGTGGTCAATGCATAGAGAGGGCCAATGTGGCCAAAATGCTGGTTGTGCTTTCAAAGTTGTGTAGCTTTACTCTTCCCCTTTCCCCACATGGATGCCTGAGAAGGAAAGATCCACACAAGTACAGTCTACAGGAATTGGAATTCCTATCACACAGAATTCCAACTCTGTTACATTTTGGGTTCTCTTCCTCAGATATCCACTATCAGTGCATAGGCACTGAGGATGGAGCTCTGATGGCTCATTCTGTGCATGGAACCTCTTCACACTATTTGACATTACCCCTATTCAAGGTGGAGGGGATTAAAACCTGATGTGAGGTGGAGAGCATACTTGCTCCACACTTTTCTGTTACCTTGATTTAGTGAAAAGTGATTATTGCGAGCAGTAGAACCTCTTCTATGTATGGAAGATATCCATGCAAGCCAGAATTCAGATTTTCCAGCATTCTGGCTTTTGTGGCAACCTCCCCCACAAATGCAGAAGAGACTTTTCTCTTCAGAACCATCACTTTTCACAAAGCAACAGCAGAGGGTGTGGAGTTAGCATTCTTCCTTCTTTGCTTCTTGTTTGAACCCCTTTTTGTGTACCTGAAATTAATACAGTCTCACTTTAATTTAGAGAAATCTCAATTCTTTTCAGTGCAAGACTATTCTGGAGTTAGTTAGTTATGAAACTGTCATTTCTACATCAATATATTTTCACTTGCATTACAATTTCATACATTCCCCTTTTGAAGACATGATTAATTAAATTAAAGCCATGTTTCTTTGTTTTTATAGAACAAGTTATTCTGGATCAAAACAGTCAGACTCCTCCACCAAGCCCTTTCTCACTGCAAACTTTCAATAAGGGGACAGTATGCAGTAATGGACAAGGATTTGATTATGGTCTTGGCAATAATAAAGGTATGTTTTGTAGCAAATATTGTCTTTCTGCCACCTTGATTATTGAGTCTGTTTTCTATTGGAATATTTGATGTACCAGGATATGCACTTCAAAAAAACTGTGACAGTTTTTTTCTGAGATTTTTTTTTAACAAGGAACTGACATTATAAAGTAGCTTTAGCTATAAAATAACTAATTACCCTAAAATGTTATATGAGGCAGCAGAGGTGTAACAGAAGAGTGATGTTGCTAATTGGACAAGGGGCAACACTAAAATAATGAAAAATCACGGTTTGTTCAACAAAATAGTCTTGGTCATAATATTTCTGTGCTGTGGCCAGAATCATTAATTTTTTAAAAAAACTGTTTTACAATCCTGAATATATGTGACTTGCACCTTACAAAAAGGATGCTTCTTTTTATAACTTATCTTACATCATAAATCTTTTGTATAATTGCCTTTTGTATAGTGTAACTTGGATTGCAAACATTCAGTTGTTCAGACTGAACACTTTTGAGAAGCCACATAATTAATTGATTTACAGTCCAGTTTCCATTAGGCATTTATACACAGATGGTTTGGCATTAAAAAGTTGCTTCTCTATATTTGTTGGTAGTCCCTCCTCTGTTCCCCCCCAAATCCTTGTATATCACAGGTGTGCTTCACCATATAAGAATTCTGATGTAACAAAGCCAGTATCATACAAGAAGAGTTTTTAAGACAGGATTGACCTGTCAAAAAGCTAGAACAAGTTATTTGAATATATAAAGAGTGGTATTACTGGCATTGGTATTGTTAACACTTCTAAACTAAATCAAAATTCAGTGTCAATAAGTTTTAATACTTGGGGAGTTTTTTTTGGTTGGGATCATGTCCTTCACTTAAACAAGCTATTAGAAGTGTCTTACCAGTTTAAAGCTGCAATCCTCATCATTTATTTTCCTATTAAAGTTAATGGGGTTTTCATATGTATTACTCCATAGAACTGCACTGCAGCCTCTAACTTTTCGCCTCTTTTTGACTCTGGCTCTTACTAGTAATAATGAATCTCACAACAGATAAGTGAGGTTAGAATATCCAGTGTAAGAAGATTTACTTCTTGCGGTAGAACAAAGAGCACAAAATTCAGAAGAAAGTACCGGGTTAAGGGTTTTGTGTTTTCGTTTTGGAAAATAAGGACAAAATGCAACCAAAGTAAGCACTTCTTAAGCCTTGCTAATTTCAGTGGGAAGATGCACTTAACTTTGGTTGGATCATGGTTATTGTAACCATCATATTGACACCTTCAGGTGAATGTTGTGTTAACCAAGTATTGCTTCAAGTTCAGTGTCTGATTTTTGAGGAGCAGTCATGAACCATGAACTTCCTTAAACATAAACTTTGCTTTTCTGTCTCCTTTTGTTTTCTCAATATACTAACATGCAAAGAGTTTGTGTTTGTTTTTATTGGTAGAAATGTTAGTTAGTGTCACCTTCATGTCAACTATTCATTAATTCATGATTCCTGGAAACCCTATTCTTACCTTTTGCTGGACCAGCCTATGCTTTGTATTGGCATCTCTTTGATGTTGCATGTTTTATAGCTTTAGTTTCTTCATGTCTCATTCTCCCTGATGGTTTGCAAAGAATAGTGCAGCAACAAGAGATACAAAGAAATTTAATATAGCATTTCAAGGGGCATATTATTATGCCAACTTTGAAATAAATTTACTTAAATGTATGTGCAGCAGAATACCATTTGAAAGGGTTTGGATAGCGCCCTCTGTTATATCTCAAGGGAGCATTACAGGCAGTGATGTAGACTTGAGTAGATTGACTCAGATTCAAGTCAGAGTCAAGTTGCTTCAGTGATTCAACTCAAACTTTACAATAAATGGTGCACTGACTTGACTTGACTCGCGACTTGTATATTTTTAGCAACCGACTTGCTGGCCTTGGTTCAGTAACATGACACATTCATCCAGAAACCTTATGGAACAGAAAATGGTTTTCCTATTTTGAACAATGCTTCCATGATCACACTGCTTTTTTGCCTACCAGTCATGTGATGGAAATGGTAACAGCAAATGCATTAGGCATCAGGCTTGAGGTAGAAGGATCCTTCTGAATCTTTTCAAAAGCTTTAGAAGGCTCCTCCGATGTGCAGGAGGAGGGACAGGCTGCCGAGCAGACCTCAACCCCCACCTCAAGTGCCTTGCCTAATGTGTTTGCTAATAATTTTATTTTTTTAACCTAGGTTTGTGCATGTCTTTTTGATTTTCTATTATTGAAAGTCAAACACACACACCACCACCACCTCCTTTTTTTTTTTTTTTTAATATTCCCAGACTTGACTTGAAAGTATCTTGCAAGGTCTTGAGACTTAACTTGAAGGTAGAGACTTGAGACTTGATTTGAGACTTGGAGTAAAAGACTTGAATACATCACAGATTACAGAGAAATTTGTACATATTTTCATAAAAAGCATCTAGAAGAAAAACTATAGTTTGATAGTATTGTAAAATAAGGTACAAGGAACATATGATACTACACTATTATAAACATATCAGTGATATACTACAGAAAGCCATTTGGCTTTGGAAAGCTTTCTAGGGTCTATGAAGTAGGAGTGTGTTATCTCATTAAGCTCTTGTTACAGATAAAGTGTTTCTAACATTTTATGTAAGGTCATATTACTTCTCAGAATAACTACAAAATTTTACTTAGTTTACTAAAATGTTGGAACCTGGAAAGTTTCACTATGTTTAGATGTTTGAAATTAAGAAGATTTTTAATAATTCAGGCTTAAAAACATATGGTCCAAGGTGTGATTAATACAGATTACTAGACATTAAATTAATATTATAATTTTCAACTTTGTAGAAATCTGTAGAAACAAGTGATTCCCCTATAGCTGGCCAGGTTATTTCACTTCCAAAATAGCTTCAGTAAAAAAGGTAGACCTTTGATTTCATCAGGATAAAAGCACTACCCACTCTATCAGTCATGCTTGTGTCTTCTGAACAGACAGCTGGGTACCTCATAATCCCTTCAGAACTCCTGGTTTAGTTACTTTACCCCTGCTGCTTTCCCCACCATAATCCTGATAAAGTACTAATCCAGCTTTTGTATTTTAAATTCAATTCCTTATTCCTAGAATACACAAAGTGATAGTGGTAACTTTCTGCCTCAAGTCTTCCCAGTGGCACAAATTGGAAGACTTTCAAAAGTTATATTTACTTGATTTAGAATTCAGCCAGTGAGATTCTCTTTGTTACTTCCTGTTATTTTAGTTGAAGTGGTACGTAAAGCCACACAATTCTAGTGGCTTAGACAGGATTCTAGCAATCTACCAAAGTTCCATAAGTAAGTTGTATGCACACAGTCTATGGGGTAGTTGTGTCAGAACACAGATAACATAAAATCACAATGTCTGTTTATTTTTGTGGTGCTATAACATTTTGGAGATCTAGTCCTTCAGGGACTACCTACAGCAGTAAAACCTACTCTTTACTGGTGCATTTAGCCTACCTAACAAACAGCCCCTGTTTCAGTTTTGTTTCTCCCATATTTTTCTGCACTCTTTATGTCTCCCTGTTGTTGTTGTTGTTGTTGTGTGCCTTCAAGTCGTTTCTGACCTATGGCAAACCTATCATGTGGTTTTCTTGGCAATATTTGTTCAGAGAGAATTTGCCTTTGTCTGAGGCTGAGACAGTATGAATTGCCCAAGGTCACCCAGTGGGTTTCCATGGCCAAGCAGGAATTTGAACCCTTGTCTCTAGAGTCATTCTTAATGGCTACACCACGTTGGCTGTCCCTGTTGCTGACAGTAATTTCAGCAGCCTTTTGTGCTTGATCTTCTGAGTAGATTTATGGATGGCTATAGGCTAGACTTTAGAGGATGGAACTGTCAAACCACATCTTGAGGATTCCTTGCTTTAGAAAACCCTGTGAAATTTGTGGGGCCACCATAAGTTGACAGGTGACTTGAAGGCTCATATACATACGCACATTCATAAAAACCTTCACTAGTAACTTTTCATACATGTAGATGCAGTATTTGGGATGTAACATGAATGGCCCAAGCTACATGACTTGGTACTTCCCAGAAATGAAAAGCTACCTTTCTGTCTGTTTATAGGACAGAGGAAAATTTTGATTTATTGTTAATTACTGTTCTCAGAGGTTCCCACAAATTTAACCATTGGGCTAGTGTGTTTTTGCTTAGGGTGCATAGATAATTAGGAAAGATGGATGATACATTATAGGGATATCCCCATTATACTCTACAATTTCATTTATTTTGTTTTACACATGGCTGGGTGCTTACCAGCTTCATTGTTTTGTACTATCAGCAGAATTCTACATGGGAGAGCAGGGTGTGTCCTTTCCTTGGTTGAAATCAGAGCTGAACTTTTCTTTAACCAGGATAATTTATTTGAAACTTTTGTTACAACCTACCTTTACTTTATAAAAATGTCAAATCTGCTAATAATAATAGATTAAGAAATTAAAATTACTAAAAACATCAGAATACAAAAAGCCTGGCAGTCATTAAAACAATTAAACCTAGTCAGTTATAAAATAGTTCAGTGCAGCCAGTTAAATCATAAATCAGCACAGGAGCAATTCATATCCGAAAGCCCTACAAAGTAAGATAATTTTAGTTGCCTGACAGAAGGGGTATTCTCAGGAATGAAAACTGCCCTCAGGTCACCTTTTGATAACTGAAATTAAAAAAAATAAATAAATGTTATTGTTCAAACAGGTTGGTTTTGGGATTATATCCATATAGTCAACTCTATAAAATAAAACTAGATCTATTTATACAAAATTGTGTTTGGGTTAAAATTAGTAAAAGAAGGGAGAAAAATCTTTTTGAGACCCATTTAACCAAGGAGCATAACATTTTCATTTAAATATTTCAGTCTTTAAAAGTGCTATGCAGTTCAGAAGCAATGCATGCTTAAATATTGTTTTCTGAGAAGTAAGGCATAACGGTTACTGAAAACTAGTATGCTGGTTGAGCTTCCTTAACCATTATCTTTAATCATACACACAAATCACATATAATCTTTGGCTTAGTATTATGAAGGGATGCTGACTTTATCTGATCCAGTAAACTTATTTTTTGCTGTTTCCTTACTCCTAGTTTTCAAGATGTTGTTCCCTGTTTAGTCATATGAGAGCTTCTCTTTTTAGAACATGGTAAACTTTTTTTTTTAATTTTCAAAAAGAAACACCTAGGAAGGAAATTAGAAAATAATGTTTTATGAATCATTTGCACATTGAGCCATCCCTTTCTCATCTTCCCTTTCAAAAGTATTTGGTTGAACTGCTCCTGGCTCTACCAAATTATTTTTCAGTTGCTGCATCACTTTATATACTGTGTCTTGTTATAGAGTAATGCTTAGTTACAAGATCGCAGACAAGGACAAGCTTTATCAGTTTTAACTTTCAAATGAATCTTCATTTAGGATTTTTTGGAAAGTAACAGGTTGTAGTTTTGACTGTTTTGCCCACTGCAGGTGACCAACTGAGTGCCATACTGAATTTCATTCAGTCACGGCCTAGTCTCCCAGCTCCTTCCATCTTTGATCAAGCTGCAAAACCTCCCTCTTCCCTAGTCCACAGCCCATTTGTGTTTGGACAGTCCCTTTCCTTCCAGCAACCTCAGCCACAGCTTCAGAGTAAGTCTGTCAGCCTTTCCTGCCTCATCCGTCCATTTCTGAACCTTTGCCATTGCTTTAACAATCTTAGTTGCTTAGCAGCTGCTAATCACCCATCATTGCACTTTCTGTTTTCTGTTCTTTTATGTTGACTTTCCATGACATTGAAGCAAACATCAGTCTTTCAACAATTAGTAGAGACTGCTGCAATGACTTTGTGCCTGTTACATTCAAACAGGTATTTGAAATAGTCTTTTGGGTATTTATTCAGTTGAAGGGTTTCAAATACTGTTGCTCCTCTAACACTTGAAGAAACTTAGAATGTGCACAGTTACAGCTTCAGCTGTAATGTGCAAGCATATTGCAGTTATACTAGTGCTTTGTTACAAGTTCCAGATTTAATGACAAAGCCAATGTAACTATTTCCGTTCCCTTTTTTCTTAATTTATCTATAAACAGTACAGTTGGAAGCTTCACTCTATGAGATCTTTTTTCAGTTACTTGAAAATCATTGTAGAATTATGTGGTAATGATTGTAGTTCTGGAATCCCAGTTCCTTCAACTGTTGTCAGTTTGTTTCAGTTAGCTTATCATGTAAGTCACTGTAATGTCCCAACTACATTCGCCTGGTTTTTGTTCTGCTTATTTAGAGAGGGGTCTTAAATGGTTGCTTTAGAATGACTGTTGTTTCTGTTGGGCTTTAATTTATGCCTGTTTTCAAAAAGCTATAAACCTGCCCTGTGAGTGGAATATACTAGTAGTTGTTGGTACTTTCTTCCTTTCAATGGAAAGAGCACTGGCAGATGCCCTTGAAAATAAGATACTGTCAGAATGTCCTTTCCCAGTGAAGGTGACAAAAGAAAACCATGACTACAGGAATGAAGACCTCAACTCAGCTACAGCATTGTCTGTAAATAGCCCACACAGGTTTGTGAGCATTCTTCATCTCACCTTATTCCCCTGTGTCTATACCTGATTTTGAGATGCCTGAAGGGAATCACATCTGCCTTCCCTGTGAAGACAAAGGACGTGCAGAAATTGGTGGAAATAATCTTGTGTCATCTGCTTTGGGTGAGTAATACAGAAACAGTCTCCTCTTCTGTAGTGTTGGTCTCTGGTTCCAAGACCCATAAGCATATCAAGGTACAAACAGCAAAGGACCTAAATCCTTTTCTAACTGGCCCAGCAACCAGTCAGTCATGACTTAATACCCACAGAGAGCACAGGGTAGAGAAGAACTTCAGGGTTCAGAATAAATTTCAGAGAGTTGACAACAAGAAGGAAAGAAGCCACAAAAGTAGAGGATTACAACTGACAGTAATGAACCTTTCACTGCTCCTTGGCTTCACTGGAGCACTTCTTGCAAGGCCTAGTGCTTGTGTTCTTTCAGTTCTTCTGTAGAGAAGAAGAGAAGCCACAGGTAGAAGATATTACTACCTGTGGAATAGATAAGATAGTCTGCTTGGGTCCAGGACACCCCACTTTTTGCTCAGGAGTGGGTATACAGTTTTGGTCCTAACAATTAGTTAAAAAACAAAGGAAAGATGCCTGCATTCAGTAAGACCTTTTTTGAGCATTTCATTAAGAATAAGTGGACTGATTAATCCCTGTCTGTTTGTCTTAAAATTTGCATCAAAAGTTAGAAGCTTATTTTCCTCCAGAGGTGGATTTGGCTGTGTTACCTGCTGCTGTCAATAAGAATGTCGTAATCTCACAAACAGACCAAACCTTAATAGGTTTTAATGACCTGAAAATCGTGTGACATGAGACATAGACATGAACTTTCATATGTTTGCTTGATTCCTTAGTAGAGTCAGACTCCATTTATAAAAGGCATTTGAATTGTTTCCCCAAATTAATACCAGTACTGTTTTCTCACCAAATGACTGTTGGCATTTTATACACAGCAGACATCTCAGTTGACTTCATATTAACTGCAGTGTCTGTCACAACCCAGCACCAGGGCAGTTTATAAGAATGAACAGGTAACTCAGGCCACCTTGTAAGTTAGGACTGCCCCCACCCCAGTACTGTGCCCTCAGCCTGGGTCATGAGAAGTCCAGATGTACACATGACACCCCTGGGAGCCAAGCCAGCATCCTCTGGTCCAGTAATCTTAAACAGCAACAATAGCCAAAAAATAAGGACTGGATTTAATACCATTGCAGTTTCTAGAATTGTACACACAATCAAATTATGGAAAGGAAGAGTTATATGTAAATGAAGGGTAGTAACTGTTTGGGAATAATAAAGCAGGACAAAATAACAATGTATAGTTATAAAGCTAACTGTCTATACCAGTGTGACATCACTAAGTTCAAGATAGCTTGAATCAAAGCATAAAAGCAGAAATGTGTTACAAATGTGTGAGGCAGATAAGCAAGGGAACAAGGCTGCTTTTGCACCAACTATGGCAGCCAGTATGGATCCAGTTAACCAATTAGAGCATCTAAGGCACAGAACTCTCTAGCACTTTATGGACATGTCAGGTCTCACACAAATTAAATTGAAAGAAACTATCCCTTTTACCAAGCCTAAGTGTGAACTTAAGAACTGAAACAAGAGATACTACAAGAGCACATGATTAGGCTTACATTTCAGGCTGCTAAGTAATTTATTACAAGATGCCAGAAACTCAGAGAAGACAATGGATTTCTTAACAGTGTCAACAGGATCCGATATAGCTGCCGATCTGGCTGAGGTGTTGGATGATACATGCTCCGTGAAGTCTAAGATAACATACAGTGAAGATGGACTGAAGAGAAGCCACCAAAGGAGGAATTCAGGAGATCTCAGGGTCATTCCATTCATAGGCTTCTGTTCCCCTCAACTACCTTCTTGCATTTGATTGTATTTCTGTGCCTCTCAAGTGACCACCAGAAGTTGAGCAAGCTTGACTTTTACTCCAGTAAGGCTAACTTATCTTTCCCAGACCTGGGTGTAGTGGAAAGAAGGAGACTACATCTGTTTGTGGAAACTTGGCAGCACACTACAATCAACAGATAGCTACTGAAGTGATCCACAAGCGCAAAGGACTTAAAGTTGAGGTTTCCCATTACAAATTATTTCCTGGTTCTAAGAGTCAAGGAATTTCCCCGAACAGCAAATTACTATATAGCTATCCAAAGCTGGTCACCTACTATGGAAAATTATAGACCATCAAATACCAAAACAGAGTGGCAAGACAAAGGAATGGTCCTTGATTTCAGTCAGCTTGGCTACTTCATTAACATCAGTTCTTCCAGGTTGGAGATTCTAACGTCCATTGTGGCATCCATAACAAGGAGGCAGCTTTCTCTTACATAGATCTCAGTGATATGTGCACCAATATTAAACTGGGATATCATACTACTTCTTCACTTTTCTTACACAAGACAAGTTTATTAATATTATGCTTTGCTAATTTGGATTTAGCTGTGTCACCAAGACCTTCTATCAAAGGGAGGTTTCACTTATTTCCCCCCTAATATTGCTATTGTTTGGCCCCATTTCTGTAAATAATTGTTTCCATCTCTCTTCTCAGTCTCACATAACACTTGCCTTTTCTGAGAATAGCAACAGAGCTTCAAGATGATAGATACTTAAGGAAAAATGCTAAATGTTCTCCCACTTCAAAGATTATCCATGGCTTTTATTCATATCCAATATACTATTAGCTGTCAGACTTTTTTCTTTAGAAGCTTAAATGAGATGTAAAAGATCTTTTGCAGTTGAAGTAATGTGTATTTCATCTCTTGCTAGATCTTTAGCTTTTGGTGCAATGCTTGATTAATGTATTGTTATCTGTAGAACACTGTTCCAAAATCATATTTTTTATGTATAGAACACTGCTCACAGAAATTGTACTGTAATAATAATTTTCAATATAACTTTGGTTGCATCAAAGCAAAAGTGACTTACAGGACTGAAGTAAAGAGTAGGGTGTTAAGGTTTGTCAAAAAGGTGGGATTTCTGCGATACCTTTAAAATAACAATTTTATTATGGTGTGATCAAAAGCAATTGGGGTTGGAATTGTGCAGCCCTCCAGATACCATTGAACTCAGTTCTAAGCAGCCCTAACTGGCATAGCCAATGTTGAGAGCTCCTGTCTTTGAAAATAGTAACCTGTTATATCAGGTTCATATCTGATGTTGGGTCTTACTTCAGGAGACTTGTGGTATAGTGAGTTTAGTTTTTCAGGTTGCTCAGAACCCTTGGTACTTTTTCTATTCAGATTGTTGCATAGCAGTTACAGTGGAAGTTCTGTTCTGAAACTCCAGTCCCCCAAATCTAGAGTTTCTACGTAGTTTAATATTATTTGGTAGGACTAAATGCAGGTTCATTTCATTGCCACCCACTTTTGACTATTTCATGCTCACAACATGGAGTTTGATTGCAGTAGAGCTTATCATTATAGTTTTAGGTACCTGATGTCTGATCAAGCGCTCAACAATAGTAATAAAACTAGAAGGTCCTTAATGACCTGGAATCTATCTTCAGTCTTTGGAATATGGCACCTATCAAGGACTGGGGAAGTGACAACCAAAAGCAATTTGCAAATTGAATTAAGAACTGTAAGTTTTTAGCTGAAGTATGCTAAAATGCGGGGATTGTTGCAGTGTCCCTGCTGTTTGTAAATATATATGTAACAATAATTGTGTTGCCAGCTATAGGAATCTGTTTATATTCATTTTCAGACAGCATATCCTTCTAAAGAAAGTGTCTAGTACAGTGGGCCCTTGGTATCTGCTGGGATTTGGTTCCAAGACCCCCATGGTTATCAAAAGCCATGGATGCTCAAGTCCTGTTATATACAATGGCATCCCATATATAAAATGGCAAACATCAAGGTTAGCTTTTTGGAATTTATTTTTCTGAATATTTTCTAGCTGTGGTTGGTTGAATCTGTGGATTCAGAACCTGTGGATACGGAGGGCTGACTGTATGCTTTGGGCCCTAGACTGGGAATCAGCACAGGGGAAGTTCCAGAGGTGTGGTCAAAGAAATCTAAGAGGTCTTTGATCAAGTCTTTGACAGGCAGAAGAAAAGCAACTAGCACTGCCCAGTGCTGTGGAGAGGGAAGGTTCAGACAACTCTTGACTCTAGGATAGGCAGAATGAAAAAGTGGTCAGCATCACCAAGAAGAAATTATTATTATTATTATTATTATTATTTATATCCCACCCCTCTACGACACACAAATGTGGTGGCTTACAACATTTAAAATATACATCCAAAACCCTCCATCCCACCTACTCCTTAAAATACTATTAGAAAATTCAGAAATTAAAGCACTTTTAAAAATACTAAAATTAAACAATAAACAGTAGCTATGGCAAAGTCAGGACAAATTCGATTTTCTTTTCTGATAGCCGGGAATCTATTCAGGAAAGGCCTGCTGGAAGAGATCCATCTTAAGAGCTTTTTAAAAGCTATTTAGGGTGGTAATGTGATGGATCTCACCCGGCAGGCCATTCCATAGTCTGGGAGCAATAGCCGAAAAGGTCCTCTTGGAAGTCATAGAAAGCCTGGTTTTTAAAGATTGTAGTAGATTCCTCCCAGAGGACCTGAGTGCACAGGGTGGATTATATAGAAGGAGGCGATCCTGAAGATAGGTTGAATCCAAGCCATTTAGGGATTTAAAGGTAATAACCAACACCTTATACTGGGCCCAGAAACTGATGGGCAGCTAGTGAAGTGATCTTAAGATCGGTGTTATATGGTTTCTTCTGGATGTACCCGAGACCAGTCTGGCTGCCATATTCTGTACTAATTGAAGTTTCCGGACTAAGCACGAAGGTCTGGAAACCAAACAAATATCAGATGTAAGTTGGACCAACAGCTGAATAAGTTTTAAATAGGGTTGGGGGTTTGCCCCAGACTGAACAAAGCCTTTTCCACCAATGAAGCTTTTATCTGTGACAGTGTGGTGATGAGTGCAATGTAGTGGTGGCTTTGGATCTGGGGCGTGAGGATAGTAATGCAATCTCTATGACAAAGGGGCTATCCCTATGGTCTTTCTGTGAAAGGAAGGTTTGTGAAAGGAGATGATAGGGGCCTTGAGATGCTCTTCTATAGGCAAGTCTTAAAGGCCTCCTCTTCTAAGGCAGGGGCCAGGGGTAGAGTCTTGGATCCAGTTAGCTTCTAATGTGCTATGCCTTTGTATTTGTCAATAGACATTATGAAGACAGACTAAGTATCTGCATTCTCATCAGAAGGAAACCTGTGCTATTGCTCCACCCTTCTTCTTAAAGAACTGCTTTATGTTATGTATCTAGCTAGTGTAACCCTCAGCGCACAGCAAATTATCTTCCTCATATCTAACTTTTCATGGAAATAATACTTTTAAAAATATATTGTTTATGTAATTGTTTTATATTTCATCAAAATTACAGAACAGGTCTATTACGTATTGAAGTATTTACCCGTTAGACCTGATTCCTGTGACTCTTTTGGCAGGGAAGTTTGTGAGATCCCAAGTGTCCATGTGTCCACATTTGAGTGAATGATGGTTCCTGTAATAGCCCAAATTGTTGGTTATATTCAAATTGTTTATCTATTGACATGGTCATGGACTGGCTGGCAGTTTGAACAGAAGCATCAGACAACTGTTTCTGGATGAATTCATCATACTCGTTAATAATTTACATGCTGTCCCTCCTGAAAATCATGTGAAGATATTTCTAACTTGCTATGTTAACAGCATAATTCGATGGAAAAGGAAAGTGTTATCACACAGTTGAATCAAAATTTCTACACTTGCTCATCTTTAGTTATTTTTTAATATTCTTGTAGTCACTAAGGTCCAAATTACACATTATGTTAAATATATCTTTTTAAAAATGCAAACTGCATCAATTTGGAGGGCAGTTTGGAGGGTTAATAAAATCAGAGCAGGCACAGAGAGAGAATTTTTATTTTTTCTTCATTCCCAAACAACTGATTCTGAATAACATCCTTCCTCTGAAACTTTTATTTGCAAGGATATAAAATCTGCATTGGCTTTACTGATACATTTGATAACACTTGTAGTTTGCCTGTGAATTGATAAGACTAGAGCATTCATGCAACAATCTGTTTGTGTGGCAGTGAAAAAGTCAAGAAAATTTTTGCAGTTTTTTGGATTAAGCCTGTTGACCAAATTGTAATGCACTCCTCTGCATGTTTATTTGGAAATAAAAACCACTGTGTTCGTATGAAATTACACTGAGGAAGGTGTACATAGCATTGTTGTTTTAGTCTCTGCTGTTGTTTCAAGTTTAATTACTTCCTTACAACAGCATTGTTATATGCACTTTGGACCAATATCAGATAGACTGTGGAATCAGTTCTGTGAGCCCAAGATGGCCTTAAATGTGTTTGTAGTAACTTCTTGTGCTGCATGAGAAATGTTTAAAATTTTGAGGGAGACTACAAAAAAAAAACTGTTGGTACTTGTTAAAACAGAGGAGACCTGTTAAAAGAAAATGTGTAAAAAAAAAACTGATTTAGTATGCACAAGCCCCTGTATAAACCAGCAGGAGTTCTTGGGTTCCAGTCATAGGCTTTGTGTGCATTTTTAAATTTTTTTAAAACAATAGCTGTTCAAATCTCCCTGCAGTGTTGCATTGCAGTCAAGGAGAATTTTTTTAACCTTCCTGCATTATAATTTGTATTTAGGAGGAATTAGAAAAATCAGCACTATGTTTGCAGAACTAATGTGATAGGCATCTCTAGATCAGGCCATACTTGTGGTGACCTCATCCTGTACTTCAATTCTAAGTGTTTCCCTTGTTACATTCTATTCCTAGCAAAGTGGAGGTTAGAAAAACTTCCTTTACCTCAATGCAGTCTTGTTGCTTGTTCTGGGCATACACCTTGCCAAACTTACAATAGGAGTGAGAAGAGAGGACACTTGTTCTTAATGTAAGCTAGCCTTCTACAGAAGTAGAACTCTGTAAGTCTAGAGTGAGAGAAGTTTTTAACCCAAATAGGTTGACTTTTCATTGAAATATTTTTCCATTCTTATGCTAAAAATAAAATCCAATTTCAGTGTTCTCTGGCTGTCATCTTTGGGATTATCACTGAAGAGTAGAGAACTGAAAAATTATGGTAGTGAAAGATTTGCCTTTGGGGGCTATTGAAAACTGGTTTTGTTTAACAAGACAGCACTAAAAGTGCTGGTCTTTTACTAAGACTTTAGTTGACCTGCAGGCTATTGATTAGTATAAATTTACCATTTGTGTAAATAATTGTCAGGTATGAAATTATCTGTTCTATGAACTAGTGTCTACAAAGTTGATTCTTTTAGTATAGCTAAATAGCTAAACAAAATTAATAAACCACTTTTGGGAAGAGGAACGTGCATGAACAGTTAGTCCTAGCTCAAAAGTAGCAAAATAATCACATAATTGTTTTCCATGTGATAATTTATTTTACCCAGGCAGCAGTTTACCTAAATTTAAAGCACAATAGTCAGATCTATAGAATATCAGATGTACTTTAGGCTGTTGGAAGTGATAAGAAGAAAGCAATAAATGAACATGCACAACTATTCATTAGCTGCTATTCCATTTTTTTTAATCAACCCATTCGCTGATCCCATAAGAATTCACAGTAAGGTTTTCCTTATGTTGGCTTGAAAAATAATATTTATAATTTCAAAGACAAGTGACATCTAAAGCAATTACTATTATTATTAAATCCTTAACAGTGAGCTAAAGCACATTTGACTATGTCATAGAACAGACATGTCTCATCTGAATTGCTTGCTTTGCTTGTTTTATCTTTGCTGTTTTTCCATTGAATCTATGCTGCTTCTGTGCCACTGTTTTCCACTGTAGAAACTCCATCCCGCAGCCTTGCTTCTCGTGAGCGCATTTACAAAAGTAATGATGTAGCTGTGCCTGCCTCTGCTATTTCATCTCTCTCACACAAACTGAAGGGTGGGTACGCATGCCATTGTAGACAGGTTATTTAAAACTTGTTGGAAAGTCTTAAAATATGTTTTCCTATTCAGTCCATCTCATTCCATTCACAAAGAAGTTTGTGCTTTATATAATAGCAGTTATATTTAATGACTTACTGTAAATGTGTGGATTCTTTATGAAATATTAGTGAAAGACGTACACCAATTTACATCAAAAGCTTTTAAATGGTTTAGGTAGCACAACAACATTCAGAAGTACACGCAAAAAGATTATTCTCAACTTTTTGAAGGGAAATAGGGCACAATTCTGTCTAAATACGATGGGTTGGATCCAGATTCAACATTGTTCATGTGGGCTGATGAAAGGGACTTCTCCAACTCCTGCAGACCCCTAAAAATGCAGTGCTAAGAATTAGGAGACTCTGCTGAATGAGGTGAACTGTGGGAAGGTGGGGGATTTCTGGAAATCTGATTATGTTACTTTCCATAAGTGAACGCCCCATGAGAAAAGGCAGATCTTGGATCTAACCCAGCGATTGGGGATCTGGTTTTCTTTCCAAACCAAAGTGGATGGCTTTCTTATACTTTAAAAACCTGTGTGCTTTTATTGTTTTGGAAGAAAATAGAATGGTAAAACAATTGTGTAACATATGACATTAGATGTAGCAAACTTGATTTGCTGAGCCAGCGTGCTTATGGAACTTTTCCTTTAGTTTTAATTAGCATTGTACTTGATACTTCAGATAAGCATGACATAATAATATTTGTACCGGGTGGTATAATTCTGGTAAAATAAGTAGGGATAAGTGCTTTATAGAATGTGTTTGTATGTTGGTATCTGCGGATAAACCCAAAACTTTGATTTTAAAGCTGTGAAATAAATATTTTCATTATATTTTCTTTAGATACTCATGTTAGCACATTAAGGTGTTTGTTAATATTTGCTTTGAATATTGTGCAAGGTATAGATTTTAGTTATAAGTTGCACACTATTAAATCACTCATCTCAGTCCTGAAGGGAAGGTCTATGGGTTGGATCCAAAGGTACTTTTCTCCATTAAGGGAAAGGGCTTGGATCCAGTGAAGGTTCTGTGAATGAAAGAAGAGGCAATTACCACTAATTCCCACTTTCCTGAGTCACTCCCTGTCCTGTCTTCCACACTGTTGCTGATTATCTCTGGAATGGGTTTGCAGACCTGTAAAGCACCCCATTCTGTGAGTGGAGTAGTGTTCATTGAACTGTGTATCCAGCCACATGGGGAGAAATCTGCTTCCATGTATAATTTCCATTTTTGTTGGATCCTGTGCATGCACGAAAGTGCTGTGTTGAGAAGAACTCCCACATACTAGCTGTAGTTGCAATATATCTTGTTTGACTGGGATCGCCCAAGCAATGGACCAGGCCGTACTGATCTTTTGCAACATGGAAATATTCCACTCTCTTCCCTTTTTGTAATGAACACTTAATGATATCAACACTTGAGAGTGCTGGTGTTTCTGCAGGGGGATCATAGCATATGCCAGGATCTAAAAGTCCCTTATTTAGGAGTCTGGTACTACTACTCTCTCATTCCCAGTTCAGCTAACCCCCTCTGACCACACCATTCTAGAGGATCACTCAGAAGTGGCTTTGGGGAATGGAGCAAGGGTACCCTCCTTCTGTAAGCTGAGTTTCATTTGCACTTCTCTGGATCCAACCCATAAAGTACTGAACTCACAGCTGTTTCACTTTTCTGTACCTATATAGCTATGTAATATTTTATTTGCTCTCTGGTTGTTAATGGGGTTTTTGAACTGAATAGTTTTAATTTACAGTTATCCCTTCACATTCGCTGGGGTTTGGTTCCAGGAGCCCCTGCAAATACCCAAATCCGTGAATACTCAAGTCCCATTATATGCAATGGCATAGCAAAATGGCGTCCCTTATATAAGATGGCAAAACCAAGGTTTGCTTTTTGGATTATTATTTTTTAAAGAATATTTTCATGTCGTGAATACTCAAAACCGTGAATGCCAAATCCATGAATGTGGAGGGACAACTATATATGTATATGGCCATTCAGTTTTATGGTTCTTCATAATACAGATAAGCACTTACCTTTTAATGTCATTACAATATGTGTCATACAGGTGACAGAGTGAATTTTACTGCATCTGCTAGAGCAGTTTCTCCAGCAGGGAAATCAGACATGGCCTCAAAATACAGAATGGATAGCAGATCACCAAAACCTGATGCACGCCTGAGCCACACCATTGCAGACCAAAAGAAACCCAGGAATACGGAGAGCTTATCAGCTAGTGAGTCTCTGATGCTGAGATCTGATACTGGAAAACTGAGGTCTGATTCCCATAGCAGGTCACTGTCTCCAAACCATAATACTCTGCAAACTTTAAAATCTGATGGGAGGACAACATCTGGTCTGAGAGCAGAATCTCCAGGGCCAGGAACTCGGTCATCTTCTCCTAAGATACTCTCAGCTGGTAAATCCTGTACTTCTGGAGTTGGGTCTCGACGGTCCTCATCTCCTCACGATAAGCCTCTGACTCAGAAACCCTCAGCCCCTGTGAAAACAAAGCTTGATCCTCCTCGGGAGCGGTCTAAATCAGACTCATACACACTGGACCCAGATACTCTTCGCAAAAAGAAAGTACCCCTAACAGAACCCCTAAGGGGGCGATCAACTTCTCCAAAACCAAAAATTGCATCAAAAGATGGAAAGCCTGCTAATGAAATAGAAAACAGAGCACCTTCCCCTCATGTTGTGCAAGAAAATCTTCACAGTGAAGTTGTTGAAGTCTGTACTTCAAGTACTTTAAAGACAAACAGCATTATAGATAGTACGTGTGAAGATAATTCTGAATTCAAAAGTGTGGATGATGCCTCTAATAAAGTTCATTTCAGCATAGGAAAAGCACCACTGAGAGATGAACAAGATACAAGAGCATCTCCAAAAGTGAGTCGCAAGTGTGCAAATAGGCATGTGAGGCCCAAGAAGGAGAAGTCTGTCTGTCTTTTCAAAGGTGATGGAGCCAGACCCATAGAACCTGCCAAGCAAGCCATGTCTCCCTCTGTGGCAGAGTGTGCTAGGGCTGTCTTTGCTTCTTTTCTGTGGCATGAAGGAATAGTCCATGATGCAATGGCCTGCTCATCTTTTTTGAAATTTAATCCTGAACTTTCTAAAGAGCATGCGCCAATTAGAAGCAATCTTGGCCAACAGCCTGTACACGAAAAAGAAACTAAGCTAAAGAACAGACACTCCCTGGAAATATCATCTGCTCTGAATATGTTTAACATCGCCCCTCATGGGCCTGACATATCAAAAATGGGAAGTATTAATAAGAACAAGGTTCTGTCTATGCTTAAAGAGCCTCCTCTTCATGAACGATGTGAGGATGGAAAAAATGAAACTACCTCTTTTGAAACATCCACTCAACATACAATGAAGTCCAAGTCTCCACTTCCCTTAACATTGCAGCACTTGGTAGCCTTTTGGGAAGATATTTCTCTGGCCACTATCAAGGCAGCATCTCAGAACATGATTTTTCCAAGCCCTGGGTCCTGTGCTGTGTTAAAGAAGAAAGAAAGTGATAAAGATAACAAAAAATCCAAAAAAGAGAAGAAGAAAAAAGAAAAGGCTGAGGCCAGACCAAGGGGAAACCTCTTCGGTGAAATGGCCCAGCTTGCAGTTGGTGGACCAGAAAAGGATACCATCTGTGAACTCTGTGGGGAATCCCACCCATATCCAGTGACATATCACATGAGGCAAGCTCATCCAGGTAGGATGGTCTTTGTGTGCAAACTTTTTTTGGGAGGTTTTAAGTTTGCAAAAAACTGTTGCTGCACATGGTAAAGAAAATGCAAGCTGGCCCAGAAGCTCATTTAAGGGGCCAAGTTTGATGTTACTTTTTGTTTAGTTGTAAGTCTGGGCTATGGGTTTATAATGCAGGGAATTATAGGATACAATCTGTATTCAGATTTAAAGATCTGAATAATCTCTGGCGTTGTCTTCCCATGCTCCATTCTCATGCCCAAAATAGACTTCTTTTGATCCACCTTCTGTTATGCAACCAAACACAAGGAATCAATACTTCCCTCACCAATGTGTCCTTTTCATGCTAGATTCAAACTTCCTGCTTCACAGATAAACAGGGCAAACAGACTGTGAGTGTGTTTTGCTATTTCTTTGAAATGCACACACACATATATCCCGATCTTTTATAGGGCTCTCAGGGTTTTTTCATCCAGAACTGGTTTGATCTGTGATGAGCCCAAGTTGTATTCTAATAATATTCCAGTGCAACAGATTTGAAACACTTTTTTCCCTAGCAGTATCTGTAAGTCCCCAGCCACCAAGGTACCTGAACTGCTGGGAGGGAGGGTGATGTCTGTATTTTCCTGTCATCCCCTGGCATATTGGACATTTGAATCCTTTGTATACACCTAGTCAATCTAAAACTACAGACACCACAGGTATAGCAGAAAGGTGAATCTTTTGCCAGCTCAAATTACAGTCCAAGCATAGGAACTCAAAGGACAGTACATGCTTCATAATGGAGGCAAACATTATAGATTGTGTCACCTGGAATTTGTGAACTTTGTCAGCGTCATTAGTAATGCTCAGGATGAATATATTAAATCACCATTTGACGGCACCATTCTTATGCCTGAGGATGTGTTCAAATATGCAACCCTTGTGTTGGTGTATAAAACAATAGTGAAAGTGGTCCTTTAAACCTCCAAAAAGTCTTAAAACTTGACAGCAAATACATGATTGAGCAAATTAAATCATGGATCTAGTAGCTCTTATTATTAAGTAATATTAAGCTGATCTTTTACTATTTTAAGGATGTGGCCGCTATGCAGGTGGACAAGGCTATAACAGTATTGGACACTTTTGTGGAGGATGGGCTGGTAATTGTGGTGATGGTGGCATAGGAGGAAGCACATGGTACCTTGTCTGTGATCGGTGCAGAGAAAAGTATCTCCGTGAAAAGCAGGCTGCAGCAAGAGAAAAGGTATTTTTAATTACTTATTCTTTATTATCTCTTCCAAGGGTAAAAAGTTTCTCTCAGCCCCATGTTGCAGTGAAGTCATATAGGAGCAGTGGGTTCTCTTGCTCTCCTTTCATCACTCCAGGAATAAGTATGATGGGATGTGATATAACTGCATGATTCTACACTGAGCCTGGCAATCTGGGTTGTCTTTGGGCTCTGAGCTAGAGAAGTGTTTCTGTCTCTGCATATACCCTGTGTAAGCTAATTCTGTTTCTTTAGGAGAGCATGCCAGGGGCCCTTGTATTGTTTATCTTTCTTTCAAGCTGTCTGTTCCACAAATAGAAGCTAATAAGAAGTTAATTTAAGGGATACCTAGTTTAGTTGACTCTGAAAGCAGTTCAATATAGAAAAGGAATGTGATATTAGATCACTGTCTACCACAGTTGCAGGTCTATCACATTAAGGTGTTCTGATTCTTCAGCATTCCCTTTCCATGTGAAAGAAAGAAAAATTTATGACAAGGGCTATTTATTTATTCTGTTGCCTGTCCTGATGGCACCTCACTAAGATACAGGAAGCAATTGCTTAAAATGGGATATAAGCTGCAGGGCTCAATTTTCTGCCACTGTTCGATGTTTCACTTTTAAGTAGGCTTTTGTACTTTTAAAAAATCCTTGTGTTTAATACAGATCTGGTTGAGAAGTGAAGAGGAGATGGGCCAAAAGATGCTCTGGTTTGAGCTAGTACAGCTGAAGTATCTAGCAACGGCAGCATACAAATCCCAGCATAGAATCCTACTCCCTTTGGCAGGAAATTGTGTTCCCTCCTATTGTATCCTGGAGATCATCTGCTACAGTCATGAAGTAACATTATTTGTCTTTTCATAGGTTAAACAATCTAGGAGAAAGCCAATGCAAGTTAAGACACCTCGTGCCTTGCCTACCATGGAAGCTCATCAAGTGATCAAAGCAAATGCACTGTTCTTGCTGGCCTTGAGCAGTGCTGCTGAGCCCAGTATTTTATGCTACCACCCTTCCAAACCATTCCAGTCACAGCTACCTAGTGTCAAGGAAGGCATCTCAGAGGATTTCCCAGTTAAAATGACTTGTCTCTATCTTCAAACATTAGCGAGGTAAAAAAATTGAAAATGTACTGAATTCTTTTTTCAGTGGTATCAGAATTACCTATCTTCATCTGAAAATGACTTATTTGGTCTTGAGAGGACAATTACTTTAAAAATTACAATTCACAAGAAGTTATATTAATCATTATTTCCATCTGTTGAGGTATTCCTAGAACTATTTTGATTACAATTATAATTATAATTATTACTGACGATTATAATTACTTCCCTGTGCTTATGCATTGGATGTTACTTGAGAAGATCAGATTGTTCCAGATATAGATTGGATTTCAACAAATTTAAAAGAATATGAATAACAGTGCCCTGTATTGCAGTGTCTTTAACTGTACTTACTGTCCAATCAGTTCATGTTCTTCCAAAGCATTCTTAGTGCTTGCAGCTTCTTTCTCTGTTGGTGCTTCAAAAAGCTTGCATGGCATATGTAAAACAGACTGTCTCTGAACTCATAACTAGTGTGTGTGTATATCATGTGATGGCCAACCATTTTAGCACTTCAAATGACAGGATGGGGTTAAGGCTACAAAAAGGAAAGACATAGAAGAAATCAATTCATGCTGGAAGTGACCATACTGTGCTGATTCTGAATGAAGACTAGTTTTATTGAAAGTCTCAGTGGAAGACAGAAACTTATCTGAGTTTCCAGGAAATATCCTTTTCTTATTTTGGGCCTTGCTGCTGATCTTTCCTAGGAGGAAGTTGCATATTCAGATGTCACTGAAGTTTTATTCAGTTGTGTTGCTGAACCTGAAATCTTGTTAATGTATTATTAGCTTTGAAAGCCTTGGGGTAAAAGGAGGATATAGAATAAGAACTTTAGAATCTTGAAAATTTCCACAATGGATAGCAATTTAAAAGTACAGAAGTTAACCAGAGAAGTGGTGTGGCTTTGATAAACTAGTGTTTCTGACTAATAATTGAAATGTTACAATTTCCAGGTGTGTATGGGGATGCTTAGATTCTGGTGTATAAGACGACTGGGCATATAATTTTTAAGTTAAAATACAGAGTTTAGGATATACCCGCCGTGTAAGACGACCCCTCCTTCTCTTATATGGCAAGTACAGTTGTCCCTTCACATTCACTGGGTTTTGGTTCTAGGACCCCCGTGAATACCCAAATCCGTGAATACTCAAGTCCCATTATATGCAATGGCATAGCAAAATGAGCAAAGGAGCCCTGGTGGCGCAGTGGTTAAATGCCAGTACTGCAAGCCACCACGTCGCAAGTTCGATTCCAGCCGGCTCCAAGGTTCACTCTGCCTTCCATCCTTTCGTAGGCCGGTAAATTGAGTACCCAGCTTGTGGGGGGCAATTAGAAACTGCTTAATGCAGTGTAGATGTGTAAATAGCTATTGCTTAAAACTATTGTAAGCCGCTCTGATAGCCTTGTGGCTGAAGAGCGGGGTATAAATAAATAAATAAATAAATAAAATTTTAAAAAATGGTGTCCCTTATATAAGATGGCAAAATCAAGGTTTGCTTTTTGGATTATTATTTTTAAATAATATTTTCAAGCCGTGAATACTTAAATCTGTGAATGCCAAATCTGTGAATATGGAGGGACAACTGTATATCCCAAACTCCCCCCTCCAGCCTCTCCCCTCCAGCCACCACCCAGCCACCCTTCCCAAAGCTGTGATAGGACCCCGATCATGATTTTGGGAAGGGCGGGTGCTGGCTGTAAAGCCTCCCCCCCTCCAGCCACCACCCATCCACCCTTCCCGAAGGAATCAAAGGTAGAGGAGAGGGGCAAATGTAAGGGTGGCTCAAGGGAGGGGCTTTCCAGCCACCCCCCCCCCGAAGACGCGATCAGGAGCCCATTTGCAGCTTTGGGGAGGGTGGAAGGGTGGCTCAAGGGGGGGGGCTTTCCAGCCAACCCCGCCTCCCCGAAGCTGCAATAGGGAGCCTGATCGTGGCTTCGGGGAGGGTTGAAGAGTGGCTCGAGGGGGGGCTTTCCAGCTAACCCCCCCCTCCCCGAAGCCATGATCGGGAGCCCGATCGTGGCTTTGGGGAGGGTGGAAGGGTGGCTCAAGGGGGGCTTTATAGCCACCCCACCTCACCGAAGCCGCAGTCGGGAGCCCAATCATAGCTTCGGGGAGGATAGAAGGATGGCTCGAGGGGAGGCTTTCCAGACAACCCCCCTCCCCGAAGCCGTGATCGGGAGCCTGATCGTGGCTTCGGGGAGGGTGGAAGGGTGGTTCAAGGGGGGGCTTTCCAGCCACCCCCCATCCCCGAAGCCGCAATCGGGAGCCCAATCATGGCTTCTGGGAGGATGGAAGGATGGCTTGAGGGGTGGCTTTCTAGCCACCACCACCCCTCCCCGAATCCACGATTGGGGTTCTGATCACAGCTTCAGGGGGGTATGGAGGGGTGGCTGGCTGGGTGGGGTGTCTTCTTATAGGGCTCCCCATCGCAGCTTCAGAAGGGCAGGTGCTGGCAAGCCTCCTCCCATCCAGCCAGCCACCCGTCCTTCCAAAGCCGTGATGGGGGGGGGGGAAAGAAAGCCCTATTCTGGTGTATAAGACAACCCCCTAATTTTTAAAAGATTTTGAGAAGGTTAAAAAGTTGTCTTATACGCCGGAATATACAGTACATACTTTATTATATGCATTAATTTTTATCTGATTTTTATCCTTTTGAATGGGTGGTTGGGGACAGAATCACTGGTTTAAGAAGATATTATTTTAATAATATGCAGTATCTAATCCTTTTTCAGGCATCATCATGAAAACTTTGTTGGTTATCAAGATGACAACCTCTTTCAGGATGAGATGAGGTATCTGCGTTCAACCTCAGTACCTGCACCTTATATATCTGTTACTCCTGATGCTAGTCCTAATGTCTTCGAGGAGCCAGAAAGTAACATGAAGTCCATGCCGCCAAGGTATTCCAATATATATTATTATGAACTGGTGTGCTAATTAGCAGATTTTCTGTCCCGCAAGAGAATTTTATGACATCTTGAAGATTGTTTGTAAGACAGTTACTTTTCAGCTATTTGGCAGTATGCGTTTTATAACTTGCTAAAACTAGCGATAGTACCATCTACCTTTCAGTCTCCAAAGAGAATTCTGATTTCTTGCATTAAACTTCATAATATCAACTTCAATTCAGTCGTCTTTTTCTAAAAGTGATAATCTGCAAAAGTGAAAGAGATTTCCATGACCTCTGATTTTATCAGAAATGATTGTTTCATACTAGATAAATTGAAACTGTGCTATCAAAACAGCTTAGAATTTGCTAGGTAATTGAAGTGTAGCCCATGAGCCACACATTACCCTCAAGACGTTTTGTGATCTGTACCCCTGGACCAAACACTGATCCCCCCCCCCCATTGGATTTTGCCATTTCTGGAGGCCTCCAGGAGTGGTGTTTTGGGTTCTAATAGTTTGTATGGAGGTGACACAATTCAAGCCCCTGCAACCAAAAATGAAACCCGCCCCTTCTGGTTTTGTTTTTTTGCTGTCCCCAGTCCTACTGCAAAAAAAGTTTCATAGGATAAAGTTTAATGGAAACTGTGCGCACATGCTATAGCACAACTATAACCAAAACAGCTATGAAAGTGTTATTTCATACTTAATAAGAGTCTGCATAGGTCTATTCACCCAAGCATGACATTTCAATAAATAAGAGTGTGTGAGTTCCTGTGAAAAATGGGGTGGGGGAGAATCTTGCTACAAGGTATTTTTGTTTTGTGTTTGTTGCTTCTATAAGGAGGGAAAGATATTTTGTTTTTACTTCATTACACTTGGGATTTCTTTGTCTAACTTTTGGAACACTCTGTATAAATTTCAACCTTCGATCACACCTGAAACCCAACATGGCTGGATACTTGATGGCTTCTAGGGTGCTGCTCCATAACTTGTTGGGTCCTGGCTAAAGCAGTGTGGGCCAGTTGGCTTTTTCAACCGTAAAATACCTGCTGCATCTGTAAAATGCTAAAAAAATGTTTTGCCACCACGGCTTCACTCCTTTGACTAGTCTCATATCTGCTTGTGTTTGGTAGTCCTGATCAATTCCTTACAGCTGCCAAAGTTGTCTACAGATGCAGGAGAAACACCAGGAATAAACTCTTCTAGAACACAGCCTCACAACCTGGAAAAAACCCACAAAAAACCTATTTGCCTACTGTGATTTAAAAGATTTGTATAGACCAGTGCACTGTAGATTAATACTTACTGTTTCTGAAGGACATATGCCATGGGATTGTATTTTCCTTTCCTCCACTTCCCTGTTCCATGCAAAACCTTATTCCTCATTAACCATGGTTTGTCATGGTATGTACAATCATTAATCATGGTGAACACTAATGAAGATTTGTTCGCAATCAAATCCTAGAACAAATAGTTTCCCATTGTTTGCTTCTAGGAATTAGGTAAATTACACTGAATTCATCAAATGCTTGTTTTTATAAGGATTTTAATTAGTGCACTGACTTCTTTCCAGTTTAGAGACCAGCCCCATCACAGATACGGATCTTGCAAAGCGCACAGTTTTTCAAAGGTCATATTCAGTTGTAGCATCTGAATATGACAAACAACACTCTATTCTACCTGCACGGGTAAAGGCCATTCCCAGAAGAAGAGTTAACAGTGGAGATGCAGGTAAGGATTTAAACTCCCAACTTGTTTTTGACTTTTTTTTCTTTGCAATTGTATGTCCTGCTTTTGTCTCTGTTATGTCTACACAGTCCCACATACCAGTTCTGTGTCTGTGCAGAACACCATTTAGATTCTAAATCCAGAACTTTAAAGAAAAAGTATTGATTGGCAGGAGGATTGCCGTATTACACATAATCAAAATGGTGTAGGCACCTATCTCTCATTTCAGCTCACTCTTGATGCTGCTTTATTGGTAGCATCACTACCACTTTCACCTGACAGATTGGAATTCAAATACATTTCTTAAGCTTAGCCAGATAAATAGTTCAGCTTAGCCTGGCTATTAGATATACCTAAGTGCACACACATGCCATTTTTACTTTGGTTGTTTTTTAAACCTTCAAATAGCTGATATACATTCTTCATGTCTTATTGCATATTGCTTTTGAAACTCCCTTCAGTCTTTCATAAACATTTCACCATGAGACATGGAAGACTTTTCTATGAGAAATAGAAATTGTGAGCCTCATTGAATAATAGATATGGTTCTTAGCATACTCTACGCATAAATAAAACCCTAATTTTTCAGTTATAGATTCATTAATGTGAACGGTATGCCAGTTTTTAATTTCACATGACTAGAATAGTAAATGAACCCCCACAAAGGTTCAGAATTAGTCTGAAATTCAAGCTGTTTACTTGTGTAGTAATGTATCTGTTCACTATTCAAAAGTAGTGTGATGTATGAGATTTTTAAAGCAATAGTAGAGATTATTTGTGCAGTTTCTACATTTGATACTAATATACTAGCATTCTTATTTGCATAGCTGTGACAACAAAATTAACCATCTGATATTTATATATTTTTATGCTTTTAAATAGAAGTGGGGTCCTCTCTTCTGAGACATCCATCTCCTGAACTTTCTCGGTTAATCTCCGCCCACAGCTCTCTTTCCAAAGGAGAGAGAAATTTCCAGTGGCCTGTTCTGGCATTTGTAATCCAACATCATGACTTGGAGGGACTTGAAATAGCAATGAAACAAGCTTTAAGAAAATCAGCTTGTCGGGTTTTTGCCATGGAGGTATTTAGTGCATTAATTGTTTTCCTAATAGACATGACACCATTGCTTTATTGTCTTTATAGAAGTAGTTCTACTATATTAATCTTTCAGTTTTCAAAACTGAGCTGTCCAGGAAGGCACAATGCAAGCCTGTGATGGTATATAACTCTGTATGTATGTATCTCTGTCTTGAATAACATATAACACCTGCATATAACATGTACTTGCAATGTCTGACCTATTTTCCTTGGTATGTATCTCTGTTTTGAATAACATGTAACAACTGCATATAACATGTACTTGCAATGTCTGACCTATTTTCTCTTCCACTGAAATAGCAGTGAAGAGAAGATAAAAACCACAGCTTGATTTACGTTGCCTGCATATATATTATATGCAATTTGCCTTATGCCTATATGGCTGTAATCCTAGCAATCTGTCTTAACATCTTGGTGCTAGTACCATAAATAGTTGCTTACGATTATATTAATTTAGGAACATGTGGAGGAACCATATTTCAGTGGTAAGGAATATGCTTTAAATGTGTACTTGGGAGTTCAGAAGCGAATACTGATCTGCTTCCAAAGACCACACATAGCATGTAAGGTGGAATAAAGTAGGCCACAATTTTTATTGGCTACAACCACACATAGGACTGGCACCCACGAGGGCCTGGATCCAAGCATTGACCCACCTGCCTGCTTATCAACAAGCCATGTAATCCATTCTGTTTGCCAGGCAACAGCCAGAATGACAGATACAGAATTCTACTTGGATGGGCACCACTGCATGATTTCTCTACCATCTTGGAGCATGGCAAAGACAGACAGCCCTGAGCTGGGCATAACCTTTGCTGCCCACACCTCTAAGATTTCATAAAGGAACTCCCTTACTATTGTAATGGGGCATGCAGACCTCAACTACTTTCTTCTTGGAGCCTAATCCCATAGCAAGCCGTCCCAAACCTTGTGACAGAAAACACACACAGTCAACAATACAACATAGGAAACAACATTAGAGGGAGGGTGGGAAGGAATGAAACTGCAAAGCCAACTTGAGGCTGGAGCACTGGGGAGCAGCCTTAAATAACCTAGCACCTAACCAAAGTGTTGTTTGTAATGTTTTATGTTTTATTTTTTGTCAATTTTATACAGTCGTCCCTTCCCATTCGCGGGGGTTCCGTTCTGCGGACCCCCGCGAATGTGAAAAATCTGCGAATAACGACTCCCCTCCCCCCTCCCTCCCCAGGCCTTTGCGGGGCCTTGCTAGGCCCCACGGAGGTCTCCCCGGCCCTTCCCCCCTCCCTCCCCAGGCCTTTGCGGGGCCTTGCTAGGCCCCACGGAGGTCTCCCCGGCCCTTCCCCCCTCCCTCCCCAGGCCTTCGCGGGGCCTTGCTAGGCCCCACGGAGGTCTCCCCGGCCCTTCCCCCCTCCCTCCCCAGGCCTTCGCGGGGCCTTGCTAGGCCCCACGGAGGTCGCCCCGGCCCTTCCTCCCTCCCTCGCCAGGCCTTCGCGGGGCCTTGCTAGGCCCCACGGAGGTCTCCCCGGCCCTTCCCCCCTTCCTCCCCAGGCCTTCGCAGGGCCTTGCTAGGCCCCACGGAGGTCTCCCCAGCCCTTCCTCCCTCCTTCCCCAGGCCTTCGCAGGGCCTCCAGGGGTCCCGCAAAGGCCTCCCCACCCCTCCCCAGGCCTTCACGGGGCCTCCAGGGGTCCGCAAAGGCCTCGCCACCCCTCCCCAAGCCTTCGCGGGGCCTCCGGAGGGCCTCCCCAGGCCTTCGCGGGGCCTCCGGAGGCCCTCCGGGGGTCCCGCGAAGGCCTCACCACCCCTCCCCAGGCCTTCGCGGCGCCTCCGGAGGGCCTCCCCACCCCTCCCCAGGCCTTCGCGGCGCCTCCGGAGGGCCTCCGGGGGTCCCGCGAAGGCCTCCCCACCCCTCCCCAGGCCTTCGCAGGGCCTCCGGAGGGCCTCCAGGGGTCCCGCAAAGGCCTCCCCACCCCTCCCCAGGCCTTCGCAGGGCCTCCGGGGGTCCCGCGAAGGCCTCCCCACCCCTCCCCAGGCCTTCGCGGTGCCTCCGGAGGGCCTCCGGGGGGTCCCGCAAAGGCCTCGCCACCCCTGCCCAGGCCTTCGCGGCGCCTCCGGAGGGCCTCCGGGTGTCCCACGAAGGCCTCGCCACCCCTCCCCAGGCCTTCGCGGCGCCTCCGGAGGGCCTCCGGGGGGCCTCCAGGGGTCCCGCGAAGGCCTCGCCACCCCTCCCCAGGCCTTTGTGGGGCCTCCGGAGGGCCTCCGGGCGTCCCGCGAAGGCCTCCCCACTCCTCCCCAGGCCTTCATGGGGCCTCCGGAGCGCCTCCGGGGCCCCCGTGGAGGCCTCCCCGGGCCTCCCCGCTCCCTCCAGGTCTTCCACGGGGCCTCTGGAGGCCCCGTGTTGCGGTTTTGGGGGGGCCCAGGCGGGCCCTCCCAAAACCGCGAATAACCAAAACCGCGAATGTCAAGTTCGCGAATGTGGAGGGGCAACTGTATTTTAATTTTGTTTGTGTTTATGTTGTGTTTTTAATTATATTTAATAATAGCAAATAATTTAATTTCTTTTTAACTTTGCAATTTATGATGTTTTAATTGTATATTTTATAATAATTGTAAGCTGCCTTGAATCCTATCTTGGGAGAAAAGCAGGATAGAAATCCAAGAAATAAATAAATAACTCTGCAGCCAGGCTTCTCCAGTCCTAATTCAAATTCCATTTGCTGGCATTTCCCACTCCTTTCCAAAGCCCGTGCAACTTGCACAGGCCTATGGGTAGGAAAAAGCTGCAACAGCACCATCACCAGCATGGTGCCCTTCACTACACAGCACTCCAGCCCACAAACGTGCTCCATGGTAAGTTGTGGAGCACCTTTAATACATTTTTGAAGTTTTGCCTGTCTGTCCCTGATTTAGAATAATATGGCACAACTGCACAAAATGAGAAGTTTAATGTCTTCTAATCCTTTCTGGAGGATTATTGTTTTGGGCTGAAAACCCATGCATTTGTACATGTGGTAAGCTCCATTGAATACAGTAGCACTTGAATCTGAATAAAGATGGACAGGAACAACTGCTAAATTAGGATTTAGATGCCATTGCTTGCTTTCTTCTGTTCCATAATTTTATATATATTGCTGTCCGAATCATGACTTTTTCTAAACTTTACTAGTAACCAACAAGTCTGGGAAAACTATTATAGCATCTGCTTTTACAACCTTAAGTAGCCTAGTCAATTTCCTGCTGACCATCTGCCTTTCAACTGGCTCTGAAACCATACCTATATGTTTAGTTTCAGCCAGCTAATCTTAAATGACTGCAAAAAATAGCCTACATATATCATAGGGCACTGCTCTCTTGGCTGTGATGAATTGCATGAACTGTGTGTATTTTCTCCAGAGTATCATTAGATCTTCTAAATTTTTGTGTATTATTTTCCAATTTTCATCTACATTTAAACAGTACAACATTTTGGTTTCTAGGCATTTAATTGGCTTCTCTGCAATGTCATTCAAACAACATCTCTTCATGATATCCTGTGGCACTTTGTGGCTTCTCTTACCCCTGCCCCTGTGGAGCCAGAGGAAGAAGATGATGAGGAGAACAAAGCAAACAAGGAAAATATTGAACAAGTATGTTGAACTCCTTACACATCCTTTAGCATTAATTATGGTGTGTTGTGTTGTAAAACCATGTATAATAGATTCAGATTTTTTCTGAAGATCTGAATGTCCAGATGATTTTGTTATTATTGTATACTTCTTCAGTTATTGCAGGACAGTGTGACTTTGAAAAACAAGTGTTAATCTTTCAACAACTTGGAGTATGATTTCATACATTAGTTTTAAAAAATGGTATGCACACAAAGTGTGCTTTCATATTTAGAAAGGTATGGAGGCACCTATTGTTAATCATCAGAAGATTTGCAAGCATTTCTTTGCCTTGATAGGAATCACTCTATTTAAACTTCCTTAAATTTTCCATATATTTAGTACATTTGCATATGTACTAAATGTAATACTTTTTTGGGAGAATATTGTAGATCTTCATTAGAGTTATTTAATCCTTCAGTGTTGAGTTGAATAATATATTACAGAATGCTCATTGCCTTTTTTTTAAACCGTTCCCATCACTCAATATAATGATGGTATTCTTCACAGAATCTGTTAAGGCAGGGTCTTTTTAGCTTGTATTTTAGTGAAGAGAAATTGGGGAAGATATACCAAAATGCGATGGGATGGGACTATTTTTCAGTTTAATGGTTTTGGGAAATTGGTTTTTGTGATATTAAACTCTGTTTTCATTTATCGGGGTATGTAATCAAGTCTACTCCAATTAATTTTGTTAAGACAGTTAAGCATGTTGCCAAAAATAACTTGAAATGTCTTGAATATGAGCATGCAGACCATTGGTAAGAAGAGTTCAGTGCCCTTGTTTAAAAAGACTGGTTAAACAGTGGGGAAGGACTGTGAATGGGGAAGTCTGATGATCTGTAGGAGGGGTTCAGTTGGTGTTGGACAGGGTTGCACTCTCCCTGTTCCTCTGGGACTTGGCCTTCACCAACCTCTCCATTGGGATGGCCTTGTCCAGACTCATCATCTTGAAGGCATCCTGCAGCCCCTTAAAAGATGTAGATATGCTCATGCTCAACTTGGCCTGGAGCTGCACTTTCCTGAAGGAGATACAGCTTAGGAATGCCATATCCATGAAACAGTGTTCAGTTTTCTGTAGCTGAGCTGCAGGGAGTTGTTAACTCATGCTGGCATGTCATTCTTGCTGGTCACTGAGGTGAAATGTGCATTGAGGGCCTTGCCATATGACAGGATATAGCAGTTGCTGACCACTTTTGTCATCTTCCCCCTCCAACCTGCCTGCTTGCTGGCCTCCTTTCTTGGCACAGAGGCAGAAGACCCTCTGTTAAGACCACACTAACCAGGCTGGCTTTGCAGAAGGAAGGAGAGATGGGGAAACTCACTTACATGTACTCCCCCCAGATAGAGACCAGGCAGCTGCCATTAAGCCCACCCCTTCCTTCTGCTGTGGCAGCCACAAAAGCAGGGGCTAAAGAGATGTTAAGCATCTTAAATTCATAATTTTTTCTTAAGTTTGTTTAAAACATTTATTATTTTATTAGTCTGTTATATTTATAAGAGAATTGTATTGGATATGGTAGGATACTTAGGAAGGCTGAAGTCTTGAAAAGTGGCTAAAAATATAAATGAGTGTAACACCTATTTGAATTTTTTAGGAAAAGGATACAAGAGTCTGTGAACATCCATTGTCAGACATAGTGATTGCTGGTGAAGCAGCTCATCCTTTACCACACACTTTCCACCGTCTGCTACAGACAATCTCTGATCTCATGATGTCTCTCCCAAGTGGAAGTTCATTACAACAAATGGCTCTGAGGTAGGTATTAGATACAGAAAAAGCATTTGAACAGGGACAACCTTAATTTTAAAAAAATACAGAAAAATACAACAAAAGCAGAAATAAATCAAGAGTTATTCCACTCAGATTGTAAGTACCAGATTAAGTACCTCATACTATAATTTAACTCCATTAAAATTGTTTAATTTGCACTTGAACTTGCCAGGACATCTGGAGGATAATCTTTCCATCCACTGTTTTTTTAAAGAGCTGAGATATATTTTCACCCATGAAAATTTTGAGGTAGATGGGTGGGAAGATCTTTTGTCTCCATCTCCATCCCAGCTTACCTTTTCCATGTGCTGTTTGCTGTCCATTTGTTCTTGCTTCATTTCCTAATCTGCATCTTTGGCACCTTTAAAAACAAGCAAACTAAAAACAGGCTTCTTCCAGAGGCAAATCCCAACAAATCAGAGACCACAGAGGCAATGCCACAGCTACATGACAATATAATGAAGTCCACTCAGAGAAAGGAATAAAAGTATTGCCCTGCTTCTAAGTAGTCATATTTCAAATTCAACAGTATGATAATATATTGATGACGAATCATAATGATGGCAGTACTTTCATGCAGTTTCACAGCCTGACCTTCCATTCATGCTTTGAAAGATCACAAGGTATATGTGTTGCATTTTTGCAAAGGCTGCTGTTTTTCATAAGAAAGAGCCTTAGTTTCAGCTGATTCTTGCTCTTTTCACTTATTTGAACCATATTAGTCTGCAAACTCCATGCATTGCTATCACAGATAGTCAGTCATAAAATTCGTATGTGATTGTTCAAGTAGGTTTCAGATCTTTCCCTATCTTCCTTACTGTTTGTGTTGGATTTCAGATAGGTGGATGTGCAAAGGCTTATATACATTTAGGAGTTCTGGTATGGAGATAAGTAGTTGTCATCACAAGGCTTTCAGGCTTGCCAATTTAGTTAACTACATATTTATTTTTTATTTATTTTTATTATTTATACCCTGCTCTTCAGCCACAAAAGCTCTCAGAGTGGCTTACAAATTGTTTAGCAATAGCACTTACACATCTACACCGATTTATAGTGTGCTAGGCACTCTCTAAGTGGTTTACAATGTGTGTTAGCTAACTGCATAGTGGAGTCATGTCCATCCTTTCAGTGTATTAAGGGATGTGTGCTCTAGTGGAGAGGTAGGAATCATGCAGCCCTCTGGATGTTGTTGAACTATACCTCCTAGCACTCTTTACCACAGGCTATCCTGACTAGGGCTGCTAGGAGTTTCAGCCCAACAGTATCTGGAGGACTCAATGATTCCCACCTCTGCTCTACTGCTTTGTTTGCATAATTTTAAACTGAAAACGCCTCGAAATGGACAAACTGACAAACATGATGAAAGGCAGTTTGACAGAGAAATTTCAGAAAGACTGGAAGAAGTTAACAACATATTTGAAAGGAAGATGGGGAGAATTGACTGTACTTGGTTTTAGAAACTAGAGAAAGAACCAAGCAAAGAGATATAAATGAACAAAAGACCTCTTATCTTCAAAATAAACATGTAAAATTATCATTTGATCATAATCAATTAAAGACAGTTTATATATTGCATATAAACACAGAAGAGACATAGCTATAAAAAGGAAATTAACACTGATAGTTGGGAAACTAGAAGGCATTAGGTCAAACTAATTAATTACTTGTAGAAATTTCAATTTAAAATTCAATGCTAAAAACAGACTATGTATCTTCCAGACAGTAAAGACAGGAAATGTTAGGGAGGAAGTTAAATGAACGAATGGTAAAGCAGAGAGGATTGATAAAGAAGGGAAAGTATATGAGGGTTTGTGTAAGTAGAAGAGGAGTGATGAAGAGAGAGGATTATAAGGAATTTGAAAGTGAGAAGGACTGAGAAGTTAGAATGTGGATAATTTAGATTTAGAGGTTAGATTGGTAAGAGGAAGATTTTTACATTTGTTATGTTTGTATATGTGCAAAATTGTTGTTTAAAACTGGTTCTATATAGTGGTATAGTATGTATTTGATTTTGATGAAGTGCTTAATAAAAATATAATTTTAAAAAAAGAAACTGAAGAAGCCTTGTTCTTTGCTTGTTTTTCAGATGCTGGAGCCTCAAATTCAAGCAATCTGACCATCAGTTTCTGCACCAGAGTAATGTTTTTCACCACATTAATAACATTCTGTCCAAGTCTGATGATGGAGATAGTGAAGAGAGCTTTAGTATCAGCATCCAGTCTGGTTTTGAAGCTATAAGTCAGGCAAGTTTTATCTCTAGATAATCATGAAAGCTAATCCTGATGAGTATAAATTACTACCAAAAAATGGTGATTTCCTAAAAAGCTTTATTTCCACAAATGGATGAGAGAAGGGATATTATTATGTTAGATTTATATATAAATGATATTTATATAATTATATTTCCCATTTATAAAGACTTACTGGGAGAATGTTAAGATTGTGATAGGTAGGCCAATGCCTTCAAATACATTTATGTGAAATTTGACACTCCATATAATCTATATTTCAGAACTGCAAATTATTTTTATTTTACCTTTTTTAAGAACTGAAAATTTATTACAAAGTTCAAAATACTTTACAAGCAAAATGCTGATTTTAATTAAAATGGACAAAGGAGAGAAATATGGAGGGAATTCTAACGTTCCATTCAGTTTCTTGTCCTGCCTTTGTTTACAAGTCTACTCTCTCATTTTAGTACTTTATTGAACCTATTGATAGCTATGAGCTGATATTTGTTTATTTGTTGTTACTGATTTTACTCTATAACCTCCTTTTTAAAAAACAGGAATCATGTATAGTAGTTTGTCTAAAAGACTTAACCAGCATTGTTGATATTAAAACATCAAGCCGACCAGCCATGATTGGAAGTTTAACTGATGGATCAACAGAAACCTTCTGGGAATCGGGTGATGAGGATAAAAATAAAACAAAAAGCATTACAATTAATTGTGTCAAAGGAATTAATGCTCGCTATGTGTCTGTCCATGTTGATAACTCAAGGGATCTTGGGGTAAGAGTTAAAACTCATTCTATGAAATTTTCTCAAATGAAATTTGCTGAAATCTTTAACAGAGCTTACATGTTGTGCCTGTAAGTTTATATTTGTAGAGGGTGAATTTATGAATAAATTATAAATTTGGAAATTCACGGTCAAGCCAGTGACCAAAGAAATGATCTTCCAAATATTAGACTGTATATAGACCAGATTCAAGAAGTAGACAACATGCAGATGTGATAGCTTCAAATGACTCAAACAGATTTTTAAAATACTTTGGGCAGTACTATATTCTTAGAAGATATTTTTGTATTTTTTCACTGTTTTATTCATGCTGTTTACTTTAAACAGTAATGTTTGCCATATAAATAGATTTATAACAAAAACTTTTTGTTTCATTTTATCATCTGCAGAACAAAGTGACTTCAATGACCTTTTTAACAGGAAAAGCGGTAGAAGATCTTTGTAGGATAAAACAGGTAAATAGCTCCTGTAATTATTACATACAGAATATATTTTGATTTGTGGACCCAGGTTGGTGCTTCATGTTTAGCAAAAATGAGCCCAGAATACATTTTGTTGGAATAGAGAAAGCCACAGCTTTATGACTGAATAAGTTGGTCGACAGCAAGTTGGCCAGTGGCAACCCATTTATTACTTGGCTTGCTTTCAGGCTAGTAGAACCCATTCAACCACCCTGTCTTCTCAGTAGCCTAGAATGACAGACGTAGGGATCCACTGGGGTGGTAAGCCAGCAGAGCCATTTTCCCCTGAGCTGACTGTGCCTGGTTGCGTACGCCTTCAAGATTACTTAAAAAGATACCCCCTGACTGTGTAGGATGGGCATATGGGTTCTGTCTGCTCCCAAACTGGTTCCAACATTCCAAGCCAAAGCCACCACGAGGTGGAGGCCAGCTACACTTCCTGCCAAACCTACTGCAATTGTAAGCAAGTTCATAACATTATTGCATGCATCCAGGAACCATGCCACACCATGAAATGTTTGGGTGTTCATTTCATCTCCCACTTCCCTCTTGGGTTGTCAAAAATTCCCCAACCATCCAGGATACTTTCCTCTCCACAATGAGGGTTTCTGAGGGTTTTATGCTCAATGTCAGCTCTGCCCTTCCAAGCAAGTCAGGCCATATGATGGTGATCAAGGTGAGTCCCGAGATCTTGTCTAGCCTCTTGAATGGTCCATAGATTGTCCTTGCTTGACTGGATATTCAAGGCATTTGGTGCACCTAAGTCAGCCATTTACTTCAAAATCATTTGCATAGGAGAGTCCCACAACCTTCCTATCCACCCAAGCCATGTGATCTGCATGAGGTCTTCTAAGCCAGGATGTAGTCCCCTACTTGCTGTAGTGGGGGAAGCCACTTATATGGACTCAGAATTGACATGATTCAAACTGCTGCTTGCTTAGGAGCCCCACCCTCTGCATGCCAACCAGGTTGCCTCTGCTTGACTGGATTTCCCACTCCATACCAGAGCTTGCAAAAACTGTGCAGGCTTCCAAGAAAGAGAAGCAGTTTCCACCATCTGGAATATGGCACCTATCTGCATTTTGCCTGCAGCTGAAATCCACAAATTGGCACCCCTAATGCTGTATACAGACCGACTTCTGTATCCACAGGAAGTTGGGCTGGAAATCATTTCAGTAGGGTTCACTATTATCCATGGTTTCACATAATCACAGTAAGTCCAAGAATGTATCACCCGTGGATGGTGGGGGGGGGATGTAGTTAGCATTCCATGTGAATAGCTAGTTTTACAAATTAGTTTCTATAAATGAGCACTAGACTTCTTGCACCATTTCTTTGCTGGAGTAGTAAAGGAAGCACATAACTGGGGCATAGAATCATAGAATTGTAGAGTTGGAAGAGACCACGAGGGCCATCCAGTCCAACCCCCCCACCACACAGGAAATCACGATCAAAGCATCCCCAACAGATGGCCATCCAGCTACTGTTTAAAGACCTCCAAGAAAGATGACCCCACCACGCTCCAAGGGAGTGTGTTCCACTGCCAAACAGCTCTTACTGTCAGAAAGTTCCTCCTAATGTTGAGGTGGAATCCCTGTTCCTGGAGCTTGCATCCATTGCTCTGTGTTCCAGTCTCTGGAGCAGCAGAAAACAAGCCTGCTCCATCCTCAGCGTGACACCCCTTCAAATACTATCATATCGCCTCTTAACCATCTTTTTTCCAGGCTAAACATACCCAGCTCCCTAAGTCTCTCCTCATAAGGCATGGTTTCCAGACCTTTCACCATTTTAGTTGGCCTTCTATGGACATGCTCCAATTTGTCAATATCCTTTTTGAATTGTGGTGCCCAGAACTGGACACAGTATTCTAAGTGAGGTCTGACCAAGGCAGAATAGAGCGGCACTATTACTTCCCTTGATCTAGATACTATACTTCTATTGATGCAGCCCAAAATCGATTGGCCTTTTTAGCTGCCGCATCACACTGTTGACTCATGTTCAACTTGTGGTCTACTAGGACTCCTAGATCCCTTTCACACGTAGTCTCATTCAGCCAGGCCTCCCCCATCCTATATCTGTGCATTTCATTTTTCCTCCCTAAGGGCAGTACCTTACATTTCTCCGTATTGAATTTCATTTTGTTAGCTTTGGCCCAACTCTCCACTCTATCCAGGTCATTTTGAATTTTGATCCTGTCCTCTAGGGTATTAGCTACTCCTCCTAATTTGGTGTCATCTGCAAATTTGTTAAGTATGCCCCTAATTCCCTCATCCAAGTCATTGATAAAGATGTTGAATAGCACTGGGCCCAGGACAGAACCCTGTGGCACCCCACTGGTCACATCTTTCCAAGAGGAAGAGGAGCCACTGCTGAGCACCCTTTGGGGCAGGGTGATTCCCCTCATTTTGAGCACTGTGTCCCTTATCTGTGCCTGTTAAAAAGTGTAACATGACTGTAGAAGCCAAGTAGGGTAGCAGTCTTAGCTGTCCAAACCTGCAAGACCATAATTGGTTGTTTTAGAGCTGATCCATATGAACATATTTATTACCTCACTGCAATCTGCTTGACTGAAGCAGAAGGCTACAATTTACTGAGTGGCTCATTTGTGGGTCCTCTGCTGCCAATCTAGCTTCGAGAGGATTGCATGCCCATTTCCCCGCAGAGGCCTTTCCGGCCCTCCCCACTCCCCCCCCAGGCCTTCGCGGGGCCTAGCAAAGCCCCGCAGAGGCCTCTCCTGGCCCTCCCCCCCTCCCTCCCCAGGCCTTCGTGGGGCCTAGCAAGGCCCCGCGGAGGCCTCTCCCGGCCCTCCCCCCTCCCTCCCCGGGCCTTCGTGGGGCCTCCGGAGACGCTCCGGAGGCCCCACGGAGGCCTCACCGGCCCTCCCCCAGGCTTTCATGGGGCCTCCGGAGCGTCTCCGGAGGCCCCATGGAGGCCTCCCCAGCCCTCCCCACCCCCTCCCCGGGCCTTCATGGGGCCTCCGGAGCATCTCCGGGGGCCCCGTGAAGGCCTCCCCGGCCCTCCCCCCTCCTTCCCAAGGCATTTGCGGGGCCTCCGGAGGGTCTCCGAAGGCCCCGTGGAGGCCTCCCCGGCCCTCCCCGCTCCCTCCCAGGGCTTTCACGGGGTCTCCGGAGGCCCCGTGTCACGGTTTTGGGGGGGCCCGGGGGGGCCCTCCCAAAACCGCGAATAATCAAAACCACGAATGTCAAGTTCGCGAATGTGGAGGGGCAACTGTATAAGGTAAAATATTAAAAAATAATAGAATGCATTTAAAGACTCTATGAAAACCCTAAAAAATCTTAAAAACATTACCACACAGCCTTAAAATCCCAGCCCTTGTCAGTTTGCAAAAACCTGGTGGCACAAAAATGTTTCAACCTGCCTCCAGAAGGAGAGCAAGTGGCAGTCATGGCCTCTCTGGGGAAGGTGTTCCAAGGGAGCAGCCACTGAGAAGGCCCTCTCCCTTGTTCCCACCAAACAAGCCTGAGAAGCTGGTGGGACAGAGAGAAAGGCTTCTACAGATGATCTTAGAGCTCCACTGGGCTCATACAGGGAGATATGGTCCTTCAAATAACCTAGACTGTAGCTGTATAGGATTTTATAGATCAAAACCAGCACTTTGATTTGTGCTTAGAAATGGACCAGTAGCCAATGGAGCTGTTACAGGGAGTTGTGTGCTCCCTGTAACTAGCCCCAGTTAACAAGCTGGCTGCAGCTCTTTGGGCCAGTTGAAGTTATTGAGCACTTTTCAAGGGCAGCCTCACATAAATCTCGTTACAGTAATCCAAATGGGTTTTAACCAAGGCATGTATCACCATGGCCAGATCCAGGCACAGTTGGCACACTGGCTTTAATTGTGTGAAAGCACTCCTAGTCACTGCTGAAGCCTGGGTCTCCAGGCTCAGAGATGAATCTAGGAGTACCCCCAAACTGCAAACCTGTGTTGTCAGGGAACGTGTAACCCCATCTAGCACACCCTGCATTCCTATTCCCAGATCTGTTTTACAGCTGACCAGGAACACCTCTTTCTTATCAGATTAAGCTTCAGTTTGTTTGCTCTCATCCAGTCCATTACAGCTACCAAACACAAGTTTAGCACAGGAACAGCTTCCATGGAATTAGGTTGAAAGGAGTAATAGTGCTGGGGTTCATGAGTATATTGGTGACACCTGATCCCCAAAACTCCAGACAGCCTCTCCCAGCGGTTTCATTTAGACATTAAACAGCATGGGAGACAAGGCTGAACCCTGAGGGACTCCACAGGCCCACATCCAAGGAGTTGAACAGGAATCCCCCAACACCACCCTCTGACAGTGCCCCAGGAAAGAGTGGAGCCACTGTAGAACAGTACCTCCAAGCCCCATCCCAGAAAGGTGACTCAGAAGGATACCATGGTTGAGGGTACTGAAAGCTGCTCAGAGGTCCAGCAGAACCAACAGGGACACACTCATCCTGTCCAGTTCCCTGTGTAGGTCATCCACCAAGGTGAACAAAGCAGTCCCTGTCCCATAATCAGGTTTGAAACCAGACTGAAATGGATCTAGATAATCCACGTCATGCAGGAACCCCTGGAGTTGAGAAGCTACCATACACTCTAGTACCTTCCCCAAAAATTGAAGGTTGTAAGCAAGTTATCGAGTATAGTAAGAACCAGGGAAGTTTTTTTTTTTCTGAAGAGGTCTTAGTATTGCCTTTTTCAGGTGTGTTAGGACTCTGCCTTGTTGCAAAGTGGCATTAATCACTTCCCTTACCCACTCAGCTAGTCTTTCTCTTGCCTGTTTAATTAGCCAGGAAAGGCAAGGATCTAGCACACGTGTGGTGTCTCTCACTTCCAATGATCCTGTCTGCATCCTCAGGCTGATCAGGATATCCCTCCATGGTGGTCCCTCAGCAGGCAGGGTGAAGGGGGTGGGAGCATATCTGATAACAGCTGGGTTGTCAAATATCTGGATCTGTTAACCCACACTGAGCTATACAGCTGTAGTTTAAAAAAAAAGATGCTCTTTGTTTCTCTAGCTAAACTGTATCAATGTATGAATCCCCTGTACCCTCATCCACCATTCACTGACTGCAAACACATTGATGAATATTGATGTCCTGATGTCACTTCCGTCTTGACTTTCCTACTAGTTACTTTCTAATGCAAGTCACAGAATCATTTTTTCTTCTCATAAATCTGTCTTTATATTCCTGTACTCTAGATTGACTTGGATTCAAGGCATATTGGTTGGGTAACAAGTGAACTTCCTGGTGGAGATAACCATATAATCAAAATTGAATTGAAGGGGCCAGAGAATACCCTTAGAGTTAGGCAAGTCAAAGTGCTGGGATGGAAGGATGGTGAGAACATCAAAATAGCAGGCCAGATCTCAGCAAGTGTAGCTCAGCAAAGGAACTGTGAAGCTGAGACACTGCGAGTCTTCAGACTCATTACATCTCAGGTGAGACATTAAGACCTTTTATAGAACTTCATTTGAAATACTGTACATGTCTTTCTTTCTTTCTTTCTTTCTTTCTTTCTTTCTTTCTTTCTTTCTTTCTTTCTTTTATTCTGTTCTATTTCTTGTGTTAATTTATTTACAAATGCTTACATAGCATTCAAATTCTAAAATTTCAAAGCAGCATACATCATAAAGCATAAATATACAAGATGTGTGTGTGTGTGCGCGCGCTTTCAAGTCACCTGTCATCTTATTGCAACCCCATGAATTTCATAGGGTTATCTTAGCAAGGAATACTTAGAGGTGGTTCTGCCAGTTCCTTCCTCTGAAATACTAGCCTATAGCACCTGGCATTCATTGACAGTCTCACATCTAAGTATGAACCAGAGTTGATCCTTCCTAGCTTCCAAGATCAGATGGGACTTGGTGCCTTTAGGGTATTTAGGCTCCCAATACGTTCATTAACATAGATTTGTGCTATGGTCCACAAAATAGATTTTAGGTTGGACTAAACAGGGAAAGTTCACAGAAATAAGTATTTTTTTAACATGTTTGTAAAACAGAGTAGTTGGGAGTATGTTGAATTTTTTTAAGAAGAGCATTCTGTGCCACCACACTAGATGCTGTGCTCCATATGCTTGTATAGTGGACTTCTGGAGCATTTGGCACTACCAAAAGGGCCTCTCCAGAAGATGACCTCAAAGACTCAATTGATCTTTATAATTGATTATAGAGGGAAAGGCAGTCTTTTGTGCAGTCAGGTCCTAATTAATACTTTCTTTCCAAGAATGGTACTCAAGATGACTTGAGGGTCTGAAGGTCACCTGTGTAATTCTGTCTTAATGATTAAGCATGTCTGGACTTGTTTTGATGAGAGACTGCACGGGAGCTTTATATGTTTATTTTTAATTTTTCCATCTCACTTTCCTAAAGAAATAAGTAGTAATAGTAGTAGCTAGCAAAATTAAAAATAACTCACATATAAAGGATTGGATCCAAGCTTATTATTTAGAGTGGATCCATCAAAATCAATGGGGCTTAAGTCATGACTTGAGTTGAACAGGATTGCTCTAAGTATGGTTTAAAGCTGGATCCAATTTGATGTATGTAAGCCAGTGTGATTGGATAGAAATTTAATAATATGATAAAACTGAAACTTCCTACTTTATATATTGGCATTAACTAAAGATAGTCCTATACATCTAAACCTTGATTTGCTGATAGATATAAAATTACCACAATGAAATAACTCTGTTATTTCTCCTTTAATTATGTATTCTATTATATATTTTTCACAGTTTTAAACAAATCCCCTCTTCATGCTTCTATTTTTCATATTGGGTATACTTAATTAGCAGATTACTCATTGTTTAGGTTATGCCTTACAGTAGGAATCTTAAAATCTTGGTCTTCAGTCAGTACTGACATATACTAATTGCAAATAAACATTTAAATGCAATCTCAGCCTTTATTTGCTGATAGCAAAACCCTGTTTTATAGCATCAGAACCATTTGATTTGTGCAAACAGGGGACAGTTCCCTTTTTAAACATTTTTTCCAGGTCACATGTGGCATGTTTGCAAGGTTCAATTACAGTAGAGGCTCTCTTATTTTCCCTTTATTTATTTATTTTATTTATTTTTAAGTATAGTTTTTATTAAAGAGTTCAAAAATAACACCAGACACACACACATTCACCCAGAAAAAGCATTCACACAACGCTATTGGCATTTAAAACCAATCAAAAACCAGTATGAAGAAAAAACTGAAAAAAACCAAATGAAATTTTACATTGCAAATTTTGAAATGTATTTTTAAATAAATTTTATTTCATAGTTAGTCTGTTGAAATTTTCTCCTCATAGTTTAGAGATTTACCTTGATTAATGCATGATATTAAGAAGAAAGTGGTTTTAAAAATCTACAAACGTTAATAAGCCATAACAGTTTTAATATTCCTGCTTCACGTATTATGGTGAAGACCCTACTGTTTGGTGTGTTCTATTAATATTTCACTTAAAGGAAGCCCTGGTGGTGCAGTGGTTAAATGCCAGTACTGCAAGCCACCACGTTGCAAGTTCGATTCCAGAGGGGTCCAAGGTTCACTCAGCCTTCCATCCTTTCGTAGGTCGGTAAATTGAGTACCCAGCTTGTGGGGGGCAATTAGCTAATATACATTGGAAACTGTTTAATGCAGTGTAGATGTGTAAATAGCTATTGCTTAAAACAATTTGTAAGCCGCTCTGATAGCCTTGTGGCTGAAGAGCGGGATATAAATAAATAAATAAAAATAAATAAATAAATTTAGACAGATAACACACTTCAAATTGTTCACACAAATATTTTTAAACTGTTAATATCCTTGTTTGAAGGGTTTATGGATTTTCCTCTGCACAGTTGTATTATTTCTTGTGTGTTCTCTACCAGGTCTTTGGAAAACTCATATCTGGAGATGCAGAGCCAACACCAGAGCAAGAAGAAAAAGCTTTGCTGTCTTCACCTGAAGGAGAAGAAAAAGTACACAATGTATTTATTTGTATTCCATAATTACTATGATTCTAAAGCAATTATTCTAAAACTATGATTCTACTAATGTAGGTTTTGTCAAATCTTGTTTGTGCTTTGTCACACAGTACAGTGTTCCTCTTAATCAGACATTCCTTATAATTCATGCATAAATGTTGAGGCTTTAGATATCAATTTGAATTATCTCTACCAATACTCAAGTTGCAGGTAGCAGGATTTGTAGAAAGCAATTCATTTCAGATACTTTGATTCACAAATCAGTAAACCTCAGCACACCTGTTCTGCCATTGTATTATTCTCTACTCAACAGCCACTACTTAAAAGCCACATCTGTACCTCATTTATTTCTAAATTAAGTTTCGCTTATTTCAGGGGATGAGGCCTCTGCTGTAAAGCAGGAAGATCAGTATCGTCTGGAGCATTAAATGCTTAGAATAATATTAGGAGTGTAAGAGGGTTCATCTCTGTTCAAATATTTATTGTTTACAGTGTCTTTTTTAAAAATGAAGAAAATATGTTAAATGTATTGGCTTTGGTTTGGCTTAAATCTTCTGTTTTGCTAAATATCATATGCAAGAGTAACAAAACTGCTCTAAAATTCTGATAACAGAAGGCTTCATTTTTCAAAAATTAAAATGTGAAATTTGATATTCTCATATCACATGTTAACATTTTCATTTAAAGGCCACTTCAGATGCAGACTTGAAAGAGCACATGGTTGGAATCATATTCAGCAGAAGTAAACTGACCAATTTGCAAAAGCAGGTTTGTTTACTATAATAATCTTCTACTGTATTATACACTGTACACAGTCTTGTATGTGTGACCTCCAGCGTACAAGGAGAGGAAGTCCAGCAATCCAAGTCACTGGGGAGAGGAGGCCAAAGCCTGTTATTGAAAAACCAGTGTTATGCCTGATGTTACCATACCCACCTACTATCCCGAGGGAGTATTTCTCCCATCTCACTACACTGTTTAAAAAGCACAGTGTACTTAATATCCAACAAAGGGAAGAGGATGTAGTGACCACACCTGCCTTGGTCCAAGGCATGTACATGAGTGTACAAACCTTACTTATGTATTAAATGATTATACAGCTAAATACATCCAACAGGAATTACAGTTCACATTTGTGGGGGTAAGGGGTGCAGGACCCCTGCAAAAATGAAAAAAATGCAAATACTTATAGTACAGTGGAGGTGGGGGTGGAGCTCCCCAGAAGGGCTCCTCAGGCTTGTGAAGCAAGCAGCTGGAGGCAAATGAGTACAGAGAATGTGGGCCTGGCAGGCAGGTCCCTCAGCCACTGACCTGCTTCTGGAAGCCCCATGATGTTGTGCTAAGTGCTTGGGGAAGGCAGAGAGGAGAAATCTCCTTTGCAGAGAGTCTCCAAATCCTGCGAAGAAGCAGGCTTCAGGGCTTGAGGTTTCTGCTGCTCTGCCTTCTCCCAGCATGCACTGAAGTGCTAAGTGCCAGGGGACGGCAGAGAGGAGAAATCTCCTTTGCAAAGAGTCTCCAGACCCCACAAAGAAGCAGGCTTCAGGGGTTCTTCGCAACAGGGATCTTCTTCGTGGTCTCTGTGAATCACACAGTTGGGTTTATTCCTGCGCCTGCACAGTGCATTTGGAACCTTCTGGAATCGCTAGGCAGAATCTGCATTGATACATTTTGGCGGTAGCTCCGCCCATCCTAACGGTCCCTTATAAAGGGCTTCCCGCCTAAATCCCCTCAGTTCCTTTTTTCCGCCACGCTAGCAGCTCTAAAGGAACCTTCGCGCTCTTTGATGACTTTCGCTTTCGGTTTTTGACTCGGATTGGCTTTGGATAACGATTTCTCTCTGACTTAGTGGCTATTGACGATTTTTGGTTTGACTCGGTACTTCTGACTACGATTTTGGCTTTCCCTCCGGACTTGGTAGCGGCTTCTGACTCACAGTTTGACTCAGCGTTCTCTTACCTACGGCTTTAGGATCCCCATTATGGCTGCGAAAACAGGCTTTAAACGCTGTGTGATATGCCAGGCCAAGCTGCCCAGTTCTTATGGGCATTCCAGGTGCCTCATCTGTCTGGGCGAGACGCATAATGTCGATGCGTGCGTCCACTGTAGGGCCTTCACGGCTCAGGCGAGGAAGCATCGCTCCTCCAGGCTGAAATCCTTTTTATATGAAAAGGCCCTCATCCCTTCGACTTCTTCAACTCCGGCTGTGGGAGCGGGGGTTTCTCCGCGGGGAAGGTCCCCTGCTACAAAGTCCCCCCAGTCACTGCACGCTATAAGACGTCGCTCCCGAAGCCCCTCGAGGAGACGATCAGTAGCATTGGATCTGGAGGCAGTGCTACACTCCCACAAGCACACGAAGTCAACCCCGGCTGGGGATCGGCCTTCGTCGAATTCGGGAGCCATTGAGCCCAAGGATCATCATCGGGACCCACAGGGCTCTCGGGATGGAGGTCGAACCCGAGATTCCTCCAAGCCCTCTAAGGTTAAGGCCCCGAAGAAGAAGAAGGCAAAGCGGGTGCATGCAGAGGAGAAAGGAAGGGATGTCTCCCGAATTCGAAACCCCTTGCCTCCTTCAGTTCCGGCTCCATCTATGTCGGGAGCCCAACCCCTCTCGCACCACCAGCCCTCTACTCAGGATTGAGGTATGGATACCGGGCACACCCGCCCTAGAACTCTGATTCCCACACCGTCACTGGAGATTGTGGAAGTGGAGGTGGGCTCGGCTGAGGAGATGGAAAGCACCCCGCAGGCTCGTGTGATCTCTCCGGCCCTTTTGGTCTCGAGATCAGAATTGCTCCAGGACTCCGCCACTGCGATGCGAGGAGGTCAGCATGAACCTCTCCTTCAGGATGAACCCCAGCCTTCGACTTCCAGGGTCCGAGAGGATGAGGAGGCATATGGTGCCTACGAGCTGGCCAAATCGGCCTTTACTACACCGCTGATTCTGCCTTTGACTTCTGCCGCAGATGAACAGATTTTTCGTCTCACTTCTGAGGCTGCTACCCTACACTCCGTGGCTTTATCCCCTCCCCGCTTGTCCTTTCATGGCCGGGATAAAGGGACCTTGCTTGCTCGGGAGCCATTGAAGCTGACTCTTAAGGACACGAGTTGCCAAGTGTCCCCATTCTGACCTCTGCCTCCACCGCCGCCGACTCCTCGACGCACGACATCTCTCAATGATCGACGCCGATCTGCATCTCCGACGTCCGACTTCTCCGCTTCGTCTGAGGAGTATCGACCTTATATACCGTCGCCCCAGCCTGATCTTCTGGATGAGGACTCGTCCTCTCCCACTGACGATGTGCGCTCCTTTGTGGAACAGGTGGTGCGGATGTCCCACGCCCTGGATTTAAAAAATCACGGAGAAGGAGACGGAGCCTGTTGACCCGATTTACCAGAGGATCAAGTCAAAGGCTCCCCCGACTGCCAACATCCCAGTACTGCCCTCCCTCTTAAAGCTGACGCAAAATTCATGGGAGAACCCCTCGTCCATCCCTTCCACCTCTAAGAGGATTGACAGGCTGTACAAGGTTTCTGGGGATGGTATCGACTGGTTAAGAGAACACCCGAGGCCCAACTCAGTCGTTGTGGAGGCAGCACAACCACGAAGGCAGCGTCGTGCACAGTCCACCCCTACTGATACTGAGGGCAGGAAGCTGGACATAATCGGAAAGAAGATCTATTCCGCTGCTGGACTTAGCTTCCATATTGCGAATTACTCTGCCTGTATGGGGGCTTACCAGCAGGTTCTTTGGGAACAAATGCTGCCCCTTATCCAGGACCTGCCGGAGGAACGAAAGAGGCTAGCGGAGGCTATTCAAGCTGAAGCCCAATTACGTGCGGGCCAACAGATGAACTCCGCAAGGCACATCGCTGAATGTGCAGCCAAGACAGTGGCGGGCTCCATTGCCTTACGGCGACACGCCTGGCTCCGCTCTTCGGGCCTTTCGACTCAAGCTGCTGCAACCATTGAAGACATGCCTTTCGACACCTCAGGCCTCTTTAATGCGTCGACAGATGAGAAGCTTGAGTTCACACAGAAGATGAGGACTACCGCGAGAAAATACGGTATGCCATCGACCTCAACTTCTGCTTACCGCCCCAGGCACCGTTCGGGATGGAACACATACTCATTAGGCCAACCTTACAGGAGAGAGGGTACGCCCCAATCATCTAGACGCTCCCGCTTCCAGCAGCAACCACTTTCCTCTACATTGGTGAGGAGTCAGGGCTCTGCCTCCCGGTACCGTCTGCCCTCAAAACACAGGTCCAAAGATCAAGGCAGAAAGAGATTTTAATTGTGGTTCCTTATTTTGATGTTTACATTTTCTTTTAGAATCCCCTGTTCGGAGACGGCCTGTCGTCGTTCCAGGAAGCCTGGTCCTCCATAACATCGGACCGCTGGGTGCTCCAAATTGTGTGTCAGGGCTACTGGATCGAATTTGACGAACTGCCTCCGACAGGACTCATCCGCTCCACGCCCCCCTCCCCGCCCCTGATCGAGGAGGTGCAGACCTTACTTCAGAAGGGAGCCGTCGAACCTGTACCTGCCGACCTCCGTCGCCATTGTTTCTTCTCCAGGTATTTCCTGGTACCGAAGAGGGATGGAGGTCTACGTCCCATTCTCGACCTCAGGGGACTGAACTGGTACATCATCCCGAAGAAATTCAGGATGACCACTCTTGCTCTCATCCTTCCCCTCCTTCAGCACGGAGACTGGTTTGCATCCATAGACCTCAAGGACGCTTACTTCCATGTTGGGATACATCCTGCTCACAGGAGGTTCCTAGCGTTCCAGATCGAGGACGAGACTTACCAGTTCCGTGTCCTTCCCTTCGGACTTTCCACGGCACCAAGGGTCTTCACAAAGTGCATGTCTCCAGTGGCGGCTTTCCTCAGACAACACGGGATCATCGTCTTCCCGTACATCGACGACTGGCTTCTTGTAGCGGACTCGAAGGCCGGGCTCGAGGGGAATGTGAGCTTCACCCTAGATGTGCTGCATTCCCTGGGACTTGTTGTCAACATGGACAAATCCCAACTAACCCCATCGCAGACTATCCAGTTTATCGGGGCCTGCCTGGATTCAATTTCGGCAGCAGCCTACCTTCCCGAAGACCGATTCGACACCCTACGGTCTCTGATTCTGGGATGCCGCCATTGGATCCGAGCACGGGATGTACAAGTCATCCTGGGCCACATGGCAGCAACTACATCCGTCACACCATTAGCCAGACTTCGATTCCGTCCACTTCAACATTGGTTTCTAAGCGTCTTCAACCACCTGAAAGACCTACCGGAAATGCTCTTGACAATGCCCCGCTCTGTCCAACGCTCTCTGGAGTGGTGGCTGGACCCGACCAACGTCCTGTCGGGCATTCCATTCGAGCCCCACCAACCGGATGTTTCCATCACAACGGACGCATCGTTGCAGGGGTGGGGAGCCCATCTCGGATCCCACAAGATACAAAGTGCCTGGTCCGAGGAAGAGAAGATGTTGCATATCAACATGCTGGAGCTCCTAGCAGTTCAGAAAGCTCTTCGTTCTTTCAAGGTCCTGGTTCGAAACAAGACTGTTCTCCTCCTGATGGACAACACATCGGTAATGTATTACCTAAACAAACAAGGGGGTACCAGGTCCCCCCAACTGCTCCAGCTGACACTGCACATCTGGAATTGGTGCGTACAACGGAATATCTCTCCACTCCATCCACCTTCCTGGGGAGGAGAATATTCTTGCAGACGGACTGAGCCATTCCAATTCCAACGTTCATGAGTGGATGCTCCACCGTCGCGTGTTGGCAGACATCTTCCATCGCTGGGGGACACCCTTGATAGATGTCTTCGCGTCCGTCCAGAACAGACAGTGCGTCCAGTTCTGCTCCAGGGACAGACACAAGGACTCGAGGGGAGACGCATTCCTGTTCAAATGGACCGGACCATTCCTGTACCTCTTCCCTCCGATCCCGCTGCTGACAAGAGTCGTCGCCAAGTTGCGTCGAGACTGAGCAAATGCGATCCTCGTCACGCCCTGGTGGCCTCAACAACCGTGGTTTGCCCCACTGCTGCTCCTGTCCGACAAATGTTTTCTCCATCTCCCGAGTCGACCGGACCTACTCACAATGCAACAGGGCAAAGTCAGGCATCCAGACCTCGACTCACTCCGTCTGACGGCGTGGAGGATTCGGCCATGAACCCTCGTTCTCCATACACTGCCTCTCTCTCTCCTTTACCCCGAGAGGTCCAAACTATTATTGATGCTGCTAGGAAACCTTCCACTCAGAAAGCCTACCTTTACAAGTGGAATCGTTTTGAGAAATTCCTAGCACAGAAGGGTTTGGACGTCGAATCCTGCTCGGTATCCACGGTCCTTCACTTTCTGCTTGACCTCTCCAAGGCGGGTCTCTCCGTGTCTTCCCTCCGGGGATATCTAGCCACTATCTCCGTGGAATTCCAGGCTCGAAACCGACCGTCTCCCTTCCAAGACCCGACAGTTAAACGGTTCTTGAAAGGGTACATCAACCTCCATCCTCCAGTGCGCGATCCCATCCCGACTCGGAGCCTTGAGCTTGTCCTCTCTCAGCTGGTGAGGCAACCCTTCGAGCCAATGGCGTCGACTGACCTCCGTCTACTTACCTGGAAAACTGTTTTCTTAGTTGCCATTACTCCTGCCCGTCGAGCCGGAGAACTTCGCTCTTCTTGTGCCCTTCGCTCAGACCATCCATATATCTGCTTCCACAAACACAAGGTGGTATTGAGGCCGGACATTTCCTTTTTACCCAAGGTAGTTTCGAGCTTCCACCTCAACCAACCCATTGTCCTACCCGCCCTAATGCAGGACCCAAAGGACGAATTCGAGCGCACCCTTCACGCCATGGATGTACGGAGGGCACTCACATTCTATGTACAACGTAATGCTTCGTTCCGGCAGTCACCCCAGCTCTTTGTTTCTTCTGCCGACTCCAAGAAGGGTACACCAATCTCATCGCAGCGTCTCTCGAAGTGGGTGACCTCGACCATCGCTCTCTGCTACGAACTGGCCAAGAAGCCGCTGCCCTCACGAATTCGTGGACATTCTACGAGAGCTGTCTCCACTTCAACTGCATTCCTCTCGGGGGTACCCTTGGAGCATGTTTGCCGCGCTGCGACCTGGACCTCACCATTGACATTCATTTCACATTATAGACTGGACTCTCGCTCGAGGGCCGAGGCTGCATTTGGGAAAGCAGTCCTTCTGTCCTCCATCCAATAACTGACTGTATTTATATTGATTTACCTCTGATCTTGTCCTTTTCTGTTTAAGGTACTACCTCTATGAAAGTTGATTAACTTGATATTTGCGGAATGTGCAATATATATATATATGTAGAATGGGTACTAGGGAATATGGATGAGATATAAAGAAATCCCTTTCAACTTAGATGTGACAGGCATAAATCTGCGGATGTGCATGACATACCCTCCTCCAGTGAGGAAGCTTGCTAATCTACCCAACTGTGTGATTCACAGAGACCACGAAGAAGATGGACAGGTTGCTTACCTGTGACCATAGATCTTCGAGTGGTCTTCTGTGAATTCACACAGACCCGCCCATCCTCCCCTCTATGTCCTGCTATACTTTATGTGCTTAATGTTCCTGATGCTGCTTACTGCGGCGTCATTTTAGGAACTGAGGGGATTTAGGCGGGAAGCCCTTTATAAGGGACCGTTAGGATGGGCGGAGCTACCGCCAAAAATGTATCAATGCACATTCTGCCTAGCGATTCCAGAAGGTTCCGAATGCACTGCACAGGCGCAGGAATAAACCCAACTGTGTGAATTCACAGAAGACCACTCGAAGATCTATGGTTACAGGTAAGCAACCTGTCCATCTTCTTCGTGGTCTCTGTGAATCCACACAGTGGATTACTCCTGTGCCTACGCAGAGCCCTCGGAACCATCTAGAATCGCTAGGCAGAACTGACTGCAACATTTTGGTGGTAACTCTGCCCATTCCTAACGGTCCCTATACAGGCGCTCCTGCCTAAATCCCCTCAGTTCCTTTCGTCTGCTGTGCAAGCAGCTCATTAGGAACCGTTATCGCTAGTGCTTTTCTCTCAGTGGTGTTTTCTCTCGGAATTTGACTCGGACTGTATCTTGACTATGATTTGGATCTTGATTTTGACTTTTCTCTCACTGTGTTGACCTGGACTGTGTTTGACGACTCTGCGTTTTGGCTTGAATTTGGCGCTTGGATCCTCGACTTGTACAGGTTTGACCCCTCTTACTATGACCTCAAAATTGGTGGGATTTAAATGGTGCTCCATCTGCCAGGCAAAACTACCTGCCTCCGACAGGCTCTCCAAATGTCTCATTTACCTTGGGGAGGCATATAATGTCCACAGCTTCACGCCACAAGCCCGTAAACAATGCCTGTCAAGACTGAAGTCCTTCCTATATGAAAAGACACTATGAGAGACCCCGTCAAACCCCCGACATCGAGTCAGGACTGACCCTCGACATCGACAACCAGCCGGGATCGTACCGCCTCCACCTCCTCTAATGACAAGGCTAAGAAGAAGGTCAAACATGCTTCCCCTAGAGACAGGACCCCTTCCTCATCTATACCGGCCTCTGCCCCGATACCGATGGGTGCATCACAATTCCTGGCCACAACTCCTTTGACCTCGACAGCCCAATATGCTTCTCCACAGCCTCCTCTCCAAGTTGTCGAAGGCCCCTCGGCCACTCTCGAACTCTAGGAATGGCACCAGACATCAGGTCATACCTCATTTGAGGTGGTTCAACTAGAGGAGGGTGAGCTCTATGAAGAGGAGCCAGTACAGATCCAAGCACGTGCTGACTCCCCGGCCCTGATTGTGTCCTGAGAGGAACTTTTCAGCTCGGACGCAGTCGTAATCAACGTCGATTCATCCCCCCAGGTAGCCGTTGCTGCGGGTCATACTCCGATGCCTTCTCCAACCCATACAGTATTGGAGGTTGAGCATGCATATGGGGTCAAGCACACGTATGGAGCCTTCGATGCTGCATGTGCTGCACTAGAGTCTGGATCCTGCTCTTCATTTAGAGCTCAGGGTTTTACCATGCAGCACCAACCGTCTCTGGAGACCGAGGACCTGCTCCAACGGAGGGCTTACCACTTCCCTCTGCGCCTATCATTCCACACTCTGGACTGATCCCGCTCTGACTGGAGCACTCCTCGAAGACCCCTCCTGGTCAAAACCGGTAGCCAGGTTGATACTGGAAGCTGTCCGCAAGGGCCCTGTCCAGTCGACACTGGAAGTCAGGTTTCTCCGGATCGCCATGACCAAAGACCTCTGCCTCCCTTGTCTCCACCACCTCCTGCTCATGCCTCGCCACTTCGCCAGGACCCTTGGACTTTGTCCCCGGCCAGCCACAGTCTGTCTCCGTCTTCAGATTCTTCCCTGGACTCGTCGAGCTCCTCCTTTCCGTATTTTCCCAGGGCACCCTCACTGCCTCCAGAACTATTGGATGAGGATTCCTTGTCACCTACAGGCGACATATGGGCCTTCTCGGAGCAGATGGTGAGAATGGTCCATGCATTGGAGCTCAAGCTGGTGGAAAAGGATTCTGACCCTCTGGACCCCATTTATCGATGGCTCAAGTCAAAGGCCCTGCCCCTGGCCAAACTGCCAGTGCTGCCGTCCCTACTGAAGATGACCCAAGGCAGTTGGGAGAACCCTTCCTCCATACCATCCACATCTAAGAGGATAGACCGCCTCTATAGGGTGTCGGGGGACAACATTGGATGGCTCCATGAGCATCCACAATCTTAACTCCTTTGTGATGGAGGCATCCCAGCACCACCATCAGCGCTGACCTCAGGCCAGCTCAGCAGACCCCGAAGGCCGTAAGATTGACATAATCAGCAAGAAAATCTACATGGTGGCTGGCCTGAGTTTTCGCATTGCGAATTACACGGCCTGCATGGGGGCCTACCAACAGGTCCTTTGGGAACGGTTCAGACCCTTGATCCAACACCTTCCTGAGGAGCATCGCCGCATGGCCGAGGCCATCCAGCACAAAGCCCAGTCATTAGCAGGCCAGCAGATGAATTCTGCCCAGCATGTAGCCAACTGTGCGGCAAAAACTATCACTGGATCTGTAGCCCTTTGTTGACATGCATGGTTGCATTCATCAGGACTCGCCCCTCAAGCCACCTCCACCATCGAGGACTTGGCCTTCGACCACTCGAGTCTTTTCAACTCCGCTACAGACAAGAAGCTCAAGTTTACCCAAAAGATGCGGTCAACAGCTAGAAAGTATGTTATGCCCTCCTCCACTGCCTACCGCTCCAAGGGGCACCCCTCCTGGCAACAGTACTACCCTTCTTCTGCCCGAAGAGGCTATGGTCAACAGGTCTCAAGATGGTCTCGGTAGTAGCAGCAACCCCTGGTCACCCCTTCAGTGAGGAGCCAGTCCTCCACCTCTCGCTTCCGCCCATCCACGAAGCAGAGGTCTAAGGACCAGGGCAAAAGAAGGTTCTGAATCATGGGCTATCTGAATTCTTCTGTTCTTCCTTTCTAGACTCCACTCTTTGGTTGTCGCCTGTCTCTGTTCCTACCCAACTGGTCGGCAATAACATCAGACCTTTGGGTACTTCGCATCGTCCAGGACTGGTACTGGATAGAGTTGGAAAAACTTCCACCGACAGGCCACATCCGGACAACACCGCCATCCCCTCCCCTCCTCAAGGAGGTTCGAACACTGCTCCAGAAGGGTGCCATCGAGCACGTGCCTCCGTCTCATTGACACCTCTGCTTCTTCTCCAGGTACTTCCTAGAAACCAAACAGGGAGGTGGACTTTGACCAATCCTGGACCTCCGAGGAATGAACTTCTTTATAACTCTGAAGTTCAGAATGGTGACTCTGGGGACACTTATGCCTCTTCTTCAATGAGGTGACTGGTTTGCATCCATCAATCTCAAGGATGCATACTTCCACATCAGCATCCACCCCGACCATAGGCGGTTCCTAGCCTTCCAGATCGAGGACAAGCCCTTCCAGTTCTGCGTGCTCCCTTTCGGCCTTTCTACGGCTCCAAGAGTGTTCACCAAGTGCATGGCACCAGTTCAGCCTTCCTACGGCAGCGGGGTGTCATCATCTTCCCCTACATCAACGACTGGTTGATAGCAGCACAGACTCAACACCAACTGATCCTCGATGTCGAGTTCATGATGGACTTATTAACATCACTCGGACTGATTGTGAACACCGAGAAGTCACATCTTCAGCCCACTCGTTCTCTGCAGTTTATAGGGGCGTGCCTGGATTCAACATCGGTGGCCGCCCGTCTGCCTACAGACCGCTTCACCTCTCTCTGAGCCGCCGTCCATCACTGCCGACGATCCTGGAGAGTATCTGCACTGTCGGTACAGACCCTCCTCAGCCATATGTCAGCCACAACCTCTGTCACCCAGTTCACCGGACTTAGGATGCGACCTCTCCAATCTTGGTTTCTAAGTGTCTTCGACCTCCCTACGGGATCCTCCCGGGACCCTCCTCACAATGCCTCGAGTGATTCAACGCTCCCTCGAATGGTGGCTGAACCCTCAGATGGTACTGTCAGGCATGCCATTCGAGCCTCCGCAACCACATGTCTCCCTCATGACAGACGCCTCGATGTTTGGTTGGGGAGCTCATCTCAACGACTGCTCCGTACAAGTAGTGTGGTCCACCGGAGAGAGGACACTCCACATCAACATACTGGAGCTCCTTGCAGTCAAGAAAGCCCTCAGAGCCTTCAAACTTTCAGTAGCAGGTCGTGTGGTCCTGGTGGTGACAGACAACACCATGGTAATGTACTACCTCAACAAACAATGGAGTACCCGATCCCCATTGCTCCTCTCCCTCACCATGGAAATCTGGGATTGGTGCATCGAGAGGAACATCCTTCTTCAGTCCATCCATCTTCCAGGAGAGGAGAACATTCTTGCAGATGAACTGAGCAGTTCCACTTCCTCCATCACAAATGGAGTCTGCATCGATCGGTGGCTCGAAGCCTGTTCCGACGATGGGGCACCCCATCCATTGACCTGTTTGTGACATCCAGCAACATCAGTACCGCTTCTTCTGCTCCTGGGCTTGGGCTCGAGGGACAAAAGGCGATGCATTCCTCTTCTAGTGAACCGGCCCTCTCCTGTACCTATTCCCGCCGTTCCCGCTTGTCACTCGAGTGGTGGCCAAGCTATGTCGGGATCGATCAAATGCGATCCTCATCACACCGTGGTGGCCTCACCAGGCCTGGTTTGCCCCCCTTCTTCGGCTGGCCAATCGTCGTTTCCTCCACCTTCCACACCATCCAGACCTCCTCACTCTCCGAGCCAGCAAGGTCAGGCACCCGGATCTGGAGATGCTTCGGCTGACAGCGTGGCGAATCAAGCCATGAGAACTCCATTGGTACCAGACGGACTCTCAGTCCCTCCGCTGCCACCAGATGTACAGGCCGTCATCGATGCTGCTCTTCGACTGTCGACGCGGCGATCTACTCCTACAAGTGGAAGCGGTTCAAATCCAACTGTCATACCTCAACATCCCCAAGGACTCTGTCTCAACACCGATGGTCCTCCGGTTTCTACTGCACCTCTCCAGTTCGGGACTCTCGATCTCCTCCATTCAGGGCTACCTGGCGGCGATCTCCATGGACCTACAGGCACGAGGCAGGCCCTCGCCCTTCAAAGACCCAGTTGTGAAGAAGTTCCTCAAGGGATACACCAACCTGCACCCTCCAGTGGTTGAGCCCACTCCAGCTTGGAGCCTTGAACTGGTATTGTCACAGCTCATGCAGAAGCCTTTTGAACCCATGGCCACCACCGACTTGAGACACTTGTCTTGGAAAACTGCATTCCTGGTAGCCATCACATCAGCACGACAGGCTGGTGAGCTCTGCGCCCTCTGGTCCGACGCACCTTACCTTGTCTTCCACAAACATAAGGTAGTGCTGAAACCTGATCTTTCCTCTCTTCCCAAAGTTGTTACCAGCTTTCACTTGAATCAGTCCATTGTACTACCTGCATTGATGTAGGATCCCAAGGATGATTTTGAATGAGCCTTGCACACCTTGGATGCCAGGAGAGCGCTGGCCTTCTATGTGCAACAAACAGCTCAGCACCGGAAATCTCCCAGACTTTTTGTCTCTTATGCTGCGACCAGACTGGGAACTCCCATCTCTCCACAGAGAGTGTCCAAGTGGGTCGTTTCTTCTATATCCCTATGCTAAGAACTCGCCTGGAAGCCCCTGCCTTCTCGGGTTCGAGGACACTCCACGAGATCTGTGTCCACCTCAGCTGCCTTCCTCTCAGGGATACCCTTGGAGGATGTGTGTAAAGCAGCCACCTGGTCTACACCGTTGACTTTCATTTCCCACTATAGACTGGACACTCAGTCCCATAACAAGGCAGCCTTTGGGAGGGTGGTATTGCTCTCCACCATTCATTGATTGACTCATGACTCATGTTTTATGATATGAATACGTGCCTCTTATGTTAAGTGCTTCTTTCCAGTGGTAACTGTTTAAGAAATGTGCTTCTGCGGTAACAGTTTAAGAAAAGTGCCTATGCAGCTTCATGCTCCTAGGGCTTATGATAAATAATTATATTGGTTTAGAGGACCTGTCTCATTGGCTTAACTGTCCTTGTCAAATCTCTTAGCATGACACCCTCCTCCTACGGGTAAAGCTTGCTAATCTACCCACTGTGTGGATTCACAGAGACCACAAAGAAGATGGACAAGTTGCTTATCTGTAACCATAGATCTTCGAGTGGTCTCTGTGAATTCACACAGACCCGCCCATCCTCCCCTCTGTGTCCTGCTATGATATATATGCTTAATGTTCCTGATGCTGCTCTTTGCGGCGTCCTTTATGGAACTGAGGGGATTTAGGCGGGAGTGCCTATATAGGGACTGTTAGGAATGGGCGAAATTACCATCAAAATGTTGCAAAGTCAGTTGTGCCTAGTGATTCTAGATGGTTCCGAGGGCTCTGCACAGGCGCAGGAGTAACCCATTGTGTGAATTCACAGAAGACCATTCAAAGATCTATGGTTACAGGTAAGCAACCTGTCCATTTCTGCTGCTCTGCATGCCAGCAGCTTTCAACAGGAAGAATGTGGTGGGGAGGTCTTTCAGACTGGGAAGGTTTTGGAAATGAAGCTGGGGGATCATGGTTGCATGAAAGAAACTGAAGTGAGTGGCTGGAGGCTTTGGCAGGGTAGGAGAAATTCAGAAGAAAGAGGAAACTGAAGAATGGGACGGAGAGGTCTTTCAGCCAGGAAAGGGCTTACAAATGAAGCTGGATGATCCTGGTTGCATGGAAAAAACCAAAGTGGGTGGCTGGAGGCTTTGGTAGGACAAGAAATAATAGGGCAAAGAAGGAACAAAAGGAGCAGAGTGAAGAGGTCATGCTACTTAAGCAGCAGCTACAAACTTGTAAGTAATCAAATCTGTGACAGTGAAACGCACAAATATGGTGGGCCAACTAGTTTTAAAATACTGTACTGAAAAAAATATTACCTAGATCCACTCCAGAGCTAACAATTTTTTTTTGTGTGACAGATGGGAGTGGAGAGAAATAAGCACAGTTTAAAAGCAACTTTTTCTGGGAGTTTTTGTTCCTCAGAAAACATTTGAAAGTACGACCTATTTTAAGTGGTTGTACGTATGCATTAAATGCATGGTGAAATACAAGAACAACGGTCAGCTTACCTGTTCTCTTCTTCCATAGAGAGTACGTTTTGTATAAACTGATGCCTACGCATCTCTGTTTATATGCAAACACATTTTACACACTGTGTTTTTTTCTTAACAGTTGGGTTATATTGGTAGAGTCAAGTTACATGTTGACATCAGTGCAAACAAAATGGTGAAAAGGGCCAAGCGGCCTAAGGCTTGGTTTCACATTCTACTGCAATTGTACACCAAAACACAGTGGAAATGAGTCATTAATTCTGCTACCTTGAGCAACATATTTCTCTCTCTTTGCTGAAAAGAATAGCAGTGTGTATGCAGTTTGGTGATGACATGACAGTTACATTAAGAGTTAAGACCAAAAATTGATCACTCTGGAGGACTGGTTCAAAGGAGTTACAAATTAACTTTCCTTTTTAATTACCTTGAAGTCAGAATGTGCTTGAACTCCAGTTTAATTTGTTTTCACTCTGTGTACCTGTTTGTTTTTGATTAGGTTTGTGCGCATATCGTACAGGCTATCCGAATGGAAGCCACTCGTGTACGTGAAGAATGGGAACATGCCATTTCTAGCAAGGAGAATGCTAACTCTCAGCCCAGTGATGAAGATGCATCATCTGATGCCTATTGCTTTGAGCTGCTCTCCATGGTGCTGGCACTGAGTGGTTCTAACGTTGGGCGTCAGTACTTGGCTCAGCAACTGACTTTGCTTCAGGATCTCTTCTCGTTGCTACATACTGCTTCTCCCAGGGTGCAAAGGCAGGTTAGTTCAGAGGAAAGCCATATTTTATTTAAAAAAGCACCACAGTCAAATTTAAGTAGTTCTAGTCTACAGTTAAAGTTATTAGCATAAAGTTAAAGTCAGGCTTAATAGATAAGTTAAATATAACAGTAAAAAAGTTAGCTAACTTCTTGGATGCTTCTTCTAGGTAACATCCTTACTGAGGCGTGTGCTGCCAGAAGTCACTCCTAGTCGCTTGGCTAGTATCATAGGGGTCAAGGCACTACCCCCAGCAGATATAAGTGATATCATTCATTCAACTGAAAAGGGAGATTGGAATAAACTGGGTATCTTGGACATGTTTCTAGGATGTATTGCCAAAGCACTCACTGTACAGCTAAAGGCCAAAGGAACTACTATAGCTGGTACAGCTGGTACTGCAGCTGGCAAAGGAGTAACTACAGTTACATTGCCAATGATTTTCAATTCCAGGTTAGTAGAAATTGTATTGTTTTAATATTTTACACTTGAAGTACAATTTTATTTTTTATTAAACAGTAAAACAAAAATGTTTTTCAGGTTCCCCTTTAAAAATAACATTTGTACAAGCTGTTTTTGAAGTGTCTAAAATACATTTTACTTTCAATGGTACTTTAATTTGTTCCTTGATTCTGGTTATATTTTCTCTTTCTAGTTATCTGAGACGAGGTGAAAGCCATTGGTGGATGAAAGGCTCAACCCCAACACAGATTTCGGAGATCATTATTAAGCTCATAAAAGACATGGCAGCTGTAAGCTTTCAACATCTTACTGTCTTTTGTACTTTGAACACTGAGGGATATTGAACACAAAGAGATATTTTCTTTGTGAATGAGATGAGATTGTGAAATAAAGAAATCAGAAGCCATTATATTCTGCACTGAACATTTTGGAATCTAACCACCTTCAGATATATTATTTATTTAATAAATAACTGTGGAATGTGCCTGGTGGATACTCACTTAATAAAATTGGTGGCTAAGAATTAACCTGTTGTTTTTTTGCCAGTGGAGGGAGATAGATATAAAGGTAGATGATAGAATAATACTGCCATCAGTCAAGACATTAACTCTTCTGTGCATCTCCATTGCTTGGAGAAAGGAAGAGCCAGTTTTGCAGGCTGTGCCTCTGTGCCAAATTGGTCTATGAACCCTTCTCTCTTCTGTACAAGATGACATTTTAATCAAACATTACAGACAGAATCATCCCTGTTTCAGTTACCTACTAAGCAGTGTTTGTGGAGCTATACTAGCTTGTCTTGCCTTTTGCAAACTTTCAAAAAAGGAAACTCGCAAAGTATTTTTTTCCCCTGCTTCTACATTTTCCTGTCTCTGCTGCTTTGGTGCCTTTTTTTGCTTTCCCAGGGTTTTTTCCCCAAGGTATCATAGCAAATCAGAGATCACGTAGAGAATGTGATTCTGCCACAGCACTACATAGTCTGCTGAATTTAGCTACATGGCAACATCACTAAAAGAAAACAAAGTTGAACTTTTGTCACCAGTTTAATTAGTAGGAGGAAGGGAGAAAAATGTCCCCATGGCTAAAGTAGTTATGCTGCTTAAATAGCCAGGATGCTCCCTGTCTTGCTGTGCAACAGCTTTACTGCAGTGCAGTGTAGCCTACCAATGCACAGAATAGGCTAAATGTATGCTCAGTTGCCCACTTACCCCATTGCCATTGTGTCCAGTCGGCCCTCAACTTTTGCGGGGGTTAGGGGTGCAGGATCCTCATGAAGGTGGAAAAACACAAATATTTTAATTCCCCCATCCCAAAATGATACACATGCTACAAACTCTGTTGCTGCAAAAATCTCCACCTCACTCTCAGGCCACCTCTGCTGCACCTGCATCGCCAGTCTCCAAGCTTCAGTGTCGCTCTTCTCCTCTTGAGAAGGAAGATGATATTAAGGAGATTTTTTCAGCAGCTGTGGCAAGGCTGGGCTGGAAGTGGCAGCAGAGGCAACAGCTCGTCCTCCTTGCCCTCCTCCTCCTCTCCATCTCCTTTCCCACCAACAACCCTGGCCCGTACCTCCCTTTCTGGCCTTGGCACCACAACGTCTCCATCTTGTTTCCAAGCCACCTTCACCATTCGTCTCCAAGCCTTCCACCCTCTGCCTCCTCCCCACCACCCAGAGGTGTGTGCTACAGCTGTGGCTACTGCAAAAATCTTCAGTGCCATCATTCTAGGAGGCATGGGGGGACGACTTGTAGACTAACAGTGGAGGTGATGGAGGTGTGATAGAGGTGGCCTGGAAGTGAGGCGGTGGTGTTGTGGTACCAAGCTGGAAAGGCAAATATGGGCTGGGGCTGTTGGCGAGAAAGGAGATGGAGAGAAGGAGAATGACAAGCCACTACCACCACAAAAGTCTCCTTTAGTATAATATTTCTTCCCTTCCTTTTCCTCAAGAGGAGGATGATACTGAAGAAGATTTCTACAGTGTCATCATCCTAGGAGATGCACAGAAGAAGACTTGGAGACCGGCAGCGAAGGCAGCTACAAACTCACGAATAATCAAATCTGCAGCTATAAAATGCATGGAAGTTAAAGGCTAACTATAATGTGGTTGCCCCAAATTAATGAGGGCTGTATCAAAGGGCTTCTTTCTAGAACTTCAAGGATAATTACTACACAAATGGTTTATCCTCAGAGAGAACATCCTTTGTTTCCCTTACAAGCACAACTTACAGGCAAATACATAAAACATCTTTTCTTAATCTTTAGTCTTCTGGGTGACATTTGTTTCTGTCAGCTAGGACCAGTCTGGCAACTGTTAACCAGAGGACTTTTCCATCAGCAGCCCCAAATTGTAGAATGACCTGCCAGAAAAGATCCAACGTCTGGATACCATGTCTGATGGTTTTTAAAATACGAGTGTTTAAATTATTAATTTATTGTTTTTAATATTATGCTTTTTGACAGATGTTATGCTCTTTTAACTGATTGTGTATTTCTAATTGGTATTTGTATTTTTAACTGTTACATGTCTGTCTATTGCAGTATTTGAGTCTGTTTGTTCCTTGCCTCAGTCCATAGGGAGAGGTGGGAAATAAATAAATACATTTTAAAAAATCTAATGGGATTAGAGTCAAGTTAATATAAAAGCTAATATCCAGGTTTTCATGAGTGCATGATACATTCATATTAATAAATTGATATGAATAGTCATGGCCTAAATTTTCTCTCCCATAGGGTCACTTGTCTGAGGCTTGGTCTCGTGTAACAAAAAATGCTATTGCAGAAACAATCATTGCTTTGACCAAAATGGAAGAAGAATTTAGATCACCAGTGCGGTGTATTGCAACTACTCGGGTAAGCAGTTGTTTCATCCAGTATACATTATATTTACCTCTATTTTTGAGCAGCTAGATAGGTTTGTGTTTTCTCGTCAGTTTATTTCTTTGCTGTCCTTGAGCAAGCAGGGATCAGCAGCATTGAGGCCATGATATCGAGAACTACGCAGGGCAGGGCACACTTCTAGGATGGAGGACCATCGCATCCCAAAAATAGTACTCTACGGTGAACTCGCCACAGGTCAGCGTAAGAGGGGTGCTCAAAAAAAGCGATACAAGGATTCCCTGAAACAACATCTCCGGCTTGGCCAAATTGATCACCAACAATGGTCCGCCTTGGCTTCACATTGGGAGGCATGGAGACACACTTTCCACAATGCTGCAGCTTTATTTGAGAACTCACATCAAACAAGTCTTGAAGAGAAACAACAACACAGAAAGAATCACAACCCAGAAACATCACCTCTGCTATGCTTTCTGCAACCAGACTTGTTTATCTCGGATTAGCCTTTTCAGTCATCAGTGCGCTTGCAGAAAGCGCGGGATGAGTCCTTCCTGAATCTTCATTTGCGAAGAAAAACCAGAGAGAGATAGAGAGAAAGATTTCTTTGTTTAATCTACTTAATCTGTTGTTTCCCCTCATTTCTTTATACTTCTAATTGTATTTATAAGATGTATATGTATGGTAATTTTAAGGAAAAGAAACACTGATAAGGAAAAAAGCACCCAATCATATGGCTTTGATTTTTTAATTTTTTTATTAAGAATCAAGTTAATAAAGGAGAAAAGCAAAATAATTAAATGTGCAATATCCTTGTACAGAAAAAAAATAATTGAATCAATCCCGTAGTCCAACCAAAAATGGTCAGCTTAAGATGGCTAAAGGGACGTAAATCAGAAGAAGACTGAAACTTCAGAAGACAGCTCTGAAGGAACTAGATATGATCGTCAAGTCTTTATCATTAAGCATCAAAATCAGAATCGTCTACGCCATAGTATTTCTGATTTCTATTTGTGGTTGTGAAATTTGGACGGTGAAGAAAGGTGACAAGAAGATAAATTCATTTGAAATGTGGTACTAGAGAAGAATACCAAGATACCATGGATTGCCAAAAAGACAAATAAATGAGCCTTGGAACATGTGAAGTCTGAACATTCCCTAGAAGCTGAAATGACTAAACTGACTAAACTCAGGCTATCATACTTTGGACATATCATGAGAAGACATGACTCTTTAGAAAAGACAACAATGTTCGGCAAAGTTGAAGGCAGTAATGTTTAAGAGTAATGTCCCTAGAGCTGATGCTGATCTATCATCCCCTTTCCATACCTTGAGAACACCATTTCTAATTAAGGCATTTTTAATCATAGAAATGTTTTTTTATCATGATGGCTAAACTATATTCAGTCTGACAGTTTATATTCCACTCACTTTTGTTTATTTGTTTAAAAAACAAATTAAACTATTAACCATATTGAAAACTTACATTCTAAAAAGATTTTTTAAAGTTAAACAATGCAGTTTAAAACAATACCACACTTAACAGCCCTTGGTTAAAAGCCTTCAATTCTAAAAGGCCATCTGAATAAAAAAGTCTTCACCTGACAAAGAAGGGTGGCTAGGAAGCAGCCATTCTAGCCTCCTTAGGGAGGAAGTTCCAAAGTGTAAGGGCAACCACTGAGAAGGCCCTTTCTTGTATTTCCACCAGCCATACCTGTGAAGGTGGTGGGGCTGAGAGAAGGCCTCTGCTGTGGATCTCAGAGTCCAGGCAGGCTCATATCAGGAGATACAGCCTGCCTGATTGCTTGGATCCAAGTAGTATAGTTATTTATAGGTTATAACCAGCTGTATCCCTATTCCCTGATCTGTCTTTTGACAGACCAGGAGCACTTCTGTCTTCTCTGGACTGAGCTTCAATTTGTTTGTCCTCATCCAATCCATTACTGGTGCCAGACACTGGTTTAGAGTGGAATCAGAGTTGAGTGGAAAGGAGAAATAGAGTTGGATATCAGCAGCATATTGGTGGCACTGAACCCCAAACCTCTGTATGAGCTCTCCTGATGTTTTCATGTAGATGTTGAATAGCATGGGTGACAGAACAGAGCCCTGACAGCCAAGGAGTGGAACAGAAATCCTCCAACACCACCTTCAGGGTTCACCTCTCTAGGAAAGAGGGTTCCCGGGAAGTTTTCTTCAACAAAGGCCTTACAACTGCCTCCTTTAGGCATGTTGGAATCCTGCCTTGTTGTAAGGAGGCATTGACTACTCCCTTCATCTGCTCAGCCAGTCCCCCCTAGCTTTTTTAATGAGCCATGAAGGGCAAGGATGTAGTGGACATGTGGTGGCTGTCACCTTTCCAAGGATCCTATCCACATCCTCAGGCTGTACAAATTGAAAAGAATCCATTATCACTGAACAAGCAGAGCCAAGGCTTTTTATTATTTTATTTATTTCATTTATTTCCCACCTTTCTCCCAACATGGCAGCGTATGACCTTGTAAAAACACAATACAATTAAAAAGCTTTCGATACAAAAGTTAAAACACATTTAAATCAAATTTCTGTTTAAAAATCACTAGTTAAAAATGCAGGTTAAAAGCAGTTTTTAAAAATCCATACCCCCCCCTCCCCATTAAAACCTCAGTCTGCCACATTATATTAAAAGCCAAAAGCCTCCTTAAATTTAAAAACAAGGTCTTTACCTGCCGTCAGAAAGACAACAGGAAGGGGTCCAACTGGACCTCGTATGGAAGGGAGTTCCACAGCCTGGGAGCAGCCACAGAGAAGTCTCTCCCATTTCCTCACCAGGTGTGACTGTGATGGTGGTGGGATTGAGAGAAAGCCTTCCCCTGCAGATCTTAGAGGCCTCAGAGGTTGCACCCTCTGGGACTGTATCAACTATGGCATCCAAGACACAATGGATCTGAGTGGCTTTATCTACAATGTGCCATGTAAATTCTCCACAACAGGCTGTTGGATGTTTTGCATTTACCAATACTTCCCAGGGTGCAGAATGTAACAGACCTCTGACTACTTGGAATAACTGTGCTGACTGGCTCCTTGCAGATGCAATGGTAGAATAATAATAGAAGAAAACAATAGTTTCTTGGCTGCCCACACTGTCTTGGGGAAGGCTTTCAAGTAGGCTCTAGCCCATGTTCAATCAGACTCTCTGAATCTTCTGCCAACATTACTCTAGTCTCCTCACTCCTGTCATCACTGCCAGCTCCCTGGTAAACCATGAGCGGAGATACTCAGGAACAATTGTGTCCTGGCCATTTCCCCCTTCCAGGAGTCCACTAGACTGGTAGATTTATCTCTTATTACAGGTTTAGCTTTTATTTTTATTTTTATTTTACAAATATTTGCTTCTCATCTTTGCCCCTCAACTGATCTGCTATTTCGATATGGTAAGTTTCAGAAATCAATGTGGCTGTTCCTCTCACCTGGGCCATTACTTCTGAGTTAAACTGAGTCCGCAAATAAGATTGTGGCATTACCTTTTTACTTCTTTTCTTCATGTTTCCTGTGGAAACAGAATATTTGGTTTACAATTTTTAATCAACTGCCATACTCTATAACTTTTAGCTGGTGAGCCAAACCTATTTACATTTAAAGATACAGTGTACGATTATCCATTTTTAAAGTAGTACTTATGTGATCCTACTATTCTGTGAGATATACACAGTATATTTTCTAACGATAAAGTACAATTTGAATTACTTGACAGTGAATAATTAGCAACAATTCTTCCATACCCTTCCTTCATCCCTCCTCATTGGGAACACTGATATTTGAAAAAAGGAGATAACACATTTATCGCAGAGAAGAATAAAACATCTGCATTGTAATACTATGTTTAAAATAAGGTATCTTATGTTGGTGTGAGTTACAAAATATGCTAGCTATTTGCTATGTGTTATTGGAGCATTTCATATAGTAAAACAGACAGTCCACTGCCATCTTAAGTGTTATCCAAATTGTTTAATATATCAACCTTTCTGCTGCTGTATTTGATGTTAGAAGACAAAACTTGCTGTCTGAGGTATATGAAGTATTGTATATAAGCTGCCAAGATAAAAAGATTAATGTGGCCTAACATGCTGCTAAAAATGTGTAATCTTCCCATCTTTTCAACAGCTCTGGCTAGCTCTTGCATCTCTTTGTGTGCTTGATCAGGACCATGTAGACAGACTTTCCTCTGGAAGATGGATGGGAAAAGATGGACAGCAAAAACAGATGGTGAGGAATGAATGGAAATAAATCTCAAATCATTTTCTTTTCAAGCTTTTGATTTAACGCAACCAAACTTTCAGAATTTGCCCTTCCCGATCCACAGCTTTCCATTTTAGAGTTATGAAGAATACTAAACTAAAGATATCATGATAGACTAAATATATAAATTGTTGGAGACATTTCTAAAGATAGATTAGAACTGCAAGTATTGTACTGATAGTTTAAGAATGTTTTGCTGAAAATATTGATGAATATGTGCCTCAGTATCAAGAATTCTTAAATCTCTAGAAATGCATAAATTGATATTCTGTTTAGCAGCAAAAAAAATTTTGAAGAACTACAAGTGCATCCCTACTTTATCCATAGGTTTTGTAATATTTCTGTAATAGTTGTGTTTTGCTTCATATCTCTGCTACTGCCTACCAACTTTTTCAATAGATTCAGCCACTTGTTCATTACAGAGTGGATCTGACTGCATTTCTTAGAGAAGAGATTAATTTCTAAACTTTCTATTTGATTTTTAAAGCATTTTTAATTGGGTTAAATTACCTTTTTTAACAGTTGACTTAGCTTAAGAAACTTACTTCTTAATGTTTGGTCAGATATGATATATCAACTGAGCCGCAAGTACTTCACCACCTTTAAAGATTATTAATACCTTTTTTTAAAAAAACAATAAAAAATAAAGCCAATCAGAGATCTTTTTTTGTAAGGAGACAGTGAAGCCTGATGAGTACACTGACATGTCCATCCAAATCTTTCATGGTCCATAGAGTTTCCCCTGTAGATGCTCCTCAGCAGACAAATTGATGTTGAAACAATTCTTGAAAACAGAAATTGGACAATTGCTGTTCTGGTGTCCAGTACATTACAGGCTGGCCATATCTCTGTCGCAAGATCTCCAGTCTACCCCACCCATTATATTTTTAAAAGTAAATTATTCAGGTAATGTTTTAATAGTTCAAGCATTCTTAGGTATGCAAAGGAATGTAATAACACCTTAGAGACGTAGTGATCCAGATTAACATGGCTATGTCTTTGAATTCTTAGATATGTCACTTTATATCTTTAAAAATATATTTCATGCTGAGAAATAAGTAGCGTTTAACAATACAAAAATTATTACATTTTTTCTGAAAAGAAAAGAAAGCTTTACATTGAATTTTCCCTGTTTTCTTTTCTCAGCCCATGTGTGATAACCATGATGATGGAGAAACAGCTGCTATCATCCTGTGTAATGTCTGTGGCAATCTCTGTACAGATTGTGATAGGTTCCTTCATCTTCATCGGCGAACAAAGTCTCACCAGAGACAGGTGGGGAAAAGTTGTTTCTAAAAGGCAAACACAATATGTATAAAAGTAACCATATCTTTGAGTAACCTAAGTTATCCAGTTCTGTAGACTTAATATGTGTTTGGCCAAACTTGGCAGGTGTTCAAAGAGGAGGAAGAAGCTATTAAGGTTGATCTTCATGAAGGCTGTGGTAGGACCAAACTGTTTTGGCTGATGGCACTAGCAGATTCCAAAACTATGAAGGCAATGGTGGAGTTCAGAGAACAAACCGGTGAGACGTATTTACATTTATTTTTCAGTCTGATCATGGGGGAGAGGAGAAAATATTAACCATTGTCCCACTAGTCTATAAATTACATACAGGTTATGTATTAAGTAGCAAACAGCAGATTTTGAGTACAGACAGTATTATCTTCAAGTACAGACAGTATTAGCTTGCTCAAGCAAGAAGCAGTTTCACATAAAACAAACAGACTGCTAAACACTCAATTTGACTCAAGTACTAATTGAGTGAGCAGATATAAATTTTATGGGAGTAGCACAGTCCTCTAACTTTTTGTTTGTTTGTTTGCTCATACAAACAGAACAATTCAATTCCCTAAGAATTTCAGCTCTCGGGTATTCTTCACTTAAATTTGGGTTCTAAGTCATGTATGTATGAGCCTAATCTGGCACATGAAGGTTCCCTGTGTGCCCTGCAGAGCATCATGCCATATCTCCCACCACTTGCTGCCAAGGTGGGACAAAAAGCAGCATGCTAAGGAGAATCTCCCTTATCAACAAATAGTGATCAAAAACATCGGGAGATTCCACTGTGCTCCATGTGCTAAACAAATTATTTTCTTCATGCTGAGAGGATTACAAAACTCCATGCTTCTGTATATTTACAGAAATTTGAAGTGATTAGAACCTAGTGACATCTGCTGCAAAGTCAGGCTTGGGGGGATTGGGTCCAAACCCCAAATATCATTTGGCCAAGATGATTCATTCTAGGGAAGTCCAGTACCTAAGACCAGGTTCAGGTTCTACCACCTGTTGTTAAAAATGATCCCAGGTCACAATGTCCTCTACTTGAACCTTATGAAGCCACTGCTGGTAATCCATATACTGAACTACATGAACTGATTACCTGAATCCATATAAGGAAGAGTCATGTAGTCATCCAGGGAATTTCTTTGCTTTGTAATGGCTAGCTACACTTGGTAGATGGAGTGACATTTGCCTGTTAGATCCATTTCTCTGCTTGTAAAATGTTTTAACATTTGCCTGATAAATACTAATGAGATCAGCTAACATTCTTTAAAATTTGAGGAGAGTTCTGATCCTCCCATTCCTCTGTTAACCTAGGCAAACCCACCACAAGCAGTTCTGAAGCATGTCGTTTCTGTGGCTGCCGAAATGGAACAGAATTATCAGCAGTGGGCAGTGTCTGTTCTGATGCTGATTGTCAGGTTTGTATATATTAAATACTAGAATCATTCAACTCCATTACAGGATTCTGTGAAGCAAGTTATTTATAAATAAATAAAATATTTTGTTCTGTCACTCAGCTACAGGATACATGAAAGCATGCAAGGGAAAACCACAAAGCCACTTGCTTCATAACCAATGTGTGGGTGGGTACATGGATGATTTGTAACAGAGTAGACTACTGACTTTGCTACATGTGTGCCAAGGATAAACTTGAGGTGAGGGCAAAATGTAGCACCAAATCAAAAAAATAGTATTCCCATGACTTCTCTGCTCCAGTCCAACCCCCCAGCCAGTTCTGACTCTACTTTGAAAGAATTGGGCTGCCAAATTTTTCTTACAATGTATAGTTGATTCCAAACAGCCAAAGGTTTAGTCTTTCACTTATTTGGTAAGGGAAGCTGTGCATTTGGATAAATGATTTTCCCCAGATTTTTTTAAGACACGAAGAGCATGAAGGCTTGAGTTCAGTAGTTGGCAATAAAATAATTTCTAATGACTGATTTGTACAGTACACTTATTGCACAAAGAAGTTCTCCATTTCCTTTAATGGAAAATGTTAACGTGTAGGTGAGCATTTATTAAATTGTTTCTCTTGTAATGTATCTCACTGTATACTGTCATCCTTTTGTGTTACAACTCTTAAGTAACACTGAAGCCTGCTAGTGCGAGAGGACTCAGACAGGTTCAGTTATTCAATGTTCCTTCTCATCTTGCTTTTCTCCAGTTTTCTTGTTTACTCTGTAGCTATCAGACACTGATCTCCCTCCTTTTGTCCTCTATTAACTGAAATCTCTATTTCTGGAAATGGAGAGGAGATTGCTGTCTTTGTAAAGCAGAAAAGTCTGCATGAGAATAACTGCTACTTATCTGCTAAGCATATTACCAGACATTATCATGTCTTTTAAGTACTTAGTGACCCTTACAATGCTAGTTTGTGACTGTCTTTCATAGGAATATGCTAAGATAGCTTGCAGTAAGACACATCCTTGTGGTCACCCTTGTGGAGGTGTCAAGAATGAAGAGCACTGCTTACCCTGTTTGCATGGCTGTGATAAGAGCACCACCACCCTTAAACAAGATGCAGATGACATGTGTATGATCTGTTTTACAGAAGCACTTTCAGCAGCACCAGCTATTCAGGTATGAGTTTTATCTTTCATATATGAAATCTCTAAAGTGTTAATTGTCAAGAATTTACAATGAATTAGTGGGGAGGAATACAGTAAAATCATTTAATGCCAGCATGCAAGCTATATGAGTTTTATATACTGTATACTTGCTTTGTGGTTCCTTTTCTGGGGTATAAGTACTAAGTCCACAGAGCACAACCAAAGTTTTCTTGGTTCCAGTCTGCATTTGTTGTCTTTAATTTCTGGTAGATAGCCTTATTGCTATCCACCAGAAATTGGTTCACTCATTGTTGAAATCTATCATAGTGCTTGTGAACAGCAGCTACAGGCCAACCTTGTCAACCTGGCAAGGTAGACTGCCATCATTCCTCTATCCACTCAGCCTGGGCCAGTAGAATCTGAGACCTTGTAGGATGTGACTAAGCTCCAAGACAACAAGGGGCTGAATAAAATAGGTGGGTACTTGATTCAGTACTGAACCTGTCTGGAATGAACAGACACAAGGTGGGCTGATTTAATGAAATTTTGTTGATTAATTGAAGAGTTGGGAACAGAAGATCATAAAACAATAAGAATAATAAGTGTAATAGTGGGAATAGCATAAGTAAAAATAAGAAAGCTAATCTAACCTAGCAGTATATACCAGTGGCATGGATCTCATGGAACAGCAGCAAGAAGCTGTGAGTTGAAGGTTGTGTCTCAGAGTTCAGCTTTTATATTCTGTATGCATTGCAATCCAGAAGTTTTCAGAGAACCCATCACAGCCCAAACATGACTTCCAAGCACTTGATATATATGCTGAGTTTTTCACAAGAGATAATTACTTAATTAGTGAAGGCCAGTTTGTTAATTTTGAAGCTCCTAAAGTACTGACAATGCACATATCCAGACCATTACTTTAATTCATCTACCTGTATATTCCGGCATATAAGATGACTGGGCATATAAGAACCCCCCCCCCCAATTTTTAAGTTAAAATATAGAGTTTGCCCCCCACCAGCCAGCCAGCCAGCTCTGGTTTTAAATTCTAAGTTTATCTTCACAATTTTTTGTATTATTTCTCTAATTTTTAACCAGTACCGATGAATTTTCTTGCATTTCCACAAATATGAACAAAAGTCCCGACCTGTCTTTTACACCTCCAACATTTATTATTTACGTTTTTATATATTTTTGCTAATTTATTCAGGGTCATGTACCATTTGTACATCATTTTATAAAAGTTTTCCTGCAGATCATAACAACATGTAACTTTTATATCTTTTTTTCCACATTAATTCCCATTTTTCTAATTGTATATTATGTCCAATATATTTCACCCAATCAATCATACAGTTTTTTATTTGTTCATCTTCTGTATTATAGAATCATAGAATCATAGAATCATAGAATTGCAGAGTTGGAAGAGACCACGAGGGCCATCCAGTCCAACCCCCCTGCCACGCAGGAAATCACAATCAAAGCATCCCCGACAGATGGCCATCCAGCCTCTGTTTAAAGACCTCCAAGGAAGGAGACCCCACCACGCTCCGAGGGAGTGTGTTCCACTGCCGAACAGCTCTGACTGTCAAAAAGTTCCTCCTCATGTTGAGGTGGAATCTCTGTTCCTGGAGCTTGCACCCATTGCTCCGTGTTCCAGTCTCTGGAGCAGCAGAAAACAAGCCTGCTCCATCCTCAGTGTGACATCCCTTCAAATACTTAAACAGGGCTATCATGTCGCCTCTAAACCGTCTTTTTTCCAGGCTAAACATACCCAGCTCCCTAAGTCTCTCCTCATAAGGCATTGTTTCCAGACCTTTCACCATTTTAGTTGCCCTTCTCTGGACACACTCCAATTTGTCAATATCCTTTCTGAATTGTGGTGCCCAGAACTGGACACAGTATTCTAAGTGAGGTCTGACCAAGGCAGAATAGAGTGGCACTATTACTTCCCTTGATCTAGACACTATACTTCTATTGATACAGCCCAAAATTGCATTGGCCTTTTTAGCTGCCGCATCACACTGTTGGCTCATGTTCAACTTGTGGTCTACTAGGACTCCTAGATCCCTTTCGCACGTAGTCTCATTCAGCCAGGTCTCTCCCATCCTATATTTATGCATTTCATTTTTCCGCCCTAAATGCAGTACTTTACATTTCTCCGTATTGAATTTCATTTTGTTAGCTTTGGCCCAGCTCTCCAGTCTATCCAGGTCATTCTGAATTTTGATCCTGTCCTCTAGGGTATTAGCTACTCCTCCCAATTTGGTGTCATCTGCAAATTTGATAAGTATGCCCCTAATTCCCTCATCTAAGTCATTGATAAAGATGTTGAATAGCACTGGGCCCAGGACAGAACCCTGTGGCACCCCACTGGTCACATCTTTCCAAGACGAAGAGGAGCCACTGCTGAGCACCCTTTGGGTTCGGCCGGTCAACCAATTACAAATCCATTGAACAGTTAACTTGTCTAGCCCACATTCTACAAGCTTGTTTGCAAGAATGTCATGGGGAACCTTGTCAAAGGCCTTACTGAAATCAAGGTATGCAATGTCCACAGCATTCCCTTCATCTACCAAGCTGGTAACTTTATCAAAAAAAGAGATCAGATTAGTCTGGCATGACTTGTTTCTCTGAAACCCATGCTGACTTTTTGTGATTATGGCATTGCCTTCTAAATGTTCACAGACTCTCTGTTTAATGATCTGTTCTAGAATCTTCCCTGGTATTGATGTCAGACTAACTGGACGATAGTTGTTGGGATCCTCTTTTTTCCCCTTTTTGAAGATGGGAACAACGTTTGCCCTCCTCCAGTCTGCTGGGACTTCTCCTGTTCTCCAGGAGTTCTCAAATATTATTGCCAATGGCTCTGAGATTATATTTGCCAGCTCTTTTAATACTCTTGGATGTAGTTCATCTGGTCCTGGAGATTTAAATTCATTTAGATTAAGAAGGTGTTCCTGTACTACCTCTTTACTTATTCTGAGCTGGATTTCCCCTATTGTGTCCTCTGTTCCATTCTCCTCAGGTTGGTCCTCCTTTTCCTTTTCTGAAAACACTGAGGCAAAGAAGGTGTTGAGTAATTCTGCCTTTTCTCGGTCCCCTGTTAGCATTTTGCCATCTTCTCCACGTAGCGGCCCTATCATTTCCTTCTTCCTCCTTTTGCTGCGGACATACCCCAAAAAAACCTTTTTATTGTTCTTAACCTCCCTAGCAAGCCTGAGCTCATTCTGCGCTTTAGCTTTTCTGACTTTACTCCTACACGTGTTCGCTATCTGTTTGAATTCTTCTTTGGTGATTTCCCCCCTTTTCCATTTCCTATACATGTTCCGTTTAAAACTTAGCTCCATTGAAAGTTCTTTAGTCATCCATCCTGGTTTCTTGAGACACCTCCCATTTTTCTTCCTCAATGGTACTGTTTGAAATTGTGCCTTCAGTATCTCCCTTTTGAGAAAGTCCCATCCGTCTTGAGGTCCCTTCTCTTTTAGTATTCCTGACCATGGGATCACCCCCAGTATTTCCCTGAGTTTATTGAAATCAGCTCTCCTAAAGTCAAGAATGCGTGTCTGACTATGCCTTGCTTCTCCTTTCCATTGTATAACAAACTCCAGGAGAACATGATCACTCTCACCTAAGGATCCCACCACTTGCACCCCATTAACCAGGTCGTCTCTGTTGGTTAGGATCAGATCTAAAATAGCTGACCCCCTTGTTGCCTCTTCCACCTTTTGGACCATGAAATTGTCTTCCAGGCATGTAAGGAATTTGCTAGACCTTGTAGTTTTGGCTGAGTTAGATTGCCAGCAAATATCAGGATAGTTGAAGTCACCCATCACTACTACATCTCTCCTTTCTGCATGTATGTTCATCTGTTCTAGAAAGGCAACATCCAATTCCTCCGTCTGATTTGGGGGTCTGTAGCAGAGTCCCACAATAACATCCCTGTTGTTTCCCTCCCCTTTAATTTTTATCCAGATGCTCTCCACCTGGCTTCCAGTATTGATGTCATGGATCACTTCACTGGTGTAAATATCCCTGACATATAATGCTATTCCTCCTCCTTTCCTGTTTGGCCTGTTTCTCCTATAAAGGTTATACCCCTCTATTCCTACATTCCAATCATGAGACTCGTCCCACCAGGTTTCAGTAACGCCTATTATATCATATTTGTTTTGTAGTGCAAGGAGTTCAAGTTCATCTTGCTTATTTCCCATGCTCTGTGCATTAGTGTAGAGACATCTGAGACCATGTGTTCCCTTTACTTGCTCCCTGTGCAAGTTTTTTTGCCTCCCACTGTTGGGTCCTTGCACTGTTTGCCTTGTTCCCTCTATGACAGTTTGACTATTTTCTCCATCCCTTTTGCCTTCCAGAATACTGTCTCCCTCCCCCATTTGACTCAGTTTAAAGCCCTCCTGATCAAATTCTTGAGACTGTTGGCAAAAATGTTTCTTCCAACTGTTGTAAGATGCACCCCATCTCTTGCCAGAAGTCCCCCCGCATGGAAGCGCAGTCCATGATCCAAGAATCCAGTTTGTTCTCGGCGACACCATCTACGGAGCCAGTTGTTTATGTCGGCTATTTTCCTCTCCCTTCTTGGACCATGCCCTTCAACTGGCAGAAGAGACGAGATGACCACCTGTGCGTTCATTTCTTTCAGCTTCCTCCCCAAGGCCTCATAATCTCTTCTGATCTTGGGAAAGCTGTGCCTTGCAGTATCATTGGTTCCCACATGGACCAAAAGGAAGGGGTAATGATCCGTAGGCTTGACGAGTCTTGTCAGCCTCTCGGTCACATCACAGATCTTTGCCCCAGGGAGACAACACACCTCCCGAGTCATCTTGTCAGGCCCACATACCACTGCTTCTGTACCCCTCAGCAAGGAGTCCCCCACCACCACCACACGCCTCCGCTGAGGCTTCGCTGCTGCTGTTCCTTGCGGTGGTCCTCTCAAGGTCCCCTGCTCTACCCCTGAAGTCTGTCCATGCTGTTCTTCCTCGTTGTCCTTGATAAGGGAAAGGGCTTCGAATCGATTCTGTAGCTGCAAGCTGCTGGAAGAATCCCTGGATTTTCTTGTTCTGTGTGTGACATTCCTCCAGCTGTCTACTTCCTGTGTCCGTGAAGTGACCCTCTCCTCCACAGCCACTTCCTCTGTGCGGTCCCCATCCAAGACTGTTCGTTCTGTTCTGTCCAGGAAAACCTCTTGCTCACGAATCTGTTGAAGTGTAGCTACCCGTGTCTCCAGCTGCTGTACTTTCTCCTCCAAGAGGGCTACCAGCTTGCATTTGGTGCATGTGAAGTTCTCCACGTCTGTAGACAAGAATACAAACATCGCACAAGTGTTGCAAGTGACTGCTGCAGTCCCCTCAGTGTCCATGATGAGAGCTTTTAGTTAATCTAAGAACTCTTAGTTAACGCTGAGAATGCTAAGCTGTACTTTTAGGTCTGCTGTATTTTTGTTTGGTTACTGAAATTCTGGCTCTTGAGGGTAAAAGGGCAAGGTCAGAAGTTCAAGCCCCTCAGCAACAAGCAGCCTCTCCCAACAGTTTTTTAAAAAAATTCAATCTCCCCAGTCAGAATGGCTGTCCAGAAGTTGCTTCCTTCTTCTCCCTGGCAGGAAACTGGCAGGAAACTTGCTGTCCAGAAGCTGCTCTCCTTCTCTCTGGCAGGAAACTGGCCTGGAAAGCCTCTGCAAGGACTTATATAGAGCTAGGCTCCCAGCTCCACCCCCTAATGACTCACAGGTGTGACTCACAGGTGTGACTCACAGGAAGGCGCTTGAGGGTAAAAGGGCAAGGTCAGAAGTTCAAGCCCCTCAGCAACAAGCAGCCTCTCCCAACAGTTTTTTAAAAAAATTCAATCTCCCCAGTCAGAATGGCTGTCCAGAAGTTGCTTCCTTCTTCTCCCTGGCAGGAAACTGGCAGGAAACTTGCTGTCCAGAAGCTGCTCTCCTTCTCTCTGGCAGGAAAACTGGCCAACAATTGTTATAATAGTAATTTATAAATCTTTGATATTAATCAATTGTTACCCATGTAGAATATTTTCTCAAATTCTGTTTTTTCATCTTCAAAGTCATGTTTCTTGTAATCTTCTTTAAATCTTTCATTTAACTGCATGTATGAGAGCCAATGTAATTCTATACCTTCCTCCTTCAAACAATCCTGGTCCTTCATCTTCCATACTCCCTCCTTTTTTCCCTAAAAGATCTGTATATCTAATCCACCTGGTTTGATATCCCATTTCTCTTCTATAAAACACCTCCTGCGGGGAAAGCCATTGGGGTTTTTTAAAACCAAATCTGTTTTTATACTTATTCCACACTTTAAACAAATTTTGCCTCATAATATGATTTGTAAATTCTTTATTCATTTTAACTTTTCCGTACCACAGGTACGCATGCCACCCATATTTCAACTTGTGGCCTTCTAATTCCAATAATCGTCTATCATCTAATAAAATCCACTCTTTTAAATTAGATATATGTGAGGCTTCAAAATACAGTTTTAAATTTGGGAGTACTAAACCTCCTCTTTCATTCGTATTTGTTAACAATTTCCATTTTATTCTTGGCTTTTTGCCTCCCCAAAGAAATTTTGACAATTTTTTCCTCCATGCATTGAAAGGACTAGCTGAATAAATAATTGGTATCGTTTAAAATAAATACATGAATTTTGGTAATACATTCATTTTAATTACGGATATTTTTCCTAATAATGAAAGGTTTAACTTTTGCCATCTAACCAAATCTTTTTCAGTATTTTTCCATACTTTCACATAATTATTTTCGTACAATTGTTGAGGTTTAGCCGTCAAATTTATACCCAAATATTTAACTACTTTGGAGATTTCAAAACCTGTTTCTTGAGATGTCATAGTCATTGCTAAAGTTTTTGTCTTATCTACATTAATTTTAAGACCAGCTACTTTTCCATAATTCTTTATTTTTTCCATCACTAATTCTAAATCTTCAAGAGGATTCTCTAATATTAGTACTATATCATCAGCGAATGCTTTTAATTTAAATTCTTCTTTCCTTACTTTCAATCCTCTTATGTTCTTATCTGCTCTTAAATCCCTATTTAGTAGTTCCAATACCAAAATAAACGATAGTGGTGATATTGGGCATCCCTGTTTGGTTCCTCTTCCTATATTTATTGTTTCAGTTTCATGACCGTTAATTATTAATTTAGCTTTTTGAGAGTTATAAATTGTCTGTAACCAATAAAATTGTCTCCAAAATTCATTTCTTTCATTATTGTTAACATAAATTCCCAATTCAAATTATCAAAAGCTTTTTCCGTGTCAATAAACACTAGGGATCCCCTAATTTTGTTATGATGTTTTAAATATTCAATTATTTTAAATATTCAATTGTATCGATTATTGTTCTAATATTGTTTTTAATTTGTCTGCCTGGTAAAAAACCATTTTGGTCTCTATGGATATATTCACTAAGAATTTTTTTTTAATCTATCGGCTAAAATTGCTGTAAAAATTTTATAATCCTCATTTAATAATGATATTGGTCTGTAATTTTAATTTGTTGAGGGTCACGTTCTTCCTTAAGTATCAACACTATATTGGCATCTTTCCATGTACTTGGAATATGATATTTTTAAATAATTTCATTCATAACTCTTCGTAACGGTTTTATTAATTCTTCATTAAATTTCTTATAATATATCGCAATTAGGCCATCTGGACCAGGAGTTTTGCCTTTTTTAGTTCTTTTAATCACTTCCATTATTTCCTCTTTTGTAATTTCCTCATTCAACTTTTCTCGTTGTTCTGACAACTTTTTAATTATTTGATTTAGAATATATTCATTTATCTTTTCTCCTGATATTTCCTGTTTTTTATACAGTAAATCAAAATAATTCTGAAATAATTTATTAATTTTTTTTCTTTAGTTATTATTCTATCTCCTTCTTTTAATTTTATAATCATCTTTGCTTTATCTTTTTTTAATTTATAGGCTAACCATCTCCCTGGTTTATTTCCAAATTTAAAATTTCTTTGTTTCACATAATCTAATTTTTTCTTTATTTCATCTGTCATTAACATTGTTAACTGTCTTTGCAATAATTTTAATTGTTTTTTAATCTGTTTATCCTTTGAGGAAGTTATCTCTCTTTTGCTTTTGAAGGGTCATAGGCATTTGAAAGAAGATTAAGCATCCCTGAAAATCTAAATTGTGTATGGGGCCCTAAGTTTGCAAAATCACAGTTTTCATCAGGAAACTAGAATTAATTAGACTTTAGTACCATGAGCTGCAAATTGTAAAGTTCACTATTTGTTCTGGCTCAAAATTGTATTGCAGGCCTTTGTTACAGTCAGTAGATGTAGGTTAGATGGGCATTTTTCAGGAGTGCATTAGTTTGGCAGGGGGTTGAATTAGATGGCCCTTGTGGTCCCTTCCAGCTCTAACATTCCATGATTCTATGAATACTATATGACTTAATACATCTAATGACTTTAGTTTTGTCCAGACATAATGCATATTTATTTTAGCCATGATTAAGCATTAAGTGTGGACACTTTATGGTCAAGGAACAGTTACAAAGAAGGATGTGAAAACATAGTTTGAAATGAGATTTACAAACCATGGTAAAGGCATTTGACTTGCTTGTTTGATTGCAAGGTGACAAGCATATCTTGCTGAGATCTCTGTATGCATATTCAGTGGGGAGGTCCCAGCAAACACATGGTTTCACTGGAAACCTTGGATCCTAACAATGGTTAAGGCAACAGGTCATTATTAGCACTGTCCACGGCTCTGTATTGTGTCTACACTGAACCTTTAAAAATAGTAGAGTGTTATGGAACTAAAGCAAAAAACTCACTTCTTGCCTAACCAGTTGTGGTCATGCAGAGTAGTATCCATTTCTCATATTGTAAGGCTCATACATTGCTCCTTACCTAAAAATCATCAGCATGCTAATTGAGAGGATACGTTTTTGGAAACCGCATTGCAGTTTAGTTTACACAGTAAGAGATTGAACTGGTGTGGAACTACTTTTCTTAATTTTTTTCTTGCGAAATCAGAATGATGAATAAATTTTTAGTTTGCTCATTTGTCATCCTAAACTCAGTATTACAATGTGTGTCTCAAAGACTATTATTCAGAATGTCCTGATAAATTTCCCCCTTTGCAGTTGGACTGTAGTCACATATTCCACTTGCAGTGCTGTTGTCGAGTTCTAGAAAATAGATGGCTTGGCCCACGGATAACCTTTGGGTTCATGTCCTGTCCTATTTGTAAGGTGAGCACAGGTCAAGTACTATTTCATATCTTTAAAAAAGACACGAAGGAGTAAGAGATGGGCTCTTTAGATTTTGAAAATCAAAATTTGATTGCATTTTATAATCTTCAAGAATTAGATTGTTGGTCTATGAGGAAAAAAAACCAATTTCTATTAACTTTAGTAGCAGTTGATTACCTGAAAAATTCAATGTAAAATATTAAGCAGCTAAACATTGAACAAAATGTATGAAGACACTCATACTTGGCTACTCACTCACAATTAGGAATTACACCAAGTTTGTAGTAGTCTCCTGCTGGAAAGAATGAAAAGAAATTGCCATGCAGATTGATACATTTATACAATGCAGTCCTGTGCATATCTACTTAACAACTCTTGGACATATCCATATAGGAAGTCTGAGTAGATGTGAATAGGATTCCTCTTTTAGCAATTTGAGAACTGCAGAAAACTAATAATTGCACAGTAGAAGATTCTGGAAGACTTAACACTTGCCTTGAATTTTAGAATTCTAAAATTTCTAGAATTTTAGAATACTTGCCTTGAATTTTAGAACATAAAAATAGGATTGATCTTGAATAAAATAAATGATTAATGATGCTGCATCTATCTAATAAGCAAACTGCTAGAAAATATTAAGAAATTTAAGCTTGAAATCTGCATCCCAGTTAGATAATGTCCTAAACCTAATTATTAGTTCCAGCCAAAGTAGAACTGTTGAATCAATGTGTTAAGTCAGTATTGAGGCAAATACCATTGATCCATTGGAATGTGGTAGTTGGGACTAAGAACTGAATTTAGACTGTATTGTACAGTTCTAGGGATTTTAAAAAACAGTTTAGTCGATTTTAAAGAAATTTTCAGAATAACTTTATGATGCAGTGATACAGAACACATGCAATAAATATTAATAAATAAATATCAGACCAGTAATATAACATTTGGAAAGGTAACATGTTGCCATTTCTCATAATATGACACCCTACAAAGGTAATGTGCAACATCTGAACTGTGGAAGCCACTGGCATGCATCTAGTGAGCAGCTTTACTGTATTTCCAAAATGCATAGACAGAGCAGAGGCTAGAAATGTTAGAAACAGAACTGTGTCCTGAGTCTGTTACTGATTAGTTATGATGGTTAAGACACAAAACGTTTTTTCATTGCTTTGTACTCCTGCTGAGGTTATTGCAGTGTTATGTAATGTACAAAGACCTTTTTGTTGGTTTTCTTTTTGTTATATATCAAATAAAATACAAATTTTCTGCCAAATATATGATTCTGTTGTGCTTATCTGTTTTCTCCTTACCTTTTCATTTATACCAGAACAAAATTAATCATATAGTATTAAAGGAGTTGCTTGATCCCATCAAGGAGCTTTATGAAGATGTGAAAAGAAAAGCATTAATGAGACTGGAATATGAAGGGCTGCACAAAAGTGAGGCCATCACAACACCTGGAGTTCGATTCTATAATGACCCTGCTGGCTATGCCATGAACAGATATGCCTATTATGTTTGTTACAAATGCAAAAAGGTATGACTCAGTGATTAGACAGATTATTTGGATTAATCAGAAAGGAAGTTGCTGAGAAGCTAGTATGTTCTGATGAATTCTATCAGTTGAGCATGAATAGAGATAAGTCTGTCATTTGTGGTTTGGAAGACTGAAGTTTAAAAACTTAACACATGTTGAAAACATATCAGCAATGTTCTACATGAATGCAGGTTGTATGTAATTTAAAGTGTATTGAAATCTGTTTTAGTGCAGTTGTTCCACTCTCACATTTCAGCTTTATTCTTGAAATAAGCATTGAAAAGTCATCCAGTTAAGGATGAAGTTGAAGGGTTTTCTTTTCCCTGTTAGCAGTCTATGTCTTGTTAGTGCCATTTCATTTAAACTAGAGAACCGCAAGCAAAGATGTTGATGGTTATTGTCAATCAGTATATGAAAATCAGCACACCTCATTCCTTCAGCTTCTGGGTATATGCACTCCTTATATCTGTTTCGCTTTCTAAGTTCTTTTAGCTTCCTGCATACAATCTGATAAGCCTCTTCCTTTTTAAATCTTTTTTTTCTCTTGCTTTTATTCATTAACTTTGCTGCTTTATCAGTTCCTTAGATCCTCTCTTCAGAGACCCCCTCCTACATCTACAGAACATTATTTACATGTTCTGATGTTCATCTTTGTGTTTTCCGTTGTAGGCTTATTTTGGTGGAGAAGCACGTTGTGATGCTGAGGCTGGCCAAGGAGATGACTATGATCCCAGAGAGCTTATTTGTGGTGCCTGTTCTGATGTTTCAAGGGCTCAGGTGGGAAAACCCTTTTCTTTGAATTAAATTTTTTTTTCAAACATATAGAGCAAACCTTTGCTCTACATATAGGTTTCACACACTAGTTTAACTTGTGGCTTTTCCTTTTTTCTCACAGATGTGTCCCAAACATGGTACAGATTTTCTAGAGTACAAATGCCGCTATTGCTGCTCAGTGGCTGTGTTTTTTTGCTTTGGGACAACACATTTTTGCAATGCTTGTCATGATGACTTCCAAAGAATGACAAGCGTTCCTAAAGAAGAACTTCCACATTGTCCTGCAGGTAATAAAGCTGTCAAAACTTTCCAGAAAGTTGGTAGTGTGCGAAGTAGGCTGTAAAACATTGGTCTTCCAGATGAGTTTTAGAAACATAGATTAAAAATTACTTTGATATACTTTAAATGAGAGTCTCAGATGAATTATGTTTGTTGCTATATTTGATCAATATTCCATCTTTCTCCCAAACCCGGGACCCAAGACATTGGACAACAAGACTAACTAAACTAACTATTTTTTTTAAAGAAAAGCACGAAGCTATCATATTAAAACAGTTAAATAAATTATAATATTAAAACAAAATTGGATATAAAATATGGTAAAAGTACATCAATAAAGTACAATAAAGAAAGTATTAAAAGCCCCTTCCCCAGCATCCAATTGCTCAAAGCATGCATGGATCAAAAGTCTTTGCCTACTCATAGAACCACAACAAGAAGCGGACCAGAACCTGGAAAAGCTGCCAAGAAAGCCATCTCTCATGTACCCACCAGATAGCCTTTGATACTGATATTTATGTAGAGAGGTATGTGTAAAGGCTTGCATAATTTATCAGTAATAAATTATACTTATAAGTAAACACATAAATGACCAAAATTATTACGGTGAAATCAGTAATAAAACTGGCCCCCTCCTTTGCCAAGCAAATTTCACAACACTTTTAGGAATGTTCATGCTGAACAGTAGCATAGAAAGGTACTGCAAGCATTGTGTTTGTGGCTATGTAATCAGGATTAGTTGGGCAAGAAATCCTAGATTTGGTAGAGACCTAAGCCATGGCTAGAGCTGAGGTAGAGTTATATATCCCAGTGGTCATATTCAGGGCTTAGAGAAGTCATGAAATTCTCTAGGACTGTTTCACCATAAGCTTGTATTGTCTAATCTGTGTTGGCCATAATGGCTACTACAATTTTCTTACTATTTTCTTCCTTACAAAGAAAATGCAACTACTAAAGATAGATCAAAATAACCAGGTGCTCCTTTTTTCCCCCCCTGTGTTCCATTATGTTTCATTGCAATTTGAGATCTGTTTCACTTCCCCAACATACAGTTTTAGTTCCATTGGTAAGAACTTACACATTACCTTAAGGGTGCTTTCAGATGGAGGACTGTTACTGCTGACACTCAGAAAGCATTGTATAATTATTTCACCTTCATTCCTTAGCAAGATTTTTTTTCTGATAAGAAAAAAAGATGGAAGAAGTAGTAGGAAAACACAGGAGGACTATCTGTTGTAGATGAGGTCATCTAGATCGCCAAAAAAAAGTTTACGCAGGAGGCAGTGCAATTCAGGCACCCTAAATCTCAAGATGCAGATTGGAATTAACACTCTGCCTTCTTGCAGAAACCTGCTACTTCTGTAAACTTGACTTGTTTCACAGTGTGATATATGTATATACAGGCTTAGAACCCTTCAGAAGGAAAGAGACTGCTGTTTTTATTTTGTCCCTCAAAGATCCCAAATCTGTGCTCTACCTAGTTCCCTACTGATCTCTTCTGATAAGAGGTCTGCCATCACAAGTACCCAATTTTGCATGTCGTCTGATTTGCCAGACTACTTCTGTTCATGTGAGATGCTTCCCACATACTTCTTTCCCAAAAAGGAGAGCCACCGTGTGTTGTCAATAAGAGAAAATATGGGTTTTGCTAGCTGACAGCACAAAAAGAGTGAAACAGGCATATATAGAACTCCCTCTATGAAATTGTAGTTTCAAGGCTCTTATAACATAAAGAATTTTATTTGTTTGTTTGTTTGTTTGTTTATACCCCGCTCTTTAGCCACAAGGCTATCAGAGCAGCTTACAAATTGTTTTAAGCAATAGCTATTTACACATCTACACTGCATTAAGCTGTTTCCAATGTGTTTTAAGCTAATTGCCCCCACAAGCTGGGTACTCATTTTACCCACCTACAAAAGGATGGAAGGCTGAGTGAACCTTGGAGCCCGCTGGAATTGAACTTGCAACGTGGTGACTTGCAGTTCTGGCATTTAACCACTGCGCCACCAGGGCAGTGGTTTGGTACCCCTTAAAGTGCTGTAATATCCCTGTTTTAATTGTATGAATTTCTAAGAGTGTTGAAGTTACAGATTCTGTTTGCTGTTAAACTGTTTTTCAGGTCCCAAAGGCAAGCAGCTTGAAGGAACAGAATGTCCCCTCCACGTAGTCCATCCACCTACTGGTGAGGAATTTGCACTAGGCTGTGGAGTCTGCAGAAATGCGCATACTTTTTAGTCCATAGTTCTCTTACTTGCCAGAAGAAAGCTCCTGTCATCCCATAAGTGTCCTGAGTTCAGTATAAACCACAGTTATAAAGAGTATGGGACCATTTCATAATCCAGGGAAAAGGGGGGAAATGCAGCGTGAGAAGAATGCCAAATACCATGTACATAATCCTTGCTATGGGAAATTGACATTTATGACCCAAGAAATCAAATCTTGTGAGGTGTTTGCATGTGGCCATTACGTGCATCCGCTACGAAGCACTGGACACTTACAAATAAATAATTGCTGTCAAAGAAGCATTGAAGGCTCTGTTTCCTTGGACTCCAAATGATGCTGGATATCAGATGAAGAAAAAGTTGATTATTGTATACTGACTTTTTTGTAATCCTGTACAATTGTAACTGCATCACGGGTAGGGGTGGAAAACAGAAGTATTCTGGTTTATTTCTTAGACTGTTATTTAAAAAAAAGTGTTAGGAAGGCATAAATGTAACCAGTATCACACTGTATATATAAGATCAATGTTTGTCCTGTATAAGAATTACTAAATTGTAAACAGCAGTTTCATTTAAACTTCTGGGTTATGTTTGAGCCTGAAATTTTAATGAAGTGCAATACTGAGTGTGCCTCATATCTTGCAGCTGTAAACATAATGGAATGTATATGTCAATAAAGCCGCTGTACATTTTTATACAGTGAAAGTCTAATGAAATTGTAAGACCTTTCTTTTGAAGCAGCTAAAATGTCTCTTTTCATAAATGTTCAAGAATATCAGAATTTTATTTCAGCTTTAATGAAGTTAGAAAACAATTGCTTTTCTTGTTCATTTTGACATGGTGTTTTAGTAAACAAAACCTATTCATTTTCATCTTAAAAGTAGCTAAGATGAGCTTTGGCTCATCTTCTTACAGCATAACCCAAATTGGTGTGATCGGTTAATCATACAGAGTTTTTAAAAGAGGAAAGAGTGATGAAATTCCTGATGTAGTCAAGTACTCTTCCAGCCTCCAGTCGTTAAAAAAAAAAGATACATCCAAACAGACCATCAAATAGTGAGCTGTAACATCAGAAAGGAACTGCGTTCTAGGCTCACTTTCTAAAAAGCCTTTATTTATTCATTTTTGAGATGGCAAAAAAAAAAAAAAAAGCTAACTGAATCCTCGGGAAAGTGTTATTGAAAGAGCCCCCAAAAAGATCCACTTTAAGTGATTGTGTGTTCCAGGTAATCTCATCATCTACCATATTCTTCTAAGTTCTGTGTTTTTCTTACGTTTGAAGGTGGGCATCACATATCTGTCCAGTGAATGTTCCATGGAACTTTAGCATCTGTATGCTGATAAAACTGATACGTGAACCTAATATGTTTGCCCAAAAGGTGGTTGGGGCTTGTGAATATAGATGAAAACAGTTTTTAGGACAACCATGCTGGACAATTTTAGTTTCTCACTATGGTGGGAATGATTACAGGGGCAGCTGGTGGTTTCCATATTAGTGGTGTGAAAAATACACTCTAGGTTGTAATCTGCACTTTAAATGAGCTATTTAAGGCCCTTTCGCAGTACACAATTATAGTACAATGTCTTCACTTCAACTGTGATGGCTGCCTCCTGTGGAATCCTGGGATTTGCAGTTTTGTGAGGCATTAGAGCTCTCTGGCTGGGGATTCTGAATACCCTTCCCTAAACCACAAATCGCAGGAGTCCATAGGATGTTGCAATGGCAGCTAAAGAGGAATCATAGCACTATAAATGTACAGTGTGACAGGGCCCTAAACTGAACCATAGATTCAGCACCTTGGATAGAAACATCCCAGTTTTGTGTCATCTGCAAACTTGATAAGGATTCCCTCCAACCTCTCATCTAAGTCACTGATAAAAAAAAAATCTCGAGACCTCCTCCTAGTTTGAAGCGCAGCCATTAATGACTCTTTGAGCAAAGTTTTCCAACCAGTTATGATTCCAGTCTGACAGTGTTCCCATCTATTCCACATTTAATTAGTTTGTTAATTAGTTTGCTACAGTTCTGTAACTGATTAACTCATAAAGGAGGCCACAGCCCCTTAGTTTGCAAAACCTCAGCAGGTCTCCTATAGGTTCCTCATTCACCATACATAAAAGTTAGTTTGATAGCATGTAAGAACCACAACAAATTATTACAGTAAGTAGCTACTTTGGGGCGGGCTTGGGACAGTGTTGTGTGCCTTCACATCATTTCCAACTTATGCTGGCCCTAAGGCGAACCTATCACAGGGTGAGGTTTATTTGGCAAGATTTATTCCGAGCGGGGTTTGCCTTTGCCTTCCTCTGAGGCTGACAACATGTGACTTGCCCAAGGTCACCCAGCGGGCTACCATGGCTGAGCAGGGATTCAGACAATAATGGTAGCCAATTACTTTTTAGAAGTAACTTTACAAGCTCTGGTGAGTGGATAGAACTGAATGAGGTATCAGAAAGTGAGATGTGAAAACACCGCCAAGAGTCATAGGCTCAGTGGTGAAACTGAAATGGCGAGTGAGCCAACTGAGTTGTTCTTCAATGGTTGTTCTTACTACCTATGCTGTCCACTGATAACTGCAAGCCAAGATTGTGCTGTGGATTTACCACCCAGTGAGTACTAGTTTCAGTAATATCGAACACCAGCCAGACTTCTTCTACTGCCCGAGTGTCAAGTAAAAATAAATCTGAATTCCTTCTTGGGTGTTCAACAAGTGGTGTTCCTCCCCCTGTCCTCGCTTCAAGATGCAAAATAAGTTATTCCGCAAATGATGCAAAAGCCCCTGTGCCCCATTCTTATCAAGTACAAATATAATAATAAAGCAAACAACATCTGCTGCCTAATTGTAAGGTCAGTCCTGCACTGAACAAATTTTGCCATTAAACATGAAATCATCAAATTTACCCACCCTTGTTTTAATGGTACAACTCCGTGGCACATAATTGCGGGGGGGATGAATCCCCAATTCTAGTCCCAAATAAAAGCATTACAGTATTAATCAGGATAAAAACAAAGCAGCAGCAGCAGCAGGAGTTTATTTGTGAACCCCCTTGGGTCCCACTCTGGCAGAAAGGTAGTATTTAAATAAAATAAAGTGGAGAACTGTGGTTGATTAGAACACCATGTTGGCAGGTCCATGGTAGAGTTTATTTTATATCAAGGCAGGTCAATTGGGATTCCACTTTGTGGGGATGTTGTAGCCACAACTGTATCAAAATAAATTAGGCTGCAAACAGCTAAGGGAATATATTCTATTTATAGTGTGTTTAGTTGCAAAATCAAATGGAGATGTTAATCGCTGCAAGATGTGTTTTTCAGTTTGCATATTGTAATTGCTTGGTAAAGGTATAGTTTGCATTTTTGTGTCCAAGGTAGAAAATGACATCTTGTCCTCACTCCTTCCCCACACATAATTGTTACTTGGCAAAGTCTGTTGAGGAAACTCTCCTGCAAAGTTCTTGTTCATTTAAATGCAACCCTTGTTTTGAATCGCTTATGTAGTGCACCCCAAACTTCTGCAAATCCATCTCCCCTTATAAGAGTTCTCAAATGACACAACTGCATGCCCATAGAGGTGGAAGAGGTGCAGGAAATGCAGGCCAGGTAGCATGAAATGAAATGGACATAGAAAGAGTGCTTTTGAGGGATTATGAAAATCCTGTGGGAATAGAGCAAGCAGGGATCACCAGCATTGAGGCCATGATATTGAGAACACAGCTGCGCTGGGCAGGGCATGTTTCTAGGATGGAGGACCATCGCCTCCCCAAAATAGTACTCTACGGTGAACTCTCCACAGGTCAGCGTAAGAGGGGCGCTCCAAAAAAGCGATACAAGGACTCCCTGAAACAACACCTCAGGCTTGGCCAAATTGATCACCAACAATGCTCCGCCCTGGCCTCACATCGGAAGGCATGGAGACGCACTATCCACAATGCTGCAGCCTTATTTGAGAACTCACGCCAAACAAGTCTTGAAGAGAAACGACAACACAGAAAGAATCACAACCCGGAAACATCACCCAAGGAAACCTTCTGCTGTGCTTTCTGCAACCGGACTTGTTTATCTCGGATTGGCCTTTTTAGTCATCAGCGCACTTGCAGAAAGCACGGGATGAGTCCTTCCTGAATCTTTGTTTGCGAAGAAAAGCCAGAGAGAGAGAGTTTCTTAAAATATGTGAGGCCCATAAAAGGTATATATTTATATATTATGATGCCTATTGACATCATTAGACAGCTTTAAAAAGGCTGTCAAGATGGTTCTCTTCAGGCAGGCTTTTCCAGAATAGCTAACCCCGGCCTCAGGAACCCCCTCTGGAGGTTGCTTCTGGACCTCCAAACTGATGCTGCTTGCTCGAAAGGGTTTTTAATAACTGTATTATATATTGATTTTAATTTGTATTAATTTAATAATGTTTTAAGGGGGGGAAGGGATTTTGAGCTGTTTTATACTGTGTATTATTTTATTGTTGTAAGCCGCCCCGATTGCTCGCAGAGGGGCGGGATATAAATAAATTTTATTATTATTATTTATTATATATATATAAATAAATATATATATTATATACATATATAAATGTATAAGGTTTATATTTATATACCAAAGGGCGGTATATAAATATAAACTATGGAACGGCCTGCCGGATGAGATCCATCAATTGCATCTTTGGACAGCTTCAAAAAGGCTGTCAAGACGGATCTCTTCCGGCAGGCCTTTCCAGAATAGATTATCCCGGCCTCGGGAACCCCCCCCCCTTTCAGGAGAGTCCCCACAGCCTCCTTTCTTAACGGAACTGAATATCACTGGGAACCTATTGTTATTGCCAAATGTATGTGTTTTTATCAAATGTTGATTTAATTGATTTAATAACTTTTTAAGGGGGGGGAAAGGGAGTATATTTACTGTATGGTTTTTTAATGTTGTGAACCACCCTGATTGGATTACCAAAGGGTGGTATATAAATAAATTTTATTATTAATATTATTTAGTAAATATTAGTAAAAACCTGCACACTGACACGTTTGAATGTGCACAATATAGAAATCATTAGCAATGTAGGAGACCATTTGTAAGGGAGTAAAAATAGCTCTTGGGGCTCCAGAAAAGATGAATGGTGGTATAAAAATATCCCTGGTCAATAAAAAGAATGATTATTTGTCAGTCTCCTGCCTCTCCCTGGGATGGGGGATAGCCATTGGTTTTTGAGATCCATATCGAATAGTGTGTGTGTGTGTGGTCTCACAAAAAAAAATAAAGGCACAAATATAAATAATAGAATGTTAAAACGCAGTTAAACGGATTCTATTGATCATGCCACCAAAGTCTGGAAGCAATTTAAATAGTGGAAAGAGTACAGCAACCCTCCCTTTAAAACAAAAAACAAAACCCTCCCTCATCAGCCAAGCAGGACAACGTTCCTGCTTTCAATCAACCCTCAGGCCGCCATTTTCGGCTGGTTCGACGGCTCCGCTCCGCTTCTCCCCGAAAGCTTTGTGGTCACTTTCGCTTCTGTAACCCATGACAGCGATAGGCATCGAAAGCAACCCGGAATTCCTGCTTGGGGACGAAGAGACTGAGCACCGCCAACCCTTTGATCTCAGCGGGCGAGGAGGGGCGTTGTTGTCCAGAGAGAGCTTGGGAGGAGGGCCAGCCCTTTACTCGCGCATGCGCCGTCGCCGAGGCCTAGAGGGGCCGCCATTTTGGCTCCCGCGTATTTGAGGCCGAAGTCAACAGGGAGGCGGAGGCCAGAGGACGGGAGGGTGCGGCGGTGTCTTTCTTCAGCCACCACCACCAGTAGCGGCCGTTTTTGCTTTGCTTTGGTTTTGTGTTTTTTAACGGCGGCCACAGCAGGAGCCTAAGTCGGGGCGGCTGGCGGTGGGTCGGGGGGCTGCTTGAGCGGGGGCTTCCTTTGCGGTGCCGGATGGGCGACTGAGGAGGAGGAGGAGGCAGCGGCGGCGCCCGAGGAGGCGGCGCAGCCCCGGTCCCTTCCTTGCCTCCGCGACCACAGGTGAGCCTCCGCATCCCTCCTCTCCTCTCCTCCACCGTCCCCCCCACCTGTGCTTCCCTCCCTGCCTCGGCCATCCCATTTCCCTGGAGCCACCTTTCCCTTCAGTTCTAATAATTATTATTATCATAATCTCTCTCTCTCTCTCTCTGGCTTTTCTTCGCAAACGAAGATTCAGGAAGGACTCATCCCGCGCCTTCTGCAAGCGCGCTGATGACTAAAAAGGCCAATCCGAGATAAACAAGTCCGGTTGCAAAAAGTGCAGCAGAAGGTCTCCTTGGGTGATGTTTTTGGGTTGTGATTCTTTCTGCGTTGTCGTTTCTCTTCAAGACTTGTTCGTCGTGAGTTCTCAAATAAGGCTGCAGCATTGTGGATAGTGCGTCTCCATGCCTCCCGATGTGAGGCCAGGGCAGACCACCGTTGGTGATCAATCTGGCCAAGCCTGAGATGTTGTTTCAGGGAGTCCTTGTATCGCTTTTTTGGAGCGCCCCTCCCACGCTGACCCGTGGCGAGTTCACCGTAATAATACTTATTTATATCCCACCCCTCTACAAAATGCAATCAAGGAGGCTTACAACATTTAAAATCCTTACATTCAGGACCCTCCATCCCACCTACGCCCTGAAAATACCATTAAAAAATAACAAAATAAATAATTCAAAAAATTTAAAACATACTTAAAATAAGCAGTCCACAGTGGCTGCAGCGGGATCGGGCTAAATTAGATTTTTCAGTTCTTTGGTGGAAAGGGCGGTATTAATGAATGTTTTTAAATGTGATTTTAGATCAGTTGCTTTTTAATTTATATTTGTTTAATATTTTTTATGGGGGTGGGGGGTGTTTAGGGATTTTTATCTGTATTGTATTTTAATTTTTGTAAGCCTCCCCGATTGTTTTATGTCATTATTTATTTATTTATTCTCCTAGGCGGCAGAACTGTTGAGGTAAACGGTAGGCCAGCCTTTCTCTCAACCTTTTTATCCAGGAGGAATCCTTGAAATAATTTTCAGGACTCAGGGAACCCTTGCATAAACATTATTCTAGATACTGTACTGCTGTTGCTTCCCCCCAAGGTCACAATATTTTGAGGAAACCCTAGCAACTTCTTGGGGAACCATAGGTTTCCAGGGAACCCTGTTTGAGAAATACTGCATGCCTGTCTCAATAATAGTAGTAGTAGTAATAGCAACAATAGTAATAGCAACAATAGCAATAATAATATTTATTTCTAACAACAATGGCAATAATAATACAGTTATCCCTTCATATTCGCTGGGGTTTGGTTCCAGGACACACACACACACACACCCCGTGGATACCAAAATCTGTGAATACTCAAGTCCCAATATATGCAATGGCATAGCAAAATGGTGTCCCTTGTATAAGATGGCATAATCTAGGTTTGCTTTTTGGATAATATTTTCACGCTGTGAATACTTAAATCCGGGGATACCAAATCAGTGGATACAGAGGAACAACTGTACAGCTATTGCTTTCCCCCAAGATCATAATCTCTTGAGGAAACCCTAGCAACTTCTTGGGGAACCCTAGGTTTCTAGGGAACCCTGGTTGAGAAACATTGGGGTAGGCAATCCTTATCTTTGTGTAGTCACACCTAACACCCACCTCTCTCCTCCTTTGTCTTGCCCACCCAACCCCTCGTATGGCAAATAAGCATTGCAAAGGCATGCCTGCCTCAGCAACAACAACAATAATAATATTTATTTCTGACAACAACGACAATAATAATACAGTTGCCCCTTCATATTCGCTGGAGTTTGGTTCCAGGACACACACACACACACACACGTGAATACCAAAATCCGTGAATACTCAAGTCCCATTATATGCAATGGCATAGCAAAATAGTGTCCCTTATATAAGATGGCAAAATCAAGGTTTGCTTTTTGGATTATTATTTTTTAAGAATATTTTCAAGCCGTGAATACTTAAACCTGTGGATACTGAGGGACAACTGTATTTATTTCTTACCTGCCTCTCCCTGTGGATCTAGGTGGGGAACAACACATCAACATAATATTAGTTAAAAACACACGTCAGTTAAAACTTATCAATTAAAAAAAAAACAAAGTAAGACTAAGACATTTTAAAACAATCAGTACACAGCTTAAAAGTCACAATTTAAAATCATCTGGATAGGCCTGCTGGAGGATAGATCAAAGATGTTAGGGAAGAGAAAGTTTATCTCGCTCTTTTTCCCTGTGTATCCTCTCCCCACCCACCCCCATACCATATTGTTTTCTTCACTTCACCTTGACAGCATTCCTCGGTGCCCCCATTGCAGGCATACACAGAAACAACTTGTGTTAAGACCATTGTTATATAGAGATGTGTCATCAACCCCATTGCTATTAATATGGTTGCTTCCAACAAAAATGTGCCAGTGCAGTGGCTTTTAATCTTTTCTTTACCAAGGACCCCCTTTAAATATATTTTATTGCTGCAGACCCCCAAGACATAACTCAGCATTTAAAACCCTAACAACAACAATAATATATGATGATGATACAATTAGAATCCGTCAGAAGCAGTGTAGGGGAGGGAAGACTTTTCTCCTGCTTTTTCCTGCAAATTTGGGCCTGAAGAGGATTGAACATAAATGCTCAGGCCAAGCCAGCCAGCCTTTACTTTGGCTCCTGTCACTTGTGTTGAGCAGCCTTCAAGCCTTTGGGAAGCCCCTGTGAGGACATTGCAGGCCCCTGGAGTTCAGCAGACCACAAGTTAAGAACCACTGTGCTAGTGCCTTTGGACACTTCTGTCAATCACACCTATATTACCTTTTTTGTGACCCCACTTCATATACTGTACAGTGGATTTTTCGTGCTACAGCGGGTCACTTGTCTAAGATGCACAACTCCTGAGTCAGCTGTACACGGAAGAGGCAATGCAGTACTTGTAAGTTTATCAGTGGTTGTTTATGCAGGGCTTGATTCATATTAGGATGTGGAAGACTATTAACACTTGGGACTCCAGTTTTGTGATACTTGCCATTTTTGAAATATTCAGATGTGTGTCTAGATGGCAGTCCAAGGAATCGCCTTACGTGTAGGCTCCCTGTGGGAACATTTTTCTGACAGCAGCAGAAACACTGGAAGTTGTTTATGTGTCTACCCAAGACAGTTTGATGGTCAGAAGAATAAATGCATTGTAGTAAATATGCATTATTTCATGATACAGTCTGGTGGTTACAGTTCTCAAGGTTCCGGAAGAACCCAAACTGATTTCAATATTTGCAAAAGCTTTTTAATGTTTTCCCTTCCTTTGTCTTCAAACTGTACAGCCAAAAGTAATTTAAAAAGAATGGGATGAATAGCTGTTTGGATTGTTTCTATGTATCAGGTTTGTACAATGTAAACAATACTGAACATTTACCTCATCAGCAGAGCTGGTACTTACATATTCAGAATACACTAGGGAGTAGATTATTTCTTTTTAGAGTTGTTGACTGATTAATTTAAGTGTTTCTAAGAGTAATTGTGTTATAACTGGTTTATTTAGGTTATGCTCGAATATGGAACTTGGACATTAATAGAATCAAAAGAAGCAGTGCATATACATTTATTTTAAATAGCTAAATATGGACATGTAAAATAAGAATCTATGTTTTCAGCTGGTATTCTTTCAGTCTGTGCTTAAGAATTTATGTGCTGATAAATAACTCCTTAGGATGGGGCAGTGGATGGATTTGTGAGGCAGATCTCACAAATCATACAGATCTACTGACGTTGGATGTAAATACCCTAGTTTGAGAAAATATGATTAATGTTTGAATTATTAACAGTGTATGTAATTCAGCCAGTTTAGTTATACTGTAGTTATTTAGTTCCAAATGATACTAACCAAAGCATGATTATTTTGCTATGATAACAGTATGTCTGGATAGTTGCTCCCACATACTGACATAATCATAGAGATCAATAAGTGAACTCTGTTCAATATGTCTTCCACTATGTATCATTATTTTGTGTTCATAAATGACAGCTTTATTTATTATAGAGACAGTATTACAAAAATAAGTCAAATCAAATTTTATTGCATCATAGCATATAGCCATTGCACAAAAATATAAGTTTCTAAACTGAAAACAAATTTATTTTGTACATTTGCATTTTTTTCCCTTTTAGATTTTATTTTATGTGAGGAGAATAATAAATAGAAGATCATACCTGATCTTAGGAAAATGCTTTCTAATGTATGGAAAATGTATCTTGAAAATGTTCTTATCTTAATAGAATGAAACGAGGAAGAAAAAACAGCAAGGCTGGCAATCAGTTATCAGATGAGGAGAATACAGTTGATGGCAAAAAATTGAAAATCCCAGATGAAGACTCAGGAAGACATATTGAGAGCCCTGACTGGGGGAACCTTATTCCAGAGGTTGTTCTGCACATATTCCAGTATTTGCCTCTTCTTGATCGAGCTCATGCATCACAAGTCTGCCGTAGGTGGAACCAAGTGTTTCACATGCCAGAACTGTGGAGATGTTTTGAGTTTGAACTGAATCAGCCAGCTACATCTTACTTAAAGGCTACTCATCCAGAACTCATCAAGCAAATTATCAAAAGGCATTCCAATCATCTACAGTATGTCAGTTTCAAGGTAACTACTTTAAGTTTTAAAAATAAATTAACTTAAAAACATTGTAAATTGCTGCTCCTGTTCCAGCTCTACATACATGCAGTGGTCCTGAGCAGATACTTGTGTGCTGCTAATCAGCTGTTTGATAAAGAAGAATTAAATGAGATTATGGATTTTATTTTGATTTTTGAATTTTTTTAGATGGATTTAAGTGGTTTAAAATAAAGTTTATGTTATATATGAATGTCAGCATGCTTCCATTTCACACTTGGAATTTCCTGGGAACAAATTGTTTCTGACTAACTTCCTTTCATCAGTTCATGTTGCCATACTCACATTGCAAGTTTGTTTTTAGAGTTTGCTAAACCTTTTATTGTTTAACATCTTCTTAACTGTTTAAAACCCACTTAAGCTAACAAAGTTTAGGCTATGAGGGCATTGCCTCAGTTATATTTTGCTTTATTTGTAAATAGTAGGGCTTTTGTTCTTGGGAATGCATCATGCTGAGATGCTGTTTCCTTACTCTTTCTCATTCCTTCTGAATGAGAAGGCTAAGAGGAATTAATAGCTTGCTTTAAGAGACCTACTAAGGTTCAGAAAGAACTTCAGTATGAGTTGGGATTCTCTGTGTTGGTGAGAAGAGAAATCCAGATCCATTACTCTTGGGACATTCTCTGCGTATTTGGTGTAATTTATTGGGCGGTTTGGATAAGTGGAGCTGAGAAGTTAGCAGAAATATAACACCAGGCAGGACTTGCCAATATTGACAGATCATACTGTGTAGTCAGACATGCTATAGGGAATTAGAGAATCCTGATGATTCCATCCAAACGTGAACCTGTAGAAGAGGAGACGTTCCCAAGTACAACAGATTCTCTCCTTCCTTTCATGCTCTATGCTGGAGGAGGGACAAACATATGGATGTACACCTGCTGGGTATTTTGTGGCCAGAGTTTCTAGCCACCCACCTACGCAGAGGACATCACTACAGTTCCATCTCTACTGTAATTCTCTTGAGATGGAGGGAGGAAAACAAGGGAATGTGAAGAACAAGCTATGCCCCTAAGTGAGCTTTGACCTTGGTCTTGTTTTTCATTAAATGGAAACACCCATCCTGCTCTCTAAGTCCTCTTTTGGAAATGCATTGTGATGTTGGGCATAAGACCCACCTCTTGGTGAAGAGTTATGGTTCTTGTGACCGCAAATCCTTGATAGGTCATGCAAAAATGTATGGACTCATGACACCAGGGTTCATATAACACAAGGGAAAGTGTGGCCTACAGATTATATGTGACCACCAAGGACATTTTTTAGCATCCCAGGGACCCAAAACATTTTTTTCAAAAAATTGTCGTCGTCCCCAAGTACACTTCTTTGCCCACTAAGATGCAGTTTTGCCATATGGGGGGGGACAGGAGGACTGAATAGTTTTTAATGCAAGGAGAGGCCTCCTTCTGTAGAAAGTGTTGGGAGGGAGCCTCTCTGGGTCTAAAAACAGTGCACCCCCAAACATGGCAAAACTGCTGTCTATGCTCCGGGGGGCAGAGGTGTTGGATGGCAGTTTGGGAGGGAAAGGTTTTGGTGAATTTTTTTTGAAGGACAGTTAGAGACCACCACCCGTTGGGGAACATGTGCAGTTACCTAACCCCTGACAGTTGCCCACCCTTGAAATTACACCTTGCTGCTCTTGGGAAACGTGCTATTAGTCAGTTGCCAATACTAATTGGCATTTAGAATGCTGGCCTCCCACATCAGACAGGTGAGAAGCATGGCTGTATTGTGTGTGGGGCCAGGGTAATGCTAGATGTTTGACTTGTTATATAATATACAGTAAATCTTTACTGATCTATTTTCTACATCTCTGGATATGCTTTGCCACCCAATTTTCTTTTGGTGTCAAAGGCAAAATTTGCAAAATTCTCTATTTGTGGGAGTACAGTTGTCCCTCTGTATCCAAACTCTAGCGAATATGAAGGGACAACTGTATTTATTTATTTCATACACTGTATTTATGTCAGATAGTGATACTGTTTTGCCACATGTAATTTAGGAGAGATGTAACATCTTAGTCATAGGAAATAGTAACTCCGATAAATTCCAGCTGTACCCATACATCGTTTGGCTCTGTGGTTCTAGTCACATTTGTCTGATATTTAATAAAAAATATACACTATGTTTAGATACTGTATAAGTACTTCAGAAGTTTTTCCAATTTTTTAACTGAAATATATGAATAAGGTGAATATTTTAATAACAGATTTAACTATCTTCCTAGCCATGTACATAATGCTCTACAAAGAACAAATCTGGGCCAAAAGAGCTTACAGTCTAAACATAAAGAATAGATAAGGGGTAAAGGGTATGTGATGGTTTTAATTGCATGCATTATTGTTTATTATAATAATATTTTGTTTTTTCCAAACACAAAAAGTGAGTTTGAAGGCTGGTTTAAAAGGAGTAAGAGATGTGGCCTGGAAGACAGATCCAGACAGGGCAGAAGGGATGGGGTTGCTTTAGGGAACAAGAGACCCTTCAGTGACTGTGGGTCATGAAACCGGACAAATGAAAGTCATAGGAAAAGATGGGTTAAGGTGTAGGATTGGAAAGGTAAAGAGGAAAAAAGGATAAGGGATAGGTTTCAAAGTATTACCCAGCAGTAGAAAAGAGACCTTCTTAGGGATTAAAGGTGGGTATCACATTTAGAGAGGTGAAAAATGTTAACTGAAGAATGCTGGATGAAATTGTGATAGTGGAAACCTAGAAAGAAAATTATTATAGTCAGGATAAAAGATGGCTAGAGCAGCCAACAGAATGTGCCAAGGAGATAGATTTTTTAAAAATGAAAATGGAGAAGTCATATGATTTGATGGTTGCTGAATATGAGCAGAAAAAGAAAAAAAAAGAGGAAAATATTTGAAGGTTATAGTTTAGGGTGCCCTCCACAAAAAAATATCCAAAGGGGGACTACGCATAAATTTACAGGTGGGAAAGAGAATTGGAGTCTGGGTGAGTGATGAAAGTATTGATAGAATGGCTTTTGCTGGGTGGAAGATACTTCGCAAAATTTTGTCATAGATCCCTCATGTCTTCCCCAAAGTGTCAATTAATGGATCATCTCCTAGCTGATCAAAATCATACATGTGCCAAAATTATTTTTTTAAAAAAACACATCGAATTTTTTCATTTTCCGGAATGGTTTTTGCATCCATTGACTCTATTTCTTTTAAAGGTGGACAGCAGTAAAGAATCAGCTGAAGCAGCTTGTGATATCTTATCACAGCTTGTGAACTGTTCTTTAAAAACACTAGGACTAATTTCAACAGCTCGACCAAGCTTCATGGATTTACCAAAGGTACTGATCATACTGAAAACTAATGCTCAAAATGCTCAAAAGGATTAAACTAATAAATTATGACTGTCTGATCTACTATCTAGTATTGTAACTTCTGCAACAAGCTTTTTTTCTGTTTCTGGCGATCATACTCCAAATACTTTGAAGCTGCAATCAGTTCCCATGGTAGGGACTTACTCATTTCCCTTTCAGTCTTTTCGTTTTCATACCAAGGGTAAAAGCACCTTGCAAGTCTTGCTGTGCATGTAACACTTCTTTCTCTCTGAGACTAAGCTCATGTAACTCTTACTGCCTAGAGTAAACTGCCAGGTAGGAAGTTCATGTTCATTTCCTCTCCTGTTATTTCACTTGTGACACAGGACTAGCAGCTTTAAACAATACAGTGTAATAGTTTCTGCATGTTCATGTCTTCTTGCTTCTCCCTCATGCAGAGAGAGAGAGACTACATTTAGCTGTAAGGATAAACTGTGATTTATTGTTTCATGAAGTATCCAGAAATTGATGTGCTCCCCAGCCCTTTCCTGGCATGTCTGTGAGGTTAAAAAGTCTTTCCTTACATTTTAAATTAGTCATATTTAAGTCTAACCAGAATGTGACAAGGATTTCCCATGTCGAGCTACAGTTAATTATACAGTAAAAGCTGCTGGTCTTAAGGCTGAGCTGAAGACGGGATGGGGGGTGAAAGTCCATTTTTTTTCATAGAATTATAAACCATAACTTGTCATTGGTACCCAGTGCAGCCTTTGTTTATGTTTATGGTAAGATCAACAATGACAGATTCATAGTGCTGTGTTGTGTTGGCTGTGGAGAGACAGTGGACAGTGGCTGTTGCTTTTATTGTCCCTAGGATACCAGGACTAAGGTAGACCATGTCCCCTTTCTATTTATCACTGTAAAGAGTGACTCCTGACAGTGAATGCAGTGTTTGAATACAACAAGGAAGGAAGTTCACTGTAGAAGAAAGTTCCATGTGCTGGCCTAAACCCTTTGAAAAATATAACTTCCAAAGATATCCCAGTGTCACTGTTGCTCCATTCTCTTTTGTTCTGCTGCCATAGGCTCTCTTCCATAAAATATTTTCTTAACCACTTCCTCTTGATTTTCCTTGGGTTTTTTCCAGACTGTAAGGCCGTATTCTGGAAGAGAACACAGCCTCACAGCCCAGAAAAAAAAACCAAGGAAAATCTATGGATGCCAGCTGTGAAAGCCTTTGACTTCACACTTCCTCTTGCTTTTTTCTTTTAAACTAGTATCTTATTCTCTGGTTCATCCTAATACTTTCATCAGTGTAGAAAATGTTAACATCTAAAACTTTGAACATTCTTAGACGGAAGTTTAATAGGAATTATTGTCAACATTACTTTGTCTCTGGCAGAAGTCTGTATTCTTAATGTAATCTTTTTCAGTATTTCATACATATAGGAAACCTATCAGTTACTAAGTAATGCTATCATGAAATAATGTTGCCCATGTAGAAAAGTTATCTGTCCAAGAGTATTGCCAGAACTCTTCTTAAGATACAGCAAATTAAAGTTTTAACTAGAATTTGTCAAAGGAGCAACTCAAATTAGGTAATTCACAGGGTGAGTGTTGGTTGAATATTTCTGTTCAAATCTTGTGATTGGTTTGGGTCCTGTAGGAGACTCCATTTGTGGCGGTGTGCCTTTAAGTTGTTTCTGACTTATGGCGAACCTAAGGGGTTTTCTTGGGAAGATTTGTTCAGAGGGGTTTGGTGCTGCCCTTCTCTGAGGCTGAGAGAGTGTGACTTGTGCAAGGTTACCCAGTGGGTTTCATCTGTTGCTGGCATCTTCAGAGAAATCTCTGAGGATGCCAGCCACAGATGCAGGCGAAATGTCAGAAATAAACTCTTCCAGAACACGGCCTCACAACCCGGAAAAAAAAACAAGGAAAATCAGTGTCTAAACAGTGAGAGAGTACATTATTCATGTTAGCAGTATTTATGTTTTTCAGCATTAGGAACCAGAGCGTCATCAAAAAGCAGAAATTGCTGAAATGTGGTTTGGGTTGTGCATTTCAAAGATTTCCATTTTTTGACAGTGCTCTGGTCCCTAACCTGTCAAATAAGTGAGGGGCACCTGTATATTTTACCTTTATAGAACCACTTGCAATAATGATGTGGTGGTTCATCTGAAGGCTAAAGAATGTAACTAGTTCTCAAACATATTGTTTCACTCTGACTTAAGTTGTTTAAATAGTATATGAGCTGTAGTTTGGTAGTTACTGAGGAGAACTATCCATTGTGGTGCTAATTTGGATATTTTTCTCATGTAAACTGATCCTCAGCTTGGTGGGGAAAATGGGATCAGCTGCATCTGACTATGTGATACTGGCTCATACTTCTGGAAACAAAACCAGTCTGTGCTTTTGTTAAGTCATAACTAAGGCATTTTACTAGCTAAGCATCATGCAGTCAGCGTTGTGCGTGAGTGAATATCTGTATCTGAGTTTCCCAGTCTAAGACCAGCATGTTTGTCTGATGTTGCTACACTCTATAGGAGGGTCTTAAAAATGTTAAGTGTATGTCCAGATTTTCTGCTATAAATGAAATATATTTTGTGGTGGGTATTAGGTTTCACTGTGGTTTTACTGTTTTTCTCTTTCTACAGTCGCACTTCATTTCTGCATTGACTGTGGTATTTGTAAACTCCAAATCCCTTTCTTCACTTAAAATAGATGACACACCAGTAGATGATCCATCTCTTAAGGTACTGGTGGCTAATAACAGTGATACCTTGAAACTATTAAAGATGAACAGCTGTCCTCATGTTTCTCCAGCAGGTGAGCTTGCTGTCAGAATTATCTCTTGTGCTGTTATCTTGACACAGCCAGACTGATCAGATATCTGCAGCAGTATTTTCTGGCCAGCATTAGATACTTCAGAACTATCATCAATTTTTGTAGGTACAGTGGACCCTCAGTATCCACTCTATGCAATGGCATAATAAAATGGTGTCCCTTATATGAAATAGAAATGTTTGAATTTTTTTCCTGAATATTTTCAAACCGTGGTTGGTTAAATCCGTAGATACAGAACCCATGGATATGTAGGTCCGACTACAGTACACTTAGTTGTATCAGAATTGTATGCTGTTAGTTGTAGCATAGACTTGGAATGTGTAATTTACCAAGCCAAGATATGTACATTCATACTGGACTCTGCATGTTGAGTACTGGACATAGGTTTAATCACATTAAATTAATTATGGTTGGCCCTCAGCTTTGCAAGGATTGGGGCAGAGGACCGTGAAAAGCCACGAAAATAAGCCTACTAATTTTTTTTACCCAAGAGAACCCATCTCTAGCCATTTGTAGGTCCTCCACCACAATTCTATTATATGCCTCTGCCAGAAGTTGACCATAGAATTGCGCTTGAGGACCTACAGATGCCTCGGAATCTCTAGGTCCTCCAGCATGACTCTGTTGTCAACTTCTGGCTGAAAAATACCATAGACTCACTCTGAAGGACCTAGAAAATGTCTAGAGAGAACATATTTAGTAATCTGTGAATAATCAAATCTGAATGTTTAAGCTGCAAATGTAGAGGGACAACTGTATTTGTAACTATTTGAAATTATAGCTATTTCAAACAATATGGAAAACCTGCAGGTATTTAATTTTTTCTACTGTAATCAAGCGGAATTAAAATGGCTTGCTTTGGGTTGGACTGCATTAATTCTGTTAAGGACTAGGGTGCAATGTATGCTTTGCAGGTCTGTACTCCAATTTCTACCAGTCAGGTCTCTGGTAACATTATATTTGCATGTTCTAGAAATAGTCAAATTGAGTTTGTTCAGAAAATAAATGAGACACATGTATGATCTGTTGAATAAACATTTTAGTTGAAATGCAGCTTGCTTGGCTTTGCCTTTACAAAATATAAGCATTCAATAATGCAGATTAATCATTTGTGTAAATACCATGATTATTTTCAGTTGATTTATGTAATTATGTATATTTTAAAAAATATTCGCCATAGTGAGAATTATATGTACTGTAGTAGCAAAAAAGCAGAATATACTTTTAAATAAAGAAGAATAAATTGTGGAAGACTTTGTTTCCCTTCCGCTTCTTTCTTCTTTTACCCCACATCTTACAACTGGAGATAGTGTCATAAATCCTATTGTTAGTCTCAAATAGAGTAGAACCATAGAATCAATGAAACATGCATGTTGATTTACCAATTAGCATTTATTCAAATAGGTCTGCTTTACTTTGGACAAACAGTAGGATTTCAACCAGGATACGGCTTGCCTTAGGGGTCCTGTCTGTCTAGCTGGATTAGGTATTTTCACTGTAGATTGGGAGGAGCATCTTTAAGTACTTTTGACTGATTGTATCTCTTGCCAGTATTTTTTCCCTTCTGTAAACGGATGGGGCAGGATGGAAGGAGTATATTACCTCAGTGTTTTCTTGTCCCAGTTACGTATATGTATCATCCCAGCAATTTATTTAAATAGCATAGCAAATATGTCACTGCTTTAATCACTTCCACAACACATGGCCTATATTTTATCAAAACATTACCTGAATAAAACGCTCCATGAAAAATCAGCCTTAATTTCAGACAATAGAAAAGTAGTCTTTTAAAAACTCACTTCAGAGCTACCACCTCTAGCACTTCCATATTCTCTTCTTGTCTTTGTTAGAGAAGCTTGAGAAAATTGTATAACGTAGAGAACACATACTGTATTATTAAGACATTAAGTGTTTCCTGGCAATCCAGGTCACTTTGTTACTTCAGGTAAGGAGATGTTTCAACTCTGTTCAACTCCTTTCTCAAACTGGTGTCCTATAAATGTAGTAGACTCTAGCTGCCATCATTTCCATCCAGTATGATTACTGATGAGTATTACATTCCAGCACATGGAGGGGCACCTTATTTGGGAAGCATGATTGTATCACTTTACTTACATTTCCAAAATGCTTAGGCTCCTAGTTTATGTATTTGAGATTAAGGAACACCTTCCATTTATAGGACAGAACCTTTCATTTCTCTTGGACAGGTTGGATGTAAACTCACATTCTGCTATTTCATTTCCTTTTTTAGGTATCCTCTGTGTAGCTGATCAGTGCCATGGTTTACGTGAGTTGGCATTGAACTACCATCTGCTAAGTGATGAGCTCCTCCTTGCTTTGTCTTCTGAAAAACATGTCAGATTAGAACATTTGCGCATTGATGTCGTCAGTGAGAATCCGGGACAAACACATTTCCACACAATTGAGAGGAGCAGCTGGGATGCTTTTATCAAACATTCTCCCAAAGTGAACTTAGTCATGTATTTTTTCTTATATGAAGAAGAGTTTGATCCATTCTTTCGTTATGAAACCCCTGTCACTCACCTTTATTTTGGGAGGTCAGTCAGCAAAGAAGTACTTGGCCGGGTTGGAATGACATGCCCTCGTTTAGTTGAACTGGTAGTGTGTGCCAATGGACTACGGCCACTGGATGAGGAACTGATTCGCATTGCAGAGCATTGTAAAAATCTGTCAGCTATTGGCCTTGGGGAGTGTGAAGTCTCGTGCAGTGCCTTCGTTGAATTTGTGAAGATGTGTGGTGGCCGCTTGTCTCAGCTGTCTATCATGGAAGAAGTCTTGATTCCTGACCAGAAGTATAGTTTGGAGCAGATTCATTGGGAAGTGTCAAAACATCTTGGTAGAGTTTGGTTTCCAGACATGATGCCTACATGGTAGAATCTCTCAAGAAGGCAGGGCGTGTGGAACAGTACCTTCCATTTTGAGCATACCATACAGCAACTTAATCATATAAGCTATTTGTGTCCTAGACAATTTATGTATTATTTAATGCTGGTTTCTAAAATCCAGGTTTACCAGGGGAATCTGAGGATATTATGAAGCACTTGTCTGTATAAAACCTTTTGTAGTTTTCTCTTTTTCCACAGAGCCAGATCCTAAATATATGTAGAAATTGAAATGAGTTCATTTATTCAGATAATCAAGTTCCAGACTTTATAAATGGTCTAAAGCTGGCAATTTGGTTTAGGTACTATGATTGAAGTGACTGACTGAAATTCAGTTAGCAAGGCATGGCATGAATGACTGTTGTGACTCCTGTTTCTGTTGTGACTCCTGGAAACACTAAAAATAAATGGGTTGTAGAACAATCAACAGCTTAGACTGCAAATAGTCTGTAGGTTGTTAAATGTTTTGATAATAAAATGACAAAGACAGAGCAATACAGCAATGTAGTTCAACATATTTGTATATAGGAAATATGTTTTATCTGCTGCTTATTAAATTGCTCTAAAACTGTAGTTGTGTGTACATTACTAGCCTCAAAGTTCCTTTTCTCTTTGCAATTTTTAAAATGGAAAATTAAATTTATAGATTGTTGATATCTATATATAAACCTGTTTTAAGGTATTACTAAAGCTCAGGTAGCTAAAGTATTCTGATAAAAGTACTGTATGCTATATTTTGGTGACGTTCTTGGACAAGTGTTTTTTCTCGCACGAATTGTTTTGCAGCATTACTCTTATGAGTGTTGCATATGTTTTCCAGTATAAGAAGCCAAGCTTTTGTACCGAAGTATTAAAAATAATAAGTGGTTTGTAGTGTAAAGGAAAAAGTAATGACTATATAAATCCTTTGGCTGCTTAGAACAGCAGGTGGCAAATAAGATGTGGGAAGCTGCTATTGTTATGCTTCGGTAGTTCATGTTTTTCATATTCAGTGGTGAGAGAGCAGTTTTGGCCATTTCTAGGATCTAGAAAGACAAAAGCATTGGGGAGCTACACACACACACACACACACCTTTTTTCAGCAGCGGTCATTTTCTGGTAAGCGCAAGGATTTTGTGTGTGTGTTGGTTCAGGTGGGGTGCAGAAGGCAGCTTGATGTTGCTGGAAGAAAGAAGCTGCTGAAAAACCCTTTAATATGCAGAAAACCATCCCAAATTGAAGGAAACACATTCAGGGATAGCCATGCAGCAAAATACAATACAATCCACAAAACAGTGATAGCCATAACAGAAACTTCAAGAAAAGGGAGCTATTGAACAGGGACTTAACTCTTTGAGGTTTGTTTGGACTACAATTAGCAATTATTATCTAAGGGTTGATGCCCGTATCTGCAGGGGATATGTTCCAAGACACACACACTGTGGATGCCTGAACCCATGTATAATAGGAACCCTGTTGTTTTCAATTAGACTAATGCCAGAAATTGACCATAGAAACACATTGGAGGACTTATAAATGCCTAGAGAGAACAATTTTTGGCCGTGGATAAGAGAAACCGTGGATGCCAAATCCATGGATTTGGGGGTCAACCTGTATACAGCGCCTAAAAGTTTTTCCAGATGTAACAGTACAGAGACTACTAGAGAAATTAAATGTCCTCTGCCTAAGAAAGGGGCAGTTAACCTCCCACAGGAGAGAGAGCCTGGATCTCATTGGAAATAACTTGGCTGCTGCCAATGGATTTGAAATTTTACTGCCTGTCTTTTACTGCCCTTTTTCCCCAGTCCCCAAATGGCCAAGAAGGGGAGTGATCTCTGCCTGCATTGATATCCCTGCAGACCATCTTACTTGACTGACTACAGAAGTCAATCTGAGACAAATTTTAGGTCTGTGACTCTTAACATCACTTTCCTTCTGTATGATTTTTAACATCTTTGCCTGATGAAGAAGCCAGTGAAGCTTCAAAAGCTTGCATGGTGTATTTTGTGCTTTTTAGTTGGCCTAATAAAGTTGTCCCTGTTTTGTGGATTTTGAATTTTGTTGTATCATCCTAAAACTTAAGAATCGTCATATAATTCCCTGATAATGGTCAGAGTAAAAAGGAGTGTTAGACTAGTCACATGGGTTTAAAAGGAGCTTGATACTTGTTCTTTGAGCAGCTAGTTTTCCCATTCTGTGTGGTAAACGTTTTAAGTTCCTTTTGGCATGAAAGCAAATTTTGAGGGGTTGATAGCTGAGCTGTGTGATGTTGCTTTTTAAAAAGAATTTCATTCATTGCTCATTGGTTCTTGGCCAAAAATACTTAATTTTGGAAAAGGATGTAGCACCCCTCCCACCTTACTCTTCTGCAGAATAAAAAAACACAATGAAAACAAATGTCATTGCTTTTTTCCTAGCTTGGTGTAGTGAAATATGGAAAGGGAAAGTTTTTGTTTTGCCATTATTATAATAAGTAAATTGCTTTAAGAGTATTTCTCAATTCATGTTAAAGCATTAAAAACCTAATGAAGGCCTGTGTTTTTTATGAAAGCTAAAAAATAGCAATTGTACATACTGCTTCTCCAGAAGCATTACTGAATCAAGTGGCTCATTTGGCAGCTGCTTCTGTACATGTTTGTTTGGATTGATTCTGAACATGCCACAGTAGCATTCTCTATGACATAGTAAATGGATCATGATGTGACTTGGAGAAAATATGGAGTAAATTATAAGCTTCACACACATACAAAATCAGTGAGCGATGTCATGAAAGAAAAAAATGAGCCATGTGAATATTGGTTTTATACTTCTATTTTTTATTGTAACACTGTAATGTCCTTCTGATTTTCAAATGTGTTCAGTGTATTTTACCAGTGTTAAAAAGAGACACAAAATTAAGTTTCTATGACTATATATATATATGTGTGTGTGTGTGTGTTTAAAAAAAATGTTAGTGTAATTGTTGATACAGTTCAAGTAGTGTGATTGCTCACCTTTTGGCTGCTTAAATTATAGAAACGCTAGAAGATGAGGGAAAGCCTTTAACAATGAGTTGTCGCAGTTTCCTAAATTGTTGTCCTTCCAACGAAAACTTGACCCGACTGTCTCAGAGCTGAGGAAAATCTTTACCACAAGACAATTATATCTGGTTGGCAGCATGTTTGAATGGATGCTGGCGCTGGGCAGTTGGAAATTTTTTATAAGTTTGTAATATGATCCTTAAAGCCAACAGCAACAGAAATACCAGAGAGTACCAAGAGGTTTAAGCATGCATGCACCTGTTAACTGCTCCACTGCCAAATGTTGAGCTGGGAGCAGCGTTCTGCCAGAAGCCATTTTTTATATTTTATTAATTGCTCCACGTTGCCCTGGCACTCCTTTGATTCTAAGGCATGGTATAAGTTTTAATAAAATTGTGCTTTTTTATTGTACACCTGAAATACCGTATTTATATTAGGAATGTTCTGTTCATGGTTTGGAACTCTTACCTGCAAAACCATTATGTGACCAACAGGTATTTGTGTGTGGTAACATGATATCAGTCTGAGGGTGGTTTGCTTTTTCAAGAGATAATTCCATAAGCTCACACACTTCGGTCCTCCTCTTTCCTTTTGAAAAGAAAGATCAATCCTCTCCTGTCTTTGGCCAGAAAGCAAGGGGATCTTGTAGCACTTTTGAGACCAGCTGAGAGACAGAAGTTGTAGCAGATGCATAAGCCATGCAATAGAAGAAGTAGACCAATTCTACGAAAGCTACAACTTCTTTCTCTGTTAATCTCAAAGGTGCTACAAGATTCCCTTGCTTACTGATACTCCAGACTAATGTGGTTATGTCTTTGAATTCTACTTCTTTGGCCAGAAAGAGATTCAGCAGTTTCTCTTTTAATTCTGCTTGGTAACTTTTAAGGTACTTTTAAAAAGAAACCTATACAGTGAAACAAATGAGGGGGAAATAATACATGTCCATCAGGTAAAGGAGCTATAATGGTTAACCTCTATGTCCAAATTGATTGTTTTATTAAAGTATGTAAATCCTAAAAAAATATTTCAGGTAGCGTACAATTACATTTGGAATTTTAAAGCATTAAGATAGGTTATAGTATGAAAACATATTAAACTGTAACATGAAAAACATGTACAGGTATAGACTGGATAAAATCATTAGATTTCAGAGGCTGTAGTAAAAAGTCATGCTTCATCTTGGCACCACAATGAAGCCAAAGTCAGGGCCAGTCGGGCCTCTGGGGGAATGCATGCTACAACTGAGATGGCCCTTTCCTATGCCTGGCAATGTGTATTGATCCCATAGTGGAAGAGAAGAGGGCCCCTCCAGCAAACCTCCAGCAAACCTATATAAGTCCTTCAAGTAGCAAAGTCGCAAGCCATTTAGGGCTTTAAATGTCATCACAAATACCTTGAATTTGATCTGGAAGTATATTCCCAGCCAGTGTGATTCCTCTCGTAAGAACTGTTGTCATCTTATAGTATTACATGGTTTATACATTATGCTCTGGACAGCCATCTGACTATGTTTTTGATCTAGAAGTACTAAGATATGCAGCTGTTCCTTCACAGTAAGTACAACCCTGTCCAGGGAAAGTCACCCTATTCTCCAGCCCCTCAGTCCTGAGCTTCTGCCTTATTGGGAGTCAGCTTTGGTTTACTGGCTCTCATCCAGCCCTTTACAGCATCCAGATACTGGCGTGCCATCTACACAGCTCTAGCTGATTTCAAGTAACAAACATAGTAAATAAGAGACAGAAATTTTTCTTCACAGGATTGGTCTCTGAATCAGAATCATAGAACTGTAGAGTTGGAAGAGACCATGAGGGCCATCCAGTCCAACCCCCTGCCACGCAGGAAATCACAATCAAAGCATCCCTGACAGATGGCCATCCAGCCTCTATTTGAAGACTTCCAAGGAAGGAGACCCCACCACGCTCCGAGGGAGTGTGTGCCACTGCTGAACAGCTCTTACTGTCAGAAAGTTCCTCCTAATGTTGAGGTGGAATCTCTGTTCCTGGAGCTTGCATTCATTGCTCCGTGTTCTAGTCTCTGGAGCAGCAGAAAACAAGCTTGCTCCATCTAATGTGACACCCCTTCAAATACTTAAACAGGGCTATCATATCGCCACTTAAACGTCTTTTTTCCAGGCTAAACATACCCAGCTCCCTAAGTCTTTCCTCATAAGCCCTTTCTCGAGACACAGTCCAATTTGTCAATATCCTTTTTTAATTGTGCCCAGAACTGGACACAGTATTCTAGGTGATGCCTGACCAAGGCGGAATAGAGTGGCACTATGGCTTGCCTTGATCTAGACACTATACTTCTATTGATGCAGCCCAAAATCGCATTGGCCTTTTTAGCTGCCACATCACACTGTTGACTCATGTTCAGCTTGTGGTCTAAATATGGATAGAATGTATATCATCGCTAAAAACAGGTAACACTGTAAGGAAAAATACACCAGGCACCAAGTCATCTGAGCATGCATTTTGTGGTAATATATTTAAACTCTTTTTACTAACCTGGCAAGTGAACTCATTTTCACTTTAGGAATAAGCTCTGAGTAGAAAGAATGAATAAAATAAGCTGTTTTGAATCCCATATTGGGAGAAAGGTAGGATAGAAATCAAATAAAATCTTTGTGTTTTTGTTTTTTTAAACTGAGTATGCTGCAAGTCATTTGTTTGTCAGGCACTGAGGGTTCCTTGAAAACACCAACCTGTCTCTTGGTCAAAGCTCACAGTCCCCCTTACAAATAGAGAGCAGAAGAGTTCTTTAAGGAGTCCATATACTGTCAGGATTAAAGATTAATTAAGGTGCTAGACTGGTAAAAACACACCAGTTGAAGCCAAACTGCCGTAGCTTTACCTTGGCTTGGAGGAAATGATCTCTCCTCTCAGTTCAAGGTGATATAAACTTGCCTTTTCTCTATGTCTCCATTGCTGAGTAGCTAAGCTATTCTCCAGGTTATACAAACGTGTGGGTTGCCATGTTAATTTTTTAAAAAATCCATATTGAAATAGTATTTTTATTAAGCCAATTAAAAATGCACACTTTTTCAACAGCAACAAGGTTAACAAAAGCAGGAGGGGGAAAGGAGGTAGGATAGTGATCTTTAGTCTGCATGGTATATTTAGATGAGAAGATGAGATGAGACTGAAATGAGATGAGAAGATCATGTCAATGCTATATGGAGATTGCATGGTGAGGACCAGGGACAGACTTAAATCAGGTGAATGTATTAAATTTTATACCATGTCTATGTGACGAATGTTGCTGTCCTTGAGCAAGCAGGGATCACCAGTATTGAGGCCATGATATTGAGAACGCAGCTGCACTGGGCAGGGCACGTTTCTAGGATGGAGGACCATCGCCTCCCAAAAATACTACTCTACGGTGAACTCGCCACGGGTCAGCGAAAGAGGGGCGCTCCAAAAAAGCGATACAAAGACTCCCTGAAACAACATCTCAGGCTCGGCCAAATTGATCACCAACAATGGTCCGCCCTGGCCTCACATCGGGAGGCATGGAGACGCACTATCCACAATGCTGCAGCCTTATTTGAGAACTCACGCCAAACAAGTCTTGAAGAGAAATGACAACGCAGAAAGAATCACAACCCAAAAACATCACCCAAGGAGACCTTCTGCTGTGCTTTCTGCAACCAGACTTGTTTATCTCGGATTGGCCTTTTTAGTCATCAGCTGCTTGCAGAAAGCACGGGATGAGTCCTTCCTGAATCTTCGTTTGCGAAGAAAAGCCAGAGAGATGTCCAATATATAAAATAAACAGCTCTTAGATTGCTCCTAGTGACACAATGAAAGAGCTCACTGGCCTATTGCATGCAGAGGAAATGAGTCCCAGAGATAGCTACATGATAGTTACATGTCACGTGTGGAGAGTCCTGCGCAGGGGACTCTTCTGAAAGAGTTATCCATGCAGTAAGGGGATGTGGGACATATACATTAAATATGAATGCTTGTAAGCAAAAATAAACCTGGAGAAATTACAAGGGATTTCACATTCACACAAGAAACCTGTTCTTAAAAGCAAGTATGTAATTTGACTTTTATTTTCAGGTTTATGGCACAAAAGATAACACTGTAGAGACCAATTCATTGATGCTGGATACAATTCTGGTGACAGCAAAGAACAGCTGGCAGTCAACAGGAAAAGCATTTTTAAAATTGGACTTTGCAGAAGCCTAGTAATTCAGTACTTGTGACTCATCTTGGTGCCTATGGTGAGTAATTACCCCCAGACTGACAGCAGAGATGGGACTGGCTCAGCAGCTGCCACAATATTGCCTTGTGAACTGAGCAATCCTATGGCAACAGCACTTGTGGCTTTCTCCTCTAAAGGCTAGTTTACATGGTCAATCTAAGAACCGGGTACACTTCTCCTGAGGATTAGTGTGTCTCTGGAAGTCTTCTTAGCCTCTAGCCAACATGATTTCTTCAACTGGGAAGTTGAAAACTTGATATGGGACTAATACAGTAGGACCCCTGTATCCACTGATTCATTATCCACTGATTCAGTTATCCAGTTTCAGTTTCAGCACAGATACCATAGTCTTCCTAGAAAATGTGTCCTCTTTAGCCATTTTCTAGGCTCTCCAAGGCAACTCTATGGTATTTTAAACTGGAAGTCCTATTACTTTCAATGGTGTTTGCTATTATCCATAGATTTCATTATCCATGGTGGGGCCCAGAACCAATCCCCCATAGATACGGGGGTCCTACTGTATTATATATGTGCAAGAGATGCTCAAACTTACATTGTGCATCTACTCATATTTCATAGCTATTTGGTTTGTTTCCCAGTCACTTTGAGGTAAGATAGTAGTGGCAGCATGTACATATATACCAACAGCATCAAGTGCAGAGCATCTCTGTGAGAAGGCTTATACCCACTGTGCATAGTATTCCAGACATAGATTCCTAGCACTCCAACACACCTTCACCTTGTGCAAATTCTAATAGTTATTGTCCCTAGGTATCACTGAGATGTATCAGTAATCTTCTGCTACAGAGACAAAACTTGGCAACTATGGCAGATCTGGGGACCAGTTTTCTGTCCCTGGAACCCTCTAAGTGCTATACAAATTGCCAAAAAAACAAACAAACAAACAAACCCCCAGATGGGTCTGTATGTCTGCTGCTGGCTTTGAAAAACAGGAAATTGTTCATGTTAAAATAAGGGAGGGGGCTGCAATTGATTTAAAGTGTGAATTGCTGTTCTTGTAGGCTTCCATGAGAGGCAATTCACCCCGTTTTTGGCCAGAAGGAGAGTAGTTCTGAAAGTCTGGAATAGTCAAGGGCTGCAAAAATCAGCTTTACGGGGGTGGGGGTGGGGATATGCTTTTCCAACCCCTGAGCTACATGATTGTCATTGTTTGATGATCCACCACTTGAAAGTCACTGTCTTAACATAGTCAGATATTCCAGCTTTGTTCTTTCTCAGCTGACTGTTCTTGTTGATCTACAGTAAGAAATGAGCTAAAATGAAAACAGACTCTTCAGCATGTGAAAAATCACCATTTCAGAAGACTGACACCCTGGATTTAACTGCAACTAGTATGGCCATGCTTGTTGGGGTGGATGGTTATTATCATCTGGCACATCTGCAGTCTACCAGATTGGGGAAGGCTGTAGTATTCCCATTTGAAACAGGCACAGGGCATTGTCTTGAAGGAGTACACCTACCAAGAACATGAGATTTTTATTTTCTAAACTTAAATATTTAGATGCCCTCCATCAAAATTTGATACCAGGGTGTTTATCAAACCATAAGAGTATAGAAACACAGTGAAAAGTACAAGTTCTGTAAAAGAAATCTCACGATCTGGCTTAATACAGAGTAAGATAGTTTGGTTCAGATGTCTTCTTCAACCTGTCAAAGGAATGTTTCTAATACTGAGAAATCCAACTGTCTACAATTACTTGCTGCTTTCCATATCACTCTGAAATAATTTCTTGGCCTGTCCTCAGCAAATGGAGGTATTATTTTAGAACTTGCAGGTTAAATTATATGCCAGACTTCATTGCATTTGAATTAGGCAATGGGATTTCTTCATAGGCTATTTTCATGTAAGGATACTTCATGGGCAAAAACCAATATTCTAGGTTGTAAAAGAGGTAAAACTGATGGTCCAAAACCACTTCATCAAATATTCTCAAGAGGTTTATGAAGAATTCTTTGACTGACTGAAAAGGTTTGAATGGAGAGTAGAAATTTCTAATAGCAACAGCTAGTGTTTTGTTTCCATGTGGTCCAAATATAGTTGTTTCATTCCCCAAACAAGTGGGCTCTCCACTGAAGAGAGTAATGGTGGTGTAATTAGTTTGTATCTTCTTAAAAATAGCCCCAAGTTCAGCCAATTTTTGATATATCCGCAGTACAAACTTGGAGCATTCGTAAGACTCAAACCACACTCTGGCATTCTCTTCTGGGCTGTCTTTGACTGTCCATGTCTCATAGTAAATGCCAGTGTCATTGTCATATTTCACCCACTTTGCCATTTGGTTAAATACAGCTCCTGTAAGGAGAAAGCAAGAAAGACACCATTCTGTTTAGAATTTTACTGAATGTCTTCTAAGCTAAGATTTGCAGCACAGAAAATATGGACTTCACAACTTATACAAATGTTATTAATTGCTAGGACCTAAATTCTGTTTTGAGAGCCAGCATGATATAGTGGTTTGAGTGCTGGACTAGGACCCTGGTGACCATGGTTCAAATCCCTGCTCAACCATTGAAGCCCGCTGGGTGACCTTGGGCAAATCAGCCTCAGAGGAAGGCAAAGGTAAACCTCTGAACAAATCTTGCCAAAAAAAAAAACCATGATAGGGTTGCCTTAGGATCGCCATAAGTCAGAAACGACATGAAGGCCCACAATAAAAAAAATTCTCTTTTAGTTGGAACTAGAATAGACCCATTAAAATAAGCAGGACTCAGACACTAAGGTCCACTGATTTCAGTAGATCTACACTAGTTGGATTAAAATTGGATTTAGCCCCATGCTTTTATGTATTTGGCATATTTGCTTTGCTTCATTAGGATTTGCTTTGGAGTTAAGGGAGCCTATGATGGCAGCCAGTGACCCATGGGCAAGAGAAGAGTTTATTGACCAGTCACAAAGAGCATTCTTCTAAAAGTACAGAAATAAAAGATGAAGCTGCTTTGTCTTTTCCCTTCCCCAGAGCTTGGAATGATTTTATATTTATATTTATATTATATATATATATATATATATATATATATATATATATATACCGTATATATTCCTTTTCCTAAGCAATTCCTTACTCTAAGATTAATACTAAAAATAATAAAATGGCAAAAAAATGGCTACAAATGACCCCCAAACAAGAACTATTACTCATTACACATACACCCACCACCGCAAGTCATTCCATTACTGTTTTTAAAAACTGGTAAGGTCCTGGTTACAAAAAAGTAATTCATTACAAATAATTCTGTTACTTGTAACTCATTTCTTCTAAGCTCTGCATTTTCTGATCTCTCCTGCTGCAGCAAGTGAAGTCCCAGTTTTACTTCACAGCAAGCGGAGGAGACATGGGGGCCAATGGAGTCACGGCTGCCCCGGCTCCTGTCTTCTCAGCACTTTTTAAAAACTTACACAGCACCTCTGCAAGTCTCAGCAATTAACAATGGAACTGCCCATAATTATCATGCTCCTACAGACCTATTTCCCTGTGTTAAAATTCTCTAAATAAACAGGGCTGGGGCTTATAAGCCAGGTGTGCAAACACTGTGAAACTTTTACAAGCTCACTAAAATTCCTACACTAGCAGGTGGGGTGAAAGAGGTGAAAGTAAGATGCTAGGAATTAAAAGGTGGGAAAAGAGAAATTCAGAAGGAGGAACCAAAAAGGACTCTACTCTGGGTAAGGCAGGAGAAAAAAACTGATCAGGGAAGGGCTGGGAAGGGGAGGAACCAGCATGCTTCACAGGTCGTGATCAGTTTAAATCTCCTGCCTCTTCTTTGGGTGGTGGAGGGGCATACCCAAGTATAAGGATTAAGGATTGGATTCCTCCTCTCACCAACCCAGAGAAAGTGAAATTCACTGCCACAAGATGCAGTTACAGCTGCCAACTTTAAATGTGGATTTGATACATTAAAAGAGGATGAGGCCATCAGTGGCTAGTAGCCAGGACAGCTACATATCACCTCCAGCATCACAGGCATTATGCTTCTATATATCTGTGGCCAGGGAGTGTTGGGTGAGATCAGGATATTCATCTCAGTGTGTCAACCCAGATATGACACAAAGCTGGACTGAGCTCTCAATCTGAGTAGGAAAGGAAAACAATACACACACGCACACAAAAACTTTGGCCAAAGGCTCCACAAAGCACACACAACTCCCAGTCCAACTGAGAGGTAGCAGTGGTCAAGATGGACAAGTTTATTCTGAAAGTCACAAGCATTTATAGGTCTTTTTAGCTTAAGAAAGCAAAAAAAAAACAAAAAAACTGCATGAGCAAAAGGGTACTTTCCGCTTCTATTGTCTATGTGGTATCCCACATAAAGGACAAAGACTTCCCTGGCATGTACAGTCTGTAGCTTGTTTGTATCTGTCAGGGTTGAGTGCATTATCAGTGATTACAACCATTGCCTCTTCTTCCCTTGGAACATACAGTTACAACAGTTTTTAATATTTTAAAGATCAGTCAGCAGAAGCCTTACTAAGTAAATAAGCAAGGAATTGCTTTATGAGAAATAATTGACTGAATAACTTATCTTGACCTGGTTGTGGTGGGCCCGGTAATACTTTTCACACCAACAGGAGCACAAGATGGTGGGCTTCCCACAGGTCACTATGGACCAACATGGCTCTCCTTATGTTCTTACTCTCCTCCCTGTCAATGTGCGTTTTCACACCATTGTTTCTAAAAAATTAATCATCTGACTGTTTCACATCATCTCTACTAATTGTTTGGGGGGTGTGTATGTGTGTGTGGAGAAGACAGTGTGCATGTCTCCACACCCATCACAGTATGATACAGACGATAGGGACACATATCCTTTCCCTTAAAATTAGAGCACAAGGAAGGAGGAGAGAGAAATACTGCTCATAAAAACATAGGTGTGAAGAGGCCATGTCAAATAGTAGACATGATGAGTAAGCATAAAGCTTAATCAGTGGCTACTTTTAAGGATGGCAGCATATAATCTCCAGTATCACAGGACCCATTCCATTGGTGGTATGGCATAACTGGCTCTAAACTTCCTCACAACCTTCCCTCCACAACCTCAGATTCCCCAGAAATGGGATCCTTGGTACTCTCTCAGCCTCTCCAAGCACCAATTTCCCTCAGACGGTTTTTGAACACACTGCCTTGCCCTTGGTTTTTCTCCAGAATGATAAGGCATTCAGCTTAATCAAGCTAAAGTTAACCAATCTTCAGCCCCATTGATTTTACTGGGTTAAGAAAGCAATGGTAAGGTGCAGGAGCCACAGGTAGAAATCCTCTTAGTTGCAGCTAGAGTAGGCCCCTTCAAGAACTTGGTGAACAGTGAGCCAACATGTAAGTAAATCCCATTGCTTCTGTGGGACTCAAGTGGGACTAACAACAGGATTTAGGCCACAGTGTGTCATTTTTGGCTGCAAAAGGAGCCAAAACGTGTAACAGGAAGCCATTTCCAATTGTAATTTTTAGGCTGAAGCTTTGCAGAACTTTATTCTGGGATTCCCAGAATATGTCTACACTTCCAGAAGCCTCCAGGAGCAGCATATGTGCATTTTGGTGTAGAAAATTTTTTTTTTAAAGGACATCTAGGGCTTTTCAGGGTGCTAGGAAAACCTGACAGTCCACAAAATATCTTCAGGTAGGGAATGTTTACCATCTGTGGACTGCACAATTCCCACCCCTGGGGTATGCTTAAGAATATGTTTAAACCACATCTACTGAAATCAATGGGGATTACGTGCTCATATTTTTTAAATGCCCTTAGTGCCGGCTAATGCCAGAAAAACTGTATCTGTGCATGACTGTTGTAGGTAATTAAAAAAAAAACCTAAAAACTAAGGAGATTTAAAATCTCCATATCCTTCATGGAGGAAAGAATGCCAGTTGAATGTCTGTATTGCTTATTATTCTATCAGTTTGTCAATGCTGCTTGTACAGTCAGTCAGCATGAGATTAATGTTTCACTTCCTTTGGCGACATGGGTTTAAGATCTTAAAAATAAATAAATAGATAAATTAATGATATTTATTTCTTACCCACCTCTCCCTATGGATCGGGGGGGGGATTAACACATAAACATCACATTAATTAAAAACCCATATCAGTTAAAAACATATATCAATTTAAAAGAACAAGTAAAACCAAGACATTTTAAAACAACTAATACACAATTTAAAATTCACACTTAAAATCATTTGGATGGACCTGCCAGAAGAGGCCAGTCTTTAATGCTGCTTTGAATTCAGATGGCATAGTCAGCTGTTTTATCTCTTCCACAAGGCCATTCCAGAGTCTAGGGGCATCTAAAGAAAAAGTCCTCTGGGTGACAGTTGCCAACCTAGTCCTGGCTGACTGGAGCAAATGTCCCCCAGAGGATCTAAGTGTATGGGGTGGATTATACAGGAGAAGATGACCCTGTAGGCAACCTGGACACAAACCATGTAGGGCTTTAAAGGTAATAATCAACACTTTGTACCTTGCCCGGAAACTAACTGGCAGCCAGTGGAGTCATTTTAATATTGGTGTGATATGACCACTCCTGGATGTACTAGTGACTAATCTGGCTGCCATGTTTTGAACCAATTGAAGTTTCTGAATTTGATACAGAGGTAGCCCAATGTACAGCACAGTGCAAACGTCCAGCCTTGAGGCTACCAGCGCATGCACTACCATCTGTAGGTCCTCCAACTCTAGGAAGGGGTGCAGCTGGCATAATAGCCAAAGTTGGTAGTAAGCAGTCCTGGCCATCACATCTATCTGAGCTGTCATTTGGAGTGATGGACCCAGAAGCATTCCCAGACTGCGAACACAGTCTTTCAGGGGGAGTGTAAACCCATGCAAGACTGGTTGACACACCTCCATCCCCAAATTAGGACCCTTGATAGTAAGTACCTCCTCTGTCTTGTCTGGATTCAGCTTCCATTTGTTTTCCTTCATCCAGCCCATTACCTCCTCCAGGCATTCATTCAGAGGCACTATCCTTAGCTGAGGCTGTTTTTGAAGGCATGGAGACGTATATTTGGGTGTCATCAGCATATGATAGCACCCCTCCCCATGTCTCCGGATGAGCTTTCCCAGCAGTTTCATGTAGATCTTGAATAGCACTGGAGATAGAATGGCACCTTGTGGTATGCCATATAGTAGCTCCTTTTTTGATACTATATGGCATACTATATGCTATGTCATATAGTAGCTCCCCACACACCACCATCTGGAACCTTCCTAAGAAGTAGGACCAGAATCACTGAAACACAGTGCCTCTGATTCCTAAATCCCCCAGGCGTTCCAGAAGGATACCATGGTCAATGGTATCAAATGCTGCTGAGAGGTCCAAAAGCACCAGCAGGGACATACTCCCCGACAGTGCTCAGGTGAAGATCATCCACTAAGGTGACCACAGTGGTCTCGACTCTGTATCCTGCTCTGAAGCTGGTTTGAAATGGGTCTAGATAACTTGTATCATCCAAGACTGTCTGGAGTTGGGAGGCAACTGCCCTCTCAGTCACCTTGCCCAGATAAAGGAGATTTGATACTGGTCTATGGTTGTTTAGTCTAGGGGTCCAGGGAGGGCTTATTTAGAAGCAGTCGTACCACCGCTTCTTTTAGACAGGATGGAAAACTTCCCTTCCTAAGAGATGCATTAATAACATATTGTAATTGAGATCTAATTGCATCTCCTCCCTGGATGACCAGCCAAGAAGGACAGGGATCACGGATATAGTTTGTCTTCCTTACTTGCCCCAACCGCTTGTCCACATTGGTGGTACTCACCAACTAAAACTGATCCAGTGTAATCCTACTCACAGAGGCACTGGACACTCCGTTGTCAACTTCTGCTATAAGGACAGTGTCTAAGTCGACTCTTATCCGAGAGATTTTATCTGTGAAGTGATTGTTAAAAATGTCACAGCGAACTTCTGAAACCTCTAGAATTACTTTCAGGGAAGATGGTGCCTGAATTAAATCTTCACCACCCTGAATAGTTTGGCTGGAGTGAATTCACAGATGCAATATGGGCAAAGAAGAAGGCTTTCATTCCTGCACGTATTGCCACCTTATTAGGAACAAAGATGTTTTCTATATCGTGTCTTGTTGGATATAAGTCGAGTTTTCTGCCATCTGCACTCCAGTCATTGTTCTTCCTGTTTCAGCTCCCTGAGGTGCCCTGTATACCAAGGAGCCTGATTAGTAACGGGTCAGAGAGGATGTTAGGGAGCAATCATGTCAATAGCTCTAGTCAGATCTTGATTCCATCTATGGACCAGGGCTTCAACAAGATCGTTGGTGGTACCAGCCATAAAACCCTCTAAGGCTTTCTGGAATCCTAAAGGATCCATTAGCTCTTAACTACTGAAAGACAAGTCTGAGTACTAGCTATAAGCACCCTGGTCACTACTTACTGAAGGAGTTTACCACTAGAAAAATCCACACCTCAGTTTAACAAATCTGGATGTTTCTAGAACCCACGCCCACACAAATCATTTTAAAACAACAAAGCAAGAAACAAAGCAGCCTGGAGCTTCTCCATGTTCCTGATCTTAGAATTTGCAGTATATAAATAACAAAAAATGAATCAAAAAGCTGAAAAACAAGCTGTTTAGATATTCATGTGGCAAAGCAAAGACTGAGGTGAGAAGAATGCATGGCTGAAGCAATCAGAGAGGTGAGAAGCATCTTCATTGGCTCTACTAAGAGACAAACTCTTTTGGGCTCCTCTCTTTTGATACATTTCCATTTCAGGTGGACATTATAAGATCCATTATCTCTCTGGCTTTTCTTCGCAAATGAAGATTCAGGAAGGACTCATCCCATGCTTTCTGCAAGCGCGCTGATGACTAAGAAGGCCAATCCGAGATAAACAAGTCCGGTTGCAGAAAGCACAGCAGAAGGTCTCCTTGGGTGATGTTTCCGGGTTGTGATTCTTTCTGCATTGTTGTTTCTCTTCAAGACTTGTTCGGCATGAGTTCTCAAATAATGCTGCAGCATTGTGGATAGTGCCTCTCCATGCCTCCCGATGTGAGGCCAAGGCGGACCATTGTTGGTGATCAATTTGGCCGAGCCTGAGATGTTGTTTCAGGGAGTCCTTGTATTGCTTTTTTTGGAGCACCTCTCTTACGCTGACCCGTGGCGAGTTCACCGTAGAGTAGTATTTTTGGGAGGCGATGGTCCTCCATCCTAGAAACGTGCCCTGCTCAGCGCAGCTGCGTTCTCAATATCACGGCCTCAATGCTGGTGACCCCTGCTTGCTCAAGGACAGCAACATTCGTCACATAGTCAGTCCAGTGTATAATAGGCCTTTGTACAGGGACTGTCTCATTTTTCATTGATAGTTATGTAAGCTGCTCTAGGAGGCTTTTTGGATGGGGGTGGTGGTAAAAATGCTTTAAGCAAGTAAGGAAGCAGAAGCTCCCATTTCCTTTCACAAGTTAAAAGAGATGAGTCACATCACTAACATCCTATCTAAATAATCATATAAATAATGGCTGCAGTTGCACTCACTGACTGCCAGATGTCTCCTATTGCTGTAAGATTTACAATTGGCCAGTGTTAAAATTAGCAAGATGCTTGAAGGACAATACAAACAGAGCACAGTGCATAAATAAAGCAAGGGGTGGGCAGCTGAGGTCCATTAAATGTTTTAAGTACAACTCATCCCTATTGGCTAAAGTGCCCAGGATGGTGTAGGTAAAAAAGATTTGCAGAGTAAGAGTCACCCAATATAGTAAATGTTGTCCTCCCAGGTAGAATTGAATGGGCCTCCAGTTATTGTTTGACTGCAACTCCCAGCACTTCACACCCCTAGCTAGGGCTGCTGGGAGCTGCAGTCCAACAACATCTGCACCATTCCCACTCCTGGCCTAGGGAGAAATAGTGAAATAGAGCCATTTCAAAATACAAATGAAATAAGGGGACACCTTTCTCCTTTCTATGGTGCAGAAGCACAGGAAATAGAAACAGCTCAATCTTCACTGAGCAGGCAGGGCAAATAGTACAGAAGTTAAAGGCTGGTGAAAACACAGCCAAACAAAATCTGGAAGAATTTTTTTCAGTTCCACAGAAAACATAGCAAGTTTCAGAAAGTTATTTACCCAAGAATTGTGGATACAAGTGTCAGGAGTTAGAACTCCATTTTAAAATGGCCAAACTGCAGAGTCATGCCTAGTCAAAATGGCTGACTCCATGAACTGCCTAGTCTTCCTTAGCTACAGAAGGAGGGTTCTTATTGGTGTGTAAGATCCTGCGATTGAGTGAGCCAATGTCCTGTGACTGTGTATATGGGAGGGCTCAGAGCAGAGCTCACTCTTCCTCCTGTGAATGCTGAGGCCTGGTGAAGCAGTTTCTTCTGGAATTGTAAATATTTGTATATATTGCAATTGGGTTTGAAGATAAAAGTGCCTCCTGCTTATTTGGACGTCAAACACTCTGTGTGTGAGTATTCTTGGGAGCGGGATGCTACTGAGTCTACTGAGACAGGCTTTTGGGGCTTCTGCTGGGGATTGAGTGGCCTATCATCACCTGACAACAAGAACAAGACCCTTAAACTTCTTCTTTGTGCAAATAGGGAGAAAAGCCTAGAAAAATTATCTTGGGACAATTATCAAGAACTCCTGAAAATCCTGGACTGTATAAACAAGGCCCATGGAAATGCTTGACTTTTTACCTGAGATTGTGGTCACCTGGACCAATGTCCCATTCTCTTTCCAATGAACATCATCTATTCCTTCATAGAAGCAGGAAGCTCCTTGATTACACCAAAAAGGTGCAGACAGATTTGGTCGCAGATGTGGAAATGTACAGTTTCCTAACTGGAAGAGTTCATACCACTCTAATGTGTAGTTCTTCCCAGATAAAGTGCTCTTGAAACCAACAGCATCATGCATGATTTTCTGAAAGAGGGAAACAACCAACCATGACATAGGCAATATTTATTTATTCATTACACTTACAGTATATCCTGCCTTTTCCTCAAAGAGCCATACATGCCCTCTTCCCACTTTATCTTCACAACATCCCTGTGAGGAGGTCAGACTGAGGCAGACAGTGACTGGCCTAAGGTTACTCCATTAGTTTTGTAACTAAGTAAGGACCTAAAGCTGGATTTCCCAAGTCCTAGTCCAACATTCTAACCACTCATCTGTTACATATTCTGCTGTCTTATGTTGCCAGCCAATTGGTCCATTTGGTAAGTCCAAAACATTTGGAGAGTCAGAGGTTCTCCACCCCTGATCTAGGAGGAAGAGGTGAATCACCATAACACACCAACAAACAGTGTTAACCAAGATAAAATATTTGAAAATTGATCCTGATAGTGTAACTTTAAAAAGTACTTGTTTAAGTACATTCTAAAATGATTTTTTAAAAATAAATTAAAGTGCATCCCTCCCAATGATGCAGACACCTCCTGTACAGAGTCCCCCAAAGTTGCCATGTTAGTGTTTCCTAAATACATTAAACATCAACCTTTTTACATCATACATTAACCTAGTTAAATACATCAGCTAGGCCCAGAATGAATTAATTTATGCCAATCCATCTACCTCTTTATTTTAACATTTGTTGTGATAAGAGCAAATGAACAGAAGGCCAGGATGTAGGAAAGAGGAAGAGGGAGAAGAAATCACCATACCATATGACCAAGGAGGTCTCCATATTTGAATTCCCAGACAGGAGCCTGCAAGCGATACACCTCCAAGATATCCTTGTCGCTTACCACTGGGATAGGAGAGCCAGTTGGGCAAAAAGTGTAGCGGGCTTGACAGTAAGGATCTGTTTTAGGACGGTAATCAAAACGCCTGCATTAAAATAAATTCATTATTTCAAAAATAAGACACAAAAAAATTTGCACAACATATTGACAGCTGCAGAGCTTGCCTTCCACCTGCACTTCTTGGAGAGTTTTCTTTCATCTAAATGTAGTCAGACCCCCATATCTGCGGAACCAATATCCACAGCTTCAGTTATCTGCAGGACACAAAATAGGGACACATACCATAGAGTTGTGCTGAAAAATGCCTACAGAAGCATCCTCTCTAGGCATCTTCCAGGTCCTTCAAGGCAACTCTACGGTATGTTTTTACCAGAAGTACTTTATTTTAATAGGTTTCCGGGATCCACAGTAAATCTGGGAACCAAACCCCCACAGATACAGGGGTCTGACTTTATACATAATTTTCTCTTTCATAGAATCATAGAATTTTCCCTGTAAAAAGTTTTGTCTTGGAAGCTTGTGCATTGTACTGGGCTCCTCCACATATTATCAAGTCCTCTCTGAAATCACAGGCAATGAGCAGTAAACACACATATCATAGAATCATAGAATCATAGAGTTGGTATGATTCACTCCTTAAGGATGTCAGTGCTTCTAATACAGTATTTGTTTCAAGACACTATAATCTAAGAGTTTACCTAGACTGCAACTCTGCCTGAATCCCCTTCATCCCACACAACAGAGGTAAAACACCAACTGAAAGAAAGAGGTCATTAGTATCTATCTCAGTACCATTTAGCAGAAGGATAGGGCCCTCCAGATGAAGCTGGCTTGCAACTCCAAAAATATCCCTGGGCATATTTTTCCTTGCAGTCCATCAACATCTGGAGGGCCACCCATTCACCAGCCCTGATCTAATACTTTTCTGAGTGCCCCAAATACTATGTTGGGGTGAGAAGATTTCCGGTCTGCAAGTTCTACATCCTTTTGTACCAGAACCCTGAGATCCACCAAGTGAAGCATGGTACAAATGTACCTTTTGGTGCATTTAGTGAGCTCCAGCCAAATGGCGCTCACAATACTTCCACAGGAAAACTCATTCCTGTCTACCCTAACTTTTTTTCATTTAAGTAGTATTAATTGAGCATAAAGGTGGGAAAGTGTGGCCCTTCTGATGTTGCTGAATTGCAACTTCCAGCTTCCATAGCCAGTTTAGACAATGGTGAGGAATACTAGGAGTTGCAGTCCAGCATCATGTGAAGGACTGCACTTGACCCACCCCTGATTTAGAGCAAGAGAGGGAACTCATTGGATACTACAGCTCTTAAGCAATTGAGAGTCAGATATCCTTGTTGTTATACTGAAAATCACCCATAGATCTACCAGCAGGTCCTAGCTTACCTTCTGCCTCCCTTGATCTACGGGCTTGTCTGCACGAGTGAAACCCCCCCCCAAATCTGGCCTGATAATGCCACACATGTGGCCTTTCCCCCAAATCTGGTGCAACAGCAACACACAGCGTACGGTACTATTCACACCAGACTCAGGGAATACCCCTTAATCTAGGTTTTAGAAAACTTGCAGTTTTCTCCAGAGTTTGCTAGAAACTCTAGAGAAAACTGCGATGTGAACAATCCATCCACACTGGATTTGGGGGTGAGGAGAGAAAGGACAAGTGCTGCCTGAGGTGCCACCATCCTCCCTGCCCCGCATTACTTCTCATTCCAAAGGCAGAGCTCCAGTGGTAGTATCTCTATTTCTGAGGCCAGAAACCCCTGGTGAGCCTAGACATTGTGAGTCTAGCCATTCATTCTGGCATCAGAGAGAGTAACTACCATTGGGGCTTTGATTTTCTGGCAGACAGTTGCCTCTCTGAGCTCTGGGCAAAGCAATGTGCCAGCAGTAGGCACCCTCTCTGAAGTCAGAACAGGTGCCCGCCCCACCATCAAGAGCCTAGCTGCCTGTTCTGGCTTCAGAGAGGGGTAAATACTGCTTTCACTTTGCTTTTCCAGAAGCTCATAGTCAAGCCTGAGTAACAGCTTTGAATGGAAGCAAACCCAATGCAGATTCAGGCTTTGCCAAAGCGGTGCTTAAATCCGGGCCGAAGTAGCCCAAATTTTATGTGCCGCAGCTCTGGGCCAAAGTAGTTCGAATCTCATCTGGATTTTTACCCCCTATGTAGTCAAGCCCTATGTTATAGCCAAATTGTAAATAAGTAATATGTCCTACCATGGAAACTGAGACTGTAAGACTGTTGCCTGGCTAACACCATTCAGTGGGGCTGAATTGTGGACTTTCCCCTTGACATATCACAGAATTATAGCATTGGACCCAGACTTGTGATTAGCAGAGTTCTGCTGGCACTGGAGGAATGGAGCCAGATTTTGTCCTTTTTTTCCCCCTTTAGCACCAAGTACTTCCCCTCAGACTTTTCCAAATGAATGAGACCCTCTGGCATGGCAAAGTGCACTGCATAGGGAAACTGGAGAAAACTGCAGTCTGACCCACTTCTTCCTACAGGATCCCAGGACCTTCTAAAATTATGGGAGGACCTCTTCTATTCCTAGAGGGACAAGCCTCCAACCCACAGAATTACAGAGCTGGAAAATTTTCTTAGTAGTCGCCTAGTCTAACCCACTAGAGCATGAATTCACCACTACAGCATCTCTAGCTGATGGTAACCCAGCTGCTGTTGAAATACTTTTAATGAAGATGACCCTCTTGGACACCATGGAGATTTTCACACTACACTGCTATAGTGTTACTATTCCACTTTATTTGCTATGGCTGCCTCCTGTGGAATCCTGGGATTTGAAGTTTAGGGAGGGGCATTTACAACTCTCAGCCACAGAGCTTTTAGGCCTCACTAAACTACAAACCCCAGAATTCCACAGGAGGCAGCCAGAGCAGTTAAAGTGGAATAGTAACACTATAACAGTGTAGTGTGAAAATCTCCTTTAAGTGGAAACAACTCCTCTTCAAATCCCACCTTGAACCAAACAATTTTCCGGAGGTTTTGTTTTGTTCTGTTTTTGGAGATAACGTCTGATCCACTTGGCTCTCCGACTGAGTAACTATTTTCACCCAGTAAACTTCATAATCAAACAGGGATTAGAACTCCTGTTTCCTGAGTCCTGGTTCAGAGCTCTAACCACTACATAACAGTGTCTGGCTTTTTAATTGGTGAAGATATAAGGAAAAGCCTGCAGGTAGTATGCTACTTGTTCCGCTTTCCCAAGGACTGGGTCAGTGTAATGGTTAAGCAAACCAGTGTGGTATAGCGGTTTGAGTGCCAGACTATGACTCTGGAGACCAGGGTTCAAATACCCACTCAGCCATAGAAAACCACTGGGTGACCTTGGACAAGCCACACTCTCTCAGCCTCAGAGGAAGGCAAAGACAAACCCTCTGCTGAACAAATCTTTCCAAGAAAACCCAGTGATAGGTTCATCTTGGGATCGGCATAAATTGGAAACGAATTGAAAGCACACAATGAGCTAAGTAGTAGCACCTCTGGTTTACTCAAACAAGCTAAGCAGTCAGAGAGCAGCTCAGTCTGTTTTTCCCATCAAGCCCTGACAGGCAGCAGCTGTCTAGGCTTCAGGCAGAGAAGAGTCTTCTCCCGAATCAGGTCTGCATTTTGCTCACAGAGCACTGCAACGTGTGTGTGTGTGTACACACACACATACGTACATACAGTAGGACCCCCCATATTCACTGATTCATTATCCACTGATTCAATTATCCATGGGATACAAAACAGCACACCTACCACAGAGTCCGCCTAGAAAATATGCTCTCTAGCTATTTTCTGGGTCTTCCAAGGCAACTCTATGGTATTTTAAACCGGAAGTCCCATTATTTTCAATAGTGTTTGCTATTATCCACTGTTTTCAGTATCAACGCCTCACCCCCCAGAAACAATCCGCAGCGGATGCAGGATTCCTACTGCATATATACAGTATATATATATATATAGAGAGAGAGAGTATATGATATGTGTTGTGTTGCATTACATTTCAGCCCACTTTTAGCATATAATTGGACAAGTTACACAGTTGTTCTGCACAGATCCCCCTGCTGACCACACTGTGCAATGTTAAGCCATTTTGTGGTGCCATTCTATACATCTGGGTGCACAGACTTCTGGCTGATGGGATCGTAGGCTTGGTTTTGTTTTGTTTTTAACCACCACCCTGAGACCCCCTCCCACCCCCAAGCCTGGTGCAAAAGACATACACATTCTGAGTCTAGGAATTTGATTTGACTGAGCACTAGAACCGGCTGGTCTTCACAGTACTTTCAGACACAAAACCCAATTGCTGGTTGCCCGACCTTTCTTTATTACAGCAGCATAATCTACAGGGGGGTGACACCTTGATACTCTTATTAAATAACCATGAGTACAAAAATCCTTGCCAATCTAATACAACTCCGCCAATAGACCCAGATGGCCATTCTGGCCGCTCCTACTATACCCACATCTCTACTCCCTTGTTCAATTGATAGGACAGACAGTGTGGCTGACACTACAGCCTAGTGGTGAAAGTCTGAAGTGCATCTGATGAGCAGGGAAACCCTTGGCTCCCAGTTGCAATCCTATGATCCAGTGGTTCTTGACCTGTGGTCCAGGAACCCCCAGGGGTCCACAATATACTCACAGGGGGTCCCTGGAAGGCTTGAAGGCTGCTTGGTCCACCTCCTGCCTGTAGTGAAGTGGCTATGTGACAGGAGCCAAGGCAAAGGCTGGCTGGCTGGCTTGGCCTGCGCATTGCCATTCAATCCGCTCCAGCCACAAACTTGCAGGAAGAAGCAGGAGAAAAGTCTTCCCTCCCCTCTCCAGTGCCTCTGAGGGAAGGATTAATGGATAGTTTAATAGTAGGTCCCTTCATATTCGCTGGGGTTTGGTTCCAGGACCTCTGTGGATCCCAAAATCCGTGAATACTCCAAGTCCCATTATATACAATGGCTTAGCAAAATGGTGTCCCTTATATATGATGGCAAAAATCAAGGTGTGCTTTTTGGATTATTATTTTTTAAAGAATATTTTCAAGCCCTGAATACTTAAATCAGTGGATATTGAGGGGCACCTGTGTTGTTGTTGTTTTAAATCTGGAGTGAAGTCTTGGGAGTCCGCGGCAACAAAAGATATTTAAAGGGGTGGGGGTCCCTGGTAATAAAGAAGAGGCGAAGAGCCATTGCAATGATCGAGATGGAGGAAGGAAGCCACCGCCGCCTGGCTCCCCGGGGGGCTCGGATCCGAAGAAACCAGGCAGGGGGTTTGCTGGAGGGAGGCTGGGCGGGCCCGGGCACTGGCTCACCTGTAAGGCACAGGCCACCGGCGTTGCTGCAAGGAGCGTCCCGTCGAGCAGGTGGGCCGCCCGGGCTGCTGCAGGGCCAGCAATAGCAGCAGCAAAAGAGGGGGCAGCTCCCCCCTGGCAGCCATGTTCGCCCCTCCCAGCAGGCCGGCCCCTCCGCAGGCTTCGCTTCCCTGCGACTGGGCTCCAGAGTCAGCCGAGGAGAAGCCAAGCCAAGCCGTCAGGTGACAGGGAGGCCTGACAAGCGCGCATGCGTCCCGGCTCCAGAGGCCTCAATCAACAATCCTAATAAGGATGCCCTTCCTTCCCGCTTGTTTCTCTGCACCGATGCGCTTTGCATGTAGACCAGTGGCTCTTCAACTTTTCTTTATTTTTTATTTTTTATTTAGTTATTTATACCGCGCTCTTCAGCCACAAGGCTATCAGAGCGGCTTACAACTTGTTTTAAGCAATAGCTATTTACACATCTACACTGCATTAAACAGTTTCCAATGTGTGTTAGCTAATCACCAGGGACCCCCCCCCCCTTTAAATATCTTTGGTTGCTGTGGGCCCCCAAAACTTAACTCAAGATTTAAAACAACAACAACAATACCATTAAACCATGTAACAATAATACATTTGTAAAGGCGAAGGCTTTCACGGCTGGCATCCATAGATTTTCCTTGGATTTTTTCCAGGCTGTGAGGCCGTGTTCTGGAATACAGTTGTCCCTCCACATTCACAGATTTGGCATTCACGGTTTTAAGTATGCAGGGCTTGAAATATTCTTTAAAAAATAATAATCCAAAAAGCAAACCTTGATTTTGCCATTTTATATAAGGGACACCATTTTGATTTGCCATTGCATATAATGGGACTTGAGTATTCATGGATTTGGGTATTCACGGGGGAGGGGGTCCTGGAACCAAACCCCAGCGAATGTGAAGGGACAACTGTAGTTTCTTTCTGACATTTTGCCTGCATCTGTGGCTGGCGTCATCAGAGAATGGTTGGGTAGGAGCGTGTCTGGGGTTTATATGCTGTGAATCCTTCACTAACTAACCATTGAAACTAACCATTCAATTACACAAATTTACATATACTCCCCAACAGGTGGGCAATAAATAACTAAGTATTATTATTATTATAACCTAACTCAGCCTAAGCTATTCATAGTACAAGATATTCAGATTATTACTAATAGTGTTTTTGTAGGAGGAGGGTTACTTATGGGGGCACACACCGCTGGTGCCTTAAACCGGCCCTGTGAATAGTTTAGGTTGAGTTAGGTTACATTGACCTGAGATAAACATATGGGCCCCCCAAAATAAAGCGTTGCAGGGGGCCCCAAAACTCCTTAAACCGGCCCTGGACCTGAGATAAACATACGGGGCCCCCAAATAAAGCATTGCAGGGGGCCCCAAAATCCTTAATCCGGTCCTGTCTGGAAGCCCCGTCAGGCCACACTGGGCAAAGGCCTAGCACGGACGCGCCCCCTCTGCCGGTTCCAGAAAGAAGCGCCACCTTTCCCCATGCCGCCTTAAGAAGAGCAAGGAAGGCGGGGCCCGGCCGGGGCCGTGTTCTCGGCTGGGACCAGCAGAGGGCGCGCCGGCGCCTCTGGGCTGGGCTGGAGGGGGCGGCCTCTCCCTCCTTCCCTGCCTTCCTCCCTCTGCAGAGCCCCGGGCAGGCCGGCGGCGGCGGCGCCATGGGCAAGCGGGTGGCGCTGGTGCTGGCCGGTTGCGGCGTCTTCGATGGCAGTGAGATCCACGAGGCCTCCGCCGCCCTGGTGCACCTCAGCCGCGCGGGAGCAGAGGTGAGGCCGCCGCGGGTTGGCTCGCCTTGTCCCTCAGGATACCTGCAGCCGCACCCCAGGCTGTAGGTCAGGACCCCTCCCACCCCCACAGACACGCGTGTCGTCTCTCCACGTGTCTCTCTCTCTCTCCCCCACCCACCCCAACCGGGAAGATTAAACCCCCTCCTTCTCCTTCTAGTGCATTAAACCCCAAATGGGGCTGCTGGCCTATCCTGGAATTTGCTTACTACTAAGCAGTAGGGAAATGTTTTTTCAAACGCATCCCCAAGACACGTGTGAACGCAAAATCGCGCGGCGCAGTGAGGATTGAGGGGAGTTCTTATGTTGTTACTGCAACAGTTTAAGTCATGGCTCCTTTTCTGAGGCCAGCAAAATTCCCGTTGGGGGGGGCTGCCATACTGTGTTCACACTACACTGTTATAGCGCTATTATTCCAGTTTAACTGCTAAAGCTGCCTCCAATGGAATTCTGGGGTTTGTAGTTTAATGAAACCTAAGAGCTCTCTGGCTGGGAATACTAAATGGCCCTCCCTAAACTGCAAATCCCAGGATTCCAAGAAACTATAACAGTTGAAGTGGAATAATAGCGCTATAACAGTGTAGAGGGATAAGAGAGACAGGAGTGGGCTGCCAAGTTCCATGGCCCTTTACAGCTGGCCCTGCTGTTTGCATTTTCTTGTGGGACATGAGTTCCAAAACAACACCCCCAAAGCAGCCCAGTTGCTGTTAATCTTTAGCAGTGGCAAAGCCAGAAAATGGTAGACAAACAGGTGCATTTTACAGCATGCTTCCTTAGATTAATTCATTGATTACGTTGCTTTTAAATCTGCTCAGTATAGGGCTGAGAACCAAGCTTGTGTGTGACCCCATTCACACAGCTCCCCAAAGAAAATGTATCTTGCCTGTTTTAATTGCCTATTTTCCCCCTTGTGGGACCAGATAGTGGCTGTCTTGACAAGATGTTGCTATATATGTCGCTTTGGAAGCTAGCCTGGCAGCGTTCAAGAGAGCTTACTTCCAGCAAAATGCAGCCAGCTTAAAAATAATTGCAGTCTCTGGAAGTTAAGTCCCACTGAACTTATAGAGAGGTTCACTTCTGAGTTAGCGTGCACTGAATGTCCTTAAATTTAAAATCGACCTTGGAGGGTACCTTTAACTTGTGAATGTTGTACGTAACTACACTACTGTGCTGTAACATACTTTAGGAAAACCAAATTCACAGTATAAAAGGATGTGCTATTTTTGTTTGAATTGTGACATTCATACCACCAGATGATCAGTTCAGTAGAGAGTATTTAAAATAACATATATACATAAACTTGAAGGGTACATTTGGGTAGATTTTTAAAATAATATTTTTATTAACAACTACAACATACAAACCAAAAACAAGCAAATCACAATAACATTCCACACTTAACAAAACACCATATCTAACATTAATGAACACATACATTTCTACTGTTATAAAACCACATATAACATATATTCTACTAGACTTCCTACCCTTTTAATTGTTGAGTATAGGTGATTAATATTCTGACTTTCTCTTATTTGATTAATTTTCGTATAATTATATCATAAGCAACTTATTTGATATCTAATACATAAATGCACTACTGGTTATACTTTAGTATCTACTTTCAAACAACTTTTAATGTGTATCAAATTGTATACAACAAATATATATGCTAAGTACTTTATTTTAATACCTGGTTTTCAAACCCAGATCTGATAAAGTTATCCCATCTTTCAATTATGTAATTTGTCACTTCTTTATCATTCTTAAATTTGACTGTAGACCCTTTTATCAAAATACAGTTGTCCCTCCTTATCCACGGATTTGGTATCCACAGATTTAAAGTATTCACAGCTTGAAAATATTCTTTAAAAAATAATAATCCAAAAAGCAAACCTTGATTTTGCCACCATATAAAGGACACCATTTTGCTATGCCATTGCGTATAATGGAACTTGAGTATTCACGGATTTTGGTATCCACGGGGGGTCTTGGAACCAAACCCCAGCAAATATGAAGGGATAACTGTAGTCAATTTGTCCATCTCAGCTAACTCATGAAGCTTTACCACCCAGTCTTCTTGCTTTGATATTGATATATTTTAAAGCCTTCAAATTCAGACAACCTCTCAGTCTTGATGCTTGCAATGATGATATTACTTAAAAAAAAAAAAACCTGTTTGATCTTGATGCATGAAACTGCAGCAGTGTTTAATTCCTTGTCCACTATGTCGTCCGTCTGTTTGTCATTCATTCATTTTGTTTCTTCAGGTAAAGATATTTGCACCAAATATTGAGCAAATGCATGTTGTCGACCATTTAAAAGGTAGCCCAAGTGGAGAAAAGAGAAACGTTTTAGTGGAAAGTGCCCGGCTTGCAAGGGGTAACATCCAGGATTTAGCTGAACTGAAAGTTGGTGAATTTGATGCTGTCATTTTCCCAGGTGAGCTCTTTTACAAGTGATTACTGTAATCCTCGTGTACTTGCCTTTGTGAGCCATGACAGTTTTGCATTTGCTCTCAGTGCTGTGTCCTAGTGTGACAACACCCTCAAAAGGCATAATACTTGTTCCCAAAAGACTTGGAATCTCCTTTGTACAACTGCACGGCTTGAGTGCCCAGAACCCTTCAGGTTGAAGGAGGGGTGCAGATGTGTCATCCAGGAGCTGGGAAATGTTTTGGTCCAGATACTAGATCACACACCCCTCCTTGGAGCCAGGTTGGTGGGATGGATGACATTGAAGAAGGGTCTACCCCAAACCCCTCCCCATATGCCATATGTTCCTACTTCCATTACAGTAGGACCCCTGTATCTGCAGGGGATTGGGTCCAGGCCCCACCGTGGATGGTGAAATCAGTGGATAATAGCAAACACACCCATCACTGAGAGCCATCCCAGGGGCGAAAGGAGAAGGGAGGGAGAACTCCTCCTCCTCTCCCTTCGCTCCCCACCCCCCATTGCCATTGCCACCACTGAGAGCCCTCCTGGGGGAAGGGAGGGGGCAGGCTAGATCTCTCTCCCCCCACTTTGCCCTTTGCCCCCTCCACAAACAGAGCTCTCCCAGGGGAAGGGAGGGAACATGAGATCCCTCCTCCCCTCCCTTCCCCCCACCATCGCCAACTGGATAATTGAATCAGCGGTTGGTGAATCAGCAGATGCCGGGATGCTACTGTACTCATTTTCACATCTCCATGCCAAAACGGCATGGAGTTCTTCCCCCCCTCCTATAACGCCTTACCTGGGAGCAAGCCCCACTCATCTCAGTGGGACTTGCTTATGAGTCTACATGTCTTAGGTTACACTGTTATAAAAACTAGTGAACTCACCAGCTGGTCACTCCCCTAAGTGTTAAGGCACTTGGTAGACTCTAAAGAGGGCCCTCTTCTCAGATTCTCAGTACAACAGGCTGTAATGTCTTCGGTTGCTCCAAATGATCTGGGGCTGCAACTCCCATATAGGTGGTGATGTGGGGTAATACATAAGATTATAAAGGGATCTGGGACCCAACTCTTGCATGCATTTTTGTCTTACTCAGTAGTATTGTTATTTGTTGATTGGTTTTAATATCCTTTGTAAAATTGATGAATTTCAAAGAAAATAATGATGATGCATGGAATTCTGTCAGTTATCAGCCAATATAGACTATAATCAACTAAACAACTATTAATTACATATTAAAAACAAGTATAATTATATTTTAATGTAATTCTCTCTTTCTCTCACACACACGCATGTACACACATGTATATAATGCACACATAGTTATGAATAACAACTTGTACCATGAACTGTGCGTTTTTGAGTAAAGATTTTTAGCTGATTTTCCCCTTCTGCAGAAGCTCCTCCCACCAAATTTCACCTAGGCCTAAAAACCTGCTCTCAACAACTCTACTCCCATAATCTCTTCCTATTGGCTATGCTGGTGAGAGTGGAGGACCACAGGTGCCCACCTCTGATCTGAACTATGTGAAAGGAAATGCTTCTCAGATTCCAGGATCTTTCCATCATTAAAAAAATCTTGTGGGTCTGGAATGGAGCGACTGCAAGTGGATGGGACTATAAATGCTGTGGAAACATAATGATCCTGATATATATTTCTACTTAAAGTACAGTGATTCTGCTATACAGTTGGATCCCTGTATCCATGGAACCAATATCTGCAGTTTCAGTTATCTGCAGGACACATATCATAGAGTTGCTCTGGAAAATGCCTAGAAAGGCATCCTCTCTAGGCATCTTCTAAGTCCTCCAATGCAACTCTGATATGTTTTTACCAGAAGTCCTTTATTTTAACAGGATTCACTGTTATCTGCGGTTTCTGGTATCTACGGTATACCTGGGAACCAAACCCCCATGGGTATAGGGGCCTGACTGCATATTTTTTATTTAAAATGATTATATACTACCCAACTAGTCATACGTGTGGAGCAGTTTACAAATACGCAACCAAAAACAGTCAATAAAAAGCTCATATTTTACAATAAAAGCGAATAAATTAGCTGAAGAAATTATTTAACATTCGAATGTTAAGAGACAACAACAAAACTAAAGCAATAAAAGCAAAGACAGCACACATCAAGGTCTGAATGCCTTCCAGAGGAGGAGGGTCTTAGCTTGGCATCTTAAAAGCTACAAAGTAGGATGCCAGTCAAATTTCTCTTAGGAGGCTATTTCACAAGATGGTGGGCAGAGGATGGTAATACTGAGAAGCTCATTATCCTCTCTTAGCCACTGGCCACACCATTGTGGATGGTGTAGAAATGTAAGATTTCTGGAAATTTTGAAATTGAGGCTCGGAGGGGACCTTCTGTTTTTTTCAGAAAAAAATGGATTTTTGGGGGGGGGAAATTTAAAAATGCAATAGTAGCTTCTTTTGCCAATTATTTTAGTAACATAAGATGCATTATGTGTAACTTGATTTGGCATAAAATTATCATGTTTGATGGAATAAACAGTTTATTTTAAAAATAAGGACAAATTGAATGTGCTTTTTGAAATTTTATTTTTTGCTACAAATTGAATTACAAGGTCTTGATCTGTAAAGAGCACCTGAACCTTCTTCTGTTTTGCCAGTTTACAAGGAACAGGAAAAAAACAATAAAAGCAGTAAAACCCATCAGCATTAATAAAAGGAAACTTTTGTTCTCTTCTCTAGTCTTCCATAATGCCAAGCAGTCCTGATGCACTCATTCCCATTTTTTAAAAAAAATGAGAAAAGGGAAAGAAGACCAGGAATTGCAACAATGTGAGATACAGTCTTACAGAAAAGCCTGCCTGCTACATAGTTTTTAGAAACAATATTCTGGTGGTGGGTAAATCCAGGAACACCTTGTCTTAAATATTTTATTCATCTTTCTAAAAGTAAAAACACAACAACCCATCAACCATTTTTTTAAAAATCCAGGGGAAAAGCTTTGAAAAAAAATGGGGGGGGGGACACATCTTTTTTTTCTGGGCTTTCCCCCCTGGGCCATCACATCTCTAGGATGGTGGTACCCAGAAAAGACCATCTGAAGATGACCTTAGTAATCAAGCCAGAACATATGGTGCCCCTTCAGGTTGACTGGCCTTAAGACAGTTAGGATTTTAAAACTTAGCATCAACTTTTTGAATTAGGTTCAGAAACTGGTAAGCTGTGCAGTTGATAACAGCATTGGTTTGATGAACCTCATTTGCTTTAGTAATCCACCTTGGAAGTTTTTTTCCAAGAAAAGTGACATGTAAGTACCTAATAACAAAAAATGTTTGCCTCTGTATGACTTTTTTATCCTCTCATAAATTAGAGGAACCACAGCCACACATAAGATAAATGATCCAGTGTAGTATTTTTCCTCTCTTCTCTTCCATGTGGGGTTAGGAAGGTACAGTTAAGTGATGTGAGGAGTTGTGCCTTAGGCTTGTGGGGGCAATTAGCTAATACACATTGGAACCGCTTAATGCGGTGTAGATGTGTAAATTGCTATTTCTTAAACAATTTGTAAGCTGCTCTGGGAGCCTTTGTGGCTGAAGAGCAGGGTATAAATACCTAAATAAATAAATATAAATAAATAAAGGGAGAGGCATTAAGGGGATGTTTTTTCACAACATTCAGAGTCTTCTTCCTTTCTTTTTCTTTTAAGGGGGTTTTGGTGTAGCTAAGAACCTGTGTTCCTGGGCTGTGAAAGGAAAAGACTGCACTGTCAATGAAGTTGTGAAGTCCACCCTTGAGGCTTTCCACAGTGCAAAGAAACCTATTGGCCTGTGCTGTATCTCTCCTGTGCTGGCAGCAAAAGTCTTCCCAGGCTGTGAAGTCACCATTGGACACAATAAAAATGTAGATGGAAGGTAAGAAAATAGCTGGCAATTTGGAGTATCATCCATCTGCATGCTCTTTTGCACTTGAGCTGCTGTCGCTGGAAACTAATAAGTTCCTATAAATCAGTTTTTCCCCTGATCTGTGCCATCCAAATGTTTTGGACTCTAGCTTCTATCAGTCTCAGCTGGCATGGCTATCCATGAGGTTTCATAAGAACAGAGCTTCCCAAACTATGGAAGTCCACCAGGTTGTGGAAGGCTTCTCCTAAGAGTGAGTCCCACTGAACTCAGACTTACTCCAGGGTACGTATGTATAGGATTGTGCTGTTAGGGGACCACCCATAGGAAGCATTCCGTAGTGTACATTTGACAGAGCTGCAGCCAAGTCTCATTCTGTGCCCACAGTGCCTGGATGAAGGAAGTGCTGGCTATGATGGAACTTCCCCCCCCCTCCAGGCCGACTACACAGTTCCATACCCTTGGCTTCCTGTCACTCATTTTGCCCCTTCCCCACCCCCCTTGAGATCCTTCCCTGGATGAGTACTCAAGGTAATCCCTATATGGACCAGTGGATGTGTTGTTCTGTGGATTCACTGTGATAAGCATGACCAAACTTCTATCAAAACTTAACAGGAAAAGCTAGACGCAGTTGTAAAAAAGAATAAACAAGTACAACTTTATTAATACAGTTAGATCACACATTAACCCCTGAACTATTCACAGCTCCCCGAAACCTTATTCATTTCTTCCCCCTGGCTGACTGTCCTATGTATTACCGCATTTCCCTGCCTCTATGCCATCTTTCCGCTATCTGCCCTCGTCAGAGACAAGCCTTGGTTTTTTATCCTTTCTCTCCCATAGGCCCTCCTGTCACAGCATTTCCTGAGCTATGATTGGCTAGCAGCAACCGTGCTTGCTCAGCTCCCCTCCCCTCTTCAGACTGGCATATGCACACTTCTTTTAAGATGTACATGTAAAGTGTCATAGCTGTAACTCCAACTTCTCAATAATTCTACCTGTTATGCCATGGAAATGATGAAATACAAATTGGAGGATTTACAACTTGCTGCTAATTGCAGCGAGAATGTGTCACTCATTATTGGGGATCTGCATAACCCCTCCCACAATCCTTGTCTCACTTTAGATGTTATTAACTGCAGCTCACACCGTCTGTCACTTGCCTGTGCTGAAAGGGACTGATGAAAATGGCAGTCCCACAAATTGTCTGGCTGTAACTTGTTTCCCTCCTATTGTGGAAGGAAAGCCCAATTTTTTACTCACTTTTTTTTGCAGGTTTCCCGATGCAGACACAGCAGCTGCTATAGAAGAACTTGGATGCAAGCACGTTTGCAAAGATGTGAGTGAAGCCCATGTTGATTCTGCTAACAAGATAGTCACCACTTGTGCATTCATGTGCAAGGCCCCTTTGCATGAGATTTTCGATGGGATTGGAACCATGGTTGCGGAAGTCCTGAAAATTGCATGAGTGGGGACAAGAAGACTAAGTGGCTGCTGGTGATTATGTTTAATAAATGGAACTTAGCGTGATCAATAGAATTAATAAATGTCTTCAGCTATTGAGTTTAGAGTCTTAAACATTTTTTAAAAAAATTAATTTAATCTTAATCTTTTAACAGGTCTGGCATGTTTCTTCTACACAGGTAGACATACAATACAAGTCTTCCTAGGCTAGGGATTGTTGAACTGTAGGTCCCAGCAGGCATGCTGGCTATGGATGATGGGAATTGCAATCCAGTGTCATCTATTTGGTTCTCCTAGGATGTTGTCACCTATGCATAAGCAAACTATCCCCAAGTTTCAGTCACTTTTATTTATGTGTTCAGGGGTAGCCGTGTTGGCCATGCAGGAAAATACAACAAAATCCACAAAACAGTGATGCCTTTATTGGACCAACTAAAAAAAGTCACAAAATACATCATGCAAGCTTTCAAAGCTCCACTGGCTTCTTCATCAGGCAAAGGTGTTCGAAATCATACAGGAGAAGTAAAAATGATGATGTTAGAGCCACAGGCCTACATTTTATCTTAAGATGTTCTTCTGTTGTCAGTTAAGATGGTCCAGAGGAATATCAATGCATGCAGAGGTTGCTCCCCCTTTTGTGGCAATGTGAGGACTGGGAAACAGAGCCGTAAAATCCAGGTAATCAAATTCCAACTCCATTAGCAACAGAAAAGTAACTCCCCTTGAGATCCAAGCTGTCCCAGTCCCATAGAGGCTACCAGCCCCTTTCTTAGACAGAGAACATTGAGTTTACATGGTTCTCCCCTGCATAAGCCAAAACACTGCCAGAAATTCCCTACTGATTTTTGCCATTGGGGTAGTTTTTGTTCTAGCCAATTTAACATATCAAGGTAAAAAAATGTCCTATGCTTTTGGGGCAAAATATGATGCAGAGAAGCTGAAATGTCAGTAGGTTGGATTGTCAGTAGGTTGGCACAAATAATGACCTTTCACTTGGATGGGGAGTGTGTGCTTACCTCACCTACACATTGGAATTCAGTGAAGTGTGAAAACATTCCACAATACCAGTAGTATAAGGTGTTCTTGTTCCACTTGATGTGTACTCTGGCTTTGGGTGTTGTGAAACACACTTTATTCTACCAACATTTATTTGATGGTGGGGCATCTTTATACCTCATTGGAATTCTCTACAAGGTAGGGAAAATGTTTCATGGTGTCAGCAGTGGTTAAAACAAGACTCATAAATACAGACCAGAATCATTGTTTGGTTATAAGCAGACTGAAACAGCTATACATTTAAGGCTGGTTTGACAATTTAAAAGGATCCAGTACCCCTCCTCCAAACAGAGGGGCATGCCATAAGAATGAGGCTACCACAGAAAGGACCCTGCCTCTGCTGCTGACCAGTCCTGTGAACTTTAATGGTGGGAATGTGAGCAGGACCTTTGTAGCTGAACATGGGACCTGGGCAAGTTCATGTAAGTGTAAGGCATGATCCTGCCTGGCCCTAAAGTGCTAAATTTTTTCGGACCAGGTTATTTATACAGTCCATTTAGCACTTTAAACGGGTCCTGAAATGCACTGGCCACCAGTACAGCTGCTGCTAAATTACTTTATATGTTCTGATTGCTTTGTTTCTGCAAGCAGTTGGGCAGCTGAATTCTGCACCAGCTAGATCTTCAGAAGTGTCTTGCAGGGCAGCCCCACATGGAGCAATATCTTGAACCAGAAGGCAGCAGATGAGGATCATCTCAGGTTGAACTTTGTGGACTCCATACTAAGGGGGGGGGGGAATCACTTCTATGGTATATGTCAGTTACTCCAGTGTCTAACAAGTTTCTTATTTGGTATGATTCAGTCTCACTTTTCTAGTCTTCTACGGGGAGGTGGGGGGGGTTGTGCAGTGCATTAAAGCTTCATCCTCAGTGACTGGAAACTTCTGACATGCTTTGGGAGGTGTCAAGAAACCACACCAACCCACCTTCAAATATGCACTTCTGGATAGAGGATGTACAAACTTGCTTTTTTAAAAAAAATCAAATGCAGAGATTCTCCAGCTGTTGGGACTTGGGTTTCCTGTAGTTTTCATGTGCTTGTGCAGAATGCTGGATTGTGCACGCTACCATGACTTAGTCCTGGACAGAGTTTAGAAAAGTTATTTTTTGACAACAGCCCTTATTCTGACCTAAAAATGATGCAATGAAGGGGACCACCTGGACAAGCTGCAGGCATGTAGGTGATCTACCTAGCCGGGGGTGGTGGTGGTAGGATAGACAATTCATAATAAATGGCCAATTTGCTTAGCTTGTTGGGCATGAGCTGCTTTCAGAGTTAGCAGAAACTGTGTGTACAGACATTAGTGCAGAGCCTGGAAAAGTTACTTTTTTGGAGAACACCTCTTAAAAATTTCCCACATAGCATGGCTACTGGGCATTCTGGCTGGGAAAGTCTGGGAACTGTACTCCAAAAAAGTAACATTCTCAAGCTCTGGTGCTAGAACCTAAGGGTTTTTGCAGCATTGGTTTGTCAGCAGTGCAATCCAATACAGGTTTACTCAGAGGCTGAGCCCCCTTGAAATGAATGGGTCTTGCTCCTATGCTCAAAAGGGTATAGAATTGCTACCTTTAATGAGCCTGTCATTCCACCCCTGCCAGTTCATTGAGATGAAAAGGCTTCATACTCAGACTCCTTTTCTCTGAAGAATCCAAACTATTTTCATTGAGAAGCGACCTACCTAAAACAGAAAATTGCTTAAGTTTCTGCTTTCCCCCAGAACTTCCAGATGTTGTTAGACTGCAACTCACATTGCTGTAGGGCACATAGATCCAATGGTGAGGAATGCTGGGATTTTTAGTTTGACAGCATCTGGAGGACCCACACATTTCCCTAATCAATTCTGAGGGACTGCATATTCTTCAGGAGTAGAAGTTTGAGAGAGAAGTGATACTGCTTCATCTTTCCTGTCCCATCTGAAAACTCAGAAGGTAGGAAATGCACTTTTACCAAATAGCTTTCATTTAGAAAATTTTAAATTCCACTGGAATTAGAACTCTGATGTTCCAGTGGAATTGAACTCTACTCAGCTTGTCCAGGGTTGTGTTCCGCACAAGAATCTCAAATATCTCTGGTGTTGCAACAGGAAAGCAGTCTTTTAACGTTTTATTGAATGCAGTTTGGTAAGGTATGATAACAAATTCACTGCAATAAGAACTACTATACTTGTACAACATCTAATTGTCAAGACTATTTCACAAACATCTTAGATGATATATAGTACCAAAATAATTATGTGCCTTTTCAAGAGATACTGGCTGGGGATGATGGGAGTTGGGAGTCCAGCACCATCTAAAGTGCTCCAGATTCCTTATCACTGTACTAGGAATGTTACTACAAGTTCACTACTTAGGGCCTCAAGTGTGAAGAGTGGACCCAACCCAAGACTACAGACTAATCCTAGAGAACAGCAGGATTTTGGCCCAGGTTGAAAACCATAGCACTTCGAGGAGACTGTCTGCAGATATGGGAAGGACTGCTTCTGATCCAATCTCTCTTACATGCATAGCCATCTAAAATGCATATACCTCTGCAAATGTAAGCATCATTGGTCATGGTCTGAAAAGCTACTCTGACTATCCCAAAACATTGGGCCATTGTTTATCTCACCCTCCATTTTGCTAAGAGGATTTTCCTTCAATAATGTTAACACACCCTAGATGTGCATATAAAATACATAATGTGTCATATAGATTTTGGATTTGCTTTTCAGATGTTCATCTGGTCCTTTTTATTGAGAATACCAATCACAATCTTAAATCTGGAAGACAATCTAAATATTTCTGGGACAAAGCATGATTGCAAAAGTCTGTCAGAGCAGCTCACTTCTGAGTTTTGGCTGATCAGTTGTTGACTCAGACCCTTGGAGAAGTGAGGTCAACACTCTGCAATCTTCTAGTCTTTCTAAATGATCAACTGTTTCAATTATCCTTTTAGCACCTTCTAATGAGAGAACAGAGGTGACATTGGCATGGAATTTTTTCACCAAGTCTGCCCTGCTCATTGGCTTCCTCCAGTGCCCGTAGAAGGTGTCACAACGCTCTGACAAGGTATATCCATCCTCTAGGGTAATGACAACTTCACAATAAAGGCTGTTGAAACTTGGGTGGTTGTCAGGAGGATGCTCTAGGTGTGTCTTGCTGAGCAGCTCATTTAGCTCTGGGCGGGAGATGTTCTGCTTTTTGAATGACTCGACAGAGATGCACCCATCCAGCAGTGCAGAGCATGCGGCAAATTGGAAAGAATGCCTAGCTTCATGTTCAGAAGAAGGGAATGGCCTATTAATGTATTGCATCTCTGGGACTTTAAGCAGAACTGTTTTGATTCGGCCGCTGGGGAAGGACTCTCCGTTCTTCGCAAGGTGCTTCCTTACAGCCAAGGCTGCCTCTGCCATCCAGTGTGTCCCCAGGTGTGCTGGAAAGCTCTTGATTGCAACATCTTGCTGATCCAGCAGCCAAGAATAGGATTCCAAGCTTGGCAGAATCTGGGGCAAGTAGTCTGTGTAAAAGACCCCAAAGCCTGACTCTAGGTCCAGGATCAGTTTGTTTGCCTGGAGACCCAAGGATGCTAAGATGGCTGCTTCCAAGCCATGCCGGCTTGCATTGCCCATGTGGAGAGGTTTCGTTTGGGTGGCTGCGTTGGCCAGTGGTGCACCAGCATAAGAGGCAGCAATAGCCAGGGCTTCCTTACATTTAAACTGATCAAGACCCAGGAGTTTAGCAGTGGCTGCAGCACTTCCCATGGTGCCAAGTATGGAAGGTGGGTGAAACCTAAGAAAGGGCCAAAACAGCTTTAGTTGCCTTGCAGAAAGATCTGATGTAACATGATTGAAATCTGTGTTCTGTCCATAAAGCAGAACATGTATTTATTCTGTTCAGCCAGAAGCGGTGATGCATATACTGTATAACATCCATGTATAAGCGGAAGCTATTTGAATGCAGAATGCCCCCAAACTTGCTGCACACAAACATATGAGTGGGTGCAGTGTCCTCAGTGGCTACTGATAGGAGGAAAACCAGAATCACAGGAGGGGAGTGTAATTCAAGGGAGCACCCTACAGGAGGTGGTGCTGACCACAATGCCAAACAGGAGTCCTTCCCACTGCAGCATTTGTATTGCCTTCTCCACCCCCACCTCTTGTGTATTACTCATATCGGTATTTATTTCTTATTTATCCCAGAATCCCTTAGCCGAAAGTGGGCCTCATGATGAATCCCAGGTGTTGCTAGGCTAAGCATAGTATTATCTCCAGTCACAGGATTTTTTTGGCAAGACTTGTTCACAGGGAGTTTGTCATTGCCTTCCTCTGAGGCTGAGTGAGTGATTTGGCCAAGGTTACCCAGTGGGATTCCATGGCTGAACAGAGATTCAAACTCTGGTCTCCCAGAGTCCTAGTCCAACACTCAAACCATGCTGGCTCACAACCATCATACTGGCTGTATATATTTTTTAAAGCATAGCTACTAGTTTCAGTCAGTTTCATTTGTTGATCAATCATTCTGCAGCTTTGCATCGTGACTGTATTCCCTCCCCACTTTCTCAGAAGGCAAAGTGGCACTGAATTTAATAATACTTCTTCCTAGATGGATGTATATAGGAAAGAGATTGCAGCCCAATCAAATACATTTTTAGAAAAAGGGACAAAGGATATGAAAGAGTTGCTTATCATCTGTTACCACTGTTTGTTTCTGCAACTACAGTATATCCATCTAAAGTGAAAGAGAAAGGACTGCTTGACTCTTCTCCCTGCCCCAGTGACTTTTCCACTAACCTTCTGACCCCAAATAATTCTTGGTGCCTCCCTGGTGAAAAGATAATTTGGTAGTTATAATAAGGCTTTGGTAATTTTTGGTAATGCCATTCAAATACAGGAGCAAAATACAACAAAACTAATGCAATTAAAGCAATTTTGGGGAAAGTGTGTGTGTGTGTATATATAAAATAAACAATAATGCTAGTGTCAGTTAATTGAAATGAATAGTTTAAATATGCAGATATATCAATTCATTCCATACACTTATTGGATGAAAAGCAGGTGATCGTTTAATTACACATTCTTTAATAAATTGATAGCAGCTCCAGGGTTGTTTCAATGTTCTTAAGAGTTTACAGTCTAATTAAGGTTTGGTATGCATGAGTTTGAGAGTATATAGGAGCTAAAACCACATACTTCATGTTAGTGGGAGAGAGAAGAACACATGCATAACTGTCCCTAGATTATGAGAGTTGTCCCACAGTGGTAGATTTTACATCTTGTAAAATAAAACATTTCCTCAAATGTGCCTTTGCCATTGTGTGTTGTGTATGGAATTTGCTAAGCAGAATAATCTGTTCTCTCTGCACCCATTCCCCTTTCAGTTTTGAAAGATGTTACATGGTCCCATTTATATATGTCCCAAAGGTCATTCCAACTATAATGACTTTGAAAACATATGGGCAAAATACCCAAAGTATACTTTAGTAACCCGAATCTCTAAGGAGATTTTATTGAACCTCTAAAATAATAAATTTGTGAATCATTTTTCATTCCTTGCAACAGAAACTTTACAATGTCAAGTGCTGGTTTTAAACAGGACTGTAAAAACAAGCAAAGGGAAAATAGTAAAGAAACAACTGACATTATAAAGTGGATCTCCCTTCCCTTGATGTACTGTATATCCCAAGTCTGCTGGGATAGTTAAAATGGTCTTCTGATAATCAAAAATTGGTTTTGCTGATAATTGAAATATTTCTTAAGCATTTTCTTAACTCTTTTCAACTGGAAACCAATGGGATTTAAAAGTGCTTAGTTTTGGCTGAACAATTGTATTGACTTTTGTTATGAATACAATTTATCCTTTTCAGCTGTTTATTTTGATAAGGAGATACTATATGTCTGAGAGAAATTTGTCAAGTTGAACACAAGTTGCATCCCATATCTCTCAAAGTCCAAAGAACATCTATGCTTAGTCTCCATGACCATCTTTTATAAGAACTGCAGCATGCTGAATTCAACTCTTATTATACTGAAGTTATATCCTTAACATACCTTTTAGGAACATTGCTGGCCTCTTTGGAAAAGTGCATCAGTCTGCCTTGTACTTCAATTCCTATGTTGAAAGCCAAAAGCAGGTCTTGACCAGAAATCCTTTGCTTCTCAGACACAGTTTCAGAGACAGCAAGGAGAGCAGGCAACACAGCCCCAGAGGGGTGTGTGGTTGGGTGCCAAGTGTCATCAAAATCCATGGAGTGAGTCTTTTGAAGGAAAGAAAGAGATTCTGATTTTAAATCAAAGTTTTGTATGTATTTTAAAAATGTAAATGCTCATCTTTAGACTTCATATTGCAATGTTAGTGTTGTGCCTTCAAGCCATTTCCAACTTACGGCAACCCTAAGGTGAACTTACCACAGGGGTTTCTTGACAAGATTTGTTCAAAGGGGATTTGCCTTTGCCTTCCTCTGAGGTAGTGGGTTTTCATGGCTGAACAGGGATTCAAACCCTGGTCTCCAGAGTCATAAACGCTCAAACCACTACAGCCACTGGCTCAATATTGAAATACTAATGTGGAAATAGCAACTGGGTGCTGAATAGTGATTGGTTCATTTGCCCAAGAAGTCACCGTATGCATCAGAACCTTTTAATAGAATAGAAGACTAGTGCTCAAACAACACAAAAGCATGGAAATGTTACTTTTTTGTACTACAGCACCCAGTATTGTCAAACCACCCTGGTAGCATAAGGATTCTGGACTGTGGTCCAAAAAGGATCTGCCCCCCCCCTCAGATTCTTTGCCACATAACTCTCTAGAAATTACACTACTATTCCAACAACAAAATGGAATTTTTCTTTCAGTCTGAAAAAGACAGACATGCAGAAAATCCAAAAGCAAAATGACAGGAATATAGTGTTGCATGGATGCATCCTAGAATGCAAGTAAGGCAGCAATGCAATACTTGGGAGTCAGCTCCATTGAATTTCTTTCTGAATCAACATGTATAGGATTGCACTGTACATCAAACACCATGGCTTCACACTAAATGCTTTGTCTGGAAGTACCCTGAAATAACCTGCAAAGAATTGTATTTGTAGCATTCCTTACCGCCACTCCGTTCAAAAAAGCTGCATACAGGGCAGGGAGCTTGAGATCTGGGTGGCCCCAGACAGAACTGGATGTATCAGAGCTGTAGATCTGAAATCATACATCACAGTTTAATATACAGTCTGGGCAGAAGGAACATAAAGCAATACATGTCCTTTTATTGGATTAATTAATCTGCAGGGAAACAAGATTTGTTTCATCGGAATAAGGGTAGTTTTTGCTAATGTGTATCACATGGAAACTGTTTGCATTAATTCAATCGCACTTGAGAGGTGCTGTGAAACTATGGAATTTCCCTCATTCCCATTCCCCACAAATAGTCCTGTGATCATGGACACCTATATGCCCTGCAATGCACTAACATTCTCCTTAGAGTCAGAAAATACCCCAGATTAAGGCACTTGGGGGAAATATCTTTTTTAAAACCTGCCTGGATGAAAGATAAGGGAGACTTGCTGCCTAAAGCACAGGGGAAGCGACAACACCAACAGCCTGTGCTGGTTTGTTCTTACTCACTGTCAGATATTTCAGTTGCAATGCCATGAGAAAGGTGAGTTCACACTGCAGCTGGCAAATTTGTGCGAAGATATCTTGTAGCACTTGGATGTGAACTAGCAGAAGCTGCCTTTTGCTAAGTTAGATTGTTGGTCCCTCTAAATCTGTTGTTTTCTTCACCAATGCTACTCAAAGTGGTGCTGGTCCACATGCAGGAAATTATGCCAATATGATCATAATGTGGCATAAATATGAGGATGGTCCCTGGCATTTTGGGGTGGGGGGGATTGCTGGTCCACCACATTAGATGGTGTAAAAAGCAGTAGTTTGTGCTCAGAATGGCAGCTGTCCAGAATCTCAGTCAGGACAGGGTTCTTCACCTCGTCTCAATGGAGATGCCAAGGATTGGACCTGGAACCTTCTGCATGTATGTTGCTGCTGAGCTGTAGCTCCTTTTCAAGTCCATGAACAATATGCGGTGAAATCTGCAATGTCGGTGTGTGAGTGCAAATGGACAGTAACATGTCTGTTGGTCTTGGGTCCAGTGTTTTTGTGCTGCATATATTAGCTAGCAAAATTTGAATATATTATGTAAACAAAAGCAATGTTATAGTATTTATAAATAATTGTATATATTTGTATATTTCATAAAGGTTGCAGAATCCAGCCTTTCTTGTATCGCTCAGCCTTTCTTGTACCTTGTTAATTGTAGTTCTGAATTTATAATTTTTGCACATTTTAGAAAGTAACTTCTTGTTTTCTTTTACTCAACAAATATTAAAGATAATAACTCTTCATTAAAAACACATGTGGCATGCCACGAACCAGCACTGAATCACATAACACTCTTCCTCTACCATTTAGTGAGGCCGTACACACAGAACTATAAAAATAACTAAAAAGTTAGTTATGCTGAAAAGGTATTCTTTTCTATGTTACAATTGCAATTGACTTTGTGGTGTGTTTGTTAAAGGGGAAAGGAGCTAATTACAAGTAACCTATTACTCATAACTGATTACTTCACAGTTGTTTTCTTGCTCAAAGTTTAGATTAATAAGATACACAATCATCATCATCATCAGTAGTAGTAGTAGTAGTAGTAGTATTGGAAATTCTCAACCACAACTGAAGATATATACTTGCTTTTAAGAATAATTATTCAACTTATATACATTTGAGAATCGTACCTTACTGTATTGTATCATTTTCTGAAAAACATCTGTCCTGGTGCCCAGCAACCCAACTCCTAGGGTATCCAGAATCATCCGTTTGCTCCTCCGAACAACCACATCTGTCAGGTGGCTTGTGTTCAACCCATGGATTATGTTAGCAAAATTTCCAGTAATATTCTACCAAAAAACAATCAAAATCTATTATTCTCTCTGAGTTATCAACGTTTTGTATTCCCAGTGTCACTCCTGTCCCCATAGCTGCCATTTTCTAAACTCCTTCCAGAGGTCAGAGCTGGGAAAACATCCCCTCCTGCAACTACAGCTCCCAGAATGCTAGCTGGGTGATTCTGGTGCTCCAAAGTAGGAACATTTCCAAGCTCTGTTGGAGGGCCATTGTACACACAGTTTTGTATGCACCTGCCATTGCCTGTCAGTGTTTGGCATTCCCTGTCCAACCCAACAATTTAGGCTGGAAACAGTGGCTTAAATACTACTTTAGTCCTGACTACAATAGACACATTAAATCCATTAGATTTATCCATTTGTTGACTCACCATTCAATAATGGATTGAATGGATCTACTGAAATTGGCATAAACCAACAGGATGAAATCATGCAGAACCATTGTTGTTGGGGACATCTTGCTCTCATCCCTGTTAGCAGGTTGCCTTCTACTGTCTCAAGGTCTGCAAAATATCTCGGCCACAAAGAGAAAAGAATATGTGGGCCAGGCTTGCGCAAATGGGTGACCAACCAACCCAATCCCAGGCATCCTAGGACAGTCCCAACAAACACAGGGGAAGGTCATCCAGTCCCTTGTAAACTCCTTCCATAGATCTGCATTCTTCTTGGCAAATATCTACTTGTGCAGAAGGCACAAGCAAGACAAACTAGAAGACTTACTGTATTTGAACAGAAGAGGCAAAGCTTTTTAAGGAAACTGAAGGTGGCTTGCGGCAGGTATTGATTCCTATGGTGTGAAGAAGGTCTGATCCAAATAACACAAAGAGAATCACTCCAAACCCAACCAAACAAAAATGCTGAAAAAGCACATAACTACTAAACATGTAACACAAACCTGTGTAATTGCAAAAACATGTCTATATAAAGAAAATGGGTTTCTTTCTATAATAATAAAGAGGGCCACGCACAGGCATAAGATGGACTTATCCCTGCATGTGTCACTAACAGGATGCCAGCAAATTTATCACGGCACTACCATCTCTTAGCTGAAAGTGCCCTGGCCTGATTTTCCCCTTTCTCCAATTGTTTAATTGCTCTATAATTTTAGTGCCTCTATATACTCTGCTTCCCCCTCCTCAGAGTAATAAATTAAAGGAGTACCTTTGCCCACATCCTGCAGTGAGTGGTATGTTCTCTTTTTCTCTCAGATCAGGTTCTAGGAGCAACCTTAGAAGTGACCAGCTGTCCTGAGAAGCCTTTGGTAAGGCAAAGGACCCCCTCCCTTTTATATGGTATGAAGAAGTACTGTGTGGTGTGAGTTCCCACCTTGGCCCTCCCTCTGCCCAGACGTTTCCCCTTTTCGACATTTCCAACTTTCCCTTGACTAAGCTCAGTGGCTGTAGACTGCTGTAGACTCTGGATTGCAGCAGTGGATGAGTCAAATTCATGTCATGTGCAAAAAAAGGCAGAAAACAGTTCAGATTGTCAAGCAGAGGCAAAATGCAAGCAGAGATGGGGAGCTAGTAATCCTCAGACTGGATGCCCCAGAAGGAGCACATCAGAGTCCTGTGTGAGAACTTCCAGCACAATGCAAGAAGTAAATAAATTAAGGCTTCTGTATAGGGTTCCCAGATCTTAGACCCTTCTTCTCTGGTCCTCATAGCAAGGGAGACTGTTTGCTTGCTTGTTTTATATGCCACCTTTCTCCTAGAGAGGGATCCAAGGCAGCTCCAAGATACAATCAATTAAAATACTGTACATTCATAATAAAAAAATTAAAACACTTAACATCACCAATAAACACAGTATAAAGCAATATAAAATCATTTAAAAAGCCTGCTTAAACAAAAACGTCTTTGCCCGCCAGCAAAAGGAAACCAGGGAGGGAGCCAGCTTAGCCTCCTGTGGAAGGGAGTTCCAGAGGTGGGAGCAGCCACTGAGAAGGCTCTCATGTCCTCACCAAGCAAGCCTTTGATGGTGGTGGGACTGAAAGAAAGTCTTCCCCTGTAGACCTTAGAACTCTGGAAGGTTCGCATAGGGAGATAGGGTCTTTCAGATAGTCTGGACCTAAGCTGTATAGGGCTGTATAGCTTATGGCCAGCACTTTAAATTATGCCCCAAATTAACTGGTAGCTAATGAAGCTGTTTTAACAAGGGAGTTATGCTCCCTATAACTGGCCTCATTCAGGATTCAGGCTGCAGCATTTTGGACTCATTGAAGTTTTGAAGCCGTTTCCAAAGGCAGCCCCATGTATAGCACATTACAGTAGTCCAAATGGGATGTAATCAAGGCATGTGTCACCTTAGCTATATCTGATGCCTTAAGGAACAGGTGCAGCTGGTGCACTAGTTTTAGCTGTGCAAATGCACTCCTGGCCACTGCTGAAACCTGGGCATCCAGACTCAGAGTTGAGTCTAGGAGAACACCCAAGCTAGAAGCCTGAGATTTCAGGGAAAGTGTGACCTCGTCCAGCACAAGCGGAGTCCCTGTTTCCTGATCTGCCTTTCAACTGACCAGGAGCACCTCTGTCTTGTTTGGATCAAGTTTCAATTTGTTTGCCCTCATCCAATCCATTACTGACAACAGACATTGTCTCAGTACTGAGACAGCTTCCTCGGAATCAAATGAGAAGGAGAAGTAGAATTAGATATCAGCATAGTGGTGACACTGAATCCCAAAACTCCAAATGTCTTCTCCCAGCAGTTTCATCTAAATGTTAAACAACATGGGGTTCAGAACAGAACCCTGAGGGACCCCATAGGCCAACAGCCAACAAGTTGAACAGGAGTCTCCCAGCACCCTTCCAAGAAAGACTGGAACCACTGCATAACAGTCCCATCCCAGAGAGGCAGCCCAGAAGGATACCATGATTGATGGTATCAAAAGCTGCTGAGAGGTCCAGCAGAACCAGCAGGGACACACTCCCCCTGTCCAGTTCCCTACATAGGTCTTCCACCATGGTGAAAAAAAGCTGTTCTCCATCCCACAACCAGGTCTGAAGCCAGATTGGAATGTATCTAGATAATCCACTTCATCCAGAAACACCTGGAGCTGGGAGACCGCCACACACTCCAGTACTTTGCCCAAAAATGGTACGTTAGAGACTAGCCAATAATTATTCAGAATGGTGGGAACCAGAGAGGCCTTAAAAAAAAAAAAAGTAACGGCCTCACCACAGCCTCATTTAGGCAGGATGGACATTTTCCTTGCTGCAGTGAGGCATTCACCACTTCCCTTACTCAGCCAACCCCTGTCTAGCTGCTTTCAGGAGCCAGGAAGGGCAAGGATTCAGTATGCATGTGGTGGCTCTCACCTCTCCAAGGATCCTGTCCACATCCTCAGGCGGAACCAATCGAAACATATCCAATAGTACAGGACAAGCAGGCACCAAGATTACTTCTACTGGGCCTGTCTCAACTACTGCATCCAAGTCAGAGCAGATCCTGGTGATTTTGCCTGCAAAGCGTCTTGCAAATTCATCACAGCAAGCTGTTGAGTGGTCTTTGTTGTCTTCTTGTGGGCCAGAATGTAAGAGGCTCCTGACCATTTAAGACTTCTATTTCTGGGGTTTGTCATTTGTTGTATGAGCAACAGCAAGCAAGCAGGCAGGCAGCAGACTCTTTCCTGGGGTGGTGGAGGTGATTCACTCTCCCATGTACTGAGGAATCTCAGGGTGATTATGCTGTCTTGAAAAGTGTGTGCATGTGTATTTTTCACACCTCTTGATGCTTTTATTTGAATGGTCCACTCCATGCAGCTATGGTTGGTGCTTAAAAGTCTCATGCTTAATACCACCACCAGGTACTGCCTCTGGTCACATTGTCCTTGTAACATCACCAGGGCCCATTTCCTGTGACATCACAGTGGGTCATCCCAAGGTCTCAGGTTTGGCCCTCAAACCTCAGGGTGTGGGATAGTCTGGCAAAGCTCCTCCTTTATGAAGCCCAAGGGACTCAAAGCCAAGGAGAGGTTTGTAAATCACACGTATGTCCCATCTTTCCTCTAATGAAACTCACAACTCTCCTCCTCTACCATACTTTTCTTCTCACAACACTCCTGCTAGGTCACCGAGGCTGAGGTGGAGTGACTACTGGCCTCCATTAGTCTGTGTGATGAGCATAACAATGTGATGCCATGCATGTTTGCACTGTGCCACTTCACTGGGGTTGGCTGGGGTTGCATATTTGGATTACAGTCTCCCACCCCACCCACCCCACCGACACACATACCTTTAACGAGCATGGGATGTTCTAGCCAAGCTTTCATCTTGACTTTGTAGTTTTCTATATTAAGGAGGGGGGGGCGTTATGATGAGAAGAAAAATAGAACATGTGATATTATGCCTCGAGTAATATAATGTAGTCCCAGCAAGAGTGGACTGAATCATATGATTCAGCTGATCATATAGCTTGGTTGTCTTGAGCTTCTCACAAGAGGATAGTGGCAATAATGTACTTTAAGGGGCCTCTACCTATGAATTTACTTCCGTATGAAATTGTACTTCCTTTGTATAACCTGCCTGTAACCTGAGTATTGGTGTTTTAGGAAGATTTAGATTACAATTGGATGCCTCTTGATTTTGTGGGCACCCTATATGTTTTCCATCACAAGCCTCCTATTTTCTCCTACTACCATTTCCTATCATTTTTTTCAACATAGTGGCACAACAAGCAGTTGGCTTGAAAGGAAAAGTCCTGGATGGTGACTTTTGTAAATGTTTAAATTTGGCAAACTTCTTTCAACGCCCCAAAGCAAAATTTCCTTTATGTGTATTTTGTGGTTCTACACTTTGCAATTGCTCAATCAAAGAAAAGCAGTCATGCATTCTACATCTGAGCTTCCCCTTTCACATTCAACTTCTTCAAAACAAAGGCTGAACAGAAAGTGTAAGCAGGCAGATTCCAGGAGATGGTATTGCTTCATTCCTCTATGAAGACAAATTAATGCAGTATTTCTCACAACCAACTATCCTCCCCTCCTTTGGAAAGTAGATATTATGTGCTGCTGTGTACCCTTTATGAATTAACATTCCTATTGTATGAGTGGTAAGAACTCCAATGTGTAAGTATTTTTACTCAGAGTATGGTTGGGTAGGAAGGAGATTCTTAGAGACTGACTGTCATTTCAGATATATTTTTTACACATATACACAAGTGGCTCATAGCATTACGACTCCAACAGGGTTTGGCTCTCCCATTTCATTTCTAGTAGAATTGCCAGCACCACGGGACTCTTCAAAAGTGTCCCTCAGCTCTTTGTCTTTTTTTCTAAAACCTGCCAGTGTCTTCACAGAGACATGGCTTGACAATCACCTTTCCAGAGAAAGATGGTGGAATAATGAGTCATCTTTTCTCTCATCACATGTGCCTTCTTGGACTATCTTGGCTCTCACTGAGGATGTTATCAAACAAGGCAAAAATTGCATCATTACGACGTGATAATAACATAGCAGGCTGAAATTATCAGACTATGTCCTCCTCCTCCCAAGGCCAGTGTGTGCGCCAGCCACAAATAAGGTGTCACTTTTTATTCACAGGCTAAGCTGTGAATAGCTCCTCAATATAATTATTTTAGCAGTACTGAGGAGCGTGCAAAACCAAGTCCCACTGTAATCATGAGAATACAGTGTGACTGGGTGGTCCCCTTTCCCCCATCCTGTTGCCACAGAGAAAACTTCCAGATGACAATGTGAAAACAATCAACAGAACACTCTTTTTATGAACTGTTCCGTATTAATGGCAAATTTTTATGTATGTTTCAGGGCATATCTCTGTATTTAATTTGTGATTTTAAGTGTTTTTCATGTTTTTACGCAGACTTGTGTCTTCTCGCAAGAACTGCCAAGATCTCGCACCCTGGCTAATACGGAAGTGGATATTACAGCAAAATTAGAAGGCAATGCAAAGACAAATGTTACTATAGCAGGACCTTTAATCCCATTGTTAAAACGCTAGTGGTGGTGGTTTGATAATTTCAGTTATAATGCCACAATGATTCCTCCTTCCTTACTTGCATTATTACAGCATTTTAACATGCTTGTCTGATCATTATTTTTTTTATTTCATTATTTATACCCCGCTCTTCAGCCACAAGGCTATCAGAGCAGCTTACAAATTGTTTTTAAGCAATAGCAGTTTACACATCTGCATTGCATTAAGCAGCTTCCGATGTGTGTTAGCTAATTGCCCCCACCAGCTGGGTACTCATTTTACTGACCTACAAAAGGATGGAAGGCTGAGTGAACCTTGGAGCCCTCTGGAATCGAACTTGCAACATGGTGACTTGCAGTACTAGCATTTAACCACTGCGGCACCAGGGCTCCCTCTTGAGACTCATTACTAAAATATTGTGAGCTATTATTAATTCTTTCTTCCCACCCACCCGCATCTCAAGAAGCATTATCTCTGGGCATCCCACACCGATAGCTCTGAGGACAGAAATCACACGGTTGGAAGAGGCCCATGGGAGGTCATCTAGTCCATCTCCAAATCTCATTCTCTCCTCTTGTTTTCTACTAGTAATACCTGGTAAAGTGTTTATTATTTATAAACCACCCAATATGTACTAAACACTATCTGTTTGCCTGGCCACCTAGAGCATAGGTGTTGATAAAATTCCAAGCAGGTTGGCACTTGCAGGGAAGTTGTGCATTTTATACAGGTTATTTTGTTCCACTGGCAGATTTAAAAACCAGAAAAGTGGGGTTCCATGTAGAGGCACCATTTCTCTCTCTGGCTTTTCTTTGCAAACGAAGATTCAGGAAGGACACATCCCGCGCTTTCTGCAAGCGCGCTGATGACTAAAAAGGCCAATCCGAGATAAACAAGTCCGGTTGCAAAAAGCACAGCAGAAGGTCTCCTTGGGTGGTGTTTTTGGGTTCTGATTCTTTCTGCGTTGTCGTTTCTCTTCAAGACTTGTTCGGCGTGAGTTCTCAAATAAGGCTGCAGCATTTTGGATAGTGCGTCTCCATGCCTCCCGATGTGAGGCCAGGGCGGACCATTGTTGGTGACTGATAAAGCCTCCATCCTGAATCGATGGGCTGAACATTTTCAAAGTCTCTTTAGCGCCAACCAAATAGTCCAAGGCTCAGCTATCCAACATATGATACAAAAACCGATGAAAAATGAATTGGACATAGCACCCACTTTGGAAGAGACCCTTAAGGCCATACAGCAGATGAAAAACGGCAAGGCAGCTGGGATTGATGGAATCCCACCTGAAGTTTGGAAACACGGAGGTCATGCACTCCACGAAAAATTCCACGAATTCCTTGTGAATTGCTGGGAAAAAGGGGAACTGCCATCAGACCTCCGAGATGCAGTCATCATCACCCTGTACAAGAAAAAAGGAGCAAAATCCGACTGCTCAAACTATCGAGGCATAACACTGCTCTCTATTGCTGGAAAAATCCTTGCAAGGATACTCCTGAACAGATTAGTTCATGCTATTGCAGAAGAACTTCTTCCTGAAAGCCAATGTGGCTTCAGAGCCAATAGGAGCACTACAGACATGGTATTTGCCCTTAGACAACTGCAAGAAAAATGTAGGGAGCAGAACAAGGGTCTCTATGTAACATTTGTCGACCTCACCAAAGCCTTTGACACTGTAAGTAGAAAAGGTCTGTGGCAGATCCTGGAAAGACTACGATGTCCCCCTAAATTCCTTAAAATGATTATCTTGCTACACAAGGGCCAGCGTGGTCAAGTCAGATATGGCGATGCTCAAACATGTTGCTAAAAGAGAGGACAGATTTGCACACAGTTTGAACATGTCAGTTTTCAGAGCTTCTTGTTGTTATGTGCCTTCAAGTCAAGTCTGATCTGTGGCTACCCTAGCATAGTGGGTTTTTTTGTGTGCAAGATTTAATCAGAGGAAGTTTCCCATTACCTTCCTCTTGGTCTGAGAGAGTGTGACATGTTCAGTGGCCCCGGTGGGTTTCTGTGGCTGAATGGGGATTTGAGCCCAGGTCTCCCAGAATCCTAGTTCTACAGGCAAATCACTACCCCAACCCAATTGGGTCTCTTCACAGCTTGGCAAGTTATTTTTTGAAAGAATGAAGGTAATGACATTCTAAAGCCATCCATATTTGAGCAGTGACTGGATGATACTTTGGGACTCCAGAGCACCATCCTATATCATTATGGATGATTTTAGCTTGTCATTACAATAATATTTCTTAAAAGGTAACTTTCCAAGCTGTGCTATTTTTTATAGATACAGATGCCAATTTAAGAAGAATTGCTATAATTTAAATAGAAATAAAATTAATCTCACCTTAGTAAGAAAGGCTGTAACCAGGTACCCTGTGCACCTGTTGTTTAGATACTAAGTGCAGATGGGCAACTTCCGGTCCCTTTCAATTTTCTCTCTTCTTAGGGTTCTTCCTCTTCAAACCAAACTCAAACATTTCATCAAAAGACCTTGAAATCAGGGGTGATGTGTGCCCCCTCCAACTGTTGTTGACTATAAGCCCCTTCATCCCTGACTATTGCCATTGCTGGGTAGGGTTTATGGGAGCCCCAAAACATCTGGAGGGCCTCAGGTTCTCAATTCTCGCTTCATGAAGAGAGCATCTTCAAACAGTGAACTGTCCCTAGACATCCCTTTAACCAGAGGAAGGCAAATTAGGACACATGACAGAGCAAGTCTACTTCCTTGGAAAATGGTGGCCAGAGGCTTAGATGTCAATGAGGCAGTGAACCTGCTTCAGGTTTTAACCTGTCTTTTAAAAGAGCTATCCAAGGTGCCAAACTCTACTCCCAAAATAGGTTTAGTACCTTGGATAGCTTCTTTAACATTCAGGTTTAAACCTGTAGTGGATTCCCTGCCCTACTGACATAAAAGCTACTAGCTGCCATTGCTTGGAAACCTGTCAGGTATTTCCCACTGAGACAACAAGCTTCCTAAGCAGTCTTTCTTCGCAACATGAAGCCATCAGGAGTGTTGTCTATTCTTCAGGATATGCTTTCAGATCATAGGGGTCCATGGTGAGGCTTAGCAGTGTTCCAGAAGAATGGGTTGCATCCCCCCCAAATGCTCCCAAGTGTTATGAGGCAGCTGCTCAGTTGCTCAAGTTTTTTTTTTTTAAAGCCACTTCTAAATATATACCAGTTTTCTTCATGGTACCTGTCCAATTACAGAGTAGAGTTAGCATGCCCTACTGCCTCTCCACATGAGATTCCATAACTGAACATATTAGATAGACACTTTTTGGGGTCACATTCACTTAGGCAGACTGGAGGTCAGTTGAAGGGCACAATGACCTGAGATGTATCTAGAAATATAATGGTGGGAAAGCCCAAGTTAGGATTATGTGGAAAGCCCCCATGATGGGCTTATGCTAACAACCCTGTTGTTAAGAGGTATATGCTAATCCTTTCTCCCAGCCTTGGGCGTTTCAAGCAACAATTCAATCATGCAAACAAGTGATGTTTCCTCAGTCCATATCCTACAGAAATCTCCCTTCACACCCCCTCCTGTCCAACCATATGAGGCTGTTGCAAGGCCATCTCTCTCCGCAATTAAAGCAAGCAGTTGAGTTCTGGTTTCTTTTGTCTATTCAATGGGAAAGCCATCCAAGCTTTGTTATTACTAACTTGCCTCTCCAAGGCCTGGAATAGAGTATAAATATTAGAGCCCCAACAATAGCAATGTGTGTCACAGCTGAGATGTGATACGGCCAGACCTCATCAATCTCTTCTTTGCTGTGCCACCCTCAGATGCCTGTCTAAGTATCTTCACTGCACAGAACTCTCTTCTCCTCAAGACTGGTAACTATAACCCTATCTTCCTGGACCTCTCTCTCTCTCGCTATCCATCCTTTCGGCCTTACTCTGCTATCACTTTGTATGGTTCACAAGAATATATGCTGTGTATGTTAGTTTACTTCTGTATTATTCCAATAAAATACTAGGTTTTACTTCAACTGGAGCCTCCTCTAAGTTAATACTGGTATACATAGGTGAAAAGATCCCTGAAGTTACCCTCCTTTTATAGGCCTCCTATCTGAGCTAATAATTCCCCCAAATATTAAAGGAGGTTTTGGCATAATCGGTGGGACTCTAACATACCCCCCCCACACCTCTTAGGGTAATAGTAGGTCTAAGCAGAAAAATGGTTTCTGTTGCCCTGTTAGCAGAATCACTATGTCAAAAGGGACACTGAACACCTTTAGGGGAACACCCCTCCTTCCATTGCTGCTGAGGATCATAGGATTTATTTATTTTTATGTATCTGGCTGAGAGGATGATACAGCAGAGCTGAAGAGATGTGTAGCCCTGCCCCTTCCCTGCTTTAATACAGCACCAATCTCTCCTGCTCCAGTGTCATTTTGTTTTCTACTAGTCTGTCACCGTACACTGTGTGGGAAACTACTGCTTTTGTAATTCTGTAATTCTCTTCCTCAGGCTGTCTTCTTGTACCATAAGGGCCTGACTAGACATCATGTGGATGGCAGAGGCACGTGCCTGTCTCCCAGAACCCTTGAATTTCTTTCGTTTATTTCACACTTGGAGGAGGCTATGGGTTTGAGCAAACCAGGGGAGGAGAGAACTTTGACAGACATTTTTGATGGAAAGGTGATGTATATTTAAGAGCATAACTCATATTTGTACTCATGTTTTATTTTGGCAGTTTCTTGTGGTGGAAGGACCTGGATTCAGTCAAATAGGAAGAGTTGAGGGAAGAGAATAACGTCTGGTGCCTTCATCTCACCTGTATCCACATTTACTGGGGAGGGGAAAGGGAAGCCACCAGGGTGCAACTTACTAGAACAGGAAAGAATGTTAAAGCAGGAATTGCTTAACAAGGAGGGGAGGAAACCATAGACAACTCAGAGTAGCCTACAATTTAAAGCTAGTCGCTAAGAAGCACAGTAAGATGAGATGGTATCTAGTAACTCAGTCTCTAGTATAGGTCCCAGACTCTGTCATGCTGGGGTGAAAGACCAATGTTGTTCCCTCTTCCACAGTCTTCTCTCAGAGTTCCTTTGACTAACACCCTCTCTGTAATGCCTTGAGTCTCTCCATTCTTCCTCTAGTCTTCTAAACTCTTCTGTGCCTCTTCTGTTTCTCAGTCTCCTCAGCCACACTCCTTTATGGCAGCTGCTAAGAGGCAAAAGCAGGGGGGCAGCACCCTAAGAACGCCACAGGTTGATCCAGAACTACTCTATGTATGTCCCTTGTAAACACTGCAATTTTTGTTCATCCTGCAATGCTGTATATTAATGCTGAAATAGTTGTTGGTGATAAGTTCTTGATATCGGGGTGGTGGTAGTCCTGTCAGGTTTTTCTGTTTTTCTGACATGCTCACATTTCTGCTTGGCTGTCTTTGTGGTGCATTTTTTCTTAATATTGTGCATACTTTTAGTTGTAACATGTAGGGCAGTTAAATATTGGTGAGCCCATTACTTTGCTATTTTTTTAAAAGGTGATTTAGATTGCACTCTGTGTGGTCAACAAATGGTGCTCAGTCTAACTTCCAAATATCTATCTATCTATCTATCTATCTATCTCAGCAAATATGTACTCCCAAGTGATGCTATGACTGCTTGTGCTGAATATTTAAAATAAAACATATAAACTAAATTTAACTTCCTCTTGAGAGGAAGACTACCTGCCCTCTTGACCCTTGACTTTTGTGGCTGGCCGTCCAGGAGGGTGATGCCTTGAGGATGTTCCTTAGGGACATCATCAATGCATCCCTTAGGGAAGGTCATGTTCCATCTTGCTTGAAGGAAGTGGCGGTTAGACCACTCTTAAAAAGACCTTCCCTTGACCCTCTAGATATGAAGAATTATAGGCCAGTCTCCTCACTACTGTCATGGCCAGCCAGGCTGAGGACTCAGAGGACAAGGAGGCTGAGCCAGGCTCTAGCTTTGCTCTGCCAGCTCCAGCAGAGCTGGCTGAGCCATAACCTAGCTCTGCTATGCCAACTTCAGCAGAGCCCATGACTCAGCAGCCTAGCCTCCCCCCAGCAGAGGTTCCAGGCCTGGGGGACATAGAGGAGCAGGACGAGGAGGTACCTACCTTCAGCCAGAGAAGGACGGAAAGGGCATGCCCCCAGTGATCCCAGAGATTATATGAGAAATGCTCAGCAATCACCAAACAGCTGTGATTAGGAGCTGGGCCAATATAAACAGCTGTGAGATGCAGAGCTTCTTTGTCAGAGTCTATCTGCATTCCCTGGCAAAAGCATCTGAGTCAGACTCCCTTGTTACCTGAAACCTTGCCTCCTAGACCTTGGATTGATCTGGAACTCTTGACCTTGGACTGGACTTGCTGACCTGCTTTCTGGAACTCTTGACCCTGGACTGGACTTGCTGACTTGCTCTCTGAATTCCTGGACCTTTGGCTTGCCCCCTGGTTTTGCTATTGGACATTGGACTGGTATTGTGCTTCAGAATTATTTTTGTGTTGCTGCAAAGCCTTGCATTTTGCATGTATCATTCTTAACAGCCATTCAGTTGGCTGCTTTCCCAGACAACTACCTTTATTGAGCAAGGTGATCAAGAGGGCGGTTGCTCTCCAAGTCTAAGCTGTCTTGGAAGAAACCGTTTATCTAGATCCTTTTCAAACTGGCTTTAGGGTGGGATTCGGAGTTGAGACTGCCATGGTTGCCTTGGCTGATGACCTTCACCTGAGCATCGACAGGGGTAGTGTGACCCTGTTGGTGCTACTGGATCTCTCAGCAGCTTTTGACACAATAGACCATGACATCCTCTTGGAGTGCCTGAGAAGGCTAGGAATTGGAGGCACTGCATTGCAGTGGTTCCGTTCTTTCCTCTCAGGCAGATTCCAGAGGGTGATGCTTGAGGACAATTGCTCTGCAAGGAAAGAGCTTAATTGTGGCATTCCACAAGGTGCCATCCTGTCCCCGATGCTATTCAATATATACATGAAGCCGCTGGGAGAGATTATCCAGAGGCATGGGGTGGGGTGTTATCAGTATGCTGATGACACCCAGATATATTTCTCCATGCCTTGGTCTTCAGCTCTGACTTCCGATGGTATCTCTTCTCTTAATGATTGTCCTAAGGCAGTAATAGACTGGATGAGGGAAAACAAATTGAAGCTGAATCCAGATAAAATAGAGGTACTCAGGGTAGCAGCCCCAAACCCAGGCGTTGGGATACAATCTCCAGTCCTGGATGGGGGTCACACTCTCCTCCAAGGACTATGTTCGCAGTCTGGGGGTGCTCCTGGACCCGTCACTCCAGATGGTGAATCAGGTAAATGCGATGGTCAGGAGTGCCTGTTATCAGTTTCGGCTGATACGCCAGCTGCGCCCTTTCCTGGAAGTCAGGGATCTTGAGACCGTAGTACATGCTCTGCTAGACTCCCGTCTTGATTTCTGTAATGCACTCTACATAGGGCTCCCCTCGTGCTTGGTTTGGAAACTTCAATTAGTACAGAAGAGCAGGGTATAAATAAATAAATAAATAAATATTAAGAATATGGCAGCCAGACAGGTCTCAGGTACCTCTAGAAGAGACCATATTACACCGATCTTAAGATCACTCCATTGGCTGCCCATTAGTTTCTGGGCCCAGTACAAGGTGTTGGTTATCACCTTTAAAGCCCTAAATGGCTTGGGTCCAACTTATCTTCAGGACCGCCTCCTTCCATATAATCCTCCCTGTGCACTCAGGTCCTCTGGGAGGAATTTGTTACAACCTTTAAAAACTAGGCTTTTTTCGACCTCCCGGAGGGCCTTTTCAGCTATTGCTCCCAGATTATGGAATGGCCTACCGGATGAGATCTGTCATATTACCACCGTAAATAGCTTTTAAAAAGCTCTTAAGACAGATCTCTTCTGGCAGGCCTTTCCTGAATAGATACCCGGCCATCAAAAAAGGAAATCTAGCTTGTCCCGATCTCGCCACAGCCACTGTCCATTGTTTATTTTTATTTTTTATTTTTTGTATTTTTTAAAGTATGTTTTAAATTTTTAAATTATTTAATTGTATTTTAAGGGGGGTGGGATTGAGGGTTTGGATGTATATTTTAATTGTTGTAAGCTGCCTTGATTGTGTTTCGTAGAGGGGCGGGATATAAATACATTTTATTATTATTATTATTACATGTTTGTAGGTGTGCAGTGGGGATAAAGTTAAAAACCAGAATACAGTCGTCCCTTCACATTTGCGGGGGTTAGGTTCCCCAGGCCCCCGCGAATGTGAAAAATCCGCGAATAATGATTGCCCTCCCCCTCCCCCACCAAAGCGACCATGAGGCCTCTGGAGGCCCCATAGTTGCTTTCTCTGGACTCCCCAGTCCCTTCCTAGGCCTTCACGGGGCCTCAGGAGACCCTCCCAAGGCCCTGTGGAGGCCTCCCTGGCCTTCCCCCCCCCATCCAGGGCCTTCACGGAGCCTCCGGAGGCTCCGTGAAGGCCTCCCCGGCCCTCCCCCCAGGACCTTCATGGGGCCTCCGGAGGGTCTCTGAAGGCCCCATGGAGGCCTCCCCACTCCCTCCCAGGGCCTTCATGGGGCCTCCGGGGGCCCTGTGTCGTGGTTTTGGGAGGGTGGGTGGGGGCTCCCAAAACCGTGAATATTCAAAACCACAAATGCTGAGTTCGCGAATGTGGAGGGGCAACTGTATACTGTTGTGTGCTCCTGAATAGCTAAGTAGGTGTGCACCACAAATAACCCTTCCTCAAATGAAAATAACAACTTATGCCAAGAAATAAAAATTCAAAATGAAAACCTGCTGCCCCCTCTTCAAGGCAGAAAGGTCACTAGAGGAGAGGAGGTTGAGACAGGTATGGAAGATGAGGCTGTGGAAATGAAGAGCAGGAAGGATAGGAAATGATAGAAAATGATGCCAGAGTTGAAGTGGGGCATAGTGGTGGCTGAGTCAGTGCTGTGAACTAGATTAGTGTCCACTGTTGGACCCGGCCATATTTCTCTCATCTTCAGCTTTCTTGTACGAAAATGAGATTCGGAAAACCTATTTCAAAAGACAAGTATGACACATAGTTCTTTCTTTACAACTCTGTCAATGTGGTTTATGCTGAGAGAAAAGGCAAACATTCAAACTGAAGAGAAAGGGTGACAAATAATTTGGAATTACTTGACACCATCTTTTCATTCTTTATGGTCCTATAATTCATAAATGCTTCAGGCATATTTAAAATGTACCACAAACTTGAAGGAAGGCTATGACAAATCTTCATAGCTAGTTGCATGCTATAAGCCTAATTTGCATATCCTTTTCATTAAGGTGATGGATGCTCACCTCCTGCTGTTGGACATCCTGTATTCATTTTGGGATGGGATGAAATGATTGCAGTGTAAGTTACCCTAGTAAAACCTTTGAATTGAAAACCTAGAATTACCTTATTTGCAGTCTTAATAGAAATGGATGTCTTTTTATTTCTCTGACTTTCCAATTTCTTTCCTCACTTCACACCCGCAATCACAAGGGCTAGACATTTTCTTTTACACTGCAGAAAGATGAATCCTACTGATATGTTAATGGATGGTTTTCAAGTGGAGGTCAAAACTAATCTTTCCTGCACAACACAACACTCATTTTATTAGTGCTCAAGGTTTAATTTCTAACAAGAGAAGCTCAGTCCTGCAGTGCTACCTACAAGCAGGCTGGTATCAACATCTGGCATACTAGGCAGCTTCCTGGGCCCTCAGCACCCACTAGGACCTTCTTTGTCTTCTTCATTTCTTCCTCTTCTTCTCCTTCTTGTTCCCCTCATCCTCCTCTTCTTCATTTAAAAAGATAAAGGATCAGCATCTTTAGCACTGCTGGGAGCCTGGGTCTAGCGACCTTATTTTCCCATCATGACTCTGACATAACATCACTGGACTTTTTCAGATGTTGATTTACCATGCCAGAAAGCTCATAACACTCACGACGCTGCTGCGCAGCAGGGGGCCTGTTTCGTACGACGCTGTTTCAGTACTGTGAGAGATTGGAGGCAGCCGTGCTATATTTGGCCATTTTTTTATTCACAGGCATTTATTCCATGAGTAAAAACTGGCCAAATATGGCGCGCTGCCTCCAATCTCTTGTGGAACTGAAACAGTTGATTTCGGCAGGGGGACGGCATCGTACAAAATGGGCCCCCTGCCGCACAGCAGCGTCGCGAGTGTTATGTGCCTTCTGGCGCAGTAAATCAACGTCCGAAAAAGTCCACTGTAGATAATTAAAACAGAAACTAGACTGTTGTGGTGTGTCCTCATATAACTTCAGGATACACACACACACACACACACAAGCAATGTAGGTCTAAGGTAGGTTAGACAACATCCAGTGGTGCAGCGGCCAATTTCCAAGCCTGTGATTCACCACAGTGCCCCTCCCAGTCCAGATGTGACTGGAGACATGTGATGTTAGGGATTTCTGGAGGGAAAAGGTTATGTATTTATTAGAGAAATTAAGGTACTATATGGTAATGTATGTGAGCTGCAATGTATGAAATAAGGTAAGGATCTGCTGGTGGGGGGTGAGAGAATGGAATGTTGGGAGTGACTGGTGACTGGCTTAATGTTTAAAGGATTTTTGTTTTGTTTTGTTAAAAGGCTTGCATGTATGACAGTCAGAGTGAGAAATGCCAGTCAGAGAGAGAAATAGGAGGCTGTCAAAGTTAGGAATATGAGAGAGAGGTGAATTGGAGTTTGTTAGGGTCAGTCAGGATTTAGATGTCTTAAATAAGTCATATTTATATACTGAACTTCTGTGTAATACACTAATTTTGGCATGATACATTTGTGCATCTGAGAAGGCTGCAATAGTGTCATTGGTGTAGATGAGTTCAGGCACAGGGTGTTTGGGGTGACAGCAGTGGTTTGGTGGTGGCGGCCAGTGTGTGTGTGTGGAGAAATTATGTGAATAAAATCTCACACATGTGTCCTCACATTTAGTGGCAGCAGTGGGGCAGTGGGACGGCACTCAAAAAGGTCCTCCTCAGGTTTTGTGAAAATCCTATTTGCAGGCAAAAGAGGTATGGGGACAGGGGCGCCTCTTGTTGTAGAAGAGAAAATCGCTGCTTCTGAAGATTTCTTGGGGAGGCAAGGACAGCCTAGGGGTAGAAAGATGGGCTGGGGCTGCTTGCAGCCACCCCACCTTTGTTCTAAAAGGGCTGAGGGAGGCTTTGACCAAATCTCGAGTACCCCACACAATGAACCAAAGTTTATGAAATGCGGCCATGCTGATTGGGGGACTCTGGGAGTTGTAGTCCAAAAAAGTAACAATTCTAAGCTATTGCTCTACTAAAAAAAAAAAAAGCTACTTCTAAATGTGTGTGTGTGTAGCTCTCAGATACTTGTTAAGCCTGAAAATATAGATTTTGGCCCAAATCCAATTTTTAGTCCCGCCTAATATAGACCCATCGAATCAGTGAAAGTCTTATCACATTCTCATTAATTCTGTGGATCTATTCTAGCTGGGACTAACAGTTGGATTTAGGCCTTTTCTTTTAAAAAGTGAGCCCATTTTTGTTTCAGAAGAGGAAAATGGCATGAATAGTATACCCATCATCTAGCACATGGGTTGTCATGCCGGTTCTAACAGACCTAACTAATAGCTAGTGAATAGCAAAGCCTGGGGATGTCTGTGTTGTGCCAAATAAAGAGGTGACACCAGGGAACTATCAGAATAAGGGATTAGAAGACTGTACAACAAAGGGAAGTTTGGACACTGGTGACAATGGTATATTTCTGGGGTACAAATGGATAGATTTAGGAAGTGAGGGGAAAAGAAATGAAGTAAGAACAGCTACACTTCACTGACTCTGAGGAAGGAGAACCCAAAGGATTTCACTCTCTGGCTGGTCACCAAAATTTGGGAAAATGTTGTGGGCATAGGCTACTCTCACACTACTCATACTGTACTCAGTTCCAAATTCAAAGATGGGGTAATAACTTCACTGGAGTAATAGGTCTCACTGAAGACTAAATTGTTGGGATATTAACTTATCCATGAGCAGCCATGAATAGAATGGCTTTGATAGAGTTGTCCCTTCAATATCCTGGTATTTGTGGTGATAAGGGAGAAAATGGAAGCTAAGCCATTATTGGGTACAATTTGGGATGAAAACATATTTGGATGGTGAGCCTTGCCAATGGGGTATGCACTTAGAATTTTAAATAGAATTCAAATATTTTATATTGACTCATGGTATTTCCAAGAGTCTCAAGTTCACTTCCTGTCCACCACACGTGGACTTCAAAGTGCCAACTCACACAAGGGTCACATAGTGCCTTGTGGCCTAGCAGGTCCGATGGCTTCTGCTGTATGGAACTCAGTTTTGAGAGTGAATGGGCACCAAAAAAGCCCACAACATGGTTCCAATATGTGGATGACACTTTCACCATTTGGAACCACGGAGAAGAAGATTTGGTCTCATTCCTGAACCACCTGAACAGCATCCACCCAAATATCCAATTCATGATGGGAAAAGAAAGGAAGGAACACTGCCATTCTTGGATGTCCTAGTCATCCGCAAACCAAGCCAAAGGTTAGGCCACAAGGTATACAGAAAACCCCCACACATGGACAGATACCTACATAAGAACTCCAATCATCACCCAGGACAAAAAAGAAGCACAATAAAAACATTGGTAGACCGCGCAAAAAGGATCTGCGAACCCCACTACCTGGAGGATGAACTGAGGCACCTAAACTGAGTCCTACAGGCTAATGGTTACTCCAGATCAGACATCACAAGAGCAGCCAGACCCAGAAAAACCCACAGGAATGAAGAAGAAAAACAGCCACCCAAAGAGAAGGTATTTTTATCATACATCAAAGGAGTCACAGACAGAATAGGGAAACTGATGAGGAAACACAACCTCCAAACAAAAATGTGGACTAGACAAATTAACTGTTCAATGGATTTGTAATTACAGTAGTTGACCGGCCAAACCCAAAGGGTGCTCAGCAGTGGCTCCTCTTCGTCTTGGAAAGATGTGACCAGTGGGGTGCCACAGGGTTCTGTCCTGGGCCCAGTGCTATTCAACATCTTTATCAATGACTTGGATGAAGGAATTAGGGGCATACTTATCAAATTTGCAGATGACACCAAATTAGGAGGAGTAGCTAATACCCTAGAGGACAGGATCAAAATTCAGAATGACCTGGATAGACTGGATCGCTGGGCCAAAGCTAACAAAATGAAATTCAACACGGAGAAATGTAAAGTACTGCACTTAGGGCGGAAAAATGAAATGCATAGATATAGGATGGGAGAGACCTGGCTGAACGAGACTACATGCGAAAGGGATCTAGGAGTCCTAGTAGACCACAAGTTGAACATGAGTCAACAGTGTGATGCGGCAGCTAAAAAGGCCAATGCGATTTTGGCTGTATCAATAGAGGTATAGTGTCTAGATCAAGGGAAGTAATAGTGCCACTCTATTCTGCCTTAGTCAGGCCTCACCTAGAATACTGTGTCCAGTTCTGGGCACCACAATTCAAAAAGGATATTGACAAATTGGAGCATGTCCAGAGAAGGGCAGCTAAAATGGTGAAAGGTCTGGAAACCATGCCTTATGAGGAAAGACTTAGGGAGCTGGGTATGTTTAGCCTGGAAAAAAGACGGTTAAGAGGCAATATGATAGCCCTGTTTAAGTATTTGAAGGGATGTCACGCTGAAGATGGAGCAGGCTTGTTTTCTGCTGCTCCAGAGACTGGAACACGGAGCAATGGATGCAAGCTCCAGGAACAGAGATTCCACCTCAACATGAGGAGGAACTTTTTGACAGTAAGAGCTGTTCGGCAGTGGAACACACTCCCTCAGAGCGTGGTGGGTCTCCTTCCTTGGAGGTCTTTAAACAGAGGCTGGATGGCCATCTGTTGGGGATGCTTTGATCAAGATTACCTGCGTGGCAGGGGGTTGGACTCTTCCAACTCTACAATTCTATGATTCTACAGACCAACCAAGAAAATCCAAGAAATGCTACACTCAGCAAAGGACAAAAGAGACCCTTTCATAGCTGCAGGAGTTTACCGCATACCATGCAGCTGTAGACAATTTTACATAGGGACCACTAAATGCAGGGTGCAAACATGAATCAAGGAACATGAGAGATGCTGCAGACTGGGCCAGCCAGAAAAATCAGCAGTAGCAGAACATGTTATAAACCAACATGGACACAAAATGCTATTAAAAACACCGAAATTCTGGACCAGGCCAACAACTATCATGTCAGAATGCACAGAGAAGCTATTGAAATCCACAGACACCTGGACAACTTCAACAGGAAAGAAGAAACCCTAAAAGTAAACAAAATCTGGCTCCCAGTTTTGAAGAACAATAGAATAAAAAATCAACACTTACAAAGGAATTCCACCCAGGGACAAGGAGATTTCCAGCAAACAATGGCCCATCAACCAACCATTAGCCAAGCAGACACTAATCATCCTTGCATTTCTATACCCAGAAACTAACCATTCAATTACACAAATTTACATATACTCCCCAATGGGGGTTCACAATATATAAACTCCACACACACTCCTACCCAATCATTCTCTGAAGATGCCAGCCACAGATGCAGGCGAAATATCAGAAAGAAACTATTCCAGCCTAGAAAAAAAACCAAGGAAAATCTATGGATGCTGGCCGTGAAAGCCTTCGACTTCACAGTGAATGGGCACTTCACTGAAAATAGAAAAGTTTTCTCTGGGCAAACACAGCAAAGAGGTAGTTCAAATAGGAAATATAAGGGGAATTCTGATGCAGGAAACATAGACTGGGCACCAGAGTGAAACAGGAAATTGTGCTAGAAAAGAATCACAAGGAGCTGTGAACCATACCAGTATGGAGGCTGCCTGGTGGCACAGTGGTTAAATGCCAGTACTGCAAGTCGCCACATTGCAAGTTCGATTCCAGAGGTCTCCAAGGTTCACTCAGTCTTCCATCTTTTCATAGGTCAGTAAAATGAAAACCCAGCTTGTGCGGGCAATTAGCTAACACACATTGGAAACTGCTTAATGCAGTGTAGATGTGTAAATTGCTATTGCTTAAAACAATTTGTAAGCTGCTCTGATAGCCTTGTGGCTGAAGAGCGGGGTATAAATAAATAAATAAAATAAAAAAGCAAACAGAATGGACAACTACCTGAACTTCAAGGCACTTCAAGGGCTCAGAATAAAGGGTACAAAGGAGCTTGATGACTCCGAAGCTGGATCCAGGGTCTATCAAAACAACAAAAATAAACCATTTGTTCTCACTACTGAATACAAGAGCCAGAGGGGTTCCTTGCTTCCTGATTAATTTTTATATCCAACTTGCTCTTCAAAAGAAAAAAAAAAGCACAACATTAAAAAACAAACATTGTCTGGAGTGCATAGGGTTTGAGTTTAGATTTATGGAGTTGGTCAGGGGGAATGAGGCTGCTTCAGGACTGGACCATGTTGGCCACCAGGCCTTTTGACTGGCCAGGTGAAAGGTAACCTTTGTTAGCAAGGCTGATACCCCGCACCAGAGACCCCATAAAATTAACATATTGATAAAATTGGTGTATTAATAAATTGGTGTACTGATAATCTGGTTCATTAATGTGGCTTTCTACAGGGAAAAGCAGGATGGTCTCAAAATGAGCTGAGTGCCATGCTTTGCCCTAGGGAAGACTAAGGCTAGTTTTCAAAGTGCAAGAGAAACTGTCAAAAGGTTAAAAGGTCAAAAGGACACAATCTCCACTGTATATCAAAAAGGGAAATAATAGGTGGATGCAGCAATCCTTTGTGTGCTGGTTTTAAAATGTCCTCTCCTTAATTCCCCAACCATTAAAGAGGCAGCTCAAGCTTTGTGAATCCAATCAATCAGCCATTAAGGACAGTTTGCAACACATTAGCATCTTCAGACACCTATTGTCAAGACCAGGAGTCTTCCTGTAACTAATTGCACAATCTTTAGAGACTATTGTTTCAACCCATGAAACATCCCCTCTCCAGGACATATTTGGGGGTATAAATATGACCTTCAAAATTTGCCTCATTTTGCACAGACTCCATTTCCTGGGGAAACTCTGTCCCTCTGTGTAGCCACTCTAAATTCCTCCATCCACCCTGCCGGATTGTTCAACGAACTTCAGACTACAAGACAAGTCGTATAACCCATAGCAAATCCTCTTGCTATTCCCCTATCCAAGTCCTTCCTACTGCCTTTCTATAGCCTTGTGTGACTGCTTCTTGTGTGACTGTGTGTGTGTTTGGTGTTAATTTTTGAACTCTTAATAAAAACTGTAATTAATTTCACATGTGGGTGTATTCCATCCAGGCTAGTACTGGTATACATATGTTCAAGATCCCCTTGTTGCCCCCTGTCACATTGCTAAATTTGAGTTGCTGCTAATTTCCCTGACATATTAGAAACTTGATATTTTCTTGGAATTTTCTTGGAAACCGGGATAACAGCAGACCCTATTAAAAGAAATTAACCTCTGGTAAAAAAATACCATAGAGTTGCCTTGGAAGACCTAGAAGCTGTCTAGAGAGGATACCTCTCTAGGCATTTTCTAGGATGCCACTATGGTATGTGTCCCTGTTTGGGGTCCCATGGATAGCTGAAACCACAGATATTGGTTCCATGGAAACGGGGGGTCTGTGATGGACAGCTAAGTGGACAAATGGAAACAATGTGCTTCAGGAGCCAATCCTAGGGGAGGAGGATGAAAAGGGAGGGGCTTCTGGAGGATTAAGAGAGAGAGTGAAGAAGAAAGTAGCAGTTTTAGTGGAGCAGTTGAGAATGTGAAGTCAGAGAGAGAGGCTTGAAGCAGGGGAGTGAGAGATGGCTTGGGCGATAGCTAAGAGGCTTGGAGTATGACATTTGATATGAGAGGTTTAAAGGGAATTGATGTGCAGGGGAAATGAATTACTAACTCAATTATATTTCTATTATTCACCAATAAATCATTCTTGCATGTCTGATTATGACTGACTTCTCTGACAATTAGTTCACAACCATTAAGGAACATCCACACCTAACTACACATGTTATTCATCCGTGGGAGATGTAGTTTGGCCGTGATGTGGTTGACTGTCCCAAATTTGGTGGCAGCGGAGGGACAGAAAGGCCCCTGCGTTCCAAATTGAGGGAGTGGAAGGGTATGCGTCACAGGGTCCAACTGTACTTACAAATATTTATCAGTTCCTTAGACCTAAAGATTTCAAAGTGGTGTACAGCAATGAAGAAACATGCAATATAACCATATACAAAAATTATAATACATTATTTTAATGATTCAACCTCCCTCAAATCTAAGGAGCTTATCAGACACGTCCAAGAAGTGCAAGAGCAGCATGCGAGGATGACGTTACTGTCCTGCGAGTGGGACCCAGTTTCAGATGCCCTCGTCATCGTCACGTGCTGCTCCTGTGTTGCAGCCATTCATAAGGTGTTACTTTTCATTGACGGGGAGGTACCATCAATGAAAAGCGACACCTTGCTAATGGCTGCAGCACAAGAGTGGCATGGCATGCAACGATGACAACATCGTCTGAAACTGGGTCCCGTTTGCGGGACAGTAACATTGTTCTGGTGTGCTGCTCTTGTACCTTTTGCTGTATCTGATAATCTCCTGTCTGTAGTATGACTCAGCCACCTCGTGGTGTTTATAATGCAGCTCAAATACTTTGGCCTGCCACCACCAGGTGAACTAAAGAGGTGCCAATGGCAACATTACACAGGGATAACCCAAACATCTAACCCTGCCTGCATGTAGCAATGTACATTGTCAAAGAATAATTATGGCAGTTTTCTTTCAGCTGCAAGAGAGAATGAACATTCCTCTGCAGTATTGCAGGGAAATTATTCTACAGAGAAGAACCCTGATTTGTTTGTTTGTTTGTTTGCACAAAACCCTCACAGATTTTCACCACAGAAAACAGGTTTCCTGCAAAGAAAACTGTTTTCTACACAGTAAACACATTTTCTGTGCAGACAACTGGGGGTTTGCACAAAAAATTATGTAATTCTCTGGCAAGTAATTCCTCCACAGCACTTCAGGATGTTTGAATGTTAGGCGAAAACTGAAATAAATAAATAAATAAATAAATAAATAAATAAATAAATACATAGCTGGTCTATTATTCTTTCTGACAGGTTACATGGCTGTCAGGAAACCATGATTTGTCCTGGGAACAAATAATTACAAGTATTCTTCATACCTTTGCCTACAAGTACCATATCAAATAAGAACATTGTTTAAACCTGGCCATGTAAAAGTCCAAACAGATTTTGTGGGCACTAGCTTCTCCACAATCTTACATTCTGTTTGTATTGAAATGAAGACTTCTGTGCCACACACTGGAGTGGCAGCAACTGATCAGCACAGGCACTCAGCTTCTGTACAGACATGAAGAAAATCAAGAACCAGACATTGGTGTTTTCTAAGCCCATTGCTAAATGGGCTGCATCTCCTCTCTTTCTGCAAGGTGGCGGGAAAAGGAAGATATCTCTGAACTCCTTAAACATCAAGAGCTGTTTATGACTGAATTATGATTATGCTAGGAACGTCTTCCACCGTTAAGTGCATGATAAATATTTTGCTTCAAAATCATTTCAAGTGCACTTACAGGTGTTTGGTACTGATTAAAATAATTTGAAGGAGCAATATAACCACACTCAATCCTTCCTTGCCTCAGAGATGTAGAATTCCACTCTGTGGAAGAGTGAACCAAATCAAGCTCTTTTTACTGAATGTACCTCACCTCTTCAGTGGGAAATAAAGATGCCAAGCTTTCTCAAGACCCAGAGCCATTGTAACCCCAGTTGTCTCAGACACTGTGTCTATTTCTCCTGTCATTTCTATAAGTACATGAGGCATTTTCTCTTCAGCTTTATAAAAAAAATAACAAAGCTGCAAGCCAGTTTTGTATGTGTGATGAAGAAAGGCTCTATGCAGAGGTAACTAACTGATAGAAAACTGGCTCATGTGGTTTTGTCTAGTCCTGGTTGATGTACCAAATTTTAATTGTAGTAATTTTTCAGGAGAATAAATTGTGGCCTTTCACCACAACAAACAAACAAACAAACAAAAACTGTGCATGTGTGTGATTCCATGTTTTAATTTTAGATATCTGTTTTGGACAGGGCTGCTCCTTCCTTTAGTTACAGAGAAAGTGGGGCTGTCTAAACAGTTTAAATACTCCTCACAGAATGTGAGGAAAATCCTACCTGTCTTAATCGTTTCACCATATTGGGAAGGAGGGGGGCCCAAAATGTCAAAAACTCCACAAGAGAAGCCTTTGTGGCTTTTCCCAGAGTTTTTTTTTTTTTTTAAACAGCGAGGGGAATGCACATTCCCCGCTTGGTGGGACAAACAATTCGATATGAATCACTTTTCCATAGGAGAGGAAGTGCAAAGCTTATTGGCTGGGTGAGAGTGGGAGGTGGGGCATGCTAACAAGGCAAGCGCCTGCTGCTGCCATATTGAAGTCTTGTCTTAGTGAGCAAGCACTAAGGTGAGAAAATGGGGCAGTGGTGGGGTTTTGGATTTTTTTGTTTGTTTGTTTGGTTTTTTTGCTTCTCTGTTAAATTGAAAAATCACTCTATCACATCTTGGACATTTTTTTTAAAAAAAATTCCGCGATGGCAAATCGAGGTAAGTACAAACACAAGTATATCACTCGCAGACACCATCTTACATACAAAGCTTATGGGGGCAAAACATTGTTAAGACAAGTCGCAGCTGCTGCAAAATGCCATTACTGCGAGGCACTCTGGGTTTTCCCCCTCGTATAGACAAGCCCAGCGTCACCTGAGATGGCACATCCTGGGGCAAGCAGAGGATGGCAGTGCAGTACCAGAGGAAAGAGTGGTGTGTACCATATGGCCTGTAATTCACCCCATAAGCTTTTCTGCTGCCCTCAGGTAAAATGGAGGACACTACCAGTGCTGGAGTAAGATTAATTTGCCACCCCACTTGGCTTTTTTGCATGGAATGTGAGGGGAGGCCCCAGCTTGTCCTTCACCTCAGGCACCAAAATGTTTGGATTTTTCTCATATGGCTATGTCTGAGTGCATAGGTGCTATGTCATAAACACGTCACTGCTGGATAGAGGTATCTTAATGTTGAAGACTGACCACCAGCCATGCATGCATTGGGTTCTGTGGTAAAACAAATATGCAGGATGCCATGGAGATCAGGAGTGCAGGTTCATTTTGTGTGCCCCACGGAGAATCATGTTTCGAGAAACTCCAGCAGTCACAGTTTTTGAATAAAATGAGGTACTCCCTCTGCACCGTATCCCTCCTTACTCTCTCTCTTTCTGTCTACCTTTCATTAGAAACCAGAAGTGTGGCCTCTTGTGGTCTAGGGATCAGTGGGAAATAGGACAAGTGTGGTATTTGGATACTGTGCAGCTTCCCACCCCTGGTATACAGAGGCCAGCTGTCTTTGCTCTAGGCTGTGGACACTCAGTACTGTAATAAACATGCATTTAAGGAATGCTCCAAAACTTGGGGATTATCTTTTGTCAATTTCATTCAACGACAGAAGTTTGAATATAGCTATTCTTTCAGTACTTTCAACAAATATGGCAGCTATCCTTTGCTTTTGCTTTAGCGTCCTTTAAGACTTGCATGTTAAAATTCAGTCCACTAGGTGCTCCCCTTTCCTTGTAAAATACCCATCTTCTTCCTAAACCCAGAGATTTCAGATAGAAAAGATAGATGTACCGTACATCTTTGTATTCATAGCCTGCACGTGTGATGTCTGAACACAAATAGCTAATCACTCTGCTTACAAGCTGAGATTTGAGGGAGCATGAAAGAAATTGGTCACATAATGTAACAATCTGCATGTGAGAAATATACCACTTGCCATAATGTTGCATCTTTATTGAGAGTCTGGGAGTAACTAATTACAAATAACAAGCTGCTTACAAGTCATTCCTTTTTTTGGCAATAACTAAGGACATTATCAGACTAGTGTCTAAAAATGCTGTAATTCCATGAATGAAGATAGTGGGAACATTGTGGCATTATAACATGTATTATCACACGTAGCTGTAATCACGCAAAAGAAACACCACAGAATTATTGCACAAAGCCCACTAGCACTTCAAGAACGGGTGTCTACTTCCACGATTTGGCATGGGTGAGATTTCAGCGGTTCTTGTGAGAAGATGTGAGTGTGCTTAAAACTCCCAAAATCCCTTAATTAACAAAGTAAATTAACACACAAGCACTGAAACAACCCTAAAAATGTGCAAACTAAAGGGGACAGTTTATAAAAAGAGTGTCTTCTGCTTCATTTTTGCATTCTCACCAGGAGATTTTCATGCTGAGGACCACCCATTCACACTGTAATCTCACAGTTACAATGGGATGTGTTTTTGTATGCAGTCAATAGCATGAAAAGAGCACTATTGATGATCTATTGATGGCTTGTCCTGTGAATGAGAAAGAATGCCTTTTTCATGGCTGGAGCACAGAGTAATAACATGAAGATGATGATGTTGTGTGATAGTGCAGCCCAGTCGTGCTATCCTGATGTGATAATCCCATGATTTTTGCCACATCTGATAATGTCCTAAGACTTAACAACGTTACATTACAATCTCTCTCTGGCTTTTCTTCGCAAATGAAGATTCAGGAAGGACTCATCCCACGCTTACTGCAAGCGCGCTGATGACTAAAAAGGCCAATCCAAGATAAACAAGTCCGGTTGCAGAAAGCACAGCAGAGGGTCTCCTTTGGTGAAGTTTCTGGGTTGTGATTCTTTCTGCGTTGTCGTTTCTCTTAAAGACTTGTTCGGTGTGAGTTCTCAAATAAGGCTGCAGCATTGTGGATAGTGTGTCTCCATGCCTCCTGATGTGAGGCCAGGGTGGACCATTGTTGGTGATCAATTTGGCCGAGCCTGAGATGTTGTTTCAGGGAGTCCTTGTATCGCTTTTTTGGAGCGCCCCTCTTACGCTGACCCATGGCAAGTTCACCGTAGAGTACTATTTTTGGGAGGCGATGGTCCTCCATCCTCTGCAGTATTTTCCGTACATTCAAAAGTTTTCAAGGACAGCAACATACGTCACATAGTCAGGCCAGTGTATATTTAGGATTGTGCGTATACAGCACTGATGAAAGCGTTCGAGGAGTTATAAGTGGTGACAATAGGTGACCCATGTTTCAGATCCATAAAGGAGAATAGACAGTACAATGGCTCTATACACACTGATTTTTTGTGCTTCGCCTCAGGTGTTTATTACTCCAGACTCTTTTGTAAAGTCTTCCAAATGCGCTATATGCCTTTGCTAATCTGTGATCGATCTCTTTGTCAATCTTGGCATCTGAGGAGATGATGCTTCCCAGGTAGGTGAACTGCTGAATGGACTTAAGCACAGAGTTGCCGATGGAAATGTGGGGATGATGGTGTTTGTCCTGTGGTGCAGGCTGGTAAAGAACTTCCATTTTTTTCAGGTTGACTTCCAGCCCAAACAGCTCTGCAGCTGTTGCAAATGAAAATAATGTTTTTGTAGTGTAGCCAAAACTATATAACTTACTTTTATACATAGTTACAGTGTGCATGTGTGGCTTCACTACCTAACTGTTTTGTACTGAAGCAGTTTGTAGCATTTGGTTGGATTCTTTTAACCCCTCCCCCAAAACTAGAAGCAACTTTTTTTTTTGTTATTTTTGATACTGAAAAAAATAACAGAATTGTAACTCTTTCAAATGGTAAGTCTAACTCTTACCTTTAAAAAGCAACTTCACAAGCCCTCTATTTATGGTTGCCCCAAAACATATTAGAACAGCAGCAACAACAACAACAACAAAATGATAGACCAGATGGGGAACAAATTATACATTGATTGTTGCTGTTGTGTGCCTTCATGTCATTTTCATCTTATGCTGATCCTAAGGCAAACTTATCACAGAGTTTTCTTGGCCAGATTTGTTCAGAAGGGGGTTGCTGTCAGGTACCAGCTTTCCCAAACTCATAGAGCACAGACTTCAGGTTGCATCAGAAAGCTTTATTGCTAGAAATACAACGTTGTTGCTGAGACTGAGGGCCTAACGGTTATACTCTAAGTTAAAAGCATAGTCTGACATCAATACCAGGGAAGATTCTAGAACAGATCATTAAACAGAGAGTCTGTGAACATTTAGAAGGCAATGCCATAATCACAAAAAGTCAACATGGGTTTCAGAGAAACAAGTCATGCCAGACTAATCTGATCTCTCTTTTTTAATAAAATTACCAGCTTGGTAGATGAAGGGAATGCTGTGGATATCGCATACCTTGATTTCAGTAAGGCCTTTGACAAGGTTCCCCATGACATTCTTGCAAACAAGCTTGTAAAATGTGGGCTAGACAAGTTAACGGTTAAATGGATTTGTAATTAGTTGACCGGCCAAACCCAAAGGGTGCTTAGCAGTGGCTCCTCTTTGTCTTGGAAAGATGTGACCAGTGGGGTGCCACAGGGTTGTGTCCTGGGCCCTGTGCTATTAAACATCTTTATCAATGACTTGGATGACAGAATTAGGGGTACACTTATCAAATTTGCAGATGACACCAAATTAGGAGGAATAGCTAATACCCTAGAGGACAAGATCAAAATTCAAAATGACTTGAATAGACTGAAAAGCTGGGCCAAAGCTAACAAAATGAAATTCAATACGGAGAAATGTAAGGTACTGCACTTAGGGCAGAAAAATGAAATGCATAGATATAGGATGGGGGAGACCTGGCTGAATGAGACTACGTGCGAAAGGGATCTCGGAGTCCTAGCAGACCACAAGTTGAACATGAGTCAACAGTGTGATGTGGCAGCTAAAAAGGCCAATGCGATTTTGGGATACATCAATAGAAGTATAGTGTTTAGATCAAGGAAAGTAACAGTGCCATTCTATTCTGCCTTGGTCAGGCCTCACCTAGAATACTGTGTCCAGTTCTGGGCACCACATTTAAAAAAGGATATTGACAAATTGGAGCGTGTCCAGAGGGTGACTAAAATGGTGAAAGGTCTGGAAACCATGCCTTATGAGGAAAGACTTAGGGAGCTGGGTATGTTCAGCCTGGAAAAAAGACAGTTAAGGGGTGATATGATAGCCCTGTTTAAGTATTTGAAGGGGTGTCACATTGAGGATGGAGCAAGCTTGTTTTCTGCTGCTCCAGAGACTAGAACACAGAGCAATGGATGCAAGCTCCAGGAACAGAGATTCCACCTCAACATTAGGAGGAACTTTCTGACAGTAAGAGCTGTTTGGCAGTGGAACACACTCCCTCAGAGCGTGGTAGGGTCTCCTTCCTTGGAGGTCTTTAAACAGAGGCTGGATGGCCATCTGTCAGGGATGCTTTGATCGTGATTTCCTGCATGGCAGGGGGTTGGACTGGATAGCCCTCTTCCAACTCTGCAATTCTATGATTCTAACACAAACAGTTTGCATATTCTACATCAAAGCCCCTGGGAAACTAATGAATATGGCAGGAACAGGAGCAAAAGGATTGACCCTGACACCCCGCTACCCTAAATATACACCCCTCCTCCCCTCACTCTGGTGCTAGCTTCTCAGGGCATTTTCTATGAAACGGTTCCACAACCTGGGTGCTAATACATGCTCTGTATTAACCCATTCTTGTTAAGACTTTGACAAATCTTTCCAATTCACAAAATACTGTAAACAACCTTTAAACATTCTAGAGTCCTAAATTTCAGACACTTCAAAATCTTGGTCTCCATCCACCATGATGGGAGGCGGGTGTGGAACCAGCTGTCTCTACTAGTTTGCCTCTGCCACTGGTTTCAACAAGCTGAAATGAAATACAGGATGGATTTTACTATAAATCTTTGGTAACTCTAACTATGCAGTTACTGCATTCACCAGTCTTTTAACTACAAATGGACCCACATACCTAGCGGCCAGGTTTGGTTTTTTTTGAGGGGGTGGCTGTTGTCCCTTCAAAAATTTAGTGGAAAGGTATACTGTCTGGCCTACCTTAAAGTCCCAATTTGGCCCTCTCATCTGGTCAGCATATTTTTGTAAGTCTTTTTTTGCATGGTCTAAAGCTTACACTATCTCATGCCATACCACCACAATTTGCTGTGTCCAATCTTGTAGAGGCACCGGGTCTATCTGGATGACCTCAAGGCAGAGCAGCACCTTGAGATCAGTCCCATACACTGCTTTAAATGGTCATAGTCCAATACTTGAGTGTAAAGAGTTGCTATATGCCATCTCCACTTATGGCAACAGTCTTCCCAATTGTCCTGTTGACATAGCACCTCAAATACTGTTCCAAAATCTGGTTAATCCATGCCATCTTCCCATCTATTTGTGGGTGATTGGCAATGCTCATTGCCTGCTCAACCCCCAATCGTTTCAAAAAGACTTTCCAAAATTGGGAGGTAAACTGACTTCCATGATCAGAGATGATTTTACTGGGCACACCATGCAGTCTATACATGTGTTGTATGAACAACTTGGCTAACCCCTGTGGGCAATGTCTTGCATGCCACAAAATGTGCCTGTTTCAAAAACAAGTCTGTCACCATCTATACCACAGACTTACGGCAGCTATTGGGGAGATCCACAATAAAGTCCATACAGCTGTGATACCAGGTTCAGGAAGGATTTGGCAATGGTTGCAGCAGCCCCTGTGGTCCCCCGCATGGCTTAGTGGTGGCACAGACAGGACACCCCTGTACGTATTCTGTAACATTTTTTTTTCTCAGTCCAGGCCACCAATACTGTTTTATCACTGAATGCAAAGTTTTCAAAAACCCAAAATGACCGGCAGATTCTACATCATGACCTTGCTGTAACATACATCATGTCTCAGTTTTTCAGGCATATAAATGTTGTCTCCTTTATACCAAACACCATCTCTGTACTCCAACTCTCCCTGGGGAACTTTTAGCCAGTCATCATCTTCGCAAGCTTTCTGTAAGCCCAGTTGAATGTAGTGATCTACCTTGGGAGTTTGCTTTTTCCCTTGCACATTACTGTGGTGACCACTGCCAACCCCAACTGCTTGGGCATGAACAGCATGTCTACCACCTCCACACTTCGGCTCTCGTATTGGGGCAAGCGGGACAAGACACCTGCCAACAATATTTTTCATTAAGCAAAAACTTCAGCTGAAAATTGAACTTGTAAAAGAACTTTGCCTATCACACCTGTTTGGGATTAAGTTTACGGGAAGTTTGCAGCACTTCCAGATTTTTATTGTCCCTCTAGACCTCAAATGGGTGGGCGACCCTTTCTAACAGTACCCAATGCCCATTTGATTGCTGCTGCCTCTTTTCCCCAGATCACCCAAGCACTTTCTGTCTCTGAGAATTTTTTGGACAGATATGCACACAGCTTTAATTGATCTTTGTCATATTTTTGTAACCGTACTGCTCCCAGTGCCACATCACTGGCATCTACCTATACTACAAATGGCTTGTTTGGTTCAGGGGTTTTGACACTGGCTCTGAACTGAAAGGATGTTTCAGTGAGTCAAAAGCCTCTTGACATTTGTCATCCCAAACAATTTTACTTTGCAGCTTGGGTTTGATTCACTCCCATTTTTCCTGTTTTTTTTTTGTTTGGTTTCTTTGTTTTCAACAGATTAGTTAGTGGCCTTCCTTTGAGGCTGAGAGAATGTGACTTGCCCAAGGTCACCCAGTAGTTTCTATGGCTGAGTGGGGATTCAAACCCTGGTCTCCAAAGCCATAGTCCAACACTCAAACCACTACATCATGCTGGATCTCATATGCACTGGCTAGCAATTTTAAATAAGGCAACTTTATAGTGGGCAATCTTATAAGGGCGAGGGTGTGTGATGAGGGTGGGTGAAGTAATTTTAATGCCTATCAGGGTTATCTAACCCCTTGATTCTGTAAAAGGAAATGCACAAAATATTTGGCTGTTTGGTTTCAGGTATTTGTTATTCATTCTGAAATTGCAAGCTGGAAGTTCACAGCAGTGTTTGTATGAATCTCCAAGCTGTCAGTTTGCACCATAAATAGGATCTCACATGGGGAGCAGGCGGGGGGGGGGCAGAAAGAGAAGGCTCTTTTTCTAATGTAACCATTTAGTTCCAAAGGCAGCATCTCTGCACAGTGAATCTTCTTCTACTTAATAATCTCCTACGTCAATTGAGATGACAGCAAAAGATGCCAGGGAGATTATGACAGCTTTATGTAACCAAATGACAGAAGGAGTAGGCACCCTATTTCTATATTATGGTAATAATCATATCACCTTTGAGGGGGAAACTGAACTTCCATGTTGTTCACAGAAAGCTTTTTTTGTAAATGTTATTTTAATTTTTTTTAAAGTTTCAACACAACTATCCTTCAACAAGGTTTAACCACAAATCGAAAAAAAAAGTTATATAATAGAAACCATTTTTTAAAACTTCAAAATGATTCTAATCTAAAGGAAACCATACCCATTTTTGAGGAAAAACATTAGCAAGTGTCTTTCCTTCCCCAAACTACCACTGGCTTTCTCTTTCTGTCCGCACTATCTGTTTCTTTCAAAGCCAGGCAGTGGCAACAGTACACACACACAGTGCCACACCTCTTCAAAAGGAGGGGAATGCTTTCTGCCCTCACTCAAGGAAAGCCTGGGACGAAAAGAAAATGGCAGCCAACAGCTGCTGAGACTTTGGGGAGATCCCTTGCTGCTGGTTTTAATTCCACCACCTTATTTGTTTAAGTATTCATATACCAATCTCTCTGGCTTTTCTTTGCAAACGAAGATTCAGGAAGGACTCATCCTGCACTTTCTGCAAGCGCGCTGATGATTAAAAAGGCCAATCCGAGATAAACAAGTCTGATTGCAGAAAGCACAGCAGAAGGTCTCCTTGAGTGATGTTTTTGGGTCGTGATTCTTTCTGCGTTGTCGTTTCTCTTCAAGACTTGTTCGGCGTGAGTTCTCAAATAAGGCTGCAGCATTGTGGATAGTGCGTCTCCATGCCTCCCGATGTGAGGCCAGGGTGGACCATTGTTGGTGATCAGTTTGGCTGAGCCTGAGATGTTGCTTCAGGGAGTCCTTGTATTGCTTTTTTGGAGCACCCCTCTTACGCTAACCCGTGGCGAGTTCACCGTAGAGTACTATTTTTGGGAGATGATGGTCCTCCATCTTAGAAACGTGCCCTGACCAGTGCAGCTGTGTCCTCAATATCATGGCCTCAATGCTGGTGATCCCTGCTTGCTCAAGGACAGCAACATTCGTCACATAGTCAGTCCAGTGTATATTTAGGATTGTGTGTAGACAGCGCTAATGAAAGCATTCGAGGAGTCGTAAGGGGTGGCGTCTATTCATATACCACCTACTATTTAAATATCCCACAGTGGCATACCATAAAACCAACTTGACTAATTTAAAACAGCATAAACATTTAAAATATTTTTAAAGGCTAAACATATCAAACCATTTAACAAGTTAAAAAGACAGATTAAAACTGGCTAAGCTAGTTTAAAACAACTTGAAACCATATATATGCGAGGGTTTGCATAAAACCAGTGAGGCCCCAAAAGGTTTAATGAACAACCATATTGTCACCTGGCACCAGAATGATAACAGTGTTAGCACCAATCAGGCCCTCAAAGGGACAGTATTCCATAACTTTCCACAGCAAAGAAGGCTTTGCCTCCTTTTGTTTGTCCATCTCCATTGAACACACACACAAACAAACAAACACTCACCACACAACTTTGCAGGCTGTGAATGATATGGCAGCATAGGGAGAGCAGGCATGCATGGCAGAAGTATTATGGTCTATGGGCATATGCCCACAGCTATTCTCTTGCCTACTTCCATAAAAGTATGCCTGCTTGGCTATATAAATTTATGTGTGGTGTGGCATAAGTGAATGGGGAAAGGTTTTTCTCCTTTTCTCATATTACTAGAACCTGGTAGCCATTCAATGGACTTAGATGGCAGGAATTCAGGACAAATAAATTAATGCAGTGTATAGTTAAAATGTGGAATTTGTGACATCAAGTTGAAATAGTGGCCATGAACTTTGATGGCTTTAAAGGGAGATTGAACAAATCCATGAAGGGAATGGCTACTAGTCATGATGATGACATTTCACCTCCAGAGTCAACAGTATTTGTCTCTATGCCAGTTGCGAGTACCATGGGCGCAAGGGAGCTATTGCACTCATGTACTGATGGTGAGCTGCTCATGAACAGCTGATTGGCCCCTGGGGGAACAGAGTGCTGGACCAGACAGGTTTTGTCTATTTTACCGGAAGTCTTCTCATGTTCCTGTGACAAAGTTACTAGCAGTAAAGCTTATCAGTGCTTCATGTACTGAATTTCCAACATAATGCAGTTGGCTCTTAACTTTTGCGGGGGTTAGGGGCACAGTTACACACACACACACGAAAGTGGGAAAATTGCAAATATAGGTCCACTATTCCCCCTCCCCCGCCTGAGAACATTTTTCTAGACATCTGTATGTCCTCCAATGCAACTGGAAGTTGACTATAGCATTGTACTGGAGGACCTACAGATGCCTAGAGAGAACATATTTTTCCAGTCATATATAGGGCAGCAATGGAGGCAGAGCAAATATAGTGTAATCTGCAAATGCTTAAACCACAAATGTGGAGAGATGACTGTATATTCAGGTCAATAATCAATTTCAGCCCCACAGTTACCTCAGGAAAACCTTATTAAAAATTCATAGTAGAAGAAACTGAGCCTTGGGGATTAATTATGTTTCCATCTAAATAACTATGGAGAGTTGAATTTTCTTCACAAAATAACAAAGTTGGATATATATATTTCCAAAATTCATCAAGTGGTTGAGGACATGGCATGAAGATAAAAGATACCGAAATTCAGTTGAACCTAGCCACATGTCAGAGAATCGTATTAATGTTATTTTGAGCAACCCAGAGGCAAGTCAGTATATAAATGTAATAAAGGTACATTCTAGTAGACACCGTATATTCCGGCGTATAAGACGACTGGCGCATAAGACAAACCCCCCCAATTTTTAAGTTAAAATATAGAGTTTGCCCCCCCCCAGCCAGCCAGCCAGCCACCTGGCTGGAAAGCCTGTCCCCCACCAGCCAGCCAACTCAGTGGCTGTAGATGATGGAATAGTCTGTGAAATTAAAGGACTGAGAACAGCTAAAAAAACATGGGATACTTTGAAAAAATCTGTGGTGTTCAATCTTTGGAAAGTAAGGTTGCATTAATACTGTAAATTGGTTAATATGAAGCTATCAAATCCCAAATTTTTGAATGAGCACATTAATGAATGAGCACATTAATGATTTTAGAGCCACATTGGCAGACAAGAGAATTTCACCATAAACAAAACTTGATGCAAAATGTTTTTAAAAAAGTTTTAATCCAGAAATTCTAATTTTAGGCTAACTTGTCCTGAAAAGAAACATCATTTTGACTCTCCTGAGCTAAATGGAGGGCCATTTAACTCTTCAAAGGCAAAGCAGTCATTCTCACAGCAGGAGGAAGGATCTGCTGGGAAAACTGCCCAGGCCATTTTACACTTCAATCGTTCTCACAGCAGGGGAAAAGGTCTACTGGGGTATAAGACCCCCCCCCCACTTTTGAGGAGATTTTCAAGTGTTAAAAAGTAATCTTGTATGCAGGAATATACGGTAGTTTCTCATTTCTCTTGCTAATAAAATATGGGGAATATGTGTCATGTTCTATGCTGAGAACTGGCTTATAGTGCACTTGCATAGTAATTCATCATATGATTAAGATCAGTCCTAAATCTTTTGAGGCAAGGGACAAGATGGGAAGCCCCATTCTATGTTCCAGTGCAAATGAGACTGGCAGCTGAATCTTACTTGCATTAGAAAAGTGTCCTCCACTCTGCCAACCACTAGGGGGAAGCAGGCTGCTAGTTTAAGAGGTGCAGGATTGACTACAGCACACACAGCTCTGTGCTATAGGGGACTCAGGGCTCATCAACACTGGTCACTTAATCCGGGGCCAACATGGAGCTCTATGCTCCGGAATGCCCCCAGATTGACCACAATGGCAGCCACATGCACTGGGCCAAATTTGTTGTGACAGTGCATCATTGTCCGCATGGGCCAGCTGGGCCGACACTGCATTGGCCCCACTGGCCCATCCCCTGTTTTTGGAGCTGCTGCCACCACCTCACTGGCCAAGCAGCTCCCTGTGAGAGCCTGGCTGTTGTAATTTCTGCTAAGATCAGAATGGGGTGTCCAGACATGTGATCAACAAGAAGGGGAGGAGCTCTATCCCATCTTCATTGATTGCATGGACATCCTGTTCTGACCTCAGCAGAAGCGATGACACCAGCCAGATTCTCGCAGGGATCTGCTTGGCCAGCGAGGCAGTGGTGGCTCTTACGGGGATCCATCCCCTTCCCTGCACCGAGCAGTGCAGGGTAAGGGCAATGGTGCTGTGTTTGCCTTACTTGAGGATCACCCCTTCAAGGCAAGCATGAACTGCTGCAGAGGTTCATGGCTGCTGAGAAGGGCTGACCCTCTGAGTAAGCAGCACAGTGAAGTAAGCACAGCAGGGAGGTATGCTGTGATGGAGGTGGTTCCTTTCCTCTGCTGGGCCGGGGAGAGAAAGGAACCGTCACAGTGCCCCCCCCTGCTGTGTTTACTCACTGTGCTGCTTACTTGGGGACCACCCTCTCTACGAAGGCATGAATTGCTGCAGAGGTTCGTGCCTGCCTAGAAGTGGCACAGGTGCAGTGAAGTAAGGATTGGGGTGGGTGGCTGCTGGTGACACCCTTCTAAAGATGTCACCTGGTGTGGTCCGCAGCCCCTGCACCTGCCTAGTGACACCGCTGGCTATAGTTACATAGTGAGAGAGGGCTCCAAGTGATGACTTGGGTATGTAATCAGGATGCCATGAGGCTGCGGGGGAGAGAAGGACCTCAGATGAAAAACTTTTTAGGCTCAAACTATATATTTCAATGCAAAATGTTCACAGTGACAAAATAGTTGAAAATAGTGTGACACAGTGTTTTTGTGTTACTATCTCCAGGTAGCCCACAGAAAGCTGTCAACGAAACTGAATTAGAGGGGAGTGCTGGGGTGGATGAAGTCATGCCTCATGTTTTTTATAACTACTTGTTACCATGGTGATGTGGCTTGGCAGTGTCTACACACTGTCACCAGTAATGTGTAGTTGGAACCTAAATGCAATGGGTTCTCACGTTTATCTGCCATTCAATTAGTATTCAGTAAATGAGTGGTTTTCATGGCTGTATAACCTTGCTGGAGTAGGCATCTAGATCTGACATGGGCTTGTAAAGATTCTTGTGGAGAGGAAGGCTAAAGATGTATGGAAGACTGGACACTTTTAATACAAAGGTGGAGCAGCAGCAGCGCAACAACACAACAAAATGTAAATACTATAATATATTTAAAGTACAGTACTGTAATTCAATATATTACACTATTTACATTTTCTTGTAAATAGTGTTGTATTGTGTTGTTGCTGCTGCTTTGTACTAAAAGTACAGTGTAATATACAGTATAAAGTAATTAAGGAGCCAACATGGCATAGTGGCTTGAGTGCTGGACTACAGCTCTAGAGACCAGGGTTTGAATCTCCACTCAGCCATGAAAATCCACTGGGTGACCTAGGCTCTCAGCCTCAGAAAACCCCATGATAGGTTCACCTTAGAGGCACCATAAATCAGAAGCATCTCGAAGGCACAAAACTACAACAAGTTTAAAGTTATTTATACTTATTAACTAATTTTAATGTAACATTTTTTTTAAAAAAGCAAGTGCCTACCTCAGTGTTACCAGTATTTTGCATTACCTGCTCAGAGAGATAAGATCAGCTTTATTTTTATAGATCATTTGAATATAATACTGCCATTATGTATTTCCATATGCCTCAATTAGTATGGGCCAAACGAGATGTGATGTTAAATGCAAACCTGTATTTAACATGCATTGTTTTGGGGTGTGTGTAAGGTGGAGGCAGAAAGATATCCTTAAATATCCCCAGCTCTGCTGCCTCCAATACTGGATTTCAAGCATCTTATTTGGGGTTGGACTAAATGGCCTCTCGGGGTCCTCTCCAACACCCTGATGCTATGAAAGTTTTCTCTTTCTCCTCCTTTCAAAATTAAGTTTAAATGTGTCTTTCTCTGCAGAACTGTAACCACAAGGCAAAACACAAGAGCTTTGCTAGCTTTGAAGAGGAAGTAGCTAGCCTAACCACATAGAATGGCAGGAAGTATAGGCTAGTTTCGATCTGACTATGTGTTTGTACCATAAGATGTTCCAAGAGACAGGTACACAAATTGGTCAGGCCATTCTCTAAGCATGCGCACCTGTACCTTGATGACATAGAGATGGGCGTTCCAAGGGGGATGTGTAAAATGGTCCTTCTGTCTATGCTAGGAATTCAGCCAAAACTTTAAAAGTTCTCACCAAAGCATTTACCCCTTTGTCTTGAACTTCTTTCGGCACCCATTTGGCCAAATGAAAATAAACTGAGCTTCAAATCAAACTACTGGTTGCCTCCCTTCCGTTCTGCACCTGTGAGTTGTTTCCTAAGGCAGAGGTAACAGCTTTCTTGGTCCTTCAAGCTGGAAACACAGGCTATAGAGGATGGAGAGAATGACTGCCTCGGGGGCTCTCTCTGTCCCTGGGGGCAACCAGGCAGGAATTCCCCTGTGCATCTGTGAAGGTGTAGGCCAGGAGCAAAGGCAACCTGGCGTGTACTTACCATTTGTGAGAAAGAAGCCTTGGTCTTTGACTGCCACCTTCCCTGAGGCTGGGGTGACTTGACCTGCTTGATTTGCTGCAGGTCTCACCATTTGTGAGAAAGAAACCTTGGTCTTTGACTGCCACCTTCCCTGAGGCTGGGGTGACTTGACCTGCTTGATTTGAACCTCTTTCAGGTTTGTGGCCATGACAGAAAAGGTCAGGCCGGAGTGAGTTTGGGGCTGCAACGGGAAGGTTGAGCCGGAGTATTTGGTGAGTAAATCCATTAAAGGGGACGCCCAGTTCAGATTACTCTGTTGTTGCCCGGAATGGGGTGGGAGGAGGTTTCTTCAGGAGGGAAGAAATCCTCATTTGTTATTTTTGTTGTTGCCCAGAGTGGAGCAGGGGAGGTTTCTTCAGGAGGGAAGAAATCCTCATTTGAAAGGTGTGTGTCTGAGATGTAGAAAATCCTACAAGGTGAGTGGGGAGTTCAACTTTGCGGGCCAGAGGCAAATGAAGCGATTGGTGTCTGATTGTCTTGAATAAAGTCTGTGTTTGTCTATGTCCTTAAGTGTTGACTGTGTGAAAAGAGGATGGGAGAGACTGAGAGTAAGCAATCCCAGGGGGGAGAACTTCTCACTCCTCTGGAATATATACTCTCTAATTGGAAAAAAAGATGGGTCAAGGCATGACAAAGAGAAAGATGAAGAGGTATTGTCAGGAGATTTGATTGAATATTGTCCCACTGGGCTCTCTCAATGGGATGCCAATGGGACTTTTGGCAAGAGGGTTATACAGTCCTGGATTTTGTGATTTGATGGTCAAGGGAAGTTAGATGAGGAAGAATGCAAGATGATACTTAAAAACACTGCTTGGGAATTTCCTGAGAGACTGCCCTATGGTCCAGACAGGGGACAGTCAACCAGGAATCCCCCATGCTTTAAATTGGTACCAACTCCTTTAGAAACCCTGTGTCCTAAGGACATGGGACCAGAGTCTCTGGAACCCCCTTCCCTTCTCTTTCCCAACTTTCTTCCCAACCACCTCCTCTTCAACCTTATCCCCAATATCAGGTGTCCTGTACTTCTGACCCCTCTGACCCCCCTTCTCAGACCCCTTCTCAGATCCCTTTTGCCCCAGCCTTGTATCATCTAGTTCCCCAGACACACTCGGCAAGGCGGAGTGACAGATACAGTCTGTACCTTCCACCATGAAGTTTGGGGATCTACTGAGATTGCAAAACTATCTGAGCTAAAGGGACAGTTTTCCATTGAGTCCCAGGGACAGTTTTCCATTGAGTCATTGCAACCCTGAATGCACTGTTCTCAATTCACAGTCCAGCTTGGGAAGATGTTAAAGCCCTGACACAACTGGTGTTTTCTGAGGTGGAGATTAGCCAGATAGTTGCCAAAACTCGAGACACAGCAGAAAGAGTAGCCAACACCACTGTTTATTGGACTTCAGGGGCACAACATGCCACCCCCTGAGCCCCTTGTAAAAAGTGAGGGTGGGAAACATTCCTTTTCTGGTAGACACTGGAGCATCCCTCTCTGCAGTAAATCAACCCCTTCCAGCCCCACCTAAGCAACAGATCCCTGTGACTGGAACAATAGGGGCTAAAACAGTAACTCAATATGCAAAAACTGATCTCTTTATTCATGGCTTCAAACAGCCTGTCAGCTCAGAAGTCTCTTCCTACCCAATGTTCATGTCAGCCTTTTAGAGAAAGCCTTGCTCCAGGCCACAAAAGCCATCATAGAATTTACAGGAGACCCTGACCTGTTCAAGTGACTTTTTGTGAGGGACTGGATTATTAGAGAGAAAGTTGGTCCAGGAACTCACCGGCTAACATCATGATGTGCAGTACAAAGACTTTTGACTGGTCTGTTGTGACTCAAAGAGTACACAGGACCCACTCCTGTCAATATTCACCAGTACAGACTCAGAAAAGATTTGTTGCCTGGCCTCTCTATAGTGTTTGACCAGCTCCTTGATGGGGGTGTTTTGCTGCCTCTAAATGCTTGTGACAGTCCCTGTCCCATTTGCCTGAGATGTCAGAAGTCCAGTAACGAGTCATTCGACTAAAGACTCACCTTGCAGAGGTACTTGCTCTACACCTCCTTGATCCAAACAAGCATTTTCAACTCCATATTGCTGCTGGTGGAGGGCTTGCCCGAGGTGTCCTGGTCCAAACTTCTCCTTTAGGATCTAAAATTATTGCCTATTTCAGCAAAAGATTAGATGAGACAGCCAGTGGATGGCCACAGTGCCTCCAGGCAGTGGCAACAGCAGCTGTCCTGATCCAAGAAGCTCAGAGATTCACCTTTGGTGGGCAGATAGAAGTTCTGTTCACCCATGCCTTAAGAACCATACTGGAGGTACGTGGACCCACCTGGCTAACCTTTGGCAGACTGATGAAGTACCAAGCTCTTCTACTCCAACACCCAGAATTCTCTGTTTCCAGATCAGACCGGGTGAACCCAGTTACTCTACTTCCCATCAGTGAACCAGAAACTGAATGGAATTTTGCATTGGAACAGGACTGTGTTTCCACCACTGACTACCAGACAAAAGCTCTACCTGACCTGCAGGAAAAACCTCTAGAAGACTCTGATGTTATCCTTTTTACTGGTGGTTCCAGTTTCATATAGATACTCTAGATGGGCGGTGGTGGGTGACCAGGAAAGAGTCCGGGGCTCCAGACCTCTACCGGCTAGCCATTCAGCCCAATGAGCAGAACTCGAAGCCATGACTCAAGCCCTCAGACTGGCTCAATTTCTGAAAGCCAACATCTACACAGATAGCAAATACGTATGGAAAACTCTGCATGCTTTTGCTTAGTTCTGGAGAGAAAAAGGACTGTTGGACCTACCTAACTCTCCTATACAGCATGCCTCCACAATACCACATCTTCTAGAAGCAGTTCAACTCTCCTCTGAACTGGCGATTCTTCACTGTCCAGGACACCAAAAAAGGCACCGCTTTGGCTGCATGAGGAAACCGAACAACAGATCAGGCAGCCCGACAAGCCACTCTCCTTCCTCCAGAGACTGTGTGTAACCCTCTCATTCCACTCTCAGATGAAAAACCACACTATATGCCTGCAGAAATTCAACAAGCTACAGATCTCGGATACAAGTTAACCCCTGGGTGGCTGATTCACCCTGATACTCAGAGACACTGGATTCCTGACACATCACACTCTTCTCTTTGTCGCCTGCTAGGAGAAGAAAAGCTCATCACTCTGTAGAATCAATATTTTCAAGTTGCATCACCAGTCCACCAGCTTTTTGCCCACCTGACTCAAACCTGTTAACAGACCCCACCTGAACCAGCCTTCTAAGCACCTGCACAACCCCTCTGTGTATCCCAAACGGTTTTGGCAGATTGACTTCACTGAACTGTCCTGCACCATGGGATATTGTTATTTGCTAGTTTTTCTGAACCTGTACAGTGTTGAAAAAAATGAATGCTATCCGTAAGACCCTACTGACAAAGCAACTGTTAGGGTTCAATTTGAAGTGGCCCCAAGCTCTTCCCATAGTCCTTTCAATCATTAGACTCTACCCCTAGGGGAAAACTTTAAATGTCACAATTTGAGCAAGTTTTTGGAGATCAGGTCCATTCTCCTCTCCAGGCACTCAGAAGGGAGAATTAGAGATGGGGAGGGGATGCAGAAACAGCTTGTAGTTTACTTGTCTTGCTCACTGTCTGCTTGTCACTCTTTGTCCCTACAGGAGAGGCCCTTCAACCTGGATGGACCATATCCAGCCAGATGATTGGGTTGTCATCAAGGTGTGGGATAAGGAACGTCTCTGCCCTGGATGGACTCAGCCTGCCCAGGTCTTCCTGACAACTGACACAGACCTCAAAGCAGAAGGACACAAATCATTGCTGCACTGCACCAGAATAAAGAAGATCCCAGAACCAGAAGAGTGGACAGCCCAGCCAATTGATCCAGATGGAACCAGAGACCTCAAGCTGTTATTTCACAAGAAAAAAAAAAAAAAAAAGAGGCCCCGAGATGCACCAAGGCTGCTCGGGTGAAGTTCCCTAGAAATAGGAATGAGAACTTCTAAGATCCCTGAGACGCACCAAGGCTGCGCAGGCGAACAATGAAAGGAACTTCAAAAAGACTGATTTACTTCCAGTTAAAATATAAAACTGATCATAGGTTTGCTGTGCATACAGGTGGTAGGTCTGGTGAGGGGGGGGGGATAAGCCTTATTCCCTAGAGTACAAGTGTCCCTGTAGATCCAACAATTTAGAAAAAGTCCCAGAATCCTGTATAAAGACCTTTCAGTGGAGAGACAAATCAGGGTGTCAGGTCCAAGATGTTGAACAAATGATAGCCCAGACAACCCCAGGAAAGCTAATTTGTCTGGATCTGTCCACAGAGGCAGCTAAAAAGATCATAGCTGGCCTAACAGTTGCTCCAGGAGGAAAAGCCCCCTCTCAAATTCACCGAAATTACACCATAAAGCGAATAACCCACCTAGAACATGATCTTGAGGTTTTTTTAAGAACCCACCCAACAGGTGACCCAGCCCATGGATAGAAAGCTAATACCTATGTCCAATTCATTGACAAGATAGCAGGAGAATTCACCATGGGTGGATCTTGCTATAATTGCCATCATTATTATCATAATAACTCTTTGTTGTTGCTTGCAGTATAATATGTCTCTCCTTAATATGCTTCCTGACCAGAGAAAGAGACAAACGGTTTTGAAGAACAAAAGGCAAGAGAGCATAGCCATGGTTCATTTAAAGGCTTTCCAGAGAGAAAAGACTTCTGATCCCCAACAGGTAACCATGTTGCAGCAGCTACGCTGGGGATATTGAGGAGGGATTTGTAAGGTGGAGGCAGAAAGATATTCTTAAACATCCCCAGCTCCACTGCCTCCAATACTGGATTTCAAGCATCTTATTTGGGGTTGGACTAAATGGCCTCTCGGGGTCCTCTCCAACACCCTGATGCTATGAAAGTTCTCTCTCTCTCCTCCTTTCAAAGTTAAGTTTAAATGTGTCTTTTTCTGCAGAACTGTAACCACAAGGCAAAACACAAGAGCTTTGCTAGCTTTGAAGAGGAAGTATCTAGCCTAACCACATAGAATGGCAGGAAGTATAGGCTAGTTTCGATCTGACTATGTGTTTGTACCATAAGATGTTCCAAGAGACAGGTACACAAATTGGTCAGGTGGCGCAGTGGTTAAATGCCAGTACTGCAAGCCACCACGTTCCAAGTTCGATTCCAGCGGGCTCCAAGGTTCACTCAGCCTTCCATCCTTTCATAGGTCGGTAAACTGAGTACCCAGCTTGTGGGGGGCAATTAGCTAACACACATTGGAAACTGTTTAATGCAGTGTAGATGTGTAAATAGCTATTGCTTAAAACAATTTGTAAGCTGCTCTGATAGCCTTGTGGCTGAAGAGCGGGGTGTAAATAAATAAAAAATAAATAAATAAAAAATAAATAAAGGCCATTCTCTAAGCATGCGCACCTGTACCTTGATGACATAGAGATGGGTGTTCCAAGGGGGATGTGTAAAATCCACTGAATGGTCCTTCTGTCTATGCTAGGAATTCAGCCCAAACTTTAAAAGTTCTCACCAAAGCATTTACCCCTTTGTCTCGAACTTCTTTCGGCACCCATTTGGCCAAATGAAAATAAACTGAGTTTCAAACCAAACCACTGGTTGCCTGCCTTCCGTTCTGCATCTGTGAGTTGTTTCCTAAGGCAGAAGTAACAGGTCGGTGGGTAATAGCACCCACTGGGCTGTCCACTCACTTTCTATTATGTATTTATTTATTCCCTGTTTTGTATCTCACCTTTTCCCAATGAGTTCAGGTTGGTATACATGGCTTTCCTCCTCCCCACTTTATTCTCAGAATAACACCATGTAGTAGGTCAGGCTGAAAGAGAGAGAGAGATTAGACTAAGGCCAACCAGTGAGTTCCATGGTTTCAGGATTAGGCCCTGAATTTCCCAAATCACAATCCAATGTGCCAACATCTACAAAATGTCTCGAACAGCACTTTGAGTAGGTAATTATTTCAGGATCCTAGCAGTCTAGGTAGTGGAGATTTAATCATTTTCTTTCTTTCTGTGGTCCTGACAAAAAGATATTCCTTAAAGACTGCTCTTTGTATTGACACAAACCTCTACAGTTACAGACACACAGAATTTTCACTCAATAGATAGAGAAGCTTCAGGGAGAATTTTTGCTTGGGAGGAACTCAACCCCCCCTTCTCATTAGCTGCAAATTGGTAATTATCAATCCTCCCATAGAAGGCTGCTAATTGTGGTTTGTAATGCAGATGAATTTAATTTGGCATCTACTTTGGCCCCTAAAAGGCCTGGAAATTAAAGTCTTGATTATGCCAAACAATTAATCCCTTTAAACCTGAGCGATTACTCTCCCACTAAATTCAGTGTCTATAGGGGAGGTAAGAACTGTGCTGCTTTAGAGCTGAATAATCCATTACAACCAGTTATCTCTTTTGCGTTATTTTTTAAACGTCCGAAAAAGTCCTTTGTATATTTTACATCTTTTGCAAGTCCTCTGCTCACATGAGGACTGTAAGGTGGGAGGCAGTAACAGAAGCAGTACTGTGAGCAGCACCGTGCTTGTGGATTTTTCTAGCTCTTGCTTGATGGCAATAGCTCCCACAGTCTTATAGGCATTCTTGCAACTGAATGAGCTACTTAAAAATGTTGTATCTGGAGCCACAGCTCCCATAAACCTCTAGTCACCATGGCTACTGGGCATCCTGGCAGAGGGATTCTAGAAGTTGAAATTCATCCCCCCAGCTCTGAGTGAGAGGTTTCACATAGTGTGGTTATATAAGATATTAGAAATGAAAGATAATGACAAATTAACCCGAATAGCAAATAAGGGTAACACTGAGAAAATTAACCTGGACTGGAAGCCAATTATGGAATATTTAAGCATACGGTGGAATACTCAATTAAAAGATATATAGTGTAATGGGATAAATGATGTATCAGGGAATGTAAGTCATATAACAAAAAGATATGTGGGGAAATCGGCAAAAGGTGAATTTATATGAAAGTTATGATTTATGAAATGAAGTAATGATGTAATGTATATAATAATATTAGTAAGGCTGAGCAGAATTTGAGATAGAGTGAAATAGAAATTGTGTTAATAGAAGGATAAGTTTTAAGTTTGGGTTTTATAACCAGATCGGGTAAACAAAACATTGGAAGTCAATGGAGATTAAGCATTGAAAGTGGATGAATATAGCGATGTAATAATATTATGATTATATGTATGAAATCTAAAATAAATTTAAAAAAAATGTTGTATCTGGCGCCACAGCTCCCATAAACCTCTAGTCACCATGGCTACTGGGCATCCTGGCAGAGGGATTCTAGAAGTTGAAATTCATCCCCCCAGCTCTGAGTGAGAGGTTTCACATAGTGTGGTGTTCAATGGACAAACAAATGAGATTGCAAACAGCACCTTGAGGGCAAATAGCAGCCAAAGGGGTGTGTGTGTGGTGATTTTCGGCAGAAAATTAGGATGAGCTGTATTAAGAATGTACAAACTGAAAAGTAAAATTGATTTTCCTTAAAAAGAAAAATTGGCCAACGTAATAAGCACACTTTTAAAAACAGTGTGTAAATTGGCCCTTAATATAAAACTGGAAATGGACAGAAAACTGGGGTGGGGTAGGGAGAAAAGAAGCAGCACACTCTGTGAGGGATTTTTAATGCATCTTTCTGCCATGTAGAATAAAAATTAATTCTCAAATCTTACTTTATGTTTCTCCCAGATGATCATTTGGGTCAGTGAGGAAAGTCAGAGTATTTTGTCATGTGTGGAGTGCTACCAGAAGGTTTAGTGGTTGGTACAGGAATCTGAAAATAAGCAATTTTTAAAAAACAAAGTACAGCTGTCCCTTCATATTTGCTGGGGTTTGGTTCCAGGACCCCCCATGGATACCAAAATCCATGAATACTCAAGTCCCATTATTTGCAATGGCATAGAAAAATGGTGTCCCTTATATAAGATGGCAAAATCAAGGTTTGCTCTTTGGATTATTATTTTTTAAAGAATATTTTCAAGCCGTGAATACTTAAATCTGTGGATAGCAAATCTGTGGACACAGAGGGACAACTGTAGTCTGACTGTGATTTCAGAATGTCAGCAATAAAGGTGGTGCTTTTTAAAAAGCAGAAGTACTGGAGATTAAACAGGCCCAGTGATTTGCCTCACAAGGAAGGCTGCATCCACATCTCTTAACACTGGAGGGTCAAGACCTTATCTTTGGATGGCATGCTTTTCTGTGTTACAATAAAACTGTTGCACAAGCAAGGCCTGGTGTTAGCATGCCTTACTACCCCTCCCCACGAGATTCCATAACTGGACATATTAGTCACTTTTCGGGATCACATTGGCTTAGGCAGACTGGAGATCAGTTGAAGGACATGATGACCTGGGATGTGTCTAGAAATACAATGGTGGCAAACCTCACGTTAGAATTATGTGGAAAGCCCTCATAATGGGTTTATGCTAACAACCCAGTCATTAAGGGGTATGCGCTTATCCTTTCTTCAACCCCTGGGCATTTCAAGCAATAATTCAATCAGGCAAACAAGTGACCATTCCTCACTCCTTACCTTATGGAAATCTCTCCTCCCACCCTCTCCTGTCCAACCTTACAAGGTTGTTGCAAGCCCATCAATATTCTATCTCTTCTTAATTAAAGCAATCAGCTGAGTTTCAGTTTCTTTTTGTCTATTCCATGGGAAAGCCATCCAGGCCTTGTAGTAGTGGTAGTAGTAGTAATAATAATAATAATAATAATGACAACAAACAACAACATTTATTTATATACCACCCTTTGGTAACCCAATCAGGGTGGTTCACAACATTAAAAAAACATACAAAGTAAAACTGTATACTCCCCTCCCCCCATTAAAAAGTTATTGTCATAACCAGCACACCCCTCCAAGGTACAGAATAAATATCATAACCCTAACAATAGCAAGATTTGCCACAGAGTATGGACCTGGCCACTTTCTTTCTCTGTGCTCCATGGATCAGAACCTCTTGTGCCACCCTCAGACACCTGTCTTTGCTGCAAAGAACTCTCTTCTCTCAAGACTGGTAACCATCACTCTATCGTCCTGGACCCCTCTCTCTCTATCCAGCCTTTCTGCCTTCCTCTGCTCTACCCTTGTATGGTTCATAAGCACATATGTTGTGTATGTTAGTTTACTTTATGTATTATTCCAATAAGATACTTCTGTTTTACTTTAACTGGAGCCTCCTCTACAGTTAGTACTGGTATACTTAGGTGAGAAGATCCCCGAAGTTACCCTCCTTTTGCAGGCCTCCTGTTTGAGCTAATAATTCCCCCAAATATTAAAGGATATATTGGCTTCACAAATGGGACTTTAACATACCCCCTCACCTATTAGGGTAAGTCTGGTCTTTATTCCTAAGCCAGAGCAGACTCAAAGTGATTCTTTGGGGTAGATCATTCTCTGTGGTCCTTCCTAGGAAGCAAAGACTGCCTGCTCACCTGTTTGATGATGATGATGATTAATGATGATGATGATTTTGCTTTCATCATCAGTTGAATATCTTCTTATTCAGAGAGCCTTTTAAAGTCTTCTATTACAGGTGCTTTTCTGCTGTTTTATTACCTGCTTTTTGGCTTTATGGCTTTTTACATTTTGGTATCATATTGGCTTTCTGTTTAGTGGTTTTTGTTCTTGATTACTGATGAGATGCTCTTTTGAGTGTCCTTTGGCAAAAAAAAGTAAGTAAATAGCTCGATAAAAGGACAGAAAATAACTAAAGCACATGTGAGAATTTATTTTTCTATACACACTATTAAGCAAGGAGTACAATAAGAACATACAGATATATGAGCTCTCCCTTTCTTAACATACACAAATATGTGCATGCATACATACCATGCAGATGTGATCTCCAGATAACACAGTTCCCAGTGGCCACTTTTGGTAGAGTATTTGTCTTCTTCCTTCAGCTAAACCAAAGAAAAGCAACCTGTACCCTCCAGATCTTGTTGGACTGCAAATCCCATCACCCACCACCATTGGCTATGCTCAGGTATATGGGTGTTGCAGTCCATAAGTGTTTTGAAGGCCACAAGATGCCCAGCCCTGCATCAATACATTTAAGGCCTTGCACATCTATAAAATACATGTAAAATGCAAATATTAGCCAACATTCTACTGGAAGGTGATACCCTGATCTAGAAATTGATTCTCCCTACAAACTTTCCAAATAAGGATAGCAAAGTAACCCACCCCTTCCAAGACAGGTAAATGTTTAAAAGATGGGAAGCAGGATCTAGGTAAAAATAGATAACTTCTAAATTTACTACTCTATTTGGCTTCATAAAGGGAAATCCAGAATTTGCATAGCACAAGATAGCTGATTGGTTCTCTAACCCTTTTTTGTTTTGGACATTTGCCTTCAAGGGTAACCTAGATGTTTAGTCAAAAGACTAGCTGGAATCAGATAAAAGTCCTAATCACCATTTAGTAATTATTTGGAGAGCTGGTGTGTAGTGCTGTGCCTAGAATGTCAGGCTGGGATATGGAAAATGCAGATTCAAGTTCCCACTCAGCAGTGAAACTAAATAAATGCATAAAAGACAGCTGGTTTTATTAATAGCCTTAAACAATGTAGCGAATAAGCACCAATCTCTAGTTGGGCTCTAATGAGATGGCACACCGATGTGTTGATAACTTTGTCAGCATGTTTTCTGAAGTACAGAAAAACACAACCTCAGTTAAGCTGATGTAAACCTATGGAAACATAAGAGATATTAAAAATGTTAAATAAGTACCCATCCTTCTTCTTTTGTCTATTCCCTGAAACCTGGATGTATTATAAACAATTTTATTAGAGTTATATGCCCCTGTATAACTCCTACTCTGGGGGGAAATTTGTTGAAAATATAAATTAGCTGAGAGCCGAGGTGGCCAATTTGTAGAGTTTTGAAGGCTACTCTGGCAAAGTAGGGCAGGCCAGGGAGCCACAGCTCATTTGAATGTATGAATATTCTGACCTGATTAAGATAATTGGAATAAATGTGAGAGATACCAGGCCAAGGAGAGGGCATGGCTCACTCTTTCTGCAAAAGAATGTGTGCACTTTCTGTGATGAAGTGGCAATAGTTAAGATGCTGCAGCGTTTGCCAAAGTTACGAGGTTACTGTTGGCCAGGCTGGAGAGGTACAGTCCAAAAAAGTAATTTTGCCAAACACTGGTTCCAGGGACTTACAGGACTGATGGGATTTCTTCATCCTGAACTAATTACTCAAGAACTAGAACCATTGTTTCTTTCTTTCCCTGTCAGTTAGAGCCCATGGCATCTTCTACCTCATGGCAAAAAGCAGATGAAGTGAGGAAAAGAAAAGGCTATGGCTGTGATCCTGATTATCCCCACAGTTGTATATAATGTTTTTAAAAACCAGGCAAAACTACAGTTGTCCCTTCACATTCACTGGGGTTTGGTTCCAGGACTCCTTGTGAATACCCAAATCCATGAATACTCAAGTCCCATTATATGTAATGGCATAGCAAAATGGTGTTACTTATATAAGATGGCAAAATCAAGGTTTGCTTTTTGGATTATTATTTTTTAAAGAATATTTTTAAGCCGTGAATATTTTAAATCCAGGGAGATTTTCAGACAGGCAAAAATCGCTCTTTGCCGCGCGAGCAGCCTCCCGAAACTGCTGCGCGGCAAGGGTCTTCTTCAGACGACGCTGTGCCTCTGGCGAAACCGTCCGTGTCACTTCCGTGAAGCTTGGGACGGCTCCGCGTCATATTTCAATCACGGGCAGCCTCCGTGCTTGAAATATGACGCGGAGCCATCCCAAGCTTCACGGAAGTGACACGGACGGTTTCGCCAGAGGCACAGCGTCGTCCGAAGAAGACCCTTGCTGCGCAGCAGTTTCGGGAGGCTGCTCGCGCGGCAAAGAGCCATTTTTGCCTGTCTGAAAATCTCCCAAGAATGCCAAATCCATGAATGTGGAGGGACAACTGTATTGTTAAACCTCAGTACAGTAGGACCCCTGTATCTGCCGATTCATTATCCACTGATTCAATTATCCACAGGACACAAAACAGCACACCTGCCATAGAGTCTTCCTAGAAAATGTGTCATCTCTAGCCATTTTCTAGGTCCTCCAAGGCAACTCTATGGTATTTTAAACTGGAAGTCCCATTATTTTCAATGGTGTTCACTATTATCCATGGTTTTCGGTATCCACGGCCCCCCCAGAACCAATCCCCAGTGCATACGTGGGTCCTACTGTATTAGGGTCTGTCACAAAAAGATGGGCTGCCCCCACTCACCCATCAAGCCTCTAGCTAATTTAAGACAAGGGGACCTTCCTGAATAGGCTGGGCAGTGGAAGGAAAAGATATTCCTTTAACAGAAGGTGCCACTCACGGAAAGGAACCCCCCTTCTTCCTCAGCTTTCCATGTAGGGTTGCCATAAGTCCCAGAAAACCAGGAAAATCCTGGCTGGGCTGCTTGAAGCAGCAGATCCTGGATTCTGACTCCAGGCTTACTGTCTGCAGGCTCTGGGTCACGTGATGGGAGAGTGCAGAAGGCGGGAGTCGGGAGAGTGTATAGCAGGCAGCAGCAGAGAGAGCAAAGGAAAATCAGAGGAAAGAAGGCCAGCAGCAGAGTCAGACTCAGAGTAATTTACTTGCATGTATGTCTTGAATCTCTGGTCTCCTAGGCCCCTGGACAATTTTTACCACTTCTGGGACAGATACAGGGCTGAGACAAGGGCAAGCTGGAGCAGGGCCCGATAACATGTTATAGAAAAATACCTGTTTAAATCTGTTACCAAACCCAGATTGGACCCTGCATGTCCGCAGGAGCCTGTCTGGTCTGCCAGCCCTCACTGCTGCCACCAGTTTCCTGGCCCTCTTGGAAGCCAGGCAGTGGAGAGCTGGTATATCCTGGCTGGTGTAATTAAGCCCCAAGCTGAGACTGTTCAACTGTGGCCATATCATGAGAAGAAATAGCTCTCTAGAAAAGAAAATAATGGTGGGTAAGGTGGAAAATAGGAAGACCACATAGGTGGATAGATGCAATCAAGGAAGCCACAGCCAAGTTTGCAAGACCTAAGCGGGTCTGTAGATAATGGAGTAATCTGGAGATCTCTCATTCATAGGGATGCCATGAGCATAAGTCAACTTGAGGGCAGTTTGCAACAACTTCAACCAGATATATTTGGACATATCCTCTACCTTTCCCCTCTTTTTCTTTTCCCCCCTCTCATTTCCTTCCTATAAAAAATTGTATTTATATTCTCCCTTCCTCAAACACACTCACTAAAGGACCAACAACAGGGCAGTGATGGCAGATCTGTGTGATGATGTCAGAGTCCAGCCCCAGCTGGCATAGGCAATAATCAGTAGTGATGGGAATAGTGTAGGGAGGCATTTCTATAGCAGCAGTGATATGTTTGCTCATCCCTCCATGGTTATTTATTTCCATAGGTTCCAATGGTTGGAGATGTAAGATTTGAAGATATTTTAGATGTGATTTAGAAATTAAAACATTCAGGGGACAGGTAATAGTATTTAGGCTTCAGACCTGTATCTTCTGATCCTTGCTTCTGTGTAGACATGTAGGGAATTGTGCTGCTAAAATGTTTGTTATTGCATGAGGGAAAATGTATCAGATGGCATTTATTGTTATCTAAGATCATGATGTCTTCTTTTATAGAGAGAATTCCCAAGGAGGGATAACAGCTGAGAAGCCTGCAGCAATGAACCTATTCCATCATTTGCAGTGCCCCTGACAGTAATGAGAAGCATATCAAATTGTCAACGGTTTACTTACAAGGAGAGACCGCACAACTAGAACTTCAAAGACAAAAACCCCACAAAAAACTCAACTCACATTTTAATCTGCATTTTGTACCGCCTACAGATGCCAATCAACAAAAATGATGACAGATTGCTATGACTGATTGCATCCTGTGTCTTAGGACTTTTATTATGAACCAAGAGAGCTCAAATATGATGCAGATTTGGGAAGAATGCGAAGCGCTCGTTTGCTAAATGGTGAATGTTCTCCATGGTCATTCTTTCCAACTGTCCCAGTTTGTCAGGGACAGTCAAGATTAATCCCCTGTTGTCCCATGTTTTCAGCTGCTTTTAAAATGTCCCAGTTTCTCTTTCACCCTCACACTTTCCCCTTTAATCCTGGCTTGCTTCAATTGCTGCAAACTGAATTCAAAGCACAAAAGTAGTTTGCACTCAGTTGACTCAGCAGGAAGGAGAGGAGAGGACAGGCAGAATGTTACCCTTCCCTGTAAGCTCAGGCAAAAGACAACTGCTGCAGCTTGTCTATTCTTCCTCATTAATAACTGTTGCCATCTTGACCACATTCAAGTAACTGGTGATAACATTCTATTCGCTTGCTTCCCTTATAGGAATTTGTAAATTAGCATTTGAGGAGTCATTGTCTGTCTGTCTGTCTATCTATCTATCTATCTCTTGGGTATGTTGCCATTTTCAGCGTGCTAATTGGTTGCTTAGGCACTCCTTGGCTGGCCAATCAGCTCTCAGCAGCACCTCCTTGGCTTACAATCATTGCTGAACTGTGACCTTGCCCGATGGAACAGGAGGTGATGTCATCGCCACGCCGCCACTGCTGCTGAGCTCCAGCCTTCCCAGGCTGAATGGGGGGGGGGGAAGGTCAGAGTCCCATTGCCGCTGAGCTCCCGCCTTCCCAGGCTGAATGGGGGGGGAGGGTCGGGGCCCTGCTGCTGCTGGCACTGAGTTACAGCCTTCCCAGGTCAAACAGGGGGAGTCAGGGCCTTGCCGCCAATGCCACTGAGCTCTAGCCTTGCTGTGCTGAATGGGGGAGGGAGGTCAGGACTCCGCTGCCAAGCTGTGGCCTTCTCAGGCCGAATGGGGAGGGATGTCATGGCTCCACTGCCGCTGAGTGAACTTGGCAGCAGAAGTGGGAATGGTGGTGTTGGCAGCAGGATGCTGCTTCTGCTGCTGCTCCAAGAAAGACCACACACTCAGTGGTGGTGGGAATGGCAGCGGCAGGAGGGACACCACTCCTGCCGCTCCAACTAGCTGTATCTGACATAACCTATGTTGGTGGTGCATTGAGGGTGAGTTGCTCTGTTGCCATCCCCTGCTGCCACTGCTGCCAGTTGACTGCAGACCCACACAGTCAACTGGTGGTGGCAGTGATACTGGTGGCAGCAGCAGGACACCACTGCTGCCATTCCAACAAGACCCATGCAGTCAATTGGCAGTGGCAGCAGTGGCACCAGGGGCAGGTCAAAAGAGCAATTCACCCTCAATACATCACCAACGTATGTTACATCAGGTCCAGCAAATATTATGAGAATTTAGGCACATTGTGTTACATACCCTAACAGCTCCCATTTTGGAATGTCAAATAATTGGCTATCTATATATATACAACTCTTGGGTATGCACAGTGGCCTTAGGTATATAGGTATGTTGCCTCTTGGGTATGTACAATGGGCTTAGGTATGTTGCTTCTTTCACTGTGCTGATTAGCCAGTTAGGATCCCTCCTGTCACTCCTCAACCAATCACCACTCACATGCAAATTACCACCCACATGCAAATTCCCTCTCCACCTCACAATCCACACCAGTCACTGATGGCCAATCTGCATACTGGGAGTGACCAAACAATGTGCAACAGTGTTGGCTATAGTTACTAAGGCTGCAGGCCTTTCCACTTCACCAATGTCTCAGGGCTGTACAATTCCCACTTACAATTTTAGTCTACACAGTGATATCATTTCTATTTCTACTGTGATGGGACCCAGACAGTCAACTGGTGATGGTGACGGCGGCAGGATGCCATCGCTGCTTCTATGACAGGACCCAGGCAGTCAACTGGTGGCAGCAGTGGCGGGATGCCATTGGTGCCACTGCAATGGGACCCAGGCATCCAGGCATGAGGCCTACTGGCCGTTTTGGGGGCAGTTTTTTTAATGGTAGCATCATCTCCTCAGATGCCAAGATTGACAAAGAGATTGATCACAGATTAGCAAAGGCATATGCATTTGGAAGACTTTACGAAAGAGTTTGGAGTGGTAAACACCAGAAGCGAATCTCAAAAACCAGTGTGCATAGAGCCATTGTACTGTCTATTCTCCTTTATGGGTCTGAAACATGGGTCACCTATTGCCACCACTCCTCGAATGCTTTCATCAGTGCTGTATATGCACAATCCTAAATATACACTGGACTGACTATGTGATGAATGTTGCTGTCCTTGAGCAAGCAGGGATCACCAGCATTGAGGCCATGATATTGAGAACACAGCTGCGCTGGGCAGGGCACATTTCTAGGATGGAGGACCATCGCCTCCCCAAAATAGTACTCTACGGTGAACTTGCCACGGGTCAGAGTAAGAGGGGCACTCCAAAAAAGCGATACAAGGATTCCCTGAAACAACATCTCAGGCTCAGCCAAATTGATCACCAACAATGGTCCGTCCTGGCTTCACATTGGGAGGCATGGAGATGCACTATCCACAATGCTGCAGCTTTATTTGAATACTCACGCTGAACAAGTCTTGAAGAGAAACAACAACGTAGAAAGAATCACAACTCGGAAACATCACCCAAGGAGACCTCCTGCTGTGCTTTCTGCAACTGGACTTGTTTATCTCGGATTGGCCTTTTTAGTCATCAGCACGCTTGCAGAAAGTGTGGGATGAGTCCTTCCTGAATCTTCCTTTGCGAAGAAAAGCCAGAGAGATGGTATGTTGGGTCCAGCTAGTATTTAATAATTTGGCTAAGGTGGCCATCAACGTGGTTATAGGTAAAACAGGGACCCTTTAACACCCAGGTGGGATTCATGCAAGACCAAGGGAAGGGCCTGTGGAAATTTCCAAAAACAAACACTCTCAAGTGAAATTCAACACCTGGAGGTAAGTCAATCACTAATCCACACAGCGATTGGAAGAAATCTTATTATATGTAAAATGGGATTTTCCTCTCCTGCTCCACTCCAAAAGACCTGGCTTGTTTCCTATTCAATTCCAAAAGTACTGATCATTAACGATTATTAACTCTTCCAGAGTCCCCTTTGTTCTTTTCTGGGAACACCGAAGAACCATTGTATTTCACTCACAACCCCTATCCTTGTAGGGGAATTATTTCATATAAATACCACCCCAAAATATCACCAATTTGCACACAGTTCCACTTCCTTTCGACTCCATGTCACACTGTGTAGACAGGACATTGTCTGGACCTCTCCGCTATTAGTTTACTTCACAGTCTCCACTCTGCAGGATCACTACAGTATAACCTGCTACCCGCTTACTCTATTCCTCTATCCATATACTTCCTACTGCTTTCAATAGCCTTGTGTGAGTGCTTGAAGCCTGAGTGTTTGCATGAGTGCTGTGATATTATTTTCAAATAAAGATCATTTAATTGTACCTTTTGGCTTAGTGTCTCCTCCTTAGTACTGGTATGTATAGGTTAAAAGGTTCCATTGTTGGCCATCCTCTTGCTGCCATCATTGAGCTAATTAAATATTCCCCATTTTAATATTTGGACATTAGAGGGTCCCCACGGACCCCTTGCAAGTCGGGTAACAAGTCATTCTATTTGTTTCATTTATTATGAAACCTGAGACTTTACCTTTTTGCAAATATATGTACTTATTTAAAAACAGCAGCAGCAGCACAACAACAACAATGGCAATTCTGAAGAAGTTCCCCAAGAACATCTGTATAAGAGAGGCAACAAAAGGCAAGTGTTATATCCAGCAGCAGCAGCTGCTGTTGCTGCTGTTGCCTGGCTTGGTTCTACCTGTCACATTTTGTTGCAGCATCCTATCACCTTGCAGAACCAGGCCCACCAAACTGTGGTGCCAGTTTCATGACAGGATAAAGTTTGCAAAATTCTGGGTTACCATTCTTTCACATCAGCAGTGCATAATTCACACGAATGCTTGCTTATTTGGAAGATGCAGACACTTTCGGTTTTCATTAGTTTACACAGGCAAAGGTGGGGGGGGCATGGCCTCCAGATGATTAAAGCCAGGCAGGAGGCAAGGAGGGAGCAAGGAGGGGGTCACCCAGGAGGGAAGCAAAGCACAAACAAAAGAACGATGGAGCGATTGTCTTCCCTGCCCCCAAAGCCTTAAATAAACACAAAGGAGTGAAGCAAAGCACAAACAAACAAAAGAATGACGGAGTGCTCTGTTGATCCAGCACACTCACTCACACACCACCCAAGTTCCTGATCATCTTCCCTGCCCCCAAAGCCTTAAATAAAGACAAAGGAGTGACGGAAAGCACAAACAAACAAAAGAACAATGGAGTGATCGGCTGGTTGCAGCACGCACGCGCGTGCACACACACCACCCAAGCAGGGGCTAGCCCCATTCCTGATCGTCTTCCCTGCCCCCAAAGCCTTCCTTTGAAACAAACAGGAAGGGCTCAGAGCAGATTTCCCAAAGTGGGTTGCAAGCAGAAGAAGGGGCAACTGGCAAGCTTGGTGGATTTTTCTCTCCAACCCCTCCGTCTATTTGGAGAAGGCACAATGGTCACTCCAACCAATCAGGATTCATCTCTGCTCACGCTAATTCGAAAAGGTTGCTGCAAATTCACACAGACATTTGCGAATGGTAAGTTCACACAACCAATTGTGTGCATTTTCGTGAACTTTATCAAAAAAAGTCAGGAAAACTAGCGAAAGCTGATACTGCGCGACTTATGGGTTTTTTGCTCCCCCTCCTTCTGAAAAGGACGCTGTGGCTTCGAAATGCGTGGGAACTATCAGGCTTCTTGTTGCATCCTTTGAGGATTTATTTTGCCATGTAAACGGCACCTCATATTCAACAGTTTCTGCCAGTCAATGCCACCCACCACAGCTGTAGCAGTTGAGGGAGGTGGCTGATAAAAGCAGGACTCCTGCAGGGGTGGGCCCACCACTTGCAGGGTTGCCACAAAATGGTGTGAAACTGAAGGGTCAATATTTACTTGCAGGACTGCCTGCATTTTCTATCTGTAACTGTACTACCATGGTCTACTTTCAAAAGAGGATGGGTGTGCTCGCTTCGGCAGCACATATACTAAAATTGGAACGATACAGAGAAGATTAGACAAAGGAGGATGGGAGATGGTGAGTTGCAGGGGAGAAGTTTTGACAATGGTACAGGGTACAAGGGAGATATGGAAGAGGAAGGCCGTTAAACTTTAATGGGAGAGGAAACAATATCAGGCTGCTGGCTGCTCCCAAAGTGTCCCCTTGCTGAAATAACCTGGTTAGGCTTGGCAACAGCCCACTTAAGTTAAAATGCTGCTTGTGATTGCTAGGACAGTGGATGGCAAAACAACAGCCATTCAGGACTTGATCCTGAGTTAGCATGCTTATCTGGTGTGCATTACAATGACCTGGTTGGAATAACTGTCTATAATTTTGTTGTCATGGGCAGATCTGTACCTGGTAGGGTTTAGATTCTGCAGGGGTGGGGGACCAATTAAGATGGTCCACCCCTGCAGGTTGATGATTTTGGATGGCTACGTGATGGCTCTTGGGGATTTTTCTGTTGCCTCAGAAGGTGAATCTATCAAAGCCTTGGGTGACCTCTGGAATAGGAAAATGGCTAGTATGGTAGACACAATCGTTAGTGGAATCCACTCACAGAGTGCAGTCAGACCAGCCCCCTGGTTTTTCCAACGAACTGGCAGCAATGGCAAAATACTTGGTCCAAGTCCAATCAAACCTGGGCTGCAGCCTATCTGAAGGCCTATGTGGCAATGTGGGCATCAGAAAGAAAAAAAACAACACTATTCTTTGCCATGCTTATATCTGCAAAGAGCCTGCCAGGGGAGCTGTTTTAAGTGGTCAGGGGTCTTTTACACACTAGCCAATCAGAGGAGAATCCAGAATGCTCAACATCCTGAATTACTTGTCTCACACTTTGCAACTAAAATAATTTGGATGCATTTGGATGCTATAGTTAATGTAGATATAGTGGATGTAAATTTGGCACCTGCTTTCCAGTAATAATGGATATTTTTTCTTGGAAAGATGAGCACCATCATGTGTGTGTTAGACCCTTACCCTTCCTGGCTTATTAAAAAAGCCAGAAAGGGAACTGATTGAGTTGTTAGAAGAAGTGGTCAATGCCTTGCTAAACCAAGGCAGAGTTTCATTGTGCCTAAAGGATGCAGTTTTAAGACCATTGCTGAAAGAAGACCTTGCTGGATCCTACCATATTGGACAACCACTAGCCAGTTTCCAATGTTCCATTTCTGAGCAAGGTACTAGAGTATGAGATGGCTTCTCTGCTCCAGGGGTTCCTGGATGAGATTGATTATTTATATACATTTTATTCTGGTTTCAGACCTGAAAGTGGGACAGAAACCACTTTGATCACCTTGGTGGTTAATCGATGCTGGGAACTGGACAGGAGTGTGTGTGTCCCTGTTAGCTTGCTGGACCTCAGCAGTTTTTGATACAATCAGCCATGGTATCCTTCTGGATCACTTGGCTGGGTTAGGGTTTGGAGGCACTGTTATACAGGGACTCCTTCTGTTCCTTAAGGGGCAAATCCAGAAAGTGGTCCTGAGAGTCTTCTGTTCAACCCCTTGGACATTGATCTGTGGAGTTCTGCTGTGCTGGTTCTATCCCCGTGCTACTTAATATATACATGAAACCATTAGGAAAGATGGTCTGGAGTTTTGTGGTCCAGTACCATCAGCATGCGGAAGATGCCCAACTCTACTATTCGTTCCCACTCCAATCCAAGGAAGCTGTTTTCATTCTGAATAATTGGTTTCTGTCTTCAGTAATGGACTTGATGAGAGTGAACAAATTGAAACCTGATCCAGACAAGATAGAGGTGCCCCTGGTCAGACAGAAGGCAGATGAGGAAATAGGGATTCAGCCTTGAAGGAGACATTCCACTTGAAGACACAGATCCATTGCTTGGGTGTACTTCCGGACTCAACCCAGAGCCTTGGAAACTCTGGTTTCTGTGGTGGCTAAGACTGCATTCTTCTGTATCACCTGTGACAATTTTTAGAGGTGGTTACAGTAACACATGCCTTACTTACATCCCATTTGGATTACTGTAACACGTTCTACCCAGGGCTGCCTTTGAAGAATGTTCAGAAACTTCAGTTGGTTCATATAGCTGTAGTGAGACTACTCACTTGGACTAGTTATAGGCAACATACAGTAATATTCCCTTGTTTCAACAGCTCCAAGCTGGCATGGTGTAGTGGTTTTAGAGTTGGACTATTTATTTATTTATTTTTATTTATTTAAGTATTTATACAGTTGCCCCTCCACATTCGCGAACTTATCATTCGTGGTTTTGATTATTCGCGGTTTTGGGAGCCCCCCCCCGCCCTCCCAAAACTGCGACAAGGGGCCTCTGTAGGCCCCTTGAAGGCCCCGGGGGGGAGGGGGGAAGCTTTCACGAAGCCTTGGAAGGCTCCGTGAAGGCCCGGGGGGAGGCCTTCACAGAGCCTTGGAAGGCTCCGTGAACGCTCTGGGTGGGAGGGGAGAGGCCTTCATGGAGCCTTGGAAGGCTCCGTGAAGGCCCGGGTGGGAGGGGAAAAGCCTTCATGGAGCCTTGGAAGGCTCCGTGAAGGCCCGGGGGAAGGGGGAAGCCTTCACGGAGCCTTGGAAGGCTCCGTGAAGGCCCGGGGTAGGAGGGGGGAAGGCCCGGGTAGGGGCCCGGGTAGGGGGAGGCCCAGGTAGGGGGAGGGCAGTCATTATTCACGGAATTTTCACATTTGCGGGGGTCTGAGAAACCTAACCCCCGCGAATGTGAAGGGACGACTGTATCCCACTCTTCATACACAAAGGCCATCAGAGCAGCTTACAAATTATTAAGCAATAGCACTTACTCATCTACACTGCTTTTATGGCGCACTAGGCACTCTCTAAGTGGTTTACAATGTGTGTTAGCCAATTACCCCCACAAACCAACTATGACTCCGGAGACCAGGGTTTGAATCCCCACTCAGCCATGGAAACTCACTGGGTGACCTTGGGCAAGTCACACTCTATCAGCCCCAGAGGAAGGCAATAGCAAGCCCGCTCTGAACAAATCTTGCCAAGAAAACCCTGTGATAGGTTCACTTTAGGATTACCATAAGTCAGAAATGACTTGAAGGCACACAACAACAACAACAACAACACATACAACAGCTCTGCTCCACTCCAATAGCCAATTAAAAGTGCTGATTATGACCTATAAAGCCCTATATGTCTGGATGCAGATTATCTGAAGGACCATGTTCTCCCATATGAGCCTGTTTGTGTCTTAAGATCTTCAGGAGGGGGCAGTTTCTTTCTGTCACACCATCCTCACAGATACATCTTGATGGGACCATAGGAGGGCCTTCTTAATGGCTGCTCCCACACTCTGTAACTACCTCCCTAGAGAGGCCAGAGTGGTGTCATCCAGCCTCCATGGTGTCCTCCCAGAGTTGGGCAAATACTTTTTTGTTTTGAAAGGTCTTTGGGAATTAACTGATCACGAGGGAAAGATTTTTAATAATGTGCTGGGGGTGAGTGGGTTGTATTCTTTTAAAAAATGGGTATGTTTTTACATTGTCTTAAAGTCTATTTTTAGTTTAATTCTATTCCAACTATGTGGACTTTTGTTTGCACCTATTTTAACTTTGTAGGCCACCTTGAGTCCTAGAACTGGGAAAAGATGGGATATAAATGAAATCATCATCATCATCATTGAGAGTGCAGGTGGTTCAATGATCAGAGTGTTGGACTTTGATTTAAGAGGACTAGAATCATGTTCCATTTCTGACATTTGGGGAAAATGCTGAAGAGTAGAATCAAACCTAACAGCACTGACAGGGGAGTAAGCTTCATTAAACTCAACTTACTACTGAAATAACATGCAAAGGATTGCACAGTAATGACTCTATAAGAACACACTACATCCCTAAGGAGCTGGGAATGCAGGAGGGAGAAAAGTGGTCAATAGCTATCAGAAACCAACTGGTAACATGTTATAAGTTTACACCATCTTTTCCCAAACAAGTGCCCTCCAAATGGATTGCAGCTCCTATTACTCCCATCTAGTATGGTCAATGGATGGATTGATAGGAATTGTAGGCCAACACGGCTGGAGGATACTAATTTGGGGGAAGTCAATCAGATGAAATATGTTCTGACCAACCTAACTCAACAGCACTCCTGTCTTTTAAATTTTAAAAAAATATATATTATTTTTTTCCCATTGCAAATTTTCCCATTACCTTAAAAATATAATACAATATGCCAATCTTCCACCCTCTTCCTCTCACATCCAAATCTTATTTACTGGGCCTAAATATATACCACTGTCAATTACCATGGGTATAGCCTAACTCTGAAAATTGATGGGTTATATGTTATCCAAATTTTTCAAAATGCACATTTCCAAAAAGTTGCTTGGTGAAGAGGTAGTTTAAGTCCAGAGTTTACACAAATAACATAAGTAATGAAAGGCCTCCAGATTTCTTCACATACATCTCCTTTAATTTCTACCCTTGCTGATCTGACTTTATATGTTAACTTTTTTTTCATAATGCTATAGACCACACTATCTAGCCATTTTTGTATAGAGAGGGCTGGCGATTAGGGGGTGGAGGGCTGGCAGGGAGGGTTGGCGATGGGGGGGTGGAGGGCTGGCGATCGGGTTGCAGGGAGGGCTGGCGATCAGGGATGGAGGGCTGGTGATTGGGGTGCAGGGAGGGCTGGCAATGGGGGGGTAGAGGGCTGGCAATTGGGGTGCAGGGAGGGCTGGAGAACAGGGGTAGAGGGCTGGCAATCGGGGTGCAGAGAGGGCTGGTGATTGGGGGGGCAGAGGGCTGGCCATGGGGGGTGGAGGGCTGGTGATGGGCGGTGGAGGGCTGGGGATCAGGGGGTGGAGGGTTGGCAATCGGGGGGTGGAGGGCTGGTGATCAGGGTACAGGGGGGCTAGCGATTGGGGGGATGGAGGGCTGGCGATTGAGGGTGGAGGGCTGGCAATAGGGGTGCAGGGAGGGCTGGTGATCGGGGTGGAGGACTGGTGATCAGGGGGCGGAGGGCTGGCGATTGGGGTACAGGGAGGGCTGGTGATTGGAGGGGTGGAGGGCTGGTGATCGGGGTGCAGGGAGGGTTGGCAATTGGGGGGATGGAGGGCTGGTGATTGGGGTGCAGGGAGGGGCGATCTGGGCGGCAGCAGCAGGGGCCTGTCATAAGGGAGGCATCTGGAAGTGTTTTGACACTCTGGACCTCGCACTAACACTGGCATCCCGCCAGCGTAATGGGCACCTTTTCACATACCCGCCATTCCGTTAGAGAAACGGAATGATGGATCTATTAACGGCTTAAGCTGTGAATAAAAAAACATGGGGGCAGCACTGGAGCAGAACGAGAGCAGAACGGGCAGGGAGAATGTTGTGTGAAAGGGAAAGCCTTTCTTGATACTCTGGCATCCCTGTTCCACTTTATTTGCTGTGTCTGATAATCTCCTGAGTCATTCCAGCCAAGTTTAAAAATGAAATGTAAATTCCCTAATTGTGACTAAACTAATGGACTCATTCTACTCATGACTACAGATGGAGTTCTGAGTTTCTGGATTTTCATGGGGCCCAGTCTCTACCAAGCACCCCCTTAGCTGGGACATGAGTCCCCTCTACTGTTTTCTTCCTTTGTTCTTCTCCATTTTTGTCAGGATTTGGTGACTGAACCTATGTTTTAAAATGACCAAACAACTGCAGAAATCATACTGAGTCATGATGACTGACTCCATGACTCCATGAACTGCCAGTCATGCCTAATCATGCCACAGCTGCATGAGAAGGGTTACATCAGAAGCAGGGTTACTAGAGTACAAAGCCATGTAGTATGGCAATCTGATGCAATGTAACCATGTGCTAGGGTAAGCCAATGATGTGCTGAGATGTATATAAGAGAGCCAGATCAGTGTTCATTCTCTTCCTATGATCCTGAGATGCCTGGTGTTGCACTTTGCTTGTAAATACTGTGAATAGCTGAAACTACTTTGAAGATTAAAGCCCCTCCTGTTTTCTGGATGCCAAACACTCTGTGTGTGAGTATTCTTGGGAAACGGTTGCTACCAAGTCTGCTGAGACAGTTTTTGGCTTCTGCCAGGGATTGAATGTCCTATCATCCCCTGTCAATTTCTTCTTAACTTGTGGCCCTGAGGCATTATGTATAACCTCTTCACAGAAGTATCCCAAAGCTTCCTCCAGCTCCTCGTCTAACCTGGTCAGTTATCTCTTGTCTCTGATGTTCCCCTAACAGTGACCACCATAAAATGTGAAGAACTCAACACTTCATTGACCCTTTGTTTACCCCCTTGGCTGTGTTGCCCAGATAATGGGAGCAGTCCATTATCAAAGAAGACTTGTTAAAGTTTACCACAATTTTGTTATTTCTAATGCTGCAGTCCCTAACAAAAGTGCTATTAGGTCTTTGGCAATTTTTTATTTTCAGATATGGATATTAACCATAAACTCTTGTACAGTGTGCTATTTGGCTTAACCCATTTAATGGTTTCTCCCAGAAAACTAACTACTTTTGGGAAGGGAAAGCACATGCGTTGCCAATCTCCTATTTCACTACAAACTCTCCACAGAAACTTTGACACATCTTTGTTTAAATCTATGTAGTTTAGCCATTCATGGACAATTTTAATACATTTTTTTTCTTTAGCCTGGGCAGATATTGATTTACAATTTGGTCTTGTCCAAATTATATCCTATTGTTTCACAGATATTTCTGTTCCTAAATGTGACTACCATACAAGACCCATTCCCTTGGATTTTCCAAAAATCATTTCTTATAATATTTTATATATTCTTGAAGTTTGCCTGATTGTTTTATTCATGCCATTTCTACAATATATCTCAAATAAAGGTAGAGTTCTTGGGGAGATTCTGTTCTTAATTTAATGAGGAAATAATTTATTTGTGCAAACTATAGCTTAGTACAGTCTATTGGTATGAGTTTACTTTTGAATGAATCTGACTATATAGGTTTACCATTGACAAATAAGTATCCTATACAGTTGTCCCTTCATATTCGCTGGGGTTGGTTCCAGGACCCCCCATGGATATAAAAATCCATGAATACTCAAGTCCCACTATATGCAATGGCATAGCAAAATGGTGTCCCTTATATAAGATGGCAAAATCATGGTTTGCTTTTGGATTATTATTTTTTAAAGAATATTTTCAAGCCGTGAATACTTAAATCCATGGATACAGAGGGATAACTGTATATTCCTTTATTTTTTAATCCCTTATATTTATTATATCTACCTTCCTGTTTAAATGTGCTCTAAAAATGGACAGAGAGTTGCTGGCACTGGTACCAAATATAACATGTTTAAACCATATAGTAAACACCCCTTCAGTAACTAGGTTAGTTTTTTTTATATTTTCATCCAAATTAACAACAACAACATATCTATCTCATGTAGTTCTGATTCTCTCTCTTTCTGTTTAAATCCAAGCAATTGAAATATCAGATTTGTTGGGGTGTAGAAAGATGCGCTGTGTCCACCACGACCACCTGCAGAGTTGTTCCACGTCGACAGGACGCCAAGGAGAAGGTTTCTGGAGAGACTTCTGCAAAAGACTTCAGGCTGAGAAGGAAAAATTCCTTCACCCCAGAACACTGCCTTGAGCTGTGGCTTGCCAAATAAAGACAGCAACAAGGCCAGCCTTCACTCAACTTGAGTGAATCTTTGTTTGCAGTATATTTACAATATATATACAGAGTATAGGACAGCCATCTTTAATACTCATAAATCTGTCTCAAACCAACAAACTGCTTCGCCAACCACCATCCACAACAAACCCACCCTGGAGATAATTCCCATCTCCTTTTTATAGGCAGTTAAACAATGCCTATTACATCAGGCATCTCACGTGTGCATACTCTCAAGTGCTGACTCACACACACACCTGCCACTGGAGCTTAACTACTTTCATTACTAAGCTTACAGCTCCATCTTGTGGTCACATCCATGTCATTTCCTGACAAGATTTTACATACAGTTGCCCCTCCACATTCGTGAACTTAGCATTCGCGATTTTGATTATTCGCGGTTTTGGGAGGGCCCCCCTGCCCTCCCAAAACCGCGACAAGGCCCCGTGAAGGCCTGGGGTGGGAGGGCTGGGAGGCCTCTACAGGGCCTAGGGAGGGTCTCCTGAGGCCCCATGAAGGCTTAGGAAGGGACTGGGGAGTCCAGAGAAAGCAACTATGGCGTGGGAGTGGGAGGGCAATCATTATTCGTGGATTTTTCACATTCGCGAGGGTCTGGGGAACCTAACCCCCACGAATGTGAAGGGACGACTGTATTTAGCCATTCCAATCAATTGTTTGTCTTGTTGAGGTTGAGGACCCAATGACTGATGACTTTCCTCAACATATATTTTTTGTAAAGGCTGTTGTCATGGCCAATCCTAGAGTTTCTCTGCCTGAAGCTCCAGGGTTGCCTCTTTTTGCCAATCCCCAACCTGAGGGATTTTCTCTTCGAATTGCCACCACTTGCTGAGTTTACCCCTTTCATGTCTGGTGCAGCGAGAAGCCAGACAGGTTGTGTTAAAATATCAATAATAACCCTTTTCTCTATCCCAGATAAGTTCAGATAGCTCACCGAGGAAGACATGTGAGGCAAGCTTATAGAGAAAAGTAAATAGACTTTAATTTTAGTTCCAAAGGCTTAAGGTAAACATGGGGGCGGGGGAAACAACCTCACAGGCTTTCAGCTTAGGTTTACAGAAGTTATACATTCAGTCCAGAGTACTAAAATGAAATCGTAACAACTAACGCAACTAGCTAGATGGTCCCTAAACTAAGAATAAAAGGTAACTTACCATTTATGATGTCATGTAATCAGCTCCTGCCCCAATTGGGATGGATGGGGCCCTGCACACCCTAGTTGGCCCCAATTAGTCTCTGGAGATGGAATTCAGAGTCCTTTTTGGATAGAAACCTCCTCCTTAGGTTTCTGGTATCCCTTTAAGGCCCTTTTTGATGTTATCAGGCCCCTGAGAGAGATTGGCTCCCCCAACCTCTGTTATCACAGTTTAGCATCTTGTTGGCTACGCCATGTGGCTCAAAACATGTGGCTGGCCAGATTCCTGATCATGTCCCCTACATCTCTCCCGGCCATGTGTCTCCCTAGAACAAAGGGAGGTCAGAACTTTTAAAGTCTTTGTGGTCATTGCTGATTGGTTCTGCCTTTGCCAAATCAGATTGTCTCTCCAGTCAGGTGATGTGATGTCATGTTTAAGAAATGAGGTTCCCACTCCCTTAGCCATACCTGATGGTATGGAATCCAGGAAATTGAATTTTCCACTGCTGCAAACTACAGAGTTTGTAGATGGAGTCTCCATGATGGCTGGGCAGGCCATCATGACAGCAGTAAAAGTGTGCACTTCTTAAATCCACATAACTAGTTCAATGAGATTGTTTCAACTCTCTTCCTCAGGAAAATTGTGTAATCAAATGTTCATACAATGATCTGTATACTCCTGATACTCCATTTTTAAAATGGTTTTTTGTTCTTGCATATCATTTTGCATAACCTTTTCTTTTTCCTTACTCTTTAAACTCTTGGATTCTTGGATGGTGTCTCCTGTTTTGTTTTGTTTTTGCTTCATTCATTTGTATGGTTGGCATTTTCAGTTCATTTTTTAACATCCTTAATAGACTGGCAAGATCAACCTGGAATTTATGCATTGCCAAAGATAGCCCATTATTTCTTTTATTTCCTCCCATTTCTCCTTTCATAGCCTCTGGCAGCCATCTTACCTTCTTTCCCACCATCATGTGGGTCTGTTACATCATCTTCATCCTATGAGTTTGAATAAGCTTGTTGGTATCTGGCTGCTAATTTTCCATGCTTTTGACATTTTTCTTTCATAACTGCTAATTATTATAATTCCTATTCAGGTTTTTTTTTTGGTCTTTTTATAATTAATTTTTAAGTGAAGAAGGAGCCAAGAGACTCAGTCATGCTGCCACCTTTGAGGCAGCAAACAATGCCCTCCCAACAGCGCCCATGTCATATGAGAAAAGTAGCAGGAATTGACGGATATGTTGCTTTTGTTTTCTTTCATATCTGAATATTTTAAAGCTCAAATTCTTATTTTAAATCTCATTGTCAGAAGGAAAAAACAGGTTACCGTATATTCCGGCGTATAAGACGACCCGGCGTATAAGACGACCCCCCAATTTTTAAAGTAAAATGCAGAGTTTGTGATATATTCGCCCTATAAGACGACCCCCCTCTTCCAACGCATAGCCCCCGCATGCCCCTCCTGGGCTCACTTCCAGGAGGGAGCGCAGGAGGAGGATGCGGAGGCTGTGCGCCCAAAAGGGGCACGTTCGCCCCTTCTCCCCACCTTCCAGGAAGGTGGGAAGAAGGGGCGAATCGCGGTTTGGCCACGCAGCCTCCGCATGCCCCTCCTGCGCTCCCTTCCAGGAGGGAGCGCAGGAGGGGGATCCGCAGGCTGTGCGGCCAAACGGGGCTTTGGGGAAGGGGGGAGGCTGGGCGGAGGGTGGCAGGGGGGAAGGGGCTTCGCAGCCACCCCCCCTCTCCAAAGCGAGCCTTTGGGGAAGGGGGGTGGCTGGGCGGAGGGTGGGAGGGTGGCAGGGAGTAGGGGGCTTCCAAGCCCCCCTCCCTTTCGGGAGGGGGGTGGATGCGCAGGGGATGGGTGGGGGGAAGGGAGGAGGGGGCTTCTCCGCCACCCCCCTCCCTGAAAGCGCGTTTCTGCGGCTTTCAGGGAGGGGGGTGGATGCATGGGGAGTGGACAGCCGGAAGAGAGGAGGGGGCTTCTCCGCCACCCCCCCTCCCTGAAAGCGCGTTTCTGCGGCTTTCAGGGAGGGGGGTGGATGCATGGGGAGTGGGAGGGGGGAAGGGAGGAGGGGGCTTCTCCGCCACCCCCCCTCCCTGAAAGCAGCGGTTCCGCTGCTTTCAGGGACGGGGGTGGATGAGCGGGGGGTGGGCGGGGGGAAGGGAGGAGGGGGCTTCTCCGCCCCCCCACTCCCTGAAAGCAGCGGTTCCGCTGCTTTCAGGGACGGGGGTGGATGAGCGGGGGGTGGGCGGGGGGAAGGGAGGAGGGGGATTCTCCGCCCTCCCACTCCCTGAAAGCAGCAGTTCCGCTGCTTTCAGGGAGGGGGGTGGATGAGCAGGGGGTGGGCGGGGGGAAGGGAGGAGGGGGATTCTCCACCCCCCCACTCCCTGAAAGCAGCGGATCCGCTGCTTTCACGGAGGGGGGTGGATGAGCAGGGGGTGGGGGGGGGGAAGGGAGGAGGGGGATTCTCCACCCCCCCACTCCCTGAAAGCAGCGGATCCGCTGCTTTCAGGGACGGGGTGGATGAATGGGGGGTGGGCGGGGGGAAGGGAGGAGGGGGATTCTCCACCCCCCCACTCCCTGAAAGCAGCGGTTCCGCTGCTTTCAGGGACGGGGTGGATGAACGGGGGGTGGGCGGGGGGAAGGGAGGAGGGGGATTCTCCGCCCCCCCACTCCCTGAAAGCAGCGGTTCAGCTGCTTTCAGGGACGGGGTGGATGAACGGGGGGTGGGCGGGGGGAAGGGAGGAGGGGGATTCTCCGCCCCCCCACTCCCTGAAAGCAGCGGTTCAGCTGCTTTCAGGGACGGGGTGGATGAACGGGGGGTGGGCGGGGGGAAGGGAGGAGGGGGATTCTCCGCCCCCCCACTCCCTGAAAGCAGCGGTTCCGCTGCTTTCAGGGACGGGGTGGATGAATGGGGGGTGGGCGGGGGGAAGGGAGGAGGGGGATTCTCCACCCCCCCACTCCCTGAAAGCAGCGGTTCCGCTGCTTTCAGGGACGGGGTGGATGAACGGGGGGTGGGCGGGGGGAAGGGAGGAGGGGGATTCTCCGCCCCCCCACTCCCTGAAAGCAGCGGTTCAGCTGCTTTCAGGGACGGGGTGGATGAACGGGGGGTGGGCGGGGGGAAGGGAGGAGGGGGATTCTCCGCCCCCCCACTCCCTGAAAGCAGCGGTTCCGCTGCTTTCAGGGACGGGGTGGATGAACGGGGGGGTGGGCGGGGGGAAGGGAGGAGGGGGATTCTCCGCCCCCCCACTCCCTGAAAGCAGCGGTTCCGCTGCTTTCAGGGACTGGGTGGATGAACGGGGGGTGGGCGGGGGGAAGGGAGGAGGGGGATTCTCCGCCCCCCCACTCCCTGAAAGCAGCGGTTCCGCTGCTTTCAGGGACTGGGTGGATGAACGGGGGGTGGGCGGGGGGAAGGGAGGAGGGGGATTCTCCGCCCCCCCACTCCCTGAAAGCAGAGGTGCCGCTGCTTTCAGGGAGGGGGTTGGATGCACGGGGAGTGGGCAGGGGAAAGGAGGAGGGGGCTTCCTAGCCACCCCCCCAAAGCCGCGGTTCCGCGACTTTCGGGAGGGAGGGTGGAAGCGCGGGGGGGGGCGGGTGGCAGGGAGGAGCACTTTGCTTCACCCCCTGCCCGATCTCCTGCCTCTTCGCTCCGTTTGCGAAGAGGCAGGAGATAGGCAGGCAGGTGAAGCAAAGTGTATCCGGCGTATAAGACGACTGTCAATTTTGGAGGGCACTTTTGAGTGCTCAAAAGTCGTCTTATACGCCGGAATATACGGTAATCCTTGGGAACAGGCTTTCCTCTTGATGTGTACTTTGACCCTGAGTCATCACTACATCTTTTGGGAGCAGTCATCAGAAAACATTGCATTAGTGCTATATTAAGTGTTTTTTGGAAAAAAAACACAATTAAGTGCAGAATTAGGGTTAGGAAATGTATGGCTTCCATTTATAGCAAGGAAATGGGGAAGAACAGCAGACATTCTTATCTGCAGAAACTAGAATGAAAGCCTCTAAACTTCTTGTGTGTTTTGCCTGTGAAAGAACAGAATTTGAGGGGAAACAAAAGTTTACAATTTGGCAAAGATTCACAAGGGGATTTTGCATACCCACCAAAGTCAATTAGAGGTAGCAATATTGAAAGGTGTGTGTGCCTATCTGCATCCATTTCCCTCATCACCGTGGGAAGAGACACATACAAAGAGACTCAGGGAAAGCCTGTTTTAATTAAGCAGATGAATTAAATGGATTAGAGTACTGTTATGTTTTGTACCTGGGGATCCCTTTGAAGCCTAGTCAGAAACTCCCATTGATACAGAATGTGTTTGGCACTGGCTGCCAGAAACATATCTTCCCAGCATTGAAATGGTTCCACTGCTTGTTCCTGGAGGCCCTTCAAAGAGCTGATCCTAACCTTTGAAAGCCTTAGGTGGCGTGGGACTGGGATACCTGAGTTGCCTTCCATACATATTGGTATCAGAACAAGGAGAGGTTAAACCAGGATCTTTGACTGAATTGTGCACTTTGAATTGAAAACATTGGACTTAAGCTAGACATGCAGTGGTTAGGTCCAAACATTTCATGACATAGATCCCACCCCCTCATATCTGACTGTCATGGAGTAAATGAATGATAGTGGTTACATTTTTCATTTATAAATGAATAAATGAATATTCTAGGGAGAGAGAGAGAGAGAGAGAGAGAATGTTCCCAGTAATGACTGTAAGGTTCCCATAACATTAGAAGATAAATGTGAGTGAAATATAAGTTGAACTCTTACAATGAACTCTCACAGTGTAATATGGAACTATAGATCATTTCACTAAATAAATATACATTCAGGTGGTTCACCAGAAAAACTTGTTCTAGTTATTGTCTCTGAAAAACCACTAAAAATCGCAACCAATAAAATCTTAATAAAAATTATAGAAATAACAAAAAATACACTTAATATCCATCACTAGCTTAATATTAAATATTAATAACCCCCAGATAAAATTGCCATCTTTTTGGTTATGTGTGGAAACTGATACAAGTATGGGTCACAAATAGTTATGTTATGGACCTTATTTATTGGATACATTTCAATAGGTATGTGTTTTGCTTATGGTGTCCATTCACTTGGTGAGCCTGTCATTTCTGTAAATCAAGTTAATTATTATCAAGAGCAGTTGACAAAGGGCAGTGCAATGAAGGGCTGTACTGGGCTATTTGCATAGGCCTCTGCATGCCTTCATGCAGCCACAGTGTAGCTGTTCGTAGAGCTCTTCCTGACAGTGGCCAAGTGAGTCCATTATCATGGCCACTGAGATTCATCCCTCCTCTCCTAACCACGTTATACACATTATGGTAACTCTGGATCTCCTTGAAAGACTTTCCTCCATATATGTCTTCCATGGTAGGATTGTGTGGATTGTTTGAGAGTCATCCGTGTCACTAGTCTCTTTAAAAATGGATGCTGCTTTGCCCCAGTGTCTTTGCACAGCCCACCTGGTCAAACGTACTGAAGTACTACAGATTTTAAATAGAACCACGTTATCATGGAAATGCCCATTCTGCCAGTGTCAGAACTGCAGCTATGATATCTGGATAGGAAAAACAAATCTTCTATGACAGCAAAGGAGATCACATCATACCTTGAAGGCATGGGCCTCCATCTCTGACACTGTCCTATGCATCAATGAAGAGTTGGTTGGAGCAGATGTGATGGCATGCCACTCATAGAGGACACTCTCCTGAAGGTATGGATACACAGCTTGAGGTGGCCCAAAACCTACTGTGTGGTGCATACTCCACTCCCATATTCTTTTATGCCATTGGTGGTGTAGTGAGCTGGGTCTCTGCCACCAAGCAGATGAGTTCTGGAGTCCTTGTTAGCACCATGGCCAAACATTAATATCTTCTCCAGTGATGTGAAAGGGTTAACTTGCATGGGTAAGCTTGTTGGATCCTTTTTGCATTCCCTTTGCAGTTTGAGGCTGGGAAAAGCTGTAAAGGCTAAGAACTAATGGGGGAGTGAATTTTTCTCTCTTGTTAACCTACTTGCACAGTTCTTGTTGCTGTTAGCAGGGAGATGGGTCACATTTGCACACTTTTTTGTTTGCTTCTGCATTATATAACCATGGAGAGTCCATCTTCCATTTACATCCACCTGGGAGGGAATGCACCCTGACCCAGGTGCCCTTTATGTAAAGCAGTAGAGATTTGATTTAATTGCCAGCAGGAGGGATCAGTCCAGATAGAATTTGTTTGTGGGCCCCATTTTACCATTGGCTGAAACCCATCAGCAAAAGGGCTGGAATGCTTCTCTGCTGTGTACCATCTGCTGCCTCATTTACCATCAAGAAAGCTTATGTTATAGCAGTAACATGTGTCAGTGTCTGGCACTGATAGAATGCTTGGAGGCCTGGAATGACACCCAGTTCCAGAACAAAACAAGTGGCCACAGTCTGATGGTGTACTTCTGCTAGATCCTGCTGCTTCCACCACAATGGCAATCCCTCTTCCCTACTGCAGCCCCCGGTGTACCCTAATTCCAGTGGACAGTGAGCCCACTGGGTTTCTTGGACAGGTGTGTCCACACACACATACCACAGACACCTGCAGCAGAAGGGAATGGGAAGAAAATGCCAATTCCACAGAAGCAGAAGTGCAAATCTGGATCTTGGCTGCTAGGTGTTATTTGCTGGTGATGCCTGTGATAAGCATGAAGATGAGCAAATGAGATGTGAGCTTGAAAGAAACCAATCCCAGAGCAGGAGGCTGTAATGGGAGGGGCTTCTGTGTGTTTGAAGAAATGCATGACAGTTAGGAGTAGCAGTTAGAGAGTTGGAGCTGAAGGCTCTGGGTGTGTACAGTTGAAGTCTGAGAGGAGACTTGTATACTTGATGAGTGAGGTTGGAATCCAGAAGATTGTGTGCAGTGCTTGGAAGTCTGAACGTGGAAGCTGAGTGAACAAAGAGTGAATGTGTCTAGGTTATAAGGGAAGACATTAAAATAGGCAAAAGTTAATCTGTGTGCTAGGAGATTTATGATTGGTTACTGTATAGTGACAGTCTATCCAGATCTTACCATGTTATAAGCACAAGATTGCCTAATTAATGGTCCATCTTTATCCTTTAATAAATTAATATTTTGTTGTTGTTCGGATCCTAATTAAACAATGGGCCAGACAATTCCCCTAAAAGCATGGTGTAGGATGACTCAAAACATATTATGGGGAGTACTGTGTATAATGGAATCTACTTCTAGGTAAGTGTATAAAACAGCAGATTAGTTGTTTTGTTCTGCTCTTTTTACATTTTGTTTTTTAAGAAGTCTTTGTTCATTAAAATGTTTTTTCTAATCTGCTTGGACAATTTGTTTCAAAAGCAATCTAAAAATATCTAGATAAATATGTTATGCTAAATAAAGAAGCATTAGAAGAAAGCACAGAAAAATAGCTCCAACACTCTTCACAAACCCATGATATTAACCACATGAATACAGCTCAGTTTAATATCATTACAGTTATTTTCTCTTTGACTGACAGTCAAAGAAACTACCACGCTGGTATTGCACATTCCTAGAAGTAAAGTGACATTACAATACAGTTGTCCCTTCATATTTGCTGGGGTTTGGTTCCAGGAGCTCCCCCGCCCCCGTGGATACCAAAATCCATGAATACTCAAGTCCCATTAAATGCAATGGCATAGCAAAATGGTGTCCCTTATATAAGATGGCAAAATCAAGGTTTGCTTTTTGGTGGGGGTATGCCTGGTGATGGGATGGGTGGGTGGGCAGCCTGGTGGCAGGGGGTGGGGGGTATGCACCTGGTGGTGGGGGAGTGGGGGTGGGGGGCATGAGCCTGGTGGTGTGTGTGTGTGTCTGGTGGCAGGGGGAGTGAGGGGAATGAACCTGGCAGAGAGGGGCATGCACCTGGCAGTGAGGAGGATGAGCCTGGAGGAGGGTGGGGGCATGTGCCTGGCAGGGGGGTGGGGGGCACAAGCCTGGTGGCAGGGGTGGGGGCCATGAGCCTGGTGGGGGGGCATGAGTCTGGTGGCAGGGGGTGGGGGGCATGCACCTGGAGGTGGGGGGGGTACAAGCCTGGTGGTGGTGGTGGGGCGGGGGGCATGAGCCTGGCAGGGGGGCAAGTTTGAAGGTGTATGTTACACTGGGTATAGTTAGTAGTAAATTTATTTACTCAGAAGGACTTACTCTCGGAGTGCTGCATGGGAAGCAAGTACTGTGCATCTCCATCCTAGGCATGTTTACTCAGAAGTAAGCTCTGCTGAGACCATGAGACTAAATCCATATAAGTAGAGAAAGATACAGACTAAGATCCAGAAATTGGATATTAAATTGTATTAAATTTTGATATTAAATTGTATTTATGAGGCCTGTTGCTTGTATGGTTGACGGAATGAATATTGCTTAAAGATGAGAGACTGGTATGATAAAGTTAAGCTACATGCTGAATTTAAAAATCATTGTATTAAAAAGGCTCTTCTATGAATTTGGTATAAGTATAAACAGAAACTTTTTCCTAAAATAAACTTAGGGCTTGTCCACATTGGCCAGAATACTCCATGTTCTGGCCAGAGTATTCCAGTCCCGGGCCCATGGCATTTCCCCTGTTACCCGTCCTTCCATTGTGGTAACAGAGGGGTGTCTGCACACCCGCGACCCACACATGAACCAGCGCTTCTCTTTCCTGAGCCAGCCGCATCTTCTGAGGCCAGGAACGAGGTGCCCGGCTGTGACCACATGGGTGGGTGCCTCATGGTGACCTGAGCAGATGCGATGCATGTGACCTGGCTGAGAAATGGTTCCACTGGGCACCATGCAGGCTGGATATGTGGGCACCTCCCTGTTGCTGTAATGGAACTCACCATTTTCTCTGAAACAACCACAGCAAACGTTTTGAACCATATGTCGTCTTTTAAGGGCCATTTGCCCCAGATTCTTGTCAGAACTGTCCTGATGTCATTTGGGCAGTTTGGACTAGAACTGGGCCCAAAACCTGCATCATCTGGACAGCCAGGAACAGAAACAGGAGGAAGCTATTTCATTTGGCCAGTGTAGACAAGGCCTTAGCCATTTTAAGGGAAAGAATGGGTTAAAAATTAGAGATAGTAGTTTTATGATGATCTTTTATACTTTGAACAAGATAGCTGGAAGTTTAAATCAAGAGAGATGCTTCTTAAAGAAGGCAAATATCTTAATTGGTTTGCTTATATGCAACATAAGGACAGATTTAATCAAGGCAAGATAAATGCAGCAATAGAGCCTGGAAAAAATGAATTTTATTTAGAGTTGTGTAAAAATGATGACCATGTAATTGAAAAGTGTATAAATGGCTTTTGAAACTAGAGACAGAAGATGAACCTGTAAAAGAGTACGTACATGGTAAGTAACTGGGCATAATATTCAAATGGATGTATGGGAAAAATGTGGTCTAAATATTCAAAATTTACTTTATGTACTAATTTAAAATAAAACCTGTATAAGATTATGTATAGTGAACCCTCATTGTTTGCTGGGATTTGGTTCCAGGACCCCCTGTGAATACCAAAATCCATGGATGCTCAAGTCTATTATATACATTGGCATAGTAAAATGTTGTTACTTATATAAAATGGTAAGCAGCAAAGTTTGCTTTTTTAATCACCCCCCCCCCCCCGCAATATTTTTGAATCATGGTTGAATCCGTGGATGCAGAACCTGTGGATATGGAAGGCAACTATATAGATGGTACTTAGCCCCAAATAAGCTGTCAGAAATGTCCAAGAATGTTTCAAATGAGGGAACAGATGAAAGGATGTAATATGTGTAATAAGAGAAAGGAGTGGGAAAAGGGGTATTGCAAAGAGAAGCAAAAGCTTGAGTTAGATCGAATAAGTTATGAGAACATTGCATTGATCAATACCATTAAAATAGAAAATAACAATGTTTATCAATCGGGAAAAATACTACTGTAAGCAACAAGTATAACTATGCATAATATATATAATAGGAATAATATAACATTATGAAGCCAAATATTTTGTATAGTTCAAATAACCTTAATGTATAACTGCGTATACAACTATTAATCCTATTTATATACTGAGATTACGATATCATTTGAGAAAAGCAAGTAAAACTACATGTTATTTATAAATGAGGACCGAATATAGGTTCAATTGGTAGAGGCGATACAAGGAAATTGCTAAAAATACGATCTAAGTCGAGATGAATGAGAACAGGAAGTCAAGAGAGGAAGGGAAGGGAAAAAAGGGGATTGTGAAAAGAAGTATAAGTGAGTAAAGAGGAAGATTAGGTATATGTAAGTGAGAAGGTATGTGTAAGTGTGAGAAGGTATGTGTAAGAGTGGGAAGATATGCGTAAATGAATTAACAGAGAGAGGGAAAGAAAGTAGTGGGAACTGATGATAGTTGTTGGAGAAAGTCTGGGAGTGGGGAAGAGTCAAGTAATGAGTGATTGATCAATTAATAGAAATCCAGATGAAATATGTTACGCAGATATGTATAATCTATATCATGTATGTTATGTTATGTCATGTCATGTTATGTATGTTATGTTATATAATAAACTTAAAAAAAAAGAATGTTTCAAACCAATGTTTGGGATGTCAAGATAAGGAAGGATCCCATTTTCATATGTGGTGGACTTGTAAGAAGACGAAGGTTATTGGCCTAAGATTGATATGTTAATTCAAAAAAATTTAAAGCTAGATTTCAAAATGTTACCAGAAATGTTTTTGCTGGGCATTATGGACAAAGAACTGGATAGTAAATATGGATTACTTCGTTGATACATTATAACAGCAGAAAGAACATTATTTGCTAAAACTGGGAAACTGCCCGAAGTTCCAAATTGCCAAATTAATATGCATTCTAAAGGATAAGCCAATTGAAGACTTTTTGAAAGATTGGAAATGGTTTATAGATTTTTTGAGCAATAAGAAATCTAATGATGCAATAATATGCGGTTATAGCTATTAGGAATTCCAGTAGGATTATTTAGTTGGATCTGTAATCGGGGAATAATATACAGGTATTTCTTTTTTATTTTCATTTTCATTACATTTAGGATTGGTTAGTGGTATGATACATATCACTATGTATTAGTGATCTTTTTCTTTTTCTTTCCTCTCTTTGTTTCTTTTATTTTCTGAATGTATTCTCTGGCTATATATCATTTCGATGTTGATTGTAAATTAAACTGTTGGTGTTAAGATTAATAAATATTTTTTTTAAAAATGAAGAAAGACTTTCTCCTGGTACATGGGTGCTGCACAGCCAGAAGCCAAGTACGGTGCATCTCCATTCTAGGCACGTCTACAGTACTTGGACGTAAGCTCTGCTGCGTCCCATGAGACTTACTCCCAGATAAGAAGGGAGAGGATTGCAGCATAAGATCCAGACATTTAGCAGGTGAAATTTTGCCCACCCAACTCATATTAAAATAAGAAAAAGCTTTGCTTTCATTTCTGAGTATCAGGCTGCCCTTAGGGTGCGTGTGACTTTTTTGGATGCCAACTCCCAGAATCCTCTGGCCAGCATGGTCTCTGACATGAATATGCTTTGGCAGTGGTGCCTGAAAAAGTAACTTTTTGAACAACTTTCAGAATCCTCCAGTGAGCAGAACGTGTAGCCCCAAGTCTCCTTTTGCAGGCTCTGCACTTGTGTGTGTGTGTGTGTGTGTGTGGTATACACAGTAAATGCACACACAGAAGCTCATACTGACCATTAAAACGGCCCAGGCAAATTAGCCTCTTTCAAGAGAAATGTCCTTCTGTTCCTAGAGCAGAATGAACACATCCATGGCTCATTCAGGTGGTCTTTTACTTGTGCCACTTATGAGCCAGGTTAAGGGTTGTACGTGCAGCAGAGGGTGGTGCACAAGGCTTGACTACATTGACAGGAAACCCCACACCTACCTTATAGCTGCAGCAGCCCTGTAAACGCCACACTCTCTGGAGCTTGTCTGATTGTAGATCAGAGTATCACACCACACTGTAATCCACGTCAAAGCAAAAGGGTGGTCCTATGCTGATCCTGCGTTCTAAGACTTAGAACTGGCCACACAGGGAGGATTGCTCCTTTCCCCACCCTGCTTGCTTATGCATGCAAATATACATTGTCCCAGAGTATTGTACACTTATCCAGATATGTGCACAATTGAAAAATAAATAAAATAAAATTTAAAAAGCTCCAGAATGGAGCCCTGTCCACAGGAAGTCCCACTCCTACCTTCACACTGAAGCCAATCATTGGCCACCACATGGCCAATAATATGGGTTTTCCCCTGAAATGCGGAGCAAACCACGAATTTTTCAGACACAGAGTTTCCTGTAGAAACCTTAGTGAAGATGTGAATCATCAAAAATGTACTGTGGCAGCTGCGCCAAGAATATGGGTTTTTTTAAACCCATGTACACAAGTCCAAGGTGAAACCTTACTTCTCTGCTTCTGCCAATCAACCTCAGTTACATGTGTGCCTAAAAGTACAAACTTCTAAAAACTGGATTGAAAAACTCTGGCCCTCCATCTGTTTTTGGTTACAGCTCCCATATGCCCTTAGCATTGGCCATGTTGGCTGAGGCTTCTGGGAGTTGAAGTCTGAAACACCTTAAGCACCAACTGTTCCCTGCTTCTATCTCAAAACCTGTAATCACCTTCCCATAAATGGATCAGCAGTGGATACAAACATAAACCTATTCTGTTACAGGGAAGAGACTTGAACAAACCTCTTTAATTTTTTTTAATGCTTTCATATACTGTAAGTGAGAATATGCCACCGCTTCCTGTATAGCACAGCTAAACTTTTCACGCCTATTAAGGCAACAGTCTTATGCATGTGTATTATGATTACTAAGACCCTCTGGACTTCATGGGATTTACTTCTGAGTGAAGACATTTAGGCTTGGTCTCAAAGGAATCTTGTTTGCAAAACTGTACCATAACTATGGAATTGTTGTTGGTGGAAATTAGTTAACACAAAAGTGAAACTTTTGAAATCTGAAATCTTTCACAATAGTCAGGTTTTTAAAAAAATGCATTGTTAAGGAGTTGTACAATGTTATTCTTGCAAGCCCAGTGAGGCAGGGAGAGAAACACAATACAAGACTCTTTAGTCCTTCTCTCCATCCTTTACAGGTACATCTGGTGGGAACAAGGGAGAGGGCCTTCTCAGTGGCTGCCCTAAACTCTTGAACGCCCTCCCTAGAGAGGTTAGACTGGTTCCCCTCCCACCGCTATCCTTTCATAAGGCAGGTGAAAACCTTTTTATTACAGCAGGCCTTTGAGGACTGACCACTCAGAGGAAAAGGGCCTTTTATGGACTACGTTGTTAATATCTGTAGTTCTTCTTTCGAATGGTAACACTTTTCATTGCTTTTAATTTTATTGATAGTTATATTTCTAACTTTTGTATGACATAACTTTTTAAATCTGTATCTGTTCTAACTTCTATAAGCTGCCTTGAGTCCTGGACTAGGAAAAAGGCGAGGGACAACAACAACAACAATAATGGCGGACAAGCCCACACTATTAACATAAGTGTTTAAAATCCTGTATAGAAAATGGCAGTACTGTAACAGCTTTGACGCCTAGCTACATACAACCCACTAATTAAAATGTAGAAGGAGGTGAGAGAATATGGGAAACAAACAGAGCAATTACAATTTTTTTTTAAAATGTTTTTGCCAAGGACTACAATGGAAACAGAAGCCTGGGTTTCAGAAGCTTGTGAAAAGAACTGAGATGTGTAGGCCTAGATTGAAATGCAGGTCTCTTATTTATTCCCCAGGGAAACTTTTATTATATTGCTCTTTTCTTCAGGGGAAAAAAAAAAAAGAAGAAGAGTGGTGCTAATAAAAGATTGGCAGATGTATACAAGTTTTTCCAAGACCAGCATTCTAAAAAGAAGAAAGGAAGAAAGAAAGAGAGCGAGTAAGCGGAAGTCTTCCCAGAGGTCAGGAAAACACCCAACTGCATCCTCCCCTTCCTCAAATTGGCAACTGTTGTATGACAAACCACTTTTTGCCCAAGAACATGAGTCCAGTCCCGGGGGGTTTCTCCACTGTGATTGTACAATTCCTATTCATACTGTCATAAAATGCATTAAAAAACAACAACAACACCTGAGCTATTGTGAAAGGTTTTAGACTTCAAAAGTTTCACAAAGGTGTTACTTGATTTCCACCACCAATTCCATAGTTACCGTATTGTGCATTTTGTTTTGTTTTTTTGTTTTGTTTGCAAACAAGACCAGCCGGGGGTCTTCCAACTCCAAGCTTCCCACCCTACACCTGTTCATACTTGCACAGACAACATGTGAGATGCAAATAACCGTGCTGACTTCAAATGGCTGTCTCCTAAATGAGCGATTTGGCACTTAGGGATGGATGGCAGGCAAAAGCAGTTGGTTTAACGGATGGCGTAATTGTACTGTATTATTATTATTATTGGGTACTGTTGTTTTAAGTCTTGAGTTAAGCCTTTGACTTCACAAAAACAGTTTTGTTTAAGCAGGCCTTTGGCATATAACTGTGGCTTTAACAGAGTGTGTTTTTATGCTCTTTTTATGTTTTTAAATCTGTTTTTTATTGTGTATGTTCTATTGTTTTTAATTGCTTGTAATTAATTGCTTGTTTGTAAGCTGCCTTGGGACTCACTTTGGGAGAATCATAGAATTGCAGAGTTGGAAGAGACCACGAGGGCCATCCAGTCCAACCCCCTGCCATGCAGGAAATCACAATCAAAGCATCCCCGACAGATGGCAATCCAGCCTCTGTTTAAAGACCTCCAAGGAAGGAGATCCTACCATGCTCTGAGGGAGTGTGTTCCACTGCGAACAGCTCTTACTGTCAAAAAGTTCCTCCTCATGTTGAGGTGGAATCTCTGCTCCTGGAGCTTGCATGCATTGCTCCGTGTTCCAGTCTCTGGAGCAGCAGAAAACAAGCTTGCTCCATCCTCAACGTGACACCCCTTCAAATACTTACACAGGGCTATCATACCGCCTCTTAACAGTCTTTTTTCCAGGCTAAACATACCCAGCTCCCTAAGTCTCTCCTCATAAGGCATGGAGAATGGTAGCATAGAAGTGGCAATAATAATAATAATAATAATAACAATAATGCCTGACAAGCCAGGGCTGGTTTACAGAAGGCCCCCTCAGCTCCTGTAATCCCTGGCTCCGGCTTCACCTGCCGCCAATTCTTAGCCGGGCAAGGTGTGCAAGTCAAGCTGCCAAGTGCCAGCTCTCCTCCTCCACAGCCCTGCCTGGGAAAGCGCAGTCCCTCTTAAGCTGACTGGCAGGAGGGGAGACAAGCTGCGCCGCTTCGCAGGCCTCCCACCAGCTTTGCCTTCTAGCCTTCAACAAGGCAGCTCTAGAAGAAAAACACACACACACACACAGCCCCGCCTAACTGGACCTGCACTTCACCCCAGAAATGCCTTTTCTCGCCAAAGGAAAGGGAGCGGAGCAAACCAGGAGGGGGCAGCACTGACTGTCATTTATGTCTCCTGGCCAGTGCCGTCGTCGGGGGTAAGAGGTAGCCACTTCGTGTGGCCTCGGAAATCTCCCCCCCCCCCGCCCACTCCATCCACGGGACCTTCGAGATCCTCTGGCGTTCCTGAATACTCCGCCGCGGCTGCTTAACTCCCGCGGGAGGCTCAGCGGTGCCGCTCCAGAGTATTAGTGACCGGGGCAGCCTCAAGAAAAAGCCACGAGGGACCCGCCTGGCTGTCGTGGTTCAATGCGGGCGGGCGGAATATAAGTTGCCGGGTGTCGGCGCGGGGTACAGAGTAGTTGGCTGGCACAGTGGTTCTTAACCTGGGGTCTGTGGACCCCCAGGGGTCCGCGATGTCCTCACAGGGGGCCCTTGAAGGCTGCTCGGCCCACCTCCTCCCTGCAGAGAAGCGGCCACGCGACAGGAGCCGAGGCTAAGGTTGGATGGCTAGGCCTGCGCATTGCCATTCAACCCGCTCCAGCCACACAGACTTGCAGGAGGAAGCGGAAGAAAAGCCTTCCCTCCCCAACCCTGCTCCTCCAGATGTTTCGGACTCCATCTCCCCGAATTCCTGACGTTGGCCAAGCTGGCCGGGGCTTCTGGGAGTTGAAGTCCAAAACCTCTGGAGGACCAAAGTTTGGAAAGCCTGGGTTTAACGGATGGCGTTATTATTATTATGTCACCCGTAATTCTAGAATAATAATAATAATAATAATTGGGTACTGTTGTTGTAAGTCATGAGTTAAGCCTTTTGTGTGTGTGTGTGTGTGTGTGAGTCCCTGGCAAGAAAAGATATTGAAAGGTTTGACTTGGGCGCCTGCAAGAGTAGTCATGCCCGTTGGACGGAGGGGGTGGGCGCTGGGGCTCCTCTGCAGTCGGGGGAGGCGGCGAGGAGAAGAAGGGGAAGAGCCCGACGTCAGTGGCAACCCCCTCCTCCTCCTCCTCCTCGGCCCCCACCTCCGCGCCTGAGCTCGCCGCGCCGTCTGCCCGCCCGCCCGCCCGCCTCCCCCCCTCCAGGCGCCTCCTGCGCGGCTGTGGCGGCGGCGGCTCTACATAAACCCAGCCTCGCTCTCGCCCAGCAGCGCCGACGGGGAAGGGAAGGCCGGAAAGGCTGCCGGCGCGGACAAGCGGTCCGAGGGAGGCAGGAAGAGGAGGGGACGCGGAGCCCGGCCGGCGGAGCAGCCCCTCGGGGCAAGGGCGGAGGAAGGCGGGCTCCGTCGGGAGCATGGCCTTGGCGGACGGCGCTCGGGGGCTCCCCAACGGGGGCGGCGGCGGGCGGAGCGGGGGCGGCCCGCAGGCAGAGGCGGCGTCGGTGCCCGGCGTCGGGGCGTCGTCGGGCGAGGCTTTCCCGGAGATCGTGGAGCTGAACGTGGGCGGGCAGGTGTACGTGACCCGGCGGGGGACGGTGCTCTCGGTGCGGGGCTCTCGGCTGTGGCGCCTCTTCTCGCAGCAGGAGGCGGCCGCCCTGCCCCGCGACTCCAAGGGCCGCTTCTTCTTGGACCGCGACGGCTTCCTCTTCCGCTACGTGCTGGACTACCTGCGCGACCAGGAGCTGGTGCTGCCCGAGCGCTTCCCGGAGCGGAGCCGCCTCCAGAGGGAAGCCGAGTACTTCCAGCTGCCCGACCTGGTGCGACGCCTGGCGGCCGCGGGCACCCCCTCCGCCGCCCCCCCGACGGCCACGGCGCGCTTGGCCGGGCTCTTGCGGGACGCCTCGGTGTGCGCCGACGAGCCGCTAGAGGCCGAGGCGGCGGAGGGCGGCGGCGGCGGGGCGGCCTCCTCCTCCTCGCCCACCTCCGGCCGCAGCCCGTCGGGGGCGCCGCTCTTGGCTCCCTCGCTCTCGCTGGACGCCGGCGGCGGTGGCGTCGGGGTCTCCGGCCGCCGCTCGGGCTACATCACCATCGGCTACCGGGGCTCGTACACCATCGGGCGGGAGGCGCAGGCCGACGCCAAGTTCCGCCGGGTGGCCCGCATCACGGTGTGCGGCAAGACGGCGCTGGCCAAGGAGGTCTTCGGCGAGACGCTCAACGAGAGCCGCGACCCGGACCGGCCCCCCGAGCGCTACACGGCCCGCTACTATCTCAAGTTCAACTTCCTCGAGCAGGCCTTCGACCGGCTCAGCGAGGCCGGCTTCCGCATGGCCGCCTGCTCCTCCACCGGCACCTGCGCCTTCGCCCCCGAGCAGGGCGGGCCCGCCGACGACAAGATCTGGACCAGCTACACCGAGTACGTCTTCTGCCGGGAGTGAAGCCAGAGGGAGGGAGGGCTGCCCCCCACCCTGCCCCCCCCGCCCCCTCCACCATCAAGGCCAGGGCCGGCCCTTCTTCAGGGACCCCCTTCAGTTGGCCCCCTAACAACGGATAGGGGGGCAGCTTAGAGGAGAGAGTGAGAGCTCCACCGCTTGGATTTCTGCCTGTTTGAGGCGCAGGAGCCCAGGAACCGGGGTGCCAACTTTAGCACTCTTTGAAGAACAAGGTAGATGGGAAATGGCCATGACAGGGGTTCCCTCCTGGGTTCCTTGGATCACATTACACTGTTATATATAGCGGTATGATTCCACTTTAACTCCTCTGGTGGCATTCTTGGGTTTGTAGTGTTGTGAGGCCCAAGAGCTTGCTGGATGTGAGTTCTAAATGCCCCCCCCCAAACTGCAAATCCCAGGATTCCACAGGAGGCAGCCATAGAGGTTAAAGTGGAAGAATAGCGCTATAACAGTGTAGTGTGATAATCTGTAAGTCCCTTTCATGCTTCAGGGGTATAGCAGTTTTGTACCTCTTTAACTGCTATGGCTGCCTCTTATGGAGTCCTGGGATTTATGGTTTTGTGAGGTTATTTAGAATTCTCTGCCCGAGAGGTCTAGTGCCTCACCAAACTGTAAGTCCCACAATTCTATAGGATGCAGCCCCAGCAGTTCAAGTGCTGTAGTCATCTAGTTTGAAAAGGACATCAGGAGGTACAGAGCCTGCCCTCACCACCCAGTAGACTTGGCAGTCCTCCTGTTGTTCCATTTCACCACTCTTGGCCTGTGGTTATCCCTTCCTTGCCGTGTGTGATGGCTCATCTGTCCTTTCCTTGTATCCAAAGAATGCCTTCTATATTTGGGTTCCTTCCTGAAAAGGACACTCCTTTATCTCACACCACCCCAGGGTGTAATGAATCTCCCTGTTTTGAAGAGTTCCTCCACCCATCCCATCCCAAAGCCAGAGATTCTCACTTTCACATGGCTGTGGAGCAGTGGTTCTCAGCCTTTGGTCCTCCAGATATTTTGGACTTCAGCTCCCAGAATCTGTCATCTTTGGCCCTGCTGGCAAAGGCTTCTGGGAGCTGAAGTGTGAAACATCTGGAGGATGAGAGGTTGAAAAAACCTTTGCCTAGAGTTGCTTGTTTGGTCATTGGTATTTTGGCCACTCTTTGCCCAGTATCCTCTTGCAAGCCCATGATTTTGCATATTAAATCTTCCCCTCCATCAGCTCTTGCAGAATACAGTGACTCCAATTTCCACACAGGAGACACTTCTAGAGATAAACACATATTTCATTCCATATTTTCAGTGCCGTCCACAGCCTATATGAGCCCCTTTCTGACATGCTTGTTTCTTTCTCTTGAAGGCTGCTTGGATTGTCCTGGGGAATAGACTCTGTCCTGTGAGTCACAGTGATGGTATCCAGCAGGGATGAGAAATGTGTGGCCCCCCCAGATGTTTTTTTATTGTAGCTCCTACAACCCCACACTCTTAGCTATGATGGCTTGGACTAATGGGAGTTGAAGGCATGACCAAAACAATCATCTGAAGGGCTACAGTTTCCCACCACTGGTTGGAAAATGGAAGCTGGGTGTGTGTGCACTTAAAATGTTGGACTGTTCGCTGCCATCAGCTCCAGTCAGTGATGATGGGGATTGTAGTCCAGCACCATCTGTAGCTCATAGGATCCTTACCTTTTCTGTAAAGGGTCTCTTCCTTATCAGGAACCTCCACGCCTGCTTCCACCAGTACCATATTTCTGCATAATGGTGTGAGTGGTCTATCCCCGTCATCCCAGAAAGTCTTGCCTTTTTCGGAGGAGACAAAAGCATCTTGGGGTTCACAGTATAGGTTTGGGGAGAGAGGTTTCTTTCTGGTATTTCCTAGGCTTGCTCCTGAATTTGGATGGGATTGATGTAATGGAGCACTTGTCTGCAACAAGGTCATTTTGTCAGGATACCCCCCCCCACACACACAGTTTGGGAAAAATGGGAGGCCGTGTTTTAGGGGGAAATCTTACCTACCATTTTATTCACTCTCCCTTCTCTACCGTTTTACAAAGCCCTCCCTCTCTTTTAAATCTCTTAAACAGCATGGACTTAAGGGGGGTGGGTCAGAGAAGCTGATGTCAAAGGACAGCCATCAGAGCAAGTGCTTTTGGATTTTTAAAGCCACTTGAACTATTGGACCCTTCTTACAGGAGCAGAGCTCTTCAAAATCTCCAAGCGGCAGTACTTTGGAAATGGAGAGTGCTTGTCAACTGAGTTCTCATGGAATATGAAAATGAAGAAGAATTCTTAACAAAAATACCCATATTAGCGATACTTATGTGTGTTTATAATATATACATATATATTTTTAAAAAAATCAATTGCACATTGTTTATCCTGAAAATAGATTTGCCAGGTTTGCTAAAGGTGGAGGTAAGATGTTTGCTTCCTCAGACAATAACCATTCATGTGTTATTTGTATAACAGCGTGTCTGTGTTGAAAGGGGACTGGTTGTGTGTGTGTGTGTGTGTGTGTATTGTTAGCCCTTTCTCCAAAGTTGTGTTGCCCTGCTATTGTTGTCAATATAACATCTGCAATGGAGTGCCCCCTGTATTTGTGAAGAGTTTGGAAAAGTCACATTTAGGCACTGCAGCTCCCAGAATTCCCAAAGATCCTGGCCACAAGTCATGCTGGCTGGGAGGATTCTGGGAGTAGTGTACTTTCTTTGTACTCTCTCTGTGGTGGTTTCTTGTGTGATTCAGAATTCTGCTCATAGAAGATTCATGCAAGGTTCACTTAAAGTACTTGAGGTGCTCCTACTTCACATGTTATGAAGAATGCAGTTACGGCCACTTTGGCAGGACAGCTTGGGGCTCTGCTTCCCTTTCTACTGAAGGCATCCTCTTCACACAAGTAAGGCATGAATAGGCCAGTGGCAATCTTGGATTCTGAGTAATATTGCAGAGGGACAGATCTCATTAGTGTTGCCTGAAACTGTTTAATGTTTCCTGGTTTGGTGTCCTCAAGGCTAACTCTAATGCTTGTTTGAAGAATCTGTTGTCAGTCCCCCTCTCCCTCTTAGGTTTTTTTTTTAAAGTACCCCTTCACATTCACGGGGGTGAGGTTCCACAGACCTCCACGAATGTGAAAATTCCGCAAATAACAATTGCCCTCTCCCTCCCCCGCCAAAGCGACCACAGGGCCTCCGGAGGCCCCATAGTCACTTCCCCCCACCTCCCCTCCCTCCCAAGGCCTTCATGGGGCCTCCGGAGGCCCTCCGGAGGCCCCGTGATTGCCTCCCCAGCCCTCCCCCTCCCTCCCAAGGCCTTCACGGGGCCTCCGGAGACCCGTGATCGCCTCCCCAGCCCTCCCCCCTCCCTCCCAAGGCCTTCATGGGGCCTCTGGAGAGTCTCCGGAGGCCCCATGGTCGCCTCCCCAGCCCTCCCCCTCCCTCCCAAGGCCTTCACAGGGCCTCCGGAGGCCCCGTGTTGCTGCTTTTGGGAGGGCGGGGGGGGCCCTCCCAAAACCACAGATATTCAAAACCGCGAATGCGGAGGGGCAACTCTAATGGTTTTCAACTTGTTGGCTAGGCCATGCTGCTAAATAAGAAGTCTTGGACTTTCTTAGTGGAGCTTTGCCTTACTCTCTAAAGACGCAAAAGCAAATTTAGCTCTGTTACAGCATGCACTATTCCTGTTTACTATAGGAACAGTGCAGAGATTTGAGTTCTTGCATATTTACGAAATTTGGCTGATAACCTTCTTATCTTCGAAGATATCACAGTACAAAAGCACAAAGTTTTATTATTATTTTTCCCCTCTGGGTGAAGGGACTGACATTTAATTTTTCCCACTGAGCAATTGAAGGTCTCAATAAAGCAGCACTCTGTTCCTCTTGGCTAAAAGATCCATTGCTAGTTCCCAAGGGTTCCTTTTCACACAGTTCAGTTGTTCAATTAGTTTTAGAATGGCATACATTAAAACATGCTATTTTATGTATTCAGAGTTAGTTCCTTAGAAGCTACATCTTGATTTTGAGCTTCAGAATTATGGACGTTTGTATTCTAACCAAAGAATGTCTTTATTGCATTTTTAATTTTAATCACAAACACACTCCACATGCTGCCAACCTATTTCTTCAAAGAATGGAGTTTTATTATTTGAGTAGAACAGACCAGCATTTGCCTGTTTGGATTGTTAAGAACAAGTGAGGGTTTATGTGTATTGGTAAACACTGATTTAACACAGTGGTTTGGTACTACAGCAGGATTCCCATATCCGCTGATACATTATCCACTGATTCAGTTATCTGTGGGACACAAAACAGCCCATCTACCATAGAGTCTTCCTAGAAAATGCCTAGAGAGGCATCCTCGAGATGTTTTCTAGGTCCTCCAAGGCAACTCTATGGTATTTTAAATGGAAAGTCCCATTATTTTCAATGGTGTTCGCTGTTATCCACTGTTTTCAGTATCCACCCCCCCCCCAGAACCAGTCCCCTGCAGATATAGGGGTCCTACTGTACTTGTGTGAGCAGAAAGGAACCTGAGCAAAGCGTCAGGTTTATGAGCTTCCCTCTTCCCCCCAGTGATTGGGAGGAGGAATAAACCAGGATCCAGTTTCATTTTATTTGATTCCTGGCTTGTGGTCATGTGCAAACAGGGAATTACATGTTAAAATAACCTGGTTCATTGCTAAACAAGCCAACTCCACATCTGGATTTGTTTAGGTGGATTTTTTTTTTTACACAAACAAATGCATGTTAAATTGTGCTTTTCAGGAGTCAGGCAAAGAGAAACTGAACCATGGTTTATATCTTCCTCATGGTTTAGTTTTTCCTCCGGCTGTGCAGGAGGTGGAGAGGGGTGCTGGGGAGTATTCAAGCCCAGCGATTTGTGTGGGCCCCATTCTCCTTTTGCATGTAGCCTTCATCTGTAGTTTAGCACAGAGGTGGGCAAGCTCCACCTCTGTACATGTTGCTGAACTGCAGATTCCATCAGCCCTTGCCAGCATGGCCAGTGTTGAGAAATGCTGGGTGCTTCACTTGGCCTAACCTGGTTTAGCATCGCATGTGAACACAAAAAAAAAGAGAGTTCCTTTTTATAGCTGAATATGTGGTTGCCATATATTTCTTCCTCAGGCTGTGCAGAAGGAGGTCAGATTGTTATCTGACTTTCTTCTGAAGCTTTATAACAATCAAGTTAATTCGGATCTTGAAATATCATGCATCCGTAGAAGAGCATGCAATATTTTTGCTCTGTGAGAGTTAATTTTGAAGTGACATATTATTTCCCTTCCCCAAAAGACGCATGAGAGGAAGAGAGTGAAAAAAAGAAGAGAGTGTGAGAGAGAATGTGCTTTCAGATAAGGACAAGCAATAAGCTAGCATTGGAAAGCCAGGATTCCTGAAGAAAGATTGTACCCAGGTTGTCCTATGCCTTATTCTATAATGATTCCATTTGTGCATATTTTAGCTATACTGCAAGTCTGTTGATAGCAATTCAATATTTAAAATGTCTTTCCTAAGAGTCATTTAGTCTTTTTCTAGTTTTTGTTGAGTAACACTCTCTGAAGTATGTTTTCTAAAATTTTGTATACAATCCAGTTTCCAGTAAGTGCTTAACTTAGATTTATGTTGGTTTTTCTTCCCCTTTTCTTTTTCTAATTGAATCTTGTACTGTAGCTTACTAAGCCTGTCGTAAGAGTTATGAATGGAGGTGGTTTAAAATTGAATTTGTGACTTATTGTGTACATAAAGTGTATAAACATTTTACACGGATCATTTAGTTTTTTATTCATTTACTAGTGCTATACAAATTTTCATATGCTGTACCTGGACATGCAGAATTCTTTCATATTAATCTGTGTTCCTGTACCTCTTTATACAGAGGAAGGCCTGAGTACAAACATTGGCAAAATTGTAGAGGTATATTTGTCTACACTTATTTGCTTGAATGTGAATTAACAGCTAAATTTCTGATGGTTAAAATGCAACCCTCAAATGAAGGCTCGTGTATTTTGATTAGTGAATGTTTATTTGCTAGCAGGCTTACCCTAAAGCTCCCATTATTTTTTAAATAAGAATAGGTACAATAAAATGAAGAAACTATTAATTTTGTAGTGGCTGTGTTCTGTGTTAACTCAAGTTGCATTGTGGGTTATTGGCTTTTCATGAGCAGCTGAATTAATAAGAAAAGACAGTCAGGTATTTTAGCCAGACATTCACAACAGCTCCTTAACCAACTCACCTGGTTGGTGTATGAAAGAGCAGGTCTGAGTGGTCGTTTAAGGTGTCAACATTATGCAGGCTTACGTATTGCTTTATTTATTTAATTATTATCATGATCATTATATTTATTTATATCCTGCCTAGTTTCTCCCAGTATAGGGCTCAAGGCAGCTAACAGTGAGTGTAAAAACAGTACGCAAACATTAAAAATATAAATATGAGATTTAAAAAACACATTAAACCATTTAAAGCGTTAAAACATTTTAAAATATTAAAATACAATAAAACTATATACACCTTAACATCCAAACTGCACTGCACATACACACCCATCCCCCATCAGATTTAAAGTATTTTTATCCTGTTTTTCAACAACATCTTGCAGAACAACTTACAAAAATTAGTGATTATTCCCTACCCTCAGGCTTACCATTTAAAAGACACAATTGGGAGGTGTGAGGAAAATGATGATGGTGGCTGATTCAGATGTTTGGCCTGGATCTGATTGTGCTTGGGAGCCCTTTCACATGACACAATTATAGTGTGATGATCCTACATTAACTGCCATGGCTTCATCCTGCAGTTTGTAATTTGGTGAATACCCAAAGGAGCTTTCTGGCTGAAAATTCTAAAGGGCCCTCTCTAAACTGCAAACCCCAGGCTTTCATAGGATGATGCCATGACAGTTAAAGTAGAATCATAGTGCTATAACTGTGTGGTGTGAAAGGGTGCCTAGTTTATACTGCATCTCTCTTCCACTTCTCCTTAGTGTATTCTTTGCTGGCTCGTTCCTCTTTTTCTTAATGAGTATGCCTGCCATCTTCCTGTAGCAAGAATTCCATAGTTCCTTAAATGCCCTTTGGGTGGCATTTATTGGAGGGAGGGGCCACTGCTGAGAACAGGATGGTAGCAGCAGCTCACCAAGGTTGTAGTGCTTCTTATAGTATTGTAATGGCATTGGTTATTTATATACCACTTAACAGTGCCAAAGCTAATTGCCCCCAACAAGCTGGGTGCTCATTTTGACTCATAACTCATAATCTTGTGGCTTGCAGTACTGGCATTTAACCACTGTGCCACGAGGGCTCCCCATCTTCTTAGGGCAGGATGATTAGAGATGCTGACCTACAGAAGGATGGAAGGCTCAGTCAACCTTGGAGCCCTCTGGGATCGAATTCATAACTCATAACCTTGTGGCTTGCAGTTCTGGCATTTAACCACTGCACTACCAGGGCTCCCCATCTTCTTAGGCCAGGATGATTAGAGATGCCCAAGATGGGGCCACTTGGACCTATATGGATGCAGTATAACCCTTTTCTGGCAGAGTAGCACCACAGTACGCTAAAGCCTTTTGAAGTACTGTAAAATGAACTGGGTTCCAAGTAAACATGTTCAGGACTGAGATGCTAGGCAGACTATCATTACTGTGCCGAATGTACGCACAGGACTGTTGACTCAGAGGGCTGAAGCCAGACTTAGTTATGCTTAGGGTAAATTCATTGAAATCAGTGGGGTGCATATTAGGGATATAAATCTTTGTTTATTCCATTCTTGCAGGCAAAAATGAACAATTTCAAACATGTTCTCCCTGCTGGATGAGTGTATAAGAATTTTCATGCATTTTTAACACTTTGGGACTTTCTGAAGCATTTCCAAAAAAGTGGTTGGCATTCCATTGGTGAACTATTGGTGACCTATGATGGTGTGAGTTGGACTTACATCCTCACTATTCACTTTTTTGGTCTTTGGGAGGCTGGAATTCTGCATTGACTGTGCCTTGACCAAAATCCACCCAACCCCACCTTTCTTCAGCAGCAGCCTCCCCACCTAAAAATCCTGCTATTTCCTGGTTGGTGAAGAGTGGAGGGAGCAGCTAGCAAGCATCCAGTTGCATTTCTGTAACTGGATGCAAAGCAGTGATATCTGTAGGGACCTCTGCAGGTTTCTCTGGATGCCTGTCACTGCATCCAGCTGTAGGAAAATAGCTGGATGCTTGTCTGATGCTCCTCCTGTCCTCCCACTGCAGTCTGAAGTGGGGTAGTTCAGGTATAATTTTACTATGTGAGCTGTTATGTCTTTAGACTAAATTTTTTTCCCCCAACCCAGGTCTGCCACACCTAAAAAGTCTAACAAATGTATTGTGGTACAAGCCTTTGTCTATGAAGGTTTCTTCATAAGAAGAATGACATACAGTAAGACCCCCCCTCCCCCCCGTATCCACTGATTCAGTTATCCACGGGACACAAAACAGCACACCTACCATAGAGTCTTCCTAGAAAATGTGTCCTCTCTAGCTATTTTCTAAGTCCTCCAAAGCAACTCTATTTTAAACCAAAAGTCCCATTATTTTCAATGGTGTTCACTATTATCCATGGTTTTCGGTATCCACAGGGCCCCCCAGAACCAATCCCCAGCGGATACGGAGGTCCTACTGTATTAGGGTTCTGTATATGAAATGTTAGTGCTTGTGCAACCTACTGTTTTTCTAATTTAATTTTATGATGGTATGAAGTTAACAACTGGAGAGAAGGGTTAAAAGCCTGGCACTTGGAAAGTCATGTTACAATGCCCTGTCATTGTCCTACATGTGCTTGACAGACTTAAAAGCTGTGGATGAGTGCGTGTATATAAGAGAACACTATAGGATTGACAAAACCTCAACTAAGCTAAGTTTCTGTTCAATAGGAATTTATTAAACTCACAGTTATATGTTGAAAGCCACAGGAAGGTACATAAGTGAACAGAATCATTTTCTTTTCCTTAACAAAGTAGTCTACTTGGTTCTCAGGATGATTTTATTTCCCTTTAGGAATTCTTTAAAAAGAAAGGGGAAAAAACAGGGAGGAAAAAAAAGACATTTACCATTATGTGGAAGCTTTCACCAGTGGTATGCTGAGCTGGTAGGAAACTATTGCAGAGTCCTCTGTGCGATGCATTATAATGGAGTGACAGATTTTGTTCTAATTTATGGAAGATTACTCATTAATTGCAAGTCAAATTTGGGTTTTTTCCTAGTAGAGCAAAGCATTTGCAATAGATTTCCTTGCTAGTCTGTTAGATAATAATGAAGCTTCCCCCCCCCCGAAAAGCATTTGATAAATTTAATATGATAGCGTTGAGTTTTGTTGCTTGACAGCATTTGAAAATCTACTGTAATACTGGTGAGAAAAATCAATGTATTCAGTCTATGATGTCTATGACGTCTTTTTCTGAAAGGTAAGAAAGGCATTTTATGACAGCACAAATATTCTTTAGATAGACTCTTTGTATTTATGCAAAATGCTGCATAAATTGAAATATAATACTTTGCTTAATGGGACTGACAAATCTAGAGGCAAGGAAAGATCTTACATCTTTTATGGGTGATCAGAATTATGCAAACTGCAGGCTAGCTATAATGGAAGAAACACCTGGCAGAAATGTCCCTTCTGTTTGTGCAATTCATAAAGGGACATTAGTCTTTTCTGTGTCTGCAGCAACCTTGGCAGTGGTATATGCAGACTGATCTGTATAGACCAGGGATGAGCCAAAACACTGATTGCTTTATGGAACAGACAGCAAACCCTCCAGCTGTCCTGATTTTATAGGGACTGTTCTGATTAATTCTTTGTTGTCCCACTGCTTTTAAAATATCCCATCTTTTCTTTCCTACCACTTTCCCCCTTTGTTCTCAGCTTACTTCAGTTGCTGCAAACTGGGTTCAAAGTGAAAAACTAAGAAAACAAATATTTGAGAGGTAGATATAATAATTTTTATGCCAGGGTGGTGGTGGTGGTTCCTGAGACCTGAAAATTATTTCATGGATTCCTCCAGTGTAAAAAAGGTGAGAAAAGCTGTATAAAACAATGAGTAAATTAAAAGGAGACAAATTAAAACTAGTTAAAACATTTTAAAACAATTCCAAACCATGTAGATGTTTGGATCTGTATAAAACCAGTTACATACTGACCAATGGCCCTTCTTTCTTGCTCTCACATTGTCAAAGTGTTGCTTCCTCTAGCATAGGGTGCGTCTATACGATCATAAAAAAATCCGTTTGGGGGGTAAAAAATACGAATAGGCTGTCATTCGTATGCATACGAACCGCCCACACGATTTTTACCCCCCTAAACTCCGTATGACTCCCTTTTCTTCTAAGAAGCAGGCATCACTAATAGAAACAAAAGCACCTGCCCATCCACATTGAAAGCAATGCTTCCTACCCTCACTCTGAATTGGCTTTTCAATAACAACATAGTCAGTTCTGACTGGTTACTTATGAGGCCAATTCACAGGCAGGGTAGGAAGCATTCTACTGTTTCTGAAAAGCTTTGGGGACATTGTCATGTCATAGGTATGAGGTGCTGGAACCATTGGCTTACAGCACGGCCTAGGAGATAATGCCATGAAAGAATAGGACCACTAAAATGAAGCAGTAACAGGAAAGGCAAGGAAGGACCTAAGCTACCAGTAACCATGAACAAATCTGGGAGGGGACTTTGGAGTGTCACCCCCCGCCCCATGGCATTTTGTACTGAAAATGCTTGACTAAGAACATTTATGCTAGCTCCAATAAATACTAAGATGAGAATATATTCATTATGTATTCATTGTATCCAACAGTCCAATTTACAGTTACAGTAAGCTGCAGCAATCACTTTTGTGTGAGGCTGTCTGCTGTTACAGTCCAAATCTTCTCTGTTAATTTGGCTCATTAACTGAGAAAGGAGAAGCTATATATGGCAGCAGATCAATGAGGCATTTCCTTTACACAAGCAAGCTGTCCCTGACTGGGGAAACACAGCAGTGTGCTAAGGCCACTGTCTTTGTTTGTCTATTCTGACGCATAGAATATGCATGCCTCTACCCATTCAGGCCTGCTGGAGGAACACAGCAAGGTGTTCTGGCTGCTGCATGGAATGAGGAGGTACTTCCTTTTATCACCTGGCAGAAGCAAGTAATCTTCCATAAAAGAATGGGACACCCCCCCCCAATAGATGTTAGGAGGGGATGTGACAAGAGCAGGGATAGACTCTTCTTGAAGCCTACCTTAAAGGCCAACATGATCTGCTATCTGACCATGATAAAGCATTCTTGGTTCCCACAACCATGACTTTCCCCATAGGCTAAGTAAACGGACACACATGGGGCAAGAGGGGAACATGGGGTGGGGAAGAGTGGGACTCTGGAAGCCAGATAGGGTGGATTCTAGCTCACAACGTGGAAGCCGCTGGGGGAAAAGGGTGAATAGATCAAGAGGAAATAGTGGAAGAGGGTGTGGTTTCCCCTCAGAGATTGCCTGAGAAGAGGGTCCTTCCAAAGAGGTTGATTGTGCTGAAGACCCAGAAGCTCTACCCAACCTCCCACCCACTGACTCTCTGGGCTTGAAGGCAGCTGCACGTAGGAAAGGAAGAAAGGCTTTGAAACTTGTGCAGGAGAGGTGGGGGAAGACTCATCATAGGACCGCTGCTTGGAGCGACAGCCATATGAAGACCTCTTGGCATGATCTATTGCTGCAGCTGGGCTGACCATTATTTCTCTGTTGAGAGACAGCTGAGGTAACAACAACATGGCCACATGAATGCAGAGGGAGCTGGGCTGTAGCACAGAATGTCAGCCTGGATGCAGTTGTATGAAGGCTCAGATGACTGCCTCTACCGCATGCCCTGAAAGAACAAAGGGGGGTGTCTGTGGAGTAGCTTTCCCCTTTCTGCTCCCACTGACATGCTCCTGCCACCAAAACCCATGGCAGAAACACTTCCCTGTCATCCATGTCCAGCTAGGCTAGGGAAAGGATCCCTGTGCCCAGAGCCTTTAACAGTGCTGGCTGCACACACCACAGGGAACTGATGCCACTGTGGGCATTCATAGAGGGTGCGGCCATGGCATGTCTCAGCAGTCAGGGTCACGGCTAGTCCACGGGGCCCCACTATGGGTGGGTGAACCCCTCTTCAGGCTTTTTAAAAAGAAGTTTTAATTATTTTATTTTAATAAAGTTTTTATCAATAAAACCAAGCTTAAGTAGTCAATAGTTTGTTACAGAACTCTTTCTATAACTGCAATAACATAAATAAATCAAAAACAAAATATAACAAATAATCAGAGAAGGGATAAAGATTTGGACTTGTTATGAAATCATAGTACTTCAGTCCATACATATGGAATCAAAGGGAGGGGACAGAAAAGACACCGTTCCACATTGTGCCGTGATGTGCTGGAGGCAGTGCTGCAGATTCAGTTTTGGAAAGATAATGTGACTATAGGAAACCAGCATTTGATGAAGGTTTCAGATACCCGCATAGTAGCGGAAAGTTTGTCCATGAACCAAATGTCCCAGAATTTATCCCACCAAGCATTCATGTTAGGCATTTCTTTTTTCCAGTTTTTAGCGATCACTATTTGGGAGATAGTGAGTAGGAAAATGATTTTTTTTTTATGCTTTAAGCTTTTTGTTAGAGTTGGTGAACAAAGACAGCAACAACAATTCTGGAGACGGATTTATGACCTGACTAATAATTTTGCTAGCAATGTCCAGCGTAGAGTTCCAAAGCCTCCAAACACTTGGGCATTCCAGCCACATGTGTACATACGTGCCTAATTGGGTACATCCCCTCTAGCACACAGGAGAAGCGGTTTTAGTCATCCTGGTCAGTTGTATTGGTGTGAGATACCACTTAGAAAGCAACTTCAACAATGTTTCCTTCAGGGTGATTGAGTGGAGTTTAAAAGTTGATGATGCCCAGAGTTTTAGCCAATTCGTTTCATGAACGGAAACATTGAGTTTGCTTTCCCAAGTTGCTTTATAAGATACATTACTCCTGAAAGTGTTGTCTATTAACCATCTGTATATCTGAGCCACCTGGCCTCTACCTGGTGCGGTGGGTGACACACAGCTGTGTTCAAATATCGTAGGAGAGCCCACAGGCTACTAGTCTAGTTAAGAATGTACAGATCTGACACATTTGAAACCAATTGGGAACATATGGGGATAGGTCCTGGAGAAGCTCATTCACATTTTTTTTGGCTTAGCATGGATAAAAAGGTCTTGCAAAGCATATAAACCATGTGCCTCCCATCTCAAGAACTGGTTTAATTTATCAGGGTCAAAAAAAGAGGGATGCAGGACAAATGGTTAAATGGCTGATGGGGGAGGCGCGAGGATATGTATCCACTAATGCCAAATTAAAAGGGACATACATAAAAATGGGTAGTCAAGGCTATTCACCTGTTGGGTGGTGGTTTTGGAAAAGAAATATCAAAGGGCCAATGGGTGCTGTAAGTCCAATTCAAGCATAACCCACCCTGCTATTAAGCTTCTTTGGAGGAGAGGGATAATTTGAGAGAGTTGGAAAGATGCAAAATAAATCTCCAAATCAGGAACACCAAGATCTCCACATGTGGGATTGGCGTGCCTAACTCACTGTGGGAATCAGGGTCACTTCCCATCACATATATATTCAGAGAGGAGTGTTTTCCACATCTTAAAATAGAAAGGTGGGAGAGAGAGGGGAATAGTTTGAAACAAGAAAAGTAAGCGAGGAAGGGCAAACATTTTAGTCAGCGCTATTCTGCTTAGTAAAGATAGTAAAAAAGTCTTCTAGAGTTTGAGGTGAGTTCTAGTCACCGCGTCAGGGGTCTATAGTTCCGTGGAATCAGCTGCTTAAGGTCTTTTGTAATTAAGACTACAAGGTACTTAAAACTGGAGGGGTGTAGACTAAAGTTGAGTAGCTTTTTGCCATTTCAATTGGGAAGACAGTAGGACATTAAGGCAAAACAGCACTGACTTAGCCAGATTGACCCTGAAACCCACATAGCTGTTGAAACCCTTTAGAAGCTGCTGCAGTGCTGGAAACGACCTGTCAAAATCCCTCAGGTACAGCAGCACATTGTCTGCATATAGAGAGAGGTTGTGTTCTGTTCCATAAATTAAAGGACCCTTAACATCAGGACTCTGTCTAATTAGCTCAGCAAGGGGCTCAATAGCCAACACAAATAAGATGGGGGATAGAGGGCACCCCTGCTTAGTTCCCCGCTGCAGAGAGATAGGCACGGAGTCCATCTTGTTAACATGGATTACGGCACTAGAACCTGAATATGTTCCCTGTAAATAGTCAATGAACTTATGTCCAAACCCCATTCCAGTCAGGATATCAAACAAAAAGGACCAATCTAATTGACCAAAGGTCTTAAGAGCGTCTAGAGAGACCAAAAAGGTCGGTTGGAGGGAGAGTTTACTGTGGTGAATGATATTTAGTGTTCTCCTAAGCGCATCGACCATTTTGCAGCCAGGAACAAATCCCACTTGGTCCGGATTTATATTTGAGGAAATAAATGAGTTAACCCTATTTACCATAATGGCAGACATAATTTTAAAATCCTGATTTATCAGTGATATTGGCCTAAATGCCGATGTAGTGGGGCTAATGTGTGTGGCTTTGGGGATGGGTATGATTCAAGAGTGTCTCCATGAATCTGGGGGAAGAAAGCTATTCAAGACTTCATTATACAAGGCAACCATATTGGGGGGGGGTTAGGTCTTCTTTGAAGGTCTTGTAAAATTCTGAATTAAAGCCATCTGGACCTGGGGCTTTTCCAGGACACAATTTGTGCAGGACTTGATGGACTTCCTCCGGAGTAATCTGATTATTGAGGATTGATGCATGTTCGGGGGTGGGGGGGGTCAATTGTTTCAGAGGCAGGGACTTTATGAATGCAGATCTGTCAGGTATGGGTCAGGCTGCAGAATATAAGTCAGCATTGACAGACTTGAACTCTCCCAAAATGTTTTTTAAGACAGATGTTACCTTACCGTTTTTAGCAGTAATGCTAGTAATTAATTTTTTTCAGCTCTTTTCTTAACTAATCTAGCCAGCAGTTTGGAATTTTTGTTATTATGCTCATAATAATATGCCTTGGTAAACTGGAGGGCCATTTGGATTTGTGAGGTGTCTGATTCCTGAAGTCTGGACCTCTTCTTATTGAGTAAGAAGAGGTCTGTGTCTTTCTGTGACCTTCGGTGAATTTTGGATAATTTGTCAATTGTGAGTAACAATGAGGTCCTTTTGGCAGATCTGAGTTTTTCCTGTTTTTCTCCCTCCTGTATAAAGAGACCGCGAAGCACTGCTTTCATACTGTCCCATAACAGAGCCTCAGAAGTAGTTTGCAATCTGTTTTCCTCATAGAATAATTTCAGGTTCTTTAGAATTTTAGCTCTAAATTGGCCATCTAGTAATAGTCTAGGACTGAACCTCCAGATTCTATTAGGGTAAGCATCTGGATCTAATGTCCATGTCAAGAGAATAGGGGCATGGTCGGAATGGAGGTTGTTTTCAATAGAGACATCTGTAATCTGGGACAGTACTGACTTATTTATAAAAAAGTGATCTATTCTAGAATAGGACCGGTGGACTGAGGAGAAGAAAGTGTAAAGTCTCTCCATCAGACTGAGTATTTGCCAAGGCTCAATCAGTCCTAGAAGTGCCAGAGATGTTTCTGGAATTAGGGGCGGCAGAGAAGAGTTTTTATTAATTCTAGGGGACCTGTCCAGGACAGGCTCCAGAATCGCATTGGAATCTCCAACAATAATTATTATGCCTTTTGCAAAAAGGGCTAACTTGTGAAAAAAGGATTCTAGGAAGTCTCTTTGGTGGACATTCGATGTATAATATGTAGCCAGGGTGACCAAGCAGTTGCAAAGCAAACCTTGTACCATTATGTATCTACCTTTCCTGTCTCTTTTTAAGTCATAGAGTTGGAAAGGAGTACCTTTATCCAGTATAATTGCCACCTGTCGCGACTTGCCCGAGCCACTGGCCACAAATTGGTTTCCAAATTTGGAAGTGGGGAGTACTGGTTTTTCAGTTCTATTGTGCGTTTCTTGGAGAAATAGAACATTGGGTTTATGGGGACAGATCTCTCTCAGGATCTTTTGACATATTAGTGTTGATCCAAGCCCTCTAACATTAAAAGATAAGAACTGGACTTCACTCATGGCAGGTCGTGAGAGGAGAGGCTAACTGTGCCATTTCCAGCAACATTAGGCTATCAAACTTCCACATTAGAGAACACCAAGTGTGGGTATTAGATTTTCCATAGTGCAAAGGTATGCACAAACAAAGTATTGCATATTCCTTCTCAAAATAGAACAAGAAAAAACAAACATAATTCAACAATAAACATCAAGATAACCAGAAGGAGGAAGGGCATCTGGGCAATAACCTCCCGATCGGAATCCAGGGTCATTCCGATCCTCTTCGGAGTGCCCATCTGGGCTATGGGGTCATGGTGTATGTTCAGACTACAACATCTGTCCTCACGAAAAAGCAAGTAAGATATGCTGTGAAAAGAAGTAAGGAGAAGTATGAACTGGTCAAAATGCATCTGATCAGCTAATAGCTCCAGAAGAAATTTGTGTGAAGTTCACCTCTACCGTGGCAGCAGGTCATTCAGCCAAGCTATACAGAGAGTCACTGGTAGTTAAGAGTTAGCAGCCGATGGTTTACAGGATTTGCAACATTTTAGCCGACAGCAAGGCAGGGAGGAATAATTTCCAACTGAAAAGCTGCTGAGAATCAGCAATGGGTGGGTCCCCTGTCGTTTGAAAGAAGACAAAAAGAAAGTGACAATATGGCTGCCATTCTTCTGAGGGGGAGAGGAATAAAGCTGGTAACAGTCTCGTGGACATAACTTTCAGGGGGTTTTAAGCTCCTTCTGATTGGCTTTTCTCCCATTTTCGTTGGGCAGCCATCCAGTCCAATGAAGCTTGTCCAGGTAGTTCTCTTCTGATCTCTGATATCAGGGTGTTAGGAACCTGGACATCTAGGGCTAGCAACACATCCAGAAGCTGGAGTTTAGTCATTGCAGACATGATGATAGTGCCCTTTGTGATCATGATATGAAACGGAAACCCCCAGTGATATTTGATGCCTGCTTCTGTCAGGTGAGAAGTTAGAGGTTTAAGGTCTTTTGTCAGGTGAGACATCTTGATCTATTGATACAGGGAGGCCATTGAAGGTAAGTGAAATCAACTCATTTAAGCTTGGAAGTCACCTGCATTTTATTGATGAAGGAAGAAAATCTCATGAGGATGTCCCTAGGTAGGCATCGGGCCAGCTGAGGGGGGATTAATGATCTATGTGCCCTCTCAATGTCGGCATTGCACAGCTCCAAATCTGGGCAGGTAGCATTAAGCCAATCGATTAGGAATCCTTTGAGGTCGAATTTCTCCGCTCCCTCTTCTAGACCGCGAAGGTGAATGTTTAGTTGCCTACTCCTGTTTTCAAGTTCATCCACTTTATCCAGTAAATACTGGTTGGACAATTCTAATAGTTGAATCTGTGGGTCTTGGGACGATGTCACTCTTAAAGCCTCAGAAGCAGTAGATTCTATTGCTGCGAATTTATGTCAAAGCTGACAGCTTTGCCTTTATCGGTTCGAGCGCTTCGGCTACTTCGTGGTGTAGGTCAAGCACGAATAATTCTCTTTGCTTCTCCAACTGGGTGGACACATCCTGATCTAGCCTCAATTGAGCATCAGGTCTGGGTCCCTTCCCAGCTTTGTTCAGGCCAGAGGCTATGCTGGTTTCAGGCTCAATAGGGTTGGTCGCTTGAAGAGACCTCTGCTCTTTAGTCTCTGGGTAAAAGTCAGTAATTGTTTGATCTGCCAGATGCTTAGTATCTTGCATTAGCAAAGGTGATCAGATTATATCATATTGTTGGTCATAAATTCCTTTTTGGGTAGAATTTCATGAGGTTTAAGAGGAGCATGACAACTATGTGTCTGCCATAGTCAGTCACTGGCTCCGCCCTCCCCTTCGGGCTTTAAAAAAATATTTTATTTATATCAACTTTATAAAACAAATATAAAACAACATCCGTCATTAAACATATAACATAAAAACATACAAAAACATTCAAACATTTAACACTCATACACACATAAACAAAATAACTTCCTTCATCTCCTCTTCAATTCGACTTCAATTGTTCCAAGAAATTTTAATAATCCCACTTAAATAACATTTTTACTACTTCTGTTGTCCTTTTTCCAATTAGTTCCATCCTTATCCATTATTCCACAGATATAATTGCTAAATCACCTCAATTTTCTTTCCATAGGGGAATTATGGCTTTCCAAGAGTCATCTTTTTCTATAATTTTCTTATCCAATAACCTGGACAACCTGTCCATTTCATACATATCCAGTAGTTTCCATATCCATTCTTTAATTAAAGGAGTCCTTTCATTTTTCCATTCTTTCTCAAATATCCTTGCTGCGGTCACTGCACAAAGTATAGCAGTTCCATATTTTTTCTGAATTTTATCTTCTACACTATGTAGCATATTTAAGAGACAGATCTCTGGCATACACGGATAGTCTATCTCCATAGCCTTTGTATGGAGCTGGAAATGTTATGTATCCTCTTTCAATATTTTTTGGCTTCCTTACAATTCCACCATACATGAAAATAGGTCCCCTTCGTATTCCCACATTTCCAGCACTTATCTGACATGTTTTTTGTAAATCTTGGCTAATCTTTCAGGTGTTAAATGCCACATGTTGATCATTTTATAGACATTTTCTTTTAGATTGTAACTCCTTGTAAATCTTTTATTTTTTGTCCATGCTGTTTCCCAATTTTCTAATAATATTTCATGTCCTATACTTTCTACCCATTTTACCATGTATGGTTTTATAACCTCTTGTTCTAGATTTAGATTAGATTTAACATCTTACAAATTTTTGAGATCACTTTTTGTTTATCACCATATGTTATCTTGTCAAATTCTGTCCTTTCCTTTGTTATACCTTCCAACTTCAGATCCATCTTAAATTTCTCCAAAAGTTGTCTATGTAAGAACCAATGAAAACTAATTCCCTCCATTTTTAATTCCTCTTGGGTTTTCATTCTATACTCTGTACCATTTCTCTTCAAGATCATTCCATATGTTAGCCATTTATCCATATACATATTCTCTCATTTATAGAAAGCCTCATGGTTCGAGACCCAAATTGGGATCCTAGAGTATAATTTCCTTTTATATTTTAACCAAACTCTAACCAAAGGCATTCTTACATAATGGTGACTGAATTCCTTATGTATTTTAGTTTTTTCATGCCACATATAGGCATGCCAGCCATATCTAAGATTAAACCCTTCAGGCTGTAATAATCTGGTATTCTTCAGATTTATCCAATTTAGAGTCCACTCTAGACAATTCTCATCATAATATAACCTTAGGTCTGGCAGGCCAAGCCCTCCTCTCTCTCTTGCATCATGCCTCTTTCTTGATTCGGGTCCCCCCCCCCATATAAAATCTGACAATAGTTTATTCCAATCTTTGAGTGGAGTCTCATTAATCTTAATTGGAGTATTTTGGAACAAGCGCATTACTCTTGGAAGAATATTCATTTTTATTGTGGATATTATCCCCCCAAAAGAGAGGTTTTGGTTAGTCCATCACCTTAAATCTTCTTTTATTTTATTCCAAAGTTTTCCATAATTATTCCCAAATAAATTTGCATTCCCATTTGTTATTTCTATACCCAAATATTTTGTTTTATGCTCTACTTTGAACTTTGTTAATTCCATCAGTTCCTTTTCCTCTGTTTTGCTTAATTTTTTGGTCAATATTACTGTTTTTTCTTTATTGATTTTTAGACCTGCTACCAATCCATATTCCTCTATTACCTCTGTTAATTTCTCTATATTATTTTTTGGGTTATCTAGAAAAAAAACCCAAATAATCAGCAAAGGCTTTACATTTATACTCGCAATTTTGAATTTTTGGTCCTTTGATATCCAGTTCTGCATTTATCCTTCTAATCAGTACTTCCACAGTTATAATAAACAAAAGTAGTGACAGGGGACATCCCTGTCTAGTTCCTCTATTTATTTTACATTGTCTTGATCTGTCTCCATTCACGATGGAGAAGATCTTTAGGATTAGCTTCTAGGCATGTAGGTGTATTCAGATAATTGTATACTTCGGACTCTTCTATACAAGCCTGAAAAAAATAGATAGCTCTGCAATAATAGCAAGTCGCAGGTGCTGCGACTTGTCTTAACAGTTTTACAGCCCCCATAAACTTTGCATGCCCTCTAGCCAAGATGTGAGTGATTTACTCACGTTTTTAAATCTGCCACTGCCAAACTTAAAGAAACCCAAACTATTTCCATGATGTGCACAAGCAATCTTTACAAAAAATAGAGAAAAAGATAATACAAATCCCTGTTTTACCACTTTAGCGATCGTTCACTAAGGTGAAAATCCAACATGGTGGCAGCAGGCACTTTCCCTGTTAGCAAGCCTCACCCCCATGTGATCATCCAGCCAATCAGGTTTGAGCTTCCTCTTGCATGGGAAAGCAATTAAAATTGCATTGCTTGTCCCAACAAGCAGGAGTGTGCATTCCACATGGAGCTTTTAAAACATTCCAGGAAAAGCCGCAAAGGCTTTCCTGGGGGTCATTTACACGGGCAAATATTCCTCTAAATATACCGCTAAGATAGCTCAGAGTTCACATGGGTCGAGGCACAGCATCACCTCATTCAGAAGGGGGGAAGGTAAAACACCCAAAAATAGCGTGGCAAGGGATGTTGCTACTTTTGCTGGTATATTTGCAATGTAGCACATTATTGGCAGTGTAAACAACCATTCCGCTAAGGGCTACAGCAGAGCTGCACTGTGATTGGTTGCTATGATGCAGGGGTGGGCTTAAAAGAGGGGGAGTGAGGGAGGGAGAGTCAGTAGCGATTAGAGGAAACTTTGAAAAATCCTCTCTGCTATTTTGCAAGCCAGTTTGCAAACAAAAAGTATTCCCAACAATTTTCAGTCAGGAAGCATTCCTTTTCCTCCTCTCTGCTGTTTTGCAAGTACGTATGTAAAGCTCCGTTGGTCAGCTGTAATTCTGTGCTTGGGGGAGGGAGAGAAACCATTTCACTAAGGGCTGCATCAGAGCTGCACTGCTATTTTGACAGTCTGTTTATTTGCCTAGAAAATGCTGTTAAGCAAGGAGAAAAAACCTTCCATTTGATTTGTGGGCAGGGAGCTGGGGGGGGGGGGAAAGAGTGACTGCCTCTAAGCTGTTAAGCACACGGAGTTGGGGCCAGGGCAGTCATTCCTATGGCATTCGTTTGTCTCCTCTCCAATGCTTGGCCATGCCCCCACCACATTTGGCTGTGTGAATCTCAAAGCGGAAAAAATCAAAGAGCCACAAAATATAGCTGTGTAAACATATACCGTGTAAACTACCCACCACTGATGTGGGAAAGCACTAAAGCGCAACTTAACGCAATAAAACCTGCCGTGTAAACGAGCCCCTGGTGTAGTTTCCTGATTTTTTTTGCTGCCCACCTTCCAAATATGGTGCGTTGATGCGGGTTCCCATTAATACAGATCATCTTCCCAGCCAATTCCATTAGGATTATTTTGACCATTTAGACAACCCATTTGAAACCCACTTCTTCACTGAAATCACAAAGGCCAGAAGTGGAAAGGACCTTTGTGTTCTCTCTTAGGTCTCCCTTCCTCCTGCTTTTTGCCTTCACATATTTGTACAAGCATGTGTGAAAGGCTACCACCTTTTCTGGACTCTTTTTGTTCTCATCCAGTCTATTAAATTATTTCAGGGAGGATACTGCTCTACCTGGATATGATGGTAAAGAGAAATAGCACTTCGTCTCAGGTGACTCCAGACTTCTGGACCACCACCCATACAGGTCCCAGGTATGAGCCGCATGCGCAGCATGGCCACATGGGCTTCCTTTTATTCCTTTTTTGTAGCATCCAAGGGTCTCCCCCATCACTGCCCAATTTGCAGCCATGGTGGTGACAGGAAAACAAAAATATTTAAAACACACCATATATGCTTCCAGAACTCCTTGTTTAGAAGTGGAATTATACCTCAGATGCTTGATTCTACTTGTAAAGAAGGGACATCAGAGACCTTGTTTAAAGGGAAAGTGATGAGGGGGAAGTTGCTGCCACCACAGCAAATTCAGTGGTGGTGGCAGAAGTGGTGTGTGTGTGTGCTTGTGCTCACATGCATGCATGCAGCCCCCAGCTCAGGCTGTGCCTCTGAGGTCCCTTGACTCCTGAAAATTCTTCACCCTTGATGTAAATAATTTAAAAGTGTGGAAGAGCATGTTGAACCTTGAGGGGAAAAATAGACATTTAGCACCAACTTCTAGAAGGAAAAATATTACAATGTGGTACTTTCCCTTCCTAAACAAGAGAGAGAGTTCAGAAGGCTGCTATGGCCAGTGGTATCAGATGATGCAGACAACAGAAGAATAAACAACAGTATCCTGTCCAGTTTACATATCAAAACAGGATTTGGAAACAGACTGAAAAGGAGCTAGATAATGAGCTTGCTGCAAGTACACTTGGGAGTTCTATCTCTGAAGCACCTTGTCCTGTAGAGGTAGCCTGCAGACCTCTTGGGGATATGTCCCGTCACTGTGCCTGTGTGAAAGCTTCCTGCAAGCACAAGCCACAAAGGGTTATACCATCGCCTACAAAGTTAGCTAAGGCATTGTTCCTTTGCTCAATGCAGAGCCAAGCAGTGCAAGTTAATGTGTGCAATTATGCCCAGGGAACCACTAATGGGAACATTCCAAATTACTATAATCGTGGCTTTGCTTTTTTAGTAATGGGAAAGTTACATGCTCCATAAGGAATCAAAATGTATTGTCTTTTGGAGCATAATGATTCTAAGAGCAGCTGCTGCCACTGACCTTCCATGTGATTTTTTTTTTAACTACTAGGGAATCAAATAGTTATTCTTGATTTTTCTGGTCAACAGCATGTTGATGAGTTGTATGTTGTTTCAGATGTTTGCTGTACATCAGTTGATGGAAATCCTGGGCCATGCTCACATACAGTTTCCAAATAAACACAACACTATCCGTGAATTGGTGCTTAAACTGAATAAAATGTGGCACCTGAACCAACCCAGTTCTTTCAAATTCCTGCCATTTGTTCATATTAAAATTGTTGTTTAAAAAAAATATATGGAGAGGAAGCCCATAATATTAATTGGAATTACCCTTGCATAAGTGGATTGTGGCTGAATATAGAGCAATTGAAATAGTGCCTTGGTTTTGTGACATTAGCTAACAAAGTTGCTGCCTGGCCTGCTGTTGTGCCCTTCACAACATTTTCTTGTGTAGAAATTAGGAGAACAATCAACTGTTGAAGATATAGCTAGAGGGACTAACAGAAAAGCTGACAACCCAGCAAACCAGTGCATATCCTCCAACATATCATAGGTGAAAGCAGAGACATGAATGGCCAAGCAACATCAGAGTGTGGTCAAGATGGCAACAGTTACTACTGTATTTTCCAGCATATAAGGCAACCATCAACTTTACCAGTTAAAATACAGAGTTTGGGATCCCTCTCTCTGGCTTTTCTTCGCAAACGAAGATTCAGGAATGTCTCATCCCGCGCCTTCTGCAAGCGCGCTGATGACTAAAAAGGCCAATCCGAGATAAACAAGTCCGGTTGCAAAAAGCGCAGCAGAAAGTCTCCTTGGGTGATGTTTTTGGGTTGTGATTCTTTCTGCGTTGTCGTTTCTCTTCAAGACTTGTTCGTCGTGAGTTCTCAAATAAGGCTGCAGCATTGTGGATATTGCGTCTCCATGCCTCCCGATGTGAGGCCAGGGCGGACCACTGTTGGTGATCAATTTGGCCAAGCCTGAGATGTTGTTTCAGGGAGTCTTTGTATCGCTTTTTTGGAGCGCCCCTCTTACGCTGACCCGTGGCGAGTTCACCGTAGAGTAGTATTTTTGGGAGGCGATGGTCCTCCATCCTAGAAACGTGCCCTGCCCAGCGCAGCTGTGTTCTCAATATCATGGCCTCAATGCTGGTGCTCCCTGCTTGTTCAAGGACAGCAACATTCGTCACATAGTCAGTCCAGTGTATATTTAGGATTGTGCGTAGACAGCGCTGATGAAAGCGCTCGAGGAGTCGTAGGTGGTGGCGATAGGTAACCCATGTTTCAGATCCATAAAGGAGGATAGACAGTACGATGGCTCTATACACACTGATTTTTGTGCTTTGCCTCAGGTGTTTATTGCTCCAGACTCTTTTGTGAAGTCTTCCAAATGCACTATATGCCTTTGCTAATCTGTGATCGATCTCTTTGTCAATCTTGGCATCTGAGGAGATGATGCTTCCCAGGTAGGTGAACTGCTGAACGGACTTGAGCACTGATTTGCCGACGGCAATGTGGGGTGCTTCAGGAAGTGGGGTGGTGGTGGCTGACAAGCCTTGCCCCGTCCAGCCAGGCACCCCTCTGCCCTTCTCGAAGCCGCGATGGGAGCAAAGGGAATGAAGACCCAGGAGAATACGTGGAAGGGTTAGGCAAAGCGTCTAAAATCGCCCCTCTCCTCAGCCTTTGCTCCCTTTGGGGAGGAAGCGAAGGCTGAGAAGAGGGGCGATTTTAGGGATTTGCCTCACTGACTGCCAATGTCCTGGGCCTTCACTCCCTTCGCAAAGGGAGTGAAGACCCAGGAGAATGTGGGGAGGGTGAGGCAAAACCCTAAAATCGCCCATCTCCTCAGCCTTCGCTCCCTTTGGGGAGGAAGTGAAGGCTGAGGAGAGGGGCAATTTTACACATTGCGAAGGGAGTGAAGACCCAGGAGAATGTGGGGAGGGTGAGGCAAAACCCTAAAATCGCCCATCTCCTCAGCCTTCGCTCCCTTTGGGGAGGAAGTGAAGGCTGAGGAGAGGGGCAATTTTAGGGGTTTGCCTCACCCACCGCCACTCTCCTGGGCCTTCGCTCCCTTTGCAAACCCAGGAGGATGCAGGGAGGGGCGAGGCAAAGTGTCTAAAATCGCCCCTCTCCTCGGCGTTCGCTTCCTCCCCAAAGGGAGCGAAGGCCGAGAAGAGGGACGATTTTAGATGCTTTGCCTCACCCCTCCCCACGTTCTCCTGCGTCTTCGCTCCCTTTGCTCCCATCATGGGTTTGGGAAGAGCGGAGGGGTGGCTGGCTGGACGGGGGGGGAGGCTTGCATTGGGGAAGCACGGGAGGTGGCTGGCAAGCCTCCCCCCACCCAGCCAGCCACCCTGCCACACTTTCCCAACCCGCGATGGGGCTCGGAAGTTTCAGCACTCGCCCTATAAGACGACACACAGCGTATAAGACAACCCCTGACTTTTGAGAAGATTTCCTGGTTTAAAAAGTCATCTTATACGTGAGAAAATACGGTAATGAGGAAGAACACACAAGTTAGGAAAGGCAGCAGCTGTTTGCTTTTGTCTGATCTTACCAGGAAAGGTAAGGTTTTTCTCCCTTCTCTTCCCCACTGAGTTAACTGAACGAGAACTGCGTTTGCAATTTGAATTCAGTTTGCACAACTAAAGTAAGCTCAGGACAAAGAAGGAAGGTGAGAGGAGGAGAGAGAAACAGGGACATTTTAAAAGCAGGTGAAAAAGTGGGACAGCAGAGGCAGTGGGAGGGTATGCCAATGTTTGTTTACAGATCATTATTCAGAACAGGATTAGGCATATTTTTACTTACGTACACCTAACTTTGTGCCACATGGTGGGGTGTGTGTGTGTTTGTATACAGCAAGAGTGAGAGAAAGAATAGCAAAAAAGAAATGGTTTGTCAGGGTTGAGTTAGGGTAGGACAGAAAAAGCAGAAGGAAAGAGAAAAAACACCAGGGGATGGTGTGTGTGCGCGTGTGCATGTGTGCCTGCATGCCTGTCTGTCTGTCTGTCTCTCTCTGTGTGTGTGTGTGTGTGTGTCGGGGGTTTCTGTTTCTATCCCATACAAAGTTGGTACAGTTGAATAAGTCCTGGGATGGAGGAAGAGAAAGGAATTCTGCACAATTATAGCACTGTGATTCCACTTTAACTGCCATGGCTGCACCCTATGGAATCATGGGATTTATAATTTTCTGAGCACTAGGGCCTGAATATCCTAGAGGCACCAGATCCTGTCTGATCTTGGAAGCTAAGTAAGGTAAGCCCTAGTTGGTATTGAATGGGATACTATCAACGAATATCAGGTGCTGCAGGCTATATTTCAGAGAAAGGAACAGGCAAAACTACCTCTGAGTATGCCTTGCCTAAGAAAACCCCATTAAATTCATGGGGTCACCACAAATTTACAGGTGACTTGAGGGCACATATGCACACACAGAGCTCTCTGGCTAAGAACTGTAAATAGCTAACAAAACTACAAATACCAGGATTCCATAGGATGGGGTCATGGCAGGTAAGCTACTGTCAAAATGCAAGAGACCAAAGACACAGGAAAAAGAAAAAAGAATGGGGCAGGGGAGAGAAGTAGCCTGGAGTGTGGCTGGGTTTTGTGCTACCTGAAATCTGTGGGGATCCCACTAGTGTCTGAATTCTAATATGGTGAATTTTTAATTAGCTCAAGATGACTGTGAGAGGTCGAGTAACTGCAGGATTTTTTTGACCTTTGTATACTGGCAGGAACTGAGGAGACTCCATGCCAGGGGATGAAAGCAAAATGGCTTTTATTGAAAAATAACAAGGAACACACACACACACACACTCAGACTTCAAGCAGTCACACAAGGCTAACGAATAAAGTACGAAGCATTTGGATAGGGGACTAGATGAAAGTGATGGTGGTTAATACTCTACCTATCCCAAGAGCAGAAATGCATGCAGCAGGGAGCTCAGAATATTGTTCTGAGGGTTGCGTAGCTAACCAGAAGCATGGATGTATGAAGAGGAACTGCAGGCACTTTGGTGGTCTTTTAGGGTGATATTTATAGGTGATAATTCCCCTGAAAGGATGGTATTTTGAGTGGAATACAATATCTGCTGGAGTCTCCCAAGGGTAGACAATTCCTGCTCCGGATGTGTTAACAATCGCTAATGGTTCAAACATTGAACTTGAGTGGTCTCAGGCAAACCTCTATTGCTTTTGGGAGAAGATGAGAAGAAAGACCGATTTTGCAAGTAAAGAGTGTCCAGCTACTTTAATGGGAGTTCACATAATCCCTTTCTGGGCATGTCTTTTAGGAATTTTAGCATGCTACTGCCTTAGGTTTTCCAAGCAAACCTTGGCTCCCTGTTTGGGAAGTCCCTGGTCTACCTTTAACCACATGGAGTGCCATTTATAACCCAATATATGAAATACAGCCAATTGATGAGCTATGAAAAGGTGGGGGCCTCTCAGGACAGGTTACAATAAATCCCATGTGATCGAAACACACAGCAAGATGTTCCACATACAGAAGCCAATGTCATCACTGACAACTAGACATGCGACAGAAGGCAACATGTTAGTTTAGGTCAAGGCTGGGAACTTTTTTTCAACCCAAAGGCTACATTCAGTTTTAGAGAAGTTTTCAGCATCAGCTTGGCCAGGCCTGGTTAATACTTGGATGGGAGACTGCCAAGGAATACCAGGTGCTATAGGCTGAAGGCAGTGGCAAATCACCTCTGGGTATTATTTGCCTTAAAAATTCATGGGGTCATTATAAGTCACATACAGATACACTTAAAGTGGGAGGGACTAGCGGCAAACAAGTGGTACCACAAATACCAACCTATCTTAGCTTAAGCCTCTTATTGCCAAGAAAGGCATTTCAATCTTTTAGAACAGACGGGGGGAGGAGACCTGGGAAGCTGTCAAATGAAGGTGCCATGAGGAAGTCCTGTGGGCACCTGGGCCAGAATGGTATACCAGGAGCACCACCTTGGACTCCCAGGGTCTGCACTCCCTGGTTTAGTGTGTGTAGGACAAGCTGTTTAGTTCTCAGAGCTCTGTCCTCCAGGACAAGGGAATTGCTGGAGTGTAGCACAGGAAGAATGGCTGCAGGAGGGGGAAGCTTCAACTAGGGTCCCCCATCATCCTTTGTCCAAGGTGATTGCTTCACTCTGCCTAATGTCAGGGCTGGCCCTGAGTGTGTTGTAGTATAACATGGTACAGTGTGGCATAAAACAGTACTGGATATGAAAACAGAAATCAGAGAAGCTGAATCTGATGTATATGTGTCTCTCGGATCTATAAATAAGTAGACAAGAAGATGTAGACATGTCAGTAAAAGTCCTCTTGCAGATGTAGCTTTCAGCAAAAAGCCACTCTAGGCAGTCAAAGCACTACTGTTTGTTTTTGCATTTTAAATGTCCAGTGAATATAAACAGATGCTGTCATTGTTTCACTTCAGCCCCACACTTCAACAGCTATTAACCAAGTCAGTCATGTTTTAAATTATTCTTCTGAATTTGCTTGTTGGAATCCCGGTTTTGTTTCAGCACCACAGTTTGTAGGTTAATAACAGCTGGTTCTCCCTTAATTGTCATTTACGTAGGGTAACAGCTGAAGGTCAGATCACAGGGCTGTTCTGGGGGTTATATAAATTTAGCTTGGTTGACAAAATTTCTGCTCCAAGGAACTGTGATGACAAGCTGTCTTTCCTTTTAAAAACCATTTGCATGCACCTAGTGCTTTCTATCTGACCACAGAGTTTATTGCTAAAGCATTTGCCTATGTGCTGAAGAGTGGAAATTTGCCCCTGCCATTTTGCGACTCAGATTTTCTCCTGTGTGTAGATCGTGTGATGATAAGGCCTTTTTGTTAGGATTAGCCCAAGATATTTTGCTGCCCAAGGCAAAGGACAAGACAGTGTCCCTGCCCACCATTTTCACAAGTTGTCCAGAGTGGCCGTTGATTCTTTAGTAAGGACATTATCACATGAGGCTGTAATCATGTGATTACAATGGGATGGTAGCACAAATAGGCTCCCATTATTGGATGACATCATTGTCTTCCCATGCTTAGTCCGTGCTCCATCCATTCATCAGGCACCACTTTTAATTAACAGGCAAAAGCTGTCAATAGTCCCCAATACTGCTCTTTTTGTGGTATTGGCAAGCATGCGAAATCACATCCCGCTGCAATCACGCAATTACAGTGCAAAATGGGCAGTCCTCTTTCCCCCCTCCCCTTTCCCAATGAGAACACATACTTCAACTTCTGGGGGGAAATGTGAAGAGGACCAACAGGACACTGTTTCGCTGAACTGTTGCCTTTGCTTGGTATGTTTTTATGTTTGTTTAAGTGTTTATTTGTGAAGTTCTTTCGTTATGTATTTGTGTTTGGTCTCTTTAAGTTATATAACGTCTTCTCATGAAAACAGCTGAAATCTAGCCCATGCAAAATCAAGGAAGTAAGAGAAGATTTTTCTTAAAGGAACATGCACTGGGCAGCAGAAAGCATTAATAATCTGTCATTAGAAGGCAATGCGAAGACACGTGTTAACTATAGTGCGAGGTGAAATCCTGTTCTTAACCCGCTAGTGGGGGTTGTGTGATAATTATTGTAATCATGCCGCTATGTTTCTGCTTTCCTCAATAGTGGAATTATAGCATTTTTAGATGCTTAGACTGCTAAAGTCCTAAAAATGTCAAGACAGCATCTTCCACCCCACTTGAGGGCAACAGCATGGTTTAAGGGCTGTAGGAAGTCTGTGTATGGCACATAACAGCTCTGTCCTCTAGTATTTTGCTACTGGTCTGCTTTTAAAATGTCCCGGGTTCTCTCTCCACCTCCTACCTTCCCTATTTGTCCTTAGCTTACTTTAGTTGCTGCAAAGTGAATTCAAATTGCAAAAGTAGTTCACATTCAGTTAACTCAGTGGGGGAAGGAGAGGAGGGGGCAAAACCTTGCCCTTCCTAGTAGGCTCCGGGAAAAGCAAACTGCTGCAGCCTTTCCTAGCTTATGTGTTCTCTCTCATTAGTAACTTATGCAATCTTGACCACACTCTGATGTTGCTCAGCCTCCCCCATACAGAAGGGGCAAAAGGATTTTTCCTCCAGATATAGTATAACATTTAGGGGATTTGGAGCACTGGACTAGCAGGATCAGCCCTACTATTAGGCAGAGTGAGGGAGCTGTCATAGGCAGCAGATGCTGGGCTGCTTCACTGGAAACCTCTTGGCACTTTTGCCAAAGCATCCCAGCAATTTTTCTCTGTTATAGGACAGAGCTGTGTATGCCACACAATTTGTCCTGTGGCTCCTAAAGTAGCTAGCTGCCTTCAGGATATAGTGGAGAATATAATCCATCACCAATGTTCAGTTAAGATCCATGCGCCAGTCCAATTTGCTTCTGTACATGACAAAAGGCCTTTGAACTTTCCAGGCCTGGACACTACCTAGTTTTAGCCATCCCTCAGCGATTAGATCACTGGGAAGAAGCAACTTAATTTTGGCTTCCCCAGCAAGCCATTTCTTCTGGGCCCAATGGACTGGCAAGGCTAGAGTTGAAATCAGGGTGGGCAATGTGCAGTCCACAGGCTTTATGTGTCCCCATATTGCCTGGGATCTCTGTGAGCAGAAGACAAGACATCTGGAGGGCCAATCCCGCCCCCCCCCCCGCTTTAAGTTCTTATCCTGGCCCAGTTTCCTACATTTTCTTAACTAGTATTTGGCCAATGCTAGATATTTTACAGGAAATAGCCCTCCATTTGTTTCACTCTGAGTGTGATGTAAGAGAAGCTTCCCCTTGTAACAGGTTTGGCAACATGTCCTAGGAAGTCTGTTCATCCAATTTGTTCACACTAATGTAGCTCTTGGGACACATTCTGCTTTCTCTATACGGTGAGCCAGCCTAGCCATCACTGTAAGTCAGATTACTTAAGCTCCACATAACCACCCTGTTTCCCAAGGCATCTTATTTCTGGAAATGGGCTACATGCTTTGGTCATGATGACTGCTGTTTGCCCATTGAGTGTGTCAAGGTACACTTCATCTGCTGTTGTGCCACAGCAATGGGTTTAGAAAATAATTCCTTGTGTCTACCAGGGAGGAGGGGGTGGACGTGAAAGGCTTCTGAATAAGAACTTTGATTATGACCACACCACCACCAGCAGCTTTAAGGCTGAAGAGGCAAGTGTCTTTTTAGGTTAATTTTTGTTTAAGATTACCTATAATTTTGTTGTGACTTACTGTAAAATTTTGATTTTATTGACTTTGTTTTTATACTTTAAACGGTCCCAAGAGAACTGCTAGTGATGTGGTATGTAAATATTTTAAATAAATAAAATCAATAAATGGACATGGTTTCTCATCTAGTGTATGTGCGCTTGTGCCTTCAAGTTATCTGTTGACTTATGGCAACCCCAGGAATTTCATAGTTTTCTTAGACAAGAAATACTCAGAGGTGGGTTTGCCAGCTCCTTCTTCTGACTCATTACAGTAACAACAATACAAATTACCTTTTCAGTATGGGCAGTATACTTCAAAGACATTTCATGTCAGATAGGATTTTGAGGTGTTTTAACTGTAGCTTGCAAACCACCTGAAAACATATAAGGTAGCTCTGGTGACCCCTGCACCAAAACTGAAGAGTCACTGGCTATAAAGGATATAAATCCTGTAAGGTATTTCCCATGCATTTGTTAAATGGAGGTCTGTGCATGAAGCTATTTTGCAGAGGAAAAACGGAAGTGGTAGAAGAGGGAAATGATCAAGAGTTCTGCTTCTTATGTCAAAGGTCTTAGAGTCTTTCTTCACATTGTCTATTTTGGGAGTAGAGAGGTATACACATACAACTTATGAAGTAGGAAGTACCTTATGGAAATTGCTGGGTCAGTAATTAGTTAATTGTTAACATTGCATAATATTTTCTGCTTTTTTTCTGTAATAGTGGTAAAACTGGTGTGTGCTACCACAGAAACAGCATTGTCTGCCTCTGCCTATAGAATTTTTCCCCTAAGAGAGATTCCTCTGCCTTCCTCACTGATAGAAGCATTTAGAGGCCAGGGAAAGAGCTGTTTTCTTCCCCCAGCAAACATTAAGTTCTTGAGTGTTTCTGCTGAGTTATTTATTTGTGTTATAAGAATTTGTTTTGACTGTAAATCTTGTTGTGACTTATTGTAAAATGCAAAGCATCTGGAAACATGAATCTCCCACAGGCAGGTTTGTTATCAGTGAGAAAGGATTACCGGTAGCTGAGAATCCTTGAATATAGGAAACTGCCTTAAACCAAGTCAGCCAATGTTCCAGCTAGCTCAGGGGTCTACTGCAGGGGCAAGCTACTATGGAAGACTAGAGACTGCATTAGCCCACCCACCCAGACCTTGAAGGACTGCATCTTTCACCACACCTGCTCCAGCCCCCAAATCCCCCACCCCATTATTTTTGCTCCCAAACTGCCTCTAATGGACATGCGTGCATTTTTATGTGAGAAACGTGTGACAAAATGTGAGAAGGTCCCACATTTTGGGACCTTCTCAGGCCATTTTAAGCCCAAGGGAGCCCTTTTTAAAACAACAGGAAGTGCGTGGAAATCATTTCCTATTCACTTCTTCTTTTTTTAAAAAAAAAATCTCTTCTGGGTCTAAATTGGCCCAAAAGGTGGTGGAATTGTACTCCCCCACACCTCTAAAGGGCATTTGGGGGCAGAAATATTTTTCTTTGAAAACATTTACTTTTTTGACCCCTGGGCTCCCCCAAGGGTCACAAAAAAATCCTGGGAGTACACTTTGCCCACCCTGGCCCATTGCTTCACTTGGATGCATCAGGAACTGAATTTGGAACCCTTTGCATGTAAAAGCATATGCTATGTATGGCCCTTGTCTCCAGTACATGTGATAACCAGCCCAGGCTTCACGTTGTGAAATGTGTGAAAAGGCAGATTGAAGGAAGCGAACATTTCCTTGATAAGAACTGTTTCAAACCAAACAAGCAATCCTTGGGGCCCTCGTCTTTTGCCTGGAAAGTAAGCAGGGACTTTTGGAAAGTTTTACTTTTCTTCCTTTTTTTCTCTCTCTAAAGGTGCAGTGGCATGTGGCTGTGTGAAAAGCAAAACATCTTCTGCTGGCATTATCCACCTTCTCAACCACCTACTCAAAAATGTCGAGAAAATGTTTGATGAGCGACTCCTCTTCTTCACCCATAATTATTGTTGATTAAAATTTTCCAAATCTGTGTTCCCTGCCTTTTGCTTCTAAGCACATTTTTGGGGCTGCTTTTGTGCATTACAGATTGCAGGCTACAGCTGTCATGCTGTGATGAGTGTTGGCATTCTGTGCCATGCTGGTTTCTCGTCTTAGGAACAATTATAAAACAAAAAAAGAAAACACACACACACCGTAAGCTGAAAGTGTTAGGGCAGAGGCATTGCTCAATGCCCATGGATGGTCACACATTTATTTTGACCTGCTGCTGTCTTTGGTCAAAGAGGTTCTGTAGGATTATGAAATTCTGAAAAAACAAACAAACCCTCTACTCAGTCAAAGGTGAGAGTGGAGCAAAACAAGAGTTCACACACAATGGGTTATGGAAATTGTAGTCTAGTAATAGCTGGAGGGTCACGTTCCCCATACACCTCCGATAGCCTTGAATATGGTGTCAGGTCTTCTCAGGTTCATGATCCTACCTTTTGCCAAGCTGACCTCCAAGTTGAATACAGCCACCAACTTCTTCATCAAGTCTCTTATCTATTCTCCATCAGTTCCCCATCACTGTGTTAACACATTCTTGACAGAGACTCTTTTTGTCTGTTTGTACCCCTAATTTAAACTCCTTACCCCTAATTTTCCACACACCTGCTGTTGTCAATTATAACCTGTACTTGTATTTATCTTGTGTCTCTGTGTAGGAAATTGGCAGGAGAAAGACAGCCAACTCACAGAGAATGGAATAGCCCATTGCTTGTCACAGTTACCCATCCTCACTCAGATACTTTACTTTTCCAGTACTGGATAAAAAGTCAATTAGCATAGCTAAATTAGGCATTGTCCTTTCTAGCAGGTGATTGCTTATCCCCTGGTTTTTCCAAGCAGCCACCAATAACAAGGGAAGGCATAATTGAAAACACCTTCCACTTGTCTTTTTGCACCTGACATCATGGCAAAGATAGTCTCAATGATGAAGGTACCGCCAGAGCTGTTACCTGAATTGTGTGGGGTCTGTGGGTAATCCACTAGTGTCTGAATTATAATATGGGGAATTTTAACTAGCACAAATGTGGCAGCGAGAGGCCGGGTAATGGTGGGATCTTTTGATCTATCTATAGTATACGAGAAATAAGTGAGGAGACTCCAACCAGGGGATAAAATAAAAATGTTTTTTTATTGAAAAATAATCAAGGGAACACACACACACACACACACACGTCTACACTCAGGCTTCAAGCACTCACTCAAGGCCATCAAAGAAAGTAGGAAGTATTGGGATAGAGGAATAGAGTTTGGGCTGATGGGCTATACTATACCTATCTGAAGAGCAAAGATTCGTGCAGCAGGAGAAGCTCAGAATATCATCCTGAGGGTCACCCAGCAGACCAGCAGCATGGAGGTAGGAGGAGGAACTGTGGACACTTTGGTGGTATCTTGGGGTGATATTTTTAGTTGATATTCCCCCTGAAGGGATGAGTTTAAGTGGAACACAATGTCTGCCAAAGTTTCCCAGAGTTAAACAATGGATTCTCCAGACAAGGAGCCCTGGTGGCACAGGGGTTAAATGCCAATACTGCAAGCCACCATGTTGCAAATTCGATTCCAGCGGGCTCCAAGGTTCACTCAGCCTTCCATCCTTTCGTAAGTCAGTAAAATGAGGACCCAGCTTGTGGGGGGCAATTAGCTAACACACATTGGAAACTGTTTAATGCAGTGTAGATGTGTAAATAGCTATTGCTTAAAACAATTTGTAAGCTGCTCTGATAGCCTTGTGGCTGAAGAGCGGGGTATAAATAAATAAATAAATAAATAAAAATAAAAATAAAAAAATAAACCATGTTAACAATTGTTAATGGGAGAATTATCAGGACTGATGAGTTACAGGCAACTTTCTATTTAGGACTGGGGAGAGGAAAACCAGTTTTGCAAGGCAATGAGCATCCAGCTACCTTTAATGGGATTAGTGAATGGTTCATTTCTGAGAATGTCCAGGAGAATTAGCCCATTTCTCCCTAACTAATCAGTTCTAGGGGTATTTGCTTAATCGTTACCTGGGCATCCCTTTTAGGAATTTTAGCAAGCTACTTCCTTAGGTTTTATGAGCAAACCTTGAGTTCTTGTACTTGGGAGTCCCTGGTCTACTGCCAACCACATGGAGTGCCAATAATAAGCCAATTTATGAAATATAGCCACTTAATTAATTATTAAAAGAGTGGGGTGTGTGTGTGTGTGTCAGGGCAGGTAACAGAGCTTGAAAATTTCCTTTTTTGGGACTACAGTTCCCAGAGTCCCCCAGCCAGTATGGCTACAAGCCATGCTGGCTAGAGGATTTAGAGAACAGTAATTTTAAAAAGTAACTTGCTCAGCCTCTGTAAATAATTGCATTCAAAACTGCCTCAGCTTGAGACTGCTGTACTCAAGAAGGCCTCCTCACCAGCATGTTCCTCTGTTAACACCCTCCCAGCATAAACTTTTCTATTTGCTCTAGAACCTCCAGAATCCCCCCAGTGTGTGTGGCCACTGGCCATGCTGCTTGGGACATTTTGTGAATTGTAGCTGGGGGTGGGGAGAGAAACCAGTTGTTCAGGCTCTGCTTACATCCACCTATGATCCTCACTTTCATACCCTCCAACTGTCCTGATTTGGCAAAGGAAGTCCAAATAATCCACTTTTCCAGCTATTTTTAAATGTCTCCTCTTGCTTTCCCCTTTGTCTTCAGCTTACGTCAATTGCTGTAAACAGAGCTCAAAGTGCGAATTACAGTCCTCCCTTCAAATTCACAGGGGTTATGGGCAGAGCACCTCCACAAATTTGAAAAAAAAACTGCGAATAATTGGGGGGGGGGCTGGAAGCCTCCCTGCTGCTCACCCGATTCCCCCCCCCACTCGCCTGACCCCCCTTGCCCCTTCCAAAGTGGTGGGGAGACTCGGCAAGTCGCGGGTTTGGTTTTCCTTCCTTCCCTGGGGGGGGGAGCCAAAAACTGCTCATCCGCCCCCCTTGCAGCCTTCCAAATCTGCGAATTCACAAAACCACAAATTGGAAAGCTGTGAATTGAAAGGGATGACTGTAGTTTGCATTCAATTAACTCAGAGGTGAGCGAGCAGAGGCTCAGGTAAAAGTCAACTCTACAGCCTCTTGCAGCTTGTGTGTTCTTTGTCATTAATAACTGTTGCCAACTTGACCACACTGGGATGTTGCTTGGCCACATGCCCATCCTGGTTTCATCTGTGAAATGTTGGAGGGTTTGCAGTTACAGCTATTGCCCAATCACCACATATGATGGACTATCAGATGCCTGACATTCCCCCCTGGAATATTATTGCAGGCCCAGGCTGGCATTAACATGAGATTTTTATCGAGACTCTGAAGTCTTACCAATCATAGCTGCATGACTGCATTTGACATGGTGGATCACCTATCATACAGGCCTGCCCAACAACCTATTATTCATCTTTACTAAGAATGCAAAATTCCCATCTCATGTCAACATGCACACACCATAAACAGGAAAAAATAATGCAGAACAGCAGTGGCCTCAACCAGGCTAATAGAGGATACTTTATTTTCTTCATCTCCTGTAGTAGGGCTTGGCAGCTGTGGCCCTCCAGATATTTTTGGCCTATAACTCCCAGCAATCCTAGCCAGCATAGTCAATTGGGAATTGCAGTCCAAAAACATTTGGAAGACCACAGTAGCCCATCCCTGCCCCAGTGCTGTTTTTGCTGCTGATTAGGGTTAGAAGAGGTCAGGTCTTCAGAAAAAGGAAAATCTAAGCAAGTACAGCTGCTGAAATCCCATCTTTGATAACAATGCTTCCTAAACTATCTGCTGTGGGGACCAGAATTCCCTCCCCCATGTGCCAGGGACCAGTACCATATTTGTGCCCATCAGCTACAATTGTTTCTTTCTTGGAAACCCTCCAGGGACTGGCAACAGATGGCTCAGGGACAGGCATGTGTCCACAGACCACCACTTTGAAATGTTCTATAACACTATTTGAGGTACAGGAGCCCTGATCTCTTCGGTAGCTCCCCCCCCCCCCACATTGCTGATGAAGTAGGTTACCTGAAAAGGCAGGAGCTTAACCAGAGAGTGGCAGCCACGATAGCACACCTCTGCTCACAGTAATGTTACATGTGATATGTTGTCAAACATTTTGTTCCCAGCAGACTGTGCTTTGAATTCAAGGCAAAGTTTCTTGAGTCAAATACACAATGTGGAAAAGGAAATGTAAACACATTTGGCTTGTACTGAAGCCCAGTTTATTTTCAGATCACTTAACGAGAAGTATTCCTGATGGTCTAAAATAAAAGAAAATAAAGCCTCTTTCCTCTTTTTAGCCTCCTAAAATGTGAAGATAGTTTAAGCCCTCCCCTACCCAAAAAACCTCAAAAGGGGAATTTTTTTTTCTTGTGATCAACAATCAGTACAGTCCTAGCTAGGTTTACTTAGAAGCAAGTCGCACCCTATTCAAATGGTATTTACTGTACTTCCAAAATTCATGGAGTAGCTATAAGGTGTCAGGCAACTTGATGGCACATGCACACACAAGTTCTCATAGTATTAGCCCAAGATTAGTCCGACAATAGCTGAGACTAGACTCTTAAGAAGAGGAAAAATCATGTGGCCCTCCAGATGCTGTTGAATGGCAATGCCCAGCTGTCCTCACCATTGGCAATGCTGGCTAGGAATGATTGGAGCTGTAGTGAAAAACTGGACTGGGCTCTACTCCCTTTTATTAGCTGTGCAGAAGAGGTAATCATGGTAGGTGGAGCTTTTGTGACAGCAATACCTGCTGAAATTCCCTCTTCTGCATAACTATTAAAGGTATGGAAGGCTGGTTTTGTTCTTCACATGGAAATCCTAGACAATATCTAAAGCAGTAGATCTTAACCTTTTCTTTACCCCCACTAAATATCTTTTGTTGCCATGGACCCCCAAGATTTAACTCAAGATTTTAAACAAAAACAATTTAAAAAACCACTGAACCATTAACAATTACAGTATCCATTAAACCTTCCTTCAGAGGCACTTCTCCTGCTGGAGTTTGCAACTGGAGTGGACTGAATAGGAACATGCAAGCCCAGCCAGCCAGCCAGCCTTTGACTTGGCTCTTGTCACGTGGCTGATCTGCTGTGGGAAAGAGATGAGCTGAGCAGCCTTTAAGCCTTCAAACCTTCAAGGACCCCCTGTGAGGACATTGTGGACTCCTGCGGGTCTGCAGACCACAGGTTTAGAACCACTGAGATAAAAGACTGCATGATTCCCATCCCTGCTGTTAAGGTCATAATCCTATATAGCCACCTACCTAGGAGTTAGCTCCATTGAACTCATTGGGACTTACTTCTGAGTAGACATATCTAGGCTTACATTGTAGCAGCTCAAGGCTAAACACCAACTGCATTGTATGTATCCAGGACCAAAGTGTTAGGCACAGAGTATTTTCTACATGTGTGTAGAATTGCAGGTTTGGTTGTGTGAGTCTGTAGTGCAATTTGAAATGGTCAGTAGCTACAGCACAGCTCATTTACTTTTCCACAGTGCAACACCTGCTTCCACATATATGCCTCTGGTTAATCTTCTGTCCCTCGATCTAATTAAACCTGAAGATTTTTTTTTTATTGGGTGCTTCAGTCGCAATTACAGAATTATCCTGCATGGAAGGAAGTGGGTTTTTTTAATAGACAAAAGTCTCTGTACAATAGTGTGAGCTAAATGCTGAAACAGGTTAAATAGAGACTTTTAGTTCCAATTACACAGGCTGCAGCTTATTAAAGAAAACTATTTCCATGTCTAAGATAAAATTCACAAAGCTAATGTTACCAGGATCCATTCTTATTGATTTTTTTGTGGCTGCTGATGTGGATGAGAGAACAGACTTAATAAGCTAGCCTTTTCTTTAGGTTTCTCTGAAGACAAGCATCTAGATAAGGTGACTCTAGGAAATGTTCCCCATGAAACCAGTGAGTGTGGTATGATTTCTTTCTTTCTTTCTTTCTTTCTTTCTTTCTTTCTTTCTTTTTTTCTTTCTGAAAAGAGCTTGGGTATCTTTCACAACATTGCCAGTCCTCACCAACTTAGCTACCTACAGATGTGTTGGAAGACACCTCCCACCATCCCCATCTAGCACAACTATGCTGGTTGGGGCTGGTGGGAGTTGTCATTCAACACATCCGGAAGATATCAGTTTAGGGAAGGCTGGCCACATATGTTCTACAGTTGCAATGTCCTTTCTGCCTCAGCATAAAAGAAACACACTTCATTGAGGCATTTTTCTGCACCAGTACATTAGGGGCACTGTTCATTTCAGTGGGCCAGTGTCTAATATAGCTTAATTTATTGAATCTGTTTATTGTAGGAACAGAGGGTTGGGGAACCTGTTTCCTACACAACTCATCACTTTATTGGAGTCAGTATACCATTAAAACTTTGTACCTATATTAAAATGTATCAAAATTAGGGTTGCCATAATTCTCTGCCACAAAACTGGGACAAAAGTATACAGGACTGGATTGGGTGGACTATCGACAAAAAAAAAAAAAAAAAGACAATTTTTTTTTGTTACAGGATTCCATAGCAAGATGTTTCAAACTAGATTATTTGTATAGTGTGGATTTGGTACTGGTCTCCTTTTGTCCTAATCCAACACTCAAACCATTACACCACATTGGCTCTCAGGTTGGCTATGCATGCAGAAACAGTAAAGTGCCATCATTCATTTTTTTCCAAAGGTGCCAGTTAGCAACCAGAGGCATTTGAACAAAAGGCTTGCTGCTCCTCCCCAGAGCTTAGAAAAGTTACTTTTTATTACAATCCCCCAGTTAGTGACTGTGCTAGCTGGGGAAATTATGGATGTTACAGTCTCAAGCCTCTTTCCAGCTCTGTTGCGAGGCTTGGAAAAGGAAGGGAGATTCCCCCCTCCCCTTCTGAAGCCTCTTTCCTTTTGGCTTGTGGGGTTTGGAAAACAAAGGGAGATTTCCCCCTCCCCTTCCAAAGCTTCTTTCCATTTGGCTTGTGAGGCTTGGAAAAGGAAGGGAGATTCCCCCTCCCCTTCTGAAGCCTCTTTCCATGTGCCACTGGCCAGCCGGTCATTCAAGGGTGGGGTGGCCTAGGAGGCCAGAGACTCACCATACACATGCAAGTAAAGTTACTCTGAGTCTGACTCTGCTTGTGGTCTTCTTTCCTCTGATTTTCCTTTGCTTCTCTGATGCTGCCTGCTATGCACACTCCCTGCTCCTGCACTCCTCCACCTAGACTGCAGATAGTGAGTCTGGAGTTGGAATCCAGGATTGGCTGTTTCAAGCAGCTCAGCCAGACAGGTCAACTTTCTGTCCCTTTAATCTGGGATTTCCCCAGTTTTCTGGGATTTATGGCAACCCTAATCAAAATGTACATTTTAGTAATATATATATACTCTGCATTAGTACTCTCATACTCCATGAGGGTTCCATTGCCTCAGGAAACCGTTGGGAGACCTCTTGCCAGGGATGGATCTCTGACACATAGAAACACAAATGAGAGGGTTTGTTGTGCTGTGCCCTAAGTTGAATTGCTGCCTGTGTGATGGGGTCACGGCATGCTTCCATACTATTCCCCCTGCCAATTCCCTCCTCTATGGCAGTTAGATTGAAAAGCAAAGTTCTCATTCAAGCAAATGAGAGTTTTAAAAGTGGCATGGCCTGGAGCCAACAAAGTGTGGTGGTTAGGAACTGGGTGCCACATGTGCCACAGGCAAGATGTTCCCCACCCCAATGGCACCCCATGGTCAGACTGGAGGGTTGGGATCCCATCCCCTGTGGCAAGATGAGCTGCCCCACTGCTACAACCATGTGTTGTAGGTGCCCCACCTTTGTACTAATGGAATCACAACCAGGGTAAGGAAATTACCTAGGGCTGATATTCCATCACACAGTGTCATAGACTGCTCACAGATTTGCTGTGTATTAGAAAGCACAAGCTTATCACTTTGCCATTTGGCATTATTTTTATATTAAAGTGGGCCGATATATAACACCTACCATTAAAGCCTTTAATGTGAAGACAGTTGCACAATTCCTGTATGCTTCTACTATTTGGATTGGGGGAGTGACAACAGAGTTAGATACTCTTCAGGCTAATTTTTAATGGGTTCTCCTCCAAATTCCCAGATGTGTTCTGTTCTCTACCCTGACAGTCCCCATCTTGGAATATCACATGATTTAATATTTAATAATTTAGCTTAATGTGGCCTTCCACATGGTTAGCAGGTAAACCAGAGACCCCCTAGATACCAAGGTTGGAGTCACATCTAAGGGAAATTCCCCAAACTACTACTCAGGTCAGAGTTAACACCTGGAGGTGAGTCATTCACTAAGCCACTCAAATACAGCAGATTCCTTAATGCTTGTAAAACAGGTTCTTCCCCTCCAACAAAAGACCTTGCTTGCTCTATTCAATTCTAAATATGTTGCCCATTAACAATTGTTAACTCTTCTGGAACACCCTTTGTCTAGTCCTGGGAAACTCCGAGAAACATTGTACAGTCGTCCCTTCCCATTCGTGGAGGTTAGGGGTGGATCACCACCGCGAAAGTAAAAAAAAAAACATGAATAAAGTAAAAAGTAAAGTAAAAACCACACCACCGTGCACCCCCACCTGCCTGCCCTCCTTCTCCAACACACACACACACACACTGTCTCCTCCCCCTCCCTGGGGGAAGAGCCAAGGCTGGGTGGGAGGCAGGGCTGAGTGGCTCCCACAGTCCCGGAGAGGGGGAGGCCAGCCAAAGCCGCAACAGGGGCAGGAGAGCTCCACCACCATTGCTGCACCACTACATGCCCCCGCCTGCCCACCCGGCTGGCCAGCTGGTGCGTGGATGGCAGGGCGGCTGGTGGTGGTGCTGCTACCTTTCCAGTCCCGGGGAGGGGTATGTTGGCCAAAGCTGCTGTGGGGGCAGGAGAGCTCCGCTGCCATTGCTGCACCATCACATGCCCCTGCCTACTCACCTGCCCACCCACCCGCGAGTGGATGGCAGGGCGGCTGGTGGTGGTGATGGTGCTGCCTCCACAGTCCCGGGAAGGGGGAGTCCAGCCAAAGCCGCAGCGGGGGTAGGAGAGCCCCACCACCATCGCTGCACCGCCACGTACCCCCTGCCTGCCCTCCTTCTCTCCAACACGCACACACACACACACACACACACACACACACTTTCCCCTCCCCGGGGGAAGAGCCGAGATTGGGTGGGACTCCGCAAATACACAAAACCATGCAAGGGAAAGCCGCCGCGAAAAGGAAAGGACTGTATTCCACTCAAAATCCTATCTCTTCAGGAGAATTATCAGATATAAATATATCACCTGAAAATACCACCGAGGTGTTCACAGACCTCCTTCCTTCCAGCTCCACATCAATCTGTGTCACTATTCTGCCTTCCGGGCCTCCTCACTGTCAGTTTACTTCACGATCTCAGCAGTACAGGCTCAGTATAGTATAACCTGTCATCCTCTTACTCTATTCCTCTATCCAAATACTTCCTACCATCTTCAATAGCCTTGTGTGATTGTCTCAAGCCTGAGAGTTTGCATGAATGCTGTTAATGTTAATTTCCAACAGAGATAATTTAATTGTATGTTTTGGTTTACAGTCTCCTCCATTACTACCAGTATACATAGGTCAAAAAACCTGCCATTACCCAGTCTCTGGCTGCCATTTTGAGCTAATTAAATATTCCCCATATTAATTTCAGACACTAGTGGGATCCTCGTGGACCCCACACAAGTCCCTAATACAGTTCTATTGTTAGAAACAGGGGCATACCCTCTATTGACAAGGGTTTGGTTGGCAGCTTTAAAATTTTGGCTTAAGGTTAGTATTTTAACACTGGGCATAGATTTACTTCTATATCTACCTCAGGATGGTTCTATAAGCTGTTGGTCTAAGCTTGTTGCCGCAAAATCTGATTCAATTGGTTTGTCATCATCCCTCCTTTTACATTTGGGGTCTTGTCTGCAATGACCAGAATACTCCATGTTCTGTCTGGAGCATTCTGGCCACAGAGCTGCCACACATTTCCCCCATTCCCTTGTGCTCCATGGCAAGAATGGACAGCTGTCTGCATACATATTGGTGGGTGCCTCAGCTGCTTGTTGCTGGTTTCACACATCACACTCTGAGGCTGGAAATGAGGCACCCAGCCTTGATTACATTCTGGGGGGCCTCACTGTGACCTCAGAGAGTGTGACACGTGACACCAGTATCAGAGGCACCCATTGAGACTACACAGCATGCACATGCAGACAGATGCTCATTCCGGCCACAGAATGGTCTAGTTTTTCCAGCAGGGCTGGTTTTTCAGCTATTTTTAAAAGTGACATGAAGGGGTTTTTGCCTCAGTTTCTAGTCAGAATAGCCTGGACGTCATCTGGAACATTCAGACTAGAATCTGGGCCAAACCCTGTGTCATCTGAACAGCTGGGTGCAGGAACAGTGGGAGGCCTGTTCCATTTGGCCTGTGCAGGCAAGACCTGGGTTATGACATTGCTCTCCAATCAATAAAACAAACATTGTGTGAAATTGCTTTTTGTGACTTTTGAGCTCATTCATACTCATCTGTTCACTAAGCTCTTCTGGTATACAATATGTTGGGCTTTTTCACCCAGCTGAGTATTTAAAGAGTTTGAGTGTCATTAATTATTGTATACTTTTTACAAAAGACAGATTTAATGTTTTCCCTTCTGAAATGCTCCAAGGAAGATTTGCTGGTGTGTCTTACACAGCAAGGTCATGTCCCTGCAATAACCAGGAAGTAGACTATATGAAGCACATTCTTTTTTTGTCCTGTGGATTCTACAAGGAGGTTCAACAACCTATGATTACTCCATTATAAATGAATCTACCAGGACAATAGGCCCAATTTTATGTCAGATTCTTATTAGACGATAAGAATCCCACTGTGACCTTGGTCATTGTCAAGTTTTTGTCTGAAGCAGTCAGGATTATAGAACAGAAAAATGTCTGAAATGAGTTCTGCCTATATAATTTGGCCCAGTTGCTCCTTGAGCTTTTATCTTACATGTTGTTAATTTGAACTTGTTGGGCCTATGGGCCATGATTACAAATCGTTGTTGAAATTACAGTGTCATTGTGAGACTAGATATAGAGCAACCTCCAGTCTGCTAGGCTATATGCAGCAAAGCATAATGCCTGATGTGCTGTTACTGTGCTGGGAGATTGTTTTTGTGTCCTGGCAAGGCAAGGCAAAAGTTGTGAGATAGGAGCAACTCAGAGTGGTTGACACACACGTAACAAACTACAGTGGGGAAATTATAATGCAATACAATCGTGTGTATCCCATGTTAAGTTCAGTTTAGGAATTTCCCTGCATGCATGAGTTTTCCACTCCCCTTCTTTCCCTAGGCAATTTCAGCCAACTGGAGCAATGGGTCATTCATCACATGACCTTCTGATTTAAATATTTTATTATGCTTTGTTTAAGTTCCTTTTAAGTTTGTTTCCATGTGGCTGTAGCCATCTTCTTCCCTTTTCTTTTAGTCTTGTTTTTACTTTTCACCCTTTCACCATGTGGCCCTCATCGCTTAAGGCTGGGTGAGTTTTTTCTTACCCTAAGTCCTCTTAGTTAGTTAAGGACCTTTAAATTTGTTTTAATATGTAGATTAAGATTGATATATCTTCAGTAAACTTTTGATATGCATTTTTAAACTGATGTCTTTGTTGTTTAATGAGTCTAATTGACTGGATGATCAGACCACACATTTAAATGTTAATTGAGCTGTGTCAGCATTCTGATGCCTTTACTCTGCTTACTTTGAAAGACAGGTTTTTTATTTTTAAAGAAGATATTTTTATTTTTAAAAGGGCTAGATCCCTGGGATTTGAAATAAATTTTTAATTTTAGACTCATACCCCCAACAACTACATCTTACTAATACGTGATACTGGACCACTGTGACTCCCATGTATCTCCAATGACATTTAGTTCTGCTCTTATTTTGTGGGTTTTGTGGGAATTCAAAACTAATACCATTTTCTGAATTCATTTTAAAGCACACTGTGAAGGTGAACCTACATAGACCAAGGGACTGCCCATCCACTGAGTTTCTCTTTGTCTAATGAGTGGGTGTGTTTCCTCAGCATAATGTGATGAAATGAAGTAGTTTCTTGGATATGTTTTTGAGAGAAGATATTAGAATTGTGGAATCAGAATGAAAGGAGTCTCACATTGTGTGTGTGTGTATGTTGCTTTAAGTTGCCTGTTGACTTAGGGCAACCCCATGAATTTCATAGGGTTTTCTTAGGCAAGGAATACTCAGAGGTGGTTTTGCCAGTTCCTTCCTCTGAAATATAGCCTACAGCCCCTGGTATTCATTGGCATTCTCCCATCCAAGAACTAAGCAGGTTTAGCGCTGCTTAGCTTTCAAGATCCAACAGGATCTGGTGCCTTTAGGGTATTTATGTCTCCAGAATCTTTATTAAGCCCCAAATTACTTTTACTTCTCCAGACTGGGCTCTGGGAAAAACACACACACAGAGACACATACACTCTTATAAACTTGGAGTAGAAGTCAGTTGTCCACCATACTGACTGGACTGCTCCCACCGAAAATGAAAAAAACAACAACAACCTAGCTGTATGTGGCATAACATACGCTGTTAAAAGAAACCCCACCCAGTTGCTGCTGTTGGCTCCAATTGACTGTTGGGGTCCCATTGCAGGTGGCCTGTCACCACCATCGCTGCCAGTTGACTGTCTGGGTCCCAATCTAACCACAGTTTGAGTGGCAGGAGTGGATTTTGAGGTGGAGAGGGAATTTGCATGTGGGTGGTGATTGGTTGTGTGTGTTTCCTGAGTAGCCAGTAAGCACACTGGAATAGGCAACATACCCAAGATATATAATATCTCTCTCTCTCTGTGTGTGTGTGTGTGTGTGTGGAGAGAGAGAGAGAGAGAGAGAGAGAGAGAGATGTGGACAACTCACCTGAACAATGGGAGGTGAAGGATGCAAGAGGACTGTGGGCTTTGTTATCAACTACTCTTCAAGCCAAGATGTTGAACTGAACTGCTAGGATCTTTTAGATCTATTTTGCAGCCTCTACATTCTGCGATATTACTTTATCCTTTGTCCAAAGAGAATTGTTTTTAAAGTGCTTTTTAAAAAAAATGATTTGAACTTGTTATGAAATAGGTCCTACACTGTTAACTTTCATCTTGCAGTTATTTTCTGTGAAGGCTGGTGGATGTTTTTGGTACATTAAAATGCCTAAATCAGAAGTAGTATGTTTACTTCTTTGTCCAATTTAATGCATACTAGCTGTACCTGACGTAACATACATTGGTGTTCCGTTGAGGGTGAGTTCACTGTGTGGGTTCTCTCACAGCAGCAGTGGCGGCATCGTGCTACTGCCGCCATTTCCACTGCTGCTTGAGTGCATGGGTTCTGTTGGAGCAGGAGCAGCAGTGTTCTGTCACCGCCACTGCCACCAGTCCCGCCGCCACTTGACTGTATGGGTTGTCTCCCACTGCCGCTTGACTGCACGGGTTCTCTCCCACCACTGCTTGATTGTGTGGGTTTTTTTTCACAGCGGCAGTGCAGTATCTGTCCCTCTGCCACCACCATTCCTACTGCTGCCACCAGTTGATTGTGTGAGGCCCATCACAGAGGCAGCAGTGGCAGCAAGGCAACGATGTGACCCCCTGGGCAGCCAGGCAAGGCTGCAGCTCAGTGGGCAATGATTGTAGGTTGAGGAGGTGCTGCTGAGAAATGCCCTTTTGCTGCTGATTGGATGGCCAAGGAGTGCTGGTTTGGTATGTTTCCTAAACGGCCAATCAGTACACTGGGAATGGCAACATACCTAAGAGTTTTATATATAGATTTACTCAGAGATAACTCCAAGCAAGTTAAGTGGGAGCAACTAGGTACAGTTGGCTCACCATATCCACAGGTTCTGCACCCACAGATTCAAGCTACCATAGCTCAAAAATATTTGTGGGGGAAAAAATCCAAAACCCAAACCTTGCAAAAAGGATGCCATTTTACTGTGCCATTGCATATAATGGAACTTGAGCATCCACAGATTTTTGTATCCAAAGCGGGTCCTGGAACTAAACCCCAGCAGATGTTGAGGGCCCACTGTATACACCATTACCTTTTTTCTACAAAATTTGAATTTTTAAAAAAGTTTTCTAAAAAGTAGCCAACATAATTACTCTTGTTTTACTTTAAAACCTATATAACTTAAACCAATTGTTTTTTTCAGCCCTTAGAATGGCTTTGAGCCAGCACATGTTGAGGGCCCACTGTATACACCTTTACCTTTTTTTCCCTACAAAATTTGAATTTTTAAAAAAGGTTTCTAAAAAGTAGCCAACATAATTATTCTTGTTTTACTTTAAAAACTATATAACTGAAACCAATTGTTTTTTCAGCCCTTAGAATGGCTCAACACAATTTTTCAGCCCTTAGAATGGCTCAACACAAACATTCTGGCATTTTATGATTTTGGTTGTTTATGACTAGAATGAAAAAAAAGTACAGTTGTCCCTCCGTATCCACAGATTTAAGTATTCATGGCTTGAAAATAGTCTTAAAAAATAATACAAAAATCAAACCTTGATTTTGCCATCTTATATAAGGGACACCATTTTGCTATGCCATAGCAGAAAGTGCGGGATGAGTCGTTCCTGAATCTTCATTTGCGAAGAAAAGCCAGAGAGAGAGAGAGAGAGCGAGAGAGAGAGAGAGAGAGAGAGAGAGAGCATATAATGGGACTTGAGTATTTACAGATGTTGGTATCCACTGGGGTGTGTCCTGGAACCAAACCCCAGCAAATATGAAGGGACAACTGTATTGACTTGCAGGACTTAAAACTCTTAAACTGTAATGTGTACTATTTTGTGAAAAATGGATGAAAAAGATTATTTTTCTGAAAAAGTCAAAGTCTGCTGATCAGTCCTGAACTTGCAGGAAAATGTTAAGGATGTCAGGCTAAGTCAAAATATCAAATTTGGTCAAAGTCAGATCATAGATGTGCATTCTAGAGCAAAACAAACAAATGATCAACACAAACATCCAAAACATCATCATCTTGGTCCAAGTGGTGCAGTGGGGCCAGAATCCTGCTGGTGCGCTATACCAGTGTACAGTAATTAGTATGCCTGTGTAGATATGGTGGTAGTAGTTGGAAACAGGCTGTGGGTAGGGCATTATAGCAAAAGTCTGCCTTCCCTTGCTATGGTTCCAGGATCATGTAAAAACTGCAGCTGCTAGGGTAATGTATAAACAGGACTCTGGCCCAGATCTGGTGGCTCTGTGATCCATCATGTGGATTTATATAGCACCAGAAACAAACAGACAAAACACTTTAATTTCTAGTATAGATATGAGATGCCTGAGTTTTTTAGTAGTGTTGTTTTGTGTGGATCTTTAGTCTTCTATACCAGCTGTCCTGATTTGGCAGGACAATCCTAATTTGTCATCCTTCTTTTCTAGGGTGCCAGTTACATGACAGAAATTGTCGTGGTGCTTACCGTGACTTTGTGATCACGAATCCGTCCCTCGCTGTTTATACGATTTATGTCACTGATCTGGATATCCCGGGTGGTCCCGTGACTGATATTTACACTTCCAAAGTTCCGTGTTTTTTTTAGGTTTTAGGTTTGTTTTTGTTTTTTTGTTTTTTGGCTGTCAATCAAGGATGCGATTACTCGTGTTTTCACAACCTTGGTGATGCACTTCCTTTAGAGTTCCGTGCCACGAGCAATGCTATTGGCTGGCTGGGGGGGGGGAGAGGGGGCAGACGCTTGTGTTTCTCCTGTCTCTTTAAAATGTTAACCCTTTAAGCAGAGGCAGAAAGCATTTTGAAAGACCCAGACTGAGATCTTTCACTCAGATGCAGGGCTTTCCTTTTGAAATCAAGCCGAGTGAGGGGGGAAGGCTTGGGTTTCCTTGCCTCTTTAAAATGTTAACCCTTACAGCAGAGATTTAGCAGCAGAGTTTAGGTTTCAAGCCAGCTATAGACAGGCGTTTTGAAAGACACAGACACAGAGAGGGGGAATTAAAGGGTGTTCATTCGCTCAGAGGCTGGAATATTTTACTGTGCCCGTTCAAACCCAGGGAGGTGATCAAGGCAGGGGATGAATGGGCAACCCTCTGCCCACCATGATCTCTCTGTAACATGCAGTAGAGGAAAAGGTAATGCTGAAGGGCTTGCAGTGTAGAAATCCATTTAAAAAGGTGATTTAGTACACGTGCGTGCACACACACTCATCAACCTTCGTGCAGCTGTAAGGGATGCCTTTGTTTTCGGCTGGTGAGGCTGGATCTGTTGAACGGGTGACTGACCCCTCCTTTTCTGGTCGCTGATCTCTAAGCCTGCCCCCAGTCACCATTTCCGGTCATCCCCTAGTACCGAGATATTTTGTCTCAGGCTGTTTACATTTCCGATTTTCCAAATCCTCCAGTGACTTTTTTAAAAACCGGCACAAACTGCGGGACTGGAGGTCCCGCAGGTTGAGGTATAAAAGCTGCCCCCCCTTCCGAAAATCACGTACCCGACCCGATGTACATATAAACTGCCAGGGATCGACATGAATTCTTCCCGGGACATTTTCATCATGTAAATGGCATCCAGCTGCTTTTAAAATGTCCCAGTTTTTCTCTTCAGGTGCATCTGCACTGTAGAAATAATACAGTCTGACATCACTTTAAGTGCTGCAGGTCCATCCTATGGAATCCTGGGATTGGTAGTTTTATAAGGTCTTTAGCTTCCTCTGTCAAAGATTGCTGGTGCCTTGCAAAACTACCAACCCCAGGATTCTGTAGGATGGAGCCATGGCAGTTAAAAGTGGTGTCAAACGGCATTAATTCTACAGTGTAGATGCACCCTCCTCCTACTTTCTCCCTTCACCCTCAGATTATTTCAATTGCTGCAAACTGAATTCAAAGTGCAAAAGTAATTTGTACTCTATTAAATCAGCAGAGGGGAAGAAGATAGAAGGGGGAAGAATCTTGCCCTTCTCAGCAGGCTCAGGCAAAAGCAAACTGAGGCAACCTCTCCAAGCTTGTGTGTTCTTTCTTGTTAATAACTTTTATCATCTTGACCACAGTCTGATGTTGCTTGGCCATATATGTCTCAGTTTTCATCTATGAAATGTTGGGATGTATGGTTTTCCTCTGAGCTCACCTTGGTGGCAACCTGATCTTATACAGTTACTTTGAAGGAAGTGTTATTGACTGCAGTGGAATCCACTTCCACGTCATATGTTTAGGACCAGGGCACAAATCCAGGAATAGTAGTCTTGGCTGCCAAATCTCTGAACCCAGTTGTCATTTAAAAATTTGAGGAGAGATCTTTTCCTGACACTGTTTGTTTAACCAAGATGAATTCACAGGAATTTTTGCCAAGCTGGATTTCCTTTTTTTCATTAAACAGGCAAGTTTAGAAAGGAATATGTGCTAAATAACCAAACACAGATTGATTATAGATGCTTGAAATTCATTTTGTGTAAATGTTTTAAAATATCAAGGAATATTTAAAGAAGTTCTTTTGTCCTTAAATGAACTCACATAGACAAAAAAGACACCTTTTTTTGTATTTTCGTGGCCTCTTTCTTCATTCAAAGACTGTGGAAGCCCCCTGTTATGTTAAATGGGGTAGAACCACACATTGTGCATGACATAGGAACTCTTTTAAAAATGATAGCCCCATAATGCCAATATTCCTAACCACTGTTTGCAAGTAAAGTGTCGGATCACCAGGCCATCACCACATGATCTTGCTTGCCTTTGGGCTTGTCTATATGAGCCTAACCCCGCTGGAGTGCCTTGCAGTAATGGCACTTTGCCTTAATGGTGTTTTTGCCCCCATAAGCTTTGCATGCAAGACGGTGGCCATGAGTGATTTACTCACATTTGTACTTATCTCAATTTGCTGCCGCCAAACTTTTTTGATTTAACAAGAAAAAACACCCCATTTTCTCTCCTTAACACTTGCTTGCTAAGGCGAATGTCCAACATGGCGGCAGAAGGCACTTGCCTTGGTAGCAACCCCCCCCCCCAATGCTTGCCCGGCTTCCTCTCTTTTGGGAAAATAATAAATATTGAATCACTTGTCCCAATGAGTAGGAATGCACATTTCCCTTGCTATTCTTTAAAAAACTTTGTGAGTTTTTGACGTTTTAGACATCTCCTCCTTCCCAATATGGTGAAATGATGTGGAGTGCCATTAAGACAGGTAGTATTCTCCTCGCATTCCATGAAGAGTATTTTTGCTGTCTAGACAACCTCTGAGGTTAGAGGAATGGCAACACTCATTTTATGAGAGTTGGCATCGATAATCTACTTTAAGAGGCCTACTATTGTTCCAGCATGGTGTAGCAATTTGAGCATTGGACAACGACTCTGGAAACCTGGGGGCTGTCTAATGGTGAAAAAACGCCTCATAGAATTCGAAGAGAATATGCAGTGATTTGCTGTTTTTGGAAGGAGGGGGACAAAAACCTGCATGAGAAAAGCCTTCATGGCTTTTCCTGAAGTTTTTTTTTTTTTAAATGTGCAGAAATGAGCATTACCACTTTTTGGGATAACCAATTTACAGCACAGCACATTCCAGAAATTGAAAGCTGATTGGTCGGACATGTGCAGGGAGCAGGCTTGCTGGCAACAAAGTGGCTGGAACTGCCATTTTTTAGTTTCACGGTATCAATTGTGTACATTTTTGCAGTGGTAAGTCAACAAAACTGGTTTTTAAGTAGAAGGTTATACTCCACCTTAAAGTTAAAAACAACAACAACAACTGTGCAGCAGTGGCAACTTGTGGAGAATAATATGAGTAATGCACTTGCAGCCACCATCTTGATTCGCAGGCATGCCTCTGTGTGAACTTTAAACACGGATAACTTCACATACCAGCGATCTCACCAAAAAACTGTAGAGACAAATGAACACTGTTGTGATTTTGCATTAATGCACAGCAATCCACATTATATTGCCTTGTCTAGACAAGTCCCAGGGTACAAATCCCTGTTTGGCCATGGAAACCCACTGGATAACCTTGGGCAAGTCACACGTCTTAGAGGGAGGCAAAGGCAAACCCTCTAGAGAAGGGCAACTAAAATGGTGAAAGGTCGGGAAACGATGCCTTATGAGGAGAGACTTAGGGAGCTGGGTATGTTTAGCCTGGAAAAAAGATGGTTAAGAGGCGATATGATAGCCCTGTTTAAGTATTTGAAGGGATGTCATGCTGAGGATGGAGCAGGCTTGTTTTCTGCTGCTCCAGAGACTGGAACACGGAGCAATGGGTGCAAGCTCCAGGAACAGAGATTCCACCTCAACATTAGGAGGAACTTTTTGACAGTAAGAGCTGTTCGGCAGTGGAACACGCTCCCTCGGAGCGTGGTGGGGTCTCCTTCCTTGGAGGTCTTTAAACAGAGGCTGGATGGCCATCTGTTGGGGATGCTTTGATTGTGATTTCCTGCGTGGCAGGGGGTTGGACTGGATGGCCCTCGTGGTCTCTTCCAACTCTGCAATTCTATGATTCTATGATTCAAATCTTGCCAAGAAAACCCTGTGATATGTTCTCTTTAGGGTCACCATAAGTAAAAAATGACTTGAAGGCACACAACAATAATTGTTCTAAGTGATCAATTAATTTAGTATAAGTTGCTATAGGTATAGCAAGTTAAAAAGTGGTGGATGTTGACACATTTACTTTTTTATTCTTTTTTGTTGTTGTTGTTTAGAAATATACATTTCTGACATACCTGATGAGAATTCCTGATGCATTTTATTCTGACTTGTGCTTCACTGGTCTGCTAAAGTAGCAGTTCAAAGGCTTTTAAAGTTTTTCTGCTCCATGAAAGCCAGTGGCAGCAACTGCTGCCAAAGTTATCTTGTACATGCTTAGTTTCATTCTGGTGCCAACATTACTTAAAGTTTTCTGTTGCAGAAGGAATTCACTATATTCTATGCAATATTTCTTAAGTTATGAAATGTGAGCTCAAAAGGTCAGATTAGTCCAGGGGGGGTGGGAATTGTGTGGGCCATGGGCCACATACAATCTCTATGTGTGTTTCTGTGGCTCCCAAGCTTTCCCCAGACACTCTAAACTCCTGACTCAAAACTTTAAAAAAACAATTGGGCTGGTGTTGGACACTGTTTTGTCCCCAAATGTTCAATATTCCTGGAGGCTCCCAGAAAAAGCAAAACAGCCCTCTCTCAAATAATTGTCCACAAATCAATGGAGGAACCTGGAAGATGCAACCAGATGTGACTTATGCTTTTGATTTTTTGTTAAAACATGGTGTGAATGGCCTATCATCATCATCATGGGGACAAAAGTTGCCCCTCACTGTGACTTCCCATGCCACAGGCATTAACTCTGGTGTTTTCCCCATCCTATCAGTTCCGGAGAGAGTGGAAGAGAGATGAAAGAGACCATAACAAGAATGATTGAATAAAAAATATCAGCATGATGTAGCGGTCTGAGCATTGGACTATGTCCCTGGAGACCAGGGTTTGAATCCCTGCTTGGCCATGGAAATTCAGTGGCAAGTCACACTGTCTCAGCCCCAGTGGAAGCGAAAGCCAAACCCCCTCTGAACTAATCCTGCCAAGAAAACCCTGTGATAGGTTTTCCTTAGCATCACCATTAAGTCTGAAATGACTTGAAGGCACACAACAGCAACAAGAATAGATAGTGGAGGAGAGAACTATAGCCAAACACAGTATTCATCCAACATAGACTTACTCTATTCCTGGTCTCCAAATCTGGGTAGCCTAATTTGCACATGATGCAAATTGGTATAATATGCAATTAAGTGCATGTTGCAAATTAAGCACCTTAATTGTTGCATTTTTCCCTACCATTATGATTCACTATGATTGACATTATTTATATGAGACTATTTATACAGTAAATATTGATCTGAGAGAGCCAATATAGTGCAATAGCTAGTGTGTCAGACTTGGATCAGGGAGGCCAAGGTTCAAATTTCTGTTTGGTTATAAATCTTCTTGGGTGGTCTGTGCTAACACAAACTACTAATGACTGGTAACGATAAATATTTGTACTTCTTGCATTCAATTCCTTTTCATCCCACCAGTTACCCCCATCCTCATGTGTGTGTAGTAACCTGCACACTGAAGCAACTGATGTGGTCAGCAGTCCATGAACAAGGCCAACCCTACCTTTGTGAAAGAGAGCCAGCATGGTCAGCATGGTTGAGTTTAGGCTAGGACTCTGGGAGACCAGGATTTTAATCCCTGCTCAGCCATGGAAACCCACTCGGTGGTCTTTGGCATGTCACACACTCATTGCCTCAGAGGAAGGCAAACTCTCAGAACAAATCTTGCTCAGAAATCCCCATAGTAGATTCACCTTTGGGTTGCCAATAGTTTGAAATGACTTGAAGGCGTACAACAACAAGAACAATAGTATGAATCAATTAGGCAGCAAGATGCCCAAACTAGTGAACTGTACTGCTCCCAATCTCAGCCCAGCCTGCCCCACCTTGCTTTTGTGTCCAAGCCCCACCTTGCTTTTGTGTCCAAGCCACTCCTCCATCTCTTGCTCCTTCACCTTCTGCCTGCTTGGCAGCCCTGCTATTTCTCCTCCTTGCTGCCCTGACATTCCGTCAGTCCCAACCTTCCATCTTCTGCCCTCCCAATTCCTGTTCACTTGCTGCTGCTGCACCCACCAGTTCCCTTCCATGCCCTGCTTACTTGCTTAGCGTGGTTAGTTGCTCCTTTTGCTCTTTTGCTCACCTGACACCATCCTCCATGAAAGCTGCCTCCCTTCCTTGCCACTACTGCCTGGATAGAATGGACAGAAACATGATAGTACCTTTTAGATGAGCAGAGGGAGGTGGCTGGCCAGTGCCTAAACATGGCAAAATGGCTATTTTGTGGGCACTAAGGAGCTTACTGGGAAGTCCCAAAGCAAGAAAAAAGTGGGATAGAAATAAATATGATGATGATGATGATGATGATGATGATGATGATGATAATGCACTCTGAAGAAAAGCAGCAAAGCAGCAGGAATGTTCCGTCTTTCCTGCTGCCTTACCACATGGCATAGGTGTTCTTCTGGTGTTCTTTTCTTCCAACCCCATGGAGAACCGGGGTAAAACCACATTTTTTGCAAACAGGTTTTTCTGGTTAGCAAAAAGACACAGTGTTACCTCGGTCCCTCATGGGGCCAGAATGAAAAAATGCTGACGTCATGCGGTAAGGCAGCAGGAAAGACAGACTGTTCCTGCTGCATTGCCGCTTTTCTTCGGAGTGCAGTAAGGCTCGAAATTCCCTCCCCAAAATTTTGGGTGGTGGTGGAAAGGCATGGGAATGTGACAATGGGAGTTATGGCCCCCAGAGTCCCATGGGGTCAAGCTTGACTTCCCAACCCATATGGCAATTAATTGCCCAGCTTAGACTGGAGACTCCCTACCCCAAAAATCATTGGAATCTGAGTCAGATAATGATCCAAATAAAGTATAAAGTGATGACCACTGCTCTGAATAAAAAGCATTTCCCAATGTCAAGCACAGGCTTCTTAGGTGTCCATTGCTTAGGCATCCATGTGTTGCCAGCATAATATGTCTAGAAAGTGTTTTTTCTTGAATAATCAGTTCTGATATGAAAGGTGCAGATAGTTGATGCATATCTCCATCCTCCCTGTTTTTGTATTTTATTTCTCTTATCTATTCCAAACACTCCAAAAGCTCTCTGCATAAGTTCATAGCTTTGTAATGCAAACTCTTGGCAGAATGATAACATCTTAAGGATGCAGAACAACCTTGATGTTACAATTCCTTAACTGAAATCACTGAAACGCCAAATAATTTTCTTCTTTCGGAAGTCAGTGAAATGTAAACAAAAGCTAGTATGGAGAAGAGAAAGACATCTGTGTTACATGAAATGAACCATGGATTTCACAATCTACTTTATGTTTTTGTTTCTCCATTTTAGCTTGTGTCATTCTGATACATATTCCTAGGTCTCTTCTCTTTTCTAAAAATATTTTTTATTAGCATTATCACCAACTTTAACATAAACATTACAAAAACAATATTTTTATCCATCATTATCAATATCAAAAGAAAAAAATCAAATATCCACCTGCCACTATATTTTTCTTTTACAATATGAGATTAAAAGGCTTCCACTCTAACATTTCCCAGTTTGGTATGACTAAATTTTTCTACATCCCTTGATTCACTCTCTACATCCCTTGATTCACTCTTGTTCCTAGGTCTCTTCTCATTGCCTATATTTTCACATGCAGTGGATCAAGCCTGACAGCATACTGAGTTATAATGCTATGGTGACACAGGTGGGTTTCATGTCATACTTCCCACTAATCTGACGGCCCCAAGATAGAATCACAGAATCATAGAGTTGGAAGAGACCACAAGGGCCGTCCAGTCCAACCACCTGCCTGGCAGGAATACACAATCAAATCATTCCCAAAGATGGCCATCCAGCCTCTCTTTAAAAACCTCCAAAGAAGGAGACTCCACCACACTCTGAGGTGGTGTATTCCACTGTCAAACAGTGCTTACTGTTAATTCCTAATGTTTAGGTGGAATCTCTTTTCCTGTTGTTCAAGTCCATTGCCCCATGTCCTAGTCTCTGGAGCAATAGAAAACAAGCTTGCTCCTTCTTCAATATGATATGATAACAATTTTTTGCATTCATTATTCTGGGTAGCTGCATGAGCAAATGCTTCATTTCACTGCTTAATGAATAAGAGAATTGTGATAAAGTGGTCAGCTGAGGTTACTGAATGGTATACAAGGCCAGTGTTACAACTCTGTACCGTTTAGCATTTCTTTGGTGTTTACAAACAACGTACTGTTAGAAATATGGGTTTTATATTTTTAGCTGTGTCAAATGTTTTAGAGCGAGATAATTGTGAAAATTATGGTTTTGTATGCTACAAAAGAGCAAATTTGCTGGATGGATAAATAAATGCTCTCCCTCTACTGTTAGTTTTCATCAAAATGGTAAAGTGCTAATCAGAAAAAAAAAAAAAAAGCCAAGATCTGAGATCCAACAATGGATAAATGTGGATAAATATGCATTTGGTCTCTAGGGTTACATTTCATCATAGAGTTGGGAGAGACCACGAGTCCTATGTGATCCAACTCCCTGCCTTGAGGGAATACACAAAGCACCCCCAGCAGATGGCCATCCAGTCTCTGTTTTAAAATCTCCAAAGAAGGAGACTCCATCACACTCCAAGGCAGTGTATTCCACTGTCAAACAGCGCTTACTGCCGGAAAGTTCTTCCTAATCTTTAGGTGGAATCTCTTTTCCTGTAGTTTGCTCTATCTCCTAGGGCCTGTCTAAAGAGTGAAAATACCCCTCATGGAATTTGCTGGGAATCCTATCTGTCCAAATGGGATCCATCACCAATCCACACTATTCAGAAGGAGGGGAGCCCAAAATAGCAAAAACAACGAGGTAAAAGCCTTTGCAGATTTTCCCATACTTTTTCAAAAACTGTGAGGGGGCGCACATTCCTGCTTGTTTGGACTATCAAACAACAACAACAAAAAAAAAAATTTGAAGGGAAGCACAAAGCCGATTGGCCAGGGGAGAGTGGGAGTGAGGCTTTCTAGCAGGGCAAGTGCCAGCTGCTGCCACGTTAGATTTTCGCCTTAGTGATCTCTTACTAAGGCGATAAAATGGGGTGGTTATTTTTTGTTTTGTTTTCCTGTTAAAATGGAAGATCACTATGTTGCTCCAGCACACCTTGGACGACTTAAAAAAAAACATCAGTAGCAAATAACTAATGCGAGTAAATCACTTGCGTCCGCCATCTGGAATGCGAGGCTTATGGGGGCTCTGGAGGCCAGAAAAACCATTTAGGTATGTCACTGCTGCTGTGAGATGCCAATACTACAAGATACTTTGGGTTTTCCCCCCTTGTGTAGATGGGTCCTTTGTCCCTGGAGCAGCAGAAAACAAGCTTGCTCCCTCTTCAATATGATACCCTTTCAAGTATTTCAACATGGCAATCATGTCATCTCTTAGCCTTCTCTTCTCCAGGCTAAACATATCCAGTTCCTTAAACCACTCCTCATAGGTCATGGCTTCCAGACCTTTCACCATTTTGGTCACACTCCTCTGGACACATTCCAGCTTGTCAACATCCTTTTTGAATTGTGGTGCCCAGAACTGGACACAGTATTCCAGGTGAGGTCTGACCAAAGTAGAATAGAGTGGCTCTGTTACTTCCCTCGATCTAGACACTATACTCCTATTGATGTGACCTAGAATCGCATTGGCTTTTTTAGCTGCCACATCACATTGTTCAACTTCTGGTCTACTAAGACTCCTAGATCCCTTTCCACATGTACTGTTGTCAAAGGTGTCACCCATCCTATCTGAATCCCATCTTGGGAGAAAGGTGGGATATAAATCACATATGTATATCTGTGTGTGTGTGCGCACGTGCGCATGTGTGTGTGCATATATATATATATATATTCAGCCTACATGTAGTACCTTACATTTCTCCCTGTTGAAATTCATTTTGTTAGTTTTGGCTCAGCTCTCTAGTCTGTTAAGGTAATTTTGAATTCTGATCCTGTCCTCTGAGGTATTCACATTCCTCCTAATTTGCTGTCATCTCCAAATTTGATAAGCATGCTCTTTATTCCATCACCCAAGTCATTGATAAAGATGTTGAATAGCACTGGTCCCAGGACAGAACCCGGTGGCACCATGCTAGTCACTTCTCTCCAGGATGTAGAGGAGCCATTGGTGAGCACCCTTTGGGTTCAGCTTGTCAACAATTACAAACCCACCTAACAGTTGCATTGTCTAGTCCACGTGTCACTAACTTTTTTGCAAGGGTATCATGGGGAACTTTCTCAAAGGCTTACTGAAATCAAGATATGCTACATCCACAGCATTCCCTTCATCTACCAAGCTTGTAACCCTATCCAAAAAAAAAAAAAAAAGAAAAAAAAAGAGAGAGAGAGAGAGAGAGAAAGATAAGATTAGTCTGGCATTACTTGTTTTCGAGAAACCCATGTTGACTTTTAGTGATCATGGCATCCCTTTCTAAGTGCTTACAGACTGAATGTTTAATGATCTGCTCTAGAATCTTCCCTGGTATTGATGTCAGGCTGACTGGTCAATAATTGTATGGGTCCTCTCCCCTCCCCCACCCAACACACATTTTTTGAAGATGTGGACAACATTTCCCCTCCTTCAGTATTCTGGGACTTCTCAAAGATTATTGCCAGTGGTTCTGAGATTACTTCTGTCAGTTCTTTTAATACTCGGATGTAGTTCATCTGGCCATGGAAAGTTAAAAATCAAAATGCCGGAGACAAAAATCAAAATGCTGAAATCCAAATAACAAAACTGAGGTCTGAAGGGCAGCAGTGTAGGAGGACTACTCACTAGCTTTCTTAAGGCACTAAGTTGATACGTATGAAATGAAACAGCATGCAGGAGCAGATGGACGTTCGGTCTCATCCAGCAAGACTTTTCTTGTGGTATGTTATTATGTACACCCACACAGTACTCTTCCGCTAGTTTAATAGCAATTCTCTCTTGAAAATAGATCTGGGAATTGTAGTTTGATGTTGCATGTCTGGGGACTGTAGTTCCATGTTGCTGTCTAGGGAATCTCTAACAGGAAACTCTTAGCAGCTTCACCAAATTACAATTCCTAGAATTTTCTGGGAGGAGACACGATGGTTACATTTGTCTAAACACTTTCATTAAATGTTCATAGGGTAAATTAGGCTCACTGTCTCTCAGCTTAGCAGGTATCACAGTATTACTGAAATCTTTAGGCACATAGTAGCAAATGTCATCCACCTGTTTTCATCAACAGCCTTTGAAACTATTCAGACAATCTGACATTCACACAATCTTCACCAACTAAGCCATTGTCTAGGTAGGCTGTTTAATCCATCTTGGTCCCATCTTGGAGCCCTGCAGTCCTAATGATTCAGGGCTTTTGCCCTGCTTTGCCCCTGGGTAGTCCTCACAACCTCCAGGGCAAAGATGGATGGGGGAAGACAGGATAATAGAACAGAATTCTATTAAAATACCCAGGAAAAACTGCCTTAGCTGGGGGAAAACAGATCAGGTCCCATGTGACTGCAGGAGGCCATACTGGTATGTCTGCCCTTCACTGCAGCTGCCGTTCGTGTCACTCTCTCCATATCCAGGAAGTAGGCCTGCAGCTTGCAACCAGGACTGGTCACATGCTGGGGGGGGGGGTTGAACACATTCTGCGGACTTCCTGACTTGTGTCAGAGGGTGAGATGCGGATAGCAGCAAGGGCGGCTGCAGAGATGGGTCAGCATGCCTGTCTGGTCTCCATCCCATTTCATTCAGGTAATGGGGGTGGGGGTGAGGAACAGGCCAGATCCATGGCCAGAATATGCTGGCGGAGAGCCAGTGTATTCTGACCAGTGTAGACAAGGCCTTAAAGTCAACTGAAAAATGTCAATGGTGTCCAAACCATGACAATATAGAATCATTTAAGCAAAAACAAAACGAAAAACCAAGCCCATGGAACATTGGATTCAGGTTATAACACCTCCCCATTCTTTTTCTGCAAAAGGAAAAAAATAATAATTCTGAAGTTGTCAGACACTTTGTAACACCAGAAAAAGTTAATTCTTCATTTGAAATATCTTGATACAGTTAAGACTTAAAAAAATAAAAATAAAAATATGTGATTTTTTTTAAAAAAGTAAAATTATGCTAATGGCAAATCAAAGTGCCATGATACTACCATTGTGACTCACAGGAGATTATCAGATGCATCAAAAGTGTTGTTACAGCAATGCCAGGAGATCACAAAAGGACTCCCTTATCAGATGACGTTGTTCCCACCTCATTATGCACCTATTATGCTGCCATTCCACTGGCACTTTTTTTATTGATGCGAGAAGCCATCAATAGATCCTCCGTTCCATTCCTGTCACAGATTTGTCATCCATTCCATTTCTGTTCCTGATTTGCCTGTGTGCGACAAGGTGCCCTGTTATGCTGGTGAGATCCTAGCCTCAATGGGAGGGCCCTGCCAGAACACTTCTGGGTGAGATCAGGACATCCAGGTAAGTTACACCCTTTTTATGACCCTCCCTGGGTTACTTGTACATTTTAAAGTGTGATTTTCTCTTTGGTGTTACTTTTTTTTGGTTTATTTTTATTTTTGAATTTCCTGCGCTTGTGTCTTCTTATGAGAATTCACAGGATTTCGATCCAGGAAGTGAACAGAGCTCCGTTAGAGCTCCTTTCACTCCTGGGCTGCCCTGCTGACTGGAGAGGAGGTAAGTGCGGTGGAGAGGGTGATTGTGGCGGGACTGGGATGGGACAGGGGTGGGAGTGGAGATTGTGGGACAGGAACACTCTTTTTGTTCCTGTCTGATAATCCCCACAGTGGCTCAGCCATTTATAGCAGGATGGTCTGGCCCATGTGGTATGAGCTTGCACTAACCATGTATGGAAGCTATGTTTATAAAAATGAAAACTAAATACAGTAGCATAGCCATGCTGAGATGCAGGACATATTCTTAAAGGTACCAGATAAGTTGGCGAAGAACTCTACCAAAATAATAATTTGGCTTCAGAGGGTTCAAAAGTTCATGGAATTATGATGCCTTAGATCTTTTTCACACAAATAATTTTGTTCAAATAACATTTTATGAATAAATAAGCAGGTTGAAACCTTCTGATGTGCCATACATGCCACACACCATATACTGTATATGTGGAAGTGAGTTTCAGTTACTTTCTGACTTTAACACAAAGTCCTTTGCAAGTAAGCCTGGTTGGAATGGCATGATGCCTGTGGTGACTGACACTTCTCAAAAGCAATTTTGCTTCTGGTTGGCTATGGCGTCATGAACGGACTTTCACTGAGAAGCTCTCAGTGAAAGCTTCAGCAGCACGGGGTTGCAACACCTGATCCTGACAACTTGATTGGCGAAAACTTTTCTCCTGGCATGGAGAAAACAGAGGGGCTCTCAAAGATCCAGTTCCTGCCCAAAAATCACCCTGGAGGATCCAACACAAGCAGGTAGATCGGACAGGGGAGAATCAGAGCAGAGGGGATCGAAGCAATCCACCACCACGTGTCTGCAGCCGAATGAATTGGCACAAATGCCGACAGCAATTTTAAAAGAGTAACTGTATGTGTTTAGTTTCATTTATGTTGGAGATCTGATTCTATTCCTGGGCATTGTTTTTCTGACATGTGAAGTTTCACTAACAAAATATAGTATTGTGTTGAAGCACAAACATTTTAATATAGGAACTAAGAAAGAAACAAAGTAACCATTGAGTGCCTATGGAGGTTATGACAGTTTGAAGTGGAAGTTTAAAATTAAGAGGGCTGATAACAGCATTTACTTTTGAGGATTTATTTTTGAGGATTTACTATTGAGGATAAACAGCTGGATTTGGTTTATAAAAGGGTTCTGGGAGCGGATGATATTGGATTTAAAGTGACTGACATAATTGAACTCATTTAAGACAATCCACAAACTGGATACAAGCTATCTACAGCAATCAAACAGCGAGACTAATAATAAATGGTGAAAAAACAAAAGCGATACAAATACAAAAAGGTACAAGACAGGGATGCCCTCTGTCTCCACTTTTATTTATACTTGTTATGGAAATTTTGAGTAAAAAAATTAGAAAAAACTCGAAGATAGAAGGCATTAAAGTTGGAAAATATAATTACAAAGTGAAAATGTACGCTGATGATTTATTGATTTCATTGGGGAATCCGATTGAAGACAGAAACATTATTAACAGTATTGAAAGAATTTGAATTATTAACAGGTTTAAAACTGAATAAAGACAAAACGGTAATAATAACAAAAAACATGACGTTAGAGGAAGAAAAAATTATGACTTAAAAATCCAATTACAAAGTTGGCAAAAAGCATGTTATTTGGGTATCACCATAACCAATAAAAATTCAGAAGTGTTCCAAAACAACTACAATAAAATATGGATGGAAGTTTTAAAAGATCTAAAGAATTGGCAGAATTTAAAATTATCTTTTTTTGGGAAAATTGCCACAATAAAAATGAATGTTCTACCTAAATTGTTATTCCTATTTCAAACGATCCCAATCATTAAATAAAGAAGAAGTTTTCAAAGGATGGCAAAAGGACATATCAAAATTCATCTGGTCAGGAAAAAAAACCCCAGGGTTAAAATGAAAGTTATCCAAGACACAAGGAGAAGAGGTGGTTCAGATTACCAAATTTGAAATTATACTACAAAGCCAGCTGTCTAACATTGGTTAAAGAATGGACAACATTAGAAGATGGTAAATTATTAAAATTGGAAGGTTTTAACATTTGATACAGATGGCATGTGTATTTATTTTACAATAAAGAGATGGTTAACAAAGAATTTAACAATCATTTCATTAGAAAATCCCTTTTAAGGGTGTGGAAGAAATACAAAATAAGATTTTGTCCAAAAATTCTGATATGGGCATCAGCCCATGAAGCGCTTTTCAGTAAAGGAAAAATAATATCATTGAAATGGATTACATACAAAGATTTATTAAAGATGGAAAATGGACAGCAAAGAATTAAGACACAGGAGGAAATGGATAGAGAGGGAACACCATGTCACTGGTACCTTTACAGGCACCACTTTAAATTAAAGAAAGATGTAAAATGGATCAAAAATTGGAAGGTATAGATATGACAAAAACACTGTGGGAAAAGATAACCCAACCTGGAAATAAGAATTTGATAACCAGATTTTATCAGCAACTACTAGAATGGGATACAGAAGAAGAAGTGATAAAAGATAATATGATAAAATGGGTGCAGAATATTGGACACGTAATACAGATGGACAAATGGGAAGCAATGTGGATGACTAAAATGAAATTAACCTTAAGTCAAAATGTCTGGGAAAATTGGTATAAAATGTATTTCAGATGGCATCTCTCTCCAGAAAAATTGTAAAAATGTATAAAAATATGAAGAGTGAATGCTGGAAATGTGGACATACTACAGGTACCTTCTTTCACCTTATGGTGGAGTTGTGAGAGAGCTCAAAAATTCTGGAAAGAAGTGCAGAAAATTATCAACGAAATCTTAAAAAATAATCTCCCGCTAAATCCAGAGGTATATCTACTAGGTATGATAAGGAGAAAATATTATTTTACATGTTGGTTGCTGCAAGAGTTACAATACGCATCTATGTGGAAGGATAAAAATATACCAACGATGGATCAGTGGCTGCTCAAAGCGTAAATGGTGGGAATGGATTGGTTGATGATGCTTTTAAAAGGTTAGTCAGCAGAGAACCATAGAGAACCATGGAACAGCTTCTTTGAGTATTTAGGAGAAAAATGGGGAAAATTAGTGAATAGATTTATCGCTTACCAGAACCTAAAGGAAAATTACATATAGATTACCATAGGTGGTATTTTACGCTGGTTAGATTGAATAAAATGGGAGTGACTAAGTCGAGGAACTGTTGGAAATGTCAAGCTAATCCACATGTGGTGGAAATGTAAGGTACCATATATTCCGGCATATAAGATGACTGGGCGTATAAGACGACCCCCACAATTCTAAAGTTAAAATCTCTCTGGCTTTTCTTCACAAACGAAGATTCAGGAAGGACTCATCACGTGCTTACTGCAAGCGCGCTGATGACTAAAAAGGCCAATCTGAGATAAACAATTCCGGTTGCAGAAAGCACAGCAGAAGGTCTCTTTGGGTGATGTTTCCGGGTTGTGATTCTTTCTGCGTTGTCGTTTCTCTTCAAGACTTGTTCGGCGTAAGTTCTCAAATAAGGCTGCAGCATTATGGATAGTGCATCTCCATGCCTCCCCATGTGAGGCCAGGGTGGACCATTGTTGGTGATCAATTTGGCCGAGCCTGAGATGTTGTTTCAGGGAGTCCTTGTATCGTTTTTTTTTTTTTTTGGAGCGCCCCTCTTACGCTGACCCGTGGAGAGTTCACTGTAGAGTACTATTTTTGTGAGGCGATGGTCCTCCATCCTAGAAATGTGCCCTGCCCAGCGCAGCTGTGTTCTCAATATCACGGCCTCAATGCTGGTGATCCCTGAAAGTTAAAATATAGAGTTTGGGATATACTCGTTGTGTAAGATGATCCCTCCTTCTCTTATATGGCGAGTACAGTTGTCCCTTCGCATTCACTGGGGTTTGGTTCAAGGACCCCCATGAATACCCAAATCTGTGAATACTCAAGTCTCATTATATGCAATGGCATAGCAAAATGGTGTCTCTTACATAAGATGGCAAAATCAAGGTTTGCTTTTTGGATTATTATTTTTTAAGAATATTTTCAAGCCATGAATACTTAAGTCTGTGAATACTCAAGTCCCATTATATGCAATGGCATAGCAAAATGGTGTCCCTTATACAAGATGGCAAAATCAAGGTATGCGTTTTGGATTATTATTTTTAAAGAATATTTTCAAACTGTGAATACTTAAATCCGTGAATGCCAAATCTGTGAATATGGAGGGACAACTATATATCCCAAACTCCCTCCTCCAGTCTCCCCCCCTCCAGCCATCACCCCTCTACCCTTCCCAAAATTGCGATAGGAACCCCGATCGTGGGTTTGGGAAGGGCGGGTGGTGGCTATAAAGCCCCCCACCTCCAGCCATGACCCATCCACCCTTCCTGAATGAATCGAAGGTGGAGGAGAGGGGCAAATGTAAGGGTGGCTTGAGGGGGGGTCTTTCCAGCCAACCCCCCTCCCCAAAGCCATGATCGGGAGCCTGATCATGGCTTCAGGGAGGATGGAAGGGTGGCTTGAGGGGGGGTTTCCAGCCAACCCCCCTCCCTGAAGCTGCGATCGGGAGCCTGATCACGGCTTCGGGGAGGGTGGAAGGGTGGTTCAGGGGGGGCTTTCCAGCCAGCACCACCCCTCCCCGAAGCCACGATCGGGGTTCCAATCATGGCTTCGGGGGGGGGTATGGAGGGGTGGCTGGTTGGGTGGGGTGTCTTCTTATAGGGCTCCCCATCATGGATTCGGGAAGGGTGGGTGCTGGCAAGCCTCCCTCCATCCAGGCAGCTACCCTCCTTCTGAAGCCATGACGGGAAAAGCCCTATTCCTGCGTATAAGATGCCCACCCAATTTTTAAAAGATTTTGAGGTTTAAAAGTCGTCTTATACGCCAGAATATACAGTAATTAAAAAGTTCTGGATAAGAGTTCATATGATGATTAATTTTTTTTTTTGCAAATAGAATATGAATTTAAACTGGAACTTTATCTTTTGAACATGACAAATGTATTAGGAAAGAAAGAGAAATCCAGCATTGGAGGATCATGCTATATATGATAACTGCTGCTAGGTTAATAATAGCACAAAAATGGAAACAGAAAGAACCACCTGGAATTAAGGACTGGCTAAGCAAATTTATCGATATGATAGAATTAGATAGTCTAACTAATAGATTGTGAAATGTTCAAAGCAGAAAATCTTTGAGTATCTGGTTACGTATGATAAAATATTGGGAAACTAATGAAGAAGGAGAAGAGATTTGGAATGTATTACTGTATTATAATAAGAATATCAGCAAGAATTAAGGAGGCAGCTAGATTGCGATTTAATTTTAATTCAGATAAAAATTATATATACAAAAATGGAGTATTATAAAGAACAGGTATAGATGTTTAGTTATGAAAAGGAAGAAGCAGACGGAATGATAGTTAATAAGAAATCTATATGCATTAATGTGGTTTGTTAACCTTGACTCACTTGGGGTGGATGGAAAGGAAGTAAGAATAGGACATATGAAGAATTTAAGAATTTAAGAAATTGTGTGCAAAGGTTAATTGTTGGTGAATGTATACAGAAGATATATAGAACAGAAAAGTAGGTGCGTACAATGGATTAAGTGATAATCTGAGTTTTTGTAAGTAAAAAATATAAATTGAGGGAAAATATGAATCGGAATTGAATATGTATGTATTAATGTTATGCAAATAAAAAATAAATTAAAAAAAAAGAAAAATGGGGGAAATTTGCAACAATCCCAAAATAAGAGTGGAAAATGATGAGAATAAACTAGCATAAACAAAATTAAAATAAACAACATTTTCAGTCCTTAGCATACTGCATAAAAATATTTATAAAATGACAAACAGATACATAATAGCACCATGGACAAGGGAAGGGGAGGGAAGGAGGATAAGAAATAGAAGAAATGTGGTTGTGAAGGTGGAACTTAGCTATATAATAAAATGGAAGAAAGATTTATGTTTTCCTAATACAATAAAAAATTAGGGAAAGATCAGTTAGGAAGTCAGTTAGAAGTCAAATGAATGAGCGATATGTGAGGGTTATATGTGGATTTGTTTGTGACTTTTATTTTTGTATGGTTTAGGTTGTTCTGTTTGTTTTGTCTGTTTTATGGTTATACATTTTAATAAAAATATATTTTAAAAAGCAATTTTAAACCAATTTGTTTAAAGTAGACGTTTCTGCTTCTTGTTATTTGTCTGTTATTTTTCAGTTTGCTAAATAAAGTTCTGGGAGCTCCTGAAGATAGTTACTCTTTGGCAAACGACAGTCACATATCAGCAAATTCCAGTAATTGCTCCTGTTATAATATCTCCAGGAAAATGTGACAATCCTAGCATTTAGTGTTTACTTTGCAAGGTTTTATGATATGATATGTCTCTATTGAAAAACACATAGAGTCCCCATCCCTTTTCTTGCTTTAACGGCTGTGCAACTGTTGCCAGTGCCCCATGAGGCTTTGGATCATCACAGCCCAACTCTCATGGGAAACTGTTTTAGAAATTCAGCTTGTTTCAGCTGAAAAAGTGGGACAACAGAAGATTAATAGGGGTTGTCCTTGCCAAATCATGATAGTTGGAGGGTATGCATTCAGCCCGTGTAGTTTATGTGCTTAGTATACATGGCAGCATGTTCCAATACATGGCAGCATGTTCCAATAGTTCTAATAGGCTATTTTCTCACATTATCCTGAACAATAGTTTAGTGGGTAAACAAGACAATTGCTTAACCTAGATGAGCCAACCCGATTAACCCACTTGCACACCAGGTACAAGACAAGAGAACAGTAAGTAAGGACAATAGAATGCTATCCTACCACAACATGTATAAAGCATTCAGGGCTTGGAAGGAACTAAGTACAAATAATTGGTTATATGTTTATTCTTAGCAGTGGCGGCACTAGGGGGGTGCGGAGAGGCAGAACTTCACCAGGTAACACCATCAAAGGGAGGGGAGACACTGGCCTTAGTAATACTATAGATTCTTTGTTTATTTCCACCACAATGAAGGGCTAAATACAGTACAGTTGTCCCTTCACATTCGCAGGGGTTAGGTTCCAAAGACCCCCGCAAATGTGAAAATTCCGCAAATAGTGACAGCCCTCCCCCCCACCCTCCCCAAGCGACCCTGAGGCCTCCAGAGGCCTCGTGGTTGCCCTTCCTGGCCTTCCCCCACCCTCCCCAAGCGACCCCGAGGCCTCCAGAGGCCTCGCGGATGCCCTTCCCGGCCTTCCCCCACCCTCCCCAAGCGACCCCAAGGCCTCCGGAGGCCTCGCAATTGCCCTTCCCGGCCTCCCACCGCCCTCCCCAAGGGATCCCGAGGCCCCCGGAGGCCTCGCGGTTGCCCTTCCCGGCCTTCCCCCACCCTCCCCAAGCGACCCCGAGGCCTCCGGAGGCCTCGCAATCGCCCTTCCCGGCCTCCCACCGCCCTCCCCAAGGGATCCCGAGGCCTCCGGAGGCCTCGTGGTCACCCTTCCCGGCCTTCCCCCACCCTCCCCAAACGACCCTGAGGCCTCCGGAGGCCTCGCGATCGCCCTTCCCATCCTCCCACCGCCCTCCCCAAGGGATCCCGAGGCCTCCGGAGGCCTCGCGGTCACCCTTCCCGGCCTTCCCCCACCCTCCCCAAGCGACCCCAAGGCCTCCGGAGGCCCCGTTGTCACTCCCCTTGCCTCCCTCCTGAGAGTGGTGACGGGGCCTCAGAGGCCCCATCACCACTTTCCCTGGACTCCCTTCGCGGCAAACCATGAATATGCGGAACTGCGAGTGTGGAGTCCGCGAATGTGGAGGGAGGACTATACATTCTATTACAATTGTAACTAGTCAAAGGAAAAAAATACTATTTTTTGGAACATAGCTGTAACTTTCAAGCTGATTTTTATGGTTGTAGGGTTCAGGCCTCCATAAGAAGTGGAGGAAGAATATCACAGGGTCCAGATGCTGGCTTGTGCTGTACCTCATGCTCTGATGGGGATGTTGAGCCAAGGTGATGACTGGCTGGGTAGAAGCAGGATATATTTTGCATCACAGGTCAGTGGCATATTCAGCTGAGATGGTTTTCAAAAATGTAAACAATTATAGTATAGCTACAATGGCAGCAAACTACTTTCAGGGGCCTTGGAACTGTAACTGTATCCAGTTGCTTTTGCAAAACCTTTTCCAAGCTCTAAAAATACTTAACAGATGACTAGCTGTTGTTTCCTCCTAAAAAAAGGTTGTGTGTGAGAGGTTTCCACTTACAGAATGATGATATCCAGTTGTGGCTGGATTATGAGAATGATGCTGTATTTCATTCTTTTGTTCTTTCATTCTTTTTTATTTTAAAGCAAGTTCCCACTTGCACAGCAGCTATTTTACAGGCCCACAGTGGCTGTCATTCCTCACTGTTACCCTCCCCCCCTCCTTTCTCTTTCCAAAATACTTTTACTGGGCTGGGTGAACAGCTAGGTAAGGCTGCATCCGCCCAATTTGAGCATTTCCTCAGACTGTTTCTGAATGTGTGTCTTTCACACTATTAAAAATGGCTGTGCATCTTATCCTTCCGCCTTTTTTCCTTTCTCTTCTTTTTTCTTTTTCCTTATCTTAGGTTTTTACTGTCTTGCCCTACTTCTCTTTCACTATCTGCTTCTAATTCTGTTTCTAATTGTCCTTCCTAGGTTGAGAGAAATTTTAACTGACTGTGGCTTTCATCTCATATCTAACTCCATTCATCTGGTGTCGGTAAGGGGTGGCGATGGAGCAGAAAGCCATTTGGGCTTGGGATTTCTATTGAAGGCCTACTAAACCCAACAGTGTCCAGTGGAATTGAGGCCCAGCATCCAGTTGGGCAGGTTGAACATGTTTTGGATAGGACTTCTGGGCGTGCCACTAGGCTTGCTAACAGAGTGTTGGAGAAGAGATAGGATGAATCACTTGGGATCTTATCTTCCAATTAGCTTCAGTTTTCAAAGAGGTAAACCCACAAACTGCAACAACAGCATTTAATGAGATTTAGGCCCCATCTGGCTTGTGCTGTACAGCTTGTGCTGTTTTGGTGGGGGGGGGCGTGGTGTTCCACAGTAATAGCAAGTTGCAGCAGCTGCAACTTGTCTTAACAGTAGTTTTATCTCCAGCAGTCCCCATAAGCTTTGCATCCCAGATGCGAGTTGAGGAAGGGAGAAGACCCTAACCCTAACCCTAACCCTCTTCCTCTTTTCTCAGCCCCATGGGAGCAAGCGGGTGGGAGGCAGAGAAACCAAGGAAAGGGAAAGAGGGCTCTTTCGCCCTCTTCCCCCTTCCTCAGCCCCTGGGTGGGCGGACGGGTGGTGGAGAAACCAAGGAAGGGAGAAGAGGGTGAAAGAGCCCTCTTCCTCCTTCCTTGGCCCTGTAGGTAGGTGGTGGAGAAATTGGTGGGCAGGCAGGCAGCAGCGGTGGGATGGGAGGAGGGAACCGGGGAAGGAAGAAGAGGAGGAGAGAGCCCTCCTCCTTTCTGCACCCCCAGTGGTGGCGGCAGTGGGATCGGGTGGTGTGGTGTAGTGGGAATGACAGCTGCCCTCCCCTCTTCCCCATTCCCGATCACTTGGGGGGGAAACGGTGGCTGCGGGCACTTGCCTTGCCAGCAAGCCCCACCCTTTGCACTTGCCTGGCCAATCGGATTTGCACTTCCTCTCATTTGGGCAAGGGCATCAAATTGACTTCTTTGTCCTAATGAGCAGGAATGTGCCCCACCTTTTTAAAAAAAAGACGGGAAAAGCCACAAAGGCTTTTCTGGCAAGGTTTTTGGCCTTCTTTGCCCCCCTCCTTCACAATATGGTGAAATCATATGGAATGCCATTAGGACAGGTAGGATTCTCCTCACATTCTGTCAGGAGTTTTTCACCATTTGGACAACCCCTTACTCTTTGTTGGCTGGTCTCCCCCCCCCCCGTATTTATATATCACGCTTTGCAATAGTCTCACTTAAAAGTGGCATATAAACACAATCAAATCATATATCTTATAAGGTTTTAAAAGAGACTGTTATGATGCTGATGCTTTTGTTTATTCAAGATTGACCCCACTCCTTTTGCTTCCAAGGAATTCAATTTCTAGTCCCAACTAGAATGTGTGTGTATATGCCTTCAAGTTGCTTGTCAACTTATGGCAATCCCTTGAATTTCATAGGGTTCTCTTAGGTAAGGAATACTCAGAGTTGGTTTTGCCAGTTCCTTCTTCTGAAATATGGCCTACATTACCTGGCATTTGTTGGCAGTCCTCCATCAAGTGCTAACCAGAGCTGACCCTGCTTAGATTCCAAGATCAGTCAGGATCTGGTGCCTTAAGTTTAGCCCTCCCAACTAGACTAGAGGAACTGAAACAATGGAACTTACCTACAGTGTGGCCTTACCACATTCCTATTGATTCAGTGGGTCTGCTCTCATTACAAACAGTTTTCATGATAGAGGTGGGAATCATGACGCCTTCCAGATGTTTCTAGACAGCAATTCCCAGCATTCATCTCCATTGGCTCTGCTTGACTAGGACTTGCAGTCCATCCAAATCTGTAAAGCTGCATTATTTCCAACCTTGATTTAGGCCCAAGTATGCCAGTGTGGTGAAACCAAAAGCTTGGTACCACCAGTCCCATACATCATAATGATTGGTAATATTCAATAATTTGGCCTTAATGTGGCCTTCCATTGAAGCTGCAGTGCCAGGGACCCCTGAAAAATCCCAAGGAGACACTCTGGCTGAAAAATGCCTATGCACCGCTTTAAGGAAGGGCCATGGAAAATTACAAATAAGGTGATTTAAGGGTCAAATGCATGATCCAAAGAAATGTTCTCTGGGCAAACCGGATGGCTGACAATAAAGCCCATCAGCTGTAGTTAAGATATCCTTTGTCTGTAGGCAACATCTTTTCTGGTTCCCAGACCTGGCTATAGAAAAAAGTAGTCACCACTTTCAATTTCAAAGCAACCACTCGTCAGCGAGTACTTGACATCTCTGGAGATCCATTGTCAGTCATAAAATATCCTGAAATGCTTTGTTCTCAATCAAAATCCTAGCACCTCAGGACATGTTTTTGGGTATAAATAGTAGCCAAAAGCTCACCTTGGCACACACAGATCCATTTCCTGGGGACACTATGCCCCTTTGTATAGCCAGGCGCACAGATCAACTGCCTGGGGATACTCTGTCCTTCTGTGTAGCCACTCCTGCCTCATCCATCCATGCTGCCAGCCTGCATTGAGACTTCAGATTACAGGACCAGTTGTATAACCCATAAAAATCCTTCTTCTATTCCCTCTGTCCAAACACCTTCCATCTTTGTTTTGTTAGCTTTTGTGAATGCTTCCTTGTGTGAATGTGTGTGAGATTGGTGTTATGATTTTTGAACCTTTAATAAAGATAATTGTAAACTTGTCATCTTGTGTGTGTCCGTTTAGAGTTAGTAGGAGCAAATATAGGTGTAAAGATCTAATTGTTGTCCCCTCTCTCATTGCTAATTGAGTTGCTGATAATTTCCCCAATTAATTAAAAAATTGATCTTGTGTGGAACTTCCACATCACTAGTGATTTGAGTAAACAGTGGCATAGTGGTTTGAGTTCCAGACCATAACTCTGAAACCAGGGTTCAAATCCCCGCTTGGCCATGAAAACCCACTGGGCAACTTTGAACAAGTCACACACTCTCAGCCCACAGAAAACCCTGTGATAGGTTTGCCTTAGGGTCACCATAAGCTGGAGACAACTTGAAGGCACACAACAACAACAACAACAACAACAACAATTTAAATTAGGTTCTTTTAAAGACCACATTCTTGCACTAGTTGCTACTCCTTCCAGCAAAACATTTCCAGTAGACAAAAATAAAATAAATACTTAAGATATGCTGCCTTTCCCAAGCCTTTGAAATACAGCACTTGCTGACATCAAATGCTAACGTTTGAAATTCAGCACTCCAGGCCTATGTGGCAGCTGCCTGGAATTTAATTTTACAGGTCTGAGTTGTTCAGGGATCTAGAAGGAAGTCTAGAAATATGGGCAATATCTCCTGTCTTTGTTATTCTGTTCAGCTAGAAGAGAAAAGATGGACCCTGAAGTAATTTGTATCCCTCATTGTACCTCTTGCTATATTTCGCCTTGAAGCTCTGGGTGCATACCAGATACAGGCAGCCAAAACATTCAAACACAAAACTGCATTCCTGTATCTCTTTGACCTAACTGCTAAAAGGCAAACTATAAAAGCAGAATATGTGGCGTAAAATGATCTTGCAACCAGTGTTGCAGTTCCACGTAAACCCTTCTCAACCTGCCACCCTAAAGCATCAGAAGAATCATGAACCCAACAACTAACCATGCAACATGAAGATAAGTACTGGGTTGACTAAATGTTGAAAATACTCCTCATAGAATTTGAGGAGAATATGATTTGTTTTAATGAGATCCTGCATCAATCCACCATATTCAGAAGGAGGTGGGGTATAAAAAATGTCAAATACTCTGCGGGAAAAGCCTTCACGGCTTTCTCCATATTTAAAAAAAAAATCAGAAGGAAATGCACATTCCAGCTCATTGAGACAACTGATTTTCTTTGCTGCACATTCCTGATAAGAGCGGAAGTGGAAAATGGCCGGATGTGTGCAAGGATGCTGAGAAGGCTAGTGCCCCAAACCACCATGTTGGATTTTTGCTGTAGTGATCATGCATTGAGGCAACAAAACAGCCTTTCTTCTTCTTCTTTTAATTATTTAAGCAGAGTATTACACTTCTGCACCTTGGACATGCTTAAAAAAATACTGTTTGGCAGCAGCAACTGGTGGAAATAAAAATGCGAGTAATTCACTTGCGCCCACCATCTTGATTTGAAGACATGCCTGTTTGAACAATGAACATGGATAGCTTTGCATGCCTGCTATCTTGCCAAAATATCACTGAGACAAATGAAAACTGCTGTGAATTGGCATTAGTACACATCAATCAACATTTTGTAGCCTTGTGTAGACAACCCCCAGGATGAAGTTATTAGTGGAGAGAAGCTGGGATTGCACCATGGCGAGAGGCATACTGACTCCTAATATGGGAGACTGTAGATACTGTATTGACATTTTCTCTTAAGAGGGCTCTGCTGTCAGCATGGAGGGAGTTGGGGGGGATGTGTTCTGGCCCTGCCCCATTCCATCCTCAACCTGCCTGTGTTGATGGGAAAGGTCTGCAAGGGGATTTAAAGTTCATGTCCTCCAATGGTCCCAATTTGGCAGGGACAGCCCTGATTAATCCTCTGTCATCCCACTTTTTTGGTTGCTTTTAAAATGTCCCAGTTTCCTTCTCCTTTCTCCCACTTTGGTGCTTCATCCTCTGCATATTTCCATTGCTGCAAACTGAGTTCAAAGTCCACTCAGTTAACTCAGCGAGAAGAAGAGAAGTAGAGCAGAGTCTTGCCCTTCCCAGTAGGCTCCGGCAAAAGCAAACTGTTACCTCCTAGCTTATTCGTTTATTTATTGAATTTCTATACCACCTATCAGTGCCAAAGCACTCCCTAGGTGGTTTACAACATAAAAATCAAGTTAAAAATATGACAATTAAAAATAATTAAAAGTAATAATTAATTTTTTTTAAAAAAATAACAAAAAGCTTGTTATGTTGTCCCTCATTAATAACTGTTTCCATTTCCCCATCTTTACCTCACTGTGATATTGGTTGGCCACACCTGTCCCTGTTTTCATCTGTGAAATGCTGGAGTATTTGGCCAGCTGTATTTACACTCTACCATGAATTGGGAACTCTAATAAATCAAGATGCTTGACTGTGTCCAACATTATGAGCATTCAAAGACATAGCCATGTTAGTCTGGAATATCAGTAAAGCAAAGGGATTTTGTAACACCTTTGAGACTCTTAACTGTGAGAGCAAAAATCATAGCACAAACTTTAGTAGATTTACTTCCTCAAATGCTGTTTAAGCATTCTTGCTTATAATGCTCAGCTCTGCTGTTAACACAGATAGGGTAGGAGCAGAGTGAACAGGGCCAGAGCAACAGGAACTTGGAAATGTGATTTTTGAAGACCACAACTCAAAGGACTTTATCAGACGTGGCAAAAACCATGTCAGAAGAACACAATGATAACAGAAATGGACAAAATGATCAGACGATATCATAGTTCAGCCATTCTGGAGGCGTAGCATGGGTGTGAGAATAAGGTGTCATCTTTTATTTAGCTTAGCCCATTAATAAAAAAGTGGAGCCTTGTCCACACCAGAGCTATGCCCCAGGAACGGCTGATGATGCAGGTATCTGATAATGTTATCCTTTCTGCTATTGATCCATCCTTATGACACGATTTGGGATGCGTTTTTTTTGCCGTGTTTCCCCATGTCTGATAAAGTCCCCGGAATCCTATGCTGGCTCACAGTGGTCATACTGATTGGGGGATTATGGGACTGTATTCCAATAATAATAATAATAATAATAAAATAACATAGCATGTGTTCCTGGCTCCCTCCAAGCTCACAGCAAACACTTTCCAAAGTAAATCTGAAGCGGGCTACTGTCTATTGCTAATTTTCAATCTTTCTAGCTTTTTCTTCTGATAAAACCAATGTTAAAAAGTCACATTCATTTTGAAGTTCATCCATTGTAGAAAAGACACAAGCTGGCCCTCCAGGGATAATTTGTTTGAACATTATTTTAAAAAGTCTGCTAGTGAAATTATTTGCATTAAAAGCAGAAGCACAAATAGCAAAGTGCTACAAACTATTGGAGTTATTTCCCCTTCATTAAGTAGGATGTCTTCGAGACAGAAGTAGCATTATGAGGTTGTGTTTGCTTAGAGGCCTGAATTATGTTGATCTGACTGTTCACAACAAGAACACCAAAAATACCCTATGCATGGGTTCTGTGGTTACTAAGAACAGTGTCACTGCTCCCTCCAATGGTGTCACCTCTTGCAGTTCAAGCTCTCTGCACACACACACACCCAGTGCTGCCATTGCATGGGTTTGAAATAGAACTAGTGCGGTGTAGTGGTTTGGGTGTTGGACTAGGACACTGGGGAGATTATCAAACATGGCTAATGTGGCACCAGCATAATGCCAGCATAATGCAAAAGGATGCCAATATCAGATGACATTGTCCTTTTTCGTTCCGCAGGTGTTATACTGGCTTTTTTTTTTAAATTGATGGCTGAAGCTGTCAATAGATTCCCCCATTCCATTTTGGTGCCAGCATTGCCAGCGTGCGAAACCTCGGGCCATTTGAATCCCATCACTGCAGTGGGAATGGCCAGTCTGGTGCGAACACTTCCGGGTAAGATCGGGACATCCAGGTAAGTTTCACTCTTTTTATGACCCTTCCCGGATTACTTGGGACTTTTAAATTGTGTTTAGGTGCTTTGTGTAACTTTTAATGCTTTCTTTTTCTTTTTCTTCTTTAATTTCCCACGCTCGTGTCTTCTCACGAGAACATGCGGGATTTCACTCCAGGAAGTGAATGGAGCTCCGTTAGAGCTCCGTTCATGCCTGGGCTGCCTCAATGATGGGAGAGAAGGTAAGTGCAGTGAGGATGGTTATTGTTTCAGGTCAGGGGCAGGATTGGACATTGTGGGACAGGAACACTAATAATTTTCTGGGAGGCCAGCCTTTACTCAGGCATGGAATCCCACTGGGTAACCCTGGGCAAGTCACACTCAACCTGAGAGGAAGGCAAAGTCAGCCCACCGTTAGCCAAAATGCTTAGGTCTGTTGGGACCCTCTAAAATATCAATATTAATTTGGGGAATTAATATACTCAACTTGGCAATACGAGAGGCAGGCAACGAGCAGGATCTTGTAGACCTATGTATACTGGTACTAAGGAGACGAATTTAAGCTAGACAGTACAATTAATTGATCTTTATTCAGGAAATAGTAACAACATTAATCTGGTTTTTGGGAGTTCCTGGTTTACAGGCCACACTTGTGGAAGGCTACAGCTAGCCAAATTATCAAATATTACCTCTGTCCTGAAAGCAACTAGGTACCAGCAAAGTATACACAGCACAGTTAATTAGCTCACAGGAATGCAAACACAGTCCAAAAGGTCAGAGGCTTACGGCAATCAGCCAGTGTGGTCCGAAGGTCAACAGGAGCAGGCAGCAGAGTAGTAAGAGACAGTCCAAGGTCTAAGCACGAGTCAAGGTAACAGAAGTCAAGATAACTGGAATTCAGTCACCAAAGTCAGCAGGAAGCTTTCACCAGGAATGTCAGTTGATCTCTGACAAAGCCTCCATCACCTCTCCTAGCATATATAAAGCAATTAAGGCTTTGCCAGGTGGTTCTTAATAAGCAGGGTTTTTTCCCCCCATAAAGTATCAGAGACTTCCTTTGAGCTTCCTTTTGACCTTGCTGCTGGGTATACGATGGTGGAGGTAAGTCCCTCTCTTCTTCTTTGTCCTTATCTGAATGGGCAGGACTCTCTGCTGGGACTGATGCCAACCCACTTGGACTAGGCTCTTCCTCTGCTCAGCCTCTAGGTTGGCAGGGTTTCCTGCTGACACAGGTGTAGATAAACCTGTGCCAGGATCCCTAGGGCCGTTCCCTGCCATGTCCTCCTCCTCCTCTGACTCTATAGCCTCATCAGGCTCATGGGGCATGATAACTAAGTATTATATGAAAAGGGGCTGGGGTAACACCTCCTCTGAATAAATCTTACCAAGAAATCCCCATGATGGGTTCGCCTTAGGGATGCCATAAGTCAGAAATGACTTGAAGGCACACAACAACAAGAACAACAGGTTTGAATTGCCTATCCAGAGGATCCAATTACTAGAAAAACATTCATAGCTGGCAATCTAAAGTAAAAATTGGAAGCTCATGGCTTGTCACCTGCTAGACCAGTAACCTGAGGTCAGAGATTATGAAAGTTGCTGTTCTGGGATGACAACTCCAAGAATCCTCCACCCTCCATTTCTCTAAGCCAAGCTAAGCCATTGACTATGATGGCTGGGGGTAATGGGAGCTGCAGTCCAAAAAACTAAGATTCCCAAGCTCTGCTGTGATGTTAAAGGCTGCATCAGTAAAAGAGATTGCTTCATCCCCCCCCTTTTCCTTTCTTCTGACTGTAAATTGAGAACAGCACAGTAATCACACTTCCCTCCCACACACTTCTTTGAAACCACATGTAGACAAATTGCAGAGAAACTGAATACATTTTCCAGCATATGACAGTGGTAAAATCCCTACAGTAGCTACAAATAGCTCTGTAGGGTGGTTAACATTCTGAAATTTGAAAATATCGCTTAATCAGCCATTTAAACTGTACAACATACTTCAGTATTTTTCATGAAAAGCATTGTAAACACTTGCTAGACCTTTTTCCTGGCTAGTACAATCCTAGCAAAGGGATAGGTGGTTTTATTAGGTGGGGTTGAATACATTCCAGGGAATCAAACATTTGTGGCTGAATACATTCCAGGGAATCAGACATTTGCCACCACGTCTGTTTTTCCATATATGTTGTGGAAACTTCAGATTCCACCATCCTCAAATAATTGGCCTTCATTTCAATAGAGCTGCAAAAACAAAAGATAAAGGCCTCAGAGAGAGGCAGCAGCCTCAGGCAGCAGAAGCTGGTCAGTATGAAGCAGTGGCAAGACGCTGGAAGGTATCTCTGTGTGTAACATGTGGGCTTGCCCTAAGTTAGTCCAATGCTGTCATGTGTTGGAAAACACTGTCCCATCCAGCAGTGCAGACGTAAGATGGAACTGCCCATCTTATCAGCTTCTGTACACGGTGTGGGCTGCTGCCACACAGGAGAAATAATGCACTTTGACACCACTTTAACTGTCATGGCTCAATGCTATGGAATTCTAGGATTTGTGGTTTTGTGAGATATTTAGCCTTCTCTGTCAGAGAGCTCTGGTGCCACAACATACTATAAATCCCAGGATTCCATAGGATGGAGCCATGATAGTTAAAGTGGTGTCAAACTGCAGTATTTCTGCAGTGTGTCAGCAGCCATGGGTAAGGAGGAGCCATTTTGTCCTTTGCCCCAGGTGGCAATGTGTCTCAGGCCAACCCTGGTTTCATTGTGAAAGCTGTGTTACCAGATTAAAAAGGTCCACCCAGGAGCTGGTGATGTTCATGTGCATGAGTTATTGTAAATGGAATCTAGCTCACAAGGTAGATCCAGAGGACAAACACAGTCTTCTAGCAAGAAACATCTTTAACTATCAACTCTTCCCTTACACACACACACACACACTCACAGGGTGTATCTACATGGGTGATTTACTTTGGCTTGCCCCCCTTCCAGAGCCCTGCAGTTCAAACGATGGAGAGCATTTACCCTGATCTGCTTTTGGGCAGTCCAAATGACCCCAGGGGCAGATACAGGGCTGGGGCTGGGGAAAGACAGGATAGGGCCTGATAAAACATTATAATACAATACCCCAGTTTACCAAGCAAAAAATGGATTAGACCTTGTACAGTTGTCCCTTCACATTCGCAGTTTTGAGTATTTGCGGTTTTCCCTCACCCGCTGCCCCTCTCCTAGGCCTTCGCTTCCCTTCACAAAGGGAGTGAAGGCCCAGGGAAGCACAGGGAGTGAGGCAAAACCTCTTAAATCACCCCTCTCCTGGGCCTTCACTCCCTTTGTGGGGGAAGCAAAAGCCCTGGAGAGGGGCAATTTGAGCGGTTTTCCCTCACCCACTGCCCCTCTCCTGGGTCTTCGCTTCCCTTCGCAAAGGGAGCAAAGACCCAGGCAAGTGCAGGTGTGTGTGAGGCAAAGCCTCTTAAATCGCCCCTCTGCTGGGCCTTCACTCCCTTTGTGGGGGAAGCGAAAGCCCAGGAGATGGGTGATTTTTATTCACGTTTTTTTCACATTCGCAGGGGTCTGGTGGCCCTAACCACCACGAATGTGAAGGGACAACTGTATGTCCATGGAAGCCCATCCGGTATGCCACTCCTTGCTGCCATCGTGAGCTTCCTGGCTCTCCTGGAAGCCCAGTAGGGGTTGCTCAGCATGTGACTGAGGCTGGTCACACACAGGTGGCTAGCAATCACATGTTGCAGGACCCTGCCTGGCTTCTGTGTTAGTGGGGGAAATGGTGGCAATGGCAGCTTCAATGACGGGCCAGCATCCTGTTTGGACTCCAGTCTGTATTCTTCCAGGTAACGGGGTGGGGGTGGGGACAGGCCAGCTCCACAGCTAGGATATTCCAATGTGGAGCCAGCGTATCCTGGCAAGTGTAGATGGGTCCACAGTGTACTAGCTGCTTATAATAAATAATAATAATATTTTTTTATTTTTAACCTGTCCCTCTGCTTGGTAACCGGGGCGGCGTACAACAAGATTAAAACACAGCAAGTTAAAACAATCTTTCCCAATCTTAAGCCTCCCACCCCTTAAAACTAAGTTAAACTAATAGAGAATTAAAACAAAGATAAAATACAATAAATAAATAAATAAATAAATAAATATGGCAATAGCGGCAGGGGGGCAGGTAAGCAATCAGCTCCACTTGCGGCGGGAAGTTCTTCCGGGAAGACCAGCTGGAAGAGATCCGTCTTTAGCGCTTTCTTGAAGCTATCAAGAGTAGTGTTAAGACGGATCTTGTCCGGCAGGCCATTCCAAAGTCTGGGAGCCGTAGAAGAGAAGGCCCTCTGGGAGGTCTGCGACAGCCTAGTTTTCATAGGCTGCAGCAGGTTCCTCCCAGAGGACCGAAGTGCATGGGGGGGATCATATGGGATGAGGCAGTCCTGGAGATAAGATGGACCCAAGCCATGTAGGGCTTTAAAGGTTAAAACCAACACCTTGTTCTGTGCCCGGAAAATGATTGGCAGCCAGTGAAGAGATTTAAGCACAGGTGTTATATGCTCTCTCCTAGATGTACCCGTAATTAACCTGGCTGCCATATTTTGTACCCGTTGAAGTTTCTGGGTTAGGCACAAGGGTAGCCCCATGTAGAGTGTGTTACAGTAATCCAGACGTGAGGTTACCAAAGCATGTACCACAGTTTCCAGATGCCTTGTATGCAGATAAGGGCACAGCTGGTGCATCAGCCGAAACTGATAACAGGCACTCCTGACTGTCGCACTCACCTGATTAGTCAAGTGAAGCAACGAATCTAGGAGTACCCCCAGACTGCGAACACAGTCCTTGGAGGAGAGTGTGACTCCATCCAGGACTGGAAGTTGTATTCCCAGACCTGGTTTCGGGCCTGTGACTGTCAGTACCTCCGTTTTGTCTGGATTTAGTCTCAATCTGTTTTTCCTCATCAATCCATTACAAATGCTTGCTACATTTGCACAGCATTGCATTAACCCTTCCTTTACCTCAATGATCCACTCAGATCGCCAACAATACAATAATTGGCTCAAAGGGAGGAATAAGTGGAAGGTTCATTATATATACACACACACGACTCATGCTATTGCTGATGATGTGAATGAGACAGCTTTCTGAATCAATTTTTATGCTTGATCCGCTTTTTCAGCCCAGGGAAATATTAAAGATGGATGAACCTATCATTTTGCTTTCGCCTCCATTCAAATTATTTAAATCTCAAATTATTTTCACTGAATGTATAAAGACATGCAAATTTTGGGATGATGTCATGAAAACCAACTGAATAAAATTTCAGCCACCTGTACTGGCCAAATTCAATTGGGGCTGCTTTCCCCAATGTAGAAAGGATCATGGATCATGTTATTCTTGCCTGCCACATACCTGTTAAAGAGGAGAAGCCTGTGGCTGCCTCATAGGCATTGCTGTTTGTTGTTGTGTGCCTTCAAGTCATTTCCAACTTACGGAAGCCCTAAGGCAAACCTATCACAGGGTTTTCTTGGCAAGATTTGTTCAGAGGGGGTTTGCCTTTGCCATCCTCTGAGGCTGAGAGAATGTGATTTGCTCAAGGTCACACAGTAGGCTTCCATGGCTGAGTAAGGATCTGAGAGCCCTGTTCTTCAGAGTCCTAGTCCAATACTCAAACCACTACACCATGCTAGCATACCCCCAAGAAAATCCAAAAATGTAGGCAGCTATCCATATCAGCAAACCAATGTGAATAGTTTCCACCTCCACCATGAGCAGGCCTTTTAAAACCTTAATAGATCTTAATTTCCCATGAAACCCTCAGCCCCACCCCAATCCTTAACATTACTGCTCATGGCAGTATATTGTAGTTGGGAAAATCTATTTTCCTTCTGGTTGTAGTGAGCATTGCAGTGATGGGTGCAGTTGTACTCATGTCCTGCTGCTGAGCTTCCCATAGGCAATTGGTGAACAGATTGTTAGATAGGCCTTTGATCTAATCTGGCAGGGCTTTTCTTATGTCCTTAAGGTCAGAAGGAGCAAGCAATGGCAAATATCATCATCCCTGTTGACAGCAAAAGCCTGATGCCCCAGCTCTATGAATCCTAGCTCCACTATGCCACTGATCACATCTTGATGCATCATCTGCTGAACTTCATTTCACATGATCTGTGTTTTAATGAAAGCAAGCCACCTTCAGAAACCATGCTCGAAGTCACCCTGCTTTAATAATGAAGCATAACCAAAGTCTATCAATCTGAATGAGGCAACATGTGGGAAGAGGACAGGAAACGAAGGACTGGGTAAGCCCGAGCCTTGCTTGTGGTTGTTCCAGCTCACGCATATTTCACTAACCTCTGTTTTAGCATCACATGTGAAACAGCTCACTGTGTTCCAGAGATTTGGAAGGCACCTCTTTGGAGCAACTGGTCAAGCTGACTTATCACACCAATGTGTAAATAAGAAGGTCCTTTAAGCTCCTGCAGCTAACCTTCCTAGTTAAACAAAATGTAGTGCCCTATCTCACATTCTCTTTCTCTAAGGGGCCAGTTCCACGACAGGAAAAAGTTCGCAAGAACCCGGATTACCGTTCTTTCGCATCAGGAGCGCATAAATCACATGGCTCCTGGTATAATCGAAAGATGCAGCCAAATGCAGCCACATAGTTCACACAGGCAAAGGTGGGGGGGGGATCGCCTCCAGATGATTAAAGCCAGGCAGGAGGCAGGGAGGGAGCAAGGAGAGGGTTATGGAGACCATAAATAATGAGAGGAAAGAAAAAGGACAAACACACAAGCGATCGAAAGAGCGATCTGTCAACTCCCCCCCCCGTCTTCCCCAGCCCCGAAAGGCTTCTATAAAGAAAGGAGTCAATGAAAGCACGAACAAGCAAAAGCATGGTGGAGCGATCTCCTTCTCTTCTCTTCATGCATGCACACACAAACACACACCACAGAAGCAGGGCTTGCCTCATTCCTGATTGTTTTCCCTCCCTCCAAAGCCTTGAATACAGGCAAGTGAATGGAAGGACAAACAAAAGAACGAACATGTGATCGGCTGTTTCCCCGCACACACGAATGTACACACACACTCACACCAGCAAAGCAGGGGCTTATCCCCAATCATTTTCCCAACCCCCAAAGCCTTCCTTTGAAACAGACAGGAAGGGCTCAGAGCAGATTTTCCAAAGTGGGCTGCAAGCAGAAGGAGGGTAAATTTCTTCTCTCCAACCCCTCAGTCTATTCGGATAAAGCAGATGTTAAGGAAAATGCAACATGGGACATACAGTGAAAGAAATAAAATATGTATGTGAAAGTCACAATGACTAAGCAAGAGCAATTATGAAGCTACACAGGTGAAACTGCTAATGTAATCTAGAAGTCCTGAGAGCCAAGGACAGAGGTACTGAATGCAGATTGGAAACACCTGAGAATCATTAAGTGTACAAGGTGAAATGTTGAAATACATGGGTTGGTCTTAAGCATGGATGGAACTATGTGGACCAATCTGAATGGAAGTACACACCCACTGGGTGGAAACTAATTAGTGGGTGGTGATAAACAATGGCTATAAAATTGCAATGTTTGCCAATGTATTTTGGTGGTGGAGTAGAGGTGGTGTAGTGTATAGAGATTGTGATTTGTTGACCATATAGTATATTTATATAGAAGAATAAAGTAGGTTTTATATAAAACTACTGAGTTGCCTGAGTGAATCCTGGAGACATTTTGGAGACACCTGGAGAAGAGTGAGAAGGCTTGGAGAGTTTGTCAGGATCTTCAGCCTATTCTCTGAAACTCTGCTGCTTTGGAGAAAAGCATTAACCACTGATCTAAGCTGGTTGGCTCTGCTGCATAATAAGGTGGTGAGTTTGAGCCAGAGGTGAAGAGCTACAACTCCCATCATCCCTGACAAGGGTTATGGGCCCAGTTACTAGAGCACCCAGCATCCACAGAAGCTGAAAGTTCCAGAGAGTGGAAGAAAGCTTTGTGGACGATAGATCAGAGCAAGCTGTTTGTGCTGCACTGATAAGCCTCGTGAGTAAATCATTTTGTGTTTTGCTTGAGCCCAGACGGGTCGGCTGTGCATACTCAGAAGGACTGTGTCAAATTGAGTCACTGCACAAATCAAGATGGAATTTCTAAAGTTTAGTAAATTAAATAGAAACAACTACTCTACCTGGAAGATTTATGCCCAATCTCTACTAGTAAAGGAAGGTCTGTGGTCAACAGTTGAAACAGGGCTGGCAGCCGATGCTGATGAAGCCACTCAAGGGAGAGATAGTAAAGCAAAAGCCTGTCTTTATCTCATGCTTGAAGAAGACTTAATTAATGACGTCAGAGATAAAACGTCTGCCAAGGATGTGTGGGATACCTTGCAGAGATTACACACTCCTTCAACTGCTTTTGCAAAAATGCTATGGTCTAAAAGAATATACAGGCAAAAGATGGCTAAAGGGCAGTGTGTGATAGAACATTTAAAAATAATGCAAGATTTGTTTGTGCAAGCTGAACTGAGGGGAGTGCAAATTAGCAAAGAGCAGCAATGCTACATTTTAGTAGAATCGCTAGACTCTTCGTGGGACAACATAACGAACAGCCTGCAAAACCTGCCAGAAGCTGAGCTTAATAGAGATTTAATTGTGGCCAGAATACTGGAAGAGAACCAGAGAAGAATGTCTGAGCAGGGTGACTCAGCAAGCTTAAAGACTGTGCCAAAACAACATACAACTCCTGACTGGCGAACGCAGGAGGAAGCAGCCTCTACAAGGGAGCAACGGAGGTGCTTTTATTGTAAGAAGATTGGTCATCTGCAGAGACATTGTAAACATTTTGCAGCTGAGAGACACAAGCAAGCAGAGAGCAGATGGCAGCCGCGGCAGTATCAAAAACAATCCAGACCTCCATTTTTGAGGGACAGTGGTAATAAAAAGGGGGTTGCAACCATGATTAAGGAAAAACAAAATGCAAATTCAAAATGGCTAGTTGATTCAGGAGCCACATCTGTGATGTGTAATGATATAAATTTAATAAGTAATAGAAAATCAGCTAATGTAAATGCTGTAGTTTTGGCTGACGGGAAAGAGCTAAGTACTGTAAATCAAATGGGTACTGTGTACATTCCAGGGCTAAAAGAGAATTTTAATGATGTCTTACATGTAAAGGAGTTAGAAAATAATTTGTTATCAGTAAGCAGATTAACAGAAAGAGACTACACAGTCATCTTTGAAAAGAACATGTGTAAGATAAAACTGAATGGGGAATTGCGTGGCATAGGTTTGAAAAAGGACAAACTTTATTATTTGGAGGACAATATTGATAGCTACAGGGTTGAAGAAGCTAATAACATAGAAAATATTCCAATCCACAAAGACTGCATACACGAGCTTCACAGAAAATTCGGCCATGCGAGCTTCAAATGTTTAAAGAATTTAATCAGTATGTGTCCAGATTTAAAAGTTACTGAATGCAAAAACCACTTAGATTGTACGGTATGTCATCAGGTAAAGGTCAGAGCTTTTCCAGTAGCTAAGAAAACAAAAAGAATTGCTCAAAGACCATTTCAGTATGTACATGCAGATGTCGCCCAAGCTAATTGCTTGTCCTTAGGGGGAAGCAAGTATTTCCTAGTCATTGTTGATAGGTATACAAGGTTTGCATTTGTGAGAATAATGAAAAACAAATCTGACGCTGGGCAAAGTTTAAAAGCATGGGTAAGAATGGTGGAAAGACAATTTGATAGCAGAGTAGGCACCATTATTATTGATAGAGGAGGAGAATTTTTAAATAATCAATTGTTTAACTGGTTTCAAAAGGTGGGAATAAGGCATGAAACTACAAACCCTGCTTGTCCTAGTGAGGATGGGTTAGCAGAGAAGAAAATACAAGATATAAAAAGAATTACTGCTTGTATGATGGCAGATGCAGGGGTGAAAGATAGTTTTTGGGCAGAAGCAACTTTGACTGCAATACATATCAGTAACAGATTGTATCATTCAGAAATTGAAGACATTCCCTACAGGGTATTGTATGGGAGAATGCCAAATTACAAATACTTAAGGGTTTTTGGACAATTTGCTCATGTTTACACACCTGCTTGTTTCAGGAGGAAAGGAGAACCCAAAAGCAAAAGGCTTAGGTTTTTGGGGTATTCTGGAAATAGCTACAAGTTTCATTTGGGTGGAAAACAAGTGCAGTATTCTAGGTCTGCAAATTTCGAGAGACATGCTGGTTGGGACAAACTGCATGCCAATAAAGAAGTGTTTTTGAGATTAGGGAGTTCAAATGAGCCAGAAGCACAAACTGAACCAACCTCAGGAAACGGAGGGGTTTCAGTTAAGCAGGAAGCATCACCTAGCAGCAGTGGTAGTTCTTCCGATGATGAGATAGCATCTAGGCCTACTACTACTCGAATGACTGAAGACAAGAGATTTAGTCATAGAACTACAACTCCTAGTAGAGAAAGTGAGGATGAAAGAGACAGATCAGCAGATTTTATTCCCAGGCGTAGTCATAGAGTTAGAAAGCCTCCAGATAGGTTTGTTGTGACAAAGGCAAGAGCTTGTTTAGCAGTAGAGGAGCCTGAAAGTTTTGAAGAATTGGAAAGTTATTCTAGTGAAGAACAGGAAAGATGGTTTGATGCAATGGATAATGAGTTTGGGTGCCTGGTAAATAAAGATGTTTTTGAAATTGTTGACAGACCCAAAGACAAGAAAATAATTGGTTGTAAATGGGTATACAAAAGGAAAGAAATGCCAGATGGAAGTATCAAATATAAAGCTAGGTTAGTGGCTAAGGGTTTTGCACAACAGCAGTATGAGAACTATGATAAGACATATTCTCCAACTGCAAAGCCAGAAAGTCTGAGAATGGTTTTAGCTGTAGCAGTAAAAAGGAATTTAGTTGTAGAACATTTTGATTTTGAGACAGCTTACTTGAATGCGGTTTTGGATGAAGAAATTTTTATGGAACAGCCACAAGGTTTCGAAGAAAATGGTAGTCAGAGAGTATATAAATTAAAGAAAGCGTTGTATGGTTTAAAACAAAGTGCCAGAGCGTGGAATCTGTGCATCAATGATGAGCTAGTTAAGCTAGGTTACAAGAGGAGCATTGCAGATGCTTGTGTTTATACAAAAGGAGACATAGTATTAGTGATTTATGTAGATGATTTGTGCGTAGCAGCAAAGTCAAAACAGGAAATTGAGTCAGTAAAAAGAGAATTGTCTGAGAAGTTTGTTTTGAAGGACTTAGGTGTATTGAAGTCTTATTTAGGTATTTGCGTTGAATGGACAGAAGAAGGACATTGTTTATTAAGTCAGAGAAATAAAATTGAAAGACTGATTGAAAAGTGTGGATTACAGAATGCAAAAATAGTAAGAGCTCCAATGACAACTGGTTTTGTGTCTGAGGAAACAACTAGAGCGTTTGAGGACAAGAGTCTCTTCAGAAGTATAATAGGATCTTTACAATTCATATCTTGCCACACCAGACCAGACATTTCTTATGCTGTAAATGTATTGTCTAGAAGGGTTAATGATCCAAAAATTGAAGACTGGACAGCGGTAAAACATTTGTTGAGATATTTGAAAGGAACCTTAGATAGGAAATTGATTATAAGAAGCAATAGTTCAGATCTAGATTGTTATGTAGACAGTTCATTTGCATCAGAATTAGGAGACAAGAAGTCAGTTACAGGAATGATAATTAAATATAGTGAAAGTCCAATAGTTTGGAGAAGTAGAAAACAACCTAATGTAGCGATAAGCACAACGGAAGCAGAATTTGCTGCTTTGAATGAGATAGTAAATGAGGTACAGTGGATTAAGCAATTGCTAAATGATTTAAATGAAAGTTACAAGATACCAGTGGAAATTCTGGAAGATTCACAGTCATGCATAGCAATGGCTGAAACTGAAAGTTTGAAGAACAGAACAAAATATGTTGGTGTAAGATATCAAAATGTGCGAGACATGGTTCAGAAGGGTGAAATAGAATTGAGATATATAGAAACACAACACAACATAGCAGATTTGTTCACAAAAGCATTGACAGCAGAAAAACATGAAAGGCTGACAAAATTGGTTGGAATGACATTGTAAGACACATACAATATTTTATTTCGGAGGGGATTGTTAAGGAAAATGCAACATGGGACATACAGTGAAAGAAATAAAATATGTATGTGAAAGTCACAATGACTAAGCAAGAGCAATTATGAAGCTACACAGGTGAAACTGCTAATGTAATCTAGAAGTCCTGAGAGCCAAGGACAGAGGTACTGAATGCAGATTGGAAACACCTGAGAATCATTAAGTGTACAAGGTGAAATGTTGAAATACATGGGTTGGTCTTAAGCATGGATGGAACTATGTGGACCAATCTGAATGGAAGTACACACCCACTGGGTGGAAACTAATTAGTGGGTGGTGATAAACAATGGCTATAAAATTGCAATGTTTGCCAATGTATTTTGGTGGTGGAGTAGAGGTGGTGTAGTGTATAGAGATTGTGATTTGTTGACCATATAGTATATTTATATAGAAGAATAAAGTAGGTTTTATATAAAACTACTGAGTTGCCTGAGTGAATCCTGGAGACATTTTGGAGACACCTGGAGAAGAGTGAGAAGGCTTGGAGAGTTTGTCAGGATCTTCAGCCTATTCTCTGAAACTCTGCTGCTTTGGAGAAAAGCATTAACCACTGATCTAAGCTGGTTGGCTCTGCTGCATAATAAGGTGGTGAGTTTGAGCCAGAGGTGAAGAGCTACAACTCCCATCATCCCTGACAGCAGAATGGTCACTCCAACCAATCAGGATTCAGCTCTGTTCACAGTAATTCGAAAAGTTACACGATGGTTAGTTCCCATGACAAATTATGCACATTTTCATGAACTTAATCAAAAAAGTGTGGAAAACTAGTGAAAGCTGATACTGCGTGACTTATGGGTTTTTTGCACCCCCTCCTTTTGAAAAGGGCACTGTTGCTTCAAAATGCGTGGGAACTATCAGGCTTCTTGTTGCATTCTTTGAGGATTTATTTTGCCGTGTAAACGACCCCCAAGTCTTTTAATGTTAGTCCTCATTTAGAAGGCAGCTGTCTGACACTTTTGAGCAGTACTTGCAGTTGACAAACCTGGAAATCAAAGTCTATTCTCTATTTTTGGTGGGCATTTTGACATTTCTTATGCGATTAAGCCAAAATTTCTGCCTTCAGTAGAACAGGATTTTGGTTAAAAGGGAAGAACTCACTTCCTACTATCTTAAAGTTATGTAAGAATGTGGACACTGTCCTTGATTTTTATTATCCTTCTTTGATCTTCTTCTTATAGTTCAAGGGCAAAGTAGCTTTTCACCATGACAGCTAGTGCTCAGTCAGTGAAGCAGGGTATCTGTTTTGAGTTTTCACCTCAGCTTTAAGGAACATATCTATGTTGTTGAACCCTATCTCCCCACATAGGTTCAGCACCTTGGATAGCTTCTTTATGGATTCATAGTTCCACTGATATTCCACCAATGGCCACTGCTTTTCAGTCTTTCCATTAATGTTTAATGTAAACAAGAATGTCCCCACATTAAAACTCTCATTTTATTTTTCTCACACATTAGGTTGCACCCAAGTTCACCATGGGCAGAAGATTGCTCATGGAATTGTCCTGTTGGTAGAAGCAGAGGGTGGGGATGCATTGATTTATCTCCCCTCTGCAGGGCCCGTTCACACTAGACAATTATAGTGCTATGATTCCACTTTAATTGCCATGGCAATATCCCATGGATTCCTGGGATCTGCAGTGTCCTAAAGGCACCAGATCCTATCTGATCTGGGAAGCTAAGCAGGGTCAGCCCTGGTTAGTATTTGGATGGGAGATCATCAATGAATGCCAGGTGCTGTAAGCTCTATTTCAGAAGAAGGAACTGGCAAACCTCCTCTGAGTATTCCTTACCTGAGAAAACCCTGTGAAATTCATGGGGTCACTATATGTCAACAGGCAACCTGAAGACACACACATACACTTAGAAGAAAACCCTATGAAATTAATGGGATCATCATAAGTCAAGAGGTGGTTTGAAGGCAGATGCACACACTTAGAATTCTCACCTGAGAGCTCTACTGTCTCCTCCAACTGCAGCTAAAGTGGAATCATAGCACTATAACTGTGTAGCATAAAAGAGACCCAGGTCTCTATGCTCCCAAAGATCTGCTCCCAAGAGGTCAGTGTCATATTGTTTGTTATGCTGAGCCCTGTAGCCAGACAGATCCAGAAAGAACAGCTAGTTAGTATTTGTTGAAGTTGAATAGATGTATTTAGGTCAAAGAGATTGTTAGTACAGGTTGGCCCCCATATCCATGGGGGGTATGTTCCAAGAACCCCCATGGATAGCTGAAACTGTGGATAATAGGGAACCCTATTATTTTCAGTCAGAAGAACACTGGAAGTTGATCACAGAATCACACTGGAGGACCTAGAAATTCCTAGAAAGAACATATCTTTTCAGACATGGATAACTGAAACCATGGATACCGAATCTGTGGATACGTGGGTTGACCTTTACTTGTGAGGTACTATCAGTCATTCCTATCAACTTCATCTGTAAATGTGGAGAAAGGGTTTTTTTGAATAGGTGAATATGTGGACAGTGGTGCTGAGGCTGCAGGGGGAAAGGATTATCTGTGAAAATGGCCTCTCTTCTTTCTGACCATGGAAACTTTGACTGGTTCTCAGTTCCTTCTATAAACAGAAGCTCTACCATTGTCAGATGGCTACAACCCACTGTTTATAAATTTCTCCTGCTCCTTTTACCCTTCCATATACATTTATCTACAAAATTAAATCCCAAAGTGTTTAAATTTATTCACAATATTAACTGTTGTTTGTATTTTTACCTTGGATTTCTGATTTCACAGAATGTTCTGCTGGTAAGTATGAGCAAGTGTTTGCTAAATTGCTCTTAAGGGTGCTGTTATGGAGGTTGCCTGGAGAAAGAGAATCTATTTTAGGAGGCAATAATATTATCAGTAGTTTATGGATGTTAAGGGATAAATATAAAGAGTATATCTGCCCATTGTCATCTGTTCCACTCAGATTTTATTCAGGCTTGGTCTGCAGAGACTTTTGAAAGTTGACCTATACATAGAGATAAATTTCAGAACTAAATTTAGGAGGATCACATGAAATCTTACACTTGACCACCTAGTAAAATGGATTAAAATATTTCCATTTTTAAAGTGTTTACAAATATATATATATATATTTAAAAATGGCAGAGATGATACTGAACTAGTTTCAGAGGATCTACTGGATATGAGATCCTATTAGTTAATACGTTTACAAAAGATTATATTAAATGTGCTTGTTTTTAGTGCATTTAGATAGGGGTTGAGCAATATGTAGCTATCTAGATGTTGCTGGACTGCAGTTCCCACAATCCCTCATCCTTGGCTATTTTGGCTAGGGTTGATGGATCCCTGGAGGCACAGTTGTTAAATGCCATTACTGCAGCTACAACATTGTGAGTTTGATCCTGCAGGGCTCCAAGTATGGCTCAGCCTTCCATCCTTCCGTAGGTCAGTAAAATGAGTACCCAGTTTGTTGGGAGCAATTAGCTAAACACATTGTAAATCGCTTAGAGTGTGCTATAAAGCACACTATAAAGCAGTATAGAAATGTATGTGCTATTGCTAGTGTGCTATAGAAATGTATGTGCTATTGCTATTGCTATTGCTAGTGTCCATTATAAAATGGCCAAACAACTGCAGAATCATGCTGAGCCATAATGGCTGACTCCATGAACTACCAAGTCATGCCTAGTCAGGCCACTAGAGGTCAATGTCCTGTGTGTGTGTGTGTGTGTGTGTGATAGCTCAGAACAGAGCTCACTTCCTTCTCTTCTTCTTGTGAATGCTGATGCCTGGTGAAGCAGTTTGTCCTTCAATTGTAAATATTTGTACATATTGCAACTGTTTGACTTTGAAGATAAAAGTACCTCCTGCTTATTTAGATGTCAAACACTCTGTGTGTGAGCCTTCTTGGGAATGGGTTGCTACCAAGTCTGCTAAGATAGTTTTTTTGGCTTCTGCCAGTGACTGAGTGTCCTATCATCCCCTGACAGCTAGTGCTAGTGCTATTGATGGGAACTGCAGTTTTGGAGGGTGACAGGATACCCTCCCTTAACTTATACTGCACAGGACAGCATGAGAATGAGGCATGTTTATGACAAGTGGTCCACAGATAAGATGGGGTTCATGGTAATTAGTTGATGTTGGGGAAATCCATCTTCCACATTTCTCAAGAAGGGTAAACCCCACGGCTTCTGTTCTAGAAAATGCCTACTAAATTGTAGACGATATTCTGGAATTCAGTGGAACAAAACAAATCCCACCTTTTGCCTTCAGATACCTTTATGTTAAGCATCTGGGTGCCAGCATGTGTTTGCCATTGGCAAAGTAAGCTACATTTCAGACAGGGACATCGTACTGCATTTACACACCAGTTAACTACAGTTCAGTGAAGTTTTTTAAATATGAAAGACACACAGGCATCCTTGCTAAACTTCAAGATTTCAATAATTTTGGTAACGCTGCAGCGTCTACTAAACCAGACCCACCAACACTCCACATATGAAAACTGGAAAAGATGTGGCCAAACAACATCAGATTGGGGTCGAGATGGCAAAAGGTATTAACAAGAACACACAAGCTAGGAGAGGCTGCCATGTTTGCTTTTGCCTGAGTCTACTGGGAAGGGCAAGATTCGGCCCCTTTCTCTCCTCTCTGTTTGCAGCAATTGAAATAAGCTGAGTACAAAGGGGGGAAATAGGAAGTAGAGAGAGAAAAACTAGGACCTTTTAAAAGCAGCTGAAAAAGTGAGATGGCAGGAGGTTAATCAGGACTGCTCCTGCCAAATTGAGGTAGTTGGAGGTATACTAAACTAGACATATTGTAGATTAGGGCTTCAGCATAGCTTAATTTGGCCCTGTAAAGACCCTGAACACTTTTTCCATGCATGTACTGTAAGCAGGGGTGAAAAAAGTGTGGTTCAGGGACCATATACACCTCCCAAGGCCATGTGTGAGGCCTCTGAGACCCCTACTAGTAAATATTTTTTAAATTTTATTTTTTTAAAAAATTACTTAAAATGCCTCCACATGCCCTGTAGGGGGAATGGAGCAGTTTTGCCATGTACCTCTCCCCCAAGCTCAGGGGCACCTTTTTATAAATGCAGTCAGGAAATACTGTATGAGTGCTGTGAAGTTCACCATCACCATCATCAAACTGAATCATAAACTTCCAGTCTTGTCAGCGGTTCTCATCTAGCTGTCAGTAGTTCTTTTTCCTTCCCTAAACATTTTTGCAGTGGTCATAGTGATATAATATGTGCTTTCAGGGGGCTGATTGTCTCCACTATGAGCATTCATTATTCTGAGAATATTTACATTTCAGGGGCAATTTTTGCATGTTTTGAACATGACCTAATTTTAGTGGATTCCTGCAGTTTGCCTGACTCCCTTTCTATTTGCCTGACTCCCTTTCCTGCTTTTAAAACAGCCATGATCTTGAAGAATAAAATGCTTCATTACATAGCTTTGACGGCTTCATGATGCTTGGTTGATTCTGAGGTTTTGGCATGAAAAGAGGAGAAAAAAAAACACAACACTTCTTCACTCAATGATTAAGTGGGAGACGAAGCTTGGAAAAGATATGAAGATCATCAGCCTGTTATACTTTGACTATAAAGAAGCACAGCTGAATTGGATATACCTGTCTGAGCTGCTTATTCAGCACCTGTAAGGGAAATATTTGGCACTGAGCAAAACAAACATTACCTTCAGGGTTACCACCTTTTTGGTCTTATCTTGTTCCTGTGGCTTTAATGATAGCTTGACATAGGGCTCTGTCCAAATGTTAGGAAAAACTACACTTGCTACCAGTTTAGATGGCTGGAAAACAAATGGACAAGTCCTTGAAAAATAAGGTGAGGAGTAGCTACTAGTCATGGGAACTGAGTGCTTTCTTTCAGGAGTCAAGGCAACATGTCTCCAAATACCAGTTGATGGGGAACAAAAATGGGAGAAGGCAATTGTGTGTCCCATCAGCATCTTGTTGCCACTGTTTAAGGATAGAAAGTGCCCAGGTGAGTTCACCTATAGTCCACAGGAATTCAAAAGGAAGAAATCAAACCACTCTGGGGTCACACACAAGGCTTGTGTACACCGGTCAAATATCCTGACTTGCCCCTGTGCCAGAGCCCCACAGTTCAAACAATGCAAGGCATTTACCCCAATCTTTCCCCGGGCAGTTCAAATTACTCCTGGGGCACATATGGAGCTGGAATGGGATAAGTGGGGATAGGGACTAAGAAAGCATTACAAGAAAATAGCTTTAATCCTTTATCACTGGATCAGGCCCCATGTGTCTGTGGGAACCCTTCCCAGAATGCCACTCCTTGCTGCTGCCGCCAGCTCCCTGGTCTCCCAGAAGCCAGGCAGGGGTCCTGCAATGTGACTAAGGCTGGTCACATGCAGGAGGCTTCGGTCACATGTTGCAGGACCCCGCCTGGCTTCTGCATTAGCAAAGAAAATGATGGTGGTGATTGTGGCTGTGGTGGCTTCAGCGATGGGACAGCATCCTGTTTGGGTTTCAGCCTGTTTTCTGCAGGTAACAGGGGGTGGGGGAACTGGCCAGCTCTGGAGGCAGGATATGCTAGTGTGGAGCCACCATATCCTACCTGGTGTAGATGAGCGCACAGAGTGTGAAAGAAAACAGGGACATGGACAAGGTATTTTGGGATCTAAGTGTGAAGAACAGTCTTGAACAGGTTTCAGTGCCACTCAAGGAGTCACAGAGAGAGTAATCTAAGGTACATGCCGAGGTATAGGAATGCACAGAGTGAGAAACATTAGATAAGGCAGTACTGGAGCTGTTGTTTGCAGCAAAGGAATGACCTTGGCTATTCTAATTTATAGCTGGCTGTAAAGCAGTACATGTGGCCTAAGTAGTTAAGCGCTTTTGTTTTAAGGAAGATCAGGAGAGTTTCTCTTCATTAATTGGAATGTTGTGAAGGGTTTTTTCTTTATCATGGAAAGGATCCTACCATCACCCACCACAGTTGTTTTCCATGGATGTCCAGGCCTTTTTGTGTTGCAGAGATCATCACTGTGTTCTTTTTCTCTCATAATGTACCAAGCTGTTGATTTGGCCACTCCTAGAGGTTCCTGCTACTTCTCTGATGGAGGTTTTTTTTTTCAGCCTAAGGATGGCCTGTTTTATCTGCACTGAGAGCTGCTTTGACCTCATGTTGTGGGTTCACAGCAACAGCCTCCATATGTGAATGACACATCTGGAATCAACTCCAGACCTTTTACCTGCTCAATTGATGAAGAAATAACAAAGGAATAGCCCACACCTCTCCATGAAACAGCTTTTAGGGGGTTGCCACACAGTGAAAATACTCCTCACAGAGTTCCCTCAGAAAACAAGCTGTCTTAACAGGATCCTCCATTGTCTCATCGTATGAGGGGGGCCAAAAAGAGGAAAAACTATGCGAGAAAAACCTTTGCGCCTTTCCCCGACTTAAAAAACACAAACAAACTCATACAAACAAACTTCTACATGAATTGCTTCCCCCTGTAGGACAAAGTGCGAACCTGATTGGCTGGACAAGCACAGAGGGCAGGGCTGGTTACAGGGCAACCATGTTGGATTTTTTGCTTTAGCAAGTGATCACTAAGGTGATAAAATTAAGGTTTGTGCTACCTTTTTTTCTCTCTCTTCCTTTTTGGGAAAGGTGAAATATCGCTTGTGTGCACCATAAAAATAGTGGTTTTTTTTTTTAAAAAAAGTTTGGTGGCAGCAAATTTAAAAACACAAGTAATCCACTTGCAGCCAATGTCTCAGCAACAGACATGCAAAGTTTATGGGGCTGTAAAAACATTAAAGACAGGTCACAGCTGCTGGGACTTGCTATTACTGTGGAACAGTCTGTTTTTTCCCTTCGTGTAGACAAGCCCTAGGTCAATTGTCTGATTACTTTTGGTCCCTTGAAAAAGAGAGGACTACATATTAAAGAGCTGTAATTCCTAAACCCTTCCTACAATCTGGATGTGCATACCCTCAAATTAAAGCTGAGAGACTGCACTTCAAGCCCATATTCATTATAACAAAACTTGTGTCAGTGTCCAATCATTTCTGGGGCTGGTTTACACAGCAGATTTATTGTGGCAACTTGTGTTTTAATTATTTTCCACAGCTGTGCCAGTCAGGTTTTTTTCCCCCCTAATTATGCCGCTTTTAAGTTCAGACTTGAAAAAGTGTGGGGGGCGTGGCCTCCCAAGCAGACAAAGGCTGTATGGGGAAGGGCATAGACCAAGACTCACAGACTGCCAAAATAGCAGGGGGGAAGATCAAAGTAGTGGCTCTGTCTCTGTAAATCTGCCTGTAAATGAACTCACTCCGTGAAGCAGAGAAACAGTAATCTCTCTGCTAAAAGACCTTGCTGCCATGCCGTGGATCCTAAGGTGAATCTATCACTAGTTTTTCCAGCCTCCCTCCTCACTCCCCCCTCTCTCTCCCTCCCGCAAGCAGAGCTGACAGATGGGAACTTTATGACTGAAAGGTCTTGGGAATCCTTTTTCTTGGAAGACCTTCTACAAAATAGCAGAGAGGATTTTTCAAAGTTTCCTGATCACTACTGAACGCAGTCCCTCTCTTGTAAGCCTGCCCCTTACATCACAGAAACCAATCATAATGCAGATCTGATGCAGCCCTTAGTTTACACTGCCAATAAAGCGCTACATTGCAAATATACCGGCAAAAGTAGTGACATCCCTTGCCACACTATATTTGGGTGTTTTACCTTCCCCCGTTCTGAATGAGGCAATGCTGTGCTGTGATCCGTGAGAAATATGAGCTATCTTAGCGGTATATTTAGAGGAATATTTGCCCGTGTAAACAATCCCCTGGACTTAACTGCATGTTGTGTATTAGTTTACTTTCTGTATTATTCCAATAAAATACTAAATTTATTTTAACTGGAGCCTCCTCTACAGTTAGTAACGCTATGCATAGGTGGAAAGATCCCCAAAGATAAGCTCTTCTCGCAGGCCCCCTATCTAAGCTAATCAATTCCCTCAACTGTTAAAGGAGATTTTGGCATCTTGGGTGGGACTCTAACAACCCCACCACCATTTAGGGCGACAGCCTCTGATCTTGCACAAGGAGGTCCTAAATATCTTCCTGCATGATTGATGACTGTTGAACTGTTTGTGGAAAAGTGAATTGTGTGAGCAGTTTGATACCACAGCATCTAGGACTGTGGGACGTACAACCCTGTAAACATGGATGGAGTTGTACTGTAAATCATTCCTCAGAGATCTGCAGCCTAGCCATCTAGTTTAGTAATTTTACACAAATTATTCTGCATACTCAGTTTGCCCATGTTTAACTTGAATCATACTAAAAACCAGCAACACATTTCTTCATATTCAGAAAAATAGTGTTTTGGGAACTGATGGTAGGACAAAGCACCCTCATCTCTCTTAAAATGTTATATTCTCATCCAAACCCCGAATTAGTAATTGTCATAAATGACCTCATTTAAACACAGGCAATGCAGAAGCATCTTCATGGAGAATTATTAGATTCCTTGCAAAACAGATTCTCTAAGCATCAAACAATGACAGAATCAAATAAGACATAATACAATGAAAATCCAACATAAGGATCTTAAAAAGTAAAAAAACAAAAAACCAGAAGACTCAACATAAAATTCCATAATGACTAGCACAATTGCTGATATACAAATCACAGGAGTTAAAACCATGGAAAAATAAGAGCAGGAGCTAAAGCTGGCATTAACACAGAAGGAACTAAAATATATTGAAATCTTCAGTTACTAATACTTCAGCCACATCCTCACTATTAAAAGAGGTGGTAAAAAATACAACTTAGAATGATAATAATAGCATATCAACAGATCCTTATCAATATGTGCTGGTTGGGTGAGGTTATTTTTTTTTCTGTCTCAACGTACAAAGATTCACATTTGAGCAATTGGGGACTCATATTTACTTCTCCCTTATATAGACAATGGACTTTTTCGGACGGGGTTTTGCAATGCTAGCAGCCTCGTCCCCGTTGCGAGGCTGCTGCGCTGCAGGGCGTCCCTTTAGGATGACGCTCTCCCCTGCCAATCCTCTGCCGATACTGTTGCATAACTGCTGGGACGCTGCAGCGCCATGTTTGGCGCTTTTCTAATCACGATCAACTTTCGTGATTAGAAAACTGCCAAATATAACGCTGCAGCATCCCAGCAGTTACGTAACAGTATCAGCAGGGGAGAGCGTCATCCGAAAGGGACGCCCTGCAGTGCAGCAGCCTCGCAACGGGGACGAGGCTGCTAGCGTTGCAAAACCCCGTCCGAAAAAGTGCAATGTGTGGTAGAATTTAAATCTCTCTCCCTCTCTTTCTGGTAGTGAGGTGATACTGTAGGGGTTTGCTACAGGGTTTTGTTTACAGTATTTTTAATTTCAAATCCCTCTGGCTACAGAATAATTTCAACAAGCCTTTAACTTGTGGAATGTAGTTGTTGGTGCATGTCAGTGGTGGTGATATGATCCCTTCTGCTCCTGGACTTCAGCTGCCTTGAAACTTCTGTTTGTTATCACTCTGTAATCTCTGTAATTGGATGCAGTCCCAGAATGCTAAAGATCAGGAGAGATAAACACCGAAGTTCATGGATAGCTTTCACATGGTCACAGAATTGGTACATAGTGGGGAGGAAGTAAGTGATCACTCCATGTTTTCGTTAAAGAGCTGCAGGCAAAACTGCGGCATTTTCAGCTGGTGTCTGCTTAAGTACAATATTTCTTTATCCTCCAAAAAGGGACAATAGCTCAGTGGCTGAATACATGATTTGAAAGTAAAAGGTTCAAAATTCAGTCCCTGGCAATAATCTTGGGGAAGAGGACTGAGAATAACCATTAATTATAAAATTGCCTTGTTTGAACATACCATAGTTAAAAATTAGTCATAGTTAAGGGCAAGGGTGGGCAAATTGTGGCCTGTGAGCTTCATGAAACCCCAGACCCCACCCACGTTTGTGGTGCTCAAAGCTTCCACCCTCATTTAAAAAAAATTAGCATGATTTTGTGTAAATTTTGCCTTCAAACCACACAGAACCCCCTCAATGCATGAAAACAGGTAAAATACCCCAACACCCACAAACACCCCAAATATCTTTGTTTTCCTCTGCAGTTCATCTCAAAATAGCAATAGGAAGTGACATCATGCCACCCACTGATCACCCCCCCACACAGCAAAACCAAACATCTCTGCTTTCCTCTGCAGACCCTCTCAAAATGGCACCAGGAAGTGACATGATGTTACTTCCTGTTACCATTTTGAGAGGGTCTGCAGAGGAAAACAGAGGTATTTGGGTTTGCTGTGGGGTGTGTGTGACCTGTGTGGAGGGTGCAGGGGGGGAAATTGATCCCCACACACTTGCAAACCTGTTATTTAGGGTTTGGGTATAACTAAGCCATAGTTTGTCAAAAAGAGAAGCAAAAGCTTTTAATCGCTTCTTCATGGCTGTTGTGGAAGGGGAAAGGAGAGTGACTGTACCCATCATGATAAACCATGGTTTATCTTATCTGGCTCTAGGAATAATTACAATTACAAATGTAGAGAGAAAGTCAACTTATATAGGGAGTATATGTGATTTTGCATAAGCATCCAAACAATATCTGGACAACCAACCAAAGGCTGATTACTACACAGCTGATAGCAGAGAAACAGCACAGTTAAGGCAAAGGAATCAAGGCAGCGTGAAGTCAGTCACTTACTTTACTAGCAAGCAAAACAGATGTCCACAAGCAAAGTCCAATATACAAGGTCCAGGTCCAGCAAACAGAGTTCAAAGTAAACAAACAAAGCTGAGGTCAAACACAGTGAGCAGGAACACGATGGGTACTCAGGTAGGTCAGATAACCTCTGACAACCCTTCAGGACTGGTTTAAGGAATTTTGCCACCCTCCCCACAACACTTTAATTTGGGGCCCCCATATGTTTATCTCTCCAGCAATAAGAATTCAAAGCTATGCTGCCTTTAATCTAGGAAGAACTCTACTCCCCCCACCATGTAGCAGAACCACTCAGATTTCTAACCCCAATTGTACAGCTGTTCTGCTTTTGTGATATGTGAAAGTTACAGGACCGTCACCCAGAGAAGGTGTTGCAAGGCACTCAGCATGTAAACAGCTGAGTACCTCCCTCCCTTCTTGGGTTCAAGACTATCAACTTTTGGATTAAACTTCTAGAAAGAGTTCTCTTTTCTTTTATATATAGTTGTGCAGCACAGAATAATTTTAGACATTTTGATAGCAGAGGAACTTGGATCTCTACTCTTGTTGGAAATACTATGCAGCTGGAATTGGAAAACAAATCTCAAGCAAAACACACACACTTTCTCTCTCTTTCTTACTGTATCTGCTAATATTTGTACTCTCTTCATAGGTACAATTTTTATATATTAAAAAATTCTTTCCATTATTTGGAATATATTACTTCTTTTTCAATATATTTTTTAAAAAATCAACTACAACAATAATTTTAAAATATTACCTTCTGTCCCTTTAATCTTTGAATATCCTATGCTTAATCACATTTTTTTTAAAAAAATAAACAGAACATGGCCCAAATTTATTGTTAGTCCCAATTAGAGTAGAGACATTGAAGCAGTTACATTTACCTATGTGTTGACTCACCATTAAACAATTGACTCAATTGGGTCTACCCTAGCTAGAACACACCAATAAAATTCAAGCTCATATGTATACACTTTGGACTTTTCAGACAAGGGGGGAAAAATCCTGAGGAGGTTGGCAGAAGAACGGGGCTGTTTCGCTTACAGAGCCCCATTTCAGACAGCCCCATCCTCCTCCATCCTCCTCCTGACCTTCCCCTGTGTTGCTTGCACGGCTTTTTATTGACAGAGAACCTCCATCAATAAAAAGTGGTGCAAGCAGCATGGGGGAAGGTTGGGAGGAGGTCAGGAGGAGGACGGAGGAGGACTGTGTTGTCTGAAGTGGGGCTCCATAAGCGAAACAGCCCCGTTCTTCTCCCAACCTCCTCGGGGGGTTTTCCCCCCATCTGAAAAAGTCCTTTATTAAGAATGCATTAAAATATGTTTAAAATTCAAAAGTAGCAATTATCAAAGACACCACTACATACCAATGTTACCTATGATCACACTGAATAGTTTGACAACAGCTATTTCTTAAAATAGAGGCAAGAAGAGAATCTAACAGTAAACCACACTGGAGAGAAGGCAACCAAGGAGAGTACGGGGACAAGTTTTGGGAGGTGGAGTGAGGCCGCAGAGGGTTCTGCTGGTGCTGTGATCCCCCCAGCGCCAGTACCCATCCATCCTGCTGTCCGAGGGTACCGCAGGGGATCCCACCGACCTGGCCCCTATGGCCCGCAGCAGCAGAATCTGCTCCAGGGCTTCGCGCTCAAGTCCCAGCAGCCTGGGCCTTTGGCTGCAAGTGGAGGGTGGAAGAAGAGGAGGTGGTACCCCCGAGAAGTCCCCAAGCCAAAGACACCCCCACTGCTCCTCCCAAGGGCCAATAAAGTGCTACCGAGGGCACCGGAGTCACCTCCTTGGCCTTGATTGGGGGGACGGCGGGGGGATGGGAGGGAAAAACACAATGCCTCAGGGGTGGGTGGGGGTTCCCCCCTTGGGTGCCTCACCCTTCCCTCCCTTCCTGGGGGTGCCTTGGTGGGCAGGAAGGAACTAGGTGTGGGAGGCCATCCCCAAGGAAGCCGGCAGGCTGGGTGGGTGGAAAGAGCCTTTGTCTGCCCCCTGCTTTGCTCTGCTCTGCCAAAGCGACCCTCTGACCCTCCCTTCTGGTCATCCCCAGGGACCGAAGCTTGCACTGCCGAGAAGGGGTTCCAGGGCAGTGTCCCTCGGGGCTTAGAGGACAGTCGCTGCAGATAGTCACCTGCTCAGGCACAGAATCTGCCCCCACCCCAAACCACATGGAGATCCAAGACAAATCCCTGCCTGCAGACTCCAGCCAGAAAATGGAGGATTTGGGTTGCGGGCCCTGGGTTCAAGGCACAGACCCTCGCCAAGAGCCCCCAATGCCCCAAAGTGGCCCAGCCTTGCTGCTGAGAAGTGGAGAGGAGAGGCAACCCCTCTCTTCACACTCTCCCTTCTTACCTTGGTTCGACCCCTTCACCTCAGAGTGGCGGGTGGAGTCCAGGTGGCAGTGAAGACCCCTCCCAACCCTCCATCTGCTCATTTGTTTTGCAGCTAGGGCACCCCCCGCCCCTGCCTGAGGAGGGAGTCATGGGGGGCTCTACACGATGGGGCCCCCTGCACTACATCCCCCCACAACTGCAGGCGCCTTAACCCGGCCCTGTAACCCTGAGGGCAGGACTGCATATGTTCAGAGCAGCAGCTAACATAGCTGCTGCTTAACTAACTGCTACTTCCTATAAATATGCTGAGACCACCTCCAGCCCTCCTTTTGTTGTCTCCGTGCTGTAAAGGTAAGTATAGCTAAGTTGTCCTCTGTATCTGAAGGGGCAGGACCCTCTGCCAGAGCTGGTACTGCACTATTTTCTGTGTCTGAGGCCTGTGGCTCTGGAAAATCCTCCTGTTCTGGTTCAGCATGTCCTGGCATATCCATTGCTTCAGTCTCTGAGTCAGAGTCCATTTCCAAGTTCTGGAAGCAGGGCATGACAATAAGGTACAGAAGGTACAGAAAATGGATTTTAATGGCTTGGAGGAAATATCACCTGTTTTTGTTGAAATATTGCTCAACTTTTGCCCACATATTTTTTCCTTCACATTTAAATGAAAAGCCTCTTTGTCAGCTCATGTGTTGCAGGCAACCATGAGATTTATTACTATTGGCTGGAATCCTGCTGGGGAGTTACATCTTCATAAGAGGACTTATGTCCACAGGAGTTAGAACTAGGCAGTTCTGTAATGTCCACATCCAATAGAGGGCTGCTGTAATGTTGCTATGTACAGTTGTCCCTCTGTATCCACGGATTTGGTATCCATGGATTTAAGTATTCACAGCTTGAAAATATTCTTAAAAAATTATAATCCAAAAAGCATACCTTGATTTTACCATCTTATATAAGGGACACCATTTTGCTATGCCATTGCACATAATGGGACTTGAGTATTCACGGATTTTGGTATCCACGGGGGTCCTGGAACCAAACCCCAGAGAATATGGAGGGACAACTGTATTAGAACTGGCAAAATGGCCATTGCCCAATGAGACCGATCCACAATGGGAATGAGGCAAAACGGGCTGTGCACTGCATCGGCCCCAATGTGCATTGGGCACTCTTGCCAGTGCCCTGTTACACATCTTTGAAATTAGCTAACAGAGTTTCTTAGCATCTCTGTTATGTAGTGAAGGGGCTTATCACATGAAGGAAGGGAAGTGGAAGTGAAGCATGAGAGTAGCACGTCCCACCTTGTCATATTGCATGACGTTGGTATTTTTCAGTTGTTCTCCCATGCCAGTCCTGTGGGAGATGGTGGTAAAGGCGGGTCTTTTTGCTAATGGATTTTTCCAGTTAGCAAAAAGACTTGCATTTACCACCATCTCCCATGGGACCTGGTGCACTGCCGCTTCCTTTCTTCATGCAATAAGCCTCTAAGTATACATAAAGTTATTCATCTGTTATACATATTTGCAATTCACTAACAGAGTTTCTTAGCCTCTTTGCTACATAGCTAAGTATATGTAAAGTTACATACTGTAGATGGTGATATAGGATTCTGGCAATCTATTTTACTATAGTGACTTTTTTTCACTCTCCAGACAACGACAAACCCCATACAGCCTCCTCAGGAGCTCATGAGGAATTCTGTAATGAGAGAGCTGAAAGGACTCACAGCATTTCTTGATAAATGTCTTGCTCTCCTTTACTTGGTTTTCTTTGACAGAAGAGTATTTGGTTTGTTTGAAGGAGATCACAGATGTAATATAGAAAGAAAGCTCACAGGGTACCCTTTGCCTGTGAAGTGACTGCGTTTTTTTAAATTTAAGTTTTTTTATTGGTTTTTGATACAACAGACACATATTACTTGTCATTCCCAACCCACCCACACATCCTAAATACTGTCCTCCCCAACCTGTCCAGTGATCCCACAAACCTTAACATAGTTCACTTGTGCTTTTTTACATGCATTGGCAGATAAGACATTGGTGCAATGGGTACACGGAAAAAAAACTGAGCAATTGCACACTGGATGGGGTAGAGGAATCAAGGGACAGGGGAGGTGATAGTGAAGAACATTTGGAATGCTCAACTGCATTAGATTAATCCTCAAGCATGTCTCTTAAAAAGTGGACCATGTATTTACATTGAGGATAAAATCATGAAGTATAAATATATACCAGTAGAAAATAAAGTCAGAATCATCTAGACCATGGTTATTTCCTATTTCTGTGTATAGGACTGAAAGCTGGACAGTAAAGAAAGCTGACAGGAAGCGAATCAACACATTTGAAATATCATGTTGGAGAGGAATGCCAAAAATGACTAATAAATGGGTCCTTGAGACAATCAGGCAGAAACTCTCACTAAAAGCAAAGATAGCAAACTGAGGCCATTGCACTTTGGACATGATATAGGACAACATGACACATTGGAAAAGACAATCATCCTCTGTAAAGGGGAAGGCGATAGGAAAGCGGGGAGACCACACTACAGGACAACTGATTCAGTCAATGAAGCCACAGCCTTGAGTTTGCAAGACCTGACCAGGGTTGTTGGTGACTGGGGCTTTTAGAGGTCTCACATTTATGGGGCATCTTAAGTCAAAGTGCCAAAGTTGTTGATGGCAAATAACAATAAGAACAATGCACTTACATTAGTAGCGAACTGAGTCCTGCTTCAGGCTTAACTGTCTGACCAAGGGGTGGACAACAATGAGTACCCAGCTTGTGGGGGCAATTAGCTAACACACATTGGAAACTGCTTAATGGAGTGTAGATGTGTAAATTGCTATTGCTTAAAACAATTTGTAAGCCACTCTGATAGCCTTGTGGCTGAAGAGTGGGCTATAAATAAATAAATAAATAATAAAAATAATAATAACTATGCATGTTTTGGGGGTCAATTCTATCCCCTTAGCCTCCTACACTATCTCACTTTTAGTCACCCCTTTGGGCTGATATACAGCTGAAGAAATGGTTCTGGGAATGCAAGAGAGCAAACAGATGCATTTGTGAAAGATCCAGGCATTTTGGTGCCGTTTGGGGGTAAGCTTTGTCAGGGAAAAACCCACCAAAAATTAAATAGGGTGGGACTCAGTGGACTAATAAGGGGTTTGGGGGCGATATGCAGTCATAGTCCACAATTTTCCTGCCCAAGTCTAGCCCTTCTTTTCCCCTTCATTTCCAGTCTTCTTGCTCACTTTAACAGTATCCCAGGACCAGATGTTTGCGATGGAAGTGGTACATTCTCTAGATGTGACGTCACTAAGGCTTGTGTTCCCCCTTACTCCAACAGTGTCACCCAGTACAGTTCAGCCTCTTTGCTCCCCCTTAGCACCACCACTGCTCTCCCCAGCTGTTTTATCTGTTTAGAGGAGAAGGAGGAAGAGGAGGTGATGGCAGCAGCAGCGGTAAATAAGAGAAGAGAGCATGTGGGTGGGAAAAGGTCGAGGCTGGCAGTGCATGAGTCAGCATTTGATGTGCTGGTATGCTCCTCTAGCTGCTCACTTGTGAAGGTGGGCTTGCAGACTCATGAGCTTTTTGTATGTGTTATAATTGCTGTCAGCCTCAGTTTTTGTGGAAAGGAGTTACATCCCAGGTTTTTAAGACACACCAAGTATCAACTAGCCCATGTCTTTAAAGGAATAATTTCATTTGTATTTTATTTTTTAGTATTTCACCACAAATACACCCCATCTAGGGAGTTTATCAGACCAGGCAAATATAGCGTAATAATGACACCTAATGAACGTGAAAGGGTGCACATATCAGATGACATCGTCCTTTTGCAGTCCTGTATTGTGAAAAAGCCATTCTATTTTATTGACAGCCCAAGCTGTCAACAGATCTGCCATGGCACTTTGCTGCCGGCATCACCAGTGTTTGAAACTTCATGCCATTGTGCTCACAGGAATGCAGCATCGATGACAGAACACTTCCAGGTGAGGTTGCGACAGCCAGGTACGGGACACTCCTTTTATGAACTTCCCCAGTTTACTTGTAATTTTTAAAGAGTGTTTCTGTGCTTGTGTCTACATTTTGTGTGTTTATTTTGCTGCTCTTCACTGATGATGCTGCCCTTGTTGCCCACACAGAAGCAGCTCTGCAGCACCTAAGATCCTGCTTTGCAACAGCTGCAGAGCTGTTTGGGCTGGAAGTCAACCTGAAGAAAACGGAAGTTTACCAGCCTGCACCACAGGACAAACACCACCATCCCCACATTGCCGTCGGCAAATCTGTGCTCAAGTCCGTTCAGCAGTTCACCTACCTGGGAAGCATCATCTCCTCAGATGCCAAGATTGACAAAGAGATGGATCACAGATTAGCAAAGGCATATAGTGCATTTGGAAGACTTTAAAAAGAGTCTGGAGTAATAAACACCTGAGGTGAAGCACAAAAATCAGTGTGTTTAGAGCCATTGTACTGTCTATTCTCCTTTATGGGTCTGAAACATGGGTCACCTATCGCCACCACTTACGACTCCTCAAACGCTTTCATCAGTGCTGTATACATACAATCCTAAATATACACTGGACTATGTGACGAATGTTGCTGTCCTTGAGCAAGCAGGGATCACCAGCAATGAGGCCATGATATTGAGAACACAGCTGTGCTGGGCAGGGCACATTTCTAGGATAGAGGACCATCGCCTCCCAAAAATAGTACTCTACGGTGAACTCGCCATGTGTCAGCGTAAGAGGGGCACTCCAAAAAAGCGATACAAGGATTACCTGAAAACACATCTCAGGCTTGGCCAAATTGATCACCAACAATGGTCCGCCCTGGTCTCATATCGGGAGGCATGGAGACACACTATCCACAAAGTTGCAGCCTTATTTGAGAACTCACGCTGAACAAGTCTTGAAGAGAAAGGACAATGTAGAAAGAATCACAATCCGGAAACATCACCCAAGGAGACTCTCTGCTGTGCTTTCTGCAACTGGACTTGTTTATCTTGGATTGACTTTTTCAGTCATTAGCGCACTTGCAGAAAGCGCGGGATGAGCCCTTCCTGAATCTTCATTTGCAAAGAAAAGCCAGAGAGAGATTTTTAAAATTTGCTGCGCTCGTGTCTTCTCACAAGAATCAGTGAGATCTCAACCCCAGAAGTAAATAGAGCTCTATTCTTGCTCTGTGACTGCCGGGGCTGCCTTTCTGACAATGCTAAAGGTAGGTCTGGTTTATGTGTGGGTCTTTTGCTAGCATAAAAACACCACAAAATATGCTGGCAAAATAACGTTAATGGGGGGTATTCTGATAAAGTCCTAGGTGTACCTTACTAATTACATCAAGGACTCCTCCAGTTTAGATTTCACCTGAACTAATTTGATTCAAATTAGTTAGCACTTTGTCCAAATAATTATACTGATTTTTATTTAGTTCATAAATAGATTCCTGTAAAGTAATGAGCTGGTCAAGCCTGGTTGGTGCCAGCCAATCACAGCTCAGGGAATGCTGTGAAGTGGGGCCTACAGGGGAGAAATGATACAAAAGTTAGGCTTGTCTTTGACACAAGACAGATAAGGAAAAAGATGGACTAGAGACAGAGAAAAGCTGTAATAGATTATAGGATAGTCAGCCAGAAATAAATATGGTTTGGTGTACCTGCAAATGATTAAATAGTTCAGGGTTTAATGTGTTACCTAGATGTATCTTAATAAACTTCTACTTGTTTATTCTTTTTTCTTTTCTTTTTTTTTTACTGTGTCTGGCTGTTTCTATTAAGTTTAACAGTGGGTCTGGTCACACTTAGCACAGCAAACTCACAGAACAGCACATTCCCTGGTCCACATAGGGGACACCTTGAGGCCCAAGTACCCAATCTAGGGAGGGATTGAGAGGGGCAAGGTGGGTGACAGGGAGCACAAGAGTTGGAACTGTGGGGCCATCCTGGAGAGGTGATCCATCACAACTCCCCTTTGACGTGTATGGCTGAATTTAGGCATATTGCCCAACAGGTGCAGTTGTAGGGGAATTTTATCAGTAGTTTATCATTATCCCTTCAGCAGATGGATTCTCAAAAGGAACACCTACACCTGCTACAGCTAGTAATATGAGCATGAAGGTTATGCATTGGAAATCTTCACCATGTATTCTCCCACTCCTCACAAGATTTTTAGGCCCAGGGAGTGGGCTTTCCCCCCCAAACTCAAAAACTTCAGAACCTGAGCTTTGTCCTAGTCCCATAGCTGGCTCAGTAGGGATTGTCAGATAGCCCAAAAAACCAGTACAGGGATGACAGGCGATCGCTAAAGGGCTTGAATATCAGATGTCGTTATGCCCCCATGCTGCTTCTGTTCCATCTGTGTTCCTTTTTATTGATTGTCTGTTCCGTTTCTGTAATGGAATCATGGGGGAGCAAAAAGGTGACCCATTATGCTGGCGCGATGCCAGCCACAGTGGGAGATCCATGCTGAACAACACTTCCTGGTGCAATCGGGACATCCAGGTAATGATAGCCTTTTTTGTAGCCTCCTCAGGTTACTTGGTGGTTTTAAAAGTCTGTTTCTGTGCTTTATTGTTGTTTTTGATGTTTATTGTTCTCTTTATTTTTAAATTCTCCATGAAACTGTCCTCTTGCAAGAACGGCTGGGATTTCGTTTCCAGAAACTGAATTCAGATCCGCGAGGGCTACATTCACTCCTGGGCTGCCGGAGGGGAGGGGAGGACTTTTAATCGCATGGAAAGGTAGGTGTCTGAAAATTTTCCATTTAATCAGTTACAGGAACAGGAGTGGGGTGGGAGGGGACGTAGTGAGACGGGGACGGTTTTTTTTGGTCCCCATCTGATAATCTCCTCTACTTGAGGAATCTCTTATTATGTTTACTATTAAAATTGCTGCTTCATTAGTGAAAGGAGCAAAGTAGATTCTTTCCTGTCTTGTGACATTGCACAAATAATAAGCCTGCATGCATTTGAAACTGGCGTACATTTCACCCCCCTGTATCTGTGGGGGTACGTTCCTGGACTTATGGTTTATAAGTGAAACTGCAGGTCATAGCAAATTCTATTAAAATAAAGGACTTCCTGTACAAACATACCGTAGAGTTGCACTGGAGAAATTTTTAGAGAAGACATATTTCTAGGCATTTTCCAGCTTGACTCTATGGTAAATGTCCCTATTTTTTCAGCTGTGGATAACTGAGACCATGGATATTGGTTCCACAGATATGGGGGGGGCAACCTGCACTGATCAAATGGGCATTACCCTAAGCATTCTCAATAAAATCACTTTAGAGATCTTAACTAAGCTGAAGAATCAGTGCACAAACTCCCGGCCACCTTCAGAAGAGGGATGACAAGGGAGTGGCACTAGTATGTCACTTGGAGTATAGGAATCAGAGCACCCCCCCAGAATCATTGAATCATAGAGTTGGAAGAGACCACAAGGGCCATCCAGTCCAACCCCCTGCCATGCAGTAATACACAATCAAAGCATTCTTAATCAATTCTCAAATCTCCCCCCTCCTGCCAATCTGTTGACTGATTTAAACTCCTTTGGTTATCACACTGTATATTCATTTGTCCAGTATGACTACAGATTAACCTTTGAGTCCTATCACTCATAGAAACCTGTAATATTTAGAACTGTAAAAATATGGGTGGTAAGGCTTACCCCCTTTCTCTTCTTTAAGCATAAATACAGCTTCTGTCTGGTGATATTTTTTTTTAAGGAGAAAGGCAAAAGAATCGGGCATGTGTGGGGGAGAAAGCTATCCTTAACTTCCTCTTTGGTAAGGTTGTTTTGGGCTTCTGCTTCCTGTTGTACAACCATTATCTGCTCTAATATAAGCAGCAGGCTTTATCCTAATTTTAGCATGGGGTTTTCAGAATTGTTCGGCATTCTTTACATGTTCTGACAAGTACCACATCCCAAATGGTTCGGTTCCTATTGTCAAGGATGAAATAAACATAAATGAAGAGGAAAGAAGGATTACCCACCCCCCCACCCCCGTCTGCTTGTTTAGTTTATGCATGAAATAAAAGGTAGAAAAACAGAGGAGGGAGCAGGAGAAAGGAGAAAAATTAATGTGATTTCTGAAGTGATACTGGAAGTAATTCCAGTCCTGCTGTCTCTTCCTAAAAATGAACTTTGAAAAATTTAACTTACACTTATGGAGACTTTGTGATATTTGTTTGACTAAAAACATGCCTTGAGCCTATTTTAAAAACCCCACATTTGTATGCCTAAGTATTATCCTTTATCATATGGTTGTTCACGGCATTTGCCTAAGTGTGTATAGACAGGAGATTCATTAAAATGTCTTATACTGGTAGGTGTTGAAACTGAAAGGAACAGTCATCTCTGCTAATATTGTTCTGCAAAGGTAGGCATAATACACATATGTTACCATGCCTTACACCCTTCCCTCCAATAATTCATAATTCGGTAATATTGGACATTCTCATGAGGTCTAGGTAGACCAGGGCAGACCGAAAATGTGTTCAAGTGAAGGTCACCCAAGACATAACAAAGATGATTTGGAAATTCCCAAGAGGTATGCCCAAGATTAGATTAAGCAGAGCCCCCTTAATATCAGAGTCATCACGGTGGAATGTGCTAATCACCTCTTAGACATGCTTGGCAGTCAGTCATACTCCAAAACAAATAGTGACTGGAATCCCAATTATCCACAAAACACCTTTCCTCACACCTTTCCTAAACAACAATGAGAAGGCTGCCACAAACCCATCCACCTTAATATCTCAGCCATTAGCAGCAATTAACGAAGGCCCCATCTATATGAAGGGAAAAGAATATGATCTGCTTCAAAGAAATAGCAATTTGCAGTGCTGGGACCTGTCTTAATGGTTAATAGAACCCCACTAAACTTTGCATGCCCCCTAGCCAAGATGGCGGCCATGAGTGAATTACTCACACTTTTAGATCTGCCACCACTAAATTAAAAACAAGCAAACATTTACCATGGTGTGCACAAACGATACTTCATATTTACAAAAGAAAAAAAGAATAAAATAAAGGAAAAGGTCACCATTTTATCATCTTACCAATCTCTCACTTAGCCGAAAATCCAACATAGCAGCAGCAAGCACTTTCCCAGTTTGCAAGCCCCACCCCCATGCTTGTCTGGCCAATCAGCTTGCACTGCCTCAGCACAGCAATGCCAATGCCAATGTCTTAACAATCAGACATTTTCATCCCCTACTGAGTTTTTTAAAAAGTCTGGGAAAAGCTCTGAAGGCTTCCTGTCAGAACTTTATGGTGGATTCGGCTCCCCTTCTTCCGAATAAGCCATGTTGATTTGAATGTCCGTTTAGACAGATTGCCTTCCATATGATTTCTATGAGGATTATTTTCACCATTTAGACAGGACCAAAGTCACGGTTTCTTTGTTTGCTGGTGGGAAACCCATCTAAGCATTGTTTCACACTTAAACACCCCTTCAGGATATGGAATTTGGTATAAATATTAGTCCCAAACAATAGCCAAGTGTGCACTGTTCTTCATACACCATCACTCTTCCAGTTTGCTGAGGCACCCTCAAGGTTCACACCTGAGTCTTCTTTGCTGGACAAACCTCTGCTCTTCAGGACTGGTAATTATAACCCATGCTTCCCTGAATCTATCTCCTCTATCCAATCATTCTGCCTTAATTCTTCGTTAGCCTTGTGTGGTTTCTTGTAAGCCTGAGCACGTGCATGAATGCTTTCATGTTTATTTTCCAATAAAAAACATTTTATTTCACTTTATCTGGAGTCTCTGCAGTGAGTACTGGTATACACTGTTGCAAAAGGTCTCGCAAGTTACCCAACCTCTCACATTCCTATCTTTGAGCTAATTAAAATTCCCCAACTTAATATCATAATTTTGGTGTCATGAGAGGGTTCTCATGGACCTCTAGCAATTCAGGTAACAGTTAGCTTGCTGGTAATGGAGCTACAAGGTCTGCCTATTAAATAATGAGACTGTGTTTCTACATTTCAGACAAATCAGGGAGGACTGATTGTGAACTCTTGAGTGGTGACCTTGAACATGTTTGAACTTGCATGACAAACATCAACACCCCCTCTCTCGGCTGTTCAGTTAATTGTCAGTCATCATTTAAAGCAGCTGTGTTGTCTGTTGTGTGCTGGAAAAATGTTAAGTTTAAAAGTAAAGCTATGTGTCAATTTGAAATTTTTAGTAAAAATGAACAAAACACCAACAGAATCTTTTCAAATTCTTACTGAAGCCTACAGGGAAGACTGCATGCCTTGTGCACGTGTGTATGAGTGGCACAAAAGATTCAGAGAAGGATGTGAGAATGTGGAAGACAATGAACACCCTGGACAACCTTCCACTTCAATAACTGAAGAAACTGTGGGAAAAATCAGCCAGATTGTTCAAGGAGACCATCAACTCAGTGTCTGAATTATAGCTGAAGCTGTGGACATTGACAAAGACAAATGTGTGGAAAATTTTGCATGAGGATTTCAACATGAGAAAAGTTTGTGCCAAGATAGTCCCTAGGGTTTTCACACCCAGAACAAAAGGAGTGCCACAAGGAAATTTGCACTGTCATTCTGCAGGAACTTGAGATGGACCTAAACCTTTTTAAAAAAATCATCATTGTGATAAAACCTGGATCTTTCAGTATCCTGAGACAAAACAATAGTCAATGCACTGGAAAACACCGTCATCACCAAGAATGAAAAAAGCACATCAAAGCAAGTCCATTTTCAAAGCCATGCTCATTGGGTTTGGTTTTTGTTTTTTTTTAACATCAAGGGTGTAATTTTGGCAGAATGGGTTCCAGAAGGCAGAGCAGTGAACCAGCATTATTATAAGGAAGTTCTGACAAAGTTGAGAAAGAGTCAGAAAACAAAGGCCAAAACTGTGGGAAAATGGTTTCATTCTTCATCAAGATAATGCGTGTGCTCACACAGCACTTTCTGTGAAGCAGTTTTTGGCTGATAAATGCATTACTCCACTTGAATATTGTCCATATTTGCCAGATTTGGCACCATGCATCTTTTTTCTTTTCCCTAAAGTGAAACCAGTGCTTAAAGGAACACAGTTTTGAGTTAGCTGATTCAGTAAAGAAGAAAATGGAAGATGTATTGAAACAGTTGAAAGAAACTGATCTGCTTCATGCCTTCGACAGTAGAAAACAAGACTGCATCATTGTGTGAGCATGAACAGGGAGTATACTGAAGGGGACAAGCATTAGAATTGTAATACATATAAATAAAGATGGATTATTGTATCAGTCTCATTATTTAATAGACAGAGCTTGTAAAGCCTTGTGAAACCTTTGATCTAGGAGTTTATCTACCTCTCTCTCTCTCTCTCTCTCTCTCTCTGGCTTTTCTTTGCAAATGAAGATTCAGGAAGGACTCATCCCGCGCTTTCTGCAAGCGCGCTGATGACTGAAAAGGCCAATCCGAGATAAACAAGTCCGGTTGCAGAAAGCACAACAGAAGGCCTCCGGTATGCCATGGTGTGAGAAACTGCTGAGATTCACCTCAGGATTTCCCCATACTCCTGCTGAGTCTGATCCAGAACAGTTCTCAGTGGTGGTGCTGTTATATAGCGTCTAACATTTCACAAATGAAAACTGGGTCATGATATAGCCAAGGTATATCAGAGGGCATTCAAAAGGGTGTGGCCAGGAAACAAAAAGGCAAAAGTTAATAACAAGGAAGAACACAGAAAAATATTACAGTTGGACCCCCATATCCATGTGGTTCAGTTCCTGGACTTACTGAGGACACTGAAAATTGCAAGTTCGGCAGCAGGGGGGCTGAGTCTGGCAGCACGGGTGTGTGCGAGTTCAGCAGTGGGGTCCTGAGTATGGTGGCAGGAGGGTGAGCACTGGGGGTGTGAGTTCAGCAGCAAGGGAGCCGAGTTTGCCAGGGGGCGAGTTCAGCAGCAGTGGGGGGCAAGTTCAGTGTGGGGTGGGGGGCAACTGGCAGGGAGTGGGCGAGTTCAGCAGGGGGGTGTTTGGTGGTGAGAGGGCTGACTTTGGTGGTGGGAAGGCTGAGTTCGGCAGCGAGAAGGCTGAGTTCGGCAGCGGAGGGGGGCGAGTTAAACCTACAACCCTACCTTACAGGGTTGTCTTGAGGTCTACTGGGCATTTTGGGCTGGAGGGTTAATGGCATAGAGTACGCCGGGTCCAGCTAGTAATATTATATAATATATTATTGTAAAATCAATATACTTTTATCAGACCTGCTGAAAATTACAGGTTTTTTTTTTCCAGATCTATGATCTCTGATGAACTGTGGTCCAGATGGCAGCAGATTTCTAGGAACTTTGTTTGCTTGACATGTTAGAGGAAAATAATCTTCATGTTTCTCTCTAGGGAACAGAATCACGCACAGCTACACCACTCACTTTTTAGTCATCAGCGCACTTGCAGAAAGTACGGGATGAGTCCTTCCTGAATCTTCGTTTGTGAAGAAAAGCCAGAGGGAGAGACACCACTCACTCCACTAGTTCCCACATGGCCATATATAATGTATGAATGATAACTACATTTCTCAGCTTGAGTGCCAGTGAGTGCCAATTTGCAGATTGCGCTTGCAGATGAAGTGAGGATGTGAACCATGTTCAAGGCACCAGGGCTATTTCTCTTTTCCAGAAGCCCACATAGTTTTCCTGGTATGGAGCAGGATGGTTCACCTGAAACTTCAAGGCAGCCTGGTTGGCTGTCAGGGGGTAAGGCTCAGGAGTAAGTAGAGGCTTCATTGGGGCCCTCTCCCAGAGTATATAAGCTGTTTCCTCCACCATGTACCCATGCCAGGGAGTCTCCATCACATGTACACAGGCTGCTTAGAAAAGCATGTCTGCTGTTTACATGTTACATGTTAATTCCAGTACAGTCGTCCCTTCACATTCGCGGGGGTTCCGTTCCGTGGACCCCCGCGAATGTGAAAAAACCGCGAATAACGACACCCCTCCCCCCCTCCCTCCCCAGGCCTTCGCGGGGCCTTCCTAGGCCCCGCGGAGGCCTCACTGGCCCTCCCTCCCACCCTCCCCGGGCCTTCGCGAGGCCTTCCTAGGCCCCGCGGAGGCCTCACCGGCTCTCCCTCCCACCCTCCCCGGGCCTTCGCGAGGCCTTCCTAGGCCCCGCGGAGGCCTCACTGGCCCTCCCTCCCACCCTCCCCGGGCCTTCGCGAGGCCTTCCTAGGCCCCGCGGAGGCCTCACCGGCTCTCCCTCCCACCCTCCCCGGGCCTTCGCGAGGCCTTCCTAGGCCCCGCGGAGGCCTCACCGGCCCTCCCTCCCACCCTCCCCAGGCCTTCGCGGGGCCCCAGGATCGCCTCCCCAGCCCTCCCCACCCCGTCCCCAGGCCTTCCTGGGGCCTCCGGAGATGCTCCGGAGGCCCCAGGATCGCCTCCCCAGCCCTCCCCACCGCATCCCCAGGCCTTGCTGGGGCCTCCGGAGCGTCTCCGGAGGCCCCAGGATCCCCTCCCCAGCCCGTCCCCAAGCCTTCCTGGGGCCTCCGGAGACGCTCCGGAGGCCCCAGGATCGCCTCCCCAGCCCTCCCCACCCCGTCCCCAGGCCTTCCTGGGGCCTCCGGAGTGTCTCCGGAGGCCCCAGGATCGCCTCCCCAGGCCTCCCCACCCCGTCCCCAGGCCTTTCTGGGGCCTCCGGAGCGTCTCCGGAGGCCCCAGGATCGCCTCCCCAGCCCTCCCCACCCCGTCCCCAGGCCTTTCTGGGGCCTCCGGAGCGACTCCGGAGGCCCCAGGATCGCCTCCCCAGCCCTCCCCAGGCCTTCCTGGGGCCTCCGGAGCGTCTCCGGAGGCCCCAGGATCGCCTCCCCAGCCCTCCCCACCCCGTCCCCAGGCCTTTCTGGGGCCTCCGGAGGCCCCAGGATCGCCTCCCCAGCCCTCCCCAGGCCTTCCTGGGGCCTCCGGAGCGTCTCCGGAGGCCCCAGGATCGCCTCCCCAGCCCTCCCCACCCCGTCCCCAGGCCTTTCTGGGGCCTCCGGAGCGTCTCCGGAGGCCCCAGGATCGCCTCCCCAGCCCTCCCCACCCCGTCCCCAGGCCTTTCTGGGGCCTCCGGAGCGTCTCCGGAGGCCCCAGGATCGCCTCCCCAGCCCTCCCCACCCCGTCCCCAGGCCTTTCTGGGGCCTCCGGAGCGACTCCGGAGGCCCCAGGATCGCCTCCCCAGCCCTCCCCAGGCCTTCCTGGGGCCTCCGGAGCGTCTCCGGAGGCCCCAGGATCGCCTCCCCAGCCCTCCCCACCCCGTCCCCAGGCCTTTCTGGGGCCTCCGGAGGCCCCAGGATCGCCTCCCCAGCCCTCCCCACCCCGTCCCCAGGCCTTCCTGGGGCCTCCGGAGGCCCCAGGATCGCCTCCCCAGCCCTCCCCAGGCCTTCCTGGGGCCTCCGGAGCGTCTCCGGAGGCCCCAGGATCGCCTCCCCAGCCCTCCCCACCCCGTCCCCAGGCCTTTCTGGGGCCTCCGGAGCGTCTCCGGAGGCCCCAGGATCGCCTCCCCAGCCCTCCCCACCGCGTCCCCAGGCCTTTCTGGGGCCTCCGGAGCGTCTCCGGAGGCCCCAGGATCGCCTCCCCAGCCCTCCCCACCGCGTCCCCAGGCCTTCCTGGGGCCTCCGGAGCGTCTCCGGAGGCCCCAGGATCGCCTCCCCAGCCCTCCCCACCCCGTCCCCAGGCCTTTCTGGGGCCTCCGGAGCGTCTCCGGAGGCCCCAGGATCGCCTCCCCAGCCCTCCCCACCGCGTCCCCAGGCCTTCCTGGGGCCTCCGGAGCGTCTCCGGAGGCCCCAGGATCGCCTCCCCAGCCCTCCCCACCCCGTCCCCAGGCCTTTCTGGGGCCTCCGGAGCGTCTCCGGAGGCCCCAGGATCGCCTCCCCAGCCCTCCCCACCGCGTCCCCAGGCCTTCCTGGGGCCTCCGGAGCGTCTCCGGAGGCCCCAGGATCGCCTCCCCAGCCCTCCCCACCCCGTCCCCAGGCCTTCCTGGGGCCTCCGGAGGCCCCAGGATCGCCTCCCCAGCCCTCCCCAGGCCTTCCTGGGGCCTCCGGAGCGTCTCCGGAGGCCCCAGGATCGCCTCCCCAGCCCTCCCCACCCCGTCCCCAGGCCTTTCTGGGGCCTCCGGAGGCCCCAGGATCGCCTCCCCAGCCCTCCCCAGGCCTTCCTGGGGCCTCCGGAGCGTCTCCGGAGGCCCCAGGATCGCCTCCCCAGCCCTCCCCACCCCGTCCCCAGGCCTTCCTGGGGCCTCCGGAGCGTCTCCGGAGGCCCCAGGATCGCCTCCCCAGCCCTCCCCACCCCGTCCCCAGGCCTTTCTGGGGCCTCCGGAGCTTCTCCGGAGGCCCCAGGATCGCCTCCCCAGCCCTCCCCACCCCGTCCCCAGGCCTTCCTGGGGCCTCCGGAGGCCCCAGGATCGCCTCCCCAGCCCTCCCCAGGCCTTCCTGGGGCCTCCGGAGCGTCTCCGGAGGCCCCAGGATCGCCTCCCCAGCCCTCCCCACCCCGTCCCCAGGCCTTCCTGGGGCCTCCGGAGGCCCCAGGATCGCCTCCCCAGCCCTCCCCAGGCCTTCCTGGGGCCTCCGGAGCGTCTCCGGAGGCCCCAGGATCGCCTCCCCAGCCCTCCCCACCCCGTCCCCAGGCCTTCCTGGGGCCTCCGGAGGCCCCAGGATCGCCTCCCCAGCCCTCCCCAGGCCTTCCTGGGGCCTCCGGAGCGTCTCCGGAGGCCCCAGGATCGCCTCCCCAGCCCTCCCCACCCCGTCCCCAGGCCTTTCTGGGGCCTCCGGAGCGTCTCCGGAGGCCCCAGGATCGCCTCCCCAGCCCTCCCCACCCCGTCCCCAGGCCTTTCTGGGGCCTCCGGAGGCCCCAGGATCGCCTCCCCAGCCCTCCCCAGGCCTTCCTGGGGCCTCCGGAGCGTATCCGGAGGCCCCAGGATCGCCTCCCCAGCCCTCCCCACCCCGTCCCCAGGCCTTCCTGGGGCCTCTGGAGGCCCCAGGATCGCCTCCCCAGCCCTCCCCAGGCCTTCCTGGGGCCTCCGGAGCGTCTCCGGAGGCCCCAGGATCGCCTCCCCAGCCCTCCCCACCCCGTCCCCAGGCCTTTCTGGGGCCTCCGGAGGCCCCAGGATCGCTTCCCCAGCCCTCCCCAGGCCTTCCTGGGGCCTCCGGAGCGGCTCCGGAGGCCCCAGGATCGCCTCCCCAGCCCTCCCCAGGCCTTCCTGGGGCCTCCGGAGCGGCTCCGGAGGCCCCAGGATCGCCTCCCCAGCCCTCCCCACCCCGTCCCCAGGCCTTCGTGGGGCCTCCGGAGCGTCTCCGGGGGCCCCGTGAAGGCCTCCCCAGCCCTCCCCCCTCCCTTCCAAGGCCTTTGCGGGGCCTCCGGAGGGTCTCCGAAGGCCCTGTGGAGGTCTCCCCGGCCCTCCCCGCTCCCTCCCTGGGCTTTCACGGGGCCTCCGGTGGCCCCGTGTCGCGGTTTTGGGGGGCCCCGGGGGGGCCCTCCCAAAACCGCGAATGATCAAAACCGCGAATCTCAAGTCCGCGAATGTGGAGGGACAACTGTATTTCCTTTTGGTAGATAGAAAGGTTTTGTTCAAAAAGGTGTTTTTGTTTAATTTTGGAGGATCCAACTTTCTCTTTGCTCCACAGTTCACTGCCCCCACCCCAGTCGGGAGGACATTCAGCTTAAATGGGCCCAGTTGCCCATGCCTAAATTTGGGCCCAATCATTTGTGTTTGTTGCAAGTTATGGCATCATCATGGCAAATACATATGCTGCATAAAGTGTGGAGTGGCTCGTATCTCTTCTCTTATTCCATCTTCCCCAGATGGTGGCTCCTAGCCCCCGCTTTTTTGTTTTTGTGTCTATGGTTTTCTGTTCTATTTTGTAATTAAATTGTAAGCAACCCAGAAAATCTTGGAGGAGGCATGCAAATGTTGTGCATTATCAAAACAAGAGCCCAAGTTCTCCCCCTTCTCCCCATTCACTGGTCTTCATAGGTTATCAGTAGCAGACTACTCTCCAATAGAGATGGAAAAATATTCACCATTATTTATTTCCAGGTTGAAAAACTGGATTTTCCCGGCAATCAGAAGAGCTTTACAAGTAAAAGAACAAGAAAGCAGTTCCCTGCCTTTAGGCTGATAACCTAATTAAGACATGACACTAAAGGAAAGGGTTATGGCAGTGTGGGAGGGGATTAAGTCCAGCAGATACTGCTTCTGCTGCTGGGCCTAGGCATGATAGAGCTGTGCCTGTCTCTTCTCTCATTTACAGGCCAGGGCAGCAGCAGTTGAGATGTATGGAGGGCCTTTCATATGCTTCTGGACCTAAGCATGATTGAGCTGTGCCAGTTTGTTCTTCCTTCCCTACGAGGCCAGGACAGTGTAGAAACAAAGTGTTAGTGGTGGGCTGTGGAAAAATCTGTGTCCTACAAAAAATCCTGTCTTCTGTGAAGAAAACATTATTTACTGGGCAAAAAAAATTCTTCTGCACAAAAAGGGGGTCTCCCCCCCCACAAACTTGTTTTTCTCCACAGAATAATTCCTTCACTCCATTTTGAGATGTTCAAATTGAGAATACTGCAGGTGAATCTTTCTTTTCTCCTGTGGTGTGGAGAAAGGTAATCTAATTATCTGTCCTTACATGTGATGACGAGGTAGTTGAGGATTAAAATCCCTACTTTCCAGGCATATCCAGATGGGCTTGGCACTCTACATAGATGCTCCCTCTCTCCCAGGGCCTTAGCTGACTTTCCCTAGTCCTACCTGGCCCAGCTTACAAAAGCCCCTGGTTTGACACTGTTGCTGTCACAGACCTTGAATGAAGGGGAGGGCCTGGAGGCACAGAGGAGTATCCTCTGGTGTATCTAGAGATAATATGTTTGAAAAGACTTGAGTCTCATGGCACATTTGGCATCGTCAGATAATTCATGAAAAAGGAACCTAGGTTGCAAAGAGATTTTATTTGTACAGTGCAGGTAAGAATGATAAGGCCAATATTTGGCATCATCCAGGACTCTTACAGAGATACAGCTGATAAAGAGCCAATTTCTCATATATTCAGATGGTAAGAGAGCAAGAGAAAAAGAACTTCTTCATACCCCTATGATTAAGCTTATTTATTTCACACATCATGCCTGTTGCTAGAGAATAGCCTGGGTACAGGCTGTGCAGCCTTTTTAACCCGAACAATTTCCTATTGTCCTTGTCTTCCTGTATTGCATTCTAAATAAGCCACTAGAAATAATAACGCCAAAGTGTTACAATTTAAGCTGCTTCAAGAAAACAGTGGGGTTGTCAGCTATGGGACAGGGTGTGGGGGAGTGAGAAGTGGGGAGCAAAACATCGTCTGCGTTTGGCCACCCATGGGGCACTCAGAGAGGAGGAGCTCCCTTTTCAGCCCACAGCCCAGAAGCTAGTTGGTATGTGTATGTATGATATACTGTGCCTGTGACAATGTGCTTTTTTATTGTGGCAGGATCTCCAATTGTAGTTTGGTGGAGGGATTGTGTTTTGACAGTTTCTTTCTCCTTCCCAATACAACATTTCACTATTTTCAAAGCCTTAGATTGGTTTTCAAGAATCTCAACTTCCTAGATCTTCTAGCTATCCTTTTAAAGTTGCAGCCTTCTAATTTGGGGGCACTTCTATGATATGTGCTTTTGTCATAGAAATTGCCCCTAAGACTTGTCAATCCCTCTCATTTTAGCAATTACCTCTCCACATAAACTTTGCACCTGTGTATGTATATGCCTTCAAGTCACCTGTTGATTTATGGCGACCTTATGGATTTCATAGGGTTTCCTTGTGCAAGAAATATTCAGAAGTGGCTTTGCCCCTTCTGAAATTTTTATGGTTATTTGTTACTTAGGTACAACTTTTTGCTTTTTGTCACCTTCTTGGCAATGATCTAGAAGGAACATAGAGAAATTAATTGCACCCATTTTGGATACCCCCCCCAAATCTGGAAAGGCTGCTCCTGCAGAAAAACCTCTGCACCTATTCACCTGAAACTTGGCAGCCTTGATACCCTCAAAAGAAGCAAACATTTCTGAGAAGTCCTTCCATTTTCTCCAATAAATAAATGTAATTAGGAATTCATTTTTAAAAAAATCTTTAAATGTGCATAGCACAACCTCATCCCACCTCCCCTTTGCAATTTGATGGGCAAAAGAGGTGACTAAGTATGCCAATTTTATCCAATCCTGATGAAGAGAACAAATGTTCTAGCTCTAGATTGTTCTGTATTTTGTATTGCCCATCTCAGGATTTGTCTACACTGGCCAGAATACTCCACCTTTTGGCCGGAGTATTCTGGCCCCAGAGCTGGCTCAGACTCCCCCCTCCATTAACACAACAAAATGTGCAGAAGTCCAAATGCACATACCAGCCTGTATTGGTGGGTGCCCCCCCCCCGCTATTGCATGTCACACTCTGAAGCTGGGAAGGAGGCCCACAGCATGTGATCAAGGCAGGGCCGATTTAACCAGTCTGCCAGATCAGCATTGGTGTTCCCCCCAAGGTCAATAAGGCCCCCTGATGACCTGGGAGGAGCCAGCCCCCTCCTACCCTCCTCCTCCAAAAACCTCCTGCTGGCTTTTTAAAAACAAAAACAAAAAAAAAACCCAGCATGTCCCAGAAGAGAAAGAAGCAGCAGAAAGAAGCAGCAGCCCTCCTGGCAGAAGCTGGAGGGAGTTTGCTGCTGCAAAATGCAAGCCAGCCATTCCAGTCATGTTGGAGAGGGATGAGTGTGTGTGTGTGTGTGTGTGAGGGGGGGGAATTTGAAGGTTGTCTCTTTCCCTTGGTAAGGGCTTCTTCTTCCCTTCCCTTCCCTTCCCTTCCCTTCCCTTTCCTTCCTTCCATATAGATCCCCTCCAGCCCATCTTTCCAGCTGCTTTTAACATGTTTTGGTTTCTCTCTCCTCCCTTTCCCCCCTTGGTCTTCTTCAGCTTCCTCCCCTTGATGCCAACTGAGATCAAGCCTGCAAAAGAAATTTGTGTGTGTTTGCCTATGTGCCTTCAAGTCATTTCTGACTAAGGCCAACCTACCATGGGGTTTTCTAGGCAAGGTTTGTTCAAAGGGGGTATGCCTTTGCCTTCCTTTGAGGCTGAGAGAGTGTGACTTGCCCAAGGTCACCCAGTGGGTATTCATGGCTAAGTATGGATTCAAACTCTGGTCTCCATAGTCATAGGGCAATGCTGAAACTTCTACAACACTCTAGCTCTTTTAACAGAAGAATATAAAGAATATACAGTACTGTAAATTAAAATTTGGAGTAATATTACTGGGAACAATAGTTTTATTGTTGTCACTAAAACACCAGCATCCCATTAGTGTTATGTGAGAGGCATTGGCCTAGAGCAGTGGTTCTTAACCTTTTCTTTACCAGGGACCCCCTTTAAATATCTTTTTTTGCCCCAAGACTTAACTCAAGATTTAAAACCCTGACTTCTGGTTCTGTGGGAAGAGGTAACGTTCAGCTTGCAAGCGAGCTCTGCAGGCTTGACCACCTAGAGAGGCAAACTTGGAGGGTGTAATACCCCCCAAGGCACCTCAGTCGGGGAAGACGGGGTGCTCGGGACTGGCTGTTGTAGGGAAGTGCTGCTTTGGAATCCTCTGGAGCCCTGAGGAGCTGCACTGGATAAGAAAGCGAACACTAGGCAGATCGGTAGCCATTGCCTCTTAGTGGGAGCTATTTGCTCCAAGCCTCCATGACCCACAGGCTTAATAATTTCGGACATTGAAGCAGATTAAAGCAGTTAAGCTTACTTGTCCAAAGAGGTCGGTGATACCTTAAGCTGGGAAAATTTTTGTCAGCATAAAGCAAAAGCGGACTGGAAAGAGAGTACTGTTATAGAGAACAGCTGGAAGATGCCGAGGAGAGGTGGAGAGCATTGGGAGTGCCTCCGAGGGCAGTGAGCGAAAGGAGAAAGGAGAGGAAGGAGAGATTGAAAGAGACTGAAAGCAGTAAAGAGGTCAGAAGCGGGGAAAGCTAGTTAAATACGGAAGAATCTGAGGGAACGAAGAACGGAGAATGGAGAGCTGAGAGTTGAATTTCAAAGAGAGACTAATTTTCACCATCGACACTGTCAGCACAGCCCTTCTACTGATAGTAGAGTTCTTGCCGTTTCCCGCCGTCGCCTGCTGTTACCAGGGAAAGTGAGGACTGATAGAGAGTTACGCTGGTGAAGAAGAAAAGGAAAGGAAGAAAGGGAAGGAAACTTTAAGGGATAAGCAGTGGGAGGACAGAGGGAAAAAGCAGGAAGCGTGAAGGATTAGAAGTGGCTTAAACCAAATGCAGACGTAATTGTTGTACGAGGTAACAAATAGAGTTTAAGGAATTGCACTGTAGTTAAGTAAGCTACTGTACTGTACTGTAACTCTTCTCTAAATTGTTGTTTAAATTGGCGGATGAATTAATCGCACTAAGAATTCCTTACTCTAATAATTGATTGGGGATTATAAATAGAGCCCAGGAATTGCACTGTTATTAATTAATTAATGTACGATAACTGATTAAGTATTATATGATAGTTGATTAACTTGGTGAATGAATTAATTGTATTAAGAATTCTCCATAATAATAAGTGATTTATGTAACCCTACTCATTAGATGTTGTTTAAATAATTGCTTAATTGGTAATCAGTAACTGAAAAGAAATTAAGTTAAATTAATTTGTTTGCGGAATATATAATTGACCTTTTCAGCTAAAACCAAGATATTGACCAACTGTATGAATTTGGAAGACATCTAAACTTTTCAGGAAATGACTTTTTCAGAAATTACATTAAATTTTTCATTTGTAATTTGTTGAAGCGAAAACATAAAATATTAATTTTCTGAATTGGGAAACAGTAAACTGAGTTAAGGAGTTCAGAGGGTTTATAAGAATATATGAATATGAATATATGAACTCAGGAAATATGTTTTCCCCCCCTTCTTTGAATAAATGAATTTTCAGAAAAATAATTGAATAGAGACATTAGGATTTGGAGTAAAGGGACTATATTATGAAATAAAGATTTGTCTGTTTAGAAAAAGAAAGAGGAAGGAAAGAAGACAGCATAATATAAAGAAAACTACAGAGATAGATATTGTTTGCATAATAAAAAGAAAGATAAGAAGTGAGTAATATTAAAGCTGTTGCTGGAAAATAAGAAATGTAAAATGGCATCAGGTACAAGAACCAGGGCGCATACGACCTCGCAAACAACATTGACAAGGAGAGGCTCCATAGAAATGTCAAAACAAGTGGATATAAATACACAAATATTACAGGAAGTAAAAGAGATGAAATGGGAAATGAAGGAGGATTTTAAAAGTTTGAGGAAAGAATTAAAAGCAGATATGGAGAGACTTGGTAAGAGAATAGACAAATTAGCGTCTGAAATGGAAGAGATGAAAGATGATTTGGGGGAGGTTAAAAATAGAACACAATAGTTGGAGACTCAATCGGAAGCTTTAAGGATGGAACAAGAAAAAGAAAAAAATCTTAACCTAGTGCAGGAAATAAGATACCGAGAGAAATGTATTACATTAAGAGGCCTGCCAGAGAGGATAAAAGAGAATCTGTATGACAGAATTATTCCTCAAATGGCATTATATATGGAAATGTCAGAGCAAGAGTTACTACAACAAACAGATAAAATTTTTAGAATAAATACAGCTACAACCAAAGAGAAAAAAGTTCCAAGAGATATTGTGATTTCTTATACAAAATCATCCTTAAGGGATAGGATAATACAGAGAAGTTACAATGATAAATTAGAAATAGAAGGACAAGAAGTCCAGATCTTTAAAGACATGTGGGCAGAAATACTTAGGAAAAGACAAGATTACAAATTGTTGACACAAAGATTAAGGAACAAAGGCATAAACTACAGGTGGGAGAGAATAGAAGGTATTTCATTTAATTATTACCAAAAAAGATACAGGATTAATACGATTGAAAAAGTCAAATAATTTTTGGAAAAAATGAATCAGGATGAAAAGAAATATGATCTGAAAAGAAGAAGAAAGAAAAAGAATACTGGGGAAGATAAGATATCAGAAGAACAACACGGTAAGAGAAATGGTATAGGTAAGGGTGAAGAGGAAGAAGGTGGAGAAGAAGGAGAGGAAGAGGCAGAAGATGAGGAAGAAAGGGAAAAAACTGGAGATGAAAAGGGGGAAGGGGTTAAACCAGAGGATAAACTAGAAGGAGAGGACAAAGAAGAAGACGAAGAAGAAAAAGTAGAGGGAGAAGGGAAAGAAGAAGAGAAAGAGAGTATTGAGGATTAAGAATAAATTAATTGAAATAATATGGCTCTTTCTATAATAATGTGGAAAGTAAAAGGAATGAACACACCAGAAAAACGTAGAAGAATCTACCATCACTTAGAAAATCAGAATGCGGATATTATAGCAATTCAGGAAACTAGAATAAGAGATCAAGATAATAAATATCTAAATAATAAGAAATTAGGGCAGGTATTCTATGCATCCGCTGAACAGAAGAAAAAAGGGGTGGCAATATATGTGAAGAAAAATTATGAGGCCAAGGAGATTCTAAAAGATAAAAATGGGCATTATGTTGGAGTTGAGATAAGATTGTTGAACTACAGGATAAAAGTGATTGCAGTATATGCGCCATTAGTTAAAAAGAGTCAGTTCTATAATCATCTCAAGACAGAATTAGCAAAATTAAATGTTGGAAATATTATCATTACAGGAGATTTCAATGGAGTGTTGGATAGCTACAGAGATAGATCGATACAAGGGAAGAATAAGAAAACTCATGGTAACCTTCCATTTGTCTGTGAGGAGATAATTGAAGAGAATAACTTGATTGATGTCTGGTCATATAAAAAAGGAAATGAGAAAGGATATACATTTTATTCAGAGGTTCATAGATCATGGTCCAGAATAGATATGTTTTGGATGACAAAAGAACTTGGTCCTAAAATAAAAGATATACAGTCATCCCTTCACATTCGCGGGGGTTAGGTTCCCCAGACCCCCGTGAATGTGAAAAATCCGTGAATAACAATTGCCCTCCCCCTCCCCTGCCAAAGCAACCACAGGGCCTCTGGAGGCCCTATAGTCGCTTTCCCCCTCCTCCCCCTCCCTCCCCAGGCCTTCATGGGGCCTCCGGAGCATCTCTGGAGGCCCCATGATTGCCTCCCCAGCCCTCCCCACCACTTTCCCAGGCCTTCATTGGGGCTCCGGAGTGTCTCCGGAGGCCCTGTGAAGGCCTCCCCAGCCCTCCCCATCCCTTCCCCAGGCCTTCACGGGGCCTCCAGAGTGTCTCCAGAGGCCCTGTGAAGGCCTCCCCGGCCCTCCCCACACCTTCATGAGGCCTCCGGAGCATCTCCGGAGGCCCCGTGAAGGCCTCCCCGGCCCTCCCCACACCTTCCCCAGGCCTTCATTGGGGCTCCGGAATGTCTCTGGAGGCCCTGTGAAGGCCTCCTCCAGCCCACCCTTTCCCCAGGCTTTCATGGGGCCTCTGGAGCATCTCCGGAGGCCCCATGATTGCCTCCCCAGCCCTCCCTGGTGGTCCCCAGCCCTCCCTGGTGCTCCCCAAGGCCTTCGTGGGGCCTCGCAAGGCCCCACGGAGGCCTCCCCGGCCCTCCACCCTCCCTCCCAAGGCCTTCGCGGGGCCTCCAGAGTGTCTCTGAAGGCCCTGTGGAGGCCTCTCCGGCCCTCCCCGCTCCCTCCCAGGGCTTTCATGGGGCTTCCGGAGGCCCCGTGTCACGGTTTTGGGGGCCCCCGGGGGGGCTCTCCCAAAACCGCAAATAATCAAAACCGCGAATGTCAAGTTCGCGAATGTGGAGGGGCAACTGTAGATATATTACCCAAAGTATTATCTGATCATAACTCGAAAAAATTATACTGCAGAATAAAAGGAATGGGTACACTTGGAGGATGAAAGAGACTTTATTGAAAGATGTACAATTTGTTCAAAGAATTAAGGAAGAGACAAAGAGATATTTTGAAATAAATAATTCACCAGAAGTTTCAAATAAGATAATATGGGATGCTTATAAAGTGACGATAAGGGGTCTGTTTTTACAGAAAGGAGCAGAACTAAGTAAGCGGAAAAGGATGAAAAAGGAAAGCTTATTAGTAGAACTCAAGGAAAAAGAAAGAATTCTAAGATGGGAGCTGGGAAATGTGAAGGTGTTGGGTGAAATAAGAATCATCCAAAATGAAATAAATCATGAGATGACCGAAGATATTGGATATAAGCTTAAAAGACTCAAACAAAATTACTTTGCAAATGCAAATAAAGTAGGAAGGTGGTTGGTGTATAGGCTTAAGAAGGAGAAGGATAAAAAGCTTATAACAGAAATCAGAGAGGAGAATACAATTTATACTTAGTAAAAAGAAATAGTGAAAATATTTTTGCAATTTTACACAAATTTGTATGTAGATAAGGAGAAAGGAACAGAGGAATACAAGGAGATGAAAGAATTTCTAAAGAACAGTAAAATAAGAAAGCTGACAGAGGAACAAAAAGAAAAATAGCAGACCCCATAACTACACAAGAAATTTCTACCGTTATAAAGAACTTGAAAACAGGGAAGTCGCCAGGCCCAGACGGGTTTATAGCAGAATACTATAAAGCAGTTGAAGAAGAAATCATAAAACATATGAGTGAAATGATGAACAAGATCAAAGACAAAGGTGTTCCAGAATCCTGGGAAACAGCAGAAATTGTCCTAATTCCAAAGGAAGGCAAAGATACAACGGATGTAAAGAACTATTGTCGAATATCCTTATTGAATGTAGACTATAAGATCTATGCGATGATACTGGCTAATAGGTTAAAAGCAGTATTAACAGAATACATTCATCTAGATCAAAGGGGCTTTCTCCCAGGAAGAACAATGGCAAATAATATAAAATCAGTTCTGAATATCTTACAATACTATGAGAAAAATAATTTAAAAAGTGGCCTTAATAGGAGATAGAAGTGGGAAAAGACTTTTACCAATTTGTGAAACAAATCTATAAAACACAAAAAGCATATATAGTAATAAATGGGGAAAGGTAGAATATAATTAATATACAGAAGGGAACGAGGCAGGGTTGCCCCCTGTCTCCATTATTATTCATTTTGGCCATGGAGATTCTAAATAAGGAAATTAGGGAAAATGACATAATCACAGGGCTGAAATACAAAGGGCAAGAAAGAATATAAGGTACTAGCATATGCTGATGATTTACTGTTAGTTCTTCAAGATCCTTTAAACAAAATGGAAAAGTTATTGCGAACAATAGGGAAATATGGGGATTTTTCTGGATTTAAGATTAATAAAGATAAAACGGTCATAATACCTAAAAATTTAACAAAAGAAGAGGAGATTCAATTAGAAAACAACTCAGGATGTAAGATCGTAAATATGGCAAAATACTTAGGGGTATAGATAAGCAAGAGGAACAGAGAATTGTATAAGAATAATTACAGAAAAATTTGGAAACAAATAAAAGAAGACCTTAAAAGATGGCAAAAGATGAATATATCATTTTTAGGAAGAATTGCAACCATAAAAATGAATGTATTGCCAAGAATGATGTTCTTATTCCAAAATTTAATAATTCTGAATAATGATAAATCTTTTTTGGAATGGGCAAAGGACTTGAAGGACTTTATTTGGAATGGACGGAAACCAAGGATAAAATGGACAACCGTTATAGACGTTAAGAAGAGAGGGGGCATGGCATTCCCGGATCTTAAGCTATATTACAATGCGTGTGGTTTAAACTGGCTAAGTGAATGGATAAAATTAAAAAATTCAAGATTGATCAATCTTGAACACTGTAATTTAAAGTTTGGACTCCACGCTTATTTATGGTACGGGAAAACCAAAATAGATAAGGAATTTGTAAATCATACGGTGAGGGGACCTTTGATGAGAATATGGTTGAATGTAAAGCAAAAATTTTATGATGGTATCCCCATGTGGCTATCCCCGGTAGAAGCGTTTCATGAAAGATGGCTAAAGGAGGAGGAATGGATTAGATATAAAGAGTTAAAATGGATTGATGAGAAAGAACACCAATTGAAAACAAAAGAGGAAATGCAATCGCAAGGTTATGAAATCCAATGGTTTACTTACTATCAATTACAAAACAGGTATAGAGAAGATAAGATTAAGTATGGTTTTGAGAGGAAACATAATGAGATTGATAATATTATCCTGGATAAAGGAAGGGAAAAAAATGAAATTTTATAACCTTCTGTTGGAAAGGGAGTTAGAGAAAGAAATGGTTAAAGAATCAATGGTGAGATGGGCAAAAGATATAGGTGATATGTTAAGCCTGATGAATTGGGAAAATGCCTGGACTAAATCAAACCTTTTTACAGCAAACCAGGACTTAAAAGAAAATATTGTTAAGATCTCAAATAGGTGGTACCTCACCCCAGTTAGAATAAGTAAAATATGCAAAAATAAAAACAAAAAAATGTTGGAGATGTGAAAAGGAAGTGGGTTCATTGTATCATATGTGATGGAGATGCACAATTATAAAGAGATTTTAGGGGAAAGTACATAGAATAATACAGAAGATGTTGCAAATTAATTTTATTATGGATCCAAAGCTATACCTGCTAAACATGACAACAGTGTTAGAGAAACAAATAGAGAGGAAACATTGGAGAATATTATTATATTTAATCTCATCAACAAGACTTAAGATAGCAGCCAATTGGAAAAGGAAAGAGGCTCTGGAAATAGAAGATTGGTTAAATAAACTTTTAGACATGAAAAACAATGACAAATTGATCAGAATAATAAATAAAGGGAATATAGAGGAGCTTAATAAGGAATGGGAGGCAGTAATACAATACCTGAATAGACGATGGAAATTGATTTAGGAGGAGATTAAACGATTAAAGGGCTGGTAATTCTTTGAAAATGTGCAATTACGGGAAATATTGAAGATAATGAGTATGATAATGACAAAATACAAGAGTAGATGGAATAATTACATATATTATAATATGAGGAAATAAGGAATAAGGGGGGAAGCAAAGATAAATGGGTAATATGTGAAAAGAAAAGTAAATCTTTGGACGAGTAAATCTGAGGAGGTCGAGATAGGGGGGGAAAAGGAAGAAAATTGCACGAAGGATGTAAAGGAATGGATTGAGCATTTATGGGAAATAAAATGACAACCGATAATAATGGTAATGATAACTGGTAAAAATTGAAAGGAAAAATTTGAGTTGTAATTTAAGTTATATTTCACGTAAACCTATGTAAATTCATTGATTGTTGCTGTATTGGAATAATGATAAATAAATATAGTAAAAAAAAAAAAAGATTTAAAACCCTAATAATAATAGCTAATAATAATAGCTAACAACAACAACAATATAGTTACACCATCCATTAAACTTTCCCTCAGAGGCACTCTTGCTTCTTCCTTCAAGTTTGTGGCTGGAGTGGATTGAATGGCAATGTGCAGGCCAACCCAGCCAGCCTTTGCCTTGGTTCTTGTCACGTGGCTACTCCACTACAGGGAGGAGGTGGGCCAAGCAGCCTTCAAGCCTTTGTGGACCCCCTGTGAGGACATTACGGACCCCAAGTTAAGAACCACTGGGCTAGAGAATGCTGGAAAAGGAACAATGCAACCAGACCTTGAGAAGGGTGCTGGTAGGGGAATTCTTGGAGGTGTAATCCAAGAGTAACTTTCCCAGGCTCTGAATGCAGCCTAGAATCATAGAATCATAGGGCTGAAAGGGACCCCAACACCCATCCCATCCAATCGGCTTCTGCCCTGCAGGAACACACAATCCAAGCATTCCTGACAGATGGCAAACCAAGCTATGTTTTAAAAAACCCAAAGAAGGAGACTCCACCACACTCCAAGGCAGCAGTATATTCCACTTCCGAACAGCTCTTACTGTCAGGAGGTTCTTCCTAATATTCTGTTGGAATCTCTTTTCCTGTAGTTTGAACCCATGGGTCCGTGTCCTAGTCTCTGGAGCAGCAGAAAACAAGCTTGCCCCATCCTCAGTATGACAACCCTTCAAATATTTAAACATGGCTATCACGTCCCCTCTCAACCTTCTCTTCTCCAGACTAAGCGTACCCACCTCCCTAAGCCGTTCCTCATAGGGCGTAATGGCTTCCAAACCTCCCACCATACTTCTCAGTATCTTTCTTGAATTGTTGTGCCCAGAACTGGAAACAGTATTCCAGGTGAGGTCTTACCAAAGCAGAATAGAGTGATACTATTACTTCCCTTGATCTAGACACTACTCCTATTAATGCAGCCTAGAATCTCATTGGCATTTTTTTGCTGCTGCATCACACTGCTAACTCATGTTCAGCTTGTAGTCCACTCTTTCTTTTCTTTGAGGAAATCTACACTATTATGTTAATTGCTAATAAACAAAAAATATTATGTTAGTGCCTATAATATAGTTTTTAAACTAAATTATTGGTGGCAAATTATGTATTCAGTAGGCCCCTCTTATCCAATGGGGATTGGTTTGGGGGTGTGTGGATTCTGAAAACCATGAATAATAGTGAACACCATTGAAAATAATGGGACTTCTGGTTTAAAATACCTTAGAGTTGCCTTGGAGGGCCTAGAAAATGGCTAGGGACGACACATTTTCTAGGACGACTCTATGGTAAGTGTGCTGCTTTGTGTCCCATGGATAAAGAATCCATGGATATGGGGGTCCTACTGTAATCTGAACATCCTGTACAGTGAATAGGTTAGGTTACATTGACCTGAGATAAACATATGGGGCCCCAAAATAAAGCATTGCAGGGGGCCCCAAAATTCCTTAAACCGGCCCTGGATCAAGGGTGGTCACTGTAACAGATGGCTGGATGAGCAAAAGGAAAAGTGTGTTCTAGGAGCCAATCCTATGGCAGGGAAGCTGAAATGGGAGGAGTTTCTGGATGTTTTAAGTATGCATGACCATTGGAGAGAGTCAGTTAAGCTCTGAGTTTTGAGTGGAAGGGAGTTGATGACAACTGGCTGGAGTGGAAGTCTCCGTATGTGTGACCTGTATGAGAGGCTTGGATGATGTAAAATCATGTACAGAGGTTACTAATTTGGCATAGAGGAGTGAGTGGACAAAGAGCGAATGAGGTGGGGAAATAAGGAATGACATTATAAAGATATCAGTACTGGTTAAAACAAAAGATTCTACCCTGAAGTATGTTTATTCCCTTTTATAAAGTTGTCCTTTGTTATTAATACAAATACAGATTCTGGCTCATTCCTACTGAATAAAGATAATTAAAGGCAAGTGACCATAACAAACTATCCACACATTTGATTAAAAGTGATATCCACACATTTGATTAAAATGAACTAAGGGAGCCTTATAGGAATTTAGGTGGGAGGAACAGAGGGTAAAGAGGCAGCCAGGCTGAGCCCTGAGGTAAAGTGGGGCTGGCACTTAGAAGATTGCCCTCAATCACCTGGGTGTGGTGACTTGTTGCAGATTTGGTGGCAGCATCACAGTCACATGGCAGGTGGCCTTGATCACGTGCTGGAGGCCGCCTTTCCAGCTTTAGAGCAACTTGGTGGCGGAGGCTGATGACACAGGCTGGTGTGTAGGTACAGACTCCTGCATTCCCATGCCAGACCCATCTGGGTTTGCCTGCATGAGGCAGGTTTTCCCAGGGTTTATTTTAATTTTTTTTAAATGAGTTTGCCCTGGCTTCCCCCTGGCTTTGCCTCAGATCTCATCAGGACTGTGCAGAGGCAAAATGGGCCAAGAGCTCTGTGTCGTTTGGACTGTAGAGCTCCAACACGGCGGTGGGGGCGGTGGGGGGGAAGCTTGGGTAAATTGCCCATCTAGACAAGCCCTCAGCAAATGGGAGGTCCAAACCTTTGTATTTCTAGTCTTGACTCAGATTCAGGACCCAGTCAAAGTGAGTTGGCTCCAAACTGGTGCAAGGAAAAATGAACTGTTTTCTTAAGTGCTGAACTGCCCCAAATCTGGATGGTTGTGCAAATCACTGCTAAAAAGTGATTCTGTCTGATGCTAATTATTCTTTTATATATGTTGAAATGAGTGTCTTACTGTTTTTTGCATTGTAGATATACTGGTTTAGTACATTCTTTTGTTAAGTATTATATGTCTTGAATGAATAAACAGAGAATATAAGAGTAAAGAACAGTCTACAGTTGGCCTTCTGTATCCACGTGTTCTGTATCCACGGATTCCACCATCTACAGCTTGAAAATATTCCAGAAATAAAAATCCCAAACCGCAAACCTTGATTTAGCTATATTATATAAGGGACACCATTTTACTACACTATTGTATATAATGGGACTTGAGCACCCACAGATTTTTGTATTCACAGGAGATCCTGGAACCAACCCCCGTGGATGCCGAGAGCCCACTGTACTATTTGACACAAAAACTGATTGTTAGAAATAATAAAAATGCTTTCATTCTTTTACATGTAACAAACAGATATAAGATTAAAATACATCTACTCTGTTTTTCTTTCATGTAATTATGTAACAATTAGTGGGAACAGGGGCTGACTAGCTCTAAACTTGATCATAGGATTTAAACCCACCTGTTTCACGTTTTCATGCAAACACATAAATGGGAACTAGAAAACTGCAAATGTCTTTTAAAAGGCAGGGAGATTCAGCTTGCACTATCAAGCTGAGCTTAGTGACAGCCTGCTATCACAACATGGCACTCACTCAGCTGGTCCACCCCCCCCAATTTTATATTCACAGTTTCACACTGGTATGAGTTCAATCCCGGTCCAAATGATCTGGAGTCTTTTCATACAGACAGCTCCTAGCACTAAAGACATTGTGTACATATTCTGTCTTTCCCTCCTTAACGTATTTTTGGTGGAAAGAAAAAAAAAGACAGAAGTAGTGTTGAGGAAACATAGGAGGCTTAGAACTGGAAGATGACATACAATTCTGTGAGTGAGTGAGTCAGAGAAAAATGCACAGCCTGTGCCAGCTCCACTCTCAAGCGGAGTGAGGCAGCAAAATTTGGATGGCATTTTGTAAAATGGCAAATTTTTAGTTGCTTATTTCTTATTTTATTGTTACTGGCAGGTATTTGGAGGGGTACATATGGTATTTCTGTTTCATATTTTGAAGTAACTTTGTTGCCTTTTGACACTGTATGTCTTGATTTATCATCATTTGCTATCTTCCTCAAGTAGCAAAATGTCTTGGGTAAGCTTGTTACCTGGCCTTACAGCCCCCTCCCTCCAATAATTCATAATTTGGCAATATTAGTTTACAAGGTCAAAGGTAGACCAGGACAGCTGCAAATAGGTTCAAGTGAAGGTCACTCAAAGACATAACAAAGTTGTCTCAGAAATTCCCCAACCAAACATGCCCAGGACGAGATTAAGTGAAGCCCCCCCCCCAGACAGTTGTTAGGGAAGAATGTGCTAATCTCCCCTGGATGCACCTGGCAGTGAGCCATAAACAGTGACTAGAACACCTATTATCCCCACTCATCTGGTAAATGTCTTTACTTCACACCCTTTCCCATCCACAATACAAAGGAGGCCATACACCCATCAACCGTAATGCTCTGACCATTAGTAGCAATCAACGCAGCCAGAGTTTCTTTGCCTAACTGTGGGAAATTCACCCAAGCATTGTTTTATTCTCAAAATACCTCTTAAGGGTATGATATTGGGTATAAATATTACCCTCAAATCATAGCCATGTGTGCACAGTTCTTCATATGCTATTACTCTTCTGGTTTGCTGTCATACCATCAGCAGCTCCAAGCCTGAGCCTTTGTTTGCTGCATGAATCTCTGCTCTCTGGACATGAAATTATAGCCCACTTCCTGAATCTATTTCTCTATCCAAATATTTCCTCCTAAATCATCATTAGCCTTATGTGATCGCTTGTGAACATGAGTGTATGTGTGAATGCTTCCATGATTATTTTTCAATAAAAACCATTTTTATTTCATTTTGGCTTGGAGTCTCATCAGTGAGTACTGGTATACACAGGTGCAAATGTCTTGTAAGTTACCCGACCTCTCACAGCCATACATTTAAGCTAATTTTAAAAAACCCAATTTACTATCTTGAGTGTTACTAGTGGGTCCCACAAACCTCACACAATTTGGATAACAAGCTCTGTGTGTGATAAAAAGCTTCATCTGAATTATAGCCTGGTAACATTGATTTTGGACATGTGATTGTAAGGGGTGATCCATTTTGAATAGTTACCTCATGTGTTTTGGATGTGGCAAATCTGCAGAAACTAGATGACAGAATTAAACCTAGCTCTTTTGAAATGGAGGAGCTGCTGGGATGAGTTGCATGAATGTGGCTTGACAATGCAGCACACTGAGTATCAAGTGTACTTTGAAGTTGAAAAATAAAATAATTTTCCACAGAGCTTATTTATAAAGCAGATTCTATGTGCATGGTTTCTTTCATACAGACTTCAAAAAGACTCTCTGAAAATGTGTGCATTGGAAGGCAAGTTACATAGCCCTTTGGCCCTTTTCTGTTCTTTTGGTCTTCCAATCCAGTTTCCTTCAGCAGTTAGAAATCCAACTAGCCATTTCTCCACCACTGTGATAGACTGATTTCATCTACACTTATTGCTGCTGCTGTGACCTCTACTTTCTTTCCCAGTCTGGACATTATAATTATTAGTGTTATTCAGTGTGTGTGTTTAAAGCAGTTCCATATGTAATCAAACATGACAGCAAACTAAAATAAAGCCACCAGTTACTAGCACCATTATTTTTACAAGTCAAATCTTAATTAATTTTTTACATACTCAGTTTCTTACATTTTTGAGCTCTAAAGTAATTTCTAGTAGAACTATGAAGTACTTGCACTTCATGCTAAAGTCTAAAATGGTATTAATGCCTCCCCTCCCAATACAGGGTAGAGGAAAACTCCTTCACTTTAGCTTCAGTGGTGGAGAATGTCAGGAATGTTTCAGGAGCCTACAAGCTGGGAAATTGTTCACCCATTTTGTGAGGGGAAGGGAAAGGGAACACATCCACACATCTGTAGGTGAAGGGTCAGTGCTCCCTGTCTTCTGGTTAAGAGGTACTGTGAGGTTGAGAAAGGAGACCTCAGCAGTTCTATGTAGGAGGAGCAGGAGGCTCACTTGGGCCTTGCCTAGACAGGCTATTTACCCTGCCTTGCCCCTGTCTTGGAGCCCTACAGTCTTAACAATGCAGGGCTTTTGCCTTGTTTTGCCCCCAACAGTCCTGCTGGGGCAAAGATGGGTAGAAGACAGGGCAGGGGGAGACATGGTAAAGCTCTATAAAAGATTTTAGCAAAATACCCAGGAAAAACCCTCTCAGCCCTGCCCAAAAAATGGGTCAGGCCCCACATGACTGCAGGAGCCCATATGGTCACGCCAGCCCATTGCTGCAGCTGTTGTCCACATCCCCCTCTCTGAAGCCAGGAATGAGTCCCACAGCATGTGACCAAGGCTGGTCACATGCAGGGGGCTTTGGTCACGTGGTGTAGGCTAGGTTCCTGACTTTAGAGAGTGCAATGCAGACAGCCGTAGCTGCAGCTGTGGCTGCAGAGACGGTTGGTGTGCTGGTCTGGACTCCATCCCATTTCATTCAGGTAATGGGGAAGGACAGGCCAGTACATGGCCAGAATATGCTGGAGGGGAGCTGGTGTATTCCGGCTAATGTAGATGAGCTCCTGGTTGCCTAGGCAACATTGGAACACAATCCTTGTCTTCCTACACCATGTGCTGTGCTGGTTTGCATATTCCTGCCCCCACCATGAGGGTAATGTGGCTTCATTGACCTCTAGTAATAATGCCAGTTATTGATTATATCTCTCTCTATTTGTTCCTCTATCAGTCTGGAGTATTTATACCCTCCTAGAGCTTGAAATGTTACAAAACTCCCAGAATGCCCCACCCAGCATACCTGTGCTAGGTAGGGAATTCTGGGAACTTTAGTCTGGGAGAGAGAGTGAGAGCGAGAGAAAGGGAGAAAGAGAGAGAGAGAGGATTTCCCCAAACCTTTACTCTGCCTGCACATTGGAGTTCCTGAGCAGGCAATATGGACAGTGGCACATACACAGGGTCAGCACATGTATTATTCACACCCATAACCACTTTGAAAGAAGCAAGGATAACTTTCCCAAGAAGTAGTGTGAATTTTTACAATGCTTTAAAATTAAACTGGGTCCTACAAATAATAATTTTTAAAAAGACGACACTCACAATGAAGAGAAGTACAGGTATACCTCAGTCAACAAAGTAGATGTGTTCCTGAGCATCTCTTCTTTAATAAAATCTTTAGATATCGGAGGCAGAAATAACATGGAAAGTATAGGGATAGGATCCTATACCACAAAAAGAAGAGCAGCTCAACATGTTTCAGCAAACGTTTTGTTCAAAGTTAACAATATGCGCATGTGAAATGAAACAACCAGGTCAGGGAAGCCTTGCAAAAGTAAACAAAAAGTTTGACCCTTCTAAACACCACTTGAAGGCTTCTTCCAAAATGCACCCAGGGAAGACTTTTGCTTGCCCAAGTCTCTGCTTTTCATATGATATCCATTTTGGTAGCCAGATCTACTGTATGCTTCTATTAACAGGTTGGGAATAGCGATGAGGCAGTCTCATCTGCTCCCTCCATTTTTCCTCTCTCCATGTATCCTCAGTAAGGAATTCTGGCAACAGCAGCTGTTTACCTTTCCTGTTGTAGGCAGGCACACACAACTACAGTGGGATCAGCTAGGATAGAATTCCATTCCATTCTTTTTCAGCTCAGGGTTTATTCCATTATTTACACATTGCTGGAATCCAGCAATGAAAGTCTGGGTTTCTCCAGCCCTTCTTTGCCATCTGACAATGTCAATGCTGTTAAAACAAACAAACAAACAAACAAACAAACAAACAACCCTTCCCGCTAGATAGAGGATAAGTAGGAAAAGAGGACTGGGTTTTCATAAAAAGACTTTGTAAAAAGGAGCTTCTTTGTCAGAGGCTTTATTACCTGAGGTATGGATGTATAGATCTGCATAAGAATTTATTTATAATCTGTTGTTTGTAAGAAAACCAATTTGTGGCTTTAGTGGTGAGAGCTGCCTGATGCACAAATAGTGAAAGAACACAAGCATGCAAAATGTTGAAGTACAAAAGCCACAACTATATGGATTATAGCCGTAGAGGTTTGGCATAGGAAAGGGCACCAAATCTCTCTCTCTCTCTGGCTTCCCTTCGCAAACGAAGATTCAGGAAGGACTCATCCCGCGCTTTCTGCAAGTGCGCTGATGATTAAAAAGGCCAACCTGAGATAAACAAGTCTGGTTGCAGAAAGCACAGCAGAAGGTCTCCTTGGGTGATGTTTCCAGGTTGTGATTCTTTCTGTGTTGTCGTTTCTCTTCAAGACTTGTTCGGCGTGAGTTCTCAAATAAGGCTGCAGCATTGTGGATAGTGTGTCTCCATGCCTCCTGATGTGAGGCCAGGACGGACCATTGTTGGTGATCAGTTTGGCCGAGCTTGAGATGTTGTTTCAGGGAGTCCTTGTATCGCATTTTTGGAGTGCCCCTCTTACGCTGACCTGCAGCGAGTTTGCCGTAGAGTACTATTTTTGGGAGGCGATGGTCCTCCATCCTAGAAACGTGCACTGCCCAGCGCAGCTGTGTTCTCAATATCATGGCCTCAATGCTGGTGATCCCTGCTTGCTCAAGGACAGCAACATTCATCACATAGTCCAGTGTATATTTAGGATTGTGCGTAAACAGCACTGATGGAAGCGTTCGAGGAGTCGTAAGTGGTGGCGATAGGTGACCCATCTAGACACAGGACAACCTGACTGTGAACCAACGAAACCCCATTCACCTTGCCTGTTTGGTAGAAAGGGGAGGAACATGGAATGGTAGTCATGGGATCCCACTTAGTTGAATGTAACTCTGCTGTTCACCAGTCAGCTGGGAATGAGGCAGGGCTCACAGTCCTTGGGCTGGGTGTCTCCCTAGATGCCTTCATACCAGGGTCTCTTAAGAGGACCATCAAACTGGGGGTGAGCACACAGGCCCATCTTCCCAACTGAATTGTGTCTGACACTATGCCAAAACTGCTCAAAAGAGTTATGAGAGGAAGAGCCATTTACATGGCTAGAGTAATACAGTTCACATCCCACCTTTACTGACTGCTATACAAAACCCAGAGCCAAGGGAGGGAAGTCACACCACACCAGACAACTAGGTGCCATTTACACAATGAAAATGTCCCAGGAAGAATTTGTGTTGATCCCTGGCAGTTTACACATACATCGGGTTGGGTACGTGATTTTCGGAAGGGGGCCCACCATTTGTCTCTCAACCCGCGGGACTTTCAATCCCACGGGTTGTGCTGGTTTTTAAAAAAGTCACGGGGGGATGCAGAAAATCAGAAATGTAAACAGCCCATGACAAGATATCATGGGCACAGGAGAAATTGCCCTGACCGTGGGCGGGCTCTGGCCAGTAAGTGGGAGGTGTACCTGCCCCCTTTCTGGCCATCCCAAAATTTGAAGAAGATACATCTCCATTGCTCTCCTGGCCGTTTACCTGTGCAGTTTAAGCAATGGATGCCAAAACCGCACCTTGTCCCAGGAAAGGCGGCCGTGGGATCTCCTGGTCCTACAATGAAACCATTGACCTTTTGGCCATATGGGGTGAGGAAAAGGTGCAGGAACAGCTGAGGGGAATCCCACAGAAATATTAACCTGTTTGAAAAGATTGCTGCCAAAATGAAAAACAAAGGGCAGAAGAGTGCCGTACGAAGACGAAACTGATGCGCGAGAATTACCACCAGGTAAACAACCACAACTCTAAAAGTGGCAACAATGCAGCCACCATGCCCTTTTATAAAGAACTGCATGCCATTCTGGGCGGCGATGCCAACTACCACCCGAAGCGGCTAGGGAGCACCACCGATATTGTGCATGTTCCGCGTGGGTCAGCGGTTCCCCATCACGCTCCCCTCACTGATGAAGATGTGGGATTCCCACCCTCATCCCAAGAGATGCTGCAGGGGTTCTCTGAGGAATTGTTCTCACATCCCCTAGGTAAGTTTTCCGTTTATTTTTTTTAAAAAAGGAATTAGTAGAATGTGAATACTCGATTAAGCATGTTCTCGTATTTCATCGTTTAGAGCCAATTAGAAGATTTATAAATGTTCATGGCTATTAGATGACTGATATGTCTGCTATATGTAATTGCTGTGTAGGCTGCTACAGTTACAGCTTCTGTTGTTTGCTGCCATTACAAGAAATGTTTTGTATCAAAGTGAAAACACAGATGTTTAAATTTCCATTTTCACAACATCCAAACAGAATCTGTGGATTTGCATTCTGTACTGATAAAATGTTCCAGTAGTCCATAGAGTTCTACCTATAAAGAAGCAGTTCGCCACATTTACTAGTATGCCCTCAAATGGTGATGCTGTGGTCTGCGGGTTCCCCTTTATTTTGCAAATTACGGCTGTTAAAGCCAAATGGTGCGCTTTTGTTTGTGTGCCCTGGGACTGTAAACTGCTGCGTGCATCTCTGCACGTTTGCTATGGCGTCTCTGGCAGCAGGCATAAACAAACAAGGCAATTACTTGTTTACCTCTTCCAGAAACGGCGCTGAAGTGCTGTGGATTAATTAAACTGCTTTGATTTCTTCTATTACCTGACTCTCTTATTTTCCTTGACTTTTCTTTTGTATCCAGATGGTTCTGGTACCCAGGGAACTGATGAATCTACTGTTACTTTAACCTTAACTGGGGAGAATTCTGAAACCTTGGCAGTCAATGAAACTGAGGGTAACAACATGGTCATGGTAGAAGAGATTGATACTGTGTGGTCAACTACCCCGGCACATAATGGTATGTATCACTTCGTTACAGAGCAGGGTTATTGCTGTACCTTGTTCAGTACTGAAATAAACTTTGATTATGTTTCCCCCCTCCCCAATTTCTTCAGTTGCAGATTTGAGTAATCCTACTGCCACATTGTCCCCCGCTGAGAGGTTGGCTTTATTTCAGAGGAAGAAATGTTCTTCTGATGTGAATGATTTGATGGTGAATTTGAGATCAATAGCAGAACTTTTTGTGTCTAAAATGGAAAAAATATCTAAAGAGCAGACAATGTCTTTGCAAGGCTACCTAGAGAAATTCTATGAGCATTCCGTGGATGAATCTGAGCGAATGCTCAAAGAAATACAAAGACAAAATGATCTGTTTGGGACTTGGTAACTCACATTAAGTCTATGGGAAATTCTAAAAAACGTGTTTTGGAGAAGAGAAAGTGTAACTCCAAAAGTGTAGGTGAGGAAGATAAGGAGAATTCACAAGAGAACAATCATACTACACCCACAAAAAGTTTAACTGGAAGTTCTTCAACTTCCAGTAGACCTGCAAGGTTAATTAAAAAAAAAGGTGTCCCTGTCAATGTAGTTTTGTATTATCAGTAGAAATTACTGTACCCTTACTTGTGGGGAATAAATAATGTCTAGTTTTTACAAATTTTATTTCTTTTTCTCGTACACAACCCAACCTCATATATGTAACATGTTAAATAAGAGTTGTCTTAAGGAGATCTTTACAGCTTTTAGAAGGGAGGTACTGAAGTAATTGGAAATAAACAGGCTTTTTATTTAAACACAGTAATAAGTTTATTTTTTAAAAATGTATCTTAAAATACATATTTATAAGTTATCTGTATAGAATGATTGATAAATTTACATATATACATTTCCACATATAAACATATTTACAAAACATTCAATATACACATTATTAACATTACTTACAAGGTACAGGGACAAACACAAGAAATGATTACAATATCACTCAAATTGGGAACATAACACAAACACAATTTGTGGTAATAGGCAGCAAATAAATAAAAGAGTTCCAAACATAAATACATGTAAATATAGGAAAACATTTATGTACAAAAGTATATTAAAAATAAGTACACACATTACTTATTTGTAATGATCAGGTACAATATTTACACTATTTACAGACAAAAAACTATATACAATATCTACAATGCAAGCCTTTCTTCTAAGGCTTGCACCCTCCTGGCCAGGTCCCTTATTTCCTCTCTAAGACTCCTCCCTGTACTGGCAAAAAAGAAATAAATAATTAGCATCAAATCTATGTGCAAGGCTGGTTACCCATTTTTAATTTTTTAAAAAAATATATTTACCAAGCTCCTCTATCCTGGCCATAATATTTAGCCCTGCCAGTTGGGCTGCTGCCTCCTGGGCAGCCTGGGGACCTTTAAAAACATTAAGCATAGCTGTCAGTTATAAGTACTGTACAGTCATGTTTCTTTGGCTATGCCCCCTATAACTGTGCCTCATAGGTACTGAAATGAATATTACCTGGGGGAGGGTGTGCAGCCGGTACCGGGCCTGCATGCTTGTCCTCCTCCTCGGAGGAATCAGAGATGGGCTCCCCTGCAGCCCGTCTCTGAATCCGGACAGCTATAACAAAACATAGAGATAGAATAAAAGTTAGCGGCATGAGAACACACACACTCACACGGGCACACACAACTTGGCACCAGAGATGCCTTGGCCAAACTTACCTCTTGGAAGCCTGTCGCGCCAGCTTGGCCGTCCTGCACGGACCCACAGGTCGTGCAGGACGGCATAAAAAGGCGGCCGCCTTCGGGGGGGGCTACCATTACTGGCCTCCAATGCCACAAAGAATTTACCCTTCAGGGTCTTGAATTTTGAGCGGTATTGGAGGCCAGTTCGGATGTAGCCCCTCGACCGGAGGAACCGCGCTGCCTCCAAAAAGAAGTTGCTGTTCCTCCGGTTAGAGGACTGCATCAGCCATTCCAGTGCACCAGCCTGCTGGGCCAGGGATTCCAACAGGAGGTTGGTCTCCCTGGTGCCCCAGTAGGCGATGCGCCGACCTGGCCGGACACGTCCTCTCCCCCTCTTCGGCCATCATAACGCCATGTGGCGGGATGCAGAAACTCTAAGTTTATAAGTTTGCGAGTTGGCCGTTTCATTTTTTGAAGAAGCCTATGGTGTTAGGAAAAAGCTTAACTTTTTAAAATTTAACTTGTGTTGGCTAATCGATTGGTTCATTAGCGGAGGAAACTACCTAAAGGAATTCGGCAATGTCTGGATCCTTTACCAGAAAGAGTAATCCCTGACAAAAGCCCGCCAATTGCTTTAACCGCCAAAACCGCAACTATGTTTCGTTTTATGCTTATTGTTTTAAAATAAAGTTGTATCCAGTCTGACCTACTTTTCAAGATGTAATTCAACTGCCCTTAAAGTGTAATGTATACATTCACAATTCTACAGTAAAAAGGCAATGCAAGTGTTCCCGTGGGTAAAGTGTGATTCGATTAAACAAGGGCAAAGCAAATGCAGACACCTTTAAAAATCCCAATATTTTATTAAGCAGATTTTCAGTTAATCCAGGAAAATGACAAGAAGGCAAACCATGCATTAAATTACTCCCCACCTCCCTTCTCCGCAGCATCATTATTAACCATCGGAGCTCCCAGCGTGTCCAGTACAAACCTCTGCACATGCCAGTGAGGATCATCAAGGATACTACCTTTGGTTTCACATATATTGTGTAGAATAACACATGCACATATTACAGAACATACATTCTCCTCAGCAACCTCAATACAGTATTTTAAAGCCCTCCACCTCGATTTCAAATGGCCGAAGCACCTCTCCACTGTCGATCGAATTTTGTTATGGTACCTATTGTACAGTCTCTATTTGGGATTTGTGGTCCCCCTAAAAGGTGTCAGCAGCCAATTCGTTATTGGATATGCACCATCTACCAGAGTTAGAGGCACTACCTGTTTCCCCATAATTGTAAGTGTAGGATTACCAGGCACAAAGATGCCAGCCTCCATAGTCTCAAAAAAACCAGAGTTCCTTAACATTCGGGCGTCGTGATGATTCTTCCCGCTCCAACCGATCTCCACGTCAATAAAAACTCCCCTGTGGTCACAAGTCCCTTGCAGAAGAATGCTGTACCTATTCTTCCTGTTGATAAATTCATCTCCTTGGCAGATGGGGGGATTATATTAACATGGCATCCATCCAGGCAAGCAACCACTTGTGGGTATCCCATTGCTGCAAAGGAATCCATTACCTAAAAAATATCAAATGCAAAGAAAAGGGAACAATGAGAGCACGGAAAAACAAGTTTTCAATTAAACAACTATGTTCAGACATAAATATTGCAAAAGCCTGTGGCATGATATCATGTACCTTCAAAACAACATACGGGGAAGCTGTAATTGTTATCACTATGGTATCACATAAGGGACTGCATATTTCATTTTTTAACACTTAGCAATTGATGCGATTAGACGATTTTTCACAAGCAAATAAAATAAAATAAAATAAATACCTTTCTGTGATCTCCCAGGAAGACTGTCCACTTAAGAAGTAACTTCTCCATAGAGAGGATGACCTCCCCAAAAATCTTACACACAGTTGCTCTTCCAACACCGAACAGCTGGGAAACTGCACCATATGAGCAGCGGTGGGTGAGAAGGAAAACGGCAATAGCGAATCCCTTCTCTACAGGGATGGCTTTTCTCATGTTCATGTCCGACTTAGCAATCTCTGGACGGAGTAACTCAGCAAGGCGCATGAAGAGGAACCAAGGCATCCTGAAGTACAGTATCCACCGTTCGTCCAACCAGATGTTCATCCCGAATTTCTCCCACCACTCGTCCGTTGTCGGGTACACCTGCCACCGTCGCTTCCGCCGGTCAGGGCGAACATGCCTCAGAAACTCCGGGGATCCACGGCAGCAAAATACATAAACTGTGGTCGAAAAAATGCTGTTTCCATCACTTGGGAATGGAGAAGGATAAGGAAAATAAGAAGCATCCTTCTCCTATGCCTGATAATTAGCCACCTCTTAAGAGCTAAAAGAGATAATCGCAAACAGGCTGCAGTAGTCAGAGCAGCCGATGTGCTCGCCTCCATGTTGCCATAAAATAGGACAAGAGGTGCATGAAAAGGACATGTGATGTCCTTCTTTGTTTAAACTGTAACCAATTGCTGCATCCGTGGTGGGAAGAAGAACCGGAAACATGTAGCTCAAACTTTGAAAAAACGAGTGATTGCATCCTTGATTGACAGCCAAAAAAATAAAAAAAATAAAATCCCAGTACGCTACCTGTGTGTAAACAAGAAAAGCACGGGATAAAGCGTCGCGGAACCTAAAATTAAAAACGGTACTTTGGATGTGTAAATATTAGTCACGAGACCACCCAGGATATCCAGATCAGTGACAAAAATCATATAAACAGCGAGGGACGGATTCGGAATTAATTCTTGTCGTGTAACTGGCACCCTAGTTTTAACCTTACCAGATAAGCCAAATGTAGAATTTCCCCCTCTGCATCCTCCCTGGCAAACTTGCTCCCTAGCCATCCAGGCAGGCCCCTGACTGGCAGTTTATGAGATCAGCTGGTCATCTGGGATTTTCTGGTGTACTGCCACAAGAGTAGGCAACTCACTGCTGCCCCATATAGATGCAGGAGTCTGTGCAAGATCAAAGTTTTGTCCTGAATCATTTCTAAAGATTTTTGTAATTAATAACTAATCCTTGGTTTATCAAGGAACTATGGCTCAGGGTGTTCTGCTTTTCACAATAAAACAGCCACTAATTTTTAAAAGTCCATCAACTGGCAAGCCTATAAATGGAATGTGTGTGTGTATGTGCTTTCAAGTCACCTGTTGACTTATGATGACCCATGAATTTTATAGGGTTTTCTTAGGCAAGGAATAGTCAGAGGTGGCTTTGCCAGTTCCTTCCTCTGAAATATAGCCTATAGCACTTGGTATTCATTGATGATCACCCATCCAAGTACTAACCAGGGCTGACCGTGTTTAACTTCCAAGATCAGTTGGGATATGGCTAGTCAAATTCTAGCTACTTGTTGGTAAAATTCTGAGGTGTAATGTTGCTATGAGGGTCCCATTCATTTCAGTAGAGTTAAGGATTTTACCTAAATTGCCTGCTAAAGAAGCAAAGTTGTGAAATAAAACAGTGTTGAAGTACTGTGTCTTGGATTCAACAGAGGGTTTCAAACAAATCATCTGTGTTAGGCGTTCTATAGACGTTCTCTTCCTTTACAGGAAAAATGATGAAGTCGACAATATGATCGCTGGATTGGGGAGACTAAGACTGAAAGAGAAGTTGAATATGTCAACAACTGACCTTATGTTCTCATTCTCTTTTCTTTGCTATTCTTGTTTCCTGCAAAGAGAACTTTCCTTTTGACCTTGTAGAACTTTTCAGTGCAACACGTTTTTTTCATTATTTGCCTTCCATGATTTATTATTGAATCTGGGGCTCTGTGTATAAACTAAGGGAAAAACCACCTATTTTTAGTTTATTTATTATAGAAATAAACCAAGAATTGGATTGCATTATAAGGACATGTGAAGGTGGAAAGGGTCAATCCACTATTTTCTAGAAAAGGAAAGTATCATACTCATTGGCAGCTGTCTAACTTTATGAGACAATGCATCTACAGCATCTTTCTTGATGAAAACAAAGATTTAGTGGGTTAGAGCAAGATTTAGTCAAGTTCAGGGCAGATCCAGTGAAGTCAATGGGACTTGAGTTAGAGGCTTATCACACAAGGCAGGTAAAGTTGAAGTGCCTTCTGTTATGCCTTACTGCAGCACGTTGTCATTCTTTGGTTCTTGCCTCCTGTGAGATGGTCTTTTTTCTAACAGGAAAAATCCATTAATGACCTCTTTTCCTGCTTATGTCATGCTATGATTTAAGTGTGAAATTTCAATTGCACACTTACTCTGATTTTGGGAGGTCAGGGGCCTGTTTGTTTTGCATCCATCACAGTTGTGGGAGGAAGAAGAGGAAAGGGAAGGATTTATGGCTAGCAACCCCTCCCCTTCATGTCCCCCCTTTGCTCTGGCACCAGATTCACTGCAGAGGTTTAATCTGTGTTTTAGAGCTTTTTGGTTGCAACGACTGACTGAACTGTTATTCTTTCTAGTCCTGCCAAAGTTACAGGGCTGAGGAAGTGAAACAGCGAGACAGCTGCTTCCCATTCTGCCCTTATTGCTCGAAATCACCAGATGCAGTGGCAGAAGACCGCAGGGTGGGTTACTCATGAGGAGGCTCCCCCTCTCCATAACTGAATGTGTGCCCCATGCTTTAATGAGTGTAGCAAAGCTGGGGTCCTCTGCTCTCCTCAGCTCTTGTGAAACTCAGTGGGGCTCCCACTGTGGCATGGGTGTTGGCTGTGTGAGATAGGGCTTTAGGGCTATGCTGCAATGGTTATGAAGGTGTAGTAGGAATGAAAGCAATCCTGCTTGAGCAACATTTTTAAAGACAACACAATTGTAGTAGGAGTGGAGGCTCATGCGGTATGGCTCTTAGTCACATCTAATTTGTCTTGTTGATTTTAGTGAGCAGGACTAAATTTCAGTTCAACCCATTGTTTTCTCTGTGATCTGTGGGGAAATCTGAGTTCAGTCTTCTTCAGAAACTGTGATCTCCTTCCTAATTTCACAATGGAACATTGAGGAAGGATATTTACAACACACCCATGCATTGTACTTGGTTTGATTGCAGTGGTTTGATTGTCTACCTACTGCTTGATGGTTTCAGTTTAGGTGTCCCCTCCCATCATGGTGGTCTGTTAGCCTCCTTGAATCCTGTGCTGGGAGAAAGGTGAGATATAAGTAAAATAAAAGAAATAAAAATAGCTTTCATCTTCACCAAGACCAAGCTGTGGGGCAATAGAGCTATTTATGTTTGTGTGCTCCTATATTCCTACAATGCCATCATGGAGTTCTGTGAATACTTAATAAAAATAACAGTTATGCAATTGAACACTCTCCATCTATCACTCAAAGGTCTGAAGAGCAATACCTGTATTTGAATGTGTACTCTACCATTGTCTTTTCTATATGGATGTGGTTTTGGAGATATGAACTGTTTATATTAATCTATATGCTTAATTTATGAACGATCAGTCCTCATGTTGTCATAAACAGGATTTCTTTCTGTTATTTTCCTTTCTCTCTCTCTCTTGTTTTTTCTTTTTCCTAGCAAAACAAAACCCTAATTCTATTATACCTTTCTTACAGTATAGATGTTCCAGTGTTGTTTATTCACCAGTTTCATCTGATTATATTGGAGAGAGACACATTTGTATTGGATATCTGATATTTTTCAATGCATTTGACAGATAAATAGCTGGGTTTTGAGATTATTGAACTAGGATTAAATTCCAGAAAATATTATTAGTTAGTTTCAACAGAAACAAGCAATAATTCTACTGAAATAATAATAAAAACATTAATTGGCCAACCTTTAATGTAGCACAAAAGTCTTTGTTCCTCTTCATAGATTACATTTTTAGGCATACAGCCAAGATAATCTAAATATATCAACAAAAATGTTACTTGTAGATATGCTAACCATATGACTGAAAACGTGTAGCATACCAGTCAAACAAATTCATAAATTACCTCATCAAACTTTTAATCCAATTTTTTTTGAGGGGAAGTGATTAAAGTCGTTACTTCCTTAGAGATGTGCAAACTTTCCTGGGATAAGTTTAGACAAATGTCTTAAAATACTGCTGTTTCTGATTACTGTGCACTTATGTAATTCATTTTTTTATATAAAAATGTAAATCCTGGCAGTGGGACCTTATAGGCAGCCCAGAAAACATTAAATCCACAATAGTATTAATTCAAAAGCAAAACCGATCTCATTGAACCAATAAAAAAAGCAACATTTAAATTGATTGCATGTCCAAGGGCGAGGCCACTTAGCAAAAGAACAGGAACTCCAGAAATTAGTGGAAAAAATTAGGCACGGCTTTATTGATTAAAGATGTAGATGGCTTGGCACACACATGGGTCTGGAGTCAGGCATTGACCAACCCGCCTGTTGATCGATGAGCCCAATACTCCAGGCTACTGCCAGAACCAAAGGAAGCAAGGAGGGGATCACCATGAGCATTAGCGGAGAGAGATCCCCTTGCCCTACCTGGGGTGCTGGAAAAGTGTACGCCCACAGGTGTGCCATACTCTTTCCAGCCCATCCCCTGAGTCCCACAGGGGACTCCCTTCCTATACCAATGCCCCGATTCAGAGGTAACAGATATCCTGGATCCAGGACTCATGCCACCCCCACCCCCACCCAAATTGTGATGAAATAGCAAATTACACCATGAAGAGAAGATACATAATACAGTTGTCCCTTCATATTCTCTGGAGTTTAGTTCCAGGACCCCCCGTGGATACCAAAATCCATGAATATTCAAGTCCCATTATATGCAATGGCATAGCAAAATGGTGTCCCTTATATAAGACAGCAAAAACAAGGTTTGTTTTCTGGATTTTTTTTTAAAGAATATTTTCAAGCCATGAATACTTAAATCCGTGGATATGGAGGGACAACTGTACAGCCACTGAAAACCCTGAAAGTGGGATAATGCTCTGAAGAGCTCAGCTAAATTTATACCCCCAGAGCTGACCAGAGTGAAAACTGCAAACAGCTCACTCTGGTCTGACTCCCCAGCCAATGAGTTTAAACCAGGTTTAAACTCATTGGCTGAGCTACCTACGTTCTTCCCAGGATGAGCTGTGCCTTGCTGCCTTCTAGGAAGAAGAAACCTGGCATAATGCCATGCCAGGTAAACTCTGAAGCTGTGCACCCCATCCTGGACTGCAAAACAGCTGCAGGGTAAATCCTGCAGCTTGATTTTGATAGCATTCCTCCATTTCTTATAGTGTGTGTGTATGTGCCTTTAAGTCACCTATCAACTTATGGTGACCCCATGAATTTCATAGGGTTTTCTTAGGAAAGGAATACACAGAGGTGGTTCTGCCAGTTCCTTTGTCTGAAATGTAGCCTATAGTATGTGGTATTTGTTGGTGGTCTCCCATCCAAGTACTAACCAGAGCTGACCCTGTTTAGTTTACAAGATCAGACAGGCTTTGATGCCTTTGGGGTTATTTAGGCTGTCTCACCCATCACAAATAATAGTCATGATCAGTTTGCAAAAATTGGATCTGGCTTTATTTTGTAAGCTGTTATACACTCTGGATGGTGCAGCTTCACTTTGGCCACTGCATAAAAAGCCTCCCCCCTGTTCACATCCTGCTAGTTCAACCACAATGGCAATAGGTCCATTTCTTATCCTGCAACTCAAAAGCTTCTGAATTATACAAGCTGGCAATCAGGGATAGGCAACTGCAGCAGGGCCAAAGGCCAGTTTCCCATGGACTGCCAAAACAACAACAACAACAACAAAAACAACAAAAACCAGAAGTTGTCAAAGGTCTACCTTTGATTTGGAAGATTTTTTTTTAATGTGTTTAAACACTGAATTAGACACTGCTAGTTTCTACATGTTTGGGCTGTTTCGCACCTGACCATTTCACAATTGCCTCTGTACATTACATATTTCTGGGATACATGTGTATGTATATGTATATATAAGGAAATAGGAAGGAAACCAGATGGGGGCATTGTTACACTCTAGAGGGTTATTTGTGCAAAAGACATTGCAATCCAAATGACGTACTCCTTGTTCCAATTTATACAGCCTCATTTCCTGGTATCAACCATAGTTTTTTTCATGCCATGATAAATGCAACAATTTAAAATAAATTGGATTGAGGTGATGCCATTTCTTAGTGTGTTTTCTTCAGCTGCTGAGTATTATTTTTGGATCAGAAGTCTCATGCCATGTCTGGTGATGAGCTGACTCTGAGGACTTTATCAGACCAGGCAAATATGGTGCCATAAGGATGGCTAATGATTGCGAAAGGGTGCTTATACCAGATGACATTGTCCTTTCACAATCATGTGTAGGGAATAAGGTGTACTTTTTTATTGACAGACCAAGCTGTCAATAGATCTCCTGTTCTGCTTTTGTGCTGGCATTTCCAGCATTTGAAACTTCACACCATTGTACTCATGTGAATGCAGTGTGAATGACAGAACACTTCCAGGTGAGATTGGGACCACCAGGTAGGGGATGCTTTTTTTTTTAAGCCTCCCTGGTTTACTTGGGACTTTTAAAGTATGTTCCTGTGCTTGTGTCTACGTTTTATGTCTTTATTTTACTTTAATTTTTGATTTTTCTGTGCTAGCGTCTTCTTGCAAGAATTGGAGAGATCTCAACCCTGGAATTAAATGGAGCTCTGTCTGTGCTCTGTTTATACTGGGGATGCCTCATTGATGCTACTAAAGGTAGGTCTGGTGGGGGAGGTTCTTTTGTCGGTATAAAAACACCACAATTTATGCTGGCAAAAGAACATTAATGGGGATGGTCTGATAAAGTCCTGCGTGTCTACTCTGATGTACTCAGGCAGGGCAATGATACTGTTGCAAGGGAGACCCTACCATGGCTGAAGGACATGATTCATAACTCTTTGCATTTGTCACCCCCATAATACAATTAAACCAGGAGATGCAACAGAAAGCTGAAGAAACAGGTTTCAAAAAAACATTAATCCCTATTTGATTGAAGTATAGAATAGTGTGAAGACTGCCCCCAAATTTTAAAGTTAAATGCTGTATGGCAGTGGTGGGATAAGAAGTCAATGTCATGTAGTCTTTTCCACCCCACAAAAACAAAAACAAACAAACAAACAAAAAACCCACCCCACTCCTAACATCTCTCCCCCCACCCAGCTGATTTCATGGTTGGGGAAGTTCTGGATCTATGTGTCATGTTAATCCAATAAAGTAGCAAAGGTGGGTGTGGCCATGACAGTAATGCTCCCTGCATCCTAATAGTTGCCCATGTTTATTCTACCCTCCATTGGCCAGTAATTTCCCTTTTCTTTCTCTCAAGAACACCCTCACCTTCACCTCACTGTAAGCAGGAAGTGGGATCTGGGAGAGGAAGGCAGATATATGTTGAGTAAGGGGACAACAACCAAGATGAGGAGAAAATAGGGCATATTTCTTGGGGAAAAGTCACCAAGCTGCAAAAACCATCAAATTTGGGATCAAGGGCAAAGATTGGTCAGCAGATTCATTCTGGTCAAGAAGGTGGCCTCCCTGCTCCAATTAAAAAGCCTTTCGGCAAGTAAATGGTTATTCAAAATATGTGTGCACATATTTCTCAGGTGTCTGGCTCTTCCTTGTAGGACATCATTTGTCCCCATGTTTGCTAGAGCAGGTAGATATTTCCAAGCCATTCAGAAGTCCAGCTATTGACAACAACCAGCCTTTCTCGCTAACAAAGGAGATCTTTGGCAGCTGCACCAAGAAGCATTCTGCAGCAGCACTCTGCCCTCCATCTGATCCTCTCATGGCCACAACCATCCAAGCTTTTACAATGCAGTTTTTAACTTTTTTCTTTCTCCTACAGGTTTCTAGTGTGGTGGTGCTTCCTGTCAAATACATTGTTCAAACAGAAATTTATTGTCACACTTGTTCTAGGCTCATTCATTCATTTATCCACTCACTCACTCACTCACTCACTCATTCATATTACTGTTTTGTTCATTGTCCCTCTTTGCTGCTAGCCTATGTAATCTGCAAGTCCTTCTTATTTACAATTGCTGAAATGTTTAAGACCAATTTTAAAGTGTTGTGGTATTGGCATTCTTTAACAATAAAAGAGAAATTTGGCAAAATGAGTAATGGCAGTAAAAGAAACTTGGCCTTCTTGATCACAACATTTTCTAGCTATACTGCTACCACCGCTACCAACATCAATAACAGCAATGAAAAAGACGATGATGATGTCAGGCTTTCTAGAATATTCTCATTCTATTGATTGATTGATTGATTGATTCCTGCCAGAGAGAAGGAGAGCAGCTTCAGGACAGCAAGTTTCCTGCCAGTTTCCAGGCGAGTTTCCTGCCAGGGAGAAGAAGGAGAACAGCTTCTGGACAGCCATTCTTACTGGGGAGATAGAATTTTTTTTAAACTGTTGGGAGAGGCTGCTTGTTGCTGAGGCGCAAGCCTAACGGCGTGCAAATTTCAGTAACCAAACAAAAATACAGCATACCTAAAAGTACAGCTTAGCATTCTCAGCATTAACTAAGTGTTCTTAGATTACCTAAAAGCTCTCACCATGGACACTGAGGGGACTGCAGCAGTCACTTGCAACACTTGTGCGATGTTTGTCTTCTTGTCTACAGACGTGGAGAACTTCACATGCACATAGTGCAAGCTGGTAGCCCTCTTGGAGGAGAAAGTACAGCAGCTGGAGACACGGGTAGCTACACTTCAACAGATTCGCGAGCAAGAGGTTTTCCTGGACAGAACAGAATGAACAGTCTTGGATGGAGACCGCACAGAGGAAGTGGCTGTGGAGGAGAGGGTCACTTCACAGACACAGGAAGTAGACAGCTGGAGGAATGTCACACACAGAACAAGAAAATCCAGGGATTCTTCGGGCAGCTTGCAGCTACAGAATCGATTCAAAGCCCTTTCCCTTATCAAGGACAACGAGGAAGAACAGCATGGACAGACTTCAGGGGTAGAGCAGGGGACCTTGAGAGGACCACCGCAAGGAACAGCAGCTGCGAAGCCTCGGCGGAGGCGTGTGGTGGTGGTGGGGGACTCCTTGCTGTGGTGTACAGAACCAGTGGTATGTGGGCCTGACAAGATGACTCGGGAGGTGTGTTGTCTCCCTGGGGCAAAGATCCGTGATGTGACGGAGCAGCTAACAAGACTCGTCAAGCCTACGGATCATTACCCCTTCCTTTTGGTCCATGTGGGAACCAATGATACTGCAAGGCACAGCTTTCCCAAGATCAGAAGATATTATGAGGCCCTGGGGAGGAAGCTGAAAGAAATGGACGCACAGGTTGTCATCTCGTCTCTTCTGCCAGTTGAAGGGCATGGTCCAGAAAGGGAGAGGAAAATAGCCGACGTAAACAACTGGCTCCGTAGATGGTGTCACCGAGAACAAATTGGATTCTTGGATCATGGACTGCACTTCCATGAGGGGGGACTTCTGGCAAGAGATGGGGTGCATCTTACAACAGTTGGAAAAAATATTTTTGCCAAGAGTCTCAAGAATTTGATCAGGAGGGCTTTAAACTGAGTCAAATGGGGGAGGGAGACAGTATTCTGGAAGGCAAAAGGGCTGGAGAAAAGAGTCAAACTGTCACAGAGGGAACAAGGCAAACAGCGCAAGGACCCAACAGTGGGAGGCAAAAAAACTTGCACAGGGAGCAAGTAAAGGGAACACATGGTCTTAGATGTCTCTACACTAATGCACAGAGCATGGGAAATAAGCAAAATGAACTTGAACTCCTCGCACTACAAAACAAATATGATATAATAGGCATTACTGAAACCTGCTGGGACGTGTCTCATGATTGGAATGTAGGAATAGAGGGGTATAACCTTTATAGGAGAAACAGGCCAAACAGGAAAGGAGGAGGAATAGCATTATATGTCAGGGATATTTACACCAGTGAAGTGATCCATGACATCAATACTGGAAGCCAGGTGGAGAGCATCTGGATAAAAATTAAAGGGGAGGGAAACAACAGGGATATTATTGTGGGACTCTACTACAGACCCCCAACTCAGATGGAGGAATTGAATGATGCCTTTCTAGAACAGGTGAACATACATGCCGAAAGGAGAGATGTAGTAGTGATGGGTGACTTCAACTATCCTGATATTTGCTGGCAATCTAACTCAGCCAAAACTTCAAGGTCTAGCAAATTCCTTACATGCCTGGAAGACAATTTCATGGTCCAAAAGGTGGAAGAGGCAACAAGGGGGTCAGCTATTTTAGATCTGATCCTAAACAACAGAGATGACCTGGTTAATGGGGTGCAAGTGGTGGGATCCTTAGGTGAGAGTGATCATGTTCTCCTGGAGTTTGTTATACAATGGAAAGGAGAAGCCAGGCATAGTCAGACACGCATTCTTGACTTTAGGAGAGCTGATTTCAATAAACTCAGGGAAATACTGGGGGTGATCCCATGGTCAGGAATACTAAAAGAGAAGAGACCTCAAGACGGATGGGACTTTCTCAAAAGGGAGATACTGAAGGCACAATTTCAAACAGTACCATTGAGGAAGAAAAATGGGAGGTGTCTCAAGAAACCAGGATGGATGACTAAAGAACTTTCAATGGAGCTAAGTTTTAAACAGAACATGTATAGGAAATGGAAAAGGGGGGAAATCACCAAAGAAGAATTCAAACAGATAGCGAACACGTGTAGGAGTAAAGTCAGAAAAGCTAAAGCGCAGAATGAGCTCAGGCTTGCTAGGGAGGTTAAGAACAATAAAAAGGGTTTTTTTGGGTATGTCCACAGCAAAAGGAGGAAGAAGGAAATGATAGGGCCACTACGTGGAGAAGATGGCAAAATGCTAACAGGGGACAGAGAAAAGGCAGAATTACTCAACACCTTCTTTGCCTCAGTGTTTTCAGAAAAGGAAAAGGAGGACCAACCTGAGGAGAATGGAACAGAGGACACAATAGGGGAAATCCAGCTCAAAATAAGTAAAGAGGTAGTACAGGAATACCTTCTTAATCTAAATGAATTTAAATCTCCAGGACCAGATGAACTACATCCAAGAGTATCAAAGGAGCTGGCAAATATAATCTCAGAGCCATTGGCAATAATCTTTGAGAACTCCTGGAGAACAGGAGATGTCCCAGCATACTGGAGGAGGGCAAACATTGTTCCCATCTTCAAAAAGGGGAAAAAAGAGGATCCCAACAATTATCGTCCAGTTAGTCTGACATCAATACCAGGGAAGATTCTAGAGCAGATCATTAAACAGAGAGTCTGTGAACATTTAGAAGGCAGTGCCATAATCACAAAAAGTCAACATGGGTTTCAGAGAAACAAGTCATGCCAGACTAATCTGATCTCTTTTTTTGATAAAGTTACCAGCTTGGTAGATGAAGGGAATGCTGTGGACATCACATACCTTGATTTCAGTAAGGCCTTTGACAAGGTTCCCCATGACATTCTTGCAAACAAGCTTGTAAAATGTGGGCTAGACAAGTTAACTGTTCAATGGATTTGTAACTGGTTGACCGGCCGAACCCAAAGGGTGCTCAGCAGTGGCTCCTCTTTGTCTTGGAAAGATGTGACCAGTGGGGTGCCACAGGCTTCTGTCCTGGGCCCAGTGCTATTCAACATCTTTATCAATGACTTGGATGAGGGAATTAGGGGCATACTTATCAAATTTGCAGATGACACCAAATTAGGAGGAGTAGCTAATACCCTAGAGGACAGGATCAAAATTCAGAATGACCTGGATAGACTGGAGAGCTGGGCCAAAGCTAACAAAATGAAATTCAATACGGAGAAATGTAAGGTACTGCATTTAGGGCGGAAAACTGAAATGCATAAATATAGGATGGGAGAGACCTGGCTGAATGAGACCACGTGCGAAAGGGATCTAGGAGTCCTAGTAGACCACAAGTTGAACATGAGCCAACAGTGCGATGCGGCAGCTAAAAAGGCCAATGCAATTTTGGGCTGTATCAATAGAAGTATAGTGTCCAGATCAAGGGAAGTAATAGTGCCACTCTATTCTGCCTTGGTCAGACCTCATTTAGAATACTGTGTCCAGTTCTGGGCACCACAATTAAAAAAAGGATATTGACAAATTGGAGCGTGTCCAGAGAAGCGCAACTAAAATGGTGAAAGGTCTGGAAACGATGCCTTATGAGGAGAGACTTAGGGAGCTGGGTATGTTTAGCCTGGAAAAAAGACGGTTAAGAGGCGATATGATAGCCCTGTTTAAGTATTTGAAGGGATGTCACGCTGAGGATGGAGCAGGCTTGTTTTCTGCTACTCCAGAGACTGGAACACGGAGCAATGGGTGCAAGCTCCAGGAACAGAGATTCCACCTCAACATTAGGAGGAACTTTTTGACAGTAAGAGCTATTCGGCAGTGGAACGCACTCCCTCGGAGTGTGGTGGGGTCTCCTTCCTTGGAGGTCTTTAAACAGAGGCTGGATGACCATCTGTCGGGGATGCTTTGATCATGATTTCCTGCATGGCAGGGGGTTGGACTGGATGGCCCTCGTGGTCTCTTCCAACTCTGCAATTCTATGATTCTATGATTCTATGATTGAATTTATACCCTGCCTTTCTCCTAAGATGGGATGGCATGTAATATAGGGTATAGATTATCTATTGGTTGCATTTGAATCTTCAGGCAATAGTTTAGCATTACAAAAGCCAAGTATAACCTCCCTTTGGACTTGTGCATCCCCACTCCCTTCTCGTATTTGGCTGTGAGCAAGAGAGCAGAGCCTTGCATTTTAGATGAACCACAGTAGTGCATCATCTGAAACCTAAGATGAAGTTAGTCTTAACCACAGCTAATGGTTGGCCATTTTTGTTTCATAATGCAAATCAGTAGCCAGCATGAAAAAATGAATTTCTTTATCTTAGACTTGGGTTCCAATTGGACCAGAGCATGTCCAAATCATCCTGAACTAATTGGGGCTGAATCCAAATTGATGGCAAATTTTATGCGGGCACACAGTCAATCTTGACTAGTTACTGGGGAGAAAAAAGAATTTCAGTTTGTTTTACATTGCTCTTTTCAAGACAACAAGAAAGTACAGTTTAGAGAAACACAGCACAAAAGTCAGCGCAAATGACCAAAATTAAGAGATGTGTTGTGCAGTATGTGTTTACTCCAAAGTAAGCTCACTCACTGCAATTCTTAGCCTCATTGGCTGCAATCCCATGCACATTTACTTGAGAGCAAGTCCCACTGAACACAGTGGGACCTGCTTCTCAGTAAACATGCATTACATCAGGCTACATGTAGGTCCCACAAATGCTCACACTAACAGCTGGCAGCTATCTGAAGTTTGCTTTGACTGAAAGATGCTGACAAAAAGAATGACATGAAAGTGAAACATAAAGGCAACCTCTGTGCTCCCCTTCCTTTTATCTATATTGCATGGTGCCATATTAATTTGGTCTTGCTTGACAACCAGAACTCTTATTTCAGAAAAGGCAAGGCAAGCTATGTGGGGGCATCTTGCTTTAATCCCTTACATCTTTTGTGGCAAATACTGTGCAAGGTTTCTCAGTTATCCCATTGTCAGGAAATAGTATCAAATATTAATATCAATGTTAATTTTCTCTCACATCCTTCTCAAGAACCTTTATTGTAAATAGCAAGGTAAGTGTTGAAACTCACCTATCTTAAATGGGTTCAGAGGTATGATTCTGAGCTCTCCTGCTGGTTTAGAACCTAAACCATTTATTCTTTCGCATGTATAATTTATATCCCACACCTTCAACTTGCATTTACATTCCAGGGAAGCCAACAAAGTAATAAGATACAACGGAAATAATTTAAAATAAAATAGGGAATACAAACTGACACAATAACCTAAAAATGCAACATTCCATTCAAATAGACATGAAAAACCAAAACAGATCTAAGTCTACCATACTAATATTAGTATGCAAAGGGATCTTGTAGCACCTTTGAGACTAACCAAGAGGAAGAAGTTGGTGGCATGAGCTTTCATGGACTTCAGTCTGCTTCATCAGATGCATGAAGTGAGGGTACCTAAGCACAGAGCTTTATAGACATGAATGAGCAGGTTGTATTGGTGAATAGTAATAGAAATGCAAAACATGGGTATGGTGATGAGGTGACAAGTTCAGTTTTAACTATGATTGTTGGGGGACAAAGGCAGGAGGAAAGATCTTGCCTAAAGCCAAGGTGAGTAGATAACCATAAGAATGATGGGGGGAGCCATTGGAATGGGGTGTGAATAATTCCCTCTATCATTCACTCCCCTCACTCACATTGGCTTAAGGCCACATCTTTCCTCCTACATTGCATTATTAGTTTATTTAAGAATTAGTAATGATTTCACAGGTACCAATACATTGGTATACAGTATTATGTTCCTTGGGCTATTCTTCCATTAATGCTATTACCTCCTTGGGTTTTTTCTTATTTTTAGAAGTAGGCACTGCGGTTTTATACCTGATTCACACTCTTGCTTTCCCCCCATTTCTCAAAAGTATGTTTGCTTCCCTCACACTTGGCAGAGGAAACTGTCCACTCATCAGTGTTGAAGTAAGATGTAACTAGTGTCTAAACACTAGGGCCCCAACCACACGGCAAAATAAGTCCGTGAAGAATGCGCTAAGATTCCTAATAGTTCACAGACATTGTGCCAATATCACCTCATTCGGAAGGGGGGGGGAGCCCCCAAACTCAAAAGTGGCATAATGAGGGTTTTCGCTACTTTTCCTGACTTTTTTGAAAAGTAGCGTGACTTAGCGCACTATCGATTGTGTGAACTACCATTTCGGAAAAGTCTGTGAATTACCAGCAATCTTCCCAAAACAACAACAGCAGAGCTGAGCTGTGATTGGTTGGATTGGCCAGGGAGGGGGTTGGACTGGCCAGGGAGGGGATGGAGGAGCCTGAAATGAAAAGATGCAACCACTGTTGTTTCCAGCCATGAAAAAGATCCCAATCTCCAGCTGGATGCCTCCTGGTTTGCTTGGCTGCTGTCAAGCCAGACTGAGTAGTGATTTTCTTCTCCAGCTGTTCGCTCCCTCTCTCTCTCTCTCTCTCTCTCTCTGTGTGTGTGTGTGTGTGTGTGTGTGTGAGAGAGAGAGAGAGAGAGAGAGAGGGAGAGGGAGAGGGAGAGGGAGAGTGGGTGATGGGAAGGGGGCCTTGATGGGGGAGGGGATGGCTTTGGGAAGAAGAGGGAGTCTGCTAAGGGATTAAAACTAGCAGGCATTCCTCTGGTCATCAGAGGAGGAAAACGTGCCAGCACTTTCTCTCTCTCTCTCTTTCTCCCCCTTCCTCCCTCTCAGTTTCCCGGCATCTTCCCCCAGATTCTACGCCCCCCCCACCTTTGCCTGTGGGAACAAGAAAGTGGAAAACTAAACAGAGCAACCAATTTTGCAGTAAATCATGTAAACTATCCGGCACTGGTGCAAAAAAGTGCTAAAGCGCAAACTCTCTCTCTGGCTTTTCTTCGCAAACAAAGATTCAGGAAGGGCTCATCCCATGCTTTCTGCAAGTGTGCTGATGACTAAAAAGGCCAATCCAAGATAAACAAGTCCGGTTGCAGAAAGCACAGCAGAAGGTCTCCTTGGGTGATTTTTCTGGGTTGTGATTCTTTCTGCGTTGTTGTTTCTCTTCAAGACTTGTTCAGCATGAGTTCTCAAATAAGGCTGCAGCATTGTGGATAGTGCATCTCCATGCCTCCCGATGTGAGGCCAGGGCGGACCATTGTTGGTGATCAATTTGGCCGAGCCTGAGATATTGTTTCAGGGAGTCCTTGTATCGCTTTTTTGAAGTGCCCCTCTTACGCTGACCCGTGGCGAGTTCACCGTAGAGTACTATTTTTGGGAGGCAATGGTCCTCCATCCTAGAAACATGCCCTGCCCAGCGCAGCTGTGTTCTCAATATCATGGCCTCAATGCTGGTGATCCCTGCTTGCTCAAGGACAGCAACATTCGTCACATAGTCAGTCCAGTGTATATTTAGGATTGTGCGTATACAGCGCTGATGAAAGCGTTCGAGGAGGCATAAGTGGTGGCGATAGGTGACCCATGTTTCAGATCCATAAAGGAGAATAGACAGTACAATGGCTCTATATACACTGATTTTTTGTGCTTCGCCTCAGGTGTTTATTACTCCAGAGTCTTTTGTAGTCTTCCAAATGCGCTGTATGCCTTTGCTAATCTGTGATCGACCTCTTTGTCAATCACAATAAAAACTGCCCTGTAACTGAACTGTAGGGATGTTTTGCTCAGCAAAGTGTCTTGGGCCAGTCCTGAGTGGTCTTTTAAAACACAAGGATAATGAAGATTGAACCCGACTATCAGCTTACAAAACACAAATACTGCTGATCTGTGGGTCTACCATAGGGGAACATTTTCTACTTCTGAAGCTGTAGGCTTGTCTCTTTTCAGTTTGTTATAAATGTACACAAGGATAGCAGGAAAGTGTGCATGAACTATATGCCAGATGAAACCATTTCATGCTTATTTTTTTTATATGGGAATTGTTTTGAGGGTGGCCATTGACAATCACATCAGCCCCAGGGATCAGTGTGACTTCTGACACACATCTTCACTCACTTACTTTATTCGATCTTTTCAGCCTTGCTCAGTTGCTGTACTGTATTGTGTGCATCCTGTTATTTTCCAGATGGTGGTTTTACAGTCCAAAATTTAATTTTCATGTAATCTAATGTTTGGACCTAATCGAGAAACTCCTCCACCTGTCACTTTATATCTAATATATTGGCATTGAACATGAATCTGAGGGCAGGTTTTCTTTGGTATGGGGGTGGGCCTTTTTGGTAAATAAGCTCAAGTGGTTTATCACAGCCTCATAGTTCCACATTATGACTCAAGCAATGAGGATACCAGGAATGAATCAAATCATTCTCACAGTGGAAACTTGTACATGTCATAATTAAATTTAAAAGATGGAATTCTAGGAGAGAATTCTCAAAAAATGTTGTTATCATTTTCCTCTAACCCTTCCTGGTGCTCATTTTTAGCTCATTCAATTCACACATTTTAAATTTGATCTAAACACTCTTTTTATCACAAAGATTGCCATCTCTTGCAAAAATTCTCCATGCAGCCACTTGCTCCTGCACCCATATCATCTAATTGTTTCCTTTTCCACAATCCATGTCAACAGATTTTTGAGCATGTGTGGAAGACTGACTGTGAGATGGCCTCAAGTCACACTTCAAATTCTAATTGATGTGATTCCCCACAACAAATATAACAATGAAATGAACTCAATGAACTTCATCACTTTGCCCATGGTCATCCATGCAAGGTGATAGCTCCATTAGGAAGTAAAGGTTTTTGTTTGATCCTCTCCCCATGTGTCTGCCCTTATCGTTCTTGAGTAACAGAAAGGGATGTCTTGCCTATATTTGGACTGTGCCATCCTCTGGATATTTGGTGTCTATTTCTTTTGGACACATTTTTTTTATTTAGTTATTTATACCCTGCTCTTCAGCCACAAGGCTATTAGAGTGGCTTACAAATTGTTTTAAGCAATAACAATTTACACATTTACATTGCAAGAAGCAGATTCCAATGTGTGTTAGCTAATTTCCCCCACAAGCGGGGCACTCATTTTACCAACCTACAAAAGGATGGAAGGCTGAGTGTACCTTGGAGCCCACTGGAATCAAACTTGCAACATGATGACTTATAGTACTGGCATTTAACCACTGCGCCACCAGGGCTCCCATGGCTTAGATTTTAAGGGTTTGTATGTGTTTTCAAGTTGCCTGTTGACTTATAGTGACCCCATGAATTTCAAAGAGTTTTCTTAGGAAAGGAATCCCCAGAGGTGGTTTTGCCAGTTCCTTCCTCTGAAATACAGCCTACAGCACCTGGCATTCATTGGCAGTCTCCCACTCAAGTACTAACCAGAGCTGGCCCTGCTTAGCTTCCAATATCAGATAGGATCTGGTTTCTTTAGCGTATATAGGCTTGTAGATCTTAAGTACTCCTCCTCAATCTTGTAAGGAAGAGGGAGAATTTCCACCAAGTCCTCCTCCTACCTGGAGCCAGCAGAACCATATTCCTCATCACCCCCAAAGGTTTCCACTTCCCAGGAGTACATTTTTTTCTTTTAATAATTTTATTAAAATGCATTAAAATGTATAAAGATTAGAAACAAAGAAAAGATAGAAAACTGAAATACCATAAAGTAAAAATTAAAGAATGCAAAACTAATGTAAAGAAAGAGAAAGAAAGAAGAAAAAGTGACTTCCGATGTTCCCTTCAGTGGTTATAAATGCATATTGTAAATCATACCTCTCTCTCCAAAGTTAGCACATGATCCCTTCTTTCAATAACCTATTCTTTCTAATCATCAAAATGAAAAGTTGCCAGTCATTTTCTTTTTTTCACAAAAAGTCTATAAAGGGTTTCCAGTCTTTGAGAAATGTCACTATTGACCTTTCTCTTATAAACAAGGCCATTTATCTATTTCTGCTAAATCTATCAATTTCGCCAACCATTTCCCCATAGTCGATAGAGCTGAATTCTTCCATCTTTGAGCATACAACACTCTTGTTGCTGTGGTCATATACTGAAGTAATATTCCATGACTCTTTCTCAGCTGTAGGTCCATCAATCCCAGAAGAAAAAGTTCTGGTTTTAACTGAATACTATTCTTTAAAATCCTTTGCATCAATGTGCGTATTTGAAACTAAAGCTAGGATCAAATTTATGAGGCGCAAATAGAGGTTGCAGAGCAAAGGGAGATGTAGGAAATCCTGTTTCATGAATATCAATGTTAAAGTTAGGATCTTAGCCAATGAACCTGGGGAGAAGAAAAATTTGCAGTGTGTATGAGATAACAAACTTACCGTATATTCCGGCGTATAAGACGACCCGGCGTATAAGACGACCCCCCAATTTTTAAGGTAAAATGCAGAGTTTGTGATATATTCGCCCTATAAGGCGACCCCCCTCTTCCAACGCATAGCCCCCGCATGCCCCTCCTGCGCTCCCTTCCAGGAGGGAGTGCAGGAGGAGGATGCGGAGGCTGTGTGCCCAAAAGGGGCACGTTCGCCCCTTCTCCCCACCTTCCAGGAAGATGGGGAGAAGGGGTGAATCACGGGTTTGGCCGCGCAGCCTCCGCATGCCCCTCCTGCGCTCCCTTCCAGGAGAGAGCGCAGGAGGGGGATCCGGAGGCTGTGCGGCCAAACGGGGCACGTTCGCCCCTTCTCCCCAACTTCCTGGATGGTGGGGAGAAGGGGCGAATCGCGGGTTTGGCCGCGCAGCCTCCGCATGCCCCTCCTGCGCTCCCTTCCAGGAGGGAGCGCAGGAGGGGGATCCGGAGGCTGTGCGGCCAAACGGGGCACGCTCGCCCCTTCTCCCCACCTTCCAGGAAGGTGGGGAGAGGGGGCGAATTGCGGGTTTGGCCGTGCAGCCTGTGCATGCCCCTCCTGCGCTCCCTTCCAGGAGAGAGCGCAGGAGGGGGATCCGGAGGCTGTACGGCCAAACGGGGCATGTTCGCCCCTTCTCCCCACCTTCCAGGAAGGTGGGGAGAAGGGGCAAATTGCGGGTTTGGCCGCACAGCCTGTGCATGCCCCTCCTGCACTCCCTTCCAGGAGGGAGCGCAGGAGGGGGATCCGGAGGCTGTGTGGCCAAACGGGGCATGTTCGCCCCTTCTTCTCACCTTCCAGGAAGGTGGGGAGAAGGGGCGAATCGCGGGTTTGGCCGCACAGCCTCTGCATGCCCCTCCTGCGCTCCCTTCCAAGAGAGAGCGCAGGAGGGGGATCCGGAGGCTGTACGGCCAAACGGGGCACGTTCGCCCCTTCTCCCCACCTTCCAGGAAGGTGGGGAGAAGGGGCAAATTGCGGGTTTGGCCGCGCAGCCTCCGCATGCCCCTCCTGCGCTCCCTTCCAGGAGGGAGCGCAGGAGGGGGATCCGGAGGCTGTGCGGCCAAACAGGGCACGTTCGCCCCTTCTCACCTTCCAGGGAGAGGGGGCGAATCGCGGGTTTGCCTCGGCCGCTGCAGAAGCGATCCAGTGGCGGCTGCGGTAAACCGCAATGTTCGCCCCCCTCCTCTGTCTTCCGTTGCTCCCCAAAGGGGGAGAAGGCAGAGGAGGGGGGCGAATGATCTTCAAAACACTTTGCTTCACCCCCCCTGCCCCATCTCCTGCCTCTTTGCTCCGTTTGCGAAGAGGCAGGAGATAGGCAGGTGGGCGAAGCAAAGTGTATCCGGCTTATAGGACGACTGTCAATTTTGGAGGGCACTTTTGAGTGCTCAAAAGTCATCTTATACGCCGGAATATACGGTATTCAAGATATATACATATGGGTAATCACATTAGGTGTTATGATTGCTGGATATTATTTGCTTTCAACATTTTCTAAGAAATTCTAGAACTGCTTTTGGACTTCCCTAAAACATCAGATAGTCTACTGTGGAAAAACACTGTGCTAGACTAGCTAGATTTTTAATTTTTTTTATCTGATACAGCAAGGTTCTTATCTTCTTTAATGGGAAGTCATGTTGTCCATTCATTGGCAAGGAGATCTGTGAATGAAGGTCTTTTAAAGGGTGATTCTAGTTGAACTAGTGATTCTAGCTCTCAAGCAAATATATTTTGCTCTATTGTGACTTATTAGATCCAAGGTTTACCTTCTTGTAATTTTGGGACTAGCTACACTCCCTAAGACACATTCTCAGTATTCCAAGTGTGACCCCAAAGACTGAGACTGGATTAATATCATCCCAAAGACCCTGAAAAGATGGAGGGGAACTATTGGCTGCTTCCAGCTCTAGGAAAGTGAGTTGTAGAAGCCAGCTGTAGGAAACTGAAATATCAGGTAATGATAGAATGGATCCAGGGGCTTTGGGCAGGGCAGCAGCTGAAATCAGGCGGGTTTTAAAGGAAGGATGCACACATAAAGTCAGGAACTGGACAAGCTAATGGTCAAGAACAATGAAAGGTGTAATTGAACAACATCTATGGGGACATGGGTTCCCTAGTCCCGGTCTATCGAGTGCAGTATGGCATAGGGATTCTCTATACAAGGCAATAAAATGTGGATTGGCGTGCAGTAATGCCAATTTGCAGCAGCATCCATTTGTCTCCCCATTTTTTGGAAAAGATTGCAGGTATGCCAAGCTATCCATGTTTGGTGTTCACAAGGGCATGCCTGTGAATCATGATGACAGGCACAAATGAATTACTTGTGTTTTTATTCTCCTCAAGTTGCTGCCACTGAACAGTATTTTTTTAAAAAAGTGAAGCCAATGTGCAAAAGTGTGACCTTTCATTTAAACAAGCTTAACCCATCCCAAGCCATCTCATCGCTTCAGCACATGATCGCTACTGCAAACATTCAACATGGCGGTTCTGGCCCTTCATTGCCAGCAAGCTCTGCTCCCCCACATCCAACTAATCAGCAATCCACTTCTGTCCTTGCTGAGAATGTGCTGCAATCTGAATCAGTTGTCCTAATGAGCAGGTTGCACATTTCCCTTGTAGTTTTTAAAAACTTTTGGGAAAGCTGCAAAGCTTTTCCCATGCAGTACATGGCATTTTTGACCCCACTCTTTCCAAATATGGCAAATCACTGCAGGATCCCATTTAGACAAAAGATATTTTCATCAAATTCTATGAGGAGTATTTTCACTGTTTAGACAACCCCTGAGAATCTGACTTTGGATTTACAGTATCTGAAATTAGTATTTCAGTTCATGACCAAGCTTAGACATGTATTTATTTATTTTTAAAATCTGCACAGGTCTCTGAACATTATTAAAATGAAACCACACAGAGATTATCTATTACTTGGAAGGGTTTCAGTTAGTTGAATAGGATTATGCTGAGTTTAGCTTTCATTTATTTTCTAATCCATGTACAGATAAAACTACATTTGACTGGTACATGGACACTTTCATTACATATCGCTTAATGTCTCCTTGGAGGCATGAAAATAATGAACTTGTTGCTTTTCAGTACCGTAAAAGAATTAGTAAGTGCATATCTAAACATAATTGTATTTGATTGGAATGTGTTTTATTCATTTTCCCTCTGACATTATAATTTGTTTTTACTGAATTGCATTGTTTTCATTATTAACTCACTGGTAAACTGGATTATTATTTTTAAAAAACAGAGACTGAGAGAAAGATTGACCTTTAGTTTAGTGCTAGCGTGTTGTTATTTTGTCAACAGAAACAGAAATGACAAACTCCAACTCTGTACAAACCAACTTTCTTTCTGTATCAGAGTTTCCTATCAACAGGACTTCTACTTGCCTCTTGATAGTAAAGGTGCTCTTGATACAGGATACAGAAAGCAGTAAGCAAAATGGCTGCCATGTCTTATGGGGTTGTGGGGCAGCTGATCCTACCATCAGGTTGAGTGAGGCAATCATTGCAAGCAGCAGATGCTAGGGATCAGCGGTGTATTAGCTCCTCATGTGTTCCTTGTGAACTCTCTAGCTGCTCCACTTTTTTGGAGGGCAGAGTTGTATATATCACACACCCTTTCTGGACTCGTCAAACCAGCCTTCTGCATGAAGTGTAGTGGAAAATGTCTACTATACCATTGACTGTATTCAAGCAAGACCCAACTGATAGCCCAGTCAGCTTCTATACATGGAATGGGAAGGAGGTACCATCTTGTCCTTCATTTCAGGTGGCATAGTATCTTGGACTGGATTTGGCTTAAGAGGATATGTAGTTTAGAATTTAAGCTGTCCCTGATCCAAATGGAAGATGTAATCCCATATCCACTTATTTGGAAGTAAGCAACATTAAGGGGTGTGATTTTTGAGTAGGCACAGGGCTAAAACAGGGATAGGAATTGTACATATGGCTATGTGGGTATTCCTGAAGTGCAGCTTCCAACATAATTCCTCATGATTGGCTGAATGGGGCTGCTGCTGGGCACCACAATCCAATCATATCCAGAGGTCTGTGTGATACCCACCCAAGGCTAAAACTAGGGAAGCACTGTTTCAGTCCCTGGGGCACTGCTGATGGTTTTAGCTTCTGTTTTTAAATCCTACAGTTATTATCATGTTCCAATGAACTTATTAAGTTTGCTCCTATGCTCGAAATATTTAACACTTCTTTGTCACTGAATTTTCAGTCACCTGGAAACTGAATTAAAACACAGGTTCCATACAAGGCTTAATAGAGCACTGTAATATCCCACATGGCCCATGGTCAAGATCCTTCTACAGTTCCAGAGGAAGCGAGTTCCATTTAGCAAAGGTCCTTTCCAATGTTAATAAAAGTTTGATGCTTACAAATTTTATCCTTTTATTGTTTCTTGTTGAGTTCAGCAGCGGGATTACAGATGATAGTTGCCTCTTGTATTTTACTAGGTTGAAAGTGGTGCACTTATTTCTTTATGCTGGCTTGTGTTTTTCAGATTTGTTGTCTGATTTTAAAAATCTGTATTTTTATCATGTTTTAAATCAGTGCTCAGAAATTCTGTGCTATAGATTGCTAACTAACACAGGTATTAAAGTAATAGGGATACATAAGATTTCTTTGTAAATTGAATTGAATCAGCCATTAAATGTAAGTTAGTCACAACTAAGCTAGCCTTGTCACTGAATTCAGACATCTTGTTTATGGGCTTGTCTACACAGAGGGGGGAAAAAACATATTGCCCCACAGTATTAGCAAGTCAGAGCAGCTGCGACCTGTTTTTTTATGGCCCCCATAAAATTGGAATGCCTGTAGCCAAGACGGAGGCTGTAGGCTGTGAGTGGATTACTCGTGTTTTTAAATTTGCTGCCGCCAAACTTTTTTTTTTTAAAAAAACCCTTATTTCTATGGTTGTTTCATCTTTCCGATGTTTTACCTTTCAGAAAAAAAAGAGAAAATTAACACAGCCCCCCATTTTATCTGCTTAGTGATCACTTGCTAAGGTGAAAATCCAACATGGCAGCAGTGGGCGCTTGCCCTGTAACCCCACCCCACCCCCTGCGCTCTTCCGGCCAATCAGTTTACGCTTCCTCTCATTTGGGCAAGCGAATCAGATTGATTTGCTTGTCCTAACAAGCAGAAATGTGCATCCTTATATTTTTTAAAAGATGGGGAAAGCCACAAAGGGTTTTCTGGTGAGGTTTTTGCTGGTTTTGCCCCCACCTCCTTCACAATATGGCAAAATCAGGCAGAATGCCATTAAGACAGGTAGGATTCTCCTTGCATTCTGTGAGGAGTTTTTTTCCCCACTGCTTGGATAACCCCCATGTCTACTCAGAAGTAAGCCCCACTGAACTCACTGGAGCTTATGCCTAGAAACTACAGCTTTAATCACAACTAGGCTTAGTTGACCACTCTGTGTGAAAAGCTGTGATGAGTGTTCACAGGTAAACACATTATGCTGGATTTCTCTTCCTCAACCAACTGAACCAGAATTTGGAGCCTGAAGTAGGTAACGGACATAACACAACTTTCATCAGACATTTGATCAAAATTGCCATGCCAGCCTTGTGACAGAAGAGTAAATAGTGAACTATTGAAAGGCAGCCAATCATACTTTCAGATCAGAAAGCTGAAATAACAGCCACCTAAATTACAAACAACCAGCTGGGTTCAGTTAAGTGTAAAGGCACAGATAAAAATCACAGAGGAAAGCAGACAAATCACATAGATAGTGTGCAGAAGCAAAGAATGTTTTATTGAACTGAAGAGCCTCCCAACGGAATGAAAGTAGTCTTTAACTTGGTTCTCTTATATCTCCTGATGGGGGAAAGATGGCTGGCCTGCACTTCAACTGTTGATGTTATTGACATCTTATCCAGAACTGTTGAATATTTAAGTACATAAGAACAAATGTACATAAGAAGTACATAAGAACAAATGCTTATGCTAAGCCAGACCAGTGGCTGATCTAGCCCAGTATTATACACTGTGACTGTCAGCAACTCTCCAGGGCTTCAAGCAGGATTCTTTCCCAACTGTACCTGGAGATCCCTGATCTTCTCTGGTGACCTCCCATCCACATAGTTATCATGGCCAACCTTGTTTAGCTTCCAAAATTATAGAAACCTAGCATGTTCAGTGTGCTATGGTGGAACCCATTTAAAAGTTGAAGAGGTGTTTACAAAACATGGATATTTTTTTTTGTTGGGTTTGCATTCCTCTATGAAAATATCCATTTTGTGTCTTCCAAGACTAGAAATGGGATGAAATACAGCTCCTCTCAGAAATCCATACATTTCCAAGACCTACACTTTGCTTTGGTAAAGGAAAAAAAATGAAACAAATGTGCATGACAAAAATGTGGAAAAGTGCACATGAGTACACTCTTGTCAGTGGAAAAATTCATACAAAATGCATACCAAAAAGTGTGCACAAAATACTTTATGCACAAATTTCCATGTGAGGTAGAGAGAGAGAAAAGTCTTGCAAATCAACATGGAGCTGGGATGTTATGGGGATGTGATTGGCATTCTGAAAAATGCTATAAAAATAACACTGACAGGTTTTCACATCCCAAAATACATGAGGACCCTCCAATAATATTACACTCTGGCTCAGGCACATGCTGCAGCTTTTGCTGATCCCACATGGAGATGTAAATTTCTGAAAACTGTGAAGCTTTTTTCCCCCCAGAAGATCTGCCAATGATTTGTTATTGTTGTGTGCCTTCAAGTCATTTCATTCAAAGAAAGAAGTTGAATTACTGTAAGAGAAATCTATTAAAAAGACAAAGTCTTAGAGCCCTGCAGTCCTGATGATGCTGGTCTTTTGCCCTGTTATGTCCCCAGGCAGTCCTCACCACTCCAGCACAGATACAGGCAGAAGAAGGGTCAGGGCCCGATAAAATGTTTTAAAGTAATACCTCTTTTAACCCTTTCCTGCTGGGAGGAAATGGATCAGGCCCTATGTGTCTGCTGGAGCCCATCCTGGTTGGTCAGCTCTCACTGTTGCTGCCAGTCTCCCTTGCTCTCCTGGAAGGCAGGAAAGAGACCTGCAGCATTTGACCAAGGCTGGTCACATGCAGGGGGCCTTGGTCACATGTTGTGGGCTGGCCTCCAGGCTTCCAAAACAGTAAGGGAGATGGCAGCAGTGGTGAGTACAGTGATGGGCCGGTGTGCCTGTCTTGGACTCCCACCTGTTTGGAGGCCATGACAGGGGAACAAGAGGCCTGCTCTGTGGCCAGGATACACTAGCAGGGAACCAACATATCCTAGCTTGTGTAGATGAGCCTGTGCAATCCAATTTCACAGATAAGGAAGGGAAGGCTCCCAGCCTTTTTGTACAATCCGAAAACACACTCTCAAGGGTTCCTCTAGTCTAGAAATCCCTTTCTGAGGTAAAAGCTGCCACCACCCACTGCTTGTCACTCAAAACCCAGTTCAGTGGGAAACTGGGACAATTCTCTGGCTAACCAGTTAACCATTCACTCTGTTGGGGTTTCCCAACCTCCCCTTCTCTATTCCCCCAGAGAAGAGACAAGATAGCTGACCGAAAAAGGTGCGTGAGGCGAGCTTGTAGAGAAAAGAAAGTAGACTTTATTTTAGTTCCAAATGCTTAAGTTTTAGCATGGAGGAACATCTAGTCTCCTCCAGGAATTCAGCTTAAGGTTACAGAATACATTCAGTCATAGTACCAAAATGAATCATAAAAACTAACGCAAACTAGCTAGACTTGTTCCCTAAGCTACGATAATAGTAACTTACATTTTTGATGTCCATTATCATCAGTTCATGTTCTGATGGGGATGGCTAGGCCCGACTCATCCATCTCTGTAGGTGGAATTCAGAGTCCTTTTTGGGTGGAAGTCTCTCCTTAGACTTCAGATATCATTTAGGGCCCTTTGATGTTATCAGGCCCATGAGGGAGGTTGATTTTCCCCAACCTCCATTATCAGGCTGGTCTAAACATATGTCTCAAGCATGAGGCCCAAGGATGGGTCCCAAGCATGTAGCTCACAACAAAGGCATGTTTCTCTTCATCTGGCCTAAGCCATGTGGCACAGAACAAAGGGATTCAGAAACTTAAAAGTCTTTTGGGTCAGATTTGATTGGTTCTGCATTGCCAAATCTGATTGGCTCTCCAGTCAGGTGATGTGATATCATGTTTAGGAAATGAGGGGTCCCACCTTCTACAATACCTGTTGCTATGAAAAAAAGTGAGTGGAATTTTCCAATGCTGACCTGTAGGTTTTGAAATGAGCTCTCCATGATGGCTGGTCAAGCCATCATGACAGAGCCCAAAGACAGGTAAAGCTCCTGGGCCAGATGGTCTACCTGGTGAATATTATATGCCTATGGAAGAAGAACGTTTATTACCATTACAGCTTTTAACTCAGTTCTTAAGAATGGGAAGATCCCAGAGTCATGGAAAGTGGCAACAATAACTTTAATACTGAAAGAAGGACAAGACTGGACACTGACAAAAATCACAGGCCTATTTTATTATTAAATGATGAGTACAAGATTTTTACATCAATTTTAGCAGAAAAATTGAAGACAATTTTACAAGACTTTACATAGTGATCAATGTGGCTTTTTACCAGAAAGACTTTGTGACAATATGAGATGTATAGTTCTATTTTGGAGTGTCTAGAAAGGTATAATGAAAAATACATCTTTTTTTTTTTTTAGATATGGAAAAAAAACTTTGATAATTTGAATTTGGTTTTCCTCTTTTGGAATTTTAGAGAATATGAACTTTGGAAATAATTTTATTACTTGGATTAAGGTGATTTATAATCAACAGATGACACAGGTAGTGGTTAATGGGGAGTTGACAAAACCATGCCAAATACAAAAAGGTACAAGACAGGGATGTCCTTTCTCCATTGTTGTTTGTTCTGTTCTTTTCAATAGTGTGCTTACAGTCAAATCTACAAGAGATTTAAGATGGATAAGAATTTTTTTTTGGTTTTGAACAGGAAAAAAAATCTGAATTTGAGTCAATGCAGTCAAGATGACTGGCAAATAAAATTGGTGGACTTAGTGGAGATGGATAAATTATCTACTTTAATAAGGGAAAAATCCTTGAGTACTTTTATGAAAGACTAGGAACCTTTAATAGTTTTTTTGCAGGAGCAGAAAGATAAAATATTAACTGTAGGTTCTGACAATTAGTAGGAATAACTAAGAGGTAGAAGTATGAGATAGTGATGTCTAGGGGAAGTAAAATTATAGATTATCCATAACCATTGGTAAGAATGTTGGACATTAACGTTTCTTTTTTCTTCTTTCTGTACTTTTCCTTATTCTATTTCTATTTCTTTTTCTGTTTTCTATTTTTATGTAGATTATGTATTATTTTAATGTATTGCAGTTAACATTTTTAATAAAAAATAAAAACAGAACAGTAAAGTCACACCCTTTTGGAGATGTAAGAGTACTCTAATTTTATTATTATTATTTTAAAAAAAGCTTGTCTTGGCTTTTGGTAAATAATTTGCTAGAGCTAGAAGGCTGGAGAATCCTGCAATGTGGAAAGAACGTGCTATAGTCCTCATTGATGGTGTGGGTTTTAATTAAGTAGTAAAAGTAGGAGACGCTGACCCTGATAAGGGTGGAGCTAGCTGTGTGAAATTTGTTGTTAGTAGTTTTCAAATAAGTAGCCATGTTAGGCTCTTGCAGCATAAAATGGAGGAAAGGAGAGAAGGATAATGAATGTAGCAGCACCTTTAAGACTACAGTTTGTCCTCCACTTTTGCAGGTTTGGCACTCACAGATTTGATTAAGCTCTCCCTCCCAGCCTATTCTGTGGTGGCAGACTCTGAAGGAAGGTACACCTGACTCTCTCTTTGGAGGGGATTTCCACCATGGCAGGGAAAGCAGAGGGTGATGGGGTGTCTTCCTGGCTCTCCAGGCATGAAATAATCCCTTGGAGTTTATTCCGTGCCCAGAGATGCTGGAGGAAGGCAAGCCCTCCTTGCTATGTCTTCGGCAGCACTTTCTATTGGAAGGAAAAGAAGTCCACAGGAGAGGAAAAGAAGTAAAACGGGGTGGGAATGAAAGGGTTTTAAACCTGGCTTTGTGTTGGAAGGAGAGGCAATCTAGAGGAAAAGCAGTGGGGTGGTTAAAAAAATGGACTTAAAACTTGGCTTTCTATTGGAAGGAAAAGGAGTCCTGAGCAAAAGAATTGTGGTGGGGGAAAAAGGGCTAAAAGCTTTTTTTCTATTGGAAGGAAAAGAAGTCCAGATTAAAAGAAGTGGGGTGGGAAAGAAAGGGCTTTCTTTTCCTCTGAACTTCTTTTCTTTCCAACACAAAGCCAGTGTCGTGTACGACCATAGGGTTTCTCTGCCTGAAGCCCCAGGGTTGCCCCTTTTGCCAATCCCAAACCTGAGGGATTTTCTCTTCGAAATGCCACCACTTGCTGAGTTTACCCCTTTCTCGTCTAGCGCAGTGAGAAGCCATACAGGTTGTGTTAAAAAGATCAGTAACACACTTTCCTCTATCCCAGAGAAGTTCAGATAGCTGATCAAGAAAGACACGTAAGGCAAGATTATAGAGAAAAGGAAATAGACTTTATTTTAGTTCCAAAGGCTTAAGGCTGACAGGGAGGAAAAGCATTCCCCCCAGGCTTTCAGCTTAGATTTACAGAAGTTCTACATTCAGTCAGAGTACTAAAATTAAATCATAAAAACTAACGCAACAAGCTAGACTTGTTCCCTAAGCTAAGATCATGGTAACTTACAATTCTGATGTCCATGCAAAGTCCATATCCCAATTGGGATGATTAGGCCAGGCTCCTCCTAGCCTGCCTAGCTAGCCCTGGAGATGGAAATTCAGAGTCCTTTTGGATGGAAGTCTCTCCTTAGACTTCAGATATCCCTTGGGGCCCTTTTGATGTTATCAGACCATGAGGGAGGTTGACCCCCCCTCCAACCTCCTGTATCACAGTTTGGTTATCTTGTTACAAAGGTATATGTCTCTCCATCTGGTCCAAGCCAGATGGCTCCTGCATGAGGCCCAAGGACAGGTCCCAAGCATGTGGCTATACCATGTGTCTCTCCATGTTCTCTACTACATCTGGCTGAGAACAAAGGAATTAAGAAAACTTAAAAGTCTTTGTGGTAATCTCTGATTGGTTCTGCATTGCCAAATCCGATTGGCTCTCCAGTCAGGTGATGTGATATCATGTTTAGGAAATAAGGGTCCTACCCTCTCAATACTTGTTGCTATGGAAAGCAAATAATGGAATTTTCCAGTTGCTATGGCCTGTAGATTTTGTAGATGAACTCTCCATGATGGCTGGGCAGGCCATCATGACAGCCAGGTTTAAAATCCCTTTTTTCTTTGATCACAGAATAAACTCCAAGAGCTTACTCCATGCCCGGAGAGCCAGAAAGAAGCCCTGGTGTCCTCTGCTTTTCCTGCCATGGTGGAAAGCCCCAAAAGCACTACCACACAGGAGAGTGGAGGAAATCAAGGCTTTTTCCTGATTCTATCAGCCCCTTTTAATCTCCCCATCCTGGCGGCCAATGTTTATTTGTGTTTTTTCACTTTTGTGGGGGTCTTGTATCCCTAACCCCAGTGAAAGTGGAGGGCTGAGTGTAACTGCTTTTATATCCTGAGGGCCAGCTATCACTCTGTACTGCATCTGAAGAAGTGGGTTTATATCCACAAAATCTCACGCTAAAATAAAAACCAGATAGTCTTAAAGGTGCTGCTACATTCCCTTTTTCCTCCCTCCACCTCCCCTCCCTTCTTGCTGTTAATAGTATCTACTCTAGAAAATTCTAAGGCACAGAGAACTACTATACAGTAGTGTGATTATTTTTTTTAAAAGTCCAGTTTTACACTTTCAAAGGTTAGCAGCAACATCTAACTTTAAACCATCTGCCTACTTTGCAAATGAAAAGGTTTGCTTTACTACCAGTAATTTGTTCTGCACAAATAAAAGATTTCAAAGATCTCCCAAAGAGGTTATAAAGATCTTCTCCTTTTCTCATTCTCTCTCTGTCTCTCTCTGTTGCTTTCTTTTGGAACACAGACATGATGATAAATACAATGTAGGGTTAGAGGGAAAAGGTGCATACTCTTCAACATTTCACAGATGAAAATTGGGATATGTGTGGCCGAGCAACATCAGTGCATGGTCAAAATGGCAAAAGTTATTAATGAGGAAGAACAGACAAGCTAGGAGAGGCTGTATCAGTTTGCTTTGGCTGAGCCTACTGGAAAAGGCAAGACTCTGCTCCCTCCCTCCTTCTGCATTGAGTGCAAATGACTTTTGCAGATTGAAAACAGTTTGCAGCAATCGAAGTAAGTTGAGGACAACAGGGGAAAGTGAAAGGAAGAGAGAGGACTGGGGCACTTTAAAAGCAAAAATAAAAAATAAAAAATAAAAAAATGGGGGGAATGACAGAGGATCAATCAATCTGAACATTTGGCAGGTATGTGAGTGATGACCAAGATTTCATGAAATTGCGTCGGTAACTATGTTTCTCTGAATAAATTTCTCCCAAGCGTCCTTGCCAATCCGCTTCTAACCGTAGGCCATGGTATACGCCTGAGCTTAGGGAAATGAAGCGGTTTGGACAACGACTAGAGCGCAGGTGGCGGAAGACTCGACTCTTATCTGACAGAACTCGCCATAGGAACTTTCTTTGGTCCTATTGGGAGACAATGCGTGCAGCGCAGAGATCCTTCTCCTCTGCACGTATTGTGTCTGCAGAGTCTCGTCCAGCAGAGCTGTTTAGGGTGGTGAGGGAGCTGACGCAGGTGTCCCCTGTGCCAAATCCCCTGCTTAACGCAACGACTGCCTGCTGTGATGCATTTAATAACTTCTTTGCAGATAAAATCGCTCAGATAAGAGCCAGCTTAGATGCTGCTATTGTAACAGAAACAATGGACGAGGTGTCCAGCAACTCCGCCGATGTAATTATACTGGATCAGCTTCAATTTGTGAGTACCGATGATGTGGACAAGCTCCTTGGTAGTGTGAGGAAGACTACCTGCCCCCTCGACCCTTGCCCATCTTGGCTGGCCATCCAGGGAGGGGATGCATTGCGGAAGTTCCTTGTGAGCATCATCAATGCATCTTTCAGGGAAGGATATATTCCATCATGTCTAAAGGAGGCGGCTGTTAAGCCTATTCTGAAAAAACCTTCCCTGGACCCCCTGGATATGAAAAATTATAGCCCAGTCTCTTTATTATCATTTTTGAGCAAGGTGATCGAGAGGGTGGTTGCTCTTCAACTCCAAGCTGTCTTGGATGAAACCGATTATCTAGACCCATTTCAAACTGGCTTCAGGACAGGCTTTGGGGTTGAGACTGCCATGGTTGCCTTGACCGACGATCTGCGTCTGGCCATCGACAGGGGTAGTGTGACCCTGTTGGTGCTCCTAGACCTCTCAGCGGCTTTTGATACGATAGATCACAGCATTCTTCTGGATCGCCTGAGGGAGTTAGGCATCGGAGGCACTGCTTTGCAGTGGTTCCAGTCCTTCCTCTCAGGCAGGACCCAGAGAGTGCTGCTTGGGGACAGTAGCTCCATTAAAAGGGAGATCACCTGTGGAGTACCACAGGGTGCTATTCTGTCCCCGATGTTATTTAACATTTATATGAAGCCGCTGGGTGAGATCATTCGGAGTTACGGAGCTGGGTGTTACCAGTACGCTGATGACACTCAGATCTATTTCTCCGTATCTCGTTTGCCAGCCTCGAATTCTGATGGCATCTCTCCTCTCAATGAATGTCTTCGGGCAGTAATGGGCTGGATGAGGAAAAACAGATTGAGACTGAATCCAAACAAGACGGAGGTGCTCACGGTAGCGGCCCCGAAACCAAGAATTGAGTTGCAACCTCCAGTCCTGGATGGGGTCACACTCTCCTCCAGTGACTGTGTTCACAGTCTGGGGGTGCTCCTTGACTCGTCGCTCCTGATGACAAATCAGATAAATGCAACAGTCAGGGTTGCTTGTTATCAGCTTCGGCTGATACGCCAGCTGCACCCTTTTCTGGAAGTAAGGGATCTTGAGACCGTTGTGCATGCACTGGTAACCTCACGTCTTGATTTCTGTAATGCACTCTACATGGGGCTAGCCTTGTGCTTGATTTAGAAATTACAGCTGATACAAAATATGGCAGCCAGGCTTGTCTCTGGAACATCTAGAAGGGATCACATTACTCCAGTTTTGAGGTCCCTCCACTGGCTGCCTATCAGCTTCCAGGCCCAGTTCAAGGTGTTGGTTATCACCTTTAAAACCCTAAATGGCTTGGGTCCAAGCTATCTCAGGGACCGCCTTCTCCCTTATAATCCTCCCCGCGCTCTCCGGTCCTCTGGGAGGAATTTGTTGCAGCCATGAAGATCTAGGGTGGCGACCACCTCCCAGAGGGCTTTCTTGGCTGTCACCCCCAAATTGTGGAATGGCCTGCTGGATGAGATCCGCCTATTGACATTGTTAGACAGCTTTAAAAAGGCTGTCAAGACGGATCTCTTCAGGCAGGCTTTTCCAGAATAGCTAATCCCAGCCTCAGGAGCCCCCTTTGGAAGTTGATTCTGGAGCTCCTAACTGTTGCTGCTTGCTAGGAAGGGTTTTTAATAATAATTGTATTGTATGTTGATTTTAATTTGTATTGATTTAATAATGTTTTAAGGGGGGGAAGGGATTTTGAGTTGTTTCATATTATGTATTATTTTACTTTTGTAAGCCACCCCGATTGTTCACAGAGGGGTGGGATATAAATAAATTTTATTGTTATTATTATTATTATTATTTTACTGAGTCTTTAGTATGTGGAAGAAGGGAAAGCTCTTGTTCATTAGAACACACAGTACTGAGTAAGGCAGACCAGGTATAAGGCAGATTTTTATGTTAGGGCATTCAAAACAGAGGAACACAAAAATTATTAACTTCCCCCTCTCACAAAGTCTGGCAGACACCTTCTCTTCTCACATCTGGCAAATGTGACATTGGCTCCCGCCACACAGCAGAAGAAATACAGGGGTCAGTTCCACGGCAACTTTTGTTGTGCAATATATTGCATTAGCGCACTTTCGTTTTGCATTACGGAGTTCCCACGGCAAAATTTCAGATCCTGTTTAGTTCTGCGATGTAGTTCCGATGTGATTATAATGTGGAGTATATTAAGGTGCGAATTTCTACACATCGAAATATTTCAGTTCCCACGACGTTGATATTTCGCATACTTTGACAACCCTACCTGTCAATCAACAAAGTACATCATTTGTTTTAGACGTACTTCCTTCAGGAATTCCCGCCACCCGTACTCCCATTGGTCATCTACTTCCCCCCTCTTGGGCTTCTGATTGGGCATCTCGTCATCTTTTATGGTCTTTGTTCTCTTCAATGGTGCCAAGTAAATTGTTGCAGCCATGGAGGTTTTAGCTACGCTCATTTCCTGCTTGTATTTGGCTATTAGAGTTATGATCTCTAATTTCCCTGTATTTCTGACGCATCGTTTTTTATTTCGTGCGGCATTCTTCCGGGGTTTGGTTGTGTCCATGCTTTTGCATTTCTGCGGCTATTTTTTCGAAGACATCGATATTCCGGTGACATAGATGTAGCTGTTCCTGTACTTTTTCTTCCCCCCAAAGATCCAGTAAATCAAGAGTTTCAGCATGACTCCAAGCTATTCCCCTGCCCCCCTTCTTTGTTCTCTGAACTGACTCCATTAGGAAAACGAAAGATGTTTACAGGGATGCTTAAAAGCAGAAAGGAAAGCTGGATGTGTAGGCGGGTTTCTGTGGCGTCACGATAAAAAAACCGCACACATCCCTAATTTTAAACATCCCGAATTTAAAATTGATGGACAGTACCCAAATGTGATAATTTGCAAATTTGAGGCACTTTTTTAAAAAAGGCGGAAAATCAGCGGTGTCATTAACTGCACCACTTATGAGTGTTTTAGACCCCCTCCTTCCGAAAAGGGCGCTGCAGATGCGGAACACATGGGAACTATAAGAATTCTAGGCGAATTCTTTGAGGATTATTTTTGCTGTGTAAATGACCCCAAAGTTTGACATCACCTTAACTGCATCACTCAATGCTATGGACTTCTGGGATGTGTAGTTTTGTGAGATATTTTGCCTTTTCTGTCAGAGAGCTCTGGTGCCACAACAAACTGCAAATCCTAGAATTCCATAGGGTGGAGCCATGTTAGTTAAAGTGTTGTCAAATTGCATTATTTCTGCAGTGTTGTTACCCAGCCATAAACCCCCTTCCTCCAATAATTCATTATTGGGCAATATAGGACAGTTCATGAACCCAAAGACCTAAAGAAGTCGTCTTGGAAATTCCCCAACAATATGCACAGGAAGGGATTAATTGAAGCCCCCCTTTAGTCAGCATCATTAGGTGGAGTGTGCTAATCTTCTCTGGATGCACCTGGTAGTGAGTCATACGCCAAAGCAAACAGTGACTGGAATCCCTATTATCCACTAAACCTCTCCCCCCCCCCCGCACCTTTTCCTATCCACAGTATGGAGGTGGTGATAACCCTGTTAACTTTAATGTCTCTACCATTAGCGGTAATCAGCATAGCCAGAGCTTCCATTGTTTAATCCCGGGAGACTCATCTAAGCATTGTATCTCACTTAAAACACCCCTTATGGATATGATATTGGGTATAAAAGTGTGCGGCTATAGTTGGACACCATCACTCTGCCCATCTGCTGTATCACCCTCGGGTCTGAGTCTTTCTCTGATGCATAAACCTCTGCTCTCTAGACAGGTAATTATAGCCCATTCTCCCCAATTCTTTCTCTGCTTTCCAAATATTTCCCCTAATTCTTTGTTAGCCTTGCATGGTTTTCTTGTGAGTGGCTGTGCATGTGTGAATGCTTTTGTGATTATTTTCCAATAAAAACCATTTTTATTTCATTTTGGCTCAGAGTCTTGTCAGTGAGTACTGGTATACATAGGTGTACAAGGTCCCATAAGTTACCTGGCTCCTTGCAGCCATAACTTTGAGCTAATTAAAATTCGCCAATATAATATTGTATTTTTCTGGGTCAGGAGTGGGTCCCGTGGACCCCAGTAATTTGGGTAACAGTGTAGCAGCAGCCATTTTTTTAGAGGGTTCAGGGACCTTTTTGAGTCTGACTGTATTAATTCTTGTTGATTAACAATTTTTTTCTCAGCTGATTAATCTGCTAGTATTTGTTGCAGTCAGAGTGGTTGTTGCTCCAGTTTTCTGTTTCACATGACAGTAAACTAGTGCTGCCAGGTCAGCAGCATTCCTTTCCCTAAGATTTCAGGGCTAAAACCTCAGGAAAATGGGTCCTTGTAATGTCACAGGGATGAGGCAGGCAAAGTTTGATAAGGGATTGGGACTACTTTGGGGCATATGATTGTGGAAATCAGCATGAGGTAGTATGGCAACCCAGAGTTGCAACACTGGCACTTCACTTCCTGTCTTGCTTCAAATGGTATCAAAGATCCATCGGCTTCCTTCCCAGTCTCCTTCATTCACTCATTCCAAGGTTGTTGGTATGCTGACATTGCACGAGTTCAAAACACATTAAGACATCTTCAAGCTGAGCCAGTGAGCCCTGGTGCCAGTTGGGAATGTTGGAGATTGGTGTGCAGGCATTAAACTCACCTTACACACAAAAATAAAGCTGTCTCCTCCTTTGGTGGAGCTTGGCTGAGACTTCAACTGCTTTCCTAGCAATACCTTCATTCAGCTAGCGCTCTGTGACCTGGCAACTCAGTATTAAGCACATAGTTTGCCATCATGTATAGCTGGGATCTTCTGTATGGCAAATCTCATGCTCTCACGCATAGTTAGGATTTCAGCAAAATATCCTCGCTACTTTGGGAACTACTGCACTTGTAGCTATTGCCAAGCTTAGCCCCAAAATAAACAATATGGGTCCTTGGCACAAGAGTTGTTGATAGGAATGGCACTCAATTCATACCACTTAATTCAGATAAAATTAGATTATTAAATATTAAGATTTTCCATTTGGAAACAAACATTCTATATCCTTGTTATTTTATCAAGGGCACATAATCCAAGCAGAAATGGTCTTGGACTAAATTTAAGCGGCTTCCATTTGATCAAATGTAGACATCCACAACATTTACTTTTGGCAACTGATAATTTCAGGTTATTTACAGTTTTAAATTGTAGGTATTTAACTGGATAGACATATGCAAACAAGCAATTACTGTGTTTTATTTTCCTCTTCTGAAAAGACCTTCAGACTCTAATCTGTTAGCATTTAAAAAAAAAATTAAATTGCCTTTTATGAGGAGGTAATGACAATAACAGCAACAAAAATTATCAGTGAGTATGACCTTCAACAATAATGTTCAGAAAAGAGCATATTTGTTTAAATATAGCTAATTATATTATATACAAGCTATTTGTTATTTGTACCAAACTGTTCTTTGGCATGTAGATATGTTGACATTCAGTGTGATTTTCTGCCTATCAAGATAATTAGGTGGTAGATTGATAGCAGTTCTTTTAGGGATGCCTTGTTGTCTCCCCACTTCACTCCCCTCCCACATATAATGTCTAACAAATTTAATGACAGAAAGGGCTATAAACATTTTCTACACCTTAATATGGGTTTTTCATAATTTGAAACTCAACAGAATTTTAAGAAAACGTTTGTAAAATAGAAGATCTACCCTACTAAACTATGCACAGCTTGTCTCTTCTCCAATCCCCATTTTCTCTAGTACATGGTGTACTTATACTAGCAAATATTTCAAAAATCTTTTCCTGTCATGTTATTCCCTCCCTCACAATACAATGTGTGTGTGTTCCTTCAAGTCACCTTTTGATTTATGGTGACCCCATGAATTTCATATAATTTTCTTAGGCAAGGAATACAGAGGTGGTTTTCGCTGTTCATTATGTGAAGAAAAAAGAAGGCTTGGGCCTTCCTGGCTTCCAAGTCAGCAGAGAAAATGGTGGTGGCAACAGGTGCAGGACTCTGACCCATTTGGTGACAGTAACAGTGAAACCACAGTCCATTTCTGCAGTCAGGATACACCAGCAGGTAGCGGCCATATCCTTTATTGTGTAGATAAGCCCTAAGAGAGTGTCTCACTATGGGCATGGTTGGGGAATACAAATTTTATAGAGGTTAATTCTGACATATGCCTTTTTTTCTCCTAAGCATACCTATGGAAGAATTCACTGGGAAAAATATGGTGCCAGATTACAAAACTGACACCGATTTTGTAGGAAGTGTGGTAAGAAAACTGACTAAACCTGTTGAGGATGTTTCTGTAAAGAGGGCTAATTGGCCAGTACTGGATTGGGGAAATAGGTTGAAGCCTTAGAAAAAAGATCTATCTAAACTACAGAACAAGAGTGTTTAAAAGTTATTCCTTCTTGACAGGAGAGCCTGAGAATCGCCTCTGAGAAAAGCTACAGATTACTATGTTACTTTTAGAATTCTCGCCAAATGAGTTTCCAAGATTCTCTGTGGGAATCCATGACAATTAAAGGAGTAGAATAGATAGAAGAATGCAAATAGTCTAAGTGGTATAAAAATAATGCAAGTTAGCTTAGATAGCCAGTAGTAGATTTTCAGCTTCAGTAATTGGTAAATATAGATTGTAAGCGAAGAAATGGTGAAAGGTCTGGAAACCATGCCTTATGAGGAGAGACTTAGGGAGCTGGGTATGTTTAGCCTGGAAAAAAGAGGGTTAAGGGGCGATATGATAGTGTTATGACCCTGTTTAAGTATTTGAAGGTGTGTCACATTGAGGACACACCTTGTTTTCTGCTGCTCCAGAGACTGGAACATGGAACAATGGATGCAAGCTCCAGGAATAGAAATTCCACCTCAACATTAGGAGGAACTTTCTGACAGTAAAAGCTGTTCGACAGTGGAACACACTCCCTCGGAGCGGAGTGGTGGGGTCTCCTTCCTTGGAGGTCTTTAAACAGAGGCTGGATGGCCACCTGTCAGGGATGCTTTGATTGTGTATTCCTGCAGGGCAGGGGGTTGGACTGGATGGCCCTTGTGGTCTCTTCCAACTCTACAATTCTATGATTCTAAGTGTTTAGCTTTTATGCCAGTTTGAAGACTTCAGAATGAGGACTGAGACTGGTTTAAGTGGGTCATTGGGTGCATACTTTTAAAGTTACCCATATGGGGCTTCACAAAGCTCACATCATAATAGTGCCATTAGCATCAAAACACTGGCATGGTAGATGCTTAGATATAGTCATAGAGTCATAGAGTTGGAAGGGGCCTTATGGGCCATCTAGTCCAATGCCCTGCTCAATGCAGGGTCTCCAGCTAAAGCATCACCAGCAGGTAGCTGTCCAACCTTATTTTGAAGGCATCCAGTACTCTAGACAATTGGTTCCATTGTTGAATCGTTCCTTCTGTCAAGAAGTTCTTTCTAATGTAATTTGAAATCTACTTTCATGTAACTTTAAACCATTAGACCTGGTCCTACCCTCTGGAGCAACAGAGCAGGCCTTTCCCCCTCCTCTCTGTGACAGCTTCTTGAGGTATTTAAAGAGTGAAATCATGTCACCCATCAGTCTTCTCTTCACCAAGCTGAACATGCCCAGCTCCTGCAACTTTTCCCACATATTATATTCTCCATAAAAGAGAATAAAATATTTTATTTTATTTAAATAAATAAAATAGCTCTTATCATCTCATTGACCTTCTCTGAATCTGCTCCAACTTCTCTATAGCTTTCTTAAAATGAGGTGCCTAGAACTAAACACAGTACTCCAGTTGAGGCCTGAGCAGTGCAGAATATAGTTGGCCTATTGCTTCTCTCAACCTGGAAATTATGCTTCTACTAATGCAGGCTAAAATAGCACTCACCTTCTTTGCTGCCGAATCATACTGCTGGCTCATGTTGAACTTAGCTTCAACAATAATCTCAAGGTTTGTGAAGCTGAAGGCTTTCACAGCTGGCATCCATAGATTTTCCTTGGTTTTTTTTTCTGGGCTGTGAGGCCGTGTTCTGGAAAGTTCTTTTCACATGTAGTACTGCTTTTAACCATGTATCCCCCATCCTATACTAGTGCATTTAGTTTTTGTGGCCTAGCTGTAGCATTTTACATTTGTCTCTATTGAATTTCATGTTATTAATTTCTGCCCAATTTTATAGTTTATCTTAAGTCCTTTAGAATTCTGTTCCTATCGTTCAATGAGTTAGCCACCTCTCCCAGTTTTGTGTCATTTGCAAACGTGATAAGGATTCCCCTCTCCCTGTCATCAATTTACCGTGGCTTGCCCCCATCTAAGAGCCCTGCAGTCTATACAATGGAGGGCATTTGCCCCTGGGCAATCCTTACAACCCCTGAGGCAGAAACAGGGTTCAGATGGAGGCAAGCTGGGGTAGGGCCTGATACAGAGTTATAAAAAAATACCCTGTTTACTCCACTGCTGCTGGAAAAAATGGAGTGGGCCCCATATGTCCTCAGGAGCCTGTCCTGGCAGGCAAGTCTATTGATCTAGCTGCTGGTCACCCTAACCCTTCCAGGTCCAGGAAGGGGTCCCACAGCATGTGACCAAGGCTGGTCACATGCAGTAGGCCTTTGGTTATACTGTATGTTGTGGCTGGCTCCTCAATGCTGGGAGGGCAAGGAAAATGGTGATGTCGGCTGCAGTAATGGGCCGGCATTCTTGTCTGAACTCTGGCCTGTTTCATTGAGGTAACAGGGGAGACCTGGGCCTGATCTGTGGCCAGGATATGCCAGTGGGGAGCTGGCGTATCCTGGCTCATGTAGATGAGTCCTAAGTCATTGATAAAAATGTTGAAGAATAATGGCTCTAGGACAGAACCCTGAAGCCCTCCACTTGAGACCTCCTTCAGGTTTGAAGCATAGCCATTGATGATGACTCTTGATGCCAACGTGATTTTTATTGAAATAAATTTTAACTAAATATTATTCCAAGTTCCAACACAAGTTGAAAACACATATAAAACATATAACAACATCAACTACCACTACATCTACTAAGAAATATCTAATTAACACTGTCAGGCATGCTTTGATTGTGTGTTCCTGCATGGCAGGGGGTTGGATCGAATGGCCCTTCTGTTCTCTTTCAGCTCTATGATTCTATGATCTTAACACAGAGAAAAGAAAAATAGAGGGGGAAAGAAAAAGAAAAATACAATGACTTCCAACTTCTCTGTCTTACTGCTTCTATTACTACACCTTTGTACGAAATGTCTACATTTTTAAAAACCTGCCAATCTACAAATCTTACAGTCAACAATTTCCCCTGCTGGTCACACAAAAAGACCATTACTTTCTCCCAGTCCTTCTTGAAGTTACTTAATGATTTTTCTCTAGTTAAAATAGTTAACTTATCCATTTCAGCAAGATACATCATTTTCATTAATGAGTCCTCTTTTGACAGAATAATTGCCATCTTCCACCTCTGGGCATACAACAGTCTGGCTGCTGCTGTGATCATGTACTGAATAATTCTTCCATATTTCTTACCAATTTGCTCATCCAACAGTCTTAACAAAAACAATTCTGGTTTCAGTCTTTATCTTCAAAATATCCAGAATCAAATTATGAATCTGAACCCAGTATTTCTTTGCTTTTTCAAAAGTCCACCACATATGCTAGAAGGTACCCCCTTGTTGCTCACATTTCCAACAAACATTAGTAGACTCTTTATACATCTTAGGACTCATCCACATGAGTCAGGATATGCTGGGTCCCCACTGGCATATCCTGGCCACGGATCAGGCCCATTGTTCTCCCATTCCCTCCACAGAATGGGAGGAAGTCTTGATGGGCACACTGGCCCATTGCTGCAGCCACCGCCATATCCCTCACTGTCTTGGAAGGCAGGAAGGGGACCCACAACATGTGACCATGGCCACTTGCATGTGACCAGCCTTGGTCACATGCTGCAGGACTCCTTCCTGCCTTCTGGGAGAGTGAGGCAGACTGGCAGTGGCAGCAAGGGCTAGCCTGCCAGGACAGGCTCCTGTGGTCTTGCAGGGCCTGATCAGTTCCTTCCTGGTGGAAATGGATTTAAACATGTATTATCTTACAACATTGTATTGGGCCCTACCCCACCTCCCTCCTGTTTCAGCCCTGTATCTGCCCCAGGGGTGGTAAGGACTGCCTGGGGCAGAACAGGGTAAATGTCCTGCATGATTAGGACTGCAGGGCTGTGAGACGGAGGCAAGACAGGGAATATTGTCCATTTAGACATGCCCTTAGACAATCTCTCTAGAGTAAATTACCAATGGTACATCATCATATATTTTTTTAAAATTTAAGCATGATCTTCCAACCAGTTATGGATCCATGTGACAGTGTTCCCATCTATTTCACATTTAAATTGAATTTAATTTAATCAGTTTGCTAATCAAAATATCATGGGGGACCTTATAAAATGCTTTGCTGAAATTCCAGATAAATGACATCCACAGCATTCCCACCATCTACTAAACTAGTGACCTAAACAAGTGAGTCACATCTGTGAGTCAGTGAGTCACATTTGTGAGTCATTAGGGGCTAGAGCTGGGAGCCTAGTTCTATATAACTCCTTGCAGAGGTGAGTGCCTAATGGTGTGCAAATTTGATCAACCAAGCAAAAGTACAGCACACCTAAGAGTTCTCAGCATTACCTAAGAGTTCTTAGATTACCTAAAAGTTCTCAGCATGGACACTGGGGGAACTGCTGCAGTCACCTGCAACACTTGTGGGATGTTTGTCTTCTTGTCTACAGAGGTGGGGAACTTCACATGCACCAAGTGCAAGTTGGTAGCCCTTTTGGAGGAGAAAGTCCAGCAGCTGGAGACCTGGGTAGCTACACTTCAACATATTCGTGAGCAAGAGGTTTTCCTGGACAGAACAGAACAGTCTTGGACAGGGACCACACAGAGGAAGTGGCTGCAGAGGAGAGCGTCACTTCACATACACAGGAAGTAGAAAGCTGGAGGAATGTCACACACAGAAATATCAAAACCAGGGATAGTTCTGGCACCTTGCAGCTACAGAATCAATTCGAAGCCCTCTCCCTTATCAAGGACAACGAGGAAGAACAGCATGGACAGACTTCAGGGGCAGCGCAGGGGACCCTGAGAGTACCAACACAAGGAACAGCTGCTGCAAAGCCTCGGCGGAGGCGTGTGGTAGTGGTGGGATACTCCTTGCTGAGGGGTACAGAAGCAGTGGTTTGTGGGTTTGACAAGATGTCATGGGAGGTGTATTGTCTCCCCGAGGCAAAGATCTGTGATGTGAATGAGAGGCTGACAAGACTGGTCAAGCCTACTGATCATTACCCCTTCTTTTTGTCCATGTGGGAACCAATGATACTGAAAGGCACAGCTTTCCAAAGATCAGAAGAGATTATGAGGCTCTGGGGAGGAAGCTGAAAGAAATGGATACACAGGTTGTCATCTCATCTCTTCTGCCAGTTGAAGGGCATGGTCCAGGAAGGGAGAGGAAAATAGCCGATGTAAACAACTGGCTCCGTAGATGATGTCACTGAGAACAATTTGGATTCTTGGATCATGGGCTGCGGTTTCATGGGGGGGGAATTCTGGCAAGGGATGGGGTGCATCTCAGAAATGTTTTTGCCAACAGTCTCAAGAATTTGATCAGGAGGGCTTTAAACTGAGTCATATGGGGGAGGGAGACAGTATTCTGGAAGGCAAAAGAGCTGGAGAAAATAGTCAAACTGTCATAGAGGGAACAAGGCAAACAGCGCAAGGACCCAACAGTGGGAGGCAAAAAACCTTGCACAGGCAGCAAGTAAAGGGAACACATGGTCTTGGCTGTCTCTATACTAATGCTCAGAGAATGGGAAATAAGCAAAATAACCTTGAACTCCTAGCACAACAAAGCATATATTATATAACAGGCATTACTGAAACCTGCTGGGATGAGTCTCGTGATTGGAATGTAGGAATAGAGGGGTATAACCTTTATAAAAGAAACAGGCCAAACAGGAAAGGAGGAGGAATAGCATTATATATCAGGGATATTTACACCAGTGAAGAGATCCATAACATCAATAGTGGAAGCCAGTTGGAGAGCATCTGGATAAAAATTAAAGGGGAGGGAAACAACAGGGATGTTATTGTGTGACTCTACTACAGACCCCCAAGTCAGACGGAGGAATTGGATGATGCCTTTCTAGAACAAATGACCACACACGCAGAAAGGAGAGATGTAGTAGTGATGGGTGACTTCAACTATCCTGATATTTGCTGGAAATCTAACTCAACCAAAACTTCAAGGTCTAGCAAATTCCTTACTTGCCTGGAAGACAATTTCATTGTCCAAAAGATGGAAGAGGCAACAAGGGAGTCAACTATTTTAGATCTGATCCTAAACAACAGGGATGACCTGGTTAACGGGTTGCAAGTGGTGGGATCCTTAGGTGAGAGTGATCATGTTCTCCTGGAGTTTGTTATACAATGGAAAGGAGAAGCCATGCATAGTCAGACACACATTCTAGACTTTAGGAAAGCTAATTTCAATAAACTCAGGGAAATACTGGGGGCAATCCCATGGTCAGGAATACTAAAAGAGAAGAGACTTCAAGATGGATAGGACTTTCTCAAAAGGGAGATACTGAAGGCACAATTTCAAACAGTACCAGTGAGGAAGAAAAATGGGAGGTGTCTCAAGAAACCAGGATGGATGACTAAAGAACTTTCAACAGAGCTAAGGTTTAAATGGAACATGTATAGGAAATGGAAAAAGGGGGAAATCACCAAAGAAGAATTCAAACAGATAGAGAACACATGTAGGAGTAGAGTCAGAAATGCTAAAGCATAGAATGAGCTCAGGCTTGCTAGAGAGGTTAAGAACAATAAAAAGGGTTTTTTTGCAGTATGTCCGCAGCAAAAGGAAGAAGAAGGAAATGTTAGGGCCACTATGTGGAAAAGATGGCAAAATGCTAACAGGGGACAGAGAAAAGGCAGAATTACTCAACACCTTCTTTGCCTCAGTATTTTTAGAAAAGCAAAAGAGTGATTAACCTGAGGATAATGAAACAGGACTCAATAGGGGAAATCCAGCACAGAATAAGCAAAGAGGTAGTAGAGGAATACCTTCTTAATCTAAATGAATTTAAATCTCCAGGACCAGATGAACGACATCCAAGGGTATTAAAAGAGCTGGCAAATGTAATCTCAGAGCCATTGGCAATAATCTTTGAGAACTCCTGGAGAACAGAAGTTCCAGCAGACTGGAGGAGGACAAACATTGTCTCCATCTTCAAAAAGGGGGGAAAAAGAGGATCCCAACAATTATCGTCCAGTTAGTCTGACATCAATACCAGGGAAGATTCTAGAGCGGATCATTAAACAGAGAGTCTGTGAACATTTAGAAGGCAATGCCATAATCACAAAAAGTCAACATGGGTTTCAGAGCAATATGTCATGCCAGACTAATCTGATCTCTTTTTTTGGATAAAATTACCGGCTTGGTAGATGAAGGGAATGCTGTGGATATCACATACCTTGATTTCAGTAAGGCCTTTGACAAGGTTCCCCATGACATTCTTACAAACAAGCTTGTAAAATGTGGGCTAGACAAGTTAACAGTTCAATGGATTTGTAATTGGTTGACTGGCCGAACCCAAAGGGTGCTCAGCAGTGGCTGCTCTTCATCTTGGAAAGATGTGACCAGTGGGGTGCCACAGGGTTCTGTCCTGGGCCCAGTGCTATTAAACATCTTTATCAATGACTTGGATGACAGAATTAGGGGCATACTTATCAAATTTGCAGATGACACCAAATTAGGAGGGGTAGCTAATACCCTAGAGGATAGGATCAAAATTCAAAATGACCTGGATAGATTGGAGAGCTGGGCCAAAGCTAACAAAATGAAATTCAATATGGAGAAATGTAAGGTACTACACTTAGGGCGAAAAAACAAAAAGCATAGATATAGGATGGGGGGACCTGGGAGATTTTCACACGGGGCAATTATTCCCCTGACAGATCGGGAGAGAAATGGGGCTCTTCCGGGAGCAGAGTTCCGTTTCGCACGCCCCTTTCCTTCTCCCGATCTGACGTCGTCCTCACTCTGTGCTGCTTCCATTTCTCTGCCAGTATCTTCCATCATTTTTTAAGAACGAAGAAAGTCCAAATCCCCCGTATAGTACATGGATTTGGAGTTCGGTAGGATTAGAGGATCTTGGCCAGAAATCCGTACACCCATGTGAATGGCTGACGGTCTGTAAGCTCCATTCACACACATATGAACAGGTAGTGTAATCTGATTGGCTGGCTGAGTAGAGGGGGCGGGGCTAGCATGGAGGGGAATTGGGAGCACCCGCCATGTTGGATTCCCGGCTAGCGAGAGTCCAGTATGTCCGTGAATTATATATATTTATTTATTTTTATTTTATATTGTAAATAGGGAAAACTGACTGTCCACAAAGCAGGAACCTTTTTAAATAAATAAAAAAAGTGGCAGGAGATTTAAAACCACTGCTTGGTTTGCTCACTCCAGCCAGCTGGGGAAGAGGGATCATAAGGAGTTTAGGGGGGTAAAAAAATCATGTAGGCAGATCATATACATACGAACGACAGCCTATTCGTATTTTTTACCCCCAAAACGGATTTTTTTAAAGTTGTATAGACGGACCCATTATGTAGAACATCTGATAATCTCCTAATACAGGTTGAGTCACCCTTATCTGGAATTCCAAATTCCAAAATATTCAAAAATCTAAAATTTTCCACATGGGTGGCTGAGATAGTGACACCTGTGCTTTCTGATGGTTCAGTGTACACAAACTTTGTTTCATGCACAAAATTATTAAAAAAGATTGGGTATAAAATTATCTTCAGGCTATGTGTATAATGTGTATATGAAATTTGAAATGAATTCTATGTTTAGACTTGGGTCCCATCTCCAAGATATCGCATTATATATATGCAACTATTCCAAAATCAGAAATATTCCAAAAACCAAATTACCTTTGGTCTCAAGCATTTCAGATAAAGGAGACCCACTACTAACTATACAACTATACTAACATAACGAACAGAGGAAGAACGGGAGGGACGGGTTTCTGTATTTACTGAGCTGTACAGCTTGCTATTGTCATTGTTATTGTGCCATCTAACCCTGGACAAGTTGAACCTGCCTTGAGTAGACTCATTGGATTTAACCCATTATAAGCAAGGGGCATAGCAAAATTCTGTGCTGTAGTCAGTAACAGAATAAGCTTATGAAAATTAATAATGGTGAAAATTATTTCTGAAAGAGGCATATTTTAAAAATGTATTATTTGACTTGGTTTATGTTAAAGAGAGCAGGTCTATAAATATATCTTATTTTCTGAAGGCTGTGCATTAACTGCTGTATTTAGTGGAATGAGAATAATGTTCTTGTGTTAAAATGTCTCTGATAAGGTGCAGCCTAATTGGGAAAAACAATGACATTCATTATATCAAAATGTAATTTGGTTTCTTGTCATTCCTAGCAACTTATTGTTGTGAGAGTGGCTTGAAATAGCTCTGTGTTTATTGCAGTTTATTTTTTAAAAAAATATACTAGTATTATATATATCCACAGAGCAACAATCATTCTGAATCTCTGTCATATGAAGTAGACTACCAAACAACCACTTTGTTCAGATAATATAATCAGTTGTTCAATGTGAAGAATAATTTCCTCTCGCTGAATGTACCTTTTGAAATGGTATGATGATTTTATGTCTGGCAACCTGATTCGTCATGTTTGCTGATAGTTTTGTTCATGTACTTGGGTTGCTGAATTAATGTCTTTAGTGCAAATACTAATAACATTATGCCTTTCTCTTTTGCAACTCTATCCTTGCCTCTTCTGTTCTTTCCTCTGCAAAACATGCTAACTTCTCATTTATGCTTTCTGCAGGAGAAAGCTATGGATTATGGCAGGAGAAAGCTATGGGTTATGGCAGGAGTGGTCAACTATGGCAGGTCTGAGGATCCAATTTCTGCTCCTGAGGCCATATGATACTACCAAAAATGACCAACCAACTTAACCCAACCATTCAAACTGGCCTCTGAAACTTATTTGAAAGGTGGATCACTGTCTGTGGAGGTTTCCAGGTAAAGCAAATCACCCTTTTTTGAAGATCAGCTTTGGAGATTCTTCAGGGGTCAGGGGCTGCAAAAAGCCTTGAGATCTCCTTGTGGCCCTATGGTCATTTTGCTTACCTTTAGTCTCTTAAATGTGTCATCACTTGGGGCCTCTGTATATCTTAAGATGACCCCTGTCCCTAATTATTTCATGATAAATTAGCTGCAGTTTTTCTTTCTTTACCTGTATTCTTGCCCAAAATTTATTGGAAATTCTTATTTCTGATATTCTTCCTTTCCTCCTAGATTGTTTCCCTTGTTGTTCTGTTTACTGTGGTTATCAAAAAACATCTGCTCATCCAGTTGATTCCCTGAGTCCATCATGTAATCTGGGTGTGAGGCCAGCATCTTGGCCTCCTAAGTCAGGCCAAGGCATAGAAGAGCCACCCTCAAGACACTCTATCCCTCCTTTGGGGAGCAGATAGCCATAACTTCCATATCCCCAGAAATTGATCCAGTTCAGTGTTCTCAACCCCACACATCATAAAGCTCTGATAGATAGGTAAGACTTGTAAAAAGAATAGCAAGAACCACACACACACACACACACACACACACACAATCTGTATTGCTATGAAGGAGGCAAAACCCCTGCAAGCATGATGCCTAGTGCTGCTTGCGGGTAAAAATCCTCTCCAGTCTAACAAGCAAGTTGTTTGTTGTGTGGAAATGGGAAAAGCACAAGAAAACCATGTTGTTTGGACAGAGAAGGTATGGATTGAGCAACCAATCAATCTGAGCTGGCCATGATGGTGGGACATCTTGCATATAAACCCGAGGTGGATCAGAGATGGAACTGTACTTCTTGTCAGTAAGAGCTGTTCAGAAGTGGAATACACTGCCTCATAGTGTGGCAGTCTCCTTCTTTGGAGGTTTTTAAACAGAGGCTGGATGGCCATCTGTTGGGAATGATTTGATTGTGAATTCCTGCATGGCAGGTGGTTGGACTGGATGGCCCTCATGGTCTCTTCCAGCTTTATGATTCTATTCTATTCTATCCTATTCAGTCCTGCCTCTCAAGTTCAATGCCCGAACCCCAGGAACAAATCAGCCTCTATGTTTGGCCCAGGGAGTGGTCTCCTTGGAGGTAGGAGAGCTTAGAAAAGTTTACTTTTGGAACTATATCTCCCAGGCAGTTTGGGAACAGCTGGCTGTGTGGTTCTGTGAGAAAGATTTTGGTTTTTTTCCACACTGTACAATTATAGTACTGTGTTTCCACTTTAACAGCCATGGTTCCATCCTATGTGTCAAGATGCTGCATTGGTGGCTAGAACTGTGACCAGCCCTTGGTAGCCATCACCTCTGATGCATCTTTTGACGATTGGGGCGCCCACTTGAATGAGCTCTCCTTAAAGGGCAAGTGGTCTGTGGATGAGAAAAGGCTTCACATAAATGTCTTGGAACTGCTCACTGTCTACAAAGGCCTTTGGGCTTTTGAGACCTCCCTGCTGGGTCAGGCAGTTCAAGTAGTCTCCGACAATACCATGATGTTCTTCTACTTGAACAAGCAGGGAGGAATGTGATCATGCACGCTTCTGACTCTCATGCTCCGCATATAGCATTGGTGCCTTCAAACACAGATCCTGCTGTCTGCCATCTATCTCCCAGGGGATCAGAATGTGAGGGCAGACACCCTAAGCAGATTGGTATTGTCATGTCACAAGTGGATGCTTTGCAGGACGGATCTTCAGCTCCTCTTCTGCAGATGGGGTTGGCCATCAATAGACCTCTTTGCTTCATCTGAGAACCATCCACACCAGAAGTTTTGCTCCAGGGAGTCCATGACATTGGGCTCTCTCAGCGATGCCTTCCTTTTCCCATGAGCAGGCCAGTTTGTCTATGCCTTCCTGCCATTCCCACTCATCACTCATGTCCTGGTGAAGATTCAGCAAGACAAGGCTTCATGCATCCTGGTCACCCCATGGTGGCCCAGGCAGCACTGGTTCACCAGTCTCCTCCAGCTCTCCAACAGGCGCTTCCACAGATTCTGCTTTCACCTGGATCTCCTCATAGCTCAGAACAGCAGGGTCGTCACCAGGACCTTCGGACCATAACGCTAATGGTGTGGAGGATACAGCTTTAGACACCTTGCTTGATTGGGTGCACACTATCGTTGGAGCAGCTCAGTGCCCTTCTACTTGCAAGTCTTACACCTATAAATGGTAAAGGTTTACCACTTTTCTTGCTGGCCTTGGCATTGCAGCTGAAGATTCATCACTCCTTCATGTTTTGGACTTTCTCACATCCTTGGCTGACCAGCATCTTTTGCTGTCCTCCATCTGCTGCTACCTGGCTGCTATCTTGTGGTGATTCAGACAGCAGGGAAAGCCCTTCTGTTTTTCTAATCTCCTTGTGAAGTTTTTTCCTTAGGGGGTATCAGAAACTTTACTCACTGATTCTGTCCGCGGTGCTGATGTGGAGCCTGGAGGTTTTTTTTATCTGCCTTGTCCAACTTCCCCTTTGAGCCACTCACCACCTGTGACTTGCATCTTCTGTCATACGAAACAACATTCTTGGTGGCTGTTATTTTGGCCAGGAGGGTCAGCAAATTGTGCACATTAAGGACTGACCCTCCTTAAACCCATTTCCATGAGGATAGAGTCATTTTGAGACTGGACATTGCCTTTCTGCCCAAGGTCATCTCATCATTTCAGGTATCATTTTGCCTGCCTTTTTCCAGACTCCTTCTTCTGACTTAGAACACTATCTACTATGCTTGATGTGTATTGAGAGCTCTCTTTCTATGTAGACAGAACCCGTTCATTCCAGACTTCTTTGAGACTGTTTGTTTGTTATGTGGGCCCCAAGAAGGGTCTTCCTGTGTCCACTCAGAGGTTTTCCAAATGGGTCTCCTCTGCTATTTCTCTTGCTTACCAGACAGCTGGTCGACCTGTCCCTACTGTTCTGTGCAGTCATTCCACTAGGGCAGTTGCTACATCCACTGTGTTCATGAAGGGTGTGCTGGAGGATGTTTGTAGGGCCACTATGTGGTTGTCCCAATGGACATTTGTCACTCACTATAAAGTGGGCACTGCTGCACGAGCTCGTACAGTTGTCCCTCCACATTCGCGGACTTGAGATTCGCGGTTTTGATTATTTGCGGTTTTGGGAGGGCCCCCCCAGGCCCCCCAAAACCGCGACACGGGGCCACCGGAGGCCCCGTGAAAGCCCTGGGAGGGAGCGGGGAGGGCTGGGGAGACCTCCACGGGGCCTTCGGAGACCCTCCGGAGGCCCCGCGAAGGTCTTGGAAGGGCGGGGGGAGGGCTGGGGGGGCCACCGGGGGCCTTGCGAGGCTCCGCGAAAGCCTTGGGGAGCACCAGGGAGGCCTCCGCGGGGCCCTGTAAGGTCCTGCAAAGGCCTTGGGAGGGAGGGTGGAGGGCTGGGAAGGCCTCCGCGGGGCCTTCGGAGACCCTCCGGAGCCCCCGCGAAGGCCTTGGGAGGGAGGGGGAGGGCCAGGGAGGCCTTCACGGGGCCGCCGGAGACGCTCCGGAGGCCCCACGAAGGCCTGGGGACGGGGTGGGGAGGGCTGGGGAGGCGATCTTGGGGCCTCCGGAGACGCTCCGGAGGCCCCAGGAAGGCTTGGGGACGGGGTGGGGAGGGCTGGGGAGGCGATCCTGGAGCCTCCGGAGATGCTCCGGAGGCCCCAGGAAGGCCTGGGGACGGGGTGGGGAGGGCTGGGGAGGCGATCCTGGGGCCTCCGGAGACGGTCCGGAGGCCCCAGGAAGGCCTGGGGACGGGGTGGGGAGGGCTGGGGAGGCGATCCTGGGGCCTCCGGAGACGCTCCGGAGGCCCCAGAAAGGCCTGGGGACGGGGTGGGGAGGGCTGGGGAGGCGATCCTGGGGCCTCCGGAGACGCTCCGGAGGCCCCAGGAAGGCCTGGGGACGGGGTGGGGAGGCGATCCTGGGGCCTCCGGAGACGCTCCGGAGGCCCCAGGAAGGCCTGGGGACGGGGTGGGGAGGCCTGGGGAGGCGATCCTGGGGCCTCCGGAGACGCTCCGGAGGCCCCAGGAAGGCCTGGGGACGGGGTGGGGAGGGCTGGGGAGGCGATCCTGGGGCCTCCGGAGACGGTCCGGGGGCCCCAGGAAGGCCTGGGGACGGGGTGGGGAGGGCTGGGGAGGCGATCCTGGGGCCTCCGGAGACGCTCCGGAGGCCCCAGAAAGGCCTGGGGACGGGGTGGGGAGGGCTGGGGAGGCGATCCTGGGGCCTCCGGAGACGCTCCGGAGGCCCCAGAAAGGCCTGGGGACGGGGTGGGGAGGGCTGGGGAGGCGATCCTGGGGCCTCCGGAGACGCTCCGGAGGCCCCAGGAAGGCCTGGGGACGGGGTGGGGAGGCGATCCTGGGGCCTCCGGAGACGCTCCGGAGGCCCCAGGAAGGCCTGGGGACGGGGTGGGGAGGCCTGGGGAGGCGATCCTGGGGCCTCCGGAGACGCTCCGGAGGCCCCAGGAAGGCCTGGGGAGGGCTGGGGAGGCGATCCTGGGGCCTCCGGAGACGCTCCGGAGGCCCCAGGAAGGCCTGGGGACGGGGTGGGGAGGGCTGGGGAGGCGATCCTGGGGCCTCCGGAGACGCTCTGGAGGCCCCAGAAAGGCCTGGGGACGGGGTGGGGAGGGCTGGGGAGGCGATCCTGGGGCCTCCGGAGACGCTCCGGAGGCCCCAGGAAGGCCTGGGCACGGGGTGGGGAGGGCTGGGGAGGCGATCCTGGGGCCTTCGGAGACGCTCCGGAGGCCCCAGGAAGGCCTGGGGAGGGCTGGGGAGGCGATCCTGGGGCCTCCGGAGACGCTCCGGAGGCCCCAGGAAGGCCTGGGGACGGGGTGGGGAGGGCTGGGGAGGTGATCCTGGGGCCTCCGGAGACGCTCTGGAGGCCCCAGAAAGGCCTGGGGACGGGGTGGGGAGGGCTGGGGAGGCGATCCTGGGGCCTCCGGAGACGCTCCGGAGGCCCCAGGAAGGCCTGGCCACGGGGTGGGGAGGGCTGGGGAGGCGATGTTGGGGCCTCCGGAGACGCTCCGGAGGCCCCAGGAAGGCCTGGGGACAGGGGTGGGGAGGGCTGGGGAGGTGATGTTGGGGCCTCCGGAGACGCTCCGGAGGCCCCAGGAAGGCCTGGGGACGGGGTGGGGAGGGCTGGGGAGGTGATCCTGGGGCCTCCGGAGAGCTCCGGAGGCCCCATGAAGGCCTGGGGAGGGAGGCAGAAGCGGGGAAAAGCGACTATAGGGCCTCTGTAGGCCCTGTGGTCGCTTTGGCGGGGAAGGGGGAGGGCAATTGTTATTCGTGGATTTTTCACATTCGCGGGGGTCTGGGGAACCTAACCCCCGCGAATGTGAAGGGATGACTGTACATCCTTTGCTAGAGAAGTTTTGTTCTCCTCTATTGCCTGACAATGCTATGTGTGTTGTGTCATGTTTCTTGACTTTTTGCTTGCCTTAACTGCATATGGGGGCTGTGTGCTTCTGTGGTTTGTTGGTGCCTTTCTAATGCCCCAGTTATGTCTCTTAATACATACCTTGTGGTTTATTACCTACCTTGTCTGCAGTATCTTTTTTTCATGGCTTTTTGCCTCTCCTCCTCTGGTGAGGGGGCAGTGCACTCCTGCCTTCTTCACAGCAGCTTGCTAGTCTCCCATTGTGTGGATTCACAGAAAAGGACAGGTTGCTTACCTGTAACTGTAATTCTTCGAGTGGCCATTTGTGAATTCACACAAACCTGCACATCCTCCACTCTTGTGTCCTGCCTGACTTCTGTGAATTCTGCTAATGCGGCATTCATGGAACTGAGGTGTTTGGGTGGGAAGCGCCCTTATACAGGTCATGGGGTGGATGGGCGGAACTACCATCAAAAATGCTATGGAAGGATTCCTAGAAGGTTCTGAAGAACTCTGCACAGGCACACAAATTACCAAATTGTGTGAATTCACAGATGACAACTTGAAGAACTACAGTTACAGGTAAGCAACCTGTCCTTCCCAGACTACAAACTCCAGGATTCCATAGGATATGACAACAGGAGTTAAAGTGGAACCACAGTGCTATAATTATTTCATGTGAAAGAGACCCTAGGCACCTTCTCCCCGCTCTCTGTGCTTTTATGGTGACACAAACTAGGCTCAACAATAAGCAATCTCAGTTGATTTTCCTTTGGAGATTTTCAGACACCGTTTAACAGTGCCTACCGCGGGAGTATGTCCCGGGAGAGGAACGGCACTCTTGTGCGGCAGGGAGCCATTTTCAGATGCTGCCATCCCTCTTCCGGGATCCTTCGTGGCACGTCTGTGAAGCTTTGGAAGCAGCCGCGCTATATTTTAAGCACGGGCAACATCCGTGCTTAAAATATGGCGCGGCCGCTTCCAAAGCTTCACGGACGTGCCACAAAGGATCCTGGAAGAGGGACGGCGGCATCCGAAAATGACCCTCTGCCACGCAAGAGCGCCGTTCCTCTCCCGAGACCTACTCCCGCGGTAGGCACTGTTAAGCGGTGTCTGAAAATCTCCTTTGTTTTGTTTCACTATTTTCTTCTTCACTTCCTAATATTTAAACATGACTCCTTAATATTTCCAGACAGAGTGTTCTCTCATTCCCTGGAATTCAAGCTTCTAAACACCATGGAGATTATCACACATAGCAAATATGCATGATAATGATGACAGAATACCATGAAAGGGTTTCCCTATCGTGCAACATCCTCCTCCTCACGTTCTGTGGCTGTGAAAAAGGCATTCTTTTTTATTAGTGGGCCAAAGCCACCAATTGACATCCCATGGCATTTTTTGGTGTTATTGCTTGTGTACACAACTGTGTCCCATTCTGATGTTGTGATTACAGATAAATGGGCATTCCCTGCCAGAACACTTCTGGGTGAGAATGGGAAAACTAGGTACGGGTTGCTCTTTTTATGAACCTCCCCATTTTGCTGGCAAGTTTTTAAGTGTGTTTCAGTACTTGTGTGTTTGTTTTGTTTGTTAATTTAGTTGTTTTTAGTCTTTTAAGTGAGGTTGCATCTTCTTGTGAGAACTGTCGAAGTCTCGCCCATACAAAAACATGGAAGTAAACAGTGCAAGCATTTATGTTCCAATAATTCATGGGTGGTTCTTCTCATAATTACAGCAGTTTGTGATAAGATGTGTTATTAGCCCAGGTTACTTATACTTTAAAATATAGTGGGAAAAGAATGTTTTTAGATGCTTGTCTCATAATCTCCCATATTCCCTATTTATTTTACATTGTTTTCCCATTGCTTCTTTATCCATTGGTGATGTTAATATTATCCCACTCTTCTCAAGATAGCTATCATGATGCACTTTAAGATCCTTTTTATTTCAGATTTTATCAGAACTGAATTCCTGTTGTTCTCCATTATTAAATGTCACTTCATAATTTATCAATATTGATAGCTACTGTTTGGCATGTTATTTTCTCTTAATAAAATTATTATCACAAATTTCATCTTTTTCCCCTAGTCATCTTGTTTCTCATTTGCATTCTGCCACTTGTTTTATTTTGGCTTTAGATTTTCAGATGTTCAACAAATAAATATTGCTGCTGTTGAATTCAGTGGGAGCTAAAAGTCATTACTTTTGGCAATGTTTTGCTCTAAATAAACATACACAAGTTTATCTCCAGAATAAAGATAGGATGTGGGTTAGCCACTGCAGCAAAGCCAGAAACTATTTTTTTTTAAGATCAGCCAAGTGATTGGGATCTGCAAAGTTTTTATATATTTTAAAAGTTTTTTTTAAAAAAAATCAAATTAAAAAAATATAAACTCTAGCTACATGTATGTAAACTAGAGTAAACATTAGCTGAAATTAATTAAAAATAAATTCTTCATTAAATATAATTGCATTTGTTAACATTCCTCCCTTATCATTAATAAAACCCTCTCACACATACCTGATTATTATTAAATTTCTACAAGAAAGGAAAAAACAAAACGATCGATAACAAAAATAAAAATAGGTGATGAAGAAGTCACAGATGAAACTCAAATTCAAAAGATATTTCATAATTACTTTAAGTTAATATATTAAAAAAAGGAAGTCTCTCTGATCCAAATGAATAAATATGTCAGAAAATGTTGTATTTCCAAATTCATGGAAATTTTGAAAAAAAGCAGAATTAAATAAGGAAATAACGGTTGAAGAAATTTTAAACACAATAAAAAAGATGAAATCTAAAAAAACTCCAGGACCAGATGGCTTACCTGCAGAATATTACAAGACATTTTATACAGAATTGTTAGGACCATTTTCAATGGTCATAAAGGATATTCTAGGGGGGAAAAATTCAAATCCCAAATTGTTGGAGAGATGCCAATATCGTTTTAACTCCAAAAGAAGGTAGAGATCAATTGTTAATAAAAAAATTATAGACCCATCTCCTTATTGAATGAGGATTACAAAATTTTTCAGCAATATTAGCTAATAGATTTTAAAAATTTCTACAAGAATATATACAAAATGACCAAAATGGCTTTTGCCAAAAAGACAAATAAAAGACAATATTAGGCCAATAGTTAATTAGGTAATATATTGGAATATTTACATTACCATAATGAAATTAAAGGTGCTTTATTCTTTTTGGATGTGGAAAAAGCATTTGATAATTTAAATTGGTCTTTTATGCTAAAAACCTTAGAGGAAATGGAATTTGGAGATAATTTTTGTAAATGGGTATAGGCAATATATCAGGAACAAAAAGCGCAATTAATTATAAATGAGAAACTAACTGAGCAATTAAAAATAGAAAAAGGTACCAGACAAGAGTGCCCACTATCTCTGTTATTGTTTATTTTAATATTAGAAACTTTGAATGGTGAAATAAAAGATAAAGAAATTAAAGGACTAAAAGGAAGAATATAAATTAAAAGCATTCACTGACGATTTGGTAATTATTTTAAAGGGTCCATTAAAAGGAGTGGAACGATTAATGGGTAAAACAGAGTCTGATTTTTAATGGTTTTAGTCACCAGAGAATAGGGAAGGGCTTTAGTGTCTCCTATATAAGTGAAAGAGTGTGATCAAAGCTTATCCAGAAAAAAAAAAAAAGATGTACATTGGAGACACAATAGTTTCGGGCCTAAATCTGGCTATTGTCATGGAACTATAGGACTTGGGACTTTATCAGACCAGGCAAATATGGCATCATAACGATGCCTAATTAACGCGAAAGGGCACACATATCAAATGACATTGTCCTTTCGCAATAATGTCATGTCCAAAACCCGTTCCTTTTTATTGATGGGCCAAGCTGTCAATTGATCTCCTGTGGCATTTTTTTGCTGGCATTGCCAGCGTTTGAAACTTCGCACCATTGTGGTCATGGGAATACAGTCTCAGTGACAGAACACTTTCGGGTGAGATTATGATAGCCAGATAGGGGACGCTCTTTTTATGAACCTCCCCAGTATACTTGGGACTTTTAAAGTGTGTTTCTGTGCTTGTGTCTACATTTTATGTCTTGATTTTGCTTTAATTTTTGAATTTGCCGTGCTCACCTCTTCTTGCGAGAATTGGCAAGATCTCAAACCAGGAAGAAGATGGAGCTCTGTTTATGCTGGGGCTGCCTTTCTGATACTGCTGGAAGTAAGTCTGGTAAAGGGGGTTCTTTTGCCAGCATGAAAATGTTTCAAAATATACCAGGAAAAGAACATTTCTGGAGGGTGGTCTGATAAAGTCCTTGGCCTCCATCAGCACAGATTTGTAGGGAACAAAGCAATACTCTGCCTTTTACTTTTGAAGGCAGTTCCAGGGTTGAAGGGAGGAGAGAGGAATACATACCTGATTCTTCCTTTCTCCACCCTCCCCTTCAAAGGGGGTGGGTGGAAGGAAGGAATGCAAATCCTGGGCTGGGAAAAGTATTGCTCATCTCCTTTTCAAGGCATGGAGGCCCTTTTGGAGGGGGGGCTATTCCCCTGCATTCACACTGCAGAATTATAGTGCTGTGATTCCTCTTTACTTGCCATAGTTCTATCCTGGGAATGGCAATTGAGGGAGGGGCATTTAAAATTTTCAGCCGAAGCATTCCGGTGCCTCACCAGACTACAAACCCCAGGATTCCATAGGCTGGAATCATGGCAGTTTAAAGTAGAACAATAATACTCTATCAAGAGCCAGTGTGGTGTAGTGGTTTCAGTGTTAAGACTACAACTCTGGAGACAAGGGTTCGAATCCCTGCTCGGCTATAGAAACCCACTGGGTGACCTTGGACACTCTCAGCCTCAGAAGGAGACAAAGGCAAAACTCACTGAACAAATCTTGCCAAGAAAACCCTGTGATAAGTTTGAATTAGGGTTGCCATAAGTCAGAAATGACTTGAAGGCACACAACAACAAGTACAAATAGGGCTATAACTATGTTGCCTCAAGTTTGGAAAGAAGGGTTTATCTTATTTCTTTCTCCACCCAGTTATGTTTAGATGAGCATCCCTACATGCTATAATTTAACTCTCATTCATAACAGTCTTCTCTTTTGGCAGTGGCGTGGCAGAAAAAGCTTTGGGAACAGGCCTATGTAAAGCAGGTTCTGTACATTTATTTCCATCATATGCGCTTCTTAATTTTAGACCTAGGCAGTGAGGTTTCTGTTGCAGAAGCGGGAGTGCCTAGCTTACACAACAACTGTAATGACTGTAGAAAATGATAGTCTTGCAAGGTTGCTTTCTGTTGGGTGAGAAGTTCAGCAGTCCTTGCTCAACCTGACCACAAGCAGACAACATGTGAGCTCTTTCTTCCAGTTCTGTGGCTGCTTTTTCAGTAATGCAAGAGAGCAGGGGCGGGGGGACAAACTGGCAAAGAAGAATTGCATTAGACATCCGCCTTGATCTGTAATTCTGTTTTTCAAGAAGTAAATTGGCTTTATGTGACCACCTGTTTGAGAGCCGGAGGAAGGATAAAAATAGCTTTCTATTAAGGCAAAGCTTACAGAGACATTTAAGAGAAAGGAAGGAAGGAAGGAAGGAAGGAAGGAAGGAAGGAAGACCAGACTATTGTAACTTGCATTAAAAGTCCCTTTATTTATGCTGGACTCAGATTGTCTAGTCCAGTGCTCTTTTCTTTTTTTACTAGGGACCCCCTTTAAATATCTTTTATTGCCATGTACCCCCAAGACTTAACTCAAGATTTAAAACCATACTACTACTGCTGCTGCTACTACTACTCCTCTCTGGCTTTTCTTCGCAAACTAAGATTCAGGAAGGACTCATCCTGCACTTTCTGCAAGTGCGCTGATGACTAAAAAGGCCAATCCAAGATAAACAAGTCTGGTTGCAGAAAGCACAGCAGAAGGTCTCCTTGGGTGATGTTTCTGGGTTGTGATTTTTTCTGCGTTGTCATTTCTCTTCAAGACTTGTTCGGCGTGAGTTCTCAAATTAGGCTGCAGCATTGTGGATAGTGCATCTCCATGCCTCCCGATGTGAGGCCAGGGCGGACCATTGTTGGTGATCAATTTGACTGAGCCTGAGATGTTGTTTCAGGGAGTCCTTGTATTGCTTTTTTGGAGTGCCCCTCTTACGCTGACCCGTGGCGAGTTCACCGTAGAGTAGTATTTTTGGGAGGCGATGGTCCTCCATCCTAGAAACGTGCCCTGCCCAGCGCAGCTGTGTTCTCAATATCATGATCTCAATGCTGGTGATCCCTGCTTGCTCAAGGACAGCAACATTCATCACATAGTCAGTCCAGTGTATATTTAGGATTGTGTGTATACTGTGCTGATGAAAGCGTTCGAGGAGTCGTAAGTGGTGGCAATAGGTGACCCATGTTTCAGACCCATAAAGGAGAATAGACAGTACAATGGTTTCTATACACACTGATTTTTGTGGTTCACCTCAGGTGTTTGTAACTCCAGAGTCTTTTGTAATACATTGACTCGTAGTGTGGTGGAGTCTCCTGCTTTGGACATTTTTAAACAGAGGCTGGATGGCCATCTGTCAGGAATGATTTGATTGTTTATTCCTGGATGGCAGGGGGTTGGAGAGGATGGCCCTTATAGTCTCTTCCAACTCTATGATTCCATGAAGGGAGAGGGAAAATGTTTTATTCCATGTTTAGGTCAAAATATTGACAAGGTGGTTTATGCGCTCTCACTTGAAATTTCTTTACTCTGTGTAAGTGCACCTAACAATTTCAATGAGATGTTGAAATTACCCCAAGAGGAGCAAGTAAAATGGCAGAATGTGATGGATGATGAGATAAATTCCATGACTCAACATGATGTCTTTGAATTGGTTGATTTGTCGCAGGGGAGCAAACTGTGGGATGTAGATGGGTATATAAAGTAAAAAGGCTGCTGCATCTGGGTATCAAAATGGCAACCCAAATCAAGTGTACAGGTTTAAAAAGGCCATCTATGAATTAAAGCAAGCAATGTTGGTATCAGTGCTTAAGAGATAAGATGATAAGTGTTGGTTTTGAACAGAGCATAGCAGATCCTTCCTTGTATACAAGGGGCAAAAATCAAAGCTATGAAATCCTAATTGCTTTTGTAGATGATCTGTATTTAATCACCAAAACAGAAGGACTAGTAGCCAAATTTGCTCAAGAACTTAGTTCTAAATTTCAAATTAAGGACCTGGGTGAAGTACAGCAATATTTGGGTGTGAATATTAAGAGACTTGAAGATGATAGTTTTCTGTTGAGCCAAAAGCAGAAAATAGTCGAATTGCTAACTGATTGTAACATGTCTGACTGCAAGAATGCTGCAACGCCCATGGTAACTGGTTTTGTTGACACAATTGATGAGAAATTATTTCAGGATGCTGGACTATATCATTCAGCTATTGGGAGTTTATTTTATTTGTCAAATTGGACTTGCTCAGGCATAACCTATGCAGTTAAGGTTCTATCCAGAAAAGTGTCACAGGCTCCCCAAAGAGACTGACAAAGTTTAAAAGGGGTGCTAAGATATCTGAAGGGTACCATGGATTATGGGATACAGATTTCATCCCAGGGATGTCATGAATTGCAGTGTTGTGTGGACAGTGATTTTGCACATAATGTTCTAGACTGAAAGTCCACATCTGGAATGGTTATTATTTATGCAAATTCACCTATTTTTTTGGAAAGCAAAAAGACAGTCCACTGTATCCCTGTCTTCTCCAGAGGCTGAGTATGCTGCTTTATCTGATTTAATTTCAGAGCTGATTTGGATCAATCAACTGTATATTGATATGGGGATACCAATACAGGAACCTGTTGAGATTTTTGAGGATTCTCAGGCTTGTATTCAAATGGCAACAGCTAAGGGGGGAAAATCAAGAATCAAGCATGTTGCTGTTAAGTACCAGAATGTGTGTGTATCTATACAGGCAGGGCTGATCACTTTGACCTATTGCCCATTAGAAGAGAATCTGGCTGACATGTTTAGTAAAGCACTAGGTCCTGTTAAATATCAATATTTGTTGTCTAAGTTTGGTATGGTGCAATGTGTTTAAATACAGCTCTTTAAGGATAAATGTAGACGGGTGTCAGAATATTGTGACACACAGTAGATTTATCCTATAAAGAGTTGGAATGTAACAAACAGTCTTCAGTTTGCAGAAGCAAACTAGCTGGATAAATGTATCAATATTGACTGAGCCCAGGAGCTGAGCTGGTGCAGAGCTGACTGGGGGAGGTGCTAGGATCTCTGTAGAGCAGAGTATTTATTTTGTCCTATAGAGTTGAACTGAGCAGTTCTGTGTTGGATTTCACAGAGGGAAGATGTTTCTCTTTTGAATGCTGTATATATCTGTAAATGCTCTTCATTATGCTCAAGTAAACAGAAGTTTATTTTAGACACAAGCCTGTGTCTGTGCCTTTATTCTGGTGCCTGAAGGAACAACAGTCTGCTGTTTATTTTATACTGCCTAGACCTGTTTAGGTTCCCAGTGTGTGACATATCACATTCAAACAAGTGAACTGAAAGCAATTTAAAATCAATAGTAGAAAAAATGAGACGAACAAGAGAAGGAAAAATACATCACCCTCCAATCAAATAATGATTAATAAATAAAATGGATACCCTTTCTAACAAACCTGCTGCTCTTTCTTAAAGGAAAATGAGTCTTCAGTATATCCCACTATTCCATAAAGCTTTAACATGCCAGAAAAAAAATTAGTTAAAAAAAAGCACTGAAGTTCTCAGCTGCAGCAATTCAAATCCCCTCTTAAACAATTAAAACCTTCTCTTAACCAGTTCAATAAATTATGCAGAGTTGGGCCAACTGTCTTAATGGAAAAGCTAATATGTACTGTTAAATCAATAAGATAAAGCTGGATGGATAAATTTTGGATCACATGGTATCCACTTTTTTAGCAAGCAAAGGGATCTTGTAGCACCTTTGAGACTGAGAAATTGCAGTACAGGTATAAGCTTTTGTAGACTTGGTCTACTTCCTTAAGGGTGGCTAAAATGGTGTTCCCTAGAAGCCCCCCTGAGGAAGTACACTAAGGACTTTATCAAACATATGAAATACGGTGTCACAACAACACCACATAAATGGAAAAGGACACGCATACCAGACAACATTGTCCTTTTGCATTTATGTCTTGACCATAAGCTGTTCTATTTTATTAACAGCCCAACCCATCAATAGATCGGTTGTGGCAATTTTTTGCTGGCATTGCTAGTGTTTGAAACCTCACATCTTTTTTCCACGTTATTACAACATGACTGGCCGGACTGGCCAGAACACTTCCGGGTGAGATCACGACATCCATGTAGGTGATGCTCTTTTTATGACCCTCCTTGGTTTACTTGTAAGCTTTTAAGTGTGTTTGTGTGCTTTTTAAAACTTTTCGAGTGTTATTTTTGTTGTTTTTTTAATTGCCCACACTAGGTATTCTTATGAGAATCCACGAGATTTCAGATAAGGAAGTGAACGGAGCTCTGTTCACTCCTCATTCATTGCCGAGGCTGACTTTTGCTGGGATTACAGGTAAGTGTGGTATGGGGAGTTCTTTTGCTGGCATAAAAATGGCACAAATTATGCCGGCAAAAGAACATTTTGGGAGGGTGGTATGATAAAGTCCTAAATCTACGAAAGTTTATACAGTTGCCCCTCCACATTCGCGACTTCCACATTCGCGGTTTCGATTATTTGTGGAAAGCCTCCCTCCTGCCCACTCTTCACCCCAGTCCCTTCTCAAGGCAGTGAAGGGGGGGTGGAAAGCCTCCTTCCCACCTGCTCTCCACCCCAGTCCCTTCTCAAGGCAGCGAGGGGCTTCTCACGAAGCCCGTTGCTGCCTTGGGAAGGCAGGGTGGAAAGCCGCTCACGCACCCGATCTCCACCCCAGTCCCTTCTCAAGGCATTGAAGGGCTTCTCACGAAGCCCGTTGCTGCCTTGAGAAAGCAGGGTAGAAAGCCGCTCTCACACCTGCTCTCCACCCCGTCCCTTCTCAAGGCAGCATTGCCCTTGAGGATCACCTGCAGGATCATTTCTTATTCGCGTTTTTTTCATATTCGCAGGGGTTGTCTGCCCCTAACCCCCGCGAATGTGAAGGGATGACTGTACTACAATTTTCTCTTTCTCAGTCTCAAAGGTGCTACAAGATCCCTTTGCTTACTGATATGCGAGACTAACACAGCTATGTCTTTGAATTTTATGCAAAAACAAGTTAAATTGAATGGGGTAATTGCAATCTTAATATCCAGATTAAACCTATGAAACATTACAGCACGGTTTAGCTTATGAGCATGAATTGTGATATTTAGCTACACTTTGAAACAGATCTGTTTCAATTATTTTGCATAAATAACTGAATGTTTCAGACTATATTTGTGTAAAATGCCTTAACATTTCATCTTACTGGAATTATTTTTGTTTTGGTTCAGCCATATGAACTGTATCTTGCACACTTGAATTATGCTAGTATCATGAAACAAATATAAAGTGATTTACAGCACAACATCTGATAATCTCATTAACATGGTTCCTTCATTAATCACTGTAGTCATTACTTCAGTTATATATGTGAATGAGTACATGGTGTATTCATTGTTTGGACCAAATTCTAGCTTGAAATTTAATACATTTTTTGTCCTATTCTCCTTGCTCTCTGCAGCACCAGCTGTTCGAAGAAATCCAATTTGAGATGGAACATGCTGTGGTTTAGTTTATTACTCAAGAAGATATATTTTTTTGTTTATTTCTAAAAGTTAAATTAATTTGAAAGAATAGCATCATGCACTTTTACAGGATATAGTAGTTCATATTCTCAAAATTATGAATTTCCGAACCCCTATGGTGAGAGGTGACTTTTATGTTTCTGAAAATTAATTTATGCATTTTGAAACTAATTAGGAAATAATGTAGATGTATTGTGTTCTCCCAAGAGCTCCCTCCCAGTAAAAGTTTTGAGTTAACTAACCGAAGATTTTGAACAGTTTTTAAAGGCTGCCCAATATACACAGTAGTGCAATAGATTACCAAAGGTGGGGATGACCAAGGTGTGTCCCATGGAGGCCTGATCAACTTTATGAAACAGCCAACAATTCAGCTGACCTGTGGTTCTAGGAGTACCGGTGTGTTTGCAGAAATTATCCAAAACAATCCACCTGATCATTAGAAGGAAGTGCAAAATCAACAGGAACAGATTTACACAAACTCCCAGATCAAGAGGAAATGTCACCACTAGTATCTTCATCCTGTTTGGACTGAGTTTCTCTTTATTCCCCCCAAGACAGTGCATCACAGCAAATGGGGCACTGAATTATGGCATCCACTGCCTCTTCTGGGGCTGTCATCAGCTGAATGTCATCAGCATAATTATTTTTAATTATTATTTTATTTATTTATATCCCACCTTTCTCCCAATATAGGAGATTATCAGAAGCACCAGAGCAGCATGTGAGGATGACCTTACTGTCCTGCGAACAGGACCCAGTTTCAGATGGCGTCATCATTGTGCATGCTTCTCCTGTGCTGCAGCCACGATTAAGGCATCTATTTTCATTGACAGGACCTCCACTTCAATTGAAAGCAATGTCTTATTCGTGGCTGCAGCACGGAAGCAACACGCAACATCTGAAACTGGGTCCCATTCACAGGATAGTAACATCATCCTCACGTGCTGCTCTTGGGTTTTTTGGACACATCTGCTAATCTCCACAGGAACTCAAGGCTGCTAACAATGAGTTTAAAACAATACAAATTGAAAGCAGTACACAAGCTTTAAAGGTATAAATATGAAATTTTAAAAAACAATTAAACAATTTATAGTTAAAATATTAAAAATATTAAAATTTGGTAAAAGTGTACATGGACCTTAAAATCCAAATTGCACAGCATTTACAAGCCCAATCCCCATCAGATTGTGCCTAATGGCACAAGCATGTTTTCACCTGGTGGTGAAAGGTGAGCAGAGTTGGGGCCGTCTTAGTCTCTCTATGGAAGGAGTTCCAAAGGCTGGGAACAGCCACTGAGAAGGCCCTCTCCCTCATTCCCACCAAACAAGCCTGAAAGGGGTGATGGGACAGAGAGAAGGGCCTCTCCAGATGAACTTAGACCTCTGATGGGCTCATAAAGGGAGATATAGTCCTTCAGATAACCTGGACCCAAGCCGTATAAGGCTTTATAAGATCAAAACCAGCACTTTGAATTGTGCTGGAAACAAACGGGCAGCCATTGCAACAAGGGATTTTTGTGTTCTCCCTGTAGCCAGCAGCAGTTAACAACCTGGCTGCTGCTCAAATGAAGTCTCTGAACACTTTTCAAAGGCAGCCCCATGTAATTATGACACTTACCTCACCTTAAATCTCCAGACAACTGCCCCAGGGGTCTCATGTGGATATTAGGAAGGCAGAGGGGGTCAAGACAAAATCGTGTGGCTTCTACAGGATTTGGTATAAAGAATATTCATATTTTTTTTCCTCACACTTGACAAGAAAGGATGGCTTCACACATTGGGACTCCTCACTGTCAAAAAAATTGGTAAATTTCAGGACTTTATTGGGAAAAATTGCTTTAAAAAATCTCTGGCTTTTACAGAAAATACACTGTTTTGTGTGTGAAAACGTGGTGTTGTGTGCAAAATGCTAGTCTTACTACACACATCCCACCCACAAAAAAATCTCAAATTGCCAAAAAAATAAAATAAAAATGGGGAAAGCTCTCATAATCTTACCCAGCAGGAAGAACAATTTTAAAATGCCTTTTTCTTGTATATGAAAAAGCAAAGTTTTCCATCCCCACACAGGATTTGGATAATTGGGAAGAACAACAGACACCCCAATACTTGGCATATATGAAGGGTAGGAGCAGAAGCACTGGAAAGTAGTAGCTCTGGCAGCCGGCTTCACTAGGTGGAAGGGTACCATGGGCATTGTTTGGTGACACCAAAAGCATCAGGAAAATCAACAGAGTCCCCTCCCTGTTTCTCTACATACGTTACACAGTAAGCTGTGAATTTGTTTGATCAGCATGCAGTGATAACAAGACAATTTTAATTTATCTAGCAGCTTCATTATCTGTACCAATTTCCCCATTGCACTGGTGGAATCTGGGGAATCTATATACAACCTGCACCTGTACTTCTGATTCCAGGGTGAGGCTGCCATATAAAGAGCAGCAGCACAACATGGAAGCAGGGGAGCCAATCTAATAAGGCAGCTTTGTGCTCACCCCCCACCTAATGTATTATTCAGCTTTAGAGCTGAACATTCAGAAACCTTCAAGAGGATTTTCAAGGGGAGAATCTGTTGCAGTGGAACAAAAAGAGTTGTGTTAGACTTTAAGTTCAACAGGTTTATTATAGCATAAGCTTTTTGTGGATTACAACCCCCTTCCTCAGATACATGTGGGTTACTGTTAGGGGTTGAGTGTGCTTACTTGGCTTGGAGCTGGAATATGAGGTCACATGTACATTTAACATCTGTGGATGTTTGACTTAATGCATGAAGGGTGCAATACCAGCCCACTTCTGGCCTGCTTCCCTTTCTGCCCCACCCCAAGATTGACCATGGAAGAGAAGTTACGGGAAGCAGACATGAGGACGGTTGCATAGATTAAGCTCAGAAATTAGCACTGGGGAGAAAAGAAATAAAAGGTCTTCTATTCTAGCCCCATCATTCATGACATAGATTTTGTGGGAAGGAGAGAGGGTAACAGGTGGATAATGAATGATGAAAATGAACAACTGTTCAAGTAATGGAATACCTCTTCTTTGAAGGCTTGCCTCATCCATTCAGTATTTATATCTTGTGTTTCTATATCTCCATTACGCTTTCCTCATTTGTCTAGCATTGGTTGCCTGCTGTATGCTAAGGTCCCATGGATATGAAGCCTTGAGCTTTCTGCAAGAGACTCTATGGTAACCATGACAGTCATCAGTAAACAGAAGCAGGTCTCCTTTCTCAGCTAATGAATCCAACTATTTGTTATTTTTTACTACTTATATACTGTTGGTATGCCCTACTACCCCCTCCCCACAATATCTCATAATTGGAAATAATGGACACATTTCAGGGTCAGGTTGGCTGGGGCAACCCCAAAAGGTCAGTTGGAGATCACAATGACCTGGGATGTGTCTTAGAAAGATTTTGGCAAGCAAGCCCATATTAGGATTATGTGGAAGCCCCAGAGTAAACAGCTATTAAGGAAATAAGTGCTAATCCTTTCTTCCAACCTTGGGCACCTCAGTAATAATTCATTCAATCAAACAATTACCTGACTATTCCCAAATCCAGTCCTACGGAAATCTCTCCTATACCCCCTCCTGTCCAACCTTGCAAGGTTATCATAAACCCACAAATTTCTATCTCCCAGCCATTAACACAATCAGTTGAGTTTTGGTTTCCTTTGTCTATATGGTGGGGAAGCCATCCAGGCTTTGTCCTTACCAAAGTACCCCTCCAGGATAGAAATATGGTATAAATATTAATCCTCCAACAATAGAAAGGTGTGACATGGCAGATGAACCCAGCCACTCTCTTTCTCAGGGCACTCCCAGATCGGAACCTCCTGTGCAACCCTCAGACACCTGTCTGAATATCTCCACTGCACTCTCCAAGACTGATAACTATTGCCCTATATTCCTGAATCTCTCCCCCTATCTAATCCTTCTGCTCAATTCTACTTTAGCTTTGTATGGTTCTTAGGAACATGTGTTGTGTGTGAGAGTTCACTTTGTGTTATTCCCAATAAAAATACTTTATTTCACTTTAACTGGAGTGCTCTCTACAGTTAGTACTGGTATACATAGGCGAAAAGATCCCAAAGTTACCCGGCTCTTGCAGGCTTCCATTTGAGCTAATAATTCCCCCAGATAATAATGATGATTTTGGCATAATGCGTGTGTCTCTAAAGCACCTCCACCTCTTAGGGTAACAATACCACACTTACCCTGTCATTTAAGAGATATCTATAGTTGCTCCCTATTTTTCCCATTCCAAGATCTGGAAAAAATTCTCCATATTTTGAAGAAAAGAGAATTGCTTATGAAGAGCTCCAGAATCCTTGGTATAAAATGCCACTGTGCTAAATGTTTCAAATTTGACTGTTTTGCTTATTGTAAATGGGACCTGTGTCATTCTGATTTTTGCATAAGAACTCAGTGCTTAATGGCTGGAAATCTCTCCCCAAGCTTTGATATGGCACAGCTTATAGCTAGCTGCAGGCAGCAAACAGTTTTGTTGACATGTAAATTCAGAGGGAGAATGCTATGATTTAGTAAAAGCAGAAATATTCTTAGTGTACAGTTGCTGTTTGGGAATCTAATGCAAGACAAACACTTCTGCTGGTTACTGTAGTAATTTGCTAGCTTTCAGTAGGCTCTGCTTACATATTATAAATAAACAAAATTCAAAGACATAGCTGTGTTAGAATATCAGTAAGCAAGAGGATCTTGTAGCACCTTTGAGACTAAGGAGATTTTCAGACAGCTAAAATCAGCCTCTTGCTGTGCAAGCAGCCTCCGGAGCAGTAACGAGGCTGCTGCACGGCAAGGGTCCATTTTGGATGACGCCGTTTCTCTCTCGGCGGCGTCTGTGAGTGTTGCGGCTAGCATTGGAGGCGGCCGCGCTGTTTTTTACTCACGGACAACTTCCGTGAGTGAAAAACAGCGCAGCCGCCTCCAACGCTAGCCGCAACACTCACAGATGACGCTGAGAGAGAAACGGCTTCGTCCAAAATGGACCCTTGCCACGCAGCAGCCTCGTTACTGCTCCGGAGGCTGCTTGCACGGCAAGAGGCTGATTTTTTTAGCCGTCTGAAAATCTCCTGTGTAACTCAGTTACTTACTAATAAATAAACAAAGACTGCAAAGATATAAGTAGTCTCCAGTACTTTTCTGCTATGGGATGAAAAGTCCCATAAGGAGATGTCCCCCTGACATTTCTTGTCTCCCAGAGAGCTGTGGGTGAACCCCAGAAATGAACATTCAAAATAATCAACAGGCTGAAATGACTCTTCTTTTTAATGAAGTATGACAATGTTTGGGTTAAGCTTTTTTAAAAAAGTGAATACAAGGATATGTGGTAGACTGAGGTGTATAAAATTATTTGTGATGTGAGGAAATTGAGATGCTTTTCTCTTTCAGTCAGGTGTCATCCAGTGAAGCTGAGTGGTGGGCACTGCTTCACATGGTGCACAGTGGAATTCACTGCCACAAGATGTAGTGATGCCCCCCCCCCCAGAAAGGGAACTGGAGAAATTTATAGAGGACGTGGCTTTCAGTGACTCATGATGGTCACACATTCCCTCTAGCATTAGAGGGAATGTGCATCAATGTGCATATCCATATCAGTTGTTGGGGATCATGAGATGGCAGGGGCTATGGCACTATTGTCCTGCTTATGGGAGCTTCCCACAAGTGACTGTCTGTATGACACCTGTGCAAACAGAATGCCGGACCAAATAGCCTTTGGTCTTGTGTTATCTCTTTTTGAAATATCCTTATTAAAACTAGCTGCCTATTTCTCAGTGTCTCTTGTGTCTACATATAGTAGGTCCCACAGAACAACTGGTGGAGGTGGTTTTCTTGATGAAACTGTGCTTTGTTTCTGTCGCTCAGCTTTTACTTATAAATACACTGAAATGAGGAAAAACTGGCAAATTGCCTCTTGACTTCTCAAGCTATATGTTTTCTAGATGTGTGTGTGGGGGGTTGTTTTTTTAATAGATTTTCCTTGGTTTTTTTCCAGGCTGTGAGGCCGCTTTCTGGAATAGTTTCTTTCTGACATTTCACCTGCATCTGTGGCTGGCATCTTCAGAGAATGGTTGGGTAGGAGTGTATGTGGAATTTATATGCTGTGAACCTCTTTTGGGGAGGATATGTAAATTTGTGTAATTGAATGGTTAGTTTCTGGGTATAGAAATGCAAGGGTCATTAGTGTCTGTTTGGCTAATGGTTGGTTGATGGGCCATAATCTGCTGGAGATCCTCCTGTCCCTGGGTGGAATTCTTTTGTAAGTGTTGAGTTTTGATTCTATTGTTCTTCAAAACTGGGAGCCAAATTTTGTTTATTTTTAAGGTTTCTTCTTTCCTGTTGAAGTTGTCCAGGTGTTTGTGGATTTCAATAGCTTCCCTATGCATTCTGACATGATAGCTGTTGGCCTGGTCCAGAATTTCTGTGTTTTTAAAAAGCATTTTGTGTCCTGGTTGGTTTATAGCATGTTCTGCTACTGCTGATTTTTCTGGCTGGCCCAGTCTGCAGTGTCTCTCATTTTCTTTGATTCGGGTTTGCACACTGCATTTAGTGGTTCCTAACTAAACTTGTCCACAGCTGCATGGTATGTGGTAAACTCCTGCAGCTGTGAGAGGGTCTTTTTGTCCTTTGCTGAGCATAGCATTTCTTGGACTTTCTTGGTTGGTCTTTAGATTGTTTGGAGGTTGTGTTTCCTCATCAGTTCCCCTATTCTGTCTGTGACTCCTTTGATGTATGATAAAAATACCTTCCCTTTGGGTGGCTGTTTTTCTTCTTCATTCCTGTTTTTTTTTTTTCCCCTGGATCTTGCTGCTTTTGTGATGTCTGATCTGGAGTAACCATTAGCCTATAGAGCCCAGTTTAGGTGCCTCAGTTCGTCCTCCCAGTTTTGAAGAACAATAGAATCAAAACCCAACACTTACAAAGGAACTCCACCCAGGGACAGGGGGAGTTCCAGCAGATAATAGCCCAACAACCAACCATTAGCCAAACAGACACTAACGAGCCTTGCATTTCTATACCCAGAAACTAACCATTCAATTACACAAATTTACATATCCTCCCCAACAGGGGTTCACAGTATATAACCCCCACACATACACTCCTACCCAACCATTCTCTGAAGATGCCAGCCACAGATGCAGGTGAAACATCAGAAATAAACTATTCCAGAACACGGCCTCACAGCCCGGAAAAAAACCAAGGAAAATCTATGGATGCCAGCCATGAAAGCCTTTGACTTCACTTTTTTTTTTTTTTTTTTTTTTGTCCCCTCCAGGGGAGGAAAGCTGGCTTGGAAAAGCTGACACATTCTCTTAAAGGACGGGCTGTTATTTGACAGACCTTTCCAATCCACTTCATTCTGAGAGCAGCACAGATCTTTTGTGTGGAAACTGCAAGCAGCTTTCACCCACTTTTAATGTACAGTATATCATTACTGCATGTCATAAAGGCCCCCTGGTGGTTACAAAGGCAACAGATGTAGGATTTTTCTTCCTAAAAAAAGAAACTTAACTGCTCCAAAGGTCATGTTAATTGTATTTTGGTGAAGGCATATATTATATTATATTATATAATCATTTTGTATATAAAAATATGCTCCATGCTAGTTAATTCTTTTCATCTGAAGGACAGAGAGCAATCTGTTGGGAAAAGAGATGCTTTTGGTTTATATGCCCCCATAGTTTCAATTGGCTTTTTAAGTGCAGAATTATGAAAGGTGTTTGGGGTTTTGTTCCTGGCAAAATACCATGCTGTTTTCCTTCCAAACATGGTTCTTGTAATTATAGTGACTTGTGCAAAATTAGCATTATTAAGGTACAGGTAGCAATTTGCCCCAACCATTCTCAAAAGGCATGGAAATCTGGAAATGTTGGTTCAATATTGGTGCTCAAAATATTTTGGAACACTATACTAACCTTGTGCTTTCATGCATGTTGCATTTCTTTATTAACCTTGGTTGGGGCAGGAAATGGCACAAATATTTTCTTTTATGTTTGATGTGCCCCAAGTGAAAATAATGGTTTTCACCTTGTGAAGGTTGCTAGACTTTTCTTGCTGTTATATATAGGAAAGAACTCTTTGTTGTGTAGGATGCAGGCCCGTGGCCAGAAACCTCCCCCCCTCCATTTCCTTCTCCAGATTCGCTTGATGTGATAACATTGCCCTCCACATTTCCTCATCCCTTATCAGTAGAAACTGAATGAGCTAGAAGAGGTATTATCAGATCATGATGCTGTCAAATCATGCAACTGTTTCCAGGGAGGTAGCTGGGTTAGTTTGTTGGTGCAAGAATCTTGCCGCATAGGAAGACTAACAAATAAATGTCTTAGGCTTTAATCCTCATGCACCAGGATAAAAATGGCTTACACCAAATATGTTAACAGGTTATTTTCTGACTTCAATGATGATTTCAGTATATGAAGGGTGAGCAGTAGTGATATATGAATCAAACCTTGTTTGCTCCACTTGTATTTCAGCAGGACAGGAGCTCTCATTTGAACCATCATCTAACATGTTCTCTTTGGCTGTTGACACACTGCAGAAATAATCCAGGTTGACACCGCTTTAATGTCCATGGCTCAATGCTATGGAATTCTGGGATTTGTATTTTTGTGAGATAGTTAGCCTTCTTTGCCAGACAGCTCTGGTGTCACAACAAACTATAAATCCAAGGATTCTATAGGATGGAGCATACGTTTTGTATTTCCTGAATTACTAGTTACAACCAGAACACTGTTGTTTTTGCTTCTTGGCACTGTACTTTGGTCTGACACATCTTATGTCACCAATATGTTTTGATTGGGACAAACTATTGATTGGGGTTTAGGTTTTTTTCCTCCCATCTATTTTTTGGGAAAGTCTTTTTAAACAAAAATAAATGTATTAACAAAATGACTCTATGTGGCAAATGGTTGAAACATGACAGATAATGCCATAAGACACCTATAGTATAGGTTTCATATGCATTCTGCTACAAAATGTAGTGCCGAGGGACAAAAGGTCCTGTCTTGATTTGTGAGGATTAAGTTGTCCCAAGACTTGTCACCCTTATCATATGTTTTGTTTTGCTATACGTCACAAGAGAAGAGCAGAAGATTAGAAGTTTGGATGCTCCCCCTCCTCCTTTGAACTCTATTCAGAATTTAAGCAGGAGTCTGTGCTGAGCAGATCACTGATTCCTCCTGTAGTGCAAGCACAGCAACTTGAATGTTGCTAAGCAGATGGGCCGCTGTATTTTTTAACTAGCTGGAGCGCTCTCAGCTCCTAGGTGGCTTTTCCCCCCTGAGATATAAATGATCGTTATTTAAATAATCCATGCTTCCTCTTGCCCTCTTCTAAAAAAAGCATAATGGACTTGGGGAAGCAATACAAAGGAAGGGAAGTGTCACAGTTCATAGTATTGTACCATACCTGGCTTCAATGAATACTTGTGAATAGATGACATTTCCATTTTCTAAACACTCAGAGAGGCAGCTCTTTTACTGAAGCAGACGGCATGATGTAACCAGAAGGCTCTTTTAGAAGTTATCCAGGCCCCGTGCTGGTTCACATATGCATGCCCATTACATAAGCCCCACATTTCTGCAAAGATCTGTGCCTATAGTGATTGGGGTGTGTGTATGTATCATCACTTATAGGGTTTTTCTGTTTTCTATCTTTATGTTACTTTGAACGCCATAATTTTCAATGGAGCCAGTTTGCACATTCAGCTGCCTGCCATAAATGAGATCAAGTTACGTGCACATGTGTACCAGGGCAAAGTGAAATGAGAAACTCAAGAGATTTGTACTTGCTATTTTTACATGGTATTGCAACACTGGAAAAACATATTATAAATGTCTAAAAGATGTGTAAATTACTTTTTGAAGCTCAGTTTGTTCTTCTTCCTCATTACAATTGTTTCATGCTAAACTAAACAGAAAAACAGGAAGCGCAGCTCATTTCCATTAGATAAAATCTGAGAGACCTCTGAGGCAGAACCAGTTTTCTCACACTATACATTTTTAAAAATTGCCTATCGTACTTATTTTAATAGGTGACAGTACTGTTGTGGGATGAAGAATTAATGTTAGGATGCCACCTGCATCCTGGTGGGGTATGGGAATCTCATGGAGGGTTTGCTAAGATGGCTGCTGGAACAATTTCCAGAGGAGTAGCCTGTCAGGATATTGGGACATGCAGTAGATTTATCCTGTACAGAGCTGAAATGTAAGAAACAGTCTGCAGTTTGCAGCACTGTGAGCTAGCAGCAGTTTGCAGAAGCTAGCTTGGTAAATGTATCAATGTTGATTAGCTCACAGCCCTAGAGCTGAGTTGAGCAGAGCTGTGCTGGGTTGGGCTATGGTAGTCCTGTTTTGGATCTCACTGTGTGAAGATGTTTTTCCTCTGAATGCTGTATATTACTGTAAATATTCTTTATTATGCCCAAGTAAAGAGTTGTTTTTAGACACAAAGCCTGTGCCTGTACCTTCATTCTTATGCCTGAAGGAACAATAGTCTGCTGTTTATCTTTGCTGCCTGGACCTATTTAGGTACTTAATGCACACTCTATATTACATAGCCATCTTTATATGCTGCCATAAAAACAACAAAGAATCCTGCAGCACCTTAAAAACCAATGAAGAGTAAATCTGTTATGCCTGATGGAGATATTGCAAGGTGGTGGCTGGAATCCTGTATGGGAGTTATATCTTCATAAGTAGACTTACATATGTGGGAATTAGAATTGGTCAGTTTCACACATCCATATCCAATAGAGGGCTGCTGTTAAATTACTACATAGTAACCAGCAAAGTGTCTGATGCTCATTGAGCACCAATGTACATCACACACTCTTGCTGGTATCCTGATACACATCTTTGCAATTCATTAACAAGGCTTCCTAGCCCCTCTGCTACTTAGCTAAGTATACATAAAGTTAAATTAAGTAAAAGGTGATATAGGCTTCCAGCAGGTGGCTGGAGCCTCCATAGCATAACGTTCCAGATCAGGGTGGAGGAACTTTTGGCCCTCAATATCAGTGGCTCTTAACCTTTTCTTTACCAGGGACCCCCTTTAAATATCTTTTGTTGCCGTAGACCTCCAAGACTTAACTCAAGATTTAAAACAAAACAAAACAACAACAATACAGTTACACCATCCATTAAACCTTCCCCCAGAGGCACTGGATGGGAAGGGAAGACTTTTCTCCTGCTTCTTCTTGCAAGTTTGTGGCTGGAGTGGATTGAATGGCAATGTGCAGGCCAAGCCAGCCAGCCAGCCTTCCTCTTGGCCCCTGTCACATGGCTGCTCCACTATCGGGAGGAGCTGGGCTGAGCAGCCTTAAAGCCTTGTGAGGACATTGTGGCCCCCTGAGGGTCCATGGACCACAGATTAAGAATGACTGCTCTAGGGATTTTGGACTACAGTTCTGATAATCCTGTACCATGCTGCTGGGACTTCTGGGATTTGCAACCTATAACATCTAATGTGGTTGGTTATTTTTCCTCCTTTTGTGTTTTTATTTTCCTGTTTTTGTTATACTGGAAAGCTATGGTATGTAGCTGAGATCCCTTTTGAAAATAAAGTTAAAAATGATGATAAAAAAGTAGTATGAAACCAATATAACTGTAGTATAGATACACCTATAAAAACATTTCATGCTCCAATTAAAAGTCCAGTACTAAACTATCAGTGCTTTTCACAAATATTGGAAATATCCACAATATGATCAAGCAGCATGGTGGCTGTTACCTAAGGCTACTGTGGTAAATAGGAATACATTTTAATGATGAAAGATACTTAGATGTTATTGATGCACCACTGAATTAGGAATGGTATTCTAATTTGTTTGGCATGTACACTCTGTTTCTAAACTTGTCAATAATGACAGATAAAAACAATTCAATGCTTCATCAAGGATTATGTAGCCAATTCAGGGCTAAATGCAAAGTTCAAAACATGATAGTTTTCAGAAAAATAGCTTTGTGAAAGAACTGCTCCTCTAAAAGAAAAGAAAATGATCAAAAGTGAAACTAGCCAAAACTTATAACATCACATTTGGCTTCCAAGAACATTTTGCAACTTCCACCAGTGGAAAATAGCCAGCATGGAAATGGGCAACTCAGGAAAGCTCAGAGAGGGCTGAGAAACATTACCATCTTTTAAAGTTATGATTGTGTTAGAAGGGTTTGTGGTGGGTGGGGATGAGCGATTGTTGCTTCATAAATTTTATCACAGTGTGCTGCTTTGGAAACTGTGAAGCTGAAAAGTAATACATAAATGTCATAGATGCACAGAAGTGGCTGTTTAAGGTATGCTATGGGAGATTTAAATGAGGTGTCTTGTAGCTAGCTGCTTCGGAAACTGCATGGTACCTTTCTAGCTATGACCTTCACCTCAAAATACTTCTCCAGTGCCAGATTCTAAATCCTTGTGGTGCTGTGATGGTGTAGTTATATGTATGAAGAGCTGTATGTGTAGAATAAATATAAGACTTTATAACTGCATGACTACACACACACAATATGTAAATTGATTTGAATGTGATTCAGAAGCCCATGCATGGTGAGGACAAAGAAATGTGTGGTCCAAAAGTCTCCAATATGAGTTAAATCCTATTACCTTTGTATGTGTGTGTGTAAATTGTGTGTGAGAATCTAAATCCAGATCTTGTAAAAACTTTGGTGATTTGCTGGAATCCATCATGGGAACTTTCTCAACCATCAGCTAAACATGACATACCCTCCCCTAAAAAGAGAGGGGAGGGGAAAATAATGTTGTACATTAAATTGCAGGACTTGCAGTATGAAAGACAGAGACCAACATATATCTCCCTGTGTAACAAGTTTCTTTACTATATATCCAAGAGTTACTTATTTTTTGTTGACATTTTATGCATAGGCAGGGGGGGCACACCAGGCTGTGGCAGCAGACTGATGGCAACAGTGAGGCACAGCCACCATAGTCCTCTGGGACACCGAGCACTCAGGAATATTTTCCCCATTCCTGTCCTTAGTGTCCCAGACTGTCAGGACATTGGGACATGCAGTAGATTTATTCTGTAAAGTGCTGAGATGTAGCAAACAGTCTGCAGAGAGCTGCAGAGTGAGCTAGCAGCAGTTTTCAGAAGCTAGCTGGGTAAATGTATCAATATTGATTAGCTCACAGCCCTGGAGCTGAGCTGAGCAGAGCTGAGCTGGACTGAGAGCTAAGCCGTCCTGTTTTGGATCTCACTGTGTGAAGCTGTTTTGTTTAGGATCTCACAGTGGGAAGATTTTTTTCTTCTTCTGAATGCTGTATATATCTGTAAATATACTTCATTATGCCCAAGTAAAGAGAAGTTTATTTTAGACACAAGCCTGTGTCTGTGCCTTTATTCTTATGCCTCAAGGAACAACACTCTGTTTTTTATTTTTGCTGCCTGGACCTGTTTAGGAACCCAGTGCACATTATCACCTGACACAGACTCCTACGGTGCTTGTCCCTCACTCCTGCTATCAGTCCACTGCCACACTGCTTCAAGTTCCAGAATAGGTGTGACTGAATTAACTAGTGTATAGTTCAGATATGTATCCCAGGGACAACAAACACTATGTATATGAGACGTTGCTAAAGTGCAGGCTGTCAGATATTGGTGGACTGCAGCTCCCACACTTCCTTAGCATTGACTATATTGGCTAGAGATGATAGGAGCTGCAGCCTGGCAACATCTGGAGGGCTAGAACTTGACCACCCCTCATCTAAATTGTGGATGGAGAAGGTTGAAAAATTGGGGGGAAAGCACCAAGGTTTTTAACAGAAACTAACCACTGGAGAGGTTACAATGGTCTGAGGAGTAAAGAGGTTACTTAAGCAAGTAGCCGAAAGCTGGAAACCAGGAACAAGAAAACTGGAAGTGAAAACTGGAAGATGAAGATGGAAGATGGCAGAAAGATAGGAAGGGAAAGGGAAAAACTTGCAGGTAGTTAAGAGTATGGAACTGGAAAAGAGTGAATAGTAAAACAAATGGCTGGAGGAGCAGACCTGCAGATTACTGCTCAGGCACAGAGAGGCCAGCAGAAGAAAAGAGAGGAAGATAAGGCCCAGTGGGAAGAGTGGGTATGGGAAGGACAAGAGAAGAGCAGAAACATTGGAGGAAAGTGTAAAGTGTAAAAGGTTCTTGCTCATAGAGGGATGGTAGGTGGACAAACAGTGCGTGTGGATTTGTGGATGGATGGGTGTACAGATGAGTATGCCACACTATAGAATAAAGGTGGGCAACTACGAAAGAGGGGATTTGGTTGTCCCTAGTATTTAAAGGACTGTACCTCAGTACCACATTTCAAATGAGTTGATCTTCCCATCAGCTTTCTTAACTGTCTAGTTTTCATGGCATCCCACATTTCCTTTACTTGCCCCCAAAATCAATGGACAGTGTCATTTTTAGAGCAGAGACTCACAACAAGTGGACACTGCAACTGAACCTAACCTGGGTAGGATGGAATGGCTCAGTGGGACCATTTTTACTTACCCTTTATTGAATAGTGAGATGTCAAAAGAATAGTCTACAAAATGGAAAGCAAAGTAGAAGGCACAGAAGCTTCAGTCAACAAGATACTTGATTTGCCAGACAATAAAAAGTGTTCCACACTGGCAGGATTAAATCAAACTTTATGGATATCTGACAGTGACAAAGTGTTAGGCCTTTCAGCAGAGAAATCTGTTTGGGAGGGGCGGGGTGGGGGTCAGTTTTAATCAGAGAAATAGTGGAGCTGAAAACAAAAGTCCACCGTTACAGCACAGGCAATTAAATGACAATCTGTGAAATGTAAGAAAGACTTGCAGATAGACAATAATAAATGGAAACACATTCCTACAAAACATCTCTATGTTCTCATTATATTTTGTACATCCCTTTGTTTCTTTATAGCAATGCTGTACAGAGCCAAAGGGAAAATGTGTCAGAATATGATTGGCACCTGGACCTTGGGAAATCCAGAAACCCGGTAAAAACGGCTACAGCAATTAAATCACCTGTAAGGCTGGTGTGTTGGCAAGCAGCTTCATAAATAAGCAGTGGCTTCTTATGAGGCTCAAGAGCTGCAAATAAATGCATTTGGATTTGGAGAAGCTCAATGCAGCTTGAACTTGGAGACTCCTTTAAAGACTTTTAAGAGAGACCTGAAGGCTGAATGTTTGTTTTAGGGGGCCTTAATATTTTCCTGTATTGCCTGTCAGTGTATTTTTTCCCTCTTCACCTGGGAGAAGAAAAACCCCTTCTAAATATCAGAGCTTGGAAAAGTTACTTTTTGGGACTACAGCTCCCAGAATCCCTGGAGGGGGGAGTTCTTGTAGTTAAACAACTTTTCCAAGTTTTGGCAATCCTTTTAAGAAACATATAATTGACATTAGAAGCAGCATGTCAAGAATGTATGGACTGGTTCTGAAAATGAAGGACAATTTTCAAAAACTGGTTCATTTGTAATGTATTGCTTTAGTCCATAAGGGATCCTCTTTTCATTTCCTGTCAATTATTATAAACATCACTAACATTAAATAAAATGTTTAACCGTAATAAAAAAATATGTTCAAGTTACTGACAAGATAATCTGATCTTTCTTTCTATTGTTCTTGGCAAAACTCACCCTTAGAAAATTTTGGTATTTTTATTTATCTATTTATTTTAGAGGGGGGAAATTCATAGTTCTTCCTTCTGCAGTTTAAACTTTTAGAATTAATCAGAAATTTCACAACAGTAAAAATAATATGACTCAGCACATAAAATAAAATATAAAACATTAAATAAAACCCAGGAAACACATCTTGAGATGATTACAAATAATTCTTCCCAAAAGATCACATTCTGTAGAAAGAACAGATAATGAGGACAGTCTTGAGTATAATTTATTTTTAATAACAGATAGTCTGAAAAATGCTTCCCCCCCCCCTTCACAATTTTAAATAGACAATGAGATAAGAGTGGAAAGCTATAGTAAAACTTGGAACACCTTCTGGAAAAGAAGTGGTGGCTCATGGGCTGTGGGGGACATCTCCCCCGCCCCCACTGAAGAGAGACGGTGCCCCACTTGCTTGATCTGCAAGTTGCCGTGAAATGCCTCCAAAGCAGGCTCAGCCTTACCAGAAGCAAGGGATGCCACAGTAGATTCCCTGGGGCAGTCTAAATGGTGAAAATACTCCTCATAGAAGAGTGATGGGCAACCTTTTGAGCTTGGTGTGTCAAATTTGGCCAAAAAACTGAGCATAACTCAGGTGGTGTGTCACTTTCAGGAAAAAACATTATTTTGCGATATTTATTGTTTAAATAACATAAATATATACAGTTGCCCCTCCACATTCGCAGCTTTCACTCTTGTGGTTTTAATTATTCGTGGTTTGCTCAGCAAGCACCCCATTTAAACCAGCTCCTCTCCCTCCCACTCAAGGGAGAGGAGCTGATTTAAATGGAGTGTTTGCTGAGCAAGCCAGGTGCTCAACTCCCCACTCTCCTGGGGCTTGGCTCCATTTGTGGGGGGGGGAGCCAAGCCCCAGGAGAGCGGGGAGTTGGTGGGAAAGGTGATTTTTAGTCTGCCCGCCCTTCCCAAAGCTGCTATTGAGCTTTTTAAGCTTTGTTGCAGCATTGGGAGGGTGGGGGTGCCTGAAAAGCCTCTACGTCATGCTCCCTCCACCCCTCCCAACCTTCCCAAAGAGGCTATATGGGGCTCTCAATTCGCAAAGCCTCTTCGGAAAGACCAGGGAGAAGCGGGCCAGACTCCCTCCCACCCTCCCGTCGCCTTCTCCAGCCTTCCTGAGGTGGCTCCAGGGTTTCAAAGTCCTAGAGCCCCGTCGGGAAGGCCGTGGAGAGGCCAGGCAGACTCCCTCCCACCTCCTTCTCCGGCCTTCCTGGGGTGGCTCCGGGGTTTCAAAGCCTTGGAGCCCCCTCGGGAAGGCCAGGGAGAGGCTTGGAAGAGTCCCTCCCTCTCTCCCGTTGCCTCTCCCGGCCTCCCCAAGGTGGCTCCGGGGCTTCAAAGCTCTGGAGTCCCCTCGGGAAGGCTGGGTAGAGGCCGTGCAGACTCCCACCCGTCCACCCACTGCCTTAGCCGGGCTTTCCGAGGCGGCTCCGGGGAAGCACAGCAGGCCTCGGGGGGGGGTGACCAGGTGGGGGGGAAGCTCCACCCCTCTGCCTCCCTAAAGGGGAGATGGGGGCTTCGTAGCCCCACTTGCCACTTTCCTCCATCCTCCTACCCTCCCTAAAGTGGCGACCGATCGCCACTTTAGGAAGGGTGGTGAGGTTGCGGGCGGGGGGGAGAGAAGGCTTATGGCCGCGTGTCAGCCCAAATGGCTATGCATGTCAGTGCTGACGTGTGTCATAGGTTCGCCATCACTGTCATAGAATTTGCTTAGAATGCAACCTGTCTTAATGAGATCCCGCATAATTCTACCGTATTTGGAAGGAGGGGGGTCAAATCCACCCAAAACTCCTCAGGGGAAAGCCTCTGGGTTTTTCCCTGAAGTTTAAAAAAAAAACACTGTAGAGAATGTGCATTGCTGACCATTAGGACAGGTGATCACATTTATGTGCATAGTACCAGAAAAGTGGAAATATAAAGCTGATTGGCTGGATGGGAACAGGCACCCTGGAACAGCCATCTTGGATTTCCGCCTTAGCAATCGTGTGCTGAGGTGACAAAACAGACTTTTTCTTTTATTTTTTATGTTAATTTAGGTGGAATATTGCACTATCACACTTCTGCACCTTAGATATGCCTTTTAAAAAAACATGTTCAGTGGTAGCAACTTGCGAAAATATAAATGCAAGTCACGGCCGCCATCTTGAATCTAGGCATGCCCATTGGGACAACAAAAGCAGATAGCTTTGCATGTGTGCGATTTTTCCAAACCACCATTAAGACAGGTCGATCCTGCTTTGAATTTGCGTGAGTACGCATCAATCCACATTTCCCCCCCTCATATAGATGAGCCCTCTGTCTATTTCTCCACTACAGAACTGGGATAAAATATCATCTCAAGATATGATGTGCACTGTTTTTGAATATAGTTGACAGGTGGTGTGCATCAGAGCTTGAAAAGCCATTTTAAAAAGTAACCATAGTTACTAACTATAATTAACTATAATGATAGCTGATTGCAGTTACCAAGCCCTCAAAATATGTAATTAATCTCATAGTTTATAAAAAGTAGTTCTTTACTTTCCAGTTTCACAACAGTAATCTTGTTTTAGTTCTCCCAATAATCTGAATGTTTTTCTATATAGAAACTCAAGAAGGAGAGGAGAGAGAGGAGGATGGTGAATCTGAAAGAGAGGAAGAGGAAGAAGAGGAAGAAGAAGTAGAGGAAGGAGAGAGTAAGGAAGAAAGGGAAAGAGAGTCTGAGGGGGAGACAGAGACCAAAGCTAAGAACCGGGCAGAACAAGAGGAAGAAAAGGAGGGATAGAAAAAGAAGGGAAGATCTAATAGTAGGAGTTAAAATGATAAGGAAAATCTTGACATGGAATATACGAGGTATGAATACTCCGCAAAAAAGAAAAAAAATCTTTCATTATTTGGAAAAACAGAAGTTAGATATTACATGCTTACAGGAGACGCATATTAAAAATAAAGATCTTAAATTCCTGAAAAATCCAAAATTAGGTGATCTTTTTGCTGCAACAACTGAGAAGAAAAAAAATGGGGTGATAATATACATAAACAGAAAATTTGAAGCAAAAGAAGTACTTAAAGACCCTGAAGGTAGATTTATAGGGATAGAAATATGTTGGGAGAACACTAGGATATTAGTGATTGGGTTATATGCAGCCCTAGACAATAAAGCTAAATTCTACTCAAAATTATGGAAAGAAATTTTAGAACTGGAATTTGATGAACTAATCATGATGGGGGACTGGAATGGAGTTCTAGACCCATCCTTGGATAGATCAAACAAAAAGAAAGGAAAGGAGAATAGGGGGAAGCTCCCAAGAGAATGTTTTGAGATGATGGAAAACTTAGCGCTAGTAGATATCTGGAGGGAGACATACGGGAAAAAAATAGAATATACATGCTTTTCGGACAGACACCAATCTTGGTCAAGAATTGACATGATCTGGATGTCCAAAAGCGTCAGCAAAAAAATACAAAAGATAGAAATAAAAAATAGACTATTCTCGGATCACTGCCCAATACTGCTATCCCTGAAAACGAATAAGAAAGAACTCTCATGGAGATTAAAAGATTATCTATTAAAGAATGAGGAAACAGTGAAAAAAGCAAAAGAGACATTAAGATACTTTTTTGAGGAAAACATGGAAAGAGGTACACCAATAGACATAGTCTGGGATGCCAGCAAGGCAGTGATCCGAGGTTTTTTCATCCAGAAAGAAATAGAGCAGAAAAGGAAAAGAAGAGAAAGATTGAAACAACTAGAAGAGAATATAGCGACAAAAGAACAAGAATTGAAGAATAACCCTAAAAGGGTGGAATTAAACAATGAGATTAAGATTCTGCAGAATCAAATAAATCTGGAAATGACAAATGAGATAGAAAGAAAATTAAGATACACAAAACAGAAATATTTTGAAAACGCAAACAAACCAGGGAAATGGCTGTCCTTTGTGACAAGAAAAGAGAGAGAGAAAAAAATAATTGCTGAAATAAGAGTAGGCGGAGAATCATATAGACAACAAAAGGAAATTAAAAAACTGTTCTATAATTACTTCTCTGGATTATATAAAGAGCAAAAACAAACAGAAGGAAAAAGGGAAAAGATTAAGGAATATCTAAGGAAAGAGGAAATACCACAAATAACAGAAGAACAAAGAAAGGAGTTAAATAAAAAAATCTCAATGGAAGAAATCCAGACAGCTATAAGAAAATTAAAATTAGGGAAAGCGGCGGGACCAGATGGTCTTACAGCCCTATATTACAAAACATTGGCTGAAGAGTTGATAAAGCCTTTACATCAGATAATAAATAACGTCCAAGAAGGGAAAACACCAAAAACATGGGGAGAAGCGAATATAAGTTTGATCCCGAAAGAAGCAAAAGACCCTAAAGAAATAAAAAATTATAGACCAATCTCCTTGTTAAATTTGGACTATAAGATCTTCACATTCATAATAGCAGAAAGGTTAAAAGAAATATTGAAAAATTGGATACATGAAGACCAAAGCGGTTTTCTACCAAACAGATATCTAAGAAATAATATAAGAACGGTGATCAATATTCTGGAATATTTTGAAAAACAAAACCATAAGAAACTAAGTTTGATTTTTATTGACGCTGAGAAAGCGTTCGATAATCTAAATTGGGGATTTATGTTTGAAGTACTGGAAGAGATGAGACTAGGGGAGAACTTTATTAATTGGATAAAATCAATATATAAAGATCAAACGGCAAAATTAATTGTTAACGGGGAAAAATCACCAATATGTAACATCTCGAAAGGAACAAGACAAGGATGCCCGCTCTCCCCATTGTTGTTTATTATGGTTTTGGAAATCCTGAATAGGAAAATAAGAATGGATGAAGAAATAAAAGGACTTAAGGTCCAGAATTATAAATATAAATTGAAAGCATATGCAGATGACTTAGTTATCTGTTTGGAGAACCCGATGGAAAGCATAAAGAAATTATTATTAATTTTGGAAGAATTTGGAGACCTGGCGGGATTTAAAATTAATATGGAAAAAACAGTAATGATAACAAAAAATATGACAACAAAGGAAGAAAAAGAACTAAAGGAAATGTCCAAATTTAACATAGAGAAAAAGGTAAGATATCTAGGAATAACACTAACAAAAACAAATACAGAACTATTCAAAAACAACTATATTAAAGGATGGAATGACATAAAAAAAGAGCTGCGACACTGGGAAAAATTAAAACTATCATTACTGGGAAGGATATCCTTAATAAAGATGAACATACTACCTAAAATGATGTTCTGGTTTCAGAACATACCGATTATAGTGAATGACACTCCATTTAAAGAATGGAATAAAGAATTATCAAGATTCGTTTGGCAAGGCAAGAAGCCTAGGGTCAGGTGGAAAATACTACATGAAAGGAGAGAAAGAGGAGGACTCCAACTCCCAAATTTGAAATTATACTACTATGCGTGCTGCCTGTCGTGGATAGAAAAGTGGATAAATTTAGAAGACAAAAAATTGCTGTCATTAGAAGGCTTTAACAATAGATTCGGGTGGCACGCATATCTAGTATACAATAAGGTAGAAGTGCATAAGACGTTTAAACACCACTTTATAAGAAGAGCTTTACTAAGTGTATGGCAGAAATGCAGGAGTAAAATCTCAAGGAAGATACCGTTATGGACATCGACACACGAGGCTTTTCACAAAAAAGAAAACTTAAACAAGGATAAGTGGTTGACTTATGAAGAGATCCTAAAAGTGAAGGGAGACCAGTGGAGTATAAAAACAAGGGAAGAATTGGAAGAAGAGCAGCTGCAATGCCACTGGTTCCTATACAGACAAATAAGGGAGAAATTTACACAGGATATGAAACTGACCGGGATTGAGAGGAAACATACAGAATTGGATCAAATATTGAGAACTGAGAAAGAAAAAATAATCTCTAAATTATACAGACTACTGCTAACAATTGATATGGAAGAAGAGACAGTGAAACATAACATGATTAAATGGGCACAAAATATGGGTTTCTCCCCAACGTTAGAACAATGGGAAAAGTCCTGGGACAAAAATTTAAAATTTACCAAAAGCCAAAACCTAAAAGAAAATTACTATAAGATGTTCTATAGGTGGCATCTAACACCATATAAGATAGCTAAAATGTATAAAACAAGTAATGACAGGTGTTGGAAATGTGGGGTGGAAAGAGGTACTTTTTACCATATTTGGTGGCAATGCCCTAAAGCAAGGAAATTTTGGAAAAAAATTCATACAGTAATAGTGAAAATATTAGGAGCAGAGATGCCAATAAGACCAGAATTCTATTTATTAAACATGTTAGATATACTAGACATACAAATAAGGAAAAAATACTGGCGAATATTGTTGTATATAACAACTACAGCTAGGATGGTATATGCTAAGTATTGGAAAAATCCGGAAACACCAGGGATAGAGGAGTGGTTGGTCAAATTACATGAAACAGCTGTAATGGACAAACTAACAATGCTACTGAATGATAAAAATGAAAAGGATTTCAAAAATGAATGGAATTGTCTAATTCCAATATGGGAAGAAAAATGGGGAACAGGAGCAACATTAAGCTTTAGATGAACGATATGAGAAATAGAGGAACACAGAAATAGGAAACCTCAGTCAACTAAGGAATAGTAAGGTAACAAATTGATGTAGTAGAATTAAGGGGAAAAAAAGGTAATAGAAAAGAGAGAGAAAAAAAAAAAAGATCTAAATGTGAAGTAGATATAGATAAAATCATATGATGTATTAAAGAGGTCGGATTCAAGTGGTAAAGAAAACGATACACCAGAAGGAGAGATAATAGTAAGAGGAAGCAAGACAGAGAGGAGAGGGAAAAAGAACTACAAAAGAACCGAGAAGAAACAGAGGAAACTGGTAAAAAAAAAAAAAGGGGGAAAGACAAATCTCTGTATATATATAGATTTCTGTATATTTCTGTATATTTCTGTATATTTCTGTATACTTATATATCCCTTGGTTTCTCGGTTGGAGGAAAATAGAATGTATGAAAGATAAACTGAAGAATATATGTACGCAGATCGGAGATATTTTAATATGTTTTAAAATATCAATAAAAATATTGTAAAAAAAAAAAAATAATCTGAATGTTTTTCATCTGCAGTGTGAAGGATAGCAGGAGGCCAGGATTGACCCATGTGACACCATTTATCAAGGCCTCCCCCTGTTACTGTAGAAGCAAGTAAGACATTTACAGCTGCACTGCAAAAGAAAATAACAAGAATAACTATTCCCTCTTACGTTACAATAATAATCTAACTGCAATTACATCTTGTTATTTTAAAGTAGTTACTGTACTCCTAAGCTTGTTTTAATGTTGGTGGACACTAGTGGAACTAGTGGGAAACAGAATTACTACTACAGAAGGCAGACTCAGTAGCCCAGTTTTTCCACCTTCTAAGCAGGGTCCCCACCTTTCATTTTATTATTGATACATGGGCAGCTTCTTGGCATTTCTCCAAACCCCAGTCCAGTGTACCCAGCAGTCAGAATTACTGATGTGTACTTACTAACTCACTTTTATAGCAAAGATACATCATTCACCTTGAGCACAGCTAGCTCAGCTCACTCAATAGCTTCAAAGCAGGAGAAAGAAGTTCATGACACAAGCTTATCTCTGCTTTATATTAAGCAATCCTTTTTACTTTTGTAATGCCCATAGGAAGTTTGTCTCCAAGACTGGAAACAGCTGGGTTTCGTTGGGTGTTTGTGTGTTTGCTGATTCAGGTTTTAGTTCTCCATTAGTTATAGCAAAGTGAAATTATCAAAATGGCAGGCAAAAGGGAAAGGGAGCGAGAAATCATTTGAAAACTAGTGTTGTGAAACACTATGTTTGTGAGCGCTGATAAGTTAATGCAAGTCTGCATGATTTCAGGCTCTATTGCAGACACACAGTTCTGACACATTGTTTGACTGATGTGTATCCGAGATTAGAAAGATCCATTGTATTCCAATATTTGCTTGTTTTCATAATTAAGCATTATTTACCTTCAATGATAGTTATAATGGCCTTCCTCAGCCTCTGGACTTTAATTCCTAGCACTCCTGATTATTGGCTATACTGGCAGGGGTAGATGAGAGTTGAAGTCCAAAACACCGAGAGGGCACCAGGATGTGGAAGGCAATACTATATTTTATCTAGCGCTTTTAAAAAAATCATCTTTTTAGACCATGCTTTTTGGAGCAGTGGCCATGTTGGCTGTAGGATTTTGGGAACTGTCATCCAAAAAAGGTATTTTTCCAAGCTTTGAGTTAGCTAGATACTTAAAACTAAAAATGAATGGCATTATTTATTATTCTTGGAAATCCATGTCACATTTCCTTCAGTGTAATAATAATAAAAAAGAAACCTATAACATGTGTATTTATTTACAATAAATATAGCATAGCAATCCTTTTTCTATTTATGTCACCATGGCCTGTCTTGCCTAAGCGACACATTCTAGTGCTGTTTGAACACCTGAAATTTTCCAGCTAACTCTGTAGTAAACCTGATGGAACCCAGAGAGACATATTTCCAAATATGCATAGGAACAGGTCACTGCATACTTGCTATTTCCTATTTCTGAAGCCCTACCTTCTTTTGTTGTAGAAGTAAATATTTCTCCACAGGGTCATGCCAGAGATGAGAGGAGGAAATTGCCTTTAGCAAAATTGCAAAAGGGAGATAGCAACACAGTGAAATAGATTTCAGTGATTGTGGGGAGTGCTGGGGAATGGTCTTGTAACTACTTTCCTCCCAAGGATTATTAGGCAACAGATGCAGCAAGTGGTGTTTTGCACCAGAAAAAGGGAACCCCGTCAGTGCAATGTTTTGTGGCTTTAGTCTGATGAACTGCAATAACTGATCACTGATGACTCCTATCATCAAGCAGCACTTGGCTGATTGCAGGATCTCCTTCATCCCAAGCGCAGATAGTGCTGTTAGATTTGAACACTACAGTCCATGGGGTATGTGAAGCCTCAGACTGGCTATATGGACTCTCTCTTAAGAAAACAAATGATGTCTGATTAGGGTCTATACTCTATAGCCTTACTTCAAGTGTTTTCCTAAGCATGATTAGGTCACCAACGAGGAGGGGAGTATGCTACCTCTGCCTCCTGTCCTTGTCACGTTGTTCACATGAAAAGTGACCAGTCTGAAGAGCAGAGACTCCCCTACCTGTGAAAACTCCATACAATCCAGAACCCAGCCTTTCCTATGTTTTATTCCAAACCTGAAAGAAACTATCCAAGGTGAGGAGGCCCTCTCTGCAGGATAGGGTTCATCACTTTGGATAATTACTTTAAATCCTGGAATAAAACCCAGAACAGATTTAGTCCATCACAGGCATGGGACCTATTGGCCATGACTGGTTCCTGTGTACTAGCAAATGCATGACAAAACCAAAGTCTGGCTTGGATTGGCAAGACTGCTTCCCTCACTTCTCCCTTGGTTACAGATACCTTGTTTGATTCCACTGTATTTTGAAAGGGAGAAAACTAAATCAGAAGCACATTCAAATGCAAAGAAAGTTTTCCAGCCAGCCATTCTGGAGTATGAACAAGGCATTGTTTGCCTTGAGATTTCTATAGTCTTGCTTCATGAAGGGGAAGGAAGAAAAAGAAAGAGGAACTCCCTTCATGTCAATGCTCTAGCTGCCCTTTTTGCAACATTTTTTTTTTTAATTCCAGCAGGCTTTGGGGAAGTGACTGTTTTGCAAGAACCTTTATTTTTAAATAGATATGTTTTCAATGGTTTTAATGATGGTTTAAGATCATTGGGGGAGGGCTTTCTCTCAGTCCTACCACAGGCATGTTGGTGAGGACATGGAAGGGAGCATTCTTGTTGGCTGCTCCCAGACTGTGGAATTCCCTCCCAAAGAAAGCCAGGTCATTTCCTTCTCTACTTTCCTCTTGCCACCAGGCAAAGACTTTTTGATTTACCCAGGCCTTTGACTGTTAACTAGCTATAGCAGAAGGTCTTTTAATTGATGTGTTGTATTTTTATCATTATTATTATATGTCTTACCTGCGTTTTTAACAGTTTTTAAGTTAATGTTTTAATATGATCAGGGTTTTTTTTTTAAAAGCTTTTTTATTATCTGCTGTTTTACCTTATACTGTGATCTGCCTTGGGTCCCATATTGGGAAGAAAGGTGGGATTAAATTTTTTAAAAATAAAAAAAGAAGAAAAGAAGTTTAGTTCTATAGACAGTATAAATGCCAGGTTTAAGCACCACTTTTGTATGTTTTTATCTGCCTTTCTTTTTACCCATATTTTCTTTTATCTTATAAGCTGCCTTTAGATCCAGCTCTGGGAGAAAAAATGGAGTGTCTAAGTGGGTGGCAAAATCCACCTAGTAACTCCAGCAGATGCTGCCATTCCCCATAGGCCTCACATCCTGTAGACTCAGGAAAAAGCAAACTGCCTTTCTTAGCTTGTTTCTTCTTCCTCATTGATATGCCATATTGACCATAGTCTGATGTTGTTTGGACACACATGTCTGTGAAATGTTGGAGGGAATGGTATTGCAGGAAACAACACACATGTCAACAGTTTTGCACTGAAACAGAATTCTGGTGCCAGCTAGGAATGGGAGTACGAGATGGGTGACTGTACTATAAAGCCACCTCACACACACAAATTAAACTTCCACCCATCTCCTCCTCCTCCTCCAGTGCTGTTCATCCTGGGATTTGTCTGCTGACCTGGGTGTTGTCTAGATGGTGAAAAAAATCCTCAAGGAATACAAGGGGAATACCTTTTGTCTAGATGAGCTCTTGCCGGGATTCCCCAGATCCAGAAGGAAGGGCCCGAAAACTCCAAGTACTTTGCAATAACAACTTTCACTGTTTCTTGCAATCTTTTTTTAAAAAATAAAACACGTGAGAATGTCTATTACAGCCCATTTGAACAACCAATTTGATTTGGGGCACATCCCGGAAGTCAAAGCGTGATTGGTTGGATGTGCATTGGGGCCAAAGTGGCCAAAGCCACCATTGTTGTCTTTCACAGAAGTGATTGTGCACTATTTTCAAGTGGCAGAGCAAAAAACAATACAGTTTTAAAAGCATAAGATTGCTCTTCCATGTCTCTCATTTAACAAGGAAAAAAGGGGGGCATGGAGGGAGCTTTGGGGGAATAGTAATGCAGGTAACTCATTTGTGGCCACTATCTTTTCTCATGGGCACGCTCTGTGTGAACTTCAAACTCATAGCTCCCCATGCCAGTGATCTTGCAAATGGATAATGGGGACAAATGAACACTCCTGCGATAGTGAGTTAATGCACTATTTTCCACAATTAATTCTCCTGTCTAGCTGAGCCCCTGGAGAAGCACAGCAATTTCCCTGAGACTTCAGCTAGCATGCTGAAACTGCTGTTATTGCTCCTGTGTTGTGCAAGTTCTTTGGGGCAGGAATCTATCCTCTTTCCTTATACTCTCCTATCTCTACAGAGCTATACTGTTGTTACTAACCATAAATGGTACCTGGCAGTAGAAACATCCATGTAGTGTAGATGCTAATACGGTATGTGTGATGCAGTCCATTGCTTTCTCTCAATCAGTCTCATCCAACCCTATGGGCACCATTTGTGGGTACACATCTGTGAAGATGCTAACAAAAGCATGCACACCACTGCTGTGCATGAGGGTTTTAGTCTTTGTCTCCATGCTCAAGATTACAAAGTTACTTTCTAGGAGTAGCACTGCCTGTTTTCATGAAAGAAGAATGTAGATGTAACCAGACAAATTCATTAATGCTTCATTATGAGATGGCTACATCAGTGGTGTACAAAGGTTGGCTCATCCTTATGAAAGCAAAGGGCAAATGGAAATTATCTCCTTTTCCCAGGAGTAAAAAGGATGGAGAGGTTTTTCTACCGTGCCTCCTGCTATCAGTGTTTACCTTCTGTTTCACCTCCTGTCACCCAGAGACAGCTCTCACATTTGAAATGTTCAGCAGCTGTGAGAGTGGCTGTCTGGGGAAGGAGAAATGGGAGGGCTTAATAAATAAAGTTATAAAAAGTAAAGTTCCCAAAGCACACATTATTGTTCTACTGCATCAGAAAAGGAGGGGTGCAACTAGAAAAGTGAAACTTAAATAGTTGTGGATAGAATGCAATACTTTAAATAGGAACTACTTGCTTTTGCTTTAGATCTATTTTTAATGTGGAACATTTAAAAAAATAAAAAATTAAAACATACTATTTGGCTTTCAGATTGAAAATAGCTGTTTTGATAGGGGTAATCATTATGCAAAACTTGACCTTTAAAACCATCATGTTCAGTCCCATTGTTTCCCTTCCTTGCTTTGGGCCTCATCACACCACTCCTTTATGCTGCATTATTTTGTTTTAAAGCTGCTCCAGCTATTCTTGTGTTGATAGCTGATTGTTGACACTCTGGTGCCAGTTAGACGCTTATAAATGTCATGGGGTGTATTGGGTCTTCTTGATCCCGTATTCGTCCTGTGCTGTTTAAATGATGTTTGTCCCTTTTAAGGAAATTCCAGAAGATCCCGGGATTCATATTTACATGGCATCAAGTCCCGTATTTTTTCTCCTACCCCACAATTTTATATCCCATGTTTTTACTGTTTACACATGCTTAGCATACCGGGATTTTTATTTATTTATTTATTTATTTATTTGCTGTCAATCAAGGATGCAATTACTCGTTTTTTCACATTTCGAACTACGTGTTTCTGGTGGAGCTTCCCGCCACAGGCACAGCAATTGGCTACCTTTTGGACAAAGAAGGACATCATCATAGGGTTTTTTAATACTTTGACTCCCCATTACGCCATATCTGGAAACATGGAGATGGCCACTGCAACGGTTTTGGCTTCCGCTGCCCGCTTGAGGAGATCTCTTACCGCTTTGAAAAGATGGCTTCGCATCAGACACAGAAGAAGGATGATGCTTCTTTTTCAAATCTGTTTTCATTCAGAATTGATTTCCTCAACTGACTTTCATCCTGAGTGTATGCACTTCACAGCCATCGAGTCCCCCGAGGTACAGATGCATCTTCGCCAATATCCCTGGCTGCGGCGGTGGTGGGTGTACCAAACAATGGAGGAATGGTGGGAGAAATTTGTAATGAATATCTGGTCTGACGAGAGATGGATACTCTACTTCAGGATGCCGCGGTATCTTTTCATGTGTCTTGTGGAAATCCTCCATCCAGAGATTGCAAAGTCACATACCAACATGAGGAAAGCCATTCCTGTGAAGAAGAGGTTCGCAATAGCCGTTTTCCTTCTTGCCCACCAGTGCTCCTACGGGGCTGTATCTCAGCTATTTGGTGTCAGAAGAGCCACAGTGTATAAGATTTTTGTGGAGGTTGTCCTCACGATGGAAAAGTTACTTCTGAAGTGGACAGTTTTCCTGGGGGACCATAGAAAGGTAATTTTTTTTACAATTTTTTTGTGTGAAAATATGTGTGCTGGCATCTGTTAATCAATGTTTCCTGCGTAAGACCTTGGTTGCAATTACCATTTTATAAAATCTGGCCTGAAACATGTGATATGCAATTGAAAAGTGAAAGCACGTGTTCCCTGCATTTGAAATGCTCTTCACGTAGTGATGTGTGTAATTGAGTACTCGTGTTTGCATGATCTGAAATCAAGTGTTTATTACTTTACTTCCTTTTTTATCTATAGGTGATGGATGAATTCACAGCCCTTGGTTACCCACAAGTGATCGCTTGCCTAGATGGGTATCATGTTAACATTATTCCCCCTCTTCGTCAAGGAGACAAATTTATTAACAGGAAGAATAGGTACAGTGTTCTTCTTCGAGGTACTTGTGATCAAAGGGGTTTTTATTGACATGGAGATTGGTTGGAGCAGCAAGAATCACGATGCTCGGATACTAAGGAACTCTGTTTTTTTCAGGACTATGGAAGCTGGGATATTTGTGCCAGGAAATCCCACCATAATTGTTCCACTTACACTGGTTGATGGAGCATATCCAATTAGGAATTGGCTACTGACATCTTACAGAGGGACAACAAATACTAAACAGAGACTATACAATAGGTACCATAACAAGATTCGTTCAATGGTGGAGAGGTGCTTTGGTTGTCTGAAATCATGTTGGAGGGCATTAAGATATTGTATAGAAGTGGCAGAGGAAAATGTATGTTCTGTGATATGTGCATGTGTTATTCTCCATAATATATGTGAAACCAAAGGAAATATCCTTGATGATCCAAACCACCGTGTTCAGAGATTTGTTCTTGACACGCTGGGAGCTCCAACGGTTAATAACAATGTGGCAGAGAAAGCTCGGGGGGAGGCTGTCCACAACACTTTAAAAGAATACTTCTGGCAGATACATCACCCAGGAGAGGGGAATCAATTTGATTGCTATACTGTTTAAATAATTTCATTATATTGAACCTTGTTTGTACAATAAAATCCACTGATGTTTTCTTTTCATAATGCGGTACCTGTGTCCATTTTTATCCTAACACACACTTAAAAAGCTGCATTTTCCATTTCCACTTGCCCATAATAAAATCAAAGTATCAATTAGTCAATAGAACACCTTTCTGTGTGCTCCAAAGTAGGTTGAAATGGTTACAAATCTAGCTGAAAACACTGTGCAATAACAGATACAATGTTTCAGTTTTGGCGGTTGCTGGAATTGGCGGTCTTTTCGCAGGAATTATGCTTTTTGGTAAAGATTCCAGACATTGCCAAATTCCCAAAAATAGGTGCCTCCACTAGTTAACCAATAGATTAACCTAATCACTTTAAAAGTCTGAAAATCAAGCTTCTCCAAAACTTCATAGGCTTGTTTTAAAAACAAACAGTCAACTCGAAAACTTATAAACTTGAGTTTCCGCATCCCGCCACATGGTGTTATGATGGCCGAAGGGGGGAAAGGATATGTCAGGCTGGGTCGGTGCATTGCCTACTGGGGCACCAGGGAGACCAACCTCATGTTGGAATCCCTGGCCCACCAGGAAGGTGTGCCAGACCAGCTGATGCGATCCTCCAACTGGAGGAACCACAACTTCTATATTGAGGCAGCACGGTTCCTCCAGTCTACATGCGGACTGGTCTCCAATGCCACTCAAAATGTAAGAATCTCAAAGGCAGGTTCTTTGCGGCATTGGAGGCCAGTAACGGCACCCCCCCCCCAAAGGCAGCCACCTTTTTATGCCATCCTGCACAATCTGTGGATCCGTGCAGGGCAGGCAAGCTGGAGAGACCGGCTGCCAAGAGGTAAGTTAAGCTGCTGTTTTGTATGGCTCCTGGCCAGAGAGTCTCTGTGTGTGTGTGTGTGGGTGGGTGGGTGTGCATGGTGGTGCCTGATCTTAATTATTTTGTTGTTATTGTTATAGCGGTCTGGATCCAGAGACGGGAGGCAGGCCAGCCTGTCTCTGAGTCCTCCGATGAAGAGGGAGGAAATGAGCCCAGCCCGGCTCCAGCAGCACTGAAGCCAGGTACAGTGCTTTTCTTTTTTTGCGTAGCTTACTGCCCTAATCATAATTGACAGAGTAATCATTAGGATTAATTTATTTATTATAGTTTTTCCCTCTGCATTAATGTTTTAAAAGGTCCAGCAGCTGCCCAGGAGGCTGCAGCACAGCTTGCAGGGCTGAATATAATAGCAAGAATTGAGGAGCTTGGTAAATATTTTACTCATTTATTAGATGGGGGTGCTTTAACAGTCAGGAGCTGTATTGTTAACATTTTTTTTCATTTCAGGGAGGACGTTACAATCCTCGATAGAAGCTTTGGCTAGGAGGGTGGGTGCCATAGAACAAAGGCTGGGCATGTAATATACTTTATTTTAATTTATTATATTTTATTACAATTTGTTGCCATTATGTACTTATGTTTTATTTATGATATTGAATTCATTGATTTATGTATGTACACATAAATGTGCCAGATCTTTTATTATTTATTATATGTACCATAAATTGAATTATTTCTGTAAGATTTTTTTGCATGTATTCTGACCTATGTATGTGTACGTGTTTCGCTGTATTTGTTTTGTTATCTATGTGTTTCACTGTATTTGTTATAGAATTGTATTTTGTAATCTTGTATATATGTAAATATATAAATGTAACAGAAATATTTTGTAAATAAAAAAATCCTTTATTTTAATAAGAAAGAGTCCTTGCTTAATATTTTTTGTTCAATACGATGGCTGCATTCTTACAGCAAATCTTTCTAGTTGAAATATTTGACTGTTTATTTGTACATATATAAGATGCCCTTCATGTAATAGCAGTATATAGTACAGTTACCATTTTTAAAAATATGAAAGTATAGTGTGCGTGCTTTATAAAGTTCCTATAATGGTGCTACCCAGCCACTTTGGGTGGTAGTTGGCATTGCTGCCAAGGATTGCATAGAGTTCTTTATAGAAGGGCATTGTGGCCACATCGTGGCCACTTTTGGAGTTGTGGTTGTTGACCTGGCGATAATTTTTACACATCAGTTTCGTCTTCGCCCTGCACTCTTCAGCGGTCCGATCATGCCCTTTGCTTCTCATGTCAGTTGCAATTTTTCCGAAGAGGTTGATATTTCTATGGGACCCCTTCAGCTGTTCCTGCACCTTCTGCTTGCCCCATATCACCAAAAGGTCTCCGGTCTCCAGGTAGGACCAGAAGATACCACCGCCGCCTTTCCTGAGGTGAGGAGTGGTTTCGGCATCCATCTCTGTGACCACACAGGTGAAGGGCAGGAGAACAATGGAGGTTTGCCTCTAAAATTTGGGATGTTTAAAAAAGAAAGGGGCAGGTAGACCACCCCATTACTGGCCAGTGCCCGCCCATGGCCAACACAATTTCCAGTCATCACCTGGTACTGAGATTTTTGGTCCTGGGCTGTTTACATTTCCGATTTTCCGAATCCTCCCGTGACTTTTTTAAAAACTGGCACAAACCGTGGGACCGAGAGTCCTGTAGATTGTGGGATAAAAGGTGGCCCCCCTTCTGAAAAACATGTGTCTGACCCAATGTACATGTAAACAACCAGGGTTCAACACAAATTCTTCCTACTACATTTTCATCATGTAAACGGCACCTCTCTATTGCACCCTTGCCACATTTGTGCTTCAGTAGCATCATTTGCACAACTTTTTCATCCACATTAATGGCACCATTACTAACTCCTCTTTCCCACCCCTTGTTTCATGATTGGTTCATCTAATTTTTTTAAAAAGTTCTAGCCTTAATAGCACAGTAATGCTACAACATCATAACAGTACAATGGTATGACATCACTACAGAGCCCTCCATGGCTCTGAGATCTTTTATCAGAGAGATGGCACAGGAAAAGAAAGTGGCCACACCATCTCTTGCCATTTTTATTCCTTTCTCCTGCAGAGAGAAAAGAGACTGCCACTTTTTTGACTGTGCCAGAGGCTTATCGTATGAGGAAGTAAAACAGATATGCAGCTGGATTGTTGCACCTCCTGTTCTGACTTACCACATGATGTTGTTGTAGTTCTTCAGTTCTGTGTAAAACCATCCATAGGCAGACTGTGTAAAACCACCCACAGGACCATATGTTACTTAGGACTTTTTCAAACGGGGCCAAATACCCCATTCCTGCCCCACAAGCCCCAATCCCATTCCTGCCACAGAATAAAGGGAAAATGTTCAAACACTTACCTTTATTCCGCAGCAGAAATGTCCTCCCTCTCCCCAAGCTGGCTGGCCATAAATGCAGCCATCGTAAGGCTGCCTTTACAACTGGGAACTGAAATCCCGCTCGTTCTCACAAGAGAACAGGCGGCAGGGAAATTTAAAAATAACCTCCCCAACTGTCAAAATACTACACCAAGCACAAAACCACATACAAAACAAAAACAAAACCACAAGTAACTCAGGGAGGAGGGGGAGGATGCCACTTACCTGGGTGTCCCGTTCCTGCCTGGAAGTGTTCTAGAATGGAACTCCTCCCCACAGCTGTCATTGTGGGAGAGGAATGGGACACTTTTGGACCACCCATGATTCTGCTAGTACAACGGAACAGGTGGTCCAAAAATGATGTTTCCCCATGATGAAAATATCATGGGGAAATGCAGAATGAGGACGGGGGAGACACGGAAAAGGGTCGATGTCTTCTGAAAAGAAGACGTTTCCCCAACCGTGTTCCGTGTCTCCCACGGAAGAAATACCCCATATGAAAATCTCCTTAGGAATGTAATGCTCAAAAAAGCACCTTTTAAAAAAACCCATTTTTGAATGTTTTCAAATATCTTTCCATTCCTAATGTCAATACATCCCTGTCAGCTCTTCTTGTGGACCCAACCCCTTTCATTTGACATATACATCTAGTAAACAAGACAAGTTTAGGGAATAATGACACTTGATTTTTGAGGGGTAAAATTGTATGTATCATGCCTACATATGCAGGAATGTGCACATGTTTTTCACTTATAGAAGCTAATTCTATGCTCATTGACTGAGAAATAAAATCCACTGTGTTTAGTTTACTACCAGATAAGTGCAGACATGGATAGAACTGCCATCTTAGACATTATATGCAATCCAATGAGAAAATACCAGAGTGAAAAGGGTTTTTTTGGACTACAGTTCTCAGCATTCCCAAGCCAGCATGGCCACTGGCTATGCTGGTTGAGGGGTCCCAAGATGTGGCTTTACTAAAGCCAATGTCACCCCTCCCTGTGACTGTGGACATTTTCAGAGGTTGTCCGTGAATAAAATCTTGCCGAATATAGCACGGCAGGCTCCAAGCCTAAGCGCAAGAGGGATGGATGATCTCGCAGCAGGGATGGCGTCGTCCGAAATCAACACTCTCCCGTGCTGCTGCAACAAACCTCTCCCGGGCAATCCTTGTCCTGTGTCACCTGGTGCAGTTCAACTTATCTGCAACCCCCTAGTGCTGCCACTGGTTCCAGTAATTATGGTCCATTAAGAAAAAAAAAAACTTTTTCCAATCTCTGAGGAAGGGTGGAGGGGTACATTGTCCCTTTCCTACCATGCTAAATTTAGAATTTAGCCAATGTGGCTTCAGAGCCAATAGGAGTACTACAGACATGTTATTTGCCCTAAGGCAACTGCAAGAGAAATGTAGAGAGCAGAACAAGGGACTCTATGTAACATTTGTCGACCTCACCAAAGCCTTCAACACTGTGAGTAGAAAAGGTCTGTGGCAGATCCTGGAAAGACTAGGATGTCCCCCCAAATTCCTCAAAATGATTATCTTGCTACATGAGGGCCAGCACGGTCAAGTCAGATCTGGCGATGCTCTTTCAGAGCCCTTTCTAATAACTAATGGAGTGAAGCAAGGTTGTGTTCTTGCTCCAACTTTATTTACAATCTTCTTCAGTATGATGCTCCAAAGGGCTATGGCAGAGCTCGAAGAAGAAGACGGCATCTATATACGTTACCGTATTGATGGTAGCTTGTTTTACTTTAGCTGTCTGTGGGCTCACACTAAGACTCTAAACTATCTAGTCCATGAGCTGCTCTTCGCTGATGATGCTGCCCTTGTTGCCCACACAGAAGCAGCTCTGCAGCACCTAACATCCTGCTTCGCAACAGCTGCAGAGCTCTTTGGGCTGGAAGTCAACTTGAAGAAAACAGAAGTCCTTTACCAGCCTGCACCACAGAACGAACACCACCATCCCCACATTGCCGTCGGTAAATCTGTGCTTAAGTCCGTTCAGCAGTTCACCTACCTGGGAAGCATCATCTCCTCAGATGCCAAGATTGACAAAGAGATGGATCACAGATTAGCAAAGGCATATAGTGCATTTGGAAGACTTTACAAAAGAGTCTGGAGTAACAAACACCTGAGGCGAAGCAGAAAAATCAATGTGCATAGAGCCATTGTACTGTCTATTCTCCTTTACGGGTCTGAAACATGGGTCACCTATCGCCAACACTTATGACTCCTTGAACGTTTTCATCAGTGCTGTATACATCCAATCCTAAATATACACTGGACTGACTATGTGACGAATGTTGCTGTCCTTGAGCAAGCAGGGATCACCAGCATTGAGTCCATGATATTGAGAACACAGCTGCGCTGGGCAGGGCACGTTTCTAGGATGGAGGACCATCGCCTCCCAAAATTAGTACTCTATGGTGAACTCACCACGGGTCAGCATAAGAGGGGCACTCCAAAAAAGCGATATAAGGACTCCCTGAAACAACATCTCAGGCTTGGCCAAATTGATCACCAACAATAGTCTGCCCTGGCCTCACATCGGGAGGCATGGAGACGCAGTATCCACAATGCTGCAGCTTTATTTGAGAACTCACAGCGAACAAGTCTTGAAGAGAAATGACAACACAAAAAGAATCACAACCCAGAAACATCACCCAAGGAGACCTTCTGTTGTGCTTTCTGCATCCGGACTTGTCTATCTCAGATTGGCCTTTTCAGTCATCAGTGCGCTTGCAGAAAGCACGGGATGAGTCCTTCCTGAATGTTTGTTTGCGAAGAAAAGCCAGATTGAGAAATTCAGAATTTACTTATGCTGTGAATAGCCCTAAGGTAGCTCCTTATAACCACTGTTTCTTGTAATGTAGATTCTGACCAATGTATGAAACAAGACCGAAAAGCAAAAACAAATCTCAGAGCTTCAGCAGCTTTCTAGCTGGACTCCTAGATCTGTATCACAGCTCTCAGCTTAGTGTCTCCCAAAGCTTTAAATCCAGTGGGATGGAAATGAATGCTAGTTAACAATAACAGCAACAGTGACAAACCCTTGTTTATCTTGGGGCGATTAAACCGAGCTGAGCCCACGAGTTAACAGCAGGTTTTTGTTTTTTTACCTATTGCTATCGTGGCAGGCTCTGCATCCAATTAAGTCTGTTTACTTCAAGGAGAATGTAAAAGGTCATTTCTCATCTGAGCCAAACATATTTTCTAGATTTTTCTAACATTAAAAATTGGCATTAATATTAATATTGTCACTGAGGCTCACTAGCATTTCAAAACCAAATTTGATGCTGGTGGGATGTCAAAGCAAAGGAGAGCTATAGTTTCAAAGAACAGCTAGTCTTACCCAGTTCTACAAAGAACAAATAGCTGTTGGAAGAGTATCGGTGGTTGGATGGATGGATGATGGGATGCAAGTGTGGTGAAACAGACATTTCAATACATTTGAAATGATGGGGCTCCATCCACTTTGATGTCACATTGCCTACCAGCTTGGTTTCTGGGGTGAGGAGAATAGTCTGCCTCTGGGACTATTGTAATTCCCCACCCTGTCCTAATCCTGGAAGTCTGGAAACCAAGAGGTGAAGTAAAGTGGCAGTGCAGCTAGACAGAAGTCTTTAATGCTGTCTTACTGTGTGACTTTGTCATTCTTCCATTCCAGTCCCATGGGAGATAGAGGTAAAACTGCATGTTTTTGCAAAAAAATCCATTAGCAAAAAGATGCAGTTTCATCTCAGTCTTCCACAGGATCAGAATGGCAGAACACTGGAAGAACAATGACATCATGCATTAAGGCAGCATGGAAAGCAGAACCTTTCAGTTGCATTGCCTCTTTACTTCAGCGTACAATAAGCCTGCAAGTCCTATGAAGAGTGGTTGGAAAAGATGAAAAAAATGGATGACCTATGCAGGGAACTGGACAGGGGGAATGTGTACCTGTTGGCTCTGCTGGACCTCTCAGTGGCTTTTGATACCATCAACCATGGTATCCTTCTGGGTTGCCTCTCTGGGATGGGACTTGGGGGCACTGTCAGGTCTTTCTTGGGGTGGGGGGAGAACACAGAAGTTGGTGCTGGGGGATTCCTGTCCAATACCCTGGCTGTTGGCCTGTGGGGGTCCCTCAGGGTTCTGTTTTGTCCCCCATACCATTTAACATCTACATGAAACCACTGGAGAGGTCATCCAGAGTTTCAGAGTATGGTGTCACCAATGTGCTGATGACACCTAACTCTAACTCTACTTTCCATCTGATTCTAAGGAAGCTGTCTTGGTAGATAGCCAGTGCCTATTGTCAGTAATTAACTGGATGAGGGCAAACAAACTGAAACTTAATCAAGACAAGACAGAAGTGCTCCTCATCATTATCATCATAGGATCACCATAATTTGGAGTCAACTGGAAGGCACATTGTTGTTGTGCTCCTTCATGTTGTTTTAGATTTACAGTGACCCTAAGGAAACCTATCATGAGGTTTTCTTGGCAAGATTTGTTCAGAGGAAGTTTGCCTCTGCCTTCCTCTGAGACTGAGAGAGTGTGACTTGCCCAAGGTCACCCAGTGGGCTTCCATGGCTGAGTGGGGACTCAAACCCTGGTCTCTAGAATCCTATTCCAACACCCAAACAATTACATCATGCTAGCTCATTTGAAGGCACATACCAATATCAAAATAAATTGAGGCAGGAGATGAAAGGATGACGGGGGGAAAGATCTTTCTTCCTTGATATAAAAGTGGATTACATATAGTCTACTTTTGGCAAAAAAGGGGTGGTGTGCTATCTCGCAAAAGAATACAGATTTCTTACACATACATATTTAGCAGGTCCACTCAATAATTAGACATTCTCAGGATAGAGCCATATAAGATAATAAAATATGTATATGTGTACCTTGAAAATCGACTGTACGTGGTAAAAAATAACCACCCAAAAAACTGTAATATATGGTGAGGCTTACCCGTGTCCCGACATCATGTTGTGTATGTCTCCAGTCTTGTTCCATATATTCTCTGCCCCGGCATGGGGAAAAGGATAATGTATATGTGGGATGTCGTCAGGAGGATATAGGTAAGTTAGTTTCAGTTTCAGTATTCTGAAGGACAGCAACACTTAATTTATCATAAGGTGCTGTATTCCTCCCAGGAGGGCCATCCCAAATTATTTTGCAGTCTGACATGGACCAGCAAGTGCCACCTAACCATCCAGGTCAAGATACAGAATAGTACAGAAATTTAAAGGCAAGCAAGCTATTTTGACTCATGTGATGGAAAATCACAGAGGCTCCTCTCTGCCTCCTTAGCAATAAAAAATCCAAACTACTAAATTAAAGAACCATTTGTGGCACTTCCTGACACCCCAAATTAACTGTCTGAGGTGACTGCTCACTCTGTCCACTGACACAGGTGACCTCATCTCTCACCCTCTCTTTGAAGATCAGACCTGAAATGGAAAACCTGTTTCTCAAAAACAAGGAACAGTATGCAATAAACTGAATATACTCGCAGCTTCCCCTAGCTTTAACTGAGTAGGCCAAAATGTATGAAACCTATTTGAAACTGAGATTTTTGTCACAGATTTAAGAAGGCATTTCCAACAGATTAATTCTGGTGTTCATTTCAGGCTTCTCATAGATTAAGTGTTCCTCATAACGATTGAAGATAATTAGAGGCATGTAATTACTTTGCTATAAGTTGTTCATTCCACTTAAAAAATATATATAAGCAGCTAATCTCAGCATGAATCACTGCGGCTTCTCATCAGTTGAAGAATATGCCAACATTACAGCCATAAATCTTATGTTGCTAAGGGTTTTATTACCCACATTATTAATTTCCTTAAAGCGATCACAGCAAATATCATTCCAAACAGAAGCAATAATGCATCTGGCAATTTCCTTCAAAACCTTATGCTTTTCTGCAGGGCAAGAGAGTAAAATGATTTAATGGTGTCTGGGTGCCTTGATGACTACAACTGCAGATAAGGGTCATATTTCCTAGACTGGTCATTAGTCCTTCAGTAAATAAATACTTCTTATTAGTTGCTGTAATAATGCTTCTCTTTATGATACAACAATCCTGTTTCCACAGAAGCAAAGAAGGTCTGCAGTTATTAGGTTTCAGCATAGCTGTTGTATATATGACAAAGCACTGTGTTGGAGAACATATGGAAATAAGGTTGTTACATTCCATCTAATGGAAGATTTCCCTGCAAGGCAAATAACAAATGTAGTGGGCCTGATCTAGATCAGAACTGTACCATGGAGCCAAAGGGATGGTTAAGGACTCTACAGATGCTTCTAATTTCCTATCCAGATTCAACTTCCCTCACATGTCCTCCAAGGCCTGCTGTTCACTAGGGCTGTACAAGTGCTCCTAAATCCCAAACCAAAATAAGGGCAATTTATTGATCTGCATGGGTTGGATCAGCCTGATCCAAACCAATTTGGACATTTTTGTCAATCAGGACATCAAACCACATTACATTAAAAGCCAAACCACATCTTCAGAGGAACATCTAAGGTGGAAGGGATAAGGAAGACAGCAGAAGGAGGGGAACTGAATTGTTCACTGACAGCTCTAGCTTCCAATCAAAAGAGATTAGCAGGTGCGGGCAAAAAGCCTGCAAAAAGCCTGCAAGGATGATGTCACTGTACTGTGTGGTTTTGCATGTATCGTCATCCTTGTGTGTTGCCTCTGTGCAGACTCTGTGCTGCAGCGGAGAATAAACCATTGCTTTTCATTGGTGGAAACTTCCATCAATGAAAAGCAACAGTTTTTTCTCCACTGCAGCACAGAGTCTACATGGAGGCAGCACGCAAGGGTGACGAAACTGTACAGTCTAGAGATATCATCCTTGTAGGCTTTTTGTGGGCTTTTTGAAGTGTCTTATAATCTTCTAAGGCAAGAATCTCTACATTTTCCTTGTCCCCCCACCCCCCCACCCAGGCTGTGAGGCCATGTTCTGGAAGAGTTTATTTCTGACGTTTCACCTGCATCTGTGGCTGGCATCTTCAGAGATGCAGGTGAAACGTCAGAAATAAACTCTTCCAGAACATGGCCTCACAGCCCAGAAAACAAACAAACAAAAAAAAAAAAAAACAAGGAAAATCTATGGATGCCAACCCTGAAAAGCCTTCAACTTTGTAAATCTCTCTAGAATCCTCCAGTCACAGTGTTTTGTATTTGCATACCTAATATCTCTTGTATCTCTTCCTTGTGTTCTAGCAGTAGCATCATAGAATCATAGAGCGGGAAGAGACCAAATTATTTGATTGTGTATTCCTGCATGGCAGGGGGTTGGACTGGATGGCCCTTGTAGTCTCTTCCAGCTCTATGATTCTATGATTCTTCTGCTAGATCTATGCAGCACAACATTGTGAAGAAATTTGATGGAAGTTAGTTTTATTAGTTTGTGTTTCTGTAGCTTCTGCTTGCTTTTGGTGCACAAAGGCAGCACAAAACACCACAGTTTGCTTTAAAACAAGCCCACAGGGAGCATGCATCTTGTTTACAAGAGAATTACCATTTCAGGATACCCCCAGGAAGCTCTAATCAGCTTGTAAACAATGCACACTCTCATTGTACACCTTGTTTTAGGGAAATTGTATCCCCCTTCTCCCCACATGATTCTAAAATTTGGGGGCAGGCCCTAGATGAACTAGGTTGGAATCAGCCCCGCAGACATGGAAGCTGCTCACCCCTGGCTAATGGTAGCACTTCTAAAGCAAATATGGAAGTTTCTGTTTAAGAAGAATGCAAGCTTGTTAAGAATTTTGAGAGGAACAATAATATTTTTTCTACAAATAGAGGCTTACCGCAAGCTGCAGTAAAGTGGCAGGGCAGCTAGAAGGTTCCACTTTCCATGCTGCCTTATTGTATGACGTTGTCGTTCTTCCAATGTTTTACCGTTCTGGTCCTGTGGGAAACGGGTAAAACTGTGTCTTTTTGCTAAAGTTTTTTTTCCAGTTAGCAAACAGACATGATTTTACCTTTGTCTCCCATGGGAACAGAATGGAAGAATGACAATGTTGTGCAGTAAGGCAGCACGGATGACAGAATCTTCCGGCTGCACTGTCGTTTTGCTTTGGTGTGTGATAAGCCTACCAGTAGAGCTGTGTGCCTATGTGGGGGTGATCTTCTCCTGCTATGCTCCTTTATTTGCATAAGAGAGCAAGGAAAAAAGGTGTTATTTATTTATAAATAGATTTCTCTTCAGTAGAAAGGCACCCAAAGCACCTTGTTCCTGTTGACTCAGTGATAGCTCTAGAAGACTGTAGTTTAGAGGAAGAATGCATAAAAAGTGATTTAATCAGAGATTCTGAGGAGATTATCAGACAGGAATGCAAAAAGTGTTCCTATCCCACAATCACCAATCCTGTCCCTGTCTCAGCACAATAACTCTCCTCATCAGACTTACCTTCTCTTCTGTCGAAAGGCAGCCCAGGCATGAATGGAGCTCTAACGGAGCTTTGTTCACTTCCTGGATTGAAATCCTGGCCATTCTCACGAGAAGACACAAGCATAGAAAATTCAAAAAGTAAAAGAAAAATAATAAGAAAAAGGTTTACACAAGCACACAAATGCATTAGAAAAACCACAAGTAACCTGCGGAGGTTCATAAAAAGAGGGTAGTTTTCACAATCCCACCTGGAAGTGTTCTGGCAGGCCCACCCATCGATGCTGTATTCATGGCACAACAATGGTACAAGGTTTCAGGCACCGGCAATGCCAGCACCAAAACAAGATGGGTGATCCATTTACAGCTGCTGCCCATCAATAAAAAGAAATGCCAGAATAATGACAGCGGAACACAAAAGGATGGTGTCATGTGATATTGGCGTCCTCTTGCGTTCTGCTGCCATTCTTCTGGTGCCACATTAGCTATGTCTGATAATCCTCACCTTTAGATCACCATAGTTATTATTGTTGTACATGGACAGACACACATATGCTTACCACTTGTTGGATTGTGAACCACAAACATAAATTGGAGTTGGAATGCTCATTTAGATGTGGACCATAATTTGCAGCCCAAAAGAAGATATACTCCAGCTTTCCCCAATTTACACTTTAGACCACTGTTTCTCAACGTAGTTGTCCCTGTACTGCTAAAGCACAAATTATCACAATAAAAACTGCCGTGTAACTGAGCCCCAGGATTGTTCGTTATTGCCCATACTGGCTGGGAGTTGAAGATGATGACAAACTGTTATAGTCTGTTCACATGACACTGTTTTGAACAGCCTGTGCATTCAAATGTGTATTGTTATTTGCAATCTTGTGAAACAGCCTGTATAAACATTTCCACAACTAGAGCAGGCTCAGACCTAATAATTTCTAAAGCAGTTTTAAAATCAGACTTCTATGCAAGACATAGAAATCAAGGCAGACTTCCACTGCAGACTTTTACAACCTACAGACAGTGGGGGGAAACAGCACCAGTAAACATTTGCACATTATTTAAGAAATGAAACCCATGAAGCTGCTCGAATATCTTGAGGCAAAGTGTTTCCCAGACAGGGATAGAAGGAGAGAATAACGGAAGTGAGTAACTGGAACGCTTCTTCTCCCCTCAACCCTCTGCCTAATAACAAATATGTGACAGTAAAACTTAATAAGTGAGGATGAGAGAGAGAGAGAGAGAGAGAAGAGACAATGGATGCCTGACAGAGAACAGAAATGTATACACTTATAAGCTTTAAACTTAATTATGCACACAGTAAAGAAATGGGAGCCAGTATAGGACAGAAAGGTGAAAAGAAATGTGAATAAAGTGAGAATAAATCACATGCTGCCATTTTGCATGGCTTTTCTCCAAAGGGTTGACTAGAGTATTGGTGGGCAACTGCACAGGGTCAGAGACCAATTTGGCACCCCATGGGCCACACCCCTCTCTAGCATGCTGAAATACCTCTGTTTGCTTTCATCTCTCCTCAAAAATGGTGATCTTTTCCACCTATATATCTAGTATTTAGTGTGCTGTGTTTTGTGATTGGTCTTTGGAAGATAAACAAGTTAATTTGAGGAAATCCTGATGTGGGCGGTTAATCATAAGGCACTATGCATTCCCCTTTATATCGAGGTTGACCCTGAGTGATAACTTCCTAATTAGACTGAACATTCAATTTGGTCCAGAAAAGGGAAGGGGAGCTTCATGTTCATCAGAATTATGATACACCAAGGGTTTAGGAGGAGGCTGTGAAAGTGGAAGATGCTTTAATGTTACATTTCATCACCTGGAAATCAGAGCTTGGAAAAGTTACTTTGCAATTCCAAATCCACCAGTTTTACAAAGTCTTCTGGAAATGGTATCTGTTTAGTAAATGTGTATCAGAAGAAATGAACAGGCATGTATCCCTCCGCCTGCACCACACTGTGCAGGGCACAGATGGATGAAACAGCTGCTGCACATACCAACACTCTCAGCAGAAAATTAAAACATCTGTGTAATGTCCCCAAGGATGTAGCTATGGGGAGAGAGGAAATGAGGGCAGTGCCCCCTTTAAAAAAGAATTCTGTCCCCTCAGTTAAAATTTGCCTTCAGGACCCACATTTCTAGCATTGCAGTAAATGAAAACTCCAATTGAGCCTTTACAAATAACAGCATAGTCATGCAGAGAAAAGTGATTGGCAAAGGTCTCAAGGGAATGTAAACACAGTAAATGAAGATTTTAGGTATGAATGATTTTCTATGTCTCCATCTCTGGAATGCTAGAAATGTGGGGACTGAAGGAAAATTTCATTCATGTGTTTTGTGCATTGTTCTAAAAGAAAAAAAAGTAATGTGGAGAGAGGGAGAGGAAGAAATAGGAAAACAGTTCTGTTAAAGCTGAAGCTAACTGATCGCCAGTGACTCCTCTAGCCATGGCATGTCAGAAGGCAAAAATCACCTTGGTGTGACTCAAATGTTGATAGATTACTTTTGGGTAGCTTGAATAAGGGTGTGTGTGGGTCTATCTATCTATCTATCTATCTATCTATCTATGTATGCATGACTGCTCCTGTGTTGCTATAGTTTATGTATATTTATGTGTTTTACTTTTTGAGGATGTTGTTTTAGATTACAAGGACTGGAGGTGAACGATTTCAGCAGGGAGAGGAATAATCCTCAGCAACGATCCTCTCTTGGGAAAGGAGAGCACTGGATACCAAGTCAGATCTTTGGTCCATCCAGTTCAATCTGCTGATTGGCACCAGTTCCCTAGGGTTTGAGATAAGAGTCTTCTCTTAATGAATGGATATTGAGATTTATTCTTCTTGAAGCTCTTTTGGATATACTGATGAATAAACTGCAGAACTCTAGGGCCCTTTCACACTACACAATTATAGTATTATGATTCTACTTTAACTGCTGTGGTGGAGACCTATGGAATTTGGGGATACTTAGTTAAGGGAGGGGCCTTTAACATTCTCTGCCAGAGTATTTCTCTAGTGCCTCCGACCACAAACCCCAGGATTCCCACAAACGATAAACCCCAGGATTCCAAAGGCTGCTGGGCCAAATGACATCTCACAGACCCTCTGTATTGTTGGTGCTTTTCTTCTTCTTTTCACCCCTTTGTGTTAATTTGAGCCAGTAAGCTAGTCACAGATATAGGAGCTACTCAGCAATAATCACATGTGATCAGAAACATTGGGAGGACTGCCTATGTACTCCCTTGAGGAATTATTTTAAAAGTAACTTGTTATGTATAGAGTTCCCAGATTTTAGAGACTGGCCCTTCTTCTCAGGTCCCTGGAGCAAGGGCAGGTATCTTAGGGTGAGAGCATTGCTTTAGAAATGTATGTGTGTGTGTTAGGCTTGTATTTTTTCAAAATTTAAATGACAAACATTGCACATCTGTAGATACTGAGTGCATCATGCTTAACATCATAACCAGGGGGCTTTCCCTTGTAACATCACATCACTAGGACCCACCTCCTGTGACACTGCAAGGAGCCATCCCTTAGTCTTAGGTCTTGGCCCTGAAATCTCAGGGTCTGGGGTGGTACTAACATTTGTAATTTGTTACAAAACCCTAAAGTAATTAAGTGCCATACTGGTAGAGTTCAAAGGCATAGCTGTGTTAGTCTGGATTATTAGTAAGCATCTGAGTAAAAATTAAGGGGGAGAGAAACAACAGTGATATCATTGTGGGGTCTACTATAGACCCCCCAAGTCAGACTGAGGACTTGGATGATGCCTTCCTGGAACAGATGTCCAAGCATTCAGAAAAGAAAGGTGTAGTAATAATGGGAGGTTTCAACTATCCTGATATTTGTTGGAAGTCAAACTCTGCCAAGAATATAAGCTCCAACAAATTCCTCATTTGCTTTGCAGACAATTTGATTGTCCAGAAAATGGAAGAGGCAACAAGGGAATCAGCTACTTTAGATTTGAGCCTAACCACAAGTGATGATCTGATGTTTGTTATATGGTGGAAAGGGGAAGCAAAGCGTAGTCAGACACACATTCTAGACTTTAAGAAAGCTGATTTCATCAAACTTTGGGAAATACTGGGGGTTATCCCCTGGCCAGGAATACTAAAAGGGAAAGGAGTTCATGACGGATGGGAGTTTCTTAAAAGTGAGATACTGAAGGCACAATTTCAAACAGTTTCAATGAGGAGGAAAAAGGGGAGGTGTTGAAGAAATCAGGATGGATTAATAAAAAATAAACTTTCAACTGAGCAAAGATTTCAAAGGGGCATGTACAAGAAATGGAAAAGGGGGGAAATCACCAAAGAGGAATTCAAATGAATAGCCAGCTCATGTAGGGAGAAAGCCAGAATAGCTAAAACAAAGAATGAGCTCAGGGTTGCTAGAGAAGTTTGAAACAATAAAAAGGGCTTTTTTGGGTTATGTCTGTAACAAAAAGAAGAACAAGGAAATGGTAGGGCCAAATGTGTGGCGAAGATGGAGAGATGCTAACAGGGAACAGAGAAAAGGCAGAACTATTCAACATCTTCTTTGCCTTGGTCTTCTCCCAGAAGGAAAACAGTGTCCAACCTAGGGAAAATGGAACAGATGATGCAGCAGGGAAAATGCAGCAAAGAATAGATAAGTAGTACAGGAATACCTGACTAATTTAAATGAATTTAAGTCTCCAGGGCCAGGTGAACTACATCTAAGAGTATTTAAAAAAAACTGGCAGAAGTAATCTCAGAACCACTGGCAATAATCTTTGCGAATTCCTGGAGAACAGAAGTCCCAGAAGAGTGGAAGAGGGCAAATGTTATTTCAATCTTCAGAAAGGGGGAAAAAGAGGACACAAACAATTATCTCCCAGGAGCCGTTTACACGACAAAAATGTTGTGAGATGAACTCATGTTGAACCCTAGTTATTTACACGTTCATCATGACGATGTTGAACTTTTCAGAAGGGGGGTCACCATATATCCTCCAAGGAGCATGTCTTTCCGTCCTTCAGTTTGTCCCATGTTTTAAAAAAGTCTCGGGAAGTTGCAGAAAATTGGATATGTGAACAGGTCGGGACAAAATATCTTGGGAGTAGGTGATGGCTGGAAATTGAGGTGGGCAGGGGCAAGCTCAGAGTTCAGAGAAGGAGGGGTCAGTCACCCTTTTCAATTCAGCCTCACCATCTGAAAGCAAAGGCTGCCCTCCTGGCTGCAGTAGGGTTTGTGTGTGTCTGTGCCATAAGTCACCCTGTTCAGTGGATTTTTAAATTGCAAACCCCTTAAATGGAGTTTCACACTGCCAGCCTTGAGGGTCCCAGATCGCCTGTCCCTTTTCCTTCCACCCCCTTACCCTACACGGAGACTTGTTTTTTTAAAGGCTTGTGTGTGTGTTGCCGTCAATCACCCTTCAAATGGATTTCTACATTTATTTGGCATTAATCTCTGTGGCAAGCTCATCAGGGGATTTTTTTTTAAAGGAATTGTGCAGAAGGGGTTGCCTTCGCCTTCCTTCTCTAACCAATGAAGAAGCCTGAGCAAACATTTGTGGCAGCCAATAGCATCACTCATGGCGAGAAACTACATAGGAAATACGTCACCAAGGTTGTGAAAAAAATGAGTGATCACATCCTTGACTGACAGCTAAAAAAATAAATATTGCAGAATGTTTTCCCGTGTAAAAAACAAAACAAAACAAAACAATGGGATACTATGTCTTGGGATCTTGCTTTTGTCATGGAAAAGGTTGTCATGAAAACAACAATCCTGGGATATTGTTCATCCCATGACAAATTGTGTAAACAACAAGGGATGAACTCAGGATGAGGAAATCTCGCTTCTCCCCATGATAAAAACTATCATGTAACTGAGCCCCCAGTCAGCCTGATAGCAATACCTGGAAAGATTCTAGAACAGATCATTAAACAGTCAGGCTGTAAGCACCTAGAGAGGGATGTTGTGATCACTAAAAGTCAACATGGGTTTCTCAAAAACAAGTCATTCTAGACTAATCTTGTCTCTCTTTTTTGATAGAGTTACAAGCTTGGTAGAAGAAGGGAATGCTGTGCATGTAGTATATCTTGATTTAAGTAAGGCCTTCAACAAAGTCCCCCAACATATTCTTGCAAACAAGCTAGTAATATGTGGGCTAGACAATGCTACCATTAGAGGGATTTGTAATTGGTTGACCAACTGAATCCAAAGAAAGGGTCCTCACCAATGGCTCCACTTCATCCTGGAGAAAAGTGACTAATGGGGTGCAATGGGGTTGTGTCCTGGGCCCAGTGCTATTCAACATCTTTATCAATGACTTGGATGAGGGAATAGAGGGCATGCTTATCAAATTTGCAGATGACACCAAATTAAGACATGTAGCTAATACCCCAGAGGACAAGATCAAAATTCAAAATGATCTTAACAGATTGGGGAGCTGGGCCAAAACTAACAAAATGAATTTCAACAGGGAGAAATGTAACGTCCTACAATTAAGCAGAAAAAACTGGAATGCACAGATATAGGATGAGTGACAGCTGGCTTGACAACACTACATGTGAAAGGAATCTAGAGGAATCTTAGTGGCTCACAAACCAACAATGAGTGAACAGTATGATGTAGCAGCTAGAAAAACCAATGTGATTCTAGGCTGCATCAATAGGAGCATAGTGTTTAGATCAAGGGAAGTAATAGTGCCACTCTATTCAGCTTTGGTCAGACCTCGCCTGGAGTACTGTGTCCAGTTGTGGGCACCACAATTCAAGACAGATATTGACAAGCTGGAATGTGTCCAGAGGTGGGTGACCATAATGGGGAAAGATTTGGAAACTATGCCCTAAGAGGTGACTTAGGAGTTGGGTATGTTTAGCATAGAATAGAGAAGGTTAAGAGGTGACATGATAGCCATGTTTAAATATTTGAAAGGATATCATATTGAAGAGGGAGCAAGCTTGTTTTCTGCTACTTCAGAGACTAGAACACAGAACAATGGATTCAAACTACAGGAAATGAAAATCCACCTAAACATTAGCAAGACTTTTCTGAGGATAAGAGCTTTTCAGCAGTGAAAAATGCTGCCTCAGAGTGTGATGGAATCACCTTCTTTGGAGTCTGGATGGCCATCTGTCAGGAGTGCTTTGATCATTTATTCCTGCATGGCAGGGGGTTGGACTGGATGGCCCTTGTGGTCTTTTCCAACTTGATGATGATGTTGATGAGTAAACATTACTAATTAGGCAAAATAAGGAATGACATTACTAGCCATCACAGTATTTTACAAAGGGATCCTCCTTGTGTTCTTGTTACCTACAAAATAGCATGTTAGAGGCAACAGGGGTATCTGTAATGCATTTCTTTTCTGTATCTCTGTGTGTAATTACTTCCCAGCTCTGCTCCCTAATTCCTGAGATTTGTATGGTGCTCTGCCTACAGAGCTCTAAAATGGTTTACACTTCGGATTCTTAAATCATTTCCAATTTGGTCAATACTAAGAGCCAAAACCACTTAGCTGTAGCAGTACTACTGCATCATATGATGCATGGGTTGAAGGTTCACAGTTCTCTCTGTTCCCTTTTGTTTTGTTTTGAACATTGGTCTGAATAAGGATTGGCAAAGCTGACAGGATTCATTTTGCTTCATTTTTTTCAGTTTTTCCACTGCAAGTTTGTTCCATTTCAGCTTTGCTGGATTATATGTGTGTGTGTGTTTAGTCTGACTGAAAAACAGTATTTTCATGAACATTTTCCAAAATATATGCATTTCTGTATTTTAAAAAAATGTACATGTTGTGTTGTTGCTGTTGTTATGTGCCTTTAAGATGTTTTTGACTTGTGGTGACTAAGACACCAGAAAATCATAAAATTTGTTCAGAGGGAGTTTGCCACTGTCCTCCTCTGAGGTTGAGAGAGTGTGATGGCTGAATGGGGATTTGAACACCAGTCTCCAGCACTCAAAGCTCTATACCATGCTGGCTCAGTCTGTGTACCTCTTTCCAAATACATGAATTTTTGCAAGTAGTTTTAAACAAAGCAATTTTGTGTACATTTTTCCTGAAGATTTTTCCACACAGATATGTATGTGTGTGTATAATGCAGTGTTTCGAATGTATCCATTTCTCGTATATACACACTCTTGTATGCATTTTTTGTGACTTGCATCACATATTTCAGAAAATATAGAACTCTAACTATATTTTGGTTTGTGTAGGAAGTGTGAATTAGGTAAGTTTAAACTGAAATACAAACCAGATTTCATACCCATTTTAACTTTAGGCCTTAATAATGCAACATTTGAACTCACAATTCATGTTATAAATCTATTCTGTCATGTATTCATTCTGTCATCTTACAAACTTGAAGCAGAAGTCCCCACCTCATAACCCACATGTAAACACTTGCAGTAGAAACATCATATGTTCATGAACAGTTGATATTCCAGTCAATGTCTGGGTATCAAACGTATCTGATGGATACAACATTACATAATTGCTATTATACAAGCAAGAACTTTGAGATACTTGAAACTATTGTCTAAGTTCTACTTCAAGATACCTTGGCTGAGTAAGGGGGCTTACCGGATACACTCCAGTGGGCCGCCAGGCAGGAGCACTTAGGCACCACTAGGCCACCAGGGAGAACATGCCTGAGAGGGCATTCCATCAGGACTGCTGGACACCACTGGGCCACCGGGGAGACCACTGGGCCATTGGGGAGACCACTGGGGCCACCAGGGAGACCAGTGGGCCACCAGGGCCCATCAGGGGGTGCAGCACGTGGGTGGTGGTGCCTGTTGTCAGGGCGTCACCACTCCCACAAACCAGGTTGCAATGATGCCGCCAAAAAAGGTTACAGCCAAAAGGCAGCATTTGGATCAAATTCCCAGGGAGGATCCCACACTAGAGCCAGGGGTGGTTCCCCCTGCCCCTGGGCCAGAGCCTAATGGGTGGGGCTCCTGGCGGGCTGGAGGAACCCCAACCTCTGCTGAGGGCTTTCATGCCTGAGGCTCTTGCTGTTGGGGAAATTGCTGGAGTCCTGTCAGTGATTGTTGAAAGGCTGGACAGGATAGGCAACATGCATGCAGGAGCAGGACAGGCGCCTCTGTCGGCAGAAATGCTGTGGATGGTGGCAAGCCTGGGACATCCAGCAACAACGGGGCACCTGTAGGGTCGGTTTCCAGGGACCAGTGGGGGTGACAGTTCCCAGCACTCTCCAACCCAGCACCACAGTCTCTCCAGGGAATTAACACACTCCAACATAAGGGACACCGAGTTCAGACGGCACAGTCATTCAAGACGGGGGAGGAGCCCGAGGAGGAAATGGCACCACCATTCCAGGCATCGCCGCAAGTCCTATTCAGACTGGGATTCAACATTAGGTGAGTCATCAGACAACGAGGACTTGAGCAGATTCAAGTATTGGTTGCCAGGGGCAAGCAAGCTGGGTTTGCCTCATTGGGTCATCCGGTTGCGCACAAAAAGCACAGTGGGGACAGAGGCGAGGGATGTGCCAAGCTAGATGGGTGGGGTCCCCCAGGAGATGTCATTGACAGTGGGATATGGTTGGTCATGACCGGGGCCAACAAGTGGGATCAAGGTGAGGCAGCCAGAGCTCCCAGGAAGAAGGATGGGAAGTGCTTGGTATGCTGGGAATACAATGCCAGTAAGTGGACCAGGTACTGCTGTTGCTTTGAGCACAGCTGTGAGGTGTGCACAGGTATGCACCCCAAGATGGCTTGGTCAAGGCCCTCTGCTGGGTCACAGTCCTTTCGGAACAGCTGCCCTGTGTCATCCGGCACCAAGAGGGAGGGAGGGTTAGGATCCAGCCCTGGAACTGGGGCTGTCAAATGAGGTGAGTACGGAAGGGCATGGGGGAAGATGCATGGCTTTCACACCAGTAAAACTGGGGGCCATACTGCCCCCACTTAGGGTTTACTCCAACAAAAAGGCGGGTACCTATTTAGCTCAGGGTTTCTGATGGGGTTTTGCATTCCATTCGAAGGTCCCTGGGCAATCTATGTCAGGCAATTTAAAATTGGCAGCACAGATGCTGGATATACTTGCCCAAAAAAGTGACAAGGAGCGGGGGGCTGGCAGGGTTGATGGCCCTTTCCCTGAACCTCCCATGCCCAACTTGTGCATTTTACCTCTGGGGTAGTGCCTAAGATGATGTCTGGAGAATACCGGCTCATTCACCACCTTTCGCATCCCAAGGGTGCGTTGGTGAATGATGCCATACCACCAGAGCTGTGCTCAGTGCACTATGTGTTGCTTGACCATGTGGTCAAGCTGGTGCAGACATGTGGGTGGGGTGCCCTCATGGCCAAGTGTGACATCCAGTTCACCTTTCAGCTGTTGCCATTTCATATGGATGATCACTGCCTGTTGGGGTTCAAATTCTGGGACATGTGATATTATGACATGGCCCTACCCATGGATTGCTCCATTAGCTGTGCAGTGTTTGAACATTCAGCACATTCCTAGAGTGCGTGTTGCAACATAGGGTGGGATCCCCATTTGTCACACATTATCTGGATGACTTTTTAATGATGGGACCAGCTGGTGGGTCAGAATGTAGGCTTCTACTTCCTTCTTCCCAGGCCTTGGTGGAGGAGATTGGCATCCCTCTGGCTCTGGACAAGACGGTGGGCCCTGCCACTGCTTTGGCTTACTTAGGAATTCAGCTCGATTCAGTCCCGGGGGTCTCCCGTTTGCCAGAAGACAAACTGGGGGCCTTAAGGGGGAAGCTGTTGGGTCTTCTGGCAAGGGAGAAGGCCACCCTCAAGGATGCTCACTCTGCTTGGCCATTTGAACTTTGCCTGTCGGGTGGTAGCGCCGGGCAGGGCATTCTGTGCTTGGGTGGCACACATCACAGCGGGAGTGCGATACCCTCACCACCACGTTCACCTGACAAAAGGCGTGAAAGAGGACCTGAGCGTGTGGTTGGCCTTCCTCGAGCGCTACAATGGGGTCACCATGTGGCAGGAGCACAAGGTGCTAGAGGGTGGCCCGCAGGTGCACTCTGACGTGGCGGGGAGCTTGAGATTTGGGGTATTCTACAATGGTCATTGGTGCTTGCAACTGTGGCCTAAGGACTGGGGGGAGGCTGGTATTTTGCGGGACTTAACTTTCCTTGATTTTTCCCCATTTTTGTAGCTATGGTGATATGGTGGGAGGAGTTCAAATACAAGAGAGTGTGTTTCTGGTGTGATAATCAGGCGGTGGTGCGGATTATCAACAGGCAGTCCTCCTGGTTGGAGAGGGTCATCCGACTTGTATGCAGATTCGTGCTGGTGTGCCTGCAGTCAAACATCAGCTTCTCCGCCTGCCATATCCCCGGAGTGGCCAATGAGATAGCAGGTGCATTGTCTCGATTTCAAGATGACCAGTTCCGTATGCTGGCCCCGGATGCTGACCTGGCAGCGGCCCCCTTCCCAGAGGACCTTTGGAGCCTTGGGAGTGAACAGTGATGCAAGGAGTGGCAGACTCACTGGTGCCGTCAATGCAAGCGAGCTACAGATGGGTGGTTGACCAGTTCTTTAATTTCAGACAGAGGCATGGGTATGGTGGCTCCTGGCCGACTTCAGAGCAGGAGGTACTTCAGTACCTTGCATCGATGAAGGACCTGGGACTCACCCCTCGTACCAGCTCCACACACATGGCCGGCATCTTCTTCAGCAAACCGGCAGGTTGGGGTGACCCTTGTGGCACCTTCCTGGTTTGCAGGGCGGTTGAAGGCTGCAAGCGTAAGAGTCAATGAGTGGTGGACAACAGGCAGCCGATTTCATACAGGGTGCTGGCCAAGCTGGTGGCAATTCTACAGGATGTGTGCTGCTCAAAGCAAGAGGCACTCCTCTTTGCCACTGCCTACATGACTGCCTTCTTCGGAGCCCTACGGGTCAGAGAGGTGGTGTGTTCTTCCATGAGAGATGTGTCTGGCAGGGTGCTGCGGCGTCACGACATATTGCTGGGGGATGACACACTGGCGATACACATATGGTGATCCAAGTGTGACCAGTGTGGAAAGAGGGTGACTGTGGCTGCGAAGTCTGGTGAATTCATCACCGTGCCCCGGGGCTTTGATGTGCTGGTTCTTGACTGTGCACTGGGTCAGGCCCTCTGTTCAGGCACAGGGATGGGATGCTGATGACCAGGTTCCAGTTCATCAGAGTGCTGAAAGCCACGCTTGGGCAGCTGGGCTTGCCGGCCGAGGACTTTGGCAGCCACTCCTCTGGATAGGTCCGCCGACCACAGCTGCACAAGAGGGCCTGGCAGAGACCATCAAGAGACTTGGCAGGTGGTGCTCTGGGGCCTTAGCTGTGTGTATCTGGCTGGAACTGGCCATCTAAACACAGTCCAAATAGAGAAGGCATGTATGTGGCCGCTTGAAAGGGGGCTGTGGGGTGGTTGGAGGAAGGCGGATCCCAATGGGGAACTGCCTTTTGTGCTGGATGGCGTGGGCCCTGATCCGATTAAGCGAGGGGGGTCTCCTTCAAGTTCAAGTTCAGGGAGATCCTGTACCCCACCTCCTTTTAATAACTTTGTTTCACAGGGGAGGGGAGAGCATCAAGCATGGTTTGGCCGGGGCTCTCTCCTCCAGACGGGGGTCAGTTGCTACTGACTGGTGCCATTGGCCAACAAAGGGTTGGGCAATGAAGGGATCCAGACCCATGCAATTGGTGCCAACCATCCACAGCCATTATCAAGTTGTGGCCTTTTATTGCCAACATCCATATACTAACCTATACTTAATCTCTCATGTTTATCTTATGTACTCAATATATTTTCTGAAGATATTTTGGTGTTGTGTTTTATTTCTATGGGGAGGAGCAGGGCTGTCTGGGCTGGTCTGCAAGGAGGCTTACCGGACTCACTCCGGTGGGTCATTTGTGGCCTATCCGGCGCCCCCTGCTCCTGTGAATGGCCCCCATGGCCATGTGGCACAGCAAGGGGGGCCCCATTAGCAGCATCTTCTTCCCGGTCTGCTCCGGGGCCAGGAAGAGGGCGCAAAGGCCTTGACCAATCGGAGCCAACCTCCCCAGCTCCGATTGGCCAATTCGCCAAAAAGAGTGGGACATTTGTCTTCAGATGGCTCTCAATTGCATAAACAAAGGGATTCTGGACAAGTCAGGAACTGGGGAAATGGGGATGATCTGGTATCAAGTGATTGATAGGTAATTTTCCTTTGGCTAGAGCAGTGGTTCTCAACCTGTGGGTTCCCAGATGTTGTTGGACTACAGTTCCCAGGAGCCCTCTGAGGTCTCACATTGACAGCCAGGTGGTCCTCCCAGTCATTAGTGAGGCTGTAGGATTGAACTCACAGCCTCACTAATGACTGGGAGGACTACCTGACTGTCAAGGTGAGACCTCAAAGGGCTTCTGGGAACTATAGTCCAACAACATCTGGGGACCCACAGGTTGAGAACCACTGGGCTAGAGGATGTATGGATGATTCCACAATTTGCAAGGCAATGAAATCTCCCAACTCTGCAGGTAGCTTTCTGTCATGTCCCTCATGTTGCAGGAAAAATCTCTTCTTTCACAAAGCTATGCAGTATGATTGTCGTTAAGGTGTGAATGTTTGGATAATTTGCTAGGCCCATTTCTTTGGCATAGTACGTGCTTGAACTTTACTTGACTCCTGTTTCTGTCAGCCCATGGAAGACCCAGTTATCAGCCAAATTAATATCAGAACACTGTTGCCAATTAAAGATTGATCCAATATCAGGATGATGGGATATGCACTGGAGATGTGAGATGGAGAACAAGAAAGAGGGAGGTGGTGATAAGAAGATATTTACCTAGGCATTGTAGGTTGGGGAAAGAAAGAGGTCAAGAAAGAGAGAGAAGTAAAATAAGATATTTAAAAAAAATAATAAAATAAAGAATCATGTGCCTGAGCAGACATGAAGGAGAAAGACATACAGGCTTTTTGCTAACAGTGGTGGAAACCATATGTTCCTCAGACCAGGAAAGAACATTGTATTTCAGCTTCCACCATTTAAGGTTGGGGAAGATGGCAGGAACAGAACTGGGAAAGTTAACCATACAATGATAAAAGCTACAAATCCATCATGCTGTAGTGCCATATTCCACAACTCCTCAATCAGCAAATATTGAGGCAGCTCAGTATTTTCCCACTCTGGCTGCTTTCACTCACTGAGCCCTGGCACTGGCCATGGTTAGAGAAAATGAGAGCTGGAAGAGATGGCCAGGTAGATCTCCTGGCCAGTAGCCTGCAGCAGCACACCTTTCATTTCAGGGCTAACCTGTCTTCCCAAGATTCTTCTCCTCACCCTGAGACCTGGGGGAAAGGGGCCAGGACTTCAGATTCAGGACCAGATCCTGACACCTGAAAGCCCTACTCATCTGTCCTACATTTCTCCTGTTCAAATATGTATTTTCTCAGGAGATTATGAGACACTTCAAAAAGCCCAACTGGAGCACGTGAGGATGGCGTCACTGTACCAGGAACAGGTCCCAGTTTTGCACTACGTCATCATCCTCACATGCTGCTTCCATGAAGACTCTGTGCTGCAGTGGAGAATAAGTCATTGCTTTTCATTGATAGAAGTTTCTGTCAATGAAAAGCAACAGCTTATTCTCTGCTGCAGCACAGAGTCTGCATGGAGGCACTGCAGGATGGCGAGGATGACGAGATGTGTGAAACCGTGCAGTACTGTGACATCATCCTCACGGACTTTTTTCTGCGTCAGATAATCTCCTCAGTCGCATATATCTGCTAATTTCCACTCCCATTTCATTCCCATTTGTTACTCAGCTTTAAGGCTGAAGTACTGGACCCATTTACCTGGGTGTGAGTTGCACTGAACTCCATGGGACTTGCCTCTGAGAAGACATAGAATCATAGAATCATAGAATTGTAGAGTTGGAAGAGACCACGAGGGCCATCCAGTCCAACCCCCTGCCATGCAGGAATACACAATCAAAACATCCCTGACAGATGGCCATCCACACTCTGAAGACCTCCAAGGAAGGAGACCCCACCATGCTCCGAGGGAGTGCGCTCCACTGCTGAACAGCTCTTACTGTCAAAACGTTCCTCCTAATGTTGAGGTGGAATCTCTGTTCCTGGAGCTTGCATCCATTGCTCCGTGTTCCAGTCTCTGGAGCAGCAGAAAACAAGCTTGCTCCATCCTCAATGTGACACCCCTTCAAATACTTAAACAGGGCTATCAGCAAGAATGTCATGGGGAACCTTGTCAGAGACCTTACTGAAATCAAGGTATGCAATATCCACAGCAGATCATGTGTAGGAGTACCCTGTAAGTGTATCATCTGTGCCTATTTTTTTAAAAAGAAGTTATGATATAGTTCAGATGAAAAAAGAAAGATGCTACATAAACAATGCATGGTCCCTGCACTTTATTGTTTTTTGATGGGCCTTTGAAATGAGATGCTTTGGGATAATGCAGTCCTGGGAGAGAGAACTGTTTTAAGTGCTGCTGCTTGCTTATAATGAATTGCCACATGCTTGAAAGGAATGCTTCATTTTTAAACTTAACAACTTTGTTTTTCCTCAAGGGTGCAATATCTTCACCAGCGTGAGACTACATTATAACTCTCAGCTCTCTGTGTGGACACTGCAGATGAATGTTCCCCTAACAATTTATAAGAGAGATAGGGTGAAAGTCATTTTGGGTTGTAGACAGGATTACTGGTTGCCTCAAGAACATATACTTTCCAGCCTTCAGATACCTTTGGGAAGAGGGGGAGTGAGGGGCAAATTCTTACTCTGCTAATGATAACACCTAAATTCCCATCAGCAAGGCTGAGGGTTGGAATTAGATGTAGGGTAGAAAGCGGAGGAGAAAAACAAATAAAATGAGAAAATATTCTGAGTGAATGAGTAAAGTACCCTGATATCTTTGAGGCCTTTTCCTAAAGGAACCATTTCTTCATACTGAAACTTGAACAGAGGTTAGGCTGATGATGAGAATGGGGCAGAGCAAAATCAGATGGTCTTGGGACACCAGACTTCACAGAACTAGTCCTCCTGGGTCTATTCTGGAATGAGTTTGAATTTCTCTGAAGTTTGGGCTGTTCTGAAATGAATCAGATTTGCACACATACCTGTTCTGCAACTTCTTCATCATTCCATTTGCTTAGATGTGCTGAGATGACACAAGGAAGCTGGCAATATGATTAATTCCTTAGTGAGAGAGTTCCACAGAAGCCATGTGGCCTTTGAGAATCTCCAAGCATGAGTGGTCACTGAGAAAACTAGATCTAGCATATTTTATTTGCAGAGAGGCTCCTTCAAGTGGTGACAGATGTCTGTCATAGCATGTGATTTTCCTCACCTATGTATCTTGTGTTTGTTTTGTGATTGGTTTTGGAAAGATAAACATAGGTTTTATTTGCTAGTCGGATGTCTTAGACTTGTATATTTGAGGAAGTGCTATTGTGGGAGGTAAAATGGGTTAACTGTATGGAATTTTTGGAATTTCTTGGGGTGCAGGGGGTGAGAAGGTTGGAAATGAAATACAAACAGATCCCCAAATCTATGGGGTTTGGTTCTCAGACTTACTGTGGATACTGGAAACTGCAGATAACAGTGAACCCTATTAAAATAAAGGACTTCTGGTAAAAACATACCATAGAGTTGCATTGGAAGACTTACAAGATGCCTAGAGAGGATGCCTCTCTAGGAATTTTCCAGAATGGTTCTATGGTATGTGTCCCCCATTTTGTTTCCCGTGGATAACTGAAACCGTTGATATTGGTTCTGTGGATACAGGTTCTGACTATGTTATTGCTGAAGTGTTCGCATCTGAATTCCCATTAATCACCTGATGGTTGAAGCCAGATACATAGTATTTATAATATATCTTCTTCTATATAACACTTGAATTAAGATTAGACATGTTTTAAAAATAATTTAAATTGTTACTTTTAATTGTTTAATTTTTACTAGTTTTTGCTAATAAGTAACAGATGGCTAAGGGGGAAAAGTAATGGTAATATTACTGACCACACAAAAGGAGTGTGTTATATTAGTTTGGAAAGCAAAAAGTAATATTATTAAATAATGTGTTATATTACTCTGTTATATAATACAAGACTGCATTCCTCCACCTTTGCAAAGAGATGAAGGTATGTGAAAGTGAGGAGACATTTTCAGCAGTGATCTGCTCCACTCTGTGAGGAGAATGTATTCACGTCATGCACTCACCAAATTGAGGCATTTCTGTAGTTGTAGGACATATGGAAGTACAGTTGCCCCTCCACATTTGCGGCTTTAACATTTGCGGTTTTGATTATTTGGGGGTTTTGGGAGCTCCCCCTCCCAAAAGCCCCATCGCCACTTTTGGGAGGATGGGTGAGGGGTGGAGAGGAGCGGCAACAGGGCTTCAGAAGCCTGCATCGCTGCTTCTGGGAGGGCGGGGTGGTGGTGGAGAGGAGCAACGACAGGGGCCTCAGAAGCCCCCGTCGCTGCTTCTGGGAGGGCGGGGTGGTGGTGGAAAGGAGCAGTGACAGTGGCCTCAGAAGCCCCTGTCGCTGCTTCTGGGAGGGTGGGGGGGTTCCGGGAGGGTGTGGCATGACCCATTTTTTATTAGCGTTTTTTTCACATTCACGGGGGTCTTGCAGCCCTAACCCCCGTGAATGTGGAGGGACAACTGTAATATATGGGATTTGAATGTCATAAAGCAATGCATAAAAAATAAGTGTTGTTTTTGTTGATAACGTTGTCATCTCTTCATCAGAGGTTTTTCTGGCACTGTGGAAGATGGATCTAGTTTGAAAATACTCCACAAAAAGAAGAATTGGTGTCTGGTATGAAGTGTCTGCTGGCACAAATAATTCCTCTGAGAGTGGAATTCAGCAGGGAATTCAGCAGGGAATTCTTTTGGGAGAGATCAGGCGTGTGTCCTCAACAGGGGAGTGTGTTGTATTGCTCCTGGCTGAGAGTGTGCTTTGCATACACTAGACCCAAGGTTCAACCCTGGCAAGGCTGATCAGAACAAAGGAAGATAGGAAAAGAGATCCTATCTAAACATTGGGAAGTGCTTCTTTACTGTAAGACATATCTGAGTGGAACAGACTGCCACAGCAGGTGTTGAACTCTCCTTCTTTGGAGATCCTTAAACAGAGTTTGGATGGGCAACTTTCAGGGGTGCATTAGATGTGTATTTCTGATTAGCAGGGGGTTGGACTAGTTGGCCCTTGCTGTCTTTTCCAAAACAAGGGGTTGTCTAACAGTGAAAATACTCCTCACAGAATGTCTTAATGGGATTCTGATTCATTCTGCTGTATTTGGAATGGGGGTGGGGTCAAGAATGCCAAAAAGTACACTGGAAAAGCCTTTGCAGCTTTTCCAGAAGTTTTTTTTAAAAAAACAAACAAACAGCAGGGGTGTGTGCATTCCTGCTCATTGGGACAAGCAACCAAATTGATTCACTTTCCCCATATGAGCAGAATCTGAAAGCTAATTGGTCAAACGAGCATGGGGGGGCAAGAGCTTGCTAACAAGACAGGCACCTGGAGACACCATGTTGGTACAGGAGTGAGGTGAACAGGAGAGAGGATAACAGGGGTGTTTGGCGTGGGTGTGGTGGAAGAGACAGCATAAGATAAGCTTGTGGCTGTTGAATTAAACTTCTTCAGCCCCAGAGAGTTTGTTGAGCTAAGGCAGTGATTCCCAAAGTGGGTGTTATCGCCCCCTGGTGGGCGCTGCAGCGATCCATGGGGGTGGTGATGGCCACAGGTGCATTTGGGGGCGATGAATAACTGTAAGGGGGCGCTGAAAGCATAAAAGAAAGAAGAGAAGATTTAGAAAAATTGATTTATGTATTCCGCTCGTAATGCTTAATTTTTCTTTGAACAACGTACTGGACGTTGGCTCGGTTCCCACATACTCCCTCACTTGATTGAAGTATGTGCAATCGCGCACTGCTACTGTTCATGTGGTGCCACTGAATTGCCATTCCAAAACACATGAGCACTATGAGCATTGCTGCGGGCAACTGCCACTCGTGCGATTGGTTGACCGCAAGGCCAAAGCCTAGAACGGCAGTGGCAGTACTGGCTACTGGCAGTACTATCAGCCGATTTTGGAGCACGCTATGAATCAGGAGATTTCCCATAATTATTACAGGAAAATTACGGCATAATATAACTCTGAGGACTTTTTCGGATGGAGAAATACACAGGAAGAAGGGTTGTCCCTCTTGCGACGCTGCTGCATGGCAGGGGGGGTGTTTTATATGACGCCGTCCCCCTGCCGATTCTGTTCCAGTACAGATTGCAACTCCAGTGTTATATTTGGCCGTTTCTTTATCACGGAAGTTTACCGTGATAAAGAAACAGCCAAATATGGCGCTGGAGCTGTGATCTGTACCAGAACAGAATCAGCAGGCGGACGGCATCATATGATACATTATACATTACCAATGTGCCTGATTTGCCAGAAAGTTTTATCAAATGAAGCTATGAAGCCTTCCAGACTACAAGAACATTTGACTAAAATTCACGGTGATAAAAAAGATAAGGATTTATCTTATTTTCAAACACTAAAAGAAAAATTTATCAAACAATTGACATTGGCAAAACTCTTTTCATCCGCAACCACACAAGATGGCGATGGCTTGCTTGCATCTTACAATATTTTGTTAATGATTGCCAAATCGGGAAAACCTCATACTATTGGTGAAGAACTAATTATACCGGCTATAAGTGAAGTAATACGTACTGTGCTACACAAGCCAGCATCTGATAATATCAAGACAATTTTGTTGAGCAATAATACAGTGCAAAGGAGAATTGATGAAATGGCTCAAGATGTTGAAGATTCATTGTGTGGCTATTTAAAAACATCTCAGTTTTCTATTCAACTTGATGAGTCAACTTTGTAGGGAAATGAAGCTTTACTTTTAGCATCTTCACAAAGGAAGAACAAATTTGCCAAGAATTATTATTTGCTAAATATTTGCAAACTGATACTTAAGGAGAATCAATATTTCATGCATTGGATGAGTTTTTTTAAAGTAAAAGATATACCTCTGAGTAATATCTTATCAGTAGCCACAGATGGTGCTCTAGCGATGGTAGGGTGCTACAGGGTTGTTGTTTTTTTGCATATTTAAAAAAAGGAGGTGCTGAATGCATTCACAGTATACTGTATCATCCATCGCCAACATCTAGTTGCCAAAAATTTAAGTGCACGCCTACATAATTCATTACAATATGTAATTAAAGCTATCAACACAATCAGAAGCAAATCATTGAATGACAGATTATTTAAACAGCTTTGTATTGAAAACGATGAAGAATTTAATTGTTTACTGCTTCATACAGAAGTTCATTGGTTGTCAAAGGGTGCCTGTTTAGATAGGTTTTATAAGCTGTTTAACTCGGTGCTGGAGTTCTTGAAAGATAAAAATGATGCTTTACGATCCAATTTAATTCAATCCAAAAGTGACATCGCTTACTTGACCAACTTGTTTCAAAAATTTAATGAAAGCAATCTTCAGCTTCAAGGTGATGAACTGAATTTAATAAAAACAAAATCTGTTTTTTCTGCATTTGTGACAAAACTTCTTCTGTACAAATGAAATTTTGGACGAGGGGAATTCAGCCAGTTCCCAAATTTATCAGGAGCAGGAAAAAAAAAAAAAGATGAAGACGTACTTCCTTATTGTGAGCACAACGATTTGATGATATTTTGAAAATGAACATACATGATTGGATTTTGGATCCTATTTCAAGTGCAAACACAGAAGAATATCCACAGTCACAAGAAGAACTGATGGAAGTAACTACAAATGATGAATTGAAATTTAAATTCAAAAGTGGCTACCAACAATTCTGGCTGCAAAAGGAGATCCCTATGGCTTATCCTGAAATATGGGCTGTAATTCAAAAGTTCTTAATTGCATTTCCTTCATCATATTTAGTGGAACGTGAATTCAGTGCGGTAACCAATTTATTAACAAAAAAAAGGAACCGATTACAAATAATCAATAGCGGTGATTTAAGATTACTGCTGACAAAAATAGAGCCGAGGATTACTAAATTGGTAGCAGCATACCATGTTCATCCTTCTCATTAAGATGATTTTGAACGTTTTAACTTTTTTTGTATTACCTTTCTATTCTGAGTTCAATAAATAGTTTCATAATTTCAAACTTCAATGTTTCTAATTTACATCTTTCTTTACTATATTTTACGAAAAAGGTAGAAACATTAATACATATATCCTTCTGTTTAATTGCTATTCAATTTTTTTAAAAAAATTAATTTCCAGGGGTGCTGAGTAATATTTTTTTCTGGAAAGGGGGCGGTAGGCCAAATAAGTTTGGGAACCACAGGGCTAAGGGTAGTGTGCTTGCTTGGGTCAAGCCTGTTTGTTTGTGTGGGCTGAGTGTATGCTTGCCAGGGGGAGGGGCTTATTAGCATTTGTTTGGTGAGCTGCTTCTCTTGAGAGCAAGTGAGTGATAGAGACTGCTGAAAGGAAGTAGGGCAGTAGGTCAGAGGCAGAGGAAGAAACTAGCAGCCAGTAGCTCTCTCTCTCTCTCTCTCTCTCTCTCTCTCTCTCTAGCTGCAGTTTCAGTCTCTGGAGCTTGGCATACAGGAGTGAGGTGAACAGAGAGAGGACAACATGGGTGTTTGGCATGGGTGTTTAGTGGGGGAGTTTGAGGGGGAGGCACAGAGTACTCTTCTGAGGGGGAAGGGCTTCTGCTGAGCCGCTGACCTGCCTGGGCATGGAGTTAACAGCCACTAGCTCTATATAACTGCTGCTGCAATCTTTCCAGGTTAATCTTAGAAAAACTGTGGCAAGTGCCTTGTGGACTGCACAGTTCTAACACAAGAGGGGCATAGGAGTTCTTCTGAGAAACAAAGCCAATGGGCATGGGTGGAGGGGGGATACTAGAGGAGTTTAGACAGGGAAGCCAAAAGTTCTCTTTCAGTGACTACTTAAGAAGACTGAATATTGCCAGTGAGGGAGCTGCTGCAGTCACCTGCAACACCTGTGGGATGTTCATCTTCTTGCCAGAGGAGGTGGGGAGCTATATCTGCAGCAAGTGCAAGTTGGTGGCCCTGCTGGAAGAGAAAGTAAAGCATCTTGAGGACAAGGTATCTACTCTTCTGAATATTAGGGAGCAAGAAGTTTTCTTGGAAAGTGTAGAGAAGACCATCCTGGAAGCGGAACATACCAGGGAGGTGTCTACGGAGGAGGCCATTACCCATACACAGGAAATGAACACTTGGAGAACTGTGACACAGAGAAGTAGAAGGGCTAGGGCTCATTCAGCCAGCTTGAAGCTACAGAATGGATTTGACACTCTCTCTCTTTCCAGAGAAGAAGAAGAAGAGCAGCAGGGCCAGGCCTTGGAAACACACAAGAGATCCAGCACATGAAGTGGCCTCTGCCAAGACTCAAAGGAGGAGGGTGGGGTGGTAGGGGATTCCCTGCTTTGAGGAACAGAAGCAGTAGTCTGCAAGCCTGACAAAATGTCTCGGGAGCAATGCTGTCTCCCTGGGGCAAAAATTCAAGATGTAACAGAGAGGCTGACAAGACTCATCAAGCCTTCTGATCTTTATCCCTTCCTTTTGGTCCATGTGGAAACCAATGATACTGCAAGGCATAGCCTCCAGATGATCACAAGGGATTATGAGTAGGAAGCTGAAGAACCTGGATGCACAGATAGTCATTTTGTCTGTCCTTCTGTGAAAGGGCATGGCCCAGGAAGGGAAAGAAGAATAGTGGAGGTGAACAACTGGCTACGCAGATGGTGCCACCGGGAACAATTTGGCTTCCTGGATCATGGGATGCGGTTCTAGGGAGGTGGACTTCTGGCAAGGGATGGGTTGCACCTCACAGCAGTTGGCAGGAATGTTTTTGCTAAGACACTGAAAGATCTTATCAGGAGGGCTTTAAACTGATTTGTGTTTGGGGGGAGACAGTATTCATGAGGACAGAAGTGTCATGAGGACAGGACTGAACTCCATTATAAAATGGCCGAACAACTGCAGAACCATGCTGAGTCATAATGGCTGACTGCATGAACTACCAAGTCATGCCTAGTCTGGCCACTAGAGGGCAATATCCTGTAGATGTTATATATAAGAGAGCTCAGAACAAAGCTCACTTCCTCCTCTCTTCTCTTCCTGTGAATGCTGAGGCCTGGTGAAGCAGTTTCTCCTTCAATTGTAAATATTTGTATATATTGCAACTGTTTGACTTTGAAGATAAAAGTGCCTTCTGCTTATTTGGATGTCAAACACTGTATGTGAGTATTCTTGGGAACAGGTTGCTACTGAATCTGCTGAGATAGTTTTTGGCTTCTGCTGGGAATTGTTTGTCCTATCATCCCCTGACAAGGAGTTCATCAAGTGCTGGAGAAAATGTCCAAAATGTTACACAGACAAGGCAAATAGTACAAGAACCCAACAGTGGGAGGAATAAAACCTTTAACAGACAGATAGGGGAAATGGCCCATGGTCTTAGAAGTCTCTATACTAATGCACAGAGCATGGGAAATAAACAGGATGAACTTAGCACAGCAAAACAAATATGATATCATAGGCATCACTGAAACCTGGTGGGATGAGTCTCATGATTAGAATGTACGAATAGAAGGGTATAGCCTATATCAGGAAAAAAATAGACCAAACAGGAAGGGTGGTGCAGTAGCATTATATGTTAAGGATGTGTACACCTGTGAACAGATCCATGACTTAAATCTTGGCAGCCAGGTTGAGAGCATCTGGGTAAAAATTAGGGGAGAGAGAAACAGGAGGAATATCACTCTGAGGGTCTACTACAGGCCTCCAAGCCAAACCAAGGACTTGGATGATGCCTTCCTGGAACAGATGACTGCACATTCAGAAAGGATAGATGTAGTAGTAATGGGGATTTCAACTATCCTGATATTTGTTGGTAGTCCACCTCTGCCAAGAATTTAAGGTCCAACAAATTCCTCACTTGCCTTGCAGATAATTTCATTGTCCAGAAAGCAGAAGAGGCAACAAGGGGATCAGCTATTTTAGATCTGATCCTAACCAATGGGGATGGCCTGGTTAATGGTGTGGAAGTGGCGGGATCCCTAGGGGGAAGTGAGCATGTTCTCATGGACTTTGTTATACAGAGGAAAGGGGAAGCCAAGCACAGTCAGACATGGATTCTAGACTTTAAGAAAGCTGATTTCAGAAAACTTAGGGAATTACTGGGGTGATCCCATGGTCAGAAATACTAAAAATAAAGGAGCTCATGAAAGATGGGAGTTTCACTTTTTAGAAACTCCCATCTTTCATGAGCTCCTTTATTTTTAGTATTTCTGACCATGGGATCACCCCAGTAATTCCCTAAGTTTTCTGAAATCAGCTTTCTTAAAGTCTAGAATCCATGTCTGACTGTGCTTGGCTTCCCCTTTCCTCTGTATAACAAAGTCCATGAGAAAATGCTCACTTCCCCCTAGGGATCCCGCCACTTCCATCTTGCCACCTTCATCTTGAAGGCAGAACTTCAAACAGTTCCAATGAGGAGGAAAAGGGGGAGGTGTCTAAAGAAGCCAGGATGGATGTTGAAAGAACTCTCAACTGAGCTAAAACATAAAAAAAGACACGTACAAGAAATGGAAAAAGGGGGAAATCACCAAAGAAGAATTCAAACAAATAGCCAGCTCATGTAGGGGGAAAGTCAGAAAAGCAAAGCTCAGATGGAGCTCAGGCTTGCTAGAGAGGTTAAAAACAATTAAAAAGGGCTTTTTGGGGTACATCTGTAGCAAAAGGAAGAACAAGGAAATGGTAGGGCCACTGTGTGGAGAAGATGGCAAAAGGTTAACAGGGTACAAAGAAAAGGCAGAACTACTTAACACCTTCTTTGCTTCAGTCTTCTCCCAAAGGGGGAACAGTGCTCAACCTGGGAAGATTGAGCAGATGATGCAGTAACAGAAATACAGCACAGAATGGTAAAGATGTGGTTCAGAAATACCTGGCCAGTATAAATGAGTTCAAGTCTCCAGGGCCAGATGAACTTAATCCAAGGGTATTAAAAGAATTGGCAGAAGTAATCTCAGAACCACTGTCGATAATCTTTGAGAATTCCTGGAGAACCGGAAAGGTCCCAGCAGACTGGAGAAGGGCAAATGTTGTCCCCATCTTTAAAAGTGGGGGGGGGGAGAGAAGACTTAAATAATTACTGCCCAGTGAGCCTGACATCAATACTAGGAAAAATTCTAGAGCAGATCATTAAACAGACAGTTTTTAACCACTTAGAAAGGAATGCTATGATTACTAAAAGTCAACATGGATTCCTCAAAAACAAGTCGTGCCAGACTAATCTTATCTCTTTTTTTGATAGAGATACAAACTTGATAGATAAAGGGAATGCTGTGCATGTAGTGTATCTTGATTTCAGTAAGGCTTTTGACAAGGTCCCCCATGATATTCTTGCAAAAAAGTTAGTAACCTGTTGGCTAGACAATGCAACTGTTAGGTGGATTTGTAATTGGTTGACTGACCAAACCCAAAGGGTAGTCACCAATGGCTCCTCTTCATCCTGGAAAGAAGTGACTAGTGGGGTGTCACAGGATTCTGTCCTGGGCCCAGTGCTATTCAACATCTTTATCAATGACTTGGATGAGGGAATAGAGGGCATGCTTATCAAGTATGCAGATGACACCAAATTAGGAGGGGTAGCTAATATCCCAAAGGACAGGATCAGAATCCAAAATGACCTTAACAGATTAGAAAGCTGGGCCAATGCTACCAAAATGAATTTCAACAGGGAGAAATGTAGAAAACTACACTTGGGCAGTAAAAATTGTATCTCAGCTCTCAGTGTTTCCATTCTTAGTATGGCCTACAAAAACAATAAGCATAGTTTTCTTTTTGAAAAGGAAAATATCATTAAATAACTTCTTTTTTAAAAAAAGGAATAGGACAGCAAGTGAGTCACAGTTCAGCAGGAAAAGAATAGAAAATGCACTTTTTGTATGTGTGTGTGTGGGGGGGTTGTTTTGTTTTCAGCTTCAGAGATATCAAAGTGGGTATCACAGCAAATTCCTTAGGGAGAGTCTTCCATGAACACAGTGTCACAGCTAAGAATGCTTTTTGTCTGGTGGACACTGACTTAACTGCTGAAGATGGGAAATATTTCTGTTTAACACCTGAAAAGGCTTAAAGTTTTACAGTTAGCTATTCTTTGAAAAAGCTAGATAATTCTTGTAACCTTCCTTCCCATGTCAGTTCCTTCCAACTGCAAGTTCCTTATCTTTGTTAGGTTGGGACTAACCAATGACATAAGGATTCATTCAACTGCAGGCAGATCACTTGGCTGCCCTACTCTGCCTGCTTTTCTCACCAGCTGCAAATTGTTACCCAAATCACTCATGGAAATCCCATGCAATATTGAGTTTCTAATAATATAAAAATGAAGCTTCTGAGTGTGGTCAGGAATCAGGATGAGAACATCTTTCAGCTTCACTTTCCCCTACTTTTGAATTTTTTGAGTTTCGAGTTCTTTCGCCAATATGAAAAATAAGAATATGAATTTCTGTAAACACAATTAAAAGGAACAGAAAAGAAGATAAATTATTTCCGATTCAGCATTGGTCCCTGTTGGGATGTATAGTTCTTCCTATTACAGAGGGGACCATGTTGTACTTACCTGCCATAAAGGTAAAGATAAAGAGTTGTTAAAGCTCAGGAGTCTCTCAGAAAAAAAGAGGTGGCAGCCACAATGTAGCAATAATGCAATTCAGTTTGCTGTTGCTGTGTGCCTTATTTCTGACTTATGATGACCCTAAGGTGAACCTATCATAGTGTTCTCCTGGCAAGATTTTGTCAGAGGGAGTTTGCCATTGCCTTCTGCTGAGGCTGAGAATGTGTGACTTGCCCAAGGTCACCCAGTGGGTTTCTGTGACAGAGCAGGGACTTGAAACCTAGCCCACTGGACTCCTAGTCCAGCACTCAAACCGCTACACCATGCTGGCTCTCATTAGTCATTAATCTCAATATGATTCAATACACAAGGATTAAAACACAAACCAAGCCTAAGGGTAATCCCAGCTAGAGTAAAGCTATTGAATCCTTTGTTGAAAAGTGAGTCAACATGTAGATTAACCACATTGATTCTAACTAGGATTTTCAATAGGTTCATGCCAAGGACCTCCAAGACCAAAGCAAACAAAGTCCTTTGCCTGAATCTTGATTAATTGGCCAGTTTTGGTATCTCCCATCTTCAAATTTTTAAAGTCTCACATTCTTTTCTATCTGAATTTGAAGGAATTCATGACTATGGATAAATTCTTATAAGAAAAAATCAGAAATGATATTCTTACTCTCACTACTCAGGAACATCACTTCCTGCTGGGATCTTTGGGGCTGTAGTTTTTTTTTTTTTTTTTTGCCTCTCTACAGCTCACTAGAAGAGCCAGCATGGTGTGGTGGTTTGAGCATTGGACTACAACTCTGGAAACCAGGGTTCAAGTCTTCACTCAGCCATGGATGGGTGACCTTGGGCAAGTCACACTCTCTCAGCCTCAGAAGAAAGCAAAGGAAAACCTCCTCTTGGCAAAACAAATCTTGCCAAGAAAACCTGGTGATAGGCTTGCCTTAGGAAATGACTTAAAGACACTCAACAACAAACAGCTCGCTAGGTGTTAAGGTTGGCCTCTCCCTTCCTCTCTGTGCAATCCAATTTCACAGAGAAAGGAAAGGAAAGCTCCCATCCTTTTTGTACAATCTGAAAACACTCTGCCAGGGCTCCTGCAGCCTAGAAGTCCCTGGACACTGATCCTCCAGTAGTCTGCCACCACCCACTGTTAGAAGGTTCTTGAACCCAGTTCAGTGGGAAACTGGGACAATTCTCCGGCTCACTAGTGAACAACTCACTCTGTTGGGGTTTCCCAACCCCCCTTCTCTATTCACCCAGAGAAGAGACAAGATAGCTGACCGACAGGTGTGTGAGGCAAGTTGGTAGAGAAAAAGAGAGTAAACTTTATTTTAGTTCCAAATGCTTAAGTCTTAGCATGGAGGGATATCTAGTCTCTCCAGGTTCCCAACTTAGATTTACAGGAAATACATTCAGTCATAGTATGCAAATAAATCATAAACCTAACGCATGCTAACTACAGTATATTCCGGCATATAAGACGACCTTTGAGCCCTGAAAAAAACCCTCCAAAATCGGGGGTCGTCTTATATGCCGGATACACTTTACTTTACCCACCATCTGATCTCCTGCCTCTTCGCTCCCTTTGCAAACAGAGCAAAGAGGCAGGAGATCAGGTGGTGGGGGGTGAGGCAAAGTGTTTACAGGTTCATTCACCCCCCTCCTCTGCCTTCTCCCCCTTTGGGGAGCAACTGAAGACAGAGGAGGGGGGTGAACGTTGTGGTTTGCCACAGCCGCTGCTTGATCTCCTGTGTGTTCGTTCCCCAAAGGGAACAAACACACAGGAAATTGAGTGGTGGCTGAGGCAAGCTGGGTACGTTTACCCCTTTCTTCCACCTTCCTGGAAGGTGGAAGAAAGGTGCGAATCTAGCGGTTTGCAACGGCCGCCCCCCTTCCCTCCATCTTCATTCCCTTCCAAGGAGAATGAAGACGGAGGGAGGGGGGTCAGATGAGGCAAACCAGGCATTTTCACCCCTTTCAGCCCCTCTCAAGCCACCCTTCCACCCTCCCTGAAGGTGCGATCAGGCTCCCAATCGCAGCTTCGGGGAAGGAGTGGGTGGCTGGGAAGCCGCCCCTTAAGCCACCCTTCCACCCTCCCCGAAGGTGTGATTGGGCTCCCAATCGCAGCTTCGGGGAGGGAGTGGGTGGCTGGAAAGCCCCCACTCAAACCACCTTTACAGCAGCCGAGGCAAACCGGGTAGTTTGCTCCTTCTTCCTAGAAGGTGGAAGAAAGGGGTGAATCTTGCGGTTTGCCACAGCCGCTGCCCATTCCCCGCATCTTCATTCCCTTCCAAAGGGAATGAAGATGGAGGGAAGGGGGGGCAGATGAGGCAAACCGCAAGATTCGCCCCTTTCGTCCACCTTCCTGGAAGGTGGAAGAGAGGGACGAATGCCACAGTTTTCCTTCGCAAAAGGAAGGAAGATGGAGGGAATGGGCAGCCAGCAAGGCAAACCGGGTATATTCGCCCCTTTCTTCCACCTTTGAGTCAAGGGTGACAGGAATGTGGAAGCGAGGGGCGAATACCGTGGTTTGCCACGAACACCACCCACCCCCTCTGTCTTCATTCCCTTCACAAAGGGAATGAAGACGGAGGGAATGGGCGGTGGCCGAGGCAAACCGGGTTCATTCGGCCCCCCTCCTCTGCCTTCATCCCCTTTGAGGAGCAACCGAAGGTGGAAGAGAGGGGCGAATGTAGTGGCTGGTTGGGTGGCTGGGAGAGTCCTGCCAGCTGATCCTGTTTGCTTTCCCAACTCACAAGGAGATCCTCGTGAGTTGAGAAACAAAGAGGATCAGCTGGTAAGGCTCCCCCAGCCAGCCAGCCAGCCAAATGCGGGGATAGTCTTATACTGTGAATATATGCCAAACTCTAGATTTTTACTTGAAAATTGGGTGGTTATCTTATATGCCCGGTCATCTTATATGCTGGAATATATAGTAGATATTCCCTAAGCTAAGAATATAATAACTTACATTTTATTAAGTCCATAATCATCAGTCCATGTCCCAATTGGGATGGGCTAGGCCAGGCTCATCATAGCTGGCCTAGCTGGCTCTGGAGATGGAATTCAAATGGAAATCTCTTCCTTAGACTTCAGATATCATTTGGGCTCTTTTGATGATAGAGAGCCATGAGGAGGTCACTCCCCCAACCTCAGTTATCATGTCTGGTTTCAGCCATAAGGCTCAAGCATGAGGCCCAAGCATGTGGCATCAGTCATGCATCTCTCCATCAGGCCTAAGCCATGTGGCCTAGAAAAAGCGATTCAGAAACTTAAAAGACTTTTGGCGTGATCTGATTGGTTCTGCATTGCCAAATCTGATTGGCTCTCCAGTCAGGTGATGTGATGTCATGTTTAGGAAATGAGGTTCCCACCTTCTCTACAATACTTGTTGCTATGGAAAGCAGAGAGTGGAATCTTCCAGTTGCTGTGACCTGTAGATTTTGTAGATGAACTCACCATGATGGGCTGGTCAGTCCATCATGACACTAGAACTTGGAGCTTTTCCTAGTCCTGTCAGAAAATAAGTGATTTCTCATACTGCCAGTTGCCCCTTCCTTTGTAAAAAAAAAAAGTGCTTTTTTTTAATTGCAGGAGCAGGGATTGGATTAGACAAGAAACAAATGAAACATGAGGCTTGTCTATAGGCAAAAATACTCCTCATAGAATTCAAGGAGAATACCTTTTGTCCCAATGGGATCCCACATCATTTTGCCATATTTAGAAGTGGTGGGAAAACAAAACTCCAAATACTTCTTTACAGCTTTCCCCATATATTTAAAAAAAAAAAAAAAAACTCCGAAGGAAATGCACATTCACACTTGCTGTGACAACCAATTCACTTTGCCGCACATTCCTGATAAGCAGAAGTGGAAAGCTGATTGGTTGGATGTACACAGGTGGCAGAGCTTTCCAGCAAGGCAAGAACCTGGAACTGCCATGTTGGATTTTTACAGTAGCAATTATGCACTGAGGCAACAAAACAACCTTTTCTTCTTTTTTTCTGTTGATTTAAGTGGAAGATAGCACTTCCACACCTTGGATTTGCCTGTTTTTTTAAAAAATACTGTTTGGTGGTGGCAACTGGTGACAATAAAAATACAAGTAATTCACTGGCACACACACCCCACCATCTTGATTTGCAGGCATGCCCATTTCAGCAACAAACACATATGGCTTCGTGTGCTTGCAATCTTGAATAAAACCCATGGAGACAAATGAAAGCTGCTGTGAATTGGTGTTAGTGTGCATAAATCCACATTTTATTGCCTCATATAGACAAGCCCTTATTGATCTTAATTAGGGAGGTGGCAAGTATTTAGAGGAGCAAGGCTCAAAAGGGAGTAAGATTTTTCTGCTTGAAAGTCAACATTCAGTTTTGAGTTAGCTCTGGACTTTGCTCAGTTAAAATGTTAACCCTATGTTTCAGTACAGTCCAGACCTAACTAGATCTGGTTCAACTCAAAACTGAATGTTGACTTTCAAGCAGCAGAGCCTCGCCCTTTCAAATATTTGCCACCTTCTTAATTAGGATCAATAAGTTTCATTCATTTGTTGTCTGTCACAACTGAATGAAATTTAGTCACAAATCACAAGCAAATGAAACATTAGTTGCAACTTTAAAATAAAAAAAAAACATGCTTCCTTCTTGCTTTGTCATCCCATGTTCTATTCCACATACAACTTGGCTTTCTTTCTTTCCATTCTCTTTGAGATTAACAGAGATGGAGAGATGGGAAAGAAGGGAAGAAGTATGTGATAGCTTGGAAAATTACTTTGAAGAAGAATAAATATGACATCATGCTGACATTACCCATAACTGAGCAGATGCATCTCTGAGCATCATCCTATCCTTGCTCAAAAAGTAATGATTGTTTCAGCAGGCCTTTATACCCATTCTCATTAAAAGTAACTTTCCAAGCTTCTATCTGTTTCTTGCTGTTGAAAAATGTATTGTATAGATTAATTCTACAAAAGCAGTTAGCAGGAAAAGAAAACTGAGCTTTTCTGATAGAAAAATATGCTCAGATAGTTCTTTCAAGCCAACTGGAACATTTAGTCACATCTGATTTTCCACTGATGTTTCAGTTATGGAGACAGGACAAGAACATTGCACAAGACTCAGGGGATGATGAGACCATCACAAGACCAGTAGGCATATGCACACCTTCTTGTCAAACCAGTGACTATATATTAAATGCCTTCAGGACCATGCAGAATGCCAGATGAGTTAATTTACTTAATGACTTTACATGAGTTCATGCTGACTTTTCTTGTGTTTCTCTTCTGCCCTCAGGTATTCTGTTTGCAGATTATATAAATTGTTTGTTCCTGAATGCAAAAGAAGATGATGAGTCTGTCATTTAGGACTTAGTGCAGCCATAACTAACAGCTGCAACGACACTAAACCATCCAGTCTGTCTTGTTGCTACAAGAATGCAAATGGGCATCAAAAAAAGTAACCAGTTTCCATGTAGCAAGTCTCAAATGAGCCAAACTCATTTTATAATCTGGTTTCTTCCATGGTAATTGGTGGTTGATTGGCCAGTTCTGGGCAACCTGGAGGCCCACAATTTACAGTGAAGCTATCTAAAATTAACAAAAGCATCTCTTTACCTACTCTATCCAAGGCACTGTTCTGAAGTAGGGTGAAGGGCTGTAATGATTATGGGAACTCAAAGGCTGCATGAATGAAATAGAAGGAGACAGTTCTGGGGAACACCAGTAAAGGAAACAGACAGTGGATGCTGTTAGCTCCCATGTCAATGGGGCAATGAATCCATTCCAAGTTTTCATGTGGATATTAAAGGAGCTATCCAAGGTGCTGGACCAAATTGGGGGTAGGGTTCAGCACTTTGGATAGCTCCCTTGAAGTTCAATGGCCTGGTGATATGGAAGGTACCAGTTGCCAGGTGAAACAACTTTGAAAGGCATATTTCCCTGTATTCAGATGAAATGCTGCTTACCATTTTAAAAGGTATGCTATGTCATATGGCATTCACATTTAATTTTGCTTACAAGAACCAGGGTTTTCATGGGTGGAACCCTGGGGCTTCCTGATTAGTGAGAACAGTTACACTATCTGACACTCATATGTGCACACACACACACACACAATTTTATTTTTCCTTCTGAACCCTGCTGCAACCCTAAAAGTAGCTGGAAAGGAAATGGATTTTTCTAACAGTAATGCACTGCTCCGAGCAATCTCTCTTGTAATCCAAAGCACTTTGGACTAGCTTGATCCTGAATGGGTAATTAAATCCCCTTAGTTTTACAAAAGACCTACTCCTGGTGGGAATGAAAACTACTGGATTGTTTTATGGATGTGAATGAACACAATTGCCTGAATTTTGAACTCCCTTTGGATGTGTGGGGATTCCGGGGATTGTTATGAGGAGCACTTGTACTATAATATTTTCCATTAGTACATCTCTGGCAGTGAGCATTTGGTCATGTGAAGATCATATAGAACAGCAATAACTTTCAGTTGTGGGCAACCTATGGACATAGTTAAGAATGTTCAGGTTAGTCAAGAATGTTCAGACATGGGAACAATATTTTTCTGTTATTCATTTCCAGGCTGAGAAAGGGATTTCACAAAATGTAGAAAACCCTTGTGGGAAGAATACAGACAACTACAAGGCTGATGTTCAGATTCTCTGCATTTTCAGCAGAATTGGTCTGCATAGAAAAACAGATGGTTTCTATCTGCAGAGGAAAAATGTGTGTATTTCTGCACAGAAAATGTGTATTCTGCACAGCAAAACTATGTACACTTCTGTGCAGAAGGCATGCTTTCTGTGCAGAAAATGTGTTTTCATATAGAAAAAAAATGAGAACAGGTATTTCTTCAGAGACAAATACTTCCTGAAACCTGAATACCAACTGCAAACTGCAGATAAGTCTTCATGTTTTCATTCAGCATTATTTGTTTTTATCTTTATCTTTATCTTTACTCTTTTTTTTTTTTTTTACATTTTCTGATCTAGGTAAGGCTTTAGTGGTGGAAGAGGACCTTAAACATGAGTCTGGGGATGATGTTAATGAGCCAGGAATTCAAGACCTTTATTGATTTTCTGTCTACCTCCAAACTGCCCCCTAAAGATTGTTCTAGAATAAGTTGCATGAGGATCTCAGTATTGAGGTCTTAGGTTGCAGTCCTTGAAAGTTTTACAGTGAGTATTAGAATTTTTATTACTACATCTCAATGCCACCACCCACCAGCTTCTTTACCTCTTACTGTCTCGGGTGACAGGCAATTTTCTGCATATGACAAATGATTGCAGATGCTGGATGTAATTATTTTCAACTCCCAGTTTTACACCAATCTCATTGGCAGTCTACCTACTATAACAAGCTGTTTTCTGAAAAACACTATCCTCTTAATGAATATTGTTAAGCAATTCCCCAGCTGTTTCTGGTGATTTGGTCCTGTACATTTGGACTGAACATAATGTCTTCTCAAATATTTTGCTGTGGTACAGTGCTTGGCCTAATTAAAGAGTTAAAACATGCTGCATGAATTGTCTTTCAAATAAGGAAGTGCAAACCTTACCCAAAGTCAAAAATGTGAGCAGGCATCCTTGAAATTTGTTTCCTACTTTCTTTAATATTATAACATGCCATTAACTGCCATGTAGTTTTGGTTGATGACAGGTTTCCATGATATCACAGTAAAGAATTGTGGATAGTGAGTTGCTCTCCTTCCTTCTTTGCTTTCTGGCAATTTTTCTTGGTTGTGGGGGGAATTTTGTCTATTTTTCACCAAAGATACAGTTCTAGCACTCAATCTTGTCACCTTTGGAAAGCTTGAAGCCTTTACTCATGCCTTTTAATCAAGTGGATGAGAAAAGTGGCACTCATGTGGTGAAAATAATGGTTTTCTACCCATCCCACCCTCAAATAGGACAAGCTGTTGCTAGAATGCTTCTGATATTGGAATGTGTCATCCCTAAAGGGGTTGACAGCAAAGGGGGCAGGGACATGAAGGGCTTATCTACCTGACCAGGGTTGCATCTACATTGTAGAAATAATGCATTTTGACACCACTTTAAGTGCTGTAGCTGCCACCTATGGACTCCTGGGATCTGTAGTTTTACCAGGTCTGTAGCCTTCTCTGCTAAAGACTGCTGGTACCTAAAAAAACTACAAACCCCAGGATTCTGTAGCATGGAGCCTTAGCAATTAAAGAGGTATCAAACTGCATTATTTCTACAGTGTAGATTCACCCCAAGAGAAGTGAGGGAGAATGGGACCAACTTTTTGTAGCTGATCACTTAGGTCCCTGATTTTAATTTACTGTCAAAGCCATTATAGTTGGTGTCTGCTGGTAGAGAGATGTGTCTTTGAAAGCGGGAGGGTGGTAAAGGAGAGCAGGAAGGGCAAAGGGGGACACAGAACAGGGAGGCAGTTATGCTGTCATAGGAGCATGGATTACCCCCTAAATGCTTCCCAGTTTAGAGATTACTTTGGCAAAATATGCCCTGGGCTGAACATGTTGCCAGTGAATGACAGGTCAATGAATAGGAGGACAACGGTCATTCAAGACTTGATTCTGGATGAGTATGCCAACTTGGCCTGTATTTCAGAGACCTGACTGAATTAAGTGTCTGTTGGGTGGAGCAGTCTCTCTCTCTCTCTCTCTCTGAGCTCTGTTCTTCTGGGTATTCTAAGCAGCAGGAAGTGAGACTTTGGAGGCAGGGAGACCAAGCTGGCTCTCATGGTTGCATCCCCTTTATCAAAAGTCCCTTCCCAGTGAGTTTTACCTACCCAAAGGTGGATGCTCAGGACAGAATAGGGATCACTCACCATGCACCACAACAGTTTTCCTTCCCCTGAGTTAGAAAAAGTGGCCTTGGTCAGGTCTCCCAGCCCCATTGGTGTGATTTTCCAATGGCATCTAGTCTGGTGCTTTAGAAAACAGGGCTTGTTTCTAAAAGATGGAACTTCAGGTATATCCTGATGGTTGGCGCCCAGTGCTACCGTTCAAGTGCCATTGTGCCCCTTTTGTGTCTTTCCCTTCTGGATGATTTTTTTTTTCTGGTAAGAAAGAGGCAAAAGAGGCAACAGGGAGCATGAACGTGTTACAAATGAAAGACGAAATCATCTGGGACTCTTCTAAAATTCTTTTGATTAGGCTGGGAGGCTGAAAATTAGATAAGCCTCATCTGGAAGTGCCCACAGTGTGATCCAGCAAGACAGTGCTTATGTTATTATGCCCATCCTTCTGCTACTATCTCATCTTGCCTTACCAATGATCAAACTCTAATGGTGTTTGATACCATCCTCCGTTCTGCCAGTTGCCACAGTTGAGACTGGTGGCTTCCCCTTTCCTTACTATACCTACAAATGGTTTTCTCCTTCTGAGACACCGCTCCGCTTTACCCACCCAGATCAGGCACATAAGTAGATTGGAGTCTTCCACCTGCTAGAGGTCTCCTCTGCTATTCTCTTCCTGACAGTGGAACTCTCTTGCCTCAAACCTTTGCTCTGTATGGCTGTCTGGTGATATTAGCATGGAAACATTTAAAAACATATTCTTTCTACCCACAAGTAATGCTGACCACTAAAGAAAATATATGATCTCGAAGGCTTTCATGGCCGGCATCCATAGATTTTCCTTGTTTGTTTTTTTTCCGGGCTGTGAGGCCGTGTTCTGGAATAGTTTCTTTCTGACGTTTCACCTGCATCTGTGGCTCGCATCTGAAGCCCAGAAAAAACCCAAGGAAAATATGTGATCCATTGAAAGTCCACTGTAAATATGGAAAGGAAACTTACTGCATTGCTTTGTTGACTCAAAAACTGACAGCAGTCCTTTGAATAGGTGAGACTTCATTTCTAGCACCCTCCTCTCTTTTTTACTTAATTAGGGTATTGTATCCCAGGGAATAAATGTCTGTGCAGCTGCCTCTTGCAAATGTATTTAGGCGGAGGAGTAAGCTTATGTAATTTGTACAGTTTTCAGAAAAATGTAAACAGTGATGGCACTCTGCAAAAAATAGCACATGCTAAATTGGATGGTTGGAACTCTAAATACAAATATTGAAAAAAATACTCAAATCATACTCCCTTGGGATCTTTTAATGCCTTTTTGGAAATTCCACGAGTAAACAAAAATTGATAATGAAAAAGAAACACTCTGGTATGGGAGGCAGAGACATATTCTAGCATGTTTGTATTAATAAAGGAGAAAAGAGAATTTTATCACATCAGTCTCATAAAAATATTTTATTTATTATTTATTTTATTTATTATCTACATTTCTATACCACTTATCAGTGCCAAAGCTCTCCCAAAGTAGTTTACAACATAAAAACTAGTAAAAATTAAACAATTAAAAAGTAACAATTAAAATTATTTTTAAAACATGTCTAATCTTAATTCAAGTGTTATCTAGAAGAAGATATATTATAAATACTACATATCTGGTTTTAACCATCAGGTGATTAATGGGAATTTAGATGCTAACACTTCAGCAGTAACACAGTCGGACCCTGTATCCACGGAACTAATATCAACAGTTTCAGTTATCCATGGGGAACAAAATGGGGGACACATTCCATAGAGTCATACTGGAAAATGCCTAGAGAGGCAAGCTAAAAAAATAAAAATAATAAAAACCTCATTTTTTACTTCCAATTAATGAGAGAAAGAAACATACCTGGAATAACAAAGCAGACAAAACCTCATTGCCTTTGATGTCCAGTAATTATAGTTCATTCAGTAACAGACATACTTTGAATTTCTTAGAATCTGAAAACATTTTAAACACTTTAAAACAATCAAACATTTGAATCCTATGCTCTGCTTCCTAGATTGAGTTTATGAAAAGGTCCTATCAGAGCAGGTTGAAGCAAGCAGTAGATGCTGGGTGGGGAGGATGACAGTTGTGGTAGCCTGTTGGCTATTTCCTCCTACTGGAGGACAGAACTCTGTGTCCCCAGCCACTTGCCTTCTAGTCCTTAAGTGACCCTGATGTTGCTAGCAGTGAAGGCAAATGCTCTCCCACCCCAGTATCCAAGTAAGATCTAGCTGCCACTGGGGTTAGATTCTAGAGGTGGAATGAGGGGAGGGGCTAGTTTGTTCTTTGCCCCTGGCAGCATAATGTCTTGACAACCTTGGCTTCAGAAGGTAGCTGCTGGGATGTGTGACACACTTGTTTTTGGATTCATTATCAATCAAGTCATTGTTTATACTATCATATCTTGTTTATAGTTGTGTTGGCATTCTGCCATCAATTAAAAACTATGGCTTTTGGACTTTACATAAATGCGAAAGGGCAATGTTGTGTGGTATGCATGCCCTTTTCTGTTTATGTGGTATTGTTATGATGTTGTATTTTATGCATCTGATAAAGCCCTTAGTCTAATGTTCAAAGAGAGATGTGAGAAAGAAGGAAGGAACTGCCATATTCACCAGACAATGCACTCCCCTTATTGCCACCTCGGTATGCCACTGCTAGAGAGCAGCCCCTCTGAAACCGCCTGAAGAAATACGTGCCAGCAGCACAGAGCTTCTTTTAAAAAAATATTTTCAGGGCAGTGTTCTTGCCTTGAGATTTCACCCCTCACCCTGAGAACCTTACCAGTAATACAGTTGTGTGTGTGTGTGTGTGTGTGTGTGTGTGTGAGAGAGAGAGAGAGAGAGAGAGAGAGAGAGAGAGAGAGAGAGAGAGAATGTTTCAGTAACCACAGTAAACACAATAATCCGTTGGTGTTGATGTTCTTTTTTGCATCAGAGACCACAATTTTGTTGGGGAAATAATGTCTTGGCTTTTAATTTTGTTTCCCCAAGCATTGTTTAAAGTCCTTGAGCCTTAAAAATAATAATAGAGAAATCATGGTGTGTGCAGTTCACTTTAAAAAGACATCCCAGACTCACAAGTAGATGAAGTGTTACACAGGGGAGATTTCTTTGAAATGTTTGCATATTAATTGCTTCCAGGGCTTCAACTGGCGTCCTGGAGAATTAGGAGGAAGTCATTTGTTTAAGATTAAAGGCCATTCTTATTTTAAAAAATAAAAATAAAAACCAAAATGTTCCAAAGAATGAAAGAACATGAAATTGCTTTATTCTCTGATAAGACTTTTATCTCCCATCCTCATACTAAATGTGTTTTCTGAAGAAGTAACATTATTACAGTAGCTTTGGAGTGGGATGGGGGAGTTCTGGAATTAGAATTTTGCCACAATCAAGAACCTACTAGGCAGGGCTTCCAATATTCAAGGGGGCCCAGTTGGCATTGTGGATATATGTGGTGTTGAAATTGAAAGAGGTTTGAATCCTTGCTTAACTATGAAGCTCACTGTAGGATGCAGAACCAGTCAATATCTTGGGACTTTATCAGACACTCAAAATATGGCATTATAATGATGCCACATAACTGCAAAAGGGCGTGTGGATCAGACGACGTCATCATTTCATGGTTAAAAACAGCCCAAAACCCGTACCTTTTAATTGATGACTTAAGCCTTCAATAGATCTCCCTGCTGCTTTTTTGCTGGCATTGCCGGCATGCGAAACCTTGGGCCATTTAAATCTCGTACTTACCCCGACAATGGCCAGCCACAACACTTCCGGGTGAGATTGCAACATCCAGGTAACTGACAAACTTTTTTTTTTACCCTCCCCAGGTTACTTTGAGTTTTTTTAGTGTGTGTATGTGCCTGGTGTGACTTTTGGATGTTTCTTTCTTTTTTATTTCTGAATTTCCCGCATGATTTCATCTTTATTGACGGTGCTGCCTTTGCTGGGAGAGAAGGTAAGTGTGGGGGAGAGTGATTTTTTGCCAGCATAAAAATTGATTTTTCATACTGGCAAAAGAACATTTAAAAGGGGACGTCTGATAAAGTCATCGGTCCCATGTCAGGCTGGGTCTTTGGGACTTACCTGGGAATGGTACCTAATAATAAGAGATATTAGAATATTTGGTACTTCTGCTAGAAGAGTGCAGTGGTGTGGGCTTATGGCTATAAAAACAAAGGGGTCAGTTCCACGGCAACTTTTGTTGCACAATGTATCACATTAGCGCACTTTTGATTTTGCATTGTGGAGTTCCCACGGCAAAATTTCGGCTCCTGTTTAGTTCCACGATGTAGTTCCAATGTGATTATAATGTGGAGTATATTAAGGTGCAAATTTCTACACATTGAAATATTTCAGTTCCCACGACGTCAATATTCCGCATACTTTGACAACCCTACCTGTCAATCAACGAAGTACATCATTCGTTCTAGACGTACTTCCTTCGGGAATTCCCACCACCCGTACTCCCATTGGTCATCTACTTCCTCCCTCTTGGGCTTCTGATTGGGCATCTCTTCATCTTTTATGGTCTTTGTTCTCTTCAATGGTGCCAAGTAAATTGTTGCAGCCATGGAGGTTTTAGCTACGCTCATTTCCTGCTTGTATTTGGCTATTAGAGTTATGATCTCCAATTTCCCTGTATTTTCTGACACATCATTTTCAATTTCATGCGGCATTCTTCCAGGGTTCGGTTGTGTCCACGCTTTTGCATTTCTGCGGCTATTTTTTCGAAGACATTGATATTCCGGTGACATAGACATAGCTGCTCCTGTACTTTCTCTTCCCCCCAAAGATCCAGTAAATCAAGAGTTTCGGCATGACTCCAAGATATTCCCCTGCCCCCCTTCTTTGTTCTCTGAACTGACTCCATTAGGAAAACGAAAGATGTTTACAGGGATGCTTCAAAGCAGAAAGGAAAGCCGGATGTGTAGGTGGGTTTCTGTGGCGTCACGATAAAAAACCAGCCACATCCCTAATTTTAAACATCCCAAATTTTAAAATGATGGACAGTTCCCAAATGCAATAATGCGCAAATTTGCGGCACTTTTTAAAAAAAGGTGGAAAATCAGCGGTGTCATTAACTGCGTCACTTATGGATGTTTTAGACCCCCTCCTTCTAAAAAGGGCGCTGCAGATGCGGAACACATGGGAACTATAAGAATTCTAGGCGAATTCTTTGAGGATTATTTTTGCCATGTAAACGACCCCACAGTAACTACTCTGGATGCCTACAGTAGGATTTTTTTAAAGGGAGAAACCTAGATTTATTATAACTCATTGTAAGATAGGACAGGAGATATATTCTAGCCTAGGAGGAAAACTAGCCAGGGATGCTCTAGACTGGGATAGGGAAAGTGTGCATAAGGTGTTTTATCAGGAAGCTCTGGATCTATGTAATGCTGACCTAGTAAAGTAGCAAAAGTAGCAAACGTGAGGTGGATTGTGACATAATGCTTTATACATCATATATTCAGCCATGTTTGGTCACCTTCTTTGATCAGTAACTCCCCCTTTCTTCCTTCCAAGATCCCTGTCACCTCTCCATAAACAGGAACCGGGAAGGTACAGGATAGAGAGAAGTCCTATCACCCTTTGTTACCAAATATATACCCAAGCATAGAAACAAGCATGGCAAGACCATGACTGGGCTGTGATCCTGAAACAAGACTGCTAACTTGCTGTTCTAACTGCTATTGTGGAAAGAATTAGAAAGAAGTTGGCCTGTATTAAACATTGAACAACAGCAATACAAATACAAAGAAACCTTTGCCTGTTCCCACCCCCCAGGTAACAGAAGCTAATAAAGCTGGCTTCTGTACACAGGATATGGTGGTAGTCATCATGGAGACAGAATCTTGTGTCTGTTGTCTGCCTATTATCTCTCTATCAATCACACAGCCCACACAGTTCAGGTTGCTTGACACAGCACTTGATACTTTATCTTTCTAACAAGAAGAATACCCATCTGCCTGTAAAATCATCCTCTCCCCCCCTCCCCAGCATAAAATGTATAAATTTGAGATATAACATTTGGATGCGTTGAATTTTCCCACCTGTTCTCCCTTTCAAAGGCAAGGGGACAAGCAGACAAAAAGAAACCCCAAAACATGAACCATGGTAACAAAGAAACCTTGGGTGTCAGTATTTGGCACCATCCATGCATTCCCTGCATTGCCAAATTCTATCCAAACATCACAATGGGACTTCCCTTTCTGCATAAAAATGCAAAGGATCAATGGATAGCACAAGTGTTTGGGGCTGAAGGTGTCAGGTGTGCTTTATTCCATGTGAAGCCTAGAATTGCACCATTAATTCAAAACAACTACTGTATTTCCCAAATACTCATGTAACCATTTCTTGTCTTCTCCCTCTTGAGGAATGTGAATCAAGTAAGTTCTAATAGATTCTAGTTAGCAAGGTGTTGCTTGCCAGGGATGGAGAGATGTTTTAAGCAAAACAAAGCAACAGCAACAATTTCAAACAAACACACCAACCCATCACCCACGCACAGAATTCACTACAGAATGTACTTTTGGGAGGCTCCCTGAGAAACACTATGTTAATTTGTTTTCAGTAAAAGAAGCCAGCTCAAAGATCAAGAAAAGGTTGCATTTTCCCAGGGGTCTTCCTCTTTCTCTTTTGATCACGCTTAAAAATCAAACCCACTGCTGGGCTGACAGAACAGTGTGCCAAACTAATGGTTTCCTTATAAACACCAAACCTTGGCAAGTGACTTTTAAGACTAATGAATATAATGACATGTTGAAGCCATCCATAACTGAGCAGTGATGCTGTGGCACCCACTTATGGGTGGCTTCAGCCTGTTATATTCATTCATCTTCAAAGTAACATTCCAAGCTCTGATAAACATAAATAGTTAAGAAAAACAGGTGGCTGGCTGGATAGATAGATAGATAGATAGATAGATAGATAGATAGATGATAGACAGACCATCAATTGTTTTACTGTTACTTCATTCTAATGAAACTTCCCAGTTGTCTAGTGAGAATTTCATTGGGAGGAGAATAAATTCATAAGTCTGCACCCTCTCTCAAACCACTTCCTAGTTTGACTGGAACTTTTTTTTATATGCATGCAGACTGAGGTGCACCACTGGCATGTGGGAAGGGGAGCTCAACCCATCACCGCAATATATGCTGCTCACACTAGGGATGTAAAGAAAATTCATAAGCCGGTGTTAGTATGCCCTACTACCCCCTCCCCACAGTATCTTATAATTGGAAATACTGGACACTTTTTGGGGTCCGGTTGGCTTAGGCAGACTGGATGCCAGTTGGAGGTCACAATGACCTCAGATGTGTCTAGAAATATAATGGTGTGAAAGCCCATATTAGGGTTGAGCAGGAAGCCTCTGTAATGGGTTTATGTTAACAACCCACTAATTAAAGGGGTATGTGCCAATCCTTTCTTCCAGCCTGGGAGATTCCCAGCAATAATTCAATGAAGCAATTGAGGTCTTGTTTACATGAGCACAGGATATGAACGTTTTTGGAAAGGCAGGCATTTGCAATGATGCGATCCCCACTAAACTCCATGTGACACCCTAGCCAGATGGCTGCTGCAAGTGATTTACTCATGATTTTAAATCTGTCCCTGCCATTAAAAAAAAAAAAAGTTTCCCAGGGTGCGCACAAGCAACTCTTCATATTTACAAATAACAAAATAAAAAAGAGTATGAGATCACCATTTGATCGACTTACCAGACCCTCGCTTAGCTGAAAATCCAACATGGCAGCCACAGCCGCTTTCCCTCTTTGCTAGACCTGCCCCCTGTGCTCGTCCAGCCAATCAGATTGCACTGCCTGTTCGTATCTGTGTGAACATGAGTGTTCAAACAGTCACACATTCGGAAGTCATACAGAGCTTTTCAGAAAATCCGTAGGAAGCCCCAGATGCAGTGCACATGGACTTTGCAGTGGATTTTGCTGCCCCCCTTCTGAATAACATGTATTTGTGCAAATGTCCATTTGAACAGATCACCGATCTTTTGCATCGCATACATGTTATTTTGTCTGTATAAATAGGACCTAAGTGACCATTTGTTAATCTATACCCTATGGAAATCTCACGTCATATCCCCTCCTGTCCAACCTTACAAGGTTGTCGCAAAACCATCAATGTTCTATCTCTCCTCAATTAAAGCATAATCAGTTGAGTTTTGGTTTTCTTTGTCTGTTCTGTGGGAGAATCATCCAAGTTTTGTTGTTACTAAATTCGCCCCTCCAAGGCACAGAATAGGGTTTAAGTTACAATAGTAAAGTGTGCCACAGTAGACGGGCCCAGCCACTCTCTTTCTCACTGCACCCAGATCGGAGCCTCCTGTGCCACCCTCAGCTGCTTGTCTGAGTATCTCACTGCATGGAAGTCTTCTCCTGAAGACTGGTAACTTTCACCCTATCTTCCCAGACCTCTCCCTCTATCCAGCCTTTCTGCCTTACTCTGCTATAGCCTTGTATGTTTGTGTTGTGTATGTTAGTTCACACTTGCGTTATTCCAATAAAATTCTTTATTTCACTTTAGCTGGAGTGCTCTCTACAGTTAGTATTGGTATACATAGCTGAAAAAGAATCCTAATGTTACCCTCGTCTTGCAGGCCTCCTGTTTGAGCTAATTCCCCCAGATATTACAGAAGATTTTGGCATCATGGGTGGGGCTCCAATATACCCCCACCTCTTAAGGTAACACCAGAATCCTGTTGAGGATTTATACATATATGTAAATGCCATAGTTACAGTGATACACAGTGAATCCCATCCTGGTTCCCATTTACCAGGCAGCAGCTGCTGCAATCTATGGTTATCTGTTCCCCGTTCAATAAGGAAGTGGCTGACTAAGAGTCCCACTCCCTCCACTATTTAAAAATCCCAAGATGTTGTGGAATGTATTTTCTGCACAGGAAGCCTCTTTTCTGTACAGTAAAACCATTTTCTGCACAGAAACAGGGGGGGGTGTTGCACAAAACCCCCACATGTTTTTCTCCATAGAATTATACATTTCCTGCACAAGAAACTTTTTCTCTGCACATAAAATGGGATTATTTTGCTCAAAAGACCCACTGGTTTCTCTCTGCAGAACCATTTCCCACAACATTTTGGGCCATTCAAATACAAGGAGAGTAGTGAAGAGGAATACTTGTTTTGTCCTGTACTAGAAGAGAAAACCACCCTAATTATTGATCTTTCCATGCAGGGATGAAATAGTTGAGGATTTACTCCCCAGCTCAGACCATAGGCCATCAATATCTGGCTATGATTTTGTCACAGGAAACTGTGCGTGCAATATACATTGGTGTCCCCAGTTCCCCATCTTACTAGAAAAAGACACACACAAGTCACTTTCGGAACAGATAGGGGCTGACACTTCAGAATGGAACAAGATTATTTTCTGGAAGATCTTGCTCTTTTTCATTTGAAGCTTACACAGGCTCCACCTGTACAGAACCCTCTGCTTAACCCGACAGCAGCCTGCTGTGATGTGTTTAATAACTACTTTGCAGATAAAATCTCTCAGATGAGAGCCGACTTGGACACTGGGTTTATAGCAGAGTCGACTGATAAGGTGTCTAGTAAACTAGCTAACTAGCTAGTAAATTAGCTAACACACATTGGAAACTGTTTAATGCAGTGTAGATGTGTAAATAGCTATTGCTTAAAACAATTTGTAAGCCGCTCTGATAGCCTTGTGGCTGAAGAGCAGGGTATAAATAAATAAATAAATAAATAATAAAAAACAAACCCATTTCTGAGATTAGACTGGATCAGTTTGAGTTGATGAGTACCGATGACATGGACAAGATCCTGGGAAAAGTGAGGAAGACAACATGCCCTCTCGACCCTTGCCCATCATGGCTGGTCGTCCAGGGGGGTGATGCATTGATGGCCTTTCTCAAGGAGACCATCAATGCATCCCTTATGGAGGGAGTTATGCCATCTTGTTTAAAGGAAGCGGTTGTGAGACTGCTCCTAAAGACACCTTCCCTGGACCCCCTGGACTTGAAAAATTATAGACCAGTTTCCCATCTGCCATTTTTGAGCAAGGTGACTGAGTCGCTTCTCAACTCCAAGTAATCTTGGATGAAACCGATTTTCTTGATCCATTTCAAACCAGCTTCAGACCGGGATTTGGGGTGGAGACTGCCGTGGTTGCTCTGGTAGATGACCTTTGTGAAAATGTTGACAGCGGAAATGTGACCCAGTTGGTGCTTTTGGATCTCTCAGCGGCTTTCGATATGATAGATCGCAGCATCCTCATGGAACGCCTGGGAGAGTTGGGGATTGGAGGCACTGCACTTCAGTGGTTCCATTCCTTCCTTTCAGGTAGATTCCAGAGGGTAATGCTTGGGGACAGTTGCTCATCAAAAATAGAGCTTAATTGTGGCGTCCCTCAGGGTGCCATCCTGTCCCCAATGCTCTTTAATATCTATATGAAACCGCTGGGAGAAATCATCGAGAGACATGAGGCAAGGTGTTATCAGTATGCTGATGACACCCAAATATATTTCTCCATGTCTCGGTCATCAGCCATGATGACGGATGGCATTTCTCCCCATAGTCACTGTCTTGTAGCAGTAATGGACTGGATGAGGAAAAATCGACTCAAACTGAATCCAGAGAAAATGGAGGTGCTTACAGTAGGGGCCCCTAAACCTGGTATTGGATTGTAAATGCCAGTCCTGGACGGGGACATGCTCTCCACTAGGGACTGTGTTCGCAGTTTGGGGGTACTCCTATACTTGTCGCTTCACATGCCTGCTCAGGTGAGTGTGACAGTCAGGAGCGCCTGTTATCAGCTTTGGCAGATATGCCAACTGCTCCCTTACCTCAAGACAAAGGACCTAGAAACTGTAGTCCATGCACTGGTAACCTCACAACTCAATTTCTGCAATGCTGTCTACATGGGGCTACCCTTATACCTAGTTCGGAAACTACAATTGGTACAAAATATGGCGGCCAGGTTAGTCACCGGGAAATCGAGAAGGGAGCATATTACTCCAATCTTGAAATCCCTTCACTGGCTGCCTATCAGTTTCCGAGCACAGTATAAGGTGTTGGTAATGACCTATAAAGCCCTACATGGCCTAGGTCCAACCTACCTAAGGGATTGCCTCCTCCTATATAATCTGCCCCATACACTTAGATCTTCTGGGAGGGGTTTATTGCAACCAGTGAGATCTAGATTAACAATAACCTCCTAGAGATCTTTTTCTGTCGCTGCTCCCAGACTATGGAATGCCTTCCCGGAAGAGATCCATCAAGCAACTAGCTTGGAGAATTTCAAAAAAGCCATCAAAACGGATCTCTTCCGGCAGGCCTTCCTCGAATAGAATAGACCATTTTAATGGATGCTTCTCCCTCTTTTTATGTTTTTTCTTTTTATGTTTTATGCTTATGTTTTATGCTTTTATGTTTGATGTTATAGTTTAAAGTCTTAGGATAGTATTTTATATTTATGGTGAATTTGCCAATTATTTTTAAATATGTATTATTATATGTAATTTTAAGGGGGGTAAACTGTTTTAAGTTATTACTGTCGCTATGGATTTGTTTGTTTTATATCCAATTGTTGTGAGCTGCCTTGATTGCCTAATAGGCAAAAGGCGGGGTACAAAAATAAAGTTATTGTTATTAATATTACCACAATAACACGAAAGTTGGTCGTGATAAAAAACCAGCGAAATATAACACTCAAATGTCCCCGCGGTACCGCAACAGTACCAGCAGGGGAGAGCGTCATCCGAAAGCGACACCCTGCAGCGCAGCAGCCTCGCAACGCGATGTATTTGAGACATCCGAAAAAGTCCTTACATGAACAGAAAAGTGGAGAAGGGCAAGGTTACACTTAGCCCTTTCCCTGAAATAATGACTTCTGATTCTACTCCCATGTTAATGACTTTAGTGCAGCACTGCCCAAGTACTATAATAAACAGCTAAAACCAATATTAATCATGCCAACAGGAGGGCCATTAAATGAATGGGATGTGCTATTTATAAGTAAGTCCCATAGATTATCAATGGATTTACTCATGACAGGACAAATGTTGGGTTTAACCCTATAGATTTTTTTCTCCATTTGCAATGGAGTCCCCTCTCTTTTACATTTCATGCTAAAAATAACTTCAAGACTTTTACTTCTGTTATTATTGGATAGTATTGGGATAATGTTGGAAACATAATGAACAAAATACTTTCTGCCTTATTACAATGTCCACTTAGGCATTGCCCACAAAGAGGAAATGCACCACTAAGACAGAGAGCAGAAGAGGATACACTTGCTTAAAATCTGAAGGTGCCTTGATTGCTATGGCCTAAAATCTTGTTGGTTAGTGCCATCTAGAATACATCCATTAAATCATCTGCTAACTGGTGAGTCAGCATGTGGGTAAATCCCATTAATTCAAGGGTTCTGCTCCAGTTGGGACTAACTCCAGGATTCAGATGTGTACTTTTAATAGAATTCCTCCTTTGACTATTCTGTTAGCTGACTACCATAGTTGTTCACTTTTGATGGGAAACTTTAAGGCCCCTGTCCTCCTGCTTACAATTCCTTCTTTATAAGCTGGACTTGAACTAGTCTTTCCTTCACAGAGGGGACACCTTCAATTGGAAGCCTGCCCTCTGACAGCCCTGCAAAGAAAAGACAGTCCGCTGTAAAGAAGGACACATGGCCACCTACATTATTTCCAGTTATGGTCAAGATACAATGAGGACACTGGTAGAGAATGTATTTCCACTAGGGTACCACTATATGCAGATATTAGAAAGGTGTAAAGCAGATAGGAAAGTGGAGGGGCTTGATTTGAAAAAGAGTGAATTCAAAACTTATATGTTAAAAAGGGAGAAACATTTGTTTGGCAATATATTTAGCTTATTGATAAAATTCAACTTAGAAGATGAATTAATCAAAGAATGTATGTTAAAATGGGCTAAGGACCTTTCCCACAACATAGAACTGGATGTCTGGGAAAAACTATGGAAGAATAATAGGATCAATATGAGCAGTAACAACTTAAGAGAAAACTTCCTAAAGATGATGTATAGGTGGTAACTTTCACTGGTTAGACTTGCTAAGATATATAAAAATAGCAGCAACATCTGCTGGAAATGTGAAAAAACAATTGGTAGCTTCTTTCATATGTGGTGGGAATGAATGCCCGGTAGTAAAGAAGTTCTGGCTTATGGTGAGATCAAAATGCAAATATATATATATATATATATATATATATATATATATCTCGAACAAAAATGAGATTTTTTTTCTGTTGGGGTTATTCCATTTTGAAAAAAAAAACACAGAAAAGGAGTAGCTTAAGCTAGCATATGATAATTGCCACCAGAACTCTTCTTGCTAAGTACTGGAAGACATATGCTGTACCTACAGAGTATGAATGGTTGGGGAAAATAATGGAAATCACTGGAATGGATAAACTCACATATATGTTAAATGGGAAACCTAATAGTAAATTTATAAAAGATTGGGGAAAATTCCAAAATTAGTTAGAAGATAGGTGTGGAAATGTAATGCTTGTTCGATTTAAAGAATAAAATGATCTATTCTATTTCGATCTAATGATCTAAAGCAGAACTATTCACCGGGGGGGGGGGAATATAGTAGAAGAAAGTAACTTAGAATGGAATAAAGGGGGAAACGAGTGAGAGAGAAAAATTTTTTTTTATTTGTGTTAACTTCTAAATTGTGTAGAAGAAGGTAATTTATAATTAATTTCTAGTTGATACTTGACATTTGGGAAGCGATTGTTCTGATTAATGAATTATATAAATTATTAAAAAAATGTGTTAATATTGTATGCTATATGTAACAGGAAGGGGGAGGCGAGGGGAAAGGGAATATTTGTTAAATGTATATTATGATAGTACTATTGTTTGTTTGTCTGGTCTGTCTGCTGTGTTTAAATGTATGTGTAGTTTTTGTAAAACTATAATAAAAATATTACAAAAAAGAAAAGAAAATGTGTCTCCACTAGGATATTTACAGCATTGTCCAGGGATGGAGGCTGTTTATTCTTCCCATTTCCTCCCTTGGTTTGCAACTATAGCCCAGTGCTCAAGGCAACAGTGCATCACTGGTGGACTACAGGAAAATCCCAGGGTGTGTCCCAGTTTCCTTTGTGCATCAGCAAAGAAAGCAACAACCTCTCCCCCAGCATAAGGCTGCTTCTTCTTCCCTACATGCATGAGGACATCTGAAGGACAATTGGGAATGCCCCCACAGGCAGACAGTGGCTAAGAGGGCAGAGCTGTACCCCCAAAGGCCTCTGGACCATTCTTGCACACCTAGGGCAAAAAGCATTATGCAAGAAAGCACAGGACACTTCCTGTAACATACCCCAAAGCACAGCTGGTCACCATCATATATCATCAAGAGGATTCCAGCCCTTATTTACCCTTTCCAATGATACAGAGAAGTAACATGGAAGCCAGTGTGGTGTAGTCATTTGAGACTAGGTTTCCAGGAGACAAGGGTTCGTATTCTCACTCTGCCAGGGAAACCAACTGGGTGACCTTGGGCAAGTCACACACTCTCGGCCTTAGAGGAAGGCAATGGCAAACCTCCTCTGAACAAATCTTGCCAAGTAGGGTTGCCATAAGTTACAACTGACTTGATGGCAGTATCAACAACAGCAAAACAGCAACAGCAACACAGAAGCAGCGTAAAGACTATTCAACACAGAACAAATTACAAAATTATCCTGCACTCTCTAGAGCTGTTGAATTTGTATGTATTGATAAAGCTTAATTCTAAGCTTGAAAAGAGATGCAACCTCAGGAATCTTTACCCCATGAGTCATTTTTGAAATGCTGAGCCAAATTTTAATCCTCACCTGAACTGAGTTGACGCACCTTGCATTGTTCACGCATTTTCTGGCTGTCTCAAAATATCTGTAGCCTGGAAACAGTTTATGGGATGTTTGTTAGTGAATTCAAACAGAAACCCACTTGGCCAATCCTTGTTTTGAGCAGGAGGAGGGATGAAAGAAATGCTTCAAGTAAATTAGAACAGCCCATCATTAAAAAACACAAAACTACCCACAGTATGTTCAATGCATAATAAGGTTTTGCTTTTTCAAATGATGAGTTGCTTTATGTTAGCCTTCCTTGAGCAGGTGGCACTCTACAGATGTGTTAGATTGCAAATCCCATTATCCCCAACCACTAACTGAGCGCACTGATGGAGAAATTATGGGAGATATAGTAAGTCAAATCTAAAGGGTGCCTAGTTTGGGAAGGTTGCTCCGTTATATTTCATATCTTTTTTTTAAAAAAAAACATTATCTGCACTATCTTTGTTTCTTACATTTATACAGCTGTTCTTACAGCATCCTCTGATGATGAAAAGTTGTTAATAAAACGTGTTGGACACTTCACTATTTTAGGATAAAAAATAGTACCCTGGTACTATTTTGAAGCCTTGCATTTTATTTTCCAGTTGTTGCTGTTGCTGCTGTTTGGAGAGTGCATCCTGTCTGTTTTTCCTCTACCACTACTGCCACCCTCACTACCACTTTCTTCTGCCCCATGTGAAAGTTTTTGAGAGATGGGAGCAGGTGTTTTGCAACTGCTGCCAAGCCTTTGAGTATGTTCACTTGGAACATATTTAGAGCTTTGACTTTTTATATACTCATCATTGCTTGAGTCTACTGCATCTCAGAAGCTTCTTCTCCCTCCTCATTAGGTTAGCAAGAGGGTCTTTGCTAAGAACGGAAGTAAGAAGAAATAGTAACAGAGGTTACCATGTCCATCGTGCTCAAAGACCACATATTTCTGTGATGCCAATGAGACAAACAAGGTTTCACTACCACCAGTCTTAGCCACTATCCGCATCTCGATAACCTCATTTGGCAGCAGGATACTGAACTAGCTAGACTAAATTTTCCCCACCTGTCCCATCCCAAGATGTTGGATGCCAATTCCCCTATCCCTTGGCCACTGCCCATGCTAGTTGTAGAGTTGTAGTTCAACCACATCTCAGGACCCATGATTGACAAGCACTGCTGCTTTCCAACATTGATCAATCAAGTCATTCTTCTTTCTTTGTATAGAAGGATACCTTTTCTGCAATGAAGCATGCTCTACAACAGTAAAAGTGAATATTCATGTGTGTATGTGTCTCCAGCATAGCTCCAAGACCATGAGACCTAAAAGCCAGAAATTTGGCATGTTTACCAAGTGGACCCTGGGAGTGCATAACTTCCAGTTGATATGTTTTTATAAAAAATATTAATTTTTATTCATTAAACTGTTTTTAGACTGCAGTACTATCTCCAGTCACTGGGTGTCAGACTCTCTTAACCTTTTCCAACCGCCAGAGGAAGACCTGCAATCAGGCCTCTGATATTAATTTTTCCAGAGGAACCATAGGCAGCTATTTGTAACCACTACATTGTTGTCAGCCACCATTGTAGGCCGTGAACAATTCATTGTAGGCAGTGGAGGGAGGGAGGGAGGGAGAGAGAGAGAGAGAGAGAGAGAGAGAGAGAGAGAGAGAGAAGGTCCTGCTACATGACAAAGTGGAGGAGGGAGTGAGATGGGGCAAAGAATGAATGAGAACCATAGTGGAGGGAGCAAAAGACCAATGAGAAATGTGATTTTTTTTCATTAAGTCGAGGTAGGTAGAAGAGAAGAAACAGAAAGAAAGAGGAAGATCTTGATGGCGAGAAACAAAGGGGTTTCTAAACCTTAAGTATCTGGATATTTCTGCTAGAATGAAAATAAGATAAGACAGGAATAAAGCCAACAACAATGAATAAATATGTCTTGGCAAAGTAAAGCTCAATAACAAACATGCCAGTGGAGAATAACCTGATAAAAGAAAAGATTTGTGGTGTAATTTCTCAGTGCAACAATAGAAAAAAGAGTAAAGCAGCGTACTTCTGGAAATAAAAGAAAAGAAACAAAAGAATTTGAAAAAAAAAACAATGATGGGTTGACAAGCTGAAGAAATACAATGAGGAAAATGAGAAATGTGAATTTAAAAAATGGATGTGGGGAGCAAGACCAGACAACCCAGTAGCAGTGTGTTCTAGATTCAGACAAGCAGACATATGTTGAGGGAAACAATAGGAGTGAGTTGTTGTCGTTGGATTAGCAAAGAGTAATGGAAAAGGAAACACAAGAAAAGGGATGGCATGCTAAGCATAATTCATTTCATCAGAACAATAGTCTCAGAATTATCTTGGAAGACTGAATATTTGAGAGAGAGAGAGAATGAAAGGGAGATAATGTGACTGGCAGCAGCTATAGTCTCTCTTTTCCCTGTCAGGTATTCATGTATGCATTTTCCATTAGAGACAATGTGGCCTGCCACCTGGCTGAGAATATATACTGTAAGATGGGGACAATATGAAAAACTCCTGCAGTGCTCTCAAGTGTACTTCCTGATTTCTTTGCCTCCCGGTTCCAAGATGTCTCTCTAACTTTCTGTTTAGTTTCATTTGGTATTGTCTGCTCAGATTATGATGATAATGGTTTAGAATTGTTCCCTACCCTGAGCCACAACAGCTCTCTATGGTACAGGAACATGCCAGAGCATCCTCACATCCCCTCTAACTATCCCAATTTGGCAGGGCAGGGCAGGGCAGTCCTGTCCTACTTAGCCCTCTGACATTCCACTTTTGCAGCTGCTTTTAAAATGTCCCAGTTTTGAAAGATTTATACGATCTGAAGAGAAACTAGAGTTTTCTGTTGTTCATCATAGCATTGGAGGTCTTGTGCAACAAAATCAGGAATGATGATAAACTGCCACTTGTCCTTCAAACAAAAAGTATATAAGTTAAAAGCCTATGCTGATGATTTGGCAATTATTTTGGAAGAACCAAATGACAACATAGAACTGTTAATGGAAACACTGAACGACTTTAGTAAATTCTCGGGGTTTAAGATCAATAAATAAAAAACGACAATGTTGACAAAAAAAGTTTTGAAAAAAGAAGACAAAATAAAAAAATTGCCGGGATGTACTATAGGGGGGGAAAAAAAGGACCCAGGCATTTGGATAAATAAAAGAAATATAGACCTCTTTGACAATAACTATAGGAAACTATGGATTACAATTAAGAATGATCTGAAGAATTGGAGAAACCTGGATATATCTTTACTTGGCAGAGTGGTGATGATTAAAATGACTATTCTACCTAAACTTTTATTTCTGTTCCAGAATCTACCAATACTCCAAAATGAAAAAGCTTTTGTAGAATGGACAAAAGATTTAAAACATTTCATATGGAGGGGACGTAAAGCAAGAATTAAATGGACCACTTTAACAGATCAGAAATCTAGAGGTGGAACATCCCTCCCCAAATTGTCAATTCCACTGCACAAAGACTAAGAAACTGGTCTCCTGTCACTCGGGTGGGATGTTAAGGCTTCATTGGTGGCAGCTGCTGGGGTTGGCAGAAGGTGGACCCAGGTTGGGACCGCCTTTTGTGGCAGTTGGCATGGGTCCTTATCCAAGGCAAACCATCAAGTTTAAGTTCAAGGTCAAGTTTACAGAGACCCAAGCTTCACCCAACGGTTGATGAAAAGGGAGAGTGTGATGGATTGGCAGGCATGTAGGGCCTCACCCAGGACTCCTCTCCCTTCCTCGTGGTGAGTGTCGGTGGTGGACCGACAGCGGTTTCATCAACCAGCATTTGGGTTGGTCAATGTCTGGATCTGGACCCATGTGATTTAAGCCAATGATGGCAACTGTTATCAATAAAGTTGTGGCCTTTTATTGCCAATAATATACAATCATCATGTTTCAATGTATCTTTCCAACATATACATTGCATCTGTCATTATTTGGGGAAGAGGGGTGGGGGAGGACATCTGGCCTGGACATGCAAGAGGGCTGCTGGACTCACCTGCTTGCCCCAGTGGCCTGTTTGCAGGTCCGGTCCAGTCCCCCGGGCTCCTCTCTCCTCGTGGGGTGGCATGGGTGCTGCAATTCTTGTCTTCTCAGGCCAGGAAGGGGCATGAAAAAGGGAACCAATCAGGGCAGGTCAGCCCTGTCCTGATTGGTTGTTTCAAGGGGGGGTGGGACATTGCTGCCTTTTGCAGTAGTTTTGCAACAATTTTTCAGCAGTTTTTGAGACAGTTTTGCAGCAATTGATTTATGGCAGGGTGGTCAGGTGTATAACCCAGTCACTGTGTCAGATTGACCAGTAGCTCTTCAGGAGCCAAAACCCACCCTCCCTCCTTTTATATCATGTTTTTAGCATGTATTTACTCTTTGTCACAACTTTTAGCATGTATTTAATTTTTCTCACAACTTTGGGGGGGGCAGTTGGCATAGGTCCTGATCCAAGGTCATCAGTAAGGGGGGGGTCTCCATCAAGCTCATGTTCAAGGTCAAGTTCACTGAGACCCCAGCCTCCCCCAACTGTTGGTGAGAAAGGGGAGTGTGAGGGATCGACAGGCATGTGGGGGCACACCCAGGACTCCTCCCCCTTCCTTGTAGTGACTGTCAGTGGTGGACTGACAGCGGTTTTATCAATCAGTATTCAGGTTGGTCAATGTCTGGATCTGGACCCATGTGATTTAAGCCAACCATTGCAGCTTTTATCAATAAAGTTGTGGCCTTTTATTGCCAATATATACAATCATCATGTATCAATATATCTTTCCAACTTATATATTGTGTCTGTCATTATATGGGGAAGAGGGGAAGGGGGAGCACATCTGGCCTTGACATGCAAGTGTGTTTCTGCACTTGTGTCTATGTTTTGTGAGTTTATTTTACTTTTTAAATTTTTTTTTTTGCCATGCTTGCCTCTTCTCGCGAGAATCAGCGAGATCTCAAACCCGGAAGTAAACAGATCTCTGTTCATGCTCTGTTTGTGCTGGATCTGCCTTTCTGATGCTGCTAAAGGTAGGTCTGATCAAGGGAGTTCTTTTGCTAGTATAAAAATGGTTCAAAATATGCCGGCAAAAGAACATTTATGGTGGATGGTCTGATAAAATCCTGAGTGTGACACAATGAATGGAAACCTGGGTTAATGTAAATGGAAATGGTATAGAATGACACAGAAAGACATGCATAAATCAAGAGAATTAGAAACCCTAAATGTATTGGGGGGGACCTCCAGAAAATGTTCTGATATAGCGAAACCTTGGATTTCTTGCCTACAAAGTATATGCCCTATCACAACCATATAGACAAACTACAAGCAGGCTGAGGAATCTCACTGGGATAGGATTGTAGCTAAGAGGCAGAACTTCCCTCCAGATGTTTTGACTTGCAACAGTTCTCAGCCCCTCCTGACAAACCAACGGTAAGAAACTGTGGGAGTTGTAGCCCTAAACATCTGGAGAGCCAGATGTGCCTCTCGGCTATGACAGAGTATATATATTTTGCATGCAAGAAATCCCAGGTTCAGTCTCCTGCATTTCCAACCCCAGAAGGCCATGTGGGACTAATGACACTGAATTATAGAGCAACTCAGAAGATGGAAGTGAATGCAGAAGTGATGTGAGCACTCAAAATAAATGCTGTCATTGTATGGAAAGGAATTATCCATCTTCCCCAATATTTCAAAACTGCTATTTTGAAAAATTGTCACTGCAAACAAGCAGCCGAAGCACTCTGTTTTCTTTGTCTGACAGTTCACACACTGCTGGTTCCAGGCATAGCTAAAAGAGCTGTCTCTCTACAAAGAGCTGCAGGATACCAACTGTGTTTTTGAATTGCCACTCCCCACTGCAGTTGAAATGCCATTAGCAATGAGAATTGGAAGGAAAGACACATCTGTTATTCTTTGAGGAACTGACAGTTGGCTCCACTCCTAAATCTTGAACAAAGTGTCCAAGGGCTCACATGGCAACACTTTGCAGCATATAATGAATCTGTTTAAATTATTTTACTAACACAGAAGATAGAAGGAAAAAGAGAGAAACATCTGTTTAGGATCTATACTTTGCTCCCCTCCTTTTTGATGTAGTTGCCTCCCATACATTTGTTGCTTCATCCATCACCTAGAGCAATGTTTTGGTTACTGGAAAGAGTACAAACATGTGGAAGTACTATAGATAAATTGCAGTGTCTGGAGATTAGCTTCGCTTCCTGTTTTACTAAGACTAACAATGAACAGTTGCAGTAGAATCATGTCAAACAAAACATTTTATTTAAAATCAGAGTGGTCTCATAGAGGCCATTCTCAACTAGTTTTCTCCACAGCAGTGCTTGTTAAAAGGTGGTGAAATTACTCCTGAGTAAGGCCTGTGTAAGATCTGAAGTCAGTGGTTGCTAGAAAAAATAAAGAGGAGGAGGGGAGAGGAAAATAGCCTCCATGGTTGGCACTAGAACTTTCTTTGATTATTATTATCCAATATGTACCATTGGAGTAGAGTAGGCCTCTCCAGCTATTTTGATATCCCAGTAAGCAGCACCACTTCCAAACATGGAGTTCTAAGGACTTTATCAGATGCAATCCCTTTAAATGTTCTTTTGCTGGCATTAAAAAAAAAAAATATGCTGGCAAAAGAACGTTCCCCCTGCACTTACCTTGTAATCCCAGCAAAGTCTCCCAGCAAGAAAGAGAAAGTAAATGGAGCCCCATTCACTTCCTTGTTCGAAATCTCGAACAATTTCTTTGCGTGGGTAATTTAAAAATAAAAAGCAAAATAAACATCAAGTTAAGCAAAGCACACACATATACTAAAAAAATTCAAAGTAACCCAGAGAGGGTTTTTAAAAAGAAGAAGAAGAAGGAAACTTACCTGGATGTCCCAATCTGACCCGGAAGTGTTTGCACCGGAGAGGGCATTGTTGGGGTAAGTCCGAGATTTAAAAGTATAGAGGTATCACATGCTGGCAATGGCAGCAAAAAAGTGGCAGGGTGATCTATTGATGGCTTAAACCATAAATTAAAAACAACGGGATTTAGGCTTTTATTAAAGGCAAAGGGATGACATCGTCTGATCCGCACGCCCTTTCATGATTATGTGGCATCATGATGACACCATATTTTCCGTGTCTGATAAAGTCCTAAGTCTTGCTAAACCTGCATACTGTAATTCTGGAGGGCCAGACTAGAAGAGATGCTCCCGCAAGTGGTGAAAAGCAGATGTTTGTCATTGTACATGATTTCCCTCATCTATGTATCTTGCCTTGAGCTTGATTTGTTTGGCATGATTATTTGGAGATTAATATGGGAACAGAGAGAAGCTGGAGAGTGGAGCTTGGTGAGTGGGTAATGGTCTGGGGTCTGGAGAATGGTATGGGGGTAAAAATGGTTTCTGTGAGGTAAAGAGAAGCAGTGGAGAAGTGTTGTGAGAAAAGAGAGAGATAAGGAGGTTGGAAAAGATGTCTTGGGGTGGCATTGTGTTTGTGTGTGTACAGGTATCTCTGCATGTACTGTATTTGAATATACATATATTTCAGTAACTGGGAAGTTACACATTAGTGTTTATATGAGTGTGTGTGTGTGTGTGTGTGTGTGTGCAAGTGAATGAATGGGGGAAGAGTTTGTGTAGGGGGTGCATGGATGTAGGTGAAATGTGGAGGGTTGTATGCACAAAGGTGATGGGACAGTGCTGTTTGTGATACCCTCAAAACTCAAAACTTCACAAAGATTGCATGCCTCTATACCTGACCCCCCCCATGTTTCCAAGGAAGTTTGTCTTGGAAAGAACATTTGTGACTTACTCTTGAGTAGTTGTGTACAGAGTGGAAGCCCAAAGGGACTTAGTTTTGGCAGCAAAACAACTTGAGCAGTTTTGATAGAATAACTTTAAACATCAGCCCCTCATTTCAGCCTCTCAGACCTCCTAGGCCAATTTTTCCTTTTTAAAAAAGACTACTCACACCCATAGAGTCACAGGCTTTACATAGATTTTCCTTGGGTTTTTTTCCGGGCTCTGAGACCATGTTCTGGAATAGTGTCTTTCTGACGTTTCGCCTGCATTTGTGGCTGGCATCTTCAGAGAATGCTTGGGTAGGTGTGTGTGTGAAGTTTATATGCTGTGAACCTCTGTTGGGGAGGATATGTAAATTTGTGTAATTGAATTCTTAGTTTCTGGGTATAGAAATGCAATGCTCGTTAGTGTCTGTTTGGCTAATGTTTTGTTGATGGGCCATTAACTGCTGGAATTCCCTGGGAGGAATTCCTTTGTAAATGTTGAGTTTTTATTCTATTGTTTTTCAAAACTGGGAGCCAGGTTTTGTTTAGTTTTAAGGTTTCTTCTTTCCTGTTGAAGTTGTACAGGTGTTTGTGGGTTTCAATAGCTTCTCTGTGCATTCTGACATGATAGTTGTTGGCCTGGTCCAGAATTTCTGTTTTTAAATAGCATTTTGTGTCCAGGTTGGTTTATGATATGTTCTGCTACTGCTGTTTTTTCTGGCTGGCCCAGTTTACAGTGTCTCTCATTTTCCTTGATTTGTGTTTGCACACTGCATTTAGTGGTCCCTATGTAAACTTGTCCACAGCTGCATAGTATGCAGTAAACTCCTGCAGCTGTGAGAGGGTCTCTTTTGTCCTTCCCTGAGCATAGCATTTCTTGGATTTTTTTTGTTGATCTATAGATTGTTTGGAGATTGTGTTTCCTCATCACTTTCCCTATTCTGTCTGTGACTCCTTTGATGTATGGTAAAAATACCTTCCCTTTGGGTGGCTGTTTTTCTTCTTCATTCCTGTGGTTTTTTCTTGGTCTGGCTGCTCTTGTGATGTCTGCTCTGGAGTAACCATTAGCCTGTAGGACCCAGTTTAGGTGCCTTTGTTCGTCCTCCAGGTAGTGGGGTTCACAGATCCTTTTTGCACGCTCTACCAATGTTTTTATTGTGCTTCTTTTTTGTCCTGGGTGATGATTGGAGTTCTTGTGTAGGTGGGTGGGTTTTCTTGTGTCCGTGTGGGTGGGTTTTCTGTATACCGTGTGGCCTAACCATTGGTTTGGTTTGTGGATGACTAGGACATCCAAAAATGGCAGTGTTCCTTCCTTCTCTTTTTCCATTGTGAATTGGATATTTGGGTGGATGCTGTTCAGGTGGTTCAGGAATGAGACCAAATCTTCTTTTCTGTGGTTCCAAATTGTGAAAGTGTCATCCACATATCAGAACCATGTTGTGGGCTTTTTTGTTGCTGTTTCCAGGGCTTGCTTTTCAAAATGTTCCATGTAAAAGTTTGGTATCATGGGGCTCAGGGGAGGCTGCCCATGGGTACCCCATCTATCTGTTCATAGAATTCGTTATCCCACTGGAAGTAGCTTGTGGTGAGGCAGTGTTTGAACAAGGCTGTGATATCCTCAGGAAATATTTGTTGTATGAGTGCCATGATGTCCATCGTGGGGATTTTGGTGAACAAGGATACAATATCAAAACTGATCAGTCTGTCTCCAGGTTTCAGTTCAATGTTGTTGATTTTTTTCTATGAAGTGAGCTGAGTCTTTGATGTAGTGAGGGGTTTGTCCTATGTGGGTTTGTAATTGTTTGGCCAAAAACTTGGCCAAGTCACACGTGGGAGATCCAATGGCGCTCACTATGGGTCGGAGTGGAATGGAATCTTTGTGAATCTTGGGAAGTCCATACAGTCTTGGTGGGAGAGCCTCTGATCTGCATAGATTCTGGTGTATAATTGGCTGAATTGATGAGTTCTTGATCAAAGCATTTGTTTTTCTGGTGATTTTGCTGGTCGGATCTTGCTTGAGTTTTCTGTATGTTGCAGGGTCCAAGAGTTCCCTTATCTTTTGTCTGTAATATTCTGTTTCCATGATTACTGTGGCATTGCCTTTGTCTGCTGGGAGAATAATGATTACAGGGTCTGCATTGAAATCCTTGATAGCTTTTCTTTCTTTTTTGGTTATGTTGCTGGGTAGTGGTTATTTACAGGCTTTACACTTGTAACGATAGGTTCTAAACTCCTCTCTAATTCTCCTGGTTACATCTGTGTGGGGATTGGATTGGGCATGATTTTGTGAATGAGATTAGACATAACATTTATTTTACCCTCTCTTTACACAAATATGTAACCTACAGACCACTGTGTGCTTATATCAATGCCTCCTTGTGAAGTATTTCTGGAGTAATGACCACCAGAGCATGTAAGAAGGATAAGGTGGAAGGCACCTGGATTTCATGACAAGGCTACAGAGGAGATGGGTGGGAAGAGCTCTGATGTGTTGGCATATTAAAAAGAAATGTTCAGCCTCTGCATTGTAGGACACCCCTAGTATGTTGCTAGTGGATAAGAGGGTTATGTGAGTAAAGCTGACATCAATTATTCTTCTTTACAGTGCAATGCTTAAATTGGTACTGGAGTTGTGTGCCCGTGGAAGCAGGATATGGATCATGACTAAACAACAGCATTAATGAATTAATTTACAAATTAATATTAGCACCTTAGCTTTAATACAAGTGTTTACAAACTCTGGGCATGGAAGCAATATTGCAGTCGAGCCAGAGTTCACAGGGTTGGAAGTGGAGCAAGACAATAAACCATGATTTGTGTTAACTGTGTTTTATTGCTTAAGGCACAAAGTGACTTTCAGACAAATAAACAAATAGTAGCTTGTCTTTCCCATTTCTGCTTTGTTTTCTGCTTTGGTTTTCTCATACTACTTTTTCAGCTTCTGTTTCAGGGTGGACAGCTAGAGAAATGATCTAGGGACAATCCACAGTTGCAGGTTCAGACATCACATCAAGCTATGGTTTAAACATGCCAAAGTTTGCAATCAAGATTGTAGTTTGTGGCCAGGTTAAGAAACCATGGATTTTTATCAGAGACTAACACATTACAACAAGGCAAATTTCAATAAACCACACCATGGCTTGCTGTGATGTACAGACACAGCCAGTGTATAGTTAGTTATGTGGACATACATGGAACATATTCTTCCATTTCCCACTATTTTATCATGTCGTTCTTTGGTAACTGGTATTGAAGTACATTTAAAAATATTCTTCACCACATATATAGGATGGGTTAAATTATGAACTTGTAAAATTATAAGCATATTTTGTAGTATACTTATGGACATACAGAATGGCTGCAATTGAGAAGACAGTGTAGTATTCCAGCAGCAAAGTCCTGAAAGCTAACTTAAAGTTCCTCATCAAGTGATTTAAAAACTTCATTTGTGCTCACAGTTCCTTTTTATTAGATTGTTGCCAACTGTGTAGGAAGAGTGGTATTTTTTAAAAAAAAAGTTTACAGGGGATGTGTAGATAAAATAGTTCTAATACTCTCAAAGGTTTCCTATTCTTCCTTCTAAATGCTTAACTATATATATTGTGCCATCTGCAATATTTAAAATAGTGGCTAACGTGGGAAAGAATTACTTTATTCTTATACTTTATTCATGCTTTATTCTGAATCATACACATCTGAAGTTCTCCCATAACTCTCTAAATTTTCTTTCATCATGTTTTTTCAGCCATTAGCACTTCCACATGTTTCCACTGCTACCAGTGATCAAAGAGAGAGGACAGAGCAAGCAAACTGAAGAGGACAGACAAATCAGTGGTGGGCCTTGTATTAGTGTGATTAAAAAAAAAGATTTCAAGTAACAGAGATGGTCAACCTTTTTAGTCAAGGGCCTGCATTCTCTCAGGGGTGATCTGCCAGGGTCTAAACATCCAACGGTGAATGGTTCTAAAGCCAATGGTGGATGGGGGCCAGAGCCAAGGCTAGTAGCTTATCCCTCTCTTTCTCCTCTTCCTCCTGCTAATATCCCACCTTTTCTCCCAGTTTGAGACTCAGGTCCTGTCTATACAAGGGGTAAATAATACAAACACACCCAAAAAGGCAGGTGTTCGCGAGGATGCCAACATGGCTAAAACTACCCCCTAAACTCCACATGACCCCCTAGCCTGCTGGCCACCTCGAGCGATCTACTGGTGATTTTAAATCTCCCACCGCCTATATATATATATTAAAAAACTTCCTGTGGTGTGCACAAGAATAATTTCATCTTTACAAAATAAAAAAAATAAATAAAAAAGAGTAAAAACCGCCATTTCATGGATTTACCGGGCCCTCGCTTGGCCAGAAATCCAACATGGTGGCCACCACCGATTCCCCTCTTTGCTAGCCCCCCCTCTGCTTATCCGGCCAATCAGATTCCCCTGCTTGTGCATATCTGTGCGAACATGTGTGGTCAAACGATTGCACATTTGCACATCATACGGATTTTTTAGAAAAATCCGTACGAAGCCCCGGACGTGCCACGAACAAACTTTAGAGTGAGTTTTGCTGCCCCCTTCTGAATAATACATACGGTATTTGTGCGAATGACCATCTGAACGGATCACCATTTGTTCACACACCATACATATTTTTTTACCATTTAGACATTTAGACAGGCCCTCAAGGCAGCTTACAATAGATTAAACAAACATATAGTTTAAAAATTCACAGCATACAAAAGTTTAAAAGTAATTAAGCTATCAAAAAAGTAAAACCAGTCAAAACAAAACCATTAAAAAACATAGAGAAGTCCAGCACATTCTACAAGGCCCATTTCCCTTTACAAAAATCATTTGTCAAAGGCAGTGGTGGCACTAGGGGTGCGTGGAGAGGCCGAAACACACCAGGTGACACCGTCGCAAGGAGGGGTGATACCGGCCTTAGTAACACCACAGGTCAAAAGGCTGCCAGAACAAAAAGGTTTTTACCTGCCTGTGAAAAGAGAGTAAAGTAGTTCCCAGTCTAGCCGCTCTGGGAAAGAAGTTCCAGAATCTGGTTGCAGCCACCAAGAGGCCTTCTCCTGTGTTCCCACCTGATGTACATGTGAGGGTGGAGGGACAGAGACTAGCGACTCCCCAGAAGATCTCAAAATGTGGGAAGGTTCATTCAGGTTTCTCTTTGGGCTGGTTTACACGGCAGATTTATTGCGGCAACTTGCGCTTTAATTCTTTTCTGCATTTGTGCCAGTCAGGGTTTTTTTTCCTAATTATGCCGCTTTTTCGTTCAGACTTGAAAAAGTGGGGGAGGGCGTGGCCTCCCAAGCAGAGGCAGGCTTTATGGGGAAGGGCATAGACCTTCCTTTGAAGCCCTGCATTTTCGAGCTAAAGAAAGACTCACAGACTGCCAAAATAGCAGGGAGGAAGATCAAAGAAGTGACTCTGTCTCTGTCTCTCTCTCAATCTGCCTGTAAATGAACTCAGTCACTGCCCGAAGCAGAAGGTCAGCAATCTCTCTGCTGAAAGACATTGCTGCCATGCCGAGGATCCTAAGGTGAACCTATCACAAGTTTTTTCAGCACGATTTGTTTAGTCAGGGTTCACAGACTTGCAAAATAGCAGAGGATTTTTGACTCTCCCTCCCTCAGTCCCCCCTCCCCCCTCTCTCTCTTGTTCACTTTCTCTCGCTCGCTCGCTCGCTCTCCCTCCCCCAAGCAGAGCTGACAGATGGGAACTTTATGACTGAAAGGTCTTGGGAATCCTTTTTCTTGGAAGACTTGCAAAATAGCAGAGAGGATTTTTCAAAGTTTCCTGAACGCTACTGAACTCAGTATCCCTCTTTTAAGCCTGCCCATTGCATCAGAGCAACCAATCACAGTGCAGATCTGCTGCAACCCTTAACGGAATGGTAGTTTACACTGCCAATAAAGTGCTACATTGCAAATATACCGGCAAAAGTAGCGACATCCCTTGCCACGCTATATTTGGGTGTTTTACTTTCCCCCCTTCTGAATGAGGCGATGCTGTGCTGCGATCCATGTGAACTATGAGCTATCTTAGCAGTATATTTAGAGGAATATTTGCCCATGTAAATGACCCCTTTGTCTTTCTTTCTCTGCTGGCCTTTTCCTCATTTCCTTCTTCCTCCCCACTGAGCAGGCTGTTGGGGTAAGGACAGACTGTTTTTGCACAACCTGATCAGTTGCAGAGGGCTTTTAAAACTAGGCCAAGGGCTGCATACGATCAGATCAAGAACCATTTGGTTGCCTCAGAGCTTGGCAGTAACATGCTACAAGTAATAATACAGTCAGACCCCAGTATCTGTGAGTGTTCAGTTCCTGGACTTACCATGGATACCAGAAACCATGGATAACAGAGAACCCTATTAAAATAATGGGCTTCTAGTGAAAATGACTCTATGGTAGGCATCCCTGTTTTGTGTCCCCCGGGTAACTGAAACTGCAGATATTGGTTCTGTGGATATGGGAATCCAACTGTATTACCTATAATGGCTGGAATTCTATGATGACATTAACTTTGGGTTACTCCAGTAATTGTCCTTTTTGGAGTATCCAGAAGTCCCTTACACAAGCAGTTCCCCAATTTCCCACAGAACAACAGGTAGCTTAAAGGCTGTTCTGGCATGCAGGCATACCTCTTCTCCCCTGTGACACAGAACAGCCACCAGAACATCATTCAGAACATTGATTTTGCATAAATATGCTACTGGAGCTTTATACTCCACTGACATTGAAAAGGATTCCAGCCACCATTGTTTCTGGTAACAAGGGCACAATAATTTTATTTTTAAAAGATAATATACTCACTGGTAACAATGAAGGCCGGTATTCTGTACTGCATTTATGGATTCATAATCTAGAGTTACAGATTCATAACTCTCTGTATTCACTAACACTAAATAGTCACAGTCATAACACTCTTGCCACAATCATGAATGCCTTCCCAAACCTAGTTTCCCAGGCAACAGCTGCACTGAGAAATGAAGGTCTATTCAGGTGGTGATCAGGGCACAGGAGGATGATGTTTCCCCCTCACACCAACAGGTGAGGATGTGACAATCAGAAGCAGGACCCTGTTACAATTCCTTGTCACTGCTCACTGGAACATAAATGAATCTTGTGTGTAGACTTGGGCCCCATCTCCAAGATATCTCATTATGTATATGCAAGTATTCCATATATATCCAATACTTGCATTATGTATATGCAAGTATTCCATATATATCCAAAATATCAAACACTTCTGGTCCCAAGCATTTCAACCTGTATTAAAATTTCTGTATGCTTTTTTCCCCATTGACTAAAGAATGTTTGAGAGCCAGTGTGGTATGGAGGTTGGAGTGTTTGACTAGGACTCTGGGGGACAAAGGTTGAAATTCTCACTCAGCCATGGAAACCCACTGGTGCTCTTGGGCAAATCACACTCTTTCAGCTCCAGAGGAAGGAAAAGGCAACCTGCCTCTGATAGGTATGCCTTAGGGTTGCCATAAGTATGAAATGATTTGAAGGCACATGACAACAACAGCAACTGTTTGTATACCTTTTTCAAACATATACCTTTTTAGTTGCATGTTTTTCAAATGTTGCAATAGTTTTCAACACATTTTCTGTCTGACATAAATTCCGAGCATTTTTTAATGTAAAAAATTCTGGGGTTGTTTACATGGCAAAATAAATCCTCAAAGAGTGTGACAAGAAGCCTGATAGTTCCCACACGTTTCAAAGCAACAGCGCCCTTTTCAGAAGTAGGGGGTGCAAAAAACTCATAAGTTGCGCAGTATTAGCTTTCGCTAGTTTTCCACACTTTTTTTATTAAGTTCGCGAAAATGCGTATAATTTGTCATGGGAACTAACCATCGTGTAAACTGGCATCTACCTTTTCGAATTACTGTGAGCAGAGCTGAATCCTGATTGGTTGGAGTGACCATTCTGCTTTATCCGGATAGACTGAGGGGTTGGAGAGAAGAAATTCACCCTTCTTCTGCTTGCAGGCCACTTTGGAAAATCTGCTCTGAGCCCTTCCTGTCTGTTTCAAAGGAAGGCTTTGGGGGTTGGGAAGATGATCCGGGACGAGCCCCTGCTTCCCTGGTGTGACTGTGTGTGTGTGTGCATTCGTGTGTGCGGGGAAACAGCCGATCACATGTTCGTTCTTTTGTTTGTTTGTCCTTCCATTCACTTGCCTTTATTCAAGGCTTCGGAGGGAGGGAAAACAATCAGGAATGAGGCAAGCCCCCTGGTTTCTGTGGTGTGTGTTTGTGTGTGCATGCATGAAGGGAAGGGAGGGAGATCGCTCCACCATGCTTTTGCTTGTTCGTACTTTCATTGACTCCTTTCTTTATAGAAGCCTTTCGGGGCTGGGGAAGATGGGGGGAGTTTGACAGATCGCTCTTTCGATTGCTTGTTTGTTTGTCCCTTTTCTTTCCTCTCATTATTTATGGTCTCCATAAACCCCTCCTTGCTCCCTCCCCGCCTCCTGCCTGGCTTTAATCATCTGGAGGCGATCCCCCCACACACACCTTTGCCTGTGTGAACTAAGAAAAACAGAAAGTGGCTGGATCTGGCTGCATTTTCCAAAAATGCCAGGAGTTGTGTGATTTATGCACTCCTGATGTGAAAGAATGGTAATCCGGAATCTTGCGAACTTTTTCCTGTCGTGGAACCAGCCCCTAAGTCTTTTTTAAAAAAATTTACTAAAGCATGTTTGTGTGAATTTTTCAAACATAAGCCTTTTTAGTTGTGCATACTTTTCAAATATACTCATGGATTTGTGCACACTTTTTGTCTGAAATGAGCCTGAAGCCAAATTAGGAAATTTGGAGGGAAGAGAGATTCTTTTCCACTGGCAATCTTTGGAGCAGTGAAATGTTTATTTCTGTATGGAAATGTGAATTCAGTTTTCTTCTCATTCCTGTTTTACAGACCACAAAACTGCAAGTGGCTTGGTGGGCCACCAATTGAATAAGGCTTATTTTAGGACAAATTCACTAAATGTGCAGGAAGCTCCCCTTCCTCAGCACTCACGTTTTCTATCACAATGAGAGACTAAAAACAACAGCTGCTGCCACCTATTTTTAATCATAGCTTTAAATAGTTCCCATCAACCCACTTGATTTTCACTGCCTCATCAAGCTTGCTGGTCATGGAATTATTTCAAATTCCACATGAGACGAACCCTATCATTATAATAGCACTATAATCATACATCTGGAAAGATACAGTTAAATTAATAAAATCTATTTTAAGCAGAACAAAGCAGTTCTAAAGGAATTATGGCACTTGAAAATGAGAAAGTAATAGAATTTGTGGGTTTTGTTTGTGTGAGATGGAGATATTCATACAAGCAGCATCTTTAAAAATTAAACAAAATGAAATTGGTTTATTTTGGCACTTAGGGTAAAAAAAAAAATACAACATTCAGCAGTTCAGCCCCTCTTTGTTAACTTCTCTGTAGCCACATAAGGCCCCTATCAAAATGGGACCATTGCTGTGCATTCAGTATGAATATTTGATAGAAAAGAACACTTTTGCCTTGGGATATCAAGCTGTTACCATTAATATATTCTATTCAGTTTTAAAATTCAAAGTGCTTTACGGTCTTACTTCCCTCCTGCTCAACAAAACTGTACAGAAGGCCACGTGGAGTCCATTTTACATTTCTTAGGGAGCTGCTTAAATAGGGTGCCTAAGGCCACCTAAGGAGTTGCCATGCAAGGATTTGAGCTCCATAGCTCTCACTCATGTCTAACAACTGGGGCTATATGAATCATCTGACTTTGTCAATGATCAAGATATCTTTACTCAAATGAAAAGGGAAAGACATGCTGTCATTGAATGGCTACATAAAGGCCTATATTCTCCTACACAAGCCTGCCTGGGCTTTGAGAGCTTCAGGGGAGCCCTTCACTTGGTGCTGCCACCCTCAGAAGCACATTTGATAGGGAGATGAATGAGAGCCTTCTTGGTGGCTACCAAGGTAGTCTAGGGTGACCCCATTCCCTGTTGTCTTCCCATTAGCCTTTTTATTCAGGTAGGATTTGGCAACTGGCCAATTGCTGAGGAAGGGCTTTTGAAAGTTGAGTGTTGTACCCCTTTTCAAATTGTGTTTTTAATCTAATTTTGTTTTAATCATGTGATTTTTAGTGTTCAAATTGTATTTTTATTCAGTCTTACAGAGAATTGCCTTGAATCTCATTTGTGTATATATGTGTGTGTGTGTGTGTGTGTGTATGGTGGGATATCAATTTAATCCAACTACCGGTATATCTGATTTACAGTTGAACAAAATGCTTACAATTGTATTAAATGCCGGAAGAAAATGGGGAAGAACCCAGGTATAAAGTGATCAGTGAGAGGGGGCAATGGGAAGCTAGATAAGACCCTGGAAAATTTATCCTCTGCCTTTTCTGTGATTCTCTATACAACAGGACTTTGTGTTTCCTTTCTGTCAATTGAAGTCACTTTGTTCTCTTTGAGAAGAAAGCAGCCATCAGGGCCTCTGCCTTCAATAATGATTTCTGAATTACCTCCGCACATAAGAGCCAGCTTTAGGAGCTCCTATAATCAAGTATAATCTGACTTTTTTTTTTTTTTTGGTCTTCTGTTTTGCCCTTGGATGACTTCCTGAGACAATCTTTTTACTTTACTTGAGTATTCTGAGTAATTATTTTTGTTTCTACTGTAAGTCAGTGATTACTCAATTTCCTCCAAGTCTCAACTCAAGTCTCAAATTGACTCTCAAGTTCTTGCAAGATACTTTCAAGTCAAGTCTCAAGTCGAATCTCAAGTCTGGGAGTCAACTTTAACAGAAGAAAAGGAGGTGGTATGTGTGTGCACAAAGAAAATCAAGAAGATGTGCACAGTTAGGTTTTAAAAATTAATTATTAGCAAATGTGTTAAGCAATGGGCTTGAGGTAGGCGTTGGGGTCTGCTTGGCAGCCTGTCCCTACTGCACATTGAAGGAGCCTTCTGCATCAAGCCCATTGCCTAACACATTTGCTGTTACTGCTTCCATCACATGACCAGTAGGCAAAAAGCAGCAAGATCATGGAAGCATTGTTCAAAGGAGGCAAACCATTTTCTGCTCCATAATGTTTCTGGATGAATGTGTTATGTTACTGAACCAAGGCCTGCAAGTCAGTTGGTTAAAATCTACAAGTTTTGAGTTGAGTAAAGTCAGTGAATCATTTATTGTTGAGTCAAGTCCAAGTTGAATCATTGAAGTGACTTGAGTCCGAGCCAATTGACTCAAGCCTGTTGACATTATCAGACACGGCAAAAACTGCATCAGAAGATCAGGATGAGAACAGGAACAAGGAATATTATCAGACGATGACATCCCCCAGTGCCCTGGGGGTATAGTGTGGGCGTAAGTAAGGCATCCCTTTTTATTGGTGGCTTGTCCCCATCAATGAAAAAGGGAAGCCTAGTCTGCAGCAGTGCTATGCCCCGGGAATGGCTGAGGATGCGGGCGACTGATAATGTCACCCTTTCTGTTCTCCTCGCAATCTTCTGACACAGTTTGGAATGTGTTTTTTTGCCACATTTCACCATGTCTGATAATCTCCTACATCACTGCTATAAGCTCAATTGCACTTGCCTCTTTCATTTTGCATAGTAAAAATACCAAGTACTCCTACATTTTAAAAAACCTAGACCTGACAGCAGCAGAGGTCTAAGGTTTATCAGAATTACCTTATAAGGCTTAATGATACTCTTTAAAGCTGTTGATTTCAATGTCAGTAGAGAGGTTAATTTGCTCTAGTCTAGCTTTCACTTCCATACATGGTTATGGGAAATATGATGGCTTTTCAGAAAAAGCTATGGAGTCTTCTTAAAGAAATGGGTGTACCATTATATTTGATTGTCCTGATGTGTAACCTCTACTCAGGATATGAGGCTACTACTAGAACAGAATATGGAGAAACAATGGTTTTTGGAAAGGGAGTCAGACAAGAATACATTCTATCATCCTAATTGTTCAACTTGTATGCAGAAAATAACATACGCAGAGCAGGTTTAGACTCAAAGGTAGGAGAAGTGAAGATTGGAGGAAGGAATATCAACAATCTAAGGACTTTATCAGAAGCACAAAATATGGCATCATAATGACGCCACATAACCGTGAAAGGGTGCCCATATCAGATGACATTGCCATTTCACGGTTATGTCCCCACCAGAACCCATACTTTTTAATTGATGGCTTAAGCCGTCAATTGTTCCCCCATGGTGTTTTTTGCTGGCATTGATGGTGTATGAAACCTTACGTTTCTCCCCCCTCAAACTTACCCCATCAATGGCCGGTCAGGCACGAACACTTCCGGGTGAGATCACAACATCCAGGTAAGTGACACACTTTTTATGACCCTCCCAGGATTACTTGGGACTTCTAAAGTGTGTTTAGGTGCTTGTGTAAACTTCTTTTGTGTTCTTTTTGTTTTTAAAAAATTTCCTGCACGACCATGTCTTGCGAGAATCTGTGGGACTTCAAAGGAGAGAGTGAACAGAGCTCCATTCACTTCCTCTTTCATTGCCAGGAAAGCCTTCTGCCAGAAGAGAAGGTAAGTGCAGTGGGGGTTGTTCTTTTGCTGGCATAAAAAAATATTTTTTTTTTATTCCACTAAAAGAATGCTTTAAGGGGCTTGTCTGATAAAGTCCTAAGATCTATAGATGACACCATACTACTAGCAGAAAACAACAAGCACTTGGAACAACTACTAAAGATAGTCAAAGAGGAAAGTGCTAAAGCAGGGTTATTGTTGAACATTAAGAAAACAAAAATAATGACCACAAAGGATCTGCATAAATTCTTTATAGATGACCAGGAAATTGAAATAGTTAAAGATTTCTCATACCATGGATTACTCATTGATCAAAACGGAGATTTCCATCAAGAAATCAGAAGACTGGGAATGGGAGGGGCAGCTATGAAAGAATTAGACAAAATCCTAAAGTGCAAAGATATAAAACTGAACACTAAAGTTGGGATTGTCCAAGCCATCATATTTCCCATCATGATGTACAGAAGTGAGAGCTGGACAGTGAAAAAAGCTGATAGGAAGAAAATAAACTCATTTGAGATGTTGTGCTGGAGAAGAGTGCTACAGATACCGTGGTCTGCCGAAAAGACCAATAAATGGGTCCTAGAACAAATCAAGCCTGAGCTCTCCCTGGAAGCCAAGATGACTAAACTGGGACAGTCATACTTCAGCCATGTCAGGAAAAAGCATGAGTCACTAGTAAAGACAATAATGATAGGAAAGGTGGAGGGTAGTAGAAAGAGAGGAAGGCGGCATACTAGATCAAGGAAGCCAATGGGGTCTTGGCAGCGTCTTCTGTAAAGAAACTACTGTTTTTGTTTTTATGCACTTTCGGCCTCTGGGAATCTATCTATATGAAAGGTTAGATTCAGACAAAGTGGTAACATTGAACAGAAAATGGTATTGTCCACTGGGGGGAAAAGTTGCATATATCCCCATAGGAACCTCGAGGGCACTTAGTGTCACATGAGGAGTCACAGTTGGTGTCACACTAGGGTAAGTGTCCCATGAGGGGGGACAAGAGGAAATCCTTACATTGTGTCAGAGGTGGGGATCAGGGAAAGACCTCACTCTTGGTAACTGCAGTAAGCACTGTGGGAGTCTTCACATTTGGCAGGTTAAAGAGTAGAAACCCCACATTTGGCGACAGTGGTGGGATTTCCTGAGAGGAACACCCACAGGTAATGGCAAGTGAAGGATTTCTAGAGAAGAAACCCTCACACTTGGTGGGATAAGTGTTAGAAAACCCCCACTTTGTGTGGCAGTCACAGAATTGCCTGAGGGAGGAACCCCAAAGACCTGGAGCCAAGAAGATTTTTCCCCCAGCTGCCAGGCTGGTGGCAAAATACACTTTGTAGCTGTAGCAGTTGCCATCATTCCTGCTAGGGTTTATAATTTATGTTCCAATACCTACGGTACACATGACATGTGGGAAGTTTTTCCAGGCTGCTACTGGAACATGTGGAGTACTCACTGGCAATGCTGGTGTTTCTATTTCCCCAGGCCCTTTCACAGATCCTGTCAGGGCTTCTATAACCAGGAAGCTCATGAGCAGTGATGCTGGCAGTCTGGTAACTATCTAGGGATGGAAAGAATATTCAAAATTATTCAAAAATTGGTGAAAAACATGTATTTTGAGTGTTGAGAAACCCTGACAGGAAGAAACCTGGGGGTTGTCTAAATGGGGAAAATAACCCTCATGGAATTCACTGGGAATATGACCTGTCTAAATGGGATCCCACATCAATCCACTGTATTCAGAAGGTGGGGGGGGGGACAGCAAAAAACACTACAAGAAAAGCCTTCATGGCTTTTTTCACAGTTTGTTAAAAACAGCAAGGGGATGTCATTCCTGTTCATTGGGACAACCGATTCAATATGAATCGCTTCCCCATAGGAGAGGAAGCGGAAAGCTGATTGGTTGGGTAAGCATGGGGGTGGGGCTTGCTAACAGGGCAAGCAACCAAAGCCACCATGTTGGATTTTCACCTTAGGGAGTGATTGCTAAGGTGATAAAATGGGGTGGGTTTTTTTGTTTTGTTTTTGTTTTTGCTTTCCTGCTAAATCGAAAAATCACTCTATTGTACCTTAGACATCTTTTTTAAAAAGTTTGATATTGGCAAATTGATTTAAGTACAAGCAGAAGTAAATCACTTGTGGACACCATCTTGCATGCAGAGATTATGGGGACAAACACACCATTAAGACAAGTTGCTGCTGCTGTGAAATGCTGAGAGGCACTCCATTTATTTTATTTTGTTTTGCCTCATATAGACAAGCCCCCAGACTGGCAAGAATCTTCACAGTTCAGGACTTATTCTGTGCCAAATGTGCATATTTTGTATAGAAAACAGAATTTTCTGCACAGAAATATTATTTTATACACAGAAGAAGCTGGAATTCTGTGCAAAATTCACACGTGGGTATTTTGCACAGAAAACATTGCTTTTTCTGTACAAGGAATGGCATTTTTCTGCATAGAAAATAACATTTCTATACAGGAATATTATTTTATGTGCAGAAAATGTTATTGTCTATGCAGAACAACCACATATGAATTTTATATAGAATGAATCCTGAATGGCAAGTAGTATGGTTTTCAAAGACTGTATGGTTTTCAAAGACTCCCACAGCAGGAAGATTATTGCTAAAAATTGCTCGTTGCTTCCTTCAGGAAGAAATTTATTGAAGAATTACATCCCTATTCCTTCTTTGCAACAAATGACATGTTAGGCCTAGGTTCATTTATTCTCTCTCTCTCTCTCTCCCCATTCTCCTCTCTCCCCTCTTGGTTTTGTGGTGCACTGATGTCACATAAGAACAATACACAGAAAGCCCTGCTGCCTGCTGGGAATGGGTGGAGATGAGTGAAAAGCCTTTAAAGCTACCTCACATACAAAAACCAAATTCCCACCCCCCCTCCTCTGCCTTTTCCTCCACTTCCAGTGCTAGTCTAGAAGCTGCAGGAATGGTTCCATGGCACCACGGCTCTGTCCTCCAAAAGAGGAAAATGGTCAGGGGCCTCAGGAGTAACAGCTGAGGTACTGGCACCCTCTGCCTAATGGTAGGGGCCAGCCTGGTAGGGAGTTTTAACACTGGTGTTATTAAGGCCAGTGTCACCCCTCCCTGCAACAGTGTCACCTGGTGTAGTTCGGCCTCGCCACACACCCCTAGTACTGCCACTGGTTTAACAGCAGCGTCCAAGGGAGCAATATTTCAGGACACTTTCCCACCTTTGCTCCTGCGTAATGCTTGCCTGTCTGTGAAGCATCCTCTTCTGAAAGAGTCTAAATTTGCCATTTATGTTGTTTGGTGGTCTTCAGCTATTCTAATTACAAACATGTTGGCACGGATGCAGCAAAACTAGCAAATGTGCAGTTTTCAACATCTGGATTTACTCAGAAAGCCGCAGGTGGCTGACTGCACAAATACTTCAACAGAAATTATAATGGATACCAAATGGTTTTTCCTTGCAACTTTTAAAAGTTCAGAGCATCTACATCCAGGCCAAGTTCCATCCCTTTCTCTATTGTATTAGAAGAGAATAATTTATAGGGTACATCCACGGACATTGCCTAATGAGAAACATAGTGATTGGAAATTTATGACCTTTGTAGTCCCAAGAGGTAAAAGTACATGAAAAGCCTCTATTTAGGGTGAATGGATGACCTCCATCACTGGCTCAAGTTTCATAATTTCTTTTAGCAACTTAACTTTCCATATCCCTGAACATTTCACAAAGGAAAGGAATGGAAACAACCTTTCAAAACAGTCTATAAAAACGAGACTTATAATGTTCAGGAGAATAGTTTAGAGACCACATCTCCTTTGTGAACAAAGGATTGGAAGTCAAAGTGAGCAATACAAGCAAAAAACCCAGGCGTATTTTCCATTCTGTGTGAGATGTAGCAAATTAATGGTGGAATGCCTCCTTAAATGCAGCCCCTCCTCCAAGGAGATTATCACATGAGGCTACTATTCTGGAACTACAGCAAGGTATTCGCAAATTTGGTTAGCACTTATCTATTCACTAGTGAAACCTGAAATGGCATCTTGGGCGAATATGTGTATAAAATATGAAACAAATACTATCCCAAGATAAATGGAAGAGAAACTTTGATTTACTAGGCAACATATCACTTGGTAGAACAGTTTTTCTCCATACCTATCAACCCCATATCAAAGGCCTGTTGGTGTCACAGGTGGGTTCCTTACCTGGAACCAAACCCCAGCAGATACCAAGGGCCCAGTGTATCTCCCTGAACCAAGAATGTTCTGTGTCACTCAAATGTTGAAACAGAACCCACAGGTGCCACTGGAAACATACAGTAAGGAAGAGAGCTGGTCATGATTAAATTGTGCCCACAACATCGGGCACTGAACACACATAAACTATGATAGTAGAACAGGTGAAAACTCAACAGAGTTTTTTTGTGGGAAGGGGAGAATGGACATTCCCATAGAGCTGGAAAGTTTTGATTGAAAGTTATTGGCTCTCCGGGAGACCATGGAAGTATGTTCAAGGTGAACAGAATCTTATAGGAGCAGAGTCTGAAGGAATCTGGCAATTTAAAAACCACCTGAATGGTTAGGGGTGAGCTGGGAGAAAATCTGGTGGTTTAGGGGTGAATGGGGTGAAGAATAGTGGACAGGGCCGGTTTAAGGAATTTTGCCCCCCCTGCAATGCTTTATTTTGGGGGGCCCATATGTTTATTCCAGGTCAATGTAACCTAACCTATTCATAGTACAGGATGTTCAGATTATTACATAATTTGCCACCAATAATTTAGTTTAAAAAACTGTATTATAGGCACTAGCATAATATTTTGTTTATTAGCAGTTAAAATAATGGTGTAGATTTCCTCAAAGAAAAGAAAGTGTACCACAAGCTGAACATAAGTTAGCAGTGTGATGCAGTAGCAGCAGCAGCAGCAGCAAAATAATAATAATAAATAAATAAATAAATAAATAAAAATAAAAAATGCGATTCTACGTTGCATTACTAGGAGTATAGTGTCTAGATCAAGGAAAATAACAGTGCCACTCTATTCTCCTTTGGTCAGACCTCAACTGGAATACTGTGTCCATTTCTGGGTACCACAATTCAAGAAGGATACTGAGAAGGATGGAGGTCTGGAAGCCATGCCCTATGAGGAGCGGCTTAGGGAGCTGGGTATGTCTAGCCCAGAGAAGAGAAGGTAAAGAGATGACAATGATAGCTATGTTTAAATATTTGAAGGGGTGTCATACTGAGGATGGAGCAAGCTTGTTTTCTGCTGTTCCAGAAACTGGGACACAGAGCAATGGACTCAAACTGCAGGAAAACAGATTCCAGCTAAACATTAGGAAGAACTTCCTGACAGTAAGAGCTGTTGGACAGTGGAATCTGCTGCTGCCTGGGAGTGTGGTGGAGTCTCCTTTTTGGTGGTTTTTTAACAGAGGCTGGATGGTCATCTGTCGTAAGGGCTTTGATTGTGTGTTTCTGCAGGGCAGAGGCAGATTGGATGGAAAGGCCCTTGGGGTCTCTTCCATCTCTATGATTCTATGAATCTAGGCTGCATTCAGAGCCTGGGAAAGTTACTTTTGGATTATACCCCCCAGAATTCACCTGCCAGCACCCTTCTCAAGGTCTGGTTGCATTGTTCCTTTTTCAGCATTCTCTAGCCCAGTGGTTCTTAACCTGGGGTTCGTGATGTCCTCACAGGAGGTCCATAAAGGCTTGAAGGCTGCTTGGTCCACTTCCTCCCTGCAATGGAGTGGCCACATGACAGGAACCAAGGCAAAGGCTGGCTGGCTGGCTGGCTTGGCCTGTACATTGCCATTCAATCCACTCCAGCCACAAACTTGCAGGAAGAAGAAGAGTGCCTCTGAGGGAAAGTTTAATGGAGGTGTAATTGTATTATTATTATTATTGTCATTATCTATTATTGTTATTATTATTAGGGTTTTAAATCTTGAGTTAAGTCTTGGGGCAACAAAAGATATTTAAAGGGGGTTCCTGGTAAAACAAAGATTAAGAACCACTGCTCTAGCCCAACAGCTCTCACATAACACTAATGGGATACTGGTGTTTTAGTGACAACAATAAAATCATTGTTCCCAGTAATATTACTCCATTCTTTAAAATGTATATTCTTTATATTCTTCTGTTAAAAGAGCCAGGGTGTTGAAGAAGTTTCAGCATTGCATTATGATCGTGGAAACCAGGGTTTGAATCCTTACTCAGCCATGCAAACCCATTAGGTGACCTTGGGCAAGTCACACTCTCTCAGTCTCAAAGGAAGGCAAAGGCACAACCCTTTGAACAAATCTTGCCTAGAAAACCCAATGATAGGTTCACCTTAGTCAGAAATAACTTGAGGACACAAAACAGCAACAATTCAGCTTTAACTGCCATGGCAACATCCTATGGGATCCTGGGAATTACAGTTTAAGGAGGGTAATAGAACAGAATTATTAAGAGTTGGAAGAGACCACAATGGCCACCTAGTCCAACCCCCTGCCATGCAAGAATACCAAATCAAATAGAATCATAGCATTAGTATTGAGTTATTGAGAACATTATTAAATGTACCAAACAAGAGACAGGAGAAAAGAAGGCTCCAGTTTAGCTGGAGAGAGTTCCTGGCAAAGAACCTCTGAAGGGTTGCGTGGGTGAGACCTGGCTGTTGTGACTGCTTATGGATGGAGGAAAGTTGCACTTACTCCATTCTTGGAGGCACCTTTGTTTTTGGTATTATTATTATTACAAGGAGAGGCTGGCACTGAGAACAGGTTTTAAGAACTGTGGCACAAGTAAAGGCTCAGAAGAAACCTGCTGACTCTTCCCCTTCCCTGTATGAATGTTCCTAAAGACAATTTTCTCTCCGAAGGGGAAGGGAGGTACTACTGAGGGAAGACATTTGCACAGGGAGCCGCAACCCAGAGTAATATCTCCTGCGAGAATTTGCCATAAGCCCCACCCAGACCTGAGTGGGGATGACTTTGGGGAGGTCCCTCATCCAGGGGTTGCCAACAGTCAGAGTTGGGGCTTCCTGGGGCGTGGCTCCCAAGGTGGGCATGGACTCTGGTTTCCATCCCTCCATCTCTCCCTGCAGGGCCCGGGACTATGATCCTCCTCCTCCTTGGGAGTAAGCACCCCTCCTCCCCTCGTGTCTGGGCCTTCTGGGTCCATCATCCACCATTGCCCTGCCGCTGCTGCCACCACATGGAAAGGGTTCCAGTGGGCTCCAGAGGGAGGCAGTTCCTGCTTGGTCACCCTCCAACCCAGGGCTCCCTCGGAGCTGTGGTGGGATCGGGCCCTTCAGGAGAGGGAGGAGGCTCAGCAGCCCTTCCTGGGGGAAGGGGGGTCCCTGGGAGTCTCTCCAGCCCCTCCTCTGAGCAGTCTCCCCTTCCCTTCCCCCCTCTCTCTGTCTGCAGGAGCTCTCAGCAGGGGGGGTTCATAGAATCATAGACTTGGAAGAGACCTCAAGGGCCATCCAGTCCAACCCCCTGCCATGCAGGAATACACAAATCATTCCCAACAGATAGCCATCCAGCCTCTGTTTAAAAACCTCCAAAGAAGGAGACTCCATCACACTCTGAGGCAGCATATTCCACTTCTGAACAGCTCTTACTGTCAGGAAGTTCTTCCTAATGTTTAGGTGGAATCTCTTTTCTTGTAGTTTGAACCCATTGCTCCATGTCTGAGTCTCTGGAGCAGCAGAAAACAAGCTTGCTCCATCCTCAGTATGACATCCCTTCAAATATTTAAACATAGCTATCATATCACCTCTCAACCTTCTCCAGACTAAATATGCCCAGCTCCCTAAGCCGCTCCTCATAGGGCATTGCTTCCAGACCTATGATGGGAGGGAGAGAACCCTTCTGTGGGGCTGGACAGGAGGGAGGCTGGAGATTGTCCATCACCCCACCAGCACACACCCCTTGGGGTCTGTGGTGAGGGAGGGAGGGAGGGGGTCACCCACCCACCCAGGGCATCAGGGCCCCCAACACACCCTTGGCCAGAGCCCCCCCATACTTGGGCACAAGGAGAGGTGTGGGATCCCTCAGGGGGGTTCCTCCCAGCAAGAGAAAGACCACCACAGTGAAGGTGGGGTGGACCCCCACTGGTTGCCTGCTTGAGGCAGCTGCAGGAAGCCCAGGAGAAGTGGAAGGAGGAGGCGGTGGGGATGCCTGAGGAAGCCCAGGTGAAGAGGAAGTCATGACTGGGGGGCTCCACATGACAGGGTGTCTCACACAATGGGGGTCCCCCATGGCTGCGGGTGCTGCGGGTGCTGCGGGTGCTGCAGGTGCCTTAAACCGGCCCTGATGGTGGATTATGGACACAACCTGGTGGAATATACTGGCCACAATCCACTTGGGCATTTATGAATGTGCAACCTAGAGTTACATATCCATGACTGTTTTGTATTCACAATCCTTATATATGCTTTAGTTCAGGAGATACATTGGGACCATGAAATTCTCCCAGTCCCTACTTACCATGCAGCAGCCACTGCAATTGATAGGGGTCTGTTCCCCTGTGACTCAGGAAGCAGGTGACTGACAGTCCCATCCACCCTCACGTGAGTGATCTCTAACACAAGGGGGAATTGTGACAGGGACACCACTTCTACCTGTCACAACAGAGATTGCTCATGTGAGAGGGTGGGACTGGCTTCCTGAGTGACAGGAGAACAGAACCCCCATCGATCACAATGGCAGTTGCCCTGAAAGTGGAGATTTGTGTGTGTGTTAGGCTGGGAGTTACTGTGTAATTGCATAACTACAATGGTTACACATTTGTAAGTACCCAAGCAGATTCTGGCCATTGTTTGCTGGCTTTTCAAACTCCATTCAATTTCCTGACAGAATGCAGTTTTAGTGATCAAATCAATAATATTTTGTCTATTTGGCTTGCCTTAAGTAGGGAAGGTGAACCTGCAAGCCTTGGGCTCCTGGTGAACCAACCATTGATGATGGAAGATGTAGTCTAATACTTGGAAAGCCAAAGGTTCCTTTTCTCACCTTGCTTTAAATGATTGTTCTTTATGTGGCAATAGGGAAGGGTGAAAATTTTGTACAGTTTGTGTTTTGATAAGAACTTTCCAACAGTTCCAAATGTCTTAGGACTTTATCAGATACAGCAAATATGGCATCATAACGATGCCACATAAATGCAAAAGGGCGTGCATACCAGACAACACCATCCTTTTGCTTTTATGTCTTGTCCATAAGCTGATCTATTTTATTGATGAGACGAGCCATCAATAGATTGGCTGTGGTGATTTTTTTGCCTCCATTGCTAGTGTTTGAAACCTCTCACCTTTTTATTACATGAATACATTGTCAATGGCCAGTCCAGCCAGAACACTTCCGGGTGAGATCACGACATCCTGGTAGGTGGATGGGATGCAAGGTAAGTATGGTAAAGGGGATTCTTTTGCTGGCATAAAAATATCACAAATTATGCCAGCAAAAGAACAGAAAAGGGGGGTGGTTTGATAACGTCCTTAGAAAACATGGTGATTTTTTTAAAATGTAATCTTTTTTGGGGGGAAAATGAACACAAGAGAAAGCAAATCGTACAAATTTGTCAATCGTTACTTTGCGCCTGATTGTTTAATATACAATTTATGACCTCAACATTATTCAAGAAATGTGCATGTGACTAATCTAAGCACATGCAGTCACTCCTCTGTGATGCTGAGCTGCTCCTCATCATGCTGAATACAGCTGCTAGTGGGTGGGAGAGTGGGGAGCTGTGTTTTGTCAGGAGGATGAGAAGCACTCTGTCAACATCTAGCAGACATTTTCAAGGATGGGTTTGGGTTTGTACTTTGGGCTGAAACCAGCTGGCTTGATCAAGCTGGGAAAACACTCAGGGTTTAGATATGATTTTATTCTTATTGGAGGATTTCTCACACTTGCTGCTCACATTTGGGAAAGTTATCTCTGTGACAAAGGCAAGACACCAGCAGCGCATGAGGAGGATCTGGCCATATGACCAGCAGATGTTCAGTACCTCAAGAGGCATCTTATGACTGTGAATGAGCCATCACTGATCTAATGACCTTGAAAGGGCTTTCCTATTCAGAAGGAGGAGAACTATGCTATATACTCTGCAGGAGAAGCCTTCTCTGCTTTTCCCTGGAGTTTTTAAAAAACAACAGGAGGAATGCGCATTCCCGCTCTTTGGGACAAGCAACCAAATTGATTTGTTTTCTCAAAGGAGCAGAAGCTGAAAGCTGATTGGCTGGATGAGCACATGGGCAGGGCTTCCTAACAAGGCAAGTGCCTGGAACCAACATTTTTTCCCCACCTTATTGAGCGAGCACTAATGCGATGAAATGGGTGTGTGTGGATTTTTTTTGTTTTTTCTATTAAGCTGAAATATTGCACTTTTGCACCTTAGATATGCTTTTTAAAAAATACTGTGCGATGGTGGCAACTGGTGAGAATAAAAACACAAGTAATTCACTCACAGCCGCCATCTTGATTCACAGGCATGCCCGTTTGCACAGCAAACGTGGATAGCTTCACATGCCCGTGATCTGCCAACCCTCCACCTCAAGAAAAACCATTAAGACAAATCACAGCTGCTGTGAGTTGCCTTTACTGCTTCTTTTTTCCTCTCACAGACAACCCCAGCAAAAGTACTGAGCTGCCTCCGACTTGCTAAATAGGACAGTTCAAGAATGTTGCTTTGTGGCTTTTCCTATTTTATTGTTAATGTCCCAGTTCTGTTCCCACCTTCTTCACCCTTCCCTCAATGGCTAAAGCTGCAATATATAGTAAATCCCTTTCTTGATCTGACTGTATCACTATTGGCAAAAGGTGGCATATGGAAGTCTTACTGCATCAGCTCTTCTTAGGTACTTGATTCCTTCCTATTTCTATTTCATTCACCTCTCTCTTTTTCACTCTTTTTTGTACTCTTTCTCCTCAACCCCATAACTCTTGGCTAAATGACTTATCCTGCCCTTCCCTTCCCTACCCCCTCTTAGCCTCTTCCTTCTTCTCCCCTCCCCTGTGCAAAATCCCTGGTCTTTTTATTCCCTTTGTCTGTGGAATCACTAAGGCTGATGTCACCCTTCTCCTCAATCGTGTCACCTGGTGCAGTTCGGCCTCTCTGCACCACCCTGCAAGTTCTGCCACTGCCCTTCTCTTCTTTCTGTATCTCCCACTGTCTCTCCACATCTTAGGTGCACTCATCTTCTCCCAAGAAAAAGAAAAGGTGGCCATTGTGGGGCACAAGTTAATGAGAGGAAATCATTAAAAACAGACTTTCTTTTTGCTTGGGACTACAAGACCTAGATGTTAACATCTCTCTCTGGCTTTTCTTCACAAACGAAGATTCAGGAAGGACTCATTCCGCGCTTTCTGCAAGCGCGCTGATGCCTGAAAAGGCCAATCCATGATAAACAAGTCCAGTTGCAGAAAGCACAGCAGAAGGTCTGTTTGGGTGACGTTTCTGGGTTGTGATTCTTTCTGCGTTGTCGTTTCTCTTCAAGACTTGTACGGCGTGAGTTCTCAAATAAGGCTGCAGCATTGTGGATAGTGTGTCTCCATGCCTCCTGATGTGAGGCCAGGGCAGACCATTGTTGGTGATCAATTTGGCCAAGCCTGAGATGTTGTTTCAGGGAATCCTTGTATCACTTTTTTGAAGTGCCCCTCTTATGCTGACCCGTGGTGAATTCACCGTAGAGTACTATTTTGGGGAGGCGATGGTCCTCCACCCTAGAAACGTGCCCTACCCAGCGCAGCTATGTTCTCAATATCATGGCCTCAATGCTGTTAAAATCACTGCTTATGAAAATATTAAAAACAATTATAGGTAAAGTTTCAATTTTTCTGTTCAAAGCAGAGCTTGAAAAATTGTCTTGATTTGATCATAGCTCCCATATGTTAAAAATATTATTTAAAAAGGAGTTAAAAATCAAAACTTGGGGAAATTTAGGGTTTTCCTCCCCTCTTCAGTTCTGTGCTTGGAAAACCTAAGGCCTTACTGCACTCTGAAGAAAAGCGGCAAGGCATTAGGAACATTCCATCTTCTCTGCTGCCTTACCACACGTTGTTGTTTTTTCATTCTGGTCCTGTAAAGGACTGAGGTAAAACCATGCCTTTTTGCTAACCAGAAAAACCAGTTTGCAAAAAGGCACAGTTTTAGCTCAGTCCCTCACAGGATTGGAACAAAAAAACACCAGATGTCATGTGGTAAGGCATCAGGAAAGACGGAATGTTCCTGCTGCCTTACCAGTTTTCTTCAGAGTGCAGTAAGCCTCTTAATTTCTCATGAGAAAAATGTTTTCTTATCTGTTATATTTTGAGTTTTTTTTATTTAAGTGTCATGCTCTGGGCAAATGTGATTGTTCTTTAATGTTCCACAGTAAATAACATCAACAGAGGCCACCCCCTGTAACGTCACCAGAGCCATCTGGAGATCTGAGGTTTCAGTCCTGATGTCTCAGGGCCTGGAATGCTCCTGATTTGGCAACCCTAGATGCAAGGGCAAGGAGTTAAGCCTCCTCTACCTGATTATGAGTGCTTGAGTCCAGACTGGATCTCAGCATTCTAGCTTAAAAGTAAAAATAGAACGTTAAATTGTACGCTGCATATTTAATGTGTTGTGTAGCTTAGCCAACGGAAGCATACAACTGAAATATTAAACAACTGTTCAAGCATTGCAAAGCACTTTTTACATTAGTTATATGCATCTCTATTCAGATGGAAAACTCACTGAATTCAGTGGAGCTTACTCCCAAGAAAATCCATAAAGGATTGCACTGAAAATCTCTCCGATTAAGTATAATGAATGACAAAAGATATGATACACCCTACTGCTTAGTAGCACATGCAGGGCATCCCTGTTCACTTACAGAGAGAGGAAACAAAGCCTGAGAAAGTGATAAGTGTCCCAGTCCTATAGGATAAGATACCACATCCATAAAAGTACGAACTATATTCAGTATTTAGTCTTGTCTAAAGCTTGCCAAGAATATATTGAAATACAGAACTTATAATAATTACTTTATGAACTCCCAGAATCCACTAGCCACCAGGCTGGATGGGGCTTGTAGTCTAAAAAAGTAATGTAGCCAAGCTTTGCTAAAATGCAGGTCTAGTGGTCTAGGGGCCTGCTTTCCCTGCCCCCTGAAGGTACAAGTGTTTCCAGGTTTGAATCTGACACGCCTTGCTTGCTGGCTTTATGGGGATGGTGGTGGTGGGGTATGCACCTGAGATACTCCTTGATACAAAAGCGATACAAAGACTCCCTGAAACAACATCTCAGGCTTGGCCAAATTGATCACCAACAATGTTCGCCCTGGCCTCACATCGTGAGGCATGGAGACGCATTATCCACAATGCTGCAGCCTTATTTGAGAACTCATGCCGAACAAGTCTTGAAGAGAAACGACAAAGCAGAAAGAATCACAACCCAAAAACATTACCCAAGGAGACCTTCTGCTGTGCTTTTTGCAACCGGACTTGTCTATCTCGGATTGGCCTTTTCAGTCATCAGCGTGCTTGCAGAAAGCGCGGGATGAGTCCTTCCTGAATCTTCGGAGATTTTGAGACAGGCAAAAATCGCTCTTTGCCGCGCGAGCAGCCTCCCGAAACTGCTGCGCGGCAAGGGTCTTCTTCGGACGACGCTGTGCCTCTGGCGAAACCGTCCGTGTCACTTCCGTGAAGCTTGGGACGGCTCCGCGTCATATTTCAATCACGGGCAGCCTCCGTGCTTGAAATATGACGCGGAGCCGTCCCAAGCTTCACGGAAGTGACACGGACGGTTTCGCCAGAGGCACAGCGTCGTCCGAAGAAGACCCTTGCCGCGCAGCAGTTTCGGGAGGCTGCTCGCGCGGCAAAGAGCGATTTTTGCCTGTCTGAAAATCTCCTTCGTTTGCGAAGAAAAGCCAGAGAGAGAGAGAGAGAGACTCCTTGCGTAGACTGAAGACAGAACACCCACTTCATATGAAGCAGACCCCAGGCTCAGTCTCCGACATCTCCAGGTTAGGCATTCCTGTCTGAAATCCTGGATAGTTGCTGCCAGTGAGTGTAGAAAATACTGGGGTAAATGGACCACTGGTCCAATACAGCAAAAGGGACTACTCATTTCTGGTGCCTGGAAATGCTTTCTTTTGACTACAGTTCTCAAAACCACCAGCCAGAGTGGCTACTGGCTATGCTGGCTGGGAGATCCTGTGAGTTGTCACTCCCCAAATATAGCTGTGCCCATTTGACAGACATTTGAAGTGACAACCACTTCTTTGCTATTTTCCAAATCTGAATTGTGAACCTGAATTCTCTTTGGTTTCTAATTGTGTTGCATAAGGTGCATTTTCAGGAAGGAATCACAGTATAATAACCACACAGTGAGACCAAGTGTTCATCCACCATTCCTCTCATCCATAATAATTTTCTTATGAAACTTAATTTGAGGCTCTAGAGGATGGCTAAGTTTCATTAACATAATGATCACAGAGGTGTTTGTGCCATTGCATTTGCTTCACTACAGTGCAATTTGCATGAACACAACTATCATCTCAGAGCAATGGATGCAAGCTCCAGGAACAGAGATCCGACCTCAACATTAGGAGGAACTTTCTGACAGTAAGAGCTGTTCGGTAGTGGAACACACTCCCTCGGAGCATGGCGGGGTCTCCCTCCTTGGAGGTCCTTAAACAGAGGCTGGATGGCCATCTGTCAGGGATGCTTTGATCGTGATTCCTGCATGGCCCTTGTGGTCTCTTCCAGCTCTAGAATTCTATGATTCTATGATTCTTTCTTACTATGTATGTCTTGGCATGATGTACTAAATACCATGCATATAATATAACCATTTTTTCACCCCAAAGAGGGTTTCCTCTTAATTGTCAGGATCATCATAAGGATGGCTGCTGAGTTTTGGCAGGTTTTATTATTTTACTGCTTATATTTCACTCATACCTCTCTCTTCTTCAGACTAACAATTAGTGCCTACGGTGTGTTTAGAAAAACCTATCCAACTAGTCTTCATTTACCCAAGGGGGCTTGGAATTTCCCACCCCAAATGACAACAAACTGAAAGCAAAAGCATGTGTGATATAGCATAAGGCCCATCTATACGAGGCAGGAGAAACAGAGTACCTCATAGTAATGGCATTTCGCAACAGCAGCGACATGCCTTAACGGTGTTTTTGGCCTCAGAAGCCCCCATAAGTTTTGCATGCCAGATGGCAGCCATGAGTGATTTACTGTTAGTTCTTTGCTGCCACTGAACTAGAAAAGAAAAGAAAAGATGACCTCTGTCATCTAAGGTGCGCTGGAGCGATATAGCATTTTTTCGATTTAACAGGAAAGCAAAACAAAAAAAGCCACCGTATTTTAACACCTTAATGATTGCTCACTGAGGTGAAAATTGAACATGACAGCAGCAGGAAATTGATCTGTTAGCAAGCCCCACCCCCCACACTTTTCCAGCCAATGAGCTTTGCGCTTCCTCTCAAATCACTTGTCCTAATGAGCAGGAATGCACAACCCTCTCATTGTTTTTAAAATCCTGTGTTGTTTTTGCTGTTTTGGGCCCCCCTCCTTCTGAATAGTGTGGATTGGTGCAGGATCCCATTTAGACAGGTAGTCTTCCAGCAAATTCCATGAGGTTATTTCGACCATTTAAACAACCCCCTAGATCCAGGAGATTATCTGTCTGTCTGTCTGTTTAGGAAACTGTGTTGCTTGCTATCAGAACAATATCATTATGTTTCTAAAATTATGCCTTCATATTTTTTTTTTTAAAAAAGATAATTTTTTAACAGAGTGGAGCTAGTTTTTATAAGCATAACTTCCTTGCATCTGCTTTCTGTGAATGTAGCCTTATATTATTTGCATTATAAAATACCACTTCAAGCTGGAATAATCCAGATTGTTTTCCTCCCAAAGAAATCTGCAATTCTACTAATCTGGCATTGCATGGAGCACAATGAATGGAAGAGTAAATGGATTAAAATGATAAAGAAATGAATGAATAAAACCAAACAGGCAGGCTTGAAGTGAAGAAACAAGATGCTTAACATTATTTGTGGCTAAAAAGTTAGACTATATTTTTTGGTCATGTTCTTTGGCTTGCTTTAAATCAGGAGTGGCAAGGTGCAACTATCCAAATTGTGTTGGACTGCACATCCCATCAGGCCCAACCAACATAGCCAATTGTGAGGAATCACACATTTGGATAGCAGCATTTTACAGTATCAAGGGACATCTATAAGGCCAGGTTGCTGCAAGACAATAGTTGTATGGACTCATAAATGGGAATGCTGACATTTTAACAGATGGACACAAGCACCTACTCACAAGAGACATTTTAAAAGCAGCATGCCACTGTCAAACCAAAAAAATTAGGAATGTAAGCACTGATCCCAGCACTGTGTGCTTATAATTTAAAGCAGTGAGCCTTCATTAATTAACCCATTACTGATTTGGTTTAGAATATCAAAACAGAAATAACTCCTGTGGTAAAAGGAGAGAAATTTATTACTGAGGTTTATTACTAGTCAGAGAATAATGAAAATCAAAAGATCAAATATGCTCATCTCCTTAACTGAGAGAGATCTCATCAGAACCCTGAGTAATTTTCCTAAAACCCTGGAGGTCATCCATTTTATCTCATGGATATATAATTACTCTGAAGTCTCAGGGCATATACAAAATTGCTTTCCTTCCTTCTCAGCCACTGCTGGAAATTAATGTAATGATATTTTATTAAAGGATGTTTTCAAAGATTTGAAAATGTGTTTGCATGTGTGCACACACACAAGCTGCTCTCAACATAACTTTTGTTAACTGCTGTAAACCAGACCACAAAATTAACCAATGACAGGTTGGTACTTTCCTCATTGGCATACATCCTCTGTTGTTTCTTGCAAATGTTTTTAAAGTTGGCCCCAGAATTAGATACAAACCTTTTTGTGTTTCTGAGTAGTTTCTTTGCAAGGTGGGAGCTGGAATTTTCCCATACTTTCTGTCATGAAATGGATGATGGGTAGATGAAGCCAGACTATGATACCCAGAAGGCAGTGCAGTCATGCAGGTTTACATATGGCCCTGTTAGCACAGGTACACTAACATTATGAGCTGGGAGATGACTGTTGGAAAACAGATGGATCTTTTCTGAACACTCACTAATGCTATTTTGATTCCAAATCAAGTCAAGTAGAGATGCCTGATCACTTGCTTCCTCTTCCCTTTTCTGCTACAGAATTAACTGCACAGCTGGAAGAGTCCAGCTTGGGGGGGGGGGACTATCATGGTTGCAGCCATACTATCAGTAAGGGATGGAGAACACATTTTGGTCTAGGGGCTAAATTTCCATTTGGGAAGGGTCTAGGGGTCTGTCTTCTCTCAGCGCCCAGGGCTAAAGACATGGAGTAGTGCCAAAGGAAATTAGCCAGACAGAAACCTTACCTCAGTGCAACAGCTTTTAGCCATGTGAAACCTTTCCACTCTGCTAGCATGGTGTAGTGGTGTGAGCGTTGGACTGTGACTCTGGAGAACAGGGTTCGAATCCCCACTCAGCCATGGAAGCCCACTGGGTGACCTTGGGCAAGTTACACATTCAGTCTCAGAGGAAGCCAAAGGCATTCCCCAAACACACAAAACCCTTTGAACAAATCTTACCAAGAAAACCCCATGATAGCTTCACCTCACAGTTGCCATAGATCAGAAACAACTTGAAGGAACACAACAGCAGCAGAAAAGAGGACTTCTGCTGCCACCACCATAGCTGCCATCTAACAACCTACTAGCAGTCAGGTCATTATAGGTCAGATTGGGTTGACTGACCACTTTTCACTTTTACTAAAGAGCCACCTTTATGCAGTATACAGACATCTCTAGATGATGAATAATGGATGGAATGAGTGTGAGCCTGTGGGTTGCTCAACATTTTTATTTTTCCCTATGAGCAGCAAAGTGCTTCTAATTATGCCCTCCCTCAGTTCATCTGTTTGCTTACCAGAGAGTTATTCTTGCTCTTTTGAGTTATAATTAATTCAGAATGCTATTAATTTTCCCACAGAGCCCAATTTAATCTATATGTAGCGTAGATTTTCTTTAAAGAGAAACCTCTGCTGAAATAATGTTGTTGTATCAAAAGGATTTGTCAATATGTGTCCTTCTTACAAATTAAAGACACTTTTACTTCTTCTTAAAGTTTTGAAGTTTTGAATATCTGGAGCAGATAGCTCACTATCATTTCCATGGGTAATTACACGAGATTTAATATATTTGGGAAGATATTAGCAACACTGCAGTCCTATGCACATCTACCCATGTTTTCATTGGGGCTTACTCAAAGGTAAAAATGACAGGATCACAGCCAAAAAGGCATCTCAATCTGTGTTATTAACGTCACAAGAATTTCTAAAACACTGGCAACTGACAGCTGTAATTGCCAATATCTTTATATTAAAAGGTTTCCCTCCAGCAGTCTTTTTTTCTCAGGAGTACAATCTTTTCCAAATTGTGCCATAGGTTATCTATCAGTTCTAGCTGTTCGGTCTTAACATTTTCAATGTGATCTTCCTGTTTTGAATTCAGAGACAAAAATATCTTAGGGCTTGTCTACACAGGCTATTTACCTGTCTTGGCCCCGTCTTTGAGCCCTGAAGTCCAAACAATGCAGAGCATTTGCCCTGTTTTGTCCCTGTGCAGTCCTCATAACCCCCTGGGCCAAGACAGGGTAAAGCCTGTTACACTATCATAAGATAACCCCTATGAAAAACTGCTCCAGCCAGCAAAAAGCAAATTTGGCCCTGTGTGACTACAGGAGCCCAAATCACCGCACCAGCCCGTCGCTGTAGCTGCCACCTGCCATTGCTCTTCTGCAGCCAAGAAGCTGGCCCGCAGCATGTGACCAGGCTAGTCACATGCAGGGGGCTTTGCTCACACACTGTGGGCTAGCTTCCTAGATCCAGAGAGTGGGACGCAGGCGGTGTGGCTGCAGATGGTGTGCCATTCTGGACTTCCTCCCATTTCATGCTAGTAACGGGGGAAGAACAGCCTTGATCTATGAGCAGAATATGTTGGTGGGGAGCCAATGTATCTGGCCTGTGTAGATGAGCCCTTGGAGTCTAGAAGCTTATTTCCAGCCAGAAAGCCTCAGCACTATGATAACTCAATAATTCCTCTCCATGTTAAACAGTGGGCTCTGTTCAGGCTGGGGTTGTGTAAAAGGGAGTGAAGGGTTACTAAATATAGAATCTACACTGGTTGTTGCCAAACTTGAGTTCCAAGATGTTCAACTTTAGCTCCTCAGTCTCAGCCAACATTGGTCATGATCAGAGATTCTTGGAGTTGTAGTCCAATGATATCTGGGAACTCAACTTTGGAAACTACTAGTCTAGATACTGTGAACACACCTGTGCTTTGTAGGTATGTAAAGAATATTCACATATTTTCTCAGACTCAGCAAGAAAGGGTATCTCTCATAACCCTCAGCATTTCAAAGATGAAAACTGGGACACATGTGACCAAGCAATATGAGTGTGCCAAATGTTATCAATGAGGAAGAGTACACAAGCTAGGAGAGGCTGCAGCAGTTTGCTTTTGCCTGAGCCTCCTGCCCCTTCCTCTCCTCATCCTGTTCCTGCTGAGTTAATTATTACAAACTACTTTTGAACTTTAATCTCGGTTTGCAGCAATTGTAGTAAGCTGAGGACAAAGGGGGGATGGGAGAAGGAGACAGTGTGGAAAATGTATCACTCTTCTTGCACCCCTGCTTAGTAAGTTTAGGAAATTCCTTGCATGCTTAAGTTCCTACCCCCGCTTCTCATCTCAAGCTGTCTTTGAAGCTATGGGGTGACCATTGAGTAATTCATCACATGGCCTCCTAATTTAAATGTTGTATGAGTCTTTGTCTGTTCTTGGGGTTTTTGCAGCCTCAACACAAGGTACCTTCATTCCCTTGCTCTTTTCTCCCCTTCCTATCATGCATCTGACCTCCATACATGAAGAAGAGAGATGAGCTCTTGCTTACCTACAATCACCTCTTTTACTGAGGAAATATGGATGTTACTGCTGTAATACTTAGAAACATCTGATTTGATTATCCTAACCTGAACCTCCCAAGATTGGGTGAGTTTACTACCCTGACCTGTAATTCTCTTAGTTAAGGACCTAGATTTGTTTTGAATATGTAGATTAAGATTGCTATATCTTCAATAAACATTTTGATATGCATTTTTAAGCAAACATCTTTATTGTCCTTAATTTGTCTGCTTGACTTTAATGACTGGGTGATTCTGAACACATACAAATGTAAATTGAGCTTGGTCAGTCTTCCCTAGGCTAACTCTGCTTACCTTAAAAGAAATTTTTCTTAAGAAGATATTCCTAAAGGGCTTGCTCCCTGGAATCTTTAATAAATTTTTAATGTTTATACTCATACACCCCAGCAGATAACATATGGGATATTTTAAAAGAAGCTGAAAATGTGGGAGGGCAGAGGGTTAATCAGGATATTCTGCATCCAGGATATTCTTCTCCACTCTGTCCAAGAAAACCTCTCGCTCCCTAATATTCAGAAGAACAGATACCCTATCCTCAAGACATTTGACCTTCTCTTCCAGCAGGGCCACCAACTTCCACTTGCTGCAGATATAGCTCTCCACATCCTCTGACAAGAAGACAAACATCCCACAGGTGTTGCAGATGACTGCAGCAGCTTCGGCTCCTCAGAGCCAACTGGCAGGGTCCGGGAGCTGGCCGGGAATAAATACCTGGCCTCCGGACCCTGTTGAAGACAGGCCCCGCCTCCCGGCCAATCAGGCGCCGTGCTGAGCGGCTGTCCTGACTGGTCGCCTACAAGCGCGACCGGCCAATCAGGGCTCAGAGGCCGAGCCCTGATTGGCCCATCCCGTATCCATCTCCCAGTGTGCCAAGGCATGCTGGGAGACTCCAGCGGCCAGCATGGCGGCGACCATGCTGGCCACGCAGCGGCGGTCCTAGGAGGAGCGTCCCTGGCCGCAAATGGATGGCTGCCGGTAAGTCCGGCAGCTTACTTGCAGTCCGAAAGACAGACCTCCTCCCCGGTCCCCGAGCCCGCCAGACACAATAAGGACACAAGTAATACAGAACCAACAAGGATTTAATATAAGAGAATAATATTGGCAGAAAAAAAGGCCACAACTTTCTGATTTGGTGATAGTTGCAGTGGTTGGTCTGGGCATGGGTTACTGACGAGCAGGAGCCAGCCGGATCCCTGCTCAACAGGCCAGTTCTGTCAGCCAGCCGGCTGGCGGAAACCGGTGCCAGGTCACGTGACAAAAACCTCACTCCCTCACTCTGCATATTCAGTTTTCTTAAGTAGTCACTGAAAGAGAACTTTGGGCTTCCCTGTCCAAACTTCTCTGGTATTTCCCCCCTCCACCCATGCTTGTTGGGCTTGTTTTGCTGCTGATTTTCTAAGATTAACCTGGAAAGACTGCAGCAGCAGTTATATAGAGCTAGTGGCTGCTAACTCCTTCCCCAGGCAAGATAGTGGTTCAGCAGAAACCCCACTCCCTCAGACCAAGTGCTCAGGAGAGCAAACAACCAAAAACAAACTCAAGCCCCAGCAAACCTATAAAAAGACAGTGGGAAAATGAAGGCTTACCCTCATCAGGCTTCTTAAAAAAAAAATTAAAAGAATTTCAAATACACTAAAAAGTTACTAATATATAAATGTATATTAAAAGGGAAAGGGGAAAATACAGTGTGGTAAAGCAAATGGATGCTTTGATTGGGTACTCCTACATGGCAGGGGGTTGGACTAGATGGCCCTTGGGGTCTCTTCCAACTCTATGATTCTATGAAATAGGACTGTCCCTGCTAAATCAGAACTTATTTTTGCAAAAATAAATAAATAAATAAATAAAAATCCAACACACATCCATAGGAAATTTCACATTTTACATATACTGCTGGGCAAAATATTTTTTGTGCAAATAAATTGTTCATGAAAAAAGTCCTAAAGTGCAAAAAATATATATGGAAGCACTCTTATAATATTTAGCCAGTAGAGATATAACTTTTGCAATGATTTGTTCTTGCCTGCAATAATGAAATGAGCAAAGAATTTAGACATTTAACAATTAAGTAGAAAACATAATTCTATCAGCTGAACCAGAAATCGGGCCTTTTGATGTGCCGGCAACTTTGAAGAGTCAAGATGGGGTAAGAGGTAAGTTTGAATTTTACCTATTGATCTGAACTAATTAGCAAATCCCTTCAATACAGGTTTCTTCAAGATATGGAATAACAAGGGGATATGACATCAGTGACATCACATGATCAGTGGCTATCTCTCTCTCTCTGGCTTTTCTTCGTAAACGAAGATTCAGAAAGGACTTATCCCGCGCTTTCTGCAAGTGTGCTGATGACTGAAAAGGCCAATTTGAGATAAACAAGTCCAGTTGCAGAAAGCACAGCAGAAGGTCTCCTTGGGTGATGTTTCTGGGTTGTGATTCTTTCTGTGTTGTCGTTTCTCTTCAAGACTTGTTCGGCATGAGTTCTCAAATAAAGCTACAGCATTGTGGATAGTGCATCTCCATGCCTCCCGATGCAAAGCCAGGGTAGACCATTGTTGGTGATCAATTTGGCCGAGCCTGAGATGTTGTTTCAGGGAGTCCTTGTATTGCTTTTTTGGAGCTCCCCTCTTACGCTGACCCGTGGCGAGTTCACCATAGTGTACTATTTTTGGGAGGCGATGGTCCTCCATCCTAGAAACGTGCCCTGCCCAGCACAGCTGTGTTCTCAGTATCATGGCCTCAATGCTGGTGATCCCTGCTTGCTCAAGGACTGCAACATTCGTCACATAGGCAGTCCAGTGTATATTTAGGATTGTACGTTTACAGAGCTGATGAAAGCATTCGAGGAGTTGTAAGTGTTGGCGATAGGTAACCCATGTTTCAGATGCGTAAAGGAGAATAGACAGTACAATGGCTCTATACACACTGATTTTTGTGCTTTGCCTCAGGTGTTTGTTACTCCAGACTTTTGTAAAGTCTTCCAAATGCACTATATGCCTTTGCTAATCTGTGATCAACCTCTTTGTCAATCTTGGCATCTGAGGAGATGATGCTTCCCAGGTACCTGCTGAACTGCTGAACGGTCTTAAGCACAGATTTGCTGACGGCAATGTGGGGATGGTGGTGTTCGTCCTGTGGTGCAGGCTGGTAGAGAACATCCGTTTTCTTCAGGTTGACTTCCAGCCCAAACAGCTCTGCAGCTGTTGCCAAGCAGGATGTTAGACGCTGCAGAGCTGCATCTATGTGGGCAACAAGGGCAGCATCATCAGCGAAGAGCAGCTCATGGACTAGATAGTTTAGAGTCTTAGGAGATTTTCAGACACAATTTTCGGGTCTATATATTCCAAAACAGCTCTGTTGCTGCCGTGCGGCAGGGGAGCAGTTTTGGATGACGCCGTTCCTCTGCCGTACCCCTCCGTGTCACTTCCGTGACAGAATGGAGGAAGCCGCGTCATATTTCACTCATGATTGTTGCCCGTGAGTGAAATATGACGCGGCTTCCTCCATTCTGTCACGGAAGTGACACGGAGAGGTTCAGCAGAGGAACGGCGTGGTCCAAAACTGCTCCCGTGCCACGCGGCAGCAATGGAGCTGTTTTGGAATATATAGACCCAAAAATCGCATCTGAAAATCTCCTTAGTGTGAGCCTCAGACGGTTTAAGTTAAACAAGCTACCATCAATACCGTAATGTATATAGATGCCGTCTTCTTCTTCGAACTCTCCTGTAGCCCTTTGCAGCATCATACGGAAGAAGACTGTAAATAAAGTTGGCGCAAGAACACAACCTTGCTTCACTCCATTAGTTATTAGAAAGGGCTCTGAAAGAGCATCGCCATATCTGACTTGACCATGCTGGTCCTCATCTGGCAAGATAATCATTTTAAGGAATTTGAGGGGACATTCTAGTCTTTCCAGGATCTGCCACAGACCTTTTCTACTCACAGTGTTGAAGGCTTTGGCGAGGTTGACAAATGTTACATAGAGACACTTGTTCTGCTCTCTATATTTCTCTTGCAGTTGTCTAAGGGCAAATACCATGTCTGTAGTACTCCTATTGGCTCTGAAGCCACATTGGCTTTCAGGAAGAGGTTCCTCTGCAATAGCAGGAACTAATCTGTTCAGGAGTATCCTTGCAAGGATTTTTCCAGCAATGGAGAGCAGTGTTATGCCTCGATAGTTTGAGCAATCAGATTTTGCTCCTTTTTTCTTGTACAGGGTAATGATGACTGCATCTCGGAGATCTGATGGCATGATCAGTGGCTATACTTAGAAATGAATTAACAGTGTAAACTCAATCCACTCTTCTCAGAATTCAGTTCTTCTGGTTTTGGTTGCAGCTTACTTCAAGGTAATTATAAGATTGTAGTCTAATCTAAATTAGTTGCTGGGTTCTTCTTCTTTTCTATAAATTGCTGCTAGATTCTTTCCGGCATAACTTTTTTCACATTTGTCGGCAATTCTGACTTCATAAAAACCTCTCATTTGCTCCTTGATCCTGTTCATTGTTCTTTTCTGAAACCTGTTGCTCCTGCAGTGCTCTCTTATTGGATGAGTATTGCTAATCAATAATCTCCGACTGGATTGGTATAATTTTTCCCCTCTCTATAATGTCATGAGTCTGCCCTGATCACCACATATTCTGAAGCTGCACATTCTGATGCTTCTTTGTTTCCTTCAATTCCTTCCTTTCAAACTTTTAGAATATTTTTCTCTCTTTTCCCCACAATGTCTGGAGATTATTTGCATTCTATTGAAACTGTTTTCATCTTGATTATTGATTTCTGTTGAATTGATGTGGGGGGGGGGATGACTGTAACAACCCAGTATCAAATGCACCCCAAGAAGGTCATGAAGATAAAAGACTTGGTGGAAGTTATTAAGCATGACACAATTTGTAAAGTTTTGGATTTTTAAGAAATTCATGCCTTTATAGAAACATTCTCTTTTCCTGTAAAATACATACTTCTTTAAAGTAAATCAGAAATTTAAAGTGCAGAAATCTAGATAAATGTCATATGGTGTTTAACAGATCCCAGAGTTGTTTATACTGTACATAAAATTGTGACATCAATATTCATATAACAAGATTATAAGAATTATACAAGGCTAAGTATAATATTGATGATCTCTGAATTACTGGTAATAATCTCACAGACCAGGCAACCATAACATGTACAACTCCAGCAGATTATGTATATTACACACACACACACACACACACACACGTGAGTAGAAGAGGTAAAACAGTTACATGAAGTATATCATTATTTTCTGTTGTTTTGGGGCATAGAATGAGGGGAAATTTCTCGTTTGCTTATTTGTTTTTCAATGTTTCTGTTGATACCAAAATTCTATATGGCTCAGTGTAGCATAGTAGTTCCACATGTAGAACTATGCCACAGCTAGCCATCACAACACATGGACTTATTATAGAGCTGTGGCAGCCCCCCCCCCCCAACCATTCCATGCATGGCGGAGGGAGGGGGAAGAATCAGAGAAATGTCTGGCTGTGTACCTGTAACCAGATGCAAAATGATTCCAGCATCCACTTGAGGTCCACAGGAGTTCTTTGCAGTTCTCAGAAAATGATGTAATCATTTCACATCTGGTACAGGAACATAGTCAGATGTTTCTCTGTCACCCACCTGCCCTGCTCTTCACCATGCACAGAATGGTTCAGGGGGACTGTAATGGCTCTATGGTAAGTCCAGGGCAGCTTTGGTAATTTCAGAGAGAGGAAGGGAATACAAACCTTTGCAATGAGGGGGGGAAAAAAACATATGCAAGTGTAAGGTTGGCTTATGATTGCATATGACATTAACAAGACACCAGCCATAGTCAGGTAAACTAATTCTCTCTTTTTAAATTATTTTATTTATTAATTTTAAAATTAAACAACATACAATTTATACATACAACTTAATAAACACATACAACAGTGATTCCCTCCGCTGAGGGACTTCCCTTTACATTCATTGGTAAACTAATTCTCTTAGGCACAGGGTGGGTGGTGAAAATCAATCTATTTGTATTTCCTGTTGAAATAATTCACCTGGACCCCTATCTTGCATAGATTTTGAAATGAATACCTGCAAAGGAAAAAGCATTTTCTGTATAGTAATATTATGTTTTGTGCATAAAATTCTGTTTCCTGCACATAAAATGCTGCTTTCTTCACCAAAAAAAGCACATGCAAATTTTGCACAGAATACATCCCAAAAGATTCATATCAGTCCAGGAGTCTCCTTATCAGGTTTCCTGATACTCAAGAAATGTATCGGTTTTTGCCATTTAAAATAATATTTTTCAACTAGTTATACCCAGCATAATATACACCATTATATACATATATAAAACACTTTGGTATGTTTCTGTTCCCACTCTGCTGATTGGCCACTTAGGAAACATATCAAGAGTACAGTCATTTGACACATTAATATACAACCTTTCAAATCAACTATAATGGCTAGTTTCGTGCTGACAGCCCCTCCACCACCACTATGCAACTGTGCATACACACATCACACTACACACGTACAACACTACATATACACAATGTGCACCAGGACACAAGAGCCCCTACACCTTCACCATGCAACTGCACATACACACATGCCCCATGCTATACACACACAGCACAGACACACCAGGTTGCAAGAGCCCCTCCACCGCCATGTTTAGAAAGGACTTGAAACTTTCCACATCTTTCCACCCCAAGAGCAAAGAGCAGCTACAGACAGCACAGAAGACCCAAGGCACAGCCACGGACAGCACAGAAGACCATGCTGTGGTGGCCAAGACTGAGGGCCAAATACTGCTCTTAAATAGCAGTTCCCCTTCAGGTGTGCTGCATGATTGCAGCCAGCTGCATCTGATAGCTTGGCCCTGGTTCTTCCAAGACTCCCACAGCCAGGGCCTGAATCTGCAAAGAGGCTGTGCTGGCTGCTACAGCCAGGGGCTTTGTCCTGCAAGGAGAGGCAGATCCTGACACCTAAGCAGCCTGTAAACACACTGAAAACAGCAACATACCCAAGAGAATTATATATAGAGAGATGTATTTGTTTCTGTCTCTAGTCAGCTACTTTTGGGATTCCCCCATCTTTCCATGATTTTGTGATTGCTTCAAATTAAATCATATTGTAGTCGTGGCTAACCATTTTCATCACATGATCAACCTATTTCTCTCAGTGCAAGTTGTTATCCATCACTGTATGGCCTCAATCATGCATAGCTCACTGTAGCATAGTAGTTGCGAAACTAATGCTATACAGAGCCATTTACTGCCCCATAGACCTACTGTAGACTCTCTGAAACCCCCTCTCATGACCATTTCATGACTGGTGGTGAGTGGAGGGGTGGGCATCAGAGAAGCATCTGCTATGTCCCCATAGCCAAATGTGAAACAATTACATCTTCTGCTGGGGTCTGCCAGGGTTCTCTGGAGGCCTCAGCAGCTGATGTAATAATTTCACATCTGACTATGGGGACATAGCCATATGCTTTTGAACACACATACACCTTCCCACATCAAGTGTGGAATGGCTGTGCGGTGGGAAACTCAGCATACTGTGATAGGTTTGGGTCAGTTTTCTCCCCCCTTATGCAGTGGTCAGAACAGGGCTAAATATATGTTGATATGACCAAGTAGCTTATAACTTGCAATAGTCTTTTTGGCAGATTTTTGAGTGCTAGCTCCTTATGCACATTTGATTTCAGTTTTCCAAACAACAGGAGCAGAATTAATTCCAAAACTTGTTAACACTAAAAACATTACTGTTTCTTTAAATTGAGACATGTTGTCATGTTTGAGGACTACCTGGGGCAGAGAGCTGTGGAAGACTCATGCTACAATTTTATGACTTTTTCCTCAGTGCTTTGGGGTGCCTTGACCCCATCAGTTGACTGAGAGTCAAAGAACAATCATTTTCTGTGTTCCTATTTATATTTTTTGATAGTGCATCACCTGGTTTATCTTTCTTCTCTAAACTATTTTGATCTGTGTGACCCTGGTCCTTTCTCGAGGTTCCTTTTATCTGCTCACTCGGTATGTGGTATTGGTTAATGACCCCTTTTCTTCTTTATTATCTGAACCTCTTAGAATTCATTGGAGATCTCTGTTAGACCTATTACTTTTCACCTTTCTCTTGTTTCCACTAGATGCTAATTCCTTGGGTGGGGGGAGGTCTGCAGTTTTGCACTATAACACTTTTCAGCTCCAGATCTTTTCCCATCTGTTTTTGCTCTATACAGCTTAATAGTATATCTTCATGCATAACTGGTAATGTTTTTTTGAAATTTTATTTGTTCAAGAGGAAGTGTTTGTCTTCTTTCCTGCTAGCTACTCTCTTTGCTCTTGATATCTTCCTTTACTGATCTTCAGTTTGCTCGTAATTTTCAATTCCTCTCTTGGTTTTCCCTTAAACAATTATACCAGCTAGCTCTTGTCATCTTCACTTTCATAACATTTCCAGATTTCAAGTTTGTCTCTCTGTTGATACCACTAGTTTAGGCTAAGCAACTACAGTACAATGCTTCTCTTTTTGATCTCCTTCCTTCTGCTCTAAAACATCCTGGCTCTGTTTTCTACTCTAAATTTTATTGCTCAGAAAGGTGATGGTTTCTCCACTTTTTTTTTTTTTTGCCATTTCTGAATGTAGGCTGCAAACCAAATTACAAGGAAAAAAAAGTCCACTAAACATAAGGAGGAACATCCTGAAGGTGTCAGCTTATTCGCAGTGAAACAGACTTAGAAGATGGTGGGCTCTCTGACATTTCATGTTTTTAAGCAGAAATCAGAGGGCCACCCCTCAGGATTGCAGTAGTAGTGGCCTTTCTTTCAGTGCAGCACTAGGGTGTGTGTGGAGAGGCCAAACCGCACCAGGTGACACCATCAAAGGGAGGGGTGACACTGACCTTAGTAATACCACAGCTTCCTTGAACAGCTACAATGGCTGCTGGTCTGTTTCTGTGCATTCAAAGTGCTGTTATGTCCTACAAAGCTCTATATAGCTCAGGTCTAGATTATCTGAAGGACCGTTATCTCCATGTATGGGCCTGACTGTGTCTTGAGGTCTTCTAAGCAGGCCTTTCTTTCTGTCCCACCACCTACACAGGTACATCTGGTGGGCACATGGGAGAAAGCCTTCTCAGTGGCTGCACCCATATTCTGGAATTCCCTTCCCAGATAGTCTTCCTTCCGAAACTGGCAGTCTCCCTTCCATCTTTCCACAGGCTGGTGAAGAACTTTTTATCCTGGAAGGCCTTTAAGGGTTGATTGCTCAGAGGGACATGGCCTATCAGGTGATGTGTTATTGATAATTATTGCTCTTCTTTTTAATAACCATACCCAGAATTCAGGATCAGACTTATGGATGCATACCCTAGAGTTAAAACATACATAGCAGATCTATATTCACAGTACCTCATAATCATGATCATGGCACTTTTGCCACAATTGTAACTGCCCGCCCCCCCCCCAGACCTACCTTACTGGGCATCGGCTGTGCAGAGAGAAGGTGGTCCACTCTGCTGGTGATCAGGGAACAAGGAGATGATGTTTCCATCCCTCCCATCAGCCAGTGAGGCTATGATGATCAGAAGTAGGACCCCGTCACACTTTCTTGTTGCAGCCTTGCTGGCTAGTGGGAAGAGGATAGAAACATCATACATCCATACCCAATTGCCACCAGAATAGGCCCCTTTCTCTCCTCATGGCTGAACCCTGGTAAAGTAGATTTCTTTGGGTTCTGGCTAGGAGATGCTACTTAACTGTGCAGCTGAGGACTTTATCAGACAATCCCCTTAAAGCATCCTTTTGCGGGCATTAAAAAAAAATCAATTTTTATGCCAGCAAAAGAGCGCTTCCCCCCCCTCTCCATTTACCTTGCTTTCCCAGCAAGGCAGCCCCAGCAATGAAAGAGGAAGTGAACAGAGCTCCGTTCACTTCCTCCTTTGAAATCCCATGGAGTATTGCAAGATTTCATCAGATGGGAAATTTAAGAAAATACACTAAAAAGTGGGGGAGAAAGCACAAAAATACACTTTAAAACTTAGAAGTAATCCAGGAAGTATCATAAAAAGTGTGTCACTTACCTGGATGTTGCGATCTCACCCGGAAGTGTTCGTGCCGGCCCGGCCATTGACGAGGTAAGTGGTTGAAAAAAGATGCGAGGTTTTTTGCCGGCTATGCTGGCAAATATATATATATATATATGTATATATATATATCACGGAGGATCAATAGATGGCTTCAGCCATCAATTAAAAAGCATGGATTTTTTAGGGGACATATCCACGAAAGGGTGATGTTGTCTGATCTGCATGCCCTTTTGCAGTTATGTGGCATTGTTATGATGCCTTATTCTTTGTGTCTGATGAAGTCCTACATTAGTTAAGTAACCAAGTAGTGCATGTAGAATTCTGTCCTATGCTTTTAATTCTAGTGATAGTTTAATAATAATTTTAAGTTTTGTATGCTGATTTTTTTTTCAAAGCTGTATCTGTCTTAACTTTTGTAAGCTATTTTGAGTCGCAGAGTGGGGGAAAGCACAGGAGATCATTAAATATAAATGTAATGCTATGTATAGGGCTCAGTAGCAATGCTATAGCTAAGGGGTCCTGGGCATGACTCCTTTGGTGTCCCTCCTCAAGTCTTGGTAATACAGTCAGCCCTCCACATTTGCGGGTTTAACTTTTGCAGATTTGATTATTTTCCAGATTATCTGCTGCCACCTCCACTGCTGCCCTATGCCATTTTTAATAGGGACTACAAGCTGTCTATCCTCCTTTATGGATCTGAAACATGGGTCACCTATCGCCACCACCTACGACTTCTCGAGCGCTTTCATCAGCGCTGTCTATGCACAATCCTAAATATACACTGGACTGACTATGTGACGAATGTTGCTGTCCTTGAGCAAGCAGGGATCACCAGCATTGAGGCCATGCTATTGAGAACACAGCTGCACTGGGCAGGGCACGTTTCTAGGATGGAGGACCATCAACTCCCAAAAATACTACTCTACGGTGAACTCGCCACGGATCAGCGTAAGAGGGGTGCTCCAAAAAAGCGATACAAAGACTCCCTGAAACAACATCTCAGGCTCGGTCAAATTGATCACCAACAGTGGTCCACCCTGGCCTCACATCGGGAGGCATGGAGATGCACTATCCACAATGCTGCAGCCTTATTTGAGAACTCACGCCAAACAAGTCTTGAAGAGAAACAACAACGCAGAAAGAATCACAACCCAAAAACATCACCCAAGGAGACCTTCTGCTGTGCTTTTTGCAACCGGACTTGTTTATCTTGGATTGGCCTTTTTAGTCATCAGCGCGCTTGCAGAAAGCGCGGGATGAGTCCTTCCTGAATCTTTGTTTGCGAAGAAAAGCCAGAGAGAGAGAGAGAGAAGCCTCACAAGACTGAGAGACTGTGAATGTGTGAGGAGGCTTGTAAGTCCCTAAAAAAATGGTGTAGGACAGCAACAAAGGTGACAGCAAGCCTCCCCAGCCACCGATTTCTGCCTTGTGGAGAAACCCCACTGCCTCAAAGGCATCCGTGGTGGTTGAATCCACGGATCGTATTTTTTTTGGTGGGGATTAAATATGGTTGGGGGGGCTAGAGATACTTGCAGGTTTTCCACTTTCATGAGGGTCCTACACCCCTAACCCCAGCAAATGTGGAGGGCCAACTGTAATTTATTGGATTTTATTTATTTATTTTCTGAGTAGAACACAGTATCAGTAATTTAACATTTTCATGTAACTTAGTAAGTTTGATATAACATTCACAAGGTTTCAAAAGTGAAGGAGTGGGCAAGTGGTAGAGGTAAGGGGGGCACATTGGCTCCCAAGGAGATGTTGGAGGGCCACAACCCCCATCTTATCCCCCTACAAAAATTTTTGAAAAAAGTTCCCAGATGTTCCCAATGTCCTCTAGGGGGTTGAGGACACACTGACTTCATTTTTGGACACACCTGGCAAAGTTTTGATCCTGCAAGGCTGCAAAAATTGCTCTAGGGCCACATGTAGTCCATGAACCACACTTTCCCCACCCCTGCTCTACTGTCTCTTGCACATTTAGAGAGAAAAAGGTGGACACAATGCAGAGTCCAACTCCTTTTTCAATGCCCACTGGAGCAAAATCACTGGGGGGGGGGGGGAGAGAGAGACTGGGAAAATTGCCTCTGCATAGCACAGGTAATTTTATCAGTCCTCCCTCCAACTGTTGCTTTGGCTCCTGCAAGTTTTTTTTTTTTAATAGCTGGGTACCATGACACCTTTGCCTCCTAAAAGTACTGCTGCCACTGCCAGAGTGCCCTCCTCCTTTCATGGCAGGGATGATGCAGGCAAAAGTAGGTATATGTGTACATGTGCTCACACAAGTGGAGTGTGTGCATGCTAGCCCTGAAATGTAGCCATAGTAGCTGCTCTTTCAAAAGTGGTCCTTCATGGGGTGGCAATAGGCCCTCGGAGTGGCATTTCTACTTTGAGCCTACTGGTCTGCCAGCCCAAATTACACCACTGCGAGGGTTGCAATATGGACTCCTAATTCTCTAAACTGAATGCTTTAGGAATTGAATTCATGCCTCTTTTCCTGAATACAAGACATGCCTGCTCTCACTGATCTTTGCAGACTATTTTTCTTATTTCTTTTTGAGTATAGAGGCAGAGGGTGCAGTTATTTAGTAGCACAGAGGAATTATTCTGTGCATGCTCAGATTTTCAGCTGAGAATTCTCCATTCTTGATTCACCAATGGATCTCAAGTCCCTTCTCAGTGCACTTTTGTAATATACTGGATTACTGTCCTCTAAGTGTAAAAAACATTATTCCTTATTCATCATATCCAGTCCAAACAAATAATACCAGGAATTTAAATACAGGGCACTGAAACAGCACATCTGTGGTTGCGGTGGAAAGAAGAGAGAATCAGCTCAGCAATCAAGCTTAATTGAACAGGTTGTTAGATCCCAGACTTTCAGACAGTCTTTTGCTGGCAGTTTCTAGATGCATTAGACTACAAATCGTACCGGTTTAGGTGTCCATCACATTATAGGATCCAGAAAAGGCCAAGTTAAGGAGACCAAGTTACAAAGTACAAAAACACTGCCTTTGAAGGAGTGAATTAAAATGTGCCACAAGGTGGCAACAGTAAGAACCCAACAAGCCAGCCTCTATAATCTTGGTTTCTTTAAAAGTCAATGATCCAAACAACACATTAATTCATGATTAATACAATGAATCAAAATTGGCCTCTCCAAATATTAACAACAACAAATTAATCCTTCATTTCTCAATAGCCTACATTAATGATGTTTTAAAACCTACTGTCCCAAGCTCTGCCCTTCATGGGCACACTTCTGGACACTTCCCCCATTTTTGTACCCTCCACATGCCTTCCCTCTTTCTTTCCTGATACCTAGTGTGCACCCTCATGCTGCGAATATGAACACTGCACAGTTATATCAGTTTGATACCTCTATCCTGCACAATCCTAGGATTTGTAGTTTGGTGAGGTACTTTGAATTTTCTGCTACCATGGACCCCAGAACAGGAGGCACAGGGGCTTGAGCCTTGCCTAACACTAGACAGGGGAGAAAGGCCCCTTCTGAAATGAAGAGGTAAAATTAGACCTGTTGTTAGCATTCCCTACTACCCTCTCCCTATGATGTCTCAAAATTGGAAATATTGGACACTTCTAAGGAGTCAAGTTGACAGGGATGATCCAAAAAGAGATCAGGTGGAGGTCACAAGGACCTGGAGTGTGTCTTAGAAATATTTTAACAAATAAGCCCAAACTAGGATTGTGTGGAAGCCCCTTGGTAAATGAAGCCATTAAGAAGGTATGTGCTAATTCCTTCTTGGCCACCTCAGCAATGAGTCATCTAACTAAACAATCAAGTGATCTTTCCAACCCCAATCCCAAGGAGATCTCATTTCAGAACTGCATTGCAACGTTGTCAGAAATCCATCAATTCCTATATCCCAGCCATTAATGCAATCAGTTAAGTTTTGGTTTCCTTTGTTTACCTGGTAGGAAAAACATCCAGGCTTTGTCTTAACCAGAGAACCCCTTCAGGATATGAAGCAGGGTATAAATATTAGTCCCCCAACAATAAAAAAAAGTGTGCCACTATGAACGAGCCCAGCCACTCTTTGTCGGTGTGCCCCCAGATCAGAATTTCAAGTGCCACCCACAGACTTAGATCTGAGTTTTTTGTCCTTCAAGATTGGTAACCATCACCCTATTTTCCTGATACTCTCCCCCTCTCCAATCTTTCTACCTTACTTCTTAATAGCCTTATGTGGTTCTTAGGAACGTGTGTTGTGTGTGTGAATGCAATTTGTGTTATTTCCAATAAAAACACTTTATTTCACTTTAACTGGAGTTCTCTGCAGTTAGTACTGGTATACATAGGTGAAAAGGTCCCCACAGTTATCCTCCTCTCTTAGACATACTGTTTGAGCCAATAATTCCCCCATTTAGACTTTGATATCATGGGTGGGTCTCAAAGCACACCCACCCACACCTCTCAGGGTAACACCTTCAGGAAGAACCAGTCAGAAGTGAACCAAATGATCAAGCAAAAAAAAAGAGGAGGAGGAGGAGACGATGAAGACGATGATAGCCATTGCACTTGAGCCCTTCTGGGAATAACTAAAGCTGCATGCAATCTACACTGAACAAATGGGAGGGACTTCTAAGTGCTTATAAGAAAGCTCATAGTCAAAACTGACTGAATTATAATGGATGTGAGAAGTAATTTGCCTTCCACTAACTGTGCCTTCTATGATAGCTGTTGTGATGGCCTGGCTGCAGATTCCAGATCTTAGCAGGAGGTAGAATTTCCTGCCCTCAGTGGCCCTAGACCAGGAAGATACTCTACCCCAAACTGTGCTTCTACATAAGCTACATTTCTCTATCCTCTTGATTTTTCTATTTAGTTTTGAGAGTTGCTTTAGTATCCTTCAGAAATTGTCTTGCTTGTTCAATCTTTTGGCTGATTTAAGAACATAAGAACAGTTATGCTGGATCAGACCAAAGATCTATCTAGTCCAACATTTTGTTTGCCCTGCGGCCAACCAATTGCCTATAGGAAGCCTGCTACCACAACTTGAGTGCAAATACAAATCCCAGGATTCCAAGGATGGTGCTATATCATTTAAAGTGATATCAAACAGCTACAATTTTTAAGTGTAAGCTGTTCTTGGTGGAGCTTACTCCACTGAATCCAAAGGAGCTGCATTGGTTTTCTGTTTGCTTCCAAGACCAATTCACGGTAATGGTGCTTAAACATTTAGAGCAACAAATGGCTTTGTATCCCACAACCTGCCATAGCTGATATATTTTCCTATATCAGCTCACTTGTGACTTTATGCTAACCCAGGGAGGCTCTTCTTCAAGTACCTGGGATACACTATGTGACAAGATGGGAGAGAGCCTTCTCAGCTGTGACATCCCTTACTGGGGAGTAGCCTTCCTATGGAGCCATCTATGGACCTGTGGCATGCACCCACATTGCAGTTGTTTGCCGACAGATCAAACCCTTTTTCATTTTTCAAGGCCTTGTATCTGGCCAATATGGTTTGTTCTCTTCTTTTTGCAGATTTTTCTGTTCTGGTGGCATGTTTTGGAGTTTTCATTGGCTCAATTAAATTTTACAGTCTTCACTGGATAACTATATTTGCATAACATCCTGGTTGGGGTGATGAGTGTTCTTGAAACAATGTAATAAATAAAAGAAATCAAAATAAAAACTGACCAAAATCTTTCTGTATTCTGTGGATCATGCTGAGCTTCCTTGATTTTAATATGCTTAAATATATTAGCCAAAATCTAAAGTACTTACATGGGTAAAACTCTGCCTAAGTGCTGTAGCTGCTGGATTTGAGTGATTATATAGAAATAAATTCCACTTAAATCAATGAAACTGAATTCAAAATAATGAGTGCTGTGGAATTGGGTGGCAATGGACTTAAATCCAAATGTGCTGTTTTAATGGAATTATGGATTGGATTCCAAATCTGTCAGCACTTTGACAATAAACTGTATCAAGTGAGTCACAGGCATGAATTAATACAGTCATTTGAGCCTATTTTGCTGATCCAGTTATTCAGCATCCACTTCACTGGTACAATTTACATTTGTGATTCCCTCTTGCAATGCAACTGATTACAACATTTGACCAAACTAAAGGGAGGGCAACTGTTTACTTGGCTGAACACTTTGTTTGGTGCCCAGGGGATGACGTGGAATAGGGAGCAACAGAATTCAGTAAGGCACAAGTGCCCATGCCTTGGATATGTTCAAAGTTGTGCGTACGTGTGTCTGTGTCTGGGGGTGGGGGCATGAGTGGGTGGGGAGAGCTATCTATTTCAGGCTCTTTTTTGTCCTTCAACATGATTGGAATTCAGCTGGGGAGATTAGAATTAAGTTTTGGATGAACTGGTTGGTCACTTGCCCCTAAGTATCAAAAAGGAAACATTTTCTTGAACCATTGGTTCCAGACCTGGCCTAAGCAGTGGGCAAGATGGGCAGTTGGTCTGAACACAGAGCTGAAGAGAGCCCTAGGCTAATAGCTCTCAATACTCTTTATGGTTTTTTTTACCCTTTCCTGCTCAAAATTTCACAGGGTGTTTTTAAATATATTTCTTCTTAAATCTGCATTGTGGTTTTTCCCCTACATAAGCCCCAATGGAACACAACTTTATCTCATGAGGTTTTGCCATTCTATAGGAGTCACATCATGCAACCCCAACAAAATTTCAATACTGACTGGGAGGCAGGCAACAACACCTCATCTGGAGTGTTATTTATCCCATAGCTGGCTTTGACTGGTAAAACTGGATATTCAGACTGCATATGAACAGAATCAGACATTCAAATAAACAGCTATCCTTCAGTAAGGTTGCCTTCTAACACCCCCAACCCATTACCTGGGGAGAAAAAAATTGCACTACAGGTGCTGGATTGACACCAACATGAGAATAGCACTTTTAGAAACACTCAATGATAACATTCTTGCACAAAGCCTACATTGCATTGTGTGACATTGTGTCATGATCATGACTTCATGAGAATTCCAATGTATTGGAACGTAGGGTCAGTATTAGGATAAAATGTATCTTGCACTTCTTGTATTTCCTATCCGCAAGAATTTCCCATGTTTACTCCCCTCGCATGGAAAAAAAAGTAGTTCCCTACAAGCAGGGTCAACCTAATAACAATCAGACTGTCATTTCTGATGTCCTGTGTAATGTGCTGAAAAAATGGAATGGGACATTTTTTGTCCCAATATGTTAGTTAAATTGATTGGCACACACACACACACACACACACAAATGCCCCACTGGCAAAACCCAATAAATGTTGTTGCTGATACAGCCATGCTGAATCATATAATAGTCCACCCTCCACATTCACGGATTTTGCATCCACAGGTTCAACCATCCATGGCTTGAAAATATTCCCCCCCCCCAAAAAAAAAATCCAAAAAGCAAACCTTGGTTTTGCCATTTTATATAAAGGACACCATTTTACTACACTCCTGTATATAATGGGACTTGAGCATCCCCTCTCTCTCTGGCTTTTCTTCACAAACAAAGATTCAGGAAGGACTCATCCAGCGCTTTCTGCAAGTGTGCTGATGACTAAAAAGGCCAATCAGAGATAAACAAGTCCGGTTGCAGAAAGCACAGCAGGAGGTCTCCTTGGGTGATGTTTCTGGGTTGTGATTCTTTCTGCGTTGTCGTTTCTCTTCAAGACTTGTTCGGCATGAGTTTTCAAGGCTGCAGCATTGTGGATAGTGCATCTCCATACTTCCCAATGTGAGGCCAGGGCGGACCGTTGTTGGTGATCAATTTGGCCGAGCCTGAGATGTTATTTCAGGGAGTCCTTGTATCACTTTTTTGGTGCACCCCTCTTATGCTGATCCGTGGCGAGTTCACTGTAGAGTACTATTTTTGGGAGGCAATGGTCCTCCATCTTAGAAACGTGCCCTGCACAGATGTTGGTATCCATGGGGAATCCTGGATCCAAACCCCAGCAGATATCAAGGGCCCACTGAACAGTGTGGTTGCTGTTCTTGCTTTTGAAGTGGCTCAAATTGTTTACAACTGTCCAGGTGACAACCTTGTAAGTCTAGTTATGTGTGGATTATGGAGTAAAACATGAATGTGGGGAACTAAAATGCCCCATCCTCTTGCAAGAGAGTTAAATCATACTAGCTGTACCCACAGTAACATATGCCATTATAGTAGATTTGAAAGATTCATATAGTTCAGCTACATGCTATTATTTTAGGAAAAAAGGTTGCATTGTTTTACATGTGGGTGGTGAGTGGCTGAAGGAGTGAGAGGAGGTAGAGGCCCTTGTGAGGCTGAGGGTGCCGATGCAGATTGAATGGCAGGAGTGGATTGTGAGGTGAAGAGGGAATTTGCATGTGGGTGGTGATTGGCTGGGTGTGTTTCTTAAACCACTAATCAGCCGTTGGAAAGGAAACATACCCAAGCATTTTATATATAGTGATGGCAAGGTCCCAAGAAAGTAGCAAATCTCTCTAGTGGCTGTTTGTGAAGCAGAATATATGTTCAGATCAGTGGTTATCCTATAATTGATCTATAGGAAAAATGGGACTCATTGCTTTATTTCCCTTCTGCATGAAGGGTTCATTGAACTTTTGGTTCTTAGGGAAATAATGTGTATTTATTATACAAGACCTGGGGTTTATTCACTTAAATTTTTAAAGGCTTCTTCCAGAATGTTGAGTACTGAATATTGAGTACTGAGCCATATTGCAAGACCAAGTTGTATAACAAAATTACCTGATAAGCTTAAAAAAAACCCCACCTCCTAGGAAGAACCTGAGGTACTGAGGCAAAGAGAAAAAATAATAATATTATATTATACATTATGTAATTTTCTAAACTATAGAACTGTTGCTGAAACTTTATTTTGTTATCGCACATAAAATTCACTACATTAAGGTAAAACATAATGTTTGGTTGTTATAGAGCAATGAAAAAAAATAGGAAATACAGCTTAGTGCAGAAATTAACTGAGATGTATTTACCATGGGGGAACTTGTTTGGCTCATTTCCAAACCAATCTAATGTGAGCCAATGGGATCTTATCTATTTCTAAATTTTAGGTAGCCATAACCCAAACAAATTTTGCTCTCAGCCACATTGCGAACATGCAAATCAGTCTGATGCCTCCCACATACGAATATACAAACAGTTACTAGACAGGGTACTAAATCCTTGGTCAAAACATCTGGCACTCTAAGGACAAATCTATTCCACAAATTTATATTGGTACTATATCATTTAAACAACTGCTGTTAGGAAAATAATTTCCCAATGAGAATTCAATCAGAGAGCTCTAGAGTCTAGAGGTGGAAAGAATATTTGAAAATATTAAACAAATGGTCAAAAATGCATTTCTTGACTGTTGGGAAACCCTGAGGAGAAAAATCCTAGAGGTGAGAATCTTCACAGTTTGGGACTTTGTGTGAAAAATACTTGATTGTTTTAGTTCTTGTTGTTTTTTCCACTGCACAATTTTCAATGACTTTCGCACAGTGGAGATTATCAGATGCAGCAAAAACAGCATCAGAAGATTGCGATGAGAACAGGAACTGACGAGATTATCAGACAATAACATCCTTCAGCGTCCTGGGGGCATAACGCAGTTGTGAGTAAGGCATCCCTTTTTATTGGTGGCTTATCCTTGGCAATAAAAAAGGGAAGCCTCATCCACAGCAGCACTACACCCCAGGAATGGCTGAGGATGTGGGCGTCTGATAAGGTCACCCTTCCTATTCTCCCCCTGTTCTTCTGACACTGTTTGAGACACGTTTTTTGCTGCATTCCACTGCATCTGATAATCTTCAGTGAGAAAGTCATTCTTCCAAGAATGAAATGTACAAAGATTCACATCCCTACTAGAGTCTATCAGATTGTTAGAGTCTGTAGAGTTCCCTGATGAATCGCTGTTCATCAGTTTAGGTCTGCAGTGTGGGTACTGCAGTGTGGGTAATGTTACCTGTCCTTCAGAAAAAAAACCCATAGGCAAAAAGTTGATATGTACAGTTGCTATTCTTTTATGGAGGGTGTATCCTCCAGAATGGATGTTGTGGAAGGGTCCTATACATTATATTATATCTATGTCCAACATATGTTAGATGTTATTTCTTAATGTATGTTATGTTTTAGAACAATTCTAACCATACCTAATTCCTTGGGGACAGGTTTTGCAATCTAAAACAAACCGATTATATACATGTTTGTGTGTGTTTCAAATCACAGCCAATTAGCCATATATTCTGAGTTTCTTTCAGCCAGTGGGAAACTTTCTTCTTGTTTCTTCCCATGTTTCTTCAGAAGATCATTATTCCTTCCCTAGAGCAATGGATTTTTAAATACAAAAAAATTATATAATCCAGAAATGCCTGGTTAAGGATACTTTCTCACACAGACTTACCAAAAGGGAGGGAACTGTGCTATTCTAAGGGAAACAGAATGAGTAATAGATTTGTGAATAAGCCAAATATTACCCTCATTATCAGTGATATTTTGGGCACTTTGGTACAAGAAGGGGGCCTACCTAGAAGAGACAATCTATGAAGCCAATAATCTTGGTAGTGAGGAAGAGAACAGGATCCAATACTCAATTTAAAATGAAAAAACAAACTTGTCACCTCCTCAGAGGAAAACCCTCAGGGCTCAAGCCAATCATACCATAGGCTTGTACTAGGGCCTCTGCCAATTACCATCCTTGTGTTTAAATGAGCCATTCTGCACTACAGTATCCTTCCACATGAAGGTAACCTGAAAAATGGACCTGAGAGACTATGAAAGAATAACCCCAGGAACCTCTCCAGCTTGTTTTCAAAGGGAACAGTGATATGGTAAGCTCTGAGGTAGATTCAGCAAACCTGGCAGAAGTATTGGTAATTGCCAAGAGTCTGGAGACCTTTCTGAGTTATGACAAGGTTGACATTTCTTAAACCATTGCATATTTCTACATTTAGATCCTCCTCTCTTTTCCTCCCACTGTCCTTTTCCCAGCATCATAAATGTACTTGTTTATAACTCTGTTCTCATTGCTCCTGGCTAGTTTGGCCCAAAGAATTGCTTACATGTTGAATGAACATTTTGACAGCACACAGTTTACTTGGCATTTTTATATGGAAATTAGTTTTGGTGGGAGGGAGAGGGTAATCAAAAGACTTTTACAACAGAACTTGCTAGAAATCCATTTCAAAGGAAGCTGAGAAGCCTCTGTCAAAAGTGGAGGGCAATGCACAAAGTGTGATGGGGGGGATGTTTGTGAATCTCTCAAGCAGAGCATATGATGTGTTAGACTGAAGTTTGAACAGCCCATCAGCCCACTCAGCCTCCACAATATCTAGCAAAGAGAGTGGGGGGAGGGGGAATCAAACAATATTTTTGTGAGGTATATAGAAGTAGCTTTATTCATGAATACTTGTGCATAATCAACACAGGTTCATCTTTTTGAGGAAGGCAAGGAAAAGATAAGAATACTACCAGTACATGCTATCAGGAAGAGTTGGAGTGTCCATGCCAAGAGAGTGCTTATAGACTCATGCTTCTTGGAGGACAGACAGGGAGGAGAGGCGAGTGAGAGCAGATGAGACCTCAGAGAACAAAGGAAGGCTATGTGATGAAGGAGAGAGTTTGTGTGAACAAACAAATGAACAGGATGTTACCAAAAACATGCTGTGCCTAAACTCCTACAGTGACATGCAATCTAACTACCAGTGTATTTAGGCATGCAAAGGTTGCTAACTCCAACACCTCTTCTCAACCATGCACACACCTCTGAAGTCCCAGCTTGACTCGCAAGTTCTCGCAGTATTTTCTTGGTAAAGGCTTGGTCAAGATATCAGCTGTAATTTCAGCCATTGGACAGTAGATCATCTTGATCATTCCTTTCTCCATCAGTTTACACACTTTGTTGTCCCAACATGCTTGCTGTGTGGCATCATCTTCTCTGTTTGAGAAAGCCTAATACAGCTCTGGTTGTTTTCCATAGCTTGAATCAGTTTTTGTTCACTTATTCCAAAGTCAGTCAACAGCTGATCAAGCCATAGCAATTCTTGACACATCTCTGCTGCAGCTACGTATTCTGACTTGGTGGAAGACAGAACTACTACTTCTTGTTTGTTGCTGGCTGAGAAATGAACCCATTCCCATATGAAAATATCAAACCTCTGAAAGAATAATAATCTGCACTACAGTCTAGTCTGTATCAGTGTACAATTCTGGATTGCTGCTGGCTGGTAGTTTCCAGTTAAAGTCCATAGTCCCTTTTAAGTATCTAGGCACCCATTTTTACTTCAATCCAATCCTTCTTTGTGGGTGCACTAACTTTCCTGCTCAGAATCCCTACAGCAGAAGCAATATCAGATCTTGTGTTAGTAGATAAATACAGAGGTTTTCCTATTGCTGTTCTGCACAAACTGTTATTTGGCAGAGAATAACTTTTCTTCATTATTTTTGAGAAAGTCTGTTACCACGGGCATTGTTACAGTATAGGCATCTTGGAGTCCTAGAGCTTTTAAAAGTTCAGCAATCTTTTGTTTTTGGCTTAGGAGAAAAGAACCATCTTCTTCTCTTTCAATTCATATACCTAGGTAGTATGTAGCATCTCCTAATTCTTTCAGTTCAACGTCCTTGTTCAGGCAATGTACAATTTCTGTGTAGTCTTATTTCTCTGAGTGGCTATAACTCAACTCAGAATAAAGGTTTAATGAACATCTATGGTTCTGGTATATAGGCACTGGTCTACTTTTCCTTGCCTAAAACCTAATTGCTTCAGCATTTTGTCTAGTTTCTCATTCCAGGCTCTAGCAGTGTGTTACAATCCCTACATACAATCCCTTCTTAAGCTTGCAAACAAGATGGGCTTATTTCTGTGGGTGGTTGCACATATAACTCCACTGTTATTACTCCATGTAGAAAAGCAATTTTCCCATCATGGTGTCTGACATCCATCTGTTTGGAAACAGCCAAGCTAAGAAGCAGTCTTATGGTGCTATTTGACTACATGTGCAAATGCCACATCAAAATCAACTCCAAATTTCTGTGAGAAGCCTTGAGCAACTAGTCTCACCTTGTAGTATTCCATTTTTCCTTGTGCATCCTGTTTCAGCTTGAACACCTATCTAGATCCTATAGCTTTTTTTCTTGGTGGGAGCTCTGTAAGTGTCCCTGTTCCATTCATATGCAGTGCATCTATTTCTTCTTGTGTAGCTTTTCTCCACTGAGCTGCCTCAGGTGCAGGCATCTGTTCAATTTCTTCTAAATATGATGGTTCTTTGGGCAGTATCAACCTTGCAAGGAAGGACAAGTTTGGAGCTGGTACACCTTTGTTGGGTTACATTGAGCATCTAGGAACCTGTTCTGGGACCTGGTCTGTCTTTGCAGTTTCCTCCAGCCCAGTCCTCAGGTCAACATCATCTTTATCACCTTCTCTTTATGTACTACTCTCTGTCTTTAGCTGACTTTCTGCAGCATGTTCCTCACTCCTTTGTTCAGGATCAGGTTATACAGCTGTTTGTGGTGTCCCAGATGGGGGCATCATTCATACTTCTAAGGACTTTATCAGACACACAGAATAAGGTGTCATAATGATGCCACATAACCACAAAAGGGCACGCGTACCACACAATGTTGCTCTTTCACAGTTATGTCCCTTAAAAACTCATACTTTTTAATTGACAGCTTAAGCCGTCAATTGATCTCCCATGGCTTCCCCCCCCCCCCCAACATATCCAGCATATGAAACATGTCTTTTTTTAAACTGTACTTAGCCCGCCAATGGCTGGTCCAGTGGGAACACTTCCAGGTGAGATTGTGACATCCAGGTAAGTTACGCACTTTTTATGACCCTCCCTGGGTTACTTGTACATGTTAAAGTGTGTTTTGTGCTTTTTTAAAAAAACTTTTTTACTGTTATTTTTGTGTGTTTTTTAATTTCCTGTGTGATGAAGTCTCGCGATATTCTGTGGAATTTCAAAGCTGCCTTATTGCCAAAGCTGCCTTTGCCAGGAAAGCAAGGTAAGTGCCGGGAGAGCATTCTTTTGCTAGCATAAAAATGGATTTTTAATGCCAGCAAAAGAATGCTTTAAGGGGATCATCTGATAAAGTCCTATGAGAGGTTCAACATTTTCTTCTTGTTATTCCAGGGAATCTATCATAGCCTCTTCTTCTTGTGAGAAGACTAATATAGCCTCTTGTTCCTCTGGAAAATCTAGCACAGTTCCTTTCGTATAAATCTGTTTTGTTCACCAAAGTAAACCAAATGTCTATTAGTATTTTCATCAGTCTTTAAATTCATTACTCTATACCCTTTGCTCCCAGGGGCATAGCCAATTAGAATAGTCTGTTCAATTTTGGCATCTAGCCTGTGTCACCTTTTTTACAGTATGTATGCACATGCAATGCTCTTAGAGGTTCTAATGTGCTGCATGTCTGGCACTCTGCCATGCCACATCTGAAATGGTGCTTGTGTGGTGCCTTTAGTTGGCAATTGAAGTTATTTTGTGTATTCTGGAGATATAGTCATGATGGTATCACCCAAGAGGAATGACAGGAATTTTTTCTTGGTGACATTACTTCCCATCCCACCCATATGTACTCCTATTATAATGTGTAGGACTTGCCCATTTTCTTCTTCTAGTAGATAGGACTGAACAAACATCATCAGTTAGAATTTAGCACCACATGTGAATCTATCCATGTTTGTGTGACAGACATTATCATGCATGACAGTAGTGGGAGATCTGTGTTGATCTCTAGATGTTATGAAACTATAACTCCCATCATCCCTGACTATTACCTTGCTGTCTGAGGCTGATGGGTGTTGGAATCCAACATCCTCTGGAGGGCCACAAGTTCTTCACCTTGGTGTGCACAGTGAGAAATGTTCGAGGGCTGACAGACACACAGCCTGGGGAGAGGGTGGCAGCAGGGTATGGGAGTGTACTTCTTGGCTCATATCCTGGAACAACACTTATGTACTTTATCGAGGACTGACATGTAAGCTTATCAGCTCTTATGTCTATAGCCATGTTCATCCACTCCAGCTGCAACAGGAATAGGAAACCTGTGGCTGCCCTGATGTTTCCAGGTAACACCCACCCCACCTCATCTTACCTTTAGAAGGAGGATAACCAGCAACAGGGAGGGCTCCTCATGGGAGGCCCTTATTTATTTGTGTTTTAAAAATTTAATGTATAGCCTGTATACCTCCCAGGCTGGGACCCAAGGAAGCTTACAAGAAATTAAGGAGTCTTAGTGGACCACAAGCTGAATACGAGTCAGCAGTGTGATGCAGCTAAAAAAGCAAATGCAATTCTAGGGTGCATCAATAGGAGTATAGTGTCCAGATCAGCCTTTCTCAAACTTTTTACCCTGGAGAAACCCTTGAAATAATTTCAGGGAACCCCTACATAAAAATTATACCTACACTCCTTGCCCCCTCCCCTTTAGCTGTCAGCCAAAGGCAATGTGCATTCACATACACTTACTCCTCGCCCCCCCTTTAGCTGCCAACCGAAGGCAACGTGCATTCACACACACTCATCTTCCCAAAAAGAAGGCCCTCCCCCACTCCTCCTCGTCCTGAGATAAATGCAGACCTTATTTTCCAAGGGGCCATGGGGCTTGCCTGCTCACTGCCTGAGACCCCAGTTGACCCGAGAGACCACATGCGCCTCCTCCAAGGGTGGAGAACATGGTGTGTTGTTGTTGTTGTTGTTACAGACTGGCAAGTGAGGGAGCTCCTGCACACATGCATGCATGCATGCACACACAGCTCACCACTTCTCTGTGATTTCTCACAGAACTCCTAGCGCTGTCTCGTGGAAACCCAGGGTTCCGTGGAATCCCAGTTGAGAAACACTGGTCTAGATCAAGGGAAGTAATAGTGACACTCTATTCTGCTTTAGCCAGACCTCACCTGGAATAGTGTCCAGTTCTGGTCACTGCAATTCAAGAAGGATATTGACAAGCTGGAATGTGCCCAGAGGAGGGCGACCAGGCTGGTGGGAGGTCTGGAAGCCATGCCCTATGAGGGGCAGCTTAGGGAGCTGGGCATGTTTAGCCTGGAGAAGAGAAGGTTAAAAGGTGACTTGATAGCCATGTTTAAATATTTGAAGGGCTGTCATACTGAGGATGGAGCAAGCTTGTTTTCTGCTGCTCCAGAGGCTAGGACATGGAGCAATGGACTCAAACTACAGGAAAAGAGATTCCAGCTAAACATTAGGAAGAACTTCCTGACAGAGCTGTTCAGCCGTGGAACACACTGTCTCGGAGTGTGGTTGTCTCCTTCTTTGGAGGTTTTTAAACAGAGGCTGGATGACCATCTGTCGAGAACATTTTGATTGTGTATTTCTACAGGGTGGGGGATTAGACTAGATGACCCTTGTGGTCTCTTCCAACTCTTTGATTCTATGATTCTATAAACAAAGTCATGCTAAAATCTTATTAATGCAAAAGTTAAAAACAAACAATTATATGCCAAGCACAAAGTCAGAACAGTTTAAAATACTTTTAAAACATAGTTGTAAAAGACAGAAGCACAGCACATTCCATTAAGGTACCCTTCTGCCACATGAGTTAAGAGCATAAGGCCTGCCTATATAAAAATGCACTTACCTGCCAGCAGAAAGAGAACAGACAGGGGGCCAACCGAATCTCTCATGGGAGGAAGTTCTGCAGCCTAGGAGCAGCCACTGAAAAGACTGTCTCCCACGTCCTCACCAAATGTGCCTGTGATGGTGGTGGGACCAATAGTATTTCCCCATATGGGTCTGCATGAATCTTAAGATCTTCAGGAAAGCTCTCCTCTAAAGATCTTAAGACTTATGCAGACCCATATGGGGAAATACCATCTTTCAGATAATATCTAACTACATTTCTTTCCTGCCTGCTTCCCTCAAGGAAGCTTGTGTGTTTGGAGGGTAGAGGAGAGACCTTCATGGAAAGGGGGACCTAGACTTTGCCTATTTGCATTTTTGGTGTTTCTATTGAGCTTCCAAAAACCTGTCCCTAGAGCCCATATTTTTGAAATGAGAGGTTGTGGAGGGATAGATGTATTTATTGGTTTATTTTTTTGTAGTCCCTAAAACGTCTCCAATTGTTATTTTTGCATGTGGCAGCTGGCAAGAGCTCAGGTATTCCTTAATTGGAATTTTGGTGGTAGACATTTTCCCGTTTCATCTTTAAGCTGCTATTCAGTTAAATGATCCTCCCCAGGTGGTTTAAAACAGTTGGGTTTAGGAGGTCTACTTGGCAGTGTGATCACCTACAGGAGCTGCTGATCGGACTGAATCTTAAGACATAGGGCAGCATCCTCTCCTTTCCTTGAAGGAAGCAGGCTAGATTAGGGAATGGGGAGCAGAGAAGACCCACACAGCTCTGTCCTCCATCAGAAGGGACTTGAATTTGCTACCTGATGCTTCCACCTCATCTCGCATTGGTGCCCATTTCAGTGATGTAGCTCATCCACTTGTATTTTATTTTGGACTGTAAGGTGTTCTCCAAGGTGCCGAATGCTATCTGTAAAATACATCCAGCACATTCAATAGCTACTTTAAAATCTGGAATAAAACCTACAGTGGATTCACTGCACCCCTAACAGGAAGCCACCAGCTGCCACAATTTGCCTTGCCAGAATGTGCCAGATGTTACTAATATAATCTTAGAACAAATGTGCATGCATTCTGCTAGATGGTGCTGCTGAAAGTAACCTAAAGCATGAAGCTTTTCTTTTTGTTGCATAAGAAAAGGCTGCAGAGATTTAGTTGATGATAAGAATGAAAAGACTATTCATTATTATTCATTTTCATATTGAAAAATGGGGTTCCTAACAGTTGGGAAACCCTGTCGGGAAGACTAATAGACCAGTGAAAATCTTGCCCAATTTATTCCCCACATTTGAACTTCCTGAAGTGTTGGAGAGGAATAATTTTGCATAGAAAAAAATGGGGGGAGGGGTTGCATAAAAACCTGTTTGTTAAGCACCATGGGAACTGTTATGTAGTATGGCGTTTACCTGCCTAGACCCTCAAATCTGCTCCCAACTTCTGCTTTTGTGTGAAATCAGTGGGCTCATTTACACAGCTGGTTTTATTACGATTAATTGCGCGTTAGCGCTTTCCCACATCAGTGGTGGGTAGTTTACACAGTGTATGTTTACACAGCTGTATTTTGTGGCTCTTTGATTTTTTCCACTTTGAGATTCACAAAGCCAAATGTGGTGGGGGCGTGGCCAAGCATTGGAGAGGAGACAAAGGAATGCCATAGGGATGTCTGCCCTGGCCCCAACTCCGTGTGCTTAACAGCTGAAAGACGAAGAATGTCACCCTTTGCCTCTCCCCTCCCCAGCTCCCTGCCCACAAATCAAACTCCAAATGGAAGGTTTTTTCCCTTGCTTAACAGCATTTTCTTGCCAAATAAACAGACTGTCAAAATAGCAGGGAGAAAGTGTGGTGTCCAGCCAGGACTGTTTAAATCTCCCCTGCATTTTCCTTTATTTTCTTTTCAAGGCCTTAGCATGTCTGAGTATAGGAATACTACATTGTATTAGACTTGTGGGAGGAACTAAGAATTCCCCTGCATTTTTCTAGGTTTTGGTTTGTTCCTTCCCAGCAAGCTCTGTTTTACCTAGAAGCTTTTTAGTTCCTTTGGGCAGTCTTTGCTGTGAGCTTGCAGAGAGCAGTTCTGGTGGCAAACAGGCCCAGACAGCTGGGAAGGGCATTTCTTACACCATCAGCCAAATTAGTTACCAACAGTCATCAGCCAAATTAGTTGCCAACAACAAAGGAATCAGGAGCTGAAAGACCCTGCACCAGCTCCATTGAGTGAGGAGATCAAACCCAGAGAGATGTCACCCTAAAGACTGCTGAAACTCCAACTGTAAAGTACCTTTCATTTCAAGCCTTTTAGAGCTGGGGAGGAGAAAGCCCTTTTCTTTTGTTCTTTAAAATAAACTTCCCCCTTTTTTGAACTGGATATTCAGCATCAGAGCCTTTTTGGGTAAAGGAGTTTGATCTCACCAGGGTACTGGCGTTGCACACCCAAACGTGCCACCACCTTTAGTTGGGTGTGTCTTCACAGTGTAAGAATACCTGGCGGCCTTTGCTGCTCCCATCTGTCAAGACAGAGTTCCAGTGCATGGCCCAGCATTGAAGCAAGTTTCCCAAGACTCGCATAGAGGGAGAAGAGACCTTTCTGTGGCTGTGAAAGGGGAGAAGCAAATGTTGCTGTGTTTAGATAGCCTGTCTTGCTACAGCAGCCATCTTGGGTCTACTTTTTCCTGCAGAGTTCTGAGCACATGGTTGGCGGCCATTTTGAGGCTACTTTTTCTTGCAGAGTTCTGAGCACATGGTTGGGGGCCATTTTGGAAGAGCTTTTTCCACTTAAGTATATGGATAGAGCATTATAAAGAGAATAACGTGTGTTTTATGTTTGTTCACATTGCAAATCTGAAGAAAGGAGCTAGAAGACTCTTCAACCAACTCCAGGTTTGGCTGTGCTGAAGTAGCATAGGAGTGGTGCTAGCAGGAGAGCGGAGCAGTAGCAGGCTGTAAGTAAAAATCAGCACTACACCGTTTAGTCCTCTTCATCCTTGCTGAGTTGTTGCTTTGGCAACTAGGGCCAGCCAGAATGGATAGGCTTTCTGAAAAAACAGCACATGGACACACACATGACACTCGCTCCCTCAGAGACAGGCACCCAACTGAGAAGGCCCTAGAACTGCTGTTGGAGGAAGAAAGGCACTTAAGTGTGAAAGAACTACAAGCCTGGAAGAGTTTGCAGCATGCTATGTCTTTGCTGTCAGCAGTCTGTGGCTCAGAAGACATGCAAAGAAGAGAGCTTACGCAGCAATCCAGTTTTCTACAGTGGAAAGAAGTGGTGAATAAAAGGATCCAAACACTTCAGACCATTAACAATCCCGATGCAGAATCCAAACTAAAACAGTTTCTGAAAGAAGTTGAGGATAAAGAAAAGGAGTACAGTGCAATTTGGGACATAGTCAAGTTCCGGCTGCAGAGTTTGGAATTTAATAAAGAGAGTGAAAAGTCCCCTGCCGGCAGTGCCAAATCCAGCAGAGGAGTATACCCAGGGAAACCTCAAAGTGCAAAGAGCTCAAAAACCTGTCACACCAGCAAGTCTTTTTCGCACAGATGTGGTTCCCACTCCAGTAAAGGTTGTAGTAGCAGTTCTTCTTCCCATGCTAGCTGGAGTTCGTCTATGGCAGCCCAGCAGTTCAAAGAAGTGGAAAGAATGAAATTGAAGTCTGAAATATTGCATGCCGAAGCAGAAGCAGCAATGGCCAGTGAAGAACTAACCTTTTCCCATCAAGAGGTTGATTTAGAAAAGCAAGAAGCTGCCCTTAAAGCAGAGCAAGAAAAGCAAGAAGCTGCCCGCAAAGCAAAACAAGTGATGGAAGAAGCTGCCCGCAAAGCAGAGCAAGAAAAGTAATAAGCTGACCGCAAAGCAGAGCAAGAAAAGCAAGAAGCTGCCCGCAAAGCAGAGCAAGAAAAGCAAGAAGCTGCCCACAAAGCAGAGCAAGTGATGGAAGAAGCTGCCCTCAAAGCAGAGCAAGAAAGGCAAGAACTTGCTATTCAGAATGAGAAGAAACTTCTACTCAAGGCTAAGGAGGCTTCAGAACTGTCCATAAAGGCCAGGATTTTAGCTAAGACCTTCCGAGATGATCTGAGTGAAGAAAACTTGAGGAAGCTCCCTACACAAGAGCCTAGAGACAGGATGTCTACCTTGTTCTTTGTGGGTGAGAGCTCCTCACAAGACCCAGTGGTCAAGTCATCTCCTAATTTAGATGCCAGCAAGACACAATTGCCTGCCGTTCCATGGTTTCAGCCCACAGAGGAATTTGTCTGCAAAGAGAAGGTCATTCATCGTGACTGTCTACCTATAAATATGCCAGTCAATGTATCCTTTAGAGACCAAAAACCCATGGCGGGGAGCCAAATTCCCAGCCATGCTAGTGTGGCTATCCAGCAAGCCCCGGCTGCTGAAGCTCCCAAGACTTACAGGCCTAGAGAATCTATGGACCTGCCTGCCAGTCAAGCTGATTTGCAGACTAAAAGGAGTCCATGCTTCTTCCAGCCTGCAGAAACGATTCCCACCTTCATGGAGTCTTGTTCACCGTTTATGTTTAAAACTCCCAGGAAGGACCTTAGAGACAAGGGAGTCCAAAAATTCTCAGACCTTCCTGAAGACTTTATCTTATGGAAGGTAACTTTTCAGAGAGCCATTAGAGACTTGAAGCTGCAAGCAGATGAGGAGCTCACCTTACTCATGGCATGGTTGGGCCCCAACTCGTCACTTCAGGTCCAAAGAATCTACGCGGCCTATGTGTCAGACCCGGATAAGGCGTTGCAGACAGCGTGGAACAGATTAGAGGAGCGATATGGTGCATCAACAGAAATAGAAGCATCCTTATTGAATCGGCTTTATAAGTTCCCAATCCTCAAGTCAAAGGACTACCGTCAGCTTTGGGACTTAAGTGATCTTTTAGTTGAACTTCAGTCTACAAAATATAATCCAGAGTTACCTGGTCTAGCTTGTTTAGATCAGTACATCACGCAGAGGCAGGTGCTCCAAAAACTACCCTTTCAGCTCCAGGAGATGTGGGGAAGAGAGGTGTTTTCTTATAAGGAACTCAACATGCAACACTACCCACCCTTTAGTTACCTTGTGACCTTTGTGACAAGAGCTGCAAAGGAAAGAAATGACCCACAGACTGGGTTCCCAACCCTGTACCAGAATATGCATCCAGGGAAAACTGTAAAGGAGGACAAAAAACCTATCAAAGAGATGGGGAAGAACACGGTTGTAGTTAAATCTACTGAGGTCACTCAGTTCAAGTCAGATAAGAAGCCAGAGACTAAAAAAATTCCATGTCCCATTCATAACAAACCACATAGCCTTGCAGATTGTAAAGAGTTCTCAAAAAGGCCTTATGACGAAAGGCTGGAAATAACAACTAAAGCAAAGGTTTGCTTCCGATGCTGCGGTTCAAGAAGTCACTTTGCCAAAAACTGCAAAGTAAAGGTGAAATGTGCAGAATGCAGTAGCCCACAGCACTGTTCAGCAATGCACCGTTTTAAATCACCTTCAGTGTCACCTAAACTCAAGAAGAAAACAGAGAGTCCTAAAAGTGAGGCTGCAGAAAAGGCAGTTACACCTACTTTAGAAGCAGAGTCAGTTGTGGCATGCACAAAGCTATGCCAGGACTCAAAACAGACTAGGATATGCCATCCAATTTGTCTAGCTGAAGTTTTCTCAGAGAACAAACCTCACTTTAGGAAAAGACTTTATATTGCCCTAGATTCACAGAGCGATGCATCCCTGGCCACACCAGAGTTCTTCAATACTTTTGCAGTCAAAGCCAAGAGGCTTGAATACATCATAGCTACCTGCGCTGGATGACAAAAAATGCAGGGTAGAGTGGCAACTGAGTTCATGATTTCGCCATGCGGTGGCAAAAGGTGCATTAAACTTCCTCCATTAATAGAGTGCCCCTCTATCCCAAGAAACAAGAACCAAATAGCAACCAAGGCTGTAGCTGAAAGTCACGCACACCTGAAGGCTATAGCAAAAGAAATTCCTGCATTGGACGAAGATGCCGAAATTTCCCTCCTGATAGGCTCAGATTGCCCAGAGCTGTTTCAAGTCTTAAAGCAAGCAAGTGGACCTCCAGGTGCACCAATAGCACAGAAATTGCCACTAGGATGGATAGTAATTGGACCTGTGTGCATCCATAGCAAAAGCCCACCAACAGTGTTCAATCTTACAGGCAACAGCCAATTTCTGAATTCACGACCCACACAACTACAAAGTTGTCTAAGCCACATTAAAGTCTGTTGCCTTGGTATTATCCCAGCCGACAGTGCCATTTTTAAAACTTCATCAAGAGATGAAGACATAGCATTTTCCTGTGAGGAAAGAAAGTTCCTAGACATAATGAATCTAGAGACAGTCCAGAATAGTGAAGGGAGCTGGATGGCACCCCTTCCCTTCAGAGAAGATCGACCAATTTTGCCTAACAACCGTCAACTTGCTGAGAAAAGACTTTTTGCTTTGAGAAATAGAATACTTAAAGATGCCACTTTAAAGGAACAAATTGTGCAGTTCATTGAAGATCTGTTTATAAGCAACTATGCTGAAAGAGTTCCTTTGTGCAGTGACCCCCAAGAACAATGGTTCCTGCCATACCATAAGGTAACACCCACAAAAGCCAGAAAAGGTGAGAATAGTTTTCGACTCAAGTGCAAAGGTGCAAAACATCTCACTTAATGATGTTCTTCTTAAAGGTCCAGACTTGCTTAACAGCTTACTAGGAGCACTTCTGAAGTTTAGAGAAAGGAGAACAGCGGTGACAGCAGACATACACAAAATGTTCTATGCCTTCCTGGTTAAGCCAGAACATCGCCGCTTTCTAAAGTTCCTGTGGTTCCAAAAAACGGAAACCTTAAAAAATATCACCGAGTTCCGCATGAGAGTACATGTTTTCGGAAATACCCCTAGCCCAGCAGTAGCTAACTACTGTCTTAAAAGGACTGCAGAAACTTATAAAAATCAGTGTAGTACAGAGGCTTATTGAGCAATCAACTCCAACTTTTACGTGGATGACTTACTGATTTCTTTTGACTCAGTACAGGAGGCTAGCCGAGTCGTTAAAGAGGTACAGTTTGTGCTAAACTTGGCTAACATAAAACTTCATAAAGTAGTCTCTAACAGCAGAGAAGTTTTGGAGACTTTTCCTAAAGAAGAGCTTGTTGAAAAGGATGTCACAACAATCTTTGAAGACAAGCGTATATAGAGTAGCCTTGGTATTTTGTGGAATGTCTTCACTGATAGACTTTCGATCAGAATCCCAAAACTTGAACTTCAGACTACAAGGAGGAAAGTACTCTCTTCAATTAATAGTATTTATGACCCCATGGGTATTGCAGCACCAGTGCTTATAGTGGCCAAAAACATCTTTAGAAAAGTAATAAACCAAGTCAAAGACTGGGATGAAAATCTGCCCCCAGCCCTGGACTTAACATGGGAGGCCTGGGCATCTCAGATCAAGGACATTGAACATCTTACTGTGCCAAGACAGTATGTTCCTGTAGAGCATGGACCAAATACCATTTATGAGTTACACATTTTTTGTGATGCCTCTGAAAAGGCAATTGCCGCAGTAGCATATTTGAGAGCAAGGAGTAGCACCGAGAGGCATATAGGATTCATTATGGCCAAAGCAAAGGTAACACCCAAACAGACAATACCCAGATTGGAGCTGTGTGCTGCTTTGCTAGCTACCCAACTTCTTCAAACCATTTGTACGGAGGTGGAAACAAAATTCCATAGAACATTATTGTATACTGATAGTATGGTCATATTAGGATACCTCACAAACACTACGAAGAGATTTAAAATGTACATAACCAACAGAGTGAACAAAATTCTTTCTTGCACTCAGCAAAGTCAATGGAAATACATTCCTTCAGAGTTAAATCCAGCTGATATTGCTACAAGAGGAGCTTTAGCCCAAAAGGTGCAGTCATCTACTTGGCTGACTGGTCCAAAATTCCTGATAGAGTTAGATGTTCCAGATCACAACAGAAGTAGAACTGAAACATGTTCTGAGTTACCTGAGTGCTTGCCAGAGATTAGCAGCTGCAAAATAGACTTGGTAAATGCGCCCAGCATAAGGTTGCCTCATTTAGATGCCAGGAAATTCACAAAGTTCTCTCAGTGGCTGAGTCTCCAACGTGCTCTTGCTAGACTCATCCATTTTATAACTTTCAGAGACAAAGCAGCACTAACAACTATGGACATAGTTAAAGCAGAAACCCTGATCTACAGGTCTGTACAGAGATCTGAATTCAAGGAAGAATCCAGATGCACAGAAAAGCAACACTATTTACCTAGGCACAGTGTCCTTAAAGATCTATATCCGGTTATGGACAGCAGAGGTCTTCTACGTGTTGGAGGTAGACTTCAAAGAGCTAAGATCAAGTATCAAAGACCTTTGACAGACTTAGTCACCCTGTTCAGAGTTAGATAAATCATTTCGGGTTTACTGTATAAATGGATGAGTTAGGTCATAGGATGACAACATTTCGTTGAAATTTTGAGCAGGGAGTGTGATGTCCAGCCAGGACTGTTTAAATCTCCCCTGCATTTTCCTTTATTTTCTTTTCAAGGCCTTAGCATGTCTGAGTATAGGAATACTTCATTGTATTAGACTTGTGGGAGGAGCTAAGAATTCCCCTGCATTTTTCTAGGTTTTGGTTTGTTCCTTCCCAGCAAGCTCTGTTTTACCTAGAAGCTTTTTAATTCCTTTGGGCAGTCTTTGCTGTGAGCTTGCAGAGAGCAGTTCTGGTGGCAAACAGGCCCAGACAGCCGGGAAGGGCATTTCTTATACCATCAGCCAAATTAGTTGCCAACAACAAAGGAATCAGGAGCTGAAAGACCCTGCACCAGCTCCATTGAGTGAGGAGATCAAACCCAGAGAGATGTCACCCTAAAGACTGCTGAAACTCCAACTGTAAAGTACCTTTCATTTCAAGCCTTTTAGAGCTGGGGAGGAGAAAGCCCTTTTCTTTTGTTCTTTAAAATAAACTTCCCCCTTTTTTGAACTGGTATTCAGCATCAGAGCCTTTTTGGGTAAAGGAGTTTGATCTCACCAGGGTACTGGCGTTGCACACCCAAACCTGCCACGACCTTTAGTTGGGTGTGTCTTCACAGAAAGAGAAAAGTTTTTCTCTCTCTCTCTCTCCCTCCCCCAATCACAGTGCAGCTCTGCTGCAGCCCTTAGTAAAATGGTTTCTCTCCCTCCCCCAAGCACAGGATCACAGCTGACGAGACAGAGCTTTATAGACTTGCAAAATAGCAGAGAGGAGGAGAAGGAATGTTCCCTGACTGAAAATTGTTGGGAATCCTTTTTGTTTGCAAACTGGCTTGCAAAATAGCAGAGAGGATTTTTCAAAGTTTCCTAATCATTACTGAATCTCCCTCTCTCCCTCCCCCTCTTTTAAACCCACTCCTTCATCATAGCAACCAATCACAGTGCAGCTCTGCTGCAGCCCTTAGTGGAATGGTTGTTTACACTACCAATAATGCTCTACTTTGCACATATACCAGCAAAAGTAGCGACATCCCTTGCCACGCTATATTTGGCTGTTTTATCTTCCCCCCTTCTGAATGAGGCGATGCTGTGGTGCGATCCATGGGAACAATGAGCTATCTTTGCGGTATATTTAGAGGAATATTTGCCCGTGTAAACGAACCCAGTGATATTCTTAGTATTCATTTGATTCCTATTCAGTCATATAGGTGGGGGAAAAAACCCTGATGGAACATTTATGAGCACATAATTTCTTAGGATGAAATAAAGGGGCTTCGGTAGGGCTTCATTTGCACCACAGTCCAATCTTCACTTACCAATGTGTTGTTTCCACTAGGTAATAGACAAAGTAATACTAAAAAGTACCCCTCAAAAAAAAGTAGAAAATAATTTTCTTAAGCACACAGTTTTCTTTAGAAAAAAATCTATACAGACTTTCCCCCACGTGCTCAGAGGTTAAAAGGAAGGGTTTGGGGAAGGATGGCAGCACTTCTCAGCTGTCTAAGCCACCAAGTTGTGGCCATGTCACAGAAGTATTAAAAAGAATGTTCAAAGAACATATAGTTTGTCAATTCACCTGGTGTCTTTAAAAGCCCTAATGATGATGACAATGCCCAAAGCTATATCAATATTTCTACCAAGTAATTAGTGCAGAGTGATCATAAAAAGCAGCATAATAAAACTTAAAAGCAAAAGCAATATTCCAAATTGCATTGGAAACCTGGCAAGAGACTGTAATTATATGTGCATTTATTTTTCTTTTTACATCTGCTTGCACAATTTTGGTAAAGTTTGTGCTTCAAGAAGAAAGCAAAGTGAAATAAAATCCTGTCTTTTTGTATAGCCTTTTCCTGTCTTGCAATTTTGTAACCTAAGGATGGGCAACTGAGAGCAGCGTCCAATTATTCAAAAGGAGAAAAGCTGTTATGAATGTCAGAACCATGCACCTTGCAAGATAAAACAAGCTTCATTAGTGCAGTTTTTTTTTTAAAAAAAGTCTAAAATATGTTTATAAATATACTTAAAAGACATAGCTTTTAGAAGTGGCCTCATTTTATCTGTTCTCCCACTTTTTCAGCTGTTTCTAAAATGTCCCAGGTTCTCTTTCCTGCTGCCACTTTCCTTCGTTGTCCTCAACTTACTTCAGTTGCTGCAAACTGAGTTCAAAGTGCAAATGTAGTTTGTACTCACTGAGGCAATTAATTCTGCATGGGATAGGAGAGGAGGAGACAGAATCTTATCCTTCCCAGTAGGCTCAGGCAAAAGCAAACTGCCACATCTTCTCCTAGCATGTGTTTTCTCCCTCATTCATAACTTTTGCCATCTTGACTGCACTCTGATGTTGATTGGCCACATGCGTCCCCATTTTCATCTGTGAAATGTTGGAAGGTATTATTATTATTATGTTTATTTATATAGCGCCATAGGCTTTACATAGCGCTTTACAGAGAAGAAAAACAACAATCCAAAATAAACACAAAAACCTGCCTATGGCGCACAATCTAAAACCCCAACCAAGTATATAAAATTAGAAAAATATTACTATAACAGAATTAAAACAATACTATAAAAGTGTAAATTAATACAAATAATGTGACATAAAATCAAGATGAAAGTTGGAAGGCTTCCCTGAATAAAATAGTCTTTAATTTAGATTTAAAGTAGTCTAGAGAGGTGGTGATCTGCAAATTCATGGGAAGGATATTCCAAAAATAGGGGGCAGCATGGAAGAAGGGGCATATCTGAGTAGGGTAAGGTATGCTGTTCTTGTGTCTCTTGCAGCCCTGTTTGCCACTGCATTGATGAAACAGGGTTGTGCAGCAGTGGCAAAAGTGGCGATTCCCCTTTAAACCAAGGGGCATGGGGAGAATGTACCTTGTTATTAAACTTAATAGCATTCTTCAAAGCTTCCCAGACACTTCTCTTGAAAACAAGGCATTCACTTTCATATCCCTTGTTTTAAAGGGAGGGTGTTTACTCTTTTTTTGCTCCTGCCCCATTTGCTTAATTACCACAGTGCAGTGATAAATGCAGTGGTGGAATGCAAGTGGCCTCTGGTGGTGAATTGGTAGTGGGAATGTGCAGCCTTGGTGAGCCCCACATCCCTGCTGTATAAAGGATTCCACAGTATGTTGCCTCAGGTAATAATCTGGCACTCCTTCCCTCCCTCAGCTACAGCCTTATGAAATGTCCACTGCCTCTGGTAGCTTTCCTTAATTCAGCCTGGTGTCTTGAATTTACTATAAGGGATTGCATTACTTGCACCTACTTATGAAGGCTGCAAGATCTTTCAAGCTGTGCAAATCACACGTTTCCGAATGCTAATTTGTCACCCCATGCATCCTGTTTCCCAATCAACTCTACATAAATTTTAACAGCTCATATACTAATTGCAGAAAGGAAAAGGTAGAGAAAGCTGAGTGATTTAAATATAACCCTTCTCTGGCTGTTACATATACAAAGCTTGCTGATTGAGTAGTTCTGTTATTGTTACATATTTCCTTCAGAAGGATTTGAGTTTTACTTTTCCCTGGGGATCTCTCTATTGATTTCCCCAGAAACATAGAGCACTGTATTTTGACAAAGATTGATAGAAATGCTTTCTTTTTCTTTTTTGTTAAAATTTCAGGATACTGTGCTGTCGGAAAATTCTGACTGCATTATTCCCTTTAATAACAAAGAGGGTGCCCCTGTGACAATTGGAACTGAAGCAAAACAGAGAATTGTGTGTGACTGGGGGGGGGGCACAGTATATGTGTTGTCAATCCCACCCCAAAGGCAAGGAGACCAAATAAAGGGAAGTTGGAAATGGAATTGCACTTGTACAAAATGAAAAGGGCAAGGATATGAAGGCTTTTGGAAGTTTCTCAGAGAGGAAATGCAAGTCAGACCCAGGACTTGATGCCCAGTGCCATCATTCTCTCCACTCACTCCCCATCACAGGTGGGCTTATAAATGGACAGAATCTCTCTCTCTGTCTCTCTTCCTCAATAACCAACAAAAATAAACCCAACATCAAGGCTGGCATCCTGTTAGTGGCTGTGAGGAGAGGAGCTGGGCAAGCCTGGTTGGTACCAGCCAATCACAGCTGAGGGAATGCTGTGAAGGGGGGGCCTACAGGGGTGAAAGGATACAAAATTGAGGCTTGTCTCTGAGAGAAAGCAGATAGGGATAAGATGGCCTAGAGATAGGGAAAAGCTGTAATAGAGATAAAACTGTCAGCCGGGGGAAGAATTGAAGAGGGTTTCAAGGAGCTGTGAAGGATTAAATAGTTCAGGGGTTAACGTATGATCTAATTATGTATTAATAAACTTCTGCTTGTTTATTCTTTTTTTAGAACTATGTCTGGCTATTCCTGTTGAGTTTTGATAACTGTTCTGCTCATGCAGTGAGCCCACAGAACAACACAGCCACTGGTCCATATATGGATCACCTTGGGGCCTAAGTACCAGACCCTGGGAGGGATCTTGAGGGGAAAGAGGGAAAAGTGAATGACAGGAGCCCAAGGGTTTAGAACTGTGAGGCCAACCTGGAGAGGGGATCTGTTTTGGGAAATGTAACATTCTTCTTGCACCCCTACTTAGTAAGTTTAGGAAATTCCTTGCATGCTTAAGTTCCTACCCAGCTACCCCCTTCTCCTTTCAAGCTATCTCAGCCATTTGGAGCTATGGGGTGATCATTGAGTCATTCATCACATGGCCTCCTAATTTAAATACTTTATTATTCTTTGTTCCCCTATTGGGGTGTGCAGACTCACCATGAGGTTCTTTTTTTCTCCCCTTCCTACCATGCATCTGACCTCCATGCAAGAAGAAGAGAGATGACCTCTTGCTTACCTACAATCACCCTTTTCCTGAGGAAATATGGATGTTACTGCTGTTATACTTAGAAACTTCTGATTTGATTATCCTAACCTGAACCTCCTAAGATTGGGTGAATTCCCAATAATCCTCTTAGTTAAGGACTTAGCTTTGTTTTGAATATGTAGATTGATATACCTTCAGTAAATGTTTTGATATGCATTTTTAATCCTCTTAGTTAAGGACTTAGCTTTGTTTTGAATATGTAGATTGATATACCTTCAGTAAATGTTTTGATATGAATTTTTAAGCAAACATCTTTATTGTCCTTAATTTTTCTGCTTCGCTTTGTATGACTGGGTGATACAGAAAATATACAAATGCAAATTGAGCTTGGTCAGTCTTCCCTAGGCTAACTCTGCTTACTTTAAAAGAAACTTTTCTTAAGAAGATATTCCCAAAGGGCTTGCTCCCTAGAATCTTTAATACATTTTTAATTTTTATACTCATATACCCCAACAATCTATCACAGTGATATACACTGGTGTATATATGGGAACTCAACATCTCCCTTATGCAACGACCTCAACTCCTTAAAACCCTCTAGTTTCATGATGGCATCCCCTGACATAGCTATTACTGGCTAGTAGAGAGTGGAGGATGGCAGAAGAGTGTCCAGTTCTGTCCCTATATAGCTGGAGACAGAACAAAGGCAAACTCTGAGATCTCCTGGCATCCTTCAGCACTCCAGAGAATGGCATCTTCATTGTGTGTCTGACAACAGAGATATTGCTGGGCATTTCTCCACTAATTACAAATATCTAAAATATTTCCAAATGGAGACAAGGACAGTTGTCAGCAATGTCCTATGTGAGCAATCTACTCATATGAACAGACAGTTGGAGTGAGAGCTCTTCGAAGATGATAGGGACTATTTTTTTATGATGTAAGAAATCATAAGATGCGGGTTTTTGAACCAGGGTAGCATCCATTTCAATTTTCTATGAGTCCCCATTTTAAAAGTTAATTGAAATGCGGGGGGGGGGGAGTCATGTAAAATGGTTCAAAACCTAATGCCTGCACTGGCTCTAAGATACGCTTCTTCAAGAAACATCCTTTGTGTTCGGCTTAGTGTGTCACAAGTTCTGGAGACCTAACTTAATAAATCTGTTTTGTTATGTTTTCAAGAGCCAGCATTTTAGAATGTATGGCTGGGGGCTACAATAAAGAGAACTGAAATGAATTTCAGTAACAAATTTCATTTTTAACTGCATTTTTGCTGGCAATTTATTTACAACAAAATGGTTAAACAGAGTAAAAAAGTAGGATAACTAGTTGTCCCATGGGTTGTAATATGGTAGTATGCTATAAGGAAGGGGGAGGAGAAAAAAGATGACAGAAAACACTAACCTTTTCTTCTGACACCTGAAAATTTGTAGTGTACAAGTGCAAATGTGAAAGAAACTGCATCTGACCATAATGTAAGAGACTCCCTTCTTTGGTGGAGATAAACAGGATGAACTTAACAAAGAATGTCTATATTTTTCTTTAAAGTCTGAATGTAATACAGATGTAATAAGAACTGCAGCCTTTATTTATTATTATGATGTAGGCCTCCTGGCACTGATATATTTACAGTTAAGGTCTGTCAGAACAGTTGTCACAATGTTTGAATAGAACTCCTTGGGGCATAATTGAATTCTGGCTAAAATCTATCAGTATGGCATTGCTGCTATATTGGTTATATTTTGAATTTGCTCTGAAAAGTGTTGGGGATGTGGAGTGAGAGTTTGGGGATGATCCAGGCAACATCAATCACTTTTCAAGGCCCACTGAATCTTGCCTATGCAGCCTAATGCAACCCTGAGCTGTTCTGTATCCCTTCCATTACTGCAGGCTGTCAGTTCATGGTTGTAGGGAGCAAGGTAGCTGGTAGCTTTCATATCAGCAGTGTGATAAATCTGCTCTGGGGTTTAATCTGAAATTTAGATGAGCTTTTTACAGTTCTGAGCCCTGATCCCCAAAGCAGGTTCTGCATCTTGAATAATTCCTTTAAACTGAGGAATTTATCAGACCACCCCCTGTTAATGTTCTTTTGCTAGCATATTTTAAAACATTTTTATGCCGGCAAAATAACCCCCTTGATCAGACCTACCTTTAGCAGTATTCATAGGCAGTCCAGGCACTAACAGAGAGTGAACAGACCTCCATTAACTTCCTGGTTCAAGATCACACCAATCCTCATGAGAAGACATGAGCACAGGAAATGCAAAAATAAAAGCAAAATAAAGACATAAAAAGTATGCACAAGCACAAAAACACACTTTAAATTCCCAGAAGTCTCACCCAGAAGTATTTACCCATTGATGCTGTATTCATGTGAGTATTATGGCACAAGGATTCAAATGCTGGCAATGCCGGCAACAAATTACCATGGGAGAGCAATTGATGGCTTGGCCCATCAGTTAAAAAAAAAGGGGGGGGTTCGCAATACATGATCACGAAAAGGCGATGTTGTCTGGTATGCACACCCTTTCATGATCATTAGGCATCCTTATGATGCCATATTGGCCTGGTCTAATAAAGTCCTGATTCACTGCTCCCTCACAAGGAAGCCACCACCCATCACTGTTTTAACCTCCCCCCTTGTAGTTCTTATCATTCACTTTGATGTGAACAAACATTAGTCCATGGGTTAATGGATCTGGGGAAGGAATTTTACCTGTACTCACAATTATCCTAATCAACCAGGGTTTCACCTTTCCTCTAGTAAGGTTTTATTTACTGGTTCTATTTGTTCTCTGTTGTCACTGAAACTCTTCTGGGTGGTAACGGGGTTCCATAGCAGAGGGCTGGGCCGATAGCAGAGAGTAGGTAGCACTGGGCTTTCCACTGCCGTCTTGCAGAATCCTTTGAAGAGGCTTGAGGTTGTCCCTTCAGGAGATCCAGATCCACTCAGCAGCAGGTATCCCTGCCTCATCCTCAGGTTAGGATTGTGGTGATGGCATCAGTCTGTGATGTTGTTGGCCTGAACTCACCCTTTACCCCACATTTCCATTGGCATGCCAATCTCCTGTAAGCTGTAGCCAATAAAGTTGGAGTCAGTTTTAATCCACTTACCAGGGTTCAAATTCCCACTTGGCCATGGAAAACAACTGGATGCGCTTGGGCAAGTCACACTCTCTCAGCCTCAGGGGAAGGCAAAGGCAAACCCCCTCTAAACAAATCTTGCCAAGAAAACGAAATGACAGGTTTGCCTTATGGTCAGAAATGACTTGAAGGCACACAACAACAACAACAACAATCTCAAGCTTGCTCTTCCTTTCTGTTGTGCCTCACCCCCAGGACTCAGACTCAGAAAGTGAGACAGAGGGTCAAGATGGTGATACAAATGCCCAACTAATGAGGCAGAGGCTCAAGAAGGCATGGCAGATTCTGAACAGCAAGACACAGACTTAATAGCACCTACCAAGGCAGAATAAAGGAGGGGGAAAGAGGGGCTATGGAGGAAGGAGCATTTAAGAACCAAACACTCATTAATCAGAGAACAGCTGGTGCTGACAACAGACCATAAATTCCGGCACCTCTCTCTGGGAACTTGTTGCTCACAACAGTTCTCTCTGGAGGAGGCAATATTCCTGATCCCTGTTCCTTACTCAGGTTGCCTGATAACTTCAGACCTTGCTCCATTTACTGACTACCTTTTGGACTGTCATTTGGATTTATTGCTTGGCTATGTTTGATTCAGGCTGGAACTGCCCATGCTGCTTCATCATCCTTGCTGGTGAGCCATGCTTCCTTCTGGGATTCTCCCATGTTTGGTTGCCTCCTGTACTCTCTCAGGTAACTGGACTGTGTTGGCACCAAAAGAGGACACTTCCCCATGCTGCCCCTCTCCATGCTGTACAAATCTCATTGGTGGTTCAAAGGGAAGGAGACTAAAGTACTATCTTTATTACTTAATCAAAGCTGATGTGCAGACTCATGGTGACTTGCTTCTGCTACAAGATGCTCTTTTAATGCTAGGGTCCTCCTCCCTAGCCTCTGTTACCATTCAGTAAGCGTCTGGTATGATTTTCAGCCTCCAAATGCTTACTGGTAGTTCTCCTTCCCCTCTAAGTGAATAAGTTTAACATAAAGAGAAAACTGATATAGTGATGTGTCCCTTTCTGAGGAATAGTGTTTGAAATTACAGAACCTTCCTAATGAGCAACCTGACAAATATTTGTCAATATCCAGCTAGTGATTTTTCACATTTTCCTCAGAAGTATACCTTTTCATGAGTAGTCTGCTTTTTATGCTAATTTTGAAAGCAGCTGTTAGAACCACTGTCTCATCATGGATGCTAACATATCCTGACTTCTTTTAAAGTTAAGTGTACTTTGGAACTTTCAATCTTTTTTTTTAAAAAAAAATGTGTGTATGTATTTCTTTCCATCCCATCCCACTGGAGAGTAGATGGCACTGGAGAGTAGTTGGCTGGTATAGGTAGGGGATATGTATGCTGTAAATAATGTCTGCTGTAATTTGCCGAGGAAGAAAGAGAACTCCTATTATAGGCCTGGTGGTTTGAGGTTGCTAACACTGAGACACTATGGACTTTATCACACAGGCTTAATAAACCAGAACAGAAATGCAACAGGATCACTAAAGAGTCTTTTTTTCAGACGACGTTTTCCTCTCCCATTCTGACCTCATTCTGACCCCATGTGCTTTCCATTTTGTTTTATTCACGGGGGAAAGTCATCAATAGATCTCCGGTTCCGTTTCTGTAACAGAATCACAGGTGTGTGATGTTAGAACACTTCCAGGTATGATCTGGACATCCAGGTGAGTGACAGCCTTTTCTGTACCCTCCCCATGTTGCTTTTAAAGCTTTAAATGTGTTTTGGTGCTTGTTTTAATTTTTAGACGTCTGCTTGTATTTTTATTTTATTTTAAAATTTTCCCCTGGCTGCCTGCCTCTGTAAGGTCCTGGAAGGTAAGTAGAGAACACTTCTGGTGATGATCTGGACATCCAGGTAAGTGACAGACTTTTTTGTACCCTCCCCTGTTTACTTGTTTCTTTTAAAGTCTGTTTAGGTGCTTGATTTAATTTTTTGATGTCTGTTTTTTTTTTTAATTCCCTGCGCAATGCAGGGCTCCCTGCAAGGTCCTGGGAGGTCCCTGCAAAACATTTCCTACTTAGATTGGGATAAAGAGGTAAGTGACAGCCTTTTTGTTCCCTCCCTGGGTTACTTGTTTTTTTTTTTTACGGGTGTTTAGGTGCTTGGTGGGAGATTTTTTATTTTTAAATTCCCCATGCAATTTGGTCCCCAGGAAGGGGAGGGGGCTCTGTGAGAGCTCCATTCACTTCCTGGACGGCTGGAGGAGGGGGGAGCAATTTCTGTCCCGGGATTAAGGGAAGTGTCTGAACATTTTTTTTTAATTCAGTTAACAGGGACGGGAGCAAGTTGGTTGGTTGGGTACTGGAACAGGAACGGGTTTTAACGGCACATCTGATAAAGTCCTATGATGAAGCAACTCCTATTAATCTTTCTCACTGAGGCTGGTTAAGTGGGAGGAGACTCAGTTACCTTCATACCCACATCATTTGGAGTAAGGAAAGAAATATGATAAATGCTTGCCATCAATATAACACTTTTACCCATAGTCATTTAGCCATATTGCCTTTTTAAATGTGGGAAGTGGGGGAGAACATCTAATGAATTATCATCAGGTTTTCCCTGGTCAGCATTAACTGTCATGATGACAAAGCTCAGGGAAAGTCATCTCCCTATTAAGTGTGAAAGTCAAATACTTGTACATGTTTATGCTTAAGTGTCTGTCAGCTGGAAGTGGCTCACTCCACTACTGTTACAGCCAAGAAAAATGCACTTCATTTAGCAACAGATTACAGGAATTCAAAGGATGTTACATTCTGAATAGGAAAAACAACAAAGAGCTTTACACCTGCAAAAAACAACATCACTCCACTAAAATCATAGATTGATTAGGTGTAGCACACAGGGATGGTAGAAGATTATTTTGTCTGGTCTGGATTAAATGAACAGATTTGGATATTATGATTTTCATATATTCTGGTTTAGGTCTATTTTGGAGTACTCACACACAGCAGCTGTATCATATAATAACATGGGGAAAGCAGGTTCAGCAGGTTCCTTCTAAGTGACAGTGTCCTATTAGGTTACAGCCTGAGTTAAAAAAAATCCAGAGTCCATTGTATGGTGGTACCTTTCCTTGGCCAACCAAAAGGTGTAAAACACATTGCATGAGCTTAAAGTTCACAGGCTTCTTCATTGGACAAAAATGGTAGAACAGCATGCAGGGGAATGGAAGGGACAGTGTTGTGGTCATGGTGTTTACATTTTTAATTTTTTTAAATTAATTTGAAATTATTTTAAAAAATAAATTTAAATTTTACATTTTTACTTTGAGATGTTACAGGAAGTGAGCATACAGTTCTGGAGAGGGTGCTTTGTAACTTCAAATGAAGAAGACAAAGTTTCTTGTCTGTTTTACTGCCTTTGTTCCAAGTTAGTTCATGGCCATGGGTGGGGGGTGCTTACTTTTCATCTGTGTTAAAAACAAAACATCTGGTACATCATATTGCTGTGAAAAGAAAAAGCTTAACTTTACATGCATCTGTGAAAACAGAAAATTACAGTGAGCTCAACCGCTGAAATCTTACTTTCTAGCATGACTTTGAGAAACTGGCTTTTATTTCCAAAATGAAATGAGTTTATAAACAAGCTGAATCCTAGACTGGCTGCCATGTTCAGCACTTTTTCTATACCCCAATGGAACTGCACTCTCTGCACACACAAAGCCCTGACCTCTATCTAATGGATTAGCAAGTCTTCAGCAGTCTACAAATTGATGAATGAATATCATGAACTTGTCTGGCCATTTCACTGCAGCCCCTTCCAGTTTTTAAGACTTTGGGATTTCATTTTGAGCCTTTCAAGCTTGGTTCCTCTTTTACTGCAACATCCTTCATCCTTTGGGGCTGTAAATGTTAACAGGCGCAAAGATTGATAGCATTAAAGCTGTCAGGACAAGCTTACTGCTTGTTCTTTTAGCTGATTACATGATTCTTAATGTTTGGTGCTTTATGGATGCATTTTTCATTCTGCTGCAAAGAACAACAAAAAAGAACAACAATAAACATCCTGCAAACTGTGTCAGTGCCTGCCTGCAACTGCATTCCCAGAATCACTTTTGCAAAATTGGGCAAAGACTAAGGACTTTATCAGAATACCACCCAGAAACCCTGTTCTTTTGCTGGCATAACTTTGCAATTTTTATGCCGGCAAAAGAACTACGCATGCCACCCTTACCTCTAATCCTGGTAAAAGGCTTCCCAGCAATGAACGAAGAGTGCACTTCCTTATTTGAAATCCTGTGTATTCTTGTGAAAACACATAGCATGTGAAATTCAAAAACAAAAATAAAATTAAAACAGTAAAAGTTACAAAAAGTGCCTAAACACTCTAAAAAAGTCCCAAGTAAACTGGGGAGGGTCATAAAAAGTGTGTCACCTACCTGGATGTTGGGATCTCACCCAGAAGTGTTCTTGCCAGACTGGCCATTGATACTGCATCCACATGAGTACAATGGCGCAAAGTTTCTCAAACATCGGCAGTGCACAAAAGCACCACAGGGATCAATTGACATCTTGAATCATCAATAAAAAAGAACTTTTTAAAATAGGATATGACCACGAAAGGGCGATGTTGTGTGGTACATGCGCCCTTTCACAATATTTAGGCATCCTTATGATGCCTTATTTGCCTTCTTTGATAATGTCCTAAGTGGTTGCTGTTGGCTTCCATATCAGTTGGGTAGGATATCTGCTCAGGTCTTTAGTATGAACTTTAAAGAGCTACTCAAGGCACTGGAACTATTTGGTGATAGAGTTCAGCACTCTGGATAGATTCTTTTCTTTAGTTCACACTAAGAACCAGGGCAGACTTACCACCCAACTGCCACCACAGCAGAGATTGCTTTTATTTATAATTGTCAAGTATTGTATACTTTTTTAGTTGGAATCCTGTTGGTGAGTCCCAACAAGAGTCGCTTCATTGAATCAGTTTGTGAATGGTGAATCAACACATATGTACATCTGTATTATGTGGGGAAATAATCATTGTAATGTAAAAGCAATCTTGTGTACTTCATTCACATCCTAAGATAAGTCTAGGGTTTTTCCCTGCATGCTTTTGTTCTCCCAAAATTCCCTTTCTCTTATTTCACTGGGCACTTCCAGCCAACTGAAGTGCTGGGTCATTCCACACATGACCTAATTTAAATTTTATTGCTCTGTGTAAGTTCTCTTTTAAGTTAGAGTCTCCATGAGGCTGTAGCCATCTTAAGCCATCTTAAGCCATCTTATCTTTGTTTAACCATCTTTCCTGCAACCATGCCATGATGTTCACCACGCAGCCTCTTACCACTTGTAGGCTGGGTGAGTTTTCCTACCCTAAATACTCTTAGTCAGTTAGGAACCTCTTTTAAAAGTTTGTTTTAGTATGTAGATTGAGATTGATATACCTTCAGAAAACTTTGATTTGCATTTTAAACTGACTCCTTTGTTTAGTAATGAGTCTAATTTAACTGGGTGATCTCAGACTTCTGAACACACCTTTTAAAATGTTAATTGAGCTTGTCTTAGCATTCTTAAGTTGCACTCTGCATGAATTTAAAAGTAAATGAATGATTTTTAAACTCTTTTTTAAAGAAGACAATTCTTGTTGCTTTTTAAAAGGACTAGATCCTGGAATGTTTAAATACAATTTTATTTTTTAGACTCATTACTCCTACATGGAAGGGTTTTGGTTCCCAGTTTGAAGACTTAAAAGCTCAATTTAATTTTTGTTTTTGCAAAAATTTTGGTTTTTTCCCTTTTATCTGATCACCTCAGAGTTGCTGTTTTTTGGTCTCTCTCGGCTGGAGACAAAGGCAATAAAGAAATTATGGTGGAGGCAAATCCTCCTGGCCTGTCTCCTATTTTAAACTTGGAGAAATTGTATGGGCCGAATTATAGAAGATGGGCTTTTTCTTTTGAAACATACCTGAAGTCCATGGGACTTATTGATGTTTTACACAATCCCAGACCTCCTCAGGGGAGAGAGAGGAATGATTTTGATAGGAATGATCAAAAAGTATTAGCATACATAATTCTAACAACTGATGAAGGATTAATTCCTGAAATCAAAGATAAGAGAACAACAAAAGCTGCTTGGGACACTTTGAAAGATCTATGTGATGTTCCATCCATGGGAAATAGAGTTGCATTGATGATGAAATTTGAAAACATGAAATTATCAAATCCAAAATGTCTAGATGAACACATTAATGATTTCAGAGCTACATTAGCAGAATTGCAATCTCCTGGAGAAGAGATTCCAAAGGCTATGCAAGTTGTGATTTTCTTAGCAAGCTTACCAAAGTTTTACAATCCCATCATAAACACTTTTCAATTGAAAAATGATTTAACCCTACCAGAAGCTTATATTCAAATAAGGGAATTTCAACATAGGCAAAACTTGATGCAAAATGACAAGGTTGAATCCAGAAATTCTAACTTTAACCAGCAAGTTAATTTGGCTGGAAAAGAAAAGGAGCATTTTAAAAAGAATGCTACCCACTCCAATCCCCCCTCCTCTTCTGAGCCAAATGGGATGCAATTTAAGGCTTCAAAGGGAAACAGACAGTCATTCTCACAGCAAGGGATGACTGGCCAGAGGCAAGAGAATGCAAAAGGCCACAGAGATAGAGAAGCTAACGCTAAACAGAAATTTCACATTGGATTGGCTTATGAAAAAGTAATGCAAGCTTCTGGAAATGAATATAAAAATTCCTTCATCGTAGACAGTGGAGCTAGCAACACATTTGTCAATAAAAGGGAATATTTCCAAGATTTTAATGAAGAAGTAAAATTCCCTGTGTTTCTTACCAATGGAGATTCTGTTATAGTGCAAGGAATTGGGACTGTGTATCTTCCTATGAAATTGGGAGCTAGGACAGGAGATATTGAAAATTATAGACACCGTTTATGCCCCCGAGCTCAAGAGCTCCCTCTACTCAGTCAAAATGAGCACATCTAGAGGCAACAGAGTAGTTTTCAAAAAGAATGCATGCTATGGTCTTTATGGCAAACATTTGATTTTTAAAGGCACTCTAAAGGATGATGGCCTTTATCACATGGAGATCAGTGATTCAAATGCCAATGTTGCCACTCAGTGTAAACACCAAAGACTGCATAAATTTATGGCATAGAAGGTTTGCTCATAGAAATGTTGAATGCATAAAGAAATTGGCTACTCAAGAGCTAGCAAAAGACTTTCATTTCAAGAACTGTTGTGTGAATGAAAGGTGTGTAAAATGCATTAAAGTTAAGGCTACTGCACCTTCACACAAGCCTCTCACAGAAAGACAATCTACTAAACCTCTTGAGTTGATACACTCTGATCTCTGTGGGCCATTTAGACAGAAATCAGTGGGTGGAAACCTCTATTTCATGACCCTCACAGATGATTTCAGCAAATACACCCATTGCTACCTCCTAAGGGAGAAAAGTCACGCTTTTGAAAAGTTCAAAGAGTACTTTAATTATGTCACTAATAAATTCAATTATAAAATTCAAAATTTGAGGATGGATAATGGTACTGAATTTGTCAATACTCAATTTGATGAGTTCTTAAAGGAATGTGGCATCAGACACCAGACTACTGGGATTTATAGTCCTCAACAAAATGGTTTATCAGAGAGAATGAACCACACCTTAAAGGAAATGGCAGTTGCAATGCTTTTGCAGGCTAACATGTCTAAAGCTTATTCATCTGAGGCAATTCTCACAGCCACATACTTATACAATAGACTTCCAACCAGATCCAGAGATGTTACTCCATTTGAACTGTGGCATGGTGTGAAACCCAGACTGAACCATTTCTGGGTTTTTGGATCAAAAGCTTTTACATACATTCCCAAACAGAAAAGAGACAAACTGGACTGTAGAAGTGACGAGGGAATTTTTTATTGGCTATGCCAAAGGTGCTTACAAAATCCTGAACCCTGATGGACGCACAATGAGAATAACAAGTGCTGTTTATGTTGATGAAAGACCTCAATTTAATTCTAATCCAAACAAAGATTTCTATTCAGATGTATTTGCAATGGAAGAAGATGCTTATTCTCAGCAGCAGCCACAGTGTGTGCAGCTCTTTTACCCTCCTGCAAGTGCTTCGCATCCAGAAGGGGCTCCCTCAGCCCAAGACTTACCAGAGGATGGAGGGCCGGACGGCGCACCACGGGCAGAGCCAGGAACTCAAGTCCAGGTGAGACAATCTGCGAGCGGTAACAGGGGAGTGCCTCCTTTGAGATTCTCCTATCTAGCCATAGGGGAAAGCCTTCTGGAACCCTCTGACTGGCAGAAGATCAAAGGACTGCCAAAGTCTGATTCTGAGAAATGGGTGAAAGCAGCAATGGAGGAAATGGAATCCTTATATAAGAATAAAACTTGGACTTTGAGAGAATTGCCAAAAGGCAAGAAGGCAATTGGCTGCAGATGGGTCTTTACAACAAAGCAAAATACAAATGGGGAGATTGAAAGATATAAAGCCAGACTTGTAGCTAAAGGTTACAATCAGCAATTTGGAGAAGATTTTCATGAAACTTTCTCCCCGTAGTTACACACACAACTATTAGAACCTTATTGGCTATTGCAGCTTCCAAGGAAATGCATGTACAACATCTAGATGTGAAAACAGCATTTCTTTATGGAGATCTAGATGAGGAACTGTACATGGAACAGCCTTCGGGATTTGTAGTACCTGGAAAGGGGCATCTAGTATGTAAACTTGAGAAAAGCTTGTATGGATTAAAACAAGCTGCCAAGAAATGGCACGAAAAGCTAAATCAGCTCCTTATCAAAGAAGGATTTACTCCAGGCACTGTTGACCAATGTGTTTACAAAAGATTCAGAAACAATAGATGGACTTACATTGCAAGTTATGCTGATGATTTGATTCTGTGCAGTCAAGACAAAGTAGATAGTCAAGAGATACTCCTGAATCTCCAGAAAGAAATAGATGTTCAGGCAGCTGAAGTTATCTGCATTTGCTGTGGAAAAAGACATGCCTGCAAATCAAGATGGCAGCCCCCAGACGAATAACTCGCATTTTTATTCTCACCAGTTGCCACCGCAAAACAGTATTTTTTTAAAAAAAAATAAATGTATCTTAAGTTCAAAATTGCAATATCTTGCCTTAAGAGAAAAGCAAAAAAAGTCCAATCCCTTGTTTTATCGCATTAGTGCTCACTCACTAAGGGGAAAAAATGGTGGTCCTGAGGGCTTGCCTTGTTAGTAAGCTGCCCCCCGTGCGCTTGTCTGGCCAATCAGCTTTCAGCTTCTGCTCCTGTCTGGAAAGCAACTAGGTACCAGCAAAGTATAAACAGCACTAGTCTGGGAAGGCAGTCAACTGTTAATTATCTCACAGTAATGCAAACACAGTCCAAAAGGTCAGAGGCTTACGGCAATCAGTCAGCATAGTCCAAAGCAGACTGAGGGTCAACAGGAGCAGGCAGAGTAGTCAGGGACAGCCCAAGGTCTAAGCACGAGTCAACGTAACAGAAGCCAAGGTAACCGGAATCCAGGCACCGAAGTCAGCAGGAAGCTTTCACCAGGAATGTCAGTTGATCTCTGACAAAGCCTCCATCGCCTCTCCCAACATATATAAAGCAATTAAGGCTTTGTCAGGTGTTTCTTAACATGCAGCTTTTTCTCATAAAATCTCAGAGACTTGTTTGGGGCTTCCTTTTGAGCTCGCTGCTGGGTATACGATGGTGAAGGTAAGTCCCTCTCTTCTTCTTTGTCCTTATCTGAATGGGCAGGACTCTCTGCTTGGACTGATGCCAACCCACTTGGACCAGGCTCTTCCTCTGCTTGAGCTTCTAGGCTGACAGGGTTCCCTGCTGACACAGGTATAGATAAACCTGTGCCAGGGACCCTAGGGCTGTTCCCTGTCATGTCCTCCTCCTCCTCTGACTCTATAGCCTCATCAGGCTCACGCGGCATGACAGCTCCCTTGGGAAAGCAAATCAATTTGATCACTTGTACCAATGAGCAGGAATGTGTATCGCCCCGCTGTTTTAAAAAAAACTCTGGGGAAAGCCACAGAGGCTTTTCCTGCAGAGTATATAGCATATTTTCCCCCTCTCCTTCTGAATACGGTGATACAATGCAGGATGCCATTAAGACAGATTGTATTCTCCTCACATTCTGTGAGGAGTATTTTCGCTGTTTAGACAACCCCAGAAACATATCCATCTCAGTGCAAGCTGAGTTGCACCCAATCCCTTCCAACTTTTTTCCATCTCCAATGTTATTTCCATAACCCAAATGTGTTGTGCAAACGGTGATAAGGGAAGAACAGAAAAGTTGCTTATTTCAATTAGCAGAACTGATGAGAGAAAGCAGCCTTTTTCTGTTGTTGGCTAACATAGAAACCTGTAGGAGTAATGAGTCTAAAAAATAAAATTGTATTCAAAATTCCAGGATCTAGTCCTTTTAAAAAGCAGCAAGAATTATCTTCTTTAAAAAAGAGTTAAAAAATCATTCATTTACTTTTAAATTCATGCAGAGTGCAACTTAGGAATGCAGACAAAAGCTCAATTAACATTTTAAAAAGGTGTGTTCAGAGGTCTGAGATCACCCAGTTAAATTAGACTCATTACAAAAACAAAGGAGTCAGTTTAAAATGCAAATCAGAAGTTTACTGAAGATATATCAATCTCAATCTACATACTAAAACAAACTTTAAAAAGAGGTTCCTAACTAATTAATAGTATTTAGGGTAGAAAAAACTCACCCAGCCTACAGCGATAAGAGGCTGCATGATGAACATTATGGCATGGTTGCAGGAAAGATGGCTAAACAAAGATAATATGGCTTAAGATGGCTTAAGATGGCTACAGCCTCATGGAGACTCTAACTTAAAAGAGAACTTACACAGAGCAATAAAATTTAAATTAGGTCATGTGTGGAATGACCCAGCACTTCAGTTGGCTGGAAGTGCCCAGTGAAATAAGAGAAAGGGAACTTGGGAGAACAAAAGCATGCAGGGAAAAACCCTAGACTTATCTTAGGATGTGAATGAAGTACACAAGATTGCTTTTACATTACAATGATTATTTCCCCACATACTACAAAACCCCCTCCCCTTGCAAACTGGGGGGAGGCTGTACATGGAGGAAGAGATAGTGGTGGCTGGCAGCTCCTGTGCAGATGGGATGGTAAATGCATTCTAGATTTTACTGTGAACTTTAAAGGCACTACCTACATACCCCCCCGACATTTCACAGATGAAAACTGGGATACTTGTGTATTCAAAATGGCAAAAATTATTGTGAAAGAACAGATATGCTAAGAGATGCTGCAGCAGTTTGATTTTGCCTGAGCCTACAGGGAAGGCCAAGATTATGCCTCCTCCTCTCCCCTCCCCTCCCCTCCCCTCAGCTGAGTTAATTGAGTGCAAACTGCTCTTGCACTTTGAACTCAGTTTGCAGCAACTGAAATAAGTTGAGGATGAATGGAGAAAGTGGTTGCTGGGAGAGAAACTGGGGACTTTATCAGACGCCCCATTGTAAAATGTTCTTTTGCTGGCATAGTAAAACCCATTTCTATCCCAGCAAAAGAATGTCTGTTCCCCACCCCCCGCACTAACCTTCTAATCCCGGCAAAGGCTCCCAGTAATAAAGAGGAAGTGAACGGAGCCCCGTTCAATTCCTCATTCAAAATCTCATGTGATCTTATTGTAGGGGAAATTCAAAAATAAAAACAAAACAAAACAAAATCATTTAAAGTTGCACCAAGCACCTTAACACACTTTAAAGCTACAAAGTAACCCAAGGAGGGTCGTAAAAAGAGCAAAACTTACCTGGATATACTGATCTCATGCAAAAGTGTTCACGTCGGAGCAGCCATTGTTGGGGTAAGTCCAAGATTTAAAGGAACCGAGGTTTTGCATGCCAGCAATGCTAGCAAAAAAGCAGCAGGGGGATCTATTGACAGCTTAAGCCGTCAAGTAAAAACCCTGGGTTTTGGCCAGGACATAACCATGAAAGGGTGACATCATCTGATATGCACACCCTTTTGCAGTTATGTGGTGTCGTGATGGCACTGTATTTTTTCTGTCTGATAAAGTCCAGGGACATTTTAAAATCAGTTGAAAAAATGGGAAGAAAGAGGATTAATCAGGACTGTCCTGCCAAATCAGGACAGTTGGACAGCATTTATCCAAGGTGCTCAACTTTTTTATGGACAGTAGCACCTTGTATCATCCCTTTAAAATTTGAACTAAAGGTCAGAGCAAGTCCACTACTCCACTGAAGTGGAAGCTCCCAGTTGTCACTGGTAACAGAGCTGCTGTTCTGTATTACATGGTAACAGTGGAAAGAGAGTGATCTCCCCCCTCCCCATGGATGTTTGCTGTCTTTCCATATGGGATGTGGAGGGGAGCAAGCAATATATGAGTCAGAAAATGTTCTGTAAAGGGAGTCAAGCCATAGGAACACTGTGCGAGATGAATAAAAGACAGTCTTTCCCCTTCAGCTGCACATTTCAAGTACTGCTCTCAAAATCAGTACTTCCATTTTAATGCAGCTCTCCTGGCTCTGGTGGCTTGCAACCCTGGTTTTCCTTTTGCATCCACAGGAAATTGGCCAGGATTAACACGTTCATCCCTCCCAGGAAAAGATGCAATTGACTTCTACTGAGGTGTGACTTTCTCATCTGGCAAAAAAGAGGGGTCTCTGATGATACTAGCACCTGGCTTGGCTTTGAATACTCTTGGCTGCTGGGATCAGTCCTACAGACAGCAAAGAGCAGAAGCCCCATGGTACCTTTGACAGGTTAAAAAGCCGTCCTGTAAGAGAGCTTAAATGCTTCAATTCCTGTCACTTGCTGAGCAACAGAGTATAATTTCAAACCTATCAGAAGACTTTACTTGATTCCTCAGGAGATCTCAAAACAAGCTGCCAGAAAGGGAGCAATTATTTCTTCTAGAAGCAGGAAATAAAAATTAATTCATGGTACCAGCATGCAGCTGGAGTGCAGGATGGGATCTGACTGCAGCGTCATAAATTTCTCTTCCTATTTCATATGACCAAAGAGCAAGATTAAACATTACTCTCTCTTCAGACAGACACATGTGTGTTCCATTAAAATCTAACCATATCAGATGCAATCACTTTCTGAGCCAAAAAAAGAAATATTTACATTTGGGAGTAAAAAAAAATGTTATTAATAAATGACTCTGAATTACATAACTGATACATATGAATCACAGACTGCAATTGGCTGACTCATATTCCTGCCATGCTCAAAACCACATTAGGGCAACTTTTAACCATCACAAATAAAAATATTTCATGCTAGATTTTCAGACAGGAAGCTGCCAACTACTCCAGCCCTTTTCTTATTGTCTTTCTTATATATGGCAGGTTAAAATGAATAAACATAAGAAGAGCCTTCCTGAACTTTACCCAGATATAGGGCAAGTTCTGCTATTAGAGTATTCATCAGGTGGTGAATGCAGGGGGTGGGGAGCAACAGTGGATGGTAGCCCCAAAACTGTTCCCCTAAAGTCCCCAACCTTTGACTTCACTTTGAGGGTGGTGCTGTCGGCAAGGTTTGTCCTGCTCCCTCCCTCCACCCCCGCAACTAGTCTGCTTCTCTCCAATGTGGTCAAAGACCTAACCCTATTGGAAGTGTTGCAGTACATCTCAACAGCCACTCTATTCAGCTTCTGTATATGGAATGGAGAAAGGTGCCATCTTGACTTTTCCTTAGATGGCAAAATACTCATATCTCCGCCCAGCCATTATAAGATCAAAGGCCTATGTTGTCCAGCATCCTCTTTCACATGGTGGGCAGCCAGATCTCCCTGGCAAGCCTGCAAAGAGATCATGAAGACAAAAGCAAAATCTCTTCCCCACTGATACTCCATAGTAACAATCACCACTGAATTAATCTTCCATAGAATTGAACAACAGCCTTTTAAAGCCATTGTCAGTACTTGGAAATGCTTCCTTTTAAAAAAAAAAGACTAAACTCCCAGAATCCATCAGCCAGGGTGGGTACTGGCTGGGGGATTCTGCATATTATAATCCCCCAAAATAACTTGCCCAAGCTCTTTCTATTATGTATATCGGCAGACAATTCCACAAATTAAGTGTGGGCTTCATTACAAACATGATCTCTTTCAAATCTCTCACAGTTCAATGACATTGGATGACCATGGAGTCTACTGTTATGAAAGTTTGAGATCTCTTGGTGTATACAATCCATCAGAAGCATGATTGATGTAGGTCAAGAGGATTAAAAAAACCCAAGAACCTCACTGGTGGTTTGCTGACTGCTTAGTCATACCTTCTATGTAGTGATACAGGTTCAGCCTCCCTTATCCAAAATGCTTGGAATGAGAAATGTTTCATATTTTGGATTTTGTTCAGATTTTGGAATACTTGCCGTTGCATATCCATATCCATACACAGTCGGACCCCCGTATCCATAGGGGTTCAATTCCCAGATTTACTGCGGATACCAGAAACTGCAGAAAACAGCAAGCCCTATTTAATGAAGGAATTCTGGTAAAAACATACCATAGACTTGTTTTGGAGGACCTAGAATATGAGAGGGACTGAAGATCTGAGAGACCAATGAACAGGAACTCCACAGACACCACCTCAAAGGTGGAAGTGGGAGGCTGACAGCAAAAGTTTCAGGTTTCGGAGGTTTTTGGATTTCAGTTTTCCATATGAGGAATACTCAACACAGTGAAATAAGCAACATCTTGCAGTTTAACTAAATATTTCAACATCCAGTTATATTGGTATGAGCAACAAACAGCCCAAGAGGCTCATGCAGCTCACAGGCTCTATGATGCAGGAGAGCACTCTGGCAGCCCCCTGTACCACAGAGCTGCCACAATTGCAGCAAAAACAGTGACAGCTGCTCAATTTTAGTAGCAGTTGCAGGTATACAATTCTGGTAGGTTCCGGATGGCCAAAGCTGACTGTCCTTGAGTTACACCTATGCCATTGATCAGCTGTTAATTTTAAGGTGGCTATTTTTACAGTCTATCTGATTTCTATATTGGCCTTCAGGTGATGTCTATGTATACAATGACCTCTTGGGTTGCTTGAAGAATGTGTTTTAAATGATCAGACTGTTGGCCTCACAAAATTCAGTCAGTCACTCTCCTTAATTTTTTGATCCTATGCCAAATTTTCCTACCATCTTTTGATTCTGTTTTTGCTTTTGCCTTCCAATTGCCTATGATTAATAAGAAATCCTGTTTTGGTATGTGATCAATTTCTTCCTGGACTCCAGCACAGAATCTTACAATTTCTTCTTCTTCTTCTTCTTCTTCTTCTTCTTCTTCTTCTGCCTCTGTAGTTGGAGTGTAAACTTGGATTATGGTAACATTGGTGGGGTTTCACTGAAGTCTGATTGATATTATTCAGGTAGACTTTGTATCATATCCATTGACCACTTTTGCTACGTCTCTCCCCACTATTAATGTCACCCCATTAGTTCTTAGATTTTCATTTCCTGTTACATACACTGTGTAATTCTCTGACTCATATGTCTCATTCCTTTCCACTTTAGCTTACTCATCCCTAGCATTGCAAGGTTTATACATTCAATTTCTTGTTTTACTATGTCTAGCTTCCCTTGATTCATGCTTCTCACATTCCATGTCCCTACATTATGTGTTGTGCAGGTTCAGATTTATCTTTTGCCTCTGAGCACATCAACAGCTGAATGTCCTTTCAGCTAGAGTCCAGTTGTACCATTAGCCACAGTGCTACTCATAGTTGTCCTCTACTTTTCCCCAGTAGCTTGTTGAGTGCCATCCAACCTGGGAGTATCATCTCCTGGCACTATCTCTTGTTTCATTTTGGATTATATCATCATAGGGTTTTTCTGGTAAATGTGCCTGGTTACCATGCCTCCTTCTGCACAGTACCAACAAGTGTTAGCCGTGGTGTGACTGCTATTGTCTCTAAAAGATCCTCCGCCAGTGCCTGCTGCCACCCAGTAGCTTTTTGGCCACCCAGTAGCTTTTTGGCACATGTCTGTCCCATGTCAGACAGCAAAAGTCTGTCTGACATGGGAGACCCTGCCTTCAGTTCAGCCCCTTGCCTCACAGGATCATGCAGTCCCACCACTGAAGAAAAGTTGTGACATTGGTGGGCACCACCATTCTTTCTGTAAAAACAAGACCAGGAGCAGATTGTAGCACAGACCAGGAACTACTAATAACAAAAATTAGTGTAAAGCTAAAGAACATTAAACCAACCATTGTGCCAAAATACAACCTGAATAATATCCCTGTAGAATTTAAAGGTAATGTAAAAATAGATTTGCACTATCAAGCCTAATTGACCAGGAGCCAGAAGAACTCTGAACTGAAACCTGGGACACTGTCAGAGAGGAATGCAAAAAGACTCTATCTGTAACAATAAGAAAAGAAGTCCCAGTGGATGACAAATGAACTCTTCAAGCAGTTAAGGACAGACAAGAAGCAAAAGGGGACAGAAATAGAGACAGAACCCTGAATGCAATTGCTCAGTGACTTGTGTGCAGAGACAAAGATAACTACTATAAAAATCAATTCAGAGAAATAGAAGGTGAAAACAAAAAGGAAGAACAAGAGACCTCTTCCATGAGATCTGAGAAATCAAAGGGAAATTTAAAACAAGGGTGGGGATGCTCCAAGACCAGCAGGGGAACATTGCCTGACCATGTAGAAATTAAAAAAAAAAAGATGGAAACAATACACGGAGAACTTTATAAAAGAGATGAAAGATTGACAGACACAGTCAACAAAGGACCATATGAAGACGAGCCTCCAATTATGGAAAGTGAAATGGAAGCTGTACTCAGAACACTGGGAAAAATAAATCACCAGGAACAGATGCCATATTAATAGAGCTGCTCTAAGGCACAGAGACAGAATCTACTTTAGCTCTAACTAAAATCTGTCAACAACTATGGAAAACAAAAGAATTGCCCACAGATTGGAAACAATCAACATACATTCTGGTCCTCAAGAAACGGGACACCAGGGATTGCATTAATTTCCCATGTAAATAAAGTGATGCTCAAAATTTTACAACAAAGACTTTTGCCATACATAGAGTAAGAGACATCAGATAATCAGCTGGGTTCAGGAAAGGATAAGGCACTAGGGTTCATATTATAAACATAAGTTGATTAATGAAGCGCACCAAAGAATTTCAAAATAAAGTCAGCTTATGTTTTATATATTATAGCAAAGATTTTGATTGTGTAGATCACAAAAAAACAACAACTATGGATCGCTCTTAAAGAAATAGGTGAGACACAATATTTGACTGTCCTGATGCGTAACCTGCATTCAGGACAAGAGACAATTGTTGGGACAGAATGGTTTCCAATTGGCAAGGGGGTGAAGCAAGACTGCATTTCATCACCCTATCTGTTTAACTTGTATGCAGAGAATATCATACTGAAAGCAGAATTAGATGAGGAGGAAGGAGGTGTGAAAATTGGAACATCAACAATTTAAGATATGCAGATGATACCATACTATTAGTAGAAAATAGCAAGGCCTTGGAACAATTACTGAGGAAAGTCAAGGAAGAAAGCACAAGGGCAGATTTACAGTGGAACATTAAAAAAAAAAAGACCACAGAGGATTTACATAACTTTATAGTAGATGACGAAGACCTTGAAATAGTTCAAAATTGTCCATACACTGGCTCAGTCATTAATCAGAGTGGAGACTGCTATCAAAAAATCAGAAGAAGACTAGGACTAGGAATGACCACTATGAGAGTACTAGACAAGATCCTCAAGTGTCAAGATATATAATTGAATACTAAAGTTAGGATTGTCCATGACATTGTATTTTGAATTTCTATGTATGATTGTAAAAGCTGGACAATGAAAAAAACTGATAAGAAGAAAATCAACTCCTTTTAAATGTGGTGCTGGAGAAGAGTTCTACTGATAGTGTGGACTGCTAAAAAGAAAAATAAATGGGCTGTAGAGCAAATCAAACCTGACCTCTCCCTAGAAGTCAAGATGACTAAATTGAGACTTGTACTTTGGCCATATTACGAGAAGACATGACCCACTAGAAAAGGCAATAACATTTGGTAAGGGATCAAGGTAAGTGTCTGAAGATTTTTCTTGATTCTGTGGCAGGAACGGGAGTGGGGTAGCGAGGCAGAAACGGGGCATTTTACCCCCATCTGGAAAAGTCCACAGTTAAGGCTAAGGAATGAATTCACAAGCTGGTTTTGCTGAAACAATCCTGTCTGGCTTTTGGTGCTTTGAAGATCTTAGGGCTGGGGTGGAGCACCTATGACCATTCAGATACTCTTGGACAGCAGTTCTCATCAGCCATAGTTAACATATCCAGTGAGAGATGATGGGGATTGCAGACCAAGAGGAGAGTCTGCAATCACATGTTCATAATATCTGCCTTATTCACACTGTTTTATAGTATTGATTAAACTGATTTTATTGTATACTGCCCTGAGATCATATGATATAGGGTAGGGAGCATTTAAATAAACAGATAGACAATGTATGCATAATTTTTAACGTTTGTATGGTTGATTCTTTTGTAAAGTAAGTGTGTGAGAGAGGGGGAGAGAGCAGAGGAAGAATGAAGCCAGACTGGGACTGCTTTATGCATTATTTGTGCATACTCTTTAGCTTTCGTCTGACTGATTTTTTTTTTAAGTGGGTATGTGAAACCAGACTGGGATTCTGGCTTCATGGGAGATCTTTAATCTGTAATCCTGATCCAAGTTGTGGTCCTCAAACTCACCCCAAGCTCCCATTCGTGCATCTTAATGTCACACAAGGGCTAAGGTCAACCACATAAAGGGGAAAGACAAGAATATGTTTCTAAATATAATGGGGTCTGGACAACTTGAATCCTGTCACCTTCAGTAGTCTATGACCTGAACAAATGGTGACTCTCTTCTTTCCTTTCCCTGTTCTCAAAAGCTGCAAGAGCCTCAGCCTTTAAGTGTCCATTGTGGCTAACTTAAATGATTTCTTTTTCTAAATTGTTGAATAGTCATTGTGACAAACAGAGAAGCCTTGATTTAAAGCTTTACTTAATCAGAAAGAAGAAGCACAGGGCTTTAAAAAGCTATGAAGGAGGTCTACTCTGCAATTGCAAATGCAAAGCCTCTCAATTTTTTAAAAAATGTTGTTAAATAAAAAGAACTAAGGACTATGCACTGAAAAGTATACAGTGACTGTGGGAAATGGGAGGTGGGAAAGGTTCCCAGCAGAATAATTTCTTGGAATGTGACCCTATAATTCTATATATTATATATGGAAGAATTTCCCAAAGGCTGGGAAAATGAGGGGTTCCATGCCTTGCTTCGATTATCAAGCTGGATGAAGATCAAGAGAAGCTTTCAGCCCACAAATACATAATATGCTGTGAAACTCACAGAGCATGGATTTGGTCAGAATAGTTAGTAAAATGCTATTCTAACAAAACTAGTCCAGATGTGACTGCAGTAAATAATGTAAAACACACATTTTCCATTATAAACTTTATCCATGAACTTTTTGCCAGCAACAAGTGTGTCTCTCTGTATGTTTCCTTCCTGAATCAACATGGGTCATTACAATACTTTTGAAAGTCTCTTTTAATGTCCAATTCAGACATTACCAGATACAGCATGAGAGTTGCTTGTTTTATGGTCAAGATAAACCCTACTCTACAAATGTCTGCAGAGAAAAACAACGTATGCTGGACAAATCATGACTCGCTTCCTTCCCCAGCACCAACTCCCAGAAAAGGATCAGTCCTGCTATGGGAAGGAACCATATCACTGACTAGCAGCACTAAGAGAACAAATAGTTACAAACTAAAATAATTTGGATTTTGCCATCTTTTTGCCTATGGCAAAACCAAGAAACAACACCTACTTTTAAAAAGTCAATCACAGTGGCTGCTACCTGGTAAGTGGGGATGGGGTGGATGTTAGTCACTAGGTAGTTATGTAACTACAGTGGTTATAGATTCATAACTGCTTTAGTAAATTCTGGCCTAAATCAATAAATAGATACATTGATGCAATTTTTCATTTACACACATGATCCATACGCACAGCTTTTGGTCCACTCCAGCATACGTTTATAGAAACCACTTGCTTGAAAATCTTCCTTCTCTTTCCAATGTTCAGAGCTGAGTCTACACAGAAGGAGGAGGTATCCACAGGTTCAGAGAAATGTCAAGGGGACTGTCTAAATGATGAAAATAATCATTTTAGAATTTGCTTAGAATCCTACCTGTCTTAATGGGATACCACATAATTCCACTGTATTCAGGTGGAGGGGGTCCAAATCCACCATAAACCCTGAGGAAACAGCCTTTGGGGCTTTTCCTGATGTTTTTTAAAAACTCAGTGGAGAATGCACATTAGCAATCATTAGGACATGTGATCGCATTTATTCACATACCTCAGAAAAGCAGAAGTAGAAAGGTGATTAGCCAGACAGGAGCAGGGGGCACAGCTTTCTAAGAAGGCAAGTGCCCTGGAACCACCATCTTGGATTTTTGCTTTAGTTAGTGAGTGATCATATGATGAAACAGCCTTTTTATTTTTTATTTAGGTGGAATATCGCACTATCGTATTTTCGCACCTTACATATGCCTTTAAAAAAAATTGACAGCAGCGACTGGTGAAAATAAAAATGCAAGTCATGGCCACCATCTTGAATCACAGGCATGCCCATTGAGACAGCAAAAGTTAGTAGCCTCACATGCCTGCAATTTTGCCAAACACCATTAGGACAAGGTGATCCAGCTTTGAATTTGCATGAGTACGAATCAATTCACGTTCCCCCCCCCTTATATAGATGGGGCCATTGTCTGCAGAAGTACAAAAAATCTAGGAGAGAAGGAAAAAGGAACTGTAAAAGGGGGAAGGAACTAAAATAATAATAATAAACCCATCAGTGGTTGAGTGTGTCACAGAATGGTGGCTGATTATTGTGGTGCAGGAAAAATAAAAGGAAAAATTAAACTAGGGGCTTGTCTATATGAGCCCATAACAGAGTCCCCTGTAATAATGACATTTTGCAGCAGCTGCGAACTGTCCTAATCATTTTTCTGCCCCCTTAAGATCCCCATGCCCACTAGGAAATGTGGCAGCTGCTACCTGAATTTGCCGTCGACTACCTTTAAAAAAACCCTGATATCCAAGGTGCAATTGAGCTATTTTTCACTTTAAAACAAAAAAAGCAGGGGGGGACAATACCCTGTTTTCTCGCCTTAGCACTTGCCCCCTATGGTGAAAATCCAACATGGCGGCAGCAGGCGCTTGCCTTGCTAGGAAGCCCCACCCCCTCTGCTCATCCAGCCAATCAGATCTGTGTTTCATCTCATTTGGGCAAGTGAATCAGATTGACTCACTTGTTCTAGTGAGCAGAAATGCACACCTTCGTGTTGTTGTTTTTAAAAAGACGGAAAAAGCTGCAAAGGCTTTTTTGGTGAGGTTTTTGCCAGTTTTGGCCCTCCTCCTTCACAATATGGTGAAATCATGCAGAATGCCATTAAGACAGGTATTCTCCTCGTATTCTGTGAGGACATTTTTCACCATTTAGACAACCCCGCGTGCTCAATTACTCTACACAAATATAGTGCTGTATTCCACATTAATTGCCATGGCAACATCCCATGAAATCTTGGGATTTGTAGTTTAGGGAGGGGTATTTAGAATTCTTAGTCAGAGAGCTCTAGTATCTCATGAAACTACAAACCCCAGGATTTCAAAAGATGTCGCCATGGCAGTTAAAGTGGAATGACAATACTATATTTCTCTAGTGTTAATGGGCCCTCGGTGGGAGTAGGAATAGAATGGAATAGTCTGGAAGAGAGAATGGCTAGTTAGCACAGTGAACAGGAACACCCCTGAACTCCTCGTGGTGGGCTTGTGATGGAATGCATCTGAGCAAATGAGAAGAGAGAATGTGAGAGCCAATCCCAGAGCAGGAAACTGTGATGAGAGGGGTTTCAGAGAATATGAACTGAGTGAATGTCAGTTGAGGGACTCAGTTAAGTCAGGTAAATTGAGTGAGTCTGTGAGTTAAGTCTGTGCAGTGGAGATTGCAGTTGGAGAGTGATGAGGCTGAATGGTTGAGAGAGTAAGTGGAAATTGAAAGCTGTGTGACAAAGAGTGGAAGACTCTATTGTCTATTTGATTATATTATTAAGATATCAAAGTATTCATATATGTACTTATACAGATAGTCTGTCACCACAGTGATAATAAGTGGCACTAAGGGAAGTAACAAAGTTATATGCACAGTATTGAACCGTTGATATTATAACCTCAATGTTAATAAACCAAATAGTTTGTTTTAATTCTAAGTCCATGTGCATTGTGCTTTATTCCACTCACAGAAAGGTTTTAGACCCGGTAAACGACAGAGTCTACACTGACATAGGACTTTATCAGACTAGCCAAACCTCTCCAAAAAACTGCATCATTTAGGATGCGTTGATAGCACAAAAGGCAAAATTATCAGATATCCTCATAGTTTATCCATCCCCGCTGTGTCGCACTGGCATGATTGGGGTGTCACTTTTTATTTACGGGTAGTCACCAATAGCTCTTCTTGAGCCTGGAAAGAAGTGACTAGTGGGGTGCCACAGGGTTCTGTCCTGGGTCCAGTGCTATTCCACATCTTTATCAATGACTTGGATGAGACAATAGACAGCATGCTTATCAAGTTTGCAGGTGACACTAAATTAGAAGGGGTAGCTAATATCTCAGAGGATAGGGTCAGAATCCAAAATGAGCTTAGGAGATTTTCAGACCGCATTCCAGCGTGCCTAGGGCAGGAGGAGCTTTCGGGAGAGGGACGGCGATCTTGCACAGCAGGGGGGCGTTTTCGGAGGTTGCCCGTGATTAAAATATGGCACTGAGGCTTCCAAAGCTTCACGGAAGTGACACGGTTGGTTTCGGGAGAGGGACAACGGCGTCCGAAAACGCCCCCCTGCTGTGCAAGATCGCCGTCCCTCTCCCGAAAGTTCCTCCCGCCCTAGGCATGCTGAAACGCGGTCTGAAAATCTCCTTAGATTAGAAAGCTGGGCCAAAACTAACAAAATGAATTTCAACAGGGAGAAATGTAGGATACTATACTTGGGTGGTAAAAATGAAATGCAAAGACACCTGGCTTGATGGCAGTACACACAAAAGGGATCTAGGAGCCATAGGGTGCAGCTATACGATCATAAAAAAATCTGCATGGGGGGCAAAAAATACGAACAGCCTGTCGTTCGTATGCATACGAACCGGCTATACGATTTTTAAGCCCCCTAAGCTCCGTATGACTCCCTCTTCCCGAAGCTGGCTGGAGCGAGCAAGCCAAGCGGCAGTTTTAAATCTCCCGCCGCTTTTTTTTTTTTTAAAGGTTCCTGGTTTGTGGACATTCGGTTTTCCGTATTTACAATATAAAATAAAAATAAATAAACATATAAATTCACGGACTTACCGGACGCTCGCTAGTTGGGAAACCAACATGGCGGCCGCTCCCAATTCCCCTCTGTGCTAGCCCCGCCCCCTCTACTCGGCCAGCCAATCAGATTACCCTGCCTGTTCATATGTGTGCGAATGGACCATACAGACCCGTCAGCCATCCGAACGGCGTACGGATTTCTCTTCGCGATCCGCTTTCCTTCCCGAATGCCACGTGTGCGTATTTCAGGGTGGAAAACCAGGCCCCCCCCTCTTTTGCATTCGTGTGCATCCGAACGTCCGTTTGTACGGAAGTGCAAACTTTCGTACGCCATACGTATTATTTAAATCATGTAGACGGGACCTTAGTGGACCAGAAGCAGAACATGAGTCAGTAGTGCGATGCAGCAGTTTTAAAAGCCAATGTGATTGTAGGTTGCATCAATAGGTGTATAGTGTCTAGATCAAGGGAAGTAATGGTGCCACTCTGTTCTGCTTTGGTCAGACCTCACCTGGAATACTGTGTCCAGTTCTGGGCACCACAATTCAAGAAGGATGTTGACAACCTGGAAAGTGTCCAGAGGAGGGCAACCAAAATCGTGGGAGGCCTGGAAGCCATGCCCTATGAGGAGTAGCTTAGGGAGCTGGGTATGTTTAGCCTGGAGAAGAGAACATTAAGAGATGACATGATAGCTATGTTTAAATATTTGAAGGGATGTCATAATGAGGATGGGGCAAGCTTGTTTTCTGCTGCTCCAGAGACTAGGACACGGAGCAATGGGTTCAAACTACAGTAAAAGTGATTCCACCTAAACATTAGGAAGACCTTCCTGACAGTAAGAGCTTTTCAGCAGTGGAGTGCACTGCCTCATAGTGTGGTGGAGTCTCCTTCTTTGGAGGTTTTTTAAAAAATATTTTTATTATATATCTCACATATAAAAAACATTACCTTACATTCCAACCATATTCCAGCTATATCTCTTGTCACTAACAAAACACACTAACAAAACACATCACCTCCCCTCCACCCATACGCTCAGTCGTTCTACATCTAACATGACTTCTTATCTGATCTTCCCATGATTATTCTTTTATTTCTTCAAATTTCTTTGTTTTACTGTTATTTAAAAAGTCTGTTCCACCTTTATTTTACACTTTTTTCCATATATCATATCTTCTTTCTTTCTTTTTCCTCCCGTACTTTTTAATATTCATGGTGCTGATATATATCTGTTTATTCATTCTTAATATTCATTCTAAACATTCATTCTTCTATATATTGTTTTGAGAACACACTAAATCATATAGTCAGATTTGGATTATTTAATTCCTTAATTCCCTGTTTATTTTTTACTTTACTTTTGCTTTTGTTTTTACCTCTTATTTAAAGTTAATACTTCTTATTTAGGGATTGATGCAAAATTCCCCCATGTTCTTCCTAAGAATTCAAGCAGTTTATCCTAAACCTCTCTATGTTTTTCTTAGGTCTTGCCGTTTAAAAGCATTGTTAGCCAATTCATTCTGATCATTTCATACATTTTGAGAAGCCATTGATCCATTGTTGATACACCTTTGTCTTTCCATTTGGTCGCATAGACAATATGTGCCACTGTCAGCATATAAAATAATAGTTTTTCTTTATCCTGGTTTAATTTTCTTCATGCATACATAGCAAGTATAATTCCTGATTCATCAAGAAGTTACAATTTAATACTTCATTAATACTTCATCTTTTTGCACTTGCTTCCAGTATTTTTGCGCTTCTTCACAGCTCCACCATGAGTGGAAGAGTGTACCCATGTTATGTCCATTTCCAACATTCCTTTTTTCATGTCTTTGTACATTTTTAACAGTTTTCTGGTGAAAGATACCATCTGAAGATCATCTTATAACAATTTTCATGGACATTTTGACATAACGTTAGTTTCATTTTTGATATCCAAAAATCTTCCCATTTGTTTAATTGTATTTCGTGTCCAATATTCTGTGCCCATTTTACCATACTGTCCTTTATGTCTTCCTTTTCTGAGTTCCACTCTAGCAACTGTTGGTAAAACCTTGTTATCAGATTTTTATTCCCAGGTTGGACTAACTTTTCCCATAACGTATTTGACATATCTATTCCTATCAGGTTTTGGTTCATTTTACACGTTTCTTTCATTTTCCTATAAAGATACCAGTGAATTGGTATTCCTTCCTTCTCCATTTCCTCCTCTGCCTTAATTGATTGCTGTCCAATTTTTATCTCTAAAAAAATCCTTATAAGCAATCCATTTTATAGATGATATTTTTTTCTTTGCTGAAAAATGCTTCGTGAGTGAAAACCCATAATGAAATTTTAGGACAAAATCTTGGTCTGTATTTCTTCCATACTTTTAGCAGGGATTTTCTAATGAAGTGGTTATTAAAATCCTTGTTAACCTTCTCTTTATTGTAGAATAGATATGCATGCCAACCAAAATGAATATCAGAACCTTCCAATTTTATCCTTATTTAATGTTGTCCATTCTTTAAGCCAGGATAAACAACATGCTTCATAATACAGTTGCAAATTTGGCATGTCTAATCCTCCTCTTCTTCTTATGTCTTGTAAAACATTCATCTTTACTCTGGGTTTCTTCCCCTGCCCATATAAATTTTGATGGTTTCTGTTGCCAGTTTTTAAAGATACCTTCTTTGAAAATAATTGGGATGGATTGAAATAAAAATAGTAATTTGGGTAGAATATTCATTTTTATGGCAGCAATTTTTCCTAAGAAGGATAATTTTAAATTTTGCCAGTTCTTTAAATCTTTTTTGATTTCTGTCCATACTTCATTATAATTGTTTTGAAACAAATTTGTATTCTTGTTAGTTACCTTGATGCCCAAACATCTTGCTACTTTGAAATTTGATTTCCCCATGATTTCTTTTTCCTCCTCCAATGTCATATTTTTCATTATTACAGTCTTCTCCTTGTTTACTTTTGATCCTGTTAGAGCTCCAAATTCTTTCAGTACTTGTATTAATGTTTCCATATCTTCTACCCGGTTTCCTAAAGAGATCAGTATGTCGTCAGCATACAATTTTACTTTATAGTTATATTTTCCAATTTCAATACCATTTATCTTTGGGTTTTTTCTATTTTTTTATTCAGTATTTTCATAATCAAAATAAATAACAATGGAGAGAGGGGACAACCCTGCCTCGTGCCTTTCTGTATTTGAATTTCTTTTGTTCTTTCACTGTTTATAACTATTTTTGCTGTTTTTTTACTGTATATAGTGCGAATCCAATTTGTAAAATTTTCACCCACTTTAATTGTTTGTAAAGTCTCAGCCAATATTTTCCAATTTACATTGTTGGATGCCTTTTCTATGTCCAAAAATATTAATGCCATTTTTTCTCATTGTGAAGTTCATGATATTCTATCAAATTTAATACTTGTCGAATGTTATCTTTACTATATCTCCCTGGTAAAAATCCTCTCTGATCTTCATGAGTCCAGTCCGCTAATATATTCTTCAATCTGTGGGCCAATATAGAAGCAAAAATTTTATAATCTGTGTTGAGAAGTGAGATCGGGCAATAATTCTTTAGGGTCTTGTTGGTGTCGGTTTTCTTTTTGTAGTAGTATAATGTTTGCTTCTTTCCATGAGTGTGGAATTGAGTCTTCTTTAATCTTGTCCAAAGTCTTCTTAAAAAACTGGATTAATGGCTCTTCTAAAACTTGGTAGTATTTTGACATGAATCCATCTGGTCCCAGGGCTTTCCCCCTTTTAATCTTTTTATCTCCTCCTTTATTTCTACCTGGGTGATAGGACAATTTATATTCTGTCTTTGTTCTTCCGTAAATTCTTTTAATTGATTATTTCCTAAGAAAGTTGATATGCTTCCTTTTTTAGTTCCCTTGATTGTTATATAATGATGTAAAATGGTTTCTGAAAATTGTCTTGATATTTTTTTTTGGTCTGTATGGGTTTGTGCTCCTTCTCTTACTTTACTTATATAGTTCCTTTCCTGAACTTTTATTAATTTTGTTACCAGCCACCTACCTGGTTTGTTTGCATCTTCAAAGTGTAACTGTTTTATGTACTGAAGTTTTTTTCTTAGTTCTACTGTTTCTAAATTTAATTGTTGCTGTAATACATTTATTTCTTTTAAGATTTTTGCATTTTTGGAGTCTTCTTGCAACTCTTTCTCCTTCTCTCTTATACTTTCTTTAATCTTTGTTATTCTTTCCCTTTTCTTTCTATTTAGTTCATCATTCTGTTGTATGAAGAAAACTCTCATCACTGCCTTTGAAGCTTCCCATATTGTGATAATATCTGTTTGTTCTGTTGAATTTTCTTGAAAATACCACCTTAGTGTTTGTCTTGCTTTTTAAACTATATCTTCTCTTTGTAGTAAACTATCCTGAAGTATCCAATTAAATTCTTTTTTCCATTCTTTCAACTCCATTATTACTGGGTTATGATCGGACCAAATCCTCAGGAGAATCTCATTTTTTTGTATTGCATTACACATGATCTTAGATACCATTAAAAAGTCAATTCTTGAGAAGGAATTGTGGTGCTCAGAGAAAAATGTGTAGTCTTTTGTGTTGTCATGCTTGTATCTCCATGCATCTGTTAACACCAGATTCTTACTTGTGGTTTTGAATGATGATGGCAATTTCCCCTGATTTAGTTTTATATTTTTGGAAGATTTCCTATATAAGATGGCGAGATGACCCCATTCCAGTCCCCAAACATTATTATTTTCTCATACATTTTGGTTGATATTAAGAACATTAAGTTCTCATAGAATTTGTTTTTATTCTCATTAGGAGCATAAAGTCCCACTATTAGCATTTTCTTATTTTGGATGTTAACTTCCAGGCCAATATAGTGTCCTTTTTGGTCATTGAAAATTTCTACTGCTTGCAATTTATTATTCACATATATTACAACCTCTTTCTTTTTCTTCTCATTTGACGATATAAATTCTTTACCTATTTTTTTTTGTTCCTTAGTAGTTTCTCATCCTCTTTTTTAATATGCGTCTCCCGTAGACATATTTTTTTTCTCTAATGAGTGGAAGACTTTTTTTCCTTTTTTCGGGTGAGTTGAGTCCCTTAATGTTCCATGTGAAGAGTTTCAGCATCATAATTTTATTTTAATTTTTTTCTGTATTAAATTCTATTTTCTCTTAAATCTCTCTTAGTTTCTTTCATTTTATATTATCTGTTTTATGCCTCTGTTTCAACTTCTTCTTCTTCTTCCTGTTCTTCTTATTATTCCCCTTCCAGTTGTCCTACCTCTTCCTCCTTATCCTTCTCTTGAGCTTGCAGTGTGCCATCTGTGATTACTGTCATTCTATTTGTGTCTTGTGGTTTTTTAAAATCGTTCTTATATTTTTACAAAAACTCTTCTGCTTTTTTGGTTGTATCTATCCTGAAGTTTTTTTATTTATAGCGGAAGGAAATCCCCTCAATTTTTTCCCATCCGTAGGGAATTCCATTCTGTCATAATTGTATTGTTAAGTTACTGTAATTATTTCTTTTTTCAGTAATCTCATGGGAATATCTTTGTAAATTGTGACTTCATTTCCTTCTATTTGAAATCTGTGGTCATAGTTGTGTTGTAATATCAAGTCTTGTCTTTTTTCGTACAAAATATACCACCACATCTCTGGGAATATTTTTTTGTTTAGCCACTTTAGAGGATATTCTGTAAATTTTATCTACTTCCCACTCAAATTGAGAATTGTGGGTCTTACCCACAAATTTTGCTAATTTAGGGATCAGGAATTTATACAAATCTTCATTTTCTTGCTCTGTAATACCCCTTACTTTTATACAGTTGTCCCTTCATTTTAATTCCTGGAGGGCCTGTTCACCCAGTTCTTGTTCCTTTAATTCTTCAATAGTGTTTGTTCTAGTTTCCAGTTTTTCTATCTTGTTTTCTATCTCACTCATTTTTTCTTTTCTTAGTTGAGTCTTCTTTAATTCTTTCAATTGATTCTTTTATCCCTTTCAATTCTCTTTTCATGTCCTGTCTAAATTCGTTTTTCATCCCCTTCAGTTCTGTCTTCAACAGTTTCAATTCTTCCAAGATAGGGGATAAATTTGTATCTGATGATCTTCTCATCATTTGTATTGTTGATTGTGTGGTAGTACGTTTTGATGCCATTGTAATTGAGTTTTGAGTTCTTTGTTTTCTTCTTTTGTTCTTGTTCCCTTGTCTTTCCCTCTCTTCTTTTGCTGCCTTACCTTAATTTAAGTATTTGTGTAATATTATTTTATTCTTTGTCCTTTATTAATCTACTTCTTGTTTTTCTTTTTGCTATTCTCATTGCCTTTTTTCAGATATGCCCTTATTTGTTTTTGTTGTCTTTCCTACTGTTACCCCCTTTATTGTGTTTTTTTCTTAATTGCAACAATCTCTTAATTTGAGGTTGCCCAACTATTATTTGGTTGTATATTGATTCAAATTTTCAGTGGCATGTGATAGATTCAACAAAGTGCAAATACTCTACTAATTTAAATTACCTATTTGATAGTCTGCTTTTACTCCGTTACTTACTTATCTAACATAATATATATATATATAGATCCTTTTCTTAAACTTAATATATATTAAGCAAGACTAATTACCCATCCAACCTTCCCTGATATTAAACTTTAGTTTCAAATGCTGAATATGTAATTGTTAATAAGCGTACTTCTTAATTTCTAATATATAACTGATGAATTAGTTGTCCAGTCCAATGCTAGTCAGTGAAACTCAGTACATCTTACATATGAAATCAATGACAGAATAAATTTCACCACACTTTTGCTGTAAATATAATTGTGAAATCTATCTATCCTACCTGCTGATTGTTGAGTCTATCTATCCTGCCTATTGTTTCAGTTTTAATTTCAATCTACCACCTCCTTCAACTCTTATTTATCTTTCGATCAGTTTCTTCCAACCGGCTCTTCCACGTCCTTTCCAAGTTTTCCTTCCTGTTTTATTGCTCTTCCCCTCTCCCACTCTAACCACTCTAGCCTCACTTCCTCCTATTTTCCACCACTTACTTTAACTTTCTATCTTCCCTTTCCCTTTCTATATTCCCTTTCTTCCCTGAACTATCTTCCTTACTCACTTACTCCCTTCCTTTCCTCCTTTCCAGTTACTGCCCTTCCGTTAGCTTTAGTTTAATTTGGTTTTTCCTCTTTCCTGTCTTTCGTCACTCATCGTCACTCCTCTTACAACCACTACTCCATACTTTTTACCTGTCCCTATCTCCCTATCTCTCTCTTGACATCCGCTACTAACTCTTTCTTATCTCCCCTTTTTTTCAAGTTCCTTCTGACTACCCTATCTGTTTATTCTATTAAATCTCCTCATCCACTTAACACAAAACCTTCTATCTGCCTCTTCTCCCATCGTCTCCTATGGTCTATCTTCCCTCCCCTCTTACTCCTCTATACCTTCCTTGTTATCTAAGCAATCTTACCCCCTCCTCTTTTTTTTCAGTCCCCTTTGCCTCCATCAGTCCCTGTCAATCCTGCCCATCTATCTCTTCTTCATTTTAACTGGTTCTTTTCTTTCACAGTCTCCATCTCCCATTAACCCCGTCCACCCCTTTCTGTTTAGTACAATCGCTTTCTTTCTTTTTTTCTTTCTCTGAGCCTCCCACAATCTCTTTCTTCTAGTTTATTTTAAAAATTGTTTAATTATGTTAGTTCTTGTTTGTAATTGTCTTCCCTCCCTTAATACGAAATCGTCCCATCCGGTTTCCCCTTTTAGCCTTTCGGATTCACTATGCCAATTATCTCTCTGTTGCCCTTTCCTGTTTTCCTTGTGTCCCCTCACTCTAACTCTCAATCGGAATCACTGTTCTTTCTTTTTCACCCTCTTTTAAACCCACTCTCCCTCTTACCCACTTCCCCCCTCCTTCAGAAGAAGGTTCTATATAACTTATGGTTATACTGGAAAATGAATAGAAAAGTAAAAAAGAGGAAGACTCCTATAGTGATGTCCTTATTACACTCGGTTAGCAGTTGTGGATTCCCCCCCCCTTCCTTCATCTCTAGGTCTTGAAGAAAGCACCGTGTTAGGCTATCACCAACTTTAAATATTCTGTCATCTGTCGTCCTGACATCCTGTCGTCTCCACTGGCCTCTTCTCCAATCCACAATCCGAATATTAAAGAAAATGCTTTCAAGTCTCTCTCTCTCATTATTTTTGTGTCCTTTTAAGTCTTTATGTTTTAGTCCTTTATTTTATCAGCACTAGCTTCCCAGTCTCTGTCGCGAAACGCTCTCCGTCACACACTGTAATCCACATGTCAGTCCTACGAAAGTGAAAGTTTCCCTCTGTTTACTTTGAGGGTCCACTTATAAATCCATTATCATCCACTTTCATCCACTTATGTAATCCAAAAGTGACAGTGTCTTTGTAAGTGCTCAGTATTACACCTTTTGGAATTCACTTTTGCCAAGATATTTTAGCTTAAACACACATGTCAAATTGAATCTCTGCTTAACAGTTATATTAAAGACTGCGATGAAACGCAGACTGTAGATTTTGTTTGTGGAACTAAATTTGTCAGAAAGTCAGTGCTCATGCAAAGGATCAGATCTCCAACATTATTGACCCAAAATACCTACAGTTTTAGCTTTAAAATTGGTGGTGGCGTTTGTGCCAAACAATCGGTTGCAGACATGCAGCGGTGGTTTAGCTCTTATCCCCTCTGCTCTTCTTCTCCCCTGTCTGATCTCCCATTGGTGTTGGATCTTCCAGGGCAAATTCAGGCTGGCAATAGATCTTTGAGAGCCCCTCCATTTCCTCTGTGCCAGGAGAAAAGTTTTTGCTGATCAGATTGTCATTGTCAAGCGAGTCTACCCTGTGCTGCTGAAACCTTCACTGAGTGACTCTCAGTAAAAGTCCAACCATGATGCCGTAGCCAACCAGAATTCCCTTCTTTGGAGGTTTTTAAACAGAGGCTGAATGGCCATCTGTTGGGGGTGCTTTGATTGGGTATCCCTGCATGTCAGGGGGTTGGAGTAGATGGCCCTTGTGGTCTCTCCCACCTCTTTGATTCTATGATTCTATGACTTTGAAGATTATCAGTTGCAGCAAAAACCACGTCAAAAGATCACAAGAAGAACAGGAAGGGGTGAGATTATCAGATGATTATGTCCTCCAGCATCCCGGAGGCTAGCACTGCCGTGAGTAAAGTATCCCTTTTTATTAGCGGCATGTCCCCATCAATAGAAAATGGAAGCCTCATCCGCTGCAGCACTACACCCCCAGAACAGCAAATGGATGCAGGCTTCTGGTAAGGTCACCCTTTCTGTTCTTTTAGCAATCTTGTGATGCAGTTGGGAATGCAATTTTTTAGCATGTTCCCCTACATCTGATAATCTCCTATGCCCTTATAGTTCTCTTTTCACTGCCCTGGCTGCATCTTATGGAATCCTGGGATATGCCGTCTGGTGTAGCACTAGAGGAGCTCTCTGGTTGAGATTTCTAAGGACCACACCTCCCCCCAAATTGCAAATGCCTGGGATTGCACAGGATGTTGTCATGGCAATTAAAGTGGCATCATGGTGCTATAATTGTGGGGTGTGAAAGGGCCCTTCTATATATTTAAGCAATTTTAACAAGTTGTGCTATGGGAGATCTTTGTCTCCTCTATATGCCATGATTTGTCAAATTAACCTTAGCCTTTCCAGCCAATTCTCATTATGCTGCCCGCTGAACATCAGCATTCGTGTTGTTTCCGATATGAAATCAGCTTTGAGTTGACAGAATCCTCCATGCTCCCAGACTAAGATTATTTTGTTGTTGTTGTTCCCAAGAAGCTGCTTTTAAATATAGTTTATAGCCTGAAATCTGGTCTCTCTCAGCTGTCTTTTTATCTGTCCACAAGGACAAGGGGATATCAGTTTGAAGTTGTCTTCCTGTCTCCCAGAAATTTCACAAATCTTCTCTGTACGTGCAGATATCCCAATCTGAAAGGGCCTATTTTAGTTGCAGTGTTCAAACAATACTCTTTCAGCAGTAGCTGGATCAGAGTCAGAAATCAACAGGAAGTATTTATGGTTAAATACAGAGCTGTAGATAGAGCCTTGATTCTTTAGGGCCATTATACACTGCACATAGTTTGGGCTGAAAATGTTCTGGAAAAAAATGTGAAAATATTATTTTGGTGGCTCCTGTTGAACAGAGGAGGAAGGTTATTCCCCTCCACACAGGAATTATGAAATGGTCTCCTCAATTTCTCAGGTGGGGGAAGAGAATTTCAGGGGCAAGTCTAGATCCTGTTTTAACATGGGAGAATCAGCATGGTGTAATGGTTTGTGCATTGGACTGCAACTCTGGAGACCAGAGTTTGGATCCCTAGTTGGTTATGGAAACCCACTGGGTGACTTTGGTCAAGTCAGATTCTCTCAGCCTCAAAGGAAGGCAAAGGCAAATCCCCTCTGAATAAATCTTGCCAAGAAAATCCTGTAATAGGTTTGCCTTAGGGTCACCATAAGTTGGAAATGACTTGAAGGCACACAACAGCAGCAGCAGCAGCAATTATTATTATTATTATTACTTTATAAAAGGAAACTAAGTGCTCAGACCCAACTCCTTCCAGTCCTCCTCTCTAAGGACTTTATCAGTCACAAAACACACTAATGTTCCTGTCCCACTATTAGCAAACCCATTCCTGTCCTGGCACAATAACCCAAAATATCAGACTTACCTCTGGCAATGTTAAAAAGCAGTCCAGGAATGAATGGAGCACTAATGGAGCTCTGGTCACCTCCTGGTTAGAGATCTTCCCGATTCTCATGAGAAGATGTGAGTGTGGCAAATTAAAAAAAATAAAGAAAAATAAAAACAGAAAAAGTTTACATAAACACAGAAACACACTTTTAAAATTACAAGTAACCAAAGGAGGTTAATAAAAAGATCATTGCCTATCTGGTTTTTGCCATCTCACCCGGAAGTGTTCTGGCCAGACCGACCATTGACACTGCATTCATGTGAGTACAATGGCGCAAGGTTTCAAAGAAGGACAATGCCAGCACTAAAGCGCCATGGGGGATCAATTGATGGCTTGAGCCATCAATAAAAAAGTGCAGGTTTTAGCCAGTACATAAATGCCCTGTATAGGAGCCCTGGTGGCACAGTGGTTAAATGCCAGTACTGCAAGTCACCACACTGCAAGTTGCACGTTCGATTCCAGCGGGCTCCAAGGTTCACTCAGCCTTCCATCCTTCCGTGGGTTGGTAAAATGAACACCCAGCTTGTGGGGGAAATTAGCTAACACACATTGGAAGCTGCTAAATGCAGTGTAGATGTGTAAATTGCTATTGCTTAAAATACATTGTAAGCTGCTCTGATAGCCTTTGTGGCTGAAGAGAAGGGTACAAATAACTAATTAAAAAAAATAAAATAAAAATAAATGTGAAAGGGCAACATCATCTGGTATGTGTGCCCTTTCGTGTTTATGTGCCATCATTATGTTGCCATATTTGGTGCATCTGTCTTAGTCTATTGTTTCCTTCATTCTCAACTATGAATTAAAAATCAAGTTTCGTGCAGCATTCACCGAGTCAAAATTTCTTATATTACAAAACCCCCCAAAAAACCTCCCTCCAAACCCTTAGAGATTTTTGTCTCTTGCCATCCCCACCAACCCCCAGTAATATTTGCTGCAATGCTCCCATTCCTAAATCGCCTGCTAACAATATGGAGAATTTGAGGGGGCATTTTTGCTCAGCAGGAGTGATTATAAATGGCCTTCTCTTGACTGCATAAAAAGTTTGTGCCAGCTCTCAGTTCAAAGGTATGTAGCACATGTTGCCAGATGGGATGGTCCTCCAGATGTTTGCATTGCAACTTTCATAATTCCTCACCATTGGCTATGAAAGAACTGGTAAGCGTAGCAGAATAACAACACGTGGAAAGGTGTATTGAGGGTGGGGTTTGCTGCAGAAGAATCTCAGCTTCCTAAAAGATCATCTCTTGTGACTAGCTGACAGCAAACCAGATGTTAAGGATAACTTCGCCCCAGCTCTTATGCTGAAATTATTGAGACCTTTTTATATTGGCAGGTCTGGGACCCTCTTGATCAGGACATCAGCAGTGGACAAAGGGTAAAAGCTCCATCCTATACCCACACTAGAATCTCAGTCCAGGTTGGGCCTTCTATGGTGTCAATTGGTGAAGAATTTCTGCACTCAGAGGCAGAATTTGAGTTGGATCCAGATTTAGTCATAGCTAGAATGAGCCTACTGAAATTAATGGTGCTTAAGTGAGTCATGGCTAAGCCCAGATCTAACTGTACAGGATTAAAGTCATATGTCGTTTGGACCCCAGTCGCTATTCCAAGGTGGAAAAGAACTTGAGGGAGGAAAGAGCACCTGCTTCATATCATCAATGAGTATGATGTGGTGAACAAATTCAAATATGAAAGCAGGTAATTATGCACTTCGGCCACATCACTAATTTCAGGTCTGTTCATGCAATCAATACAAATAAAGCATGTGGTCAGCTGTGGCCCTCCAGATGTTTGAATTGCAACTCTCATAACTCCTCACCATTATTTATTAAAGGGCTGGTAATGATTCCAGTCCACCCACATCTAGAGGGATGTATCTGCCTGTGTGCGTGTGCCTTCAAGTTGCCTGTCAACTTATGGTGCACCCATGAATTTCATAGGGTTTTCTTAAGCAAGGCACACTCATAGCTGGTTTTGCCAGTTCCTTCTTCTGAAATATAGCCTATAGCATCTGGCATTCATTGGCAGTCTCTCAGCCAAGTACTATTTGGGTCTGATCCTGCTTAACTTCCAAGATCACAGAATCATAGAAACATAGAGTTGGAAGAGGCCTCAAGGGCCATCCAGTCCAACCCCCTGCCATGCAGGAATAAACAAAGCATTCCAGACATATGGACATCCAGCTTCTGCTTAAAAACCTCCAAAGAAGGAGACTCCATCACACTCTCAGGCAGTGTATTCCACTTCCGAACAGCTCTTACTGTCAGGAGGTTCTTCCTAATGTTTAGGTGAAATCTCTTTTCCTGTAGTTTGAACCCATTGCTCTGAGTCCTAGTCTCTGGAGCAGCAGAAAACAAGCCTGCTCCACACTCAGTATGCCATCCCTTCAAATATTTAAACATGGCTATCATGTCACCTCTCAACCTTCTCTTCTCCAGACTAAACATACCAAGCTTCCTAAGCCGCTTCTCATAGGTCACGGCTTCCAGACCTCCCACCATCCTGGTCGCCCTCCTATGGATATGTTCTAGCTTCTCAATATCCTTCTTGAATTGTGGTGCCCAGAACTGGACACAGTATTCCAGGTGAGGTCTGACCAAAGCAGAATAGAGTGGCACTACTACTTCCCTTGACCTAGACACTATGCTCCTATTAATGCAGCCTAGAATCACATTGGCTTTTTTAGCTGCTGCATCACACTGGTGACTCATGTTCAGCTTGTGGTCCACTAAGACTCCTAGATCCTTTTTGCATGTACTGCCCTCAAGCCATGTGTCACCCATCCTATATCTGTGCATTTCATTTTTACTACCCAAGTGTAGTATCCTACATTTTCTCCCTGCTGAAATTCATTTTGTTAATATTGGCCCAGCTTTCTAATCTGTTGAGGTCATTTTGGATTCTGACCCTATCCTCTGGGGTATTAGCTACCCCTCCTAATCTGGTGTCATTTGCAAACTTGACCTCTATTCCCTCATCCAAGTCATTGATAAAGATGTTGAATAGCACTGGACCCAGGACAGAACCCTGTGGCACCCCGCTGGTCACTTCTTTCCAGGATGAAGAGGAGCCATTGGTGACTACCCTTTGGGTTTAGTCAGTCAACCAATTACAACTCCATCTAACAGTTGCATTATCTAGCCCACATGTTACTAACTTCTTTGCAAGAATATCATGGCGGACCTTGTCAAAAGCCTTACTGAAATCAAGATACTCTACATTCACTGTGTTCCCTTCATCTATCAAGTTTGTAACTCTATAAAAAAAAGAGAGATAAGATCAATCTGGCATGACTTGTTTTTCAAAAACCCATGTTGACTTTTTGTGATCATGGCATTCCTTTCTAAGTGGTTATAGACTATCTGTTTAATGATCTGCTCTAGAGTCTTTCCTAGTATTGATGTCAGGGTGATTGGGCAATAATTATTTGGGTCTTCTCCCCCCACTTTTTTTTTTTTTTTTAAAAAGATGGGAACAACATTTGCCCTCCTCCAGTCTCCTGGGACCTCTCCTGTTCTCCAGGAATTCTCAAAGATTATCAACAGTGGTTCTGAGATTACTTCTGCCAGTTCTTTTAATACTCTTGGATGAAGTTCATCTGGCCCTGGAGACTTGAACTCATTTATACTGGCCAGGTATTCCTGAACTACCTCTTTACCAATTCTGTGCTGTATTTCTCCTACTGCATCATCTGCTCCACCTTCCCCAGGTTGAGCACTATTCCCCCTTTGGGAGAAGACTGAAGCAAAGAAGGTATTAAGTAGTTCTGCCTTTTCTCTGTCCCTATTAGCCTTTTGCCATCTTCTCCCCACAGCGGTCTACCATTTCCTTGTTCTTCCTTTTGCTACAGACATACCAAAAGAAGCCCTTTTTATTGTTTTTAACCTCTCTAGCAAGCCTGAGCTCTAGCTGAGCTTTGGCTTTTCTGACTTTCCCCCTACATGAGCTGGCTATTTGTTTGAATTCTTCTTTGGTGATTTCCCCCTTTTCCCATTTCTTGTACATGTCCTTTTATGTTTTAGTTCAATTGAGAGTTCTTTTGACATCCATCCTGGTTTCTTTAGACACCTCCCCTTTTCCCTCCTTATTGGAACTGTTTGAAGTCGTGCCTTCAAGATCTCACTTTTTAGAAACTCCCATCCTTCCCGAACTCCTTTATCTTTCAGTATTTCTGACCAGGGGATCACCCCCAGTAACTCCGTAAGTTTTCTGAAATCAGCTTTCTTAAAGTCTAGAATGCATGTCTGACTATGCTTGACTTCCTCTTTCCTCTGTATAACAAACTCCAGGAGAACATGGTCACTCCACCCTAGGGATCCTGCCACTTCCACACCATTAACCAGGTCATCCCCATTGGTTAGGATCAGATCTAAAATAGCTGATCTCCTTGTTGCCTCTTCCACTTCTGGACAGTGAAATTGTCTGCAAGGCAAGTGAGGAATTTGTTGGACATTAAATTCTTGGCAGAGTTGGACTTCCAACAAATATCAGGATAGTTGAAACCCCCTATTACTACTACATCTCTCCTTTCTGAATGTGTGGTCACCTGTTCCAGGAAGGCATCATCCAAGTCCTCGGTTTGGCTTGGAGGCCTGTAGTAGACTCCCAGAATGATATCGCTCCTGTTTCTCTCTCCTAATTTTTACCCAGATGCTCTCAGCCTGGCTGCCAAGATTTAAGTCATGGATCTGTTCACAGGTGTACACATCCTTAACATATAATGCTACTCCACTACCCTTCCTGTTTGTTCTATTTTTTAAAAAAATAGGCTGTACCCCTCTATTCATACATTCCAATCATGAGACTCATCCCACCAGGTTTCAGTGATGCCTATGATATCATATTAGTTTTGCTATGCTAAGAGTTCAAGTTCATCCTGTTTATTCCCCATGCTCTGTGAATGCATATAGAGACATCTGAGACCATCGGCCATTTCCCCTATCTGCCATTTAAAGGGTTTATTCCTTCCATTGTTGGGTTGTTGCGTTATTTGCCTTGTTCTCTGTATAACATTTGGACTATTATCTCTAGCACTCGAACTCCTGCTTTCAAGAGTACTGTCTCCCTCCCCCATACAATTCAGTTTAAACTCCTCCTGATGAGATCTTTCAAACTCTTCACAAAAGTATTCCTACCAGCTGCTGTGAGGTGCAGCCCATCTCTTGCCAGAAGTCCACTTCCCTGAAACTGCATCCCATGGTCCAGGAAGCCAAATTGTTCCCAGCGGCACCATCTGCGTAGCCAGTTGTTCACCTCTACTATTCTTCTCTCCCTTCCTGGGCCATGCCCTTCCACTGGAAGGACAGATGAAATGACTATCTGTGCATTCAGGTTCTTTAGCTTCCTACCCAAAGCCTCATAATTCCTTGTGATCCTCTGGAGACTATGCCTTGCAGTATCATTGGTTCCCACATGGAACAAAAGGAAGGGATAATGGTCAGAGGGCTTGATGAGTCTTGTCAGCCACTCTGTTACATCTTGAATTTTTACCCCAGGGAGACAGCATACCTCCCAAGACATTTTGTCAGGCCTGCAGACTACTGCTTCTGTTCCTCGCATCAGGGAACCCCCTACCACCACCACCCTCCTCCTTTGAGTCTTGGCAGAGGCCACTTCATGTGCTGGATCTACTAAGGTTTCCTGTGTGTTTCCAAGGCCTGGCCCTGCTGCTCTTCCTCTTCTTCTCTGGAAAGAGAGAGAGTGTCAAATCCATTCTGTAGCTTCAGTCTGGCTGAATGAGCCCTGGCCCTTCTACTTCTCTGTGTCACAGTCCTCCAAGTGTTCATTTCCTGTGTATGGGCAATGGCCTCCTCTGTAGATAGTTGTGTTCCGCTTCCAGGATGGTCTTCTCTACTCTTTCCAAGAAAACTTCTCACTCCCTAATATTCAGAAGAGTAGATACCCTGTCCTCTAGATGCTTGACCTTCTCTTCCAGCAGGGCTACTAACTTGCACTTGCTACAGATATAGCTCCCCACCTCCTCTGGCAAGAAGTTGAACATCCCACAGGTGTTGCAGGTGACTGCAGCAGCTCCCTCACTGGCCATATTCAGTCTTCTTAAGTAGTCACTGAAAGAGAACTTTAGGCTTCCCTGTCCAAACTTCTCTAGTATCCCCCCTCCACCCAATGCCTGTAGACCTTGTTTCTCAGAAGAGCTCCTATGCCCCTGTTATGTTAGACCTCTGCACGCCACAAGGCACTTGCCACAGATTTTCTAAGATTAACCTGGAAAGATTGCAGCAGCAGTTATATAGAGCTAGTGGCTGTTAACTCCATTCCCAGGCAGGTCAGCAGCTCAGCAGAAGACCTTCCCCCTCAGAAGAGAACTCAGTGCCTCCCCCTCAAACTCCCCCACTAAACACCCATGCCAAACACCTCTGTTGTCCTCTCTCCTGTGAACCTCGGTCCTGTATGCTGAGCTCCAGAGACTGAAGCTGCAGTTATAGATAGGATCCGGTGCCTTTAGGTCTACTACTGATATAAAGGCATTATGATACTGGCAGTTTTATTTTCAGCTCCTCTCGTAATTAAATGTAGCTCACCATCTTTTGGCTTTAAAAATATTGCCATCCTAAAGGGAGCCAATGGTGATGTTGAGTAGAAGCTGATATGTAATGGGTGAAATCTGGCAGAGTGTGGCAGGTCATGGGTTTCAAGAAGTGAGGTTGATAGTAAGTGATCTGCCATGCTGGCAATTCAGATGTTGATATACATTACTTTCAGAATGTCATTTACTTTTTGAACCAATAAAATGATGGATATTGAGAAATGTCTTCAAAAGGGTTGAGACAGGCAGTCTGGCTCATTATGATAGACGGGAATTGTTAGGGGAAAAACAAGAAGAGAGGGCATCGTGTCACATCTCATTTGGAAATGTCTCTTCAGAATCCTTTTAGTGACCTGGTATATTAAGATATTCATTAATCTGCCTCTGAGATAATTGCAGATGGTTCATCTTCTCCTGCAATCTTGCTTTAATGGAGCAAACCACCACCCACACCACCCACCCGGAGACAAGCCTCTGAACAGAATGAATTACATTTTGCATAAGCAAAACTTGTGCCACAAGACTTTCATCTCTGAATTCTTGCCTGATTATATTAAGTAGCCTAACTGAGGTATATGACTCTGAAGTCAAAAACAAAATCTGCATTCCCTGTGGCCAAAGTCTGCTCCCTCCCCTGCTTCTATCCCTCTCTCATCTGTATTTCTTCTTTTTAAAAATGTTCACATTTTCCATAATGTTAATGTACTGTTTATCACTTCTTTCTTAGGCAAGTCAACTTCTAAACTTTAAAAACTTTTTTAAAAATGCAACCTCATCTCCTATAAATAAAAAGGCACCATCTTAAAACCTCACACAGGCTGCTGAGGAAACCACACTGATTTCATTGGCAGCATTCATGTCCAATAATATAAGGGAGCCCAGAGCTAGCCAAAGGTTTTTTTCCTGGAAAAATAAGCCTCCCTCACTTCTGTCATATTTTCTAAGCAGCATAGCAGTCACACATTACAGTATCAAGTGCTGGTTTAGATACTTTTTCTTGTTACCTATATGACTTCGCTCCATCTCCTTTCCCTTTCAGCTATCTCAGCGAAGATCAAAAGGACCTCCATCTTGTCTGCTTAGATTCAAGAACTACTGCTTGGTGTGTGTGTGCAGGTAGTACTGTCTAAGCTGTGTTTATGCCTCTAAGAGGGCATTCCTTTCTTGGTGGTTGTCAGACAAGCAATGTATTATTCAATCTAGTTTGCTGCCTGTCTGGTCAACTCAGCCCCTTATGGAAGTACATGGGTGATCTAGGTATGTGCAACTTGTGTACCTGCCCTGGTCTCCATGATGTTCTCCATGATGATGATCTTGCTATCTCTGACCAGCTCTGGCCAAGCTTCATAGCATTAATTATGCATATTAAGTCTCCATTTATGGCTTAATTTTGTTTGGTAAATGGGTAGCTAAAGCTCTAAGGTGGGCAGCAACTTTATCACCAGACCATGTCTCAGAAAAGGGCACCAGAGTCCTAGTCCAACACTCAAATCATGATAGCACACTGGTTATAAAAGAAATACAGGGAGCATTATATCTTGTTTTTAAGTGGAGTGGTGTTCCAAGAAGTCTACCAGAACTGTTAATCTTTAAAACAGGGCACATGTACTGCTAAGCCAATTTCAGTCAGACATTTGGGGCCTGGCCATGTCTAGAGAGCCTTAATTTCTAGAAGAGCTAGTGTTGCTGGGTTTTCAAAACAGCAACAAAGGACAGTCAAAATTCAAGATATTCAGAGCTGACAATCAGGAAACAGCTAGTAAGAAGTCTGTGTTCTGCCTAATTGTCAAATGAAAGTATTGATTTCAGTTAGCCTAGCCATGAATTTCTCTCTATAATTAACATGTTGTCCACGTTCATTGATTACATGCTACACACATTTCTGTCTTTATGGAGGGTCCACACCCCAAAATACAGGCGTTGGGAGCATCCCATTCAAGGTCTGTCCAAACTATAACAAAGTGATATCTCTCGCTACAGAAAACCTCACTTGTTTCCTGTTGGGACTTCTTGGGAAAGTGTTTTCAACCCACACAGATCTCTCCAGCCAGCAAGGAAGGGAGGGAGGCAGAAGGAAGCTGGATAGGCAATTTGGCCAATACACATCTAGATTTCATAAAGCTGTAGAAAACTTGCGAATCTTTTCTGTGTCTTTGCTCATCATTGCCTCTAAAGACTTGGATGGGCACACCTCCTTTTTTAAAAAGTACAGTGTTTAAAGCATATTACTGTTCTAGCATAAACACCATACACTCCCCTCCCATCCAGAATACAAAATGATTAGAAACTACGGTAGCTAATTGGCCTGCTTGAAAAATCAAGATTTTTGCTGCAATCTATCCTGAAATTATAAATGAAATCTGTTTGTTCTCACAACTGCTCTGGATATTCTGTGAAAAGGAAAACATTGTCTGTTTGTTTTAAAAAAAGGGGGGAGTAACAATCCAAGAATGTGAGCAACAGTTAGAGCAACAAACATGAGCTTTTCCTCCATCTGTTTTGCCCCTTCATCAAAAGGAAAAACTTTCCAGGCCTCAAACAGAAGACCTCCCCTGTAATAAGGGACATTTGGCAACCCTTGGAGGAGCAGTAGGGACCCTCAGGGCAGAAGGTGTAAGCCACACTCCTTGAGGGCTGCCATCTGAGACAGCCACCTCTGTTTGCTTAATGGGAGGCCTAGCCCTGCAAAGCACATTTCTACAAGTAAAGGGACAGTTGTATTTTGGGTCCTGTTGCCTCACAAAAGATCCAGTGGAACTAAGAAAAGAGACGAAAGGGGCAATCCAAAGCTTCAAGAAACTGGAGTGGATTTCCTATGAAAGCTGCAGTGTTTTTGAGGGGGGTTTTTGCAGGTGGGGGGGGAGGGAGAAGACTGCTACAGGGAAGATACAACACACGTATATAATTTCAGTTTCTTTGGTGAAATCAGTTTTGTGTTCATCAAAAGAAATTTGGAAGTCAGTGTTATGCATATTATGTCTATTTGCTTCTTTATTCATGGGATGTATCACCCACCCTTCAAATAAATTCAGAGAGCAGCTTATTCACACATTGCTCTGCTTGTTTCATCCACACTATAGTCAACATGAGAAATGGGGCCTAAGAAATAGCCTGAGAATAAGGTTCCCCTCCCATGTGTGTGGGACCAATACCCACAGTTTCAATTACCCACCACTTGAAAAATATGGTCTTTCTAGGCATTTCCTAGGTCCTCCGGTGTGATTCTATGGGGTTTGCTATTACCCACAGTTTCAAATATCCACAGTACTGGTAATTCTGAGAAGGTATCCCCTGTGCATGGGGGGGGGGGGCTGGACTTGATGCTGCAGGGCTGTTAAAGCTAAAGCAGGCAAAGAACTCATCTTCAGTCTAGGGTTGTCTGGTGTCCACTATCATAAGGGATGTCACTTATTTAAGGGACAAAAAAATGTCCTTTATAGGGCAGGCAGGTAGGTGCCATTTATTATAAGGAATGTTTTTGAAAACTTGGCAATACTCCTTCAGTCACATGATGAAGGATTAGTGGGCAGAAGCCCTAAGTTAACAGCAGGACATAAGCATTCTTTCCTCACTCACAGGTACCTCTTCCAGTGATACCTTAGAAAGTACATACTAATAGTAAACCCCTTCTTCTAATATGTGTCCTCATATAGGTGACCTGGCAGCATCCACACACAAGGGGGAAGTTTAAGAAGGCCTAGGCCAATCCTACACTTTGCAGAAGTAAAAAAAAGGGGTGGGTGGTAATGGCCATCTTGGCCCCTGAATAGGAAGCACTCTGAGCTGCAATATTTTGATGCAAGTCCAACTTTATTTATTGATAAAATGCCACAGTCACCTTTCCTAATACTAGTCCAAGGTGACACAGGGGTGTTTAAAAATATGTGAAGAACATGGTTGGGTGAATATTTCCTGAGTAACCTGCTCTGAATAGTTATTAAGAATATACATGGTCCACAGCTCAACACAGCTGAAATCAATAGGGCTCTTCAAATTTCAAAACTGTTTGAATTATTTATTTGTTTGAAGACAAATAATTGAATTTTGTAGCTGCATCCTTGGAAAATAGTGATGGATTTTAATAGTACAATGAGTATTTTTTTTTAAAAAAAAGTTAAATAATTCAGATTTCCATTTACTAATTTGCCACAGTTGGAGTTAAATTTGCCAGTCCTATCTGTCTGAGTGTTTACTGCCTTCAACAGAAGGTTAAACAGTGGGCCCATCTATACGGTAAAAAAAATACGTACGGCATTTGGAAGATCGATTATCCGTACACATGACCGTTCGGATGCATACGTGTCATTTGGAAGGCGGGGGGTAGTGAATCCCCTGTAAACTCTGTGGATTCGGTGTTTGGGAGGATTAGCAAATCTCGAGCTAAAATCCGTACAGCCATTCGTATTGTCAACGGTCTGTACACCCTGTTCACACACATATGAACAGGCAGTGTAATCTGATTGGCTGGCCGAGCACAGGGGGTGGGACTAGCAAAGAGGGGAATTGGGAGTGGCCACCATGTTGGATTCCCGGCTAAGCGAGAGTCCAGTAAGTCCATGAATTTTACATTTATTCTTTTTTATTTTATTTTGTAAATATGGAAAACTGACAGGTACCTTTTTAAATAAATAAATAAAAAGCAGCGGGAGATTTAAAACTGCCACTTGGATGGCTCACTCCAGCCAGCTGGGCAAGGGGGGGGTCATACGGAGTTTAGGGAGGGTTAAAAAATCGTGTAGGCGGATCGTATGCATACGAACGGCTGCCTTTTCGGATTTTTTACCCCCCAAACGGATTTTTTTTAATCGTGTAAACATGCCCTGAATTAGCACTATCTAGAATTCAAAGATTGCCTCTTTGGCACATCTCTTGTTGATACAACATACGATGCTCTGGTCATGGGTTTATTTAGTTCAGCTCATAGTCTTTGTAATCTCGTAGTGATAAAACGCAGTGCATGCATATGCATTTTGGATCCCACAGAGCAAAGCCTAGGAAGGTTATTTTTTTAATAGAATGAATAGAATGAAGCTATCCATAACTGAGAACTGGAACAATGATGCTCTAAGCCTCAGAACATCATCTTGCCCTTTGTGTTATGAATGCTTTCAACACTTTGTTATATCCATTCTCATTAAATGTAATTTTCCAAGTTCTGCCACTTAGTGGCACTTATCATATAAGAGATACTTAGTTCAAAAACTGGTTTGAACTGGTTTGGAACCACTGGTTTAAAAACTAGTGCCTTCATCTGGTAAAGGTCAAACTTTACATGCTCTGCTCGAACAATTAAAAATTGTGCAAATTCCTTGGTCCTCATCTAGACAGGGACATTTATAAAGTAGGGAGGATGCTTCATCTCTGCTTCCTCTTTCTGCTCACTCATGATATCAATCCAGATCTGGGCCCACCCCTGCTATTTACATTGGAAGGAAAGCTCTCATTTTTTCCCCCAACAGGAGCCCTCCCTTCAGTGGAAACACCAAAGCCTGGAAAAGTTATTTTTGGACCATCCCAGAATGTGGGAATTTGTAGTTCAACAAAATAACATTTCTAAGCTCTGCTGATAAGCAGGCATGGAGTTCATGTAATCCAAATGGGGAATCCTGGGTGGGTCAAATGGTAAAATTTCTTTGCACTTTCTGACCAAGATCCCAATACAGATTGCATATCTTTCACCTGCTAGTTAACTTTTGGGGGGAGGGGGGATTCATGCAATGAATTATGTCACGTTTAATTTGGCCTTAAATTTCCTGCCCAAACATCAGCTTTTCCAAATCACTTGAGAGCAGAGAGATCATATATAAATCAAACAAGTCAAGTTAATAAGATAAATGCAATCAAGTTTCAAGGCTAGTCTTGTCACTATCTGTCAACATCTATGGGCCTGAGGATGCCTTAAGTGACTAAATCTTGTTAACTTCTAGTTGACTGATTCATGCATGGCCACTTTATCCTCCATGTCTAACATAAATGGAAGTTCTTGCAATTTTCCCTGACCTGTGTGTTCATGTCATAACTGTCCTCTTCACTGCCTACTTCTTGCCACCATAAATTTGCTAAAATGCCAGCTGAGTTGCTATTGCTTTTTCTAGTATAGGTGAAGAAAACTATTCAGTTCAGAATCCCTAAGATGGTTCTGTTGATATGACCACTGCTGATCTAAAACACACTAAGCATCAGGCATCAAACAGCTTGAGGTCAAGTACCTAACATGCAACGTCATTCTCTGCCCCTCTGGCTTACCCCTCATCTGTAAATTCTCCCATTTCTACTAATTTGATTACAAGGTCATCAACAGCCAATGCCAGTTTTTCCCATTGCCTTCTTTCTTCCTACAGTTTGTAAATCACACAAGGTTTTTTTCCCCTCCACTCATCTTGTGAAGGTTATTCCTAACAGGTTGAACAAATCAACTGTGGAGCTGAGAGAAAATTGTCTCCTTCAAACCTTTGCATTTTATATCAGGAAGAAAATGGCTAATGTGGCATTGCAGCTAAAATGTGAGATTAGGCCTGGGAAATGAAACTCACAGGATGACCTTCGGCCAGTCACTCTCTCTCAGATTAACCTACCTCGCTGAACTGAGTGGGGGAGCTCCTTGAAAGAAAGGCAGTTGCTTTCCTTCAAACTGATGGTGCATACAGTTTATACTGTAGAAATAATGCAGTTTGACACTACTTTAACTACCATGGCTCCATCCTACAGAATCCTGGGATTTGTAGTTTCATGAGGCACCAGCACTCTGGTAGAGAAGGCTAAAGACCTATTAAAACTATAAATCCCAGGATTCGATAGATAGAGCTACAGCACTTAAAGTGATGTCAAACCGCATTATTTCTACAGTGTAGATGCACCCATAGCAAGCAGGTAAAATGATCTCTGATTCCAATGCCCTTGGTTAGGCTAGGGATCTCAGATGTCTCATTAAATAAAATAAAGCATGATGTGGCATCAAAAGTATAGAGGGTGGGTGAGAAAAATCCATTCAAACCGATCTCTAATTTTCTCTCAAAGAAGCTGTCAGGGTGCTGGGATAGACAACCCATAAATTTATACTGTAAAGATCACGTATGATATGTTACAGCCTGCAGGGGCCAGTAATGAGAAGGCTAAACACAGCTGGCTAGCATATCTTGATTAGGCCTGGGAAGCTAGCATGGGAAGTGAGAAGGCCAAATACTCATCTCTGTGAGAGAATGTGAGAATCACTGTCTCTGTATTATTGAGTTGGATTATGCTCTGAGACTCTATAGTTCTGTCTGAGCTGTATAGTGACAGGACTGCATGGTACATTGTGCTGTGATATGTAGTCTGTATGGTAGGAGTCTCAGATTCATTATAAATATCACTATATTATGCTCTAGTGAAAGAAAAGTAGTTTAGACACAAGTCTGTGTCTGTGTGCTCATTTCTTCTCCTGATGAATGCAACTCTGCTACAACAACTTTTGCTGCCTGGTCCTCTTGATATGCTCAGAGGTACCAGTGTGCTACCATGTCAGAAGCTTCCCTTTGAAACACACAAATCCCTCTAGCAGTAAGAGATATTTGAAAATGCTCTAGAAAGCTGATTTGTGCTATTTTACACTGATCCATATTCAGTTTTAACATGAAAAATATCTACAGTGATACTTGGCCAACAGCACTGCAATATGTGTCATGTCTTCTTTTTCTGCTGAAGGAGTAATTCATGAGTAATATATTGAATGGTGAACTCTCCACGGGTCAGCGTAAGAGGGGCGCTCCAAAAAAGTGATACAAAGACTCCCTGAAACAACATCTCAGTCTCGGTCAAATTGATCACCAACAGTGGTCCACCCTGGCCTCACATCGGGAGGCATGGAGACGCACTATCCACAATGCTGCAGCCTTATTTGAGAACTCACGCTGAACAAGTCTTGAAGAGAAACGACAACGCAGAAAGAATCACAACCCAAAAACATCACCCTTCTGCTGTGCTTTCTGCAACCGGACTTGTTTATCTCGGATTGGTCTTTTTAGTCATCAGCGCGCTTGCAGAAAGCACGGGATGAGTCCTTCCTGAATCTTCATTTGCGAAGAAAAGCCAGAGAGATATAACTAGAAGTCTGCTGTCAATAGTTTGCCAATTGTTTCATACATGTTATGAGAGAAATTGAGATTTCCTCACCCATTCAGCTCCATGCATTCCCCACAACCATCCCTCTTCCTTCCGTTGCTGTTATTGCTTCTTTTGTCCATCCTTCCTATAGCTTGTCCCAGCTAGAACAGAGTCAGTGAATCACTCACATTTACCGAAGTGCTGGTTTACTATTCAGCAATTCAGCCAATGGGTCTACTCTAGTTGGCACCAGCGATTGGATTCAGGTCAAAGCCACTCTCTCTGCCATGCTTCTCTGTCCAATCAGATGAGAATACTCATTGGTAGTGAAACAAGGGCAGCTGGCACCCCCTAGAAGCTCATCTGTCATTGTTCAAGACGTTTTATTGCCTGAGATGGAGCAGCAAAGTGTTGCAACATTGCTTCCTGTCATGTTGTGCATGCCAATGTGACCCACTGAGGGGGCATGGCACAGAAATTGGCCCTCAACCCCTCCGCAGTTGTCAGCTCCTGTAATAAAGGGATGGAGTGGCCAGTTTCTCCCAAGGACTTGTCTGTGAGTGGTTACTGCAACTCCCCACCCCCACCCCCGTTCACCCCATTAAGCTGCAACTTCCTGTCTGTCAGAAGTGTTAGAAAGCAGGAAATAAAGCAAATAAAGCAGGAAAATGGTTGTCATTTAAATTGAAAAAAGAGTTGGAAAAGAAACTTATTGTACAAATTAACAAGAAAGATAGGATAATAACTGAACAAAAAGAAATAATAAAAGCCTTCCAAGAATATTACACACAACTATTTGAGGAAAAGAAGTTTAGTAAGGAAGAAGAAGAACAGATGGGAAAATATTTGGAACAACAAAACATACCTAAGATATCTGCTGAGCAAAAGAAGAAATTAAATGAACCTATCTCAATTGCAGAGATTGCCACAGCAATAAGCCAACTAAAACTAAATAAAGCACCAGGTCCTGATGGATTTTCGGCCCGTTTTTACAAACTGATGGAAGATGAAATAATTATACCATTACATCAAACTTTCAAAGAGGTGGAAGAAAAAGGTATCCCAGACTCATGGACTTTGGCAAACGTAGCTTTAATACCAAAAGAAGGTAAAGATAAAAAAGAGGTAGCAAATTACAGACCCATTTCCCTGTTAAATACAGACTACAAAATATTCACTACAATACTTGCAGGAAGACTGAAAAAAGTTCTAGTAGAAACAATACACGAGGATCAGAATGGCTTCCTCCCAGGTAGGCAGATAAATAACAATACAAGAATAATATTGGATATGATAGAGTATTTTGAGACAAACAACGACAGAAAATTAGCAATGTTATTCATAGACGCGGAGAAAGCCTTCGATAATGTGAGATGGAACTTCCTATTGGAGGTAATGAAGAAGATGGATCTGGGCAACACATTTATAAAGGAAGTGGGAAGAATATACTATAAACAAAATGCCCAGTTAATTATCAATGGGGAAAGATCGGAAGCATTTAGTGTGAATAAGGGTACTAGACAGGGGTGCCTGCTTTTACCTTTACTATTCATCTTAGGGTTAGAAGTTCTGAATAGAAGCATAAGAAACAATGCAAACTTCCCAGGAGTTAAAATAAGAGGTAAACATTTGAAATTACGTGCGTTTGCCGACGATTTAGTGATTTTTTCAGAAAATCCGACAGAAGATATAGAACATTTACTAAATAACATAACCACATTTGGACAGCAGGCAGGATTTAAGATCAATAAAGAAAAATCAATCCTGATAACCAAAAATATGAACAAACAAGAGGATAAAGTATTAATGGAAAAATTTGGTTGTAAGGTTGAAAACAAAGTGAGATACCTAGGGTTATGGATAACCAAGAGGAACTCGGATTTATATGAAAACAACTATAAGAAAACATGGAAAGAAATCAAAATGGAAATGGATAGATGGAAAAAACTAAATTTATCAATGCTGGGGAAAATAGCAGCCTGTAAAATGATAATATTGCCAAAAATGTTATTTCTATTTCAAAACGCACCGATTATAATAAATCAAAAATGCTGGAACGAATGGGAAAGAGATTTAAGGGGCTTCATTTGGAACGATAAGAAGTCCAGAATAAAATGGAAATATATCATTGATGATAAAATGCGAGGGGGATGGGACATGCCTGACCTAAAAACATATTACTACTCAGCTGCCCTCACATGGATACAAGATTGGGTGGGATTGAACAATGAAAATATACTAAATTTGGAGGGCCATAACAACAGATTTGGGTGGCATGCCTATCTCTGTTACGGTAGAGACAAAATTAATAAAGAATTTAATAATCATTACGTTAGAAGGGCTCTTTTACTTGTATGGAAGGAAATCAAAAAGCTGTTTTACAATAAGCTGTCATATTGGACCTCACCACAGGAGGCTTTTCAAAATAGATGGAAAACATCCACAAATTGGTTAAGATATAAAGAGATAACAACTGTAAATGAGCAAGGGAAAATAATGTTGAAATCTAAAGAACAAATTGAAAAAATAGGTAAAACTAATTGGTTTACCTATTATCAACTAAAAACCAGATTTATAGAGGATGTTAAAACAGAGGGTATAGAATGGGAGGAGAATGAGCTAGATAAAATTCTATGTTGTGGACAAAAGAAGAAAATGATCACTAAGCTATATAAATTATTGTTGGAAAGGAAACTAGAGATGGACAATATCAAAGACTATATGGTTAGATGGGCAGTAGATTTGGGCCATTCCATAGATTTAGAAGCGTGGGAAAGGGCAAGGAGAAAAACTAATAAGTTTACCATCTGCCAAAACTTGAAAGAAAACTACATAGTTACTCATAGGTGGTATTTCACACCGGTTAGACTGAACAAAATGAATAAATCTTTCAATATTAAGTGTTGGAGATGCCAGAGTAATAGGGGTACTTTACTCCACATGTGGTGGAGTTGTAAGGTAATTAAGAAGTTCTGGTGTAAAGTACATAAATTTCTGGAAGATATGTTGCAAATTCACTTTGAGGCAAAACCCGAAATGTATCTGTTGAATATAACCGATATAATAAAAAAAGAAGAGGAAGGTAAAAACTGGAGAGTTATATTTTATATAATTACTGCTGCAAGATTGGTAATAGCGCAGAGATGGAAATCTGTAAATGCACCAACTACTGAGGAATGGATGGAAAAATTGCATGAAATGATAGAACTAGATATCTTAACCGCAAAAATACATAATATACCCAAAGGGAAATCATTAAAAAAATGGTCTCCAGTATTGCAACAATGGGAAAGAAGGGGACTGATGTATGATACTGAATATTTGAAACTGATGGGATAGAAAATGAGATACAAAGAATTAAAAGGATCAGAATGAATTGGCAGACAAGTAGAGATTTATTTTTGACAGAACAGATGTAACAACAGAGTACGGGGGGAAAAAAGATAATGAATAGGAGGTCATATACTGGTACTTAAGGAAAAGAGAGGTTGTCATTCCAATAATTCCAAACATATAGGAAGTCTGATGGAAATTTATGTTTATTGTAATACGAAGGAATGCATGTTATGCGATTATATGTATGTATGTATGTATCTATGTATGTTGTTGTATGGTGGATGTTATAAATAAAAATTAAAAAAAAAGAAGTGTTAGAAAGCAGGAGGGACACTGGAGAAGACAGGAACTTCACATGACGATCTAACGATAGGAGGAATGCTGTATGCTCTGAATTACTAGCCACCAAATAAACAAAATTCATTACTTTAAGAGTCACACTAGTAGCCTGTCTGAGTTCAGTACAAAACCACTGCATTACAAAATCATGAATAACAATAAAACCATTAAGTTGGTTTTGGTCTGTCATATTCATGTGTTTGAAAATATTAAAGTCTTTATAGAAGCTTACAGGTTTGTGAAAGCTTGGGAGTTGTCTAAACGGTGAAAAAAATCCTCATGGAATGCGAGGAGAATCCTACTTGTCCAAATGGCATTCCATGTGATTTTGCCATATTGTGAAGGAGGGGGGGCAAAAAAGGCCAAAAACCTTGCCAGAAAAGCCTTCACAGCTTTTCTCGTTTCTTTTCAAAAACAACGAGGGGGTGCACATTTCTGCTTGTTAGAACAAGAGGCCTGTACAAAATGGAGTTTTACAGCCATTTCCTGTAAGCGAGATGGCCACATCGACAGAAAGACAACTCACTGAAAAGCCCCTCCCATCCTCAATTAAAAGTGTATTAAAAGAATTAAAATTAAAATTAATTAAAAGAATACATCATCTAGAGAAGCAAATGATATTCCAAAAGGTATAAAGCCTGTTTGAAGACTTAGCTCACTGTCCCTTCTTAGAAGGCACTCATATGCGTACGCTATTATTATTGTTGTTGTTGTTTGAAGCTTATTCTTATTATTTGTTGAGGTCTTGCCTCTCTGATTCTTTAATATTTCCTGTTTGTAATAAACTTTCCTGATCCAAGAAATGCTGCTGTCTGTTACTGTGTCTGTGAGTCCAAGGCTCTCCTCTGTTTGGAGAGTGCCGGTGACAAAACTAAAGATCATAAAAACTTTAGTTCATAAAGTTTAATTCATAAAGTTTATGAACTGGGTCAGTTCATAAAAAGAGTGTCCTGTGCTTCGTTTTCACATTCTCACCCAGATGTTTTATCACTGAGGACCACCCAATCACACTGTAATCTCGCTATTACGATGGGACATGTTTTTGCACACCCTCAATACCATGAAAAAAAGGGATATTAGCAATCTATTGATGGCTTGTCCCATCAATTAGAAGCAATGCCTTATTGGTGGCTGGGGCACAGAGTAACCATGCAAAGATGACAATGTCATGAGATAGCCGGACCCATTCATGCTACCATGATATCATAACCCCACAATTTTTGTCACGTCTGATAAAGTCCTTAGCTAACAAGCCTGTTTTCCAGATCAAGAAGTTAACTAAACACATAGCCTCCCCTGCAGAGTCTTTGTAAATTGCAGCAACAAATCAATGAAGACTAGCAAATTGTGACAAGCTGCTGCTCTCCTGACTGAGCTGGAGTTTTGCACACAACTCTTTCCTCTTGCTTGAAGCTGAGCCCCCAAGCCTGGAGAATTTGCACTCTCAGTCTGGAGGTGATCCACAAATGGGAAACTCAGGGCCACACCACGCCCTGAGATCAGCAACCCTACGCTCCATCCAAAAAGAAACATATGTGCACATAAGCACACTTGTGAGTGTATTATATCACTGAAAGAATGGTGCCCATTTTCTCCTCCAGTTTTGTTACATCACCTTAACCAATGGTGGCTAGTGTGCCAATCTAACAAGGGAAAGCAACTTTGCTTACCATTCCAAAGGCAAATGCCCCAAATTCTTTTTAATATTGACAAGCTCACCAAATTCCATAGCTTCAGGCTGGGGTGGAAATCAGGCAGCCATCTGGAAGTTGTAGAACTACAACGTCCCTAGCCAGCATATCCAGTGGGGAGGTGTACTGGGAGATGCAATTCTATGGCATTTGGATGGTCACACAATTTCCACCCTTCCAATTGCTAGTTCAAACCAGAGTAGACCCAATGAATGAAATGCTGAATGGTACATCAAAGTTTATACAAATCCCAATGATTCAATGGCCTGCTCTAGTTGGGAATAGCAACTGCATTTAGGCCCAAGATTTCTGGTTCTGATCTGGATGAGGCCTTAAAACAGCAATAGGAAGCCTGCGCCCTTCCAGGTGTTGTCAGGCTGTACCGTTCAGCATTCCATACCATTGGCAGCTGGCACGGGGGGAGTGGGAGTTGTCCTTCAATATTATCTGGAGGTACATGATTCCCAGGGGAGGGGGAGGGGAAAGAGGAAAAAGAATTAAGCAATGGAATCCAATTTAATAACTGTTTTGAAATAGATTTTACTAATACCAAGCAGCAATGAAGCAAAACACAATCAAAGTAGCATTCAGAAATTAGCTTGTCAGGCTATTCTTCATGGTATGTACAAAACCCTATTATCACTACTTAAAGTGAAAGCAGATGAACTAATGTAAAACTTGAAAGACCAAGGACATTTTCAGATAATCCTTACCGCGCAAGGATCACCCGGGAGAAGTTCGTTGCAGCAGCGCGGCAGAGGGTCGATTTCGGATGACGCCGTGCCTGCTGTGAGATTGTCCGTCCCTCTTGCGCTTAGGCTTGGAGCCTCGCAGCAAGCACAGCGGCATCCGAAATCGACCCTCTGCCGCGCTGCTGCAATGAACCTCTCCCGAGCGATCCTTGCATGGCAAGGATCGTCTGAAAATGTCCCAACTGGCAAGAACCAGGCATCCTTTTGCAAATAAGTAAGGGAGTAAGTAAGTAAATACATTTCTGTAAGCTTAATGAGGAAAGATAGTTGTCACAGCCTCAATATATATTCTCTGCTGTATCTGATGACACTCCCTATTAATATTTCTTGTTGTTATCTGCCATCAAGTCGACTTTGTGTTTTAGCAACCCCGTACCAGAGACCTCCAAGAGCCCAGAGCACAGAAGTAAAGTGAGCTTTTAAAATCACTGGGTAGACCCTCATGCAAGATTAGTCCTGCTGAGGATGTTTGAAGATGACTTGGAGAGCGTTCTATACAAAAATGTATATATTAGTGAAAGAAATGCACAGAAAGCATTATATTTGGGGGACGTTCTTGCAAACAATGTGTATGTTAGACAAAAGTGCACATATTAAGTGAACATGAACACAAAAATGAATATATTGGAGAAATACATAAAGATTTGTATGACTTTCCATGTTGGCTATTTTTTTTTTTAAAGGCAAAGTCATGTGGTATGGGAAATGAATGAGTCTGGAAAAATCAGAACCAGAAAAACCAAAATTGTAAGATTCACCCATCCCCAATACAGACATGGAATTTAAATTGTTCAATGGGAACTATGATTGCAGTTTTCTGAATATGTAGAGTCTCTTAACTTATAACCAGGGAAAAAAAAAGCCCTGTGCTTGCAGGAAAAATGTAGCTGTGGAAATAAAGCCTCACCATGCCTCTCCATGTTGGTCTAATTTATCAGGCCACAATTACTTGTAGACTTTCACTACAAATCAGGAACAAGCTCAAGAATTATAGGTCCCTTCAAAGTGGTATTGTTGATTTGATATATGTGAATTTCATGAGAGGAAAATCATTCTTTAAGAGAGTATTCAGACATTTCTGTCTGGCCTAAAGAATCCAGATTTGTTTCACCGAATACTGAAAACCCCAGATTAGAGACAGATGGGATATATTCATTTCAGGAGCTTTTAAGCTACCTACAGGGACATTTAAGAGGTATGACAACTACACCCTGAGTTTGTTACAGACCTGGTATTAGCAAATTGTTTGTAAAACTTTTAAAACACACATTTTATCTAAATTAAAACTGGAATCTTATTTAGACTCATAGGATTCTATAGAGCACCTTGCAGAAGTACTTAACTCCCTCCCCTTGATTTTTCCATATTTTGTTGTGTTCCAACCTGGGATTGAAATGGATCCAACTGGACTCGTTACCACTTCAGGGACACAGGATACTTAATGCTGTGAAGATACAAAATATTTTTACTGTGGTACAAACATTAAGTAACCAAAAATGAACTGGTGAGCTAATGTTTTAACCTACTTGAGGTGAGGATGTTCAGGAGTGGCTCACATTTCCCACCAAGACTACTCAGTTTATGGTCCATTTGTGGGTTTGACAGGCCGTACAATCCTAATTCACGTGCCAGATGTAGGGGTTAAGATTAGGCACAAGCTTCTTGTGCCTGCTGAAATGCTATTCTGCTAAAAGAACACTCTTCTGCCAACTGATCTCAGAGATCTGTTGACAGAGCCATCTGCTGACAAAACAGCTCTGCTGGCAAAAGAGAGGAAGAAAGGGAAGAAATTAGGTGCAGTGAGGGAGGAGCCAAGTCACACCATATCTAAATTTCCTCCAGCCCATGTACACAGTCACTATACTGCCACAAAATTAGGCAGGGTGAGGATAATCCTAAATAAGCTTAGTGGCAGCTGACCAGGCCTTTGACTTGACTTGACCAGTTAGAAATGTGCCGTAAGGTGATGAGAGCTGGAAGACATTTGTATTTGTCTGGATTTCCTTACTTACACAACAAGCACTCTCAATAATTGGATTAGGGTAGGCAACACTAACCAGGTGCTTTTAGCTTGAACCAAATGTAAAATTATCTTGCTCCTGGCTCTCCCACATAGCCTTTTAGACAAGATGCTCAGACAGGGGTAGGCAACTGTGGAAGGTTAGGGGCCAATATTAGCCCCTGCCCAAGACAACTTGGAGGACAGTACTCCCCACCTTATCCACTCCTGCAAAAATAAATTTTCCACAGAATGTTCTTTTGGGGGACATAGGGACATTCATGCCATGTTTCTGGGTCTTCCAGGGCCCTAGGGGGCATTTGGGGGCATTTGGGGGGGGGTTAAAAATCTTTTTGACCCCTGGGAAATCCAGGGGGCTCCAGACATGGTAGGAATGCCCTCTATACCTCTTGGAGGGCATTTTGGAGGCATATTGATTTTATTTTTATTCTTTAATTCTTAATCCTCTGTGGCCCCTAAGGGCCACAAAAACAGCCTCAGGGGCCACATGCAGCCCACAGGCCACACTTTGCTCACCCCTATGCTAGATTGATGCTAAAAAATACAGACTTCCTAGTGACAACACACATCATTTGCAATGTGGGGATACGAATACATCTATCGTATGAGATTTTTGTAAGAGTGATTGAGATCACACTATAAGACCCTATTGGCTTGGCCAAAACAGCGCTGGACTTGTTGACCCAGCTTTAGACCACCACATAGACACATAGGGCCCATCTACATGAGGGGGGAAATGGAGTACCTCGTAGTAATGGCATTTTGTTGTGCAGCGACATATCTTAACAGTGTTTTTGGCCCAAGAGGCCCCCATAACCTTCTCATGCCAGGTGGCGGCTGCAAGTTGGTATTTCACCACCACTGAACTTTTTTAAAAAATTGTTTAAGGTGCGCTGGAGTGATAGAGTGATTTTTTGATTTAAAAAGATAGCAAAAAAACCAACAACCCCACAACCCCACCCCATTTATCACCCTAGCAATTGCTCTCTAAGGCGAAAATCCAACATGGTGGCAGTGAGCAAGCCCTACCTCCCATGCTTGCCTAGCTAATCAGCTTTGCACATCCTCTTGTATGGGAAAGTGATTCAAAGCAAATCATTTGTCCTAACAATCAGGAATGCACACACCCCTCGCTGTTTTTTAAAAATTATGGGGAAAGCCATGAAGGCTTTTCCTGTGTTGTTTTTGCCATTTTGCCCCCCCTCTTTCGGAATAGTGTGGATTTATGTGGGGTCACATTTAGACAGGTAGAATTCCCGGCAAATTCCATGGGGTTTATTTTGACTGTTTAGACAACCCCCTAGGTTCACTAGACCATATTGGGCCACAGGAGTGTTGAAGTCAATAGTGAAATACACCATATGCATTCCCTGACCTTGAAAAGGATGCAAACATAAGAGAGGGAAAGAGAGCGGGGAAGGGGGAGAGGTGCTATTACATTTTTTTTAAAAAAAAAAAAGATAGGCTAGAATGGCAATAAGCAGAGGCAATAGATACATGTCCCTGCCCTCTCTTGTCTGTGTGCTAGAACAACACAGAGGACTGTAATTTACTGAGATGTGCAATACTGTGAGATCAACCTCTTTAAAAAGGACTTTCTGTCTTTAGGAATGAAGGCTGTAAAATAAGGTGAGCAGATGTTCATCCAGCTTGGCTCATAGGAGCTGGATTATCACACCGGTTGGCATTCTTTAAGCCATGGGAGAGTTTACTGCGGGGGCTTGCTTTTCTTGCCGTCATAGTATTTCTGATGCTGATGCTTTCAAATCTCAGGTGCTCACTGGGTAGAGAGTTCTACCATACCCCTGGGAAATAAATTTTGACTCAGAGAGGACACCACTGCAGTAAAGGAGCCAGAACAAATGTTTGCTACTTTTCTGCAGAATTAGCTAAATTTGATATGTACATGAAAGTAATTTAATTTAAAAAAGGACAGATCTCATCCCTCCCTGCATCATCAACTTTCCATTCCATAACATTTTCAATAGCAGTCATCCATCAAAAGCATGATCCTTCAGATCCTCCCTCTCAGCATTTTGAGCATTCATCAGAAGGCAAGAAGAAAAGTTTCAATCCCTCAGCCACTGCAGATGAACAGCAGAATTGTAGGGGAAATTTTACAGCCCATGTTGAACAGAGATGGCAATCTCCCTCTCCCCACTTTCATGTAAAGAGGAATAGTTTCCATAGTTTTCTTCTTGGTATGTGAGGATTTCTGTTCAGTTTTTTAATCACTGTTCACTCTACAGGAAGTGTTTGGGGAAAATCACCCCCCCCAAAAAAACCACACACTTACAGACTGATTCCTGCAGAGAAAACACATTCTGCACAAAATGCCATTTTCTGCACAGAAAGGACAAGTATATTTCTGTTACAAACAAATTGCCCTGAAAGACCTTCTGAATTGCAAAAAGAATCTTGTAGCTGCCCTGCTTTTCTTGATGGGATTTCTTTAGTATCAAGAAACTCTTTTAAAAAAAAAAATAGTAATAATCTCAAAAACAAAAACTAACAATTATGCCTTCTATCCCTAAATGCTAAACAGGCTCTTGCAGAGAAAATCATTACAACCAGTTAGGGTCCCATGTAGTTTAATGGGACGTCACCTCACAACTAGCTCCCACCCTGTCACATGAGAAAACTTCTGCAGGAACATGTAGGCCTGAAACGTGCACAAATTGAGTGTCATCAGAGTTTGCACATTACACAAATGTGCATTATCATCATCAGTGGATATCTGTGAATTTAAATTCATGGATATCTGGGAAGAAAGATCCATGACATCAATACTGGAAGCCAGGTGGAGAGCATCTGGATAAAAAATTAAAGGGGAGGGAAACAACAGGGATATTATTGTGGGACTCTACTACAGACCCCCAAGTCAGATGGAGGAATTGGATGATGCCTTTCTAGAACAGATGACCACACACGCAGAAAGGAGAGATGTATTAGTGATGGGTAACTTCAACTATCAACTATTTGCTGGAAATCTAACTCAACCAAAACTTCAAGGTCTAGCAAATTCCATGCTTGCCTGGAAGACAATTTCATGGTCCAAAAGGTGGAAGAGGCAACAAGGGGGTCAGCTATTTTAGATCTGATCCTAACCAACAGGTATGACCTGGTTAATGGGGTGCAAGTGATGGGATCCTTAGGTGAGAGTGATCATGTTCTCTTGGAGTTTGTTATACAATGGAAAGGAGAAGCCAGGCATAGTCAGACATGCATTCTTGACTTTAGGGACTTTTTCGGATGAGCTTTTAGAGCGCTAGCAGCCTCGTCCCCATTGCGAGGCTGCTGCGCTGCAGGGAGTACCTTTTGGATGACACTCTCCCCTGCCAGTACTGTTGCATTACCGCGGGGACACTGCAGCATTATATTTGGCAGTTTTCTAATCAAGTTCAACTTTCATGATTAGAAAACCGTCGAATATAATGCTGCAGTGTCCCCGCGGTAACGCAACAGTACCGGCAGGGGAGAGCGTCATCCAAAAGGGACACCCTACAGCACAGCTGCCTCGCAACGGGGACGAGGCTGCTAGCACTCTAAAAGCTCATCCAAAAAAGTCCTAGGAGAGCTGATTTCAATCTCATATCTCTCTCTCTCTCTGGCTTTTCTTCGCAAACGAAGATTCAGGAAGGACTCATCCCGCGCCTTCTGCAAGCGCGCTGATGACTAAAAAGGCCAATCCGAGATAAACAAGTCCGGTTGCAAAGAGTGCAGCAGAAGGTCTCCTTGGGTGGTGTTTTTGGGTTGTGATTCTTTCTGCGTTGTCGTTTCTCTTCAAGACTTGTTCGTCGTGAGTTCTCAAATAAGGCTGCAGCATTGTGGATAGTGCATCTCCATGCCTCCCGATGTGAGGCCAGGGCGGACCACCGTTGGTGATCAATCTGGCCAAGCCTGAGATGTTGTTTCAGGGAGTCCTTGTATCGCTTTTTTGGAGCGCCCCTCCCACGCTGACCCGTGGCGAGTTCACCGTAGAGTAGTATTTTTGGGAGGCGATGGTCCTCCATCCTAGAAACATGCCCTGCCCAGCGCAGCTGTGTTCTCAATATCATGGCCTCAATGCTGGTGATCCCTGCTTGTTCAAGGACAGCAACATTCGTCACATAGTCAGTCCAGTGTATATTTAGGATTGTGCGTAGACAGCGCTGATGAAAGCGCTCGAGGAGTCGTAGGTGGTGGCGATAGGTAACCCATGTTTCAGATCCATAAAGGAGGATAGACAGTACGATGGCTCTATACACACTGATTTTTGTATTCAAACTCGAAATACAGGGGGTGATCCCATGGTCAGGAATACTAAAAGAGAAGAGACTTCAAGACAGATGGGACTTTCTCAAACGGGAGATACTGAAGGCACAATTTCAAACAGTACCATTGAGGAAGAAAAATGGGAAACTAGGATGGATGACTAAAGAACTTTGAAAGGAGCTAAGTTTTAAATGCAACATGTATAGGAAATGGAAAAAGGGGGAAATCACCAAAGAAGAATTCAAACAGATAGCAAACACATGTAGGAGTAAAGTCAGAATAGCTAAAGTGCAGAATGAGCTCAGGCTTGCTAGAGAGGTTAAGAACAATAAAAAGGGGTTTTTTGGGTATGTCCGCAGCAAAAGAGGAAGAAGAAGGAAATGGTAGGGCCACTACACGGAAAAGATTGCAAAATGCTAACAGGGGACAGAGAAAAGGCAGAATTACTTAACACCTTCTTTGCCTCAGTGTTTTCAGAAAAGGAAAAGGGGGACCAACCTGAGGATAATGGAACAGAGGACACAATAGGGGAAATCCAGCACAGATTAAGCAAAAAGATAGTACAGGAATATCTTCTTAATCTAAATTAATTTAAATCTCCAGGACCAGATGAACTACATCCAAGAGTATTAAAAGAGCTGGCAAATGTAATCTCAGAGGCATTCACAATAATCTTTGAGAACTCCTGGAGAACAGGAGAAGTACCAGCAGACTGGAGGAAGGGAAACGTTGTCTCCATCTTCAAAAAGGGTGGGGGGAGGATCCCAACAATTATTGTCCAGTTAGTCTGACATCAATACCAGGGAAGGTTCTAGAGCAGATCATTAAACAGAGAGTCTGTGAACATTTAGAAGTCAATGCCATAATCACAAAAAAGTCAACATGGGTTTCAGAGTAACAAGTCATGCCAGACTAATCTGATCTCTCTCTCTCTCTCTCTTTTTTTTTTTTTTGATAAAATTGCCAACTTGGTAGATGAAGGGAACGCTGTGGATATCACATACCTTGATTTCAGTAAGGCCTTTGACAAGGTTCCCCATGACATTCTTGCAAACAAGCTTGTAAAATGTGGGCTAGACAAGTTAACTGTTAAATGGATTCATGATTGGTTGACCGACCAAACCCAAAGGGTGCTCAGCAGTGGCTCCTCTTTGTCTTGGAAAGATGTGACCAGTGGGGTGCCACAGGGTTCTGTCCTGGGCCCAGTGCTATTCAACCTCTTTATCAATGACTTGGATGAGGGAATTAGGGGCATACTTATCAAATTTGCAGATGGCACCAAATTAGGAGGAATAGCTAATAACCTAGAGGACAGGATCAAAATTCAAAATGACCTGGATAGACTGGAGAGCTGGGCCAAACCTAACAAAATGAAATTCAATACAGAGAAATGTAAGGTACTGCACTTAGGGTGGAAAAACGAAATGCATAGATACAGGATGGGGAGACCTAGCTGAACGAGACTGTGCGAAAGGGATCTAGGAGTCCTAGTGGACCACAAGTTGAACATGAGTCAACAGTGTGATGCAGCAGCTAAAAAGGCCAATGCACTTTTGGGCTGCATCAATAGAAGTATAGTGTCTAGATCAAGGGAAGTAATAGTGCCACTCTATTCTGCCTTGGTCAGGCCTCACCTGGAATACTGTGTCCAGTTCTGGGCACCACAATTCAAAAAGAATATTGACAAATTGGTGTCCAGAGAAGGGTGACTAAAATGGTGAAAGGTCTGGAAACCATGCCTTATGAGGAGAGACTTAGGGAGCTGGGTATGTTTAGCCTGGAAAAAAGATGGTTAAGGGGCGATATGATAGCCCTGTTTAAGTATTTGAAGGGGTGTCACGTTGAAGATGGAGCAGGTTTGTTTTCTGCTGCTCCAGAGACTGGAACAATGAAACGATGGATGCAAGCTCCAGGAACAGAGATTCAACATTAGGAGGAACTTTTTGACAGTAAGAACTGTTTGGTAGTGGAACACACTCCCTTGGAGGGTGGTGGGGTCTCCTTCCTTGGAGGTCTTTAAACAGAGACTGGATGGCCATCTATCAGGGTTGCTTTGATTTTTTTTTTCTGCGTGGCAGGGGTTGGACTGTATGGCCCTCGAGGTCTCTTCCAACTCTACAAATCTATGATTCTATGAAATTGCTCAGAGATGCTTCAGAGACATGCCCATTTAATATGCATAGCCCACTTAATATGTTCAATTAAAATGCACAGCATTAACACTGTACAATACCCAGGCTGCACACAAGCCACCAAACAAATACATGGATTGACTGGATAATGATGCTGCCCAGTCTGCCAGCTTATTTCATACTACTTGGGAATAAACTGGAAACTACATTAAATACCGTATATTCCGGCGTATAAGATGACTTTTGAGCACTCAAAAATGCCCTCCAAAATTGAGAGTTGTCTTATACGCCGGATATACTTTGCTTCACCCACCTACCGATCTCCTGCCTCTCCGCAACCTTCGCAAACGGAGCAAAGAGGCAGGAGATGGGGGGAGTGAGGCAAAGTGTTTAGCAGATCATTCTCCCCCCCTCCTCTGCCTTCTCCCCCTTTGCGGAGCAACCGAAGACAGAGGAGGGGGGCGAATGTTGCGGTTTGCCGCGGCTGCCACTCAGTCGCCTGTGTGTTCAGCGGCCAAGGCAAACTGGGCATTTCCGCCCCTTTCCCCCACCTTCAAGGAAAGGGGTGAAAATTCCCAGTTTGCCTCGGCGGTCCCGTTCCCTCCATCCTGGCTCTCTTCCGAAGAGAGCCATGGCGGGGGAAGCGGGGCCGCCGATGCAAACCACTAGATTCGCCCGTTTCCCCCACCTTCAAGGAAGGTGGGGGAAAGGGGCAAAAATGGCCAGTTTGCCTTGGCGGCCCCGTTCCCTCCATCTTGGCTCCAAACTGGGCATTTTCGCCCCTTTCCCCCACCTTCAAGGAAGGTGGGGGAAATGGGCGAATCTAGTGGTTTGCCTCGGCGGCCCCGCTTCCCCCGCCATGGCTCTCTTCGGAAGAGAGCCAGAATGGAGGGAACAGGGCTGCCAAAGCAAACTGGGCATTTTCACCCCTTTCCTCCACGTTCGAGTCAAGTTTGACTGGAAGGTTGAAGAGAGGGGCTAATGCCATGGTTTGCCCTGGTGGATGCCCATTCCCTCCATCTTCCTTCCCTCCTCAAATGGAAAGAAGATGGAGGGAATTGGCAGCCGCTGAGGCAAACTGGGCATATTTGCCCCTTTCTTCCACCTTCAAGTCAAGGGTGACTGGAAGGTGGAAGAGAGGAGCGAATGCCGCGGTTTGCCACGGATGCCGCCCATCCCCTCCATCTTCATTCCCTTTGCAAAGGGAACAAAGACGGAGGGAATGGGCAGTGGCCGAGGCAAACTGGGTTCATTTGGCCCCCTCCTCTGCCTTCACCCCCTTTGGGGAGCAAACGAAGGTGGAAGAGAGGAGCGAGTGTTGCGGCTGGCTGGCTGGCTGGCTGGCTGGGAGAGCCCTGCCAGCTGATCCTGTTTGCTTTCCCAACTCACGAGGAGATCCTCGTGAGTTGGGAAACAAAGAGGATCAGCTGGCAAGGCTCCCCAGCCAGTCAGCCAGCCAGTCAAATTGGGGGGTGGTCTTATATGGGGAATATATGCCAAACCCTAGATTTTTAGTTGAAAATTGGGGGGTCGTCTTATATGCCCAGTCGTCTTATGCACCAGAATATACGGGTATTTAGCATGCAGGGAAAACTCCACTTTAGGAAAATTTGCAAGGAAGTATGCAGTGGTTGACTCTGTCTCAGACCCACTATGTGGTGGTAAGGAAGATTTAAAACCCATTGGCACCACGTGAAAGATTTTTTGTGCTTTAAGCCAGTCTGTAAGACTTTGCTGGCCATCTAGCTAGGGGATCCTGGGAAATATGGCCCAAAAATGTATGTGAAGGTACTGCCTTCTGTGAGATGCTGGCAAGCTATGCTGTACTGCAGCTTGTCCTAGGGAAGGTTTTGTGGTTGGTTGTGGTGTGCTTGTGCTGGCAGTTTCTAGGCTCCTGTGTGCCCCTCCTCCAAGTATCTTGTCAGAGGGTCTGAGAAGGCTTGGTTGCTGTGGAGGAAATCTGAAACTGAGGGATCAGTTACACGACAGTTTTTAATTCGAAAAATGCTAGCTTACTCCTCTTTTGAACCAATGCCTACTAGTTTACACGATTTTCTCCGGAAAATCATTTCTCTGATAACATCCGAAAGCTTTCCGAATTTGCAGTTCACATGGGGAGGCATGGGCTCTGTGACTGACAGTCACTGAGGCCTATCTCTTGCAAGGGCGGAAAGGACGACTGGGGTGTGGGGGGAGTGGCTGAAGGCCCAACAACAATCCTGGGCACGGCGCAGCAACATTGCTGTTATTAGGTCTTGGCTGTGCCCCTCCCCCGCTGCTGACATCGACCAGAGGCCCTGGTTCAAAGAGTCACACCGCTACAGAGTCCTCCAAGGCCAGTGCCTTCGGTGTGTGTGTGTGGGGGGGAATGGAGGTCCAGCAACAGCAATGGCACTGCACCATTGCTGTGGTTGGGTCTCGGCCGCACCCCCACCTTAAACTGCCCCAGAGGCCTCGGGAAGTGGTGCAGTGGTTTAAACTTCCACACAGCTCCGAGGCCTCCAAGGCCAGTGCCTTAGGTGGGGGGGGCACCAGAGGACCAATGACAGCAACGGTTCCATGCCATTGCTATTGTTGGGTCTTGTCCGAGCCCCAACCCACGCCACCCCAGAGGCCTCCAAGGCCATCACCTTCTGTGGGGGGGGGTGGCGGCTGGAGGTCCAAAGACAGCAACGGTGCTGTGCCGTTGCTATAGTTGGCTCTCGGCCGCACCCCCACTCCGCACCCCAGAGGCCCCGGGAAGACGCTGCAGGAGGAAAGGTGGGCAGGACTGTCAGTCCCTTCATCGCTCGCCCTTTCCCCCAACTGCTGCCCCTCCCTCCTTACTTGCCCTTCTCTTCCCATTTGCAAATAGTGAACGGGGAAGAGAATGGGTGGGGGGATGGAGGAAGAGGCTGCAGCAGAGGACAGGCGTCAATGGGACTCAGAGTCCCACTGCCCACCTTTTCCTAGCTTTTGCCTCTCCCTCCTGCCTCTCCCTTCTCTTCCTCATTCACAAGCAGCAAACGGGGAAGAGAGAGGGGGAGGGAAGGAGAGGAAGAGGCTGCAGCGGAGGAGAGGTGGTTCATGGGACTCATTTCCCCCTCCTCTCTTCCCCATTCGCTGCTTGCAAGTGAGGAAGAGAAGGGAGAACGAGGAGGGAGAGGCAACAGCTGGGGGAAGGCAGGTGATGGGACGCTGAGTCCCATCGACCCACTCTCCTCTGTGGCAGCCTCTTCCTCCATCCCCTCCCCTCTTCCCCATTCATTGCTTGCAAACCGGGAAGAAAAGGGCAAATCTGGAAGGAGAGGCAGCAGCAGGGGAAAGGTGAGCAATGGGACCCTGAGTCCTATCGGCCGCCTGTCCTCCACTGCAGTCTCTTCCTCCATTCCCCCCCCCCACCATTCTCTTCCCTGTTCGCTGTTTGCGAATGGGAAGAGAAGGGCAAGTAAGGGGCACCAGTGGGGGAAAGGGTGGGTGATGATGGGACTGACAGTCCCACTGACCACCTGTTCTCCTGCAGCATCCTCCCGGGGTCTCTGGGGCATGGGGTGGGGGCATAGCTGAGCACCAACGACAGCAACAGCAGAGTGCTGTTGCTGTCGTTGGGCCTCCAGCTGCCCCCCATTGAAGGCGCTGGCCTTGGAGGCCTCTGGGTCGATGTGGGGTGGGGGCTCAGACAAGACCCAAAGATAGCAAAGACATGGTGCCATTGCTGTCGTTGGGCTTCTAGTCACCCTTCCCCCCCCACATTGAAGGCACTGGCTTTAGGGAGGCCTCGGGAGCGGTATTGCATTTTAAACCGCTGCACCGGCTGAGACCCAATGACAGCAATGGTACAGTGTCATTGCTGTCATTGGGCCTCTGGCCATCCCCCTCCCACACCAAGGCTGAGACCCAACGACAGCATCAGAAGCAGAACAGGGAAGGGGAAAGCGCTGGAGTGAAAAAAATGGCGGTAAAGTTTTGCAAGCTATCCCTTTCAAGCCCGCCCCCTCTGACCAATGACCAATGGCATCTCAGCTCTGCTCTGAGCCCCTGCTTTGTAATTCTTGTTGATAATTCACACAGCCAATATTGCACAACCTTCCAAAACTTTTTTTAAAAGTCGGGGGAAACTGCGAAAGCTTTTACCGCGTGACTTGTGGGGGTTTTGGCCCCCCTCCTTTTGAATAAGGTGACTTTGAACCAAAACATGTGGGAACTATTAGGAGTCTTGGCAAATTCTTAGTGGATTTATTTTGCCATGTAAACAGCCCCTGAGTTTCTGAGACTGGTTCCTACCCACCCACCCCCCACGCAGGTATTGTTAAGGCAGGCATCTTGCTAGAGGTGCAAGCCTCTTGGCACAAGCACAAGGGCTCTTAGCCTGAGGCTGCAGCCTGGGATGCAACAGAGTCCTGCTTTGCCGCTTTTCCCAGAACAGCATGTCTGCTCTCTAAATAAGAAATGGAGCACCTATTGAATAGAATCCCATGAGGCCTGCTTTGGGAGTATTGGGAGTTCTTCAGGCTAAACTGTCCTGTGTGTTTGTTTATGATAGTTTGTTCTGTATTTCTGGTCAGTCAAATATGTGTTCAGAATATACAAGTTGTGCTGCACTTTCAGTCATAATGGGCAGGGGGAGGTATGGCAGTGGAGGCAGAACAAGACAATGGAGGAGAAGGCTAGAGAGCCATCTCATGGCTATTGCTCCTTCTGGTTTACCTTCCAACTGACTTATTCCTATAGAACCCATCAGATCACAAAGTGCTGCTGCTTAATGCCAGGCCAAGGGGACTGGGAAAGAGCTATATGATCAAGGACTTGATCCTGGACAAGCAAGCTGATCTTGCATGTATAACTGAAATCTTGTTAACTGAAGAGGGGGTGTGAACTTGACCAATTATTCCCATAAGGTTTCTAGGTGGAGCAGCAGGCAAGATCTGATGGGTATGGAGGAGGAGTCGCAGTGCTCTATCGCGAGTCCATTCCTCTGTTGAGGTACCTTTATCCAACAATCTCCAAGTTTTCAGTGTATACATCTGGCAATAGGGCAACCAGACAGGATGGGAATCCTGTTGGTGTACCATCCACCCCAATGATCAACTATCTCTGTGCCAGAGCTGGTGGAGGTGATCTCAGAAGTAGTGTTAGTTTTCCCCAAACTTACTGTGTTGGGAGATTTTGACATCTATGCTGGGGCACCCTCATCAAGATTTCATGGCTTCCATGAGAACCACAGCCCTGTCTCAGTTAATATCTGGCCCTATTTTTTTATTTATTTAGGTATTTATACCCCACTCTTCAGTCACAAAGGCTCTCAGAGTGGCTTACAAATTGTTAAGGAATAGCACTTTACACATCTACACAGCTTTATAGCACACTAGGCACCAAGTGGTTTCCAATGTGTGTTCGCTAATTGCTCCCACAAGCCAGGTACTCCTTTTACTGTCCTATGAAAGGATGGAAGGCTGAGTCAACCTTGGAGCCCTTGGGATTGAACTTACAATGTTGTGGCTGTAGTACTGGCATTTAACCACTGCACTACCAGGGCTCCCTACACATGTAGCAAGCCACACTCTTGATCTGGTTTTTGCTGGTCAGGATGATGATGATCTGAGGGCAGGGGGATTTGAAAGAACCCCATTGTCATGGACAGATCACTGCCTGATAGGGCTTAGATTTGCTTGGACTCCTAACCTCTGCAGGGGTACTGGACCCATTAAAATGGTCTGGATCTAATGGATCCAGAAGGATTCCTGAATGCTCTGGGGGATTTTCCAGCTGCCATAATTGGTGATTCTGTTGATGTCCTTGTTGATCTGTGAAACAGGGAGATGGTTTGGGCAATTGACAGTTGCTCCCAAGCATCCTTTACTTTGGAGCAGAGTATGGACTACTTGGTTTTCTGAGGAGCTCAGGACAATGAAACACTTGGGTAGACAACTAGAGTGAGGGTGGAGAAAGATTCAGGATGAATCTGATTGAGCATGGGTTAAGGTGCATTTTAGAAGCTACACTGCAGCAGTGAGGCAGTAAAGAAATTATTCTTTGCTGTTTCTATTACATCAGCTCAGTCTCATCCGGCACAGCTGTTCTGGGTAGTTAAAGGCATATTACATCCTAGACGGCAGACTGCCAAGGAGGAGCCCTCAGAAAAGCACTGTGACAAATTTGCTAAATAATTTTATGGGGGTAATTGCTTGGAATCATTCTGACTTGGATTCCACATTGAAGGCAGAGTTTGGGGAGGTAACTGACACACATACTTGCCCAGTTTTGATGGATGAGTTTCAGTTTGTTCAACATGATGATGTGAACAAGTTCCTTGGATTGTTGAGGCCAACCACTTGTCTGTTAGACCCATTTCTATCCTGTCTAATTATATCTGCCAGAGGAGGACCAGCCAAGTGGTGTGTGTGGGGGGGGTTGTAAATGCTTCTTTGAAAGAGTGCCAAGTTCCAGCCTCTCCAAAATAAGCAATTGTAAGAACTGTGTTGAAAAAATCCTCATTGTACCCCACCTCCCTAGGTAGCTATTGGACAGTCTCTAATCTTCCCTTTCTTAGAAAGGTCCTACAGAGAGTGGTGGCAACACAACTCCAGGCTTTCTTGAATAAATCAGATTGCCTGGACCCATTCCAGTCTGGGTTCAGGCCTGGTTATGGGACAAAACAGCCTTGGTCGCCTTGGTAGATAGCCTACACTGGGAGTTGAACAGGGGGGCTGAGTCCCTATTGGTCATCCTGGATCTTTCAGCAGAGTTTGATATCATGATATCCTTCTGGGTTGTTTGGCTGATATGGGACTTGGGGACATTGCTTGGCAGTGATTCTAGTCTTTCTTGTAAAAACATCCCCAGAGGGTGGTGCTGGGATATTGTTGTACAGCCTTTTGGCCATTAGCCTGCATAGTTCTACAAGGGTCAATACTGTCCCCTATGCTTTTCAACATCTAAATGAAGCCACTGGAAGAGGTCATCCAGAGCTTTGTAGTTTGGGGTCAGCACAATGCTGATGATACCCAGCTCGATCTCTTCTTTACAACTGATGCCAAGAAGGCTGCTGTAGCACTGAATCATTGTCTGGAGTAAGTAAAGGACTGGATGTGGGTGAACAGACTGGAGCTTAATCCAGACAAGACAGAAGTGCTCCTGTTCAATAGGAAAACCAACGTGGAATTGGGATCACAGCCTGTTCTAAATGGGGTTGCTCTTGGACCAAGCCAGGTTGCTGCAGTGGCCAGAAGGGCCTTTGCCCAAGTTTAGCTGGTGTGCCAGCTGCACCCTTTCTTGGGGAAGGCAGATCTGACTACAGTGGTTCATGCCTTAGTTACCTCCCAATTAGACTACAGTAATGTGCTCTATGTGGGACTGCTCTTGAAAAGTGTTCAGAAGCTGCAGCTAGTGCAAAATGCAGCAGCCAGACTGGTATCAGGTGTGCATTTTAAAGATCATATAAAACCTGTCCTGCAAGAGCTACACTGGCTTCCAATTTGCTTCTGAGCTCAAATCAAGCTGCTGGTGTTGACTTACAAAGCCCTAAACAACTTGGGGCCAAGATATCTGAAAGACCACCTCCTCTCATATAAGCCTGCCAGAAATTTGAGATCTTCAGAGGAGGCCCTGTTGAGTGTCCCAACGCCTGTGAAGTTAGGTTGGTAGGTATACATAACAGGGCTTTCTCCATACCAGCACCTCAACAGCGGAACTCCCTAGCCAAGGAAGTTAGGCTGTGCCCATCGCTTTTAAGCTTTTGGCAAGCAGTCAAAAAACTGCTGTTCCACATGGCAAATCAGTGTTTGAAATTACAGTACTGTTTTAACTGTTTCAAAACTGGATTCTAATATTGTTATTAGATGGCTGTTAGGAGTTTTTAAAGAGTATTTTAATGTGATTTTAAAATGTATTTATCTTTGTATTGTTTTAATTGATTTTTATTTATTCATTGCTTCAGGAGCCCTTGTAGGCTGGGGAGGCAATAAAAATACTTTAAATAAACTAAATAATAAAAATGTTTTTTAAAATGTCTGTTGCTATCCTGTTTATGTTTTTGTGTAAGCATTCTTTGCTCTTCTTTTAAAGTCTCTAGTGAGTACATTGTAGTGTCTCTTGACCTTTCTCTGTTACATGCAGCAGACACGTTATTGTATCTAGGCTGACAGCTTCAAACCATGTTGTACATCTGCTGTCACCTTGCCAACCACCAACACATTTCCATTATTCCCTAAAGGATGCCAAATTTTTAATTCAGCCTGGCCTAAAACTGATTTTAAGAAGAAGAAGATGCATTCAGGTCATCCAACAAGGAAGTATCTGGATTGTGAAATAAATGTTAATCATAGGAATGTATGATAGGTAAGCTTCTGACAAATTGTCCGATTTAACTTCATTTAGACTCACATATATTGGTCTGTTTATGTACACACACTTGTACAGAAGAGCCTATAAGGTTAACCATGAATATATACATAACCCCTGCTAACAGAGATGGGAAGTTCTGGGTTTTTGGATCATTTTCAAGTCATGCAGGAAGCGCTATGAGCTACTGGTTTCAATTATGTGCTTTTCAAGTTTCAGTGAGTGAACTGAAATCATGTTTAAAATTCTTACCTTGAAACCAGTGCTACTTTGGCTGGGTTTTGTTTTATGTGTCCTATCCACAGAATACGTGAGCTCAGAGCCCTCAGTTATCCAGTGGCTTCTCCCTTACCTTAGCCATTTATCTTGGCCACAAACTGGAGGCTGAAATTCCTGAGGGTGTTTTTAAATGTACAGCTAGTCAGCACAGATGTGTTCTTTCCTGGAAGACTGGAACACAAAGTTAAGGAACATGTGCCTGTCCAGAAGCTGTTGGCATTATAGTAGCTAGGGCAGTGAGGACTTGCCATCTGACAATACCTGGAGGGCCCCACAGATGGCACCCCTACTGTGACACATTGTGATAACTTGCATTCCTGAATGGGTGCTGAAAGGTGCATAACTCCACAGATAGAACTGTCACGTCTTTTCATATCACCTCAGACAGAATGCTTTTTGATAGAGTTGACTTACACATACAGCTGCCCATCATCACATAGCTAACTGAGCTTAAGAAGTAGAACCCATGTGTTATCTGTTGTGGTGAAATGTATGGGGGGAGGGAGGAAGAAGAGATCCAGGGTTTAGTTATGTGCTTCAGTTCTGCACTGGATTATTTCAGTATAACTTCCTTCTCCAGATCACATTCAGTTTTTCTTGACTGACTATATCATTATACTTTTAAGACTTATCTGCTTACAGTGTGTTTGTCCATAATGGAATGACTTCTATCACAATAGGAATTTCTCCTAACAAAAATTTAAAAGTTTAATTCTTTGCAGACAGCTATTACAGTGGGCCCCTGTTATCTGCTTGGGTTCGGTTCCAGGACTGTCAATGAATACCAAAATCTGTGGATGCTCAAGTCCCATTATATACAATCGTATAGTAAAAGGGTGTCCCTTATATAAAATGGAGAAACAGCAAGGTTTGCTGTTTGAAATAATTTAAAAAAATATTTTCAAGCTGCGGTTGCTTGAATCTTTGGATAAAGAATCCGTGGATATGGAGGGCCAACTATAACTCTCCTGGTATGTCTCATCCTCCCATTTCCCCCTGCATCTGCTCATACACAAAAATCAAGTCTGAAATTTCCAGCCTGGCTCTACTCTTTGCCAAACAAGCACCGGCCATGGTGACTATGCTGCAACTTCCCTTTGAGGTCTTGTCGTCGGCGAGGACGAAGAGTGAAGTTTCATGTAACAAGATGACTGAAAACAATTGTGACTTGGCAGAATCCAAAAGGTACAAATGGTTGACACTACTATCACAGAAGACTACCATTACCACCACCACAAAGGATATTTGTGTGTGTTCCTATGGGAAACAAGCAATGGGAAGCATGATAGGTGCTGCAAGAACAGCTGTTCAGTGAGACTTGTGTGTTGATTGTGTGTCAAGCTTATTTCTATGTTGTAGAAATATTTTATATAAGATGTTATTGTCCTCCAATACATACCGTCCAATGGTTCCCAGTTAGACAGGGACAGTACTGATCAAATCCTCTCTCATTGCACTTCTTTAGCTGTTTTTAAAATGTCCCAGTTTCTCATCATTCCACTTCCCCTCTTTGCCCTTGGCTTATTTCAGTTGCTGCAAACTGTGTTCAAAGTACAAATGTAATTTGAGCTCATTAACTCAGCAAGGTGAAGAGGACAGGAAGGGGTGGAAACTTGCCCTTCCCTGTAAATTCAGGCAAAAGCAAACTGCTGCAGTTTCTCCTAGCTTGTATTCTCCCGCATTAATCATTCTTGCCATCGTGACCACACTCTGATATTGCTGATATTGGTCATATGTGTCCCAGTTCTCACCTGTGAAATATTGGAGGGTATTCTAATATTGATATTTTATGCATAGTTTTATTTTGTCCCTCCTCTGTTCCAGGGCTGCCAGGTTTTCAAAATATCCATAAGGGGCAGTCAAAATTTAGGACATGTGGGTTTACAAATTTTCTGTGTTTATGAAAAGCCATACCTGGTTGCTCGTTTGGCATGTACCAACAGTTCTGGATCCTTTTTAATCATATCATAATTATCCATATTGGCAGTGCAATTTAGACACTCTCACTTGCTCTTGCAATTTGGCATCATCTTTTTTCAAAATCCCCAGACATTCCCAAATACTGGAATTTTGGCATCTCATTTCCAGCCCTCAAATAAAGGATGTTCCTTATGATATGGGACACCTGACAGCTCTATAATGGACAAGCTTTCCATCTTATTATAAGGGACAGCCAGCTTACTATAAGGGATGCCTGGAAACCCTCCTCCTTCCTCTTTAAAAGTTGAACTGGCAAAACTGAACTGGAAGGGGGAGAGAACCTGTGACTGAGGAGATTTTCAGACCTGCAAAATGCCGGTTTGCCGCGTGAGCAGCCTCCCGAAACTGCTGCGCAGCAAGGGTCTACTTCGGACGACGCTGTGCCTCTCGCGAAACCGTCCGTGTCACTTCCGTGAAGCTTGGGACGGCTCAGCGCCATATTTCAATCACGGAGGTTGGCCTAGCAAGTCCCCGCGAAGGGCTGGGGAGGGAGGGGGAAGGGCCGGGGAGACCTCCGTGGGGCCTAGCAAGCCCCTGCGAAGGCCTGGGGAGGGAGGGGGGAGGGGAGTCGTTATTTGTGGATTTTTCACATTCGCGGGGGTCCGCGGAACGGAACCCCCGCGAATGTGAAGGGACGACTGTACTCTTATAACAGGGCTAGCTACTTTTCACCAGATGGATTATGTTGGGGGTATTAAGCAGAGAATGCAGGATCAAAGCTTCAACAGCAGCTTACTTTACTTATCAAAGAAGGACAATGTCACCTCAGAACAGGTGCAAATTTTTGGAAATGCAACAATGCTCAGAGTTGAAAGAGTTACATGTGTGTAAAGACTTTATCACACGAGGCTGAAATCACACAATTACAATAGGATAGTAGCATGAATGGGTTCCCATTATTGCATGATGTCATCATCCTCATGTGGTCCATGTGTGCTCCACCCGTTAATTATGTGTAACTTTTCACTGATGGGCAAAACTCATGAATAGCCCTCAATGCCGCTCTTTTTGTGGTATTGACGAGTGTGTGAAATCACGTCCTGCTGTAACTGCACGATTACAACATGAATGAGTAGTCTCTTTTCTCCCTCTCCTTTCCCAATGAGAACACATAATTCAATTTCTGCAGGAGAATGTGAAGAAGATCAACAGGATGCTGTTTTAATGAATTGTCGCCTTTGCTTGAAACGTTTTCATGTTTGCTTAAGTGTTTATTTGTGAAGTTATTTCATTATATATTTGTTTTTGGTGTTTTTAACTGAAGTCACATCTTCTCCTTGCAAGGATAGCTGAAATATCCCCCAGGCAAAATCACAGAAGTAAGAGAAAAATGTTCTTAAAGGCACATGCATGGGCCAGCACAAAGTGTCAATACAGTACTCTGTCATTAGAAGGCAATGCGCAGACAAGTGTTACTATAGCACAAGATGAAACCTTATTCTTAAATCGCTAGTGGTGGTTGTGAGATAATTCTGTGGCAGTATTATTGTGTGATTACGGCAACATGTGATAATTACTATAATCGTGCCACTATGTTTCTGCTTTCCTCACTTGTGGAATTACAACATTCCTAGATACTAGTCTGATAAAGTCCTCATTAGGGAGAGCAGCAGTGATATGGTTTATGAGTGTTCAGTGACCTAAAATCTCCTCTTGTCTTATCCTCCTATCCTGATATTCTTAGGCATCACTCTAGCTCTCTTCTTCACCTCTTTTTTTCTCTTTTGCTGCTCCAAAAGTAAAACTAACTTAGGACTTTATCAGACACATTGTTTTAAATGTTCTTTTACCAGCATAAAAAAAAGCATTTTTATGCCGGCAAAAGAACGCGCCCCCCTCCCAGGACTCACCTCCTCTCCCGGCAAAGGCTCCTCTGTGAATGAAGAGGAAATGAACAGAGCTGTTAAGCACAAGCTTGTACCCCACTTCCAAGGTACCCCACTTCTGGAATGTTAGCATCAGCCTGCACTCCATTTTTACAGGCCTCAGAAACTGGCAGAATTTTGGTTCATTAATGTGGCCTTCTAAAGGAAAAACAGGATGGTCTCAGAAAAGGTCATTTTTGTTTTTCCCTGGAAAGGAAGGCCTGGAGCTGAAGGGCCAAAAGAAGATACATTCCACATAAAATAGGAAGATAATGGATAGAGAAACCCTTTGTATTTGCTGATGGTGAAATTTTCTCTCCTCAACTCCCAACCTTAAAGAAGTTGCTCAAAGCTGTTAAAATCCAAAAACTGGACATTAAGAAACACATTTAGCATCTTTCTCACCTTTTGTCAAGACCAGGAAACTCATTGTGCAATCCATGAAGGCTCACGGAACTCATTGTTTCAGCCCATGAAGCAACCAATCCCCTCAGGTGTATTTGGAGGTATAAGTATCACCCCCAAAATATCCCTCATTGCACACAGTTAGTAGTAGGGGGAAACTCTGTTACTCTGTGTTAGCCAACCCAGTTTCCTCTATCCACTCTGCCGGACTGACTACAGGACAGGTTGTATTACCCCAGCAAAACCCTCTTGCAACCCTCTATCCCAAGCTTTCCTACTGTTTCTTTCTATAGCCTTGTGTGAATACTTTTTCTAGGTGAATGTGTGTGTGTTTGGTGTTATTTTTGAACTCTTTAATAAAAACCATACTTAATTTTACATGTGTGCATTCCATCCAGACTATTACAGGTATACAAAGGTTTAAAAGATTCCCTGGTTACCCCCTTTTGTACAGCCAAAGTCGAGCTGCTGCTAATTTCCCCAACATATTAGAAACTCGATATTGTCTTGGAATTTTCCAAGGAGCATTTTGGGTAACAGAGACCTGTTCACTTCCTCTTTTGAAATCTCATGTGATTTCATCATGTGGGAAATTCAAACTATAAAACAAAAATAAAGCATAAAAAGTCACACCAAGTGCACGCACACGCACACACACACAACTTCCAAGTAACCCATGGAAGGTCATAAAAAGAGCGAAACGTACCTGGATGTCCCAATCTGACCCAGACGTGTTCGCGCCTGACTGGCCATTGTCAGGGTAAGTCCAAGATTTAAAGGGACAGAAGTCTCACATGCCGGCAATGACAGCAAAAAAGCAGCAGGGAGATCTATTGATGGCTAAAGCTGTCAATTTAAAACCACAGCTTTTGGGCTCTTTATAACCACAAAAGGGCAATGTCATCTGATCTGTGTGCCCTTTCGTGGTTATGTGGTGTCCGTATTTTCCCTGTCTGATAAAGTCCTATGTCCTCTTTCTGTTTTAGCCTAGCTTAGCCTAGCTGCCTTAGAGAGCTCTCTTATCTCTAATGGAGTTCATATAATAAAAATGTAGTTTATTTCAGTGCTCCTTAATCATAGCAGCTAGGCATTGTACACATGCACTCTCTATCACAATAACTCCAAGGTGTCCTGGCTGGTGCATTTTAATATTTGCCTGTCAATGCATTTTTATTACTTATATTTATATCCTACCTTTCCTCCAGTGAGCTCAAGGTGGCATATATGGCTCTTCCCACCATTTTGTCTTCGTAACAATTTACAAGGTGGGTCAGGATGAGAGAAAATAACTGGCCAAAGTCCCCAATGGGTTTTCAAGGCTCAGTGGCAACGGGCTCTCCAATGCTATACAACATTTCCTCTCAAATCACCCAGAGAGCTACCAATACATCCAGAACTGGCTTCTGCTCTGCCCTGGCTAGAAAAAGAGCTACTCATGATTAGCAACCTGTTTATGGGAACCAGATTGTCACTGAACACAAATCATTCTCCTGAATGACATGACAGCTTGCACATCACTGACCTATGCTAAGTATGTTTTCTAGGAAGTAAGTGCCACCTTTTGTCACCTTTTGCAATGAGTCATGACGTGTCCGAAGAATGATAATTTAGTCATTTTGGCTTCTAATGAGAAAATAAATACTTAAATAAATATGTATTCATAGGATTGCCATCTTACTAAATGCTATTGATATGAGAACAATGTAAACATGGAAAAACTTTTTTTAAGCCTGTGATTTAAAAAAGAATCAAACACCTTCCCATGCACTGAAATAGCAGATTTATTCTACACCACTACCTCCCACCCCAGTAGTCATGCTATGGTAACTTCTGTGCCCTCTTACACTGCCTCTGCTTGGAGAGTTTGGGAAAAGTCTCTTCATGTACACTAATGTAGGCACCAGGGCCGGTTTAACCTGTCTGCCAAATCAGCATTGGCAGGGGGCCCCGAGGTCAAGAGGGGGCCCCGAGGTCAAGAGAGGGCCCCGTGTTGGCCTCCTTAATATGAAAATAATGGGATTTCTGGTTTAAAATACCATAGAGTTACCTTGGAAGGCCTAGAAAAGGGCTAGGGAAGACACATTTTCTAGGAAGACTCTATGGTAGGTGTGCTGTTTTGTGTCCCATGGATAATGAATCCAGGGATACGGGGGTCCTACTATAATCTGAACATCCTGTACGGTGAATAGGTTAGGTTACATTGATCTGAGATAAACATATGGGGGCCCCAAAGTAAAGCATTGCAGGGGGCCCCAAAATTCCTTAAACCGGTCCTGGTAGGCACATAGACATTGTTTATGCAAGGAGGGAGCCTGAGTAAACCAGAGTTCCATTTTGCCTAAAAAGACTCAACATTTCTCCATCAGTACATGTGGGGGGCTCTTTTTCATCCCAACCAAACATGTAGACACTAAGAGCCCTGGTGGCGCAGTGGTTAAATGCCAGTACTGCAAGTCACCACATTGCAAGTTGCAAGTTCAATTCCAGCGGGCTCCAAGGTTCACTCAGCCTTCCATCCTTTCGTAGGTTGGTAAAATGAGTACCCAGCTTGTGGGGGCAATTAGCTAACACACATTGGAAGCTGTTTAATGCAGTTAGATGTGTAAATAGCTATTGCTTAAAACAATTTGTAAGCCACTCTGATAGCCTTGTGGCTGAAGAGCGGGGTATAAATAACTAAATAAAATAAATAAATAAATAAATAAAACACTGACACCAATGATATGTATTGTGCTGTGGCCATGACGCACATCTTTGGTAGGGCTAGCCTATATGGCTCCCTGACCCACTTTCAAGTTCTTTCAGTGGGTGAGTACAGGGGAGTGAATCTCACCAAAGGAATAGATTGGCAAGATGTGTTTATGCATTGCGGATCTGTCAATTACAACAATCAAACAGACTTGAACAGTTAAGAGTAAAGATGCACAGCTACTATATTCCTGGAAAAATGGCACCCATACGTCTTATGAAATGATATTACCAAACCAATTGCATTGAATAGGTGTTACATGCTTTATTTAAAATACGTCTGTCCTGTCTTTTTGCCTGATTTCCAAGACTGGCATCAACCAGTGAACATTTATCTGTTATTTCCAGTTTTAAAAATCATGCAGGTTTTCAGGGATTCTATCTGCCATATTTGTCTGCATTTTTTTTTTCAGCATGGTAGGCAATGGGTCCAAGATCAGCACTGGGGGCAACCTCTTTCCAACCCCAGCCTTGGATATCATTGCTGGTGGTGGTTGTGTGGCTGTGGCCCCTCCAGGTCAGTTAGAGGAACATAAGTAAGCGAGTCTCCCAGTTCAGTTATTTAAACAGTAAAAATAAAAAAGATCCCATATGATCTCAAAAGCTAAACAGAGTTAGACCTGGTTAGTACTTGGATGGGGGACTGCCAAGGAGTACCAGGTGCTGTAGGTTATATTTCAGAGCAAGGCAATGGCAAACTACCTCTGAGGATTCCTTGCCTAAGAAAGCCTGATGAAAATCATGGGATCACCATAAGCTGACAGGCAACTTGAAGGCACATGCAGATTTGTATAAGACATCTTGACAAATATGATCGTTGGGGGAGGAAGGGGTCCAGTGAATGTGTGATTGGGTAGATTAACGTTTCCCATCCAGAATGTATCAGTCTTCTTGCATTTTCAAACAAAAGCCTTATTAATAACTCAGAAAAAAATGATTTGAAGTAGCATCTCTACCATGTCTTTTCTCCCCCCTTGGCACACTAAGTATGATTTTTGAAACTGGCTTTATAGACTAAGTTGAGAGGCTATCAGGAAAAAATAAAAATACTTGAGCAAACACAAAAGATTTAGAGAGACAGGCAACAGAAAAGGCTAAAGCCACAGGAATATTAAAGGCCATAGCGATCAAGCTTGCAAAACTGACAGGACAAGAGTATGAGTACTTGAAAAAAGGACTTGACCTTTTCTCTCTAACAACAGAAGTAAAACAGATAAGCCTCACACAGAGGTTGATTGGAAAGCCCAGCGGCATTGAAGGACTGGCAAAACAAAACTAGAAACATTTTGTTCCGCATCACTGATTTGAACATCCCACTGGTATCATGAGCATGCAAGCCTACTCAATAGCAACCTGTGGCAGCAAAATAATTCTCAAGAGTGAAGGCATCTCCTGGTTTTGGTAAACCCCATGGACAATAAGCCATCAGTGGGGGCCCTTTCTCTTTTTCCACTTGCCTTCTAATTCCATGCAATGAGTTTCTGTTTGAAGAGGGGTGAAAGCCTTCTTGAAAGCAGGGAAGCAGGAGGTAGTAATGACCAAACAGGGGATTGAAATAACTTCTAGTCAGCCACTCTTCCTTCCCTGTTTTTGTAGATAACTCGTATGCTGAAAGATGTGCCATCATCTGTCCTTTAGCTAAGAGCCAAAGCCCAATCATTCCTCCCTTTCAGTTCTAACCTCCTGGACTTTATCATATGATGCAAATATCACATCATAATGACACCTAATGAATTCAAAAGGGTGCCAATACCACACAACGTCATGCATTTGCAATTTTGTATCATCAATAAGGCATTCTTTTTTATTGACGGGCCAATCTGTCAATAGATCTGTCATGGCATTTTATTGGTGGAATTGTGAGCATGTGAAACTGTGCCTCTTTCTGCTGGCACGATTCTAGCATCAACAGGCGGTCTCCGCCAGAACACTTCTGGGAGAGAACGTGAAAACTAGTAATGGGGTGCTGTTTTTATGAACCTCCCTGTTTTACTTGGAAGTTTTTAAGTGTATTTCTGTGCTTATGTGTTTGTTTAATTTGTTTATTTTTGTGTTTTTACACTTTTAAACGCGCTCTCATTTTCTCGTGGGAACCACTGAGATCATGTGCCCCTTTTCACACTATTACAGCAATGTTTGATAAAAAGGGTTATTTTGCCAGCATACTAATGGTTTAAAAGATGCTGGCAAAGAAATGTTTTTAGAGGCTTGTCTGATAGACAAGTCCATAGACACAGCAGGACAACTGCTATTTGACTACCTCCGTGCCCATATTCTCCACACAGGGATACTTACACTGGCCTACCTGACAAGGCTTTTGTAACAATTGCTGAGATGATGGGTATAGAATGCTTTGAACATTTTTATAAAAGCTAAGCTTTTAATGATTATTTAGTCGATCTTGGTGAGGGAAGGAAGGAAACTTTTTTATCTCTTTCCACAAAGGAAGCTGGAAGAATGCTTAAAGCTATACAGCTGACAAATGGGACTCTGCTGAACCAAAGATAAAGAAGTTATTTGTGGGGACAGGGGAAACAACAGAAGTAACAGATACATGATATCAACAGTTGGAGGAGGTGTTAGCCTTAGTGCTTAGAGTTTCACATACTTCTGGTACATTAATCCAAGGAGGGGGTATTTGTAGGGGGATGTATTCTTTTTTAAATTTTATATTTATACAGATACTTTTACTTTTGTGTTGTTTTTAACTTGCATAGTTTTAAAGATGTTAGCTGACTTGAGTCCCATTGTCTAGAGAAAGGCAAGATATAAATGATGATGATGGTGGTGATGATGATGATGATAGAGCAATCACAAGAGGGTAGTTTATTGTTCTGCTGTACAATCAACTAGAGATTAGAATAAGCAGGTCCTGGTGGGTCAAGATTCAGTGTTTTCTCATTTATAGCCCTAAATTGCTATAAATAGCTATTCCAGAGTATTGCCCATCCAAATATAGTCTGTCTTGGAATCTGAATAGGACAGTCCAGAAGTGCATCACAACTATGGATGAAAAAACTATTATTGTCAGCTTTCTCACCACCATATTTCCTGGAACCTTTTCAAACTACACAGTTATAGTGTTATGTTTCCACTTAAAGTGCCATGTTCCATCCTGTGGAATCCTAGGGTTAGTAGTTTGGTCAGAAGCACCAGAGGAACTCTCTGGCTGAGAATTCTAAAGGCCCCTCCCTCAATTCAATATCCCAAGATTCCATAGGATGGAGCCATGGGACTTAAAGTGGAATAAAAGCACTATACAGGTCAACCACCACATCCACGGGGGACACGATACAAGACACACACACACACACCCATGGATACCTGAAACCATGGATGATAGGGAACTCTATTATTTTCAATGAGTTGAACACTGGGACGTTGACCAAAGAAGCACATTGGAGGACCTAGAAATGCCTAGAGAGAACGTATTTTTTTCCAATGTGGATAAGTGAAATCATGAATATCGAATCTGTGGATATGGGGGTCAACCAGTAATTATGTAGTATGAAAGGGCCCCAGGATCCCTATTGAGATATGAGACTTTTATTTTTCTTCCTGTATGGGAAAATTGTGTATGTTAGGACCAGACCAAGGGATTTCACAGGCTGAAGCAGACCACCAAAGGATACCCCACTCACTTAGGTCAAGGAACGTTTCACCGTACTCCCAAAACAGCTAGCTTATTTTGGCACATGAAGCAGAACAATTTCACAATTACTGCAAAAGTATGCATGTTGGCATACATTTTTTCCATTGACTAAAATGTGTTTGTATTTTATTTTATTTTTAATGCACACATGGTTTCATAATCCAGGCCTTGGAAAAGAAGAGCTCCTTGTTCTGTTGCTAATCTCTAGCGGGGCAAAAGGGTTATATTAATAGGGAGATACTTATGCAACTACATCCTCCAAGTGCTGTGACAATGAACTAGGTAAATAACACAAGGATATACTGGGGGCATTTCTTCTGGAAAAAGTCTATTGAATTGAAGCATTACCCAGTTGGATCCAATTACTGAGATGGATGACTGTCTGACTATTGTCTCAGCCTTTTAAGGAGACAATTACTCAGCTAATTATATCCTGGCTGGCAAAAAAACAAAAATTATACTGGAGTTTTTGAACACATATGGCAGTTTTCTGAACCTGATGTAGTAAACTGTTGAGCAACATTATCATGTGTGTCTATCAGTGATTAAAAGCCCCCCACAGCATTGCCAGTCGAGATCAGTTCAGGGGCAGCTCTGTTCTCATTGCTGTGTCAATTCTCTAATGCACTGATGCTAGGGAAATCTGTCACATCACGATGCGACACAGAGAAGAAGCCAAGCTGATTGTACTCATCAAACTTGAGACATCTATGAGAGAGTATTCTAAAACACAGGAGAGAGGAGCGGGGAGAGAAACCAACAGGGGTCGTTTACATGGGCAAATATTCCTCTAAATATACCGCTAAGATAGCTCATAGTTCCCACGGATCGCAGCGCAGCATCGCCTCATTCAGAAGGGGGGAAAGTAAAACACCCAAATATAGCGTGGCAAGGGATGTCGCTACTTTTGCCGGTATATTTGCAATGTAGCGCATTATTGGCAGTGTAAACAACCATTCCACTAACGGCTACAGCAGAGCTGCTTTGTGATTGGTTGCTATGATGCAGGGGTGGGCTTAAAAGAGGGGGAGGGAGGGAGAGTCAGTAGCGATTAGAGGAAACTTTGAAAAATCCTCTCTGCTATTTTGCAAGTCTGCCAAGAAAAAGGATTCCCAAGACCTTTCAGTCATAAAGTTCCCATCTGTCAGCTCTGCTGGGGGGAGAGGGAGAGAGAGAGAGAGAGAGAGAGAGAGAGAGAGAGAGATAAACCATTTCACTAAGGGCTGCAGCAGAGCTGCATTGTGATTGGGGGAGGGAGGGGGACTGAGGGAGGGAGAGTCAAAAATCCTCTGCTATTTTGCAAGTCTGTGAACCTTGACTAAACAAATCGTGCTGAAAAAACTTGTGATAGGTTCACCTTAGGATCCACGGCATGGCAGCAAGGTCTTTCAGCAGAGATGCCAGGGCAGACGGGGAGATTGCTGTGTCTCTGTTTCGGGGAGTGACTGAGTTCATTTACAGGCAGATTTAGAGAGATACAGAGACAGAGCCACTTCTTTGATCTTCCCCCCTGCTATTTTGGCAGTCTGTGAGTCTTTCTTTAGCTCGAAAATGCAGTGCTTCAAATTCTTTCACTCACGATCTAGCCTCTTCCCCATAAAGCCTTCGTCTGCTTGGGAGGCCATGCCCCCCACACTTTTTCAAGTCTGAATGAAAAAGCAGCATAATTAGAAAAAAAAACCTGACTGGCACAGCTGCGGAAAAGAATTAAAGCGCAAGTTGCCGCAATAAATCTGCCATGTAAACGAACCCATAAACTTTTGGAATTGCAACCAAAAGAATAGAATAGGAAAGAAAAGGAAGTCTGTGCCAAGGGCTTCCTGGGATTCACCTCCTATGCATTTTAATTGCTAGTCCGTTTAGTCCTTTTTTAAGGTATTCACAACTGCAGATAATGAACACACAGGGGATAGTCTGACTTAGGTGTATTATCGAAAAAGTGCAACTAAGTCAGGGAAAAAACCTGCCGCTTCTCTTCTGCCCAACACACATTTACTCTCCAAGCAGCCATTGTAACATTCTCAATGTAACATAAGAAGGCAATGTGATCTAGAGAGTAATTGTGGACTTGGAACAGAAAAATGAGACATAGCAGGTCTCATCCTTTCATCAGTTTTGACTAGATCTTAGCATCATTCCTGATGTAAAAAAGCAAAAAAACCTCTTATTATCCGCAAAGGCCGCTACCTGAAATTGTGCATGATTATAATGCACAGCATTCTGTTATTTTGGGTTTTTTTCTACTTTTACAGATTTACTATGTCATAATGTTTGCATTTTTATATTTGTATTTTGCATTTTTATCTTTGTATTTTGTTTACCTAGAATGGACTTGGTTTAGAAAGGTCACTTTTAATTATTGCAATAAATTTACAAAACCAGCAAATCTTTTCTTTCCATTCAAAATACTCCCTCAAAAGTTCAGTAAAGAGATTATCAGATGCATTAAAAGTGGTGTTACACCAACACCAGGAGATCACAAAAGGGCTCCCTTTTCAGACAATGTCGTCCCCCCCTCGTTATGTACCCGTTCTGCTGCCGTTCCACCAGTGCTGTTTTTTATTGATGGGCTAAGCCATCAATTGATCCCCCATTTTGTTTCTGTCACTGATGTCCCTGTGAGCTAAAAGGTTCCTCATTGTGCTGGCAAGTTCCCAGCGTCAATGGTTGGTCCCTGCCAGAACACTTCTGGGTGAGATCGGAACATCCAGATAAGTGACACACTTTTAATGACCCTCCCCAGGTTACTTCTACCTTTTAAAGTGTGTTTTTGTGCTTGCTGTAATTTTTTTGGTATTCTTTTTATTTTTATTTTTGCATTTCCCATACTCGCGTAGGATTTCGATCCAAGAAGTGAACAAAGCTCCATTAGAGCCCTGTTCTCTCCTGGGCTACCAGAACAATGGGAGAGGAGGAAAGTGTGGTGGGGAGGGAGATTGTGGTGTGACAGGGACAGGAGTGGAGATTGTGGGATAGGAACACTTTTTTTTGTTCCTGCCTGATAATCTACTAAGTGTACCTGTCATTAAGGTACACACTTTTAGTCTCCAAATAGTATCTATTTCCACTGAGGCTATGACTCAGCTTATACTTCAACACTGCAATCTCAGGAGAAAATGGACACAAAGAGCATCATTTATAGTTATTGTTTGCTTTCAGATAGACAGTTAAAACCTATTTTAATCTCAGATTAAAATCTCAGATGTTTACTGCCTTTAAAATTGTCTATGGAGATTCTCAGACAACCTTAATATCCCACCACAGGAAGGACAGGAGGTCACGAAAGGGCTTCCCTTTTCAGACAACATTGTCCCTGTGGCATTATGCTCCTGTGCCATTTCTGTGCCCCCTGCGGTCCTTTCTATTCATGGGCTAAGCCGTGAATTGACCCATCATTCTGTTTTTGTAACAGAATGACAGTTGAGGGAAAAGGTGCCCCATTATGCTGGCATGATGCCAGCATCACTGGGAGGTCCCTGACGAACACTTCCTTTCAAGATTGGGACACTGAGGTAGGTGACACACTTTTTTTCATCTCCCCAGGTTACTTGGGGGGGTTAAGTGTGTTCTGGGTCTTGGTTTTTCTTTTTGACATATTTTTTATTTTTATTTTTAAATTTCCCACGTGATCGTTCCCTCATGAGAACAGCCAGGATTTCCTTTCCAGGAAGTAAATGAGGTTCCATGAGAGCTCCATTCACTCCTGGACTTCCGGAGGAGAGGGGAGCAGTTTTTGCTGCACAAAAAAGGTAGGTCTGGGGAAAAAAACACATTACAGGGATGGGAGGCATGGGATATAATATAGTGAGATGGAGACACTTTTTTGGTCCCTGTCTGATAATCTCCTTAGATTTATTGATGCTACCATCTGTTTTTGTTATGGTATTTTAATGTAGTGTTTTCATGAATTTTATATGTGCATGTAAATAGTTTACATAGGGGCAGCAGAATATAATCACATTGAGTATCAACAAACCGTGTGATCCTATTTATGGCCTTGTCTAAAAGGGCCAAATGAAATGGCCTCCCACCACCACCACCACCCCACATTCCTGTGTCCAGCAGTCTGGACAATGCAGGGTTTTTACCTCAATCCTAGGAGATTATCAGACATGGCATAAACCATGTCAAAAGATCACTAGAGGAACAGGAAGGGCAACCTTACCAGACAATGTTGTCCTCCAGCGTTCTGGGTTGGTGGTGCAGGCATTAGTAAGGTGTCTCTTTTTATTAGTTGTTTCTCCCCATCAATACAAAAGGGAAGCCTCATCCTTGGCAGCACTATGCCCTAGTCTGAACTGTCCAGATGATATCCTGGCAGTTCCGATGAGAATCCAGGGTAAATACCCATCAAAACAGAACAGACATGTGGTTAAAAAAACTCACCATTTGCTGCAGTTTTTCTGGAGAAAACGAGTTCTGTTACTGCAATGGGGTATGTCCGCACATGTGGCCCCCGCAGTGACCAGCAGAACCATTTCCCAGCTAGGTCGCATGCATCACATCTGTGCCCAGCCACGTAACCATGCCTGAGCGCCTTGTTCCTGGCCTCAGAAAACATAACTGTTGTGGGGAAGGGAATGCCGGTTCACACATGGGCCGAGGGTGTGTGGATACCACTCCATTGTGTGTGGGGGTATTCCATGGGCCAGGGGCTAGAAAACTCAGGCCAGAAAGTGCAGTATTCTGGCTGGTGTAATCAAGGCCTATGTCTCTTTCCAACATTTAATTCTCTGAAGATGCCAGCCACAGATGCAGGTGAAACATCAGAAAGAAACTATTTCAGAACACGCCTCACAGGCCAGAAAAAAAAAAACAAGGAAAATCTATGGATGCCGGTTCTGAAAGCCTTCAACTTCACAAGGTCTATTCAGAACTGGGTGGATGTACTAAGTCCCACCAAATTCAATGGTACTAACTGCCAGGTAGGTAAATTTTTTACTTACTTTCGTTAGTAAAAAATGACGGAAGATACTGGCAGAGAAATGGAAGCAGCACAGAGTGAGGACAACGTGAGATCGGGAGAAGGAAGGGGGCGTGCGAAATGGAGCTCTGCTCCTGGAAGAGCCCCGTTTCTCTCCCGATGTCTCAGGGGAATAATTTCCCCGTGTGAAAATCTCTTAAGCCATCAATAAAAAGGAACGCGGACAGAACGAGAGCAACATGGGGGCATAATGGGACAGGGACAACATCATATGATATTCAAGCCCTATAGCGATCTCCTGTTGTCCCTGTAATGGATTTTTTGGGTCGTCTGATAATTTCCTGTGTTTTCACTACATCACTTGCTGCCAGCCAGCTTCTTTGTCACAGCCTGTAACTGAGGGAACTCATCTGCTATCAGATGTGAGTACCTGATCTCAAGTACACAAAAGATGGTAATTCAGTCACTATTAGAACATATATAAACAAGCGCTCCTAGAATCACTTATTTTTCCCATTACTATTGTTCTGTCCTACTTCTTCCTGCTCTGAAATAAATCTTATCTATTTTCCTACTCTTTCTCTCTCCGAGCTCTTTTTAAGAGCTCAATATTCAACACATCTGCTGTTACAAGAAACAAGCTTAAATTGCTAATGGGATTTTTCCCCACAAGCATTTCAATCCATCTGTAGGGCATGATTACTGCAGCCTGTCGTCCCCGCCCTGCCACCCCAATTCTCTTCAAGTCTTCCCCCCCCCCACCGCCTCTCTGAGTGATATTCCTTAATCCCATCAATGGCATCTCTAACACGTAGGAACTATGCCTAGAGTAATTACAAAGTCTTTCCTCTGTGCTTGATTCTAATATAAGAGCATGAGAAGATAATGAAGGCTGATTGTAGTGCCATCATCCCATTGAGGAGCTAAAGGATGCTGTACAAATAACAGCTGGCTGATGAATTGTGGAGCAGAAAATAAATGGCAGACCAGAATAATAAAGATAAAACTTCCTCTTTGACAAAAGGATTCTGCTTTCAGATGTGAAGCCTCAAACCACTTCCTGAATTCCTCAGAGCACACAAGAGCAACAACATTCATACATGCATGTACACTCAAATGGACTTTTATCATAAGAGAGTGCACATATTCTGGGATTTCAGGGTCACAGTGTGGCATATTCCTATTAAGTGTTCCACCCAGCCAGGGTCTCTTTCAGGATACTCTGTTCCACACACTTTCCTTTCTGCTTCTCTTTTCCCCACCCCACTCCAACAGACACTCACATTCTGTGGGCACAAACCATGGTTGCTCCCCATTGCCCTGGCTTGGGAGAAGGGGTTCCCATTTAGTGTTACTTCCCCATACAGTGTTTGTGTGTGTGTGTTTTGTTTTTGTTTTTGTTTTGGTATATCTGTAAAACTTGATATGAAACTTGACAAGCTGGAATGTGTCCACAGGAGAGTGACCAAAATGGTGAGAGGTCTGGAAGCCATGCCCTATGAGGAGCATCTTAGTGAGTATGTTTAGGCTGGGAAAGAGAAGGTTAAGAGGGGACATGATAGCCATGTTTAAGTATTTGAAGGAATGGTATACTGAGGATGGAGCTAACTTGTTTTCTTCTGCTCCAGAGACTAGGACACAGAGCAATGGATTCAAACTACAGGAAAAGAGATTCTAACTAGACATTAGGAAGAACTTCCTGACAGTAAGAGCTGTGTGACAGTGGAATGCGCTGCCTCAGAGTGTGATGGAGTCTCCTCCTTTGGAGGTTTTTAAAGAGACTGGATGGCCATCTGCCAGGAATGCTTTGATTGTGTATTCCTGCATGGCAGGGGGTTGGACTAGATGGCCCTTGTGGTATCTTTCAGCACTATGATTCTGTGATGATATTCTGCCAAGCAAGCAGGTAACCCTCTATCTTTCTAAATGGTTCCATTTTGGCTACAGTCCTACCACTCCTCACCCAATGAGAGTCTCTGCATGGCATGCATTTCCTTGGTTACTTTTTACTTCTAGCAACGTGGCTATTACATAGTCAATACAGATATTGTAATCACATCTGGAATCCCACCTTATCTCACCACACATGAGAAATAACAGTAGTCTTACCCAAACTTTATATAGAGACATGGGAATCATGAGGATCATTAGGATGAATCTAAATTTAAAACTGCAATCCTATCCATGCTTATCTGCCAAAAAAAAAAAAAAATCCATTGAATTTAGTGGGACATAAAAATTGGTAGGACCAGGCTACATATGAGCAAAGTCTCTGGATCAATGCCATGTGCAATTTTCTCCAGAGCTTTTAATAAAATAAAGAATGATTATTAAAATGAGCAAATCTATTGCATACCAATGTGGACTATAAAGAAGATTGTACACTGCTCTGAAACATATTGTTCCTGTTGACAATGAACAAAAAAAATTGCTCAATAAAAATTATTCCGGTACTGTTGCAAATTCTAACAAAATAAATCAATTTTGTCATCAGCATAATTGCCCATGTGCAACTACAGAAATGGAAGCTTCTCTGTATTTTACTGTGTTAGATTTTCAGATGGTACATAAAGAGAGAGAGTGAGCATTAGCACGAGGAAGACAGAAATGCACATACTGCTGCTGTTGACAAACTCACAATTAACTCAAGGTTTAACTTTACCAACTACATTTTTCAAAGAATCACAAAGAAAATTTTTAGAGTTGCATGGGGTTAAGTGACTTGTAAATTATTATCTTGTATTTCATTCCAAAATGTACCATAAATGGATGGGTTCAGAATGTATGGTAGAAATCTGAATGAGAATATTGGCAACAGTTATCCAATGCAAATAAATAAAGTACACCTCTGTTTCTATATATAAAGTCTCAGATCATCCCTCCTCTTCAAATTAATATCAGTCATCACAAGAGTATTAATATTGCTCCATATCTGCTTCCAGTATTCTGGGATAGTGTTGCCACTAAGGCCCTTGGTGGCAGGGTTCAAAGGACAGTTGGGGAGGGCCAGTATCTTCCTTCTCCATGCTTGCAATGGAGGGGTATCTCTGAGAGGGGGGCATGCAAGTTTGTGGGAAAAATTCTTTGGTGGAAGAAGTCGATCACCTTGGGGTCTCCCCCCACTCCAAGCAGGTGTTGGGGCCAACTGTTAGAGAAGAGACCCACAAAAAGCTCATGCAGATGCTCCTTCTGCTTGGTACAAACTGGTTAAGAGTGGAAGGGAAAGTGAGAGCTCATTGAGAGGATGTTATGTGCATGGTGGCACAGTCTTGTACATATTTACTCAAAGGTAAGCTGCACTTTTGACAGTTCATGTTGTCTTATGTGTGAATACCTCTCAATGATGGGTTTACTCTCGAGTAGGTTTATATTTGCCACCTCAAGAAAGACTACAGCCTTACAAGTTAATGCTTTAAAAGGAAGAACAAAGCCTGGTGGCAGCTTTGTAACTAACCTGCAGGTTTCCTTGAAAGTAAATCCCAGAAAGGGAGAAGCAAACCTCACCTACTCACACTGCATGGCTGCTGTAATAGTGCAACTCCAGCAGAACGGACAATCAGACCAGAAGCCAATAGTCCAAGAGCAGCAGTATTGCAGCTATTTACATTTTTCCCAGTATATGAAAAGATGTGACCCAATAATGATCCAAATACAATGCAACAGGATAGATATAATGTCATGTGATAAGTCTCAGCCAAAGATGATGTTATCCTGCTGCAATTGTGCTTTACAAACCTTGTGTGTTAAAGTCCTACAGTTACTTCATCAAATGTAGTCTTCCTCTTTCCCTACTGCCTTCCCCTTACCAAATGTTATTGTCTTTTCTAGTGGGTCATGTCTTCTCATAATATGGCCAAAGTACAAGTCTCAATTTAGTCATCTTGACTTCTAGGGAGAGTTCAGGTTTGATTTGCTCTACAGTCCATTTATTTTTCTTGTTGGCAGTCCACAGTATCTGTGGAACTCTTTTCCAGCACCACATTTCAAATAAGTTGACTTTCTTATCAGCTTTCTTCACTGTCCAGATTTCACAACCGTATATGGAAACGTGGAATAAGATGGCATGGACAATCCTGACTTTAGTATTCAATAATATATCTTCACACTTGAAGATTTTTTTCTAGTTCCTTCATAATGGCCCTCCCAAGTCCTAGTCTTCTTCTCATTTCTTGATTGCAGTCTCCATTCTGATTAATGACTGAGCCAAAGTATCAAAAATCTTTAACTAATTTAATATCTTCATCACCTGCTTTAAAGTTATATACTACTCTGAAATTCAGCCACTAGCCACATTTTTTTCCCTTATAACAAACATATGCAGGACCAAATGAATTTTATCCAAACAACCTTTGGATATGGGGTACTTTAAACTTCACATTAGAATTCATGCTGAAGTCTGAAAATATATCTGAATTCCACAAGGCATTTTGTTTTATTCTAGTGAATAAGCTTCCAGGAAGCCTTTTAAGCTTAGTTGTGGTGGAACATAGCTACTTCATACAGCCTAAAAAAGTGTTAACTACAAGTTTTTTAAGGGCAATATTTTACATAAAGGAATATTGTTTGTTGATTTGGTGTGTTTTTCCCCCCAAGAGTTACTTTACAACAGTTTCTAAAAATTTTGCGAGAAACCTTTGTTGTTCCAAAGTTTAGCTGGCCAGGACTCTGTTTAGCTAAGCCAAATGTCTTCAATTTATGACAGATAAATTCAGTTTTACTCATAATCATTGGTAAATTACATTTAATACACATATCCACTTTCCTCTCAACATTTCATCTGTCTTGCTTGTACATCCATATCCAAGCCACCGTACTTCTAACCCTCAACTATCTATTTTCCTTTGTTCCAATCTCAATGGGTAAAATCTTCACTCAATCAAGAGTTAATGTTTTGAACAATCTCTCTCTATATATAATTCTCTTGGTTATGTTGCTGTTTTCATTGTGCTGATTGGCCACTTAGGTGTCAGGATATGCCTCTCCTCACTGGACTAGGCCCCTGGATGCAGCAGCCAGCACAGCCTCTTTGCAGACTGTGGGAGTCTTGGAAGAACTAGGGCCAAGCTATCAGATGCAGCTGACTGCAACCATGCAGCAGACCTGATGCAGCCAGGGGGACTGCTATTTAAGAGGCCAACAAGCAGAGCGGGAACGGAAACATATTGAAGCATTTTATATATGTAGATAACAATGTATGTTATGCCAGGTATAGCTAGTCAACATGAATTCTCTTAATCCAGACTGTTACCCTGTCTTTAACTATTAAAAATGATTATCTTCCTTTTCCTTTCCTTTCAGAATCTCACATAAACTTGTACAGGTTGACCTCCCCATATCCTTGGATTTTGTATCCATAATTTCACTTATCCAGTGTGATTCTGGAGGACCTAGAAATGCCTAGAAAGGACTTTTTTTTTTCAGACAGACATGGAGCATGTCTAGGTCCTCCAGTGTGATTTTATGGTCAACTTCTGGAGTTCGTCTCATTAAAAATAATAGGGTTCACTATTATCCACAGTTTCAGGTATCCATGGGGGAGGGGATCTTTGAATGTATCTCCCATGGATACAGAGGTCAACCTGTACATAATAACAATAATTATTAACAATAATAATTAAATAATTAATAACAATTAATAATTAAATTAATAATAAATATTAACAATAATAATGCATGCAGGGGGTTGGACTGTATGGCCCTTGTGGTCTCTTCCAACTCTACAATTCTATGATTCTATACAACTCTACTATACTTTAGATTGGGAGGGGGGAATTATTTGACTGCATCTCCGAGGAGCCCTAGCCCAAAGATCCAATGGCGCAGAATAGGAGCTGCAGTTCAGTTGTACTGGAGGGCCACACAACTCCCACTGCTGTTTTAAATGTGATGCCTTTTATTTGTTACTTATTTTGCTTTATGGTTTTTACTTATGGATATTTGCAAGCCATTTTGAATGCTTGGAGAAATGTGAAGTACTAGAGTTTCATGTATATAATTATCCAAGATAACATTATATTAACCACAAGGTCAGAAAACTCCTTTGAAGACAACTCACCTGCTAGTGTGGGGACTTCAACCAGTTCTGTCTGGTCTAGAAGAATTGCTATTTTAAAGTGAAATAGTTTCCCTTTATTTATTATATGCTGCAGACATTACATTGCTTTCCTGTGTACTTGCTCCCATACCTGCTCAATTCATTGATTTGTAAATGAATAAATTATTACAAAGACACCTTTCCAATACACTCTCCTGTCAAGAAACATTTCCTTGTGCAAACAAAGTCTGCTTTAACTTCCCATTGCATGAGGAAGAGGAAAATGAAAAGGTAGGAACTGAAGGATTAATCTTTAAGAACAAAAACTGTTATGTGTATTTTTGACAGAAGTGCTGTATCTTGCATACAAAGTAAAGGTGTGTAAGCCACAGGCACTTTCACACTTTGTCACTAAAGACTTTATCACACAAGGCTTCTATTGTGGGGCTAGAGCATGATGGTAGCAATATTTGGGCAGTCTTTACTGCACAATGTCTTCATCCTGTTGCTGGTGTGCACTTTGGTCATTTATGAAGTGCACCTTATCATTGATGGAGAAAACCCATCAATGACTCTGACTAACCCTGTTATCCCCAGTAGTCCCCCTTATGCAGTAATCTCTTCCACCTCAGAAATGTAAGAGACAGCAGTCAAGTGGCACAAGGAGGTGAGATTCTCCGCCTCTTCCCTTCCCCCTTCCCCATGCTGTTCTCAAACAGGCCAGCTGTGCCTTCTGTTGTTGTTTTGTAGCTGTGATCTGCTGGCCCCAATTCCTCTTCCTTCCTCACCCTGATCTCTCTTTCCACCCACTTCTCTTCTCCCTCCCTGGCTTGATCTCTCCCCACCCCTCCACTGCTCTCATCTGCATGCCCTAAATATGTAGGGCAATAACAAGGGGGAAGAGGACAGTGCAGAAGGAATGTGCAGCACCATACATTGAATCGGAAGTGTGAAAATGTTTGCTTCAATAATGGTATATTTCTGTTTGCTTCCAAAATGCAATTGCTGCAAGATGACTGCCTGGTGTGTTTAAGTCCTACGGCTCCTCAAATCAAGAAAAAAAGGTTTGCAACATCTAAAATGTAATTAAGAAATATTTGCATTGGGATTTTTTCCCCCATTGTAAAGTGACCTTCAACTGAATAGTAAAGTGGCCTTCAACTGAATAGGAAATGGGTCCTTGCTTTTGTAAGAACAAAACAAACAAGTCCAGCCCTGTGAAGGAAATCCCCCACCCTCAGCTGGGAATGCTTCTGCTTTATGCTCAACTAGGCTACCTAGGAATATTGCTTCTTCAAATAAAAATTGAGCCATTACTTATTAACTCACTGAGTTTGCCCATTCCTGTATATTAGAAGAGAGGCTTGTTACATTGAGCTCATCAATATTTAGTAACTTTTAATTTAAAAAGAATACACTTGAAAATCTCTCTCTGTCTTTTCTTCACAAACAAAGATTCAAGAAGGACTCATCCCGTGCTTTCTGCAAGCACGCTGATGACTAAAAAGGCCAATCCGAGATAAACAAGTCCGGTTGCAGAAAGCACAGCAGAAGATCTCCTTGGGTGATGTTTCTGGGTTGTGATTCTTTCTGCGTTGTCATTTCTCTTCAAGACTTGTTCAGCGTGAGTTCTCAAATAAGGCTGCAGCATTGTGGATAGTGTGTCTCCATGCCTCCCAATGTGAGGCCAGGGCGGACCATTGTTGGTGATAAATTTGGCCGAGCCTGAGATGTTGTTTCAGGGAGTCTTTGTATCTTTTTTTTTTTTTTGAGCACCCCTCTTACGCTAACCAGTGGTGAGTTCACCGTAGAGTACTATTTTGGGGAGGCGATGGTCCTCCATCCTAGAAACGTGCCCTGCCCAGTGCAGCTGTGTTCTCACTATCATGGCCTCAATGCTGGTGATCCCTGCTTGCTCAAGGACAGCAACATTCGTCACATAGTCATATATATATATATATATATATATATGTATGTATATATAGCCAAACCTTCCATCATTCAGATCTCTAGCTTTATATAATAAATGGTTTCAGAAAAAATATTAGTCTGGCAGATAAAATATTGTTTTAAATTTTATTTTAGCTGAAACCAAGAACAAAACTGAGAATGGGGGAGGGAAACAGCCGTAGTCAACACAGGACTGTTACAATGCATTTTTAAAAAGCAAGTGAAGAAATATTGTTCCAGGACTTTAATATAAAGTTTGGCAGTAGTTTGAAACATATCACACTACAAATTAATGTGGGATGTGAGAGTAAACAGGTCAATCATCATCATCGATGTTTCCATTGACTTGGATATATGTGCAGTACCTTTCCAATCTGATATGATTTCAAGTTTGCATCTAAATACTCAAAGCAAAGCTTTGTAATGCTTGTGTAGTATGTCCAGGAATCCCAATGCTGCAGAGAACTCAATTAACTGATTAGTGACAAATATCTCCACATTCCTTTTGAATCTGCAGTTCTTGAACATCCTATTTAACATTCTCTCTATGTAAACTTGAGGCTAAATGCATTGCAGAGGATTCAGGAGTATCGCACACAAAGTTCAGACAGAACTCTGCCCAGACTTATTGGATCTCACTGCCATGCTGTTTTGAACTGTGAGCACAAAACAGGGACACAAGTTTGGAAAATACTGCTTTTAAGCAAATATTGTAGACTCAGATCCAGCCTGTTAAGCAATGTTTGTATCTTAGTGCTTTCTCTCTGTCCTTTAGAGACTGAGAATAAACATACTTTAAAGAGAACACATGGTGCTGTAAATTACCCTCTTGTTAAATTTATGAAGATTGTTTTCAGCCTTTGAGAAGAAACATTCTAGCTCAACAGCCGCTCCTACATCTATCAACATAATCAGAGATGTGCTGTTTTAATGATCTGTTGGTATTCTAAAATGAGAACAATGACCTTTGTTTTAATTAGTCAACATGGAGAGCCTACTGAGAGGGAAAGTGTAGAACTTAATGGGACCTTGGATTGAGTGTTCTTCTCTTTAATGCTAGAAGTGTTGTGTAATTAAAATTATGGCCATGGGATCAAATAAATTTTCCAATTGTATATACTAAGTTGCATCTTAACACCTTCATTCTTTGCAACATAATCAAATGGCTTTGTCATTTGAAGCAAATGAGAAGACCATCATTGTTCCTGGTAAATTTTTTTAAAAAATCATCAAAATACTTCAAGTCAACAGAGTGTGATGCTGATCCAATGCACACACTGCTCATGCCTTCCTCATTTTTATGGAAAGTAGACATTGTAATACCACTTATGGACATGTAGCCACCAACCCCATTTTCTCCCTGGCTTTGAAGCTGGGGTGACCTTAGTCTCTCTCTGTCTCTCTCTCTCTCTGGCTTTTCTTCAGGAAGGACTCATCCCATGCTTTCTGCAAGCGCGCTGATGACTAAAAAGGCCAATCTGAGATAAACAAGTCCGGTTGGAGAAAGCACAGCATGTGATGTTTTTGGGTTGTGATTCTTTCTGCGTTGTTGTTTCTCTTCAAGACTTGTTTGGCATGAGTTCTCAAAGAAGGCTGCAGCATTGTGGCTAGTGCGTATCCATGCCTCCCGATGTGAGGCCAGGGTGGACCATTGTTGGTGATCAATTTGCTGAGCCTGAGATGTTTTTTCAGGGAGTCATTGTATCGATTTTTTGGAGCGCCCCTCTTATGCTGACCTGAGGCGAGTTCACCGTAGAGTACTATTTTGGGTAGGCGATGGTCCTCCATCCTAGAAACGTGCCCTGCCCAGCACAGCTGCGTTCTCAATATCATGGCCTCAATGCTGGTGATCCATGCTTGCTCAAGGACAGCAACATTCGTCACATAGTTGGTCCAGTGTATATTTAGGATTGTGCGTAGACAGCGCTGATGAAAGCGTTCGAGGAGTCGTAGGTGGTGGCGATAGGTGACCCATGTTTCAGATCCATAAAGGAGGATAGACAGTACAATGGCTCTATACACACTGATTTTTGTGCTTTGCCTCAGGTGTTTATTGCTCCAGACTCTTTTGTGAAGTCTTCCAAATGCGCTATATGCCTTTGCTAATCTGTGATCGATCTCTTTGTCAATCTTGGCATCTGAGGAGATTATGCTTCACAGGTAGGTGAACTGCTGAACGGACTTGAGCACAGATTTGTACAGGACTATAATGTATGAGACAGGGACTTTTTCAGCAAGCCTCTACAGCTTAAAGCATGAATAACAGGTTAGGCACAGGAGGAAGACAGTTTAAATTTATTACTGCTAGCCTCTCCTAACGATCAATCAAGTATATTGTATTTTAGATTCAAATTAAAGAAAGTGTGTGTGTGGTAAAGTAAATAAACCAAACCGTTTCTAAGTTTATTACCTACATGGAGAAATCCTAACTTACTTCTTATAACTTACATTTTTTCTTGCAAGGTCTTCCTGCCTGTCAAAGCCATGGATCTATCCAAAAGGGGCTTCACAGAGTTTCCCAAGACAGAAGATGAAGCAGGGGTAATGTAATGGAGGAAACCTTTACATTTATGGGGTGAGTATGAGGACTTTAGCAGATGAACCTCCCAAAACATCTCTTTAGCACCATATTTTGCAGCATTTTTCTGCTGGCAAAAGAACCCCTTTTATGAGACCTACCTTCAATAGCATGAAAGGCAGCCCTACCATTACTGGAGCATGAGCTCTGTTTACTTCCACATTTGTGTTCTCAGTGATTCTTGCAAGAAGACATAAGCATGGTAAAAATTTAAAATACAGCAAAGGAAACATACACACAATACACACAAGCACAGAGACACACTAAAAAAGTTCAAAGTAAACTGGGAGGTTCACAAAAAGACTTGGCTTTCACATTCTCAACTGGAATGCGCTGCCCATTGATGATGTATTTATGAGATCAAAATGGCATGAGGTTTCAAACGCTCTCAATGTCAGCAAAAAAAATGCCATGGCCGATCTATTGACAGCTTGGCCTGTCAATAAAAAAGAACACCTTATTTTCAAGACATAATTGCGAAAGCATGACATTGTTTGATATGCACGCCCTTTTGCATTCACTAGGCATAGTTATGACACCATATTTGGTGAGTTTGATAAAGTCCTCAGAAAAGGAGTGGGAAGGGTGGCTGATGGAGGAGGGAATCGGAAGCAATGAGATGCTTGGGACAGGTGCTGAGAAAAACTAGCAATCACTTTTTGAAAGTGAGAAATGGTTGTGGGGTTTTCCTCCTGTCAGATGTTCCCTATGATTTTGGGGTATGAGGAAATACCATCTTTATTTGATTGGGTGCTTGATTTGAGGATTATGGTTGATGGTCTTTTGGGGTTGACTGGAGGTTGGTTCACTGTTTTGATTCACAAGTTCAAATTGAGCGAGGATACATTTGCCTTCCAGGGCCAACTGTTCAAAATTCTCTCATAGTTCTTCCCTCAACACCTCAGAGGGACCCACAGCTTTCCTATTCCTGTATTACTAGACAACAGATCACAGAGATTTTCCTTGGTTTTTTCCTGGGCTGTGAGGCCATGTTCTGGAAAAGTTTACTTCGGATGTTTCCCCTGCATCTGTGGCTGGCATCTTCAGAGAATGGTTGGGTAGGAATGTGTGTGGAGTTTATATGCTGTGAACTCCTGTTGGGGAGTTATATGTAAATTTGTGTATTTGAATGGTTTGTTTCTGGGTATAGAAATGCAAGGGGGATTAGTGTCTGCTTGGCTAACGGTTGGTTGATGGCCCATTATCTGCTAGAAATACCCCTCTGCCTGGGTGGAATTCCTTTGTAAGTGTTGAGTTTTGATTCTATTGTTTTTCAAAACTGGAAGCTAGATTTTGTTTACTTTTAGGGTTTCTTCTTTCCTGTTGAAAGAGAAGCTATTGATGGGAGATAGAAAATTTAAAAACAGAGCTTGATATCTTGATAATGAATGATAGTGACTTTAAAATATCAAAGATATATAAAATATTGCTAAAGTTAGATTTAGAATCGGAACCCATTAAAGAGTTCATGATAGAATGGTCACGGAATATTGGGTGTAATATCCTTATTGAAGAATGGGAAATTCTGTGGAAGAAAAATATCAAATTTATACTTTGCAGTGACTTGAGAGAGAACTGTCACAAGATGCAATTTCAATGGTACATGACACCACACAAGTTGGCAAAAATGTATGAAGATATGAAGAGTGAGTGTTGGAAGTGTGGGGAGGCGAAGGGTACATTTTACCATATGTGGTGGACTTGCAAAGTATCAAGACAGTTCTGGATTAATATTCATGATACAATCAGGAAAATATTGAAAATTGACTATAAATTGAAACCGGAATTATACTGATTGAATATCTTTGACAGAGATTTCCCTAATGAATTTAGACATGTGATGTGCTATATGACAACGATAGCTAGAATAGTATATGCAAGATACTGGAAGCAAAAAGCAATTCCAAACATAGAAGAATGGATGTTAAAATTACAGGAGGTGGTGAGATTAGAACAATTTACCTGTTGGATTCGATCTCAATCCTTAGATAAATTTAGGAAAGACTTGGAAAATTTGATTGAAATTTGGAAATTGGATTGGAGCAGTCACGCAACAACATGGTTTACAGATTAAAATGTACTGTGATAAAACTAGAAATAAGGAGAAAATACCAGGTTTCTTTCTTTTTCTTTTTTTTTTATGAGTCACCTTTTGGAGGGAGATAGGGTAACAAATATAATTCAGGGAAGAAGAATCGATAATATGCTACTGTATCAATAATTTTATTGTAACAACACAATTTAAACTGTATGTAAGAAAGCCAAAAAGAATGTAAAAAAATCAGGTTCAAAGTACAGTTGGGAATGAAGTCGACTGTATGACTGTGTACGGTTTTATGTGTTTGGAAACTTTATTTAAAGATTTTTTAAAAAAAAAAGAAGAAAGAAAGAGAAGCTATTGAAATCCACAAACACCTGGACAACTTCAACAGGAAAGAAGAAACCTTAAAAGGGTGACCAGCAGCTAAAGCAACAGGCTGCCTGCAGGGATAGGCTACCACAGACATACAGGGCCTGATCCGTTTCCTCTCAGTGGAAATGGAGTAAGCTGGGTATTTTTTAAAATGGCCCTACCCCATCTTTACCCCATCTTAGCCCCTTTGTGCCCCAGAGGTAGTAAGGACTGCCCAGGGGCAGAACAGGGCAGAAGCTCTGCGTCATATGGACTGCAGGGCTATGAGACAGGGGCAAGCCAGGGTATTTAACCCATGTAGACAAGCCCATGGAATAGGTGTCATGCCTTACTTGGAGGAGACTTCCTAGGATGATGAAGAAGAGGCGTGCCAGGAGGATGATCTGCAGCCAGAGCAAAAGGAGGCTGGCAGCACAACCCTGTTGTGGCAGAAGCAGAACCTGGTCTATCAGGTGGCACTTGGAGATTTGGAGAAGGATATGGAAGCTCTGCATCCTGTCCTCTACCAACAGCTCAAAGACAAGAAACAGAAATGCTGGAGATGCTCTTTTCCTCCTTAAGCAAACTATGGACTTTTTCAATGGCAATTTGTAATGCAAGAAGGCTTGTCCCTCTTGCAAGGCTGTTGCGCAGCAGGGGGACTGTTTCGGATAATGCCATCCCCCTGCAGATTCTGTTCCGGAAAAGCTGGGAGGCTGCAGTGCAATATTTGGCCATTTCCTAATCACGGTCAACTTCCATGATTAGGAAATGGCCAAATATTGCACTGCAGCCTCCCAGCTTTTCCGGAACAGAATCAGCAGGGGGATGGCATCATCCGAAATGGCCCCCCCAGCTGCACAGCAGCCTCGCAAGAGGGACGAGCCTTTTTGCGTTACATATCGCTGGCCGAAAAAGTCCTATGACAAGTTAATAGGACCAAGTGGACTAATTTACTGCCAGCTATAAATTAGCTCAGCCGCGATCATTCTGGTGCTGTGAACAATAGAGTCAATGCTTCCTGGCAACTTGATGTGATATCCTTGGTTTTTTGTATCCCTAACTTTTGGATTGAATTTGGACTAATGTCTTTGGCAACAGACTTTTCAGTTTCAGACTGTTTGCTGCATTGTTTGACTTCAGACTGTCTGTATTACATCTTCTGCCTCTAAAGATACTGGTATTGACTTAGGACTGGCCTGGTCAGCCTCTGTGGTGTTTGGGGGGGGGGTTAGACTCTTGGGTGCTTGCCTGCTTTAAAACAGGACAATATGGGACACTCAATCTACTTCCCTTTTCAGTTGTGAAATAATGTATGTGACCTCTCTGTAGAACCTTGCTTCATTCACTTCAATTGCAAGAAACCCACTAAATTTAGCATCGCTAGATCACAGACAAAAAATTAATATCATAGCATTATATTTTCTCCCTTTATCTCACTGGTATGACCTTAAGGTTCAAATAAATAATCTTGATTGTTTTTAACTTTTCCTTGCAAATGTCCCCAATTGAATTGTATTTTCCTTTTATTGTGATTTAAGCAGAACTAGCATCTAATCATTGAAGACGCTTCCAAGTCATTAAAACACTCCAGATAATGACAGATGTTGTTTATGCAAGAATTGACAACAGGAGTGATATAACTCTATTATGGTCATCATTCTTCAAAAACTCTTAGCATATTTTCTTTTCTGAATTTTTCCCTCCTTGAAGAAAAATACAGACATTTCCCAATATCATCTGACTGGTTAATAACAATTCAAATTACTGTCCCCTGTGCTGTAGCAGAAGGAATTTTAATAACAGGCAGTGATTTGCATTTTAGTCTTAGATGCAGGAAAATCTTTTAAAGAAAAGCTTGTCATCAGGCAACAAGTTGATGTAAGATGTTAGATATATAGCCTTGGTGTAGAAGAAATTAGTTGCAATTTATAGTGACAATGTACTCATGAAGATTCTTTAGTTTTTATTATTATTATTTTGGTTTCATCCTTGTTACACTCATCCAACTCAACCTTTTTTTAGTTAATTTAAGAAAGCATGATTGGCATAATCAGAGGGATTGTTTAGATGAGAAGATATAATGCAGTCTGGTACATATGATTGCAAATTCACAGCAGCGCTCATTTGTCTCCACGGTCTTTTGGCAAAATCCATTGTATGCAAAGCTACCTGCATTTGAAGTGCACACACAGCCATACCTGTGAATCAAGATGGTGGCCAGAGTACAGCACATTATTATTCTCCACACATGTTATAGCCACTGCACAGTAAAAAAAAAAAAAAAAAAAAGTACTTGTAAATTCAAGGTGCACAAGTGTGATATTCTGCTTATAAAAAGCTCTTTGGTCACCTCAGCACAACAAAAAAGTGCACACTCAATAATGCGAAATTCAAAAATGGCACTTCTGGCCACTTCCTCGCTGGCAAGCCCACCCCCCATGCACATCCAACCAAACCACTCACCACTTCCACCCTTGCCGAGAATGCGCAGCATCCCAAATTGGATGTCCAGATGTGCAATAATGCACAAGTCCACCCATTGCTAGGAAAACTGTAAAGGATTTCCCATGCAGTAGATCGAGTCCCCCACCCCCGTCTGAATACCATGAATCGTGTTCACAGTGTGTTAGGACAAAAGGTATTCTCCTCCAATTCTATGAGGAGTATTTTCATCATCTAGACAACCACAGAGTGTGTCACTTACCTTAGTATGAAGAAGCAACAGCAACTATTACTATAGGGATAGTCACAATATGTCTCTGTTTTTTGTTTTGCCTTCGAAAGCAACTGTCATTTGTCTGTTAATAATAATATCATTTCATATCATACAAAGAAAGATATTCACTTCTGTGAAATAAATAAAAAAAAATAGAAGAACAAATGAACATCATCATCAAAAGCACATGATTCAGCAAAGCTGATTAAAAGGACTATCATTTCATTTTATCAGGTTAGGGAGGCCAAAATCCATAATGAGTTGAGCTAAGGAAGGGATAGAAAACTCCATAAACAGAATACGTCTGATATCATAAACATATCACATTTCTGCAAAATTTGTCAGAGGATAGAGTGAAATATTGTGTAACAGTGTGCGGAGTTTTCCAAGGCACTTGCTCATTGTCCTATCTAATAAATTCTATACAAATGTAAAATGTATCTCCTTTCACTTTGTTTGAAATAGTTGCTAAAAAGTTCTAGAATGTTTAAAAGTTTGGATTTGAGTCCACATAGTTATGTGATGATCCAGTATGCTACATGAATATTGTGTTACACTTGTGGAAGTAAAGCCTCTGACACTGACTGGCTAAGCGAATGTACTGAAACAATGTTGCCCTGAGCATTCAAACTACTCTGGAAGCAAAGCTGTCAGAATATTTCTAATTCATTCTCTATGAAGGAAGAGACAGTTGTCAGTTCAACTAGGATAAAAGGGGATAGGTTTGAGAGGAAAGCTGAAGACTAGGAAAGGTCCTAGGAGACGTGGAACCTAATCAGCAGGTAACACAAAAACAAGATAGCTGGAGTCAGGGTGGAATGATCTGCAATGCAGAAACCTGAAGAAAGATGAAGGAGAAGGATCTGTCCAGAGAAGAGAGGAAAGAGAAACTCAGAAGAAAGATCAAAGTATGTAAGGTCAATAGGAGATGTATCCTAGTGTGGGTCCATGTGGGAAAAAAGATAGAAATGCTGGAGAGGCTTACCAAGGGTAGATATGACTGAAGAAAATGTGACAATTTAGGCAGTGCTCCATAAAGCAAGAACCTGGGAGATTAATGGATGGTAAAGGGGCTGAAGAAAGGAGTTATACATGAGAAATCAAGGACTGATCAAAACTCCATGGTGGGTAGAGAGACCAAAGGAAAATAGAAAGATAAGAGAAATTTGGATATTCTCACTTGGGAGTAAGGAAGCCAAGAGGGCATAAGATTGTTATGTCTGGAGTCCTGATACTAAGATTGCTGTGTCTTTAGGAATGGTGCAATAAAGAGATTCTAGTGATTGTGCCTTGTGCTGCCATTCATATTGTGATGTGGCAACACCAAGGTGGGCAATGTTGTTGTATGCCTTTGAGTCATTTCTGAATTATGGTGACCCTAAGGTGAACCTGTCACAGAGTTTTCTTGGCAGAATTTGTTCTGGGGGTGTTGCTCTTGCCTTCCTCTGAGGTTGAAGGAGTGTGACTTGCCCAAGGTAACTGAGTAGGTTTCCATGGCTGAGCAGGGATTTGAACCCCGGGGGGTCAGCTAGATGGGATAATTAATTCTGGAAAATATCACCTTACTTCCCTTTTGCTCCAGTGTCCATTTGTGCCCACGATGCATTTGCAAGATTGGTGATGGGAAAATTATGCATAGTTCGCATGGCCAAAAGAACAACAATGCCCTCGGAAGTTCCTCAGCGAACTTAGCTGTTTGGTGGCAAAGGGGGAGGCTGTATTTAAGGCCCTCTGTGCACACACACACGTGTGTGTAAGCATGCTAGGATGTGCAGCTGCCATTCGTTCCCTACGTACCCTTCTGAACACGAGAGAGAGAGAGAGCTGGGGCGCGTGGCTGATTCGCCTGCTGTTTGTCCCCTCTTTGTCAGTGTGTGCATGTGCGTGTGTGTGTAAGCACAGTAGGACGTGCAGATGCCGTTCATCCCCTCCATACCCCTCTGTGTGTGAGAGAAAGAGAGTACACTGGGGTGTGCAGCTGATTTGGCTGCCTTTCATCCCCTCTTTATCAGTGTGTGTGTGTGTGTGCGCATGTGTATGTGAGCATGCTAGGACACATGGCTACTGTTCGTCCCCTCCATGTGTGTTTGTGCATGTTGCTGGCCCTGGTGCGTGTGCTGCCTTTTTGCCTGTGTGGGGACTGCTTGCTGAGTGTGTGGCTGTGTCTGCATGGTGTGCTGCTGTGAGAGTGTGTAGTAGCTGTTGTGGTTGTGGGTGAGGGAGTATTTTTGTGGATGTGTGTGATGCTTGCTAGAAGGCTGTCCCCATCAGGAGTCAGAGACTGAACTCCTTAGAAAATGGCCAGACAACTGCCAAATTGTGCTACTTGAGGCCAAGGAACTGCCAAGTCATGCTAGCCTTGATGGAACAAGCCTTGAGGCCACAGCTGCACAAGAAGATTACTGCAGGGCATTGCATCAGGCTACAATGTGGGGTGCACAACAGAGTCTGGAGTGCAATAACTGATGTAATGCACCCATGTGGTTGAGGGAGCCAATGCCCTGTGAAACTGTATAAAAGAAGGCTCAGTCCAGAGCACATTCTCTCTTGAGAAACATTGATGTCTGGCATAGCAGCTTGTCCATCTGCTGTATATGTCTGTAAATATTGCAGTTGCCTTGAGCTTGAAGATAAAGTGCCTCCTATTGTTTGGGTGACAATCACTCTGTGTGTGAGTTTTCTTGGGAACAGGTGGCTGCTGAGTCTACTGAAATATTTTTTTGGCTTCTGCCAGGGATTGAGTATCCTACCATCCCCCAACAGTGGTTATGGACCCAGTTTGTTGGTCTCAAATAAGATAAGGTTCACCCAGATATGTTCCAGATACTTTTTGCCTATTTTTCTGTGTTTTGGCAAGTCGGCTGTGAAACAGTTAAATTCCAGTCAGACATCTCTGCATAGGCATTATCACGCAGAGTTAGCCTTTGAGTGTGGCCAGCCAGCTTTTGTTTTTGTTTCTGGTCGGAAAAATTGGCATGATGGCTGAGTAAAACATTGTCCGTTTTGATAAGCTTGGTTATCAGGCCTGGAGTGTGTATATGCAGGCTTTATTAACTAAGGACAATTTGTGGCACATTTTGGAGAATGAGAGTGTGGTCCCGGAGGGGTCGGAGGATGAAATTGCAGCCTTTCATGTAGCTGATCAGAAGGCTAGAGCTGCTATCCTCTTATCACTCAGCCCGTCTCAGTTGATTCATGCTGCTGAAGCAGAAACTGCTTTTCAGCTGTGGGAAGCTCTGAGAATAGTGCACCAGAGTTAATCTTGCCTTTCAAAGATGATATGGACTAAGAGACCCTATAATACAAAGCTGCATCCTGGGGGCTGTGTGAAAGCCCATCTAATGGAAATGAGGCTGCTGTTTCAAGAGGTTGCTAATAGAGGGGTGAATATCCCAGAAGCTCACAAGTGTTTTACACTCCTGGGCAGTTTAACCAAAGAGTGGGACTTCCTCATGTACAGTTTGCAGACTACCAGAGAACATGGAGCTAGTAGCCGGGCATATTCTGGAAGAAATCCAATGCCAGCAGTTTGACTCCCAGATGGAGGGGAAGACACAGCCACAGTCTACCAGACATAATCAAGAGTGCACAGCTACACATCCAGAGGCATCTGAAGTGGAGGAGGAAGCCTGCAGCTATGTGAGATGCTGCTTCAGATGCAAGAAGCCTGGACATTTACAAAGGAACTGTAAGATGCCTGCACCAGACAGGAGGGGTGGCACAGCTACAAGGCAAAGGAGGGATGCATCCTCTCAGGCTGTTAGCCATGCTTTCATAGCAAAGCACCATCCTGAAGGTGCTGAGAGAGTGGTATGGTTGCTTGATAGTGGTGCAACTCATAACATGGTGAATGATTTGAGGCTGTTAAGGAATGTACAAAATGCTTCCATAACAAATATTTCCCTTGCAGATGGTGCTCCCAGCAAGGTGCAGAAAATGGACACTGCATATGTGTCAGCTTTGGTAAAGAGTTTAAAAATGTGTTATGTGCCACTAAGCTAGAGAACTGTATATTAAGTGTGTCTAAATGACTACTGATGGTTATAAAGTATTATTTGAAGGAGAACACTGTACAGTAACAGACAAACATAATGTCTGTGCCAAAGGGTTGAAGAAACAGGGATTGTACTACATGTTGCCCAAAGGGAAAGTAGCAAATGTGAATCCTGGGATTCATGTCAATGTGTGGTTCTGCCACAACACTTCTGGGGGCGGATGGGAAACTAGGTACCGTACACTCTTTTTATGAACCTCCTGTCTTGCTTGCAAGTTTCTGAACATGTGCCTGTGCTTTTCTGAATTGTTTCTTTTTTAATTTTGGTGTTTTGGCTCTTTTTCATGCACTCACATCTTCTTGCGAGATGTGCCAAAATCACATTCCCAGAGAAACGCGGAAGTGTGCAGCATGAGCCCTTGTATTGCCAGATTCTTGGGGCAATTCTGTATCCTTATCACAGCAGTGTGTGAAAACGTCTGTCATTCTGCCAGAACACGAATGCTGTAAAATATAGTTCCATAATCATGTTTTAAGGCACTCATCTGATAATCTCCAAAGTATCAAAATGTGACTGAATACTCAGAGACTGAAACCCACACTTTTAAGAGCTAAGCCTTCTGCCTGTGTGGATAAATCTCTCAATTTTGTCCCACCACCACCACATTGAGAGTTTTTTAAAAATGCTCATTGTGATGTCCCTGTCTTTCCCTACTCAAAGTAAAAGGCTCTGGATGAATCCAAGCAAGCTTTACTGAAGTATAGGATCAGCACAGCAAAACTCTAACACATTCCCCCAAGTTTCACTTTCAAAACTGTTTGAAGTTACACACTTCCCCTTCCTACCATTCAGCAGCATACTTTTCCACACAACACCAAGCAGCACCAGAGACCTTGATTCTCATACTACCAGTCTCTATGCCTGCACCCCCCCCCCATTTCTAAACATCCTTCTAACACGGGTACAGAACAGCTAAGCAATCCAAAGCAAAATTTAACATGGCAGAGGGGCCTCTTTTCATAGAATCATAGAATAGTAGAGTTGGAAGAGACCATGAGGGCCATCCAGTCCAACCCCCTGCCATGCAGGAATACACAATCAAAGCATCCCTGACAGATGGCTTTCCGGCCTCTGTTTAAAGACCTTCAAGGAAGGAGACCCTACCACTCTCAAAGGGAGTGTGTTCCACTGCCGAACAGCTTTTGGGACCCTCTGACACTCATTTCCTATCCATTGCATTTCTACTGATAGCTGCACATTTTGGAAAGTTCCTCTGAAAAGGTCAAAATAATTCTAACTTGTCTAGTGATAATACACTATGAGTACATAATACATGAATACAACTCAATCCAATAAACAAAAGAACAAATACATCCGCTGAGGTTTGGTTCCAGGACCCCCTGTGGATACGAAAATCTATGGATGCTCAAGTCCCATTACATACAATGGCATAGTAAAATAGTGTTCCTTATAGAAAATGGCAAAATCAAGGTTTTTTCTTGGATTTTTTTTTTGGGGGGGGGGATATTCTCAAGCCGTGGGTGGTGGAATCCATGGATACCAAATCGGTCGATACAGTTGGCCAACTGTACTGGAAGAGCAAAGAAGAATTTTTTCCTAAGTATATTAGAGTCTGCTGCATTTCCTGCAGGGGAACAGCTGCAGCAGTTCAGATAGTAACTCAGCAGCCTGGATGCTCTTATTCTCCAAGCAGCAGATCATCTAAATTCAAACATTTTTTAAGGGCGCAGCCATAGGTTTCAATATCCCCTGTAACCACACAACAACCCTTGCATGCACTGTGAAGACCCACAAGCCTGGTCCTTTTGTGTTTCCCCATAGCCTTTCCTGAACACTCCAGGGTTGCCCATGTGTGGTGTATAGCATCCTGAGGGGGCTGAATGTGGTCTCCAACTAAGCCCTTTGGTATACATTCCATTACTTTTGAGGAAATTGGCAACACTAGTCCTCTGAATTCACACACGCTGCAAAGTTTTGTGTCTTCTATCTCATTCTGCTTCTGTATGTAACTCAAGAGTACTTCTAGGGGAAAGCTGATAAGAAGCTGTTCTTGGGTTAACACGTATTCTTTACATGTTACACAATACATGTTAACCCTCTTGGAGACTTCTAACCCACTTCTAAACACACCTACATACATGCAAGGCAGCTTAGAAACTCTAAAACAGCAACCAATAATAATTAAAGAACAGCTAAAACAATAAACTGGTATCCAACAGGGCTAAACTAAGCAGCAGCAGCAGAAGAAGAAAAATTCATAAGGCAATAGATATTTTGGAAAGGCCTTCTAAAATAAGGCTACCTTCAGCACACATACAAAAGAGAACACCCATTCCTCTTTCAGAAGGCTATTCACAGTGAAAGTGCCAAAACCAGAAATGTCTGTCTCCACACTGGCATGGGGATCTAGAGAAAGGTCTCAAAACTTGAGTTAGATGTGGCAAGCAATATGCATAGGGGACATAGAATCATAGAGTTGGAAGAGACCACAAGGGCCATCCAGTTCAACCTCCTGCCATGAAGGAAATCATGATCAAAGCATCCCTGACAGATGGCCATCCAGCCTCTGTTTAAAAACCTCCATGAAAGGAGACCCTACCATGCTCCGAGGGAGTGTGTTCCACTGCCAAACAGCTAGAAGTTAGCTAGAGGTTTGCCATCTGAGGCTGAGAGAGTGTGCAACTTGGCCAGGGTTACCCAATGAGTTTCTATGACCCTGGTCTCAGAGTCCTAGCCCAACACCCAAACCATTATACTATGCTGCTCTTCTCCTTCTTAATATTAATATTAGTATGAATAAATCTACACCCTACCTTTTCTCCCAAAACTGGGACTCGGGGCAGCTTATGAATTAAATAAATACAAACACAGCTAAGAGACAGAAACGGCTAATGTTAAAATGTAACTGAAGTGTCAATAAGCTTAAAAACAATTTAAAACAAACAATTAGAAACTATTCAAAGCAGTTTTCAAAAGTAAAATTAAAAGAAGTACAGCACCTGATTAAAAGCCGTTCTTTGAACTGTGGTGATTCTTGGGAGATTGCATTTACTTCCCAGTGTAATGGCTTTGGCTTGAGTCAGGATCCAGGCAAGTTGGAAGCTTTAGTGCCTCTTTTGGAGAAATTGGACCAGGTTCCTGGCTTTGAACTTGAGCCAACTGAACCTGAAGCTGGCAGTAATTCAAGATAACCCCACATCATCAGAGCTCTCTTCTAGAACCAGATCTAGAACCCTAATGGGTGCATACATCATATTTTCCAACATTTCTCAAATGAAAAGGTAGACATGTGTGGCCAAGCAACATTGAGTGTGGTTAAGATAGCAAAAGTTATGAATGAGGAAGAACAGACAAACTAGGATAGTGCAAGGTTTTGCTTTTGCCTGGGTCTACAAGGAAAGGCAAAATTCTGCCCCCTCCTATCCTCTCCCCTGATGCAAACTACTAATGCAAACTGATGCAAACTACTAGTGACCTTTAACTCAGCTTGCAGCAACTGAAGTACAGCAAGGACAAAGGAAAAAAATGGGAGGAGGAGAGAGAAATGGAGACATTTTAAAGGCAGTTCAAAAAGTAGGATGATAGAGGATTAACTGGGATGGTCCCTGTCAAATAGGAACAGTTGGAATTTTTTAGGGAATTTTTTATTGGAGTAAGACCATTCTACTAAAAAAATACACCCGACCGCAAAAGGCCATAACAATAATACAAAAACAATACTAATTATTTTCCTCTTTTCTTACTAATACAAAAGTAAATCTATCCTAACACTAATGTATTTTTCCCTTTAATCTAAACACACTATAATCACATTATATTTACACATTATAATTATACCTACTTAGAAATGGAAAAAAACCAATAAAATATTAATTAATTAAAAATAAAAAAACAGTTGGAGGTATACTACATTTGGGCCCAAGGTACTGATTTCCTTCTTCTTCCTCAGCAGCACAAGCTATGGTCCAAGAAGGAGGCCACAGAGTGAAGGAGAAAGTCCTGTTATGCCAGAGGATCTGCTTTTCTCTGAAAAGGGGGACAGAGCATGTGGGGGTGGGTAGACAGGAGACAAGGCTCAAAAGACCTTAGTTCAACTCAAGCAAGCCCTTATTATAGTAGTGGTAACACTACCAGCCAAGATGGACAAGACACTGAACATAGTACAGTCTCATTCTCTGGGGATTAAGTATACTTGTGTCAATCTCATCTTTGTCCGGTGAAAGTTTGTAATCATCATTTCTTGCCACTCTTCTGTTGCCAACACTCACAGTAGCTCTTCTCTGGCATTTCAGAGAGCACTGTCTTGAATTCTGAACTCTGCCCTCCATTATGGGACCATCTTTGTTTTCTAAGAACATCATACTGCTCTCCAATATGCATACTTGATATTTCTGTACATAGCCCTTTGTGAGAGACACTTTGCACTCCCCAGGATCTGATTATAACATTACAAGGCAGCAACAGAATGCAGCATTTCCTTTCCCCATGAGTGGGTAGACTAATGGCATTTTTATGATTTTTATGGGGAAGCATAATAGTAGACTTTGTGCCATAAAAGGAACAACTGTGGTACAAATACCTACTATAATCAACACTGTACAAATGCAATCAAAGATGGATTTCATTTCAAAAAATGAAGGATAACTGGAAAGAACTTTCATCATAAGCAGCCAGCTTGGTAAAGGTGAGGAAAGGTCAGTCTGGAGGTAATCATTAACTCTGCTTAATAATGCAAAGAGTAGCAGATTGGCAAAGTTTTTAGAACAGTGCTCCACAAACTTTGATAGCAAAAACACATTTTGGGTTAACTATGGATCAATCCTTCCTTTCCTTATTATTGGCATGACTTTCTCTCAGAGGTGAATTTGGAATGAGAAGTCTGTGTGTGAGATATCCCTTCCCAGGCATCACCGGTCAAAGGTTCCTTTAAAGTTCTCTTCATAAGTTGTCTTCATGCATGGATTAAACCTCTGAAAGGGCAGGAGGCCTATGTCTTCAGGATCTGACCCCAGTATTATGGCCCTACCCATCCACCTCAGACACCACACGTTAAACACAACATCTGAAACAGGGAGTCTATACATGTAACTGTATGCATTTGGTCAAAGCTTGAGGAAGTTACTTTTTCAACTTCAGTCAGCTTGGCCAATAGCCCCTAAAACACTTTTTAAAGTTCTGCACATGGTTTTCTACATGACTGGTGATGCCATTTGTTCAGGGTTCTCAGCCATGTGGAGAGTCTACACAATAATGGTGGTTGGTTTCCAAATCAGTGAAGCTGTGACTCTGCTTTGGTCTTTTGTTCAGATGTTAAAAGAATTATCAAGGGTGCGGAACCTATTTGGGGGACTGGATTCAGCACCCTTTAAAGTTCCTTGATTCTTTAAAGTTCAGATTAAAGCCCAATGCAGATTCATAGCCCCACAGATATGGAAACCACAAACTTCCAAGGAAACTATATACATGCAGCCAAACACAATGGGGGAGGGTTGTGTTATTATGCTGTATACCCCTCCAACTAATATTTCATAATTTAGCAATATTAAGATGCTCCATGTGGTCTAGTAGATCAGGAAGGATGATAAGTGAGATCAAGTGGAGGTCACCAGGGAGGCGTCATGGAAAAGTACTAGTATCCACACCCAAGCTAGGATTATGCGGAGCTTCCCCCCCCCCCATAACCAAAACCATCACCAGGGTGTGTGCTAATCCCCTCTTTGACACATTGCAATGAGTCTTATAGCACAAACAGACAGTGACCGGAACCCCTATTATCTCCCAGAACATCTCTCCTCACACGTTTTCCTATCCCACCATAAAAATATTGTCATAAGCCCATCAACTCTAATTTCTCAGTCATTAATAACAATTAACAAAGTTGTGGTTTCCTTTGTTTAACTGTATTGTTCTACACTCAAACATCCCTTCAGGATACAAAATTGGGTATAAATATTAGTCCCAAACAATAGCCAAGTGTGCATAGTTCTTCTGACACTGTCATTCTGCTGGTTTGCTGTGTCACCCTCAGTTCCACACCTGAGTCTTCTTTGCTGCATGAACCTCTGTTCTTCAGGACTGGTAATTGTAGTGGGCACTTCCCTGAATCTATTCCCCTATCCAACCTTTCTGCCTTGACTCTTCATAGAATCATAGAATCATAGAATTGCAGAGTTGGAAGAGACCACGAGGGCCATCCAGTCCAACCCCCCTGCCACGCAGGAAATCCCAATCAAAGCATCCCCAACAGATGGCAATCCAGCCCCTGTTTAAAGACCTCCAAGGAAGACCCCACCACGCTCCGAGGGAGTGTGTTCCACTGCCGAACAGCTCTTACTGTCAAAAATTTCCTCCTCATGTTGAGGTGTAATCTCTGTTCCTGGAGCTTGCATCCATTGCTCTGTGTTCCAAACTCTTGTGTGGTTTCTTGTGAGTGTGAATGATTCCACATTTATTTTTCCAATAAAAACCATTTTAACTTCACTTTAACCTTGAGTCTCAGCAGTTAGTACCAGTATACACAGGTGCAAAGATCTTGCAAGTTACCTGATCTCTTGAAGCCATACATTTGAGATAATTGCAAATCCCACAATTAATATTGTAATTTTAGTGTCATGGACCCCCAGCAATTTGGTTAACAGCTGGGGGGGGGGCTGGTGGAACATCAAAGAAAGATTTAATTATTTAATTATTTCATTCATGCCCTCCCATCCACCCCACATGCTACATCCTAGCAGATTGTTCTCTGTGCCCACTGCTGTACCTCAGAACATAGTTTCATGATTACTGTCTACTCTGCTATATGTGGACCCAGAGCAAGGATTTTAGGGTTTCTGGACTTTTGGGAGCAAAAAAAAAAAAAAAAGAGGTTCCTTGGTTCATGCAAAATATACATGGGGAAAAATGTTTTCATTTTAGGCTCTGACAGAGGCAGGAAATACATAGGACTCAAAAATATCGCTTCCAGTACCCCTTTCTTTAAGGGAAAATAGGTAGAAACCATCAGCAACATTTCTTTGATTGACTCCAATCAGGTTGGGAGTGGGAGTGGGATTCTTGTGACCCTCCAGATATTGCTGGGCTGCAGCTCTCAGAATTCCTCCCACCCCTGGTCTGAAGGAGACTTCTGTTTAAAACTAGAAATACCTAAAAAAGCATTTTTACATCACAGAAATGTCCACCATTATTTCTTTTGGTCACTTTGCATGCTGCTCAGCAAAGTAAGTTGTGCAGATTATGGTCTAAATCCTATTTGCTAGTCCCAACTAGAAAAGACCCACTGGCTCAGTTGTAGAATTGTGAGTCAACACATAGGTACATTCCATTTATTCAATGTGTCCACTCTATCTGGGAATAACAATAGGTGAATGTATTATTTCCTTCATAACCATCACCCTTAATTAAGATTTGAGTGGGATATATTGCATTGTTCACTTATCTTACATGACCCTGATCTTAGAATATTACCAAAGCCATGGGGGATGGAGCCCTGTGGAAGTAGAAACCATGGCTCTCCTGGAATGTACAATTAAACCAAAAATGTATATACAGTCATTGATGGCCTGAAACTGTAGAAGAACTGAGAAGAACGGTTTTCTGTTTCCTGAAATAAAAATCAAATGAGCAATACATAAAACACACAACTAAAGGAATATTGCACATAGGCTGTTGAGTGCACTACCTCTGGATATAGTTTGAGGAACAGAGTGCCTGGGTTAGCTCTGGTTTTTTGTTTTTGTTTTGTTTTGACATAAACACTTTTTTTTTCAAAGTAGCATTGTGGGAAATATCTGGATAAGAGCCAGCGTAGTGTAGTGGTTTGAGTGGGAGACCACTGGGACACTGGGAGACCATGCTCAGCTGTGGAAACCCACTGGGTAACCTTGGGCAAGTCAGACTCTCTCAGCCTCAGAGGAAAGCAAAGGGATACCCCCTCTGAACAAATTCTGCCAATAAAATCCCATGATAGGTTCACCTTAGGGTTGTCATAAGTCAGACATGACTTGAAGGCACACAACAACGACCAGAATCTGTATAAACCCCAGCTAGCCAAGAACCAAGAAAACAACAAAGATTTCTTTGGCACTCAGGGAGGTTTTAAAAAAAACCACCCAGTAGTTGCCCCCATTTCCACTATGGCTCTCATCCCATGTATGTCCCAACATGACACACAATGACAGGTAGAGTTTTTTTTTACTGTCTCTCTCCTGTTTATGTTACTGCTAATTGTACAACAAGAACATTCACGAGTCACAATGGTGGCACTCCCTTCCTAGCCTTGTTCTAAATGGCACGAAGGACTAAAGTGTCAGCTGAAGCCACAGGGGATTGTTGTGCTTCTCTACATTTCCAGGTGTGGAGACGAATGTCAAGATGAGCAGCAGTGGAAGAGGAGGAAGTCTGATTTTTGTATGTGAGGTGGCTTTTTAAAACCAACCGCTCCCAGTGGGTAGCACATATCTTCCATTTGTCTTGATTTGGTGCTGACTGCCCTGATTACTCCTCCGTCATCCCACTTTTAAAGCTGCTTTTAAAATGTCCCAGTTTCTCTCTCTTCCTCCCACTTCCCTCCTTTGTCCTCAGCTTATTTCAGTTGCTGCAGAATGACTTCTAAGTACAAAAGTAGTTTGCACTCAATTAACTCAACAGGAGGGAGAGGGAAAGGGGGTGAAACCTTGTCCTTCCCAGTAGGCTCAGGCAAAAGCAAACTGCCTCAGACTTTCCTAGCTTTATGTTTCCCTCATTAATAATTTTTGCCCTCTTGACCATACTCTGATATTGCTTGGCCACAGGTGTCACAGATTTCATTTGTGAAATGTTGGGGGGCGCAGGTATGGTACTAGGGCTCTCTGGCTCAGCACAAAGGCATCTGTATGTGTGTTGCTCTTTTGCAGTGCTGGTGCTCTCTGATACCAGGGGCAAGGGGTGGGGACTGAGGAGAGAGATGATGAGAAATGGTGGTGGAATGCACTTGGGCCCACTGTACCATTTGTATCAAGGCTGGGGGTGGAGTGCCCGCATTGTGGCCTATGAGCCTCCTTTTTGTGCAAGTCTTGGCAGATAAAGAAGATGTAAAACCTAGGGAGAATGGTGGCAAGTGCTGCAGCTACAGGATACATATTGCTATGTGACTAGCTGCTGAAAAATCTTTTTACTTTTTCCCATGGTTCTGAGCTGCCACAGTAAATGGTTTGCTGGATTTTACTCTAATTCTTAGCCCTTTTTCTCAGAGTGCCTTTGGCCTACTTCCACAATAAACTGACCCTAAAGCATATCAAGCCCGCTGCCAGCCCTTGCCTGCCCAGTTTTTGTGACATCACAAAAGCCCATCCAGAAGGACCAAACCCCTGAGTTTTATACCTTAAAATTGCAAGGAATGGGATGCTGCTGACCAGACACCTCTATGACCTGGACCTAATTTCATTCCAGGATGCTGGGGTGGAGGAAATGCCACCCCCCAAAAAGATGGCGAATATGAAAAGAAAATATTACAAATAGGCCTTTTTTTTTTAAAAGACATGTAAGAATAATAAATAAATCTGAAATCATTACATTGACCATTTGACATAAATGAAGATGAAATAGGAAAGCCAATGAGACTAAAGTGTTGAGTAAATAAGTTGTATATATCTGGAGAATTTCTAAAGAAGAATAGACAACAGTACAGATACTTGGATAAAAATCAGAATGATTCACATCTGTTAAAGCCTATATGTAAGGAAACTGATTCTGCCTGAAGCAAATAAATTACAACCAACCTTCCCATTAGTTTGCTGACAGAATATTAAAAAGTTACTCCCACAAGGCCTAGCCAGCCCACACCAACTAATTATTTATTGTAGAAGTCTGGCAAAACATGCATCTATCAGAAAATAGACTTGGATTCATGGCCCGTACAGACACACAGAGTTGATGGAAAATAAGACAAGGATTACCATTTATCTCAGTCTAATCACAAGAAGGTTCCATTAGCTATTAATTCTGTTCTTGGTGACAGAGGCTAACCTGCTTCTTTCCTGTTAAAAGAGACAAAGAAAGATGCATTTAAAAAATATGAAGACATAAGAGAAGACATTCCTGGGTGGCATTATCAAGTAAACCATGAGATAAAAGGGGTGTTGTGATTGCTTAATAAAGTCAACATCAAATAAGCTGCAGAAGAGGATTTCGGAGGATTTGACCAGTAAGCTGTGCAAGAAACAATTTTTTCCAGCAACATAAAGCAGTTCCTCTTTACCATACCATTCCACTTGCAGATACAGTGGTTTCCATTCTACTCATAAAAGCAAATTTCACCAGCATACTTTGGGGAAACCTCAGTCTTAAAATAACCATTTCCGTACCGCCACTGCCCATGATTTTAAATTGAGATTAAACATATAGATTAATAAACTTTATTGTATGGGTTAGCATATGTCTCACGTATTTAGTTCACAAATGTCCAGACAATTCAAAATATTAATATTAGACCTGGTATATAACAATGACGTGGTCCAGAATTCATAAAAATGATCCAGTAATTTGAAGAGAACCAGTTTTGTAAAATGCATACACCCAACTTTGTTTCCTGAATTATCTGCATATTTACATGGGAGTAAGTCCCACTGAATTCAGTAGGAATAACTTCTGATGAGATATGCATAGGACTGCACAATAGAGACCTAAATCCTATATCTCCCAGACAAAGTAGACCCATTGAATCAAGAGAATTTACATATCAACAGTATTAAAACACTGTAAAAGGCACACTTAGGAGATTTTCAGACACGGAAAAATCGTCCCTTGCCGCGCGAGCAGCCTCCCGAAACTGCTGCGCGGCAAGGGTATTTTTCGGACGACGCTGTGCCTCTTGCGAAGCCGTCCGTGTCACTTCCGTGAAGCTTGGGACGGCTCCGCGTCATATTTCAATCACGGAGGCTGCCCGTGCTTGAAATATGGCGCGGAGCCGTCCCAAGCTTCACGGAAGTGACACGGACGGCTTCGCAAGAGGCACAGCGTCGTCCGAAAAATACCCTTGCCGCGCAGCAGTTTCGGGAGGCTGCTCGCGCGGCAAGGGACGATTTTTCCGTGTCTGAAAATCTCCTTAAATAGGACAAAATGTGACTAAGTGCAATTTAAAACAAAACAACATCCTTGTAAAAGCTCTTTCCTTTAAAAAAAAATTCATACTAAAAGCTTGTCAGAATGAAAAAGTCTTGCCTGGGGCAAGAAAGAAATAAGAGGGTATGTAAGGGCAGCCAGTGTGGTGTAGCGGTTTAAGTGTTGGACTACAACTCAGAGACCAGGGCTCAAATCCCTACTTGGCCATGGAAACTCACTGGGTGATCTTGGGCAAGTCACATTCTCTCAGCATCAGAGGAAGGCAAAGACAAAGACAAACCCCCTCTAAACAAATCTTGCCAAGAAAACCCCGCAAAAGGTTCACCTTAGGATCTCCATAAGTCTTGAACGACTTGAAGGCACACAACAACAAAAGCTCAGGAAGTTGCTGCATAATTTATAGAATCATAGAGTCATGGAATTGGAAGAGACCACAAGGGCCATCCAGTCCAACCCCATGCCATGCAGGAACACACAGTCCAAGCATGCCCGACAGGTGGCCATCCAGCCTCTGTTTAAAAACCTCCAAAGATGGGGACTCCACCACACTCTGAGGCAGCGTGTTCCACTCAGGAACTTCTTCCTAATATCTAGGTAGAATTTCTTTTCCTGTGGTTTGAATCCATTGCTCCATGTCCTAATCTCTGGAGCAACAGGAAACAAGCTCACTCCATCCTCACTAAGACATCCCTTCAAATATTTAAACATGGCTGTCATGTCACCTCTTAACCGTCTCTTCTCCAAGCTAAGTATATCCAACACCCTAAGCCACTCCTCATAGGGCATGGCTTCCAGACCTTTCGCCATTTTGATTGCCCTCTTCTGGACATGTTCCAGCTTGTCAACATCCTTCTGGACTTGTGGTGCCCAGAATTGGACACAGTATTCCAGGTGAGCAGAAAGAGAACAGGGTGGCATTATTATTTTCCTCAGTCTAGACATTATACTCCAGTTGAGCTGTGCTCTGCAGCCCCAGAAAGCTGTTACACTGGGACTCCCTTATGAGTAGACATACATAGAATTAAGCTAGTTTTTCCACCACCACTCCTAAACTGTTGCAGTGATAAGAATTACCTCTGGCCCTGTCCATTTTGGTTTTGCTCCACCCTATGCTTTCAGCCCAGCCAATTACTGGAAAATGATCCCCATGTTCCCACCTGGCTGAAGAAGGCTTCCCACACCCGACACAGTGTGCAGAATTTCATTTAAAACCTAGGTTTAACTCTTCACTCAGTTCTTTCACCCTAACCTAGCTAACAGGGTTGTTCTAAGGATGAAATGCTTTGGGATGGACTATGTAAACTGGAATTGTCAACTCAGAGGATGGGTGGGCTGAAAATCTTGTAAAATCCTGTATAATTACAGTATTCCTGAAAGGCAGGTGAGCTCCAGCCCCTAGGAACATTTTGCATCCTGCGGTTGCTGGCCTGTCTGGTACCTAGGTCACCTTTGTAGGAAATTTGTGGCTTGTTCTGCTCAGTTCCCAGTTTAAATACTTTTACTCCTCGCACTTAGATGAGCAGTCGAATGTCAGTCATGTTATTCATAGGATATAATAATGGAGCTAATTAGCAACATAATACATTCTCAAGTTTGGAAATGCAAATGAATTGATCCGATTGCTATGCACAGCAAGGGAAAGGGAACATCATAGATAGTTTCATATCAGTGTTATTAGAAATGACAGGCCCACATAAACAAGGTTGACAGTTAGCATGTAAAACACATTTCAAGATGATGGCAATTGCCGTGAGTGATAAACTCCTTTGGGTTACAGCACAACACCTCTCCTATCTATAAATTTAAAATTGTCCCCCAAATCACCATGAGTACATACTGAGTGTTGGGATCACATTTCTGGAAATGGTAGAGGTATCCAGTCTAATATCCATTTTCTCTTCAAGCAAATCCACCTTTTCCTCAGTTTGAGGTACCCAGCTAAACAGTGCTCATTAGGGAACAATGGCTAGCAACTTGTTCATTAATTCCAGCTAGAGTAGACTCATTCTATCAGTTGTTGAATGGTGAGCCAACACATAGATGAATCTTATGGATTCAATCAGTTTACTCTTGTCAGGAATAAAAGAGAATGTAGACTCATCTGTGTAGGCCCAAAAGACTCAGCGGTTCCCAGCCTTGGGTTCTCAACATAGTTTTTGACTTCAGCTCCCAGAAAATCTAAGCAGCATTGCCAAAGAGCAGGGATTTGGGGAGATGTCGTGGAAGAACATCCAGGAACCCAAGGGTAGGGGCCATTGATATTGTTAACCCCTCCTTGTACCCTATGCCTTTAGTAATTACCAAACACATAGAAGTGTATGTTTCATAACTGATTTCGCCATTCTCTTGTCCCAAATCAGAAAATGATACTTCACTTCTAACCCCAGGCACAAAGGAATACTCTAGCCTCCCAAAGTCACCTTTGGAAAAACATGTGGTTTTACTGAGGTGCAGACTTGAGGATCGAGACTACTCTGAGGAAATGGCTATCAATCATATTTCATTTAAAGCTGTGAATCTGCTGCTTCTTAAACTTTATTTTTATTTTATTATTATTTATTTATCTGCTGCTTCTTAACATTTATTTGTTTGTTTGTTTGTTTATTGGATATCTATCCCGCCTTTCTCCCAAAATGGGATTTAAGGTAGCTTACAATAATTTTTAAAAGATACAACTAAAATATTAATTTCAGAAGTTAAAAGGGAATTAAATATTTCCATTATTAACATATAATTATAGCATTAAAAACACAACATATGTAGTAGTTAAGAACATAGTTCAATCAAAAATTTAAAACATTGATTTTAAAAAAGCACACCAGTTACACACACACACACAAACTCACACATGCTACATAATTCCATAATTAAAATGCAAAAAAAAAAAAATGTCTTCACCTCCCGGTGAAAAGAGAGTGGGGTGGGAGGGACAATCGGATCTCTCATGAAAGGGAGTTCCACAGTCTGGGAGCAGACACACGATTAAGCATTGCTTTTGTGTCACAACTGGTGGGGGCACTTAGCATCAATTAGTTCTCTTTGAAGTCTTTCGGTTGCACTGCAAGGTGAAAGAATTCACCCATTTCCCTGTCATTGACAACAGGCTGAGGGGGAGATGTGTAATGGGTCTTGTCCCAGGATGACTTCCTTGGGTAAGAGTGCCAGCCTTCTGATCCCTTCATGGGATCCAGCTAGGATGAACCACAGATCTGTATCCTGTGTTCCAAGTCCAGAAGTCTCTGGATGGGAGATCCTGCTTAACCAGATTCCCATATACAAATTTCTGCCCGTACATCCCATTTGCTACTCTGTTGCATATTCTTAAGATTAATACAGTTGTGGCCATATTTTATCCAGTTCTTATGTCCAGCATCATCATATGGGTGGGAGAGGGCAATATGTGGTCACAGATCGTTAACGAATACATAGTGCTAAAGTTCCCTTAATCACCACTTTGGAACAATTAAAGGCCAAAAGGAAGGAATGTGAAAGACTAATGGAATTGTTATCATAAATATTTTACAATGTTGGTATAAGAAAACTGTATAAAATCAGGGTGCAATTCTGTGTCAAATAGTTTAAAGATGATGGCTGGCATCCTCTTGGGTAGTTACATCACCATAAACTGACTTGCAATCTGTAAAGTTGAATTGTGCCATTGCACAGCGTTCATATTCACAGGAGGGGAGCAGATAGATAGTCACATATTCAGGATAATTGTGCAAGTGGAGCCACCATAGTGCCATGGGTCTCATTGCGCAGCGGGTCCTGTTGCATGATGAGCATCATCACACTATGGTGAGGAAACAACTGCTCTCCCCCCACCCCAAAGAGAGAGGAAAAAACAGCATGTGAATCCTAAACAGGTCCTGCTTGAACCACTGAAAGCCACAGACTCCCCAACAGAAGTCAGATCTGTTTCATCCAATTTTCCTGTCCACGTTGGTTCAAAAAACCCGCTACCACCATGTCACGTGGCCCTCCCTCTTTTCTCTGTGTATTCCAGACCAACACAGAATTGGGAGGAAAGGCCCATGTGCTTATACACTCTGAGCCCTATTCTTAGGGATTCTTCTAGCCTTGAAATCCCTTAGGTCTCCCTTCAGTATCTGCCACCATTTGCTGAGTTTCGCCCCTTCCACACAGCACAGCAAGAATCTGTGTAGGCTCTCTGATTAACCAGTGGAACTACTCGCTCTGTTGAAGTATCACCAACCCCCCCTTCTCTATTTCAGAGAAGAATCAAGGTAGCTTGCCCAAGCAAGGTGCATGCATGTAGGCTTAGTAGGAAAAACAGAAAAAGCTTTATTTTCTAAGTTCAAGCAAGAAAAATGTTAGCAGAAATAGTATCATGGAGAAAAGGCATTTCTCTCCAGGTCCAACTTAAGAGTTACATGGAATAGCATTCAGAGTTTAGAATACATTCAGTCAGAGGATTAAAATAAATTTTAACCTAACACAATTCTACCTAAACACATTTTCCTAACTCCAAGAAAAGTTCCACTCACATTTTAGGAAGTCCATCTGGAACAATTTCTGATGATGGAATTTCAGAGCAATGCAAATAGGCCTGCTCTTTAGGCCTCATGATATCATGTCTCTTTGATGACTCTCAGCCAAGTGGCTCTTTTGATGATTCCTAAACCATGTGTCTGGTCTGTATCCCCAGACCTTCACCAAAGCCATGTGGCTGCAAACAAAGACTGCAGCTTCTCAAAACTCCGTTAGCCAAATCTGATTGGCTCTGCATTGTCCAATCTGATTGGCCCTTCAGTCAGGTGATGTGATGTAATGCTTAGCAAATGAGGGATCCACCCCTCACTCCTCAGAACCTTGTGTGACCTTTGATGGGAAATATAGTTCTGGCAGATGTGTTCTGGCTCCATGATGGGAGTTGCAGTAACTCCATCATGACAGATCCATTGCATGATGGGGGCCCCACTACGTACAAGGGTGCGTCACACAGTACCCCATTGCACAATGGGACACCATGAAGGATGCCCTAATTATGTACCATCACAGTTCATTGTAAGCATTGTGCATTATGTCATAAAGTTAAGAATCACAGCCCCTGGTGCAGGATCTTGGCTGGCAACATTAATTACTCAGTTTCTACAATTAATTTCCTTATATTACTAGACGAAAATAGAATTTACAACTAGTGAGCCAGAGTGGTGTAGTGGGTTGAGCATTGGACTATGACTTGGGAGACCAGGGTTTGATTCCCCACTCAGCCATGGAACCCATTGGGTGACCTTAGGCAAGTCATACTGTCTCAGCCTCAGATGGAGACAAAGGCAAACCTCCTCTGAACAAATGTTGCCAAGAAAACCCAATGACAGGTTGGCTTAGGATTGCCATAAATCAGAAACGACTTGAAGGCCCACAACAAGAACATGTTTGTATATTTACTTAGAAATAAGTCTAACTGAAACCAATGGTACTTTCCCCACTTGTTAATGTGTATATAATTGCAGTCTATGCCATTCTTTCTTCTTCTTTTTTTACAAAGGGATGTGACAGTGCCAATAAACATTATTTTAATGAAAACTTTTTTTTTCTTTAAAAAGTACTTGATATGCTGCAGTTGTGCTTTTAATTACATTTGCATTGCCATCAAAGTGTTCTGGAGCATTTGCAGGAAGAGTTTTATCAAATAAAATGAGCGGCTGGCTGAGATGTGAGAGGAATGTGTTTCTCAGATGCAATTTAATGCATTTAAAGCAGGCTCGTCAAATTTATGTCTAAACAGGTCTTGAAATGTCATTCATAGCATGAAAGAAATCCAATCAAAATGTCACATTGCTAAACATGATGAGGCATCTAATAACAAATATTAGCAGTCATTATTATGATATAATTTTAGTTCTGGATTTCAGATGTTGTACTTTATTCAACATTTCTACAACTACAGAAACCTTCTGGCCAGGTGACATCAATTTTCATTTCTAATTCTTTGGACATGTGAACCCTCTTAAGTCAGAATGACAGAACCATTGGTTTTCGATGCTTACCATATAGTGATTTTTTTTTAAAAAAGCTGGTATGTTGGTATGGTAATGGTAATGGTAATGGTTGTACCATTACATTATTTTCCTTTGGTGTGAAATTTGCCCCATATTCATTCTTAAAAATCATATTTGCCAAATAATTTTCACATTGTTATTTTGATGTATTCGAGGGAGAGATGGTCCCCTGGAATGAATCATTTGTTGAGTGTGAATTATTTAAAACCTCCTAGGAAGGTGTCAACTAGAAGTTGGACAAAAAAGATTTCTGGCCAAGGCAGGGGGTCACAGAGGTATTGACTGAAACAAAAACAGGAGCAAAAACATCTTTATCAATGCAATTCTATAATAATAATAATAAAATCTGTTAAAAACAATTGGGGCGGCTTACAAAAATTAAAATATCAATACAGATTAAAATCCCCAAACACCACCCACCCCACCCTCCCCCATAAAAAGACATTAAACCAAAATACATTAAAACAACTGATCTAAAATCACATTAAAAATAATAAATAATAAATAGCCAGCAGACTAAGGACTTTTTCGGATGAATGAAATATACCACAAGCAGCCTCGTCGCGTTGCGAGGCTGCTGCACTGCAAAGCATCCGTTTCGTTTGACACTCACCCCTGGCGGTACTGTTGCAGTACCGCGGGGAGAGTTGAGCGTCATATTTCCTCTGTTTTTAAGAACAAAAGTTGATCATTCTTAAAAATCAAGGAAATATGACGCTCAACTCTCCCCGTGGTACTGCAACAGTACCGCCAGGGGCGAGCGTCATATGAAACGGACGCTCTGCAGCGCAGCAGCCTCGCAGTGCGACGAGGCTGCTTGCGGTATATTTCATGCATCCAAAAAAGTCCTAAAGGGGCCAGGAACCCCCTGAGGCCGGGAACTAATTAGGAAAGACCTGCCAAAAGAGATCCGTCTTTAGTGCTTTTTTAAAGCTACTCAAGCTCGTCATCTGACAGATCTCATTTGGCAGGCCATTCCACAATTTGGGGGCAATTACTGAAAAGGCCCTCTGGGAGGTTGCAGACAGCCTAGATTTTTGTGGCTGAAGCAAATTCCTTCCAGAGGACCGGAGTGCGCAGGGAGGATTGTATGGGAGGAGGCAGTTCCGAAGATAAGTTGGACCCAAGCCATTTAGGGCTTTAAAGGTAATAACCAACACCTTATACTGGGCCCGGAAACTGATAGGCAGCCAGTGGAGAGATTTTAATGCTGGAGTTATATGGTCTCTCAAAGATGTTCCTGAGACCACTCTGGCTGCCATATTTTGTACCAACTGAAGTTTCTGGACCAAGCACGAGGGTAGGCCCATGTAGAGTACATTGCAGAAAACTAGACGAGAGGTTATCAGTGCGTGCATCACAGTCTCGAGGTCCCTTACTTCCAGGAAAGGGCACAGCTGGCGTATCAGCCGAAGCTGATAACAGGCGCTCCTGACCGTCGCATTCACCTGACTAGTCATCTGAAGCAATGAATCAAGGAGCCCTCCTAGATTGCAAACACAGTCCTTAACGGAGAGCGTGACCCCGTCCAGGACTGGAGGTTGCAACCAAACTCCTGGTTTTGGGGCCGCTACTGTGAGCACCTAAGAGGGACAATTCTACCTAAGAGGGACAATTGGAATGTTGTCCAGAGTCTTGATTTGGATTTCATCCATTTTGTATGTGGTTTATAGTTACACAGCAGAGTCTGAGAGAGGTCCCTCATAATTAAGACACCCAAGTATCTCAAACCAGATGGTTGCAAATGTAATTTGGCCAATTCAGTAGAGTATCTAAAAGGGATATTTAGGCATAGTAGTTTTGACTTTTGCAGATTTACCCGAAATCTGGCTTGCACATCAAAAATTACAGAGGACTTGTTTTAGCTCTGGGCATGAAGTTTCCATGTTTTAAGGAAAATTATAACATTGTCTGCATATAAATAAATTTTATATTCAAGGTGCCTAATTGCTGGGCCTTTAATCTTGGGATTCCTTCTAATGGACTCTGCCAGTGGTTCTATCACTGAGGTGATTAGCAACAGGGAGAGGGGGGATCTTTGCTTGGTGCCCTGTTGTAATTGAATTGGAGAAGAGTCCCTTCTATTGATGTGTATAATTCCTTCCAATCCTGTGTATAGTCTTTTGGGGAAACCTATGAAATTTCCCCAAAGTCCATCCTTTCTAAGAGCCTGAACAGGTAAGGCCATTCCAATCTATCGAACACTTTAAAAGCACCAAGAGAAATCAGTAAGATGAATAAGTGTGATTGGTGGGCGTAATGAATTACATTTAGCGTCCTGCAGATTGCGTCAGCCAGTTTGTGTCCTGGCATAAAGCCCATTTGATTTGAGTGAATATAATGTAAAATCAATGAGTTGATTCTGCTTGTGAAAATGGAAAACATGATATTTACATCTTGATTTATTAGGGCAATAGGTGAAATGCTTTTATGGAGGAATTATTTCCTGGGATTTGGGGAGGGGGAATATCCTGGAGGTTTTCCAATTAATTAGCAGGGGGGGTGAAGGATTAATTCATTATAAAGATTAGTCATGTGAGAGGCTAAAGAATCTTGAAGAAGTTTGTAAAATTCACCTGTGAAGCCATCATGACCTGGTAATTTTCTTAGCTTTAAGTTTTTGATCACTATTTCAATTTCTTTTGCAGTTATGGGGTGTTGAGGGCAGATGTGTGGCTGGCATGTAATTTTTGTTAAGCTTGCAAGATTTGAGAAATTTATCTAGATTTAATTCATTAGGTTGCGCCAAAGAGTCTAATTTAGTGTGAAAATCTTGAAATACTTTCAAGTATTGCATTTGTCTTGGTTTTGGTTTTGCCATCTTCAGTTATTACACACAGGATTAATTTTTCCCACTCTTTTTTTAACCAGTCTGGCTAGTAATTTTGAATTTTTGCTGTTGTGTTCATATTAATATGACTTTGCAAATTGTAAAGCTAACTGGATACGTGTTATGCAAAACCCTTGTGTCCACAGAAAAGGTCCACGAATGTATTGATCTCACAGTGGGAAATTATAGCAACTCATTAGCCTGTGAGAGGTTCGTAACATGTGAGATCTTTTAACCTATGTATACCAGTGGAGCCTAGGAGAAACATGTAGCCAGAGAGCCAAAATAACCTGAAGAAACTTTATTGAACTGTTTAAGCTATATGCACACACATGCATGCACTCATCCAGCATGCACACAGGATTATTGAAGTAAGGCAGAAATAGTTAGAAGTGGATTAGATTGAGGCTTCTGGGCTGTATTGCACCTGGTCCTGAAGAGGATGGCTCCTTGGGAGTAATAGCAAGCTGATACACCAAAAGTGAGGTGGGTGGAACTAGGATGGGGAGTTAGAATTACAGAAGTGGCGGAAGGTAGTGCCTGTCTGGGCAAGATGCCAGCCAGGGGTTGGAGAAGCTTTAAGGGATTTGAGAAGAGAAGGGGGAAAGTGGGGAGGTTGACCAGACTGGTGTGGAGGATAGACCAAGAGGATCTGAATGCAATGGACTGATTTTTCCAGGGTTTTTTATAGGAAAAAATCCCTTTGAAGGTGCAACCTGGATGAAAGGAACATTTGTCTTCAGATGGTTCCCAACAATTGAAACAAAGGAATCCCAGATAAGCCAGGAACTGGTAGATAGGTATACCTTTAGATCTGGAGATTGACAGACAGCCTCCCTTTTGAGTTGTAGATATGCAGATGAAGGAACAGACTTAGCATGACAATGGGAAATCCCACCCACAGGTATGGTCTTTCCATACCAGAGATGAGGCAGGAAGAACCTTTTTCTACTTGAAAGAGTTATCTCCTGTTTATGCCAAAAGGTGTGAATGTTGTAAAATTTACTAGGCTCCTGGCTGGTACGTGCTCCTCTGGCTGAAATTTTTCCCGTCAGCCCTTGAAAAGCCCAAGTTGGCCAAATTGATATCAAACTATTGCCAATTATAACTGATCCAAGGTTGGGGATGCTGGATTATGGTTTTCAGGGATGATGGGTCTTGTTACATATGTTTAAGATTTAGTTCCTCAGTTTTGGATTTCTTTTTGAGCAATAAGTTGAGTGCATTTTTATCTTGGTACCTTTTGTGTACATGTGTTAGTTCAGCAATCTCTGCCAATAATGATGCTCTCTTAATGTCTCTTAATTTCTTCTGTCTTACCCCCCTCCTGAATTAAGACATCCCTTGATGCAGCTTTTAGGGTATCCCAGAATAGGATCTCAGAGGCATCAGATTTCTTGTTTTCCTCATAGAAATGTTTGACGTCCTTTTGGATGGAGTTTTTGAACTCATCAAAATTACTAGCCAGACAGATTTTTTAAAAAGTGTGAGTGTGATAAATCCTGTGTGTAATAATGTCAGTGAGTTTAGACAGAGTTGAGGCTTTTTTGGGATAATGAGTGCATTGGAGGAGGATGTTCCTAAGCAGCTTGTTAGTTGATTGAGGAGAAGCCAGTGATCTGTAGACACATTTAATATCAGAATCTGTCAGTGCCAGATCGGGACATTGGCCATTTAACCATGTTAACATCCATCTCAGTAAGTCCCCTTGTTCTACACCTTCCAAAACTTCCTTAAAATGGATGTTTAAATATCCCCCTTGTTTTCAAGGTCCTATGTTTTGTTGCTCAGTGATTCATTTAATCTCTTCAAGTAATTTGCTATGGAGATTGTGCAAGTCGCACTGGTGTAGAGTTTCATTGGCAGTATCCTTGATGCCATTGAATCTGCTTGTGAGGCCTGTCAATTTAGCATTCACTGGCTCCAGTGCTGATGACTGGTCCTTGCTGAGGTCTTTAATAAGGTTTTCCTGTAGATTTTCTAACAGGTCCTGGAATGACAGATAATGATGGCAGTTGAAGGCTGCTTCATCCCCCTTTTCCCACCTTGCCAGGGCTGTGCACCATAGTTGGATCTATGGCTTCGACATTGTCTGTCAGCTGTGATTTACACTCTTTTGCTGCAGGAGAAAAGTCCTCTATGGGCTGTTCTTCAGATCTCTCATACCCAAGCATTAAAGAGCAGCTGTGTCAAGTGATTTTTTAAAAAAATCTGCTCCAATTGTTAAATGATAGCGAGGCTCTAGCCAGCATGATTCTGTGTGTCCACCATGCTTGGCAGTCATCCACACAACCCATCTAAGTATAGTTTTGACAACAAAAACTGGAGAGGGCTGAGAAAGGTGAATGCTCCCTCACCAACTCACTAGTTTGCATCCTTGTGCTTATGACACTTTCTCCTTCAGCCTAGCTCAGAAGTGAACCAAATCTTGAAGTCACAGTCAAGTAAGGCAAAGGAAGGGGCCAAGTTTTGAATCCCCTGATCCATGTAAAAATTTTGTTGCAAATCTGAAATACTGGAAGATTATCACCTTTTTTTTTTTTAATGGTGGCTCGGTTGGAAATAGCCCAACACTGGAAAACTGGGGAACTAACCATTGAAAATTGGTCGCCCTGAGACTATGGACCACATGGTTGATGGAGAAACTCACTTACATGATGGCAAAAACTAGAGGAATAAAGACAAAAGAGATTTTTCAAGAGGAATAGATGCCTTTTATTGATTACATCAATAACACACTGCAACGCTTACAACCACCAAGCGGACATCGAGACCTTTGGAAAGACACTTTTCCCTCAGACATTTTCACACAGGAAGGTAGTTCTAGGATCCAAAAACATTTCAGTTCAATGTATATTTCTTATGTCCCACAGTTGTTGTTTGTATAATATTTGCATACCTGAGATGGTTGTTTAAACTCTTTATAAAAATTTAAATTAAAAAAACTTCAAAAACATTGATACCTTGCTCCCTTCTTTACATGTTGACAGAAAAGACTTATAAATAAACAAACTAGCTACTCATTTGACCTTGATATCCATCATCCAATTATACTCCAACAATAATTTCCTTTATGATAGCTAATATAGTATAATATTAAAGAGGTACAAATCCAGGGGTGGCTGGTGGATCCTTTGCTGTGGGGCAGCGAATCCACCCATAGGTTTATGGTCATTCCTCCCACAACTGCTCCTAGTTATCTTGGAGCAATCCTGGTAACCAAACCTAAGTTGGGAGTGTAACCCCACTTCCAAGGCACCCCAATTCTGGAATGTTAGCATTGGCTATAGGCCTCAGAAACTGGCCAACTTGGTTCATTATTGTGGACTTTTACAAGGGAAAAGACAGGATGGTCTCAGAAAAGGTCATTTCTGGTTTTTCCCTGGAAAGGAAGGCCTGAGGCTGAGAAGCCAAAAGGAGACACATTCCACATAAATGGGAAGTTAATGGATGGAGAAACCCTTTTGTGCTTGCTGACTGTGAAATTTCCTCTCCTCAGCTCCCAACCTAAAAGAAGTTGCTCAAAGCTGTTAAAATCCAATCATTGGACATTAAGAAACACATTTAGCATCTTCCTCACCTTTTGTCAAGACCAGGAAACTCATTGTGCAATCCATGTAGGCTCATGGAATTCATTGTTTAACCCATGAAGCAGCCAATCCCCTCAGGTGTATTTGGAGGTATAAAAAACCCTCCAAAGCATGCCTCATTTGCGCACATCCAGTAACAGGGGGACCCTCTGTTGCTATGTGCTGCCACATGCAGTTTCCTCCATCCACTCTGCCAGATTGACTACAGGACCGGTAATATTATCCCAGGAAAACCCTCTTGCAACCCTCTATCCCAAGTTTTCCTACTGTTTCTTTCTATAGCCCTGAGCGAATGCTTCTTCTGGGTGAATGTGTGTATGTTTGGTGTTATTTTTGAACTCCTTAATAAAAAAAAAATACTTAATTTTAAATGTGTAATGTATTGCATCCAGATGAGTATTGGTATAATTGGTTTTCAGATTCCCTTGTTACCCCCTCTTTACATAGCTAAGTCGAGTTGCTGCTAATTTCCCCAACATATTAGAAACTCGATACTTTCTTGGAATTTTCCAAGGAGCATTTTGGGTAACAGGTTAATGGTGGAGAAACGTGGGCAAACCCCTCTCCCCTTGACTCGTGAAGTCGACACATGAAGTTTTGGGGTGCAGGACATAGGGAAACCTCTGGATGGAATACATTTTGAGTTGTGCATGAAGTTTTTGAGTGAGTGAAAATTGAGTGCCTGAGCCATCGGGCTACTACTGAGGGTGGGAACTCTTTCCCCTTTTCTGCCTTGGTCAGTGCTTGGCCACCGCACCTAAGCTACAAGCTAGAGAGCAAGGGCTGAGCATTGACTGTACCTGGGAATCTCTCCCTACTTTGGGACTACCATGGGATGCAAGGTGATGCTAGGACACAAACTACACACATCCAACATTAGTTAGGCACATGGAAAGTTGTTAGGAAAGGCGGCCCGTGATTTGCCACATTGTAGGTCCTTGTACGGTAGCTCCCTGAGGACAAGAGTTTGTTTGTTTTAGTTAAGGGTTTAGAACTTTTCCCGGGTCTCAGGAAGGTACCCCTGGCCCCAAAAAGTATTTCTGACCAGACCTAGTATGAACCTTTAGCTTTCTTTCCCTTTTCGTTTGGCCAGACGGAAAGCAAGTTCCTTTGAGTTCGTGTTCCCCCTTTGCCGCTCTGCCAGTGGGTCAGAAGCAGAGGTTTCCCCAAAGGGACTTAGCTAGTCTCCCTATCCCTAGGTCCAACGGGTCAGCTGGCATGGGAAGGCTTGCCTTCGCCAGGAATTTTGTCTTGTTGTGGGTGCGAAAGTTTTTGGCCCAAGCCATGGGAAATCTCTGTGCATTTTGCATGGGAATTTTGGCTTAGCCAAGGGAAACTGCTCCTCACCCAACTAGTTTTGTGGAGACGTTTTGGGCTCTAAAGCCAAAGGAAATGTGTCCACACTTTACCCATTGTGGGGGCGCCTTGTTTAAAAGAGACAAGGGGTATCTCCGCACTTAGCTTGCCCATTTGCGGGAGTGTTATAAAGGAACACTTACCCGCTTACTTGCTAGAGTTCCATTCTGGTGTGCCAGAGACCAGAACTTTAGCCCTTTTGTGCTTAGAATAGTGTAACCCAGCGAGGGTGTGTCTAAAAAGGACACCTTCGCAACCTAAAAGTTAGTTGTGCCTTGTGCAGGAGTGCTTGTAAGTGAAAAGCACTTTTGCTTGAGAAATGTGAGTGAAACTTTGAAAATAGTGAGATCTAGTAAGCAAGCCATTTCTCATGCTTGCAACCTTGAAACTACTGTAGTGTGTTAGAAATTTAGTGGGAGTGTATGTATTAAAGCACTGACTCACTCCTGTGCTTTGGAGAAATTCATCATAGTTGGAGCACCTGGAGGCATCCAAACTGACCCCAAATTGGAAAATTGACTTGAGAAAGTTAGTGATTTGGCAAAATGTTAGAAGGCAGCCCAAAATTGGACAAGCTGGAGAAATGGGTTGCAGGTCAGGGAAAGAATCCCTGGAAACAAGGATCCTTTAATACTCCCAACCCGCTTAGCACTCTGCACGAGGCATTTTGCACGCAGTGCAAAGCAAAAACACTTTTTGGTCCCTCTAAAGATGCATTAGCAGTGTGGGGACTATGGATGGTATTAGGAGAGGCTACAGATTCCTTCTTAAAATTGAGACAAGAAATGGAAAGTAAGGATAAGGAGTTGTATCAGCTCAGAGCCCAAAATAGTACTCTGTTAGCTGACAAGGTAGCCTTTTCAACCTCTGCCCAAGAAGCCAGAACCAGGCTAGACGATGTGACTTTTAAATTAGAGAATGCCCAATGTGAGGTAGTTAGGCTAAGGAGGAGTCTGCCAAGGCAAAACATGCTGCGCAGTACTTAGCCAATCAGGTCAAAGCAAATTATGAAACAGTGAGCCATGAGGTGTGTGCTAGGAAAATTGCTGAGCTGAATGAGAAGCTCAATATAAAGGAAGCCATCATCTCAACAGTATGCCCTGAGACACTTACCCCTCTTCCCAGGCATGCTTTAGAAGAGCCTCTGCCAGTGGAAGCAGTGCAAACCAGCCCCTTTAACCCAGATTGGGAAGAGCCCATGCAGCTTCATCCAATTAGAACTAAAATTACCATGAGGTTAGGCCTGCGTGGAGGCCATGATGGTTCTGAGACGACAGAGGAAAGAGTTCCATGGTCTGCCACAGAAGCCAAAGCTGTTGCAGAGCAATTAGGCCCTCTGACCAAAGAGACAGGCATTGTGTGGATGTTGCCCACACACATCCCACTGCAAATGGACAGGATCTCACCCAGTTGGCTAGGCTGTGCATATCTGCAACAGATTTGCCAACCTTAGAATCTGCAGTAGCTGCTAGAAATTTGGCTACTCTCAACATGTTTGATTGGATGAGAGAAATTGTTAAAATTCTCTGGCCAGGTCAGACAGCCAGTGCCCTTTATATTGTAGAGAAGCAGTTACCTGGGGAAAACCCTGAAGCTTTTGTGGCTAGGAAAAAGCTGCTAGCCATTTTAGCTCAAAAGGTAGATTTTGTGGATGGTACCAATGACTATGATTTTAATGATGGAGAATTCAAGGAGCTCCTTTATGGAGGTCTGAATGCCCCAACTAAAATGGCTTTAGGACCCCTAGATCTAGGTTGCACCTCATGGGATACATTGTGGAACAATTTAAAGACAGTTTGAGATCTGCTCAGAGAAGCAGGAGCCCTTAAAAACCCCAGAATTCCCCAGAAAGGAGGCAAATCCTATGAACCAATTCAGCATGTCACTTATAGTAACCATGGACCCCACACCCAATATCGCAAAGTTGGTGACCAAAATGGTCAACAAAGGGTGAATGGGAATAATGTAGGAAATGGAGATAGCCAAAGTTGGCGTAACCAGAGGGGAAATGTGCTTCCCAATGCTGTTCCCAACCAGACCTCAGAAAACCAGATAGCTCCTGCACATAGGCAGAGTGCAAACACTGGCAGTCCACAGTTTGCGCCCCCTGCAGGATTTAATAGAAATCAGGCCAGTGAGGAGCATTGCCAACTTTGGGAAATGTTAAGGAGAACTGGTGTAGACATGGGCCAGTTCCATATAGGTCCCACTTCTGAGTTGATTGCAGCATTGTTTAAATTACAGTGCCGAGCTAGTGACACCCCAGGACCCCAGCCTGTGAACACCCTGAGTGTTGGAGACTTATGTTAGGGGTGCCCACAGTCCATTGCAACCCCACTTGAGCGTGCCTCAGTGAGGAAGGCTATGGCAGAGGCGGACATAGGGACTGAAAGGGCAGGAATTCCCAACAAACTTACCCCCAAAACTACCCCCAGACCCAGGAAAAGGTCCTTAAAATTGCTAGTGAGACCCCCAGGTCCTGAGATTCAGGAGAGGGAGAGGAAAGAAGCTCTCAACCTCTTGCGTTCATTTGTTACCCCCAAAAGCAGGACAACGTCCTTAAAATGGCTAGTGAGACCCCCAGAACCTGAGATACAGGAGAGGGAGAGACAAGAAGCTCTCAGCCTTGTACATTCAATTGTTTGCCCTAAGAAACAGGAGAAGCCCAAGCAACCAATGTTGCCTGTGGAATCTCAAGACCATCTAGTCCAACCCACAAGGCAGGAAGGAGTAGATGAATCTTGTGAGGGTGCTGGGAATTACAGTGATGAAACAAGCCAAGTCACAGCCTTGAGTAATTTGCATAAGGTTGAGACAGTGGGACCCTTAGATAAGGTTGAGACAGTGGGACCTTTACACAAGTTAGCTGAAGTTGAGACAGTGGCACCTTTTCCTGATGCTGAGATGGTGTCTCACCTGACTTTGGACAAGGGCATCCAAACCCTTGCACAAAATGTGCCAGAAGCCGCCAGTGGAAACTTTTGGAAACAGTGGAAACAGTGGAAACTACAATGCCAGTGAAGCTCTGGCTTCCCTAATCTCTTTTATAGCAGCCACATGCAGCTCAGTTTTAACCACTTTCCTGAGGGTAATGGCTTCAGGTGCCAAACACCACTTGGGTTTGCATGTTGTCTCCAGATCTTTTGCCCCCATGAGCTTTCCCCATCTTGAAAGTGTGGCTGAAGCCCAGAGGTTTCTGAGAACCCTGTGCAGACAAAGGCAGAGAGATCTAATTTCCTCCCTGCCTTTCTCTGGAAGAGATTGGATTATTATTCAATGCTCACATTGCTATAAGTTGTTTTTTCTCTCTTGCTTTAAGTCAAATTGTTTAGACTTTTTGGTTAGAATTGTTCTAACTTTCAGAACTCACTGACAACTTGCAAAGTTAAGGTTTTGTATTGACAAACCTATGCCAACCATTGCTAGCAGTAACTTCAAAATAATTTTGTATTGTTTACATGCCAATGCAACCAGCTCATGCTGTTGGATATTGATCCAAGTTCACATTTCATTGCCAATATATAAATTGTAGTCTGATTGTATTTTTTTTTTCAATCTTATTTTCTGTCACTGTTCTTTTTCTAAACACATGTTATATTTTGTGGGAGCCTTGATAGCAACCACATTTAGAATACAGAGTAGTTAGTTTCTGTCTCTATCAGCTAGACACCTGTCCTGTCACAAGGGTGGGAACATTTAAATTGGCTTTGCACACATTTAACAGCAAGAGAGCAACTTACCCTCTTACCCTCAGATGCAGAGCAAACAAATGAGAGTTTTCCGCATCCATTATGTTCCAAAACCAAAATTCTTTCTGCGCAAGAATTTGGTTTTGGAGGGGGGGAATTGTAACCCCACTTCCAAGGCACCCCAATTCTGGAATGTTAGCATTGGCTATAGGCCTCAGAAACGGGCCAACTTGGTTCATTATTGTGGCCTTTTACAAGGGAAAAGACAGGATGGTCTCAGAAAAGCTAATTTCTGGTTTTTCCCTGGAAAGGAAGGCCTGAGGCTGAGAAGCCAAAAGGAGACACATTCCACATAAATGGGAAGTTAATGGATGGAGAAATCCTTTTGTGCTTGCTGACTGTGAAATTTCCTCTCCTCAGCTCCCAACCTAAAAGAAGTCACTCAAAGCTGTTAAAATCCAATCATTGGACATTAAGAAACACATTTAGCATCTTCCTCACCTTTTGTCAAGACCAGGAAACTCATTGTGCAATCCATGAAGGCTCATGGAATTCATTGTTTAACCCATGAAGCAGCCAATCCCCTCAGGTGAATTTGGAGGTATAAAAGACCCTCCAAAGCATGCCTCATTTGCGCACATCCAGTAACAGGGGGACACTCTGTTGCTATGTGCTGCCACATGCAGTTTCCTCCATCCACTCTGCCAGATTGACTACAGGACAGGTAATATTATCCCAGGAAAACCCTCTTGCAACCCTCTATCCCAGGTTTTCCTACTGTTTCTTTCTACAGCCCTGAGCGAATGCTTCTTCTGTGTATGTTTGGTGTTATTTTTGAACTCCTTAATAAAAAAAAACCATACTTAATTTTAAATGTGTAATGTATTGCATCCAGATGAGTACTGGTATGATTGGTTTTCAGATTCCCTTGTTACCCCCTCTTTGCATAGCCAAGTCGAGTTGCTGCTAATTTCCCCAACATATTAGAAACTTGATATTTTCTTGGAATTTTCCAAGGAGCATTTTGGGTAACAGGAGTAGGACCCAGCACCTGAATATTCTGGCACAATCAGGAATAGCTGCATGGACAGGAGCTGTAAAACCAAGAATGGATTCACCACCCTGGGGCAATGGATCCATCAGTTGCCCCTGTACAAATCTAAATCTAAGAAGCCTGTGGGTGTTTCTTGATAAGCAAGAAATTGCTTCTAAAATTTCAGCATGTTTTTCTTGCATGTTTAGTTAAAATCTGTGTTTGGATCTAAAGAACTATGAGAAGAAGGGAGATGACCACCAGCACTATTCTGCAAAGGCTTACATGGGAGGTTATGCAGTGCAACAATAAACTCTGTAATAGTTTTGGTTTCCTGGTTTACTTTATTTAACTAGAGATTTAGATGTGCATGCTGAAATGCCTTGGTCTGAGACTTGCTAGGGGCGGCATTCCAAATACAAAACTGAGAAGACCACCCTTGCAATCAACCCCTTAAGACTTGGGGAGAGTCTCCAAGCAAGACCACGGCTGTTGACACATTGTAGAAATAATCCAGTTTGACACCGCTTTAACTATCATAGCTCCAGCCTATGGGATTTGTAGTTTGTTGTGGCACCAGAACTCTCTGACAGAGGAGGTTAAATATCTCACAAAACTACAAATCCCAGAATTCCATATCATTGACCATGGCAGTTAAAGTGGTGTCAAACTGCGTCATTTCTGCAGCCCACAAGACATAGGCAGACCCAGATAGGAGAAGACAGGTTTTCAAAAGTATTTGTGCAAGTGCAAGAATGTATTTGGATTTAGCTCTGTGTTTCCTACAGATTGTTCTGCCATAAGGCATAAAATGGCTGCACAATGGGCAGGAGATGACCTCTCTGTGCTTAAGGGACCTTTGAATTCAACCCTAGTTCCCTAAAAGGAGCCATAAATAAAACTAGAATCTGTGTTTCTCTGCTAAAACATGAAAGTAGCAAAAGATGAAGCTTTGAACTATTCCAGATTTGATCAGAATATACTAAGGGGAAAAGAGGAATCAAAGAAGGCTATCATCAGTTTCATTAGTTTACTGTAACTTGTGAGGAAAAGAAATCAGTGTCAGAAATTTTCAGTTTAATTATACACCAACCAAGTGTGACAGAGAGTTATGGAGGTGTGGGTTTTTTTTTCTCCAGTTTAAGGTATCTTGAAATCTTTTTTGTAATTTTTTTCTCCTTTGGTTCCCTCCCCCCCTCCTAATCCCCTAATTAATCAAAGCCAAACAAAGAAAAGAATACCGTAGTTTTCAGGTTAGGTCTGATAGGTTCACCATACAGTGTACTAAAACTGAAAAGGCAAACTAAAATTAAACATTTTTATACAACAGAACAGTGCCATTCTGGGATATTTAGTTCCCATAGTGACAGAGCAAATGCAGCACTGTTGCTAAATGCAGAAACCTGGAACACACAGAAATATACAATACACTGGCAAAATCACAAATGTATCTTCAGAAGAGAGGGCTGCTTTCATGTCAAGCAGGATCTATTCAGTGACTGAACCACAAACCTCATAACTCAGCAGGACCTAACAATGACATGAGTGGAGAAAGGAGTAAGTATTGATTCAACATTAGGAACAAATGCAAAATATTTTCTTCACCAAGCAGGGATGGAGTTCTCTTTGAAGCTGACCAGCTTTTTTTTTTTTTTTTTTACATTCTCAATGTATTCAGATAGATGTAGATAATTTAAAAACTTGATGAGTTATAATTGACTTCAAACAAACCCAGTGACCTTTTTTTGATCTAGCTGAGAACATTCGCTGGCTTTGGAGCAATCTGTGAAATGTTCTTTCACAGGTTTAATATTTTCACCCACTGTCCACAAATTCATTGTTTTTGCTGAAATTCTTCAGCCTGAAGAAAGGGCACAAGCTGACCACACTGCAATTAAATTAATCCTACCGTCTGGAGCAGAAGAGGTGAGGGGAAAGAGAAAAATGAAGTACAAATGGTTTGAAATAACAGCACGTCAGAGTCCAACCCTATGGGTGAAATCCTCTCCCACCACAGATGTAAAAATTGCAATATTTTTCTCCACTTTCCCCACCCAGGGATGCAACACAAGGAGCATTACAGAGTATTAAGGGAACTAGAAATTAGCATGCACCCCGCATATCCCTGACCACTTGTCCAGTCCAATCCATTCTTCTTTCTGACATACGTTATTAATGCTCAGGGCATGAGTAACTTTTAAGGATCAGGGAAGAGCAAGGATACAGAATGTAAGATGCCCTGCACACAAATACCCCATTTCCCTAAGTCCCTCCATTCGTTAATTTGTATCACTTAATGGATTTTAATACAATCTAGGGTTGTCCCTAATATTATACAGAGGTATGCAGCCACCTAAGGCAGCAATTTCGGCACCATGTACAAATAGCATATTGCTACAAAATATATTGGTCATGGGGAAGAAGCATTCCACCCATCCTCTAATTTGACCCTTTGAGCTTTATCACAGGCTCTTCTCCTGCTAAAATAGTGTTGTTTCTAAAAATGCTATTCAATTGGGATTCCTCTCTTTTCTTTCACACCTTTCCAGGATTTCAAACTTCATTTGCACTAAAATCTTATCATACACAGGACTTGGGATGTCCTCCCAGTGCCACCCACTCCCTGCTCCTTTTCCTAGTTTGGTGCACACACAGATGCCCTCCCCCAAAATATAAATGGAAAGCATCTTACATTTATAAAGGCCTTTTACGGGTGTTGGGGGGGGGGCTTCCTGATTCAGATAGATCAGACTTCTAGCTTCAGAGTTAACTAACTGCTGGTAGGTGAAAGCCAGCAACTAGTTTAGTTTGATTTATTCTGATGCTGGTTTTCATCTGCCAGCAGTTAGTTAACTCTGAAGCTCGAAGAAACAGCAAGAAAGAGGCTGAGGATTAATGAAATAAATGCCTTTTTTGAACTGTAGGCACTTTTCCTACTTAGATTTCCATGTGAGTGTGTGTGAGAGAATGAGAAAAAGAGAGACTCTGGAATGGGGCTGGAAAAGTAGGGGCAGTAAGTTTTGGCTTCTCTGACAAGCCCCAGTTGGGGGAGGGGCAGTCATTTGCCAATGGATTTTTTTCTTATAGAGAAAAAAAGGAAAGTTTTTCAGTTACTTTGCCAATTTTGAAAGGAAAGCAAACTGAAATATCCACACCGTCTCAATCTGCCCTGATCACTGAATGTGGGCTGACATTTCCCTCCTAAGCCACACCTAAATCATGCCCACGGACCACTCCCTGACCACCCTAAAGCAGCATAAAGTGCAATTGAACTTTCACACTGGAAACCATAGCAGGGAAAGGAGGTAAGCAATGGATTTTTGGTGTTAATAAAAAGAAACACTTTCTAAACTGTCTCCCAATAACAGAAGAGGGACAAAGTCATGTGATAAACCCCAACTGAAGATACTATTATCTTGATATAACTGCAATTTACCTGCCTTGTGTGATGAAATCCTTAGAGTGAATGAAAGGGGTAGGGAAGTGTGTGGAGGAAGCAAAACCAGGCCTGAGAGTATCATCCCTGAAGAAACAGCGTAGATGATGCAAGAAACACACTGGGGGGCGTAAACTACCTCTCTTTGCCTCTTGTCTCCTAGAAGTATAGTATAATAATTTGTGCAAGCATGGTTGCATATTTGTCCATTTCCAACAAAGCTGAAGTTGTTTCTATACATACACTGACAAACCCCACAAACAGAGAGAGAGAGAGAGAGAGAGAGAAAGAGAGAGAGAAGTCTCTCCAGACTCCTACTACAAACTACTTAATTAATTAATTTTAATTTAGGTATTTATACCCCGCCCTTCAGCCACAAAGGCTACATGGGCTGAGATGTGCTTTAGTTTCACATGTGGGAAAATGCAAAGGACTGCTGTTTAAAGCAAAGCTCTGGAAAGCACAGACTGTTTATGAAGCACTTTTTAAGGCATATGCATATAGGATGTACACACAGGATTCTTTAGATACCTACCTCCTTTTCCTGTCCAAAAATAGAGCTGCTAAAAGTCATCGCTGCAGATATAAGTTTGAAGACAGCAAAGATGTTAGTCAGGGAGATAAGTACAGGAGCCAAAACCATTTTGTGTGTGTGTACCAAGCTGATGATAAATTTATTTTTCATGGATTTAATGTCTTTGTGTTTGAAATGTTTAAATGCAGAACAAGATCAGCTCATGAAATACTATGCATATTTTAAGCAACTAAAAATCGGCAATGGCATTTTGCCTTATTATGTGTTTCCAATGTGGCTTTTAGTGCTTTACAAGCTGCCCACATCTGCTTCAGCTACAGTCTTTAATATGAAATGTAATGTAAAAATTGAATTTATGATAATCATGTATTAATAACATCGACTCTGTGCTGCCACCTATTGATTTTAAAAAAACAATTTAGTATCTGATTCTTTCACATTGATATACAATCACACTGTTTTCCTCTTTTGCCACACTGTTCATAGACATGTAGACCAAACATCTATGTAAAACACCAGGCTATTGTCTTTGTGATACCACATTGGGGGGGGGGGAATCACAATTGGTGTTCTTCTTCCCTGTGTATATAAGAAAAGATATGAATACAATTTATGTTGCTAGAGGTTTTTTCTCTCTCTCTTTGCCCCATGAGCTCAGGGTGGATTATCTACTCCTGCTCCCCCCACCACAGAATTTCTGCCTCTAGTGGGCTTACTGTCTTTCTCATTGTGAGAGAATATTCCTCTCAGTTTCCAGCAATACCAGTCTCTAGAAACTCATAAGACTGAGATTTTGGGTCCAGACCTATTGTATGTGAGATTGGCAAGTGGTGTGGTGGTAGATGTTTGAAGTGTAAGAGTTCATAATTACAGTCCCCATAAAGTTGTCCCACCCCAAAAGAGTCTAAAAATGCACGCAATTCTGTCAATCTATCAGGTATCAATCAATATTATTACAGTCAATAACCATCTTGGATGCTATAGTTGATACAGTTCCTGTGGATGTAACCTTGGCTCCTGTTTGTCCAGTGTTACTGGATACTTTTCCATTTGTGTATGCATGCTACATCCTTGCCCTTCCTGGCTTATTAAACAGGCCAGAGGGGACTGGCTGAGTGTGTGAAGGGGGTAGTCAATGCCTTCTTACAGCAAGGCAGAGTTTCCGCTTGCCTAAAGGAGGAAGTTGTGTGGCCTTTGTTGAAAAAGCCATTCCTGAATCCCTCTATAATGGATAATTATCAGCCAGTGTCCAACTTACCATTTTTGGACAAGGTATTGGAGAGTGTGGTGGTCTCTCAGCTCCAGGGGTTTCTGGATGAAACAGATTGTCTAGATCCATTTCAATCTGGTTTCAGGCCTCATTATGGACAGAGACAGCTTTGATAGCCTTGGTGGACATCCTTATACAGGGAATAGAATGGGGGAGTATGTCCCTGTTAGTTTTGCTGGACATTTCAAAGGGTTGTGATGCATTGATATCCTTCTGGGTTGCCTTGCTGGAATGGGAGGCTGTCTTTTACAGTGGCTCCATTTCTTCCTGGAGAGGCAAACCCAGAAGGTGACCCTGGGGGATGCCGGTTTGACCCCCTTGATATTGGCATGTGGAGTTCCTCAGGGTTCTTTTTTGTCCCCCATGTTATTTAACATATACATGAAACCTCTGGGAGAGGTTGTCCAGAGTTTTGGGGTGCAGTGCCATCAATATGCAGATGGCACCCAAATATACTACTCTTTTCACCCAACCCAAGGAGGCTATCTTGGTCTTAAACCAGTATCTAGCATCAGTAATGGACTGAAGGAGGGAAAACAAATTGAAACTTAGGTCCTGTCTATACAACGGGGTGGGGGTGGGGAATCCGTTGGGGGGGGGTAAAACATTTGAAAAGGCAGCTGTTCAAATGCGTACAATCTGCCTACATGATATTTTACCCCCCTAAACTCTGTATGACCCTCCCTTGCCCAGCTGGCCGGAGCAAGCGATCCAAGTGGCAGTTTTAAATCTTCTGCCGCTTTTTTTTTTTAATTTAAAAAAGGTGTCTGTGATCTGGACAGCCGTGATTACGTTTTAATATTTAAATATAAACATGAAAAAAGTAGCATTTACTTACCGGACCCTCACCATGCCAGGAATCCAATATGGCAGCCGCAGCTACTTTCCCCCTTTCCTAGTCCCACCCACTCTACCCAGCCAGCCAATCAGTTGCACTCCTGTTCAGAGCTGTGCGAACAGGAGAGTACAAATGGCCAATCATTCAGAAGCCACACGGATTGATCGCTGAGATCTCGTTCAAGCCCCGGATCCTCCAGACATGGAATAAAAGGTGAGTTTTGCCACCACCCACTCTGAATAATGCATATTTATTCAAACGGTGGTCTGTACAGATCACTGATTTTTTTAATAAATACATGCCATTTTTCATCGTGTAGACAGGACCTTATTTAATCCAGACAAGACAGAGGTGCTTCTGATCAGTCAAATGGTAGATCATGGAATAGGAATTCAGAGATTACACTCTTCCTGATGGCACAGGTTCAGTCTGGGTATACTCCTTGGCTCAACTTGGAACTTGGAGGCCTAGATTTCTGCAGTGGCCAGGAGTGCTTTTGCACATTTAAAGCATGTGTGCCTACTGTGTCTGTTTCTTGAGACATCACATCTGAACATGGTGGTACATCTCTGGGTCCTATATGACTCAGGTCCAGGCCATCTGGCAGACCGTATCTTCCTGAATGAGCCTGCCTGTTCCCTGAGATTGTCAGATGAGATTGTCTCAAACCCACCACTTTCGCAAGCAAGGTTGGTGGGAATGCAAGAAAGGGCCTTTTCAGTGGCTTCCCCTAGACTCTGGAACTCCATTCCCGATTATGATGATGACGATTATGATTACTGTAGTGTGGATTTGGCCAAAGTGACACATCTCTCTGGCTTTTCTTTGCAAATGAAGATTCAGGAAGGTCTCATCCTGTGCTTTCTGCATACGTACTGATGACTAAAAAGGCCAATCCAACATAAACAAGTCTGGTTGCAGAAAGCACAGCAGAAGGTCTCCTTGGGTGATGTTTCCAGGTTGTGATTCTTTCTGCGTTGTCGTTTCTCTTCAAGACTTGTTCGGTGTGAGTTCTCAAATAAGGCTGCAGCATTGTGGATAGTGTGTCTCTATGCCTCCCGATGTGAGGCCAGGGCAGACCATTGTTGGTGATCAATTTGGCCGAGCCTGAGATGTTGTTTCAGGGAGTCCTTGTATTGCTTTTTTGGAGCACCCCTCTTACGCTGACCCATGGCGAGTTCATCGTAAAGTACTATTTTTGGGAGGTGATAATCCTCCATCCTAGAAATGTGCCCTGCCCAGCGCAGCTGTGTTCTCAATATCATGGCCGCAATGCTGGTGATCCCTGCTTGCTCAAGGACAGCAACATTCGTCACATAGTCAGTACAGTATGGTGATGACGATTATGATTACTGCAGTGTGGATTTGGCCAAGGAGACACATAGATTTGCACTATTAAGCCTAACTGACTGAGAACCAGAGGAACTCTAGACTAAAGCTGGGGGCATTGTCAGGGAGGAATGTAGAAAGACACTGTCTGTAGCCAAAAGGAAAGATAAGCCTCCATGGATGACAGATGAAACTCTTCAAGCAGTCAAGTAAGAGAAGCAAAAGTGAAAGGTGATAGAAATGGTACCAGAACCCTGAATGCAACTGTTCAGTGACTTCTGTGCAGGGATAAACAGAACTACTATAATAAGCAATGCAGAGAAATAGAAGTTGACAACAAAGAACAAGAAACCTCTTCCTCAAGATCTGAGAAATCAAAGGGCTGTTGATGACAGGGTGACTTGGAGGTCTCTTATTCATAGGGTCGTCATAAGTCGAAGTTGACTTGAAGGCAGTTAAACAGAAGAGTGACCTCCATTTGATTTTGGTATTCAAAAAAATCCTAGATTCTGCAATTTTGTGCTCTAGTATATAGATCTTGTAGTTTTAGGTAAAACACAAAGTCATCCCCTGTCTTGGTTTACATTTTCTTCTGCCTGTCATATAGACAATTGGAAATAGCAACTTAATTGTATTAAGGTGGGGGGAGGGACATGTGCAGTGCTCTTAGTTATTAATTCTGCTCACAAGGTAAGCACTCTAATTATATACAGATCCACACACAGCTTGCTCCATAAGGATCTCCATCTGTGTTCATGTATTTTTAATAATTTAACAGCTTTTGTCATATTTCAGGGTCTAACATTTTTATTTGCTTCAAACATAAAAGATGGGTGAACTGCTGGTATGCAGTTCTTTAAGATTTTTTTTTAAAAAAATAAAAAATATTATCAGATATCATAACAGATATTCAAAATTATTTCACCGAATATAGTCATATTCTATGGTTAAAACATTGTGTACCTTAATCTGATTTTTTTCATGGGTGAGATTTTGGATTTCAAAATGGTTGGGGGGGGCGTTACTATGGTGGCATCTGTGCCTTCTTTTCTAAATTATTTCCTTTCCCTCCTCTCTGAAAACACTTTGAAAGCCAACAATCATTCTCTAGCACACTAGGAACAAAGCAGGGCAGCAGTTTTTGTTCCTTCCATCACTGCTAAAGCTGCCACTTTCCCAACTCTTTAAAAAGAAGAAGAAAAAACATTGAGGAAGCTCCAGGTAGTTAGCTGCGTAAGTCTGTGAAAAACAAGAAAGAGTGGTATGATACCACAAAGACTAGCAAATTCTATCTGGCATAAGCTTTCGTCGACTTCAGTCTACTGTGTATTGATGACATGGGCTGCCATCCAAAAATGTATGCCAGACAAAACTTGCTCACAAGGTTCTTTGTTGCTATAAAGCAGGGATGGGCAGCTTCCCCAGCGCTGAGGAAGACATGCACACACACACTTGCCATATCTGGAAAGGTCACATCTCCTCTGCACACCGTCAAATTTTAAACAGTGCCAACTTTGCTACTCCCCAACCCTGTTTTAGGCACTTGATGGACCTTTATTCAATATTGGAAGTGTCCAGAAATCACTTATATGGATAGTCCCTTTACAATATGTTGCTATAACATCAAGTCAAGGAAACTGAGAAAGTTGCTCACTGCTACGACGAACAACTGCTTTTTCTGAAATACTGTGAACCATTTTGGCCCCAGTCACCAACACCAGCCTAATGGTGCATGAAGTACTGAGGGCAATTCTAGAATGATCCCATGAAAGCACTGTTGTTGGAATCATGACTAGCATCAGGAGTGGTACTAGAAGGGTTATCCCACACTCTCCTCCATTCATTTGCTATGTGAATAGAGCAGAAGGTCTGGACTGACTTGCCATTAAACATGATTCTAGTCCCCATGAACAGAGAAATAATCCTGCCAACAAAATGACAAATTCTTTCATGCTTAATAATCAGTTTGGGATCAGCAGTGCAAGATTTCCATCGGTTCAAGGAAAGAATTTTTATTGAATTCTTTCTTGAGCCACTTCCGGGCTACATTTCTATCATGTCCTTCAGTCTTGCCTGCTTCTGTCATTTCCCTGAATCTCCCACATCCTTGCCGCATTATTCTAAAGTTTTGAACTCTGATACAAAATGTGTAAGCTAGATAAATTTACATGGAGTTTCACATTTTGTTTCTTCACAATACCAAATGGGAAATTGACACACAATTTATTTTGTATTTTTAAAAAAGGGTTTAAAACATTATCCCTGTGATGGGCTGCTGTTGTTAGTAAGTTTCATACTGATTGACTGAAAAGATCATGGCAATGCCAAGTGTTGGCTAACATGTATGAGTGATCTACCACCAACTGAACATGACAAATAGATCTTTGAGATCACCTCAAGTGCCCCTGATGATCCAAATGACACCAAGAAAGCAAGTGCCTCCCAGACTAACTTCATAACATGTAGGACTTCACAGAAACAAGATCAGAAAACTGCACAACTTCTTGCTGTATAAACAAATTGATTCAGCATGGCAAACCTGAATCAGAAACATGTGCTTGATTTGTTTATTCCTATTGTGGTAACAAACCTCAGATGCTTACTTTTGGACTTTATCAGATGGGGCTGCAATAGCATAATTATGATGCGATTGTACCACAAATGGGTTTCTGTGATCACATGACGTTGTTGTCCTCCCGTGGTCAGTGTGTGCTCCACAAGTTAATTATGTGCCACTTTTTATTGACAAGGCAAAATCCGTGAATAGCCCTCAATATTACTCTTTTCACAATATTCATGAGCATGTGCAATCACGTCCCTCTGTAATCATGTGATTACAGCATTAATGGGTGGTCCTCTTTTCCCCTTCCCCTTTGCCAATGAGAACACATAATTAAACTTCCAGGAGAGAACATGAAGAGGACCAACAGGATGCTGTTTTAATGAACTGTAGTCTTTGCTTGGTAGGTTTTTATGTTTGTTTAAGTGTTTATTTGTGAATTTCTTTTGTTATTTATGTGTTTTTGGCATTTTAAAACAAAGTCACATCTTCTCATGAGAACAGCCAAAATCTCACTCATGAAAAATCATGGAAGTAAGAGAAAAAAAATTCTTGCAGGCATATGCACGGGCTAGCAGAAAGAGTTAATACTCTTTTATTAGAAGGCAAAGTGAAGACCAGTGTTACTATAGTGCAACCTTCAATCCCATTCTTAAACCGCTACTGCTGGTGTCATACAATAATTCCGTGGTGGTAGTGTTCTGCGATTATGGCGATATATGATAATCACTGTAATTATACCACTATGGTCCTGTCTATATGGGGGGGGGGGAATACGATCTCCTCTGAAGAAGCAGCCATTTGTAGCACTGCAACCTGTCTTAACGGTAAAAGAACGCCTCAAACTTTGCAGCCCCCCTAGCCAAGATGGCAGCTGTGAGTGATTTACTCATGCTTTTAAATTTGCCACCACCATTGTGCTTAAAAAAAAAAATAGCAGTTTACCATGGTGCACAAATGCAATATTTTGTATTTACAAAAAGAAAAAAAGAGAGAGTAAAAGATCGCTCTTTTATTGACTTACCTGGCTTAGCCAAAAATCCAACATGGCAGCCGCAGGTTCTTTCCCTGTTTGCTAGCCCTGCCCCCACGCTCATCCAGCCACTCAGATTATGCTGCCTGGTCGCAGCAACATGAATGTGACTGTCTTAATGATCGCACATTCACATGCTCTTTGGAGCTTTTTAAAAACTCTGAGAAAAGCTCAGAAGACTTCCCTTCGGAGCTTTATGGTGGATTTGGCTGCCCCCCCCTTCTGAATGATTGTATGTATTCTGAATGTATTGATGCTAATGTCCGTTTGGACAGATCACATTCCATGCGATTGCCGTTTGGATTATTTTCACCATTAGGACAGGTCCTATGTTTCCACTTTGCTCAATAATGGAATGACAGCATTTTTAGACGTTAGTCTGATAAAGTCCATAGTCTTACCTAATCTTACCATGCTTACCCAGATGTTTACCATTGTCTTCCTCAACTTGGTGCCCTTCACGTGTGTCTAAGGAGATTATCAGACACATTAAAATGGTGTTACACAAACGCCAGGAGATTGCAAAAGGACTCCCTTTTCAAACAACGTCATGGTCCCCTTGTTATGCACCTGTTCTGCTGCTGTTCTGCTGGCGCTACTTTTTATTGATGGGCTAAGCCATCAATAGATCCCCCATTCCATTTCTGTCGTGCATGTTCCTGCATCAAAAAGTGCCCTGTTATGCTGGCGAGATCCCAGCATCAATGGGAGGTCCCTGCCAGAACACTTCCAGGTAAGATTGGGACATCAAGGTAAGTGACACATTTTTTTAAAAAAACTTCCCTGGTGTGTGTATACATGTGCTTTTTGAAACATTGTATATTTTGGTTTTTATTTTTTAATTTCCCGCGCTTGAGTCTTCTCACAAGAATCCATGGAAGTGAAGGGAGCTCCGTTAGAGCTCCGTTCACTCCTGGGATGCATTTTCCATGGAAGAGAAGGTAAGTGTTATTGGAAAGGTGATTGTTTCAGAACACGGATGGGACAAGGGTGGGAGTGGAGATTGTGAGACACTAACACTTTTTTTTGTTCCTGTCTGATAATAGCCTATAACCCAACCCATAATTAAAAGCCAACCCATGATTCTCAGTCAACATGCCATTCTCTTTGGGGGTAGCTGGGAATTGTAGTATAAAACCTCTGAAGAGCACCAGATTTGGAAAAGTGGCTTACACAAAGTACGTTTATACAGAACACAAGGATTTTACCTAGCCTTTTGACATAGGGCATGCCCTACTCTACAGATCTGAGGAGTTCTTTGGGTTAGAACTGTAGGAGAGCTGATCTTTCATGAGCTTTTATCAATAACAAAAATAAATGTACTCTTAGAGCTAGGCATTATACCAAATTAAAAGAGTAAGATTAAATCATAAATAATTTTAACAAGGTAAAAACACATTAGATAGTAACAGTTAAAAACACTTTAAAAGTAACAGTTAAAAACACTTTAAAACTACAACTTAAAAAAACCCTGCACATGTAGACTAGAAATACGTTAGTCTTCCCACTGAGCTATGTTTTAACTCAACACCAGAAAGAAATCAACACCAGCTCCAATTGGACTTTCATGGGGACGGCATTCCACACCCAGGGCACCATAACTGAGAAGGCTCTCTAACATGTCCTCTCACTTCATATTGTCCCCACTGGTGGGACACAGAAGAGGGTTCCTCCTGCAGATTGTATTTTAACCCCATACTTCACCCCAAAAGGCTGCCAGAGAAGTTTACAAATATCAGAAATGATACAGTCTGCCCACAACTGCTTTTCTTCCATGCAAAAGGAAAAGAGATTGGTTGGGAGGACAAAAAAAAAAAACATACTTGGGCTTGGTTACAATGTTCAGTATAGCCCTATTCAGTTGTTCTTCCCTGTATATGAGCAGAGGGAGCTGGAGATGCATCCTCCAGTTCCACCCTCTCACCCATGTTGCTGGAGAAGACCTGAACAAGAGTTATGTTTGTGTTCAACTGAATATGGTTATAGAACTGTGCACTTTTGGAAATCTTACCTTATTAGGGTTTTTGATCACACAGAACTCTGTAATTGCAATAAACCAGAATTACAGCTCATTTTCAGATCTCCAGACCTTACCCAACAACACATGAAGGTCTAAGTACAACAGGCAGGGCTGGAGCACAATTTCCCAGCTGCCTCTACTTTTGTACAAAAGAATACCTGAATAGGGCTTAGGTAGTAAGTTCAGCTCAGCAGATAGTAAATTTGGTAGGTCATAGAGGTAGTTTTGAGTGCAATGCAAAGGGTGCTGCTTCCTCTCTCTCTGGTGGTCACAGCAGTGGCAGTTGGTAGCTGCACATATGGGAAGAGACTTGGATCCAGTTATGGTGGAGGGCTATCATAAATCACTTGGCTGGCATGTATAAAGAAAACCATGAATCTTGCAAACAAGCTTGTAAAATGTGGGCTAGACAAGTTAACTGTTCAATGGATTTGTAATTGGTTGACCGGCCGAACTCAAAGGGTGCTCAGCAGTGGCTCCTCTTCGTCTTGGAAGGATGTGACCAGTGGGGTGCCACAGGGTTCTGTCCTGGGCCCAGTGCTATTCAACATCTTTATCAATGACTTGGATGAGGGAATTAGGGGCATACTTATCAAATTTGCAGATGACACCAAATTAGAGGAGTAGCTAATACCCTAGAGGACAGGATCAAAATTCAGAACGACCTGGATAGACTGGAGAGCTGGGCCAAAGCTAACAAAATGAAATTCAATACGGAGAAATGTAAGGTACTGCATTTAGGGCGGAAAAATGAAATGCATAAATATAGGATGGGAGAGACCTGGCTGAATGAGACCACGTGCGAAAGGGATCTAGGAGTCCTAGTAGACCACAAGTTGAACATGAGCCAGCAGTGCGATGCGGCAGCTAAAAAGGCCAATGCGATTTTGGGCTGTATCAATAGAAGTATAGTGTCTAGATCAAGGGAAGTAATAGTGCCACTCTATTCTGCCTTGGTCAGACCTCACTTAGAATACTGTGTCCAGTTCTGGGCACCACAATTAAAAAAGGATATTGACAAATTGGAGCGTGTCCAGAGAAGGGCAACTAAAATGGTGAAAGGTCTGGAAACGATGCCTTATGAGGAGAGACTTAGGGAGCTGGGTATGTTTAGCCTGGAAAAAAGATGGTTAAGAGGCGATATGATAGCCCTGTTTAAGTATTTGAAGGGATGTCACGCTGAGGATGGAGCAGGCTTGTTTTCTGCTGCTCCAGAGACTGGAACACGGAGCAATGGGTGCAAGCTCCAGGAACAGAGATTCCACCTCAACATTAGGAGGAACTTTTTGACAGTCAGAGCTGTTCGGCAGTGGAACGCACTCCCTCGGAGTGTGGTGGGATCTCCTTCCTTGGAGGTCTTTAAACAGAGGCTGGATGGCTATCTGTCGGGGATGCTTTGATCAGGATTTCCTGCATGGCAGGGGATTGGACTGGATGGCCCTCGTGGTCTCTTCCAACTCTGCAATTCTATGATTCTATGATGAATCAAGCATTGTGAGGTACAATGTCTCATTGTACCTCTCAATGGGCTGGATCCAGGCTTAGTGGGATCATGACATAGGACTTTATCAGACGAGTCAAATATGGCACCATAACGATGCCACATAAACACAAAAGAGCAAACATACCAGATGATGTCACCCTTTTGTGTTTATGGAGATTTTCAGATGCCTCTTGCTGCGCAAGCAGCCTCTGGAGCAGTAACAAGGCTGCTGCGCAGCAAGGGGTCCATTTTGGACGACGACATTTCTCTCTCGGCGTCATCCGTGACTGTTGCGGCTAGCATTGGAGGTGGCCGCACTGTTTTTCACTCACTGAAGTTGTCCGTGAGTAAAAAAACAGCGTGGCCGCCTCCAATGCTAGCCGCAACAGTCACAGATGACACCGAGAGAGAAACGGTGTCGTCCAAAATGGACCGCTTGCCGCGCAGCAGCCTCGTTACTGCTCCAGAGGCTGCTTGCGCGGCAAGAGGTGGCAAGAGGTGTCTGAAAATCTCCTATGTCTTGTCCTTAAGTGCATCTATTGTATTGACAGGAAAAGCTGTCAATAGATTGGCTGTGCCATTTTTTTGCTGGCATAGCCAGGATGTGTAACTTCATGTCTTTCCCCCCACCCCCGCATACTTACCTCATGAATGACCAGACTGGCCAGAACACTTCCGGGTGAGATCGCGACAGCCTGGTAGGTGATGCACTTTTTAAAAAACCTTCCCTGGTTTACTTGGAAGTTTTTTTTCCTTTATTTTGTAATTCATTACATCCATAAACATTTCCATTGTACTCTAATATACATCACATTCTTTGTAACACATTTTCCTTCAAAATACAAAATTTACACATAAAGGAAATCTTCTGTCTGTAGTTGCTTCACTTCTGTTTAGCAAACTTTTATACTGCTCTTTAATTGTATCCCTCTGTCCGTACCTTCCTCCTTTGTTTGTGTGTGATTACTATACTTGTATTTTTACCCTCTATCTGCTTAATGCAATCTACTTGTTTCATCTGGTTATCTCTGATAGCTTTTTGCGCAACCTTATACCAATACCCACGCTTACTTTGCTAACCTGTCCAAATCCTAATCTTAAATGTTTCCTACATCTTCTTTCCTACCTCATGGTTCAATTTGTCTCCCAGATTTGTTTTAATAGTTCCCATTCTTTCTCTATTCTGTTCAGCAGTCTGCCTTTCATGGAAGCCATTAATCTATCCATATCCAAACTGTCATATAATTTGCTTAACCATTCCTTTATAGTTGGCACCCTTTTCTCTTTCCAATTACTAGCGTATAAGATCCTAGCACTTGTAGTCATATACAGTATAATTTTCTTCTTAGCCTTTACGTTTTCACCCTTGATTTTATCTACCATATTCAGTAGATAAGTTTCTGGTTCCATTGGATAGTTAATTCCCAGAATTTCTTTTATCTTAATATGTATCTTCTTCCAGAAAGATTTCACCATTGGACAATTCCACCAGATATGTATTAGTGCCTTCTGCTTCCCCGCATTTCCAACAGCCTCTTTCCCCTGTTTTATACATCTTATCTAGTCTCACTGGTGTTAGGTACCACTGGGAAAACATATTTGTATAGTTTTCCTTCATACTTTGTGACAAAGTAAATTTCTGTGTGGCCTCCCACGATTTTTCCCATCTGTCTATTTCTATAACGTGACCTATGTCACGGGCCCATTTTATCATTTGATCTTTCACCTGTTCGTTTTCTATCTCTGTTCAAAAGTATCTTATAATATCTAGCTTTATGATGTTTTCCATTTCCCAATAACAGCTTATCTATTTCATTTGATTCTGATTGGAAGTTCATTAATCTTAAGTCCATACTGTATCTTTCCTGAATTTGTTTACAAAGAAACCAATTTAATTTATATTCCTCACTTTCTAATATCTCTCTTTGTTTAATTTTCATATTGCCTTGGATTTCCTTCCTTAGTATATCCTGGTATCTTAACCAATCTTGTTGATCTATCTTAGACATTCCAAAAAAAGCTTCTTCTGTTGAAACCCATAGGGGTACTTTATGATAAAATCTAGCTTTCAAATTTGCCCACACTTTAAACAATGCCCTTCTAATATAATGATTCTCAAAAGCTCTGTTCTCCTTTATCTTATTGTACCACATATATCCGTGCCATCCAAAAACCAAATCATGGCCTTCTAAAGCAAGTACCTTTTTGTTCCTTAACATATTTGGCCATTTTTTACTCACAGAAGTTGCCCATGAATAAAAAATGGCCAAATATGGCACAGCTGCCTCCAATCTCTCCCGGAACTGAAACAGTTGATTTCGGCAGGGGGACGACATCGTACAAAATGGGCCCCCTCCCGTGTAGCAGCATCGCAAGTGTTACGAGCCTTCTTCCATGGTAAATCGATGTCTGAAAAAGTCCTGTGTCCAATCCTCCAACCATGTTAAAACACTTGCCTGGTCGTACAGAAATAGATTTGGAAATGCACATCCTCCTCTTTCTTTCCTTTCTGTTAATAATTTCGCTTTCACTCGTGCCCTTTTCCCTTCGCAAATGAATTTGAGTACTGTAATTCTTTATTCCATTCCACAAAGCATTTGTTGTTTGCTTTGATTGGTATATTTTGAAAAAGGAACATGAATTTGGGTAGCACGGACATTTTTATTGATGCTATTCTTCCTAACAAGAAGAGTTGAAGCTTAGACCATTTTCCTAATTCTTCTTTGACATCCTTCCATATTTTCTTATAATTATTCTCGAATAGGTCCACATTTCTCTGAGTGACCCAGATTCCTAGACACTTTATTTTTTCCTCAATTCTGAATTCAGTTTCTTTACTTAATTTGTCTTCCTCCTGTTTTTTCATATTTTTTGTTAAGACTGCCATTTTGTCCTTGTTTATTTTGAACCCGGAAACCCGTGAAAATTCTTCTAGGATCCTTAATAGTGCTTCAAGTTGACCCCCAGGTTCTTCCAATATTATGACTAGGTCATCATACCCTTTGATTCATGTTCCTCTAATCCTGCTATTCACTCTTACATTGTTGTTTAAAAAAATATCCACTTCACATTGTCGAATGCTTTCTCAGTGTCTAAGAAGATCATCGCTAGTTGTTTCTCATTATGTCTTTCATAATATTCATAATATTCTATAATGTCTATTACCATCCTCAAGTTGTTTCGAAGGTATCTATTTGGCAAAAAGCCATTCTGATCTTCGTAGATAATTTGAACTAGAACACTTTTAAACCTTTGTGCTAAGATTACAGTGAAGATTTTGTAGTCAAGGTTTAATAATGAAATCAGTCGGTAATTTTTTATATCTCACCTATCTCTTCCATCCTTTGGCAAAACTGTAATAAAGGCCTCCTTCCAGGAATCTGGTATTCCCTCTAGTTTTATGGCCTTAAATGTTTCTAGTAGCAGTGCATGTAGTGCTTCCCCTAATTTTTTATAATATACTGCAGGAAATCCCTATTTAATATTTCTTTCTGTGCTTCTGTTAATTTCCTTATTTTTTGCTTTTCTAGATATTCGTTTATTTCCTCAATATTTACTGTTGGTGTTGTAGCCTCTATGTATAATTTAGAGTAAAAATTGTGGAAACTTTTTTTTATTAAATTTTGTTCTGTAATGGTTTTCCCTTTATAGTTTAGCTCGGTGATTGTCTTATTCTCTCTATATCTTTTTAATCTTTGAGCCAACCATCTTCATGGTTTTTTGACCAATTCAAATTGTTTTTGTTTTAGTAATCTCATCTTCTGTTCTACTTCTTTCATTGATTTTGATTGAATTTTCTTCTTTAAAATGTCGATTTCAAGTTTCGACACTTTATTATTTGGTTTATCAATTAGTTTGGTTTCTTTCTTTGATATTTCCTGAAAGAATTGTTTTATTTCCTTTTCCTCTTCCCTTTTCTTTTCATGTGCCTTGTTTATAAAGTAGCCTCTCATTACTGCTTTGCTGGCTTCCCAAATTGTTTTCATCTGTATCTCATTAGATAAATTTTCCTTAAAGTACATAGCCAGAGCCTTTTGGCTTCTTTTATGCTCTTATCATCATTCAAAAGATTATGATTCAATCACCAGTTGAACTCTCTCTTTCTTCCTCTCATTTTTAACATTATTGGATTGTTGTCAGAAATCCATTTAGGCATTATTTCCATATCTTTAATGCTTGAGGTTATACTTTTGGTCACAAAAACATATCAGTTCTTGAAAATGATTGATGCACATCCAAATAGAATGTGTATCCTTTCGATTTCTCTTGCTTCAGCCTCCATACATCTATTAATCCTAAATCTCCCTCCATTCAAAAAAAGATTTTGGTAACTTCCCCTGATTTTTCTTAATTTGTTTATTAGACTGTCTATCTATCATTGGCTCAAGGATACCATTCCAGTCACCCATCATTAGGATATTACCCTCTTTAATGTCACATTTGGCTATTTCTTTATTTAGTTTTTGAAAAAAATTCTCTTGATTTTGGATTGGAGTGTAAACTCCCACAATTAGTAAATTAATATCATTGATTTTTGTTTGAATGCCTATGTATGATCCCTACTGATCTTTAAAGGTGAGAGTAGCCGAATATTTTTTGCTAATATAGACTACCACCCCTTTTTTCTTTTTTGCATTGGCAGAAATGAAGCATTGCCCTAGCTTTGGATTTCTCAAGTATTTCTCTTCCTTTTCTTTAATCCTTGTTTCTTGGAGACATATTATGTCACTTCTAGATTTCTCCAAACGGTGAAATATTTATAAAATCCTTTTATAATTCGTATTTATTCCTTTTACATTCCATGATATAATTTTTGCATCCATTTTGTGCTAATTTAAATTTTTAATTTGTTCTATTATTTTTTAATCCTCTTCTCCTTCTTCTGCTTCTTCTTCTTCTCTCTCTTCTTGTTCGTTATCTGTATCTATATTCCCTCTTTGTTGAATTTCTTCTTCTGCCACCAGATCTTCTTTCCCTTTTAAATACTCTTCCTCCTCACCTTCTCTTTCTCCTGCTTCTTTTTCTTCTTGTTTTTTCTCCTCTTGCCTCTTCCCTTTATCCTTCCTTAACTTCTTACAAAATTCCTTCGCTTTTTGTATCCTGTTTGTTTGATATCTTTTAAATTGATAGGAAAAGGATACTCCTTCAATTTTCTCCCACCTGTAATTTATCTTTTTCTCCCTCAACAGCTGCGTCAGAAATTTATATTCCTGTCTTTTCTTAAGTATGGACGGTAGTATATCTTTAAATATCTTAAGATCTCTTCCATCTATTATCAAAGTTTCGTTATAACTTTTCTCAATTATTTGGTCTCTTAATTTAGCTCTTGTAAAGCATGCTACTATTTCCCTTGGGACTTTCTTTTCTTTAGCGATTGCTGAGTTTATCCTGAATGTCTTGTCCAGTTGGAGCTCAAGCTTATCTTCTGCCATTTCTAAATAGCTTCCCAGTGATGGTATAATACGTTCCGCAAAGTTCTCATTTTCCAGTTCTGGCAAACCTCTTATTTTGATACATTTCTCTCTTTGTCTTAGTTCATTTATCATCATCATATTTTTCCCTGTTCCTGTTCTTGTGTTATAGATTGGGTTGCTGCCTCTAAACTTTGTGTTTTCGTTTTGATGTCTTGAACCTCTTTTTTAATCTGATCAATATCTTCCATGAGTTTATTCAATTTCTTTCCAAAGTTTCCTAGCTCTTTCTTCAAATCTGCCTTCATCTCAGCTCTTATTTCTTTCATCTCTTCCCTTGTTTTTAATCTCATTTTCTTCATTTCCTTTCTCATCTCTTCAAGCAAAACAGAGCTAAATTCCACTGCTTTACTGGGACCCTCTAATGAGGGCCTCCTTTGAAGAACTAATTGAGTTTGCTTCCTGGTACTTGTAGCCATTGTAAATTCCCTCAATACAAATATTGTCCTTTGTATATCTGATCAATTTATATGTCCAATCAGTAATTGATAATCTAATAATAATCTAATATTCAAAATATATCGTATATATCATTTGTCCTGTAGCTAATGTGTTATGCCTTTTAATTCTTTTGATTTTTATTTCTTCCCCTCCACTATTAACCTCTGTCAAGGATAGCCCCCACCTTATTAGTCGCTTCCCTCCTTGTTAACCAACCCACGGAACAGTATATACTCCCCCTTGAGGTGTTTATATATTTATGATTTATTTACTATTTTATTTATTTACACTGTCTTACCACCCCTTCAAGCTCTATTTGTGTTACAATATTACTACTCTTATTATTCTCATAAGCCCCAATTTTTAAAAGCCTCTTTATTTAACTTTCTGTTTGGCTATTTCTCTAATTCCCTTATACTACCAGACTGCCAACTGTATTTGTCCAATCTCAAACATCCTTTTACTTTTATAGTAATCTGACTGGTTTGTTGATTAGTTTATACCACTAGAATAATAAGTCACAGATTACAGAGTAATTCCTCCGCAGATCTCAATAATTCACTAGCTTGGTAACTCACAATGGCTCAATAACGCTTAATATATTTTGTATTTCAGTTGGAGTCTTATGCCCCAATGGCCCAAATGTCTCCCAATATTTCACCCCAATTTTTCACCCAGTCCCTTCGTTCTCCCCCTTTATTCTTATCTGTGTCCCCTCCCTTGGCGTGAGTTAACCACAGCTCACGCTATGCTGCTTCTCAATCTGGTTTAGCTTCACCTTCCGTTCACTCCCTCTTACTACCACCCCTCTACCAACCTTTAGCTTTTTAGCTGTTTAATATTCATAATCCTTTCCTTTACCCCTCTCTCCTCCTTCTCCTCCCACTACCTCTTCTTTCTTGCTTCTTCTTTCCCAAACCACTCCACCTCTTCCCTCCTCTTCTTTCCCACCCCGCTCCTTTCGCTCTTCCTCTGCGGTGACTGCTCGCCATGTTGTTGAATTGCCGTTGGATTCTTTTCCCCAAGTTTGTTCATGTATCTCTTCTTCTTGCTGAGAAGTCCAATGAAGTCTGAGTCAGTCAATCATCAATACCTTATTGCCTCAGTGTTTTTTTTTCTTCCTGATGGTAGAAACGAGTTTGTAGTTGGAGAGCTGGGTGATTTTATCCTCCTCTTCTTTTACAACTCTCTCTCAACTCTCTCTCCAACTCTCTTTCTGACTTTCTCTTTCTCTTGCTCACTTACTCTTCTCCTTTCCACTGTCTTCTTCCTTTTCTTTCCCTCTATTTATGTTCCTTCTGGCATTCCAGTTGTTTCTCTCAATTCTGTCCACAAATGCTATCCTCCATCTCCTCAACGGCCCCTTTCATTCCTTCCAGCTGACCTCTGCTCTCCATTGCAAGCTGCTTTTAGCCACTGTGTCTAGCTGGGTTCTCGCGCTACTTTCCCCTCCACTTAGTCTCTCTCTCCTTCTCTTCGCCCTTCCTCCAAACTACAAACCACGAGCTCTTGCCTCTAAACTTTTTTTTTTTTGCTAACAGTCCCAAAAGCACTTGAAAGTCAAAATTAAAAGTTAATCTTCTACACAAACGTAAATTGCTTACTTCAGCTCTGCTTCAAAATATTTTTTAAAAGATGCTGGCATCGCTGTTACCGCAATCTTTGAATCTGGTCTGCTGCTTTTCAGTCCCCTCAGCCTCCACGTATCCACTTTGTTGAGTGGACCATTGGAGCTGGTACTGGACCCCTGACAAGCCCACTCCCCTCCTTTACTGAGAAGGGTTGCTGGTCTAACCACTTTTTGTCTCCACCAGTTGGTCAGGCCAGGTTCCCAGAATACAGACAACTGTAGATGAGAGAGATCTCCCTCACCACAGCCTACTGCAATGCCACCACACCCCGGAAGTCTTTACTTGGAAGTTTTTAAGTGTATTTTTGTGCTTTGTGTAACTTTTTGTGTTTTATTTTTTGTTTTTGTTTGAATTTCCCATGCAATGATTTCAAATGAGGACATGAACAGGGCTTCGTTCACTTCCTCCTTCATTGCCTGGGAAACCTTTGCCAGGAGAGAAGGTAAGTGTGGTGGGGGGTGTTCTTTTGCCAGCATAAAAATGGATTTTCTTATGCTGGCAAAAGAACTTTTAAAGGGGCTTGTCTGATAAAGTCCTAACTCAAGTCTCAGGTGGATTTTGGTGGGACTGCTCTGAATGTGACTAAGTCGGACTTTAGCCCTTGCTTTTAGCCACATTTTATATCAAGAATTTATTCTTATTATTGTTGTCATCAGCATCACAAAGATGGCTCCATGGATCAGTTCTGAAGCACAGAATACATATATATATATATATATATATATATATATATACACACACACAAATAAAACACATTTCAGCAGAAAACAGGCTGGCAGTGCTCAACAGAGGGAACTGTGAATCAATACTCAAGCCAGCATGTGCAATAGAAGAGATATGAATAATGTATGAAGTCAAGTGATTGCTATAACCCCATTCAGAGGCTCTTTTATTTGTAGAACTGATTATATTTTAGAGGACGTTTTTTATCAAGTGAAGGAAAATAATCATGATTTTGCCATCCATATAAAATGCTTTCCAGATATGACAAAAGAGGCTTTGATGCATGAATATTTAAGTGTTTCCTGTTCTTGAGAAGGAGCAGAACTGAAAGGGATGAATTTTTTTTAAAAAAAAATTCAGAATACTGAACATGTGGGATTTGGGGAAATATTTTAAGTATTCAGCGGCAATAAATTAATTCCTGACAAAGAGATAGTTTATACCATTCTTATATTATATATTTTGAGCTGGGACTTTACCATGGATGATCTTTGTACTCTGCCACATTTATACCATGTTTCCATCTATTGCACCGTTAGATAAACATATTTTGAAGGGAGGAAGTCTTGGGTTACCTAACAGGCCTGACTTAAGACATTTCCCAAAAGGAGCAAAGCAAATGGTGTTTCTCATCACCCCACCAAGTCAAGATACATAGTACCCAAGCCCAGCTGTTATTTCCACAGTCCACATTGTGGGCTGAGAGTAAAAGCCCACAAGCACCTATCCTCATCTGAGTTGTAAAATGCAGTGACAAATTAAACAATTCACCATTTTCTGCCTGCTCATGGCATTCCAAGTCATCTGGGTGTTTGTTGGCACACCAAAACAGTTGAGGTAGCTGCCTCACTCTCCCTAATAGTAGGGACAGACCTATTAGCCAATGACATGCTGGTATTTGGGTTTCTAAAAAATTCTAATGTTTCTTCTGTTATGTCATGAAATTCCAGTGGCAGACCCTGGCCCAGTCACTCACCCTATTTTATAGAGTTGCTGTGACAATAAAATAAGCCCCATACCTTGATGACCTCGTAGGAATAAAAATATTATAACATTAGCATCCACAGATTGTGATCTTAAGTACATTCATGTAGTTAGGGGGTATGTTTTTCCAAGTCTAGTCATTTTGCTGTTGTTCAGAGTTGTTTCTAAATATGTTTACATGAACTGGAGCTTCCATATGAAAGATTTCTAGGTGGGCACTCGAATGCTTGTGACAACAAGTGCATTGTTCAAGCCACTGTGGTGATAGAAATCAGAAGAGTGATAGATTATAGTAGCTATACAGAGGCACTGTTTCACCTAAATATTCACACTTTCTTGTGATGTAGTAGTTAATGAATGCAATGGAATGAACCTTTTTGTCAACCAAGGAGATTATCAGATGCAGTAAAAAGTACCTGAGGAGAACACCAGGATGACGTTCCTGTCCTGCAAATGAGACCCGATTTCACACTACGTTATGCTCTGCTTGCAGTGATGCCCTCACAAGCCCTCTCAGTTGCTCTTTTGGGGAAGCTGCCAGTTTTTAAAAAACAGAATGACAGCAGCTCCACAGGATGGTTTAAGATTAGCAAAGGTTCATCATCTCAAGAATCACCACAATTTTCACTTTTTAAAAGAGCACCTAAAAAGGGTCGGAGATAGCATGAAAGAATTATTGATTTATATTAAACTCACAGGGACTTGGAGTTTCTGCAGGAGTGGAGGGCCAATTAAGATGGTCCTCCTCAGGAGAGTTGTGGATCCAGATGGATTCCTGATTTGTCTCTTTGGGGAGTTTCCTATTACCTTGGCAGATGATCCTGTAGAAGCCCTGTCTGATCTCTGGAACAGGGAAATGGCCAGGGCATTGAACATGATTGCCCCTAAGTGTCCCCTCCATGAAGTGAATCCAAGCAAGACTTCTGGTTCACTAAGAAGCTGGCAGCAATGAAATGAGTGGGATGGAGACTAGATGGTGGAAGACTCAGAGTGAGTCCAACCAAACATGGGCAAGAGATCATTGGAAGGCCTATGCCATGGCGATGGTGGCAGCAAAGAAATTGTACTTCTCTGCCACATTGCATCTGCACAGTATCATCTAGTGGAGCTATCTCAAATAGCCAGGGGCCTTTTGCATGCTGGCCCACAAAAAGAAAACTAAGACAACTTGACAGTCCACTGTGAAGAATTTGCAAGACACTTTGCAAACAAAATCACTCGGATTCACTCTGACTTGGATGCCGTAGTTGAGACAGTTCCAGTGAATGTAATCTTGGTACCTGCTTGTCCTGCATTATTGGATACATTTCAGTTTGTACAGCCTGAAGATGATGCCAGGATTCTTGGAGAGGTGAGAGCCACCATATGTATACTGGATCATGAAAACAGCTAGAGGAGGAATGGCTGCATGGGTAAGAGGAGTGTTGAATGCCTCACTTCAACAAGAAGTTTCCATCCTGCTTAAAAGAGACTGTGGTAATACCATTAGTTGAAAAGGCCTCCCTGGATCCCACCATTCTGTATAATTACTGGCCAGTCTCTAATGTTCCATTTTTAGGCAAGGTTCTGTAGTGTGTAGTGGCCTCTCAGATCCAGGGGTTTCGGGAAGAAACAGATTATCTAGATCTATTTTAATCTGGCTTCAGGCTTGGTCATGGGATGGAGGCAGCTTTTGTTGCCTTGGTGGAAGACCTATGCAGTGAACTGGACAGAGTTTGTCTCTGTTGTTTCTGCTAGACTTCCCAGTGGCTTTGGATACCAGCGACCATGGTATCCTTCTGAGCCACATCTATGGGGAGATGATCATACAAGTCCCTAGAAATCATTTCTGTTCTGCTACCCACACACACACCCGACCCACTCCCAACCCACTCCCGTCCCTGTAACACTAAAGAAAAAAGCTTTTAAAACACCTACCTTTTCATGTTATAGAAACGGCTCCCCCTCCCCTCAGCTTCACTGCAATAAAGGCAGCTTCGTAAAGTTGCTTTTACTGCAGTGAAGCCAAATCCTGCTCGTTCTCGCGAGAGAAATTTCAAAAGAAAAGGCCAAATAAAAGGTTAAAAAAAACACACACCCAAGCCCCAAAACACTTTTAAAATTACAAGTAACCTAAGGAGGGTGTCACTTACCTGGCTGTCCAAATCAAACATGGTAGTGTCCAGCACGGACCTCCCAGTGATGTCACGTTCTGTCATCATTCCAGGAGCAGAACGGGGCTCCTGTTCACTCACCTGTCATTCATTATGATAATGGAACAGGCTTCTTATTCACGGATTTTCTCTTGAATAAGAGGAAGCAGGGGAGGAACAGAAGCAGAACGGGAGCATCCCAGGACAGGGATGACATTGTCTAAAAGGTAAGCCTTTTAGCAATCTCCTGTCATCCCTGTCCTGATATATTTTTAGCATGTGATAATCTCCTGGGGTGGAACTTGGGGGCACTGTTATGCAGTGGTTCAGGTCCTTCTTAGAAGGGTGAACTCAGAAGGTGGTGCTTAGGGACTCCTGTTCGATGCCCTGTTGGCCTATGGGGGGGGTCCCTCAGGGTTCTGCTTTGTCCCCCATGCTGTTTAACATCTGTATGAAACAGCTAGAACAGGTCATCTGGAGTTTTGGGGTGTGGTGTCTCCAGTATATTGATGACACCCAACTCTCTCCTCCTTCCCATCTGATTCCAAGGAAGCTGTCTTGGTCTGTTTGCAGTAATGGACTGGATGAGGGCAATATATATATATATATATATATATATATATGAAACTTGATCCAGACAAGACAAAAGTGCTCCTGGTCAGTCAAAAGGCAGATTAGGGAATAGGGATCCCACCTCTTCTGGATGGGGTTACCCTATCCCAGAAATCTCAGGCTTGGATGAGGGGGGTTTGCACAGAAAAATGCATTTTTTGCACAGGATTTTTTTTTTCTACACAGAAAATGTGTTCTGGTCAGAAATGGATCAAGGAATGGGTACAACTGGCACACTAGTTTTAGCTGTGCAAATGCATTACTGGCCACTGTTGAAACCTAGGCATCCAGGGTCTAGGAGAACACCCAAGCTGCAAGAGAAACTTCAATGAGGAGACATATGAACAACAACAATGTTCACAGTTCAAGACTTAAAACACAGGTGTTTGCCTAGGTTTCAACAGTGGCCAGTAATGCATTTGCACAGCTAAAACTAGTGTGCCAGTTGTAGAAAAAAAAAATCCTGTGCAAAAAATGCATTTTTCTGTGCAAACCCCCCTCCCCCCCAAAAAAACACCTGTGTTTTAAGTCTTGAACTGTGAACATTGTTGTTGTTCATATGTCTCCTCATTGAAGTTTCTCAACACCCCCTTTTAATCTGTTTTCAAATATATGTGAATATTTTTCCATCCCAATTGTATACATGAAACATTTCCAGGTTAAGGGGATCCCAGAAAGATTGCCTTGCACAAGAACCCACATGTACAAAGCAGTCATCCATGGTTCTTTCATCAAGCTGTGCTGAATGTCCACCTGTTTTTAGGCACATTAAGGATGGGGTAATGTTTCATGAGAAAACAAGAAAAAACATCATAAATGTACTCTATTCATGACTATATTCCTCCCTCATTCATGGTTCATAGTTGTTCTCACCCATTATTTTCTTTCTCTGCAGCAGCATCAGCATGGTTTCAAAGCTTTCTCTTTGACCTGGTGGGATCTCAGCCACTTGGAGATCACACAGTGACTGTGATGATGTTATGATATCATATAGCCAATTAAATATGTGACAAGGCCCTGTAAACAAAGAAAGCCTATTCAGAGTGAAAGTATGCTTTCCTACATCATATTGCCCTTGCTTTGAATCAGCACACACTTTTCCATGACTTTGAATTTTCCTCAAAAATAACCCCAAAGGAGTCGCTTTATGTTACTGTTGAAAGTTGTCACAGAAAGCTCTGGACTTTTCCAGCTCAGCCTCACTTCTCCTGGTTTAATTACAAGCTCCCTCTTAATAGGAAGAAAGCAAGCTGCTAAAATGCCTCTGCCAAATTATTTTAAAAATAATACTTAGATTTGATCCTCAACCATGTCATATTAGCATTGTGGGTATGTGCACACACTTTTCCCTGTTTGTCTTTTGAAAATATGCGTATGTAGAGAGCCAGACTATCAGTCATATTTATAAATATATAACTCTGCACTTCAAAAAAGACCTGTGGCAGATGTATTATGTGCTAAAGAATCACGCATACACACAGAAAGGGGGTGTGGAGAGAGAGTCATTTGAGGTAGTCAAGAGACTAACTTTCTTGCCAGGGCTGTCTTATAACTCCTTCTTGGTAATGATAAAATGCCAGGCAAAGATTTCAAATATGTGTGTTGCTATTTAAAAAAACAAAAAACCAAAACCAGAGAGGTCAGAGCATCTCGGAATCAATCAACAGGCAAAGAGAATAGTGTCAGATGCACAGAGAAGATATTTGGCCAGTGAAGACAGCAAGATAGCAGGTGCAAGTATTCAACTTGAAAATGGTCACTGAAGGAGAAAATAGAAAGTGACATGCTTGTGGCAATGGCTGCCAGTATCATTTTAATTGCTTCTGGGAGGAAAAGAAGAAGAAAAAGAGTCGCGAAAAGCTTGAAAGCTCACTTCCTCTAAAGAACAGATAGAAGCAAGTCTGGCAAAAGCTATCACTTCCTTTATGTTTTTTCTTCTAGGATTATTCAATAAAGAGAAAGAAAATAACCATGAAGACAAAAAGCAGGATTGCTGTTCCCCAAACTTTTCATACTTCTAGCACAATTCCACCACCCCCACCCCAAATTAAAACACTTGGAAAGAAAAGGATATATTTTGTTACCACTCACACTTAAGTGGGCAAACATTCTCCTTGCCACTGTTTATATAGCCTCCTGAGCCTGTTAATATGATGTCCTGGTGTTTCTATGTGGGGTTTTCAAGGGCCATCTCCAAAACCAGTTAGCGTGAGATGTTTGGCTCAAGTGGCAGATGCTGGTGGTGGGGGGAGGATGTGGTGGAATGGGCTGTGTATGTCATGTGGCCTTCCTCTAATCCCTTTAAGGACAGCATCCCATTGCCAGTTACCATGAAATTTCCACTATCAGTCTTGTCAGATTCATCACAGTAGTAGGAGGGGGTACCATCATATCCTTTGCCTCAGGTGCCAAATGTCTTGGGCCAGCCCTGGGAAAACAGAGTAGTGGGCAAATCTTACATGGCGGTTTGGTTTTTTGCAAGGTGCAGTCCACACACACACCATCCCCCTTCAGCACATTGGTATGCTCTGGCACACAATCTGAAAAATCACTGAGTTGAATCTATCAGTAGCCTCAGAATACAAGGAAGAAGCTGTCAATTCAGTACAGTATTTTGCTTTTGACTGACACTCTTTGCCAAAAGGAAAACAACAAATGGAAAAGTAATAAGGTTTGGAGTGCTCAGAGATTAGCATAGGACCTGATTCAGAACTCATCTCAGCTAATCCTTATCAAGTGTAGCAGAGCTTAAAATGTCAAACAGCTGCTGAAGCCTGGATAGGTGAAACTATCGTGAACGTGTGTGTGTGTGTGTGTGTGTGTGTGAGAGAGAGAGAGAGAGCTTTAAAAGACAAAGAGAAACAACACATTTCACCTGGCATTTGAAAATGCAACTTCACCATTGTCTAATAAACCACTGTCTAATAAACATCACAGCATTCTAAACGGCCTTTTCTTGTTCCTAAATTTAAAATAGTGATCTATCATGTTTTGTCTTATATCCCCTGACACCCCCCACGCTTTCCATATTTCACTTCATGTGGTTAGCAGTAGACCAGGACCACTCAAATACAGGGACTGGTAAAGGTTTGCTCAAAACCTGAGAAAAGTTCTTGGAAATTCCCCAAAACAGACACACCTGGGAAGTAATTATATGGAACCCCCTCAAGATGATAGTTAGGGTGGAATGTGCTAATTCTCCTGGATTCACATGGCAGTCAGCCATACACTAAAACAATCAAATGGCCGAATCACCCAGGACCTGCAAATGGTTTGTCTTCACACCTCTCATACACACAGTAGTAGGTTGCCTGAAAACCCATCACTCTTAATATCTCAACCATTAACGTCCATTAACAAAGCTGGAGCTTCCACTGTCTAACCATCACACATTGTATTCCATTCAAAACACCCCTTAAAGGGTAAGTATCAAGTATAAAAATTATCCCAAAACAGCCAAAGTGTGTACAACCTTCACTCTATCAGTCTACTGTGTGACCCTCAGAGCTCCGTCTGAGTATCTTCTGCTACACAAATCTCTGCTTATTGGACAGGTACAGTATAGTCCATCATCCTGAACTCTACTCCTCTATCCCAATGCTTCCTCCTATCTTTTGTTAGCCTTATGTGATTACTTGAAGCTTGAGTGTATGTGTGAGTGGTTCCATGATCATTTTTCAATAAAACCATTTTTATTTTGTTTCCTGGTTTGGAGTCGCTTCAGTACATAGGTCAAAAGGTCCCATAGTTACCTGGCCTCTCACTGCATATTGAGCTAATTAAAATTTCCCATATTAATATCTTGACACAAGTGGGTTCTTCATGGACCCTATACAATTCAGGTAGCTCGTTGCATCTGGAAATTACTTACAAAACTCTAATACAGCATTTAGCAGAGCAAAATACCCCTGATTTGGGCAGCAGTTGGGAATATTCCATAAGGATTTTCCAGTCATCTCCAGATATTTAAAAAATCCAAGAAAATAGTTAAATAAATGATAGAATTCTAAGACATACCTGTGTTAGTCTGGAATATCAGTATGCAAAGGGATCTTGTAGCAATGTTCAGACTAACTGAGAGAAAGAAGCTGTAGCATAAGCTTGCATAGACTTAGGGCTTGGCTAGAGCCATTATTTAATCTGGCTTCATCCCAGCTTGGAGCCCTGCAGGCCAAACAATACAGAGCATTTGCCCTGTTTTACCTCCAGGAAGTCCTGACAGGCTGAAGCAAAGCTGAGGGGAAGCTGGAGTAAACCACTTTAAAACATTTTAGTAAAATACCCAGGAAAACCCATGCCATGAGGAAAAAACCCAGATGGGTCCAGCACAGGAATGCGGGGTCCATACCTGCACATGAACCTGTATAGCCATAAACTGCCACTGCCACTGGATTTACTCTGCTGCCAGGAAGGAGGCCCCCAGCATGTGATCAAGTCCCCCTCCACATGTCCAGCTTTGATCACATGCTATGGGCCTTCTTCCTGGCATCAGAGGAAGTGACATGCGACAGTGAAGGAGGTGCCCATCAATGCCAGCTGGTATGTGCATACAGGTTCCTACCTATTTCATCATGGTAATGGGGGGGGACAGGCCAGTTCTGGGCCCAGAATACACTTGACAGAAGGTGGCAGATTCTGGCCATTCTGGGCAAGCACTGTGTCTGCTTCCTCAGATGCATGGAGTGAACTAGTGCCTAGGAACAGAAATCCTAGCAGGCTGTTTGAACAGCCATAGAAATGCAAAAGTTGTGGGTATGGTGATGAGGTGACAAGTTCAATTTTATTGAGGGTCTTTGAGGGACAAAGGCAGGAGGAAGAATGTTGCCTAAGTCCAGGGCAGGTGGATGACCATATGAATAGTGGAGGGAGATTTGGAATCTAGCATGATGCTGGCTTTTTTCTCTCAGTCTCAATGTTTATAGTATGTGCAAAGCAATGGCATAAATATGTATCAGAAACTTGGAATAGGTCAGTCTTTTGCAGCAGAGCAAGATAGATAGAATTCTACAAACATTTATAGAAATACAGCTGCAGAAATCATATTTGGCCAGAAATGAATAGAAATGTATTTTCAAAATACTATTTAACCACTCTAACATTTAGTATAAAAATGGAGCTCAGTTCAGAATGTTTTAAATGAGGCCAAGATGGGGAAAAAAAAATGTCAATCTCAACATCATAGAGTTTCTCTGACGAAGTTGGTGAGATCCTAACCTAACTTGATCCCATCAGCATCTTAATAACATTCTGATTAATGCAGGAAACTTGCAACAACAAATATATTGACCCCAGTGATGGAATGGAATGAAAAGAAATGACATGAAATGAAAAAGACTTTTTTTAAAAATCATCTGAAAAGAGATGTTTGTGGTATTTTGAGGTCAACAAGGCATCTCTAGGGTTTTCTTGCAAAGGACCAGTTCCACATCTGCTTCTGTCCCTTTTACCATTCATGGATCACTTAAAGAGGTGGGAGGAGAACAGGGCAGCAGCTGACTAAGTTATCCTGAGAGCATCCATTTTAACAAATTCAGGTAATTGACTGGATATAACTCCGTTCCATCCAGCTGCTCCACTTATGGCTGTTGTCTCTAAAAAGTTGCCAATGCAAGACAAATCTTGGAAACCTCAAGGGGGATATTCAAACATCCTCAAACCAGCTGTAAATCCACCCAATTTCATGCCATGTGACTTCAGCGTACGTAAGGTGGTGTTTGATTTGTCCAGAGATCATTCTCATGTTTGCTTCAACACAAACACACACACACACACACACACACACACAAAAAACAGTGGCAGGCAGTGCTACCCCACTTTCTTTCAAGCAATCTGTGAAATAAATTCTTTTTGTTTTCAGACTTTTTAGATTTTAGGCCTCTTTAAATCTTATTGGTCGTTCTGTCTGCTGGTTGTTTCCTTTTGTGTTTTTATGATTGTGATGGTTCAAATGTGGAAATTTAAACCAAGAGTGAGGATGATCTACAACCAGCAGGGGACCAGCAACCCATAGTTTTTCATGATCTACACCAGTGATTCCCAAAGTGGGTGCTACCACCCCCTGGTGGGCGGTGCAGTGATCCAGGGGGGCGGTGATGGCCAGGACCGGTTTAAGGAATTTTGGGGCCCCCTGCAATGCTTTACTTTGGGGCCCCCATATGTTTATCTCAGGTCAATGTAACCTAACCTATTCACCGTACAGGATGTTCAGATTATAGTAGGACCCCCGTATCCCTGGATTCATTATCCATGGGACACAAAACAGCACACCTACCATAGAGTCTTCCTAGAAAATGTGTCTTCCCTAGCCCTTTTCTAGGCCTTCCAAGGCAACTCTATGGTATTTTAAACCAGAAATCCCATTATTTTCATATTAAGGAGGCCAACACGGGGCCTTCTCTTGACCTCGGGGCCCCCTCTTGACCTCGGGGCCCCCTGCCAATGCTGATTTGGCAGACAGGTTAAACCGGCCCTGGTGATGGCCACAGGTGCATTTGGGGGTGATGAATAACTGTAAGGAGGCAATGAAAGCATAAAAGAAAGATGAGAAGATCTAGAAAAATTGATTTATGTATTCCGCTCATAATGCTTAATTTTTCTTTGAACAACGTACTGGACGTTGGCTCGGTTCCCTCATACTCCCTCACTTGCATTGAGGTATGTGCAATCGCGCACTGCTACTGTTCATGTGGTGCCACTGAATTGCCATTCTAAAACACGTGAGCACTATGAGCATTGCTGCGGGCAACTGCCACTTGTGCGATTGGTCGATTGCAAGGCCAAAGCCTGGAATGGCTGTGGCAGTACTGGCTACTGGCAGTACTACCAGCAGATTTTGGAGCACACTATGAATCAGGAGATTTCCCATAATTATTATGGGAAAATTATGGTGTAATATAACTCTGAGGACTTTTTTGGACGGAGAAATACACTGCAAGAAGGGTTGTCCCTCTTGTGACGCTGATGTGCAGCAGGGGGAGCATTTTGTATGACTCCATCCCCCTTCCGATTCTGTTCTGGTACAGATCTCAGCTCCAGCATCATATTTGGCCGCTTCTTAATCACGGTCAACTTCCGTGATTAAGAAGTAGCCAAATATGATGCTGGAGCTGTGATCTGTACTGGAACAGAATCGGCAGGGGGACGGAGTCATACAAAATGCCCCCCCCACCGTGCAGCAGCGTCACAACAGGGACGACCCTTTTTGTGGTGTATTTCTCCATCCAAAAAAGTCCTAAGTTAGATTGTTATGATATTGTGACAAGTTAAAGTTAACAAATAGCGCGACTATAATTGGTGAGTATTATTTATTTTGTAATAATTATATGCGCTTTACAATTAATAATATCATGTTTCTTTATTTCATTAGTATTTATTTTAGTTTGTTTTTTACAAAAATATTTCAAAAAATTACCAAAAAAATATTAATTAAAAATACCTCCATAAAAATTTTATTTTTTCTACAGATAATAATGGCTCAATCAAAGAAAAAATGTAGACAATATAATATCGAATATAGTTGTCCCTCCACATTCGCGAACTTGACATTCGCGGTTTCGGTTATTCGCGGTTTTGGGAGGACCCCCCCGGCCCCCCCCAAAACCGCGACACGGGGCCTCCAGAGGCCCCGTGAAAGACCTGGGGAGGGGTGGGGAGGCCTTCGCGGGACTCCCGGAGGCCCTCCGGAGGCCCCGCGAAGGCCTGGGGAGGGAGGGAGGGAGGGAGGGAGGGCCGGGGAGGCCTCCGCGGGGCCTAGGAAGGCCCCGCGAAGGCCTGGGGAGGGTGGGAGGGAGGGCCGGTGAGACCTCCGCGGGGCCTAGGAAGGCCCCGCGAAGGCCTGGGGAGGGAGGGGGAGGGGTGTAGTTATTCACGGATTTTTCACATTCGCAGGGGTCCGCGGAACGGAACCCCCGCGAATGTGAAGGGACGACTGTATTTGAAATATGGCTTTATTGAGTCGCCTGTAAACAATACATTACCAATGTGCCTGATTTGCCAGAAACTTTTATCAAACAAAGCTATGAAGCCTTCCAGAAAGAACATTTGACAAAATTCATGGTGATAAAAAAAGGTAAGGATTTATCTTATTTTTGAACACTAAAAGAAAAATTTATCAAACAACCGACATTGGCAAAATGCTTTTCAACCGCAACCACACAAGATGGTGATGGCTTGCTTGCTTCTTACAATAATTCATTAATGATTGCCAAATCGAAAACCTCATACTATTGGTGAAGAACTAATTATACCGGCTATAAGTGAAGTAATATGTACTGTGCTACACAAGCCAGCATCTGATATTATCAAGAAAATTTCATTGAGCTGTAATACAGTGCAAAGAAGAATTGATGAAATGGCTCAAGATGTTGAAGATTCATTGTGTGGCTATTTAAAACCATCTCGGTTTTCTATTCAACTTTATGAGTCAACTTTGTAGGGAAATGAAGCTTTACTTTTAGCATGCATGCGGTTCACAAAGGAAAAACAAATTTGCCAAGAATTATTATTTGCTAAATATTTGCAAACTGATACTAAAGGAGAATCAATATTTCATGTGTTGGATAAGTTTTTTTTTCTGTAGCTGATTTACCTGCCTTTATGGCCACAGCAGACTCGCTTCCACCATCGCTGGGTAATCAGCCACTATTTGTACTCCAATATGCTGACGACACAGTGTTACTTTCTCTAACTCAGGTGGGGTTGGCAAGAGCCCTAAAAAGATTTTTTGAATATTGTGATAAATCTCACCTGCTGGTAAATTCTGACAAATCCAAAATACTGGTATTTTCTAAGAGATTTGTCCCAAGAATGTGGAAGGTTGGTAATCAGACAATTGAGCAGGTCAAGAAGTATGTTTACCTTGGTGTCCTTTTTCATTTTAATGGGCACTGGGGTAAACAGAGAGATAAAGTAATTCTAGCAGGGAAAAGATCCTTGGAAGCTATACAATCTTTTTACTAAAAAAAGGTAATCAGGATATCCTGGCGGCCTTAAAAATTTATAAAGCCAAATTAAGACCACAATTACTTTATAGTATATTTACCTGGATTCCAGCCTTTAATAAGGAGACTGAACGACTGCAGACTTCTTTTTTCAGGAGAAAATTAGCGGTTCCCCCTTGTGTACACCATCTGACTCTTTATGCAGAATTGGGCTTGAATTCTCTTGAAACTGAAGCTTGGTTGTTGACTTATAGATCGTGGTTTAAGATCCATTTTAGACCCAATAGATCTGGCCTTTTATGCTTTCTTCTATCTGACGTTTACTACACTAGATGGGCAACATTTTATGAAAGTAAAGTAGTGTCTATGGGTATAAATCTTGACTCGCTCCTTTTGTTATCTGAAAAGGAAGGTCTTAAAACTATTAGGCACTGCCTCGTTGAGAGGGAGCATCAGCTGTCTTATCCAACACCCCCTAGGGTTTGTTCTCCAGCAATGCTTGGTATCCCACCCGTACAGGGTGGGATCCCAGATTATTTTCAAACTCTTTCATTGCTGGCAGCAAGGAAGGCTTTTCTTCTTGCAAGGTTGAATGTACATCCTTCTAATGTGACCAAGGGTAGATATTTGCAGACCCCTTTTTTGAATCGTATATGTCATTGTGCTCAAGCCCCTGATACTCTCTATCATATTGTATTGAATTGCCCATTGTATATAATTCCAAGGGGGAAGTTGATAAGAAGGTTATTGGAAAGGAATGTCTGTACAGATAGATTATCGGCGAAATTCTTATTGGAAGATCAAAATCCGCATATCACCAGACTAATGGCTAACTTTTTGGTTGAGGCAGCAAACATATGGCTTAACCTGCCTAAAAATGATCTTTGAAGTCCTATTGTTCTATTGTTATACATATATGTTGTATTATGCCTAATAAAGGTTGTGGATGGAATTGGATAAGTTTTTTAAAGAAAAAGAAATACCTCTGAGTAATATCTTATCAGTAGCCACAGATGGTGCTCCAGCGATGGTAGGGTGTTACAGGGGTTTTCTTACATATTTAAAAAAGAAGGTGCTGAATACATTCACAATACACAGTACACAGTACCATCGTCAACATCTAGTTGCCAAAAATTTAAGTGCATGCCTACATAATTCGTTACGATATGTAATTAAAGTTATCAACACAACCAGAAGCAAATCATTGAATGACATTATTTAAACAGCTTTGTATTGAAAACGATGAAGAGTTTAATTGTTTGCTGCTTCATACAGAAGTTCGTTGGTTGTCAAAGGGTGCCTGTTTAGATAGGTTTTATAAGCTGTTTAACTCGGTGCTGGAGTTCTTGAAAGATAAAAATGATGCTTTACAATCCAATTTAATTCAATCCAAAAGTGACATCGCTTACTTGACTGACTTGTTTCAAAAATTTAATGAAAGCAATCTTCAGCTTCAAGGTGATGAACTGAATTTAATAAAAACAAAATCTGTTATTTCTGCATTTGTGACAAAACTTCTTCTGTACTTACAAAATTTTGGGCGAGGGGAATTCAGCCAGTTCCCAAATTTATCAGGAGCAGGGAAAAAAAGATGAAGACATACTTTCTTATTGTGAACACTTGGATGCTCTCCATTCAGATTTTAATCAACGATTTGATGATATTTTGAAAATGAATATACCTGATTGGATTTTGGATCCTTTTTCAAGTGCAAACCAGAAGAATCTCCACAGTTACAAGATGAACTGATGGAAGTAAATACAAATGATGAGTTGAAATTTAAATTCAAAAGTGGCTACCAACAATTCTGGCTGCAAAAGGAGATCACTACGGCTTATCCTGAAATATGGGCTATAATTCAAAAGTTCTTAATTGCATTTCCTTCATCATATTTAGTGGCATGTGGATTCAGTGCGGTAACCAATTTATTAACAACAAAAAAAAAAGAAACCAATTGAAAATAGTCAATCGCGGTGATTTAAGATTACTGCTGACGAAAACAGAGCCAAGGATTACTAAATTGGTAGCAGCATACCAGGTTCATCCTTTTCATTAAGATGATTTCGAATGTTTTAACTTTTTTTGTATTACATTTCTATTCTGAGTTCAATAAATAGTTTCATAATTTCAAACTTCAGTGTTTCTAATTTACACCTTTCTTTACTATATTTTACGAAAAAGGTAGAAACATTAATACATATATCCTTCTGTTTAATTGCCATTAAAAATTTTAAAAAATTAATTTCCAGCGGGTGCTGAGTAATATTTTTTCTGAAAGGAGGCAGTAGGCCAAATAAGTTTGGGAACCACTGATCTACACAATCAAAGGGTTTGCTATAATGTATAAGGCACAGGCTGATTTTCTTCTGAAAGTCTTTGGTGTGCTCCAATATCCCATGTATGTTTGCAATATGAATCCTAGTACCTCTTCCTTTTCAGAACCCAGCTTGAACATCTGGCATTTCTCACTCCATATATGGTAAAAGTTTTCATTGTAGAATTTTGAGCAATGCTTTGCTTGCATGGTAAATTATTGCAGTGGTCCTGTGGTTACTGCAATCCCTGGTGTCCCCTTTCTTGGGGATTGGAATGTATATTGATTGCTTCCAATCTGTGGGCCATTCTTTTGTTTTCTATATTTGTTGACAGATTTTAGTTAGAATTTGAGTGGATTCTGTCCTGGTTGCTTGAAACTGCTCTATAGGTATGCCATCTATTCCTGGTGATTTATTTCTCCCAACTGCTTTCAGTTCAGCTTCTATTTTACTTTCTAAAATTGTGGATTCATCTTCAAATTGTTCTTTCTTGAATGAATTTACCATCTTTTCATCTCTTTTATATAATTCTTCACTGCACTGTTTCCATCTTCTTTTTATTTCTTCCTGATTATACTGTGATGTTGAGTATCCACACTCCTGGTTTAAATTTCCCTTTGATTTCTTGGATTTTGTGGAAGAGGTCTCTTGTTCTACCTCTTTTGTTGTAGTCTTCTGTTTCCCTGCACTGATTGTTATAGTAGTTCTCTTTGTCCCTGCACATAAGTCACTGCACACTTGCATTCAGGGTTCTGACCCTATTTCTGTCACCTTTTACTTTTGCCTCTTGTCTGTCCTTAACTACTTGAAAAGTTTCATCTGGGGCTTTTCTTTCTTTTTGGCTAGAGAGATTATCTTTTTGCATTCTTCCATCACAATCTGTCTGGCTTCAGTCCAGAGTTCTTCTGGCAACCAGTCAATTAGGCTTAATAATGCATATTTCTCTCTCTCTCTCTCTCTCTCTCTCTCTTTGTTTTGTTTTGTTTTGTTTATACTATCATTAAATTCTACAGGGATGTTCTTTAGGTTGTATTTTGGCACAATGATTGATTTAGTGTTCTTTAGTTTTACTCTAATTTTTTATATTAGCACATCATGGTCTGTGCCACCATCTGCTCCTGGTCATGTTTTTGCAGAGAGAATGGAGCTTCTGCATCTTCTATTTCCAGCAATGTAGTCTATCTGATTTCTATATTAGCCATCAGGTGATGTCCATGTATATAGTTGTCTATTTGTTTACCTGAAGAATGTGTTTGAGACTAACAAAGTGGTGCCTTCTCAAAATTAATCAGGTGCTCTCCTGCTTCATTTCTTGATCCTATGCTAAATTCTCCTACAATATTTGGTTCAGCTCTGTTTCCTACTCCTGCGTTCCAATCAGCAATGGTTACGAGCATGTCTTGTTTTGGTTTGCGATCAGTTTCTCCCTGGACACCAGCACAGAATCTTTCAGTTTCTTCCTCTTCTGCCTCTGTTGCTAGAGCATAAACTTATATTATGGTTGCATTGATGCAGTTTTCCCTGATGTCTTACTGATATTATTAGGTCAGACTTTCTGTTATATCCCTTGACCACTTTTGCTACATCTTTGCTCAGTATTAATGCCATCCTATTTTTTAGATTTTCATTTCATGAGTAAAACACTGTGTAATTATCTGATTCAAAATGTCTCATTCCTGTCCACTTTAGCTTACTCACCCCACATATTGCAATGTTTATACATTCCATTTTTTGTTTCACTATGGATGTTATTAGACAAAGCAAATAAGGCATCATAAGGATGCCAGATGATCAGAAAATGGCACACATACCACACAACGTTGCCCTTTCATGATCATATTCTGTTAAAAAAAACATTCTTTTTTATTGACAGCTGAAGCTGTCAATTGATCCCTGTGGTGCTTTTTTGCCAGCATTTCCGGAGTTTTTAACTTTTTACCATTGTACTCGCATGAATGCAGCGTGAATAGCTGGTCTAGCCAGAACACCTTCGGGTAAGATCATGACATCCAGGTAGGTGACATACTTTTTATGACCGTACTACTCATAACCTGGGCCTGCTGCTTACTGCTTTGACCACCAGGAGTTGCTACCTTACCCCAGATCCATATATGCACCCTAAAGTCACTTTCATTCCATATTGTTTCAAGTGTTCTCACTTCTGCTCCTCCCAGACTACTTCTCCTGCTTCTTTTAGTCCATTGCCTATCCATAGCCTTCCTTCAGTTGCCTTGTACCCTTCCTATTATGAGTCTCAAATTCCCTCCTGTCATACGTTATGGCCTGTGGGAGGTTTTAATGTCAGACAAAACTGACAACTTTTTTTTTTCCTCATAGAAGATAGATTGCAAACATTCTGACAAATTTGATCCTGAGCTATTGGCATATTTGTGAAGTTAAGCAGATCAGTGGCAGAGACTTCACTGATACAAATGCAATACAATATACTAGAAGACTTCTATCTGTTATTTAGAGATGTAATGAGATGCATGAACATAAGGTTAGGTGGTTGTATGTGGGCTTTGGTATATTTGTGTTCCAAAAAATATATCAGATTGGCAACTGCTCATCAAAGACAATTCCTTCCAAATCTATAGTTTACAAAACTCATGGCTCAGGGTACAATGTGTCATCTTGGTAGTACACTTGGATCAATAGCCAAGTAAACATATTTTACATGGGTTAGTGGCAAAGCAGCCAAATTAGCAATGCAGATGAATGTCTAGTTGTACAGCAAAGTAGCAGAGGAAGGGTTTTTCAGTCTAAATGTCCATTCCCCCACCCAATCCAATTCCTTAATAATCATTTGTTATCTCTAGTCAAAAGTTTTTTCTTCTTCAAATTATTAGCTTGGAAGATAAGAATATGTAGGCAGATCAAGAACTGCAGCAGGGATGGGGGGTGGGGATGGCCTGACTTTGTCAAATTAATGTAGAAAGATGCTCAACCAAAAACTAACTGCCTGGATGACATCTAGGAAATCAGTCTATTCCTTGCTTTTTTTTTGTTTTGACATTAAAAAAGAGAATGAGAATGAACAGATTAAATTGAGGTATACATGGTGAATATAAACACTTGGCCCCACTCCACACAGAGAATACCATTACCTACTTCTTCTGGAGTGGAGCACAGCTAGTATTTATACATTGGTTCCCCACCAAAACCATCATTTCTCTGTTCTTGAAAAATAATACCATACAACTTATAACCGTTAAGACCAAGAATGGAAAATAACTACAGGTTAATTGGATGTTATAGTTACAAAATGCAGATGGAATAATATTACTCATTCGCTGAAAAACATGTTGACTGGAAATGCAATTTGCTAAATTTTAAAAGCTGTTATTGGACAATGTACTCAGCCTTATTTTATTTCATACTACTTGGGGTGTTTAAAAACTGCATATCATTACAGCAGTACAATAACTGTAATCTAGTTAATATTATTGCTAGAGGGCATACAAGTAAATAATAACAATTTTCTATTTTTTGCATAATATTTTATAACATAAGTGCATGCTAACCTTTTCCTGGTTTTATACTGACATAAATCTCATTTACTTTCCTTCTCAAAGAAAGGCATGTATCTTTGGATGTGGAGACAATATGGGAGATATTGTTTGTGGAGGAGTCACCTGCATGAAGCATAGAAGGTCCTAAAACATCTTCCATTCCAGCTTCTTTCCAACTACCAGAATGACCAAGCTTAAAAGTGTAGTGAGAAGGCCATTTAATAGATATAGGTATAAGAATGAGTGAGTGAGTAAGTGAGTGAGTGAGTGAGATACATTGCAAGCTTGTACCATACTCTTTAGTTATTGCTGTAAGGATAGATTAATATTCCCTCATGAAAGGAAGTTAACATTCATAAGCTTGTCAAAGAGATGAGCAAACACCTTCTCTCTCTCTCTCTCTCTCCTCCCCCAACTATCCTCCCCTCTAACTTGCATTTCTTTCTCATGCTTACACACATGCCTATTTGCAAAATGAAGGACGTTACATGCTTCACCAAGTCTTGTTCATAACCCCAAAAGAAAGACAAATAGTTGAAGAACACATATTGTCAAAACACTACTTTGCAAAATAATTAAGAGAAAGCCAAATGGCTTGTTTGGACGAACTATTTCCCCTGGCTTTCCCCCGTCTTGGAGCCCTGCAGTCCAAACAACACAGGGCTCTTGTCCTGATTTGCCTCAGGGCAGTCCTAACAACACCGGAGGCATATAGAATCATAGAATCATAGAGTTGGAAGAGACCACAAGGGCCATCCAGTCCAATCCCCTGCCATGCAGGAATACCCAATCAAATCATTCCCAACAGATGGCCATCCAGCCTCTGCTTAAAAACCTCCAAAGAAGGAGACTCCACCACACTCTGAGGCAGTGTATTCCACTGCCAAACAGCTCTTTCTGTCAGGAAGTTCTTCCTAATGTTTAGGTAGAATCTTCCAAAGCCAGGGGGTGTTACCCAAATTGTGTGGGGTTTGTGTGAATGTACTCATATCACTTAAATTAAGATATTGATATGGGGAAATTTAATTAGCTCAAATATGGCAATGAGGGGTCGAGGAACTGACGAGATCTTTACACCTGTGTCTATGAGTACTAACTGAGGAGACTTCAAGCCAAAAAGTAAAATAAAAATGGTTTTTATTGGAAAATACTCACGGGACCATAAACTCATGCGCTCAAGCTTCAAGCAGTCACACAAGGCTAACTATAGATAGGAGGAAGTATATAAATAGAGGAATTGATTTGGGGGTGATGGGCTACACTACACCTGTTTGACAAGCAGAGATTTGTGCAGAGGTTGCACAGATTCTGAGGTTGCACGGAAAACAGGCAGAGTGACAGTGTGTAGGAAATTGTGCATGCTTTGGTAGTGTTTTGGAGTAATTTATTTATACTCAATATTGTACCCTTAAGGGGTATTTTGAGTGGAAGATGATGTTTGAGTGAGTTTCCCAGAGCTTAGACAATGGAGGCTCCAGCGTTGTTAACTACTGTTAATGGTTGGAACATTAAGGCTGATGGGTTTGAGCTGACCTTCTATAGTTGAATAGGCATGTTGTGAAGCAAGACATTTGCAAAGTAATGGGTGTTCGGATCTCTTGTTTGTTTTGGAGTATGACTCACTGCCAGGTATATCCACAGTAGATTAGCACATTCCTCCCTAACAGCTTGTCTGGGCAGGGGCGGGGGAGACATCCACATAACCAGTCCTGGGTATGCCTGGTTATGCGGACACCCCCCACAGTGACCTCAGCATGAATCCTTTGTGGAGGTCCTGGTCAACCAGAACCACTTGAACTGTTGTTTAGTGCTAAATCTATGAATTATTGCCAATTAATAAATTATTGTATGCGAGGAGGTATAAGGGCAGGTAACAGTCCCTCTCCCAAAAATGGACTTCATATCATTAATTTCATTTTTTAACAATAAAGTGACCACTTACCCAATATCTGCAAAGAACACAGACCAGGAAAGGGGATTTAGGAGTGAGGTCGCCACATTCCCTCAGTGTCTAAGCCAAATTAAGGTGATTTTTAGTGCAAGGGGGGCTAGTTTACAAAGGGAGGAACTTAACTCCTACAGGGAAAAATTCTAAAGGAGAAAACAACTGCAAAAAGGGTGAAGTGCTTAACTGCTAAAGGAAGGAACTTAATACCAAAGGGAATCCTATTCTCAACAATGTGGGCAAAAACCATTCAGAAGTGAAGGTGTTCAAGGAGGTGACAAAAAGCAGGAAGACTTAAGGAGCAAGGAACATTGGAGGTTGCATAGAAATAAACTGTAGCAATTTGAAATCACTTTGCAAACATGCCCATACATACGATAACATTTAAGAAAATTCACACAGTAAAAATAGCACATATGGTAAATATAATGCAATGAAACCATACATACATCAAAACAACAGTCATGAAATTGCATTGGCAATTGTAAAAAACAGTACAGACACATATGACATGGTATACTTGCAGCAGTGGGAGAGGAGAAATGTTTTCCTCCCCCCCCACCCCCGAGTAACTGAATGAACCGCAAGTTCAAAGTCCAAAGGTGCTTTAGTGGCGTCAATTTGAAAAGCATCTTGCAGCAAAGAATCCAAATAAAGTCAGGAAACAGTTCTGTTGTTGGTGTTAGCAGCAAAAGTCCAAATAGAGTTCTGGAGGCAAAATTTGAAGGTAAATAGTCCAAAATTTGAAGGAGAAGATGTGGCAACTCATAGGGCGCTAGGAGGGTGATGACTTCACCACCTCCCCATGTATCTGGGGAAGTTGGTAGAGGCTCAGACACATGTCCATTTGGTGGAAGGTCTGCAGCATGTCTGTGGTTTGGGATGGTGGCTTCAGTGGAAACCAAAACTGGAAAGTTCTGTTGCGATGGAAACTGGGGCACCAAAGAGTCTGTATATTCTGGTGTGCCTGAATAGTGGAAGAAACTTAAAGACAATTATTCGTGGAGCCACTTCAGCCAGAGCTGGGGACCAAGGAGCAAAGCCTGATGGACATTACAGTTACTAAAGCAAAACTTAACTTCTATAAACAACATAAAAAATAAACAGGCAATAAAACCAACATTCTCTATCCCATCCCATCTTGGCATTTAGGAATGGGGTTTCTAAACTATTCATTACACTTAAGAGAGTTCAGAGAGATGGAGGGGAGTCCAGAAAAATGAAGGGAGCTTCATTCTTGGGGGTTCTGGTTACTTCAGATTCAGGAGCAGCCATATATGCCTGTGGGGGAGAAACCATATAAAGGTCCCCTGTGGGTCCCCCTGGTGAGAGGCTCAGTGTGTTGTCTTTCCTTCTTCTTCCTTATACACACTCATGGCCCTCACCCATTGGTTTCTTGAGGTTTTTCTCCTGTCCTCACTAGCCTGGGCTATGTGGCTGGCACTGGATTAGCTTTGATAAGCTTAACTATTTCATTAACTGCTTCCAGCATAAGAGTTGGTAGCATACCCAACAGGTCAAACCAGTCAAACTGACAACCAAGAGAATTTGGAAGGCCAAGATTACAACTATAGGATGGATCATTACATTACCATAAAAAGAATGGGGATACCATTTGAAGAAGGTCTCCCACCAAGAATGCTTTCCTGTGTCTACAATTTCTTTGGCTAAAGATGCGATTTCCTTTCCATTGTGTGTGACTATTAAAGCAGATTTGTCCCCAACAGTTTTAATTTTAAGTAACTGCTCCTTAAGATCTGAATGGGTGAGAAGTTGATGTAAAGTATCCAAGCACAATACCAAAAATACAGGGACTACTGAACTATATAGTTCTGCTGATAATGCCATTTCTTGCCTAGTGCATATATGAACTGTATATTCAAAATCGCAATCGCATATGGTAGAAATGTTACAAAAGCAGCAATTTATTATTGGTACCATGGATTGTATTTGCACACTATTTAGAGTGGTGATATGACAGGCTGTCCTTATGCACACGCATCCTTTCCCTTTATAAACTATGACTATTTCTGTCAGGATTATGGGACATGCAATCTGATAAATTTATGCTATAAAGAGCAAAAGAGCATGGCATATTAGCCTACGGGGGCTAACAGTGAAAGCAAACTGCAGCTTGCCTGTGTTACTAGTTCTGAGGCCTGAGAACACAGCCTTGAAACAGTGGCTATCTGTCTAGAGGAATGTAATCTGCATGGGAAGAGTTTATGTGAATCTGTAAGCAGGATGTTACTGAGCTTGCTATGTGACTCTGAACTTTTTCAGATGGGGGAAAAAACCTGAGGAGGTCGGGAGAAGACCGGGGCTGTTTCGCATACAGAGCCCCTTTTCAGACAGCCCCGTCCGCCTCCTGACCTCCTCCTGACCTTCCCCTGTGCTGCTCATGTCACTTTTTATTAAATAAAAAAAATATCAAGTTGCATGTCCCATAATCCTGACAGAAACAGCCATGTACATGAGAGACTTCATTACCACCAAGGAATGCTGGGGCACTTTAAGGGAGGTGTACATCCGTGAGACTGCTGGATCAAAAATCCTGCTCATGAGGAACTCTATAAAGCAGATCTAAAACCTGGTGAGAATGTAAATCAACATCTGTCTCATCTTTGTAGTCTGTTCAGGGGGCTGCATGAAGCTGGGCTCGATTTTGGGGAAGTGGAGAAGGTGTATATATGTATATCATTTTACGTAGCCTAGATAACAGCTGGGGCACTTTGATAAACGGCGTGGAAGTGATCCCTGAACTGGATCTTACCGTAAATTTCATAGTCGGAAGATTAAATGAAGAACAGAAAAGATGCTGGCAGCAGAGATATGATGACAGGCAGGTCAAGCCGAAGAGTAAAATCAACAGCTCTAATAGCCTCAAAGTGATAAATAATGAGGCAATGGAGGCTGCTTATTCTGTCAGGAATTGCTGACAGTTGTGGTTCTCAGAAGCATCTAGCCAGGCAACGCCCCAATAAGCAAGACAGCAATAAATCTAAAAAGAAGAAGGGAGGACAGCAGAGCCGCTCCATTGTGAGAGGAGAGACTTCAAAATTAACTCTTTGGACAATGGCTGCACTACACATTTAGCAAACTCTAATGCTGACTTTGTTGAACTGTCCAAATCAGAGCTTTGTAGAGATCTAAGGTGCAAGGGACAGGTGAATGCTTTATTTCATGTCTTGGACAGAATGTGAAAAATGTAATGTACGTACCATCTCTTGAAATATCTTTATTATCTCTAAGCTGTCTTGCTTTACAGGGGTATGAAATAAAATTTACTGGCAAGATTTGAGCTTCTGGACTCACATGGCCCACCAGGTGGCTCCTTTGCAGCATGGTCCAGCTCCCCTTCCCCTTGCAGCCCCCACAGCCCATGTGGAAGCCTCCACGTTGAAGTGCTCAGTGGTTTTTTGGGAGCCAAAAACCACCCTCCCTCCCTTTATTTCTTGTTGTAGGCTTGTAGGTTATTTGTAGCATGTATTCTTTTTCTGTCACAACTTTGGGGGCAGTTGGAATGGGTCCTGATCTGAGGTCATTGGTAATGGGAAATGGGGTCTTCGTCAAGTTCATGGTCAAGGTCAAGGTCAAGTTCAACTTCACAGAAAACCCTCTTTCCCAGTGGATGCCGAATAAGAGGATGGCAGGGGTTGTCAGGCATGTGGGGCCTGACCAGGACTCCTCCCCCTCCGTCAGGGGTGGTGTCGATGGCTAACCGACAGTGATCACATCAACCAGCATTCAGGTTGGTCGATGTCTGGATCCAGACCCATGTGATTTGAGCCAAGCATTGCAGCTGTTATCAATAAAGTTGTGGCCTTTATTGCCAATATATATATATATATATATACACATTAACATTTACCGATATATCTTTCCAAATATATAATGTGTCTGTCATTATTTGGGGAAAAGCAGGAGTGGGAGAACATCCAGCCTGAGCACGCAAATGTTTTGTGTCTAAGGATGGAAACATTTTAACTGAGGGGGAATTAAATGATCAGCTGTATCATATGAAGCCTAAAGTTAATGTAGCCTAAGCTGTCATGACAAATGTCCAAATCCATGATAATTGTACCCATCTTATGCATAGAAGGACGGGACACCCCAGTTACAAAGTGTTGAAACAAATGCCTGATATGTGCTATGATCTCAAGGTAAACAATTGTAATGCTTTTTTTGGATTGTTCTGTTTGTAAACAGAGTAAAAAGGTTTTGCCAATTCCTAAATTCAGTGATAGAAAATCTGAGAGAATTTTTGAATTGGTGCACACTGATCTAGCAGGAACTTTTTCCCCATCCCTGGAAGTGTTAGATACGCCTATTATCATTGTAGATGATTTTTCAAGCTGTGAATCCTGTTATTTTCTTAAAAGCAAATCTGAAGGCTTTGAAACCTTCCAAAACTGGTGTAATTATGTTGTCAAAAAGCACCAGGTGCGAGTTTCCATTATGCAATTGGATAGAGGGGGGAATTTACGTCTGATAAATTCCAGAGATGGCTGAAGCAGAGGGGCATTTTCCATAGCACTCAGCTCAATTTACCCCTGCCCACAATTGGATTGTGGAAAGAAGATTTGGGGTTCTTCAAATCATGAAGGACAGTTTAATAACTGATGCTGAAATTGATCCATAATAATGGAGCAGGGCCATGTTGACCACGAAATATTTGCATAACAGATTGTGGAACTCTATTGTACAAAATACCCCATATTTCATGCTGTATGGCAAGAAGCCAGCTGTGAGGCATCTGATATTTTTTGGAAGTTTTGCATGGGTAAACATACCCAAATGTTCAAGAAGAAAGGGTGATCCTAAAGCACAAAGGCTGAGATTTTTGGAATATGAAACTGGCTCAAAATCATGGAGGTTTGCACTCCCAGCTGGCAGAGTGTTAATTTCCAGAGATGCACAGTTTGAAGAGCATTGTAACTGGCATTACAGTGTCATTGTAATTGACGCCCCCTTGTTGTGAGAGAGAGGCTTGCGTACCCTAATGATGTTTTGAGCTATGCTGGCGGTGGCATAATAGCCACCGGTAGGGTCTCCCAAGCCAGACAGGTCAAAACCGAAGGGTCTGACAAAGAGTGTCAAAGGGCAGGATGGGCTCTCTAGCCGTATGGCAACCATTCTAGGAGAAGGAAAACTCTAATCCCAAACCCGGGCAGATGGTGCTCATCCAACCCTGTAAGGTCAACCATCTAAGAGAAGGAAACTCTAATCAAACCTACGGCCCGAGGACCTCGCTGCTACATCCATGCTTGCAAGGCCACAGCAGATGAACCTTTGGTTTAAAGGGCGAGGCCAGTTCTGTGCACGCTGCGCTCCACCAGAAAAATCCATTGCACAGGCTCGAAGGACAAATCCATTTCCAAAAAAGCCCTGTAGCAACTGGCGAGGGACGAAACTGGCAGGTGTAAAGATGCACTGGAAGCCGCAGCACCAACCCTGCATGCAGGCGGTTCAGGACATTGGTCGCTCGAGGCTGACCTGGGAGATGACAGTCTTGTTCGGCAGCATTCTGAATGACCAAGCAGCCTTTTTTAAGGAGAGCACTGCTTGCTCCATATGGAGAGGGGCCTAGAGAAGGTGGCTTAACGAAAGCTCATCCCCAACTACCTGGTTGGCTAGCCGCGGCCAACGGGAATCTTCTGATGCAGTCAAACCAAGGCAAAGAAACAAAGGCGCACACCAGCCTCCAAAGGTGTAAATAAACTGACGCTTGCATGCTGGAACATCAGAACCATGCGAAACTCTGAAAATAGTAGACGGCCTGAGCGTCATTCTGCTCTAATAGCCCATGAACTATCACGGCTTAATATTGACATTGCTGCTCTTAGTGAAGTTCGTCTCCATGAGGAAGGCAGCATTAAAGAACATGGTGCCGGCTACACACTTTACTGGTCTGGCAAACCCAAAACTGAAAAACATCTTTCAGGGGTAGGCTTCATGATTAAAAACTCCATTGCCTCCAAACTCAAAACCTTGCCAACAGGACACTCTGATCACATTATTTCCTTACACCTCCCAAATGTTGTTCTCTTTAGTATATATGCCCCAACTATGCAAGCTGACCCTGTAGAGAAAGAAAAATTTTACACAGAGCTACGCCATCTCATACAAAAAGTCCCTGTAGAAGATAAAATTATTATCTTTGGTGACTTCAATGCCAGAGTAGGAAAGAACTCCGAAGCCTGGAAAGGTGTCTTAGGCAAGCATGGTGTTGGAAATTGCAATGATAATGGATGCCTCCTGCTAGAGTTCTGTGCAGAACAACAGCTGACTATTACAAACACTATCTTTCAGCAGAAAGACAGTGTGAAGACAACCTGGATGCATCCCCGATCCAAACACTGGCACCTCATTGACTATGTTCTAGTCCGCCAGAGAGACATTCGCGATGTCCGTCATACTCGAGTGATAACGAGTGCAGAATGCCAGACAGATCATCACCTCATCAGATGTAAACTAAATCTTCATCTTAAGTTCAAACCTAAGAGGGGTGGCATCTTAAAGAGAAGACTCCAAGTCAACAATCTTCAGCAAGCTACCATGAGAGACAACTTCCAGGCAAACCTGCAAACAAAACTTGAAGACCATCCTACAGATCCTTCTCCTACAGTGCTTTGGCAACATATCAAAAACAGTATCCTCCAGTCTGCAGAAGAATCCCTCGGGTTCTCCCACAAGAAAAATCAAGACTGGTTTGATGAAAACAACCAAGAGATCCAGGAGCTGTTGGCAAAGAAGAGAACTGCTCACCAGACATACCTTGCCCAGCCAACTTGCCACGTAAGAAAAGCAGCTTTCCGTCTCACATGTAGTAAATTTCAACAAAAACTACGAGACATGCAGAACAAGTGGTGGATCAATATAGCAGAAAAGACACAACACTGTGCAGATCTGGGTGAATCTAGAGGATTCTATGACCGTCTTAAGGCAGTGTTTGGACCTACGTATCAGGTCCAAAGCTCCTTATACAGTACAGATGGTCAAACATTAATAACTGATAAAGCCTCCATCCTGAATCAATGGGCTGAACACTTTCAAAGTCTCTTTAGTGCCAACCGAGTAGTCCAAGACTCAGCTATCCAACATATGATACAAAAACCAATGAAAAATGAATTAGACATAGCTCCCACTTTGGAAGAGACCCTTAAGGCCATACAGCAGCTGAAAAACGGCAAGGCAGCTGTGATTGATGGAATCCCACCTGGAGTTTGGAAACACGGAGGTCATCACTCCACGATAAATTCCACGAACTCCTGGTGAATTGCTGGGGAAAGGGGGAACTGCCATCAGATCTCTGAGATGCAGTCATCATCACCCTGTACAAGAAAAAAGGAGCAAAATCCGATTGCTCAAACTATCGAGGTATAACACTGCTCTCTATTGCTGGAAAAATCCTTGCAAGGATACTCCTGAACAGATTAGTTCCTGCCATTTCTGAAGAACTTTTTCCTGAAAGCCAATGTGGCTTCAGAGCCAATAGGAGTACTGCAGATATGGTATTTGCCCTTAGACAATTGCAAGAGAAATGTAGAGAGCAGAACAAGGGTCTCTATGTAACATTTGTTGACCTCACGAAAGCCTTCGACACCGTGAGTAGGAAAGGTCTGTGGCAGATCCTGGAAGGACTAGGATGTCCCCCCAAATTCCTTAAAATGATTATCTTGCTACACGAGGGCCAGCGTGGTCAAGTCAGATATGGCGATGCTCTTTCAGAGCCCTTTCTAATAACTAATGGAGTGAAGCAAGGTTGTGTTCTTGCGCCAACTTTATTTACAATCTTCTTCAGCATGATGCTCCAAAGGGCTATGGCAGATCTCGAAGAGGATGACGGCATCTATATACGTTACCGTACTGATGATAGCTTGTTTAACTTAAGGCGTCTGAGGGCTCGCACTAAGACTCTAAACTATCTAGTCCATGAGCTGCTCTTCGCTGACGATGCTGCCCTTGTTGCCCACACAGAAGCAGCTCTGCAGCACCTAACATCCTGCTTCGCAACAGCTGCAGAGCTCTTCGGGCTGGAAGTTAACCTGAAGAAAACAGAAGTTCTTTACCAGCCTGCACCACAGGACGAACACCACCATCCCCACATTGCCGTTGGCAATTCTTTGCTTAAGTCCGTTCAGCAGTTCACCTACCTGGGAAGCATCTCCTCAGATGCCAAGATTGACAAGGAGATCGATCACAGATTAGCAAAGGCACATAGCGCATTCGGAAGACTTTACAAAAGAGTCTGGAGTAATAAACACCTGAGGTGAAACACAAAAATCAGTGTGTATAGAGCCATTATACACTTGACTGACTATGTGACGAATGTTGCTGTCCTTGAGCAAGCAGGGATCACCAGCATTGAGGCCATGATATTGAGAACACAGCTGCGCTGGGCAGGGCATGTGTCTAGGATGGAAGACCATCGCCTCCCCAAAATAGTACTCTACGGTGAACTCGCCACGGGTCAGCGTAAGAGGGGCACTCCAAAAAAGCAATACAAGGACTCCCTGAAACAACATCTCAGGCTTGGCCAAATTGATCACCAACAATGGTCCACCCTGGCCTCACATCGGGAGGCATGGAGACACACTATCTACAATGCTGCAGCCTTATTTGAGAACTCACGCCGAACAAGTCTTGAAGAGAAATGGCAACACAGAAAGAATCACAACCCAGTAACATCACCCGAGGAAACCTTCTGCTGTGCTTTCTGCAACCATACTTGTCTATCTCAGATTGACCTTTTTAGTCATCAGCGCGCTTGCAGAAAACGCAGGATGAATCCTTCCTGAATCTTCGTTTGTGAAGAAAAGCCAGAGAGAGAGAGGGAGTAACTGGCATCATGTGCATTCAAATCCTGATGTGCTTTTGCCTGTTGATGACCAAGCACAAAAGCAGCAGCAGCAAATACCAGGGCCAAGTTGGCCAGATTCTAGTGCTAGAACTCCTAGTTCTAAGAGTCCTGCTGTTCCAGTTAAACAGGAATAGCAACAGTAGTGAAGTCCTAAGCAGGCAGATAGCAGTGAAGAAGAGGAAGAATGTGAGGTGACACAATTGTTTACACCTAGGAGGTCTAGTCGTGAGATCAAAGGTGTACCACCTCAAAGATTCACTGTACAAAGTGCTATAAGGGTGTGCCAGGTTACATGTGAACCTAACAATTTTTATGAAATGTTACAATTCCCTGAGGATGAGAAAAAGAAATTGAAAATTGCAATGGATTCTGAGATGAGTTCTATGCACCATCATGATGTTTTTGATGTGGTTAATTTGCCAGCAGGGCAAGAAACTGTTGGGTACAGATGGGTGTTTAAAAAGAAAAAGCTACACAATGGTAATATCAAATACAAAACCAGATTAGTAGCATAGGGATTTTCACAAATTAAACACTGTAATTATGATGAAGTTTTTGCCCCAACTGCCAAAGCGCAAAGTATTAAAATTGCACTGTCTGTGGCTAGTCTACATGATTTCAATGTTCATCATTTTGATACTGGGACTGCATATTTAAATGCTAATTTAAATGCTAAATTGTCATTTTGATATCCAGGTGCTTGCTGCATATAAAGTTTGCTAAATGTGTAGTGCAGCCACTGTCCAGAACCCAAAAAGTTAATTTTGAAGAAGTTTCTCCTCTCACAATGTACTTAACAACATAAGCAGGGGACTATGAATAGGTAGGTTCTAAGATCTCTAGACAGAAGACTTCAGTCACCCCAATACATGGGTATATACATTTTGCTCCATAGCATAGCCATAGTGTTGGATATGCCTTGAACCAGTCATGGTCATGTGAAAATGTGTAGATCTGGGTTGGGTTCACCTCAAGACTATCAGTGGTAAAATTACAAAATAGGTGCTCCCAAGGTACATGTATTGGATCTGTAATAGTGCACTTTGTGGAGTAGTCTCTCACAGCAGGGTCATTAAAGGAGCTTGAAGAAACTATAACAACAATAGTAAGAAAAAGCACATTTACCCATTTCAGGTGTTCCATCATGTTTGCTGTTGAGCTGCAAAATGCATTAGTATCCTACCTCTAGTGCAAGAGAGAAAGGGGAAGTTCAGGCCCATTGCCTCTTCAAGGAGGTTTGCACCTCCCAAGGACATTTGCTAAGTCTGTCCCTAGCAGAGTGCCTATGTACTCCAAGAAAACTTGCCATGTGATTGCAATGGGGATTGGTGCCACTTTCTCAGCCTAAAGCTTAGTGGCTGAGAATAGGGCATCTGCGTCTGGGGGTTTCCCTTGGCATTCCAACAGCTTTCTGGAATGGCATATAGGCTACAAAATCTAAGGTCGAGTCTAGGCTGGGAACGGGAATCTCAGGGGCCGCTTCCACACTCCAGACTTTTAAAGTCTCATCTGGTGTGTGTCACATCCAGTCAAAATAATGCCTAACACCTCCTGTGAGTGCCTTCCAGACCACATTTATTTTGGTGCTGTGTTTGGCCATGCTAGAGGCTTTGTGGCAGGCAATACTCTGGATAAGATCTGCTGGAGTGAAAGGGAGAGCGGTGCCTCTGAGCTGGGGCCATTGGTTTCTCCATCCTTCATTTTCTCCCCTGAATTCTCTGGCTCAGTCTGCAATTTGAGACTCAAAGCAGCTTACAATACATTTTTAAAAAGCATAGTTACAAATTCACGAAATACAAAAGTTAAAAAGGGATGAAGCAATCAAAAAATTAAAACCAGGTTAAAACATAAACCATTAAACACACACACACACACACACACACACACCAGCACATTAGGAAAATCTAGCACATTGCTTAGACAGGACAGGCCTTATACAATCAATTATCAAATGCCTGTCTAAACAGAAAAGTCTTTCCTTGGACTTTTTCAGACAAGGTTTACCACGCAAGAAGCTTATGGAAGAGGTACGGCGCTGTCACGCAGCAGGGGGTCTGTTTCAGATGACACCGTCCCTCTCTTGGCATCGTCCATGTCAGTTCCATGTACGATTGAAGGCAGCCGCACCATATTTTACTCACGGACAACTTCCATGAGTAAAAAATGGCATGGCTGTCTTCAATTGTACATGGAACTGACACAGATGATGCCGAGAGAGGGACAGCGGCATCCAAAATGGAGTCCCTGCCACACGACAGTGCTGTACCTCTTCTGCAAGCTTCTTGCGCAGTAACCCAAGTCTGAAAAAGTCCCTTGTCTGCAAAAAGAAAGTAGGGAGGGTGCCAGTCTAATTTCTCTGGGACGGGAGCTCCAGAGCCTGGGGGCAGCCACTGAGAAGACCCTCTCCTGTGTTCCCACCAAGTATATCTGTGATGGTAGTGGAACAGAAAGAAGGGACTCCCCAGCAGATTACAGTGGTTCATGGAATTCCATTTTTCATTCTTCTGTCCCCACCACATGTAAATGAAGACAATTTACGCAAGCTGCAAACCTGAAGAGAAGAACAGCCTGTGGAAACAGGGACTTAACCGTATCCTCTCTTGTCATCTTCCAACTCCAAATCACTTTCTTCAAGCTACATTTTTACTTGCAGAGCAAAAGACACAGACAGATATGAGGATCATTTACCTTTTTGCTTCATGAAAAAGCAGATTGGGAAGGGTAATTCTGAGCTAAAAAAAATAACCATAAAATATTAAATGGCCTCTCTCTGCTCTCCCTTACAAGTGAGGCTGAGTTTTATTTCAATTTATTTATTTATTGAATTTATATCCTGCCTTTCTCTCAGAATTGGATCCAATCTGGCAGAAATTTAAAACAAGATTAAATTAAAATTAAAAACTTATTTTACAAAATTCAAAAAAGAATTAAATAAAACAGGTCAAGCACAGTTAAAACACAATTACCAACAAAAGATTTTTTAAAATGAAATACAGCACACTTCTTCACACACTAGTGCTACACTGTTTAAATCTCAAAGGCCTACCTGGATAAAAAAAGTCTTCACCTGCTGACCAAAAGAAACAAGGCTGGGGGCTAGCTGGACTTCCTGAGATAGGGAGTTCCACAACCTAGGGGCAATCACCAAGAAGGCTCTCTTCCATGTCCCCACGAATGTGCCTGTAAATGTGATGAGACCAAGGACTTTTTCAGATGGTACTTACCACGCTAGGAGATCTCACGAGAGGCACGGCACTGTCACCCGGCAGGGGGTCCATTTCGGACGCCACCGTCCCTCTTCCAAAATAATCTGTTTCACTTCCGTGAAGGGTTGGAAGCAGCAGCGCCATATTTCACCAGATTTTATTCACGGAAATTGTCCGTGATTAAAATATGGTGCGGCTGCTTCCAATCCTTCATGGAAGTGAAACAGATGATTTCAGAAGATGGACAGCAGCATCTGAAATGGACCCCTGCCATGCGACAGCACCGTACTTCTCGCGAGAACTCCTAGCACAGTAAGTACCATCTGAAAAAGTCCTAAGACAAAGCCCTCTGCTTGTATAGGGAGATGCAGTTCTTCAAATAGTCTGGACCCAAGCCATGTAGGATAATAATAATAATAATAATAATAATAATAATAATAATAATAATAATTACCCTGCCCCTCTGTTAAAACAATTGGAGCGGCTTACAAAAATTAAAAAAAATACAGATAAAAATCCCTAAACACCCCCAACCCAAAATCAACACTTTGAATTCTGCCAAGAAACAGACAACAGCCAGGGAAATTGTTCCAACAGTGGGAAGAGGGTGTTACAAATTATGCTCAATAAATATGAATTGCAAGTATTTTTGATGCACCAGGCAGGGAGCTGCTTCTTGCCAGAGTCTGCACACATTGTAAAGAGGTATATTGGAAGGGTAGGTCAGTGAAAATCCTGGCTCCCTGTCCATTTTGGAAAAGCCAGGCCTCATTTTAAAGCACAAACTGGAATTTGCCTCCCTCCTACTGACAAGTAAATGGTCTCATTGAGATCAACCACTGCTTAACTGTCTTGTTTACCTCCACTGCCAAACCGGCTCAGATGGGTATAACCTTGTGATTTACCGTGCAGTTTCCAGAAATGTTGGACAATTCTATTTGGATTTGAAGAAGAGCAAATGTATATACTTAATTGGCTTTTTCTCATGTATGCAACTCCATTGTGTTTGTCTCTTCAGACCATCTAAGAGTCATTACCAGTGCACAGAAGGTGAAAGCAGAAGTCATGTTAACATATGTCCTTTGCACACAGACCAAAAACCTTTGAACACAAGTCATAGGCTTTACACTCACCACTCTAAGCACATGGGACCTTTCAAACCCTTCATAGAATAACATTAAGTTCATGTTTTGCCCCAACCAGAGGTGTCCCCTCACTATATATAGGCCAGAAAGAGAGGGAGAGTTTCTCTCTCCAGAAGCTCTCTCCAGAGGATTTCCTTCTTTTCTAACCCTCCACACAGTCCTCTTCATCAGCTGCCCTGATCTTCAGCTACCCAGCTTACCTGGACTCTTTTTTTCATCATAGAGTGAGAAGATCCATTTGGGTCTTAGTCTGTAGTCCCTTAAACTTAGCTGCCTTCCTCTTTTTTCTTTGAGAAAATTCTGTTAACAGCTGGTATTAAATATAAACTGTTCTGTTGGCCTCTGCGGCTATCTTTTTCTGTCTTTTTAATAAACAAATAATTGTTTTTTCTGCAAAATCATTAAAGTTAACAAGTGCTTAAACTATCAAAAAGATTAAAACCAGTTAAAAAATTAACCCCCCAAAACCCCACATTAGCACAACAAAGTAAATGCAGCACATTGTACAAGGTCTCTCCCACATAAACAGTCAGTCCTCAAAGGCCATCAAAACAGAAAAGTCTTCACCTATTTACAGAAAGAGAATAGAGAGGGTTTTAGTTTAACTTCTTTGGAAAGGGAGTTCCAGAGCTTGGGGAGCAGCCACTGAGAAGGCCCTATCCTGTATTCCTACGAGATGTATCTGTGAGGGTGATGGGACAGAGAGAAGGGCCCAGCAGGTCTTAAAACATGGGCAGGTTCAGAATTTAATGCAAAACAAGCAGGGGCCAAGGTTACATCTACTGGCTGTGAGTCCCAGTGAGTCTAAACACCATCAGATAGTGATCTATCCATGAAAATGGAACTATAGAAAGTTCCTACACACCCAGATCACCAACATCCCACCCTGCACAGAAAATTAGGTCCAAAGTATGTCCTCAGCTTGGGTGGCACCAGATTCTACTTGGGACAGATCCATGATTTTCATGGAGAACATGAAGACCTGAGCTGCTCCTGACAGAGTGATCTCAACATGGATTTTGATGTCTGCCAAGATAACAAACAAAGGAAGGGAGACTTTTGAGCAGCAGGGTGGGTGGTACACCAACAGATTATGGAACAGGGCACCTGGTGAGGGAGATGGAATCCCAATAGACCACTACAACTCCACCATTCCCAGGTCTTGCCTGCTGCTCCACAGAGAGCCCAGGTGGACAAGACTGCTAGAGCTTAAACAGCCCCATCACCACTACCACAGACAGCTTCATCCAATCAGGTCTCTGTAATACAAGGCAGGCCAGCATGCTCATCCAAAACCAGGTCCTGGATCAACAGTGTTTTTCCATTTACTGACCTGTCAATAAGCAGCAGCATTTTCAGCCCAAGGGGCCTGTTGACAAGGCTATCCAGACTGTTTGAGGTGAGGGACAGTTTAGGGACAATGAACATTCTGTGGCCCTGCCCTCATACACACATTTGTTATTTACAGAAAGAGACATGCTGTACAAACAAAGAGGATGCTGTATTACATACAGCTTGAGCCAGAGAATAATCTTCCGTTGGGATTTTTCCCCGGAATACATTCCAGAAATAAGCCTGATTGGTGAGTTACAGGCTAGGCCAGTTCTACCATTAGTAAGAATGAGCCAGGCTCCTCAGGAAGATTTGGGCTGAAAGAGCAGCAAACTATTAGTTATTTAAATTGTTATTACTAGATTTTTTACATTTAGGGATGGAGAGGCGCTTGTGGGGTTTTCTGCCTCTTTTGCCAAAAGTTGACCGATTGTCAGTAGTACATACCAAAACTTAGGTGGGTGGGGATGCCATTTGCTACTCTGCTTCAGACCGCCAAATGCCTTAGGTTATCCCTGGGAGTGAGTAACAGCAATAAAACAATGGAAAGGAACCCTCCCAGCCTTCATGGTCAGGGTCTGTTCTTAGTGAGGTTTTTAGATAGTCCGGTGTGGTGCCCAATAAAATGGAGTACTGAATGGATGTTTTCCAACAGTATTAGGTATATTGTTGGTTGGTTCTTGGTCTTCATCTGGGGACATGGCTACAGCTAGGTAGTTTTGGGGTTCCTAAAAAAATAAGATATACTCACTGATCTGACCTCTACTTTGCACACATCACTGCAAACATGACTATCCAATAGATATTTGAAAAGACATTTAGGCAGTGTGAAAGTCAAGATTAGTGCTTTGCATGCTGGGGCGACACAACAATCAAAGTGAAGGCACACAGTGGAAGGAATCGACAAGAGAAACTTTAAAATGAGCAATCAAAGGGAATGTCACACATCAGAAGTGTTTGATGGCTGGCATTAGAAAAATATAGACAGATAGGGCAAGAAAAGCACCTATTTAAGAAAAGGCTCTTGAATAATTCATCTGAAAGCACTTCAAAGGCTATCTCTTTCCATCTAGATAAAGAAAGAAAGAAGCCTGCTTTATACTAAGTCACACTTAGCCCAGTTTAGTACACTAGAAGAGACCTCTAGTAACTCAGGGAAAGGTCTTTTTCATCCAAGCTACCCATTGTTATTTTAACTGGAGACAAGACCAAGGATGACACATGTGATCTTTGCCATAATGGAGATTTTCAGACGCCTCTTGCCATGCAAGCAGCTTCCGGAGCAGTAACGAGGCTGCTGCGCAGCAAGGGGTCCATTTTGGACAACACCGTTTCTCTCTCGGTGTCATCCGTGACTGTTGCGGCTAGCATTGGAGGCGGCCACGCTGTTTTTCACTCACAGAAGTTGTCCATGAGTAAAAAACAGCGCGGCCACCTTCAATGCTAGCCACAACAGTCACGGATGATGCCGAGAGAGAAACGGCGTTGTCCAAAATGGACCCCTTGCCGCGCAAGCAGCCTTGTTACTGCTCCAGAGGCTGCTTGCGTGGCAAGAGGCATCTGAAAATCTCCATAGTTGGTATTCCCTGTAGCCACAGACCCAGAGGAATTTTAATCAAGATGCAAAGGTATACAGATGTGATAGGAATTTGTACCATATCCAATTGGCTCTGGTTTCTCTGTGCCAGATGATCTGGACCCTTTCACACCTGTGTGGACTGGAGTGGCCATCTTGGCAATAATGTTTCTTGAAGGTAATATTGGCTGAATTAATATTGGCTAGAATATTTGCTTTTTAAAGAGTAATTTCTCGCTCTCTTGCTCTCTGTATATGTGCCTTCAAGTCACCTGTCGACTAATGGTGACCCCATGAATTTCATAGGGTTTGCGTTGGTAAGAAATGCTCAGAGGTGTTTGTGCTATTCATATTAATGTGGGGCAGCATGTATATTTGACTAGCCTTGATAGACCTTTAGGAAGTTCCCTTTCTTTCACTGGTGACATTCATCAGTATGTGTGACTGCACTTTTGGCACACTTTTTTTTGTCTGGACACCAGGCTACTTTTAACTGAAGATTTAACAACCATGTTGCCTGGATGCACATTCACACTACTTTCCATGCAGCCATCTGTTCAGTGTCTTTGTTCTGTTCTTTTCCCTTCCTGGAGCTGACTGATTTCCCTCTGAAGTCCTTTCCTCACATGCATCCTTCCATTCCTGCTGCATTTTAACCCCAGGCTCCATCTTTCAGCATGCCTTTTTTTAAAAAAAAAAAAGCCTGGAGTAGTAATTTTGACTGTTCAGATGGTGTTTGCAGATCTATTAGCTTGCTGTCTCCCAGTATATCTTCACAAAGCCAGCCATCTCCATGGAACCAATTCTATTTGCGTGATGAAGTGAACTATATTGATAATCTGCAGAAAGATTATTCTATCTGCAGTTTCTTCTGCAGTCAGAATCAACTGTTGTAGAATCTCATCTGCAAGACTCAGCCAACAGCTTCCAACATCAGACTGGTTTTCTCAAGTGCAATGCCTCAATATGATTGGAACAATGCTCTTCTTAAGATACATTTTATTTTTTCTGCAATGCTCTCTGTGTTCTGCCATGTGAAACAAAAATCCCTATATATTTTGGCTCTGATCCAACTGTAGTTAATACACACTCCAATGATTGGTTCCTGTCTTTCTTTCTTTCTTTCTTTCTCCCAAATTCTCCCAACTTGGACTCAGGGTGGTTGACAACAACAATAAAAGATGTAGATAAAAAATTATAATATGAACATGCAATAACAAAATATAATATCCAAACAGAATTGCTTCAAAACCAATTAAAGATACACCACCACCCCAAAAAGAATAACACAGAGATCCAATAAACACCTCTTTCTTAGGTACCAGTCAGTTGTCAGAAATCCATTTAATGAAAAGGCATGACTAGGGCTCATTTACACTTTTCAGGATACACGGGCTCCCCATCAATGTATCCTGCCTGCAGAGGTGGCCCATTCTCCACCTGTTACCTGAAGAAAATGGATCGAAGTCTACATAGGAAAACCAGCCTGTAGCTGCAGCCACTGCCACCATTTTCCCTGCTCTGCCAGGTCCAGCCAGGCAGCCATGGCATGTGACAAGCCCCCGCATGTGACCAGCTTTGGTCACATGCTGCAGACCTTCTACCCAGACCCACAGAGCAAGGGCAACAGGCAACAGACCGGCAGCAGACACATGGGGCCCAATCCATTCTGTCCCAGTGGAAATGTATTAAACAGGGTATTAAAAAAAAAAAACAGTAAAGGGCCCTATCCTAGCTTGCTCCCATTCCAACCCCATATCTGCCCCAGGGATTATGAACTGCCCAGGATCAGAACAGGACAAAAGCCCTGCATCATCTGGACTGCAGGGCTCTGGAACGGGGTAAGCTGGGGTATTTGGCCAGTGTAGAAAAGTCCTGAGTCTGGGTGTCGAATCCCAACTGCTTTTCTATGACTCCTCACTGGTAAATGCCTGCAATTTGTTCCAATGTTTGCTTTGTTTTAAAGTTTTGGTGCAATGAATTCTTACAAGTTGTTTTTCTTCAACTTTTAGCTCCCTTTCCCCATGTCTGTAGCACTGGGGTGAAATCTGTATAAGGCTCGTGGGTCACATTAGCCACCAAGAAAACCTTGGAGGGCCACATGCCCCCACTGCACAACTCCAATATCTTATCCCCCAAAATTCAACCAAATGCCCTCTAGAACACATGGGGGCATTTTCATCATATTTTTAGGCCCTTGGGACCATTTTAGGCCCAGGAAAGTCCTTTTTAACAATAGGAAGTGAGCGGAAGTCACTTCCTATTCACTTCCCATTTCAAAAAAGGTCTCTCATTGGCCTAAATTAGCTGAAGGGGATCGAAATATTTCCATGCCCCCTAGAGGACATTTGGGGGCAACCATTGTTTTCCAAAGAATGCCACTATTTTAGTTCCTGGGGGGTACAAAAACTGCCCTGGGGGTCACATGCAGACCATAGCCCACACTTTGCATACCCCTGCTCTTCTGGAACTGGAAAGAAATGAATCTCTTATTTTTCATTCATGTATATAAATGCACGTTCATGAATATTAAGGCCCCATGTAGCTCTCAGAATGCCAAGACTGTGTGATTCTACAGAGACACAGGCAAAGTGAAGAATATGCTTTTCAATGATGAATTCCATTTTCAAGGATCTTCATTGCTATGTAAAAGAAAAGCAAGTATCTTCTTGCAAAGATATGCTTAAAAGAATGTTGCCAAGGGAAGTAACTGGATTAGATTAGATTGTGAGCACAGTATCTGTGTCCTGGCTCTTCCTATGACCAACTATACCACAACAAATTATGCAAAATAGCAAAGAATGCAGAATAACTGAAAATGCAAATGTCAAATTATGCAAAGTTTCTCTACTTGCAAGATTTATATTTGGCACAGAATTCTGGTTTTCTTTGCACAGAATTTTAATTGCTTGTTTTTTTAAAAAGCAAGAAAAACATACAGTCTTGAATGTAAGGCAATTTAAATTCTTACAAAACTACTTGGTAAACACATGGAAGTTTGAGAACATCAGTACTGACAAAGACCTATAAAAAGTGCATGTTTTCGGCATTTAAACCTGCCATTAAAAATACTGCCTGTTTTTTTTCTCATTGATTGATTCTGGATGCCAGGAATTGTTGATCTCAGTAAAGTGAATACAGCATGTAATTCACAGTATTAGAATATGTTCTTATCCCATGAACCAACTGTACTGAACTTCTCTTACATCAAATCCTCCAGACATTTAAGTGATTCCATACTACTCCATGCTATTAAAAAATCGCTGTTTTACAGACCCATAAAAATAATAACAACAAAGTCTTTGAAATTATCCAGTCTTGCAGGAATTCTATACTTCTCTTTACATATTCAACAAACCCTTCACATAAAATTTTCCATTTCCTTTTTTTTTTTTTAATTTGGTCTCTTTCCAAGACATTACTTTGCTGGAGCAAATGAGCATTTGGTATTTTAAAGTCTGATTTTGTCTCTATGGAATTTCTTTTTTAATCTCTTCTTTCTGTCACCTCCCCTTTTCCACAACAACTAAGCTTTCTCATTTAAATTTAACTTGCAAGCATAATTTAAGTTTTGTACTGATACTAGGAGAAAAACTGTCTTTTTTAAATTAAATATGTTACAAATACCTACACTTCCACATGGGTGGCAAGATGGTTAACTTCTAAAAGAAAATAGCCCAGACATAGTGATGGTCAACTTCATCTAGGCATCCCTTCTAGAATTGATCTATAAACCATTAATGTTGAGTGCGTCCACTGGGTATGTGGTTATTTTTTACACACACACACACACACACTAGACCCTATTATGCTCCTCTCATGTAGCCTAGAGGATATCCTACAACTAGTGTCCCACTCACTATGGCTGCTGCCACATTGCAGAAATAATGCAGTTTGACACTGCTATAACTGTCATGGCTCCATCCTATGGAATCCTGTGATTTGTAGTTTGTTGTGGCACCAGAGCTCTCTGACAGAGAAAGCTAAATATCTCACAACAGATCCCAGAATTCCATCTCATTGAGCCATGGAAGTTAAAACGGTGTCAAACTGGATTATTTCTGCAGTGTCAGCAGCCTATGACTTTCTTTCCATGTTTTGGAATAACTATTGAAAAAGAAAGGCAGTGGAGGCTGTTCCATCCATACCAGAAACGTTGCTTACATATCTTCCATCATTTCGCAGATGTGTGGCTGAACAACATTAGAGTGTGGTTAATATGACAATAGTTATTAATGAAGAAGAACACACAAGCTAGGAAAGACAAGCTGCAGCAGTTGCTTTTGCCTGGCCCTATGAGGAAGGGCAAAATTATGCCCACTCCTGTCCTCTCCCTTGCTGAGTTGACCAAGTGCAAACTACTCTTGTATTCTGAACTCTGTTTGCAGCGACTGAAGGAAGCTGGAGACAAAGGAGGAGAGAGAAACTGTGACATTTTAAAAGCCTCTTTAAAAGTTGATGATACAAGCTTAATCAGGACTATCCCTGCCAAACTAGAACAGCCGGAAGGTATATGCTTAGCATAGGTAACCTTAGATGCTGTGGAGCATATGCAGCACATCCAGTGTGGGGCATGTGGCTTCTATCTATCATGGACAAATAGTACATACATGGCATAAACCATGACTGTCTTATACCTGGTGTCCTTGCCAGTATGGAAGGTGCCATCTCTTCCACTCTGATTTCTCTTACATAGCACAAAGTCAGGGAAGAAGAGAAAACAGGTGGTACTCTCAGTTTTCCCAATTTTTATTCTTTGGCCCTAGGGCAGATTCTCAAACTGGGCTCAAAATACATACACAACATCTGAGTGGATATCAACATGATCTGGATCCATGTCCACACAAACCAGAATTATGAACAGGCACAGCAGTATCAGAGAGCGAGTGTGGTGTAGTGGCTTGAGTGTTGGACTAGGACACTGGGAGACCAGGGTTCAAATCCCTGCTCAACCATTAAACCCCACTGGGTGATCTTGGGGAAGTCACATTCTCTCAGCTTCAGAGAGGGGCAAAGACAAGCCCCCTCTGAACAAATATTGCCAAGAAAACCCTGTTATAGGTTCACCGTAAGTTGAAAATAACTTATTAAATGCTTCTAACAGAGGTATCCTGTTGCTATTCATTTGGCTGGAGACATCATCATCACAGTGGCGGCATATAATCTGTTACTGCCACCCTGTGGATGGAAGGGGGGAATTGGCATTTGAAAGTATCCATCTCTTCTTGTGATTGGAGACCTGGATGTGTTGGAACAATATTACTTTACCTGATCAACATCCGGAGCTAAGTGTCTAGTATGAAGAATCATGTTACAACAGCTTGTCATTTAGAGCTGACCTTGGTTCTATCTAAGCATGTGTTGGTGTGTTGTTATGGCACACACATGTATGAATGGGATGACAGCCAGTAACAATTCTAGTTTCCCAGTGGACATAGGTCAGTGTAAGTCCAGAATATATAACCATCAATAGGGATGTGAATCTTAACTTCTCTCATACTTGTGTGTGATAACCAAGAAAGTGCATGTCTTTCTCCTCATTTCCAAGACGGTGAAGTATTTTCTGCCAGTAGCAAAGAGAGTTCTCACATCGGTGAGAGCAATTTTTATGTACAGGTCACCTGCCATATCCGCAGGGGATACATTCCTGGACTTACCACAGATATGCAAAACTGCTATAATAGCAAACCACCATAGAATACCATAGAATCATGCTGGAGGACCTAGAAAATGCTTAGAGTGGATGCCTCTCTGGGCATCTGGTGAGACTCTATGGTCTCATGACTGTGGAAGTCAACCATAGAGCTGTGCTGGGTGACCTTCTGATGCCTAGAGAGACCACCTCTGTCATAACTCTATGGTTTTCCAGATGCCTAGAGAGACCTTTCCCCATGCAATCCTGCATAAAGGGGGGAGGCTATAAATTGTACATATGGTACAAATTGGGCAAATCTATAATAACTGCTGTCTTGTTGCATGTACATCTAAAAGCTAGATGGTTTACTTACATTGGAGATTATCAGACAGGAACAAAAAAAGTGTTCCTGTCCCACAATCTCCACTCCTACCCCTGCCCTGTCACACCACAATCACCCTCCCCACCACACTTACCTCCTCTCCCATCATTCCAGAAGCCCAGGAGTGAATGGAGCTCTAACACAGCTCCCTTCACTTCCTGGATCGAAATCCCGTGGATCTTCGTGAGAAGACATGAGTGTGGGAAATTCAAAAATAAAAATAAAAAGAACATGAAAAAAATGACAGCAAGCACAAAAGCACATTTTAAAAGGTAGAACCCGGGAAGGTCATAAAAAGTGTGTCACTTACCTGGATGTCCTGATCTCACCCGGAAGTGTTCTGGCAGGGACCTCCCATTGATGCTGGGATCTCACCAACGTAACAGGGCACCTTTTCACTCACAGGAACATCCGTGACAGAAACGGAATGGGGGATCTATTGATGGCTTATCCCCTCAATAAAAAGCAGCAGCAGAATGGGTGCATAATGAGGGGGGAACGACATTGTCTGGAAAGGGAGCCCTTTTGTGATCTCCTGGCATTCATGTAACACCACTTTTAACATGTCTGATAATCTCCATTGTCTTGATCAATCAGCCAGTTCTTCTGTGCTTGCTTTCTCTGTTTGTGCTCTGTTTCATGAAGGGCCCTTTCAGACTATACAATTGTAACACTATGATTCCACTTTAACTGCTATGGCTGCATGTTTTAGAATTCTGGGATGTGTAGTTCAGTAGGCGCTAGAGGAGCTTTCTGACAGAGTATTTGCCCCTCCCTGAACTACCAATCTCAAGATTCCACAGGATAGAACCATGACAGTTAAAATGGGATATAATTTTGCATAGAAACATTTTGTACAGATTATGGAAAATTTAACACACTGGCAGCCCTAATGCTTAGGAAGTCAGGGTGGCACCTGCAGAGTTCCCTACTCTCACAGCAGCAGAACAGCAATAAAAATCATGCTGGAAAATAATTTATTACCTGAAGACATTACTGCACTTCTCTTCAGTGTGTTTCTCAGATGACTCATCTCTTCTCATTTTTTTTAGGTGATGAAGGGCAGGCACATCCAGCTTGCAGAACATTCTGTCAGGCACTGGGGAAGGTGGTAGAGAAAGAGAAGATTGGAGGAGAACCACTTTTTCTCTCTGTCATATGTCTTGTATATGGCTATAAATCACTCCCACTGTAACCAGCAACTACTGCTGGGGCTTTGCCTTTGGAATGAGAAATGACACCGAGGACTTGGAGTGGGGGGAATGGTGCCTCAGGTAGTGCTTGTCCTTCCTCCCCCCCCCCAATCCGATGCAGATGGTTTGTTCACACAGCAAACTTACCTGAATGTGGGGGGGGGGCACTAGTGACACTAACATTACACTATTAAGTTGGGGGATTTGAATTAGCTGAAAAGTATGGCTGCGAGAGGTCAGGTAACTAATGGGACATTTGCACCTGTGTATACCAGTACAGTTGTCCCTTCATATTCACTGGGGTTTGGTTCCAGGACACACACACACACACACGTGGATACCAAAATCCATGAATGCTCAAGTCTATTATATGCAATAACATAGCAAAATGGTGTCCCTTGTATAAAATGGCAAAATCAAGGTTTGCTTTTGGGATTATTATTTTTAAAGAATATTTTCAAGCCATGAATACTTAAATCCATGGGTACTAAATCCGTGGATATGGAAGGACAACTGTACTCACTGATGAAACTCCAAGTCAAAATGAAATAAAAATGTTTTTTATTGGAAAATAATCCTGGAAGCATTCAGACATGAACTCATGCTGACAAGACAACCACAGAAGGCTAATGAAGAGTCAAGGCATAAATACTGGGATAGAAGAATAGATTTGGGGAATTATGGGTGATATTTACCCATCCTGAAGAGCAGGAGTCCGTGGAGCAAATGAAAACTCAGACTTGGATATGAGGGTGGTACAGTAGTCTGGCAGAGTGATGGTATCCAACTGTAATACATATGGCTATTATTTGAGGGTAATATTTATACCCAATATCATACCTTTAAGAGGTGTTTTGAGTGTAAAACAATGCTTGGATGAGTTTCCCACAGATAAACAAAGGAATCTCTGGCTTCATTGATTGTCGCTAACGGTTGAGACATTAAGGTTGATGGGTTTATGGCATCCTCTGTATTGTGGAGAGGAAAAGGTGCAAGGAAAGACGTTTGTGGGGACAAGTGGGGATAATAGGTGTTCCGGTCAGTGTTTGTTTTTGGAGTATGACTCATTGCCAGGTGCATTTAACAAAGATTAGCACATTCCTCCTTAATGACTCTGACTAAGGGGTTTCACATTAACCTTGTCCTGGGCATGTTTATTGGGGAATTTGCAGAACATCTTTGTAGGTCCTAGTGACTTCCACTTGACCCTAACAGTGGTGAGCCCTGGTCTATCTTAGACCGTGTGAAGTGTCCAATAAGCTGAATTATGAATTATTAGAAGGAAGAGGTACAAGACCAGGTAACAAAGGTTCTGGGGGCTTATCTACACTGGCCAAATATCCTGGTTTGCCCCTGTTCCAGAGCCCTGCAGTCCAGATGATGCAGGGCTTTGGGGCAGTCCTCACCATGACTGTGGCAGATACAGGGCTGGAATGGGGGCAAGCTGGGATAGGGCCTTCTACCATGTTTTAAGAAAATACCTAGTTTAATGCATTCCCTCCAGGATGGAACAAATTGGGCCCTGCATGTTGATGCTTGTTTTTATGTTTGTTTATTGTTGGGGTTTTGTTGTTGTTTTTTTGTTTTTTGCTATTCTGTGTTTGTTTGTTTATTATTGTCTTCATAACGTGGATTAAACAATAAAGCTTTTTAAAAATTCAAACAAATCTGGGCCAGAGTAGTCCGAATTTCATGCACTGCAGCTCTGGGCCAAAGTAGTCCAATTTCATCCAGATTTTTACCCTAGTGTAGACAAGCCTGTAGAATCAAGTATACTGTACAGCAAAGGCAGAGATGGAATCTGATGTTCCAGCTGACCTTTAACTTCTTTCATGCTGTTTTTGTGAGGTCCTTTGCTTCACAAGGAAGCCTGCAAATGTAAAGGAAGGAGCCGCTTTTGATCTCTGGCAACACTGGCTTGGCTCTTCTCTCAAGCTTGCTCCTTGATTTCAGTGATGAAGGTGAAGAAGCACAAGCAATGACCATGGACAAGCCTGTCATTAAAGAGCACTAAGAGGCTAAAAGTCTATTAGTCTTTTCTTTGACTGCAGGCTGCAGGCATAAGTTTCCATTTGTTTACAACTAGTACAGGAAAATATGGATCCAATGGATAGCTTTGCTATGGGTTTTCCACTGTGGGTTGCTTGCCAATGTGAAATCATAAGACTGCTCTAGTAGCATATTGGTTCCAACGTTTTGGTTCCAACTATGACAACACTGCCTTCCATTCCAGTAAATACCAGATACCACTGCTTCAACATGGTCAGAATGGAGCATTCCTTGACTTGTTCTTCCACTGGAAACAAGAAATCTTGTGGGAGCCAGTGATTTCTCAAAAGGCCATCCTGGAGTATTAGGACAATTTTTCTTACAGAGAATGATTAACTGTGAGAATTCTTCACATTCCTAATCATCTAACGTTGTGATCTATATATGGGTTTCCTGACTATTTCTATATAAAAACTGATTCCATCAAGGAATTTAATGAAACATGAGGCAGCTGTTCATTATTCAAATGTGTATACATCTTTTATTGAATAAGTCTCCAGACCATTTAGAATAAAAAAAAATGTGTATATAATATACATACAAAGAAAAAAAGAATATACAGTATATATATATAGTTTAAAACTTACATAAAACTTTAAAACTTACAAAAAAAATCTATAAAATTTAATATATTAGGATCTTGTTACACCCCTCTTGTGATCTGCACAACTGTCTATTTTAGGCCCTTTTCTACTTCTTGCTTCCGTAAAATACCTGCTTTCACTGCAAACAAGGCAACTCTAAGAGTTATAAAAGGCTCTACTCCTTGCAATAGCAGAGACAGCTTGCTTTCATCATCCCTTTCCCTCGAATTTGTGAGGATGAGAGCTAGATATTGCTCTCTAATACCATTATATTCAAATGTGGACACACTAAAATAAAAGGTAGGACACATTAATAAGGCAACAGTTGTTTAGGGGCAATCAGCACATCTAAAGCCATTATATGTTGATAAATGCATACCTGATTATATTTTTCATATTTACTGCTGCTGTGGTCTACAAGAAAGAACTTGGAGAAAACTCCATGTTTAGAAAATCCTTTTTCAGATCAAATAAAGACAGGAAGAGCCTATTTCCACTTTGCTCTCAAAATACATTTGAACTAGCATGAAGAGAAAATACACTCCCTTCAAGAATGATTTTTAAATGTTTGCTCTTTGATACAAAGTTTTCAGTTCACAGGAGGAAACACAGTACTTGAAAATTATCTTTCAGTCAAAGTGTAGCAGAAACTGCTTCTGAAAGGGAGTTATTGAGACAAAAAGGTTTGCTTTCAATCTCCCAGTCAATTTTAGAAAGTCATTGAGAACTTTATGTAATCTGTTGTGCACTTTTACTCAGATGTAAACCACATCAAAGTCAGTGGGATCTATTCCTAATAAGTGTTCAAAGGGTTGGAGCCTTAGGAGATTATCAGACACTGCTAGTTTGGCACCAGAATAACAACAGCGGAACGCAAAAGGATGCCAATATCACACAACAGTGTCCTTTTGCGTTCTGCTGTTGCTATTCTGGCATTTCTTTTTATTGACGGGCTGGAGCTGTAAATGGATCGCCTGTACCGTTTTGGTGCCGGCACTGCCAGCATCTGAAACCTCGCACTATTTTTTTACTTGTGATTCCAGCGTCAATGGGTGGTCCTGCCAAAACATGTCCAAGTGGGATCGCAAGAACCAAGTAGGCTACTATCTTTTTTGTACTCTCCCTGGGCTACTTGTTATTTTTTAAATGTGTGTATGTGCTTTTCTGAACTTTTTTCTATGTATTTTTCTTTTTCTTTTTTAATTTCACGCGCTCGTGTCTTCTCGTGAGAACAGGCGGGATTTCAATCCACGAACTGAATGGAGCTCCGTTAGAGCTCCATTCATGCCTGGGCTGCCATTGGATGGAAGATAGGGTAAGTCTGATAGGGAGGGTTATTGTGCCAGGACAGGGATGGGATTAGAGATTGTGGGACAGGAACACTTTTTGCGTTCCTGTCTGATAATCTCCTCTGTCATGAAACACAGGTTCTCAGAATTTTCTGTGCGGGTCAACAAACTTTCATGCTACTGGCAATTTCCAATGAAAAGAACATTTTTTAAAAAGGACCATATTTGCAATATTATCCACTGTTTCTTGAAAATAGCTGTAGTTTTTAAAAAATAAGATTACTCTTGCAATATCAACCATTGGCTTTTCATAAAATACATGTTTTGTTGATATAAACACAGTTATTCATACATGGCCTTTATGAACATGCCACATAAAGAAAGAATTGGGCATGCGTGGTCCCCCAGATGGTGTTGGAGGGCAGTTCTCACCGGAGGGCAGCTCCTTACTACTAGAAATAGTATCTAGGGGTGATGGAAGCTGGAGTCCAACAATTACTAGAAGGCCACCATTTTCCCATCCCTGACATAGGACTTTATCAAACACACAAAATACAGTGTCATAACGACACCACATAAACACAAAAGGGCATGCATATCAGATGACCGTTTGCATTTATGTATTTATCCATAAGCCATTCTATTTTATTGATGGGACAAGCCATCAATAGATCGGCTGTGGTGATTTTTTTGGACACATTGCTGGCATTTGAAACCTCGCACCTTTTTTTTCTCATTATTACAATGTGAATGGCCGGACCGGCCAGAACACTTCCAGGTGAGATCTAGGCATTCAGGTAGGTGACACTCTTTTTATGACCCTCCCTGGTTTACTTGTAAGTTTTTAAGTGTGTTTGTGTGCTTTTTGTAACTTTTTGCGTGTTATTTTGGGAGGGGGTGAATTTCTCTCACTAGGTATTCTCGCGAGAATCCATGAGATTTCAGTTCAGGAAGTGAACAGAGCTCCGTTCACTCCTTGCTCATTGACAGGGCTGCCTTTTGCCAGGATTACAGGTAAGTATGGTGTGGAGAGTTCTTTCATCAGCATAAAAACAGCACAAATTATGACAGCAAAATAACATTTTAGGAGGGTAGTATAATAAAGTCCACAGAAGCAATCAGGTTTTCCAATGTGAAAAAGAGCATGCTAGACTAGATAGATCTTTGATCTGATACCATAGGACTGTTTTGATGGCATTATATTTTCCAAGAACTGACCTCTAATTGTAAAATAGGCATACATACACCTGTTTCCTTCCTTGCTAGCTTGGGATGGGATAATACGACAGTTTTAGTTTCTTGCACATTTGGATTTTTAAAAAAATCAAGTTCTTTCTATTCCAAATAAGATGAAATTTGCCAATTTGGGGAAATTCTTATAAAAATGAACATATGGCCACCATTTATAGATTGCCTTTGCTTGACAATTATTTCCTGAATACAAACTTTAAGTATATGATTTTAAATGATAAAATGAGCATGGATTTTACTTGCCGCTACAGCCCCTGCATTCAAGTCAACTCTGATTGATGGTGTCCCTCTTATAGAGTTTTCTTGGCAAAATTTGTTCCGAGGAAATTTACCATTGTCGTCTTCTTAGGCTGAGAGAGTATGACTTGCCCATTGTCACCCAGTGGGCTTCCATGACTGAGCAGGGATTTGAACCCTGGTCTCCCAAGGTCCTGTAGTCCAGTATTCAAAATGCTACACCATGTTCCTCAGCCTCTGCATTCTACACAGAATATCTCTTTGTCTGATCTGCCACTCTAATTAAGAGCTCTCAGAAAACAGGGGTGGGACAACCATCTATTTAAGAAATCCACACTACACAAATAATCCAGTTTGAAACTGGAATATTTGCCATGGCTTCTTCCTATTGAATCCTGGGGTTTATAGTTTTACCATGTCTTTAGCCTTCTCTACCAAAGAGTGCTGGTGCCTCACCAAACAACAAATTCCCAGATTCCATGGGAAAGAGCCATAGCAAACAGGATTATTTGTGTAGTGTGGATTTGGCCTTTACATGGACTTTCAAGCAACACCCTGGATGAAAACCAGGCACTTAAGACACTAAAGTTAGAAACATCAATTTTAAAAAAAATAAATAATCTTGTTCTCTAGCCAGCTATAACGAAAGACACAGATATAACACTGTTTTGAAGTTGATTTGTGTTTGGGTTGTTTTTGTTGTTGTTGTTGTTGTTGTTGTTGTTTGTTTGTTTGTTTTTTACCTAGACATTTACATCTGTGAATTCTCCACGAGCATCAAACCAGACAGAGACCAATTGTCAATCAAGTGGTATCTGTATCTTGAGACTGGTAAACCTGAAGCCAGAGTTGAACAGACAAAAAAAGGTCCTCAGTATAACTTTTCCTACTTCCACACTGCACATTAAGAGCTCATCTACATGGGCTAGAAAATGCTAGCTCCCTGCCAGCATATTCTGCCCACACATCTAGCCCGTTCCTCCCCTGTTACTGGCATGAAACGGGCTGGAATCCAGACAAGCATGCTAGCCTGTCCCCACTGCCACCACTGCTGCCTCCTGTGTTGTACTCTCAGAAATCAAGAAGAAAGCCCACAGCATGTGAACAAGACCCTCTGCATGTGACCAGACTTGGTCACATGCTGTGGTCCCCCTTCCTGGCTACAAATGACCAAGGCAGAGGGCAGCTGTAGTGATGGGCCAGTGTGCCAGAACTGGCTCCTGAGGTCATGCAGAGCCCAGTCTGTTTCCTCCTGGCTGGAACATATTTATACGGGTACTATTTTAAAACTTTTTATCAGGCCCTACCCTGTCTTAGCCCCATCTTTGCCCTGGGAGTCATGAGGAATGCCCAGAGGCAAAATGGGGCAAAACCCCTGATATGTCAGGATTTCAGTGTTCCAAAATGCAGACAAGACAGGGTAAATTGCCCATGTAGACAAGCCCTTTGTGTGTGATAAAAATGTCAGAAGAGCTGGCAATACTTAGAATCTTTTGACAACAGAAAATGGAAATTTGGAAGTTGCCATCTTGTCCATGTGCTATCCTGGTTATCCCCAAGAAAAAAAATCAGATGTTTTTCCCTAACTGTCATTCTATTTATTTATTTTTATTTTTATTTTTATTTAGTTAGTTATTTATACCCCGCTCTTCAGCCACAAGGCTACCTATTTCAAATGATATAAATGGTTTGTAGTTGTAGTGTTCACTAAAACTGAAGCTATATGGTTAAAACAAAGTTTTTGCTGAGTTTATACATGTAGGAATTGCAAGATTCGTAGAGAATATTCAGGGGAGCTTAGCTTCTTGATATGATGTCAGAGTAGTAACTGATGAGTCCCTTTTCCCAAACAGGATTAAGTGCCTAATCCAGAAAAGTTTTAATAAGCACAAGTTTCATAGAACAAGATTTATACCAAAAATACATTTTTGGGTGGAACATGTTTCCTTCCTTCATCATAGGGATGTAAAGATACTTGCTAATTTTTCACCCTTAATGGGAATGGGTGTTTCAACACATTGAGATAACCCTTGAGAAAATAGGAAACTACTGTGAAACTTCTCACTTTTCAGAAGTTTTCTGGATGAAAAAGTTGTTTTGCAAAAAAATATTCCTCTGCAGAAAGCAGTTTATTTTACACAAAATCTATTGTTTTCTGCAACCTCATGGGGTTTGGGTTGGTTTTGTTTTTTGTTTTTTGTTTTTGTTTTTGTTTTTTGCAAAACATGTTTTTTTCCTCAAATTTTCACAAAAAGGTCACTATGAGGGGAAAAAATCCAAAAATGTGCAAAAACTCTCAGTCTTCCTGAGAAGGAAGAAAAGTCTTGAAATCCTTTACGCTTCTATGCAAGAATGAAATAAGCAAAGAGTTAAAGCCCTAATTCACAACAGCCTTTTCCTGTCACCTCTTCAGAACAGCCAATCTTACTTAAGTAAATCAATCTATCATTCAACAACCTAACCTTTGCTTTTTGTGCTGTTCCTGCTATTCACACAGTTACTTTACCAAAAAAACAAACAAACAAAGGCCTAACTATAATTCAGCAATAAAATGAACTGTTTTCTTCCTTTGTAGCTAAAAATTCTCCTGTGGTTACTTCAGCTTGGCTTCTGTCAGATTGAATGCACATTTGTTATCCAAAAATTGCTCATTGGAGTCCAGGCAACTGACACAGATTTAGTGTTAGGTGAATTAATGATCATTTCTAAAGATGCAAAATCCACTTTGAGTGCACTGGAGCTTTCATATGAATAGCAATTAGTAAATCCTGCCTCAAGGACTGGCTTAGATGTTATTAAGAACACCAAGAATAAGTTAGAGAGACATTCTTACTTATGGTGACAGTAGAGGAAGAAAAGTAATGTATCCCCCAGTACATGTGTTCAATGATATGTGTAATAACAGGTAACATGTAAACTGTGTTACCTGAATTACAAGGGCTTTGTGGGAAGCCCACGCTTGTCCAGATATTAATATGGAGAATTTCAATTAGCTCAATATAACAGTGAGAGGCAGGGTAATGAAGGGATCTTTTGATCTGTGTATACAGGTACTAACTGATGAGACTCAGAGCCAGGAAATAAAATAAAAATGTTTTTTATTGAAAAATAATCTTGGAAGCATTCACATCAACACTCAGGCTTCAAGCACTCACAAAAGGTTATCAACCAAAGTAGGAAGTATTGGGATAGAGTTTGGGATGATTGGCTATACTGTACCTACCTGAAGAGCAGAGATTTGTGCAGCAAAAGATACTCAGACGGCATTCTAGGTGTCACACATCAGACAGAGTAACAAGAGGAAGGAAGGCTGTGCACATGGTGGCGCAGACTGAGAGAGTGATGAGATGAAGGAAGCTGTGCACACTTTGTGTTTTGGGGTGATAATTAATACTCAGTATTCCCCCTGAAAGGGCATTATGAGTGGAATACAATGTTTGCTGGAGTTTCCCATAGTTAGACAATGGAAGCTCTGGTTGTGTTAATGATCGCTAATGACTGCAACATTAAGACTGATGGATGTCAGGCAACTTTCTATTGTTCTAGGAGAGGTTGGAAGGAAAACCAGTTTTGCGTCCCAAAGAGTGTGCAGCCACTTTGATTAAATTAGTGAATGACTCGCTTCCAGGTACATCAGGGAGGATTCGCATCTTTCCACCCTAACTCACCAGTCCGAGGAGGGTCTGCATAATTACTACCTGAGTGTGTCTTTTAGGAATTTGGGCTGGCTATTTCCTTAGTTTCTCTGAGCACATCTTGAGTCCTTGCATTTGGACTACCAACCATGTGGAATTCAAATAAATAAGCCAGTTTATGGAAATATAGCCAAGTAATGAATTGTTGGAAGGAAGGAGGGTATCAGGGCAACTGATACTGATAACAACTGGCCTATGTATATGTTATTTGATTTCTCATATCAGGATGATTCCAAATTTGTTGATTCGTAGCTGAAATTTTGAGGAGACATCACTAAATATACATATTGTGTTTGAACTGACCTGAAAGCCTAGCTTTATTCAATTTGCCATGGCTCATTTATGCACACCATTCTTAATGTTCTCTTTGTTGAATTAACAATATAACACATTGAGAGTTCATTGGAAGCTTGGAGCTGTGAGAGGTTAGAATGCTATTTCCAGTGGTGGCAAGTAAGCAAAGGCCATAGAATCGACACTGTTAATGTGGCAGAGCCAAATTGCACAATGGCCTACTAGGAATAGAGAAGACCAAGGATGGATGAATCTGTCACTTTTCTTGTCTTTCTTTCTTTTTTTCTTTTTCTTTCTTTTCTTTTCCTTTTTTTTTTTTTAATTTTTAAAGTCTCAGACTTGCAAATGTCAGGGAGTTCTCATGAAAATATGAACCAAACACAATTATCGGACATGTCTATAGAGATCCATGTCAACTACTGGGTTGATGCACCAATGAATGGTACTTATAAAACAGTCTCCATGTTCTGATAAAGGCTATGAGGGTTGTTTTTCCCACAGAGCATCTGATCCCTGCAATCTATGTCCACCAGGAGAATTAACAGTACAGTGGGCCCCTGGTATCTATTGGGATTTGGTTCCAGGACCCCCCCCCATAGATACCAAAATCTGTGGACGCTCAAGTTCAATTATATACAATGGCATAGTAAAATGATGTACCTTATATAAAATGATAAAATCAAAGTTTTACTTTTGGAATTTTTGTTACTGTTGAGTATTTTCAAGCCATGAATGGTTGAATACATGAATTAAGAATCTGTGGATATGGAGAGATGACTGTATCAATACCATTGGTGCTTCATTACCAATCCTGATAGCCCCCACCTTGGAATATCAAACAATTGGCAATATTTAATAATTTGGCTTAATGTGGCCTTCCACGTGGTTAGCAGGTAAACCAGGGACCCCCCTCCTAATACTGAGACCGGATTCATGTGTAATCGAAGGAGGAGCTTTTGGAAATTCCCCAAACAAAGGACTTTATCACACTACACTGCAATAATGCTATTATGCCACTTTAACTGCTCTGGCTTCCTCCTGTGGAATTCTGGGGTTTGTTGAGGCCTAAGAGCTATCTGGCTGAGAGTTCAAAATACCCCTCCCTAAACTGCAAATCCCAGGCTCCCACAGGAGGAAGCCAGAGTAGTTAAAGTGGAATGGTAGCACTAGAACAGTGTAGCATGATAATCTCCAAATGGTCAGGTCAGAGATTAACACCTGGAGGTGAGTCATTCACTAATCCATTCAATGATAACAGAGTCCTTGATGCTTGTAAAATGGGTCTTTCCTTCCCTCTCTCCCTTCCAACAATAAACTTTGTCTGCTCCTATTCAATTCTAAATACATCAACCATTAACAATCATTAACTCTTCCAGAGCACCCTTTTTCTGGTCCTAGGAATCTCCAAGAAACATTGTATTCCACTCAAAATCCCATCCCTTCAGGGAAATTATATAAAAATCACCCTAAAACACCACCAAAGGGCACACAGTTCCACTACCTCTCAACTTCACATCAGACGGTGTAGCCATCCCATCTTCCAGACCTCCTCGCTGTCAATTTACTTTGCAATCTCAGCTCTGCAACAGTATAACCACAACTGCCTTATTCTATTCCTCTATTCAAATACTTCCTACTATCTTTGATAGCCTTGTGTGATTGCTTGAAACCTGAGTGCTTGTGTGAATGCTGTTGATATTAATTTCCAATAAAGATCATTTAATTGTACCATCTGGATTGGCGTCTCCACCATTATACATAGGTTAAAAGATGCCATTGTTACCCAGCCTCTTGCATGCCATTTTTGAGCTAATTAATATTCCCCATATTCATTTTGAATACTAGTGGGATCCTCATTGACCCCCATGCAATTCAGGTAACAGTTTAACAGCCCAACCAATAACATCTTATTCAGTTCTGTACAACTCCTGATCCACTAACCCAGCCACATAGCTGCCAACGTCACAACTGCAATAAACCTTCTGCTTTGCTGCTTGCTTGGAATTGCAAAAAAAAAAAAAAAAAAGACCCACTCACACATGGACCTGGCAGCAGCAGGTCTCCATCCATTGCTGAGTAAGCCAAGCTTTGCATGGGAGGCCATAAACTGTACAAGCCTACTGTTCCTCATTATTGGCCTTCACCTGCTACTTTCATGTATTTCAAGGATGGAAAATCTGTGGCCTTCCAAATATTTTAGACTTCAGCTCTCAGAAGCTCTAGCCAGCATGGTACAGGGTAAGGTATTGCTTCAGAAAACATCTAAAGGGCCAAAGATTCCCCCATCCTTGCTCTGTCCTTTTGGTATCTTTCCAACCCCCATTCTAACTTTGAACAATTTGTTGCATTTTTCTTCATGACATTTTAATATATTTACTTACAGACAATTATCTGCACACTAAGCAATGCTCATTGTTCACACAGCCCAAAGAAGAGAGCTGGTGATGACAGCGCCAGAATGGCATTTAACAAAAGGTTACTCTTTATGAATCCTTTGCACTGTAGGGGTGGAGGATAGTGAGGCAAGGGCAGCAAACATATGAAGCTGCTGAAGGCAAGGGAAGCGGGAAAAAGATAAACAACTGGTGCTCCATTAAAAATTCATTAATATTCCTTTCTTATGGTATTTAAACCTGTTGACAGGAGCAGGGGGTTTACATTTGGAAATGTATTTTCCCCTAAGATGACATATATTTGTATTTAAGAGAGATTGGTTCAGCTAATAGAATATCTAAAGGGTCATTGGGCAAACTAGATTATCGAAGGAAGAAAGGGCTTGGTTATATGGTGAAAAAAAAACCGTGAAGAATTTGCCAAGATTCCTAATTGTTTACATGCACTGCGCCACAAAGTCGCCTCTTTCAGAAGGAGGGGGGCACAAAAACCCATTAGTAATGCAAGAAAGGATTTCAGGACTTTTCCCAACTTTTTTGAAAAGTAGTACATTTTCGATAGTCTGAACAATCATTACACTACGTGCTGTGTGAATTACCAGCAATCTTTCGATACATTCACAGCAGAGCTTTGCCATGATTGGTTGAACTTACCAGGGAGGGGTGTGGACAAGGAGGGGATGGAGGAAAGATCCATGTTGTTTCCAACAACAAAAAAGACTGTGAGTGCTAGCCTTGTGTGTGTGTGTTTCCTTCTCTCCCTCCCACCTTGCTACTTTCAGTGTGTGAATGATCATTGTCTCCCCTCCTGAGATCGCGTCCCTTCCCTTCTCCCTGTCTTGTGCTTAGCTACGAAAAAGACTGTGAGTGCTAGCCTTGTGTGTGTGTGTGTTTCCTTCTCTCCCTCCCACCTTGCTACTTTCAGTGTGTGAATGATCGTTGTCTCCCCTCCTGAGATCGCGTCCCTTCCCTTCTCCCTGTCTTGTGCTTAGCCATGAAAAAGACTGGAGTGCTAGCCTTGTGTGTGTGTGTGTGTGTCTTTCCTTCTCTCCCTCCCTCCATGCTATCTTGTGCCCAGCTGCTGCGATCTGAAGAATTAAGCAAGACTTTTCCAGTCTCTCTCTTGTGTGTGTGAATATTCGTCTCAGGCATTCCTGTGGTAATCAGAGGATGTGCTTGGGAGGCCACGCCCCCATCTCAGTCTGTGTGTGAATATCAAAGCGGAAAAATAAACTGATAGACCAATTAAGCAATATATCATCTGAACGATGCAGTACAGCTGCGAAACAGTGATAAAACGCAAATTACCGCAATAAAAACTGTCATGTAACTGAAGCCAAAGAATTCAAGCCTGCTAAATTAGATCTGTTGCACATATTTAGTGCCAGATTCAGATAGTCCATTCAAAGGGAAGCACATTTAAAGGGAACCTAATCCCTGTTGTTTGATGCAGGTTCAGAAGAGAATTTTCATACAACTGCAAAATTATAAATTCATCCTCACAGCCTGTCACTTCAACCCCTCAAGCAAGAGGTGGGTGCAGATCTGCTGTTGTGGCAGGAAGCAAGGTGGAGATGTTCACATTGCCTGCCTGCCTACCACCAGGGGGCCTGGAACTGTTTTTAAGTGGCAAGGTCAACACTAGCAGGCAGGTTGTTATTAATTACCCTACATCCAAGGGAGAAGGTAAATGAGCAAATTACTTTTCCCATCCATTCTCATTTAAAATATGTAAATACTCTTACAAGACACAGTGTGTATCTAGAAGGGCCCTCCACTGTAGCTCATTCCCAAATAAGTGTGCCTAGGATAGACTGTAGACAGCCTTTATTACTCCTGGGAGGGTTCAATTACTAAAGCTGTCTCAACCTGTATATTTGAAAGTTTGATCATTTAATAAAATTGTGATTGATAAAGCCTGAGGCGGCTCAACGATATACGGGTCCCGATGGTCCAATTTTGCCAGATCAAAATTTGGGGAGAGGGAAGGCTCAGCCTCCCACCCGCCCCCAAGGCTAACCTTGGGGAAGGCTCATTCCAGGGTCCATGCCTACCACTTTATAATGACAGAGGATCATTTGCCAGTATGCCACTCTTCTGCTCTTTTTGAGTGAAAAAAAATCTCTATAGCACTTGAAAAATGATGTTGATGGCCATGCTAACAAGATTGACAAGATAAGGGTAAACCACCTTTGGGTAGGTAGAGGGCCATTTGTATAAGCTCATGTTTAAAGTAAGGCAACCAAGCATTGTTGAAAACAACCATAGTGCATTAGAGGAAAAAATGTTTATTGTTCCAACACATTGTTGACCCTTTTAATTATACCAGTCTTTCATCCATATTCTCATTAAAGAAGTCAGTTCTGAGCAGCTATGTTTTTTTAAGTACCTTTTATTCCCAATACCTTTCAAGATAAACTCTCCTTTTTAAAGTAATTTGTCTTTACAATTTAGATTTTTTTCCCCAGTCAGTCATAACTGATATGGGTTTTGTAAAAAGATTTGCTCCACAGACATGGTTGAAGAAGCTTCATTTTTACTAGAATTATTGAAAGGATGGGTAGATTCACTTTGCACCATTTAACTGCAAAGCCAGCTTCCCCTGACAAAGTGTGTTATAAGGAACAAATATTAAATTTGCTTGTACCTACCAGCTGTTTTTGTGCTTGTATTCTTTTCTCCGAAGACTTTTCTTTCTCTCCTCATGACCCAAAGATTGTGCTGAGGTGAGATGCGTTTACATAATAAGGGTGGAAAGCAGGCATCCTACTGTTTTCACCCCTACGGCTACCACTGAATATGCCCCTACCCAGTAATCTGAAGGATTTGTCAATAATTCTGACAATTCTTGACCCATCTGAAAGGCCAAAACTTCAAAACAACAAGATACAGTTGTCCCTCCACATTCGCGAACTTGACATTCGCGGTTTCGGTTATTCGCGGTTTTGGGAGGGCCCCCCCGGCCCCCCCCAAAACCGTGACACGGGGCCTCCAGAGGCCCCGTGAAAGACATAGAGGGAGCGGGGAGGCCCAGGGAGGCGTCCACGGGGCCCCCGGAGGCGCTCCGGAGGCCCCATGAAGGCCTGGGGAGGCGATCCTGGGGCCTCCGGAGACGCTCCGGAGGCCCCAGGAAGGCTTGGGGACGGGGTGGGGAGGGCTGGGGAGGCGATCCTGGGGCCTCCGGAGACGCTCCGGAGGCCCCAGGAAGGCCTGGGGACACGGTGGGGAGGGCTGGGGAGGCGATCCTGGGGCCTCCGGAGACGCTCCAGAGGCCCCAGGAAGGCCTGGGGACGCGGTGGGGAGGGCTGGGGAGGCGATCCTGGGGCCTCCGGAGACGCTCCGGAGGCCCCAGGAAGGCCTGGGGATGGGGTGGGGAGGGCTGGGGAGGCGATCCTGGGGCCTCCGGAGACGCTCCGGAGGCCCCAGGAAGGCCTGGGGACGCGGTGGGGAGGGCTGGGGAGGCGATCCTGGGGCCTCCGGAGACGCTCCGGAGGCCCCAGGAAGGCCTGGGGACACGGTGGGGAGGGCTGGGGAGGCGATCCTGGGGCCTCCGGAGACGCTCCGGAGGCCCCAGGAAGGCCTGGGGACGCGGTGGGGAGGGCTGGGGAGGCGATCCTGGGGCCTCCGGAGACGCTCCGGAGGCCCCAGGAAGGCCTGGGGACGGGGTGGGGAGGGCTGGGGAGGCGATCCTGGGGCCTCCGGAGACGCTCCGGAGGCCCCAGGAAGGCCTGGGGACGCGGTGGGGAGGGCTGGGGAGGCGATCCTGGGGCCTCCGGAGACGCTCCGGAGGCCCCAGGAAGGCCTGGGGACGCGGTGGGGAGGGCTGGGGAGGCGATCCTGGGGCCTCCGGAGACGCTCCGGAGGCCCCAGGAAGGCCTGGGGACGCGGTGGGGAGGGCTGGGGAGGCGATCCTGGGGCCTCCGGAGACGCTCCGGAGGCCCCAGGAAGGCCTGGGGACGGGGTGGGGAGGGCTGGGGAGGCGATCCTGGGGCCTCCGGAGCGTCTCCGGAGGCCCCAGAAAGGCCTGGGGACGGGGTGGGGAGGGCTGGGGAGGCGATCCTGGGGCCTCCGGAGACGCTCCGGAGGCCCCAGGAAGGCCTGGGGACGCGGTGGGGAGGGCTGGGGAGGCGATCCTGGGGCCTCCGGAGACGCTCCGGAGGCCCCAGGAAGGCCTGGGGACGCGGTGGGGGGAGCTGGGGAGGCGATCCTGGGGCCTCCGGAGACGCTCCGGAGGCCCCAGGAAGGCCTGGGGACGCGGTGGGGAGGGCTGGGGAGGCGATCCTGGGGCCTCCGGAGACGCTTCGGAGGCCCCAGAAAGGCCTGGGGACGGGGTGGGGAGGGCTGGGGAGGCGATCCTGGGGCCTCCGGAGCATCTCCGGAGGCCCCAGAAAGGCCTGGGGACGGGGTGGGGAGGGCTGGGGAGGCGATCCTGGGGCCTCCGGAGACGCTCCGGAGGCCCCAGGAAGGCCTGGGGACGCGGTGGGGAGGGCTGGGGAGGCGATCCTGGGGCCTCCGGAGATGCTCCGGAGGCCCCAGGAAGGCCTGGGGACGCGGTGGGGAGGGCTGGGGAGGCGATCCTGGGGCCTCCGGAGACGCTCCTGAGGCCCCAGGAAGGCCTGGGTACGGGGTGGGGAGGGCTGGGGAGGCGATCCTGGGGCCTCCGGAGCATCTCCGGAGGCCCCAGAAAGGCCTGGGGACGGGGTGGGGAGGGCTGGGGAGGCGATCCTGGGGCCTCCGGAGCATCTCCGGAGGCCCCAGAAAGGCCTGGGGACGGGGTGGGGAGGGCTGGGGAGGCGATCCTGGGGCCTCCGGAGACGCTCCGGAGGCCCCAGGAAGGCCTGGGGACGCGGTGGGGAGGGCTGGGGAGGCGATCCTGGGGCCTCCGGAGACGCTCCGGAGGCCCCAGGAAGACCTGGGGACGGGGTGGGGAGGGCTGGGGAGGCGATCCTGGGGCCTCCGGAGACGCTCCGGAGGCCCCAGAAAGGCCTGGGGACGGGGTGGGGAGGGCTGGGGAGGCGATCCTGGGGCCTCCGGAGACGCTCCGGAGGCCCCAGAAAGGCCTGGGGACGGGGTGGGGAGGGCTGGGGAGGCGATCCTGGGGCCTCCGGAGACGCTCCGGAGGCCCCAGGAAGGCCTGGGGACGGGGTGGGGAGGGCTGGGGAGGCGATCCTGGGGCCTCCGGAGCATCTCCGGAGGCCCCAGAAAGGCCTGGGTACGGGGTGGGGAGGGCTGGGGAGGCGATCCTGGGGATGGGGTGGGGAGGGCTGGGGAGGCGATCCTGGGGCCTCCGGAGCACCTCCGGAGGCCCCAGAAAGGCCTGGGGACGGGGTGGGGAGGGCTGGGAAGGCGATCCTGGGGCCTCCGGAGACGCTCCGGAGGCCCCAGGAAGGCCTGGGGAGGGCGGGAGGGAGGGCCGGGGAGACCTCCGCGGGGCCTAGCAAGGCCCCGCAAAGGCCTGGGGAGGAAGGGAGGGAGGGCCGGGGAGGCCTCCGCGGGGCCTAGGAAGGCCCCGCGAAGGCTTGGGGAGGGAGGGAGGGAGGGCTGGGGAGACCTTCGCGGGGCCTAGGAAGGCCCCGCGAAGGCCTGGGGAGGGAGTGGGGAGGGGTGTCGTTATTCGCGGTTTTTTCACATTCGCGGGGGTCCGCGGAACGGAACCCCCGCGAATGTGAAGGGACGACTGTACTAATAAAGCCAGCATTCTTGCAGAATGTTGTTAGGTAATGGTAACTGAACTAGTACAAAATGAATTACTTTCTGAATTGCAGCCTATAATCAAGGCGAACCCATCCATATGTTAAGAACTGAGGCAATTCACAGGAGATTAGTGGGGCTTCTTACACACCAGGGGAATTGCTTCTGGACTGAAGCTTCTCTCAAGCAGATATGAAACCTGCAGTAATTGCTACAGTTTAACACTGCCTCTCCAGATATTTTCCATGATAAAACCACTCTCACACATATTCTTAAAACTGGGGTACTTGTCCAGACAATGTTAATTCTGTTTGGGGGAATCTGTCAGGTTTTATTTTGGGGATTTGTCAGGTTTTGAGGGAACAGTTCACAAAGAGAGAATAAAGACCATGGAAAGGAATGGTTTTGATAGCACTGAGGCCTTACAGCTGCATGAAACCTGGGCTCAGCAATATTTTCTGCTCGAAACTTTATAAAATGATACTTATTGAAAGTCACTTATAGAACTACTTTAATTTAATACTGTGCATTTTCTTTTTACTACTCCTCTTTATTCTACAGTTCTCTATGGGTATTCCTCATAAATATTTCCCACCCAGAAATTGAAACCAACATGCTGATATTAATTGCATTAATAGTTATGTTAAAATGCTGAAAACAAAACTACTTAGGATGGAATGCAAAGTACCTTTTTTCATAATAAAAAATTCAGTGTAATTTAAGGGCATTCCCCCCCAAAAAAATATGGAAGATAGTTCTTGGGGGGGGGCTTCCCACAGATACATTAAACCACAGGTAATATCAAATGCTCTAGAGCAAAAATAGAGCATTCACTATCCCCTCTCCATTCACCTGCTGCCCCATGCTTCATCACCTGAAAGAAAATGGGGTGAGTGGGATGGATTCTCCCCAAGAACTAAGCATGTGCTGTGCTTCATCACCCAGGAGAAAGTGGGGTGGTGAGGTGGATTCTCCCCAGCAAGGAAGCACTTGCTGTGCTTTGGCTCCCAGGAAAAGTTGGGGCAGTGAGATGGCTTCTCTCCAGTGACAAAACACTTGCTGGCGTTGACCCAATGGTGGTGGAGGCAATTCTTCCTGTTTTTGCCCCTGAAGCCTGACACTGTTGTGCAAACAGCAGATAAGTGACACTGCAGACATGGGATCCACAGATATAGGGGTCGGCCTGTAATTTATATTTACTAAAGCTGTAATATTATACCCACTCACCTGGAAATAAATCAAATTAAAGGCAATGGGACTTATTTCTGAATAGATATTTATAGGATTCTGCATTTTAAAAGGTGTTATTTACTAAAATGCTATATATTTTACTAAATCTAAACTGCCCTTTATAATGAGATCTCTGTTAGAAAACCATACAATTCTATGACAAAAACAATCTCACAAACTTGTAATTGTACAGAAATTATTTAAATTCACTTCAGCATACTACCAGACAGTTTCTAGACATCTGTTCTTTTCTTGATGATCAAAGATTAACTTAATTAACGATGTATGCATTGAGGGGGACGTTCCTTGTTTAGAAACACAGTTTCAGTTTCTTTGAACTCTGTCATTCTTCACCTACTCTGTGTCAAGTTAAATTCAAATTGCAAGATATCAAGCCATTTTAGAGTTTCTTGTATCCCTACTGTCTCTAAACCAAAGCTCCAATTAGAAGCAGTTCAAGCTACAATTGCTTTTTTCCCCCCTGTTTGTTTTGTTCACGTTTTGTCTGGAATATGAAGAGGGAAGAAAACCTGTATTGGCCAGTAAGCACTTTATTTGAATGCAAGCTCTTGCTCACCTTTTGATACCACATAAAGGCTTCACTAGTGACTAAGCCAAATTTAAGAGCTGCTCCCAATCTCACCATGTGATTCTCAGAGGAACTGGAGAACTCGCATCTGTATTTTAACAGAAAACAGGAAATTTGTTCAAAAGCCTTGGTCAGAACTGAAAATGATAAGGAAATATGCACGATGGAATGGGCAATAATTTAGTATCGCTGAGTTGTAGAAGATGAAGTCATGGGTTAACTAGCACCCATATTTGTCTCCTCTCTTTGCCAGTCAGTTCTCAAATGAATTGTCAGCCATGTTAAGCTGTGGAAATCCCTCTGTAAAACTGACAGCTCTAAAGGTCAGGTATACTGAAAGAAAATAATGTTTTTCCCCATTTATCCAACACTTTCACTGAGATAGTAACTAAAGGTCATTCAATTTAGGTTTCTTACTTGAAGGCCATTGAAGGCCAATGTACTCTTCATCATGCCAAAAATATTTATTGAGAGAGGGGAGAAGGGAAGGAGAGAGAAAGACAGACTGACATCATCTTAAAGATAAACAGATTTTATACTGGTTGAAGCCTTTGTAGATTAGATAAAGGCAAGGAGCCAAAAGTGGATGGAGCCATCCTGTCTCTCTGAGGAGATTATCAGACACCCTTAATATGGCATGACAATGACCCCAGGAGATCACAAAAGGGCTTGAATTTCAGACAACATCATCCCCAAGTCGTCATGCCCTCATGCTCCTTCCGTTCCACCATAGTTTCTTTTAATTCATGGGCTAATCCATGAATAGATCGCTCATTCCATTTCTATGATGGAATGATGGGCGAGTGAAAAAGTGTCCCGTTATGCTGGTGCAATGCCAGCATCAGGGGGAGGTCCGTGCAAAACACTTCCAGATGCAATCAGGACAATAAGCTAAGTGATACACTTTTTTGTACCCTCCCTGGGTTACTTGTATTTTTTAAAGTGTGTTTAGGTGCTTGATTTTACTTTTGTGTGTGTATTTTTCTTTTTTAACTTTGAATTTCCCACGCACTTATCCTCTCACGAGAACAGTCTGGGATTTCAACCAGGAAGTGAATGCAGCTCCGTGCGAGCTGTTGAGGGGAGGGGTGGACACTGAAGAGGTAGACCTGAAAACTTTGTGTTACTGTGCCGGAACGGGGGCGGAAGGGAGGCAGGAGAGGAGATAGTGAGATGGGGATGCTATTTTTGTCCCTGTCTGATAATCTTCTGAGTGTCAAGCTTCTCTCCCCAACACACACACACCTCATTCTCTCTCTCTCCTCCTTCTTATTTGCCAGGCAGAGAAGGGAGGGGACAGATCATTTTCACCAGAGGTCTGATCACTTATTTACAAGGGGAATCCCCATCACCACCACTTTCCAGGGTTCTATCCATTTCAGATTCTTTCTCTCATTTCCAGCTTCATTGTTAGAGGTCTGATGTGATCACCTGCAGGGAGTAGTCTCTCTTTCTGTTGCTCTGTCCATTTCAGATTCCTTCTCCCTCATGCCCGACTCTGGGCCTGCCCTCCCTCTGGGCTTCCCCTACACATACGTACACATGCAGGAAATTAGACCAAAACTTGTAAATTCTTTGCTCCTAGACTACCAGAGCTTTCTTAAATACAAAGCCACAATCTGGAAAACCCTCAATCTTCCCCCAAATTTTGCAATTGTCTTGTAGATTTCTGCAACACCAACCAAAACTGTCTAACTGATCTATCAACCCAGGGTTCCTCATGAACATCCCCAAATCTAACATTGCCCTATTCACTCAAAGCCTATGCCAAATTTTTACAGCACTTTTGCACCAGTTTTCAGCACAAAACCATCTATTTCCCAACACCAGCCAAAACAGTGTAAGTGACATATACAGCTACACAAGCAAGGTTCAACTGATCATCCCCAAATCACCATTATCCTATTTACAGTAGTGCCCCATTATGGGGATTGGTTCTTGGGGGGGGGGACATGGATACCGAAAACCAAGGATAATAGTGAACACCATTGAAAATAATAGGACTTCCAGTTTAAAATACCATAGAGTTGCCTTGGAGGACCTAGAAAATGGCTAGAGAGGACACATTTTCTAGGAAGACTCTATGATAGGTGTTCTATTTTGTGTCCCGTGGATAATGAATCAGTGGATACAGGGATCCTACTGTATTCAAAATCAATGCCACATTTCTACAACTGTCCGTTAACTTTTAGAACACAACTTTTAGAACTTTCAGTGCCTCCCAGAATTGTCTAGCTGATCGATCAAATTGGGGTTCTTAGTTAATGCCAAAAACTCCAGCTTTGTCCTATTCACTGAAAACCTATGCCAAAGTTTTGCAGTCATTATGGGCTGTACAAATAAGACGCATCACTGATGAAAGGGTCTATGGGGACACACCACTGGCCCCATCCCCTGGTCCAGCCACCCATATTAGGCATTCTGAATGTCTGAATTCAAGGCCTTTCTGGGCCCTGGGACCTTGTCCATGGATTTCAATAGTTGAGGCACCCATGTGACCTTAGGGATAGGGCCAGCAGCTAGGGTGGCCATGTACAATTTGTCTTCTTTTTCAGTTATTAATTTCTTGGGGAGGGGGCAATGCCCCATCTGCAGACCCTTTAATTATGAGACACATTCTCTTTTGGCACATAACTCTGAAGGTGTCTACAGTCAAAAAGGAAACAGAAAGTAAAATGCAAAGTAGGGTAATATTTAAAGAATACAATGAATTCCCATTGATCTGCTCTTTGGAAGTGAAGGCATGGTAAAACCAATCCTTGTCAACCCTTTATTTCCCAAACAGCTGATGGGTGAAATTCCAGCTTTATTTAAAAACAAATAAATGTGTACATTTGCAGTACTGGATGTAGCTGGGTAGAGCTAGTAAGAGTGAACTGTGAGTTTTGCTTGTCAGTGGTTTCTACTTTCATTTTTTGGTGATCCTGTAGCTTCTCCGTCATACCCTTTCTTCCCCACTGTTAACATGCTTTCCAGCTTTCAAGATAACTTACAACTCCCTTCTGTGAATCATATGTTTAACACAAATTACAATTTGCTGCCACATTACTCTAGCTCAGTTTAAAGGCCTCTTTGCTTAAGTGACCCTTGTTAATTAGACCACCTGCAAACTCCATTTACAAACACCAAACACCCACTTCTGCTAATGAGAGAAAATGAGAAAATGATACATGAAAAACAGCACATGTTTCTTCCTCAAGAGCAGTAAACAATATATCAGTTTTGATTTCCAGTATGAAAAGGGCAAAGTATAATTCTGAAGGTTTCCCATTTCTGCAATAGGTCTTCATGTCACCTGTTGACTTATGGCGACCCCATGAATTTTGTAGAGTTTTCTTAGGCAAGGAACATTCAGAGGTGGCTTTCCCAGTTTCTGCCTCTGAAATATAGGAGATTTTCAGACAGGAACGAAAAAAGCATTCCCGTCTCGCAATCTCCTCTCCTGCCCCTCTCCCATCCCTGTAATGACAAAAAATAAAAACTTTTCAGACCTATCTTAACCATGCCTAGTTCCCTCAGCAAGGCAGCCCAGGAGTGAATGGAGCTCGAACAAAGCTCCTTTCACTTCCAGGATTGAAATCCTGGCTGCTCTCACAAGAAGACAAGAACTCAGGAAATTCAAAAATAAAAACAAAAATACTACAGTAAAAGTAACACCAAGCACAAAAACACACTTAAATCATTACAAGTAACCCAGGGAGGGTACAAAAAAGTGTGTCACTTACCACCAGATTGTTAATTGGCACTAAATGGAGGAAGAAAGATATACCCCAGGTGGATGAGTGGTTACTTAAGATTAAGGAGATGTATGAGAATGATAAATTAACATACATTTTGAACAAGAGAAACACAGAAAAAGTTAAGGAAGAGTGATCTTTGGCACAAAATTTTTGGATGAAAAAATGGAATATAGAAGAAAATTTAATCATGTTATTAGATCAGTGAATTGACTAAATGAGGGAGGAAGGAAAGGGAACAACTAAAGGAAATATGCAGTTAGAGAAAATAAACAAATTAAGAAGACAGTGTGATACGAAAGCAAAATCCTAGCATGTGCCATATTTTATTTTTATTTATTTTATTTATTTATTTTTGTTATTTGGAGGAGCAGATTATGTTTTAGACATGCAAATACAAATAATAAATATATCTATAATTAAGAGTTAGATATGATAAATAAATAATAGACGGACAATGAGGAAATCAAACAAGAAATATTCCATTCCGAGATGTAGATAGGAGGAAGTCAATATAAAATTGTCTGTTTTGAGTGTTTGCATAAGTGTAAAGTGCAAAGAGTGGATATTAACTGGAGGTTTGGCAAGTGTGAAGGTATGAGTAAGTTGAAAATAGAGGCTAGGATGGGGAGGAAGGAATGGAGGAGCTAAAGAGAAAGAAGGCAGAAGGACGAAAGAAGGGGAAAGAAAGAGGAATATGGAGTAACAGGAAGAAGAAAAGAAGGAGACAGGAAGAGAGAGAAATAGGAGTAGTATAAGCATCATATCTATGCAGGATATCATAAGTACGTTAGTATATAATTTGTAATGTGAAGCAAAGATACTTATGTATGTTGTATGTTAGTTTATTGTAAGAATGTTTATTCTTTGTATATATTCTATGTATATATGTATATTTGTATATTTGCAAAGTTAAAACATATTTTTAAAAAAAAAAAGATTGTCACTTACCTCAATGTCCTGGTCTCACCCGGAAGTGTTCTGGCACGGACCTCCCATTGACGCGGGGATTGTGCCAGCATAACAATAATGGGGCACCATTTCAATCACAGGACATTCCGTAACAGAACCAGAATGGGGAATCCATTGGCGGCTTAGCCCGTCAATAAAAAGAAGCACCAGCATAACAACAGCCGAACGGGAGCATGATGACATGGGAACAACATCATCTGAAATGCAAGCCCTTTAGTGATCCCTTGGCACCGTTATCATGCCATAGTTAGAATGTCTGATAATCTCCACAGCCTACAGCACCTGGTATTCACAATCTCCCATTCAAGCACTAACCAGAGCTGACCCTGTTTAGTTTCCAAGATGAGAGGGGATCTGGTGCCTTTAGGGTATTTAGGCTGCTAAATGCAAACCACCCCCCAACATTTCACAGATCAGAACAGACACCTGTGTAGCCAAGCAACATCACAGTAATGAGGAACAACACACAAGCTAGGAGAGGCTATAGCAGTTTGCTTTTGCCTGAGTGTACTGGGAAGGGCAGCCCTGCCAAATCTGGAGAGTTGGAGGGTATGTGAATGCACAGAATATGTAGCAGACACCAGCTACAAAAGAATACAGGACTGATCACCTGTTTAAATTTCTTTTATCTTTTCACAACTACTAAAGATGCTGAAATCTTATTCCCTTTCTCATCTGGCTATCCTACAAAACAGCTTCCAAATTATTATCAGCATCAACATATTCATATCCATCACATCACACACTGAACAGTGAAAATTGGTGCGAGGGGGAAGACACCTTCAAATGTTTTCTAAAATTTTGGTTATTGCCCACCTGGGTATTTCAAAGCGGTATCAGGTAATAAAACTGAGGCATTAAGCCAAAGGCTTCTTAGGAGGGTTGGACTGGAAACTAGTCCTGAACTACCACTTTCTATTGATTTACAGTCTATTGATTGCAATCCTCTGTATCAGGCATTTTTCATTTCAGTGCTTGTTACAATCCTTTTCATCTTCAACCTCATTCATGAGTCTCAATATATTTGCTTCCATGCTGTAGGAATCTCAGTAACCTCAGTAACCCTCAGCAACTGTGTCCATGGGGTTATGGTGTTTATTTATGCCTCTGTCCAAATATTGGAATTTTTTACTTACATAATATGAAATGCTGTATCTCTGCAACCAGGTTTAGATGCTTGATATTGAACTAACATAGGCAAGCTGCACTTCAAAAGAGACAGAATGTTCTTTGGAACAAAGAAAATATTGATTCAGATACAATTCTACTTTCATGTTTTAACTGTCAACAGTGAATGGTTTGGGAACACCAAAGCTCATACCCACCAGTAAGCATAGAGGATTTGGGTTTGATTAACATCTGGAGATTTGATTAGCATCTGGATTAGCATCCCCTGGGGAGGCCCAGATAAGCCATGCAGGGTTGCTAAAAGGAGCAGAGGGAATTGTCATCATAGAGGCACAATTGCATGACATTTTAAGACAAAACTTAGACTTTCATGTGCTGTTCTACCCCATGCACCCATCCCCTCTCCTGGCTTAATGTGACATTAACATCTTATGCAGTCCTTGCCTCTTGACTTGCCAATGAACCTCTTTCATTAATGTAAATAGACTACAAAAGAAATAAGACATGCCCAGTGTGGGTGTCATGACATTCATTATATCCATCTGTCCTAGCCACAATGACATGGGATTTTCAAAAGAACAGCTGCATTCAGGATTGATTTGCAACATGTATATGACTATTACTGCTGAATCAAGCATTTAATTGTACAGTGGGCCCTTCAGATCCACAGGGGTTTGATTCCCAGACCCCACTCAAATACCAAAAACTGCAAATGATCATGTCCCATGCTCTAGGATGTCTGCATTTATGTCACCACCGTTTAATAATACGGGGAATGTCAATCTGCAGTTGGTTGAATTCATGGAATTCGAGCCTGTGGATCCAGAGGGCCCACTGTATTTTTGAATATTGAGTAAATTCCTAATATAGCTTTCAATACTCCAAGTACAGGAAATCAACCCAAAAGGAATTATAGCTAACAGGAAGGTAAGCCATCAAGTTTGAGCTGTACTTGTAGAGCTTCCATCCACTACTGATATTTTGTGCCACTTACAGTTAAGTGTGGGGTATGGCTTTCAGGTGCCATACATGCCATTTCCACGCAGATGCCCATCAGTTGGTCTCAGCAATGTTTGGACAATCTGTTGGGAAACATCTTTTGATCAGCTGACAGCACAATCCTATAAATGTCTATTCAGGATCATTTGCCACTGAGTTCAGAGGAACTTGCTCCTGTATAGCTGTGGCTCTGAGGTTGTGACCTTGATCTGTGAGTCTGGATGTGGGCCTCAGGAACAGCATCCCATAAATGGTGACCAGGATTGTTTGAGAGTGGACATGTGTGGCTACCTCTATGGAGGACACAAAAGGCATTGCTTAAAGGCAGTACACAGAAGACTATGGGGCTCCCAAGAGCTGTCTTCTATGGCATCTTTCCTCATTTCCCAACCTTCTGTGGATATTTTAGGATTTCCCTGCAATTTGTGGACACACGTGTAGGAATTCATGCAATGTGGTGATATGCCTTTCTGCTAGTAGACCCATGCAGTTTTGTACCAGATATGAAGGGAATCTTCATTTCTCAGTGCTTCATCCCAAACTCCTGTAGTAATATCTGCAAATCAGAAGCATTATTTGAACACATTAGAATGATCTCATGTATATGCAAAGGGTTTAACAAATTAGAATAAATTCCTGTGCCGCAAGGGTTTCAATCTAATTGAGAAAGACAAAGGAGACAGTGGCATGGACAACCAGGGGAAATTTTTTGTTACTTCAGTCACACATATTTAGGTATGTGTATAGGGGGAATGGAGTTGTGCCCATCATTAAAAAGTGCCATCACTCCTGCCTGAAAAATGTAGTGAACACGGTGGTCCCCATAAGAGTGGGGTGTTGAACCCACTCCAAGTTTCAATTTTAACATTAAAAGAGCTGTCCCAGGCACTACACGCTACCCCCAAAATATGTTCAGCACTTTGATAGTTCTCCCATACGAAAACCCAGAGTGGATTTACAGCCTCATTGACATGGGAGAAACCAGCTGCCACTGGTGGAAAGAATCCTCAGAATTATCCTTGTCTATGTATTTCCAGCTTCCAAAATTTTATTTGAGATAGTGAGAACTTCCAGAAGGGTAGCCATGTTAATTTGTCACACATGCATATGCATACATAATACCCAAATAGCCTTTTGGCTAACTGGATTCAAAGTTATTGCTGCATAAGCTTTCATGAACTAGAATCCACTTCAACAGGTACATGGTAGCAAGCAGCACCACACACAGGAGAGTGATACCTGCATGCATCATTGTCCTCTGAGCATGACAGGCCCTCAGCAGCACATCTTTATACAGGCTTTGCAAACATCTACATTTTCTTGCAATCATGCCAAAATGTATCTTTGTCCCCTGAATTCATAGAATCATAGAGTTGGAAGGGTCCCCATGGACCACTGGGTCCAACCCCCTGATTGGAAAACCATAGCTTTACAGGGAGCCCTGGTGCCACAGTGGTTAAATGCTGGTACTGCAAGCCACAACGTTGTGAGTTTGATCCCAGAGGGCTCCAAGGTTGACTCAGCCATCCATCCTTCTGTAGGTTGGTAAAATGAGTACCCAGCTTGTTGAGGGCAATTAACCAACACGTTGTAAAACTGCTGAGGGAGTCTTTGGCACTGATAAGCTGTACAGAAATGTCAATGCTATTGCTATTGCTGGCAAACCATAGCTTTCCTAAAAAGTACTAATAGGATTGCCAAAGTAAAACCTAGAGAGGGCTCCTGTCTCTTTAATAGCTGTATACAGGAGGAAATTTCAGCAGGTGTTGGTTGTTACCTGGTTGCATGAAAAACAACCTGCTGAAATCTCTTTTGCACAACCGTTAAAGAGACAGAAGCCCTCTCCAATTTTCACTTTGGCAACCTTAACTGTTAAAACATACTTGATTTGATTTGATTTGATTTTGGTATAATTATGATGCATCTCTCTCAGCTTAGGAAATTAGCCCAACCATGGTTATATATGTTTAGGAAAATAAATACATGGTACATCTAAAATATATTTGGAAAAACACACCAAACCATTTTCACACAATTATTTTAAAAAGCAAAGGAAGTTATACTGAGTACAAAGAAGGGAAAGTGCTCTCAGCTTCACTCAATCGGCAAGGGATTGTAGTAGGAGAAGAAGTATTTTTCAATTAAAAAAAGAAAGGAAACTAACACATTTATGTTATGGCCTGTAGACAAAATGTTCTTTCTTTAGGAAAAATTTGAAAATACAGAGTAGTAGAGTAAAACAAACCCTCCCATTGCTGCATCTCAGCTGTTTACTAGCCAAGGAAAAGTCATTATTGAGGCATATGGGGAAAACATGACACTCATGCTGAGCCTATTGTGGCATTTTAAAGAAATGAAGTCAACTAGAATTTCAGCTGCTTATAGTTTTGTTTTAAATAGCCATAGAAAAACCCGTTATTTCTAAATGAATAAACTATGGTGCTCAAATGTTCAAACTCCTGAAGATTTAAAAGAAAAACAGAGAGCTAGTTCACTTTACACAAACAAAATTAGCTATAAAATGAGATACCATCCAGTCATCACCTGGGAGGAAAGGGCCTGGACAAACATCAAGGTAATGGACAGTACCCAGATGAAGAGAGCAACAATTCCTATAAAGGCAATAGCTAGAAAAAGTGTTTCTGAGGCTACAAAAATCCTTTGATGCCTGAATACCTGGACAGCTTGTGCAGAGCAGGTTCTAGATGGTGGGGGAAATGGACAACATGCACCCCACACCTATTTTTGCCAGCTTTGCCCTCAGAGACCCCCTCCTTGACAAAATACTTGGTGACTCTTTTTTAAAGGAAGGCACAGCCTATTATACCATTTTCCCACTTCAAGAGGGTTTTTTGTGAATCCAGACATAGACTTCTGACAAATTCTATCATGGGGGTTTCTTGCCAAGACTTGCAATTACCACCATCTCCCTTGGGACCAGAATGGAAAGAACAGCTGAGCCACACTGACATCATGTGATAAGGCAAGGTGACAGGCGCTATTCTCAAGCTTTACTTCTGCTTCCCTTCCCTTCTGCGATAAGGCTCTAAGAGAGTGTGATCTGTCCAAGGTCACCCAGTGGGTTTCCATGACTGAGCAGGAATTTGAACCCTTGTAGGCCAGTGCTCAAACCACTACACCACGCTGGCTCTCTCAAAGTCCATGCTGGACACATTAAGGTCTGAAAAAAGCTCACAGATTAGAGACCATTTTTCACACTGAATAAGTATGGTGCTATGGCTGAACTTGGACTGCTACGGTTCCGTCCTATGGAATCCTGGGATTTGTGGTTTAGGGAGGGGTATTTAGAATTCTCAGCCAGAGAACTCTAGTGCCTCACCAGACTGTGGACCTTAGGATTCTGTGGAATGTTGCCATAACAGTTGAAGTGGAATCATAGTGCTATAATTGTGTAGTGCGAAAGGGTCCTAAGTGAATGGAAAGACTAGGAAAAGTTCACAATACAGGGCTAGGTTGACAGTCTCAACTATCAGTATATGACTTAGTATAAGGAAGTTTTCTGTGTCCCTGTGGTTGATGAGAAGTTACAGTTTAGGGCTGGAAACCTCGTAGTTGCTTACATTGGCATAGCCAGCATTGTTCAAGGGGGTATGCAGTGCCTCCTTGCCTGATGCCTTTTCTCTGCCTGTGTCACCAATTCCAGGCACACATTGCAACCAATCAGTGGCCCTGAAGGGATGGCTGAACCTTGTCCAGGCTCTATTGGGTTCTATTGGGTAGCAGAAACAACCTTAGCCCTCTAATCTTCCAATGTAAGGATGCTCAGCCGACATTGAATAGGATTGTGGCCTTGGACTGCAGCACTGGCCATTCTGCATGTGTGTTCCCCCAAAAAGTAATTTCTCAAAGTTCCTGGTATTCACTCAATGTTTAACCAGTAGTGGCACCAAATGAGGTTTTCTTCACATTGATTGAAAATCTGTAAAATTTGAGTATTCCAAAATTCAGGAGGGCAGGTATTCTTAATGCTTCAGTGTGTTATGAGATTTTCACACAGGGACAAAATGCCCTGTTACTGCCCCGCCACCTCCTCTCCCGTTCCTGCCACGGAATAACGTAAATCTTGCACACACTTACCTTAATTCCACGGCAGGAATGGGCTCCCCCTCCCCTTGCGGGCCAGCTGTAAATGCAGCTGTCATAAGGCTGCTTTTACAACCAGCCATCTGGAACGTTATCACGTTATTGTGTGACAACGGCTGGGCAGTAAATTTAAAAAATAAAACTCCCCCAAACATAAAATCAGTTCACCAAGCACAAAAACGCACTTTAAATCACACAATCAAAACAGGGAGGGTAAAATAAAGGGTGCCACTTACCTGAATGTCCAGATCGTACCAGGAAGTGCTCAGAACAGACCGCCCCTCCGTGGATGTCATTTTGGAACAGAGCTCCTGTTCGCACACCCGTGATTGTGTGATAGCGACGGAATGGGAGGTCTATTCACAATGAAAAATCGTGATTACATTGTTCCGGAACAGTCAGGGGAGCAGGATGGATGCAGGACAAAATGGGGTCAATGTCATTGAGTTTATTAACATATTCCTGATTATATCCAAAACTATCAACTATTAACAGAATAATCTCTCTCTCTCTCTCTCTCTGATGAAACTGTAGCCATTTTTTTTATCGACAGCAATGAGGACAGGTGGTAAAATTTAACCTAACTAAAATAACTTAGGTTTTACTCTATAGAGATCTATTTTATCTTTATGAAATTTACTGGTGTAAGCTGACTTTCTGTGTGTTGTATTTGACTACGTAGTTTGCTTTTGTAAGGCTTGTTGACTGGATCAGTAAAACCTGCTGAAAATTATATCTCAGTCAATGAAGTAGATGTGTTCCTGGGCATTATTTCTTTAACAGAAACGTTGGTACCAGAGGCAGAAATAATATGGAAGGAAGAAGGATATGTTCCTACACCACAAAAAAAGAAGAGCAGTTAAATAGGTTTCAGCAAGCCTCTTATCCAAAATTAACAGGATGGACATGTGAAATGAAACAACCAATACTGGTAAGCTGTGCATTAAGTAAACAAAAACATTTTCAGCCTTCTAGAGACCAGTTGAAAACTTTTCCCAAAACACATCCAGGGGCAGTTTTTTCTTTCACAAGCTTCTACCTTTCTTATGATATCTATTTTAGTAGCCAAACATATAAATCTATGCTCACCTTTAAAAAAAAATAGTGGGATGCTGATAAGGCAGATTTATCTGTTCTCCCTCTTTTGCATTTCATGAATGCTGAATAAGGAGTTGTGGAGGGAGCTGCTGTTTTCCTTGCTTGTTGTGGGTAGGCACACACAGTTGCAGTAGAACAGGGCTAGAGTAAAATCCTGTTTTTCCCACCTTAGGTTTCATTGCACTGTTTACTGCTGACATATTGCTGCAACCTTACATGGAAATCTGTGTTTCTCCATCCTTCCTTTACCATGCTCCCAATACCAATGCTGCTAAATACCTTCCAGCTAGATGAAGAAAAAACTTTAGCAAGAAGATTGTTTTCTACTTGGATCATTGAAACCAAATTGTATCTAATTCAGAAATTTGTTTAGAGTACAACTTCTGAAATCTCCTAGCCAAGATGATCACTACTCCCTCTATGTAGAGATTTTTGGGAGTTGCAGTTAAAAAAAAAAAAACCTTTTCCAAGATCTAGCCTAATCCAGAATTCTGTCTCCAACAGTGTCCAGCCCCCCCCATATATATATATATATATATATATATATATATACCATTTACTATACACAGACACACACAAACTATTTACATGCACGTGCATATACACAGAAACTATTAGTATTTATATTGTAATAAGACAAGGGTGGAGAACACTGCAGGTCCTATAATCTCTAGTCAACATAGCCAATGGTAAGCAATGATGAGAGTTATAGCTCACTAGGAAACCTTGGGGGGTGCACCCCCATCACATCCCCACTGCAAAACAAAATGAGGGCGTTTAGGGGCATTTTTACATTCTTTTTTTACCCCAGGGAGGCCCCACAAAAATGCTCTGGGAAGCACATTTGGTTCATGGGCCACCTCTGAAATATATCATCCACTAGTTGCATTGAATGGACCCTAAAATTAATGTAATGGTCTACATAAACATATCCAGCAGGCAGAGTTGTGAGTCTAAGAGAGTAGCATAGGGATAGGTGATTTGCTACTCTTGATATGTTTGGGACTGTGACTCCCAGCAGAACAAGCCTGCATGACCAATGGCCTGGGGTTATGGGAACATTGATTTCCTTAGTTCTGTTGAACATGTTGAGGTCTTTAAACAGAGGCTGGATGGCCATCTGTCGGGGATGCTTTGATCGTGATTTCCTGCGTGGCAGGGGGTTGGACGGGATGGCCCTCGTGGTCTCTTCCAACTCTACAATTCTATGATTCTATGATTCTATTGACAGAGTGGTTCGGCAATGGAACCTATTGTCTAGAGATGTGGAGTCTCCTTCTCTGGACATCTTCATAAAGAGGCTGGTCAATTACCTGCTGGGGATACTTTAGCTGGAGATCGTGCATTGAGCAGGGAGTTGGACTTGATGGCCCCTTCCAGCTCTATGGTTCTATAACTTGATGGCCTCTTCCAGCTCTATGGTTCTTTCTGACTCTAACTTTTGATTTTGCAAGACTGTGTTCTGGTTTTTTGCAAAAAAGTCAAATTTCTGTACTAGACATTCACCTGAAGAGGGAGCTCTTGTTTCAAATTTGTTTCAAACTGGACTCAAGAAAAAATAGAAAATTAAAAAAAAATCTGAGCCTGCATTTATCCACAACACCCTTCATTTTCCAATGGCCCATCTTGACCCCTCCCATCAGATTTTCCCAGTTATTTGGCAAATAAATAAATAAATCAACAAATTATATTCTCTAGTTCTGCCCAGCTCAAATAATCTTGAAGGAAATATATTAATGAGAATAAAACACATCTGGTACTCACAAATTGACAGTGACAACTGTAGAAAACTGCCCAGTGGCTCTTATCCTTTTCTTTATCTGGGGGCCCCTTTAAATATATTTTGTTGCAAGACATAATTCAAGATTTGAAACCATAATAATAATACCTGATGATGATGATGATGATGCCAGTTAGTCTGACATCAATACCAGGGAAGATTCTAGAGCAGATCATTAAACAGAGAGTCTGTGAACATTTAGAAGGCAATGCCATAATCACAAAAAGTCAACATGGGTTTCAGAGAAACAAGTCATGCCAGACTAATCTGATCTCTTTTTTTGATAAAGTTACCAGCTTGGTAGATGAAGGGAATGCTGTGGACATTGCATACCTTGATTTCAGTAAGGCCTTTGACAAGGTTCCCCATGACATTCTTGCAAACAAGCTTGTAAAATGTGGGCTAGACAAGTTAACGATTCAGTGGATTTGTAATTGGTTGACCGGCTGAACCCAGAGGGTGCTCAGCAGTGGCTCCTTTTCGTCTTGGAAAGATGTGACCAGTGGGGTGCCACAGGGTTCTGTCCTGGGCCCAGTGCTATTCAACATCTTTATCAATGACTTGGATGAGGGAATTAGGGGCATACTTATTAAATTTGCAGATGACACCAAATTAGGAGGAGTAGCTAATACCCTAGAGGACAGGATCAAAATTCAGAATGACCTGGATAGACTGGAGAGCTGGGCCAAAGCTAACAAAATGAAATTCAATACGGAGAAATGTAAAGTACTGCATTTAGGGCGGAAAAATGAAATGCATAAATATAGGATGGGAGAGACCTGGCTGAATGAGACTACATGCGAAAGGGATCTAGGAGTCCTAGTAGACCACAAGTTGAACATGAGCCAACAGTGTGATGCGGCAGCTAAAAAGGCCAATGCGATTTTGGGCTGTATCAATAGAAGTATAGTGTCTAGATCAAGGGAAGTAATAGTGCCACTCTATTCTGCCTTGGTCAGACCTCACTTAGAATACTGTGTCCAGTTCTGGGCACCACAATTCAGAAAGGATATTGACAAATTGGAGCGTGTCCAGAGAAGGGCAACTAAAATGGTGAAAGGTCTGGAAACGATGCCTTATGAGGAGAGACTTAGGGAGCTGGGTATGTTTAGCCTGGAAAAAAGACGATTAAGAGGCGATATGATAGCCCTGTTTAAGTATTTGAAGGGATGTCACGCTGAGGATGGAGCAAGCTTGTTTTCTGATGCTCCAGAGACTGGAACACGGAGCAATGGGTGCAAGCTCCAGGAACAGAGATTCCACCTCAACATGAGGAGGAACTTTTTGACAGTAAGAGCTGTTTGGCAGTGGAACACACTCCCTCGGAGCGTGGTGGGGTCTCCTTCCTTGGAGGTCTTTAAACAGAGGCTGGATGGCTATCTGTCGGGGATGCTTTGATCAGGATTTCCTGTGTGGCAGGGGGGTTGGACTGGATGGCCCTCGTGGTCTCTTCCAACTCTGCAATTCTATGATTCTATGATTCTAAGGAAGGAAGACTTTTCTCCTGCTTCTTCCTGCAAATTTGTGGCTGGAGCAATTGAATGGCAATGAGCAGGCCTAGCCAGCCAGCCTTTGCTTTGGCTCCTGTCACATGGCCACTCCACTGCAGGGAAGAGGTGGGCCAAGCAGCCTTCAAGCCTTGGCAGATCTCCTATGAGAACTTTGCAGACGGCTGGGGGTCCCCAGGCCACAGGTTAAGAACCACTATTTCTCTTTATTATCCTTCTTGCTCTACATGTTCCCAGGGAAGTCACTGGGATGTTGAAACACGTACTTTTGCTCAGTTTGCCTGGTATTTATCAAAAACAACATCAGCATGTTCCAAGAGATATACTAAATGGTAGTCTAAGTTATCTCAAGGTAGCTGCTTCTGCTCACAAAACATGTTCTATTTGCCATGGCAGCCTGAGAGGCCGGTTCATTATTCAGTATTGTTTCTAATGTGTTGGACTGTAGAGCCAGAACAAAAGATGTAGTCCAGCTATTCTTCAGTTCTGAAATTTGTTCCCTGTACAACAAAGCTGGAAGGGCAAGCGTGGTCGTGATTGGAGTGTTGGACTAGAACTCTGGGAGGCCAAGGCTTGAATCCCTGCTCAGCCATGGAAGCCCACTGAGTGACCTTGGGTAACACACACTCCCCCAGCCTAAGAGGAAAGCAGTGGCAAACATCATCTGATTAACTCTCACAACCCACAACATTTCCCATATGAAAACAAAGGGCTCGTTTACACAGCAGGTTTTATTGCGTTAAGTTGCGCTTTAGCGCTTTCTCGCATCAGTGGTGGGTAGTTTACACGGTATATGTTTACACAGCTATATTTTGTGGCTCTTTGATTTTTTCCGCTTTGAGATTCACACAGCCAAATGTGGTGGGGGCGTGGCCAAGCATTGGAGAGGAGACAAAGGAATGCCATAGGAATGACTGCCCTGGCCCCAACTCCGTGTGCTTAACAGCTTAGAGGCAGTCACTCTTTCCCCCCCCCCAGCTCCCTGCCCACAAATCAAACAGAAGGTTTTTTCTCCTTGCTTAACAGCATTTTCTAGGCAAATAAACAGACTGTCAAAATAGCAGTGCAGCTCTGATGCAGCCCTTAGTGAAATTGGTTCTCTCCCTCCCCCAAGCACAGGATCACAGCTGACCAACGGAGCTTTACATACGTACTTGCAAAACAGCAGAGAGGAGGAGAAGAAATGCTCCGTGACTGAAAATTGTTGGGAATCCTTTTTGTTTGCAAACTGGCTTGCAAAATACCAGAGAGGATTTTTCAAAGTTTCCTCTAATCGCTACTGACTCTCCCTCCCTCACGCCCCGTCTTTTAAGCCCACCCCTGCATCATAGCAACCGATCACAGTGCAGCTCTGCTGTAGCCCTTAGCGGAATGGTTATTTACACTGCCAATAATGCACTACAGTCGTCCCTTCACATTCGCGGGGGTTCCGTTCCACGGACCCCCGCGAATGTGAAAAATCTGCGAATAACGACTGCCCCCCCTCCCCCACCATAGCGACCATGGGGCCTCCGGAGGCCCCATAGTCGCTTCCTCCACCCTCCCCACTCCCTTCCTAGGCCTTCCCGGGGCCTCTGGAGACTCTCCCGAGGCCCCGTGGATGCCTCCCCAGCCCTCCCCTCTCCCGCCCAAGCCCTCAACGGGGCCTCCGGAGAGTCTCCGGAGACCCCGCGGAGGCCTCTCACGGCCCTCCCCTCTCCCTCCCACGCCTTCGTGGGGCCTAGCAAGGCCCCGCGGACGCCTCTCCCAGCCTCCCTCCCTCCCTCCCCGGGCCTTCGTGGGGCCTAGCTAGGCCCCGCGGAGGCTTCTCCAGGCCCTCCCCCCTCCCTCACCGGTCCTTCGTGGGGCCTCCGGAGCATCTCTGGAGGCCCCATGGAGGCCTCTCCCAGCCTCCCCCCTCCCTCCCCGCGAAGGCCTCTCCGGGCCCTCCCTCCCCAGGCCTTCGTGGAGCCTAGCAAGGCCCCGCGGAGGCCTCTCCCAGCCTCCCCCCTCCCTCCCCGGGCCTTCGTGGGGCCTAGCAAGGCCCCACAGAGGCTGCTCCACGGACCACCGCGAATGTGAAAAATCCGCGAATAACGACTGCCCCCCCTCCCCCACCATAGCGACCATGGGGCCTCCGGAGGCCCCATAGTCGCTTCCTCCAGCCTCCCCACTCCCTTCCTAGGCCTTCCCAGGGCCTCTGGAGACCCTCCCAAGGCCCCGTGGATGCCTCCCCAGCCCTCCCCCCTCCCGCCCAAGCCCTCAACGGGGCCTCCGGAGAGTCTCCGGAGACCCCGCGGAGGCCTCTCACGGCCCTCCCCTCTCCCTCCCAGGCCTTCATGGGGCCTACGGAGCGTCTCCGGAGGCCCCATGGAGGCCTCCACAGCCCTCCCCCAGGCCTTCATGGGGCCTCCGGAGCGTCCCCGTGGAGGCCTCTCCCAGCCTCCCCCTCCCTCCCCAGGCCTTCGTGGGGTCTAGCAAGGCCCCACGGAGGCCGCTCCCGGCCTCCCCCCTCCCTCCCTGGGCCTTCGTGGGGCCTAGCAAGGCCCCGCGGAGGCCTCTCCCAGCCTCCCCCCTCCCTCCCCTGGCCTTCGTGGGGCCTAGCAAGGCCCCGTGGAGGCCTCTCCCGGCCTCCCCCCGCCCTCCCCGGGCCTTCGTGGGGCCTAGCAAGGCCCCGCGGAGGCCTCTCCCGGCCTCCCCCCGCCCTCCCCAGGCCTTCGTGGGGCCTAGCAAGGCCCCGCGGAGGCCTCTCCCGGCCTCCCCCCGCCTTCCCCGGGCCATCGTGGGGCCTAGCAAGGCCCCGCGGAGGCCTCTCCGGGCCCTCCCCCCTCCCTCCCCGGGCCTTCGTGGGGCCTCCGGAGCATCTCCAGAGGCCCCATGGAAGCCTCCCCGACCCTCCCCACCCCCTCCCCGGGCCTTCATGGGGCCTCCGGAGCATCCCCGGAGGCCCCATGGAGGCCTCTCCCAGCCTCCCCCCTCCCTCCCCGGGCCTTCGTGGGGCCTCCGGAGTGTCTCCGGAGGCCCCATGGAGGCCTCTCCCAGCCTCCCCCCTCCCTCCCCGGGCCTTCGTGGGGCCTCCGGGGCGTCTCCGGAGGCCCCATGGAGGCCTCTCCCGGCCCTCCCCTCTCCCTCCCCAGGCCTTCGTGGGGCCTCCGGAGTGTCTCCGGAGGCCCCATGGAGGCCTCTCCCGGCCCTCCCCCCTCCCTCCCTGGGCCTTCGTGGGGCCTCCGGAGGGTCTCCGGAGGCCCCATGGAGGCCTCTCCCGGCCCTCCCCCCTCCCTCCCCAGGCCTTCGTGGGGCCTCCGGAGCGTCTCCGGAGGCCCCATGGAGGCCTCCACAGCCCTCCCCCAGGCCTTCATGGGGCCTCCGGAGTGTCCCCGCGGAGGCCTCTCCCAGCCTCCCCCTCCCTCCCCGGGCCTTCGTGGGGCCTAGCAAGGCCCCACGGAGGCCGCTCCCGGCCTCCCCCTCCCTCCCCGGGCCTTCGTGGGGCCTAGCAAGGCCCCGCGGAGGCCTCTCCCAGCCTCCCCCCTCCCTCCCCTGGCCTTCGTGGGGCCTAGCAAGGCCCCGTGGAGGCCTCTCCCGGCCTCCCCCCGCCCTCCCCGGGCCTTCGTGGGGCCTAGCAAGGCCCCGCGGAGGCCTCTCCCGGCCTCCCCCCACCCTCCCCGGGCCTTCGTGGGGCCTAGCAAGGCCCCGCGGAGGCCTCTCCCGGCCTCCCCCCGCCTTCCCCGGGCCATCGTGGGGCCTAGCAAGGCCCCGCGGAGGCCTCTCCGGGCCCTCCCCCCTCCCTCCCCGGGCCTTCGTGGGGCCTCCGGAGCATCTCCAGAGGCCCCATGGAAGCCTCCCCGGCCCTCCCCACCCCCTCCCGGGCCTTCATGGGGCCTCCGGAGCATCCCCGGAGGCCCCATGGAGGCCTCTCCCAGCCTCCCCCCTCCCTCCCCGGGCCTTCGTGGGGCCTCCGGAGCGTCTCCGGAGGCCCCATGGAGGCCTCTCCCAGCCTCCCCCCTCCCTCCCCGGGCCTTCGTGGGGCCTCCGGGGCGTCTCCGGAGGCCCCATGGAGGCCTCTCCCGGCCCTCCCCTCTCCCTCCCCGGGCCTTCGTGGGGCCTCCGGAGCGTCTCCGGAGGCCCCATGGAGGCCTCTCCCGGCCCTCCCCCCTCCCTCCCCGGGCCTTCGTGGGGCCTCCGGAGCGTCTCCGGAGGCCCCATGGAGGCCTCTCCCGGCCCTCCCCCCTCCCTCCCCGGGCCTTCGTGGGGCCTCCGGAGCGTCTCCGGAGGCCCCATGGAGGCCTCCCCAGCCCTCCCCCCTCCCTTCCAAGGCCTTCGCGGGGCCTCCGGAGGGTCTCCGAAGGCCCCGTGGAGGTCTCCCCTGCCCTTCCCGCTCCCTCCCAGGGCTTTCACTGGGCCTCTGGAGGCCCCGTGTCACGGTTTTGGGGGGGCCCGTGGGGGCCCCTCGCAAAACCGCGAATAATCGAAACCGCAAATGTCAAGTTCGCGAATGTGGAGGGGCGACTGTACATTGCAAATATACTGGCAAAAGTAGCAACATCCCTTGCCACACTATATTTGGGTGTTTTACCTTCCCTCCTTCTGAATGAGGTGATGCTGTGGTGCAATCCATGGGAACAATGAGCTATCTTAGCGGTATATTTAGAGGAATATTTGCCTGTGTAAACGACCCCCAGGACACATGTAGCGAAGCAACATTGCAGTGTCCTCTAGATGGCAAAAGGGATTAATGAGGAAGAACACACAAGCCAGAAGAGGCTGCAGCTGCTTGCTTTTGCCGGAATCTGCTGAGAAGGGCAGGATTTTGCCTCCTTCTCGCCTCTGCATCTTGCTGAGTTAACTGCGTGGTTGTCTAAACAGCAAAAATGCTTCTCACGGAATGCGAGGGAAATCCTACCTGTCTTAATGGCATTCCATTCCATATTGTTTCGCCATATTGGGAAGGAGTGGGGCCCAAAAAACAGTGAGGGAAATGCTTATTCCTTCTCATTGGGACAAGCAATATGAATCACTTTCTCACAGGAAAGGAAGTGCAAAGCTGATTAGCCAGGCGAGCATGGGGGGCAGGTCTTGCTAACAAGGCAAGCGTCTGCTGCCAGCATGTTGGATTTTTTGAGTGAGCAGTAAGGTGAGAAAATGGGTTGGTGGGTTTTTTTTGCTTTTTTGTTATATCAAAAAATCACTCTATCACACCATGAACATTGTTGTTGTTTTTTTTTAATTTCAGCAGCAGCAAATTGAGAGAAGTACAAACACGAGTAAATCACTCGTGGCCACCATGTTTCATGCAAAGATTATGGGGGCCAAAACACCATTAAGACATGTCACAGCTGCTGCAAAATGCCATTACTTTAAGGTACTCCAGGGTTTTTTTTGCCTCAGATAGACAAGCTGTCTGTGCAAACTACTTTGCAAATTTGAACTCAGTTTACACCAACTGAAAGAAATTAAAGATTAAAGGGGAAAGTTGGAGGAAGAGAGACAAATTGGGACATTGTAAAAACTTCATAAATAATAGGACAGCAGAGGATTAATTGGGATTGGCCCTGTCAAATCAGGACTGTTGGCGAATATGAAAACTTGCCAAGAACACCCAATGATGGGGCACTATACATATCAGGCAACTTGAAGACACATAATAACAAACAATAGTGGTAGGCAACATGGTGGGTGGGGGGAGCTTATTCACTTTTATAGCTTCACCTCCCTTTGCCATCGAACTTGCCTCCCAGGCTTTGGGGGGGGGGCAGCCATTTCCCTTTGAAACAATACACGTGGGAGAGCATACCTTGATTCCAAGGAGAATCTTGCTCACAGAAGCTTCCTGCAAGCAGGATTTAAAATGACTCTCAAGGCTTGTTCTGAAGAAAAATTGCTGAGGAGGAGGGTGTTGAACCATATTACAGAAATTCAGTTGCAGAGTTAAGGTACAGCCTCAACATAGGTTTGTGAGAGTGTGTGGCGGGGGAGAGCAATGCAACCTTCCCATCCCCAGAGATTGCTCACCCTGCCATAGAACATGCTAGACTTCACTCATTATTAGAAAAAAACTGTCAAGTAATGGTAATACTGACAAAACTGAATGCTAGAATAAATTGTTGTTGTTCTGTGCCTTCAAGTCATTTCCAACTTATGGTGACCCTATCATGGGTGTTTCTTGGCAAGACTTGTTCTGAGGAGGTTAGTCTTTGCCTTCCTCTGAGGCTGAGAGAGTATAACTTGCCCAAGGTCACCCAGTGGATTTCCATGGTTGAGCAGGGATTCAAACCCTGTTCTCTGGCTTGGTGGCATAAATACATTCATGGAATGGAATGGAATGGAATAGAATAGAATAGAAGGGTTCTTCACTCATTCATTCTAGGATTTTCTGCACCAGAATTGTTTGCGCCATCTCCCACTCAAATATGGACTCCAGTGCTCTGCTCTCCACAGGTCTTCTGTCTGACAAATAGTTCCTCAGAGTGACTGAGGTAATTTTTGTCTGGCTACCTTTTGGATATAACCCTATTTTAGTGGAATTGGTTGTCAGCAGCTTTTTTTATCTCCAACATCCACTTTGGTCCTAGAGGAATTCCCTTCTATGTAAGATGCTTTTTAAAATTTGAAGCATAGAATCATAGCATTGGAAGAGGGCCAAGTTGTTAATAAAACAACAAGAAAGTAATTTGCTATTGTTGTCCTCTTCCTATCTCCTGGGGGACTGATATATACAACAGAGGGCATCTCCATCTTTAAATCACTGCACAACAGATGAAATGTTGACATGGGTTCAGTCAGTCTGTAATTAGGAGTAAAAAAAAGTCAACCTTACAGGAGCTCTTTTGCATCAGGTAACACTTTCTCTTTCTCCAATTCCCTCCTTTGGTGCAGTCATTTTAAGAAAATCGCCTATCAATAACAATAAGAACAACAGTACAACAGTAATGGTAATACTTGTGTGACCTAATTCAGATCGGGTCAGCAGAGGCACGGGGAAATGTAGTGTACTGCTAAATCTGAAAAATTAATAAGATGTTTATAGAAGATACAGCCTTCTTGCCTCTGAAAATCAGCAGTAAATGCTATATGGCACCCCTCCCAACAACATTTCATCAAGGTTAATTTAGCTCCTGGGGAACTTCCGTGAAAATTGCACAGTAACATGAAGCCCCACTCACATTAATAGTTTTGTTATTGGTTTCCTCCTCATCTCATAGGACTAAATAGCTTAAACACTAGTTATCAGTTCTAAAAATAGTAGGTTTGCACTTAGTTGTCTCACACACGTACTCATACATTTACATGTTTATTTGTGTGTGTGTGTGTGTGTGTGTGTGTAAACATATATATGTGATGAATTTGCAAGGCATTTTAAGGACAAGACTACTTGTCATTGCAGCATTTTTGACACCAAGTTTGAAATAAGTCTTGATGAGGTGGTGGTTGTGTGCTTTCAAGTTGTTTCTGACTTATGGTGACCCTAAGGTGGACTTATCCAATTATCTGGGGTCAGATTCAGTTAATGTGACCTGAGGATGTGGGCAAGATACTTTCTGTCATGCAACCAACCACTTGTCCTTATAACCCTTGTTCACCCAGACTTATTAACGGTAGACATGGAAGGGGGGACGGTTGACTGGGAGGGTCTAGGGAGCAGTTAATGCATCCCTATATGATGGAGTAGTGCCAGCTGCTTTTAAAGAGGCAATTGTATGATTGATCCTACAACCTCCTTGGACCCAGAAGTTTATAACAAGCACTGCTCAGTTACAAATGCCCCACTTTGGGACAAGGTTCCTGAGAAGTGGTTGGGGCTAGCTGCAGAGGCTCTAGAACCATGTCAGTCTCAGCTCAGCTCAGGCCTGGGATTGGGGTGGCATCAGCCTTGATCGGTCTGGTGGATGAGCTTCACTGAGAAAGGGACGACCCTGGTGCTTCTCCTTGATCTCTCAGTTACTTTTGATACCACTGACTTCCAGGATTGGCTCTGTGGAGTTGGAGTAAGGGTCAATGTGTTGTAGCAGCTCTGCTTCTACCCACAGGGTCTATTCCACACTTGGAGACTATGGAGATTTTCAGATGGGGAAATTATTCCCCGAGGAGATCGGGACAGAATTGTTTCTGTCCTGGAAACAGCACCGTGTTTCGCACGCCCACTTCCCTCTCCTGATCTCCCATCGTCCTGATACTTTTCTTGTTCTATTTCCCTGCTGGTCCCTTCCATGATATTTTATTAAGAGAGTTTGTCATTAATAAAAAGAAATAGAACAAAGACAGCGTCAGGACGATGGAAGATTGGGAGAGGGAAGTGGGTGTGCAAAATGTGGTGCTGCTTCTGGGACAGAAACAATTCTGTCCCAATCTCCCTGGGGAATAATTTCCCCATCTGAAAATCTCCTATGTCATGGCCCCTACGTAATATTGCTGTGAAGTTTCAGAGGATACCCGTCTTGCAGACCCCACATCTTTATGAAGCCCTTGCAAGTGATCATCTTAGAGTTTGAATTAAAATTCTTTTTTAAAAGAGAAAGGTGTATACCAGATTAGATTGTTCATCCATCTAGTACTGTATTGCCTGGCTGGAAGTAGCAACTGGTTTTCAAGCAGTGAGGTTGTACTCTTATCTGCTCACTCTTTTTTCACTGAATAATCTGGAGTCTGAATTTTCTGTGTCTAAAGCAACTGACTGCCCAATCGAGCCGATGTCTGGTGCCAAACCTAGTGCCAAAGACGTTTATGAGCAAAATAAACAATCTAGGACAAATATTCCAGGAAGATAATGACTTGGTCATACCTTTTCAACTGTTAATGATTCAATCCATGCCTAATATTACAACAGCTGAAGTAGTAGTGTAAGTTTAGGCATGGCAAGATAAGAAATTATACTAATTCCTATACTGCTCCATTAATCTCTCATTTATAGGCCAGTATGATAATTAAATTTGAAACTACTCTAATTAATGCTGCAAGCAAAATGATGGAAAATGTCTATGTTTTTATTGGACTCAAGTGCTGGATCACTGACGCTTCACATATTCAAATGCTGTTTTATTTGGACTTCTAATTTTTAGTCTCTTCCTTCACAATTAATGTAATTTCGCCTACATTAATGAGCAAGATTACTCCAGAGCTTGTATTATCCTCTGGTGAGCATTGATCTCTGACATGGTTGCCTGCCATTTTGAAAGGTCAAACTGAGTGTACCTTTGCAATTATACATTAGAAATGCTGTTTTATGAGTTAATAGGTTCTCCTTTGCCACGGTTCTGCAATAACATTTCAAACTGAAACTCTTCCATGATATGATAATTATCTCTGTTAATGTTGGAATGCTGTTAATGCTGGAATGTTTGGAGAACATTCTCCAAAATGTTCTAAAACTAAAAGTGAAAGAGAGGAAGTAAATAGAGTTGCCAGTACCTAGAGAGGTCTCCCCTTTCTTTAATCCCTTTGGACTGTGAAAACAAAGGTCCCTGTACCATGGAATTATGGCCAGAATGCTGTATGGAAGTTATGTCTTCATAAGTGGACTTACATAGCAGGATCTAGAGCTGGACAGTTTCGTAATGTCTTTATCCAGTTGAGGAGTGATGTTACATTACTATGTAGCAGAGCTGGCAAAGTGCTGCACAATGGGACAGATACACAACAGGACTGATACACATCAGGCACCAAATCTCAGCAGGCAGTCTTGCTGTGCTCCCGATATACATCTTCACAATTCACTAACAGGGTTTCTTAGCACCTCTGCCACTTAGCTAAGTATACATAAAGTTACTGTTGGGGTGTATGAGCATAAAAATTAATATTTTATTAAAGATTCCAGGTAGCAAGCCCTTTAGGAATATCTTCTTTTTAAAAAGTTTCTTTTAAAATAAGCAGAGTTAGCCTAGGGAAAACTGACCAAGCTCAATTTGCATTTGTATGTTTTCTGAATCACCCAGTCATTACAGTCAAGCAGACAAATTAAGGAGAATAAAGATGTTTGCTTAAAAATGCATATCAAAACTATAGCAATCTTAATCTACATATTCAAAACAAATCTAGGTCCTTAACTAAGAGGATAACAGTTCAGGGTAGTAAACTCACCCAATCTTGGGAGGTTCAGGTTAGGATAATCAAATCAGAAGTTTCTAAGTATTACAGCAGTAACATCCATATTTCCTCAGAAAAACAGGTTATTGTAGATAAGCAAGAGCTCATCTCTCTTCTTCATGTACAGAGGTCACATGCAGGGTAGGAAGGGAAGAAAAGGGGAAGAAGGTACATCATGTTGAGGCTGCAAAACCCCAAGTAGGGGAACAAAGAATCATAAAACATTTAAATTAGGAGGCCATGTGATGAATGACTCAATGGTCACCCCATAGCTCCAAATGGCTAAGATAGCTTGAGATGAGAAGGGGGGTAGGAACTTAAGCATGCAAGGAATTTCCTAAACTTACTAAGCAGGGGTGCAAGAAGAATGTTACATTTCCCACAGTTACATTAAGTGAAACATGATACAGGATTTCAGCACTCATCCCTTGAATTATTTTTTCAAATCTTACAACAGGCTAATGCAGGTTGCCCCCTCAATATGTGCAGGATCATTACTCACAGTTTCAATTACCCATTGTCCAAAAATATTGTGTATCTAGGCATTTCCTAGGTCCCCAAGCATTACTCTATGGTAAGTTCCACTGGAAGTTATCACAGCGTTGTGCTGGAGATCCTTAGAGGTGTCCTCTCTAGGCATTTCCTAGGTCCTCCGGCATGATTCTATGGGGTTTGCTATTAACCACGGTTTCAAGTATTCACAGTAAGTCTGGGAATGTATCTCCCGTTCATCTGGGGGTGGGGGACCTGTACCTTTATTATGACCAGTTAAGACATCACAAATTTCTGTAAGCTTTGAAGTTCTCCAGAATTCTCCACCATGCTTAAATGGTATAAAAAATTTAAGGGGTGGGAAAATAAGCAGAAAGGTCAACAAACCTGGCTGGACTTCTTTTGGTACCATCAAGCATGATGGGGATAGAAAAGTAGAGAAAGACTGGGGTTTTGTTTTGTTTTGTTTTGATACATATTGGAAAAGAGATACTGGTTATTTTGATACAGATACTGTAGAAACATAAGAAGGGCCCCATTAGAACAGAAAAGAGGTCCCACCTTACCCAACATACTGTTTCCAACAGTGGGCAGGCAGAGCCTCTAGGGAACCAGTCAACAGAATATGTAGGCAATGGCCTTCTGCTATTTATATTCTAGCAACTTGTATTTAGAGAGTTATACAGAATTCTTCTAATTGATCTAGATATCTTGCTGCTGTGATCATTTGCTGTTGGTGGGAGGGGACATCTCTTCCTCCTATATATTTTTCAGCAACACATTTATAAATTTCATCTATACATCATTCTTTAAAACATTGCATTGTTAGATCTTCTCAATGTTGGATCACAGGTGGAGAAAAATTATCCTTCCAGTAACCATGTATCAATCTTTTAGCAGTCAAAAGGGTGTGAAAAATCCACTTCCGTTGGCCATTTCTTAGGACTTTTTCAGATGAGCTTTTATACCGCTAGCAGCCTCGTCCCCGTTGCGAGGCTGCAGCGCTGCAGGGCGTCCCTTTCAGATGACGCCCTGCCCTGCTGATCCTCTTCCGAGACTGTTGCGTAACCTCTGTGACACTGCTGCGTTATATTCGGCGGTTTTCTAATCACGATCAACTTTCGTGATTAGAAAACCGCCGAATATAACGCAGCAGCATCACAGAGGTTACGCAACAGTCTCGGAAGAGGATCGGCAGGGCAGGGCGTCATCCGAAAGGGACGCCCTGCAGCGCTGCAGCCTCGCAACGGGGACGAGGCTGCTAGAGGTATAAAAGCTCATCCGAAAAAGTCCTTAATTTCCAAGAAACAGGTAAATAATTCAAAAGAGCATGCACATCCCTGAATATCAATGAACTTTCCAAAACCAAATTTACTGGTGTGATTACTTCCTCCCAAAATGTAGCTACTATGGGACAACTCCAAAGCATGTATTAAGGAAGTATTAGCAGTATTACATCTTCAGCAATTTTATGGTTTAGAAAGCCCTTTCTTGAATAAGCGTTATGGAGACCAATATACCTGAAAGAGCCATTTCTGCTTTATAAGATGTATTCATAAATTTATAGCAATATTAGTTGTATATGTTGAAACCAATGTCTGTTGATTAGTCAGAACTGGATATTCCAATTCTCTATTCCATTCTTGCTGCAAACCACACATGTCATATTTATGTATAGATAACAGAAATGTATGTGCATATATTTTTGGTTTGGATACTTGGTTGGCCTCAATTAATGTCCCTAATATTAAGAGAACCTCAGATGCACTTAAAGCTGCAGGGCCAAATCTGGATTGTAACAAATGTTTCTGCTATAAATATTGGCATTTAACTGATAAAGGTAGTTTAAACTGCTCCTGCAAAATTGAAAAAGGCAAAAACTCACCATCAACACCAAGTATCTGATTTAAGATAACACACCCATTTTAGGTCCATACATTCCATAAAAATGGTTCCTTACAAATTTTGCATGCTTCCCATTCAATAGCGCATGAACTCACAGAGCCTTCATTCATTTTGAAATATTCCATCAGATCTGCTGGCATTCTGTTCATCATTAAGAAGCAAAACATTAAATTGCCAGAGACTAGAGGGTTTAGGAATATTAGAAAAGTGCAATTCTGGAGTATGATCTGATGTTATCAAGGATTAAATTTTGCATGTGTTTATTTCTTAATTTCTGCATCTTTGATTAGAAATATAATCTAATCTGAAACAATTATGGTGGACCAGAGAGACAAAAATATACTCCCTGTCTCTTGGGTGTATAGTTCTCCATGCCTCAATTAAATCATATTCATTCATATATGCCTGTAAAGTAGCTCTCACCATAGATTGTTACCTTGGTGGAGGTGCATTTCTGCCTAACAAAGGATCCAAAATTTTGTTAAAATCACCAATCTTGGGATTTTTAAACTCACCATCAAATAATCATATTCTAAGTGATCAAGGTTAATAAAACAATTATGAAACATCTCTGGTGCATCACTATTAGGTCCATAAACATTAAGCAAAACAATTAATCTTTCAAAATATCTTACAAGTAAAATCAAAAGCCCTCCATCTGATCTATTATTGCTCACTGCAATGAAAGAGAAAGGTGTTTATTAGGAATGCCACACCTTTACACTGTCTAGAAACATTTGTAACATAGACCACAACAACCTAATTGTTCTGAAAGCTATTTCCATCTTCTGTCATCAAATGGGTTTCTTGTAGGAATGCAATGTCAGTCTTAAATTCTTTTAAGTTAGGGGTTGTCTACATGATGAAAATACTCCTCATAGAATTTGACTACAATGCCTTTTGTCCCAGCACACTGAGAATGAGATTTGTGGGATTCGGAAGGGGGGGATAAAAACTCCATCTACTATGGCAGGGAAACTTTGCGAATTTCCCCAAGGTTTTTGAATAATGCACAGGCTTGCACATTATCACGCATCTGGACATCCAATTCAGGACGCTGTGCATTCTTGGCAAGGGCAGAAGTGTAAAGTGGATTGGTCAGCTATGCGGGTGGTGGGTAGGCTTGCTGACAAGAAAGTGGCTGGAAGCACAATTTTTTAGTTTTGTGATATTAAGTGTGCACTTTTTTGCTGTGCTGAGGTGACCAAAGAGACTTTTTAAAGTACAGTCGCCCCTCCACATTCGCGAACTTGACATTCGCGGTTTCGATTATTCGCGGTTTTGCGAGGGGCCCCCACGGGCCCCCCCAAAACCGCGACACGGGGCCTCCAGAGGCCCCGTGAAAGCCCTAGGAGGGAGCGGGGAGGGCAGGGGAGACCTCCACGGGGCCTTCGGAGACCCCGCGAAGGCCTTGGAAGGGAGGGGGGAGGGCCGGGAGAGGCCTCCATGGGGCCTCCGGAGACGCTCCGGAGGCCCCACGAAGGCCCGGGGAGGGAGGGGGGAGGCTGGGAGAGGCCTCCATGGGGCCTCCGGGGACGCTCTGGAGGCCCCATGAAGGCCTGGGGGAGGGCTGGGGAGGCCTCCATGGGGCCTCCGGAGACGCTCCGGAGGCCCCATGGAGGCCTGGGAGGGAGCGGGGAGGGCCGGGGGAGGCCTCCATGGGGCCTCCGGAGATGCTCCGGAGGCCCCACGAAGGCCCGGGGAGGGGGTGGGGAGGGCCGGGGAGGCCTCCGTGGGGCCTCCGGAGACGCTCCGGAGGCCCCACGAAGGCCCGGGAGGGAGGGGGGAGGGCCGGGAGCGGCCTCCGTGGGGCCTTGCTAGGCCCCACGAAGGCCTGGGGAGGGAGGGGGGAGGCTAGGAGAGGCCTCCGCGGGGCCTTGCTAGGCCCCACGAAGGCCTGGGGAGGGAGGGGGGAGGGCCCGGAGAGGCCTCCGCGGGGCCTTGCTAGGCCCCACGAAGGCCCGGGGAGGGAGGGGGAGACCGGGAGAGGCCTCCGCGGGGCCTTGCTAGGCCCCACGAAGGCCCGGGGAGGGAGGGGGAGGCCGGGAGAGGCCTCTGCGGGGCCTTCCTAGACCCCACGAAGGCCCGGGAAGGGAGGGGGGAGGCTGGGAGAGGACACCATGGGGCCTCCGGAGACGGTCCGGAGGCCCCATGAAGGGCTGGGGGAGGGCTGGGGAGGCCTCCATGGGGCCTCCGGAGACGCTCCGGAGGGCCCATGGAGGCCTGGGAGGGAGCGGGGAGGGCCGGGGAGGCCTCCATGGGGCCTCCGGAGATGCTCCGGAGGCCCCATGAAGGCCCGGGGAGGGGGTGGGGACGGCCGGGGAGGCCTCCTTGGGGCCTCCGGAAATGCTCCGGAGGCCCCACGAAGGCCTGGGGAGGGAGGGGGAGGCCGGGAGAGGCCTCCGCGGGGCCTTGCTAGGCCCCACGAAGGCCCGGGGAGGGAGGGGGGAGGCCGGGAGAGGCCTCCGCGGGGCCTTCCTAGGCCCCACGAAGGCCCGGGGACGGAGGGGGAGGCCGGGAGAGGCCTCCATGGGGCCTTCGGAGACGCTCCGGAGGCCCCACGAAGGACCGGTGAGGGAGGGGGGAGGGCCTGGAGAAGCCTCCGCGGGGCCTAGCTAGGCCCCACGAAGGCCCGGGGAGGGAGGGAGGAGGCTGGGAGAGGCCTCCGCGGGGCCTTGCTAGGCCCCACGAAGGCCCGGGGAGGGAGGGGGGAGGCCGGGGGAGGCCGTGAGAGGCCTCCATGGGGCCTCCGGAGACGCTCCGGAGGCCCCATAAAGGCCTGGGAGGGCCGTGAGAGGCCTCCGCGGGGTCTCCGGAGACACTCCGGAGGCCCCGTTGAGGGCTTGGGTGGGAGGGGGGAGGGCTGGGGAGGCATCCACGGGGCCTCGGGAAGGTCTCCAGAGGCCCCGGGAAGGCCTAGGAAGGGAGTGGGGAGGCTGGAGGAAGCGACTATGGGGCCTCCGGAGGCCCCATGGTCGCTATGGTGGGGGAAGGGGGCAGTCGTTATTTGCGGATTTTTCACATTCGCGGGGGTCCATGGAACGGAACCCCCGCGAATGTGAAGGGACGACTGTAGAAGGTCGCCCTTGCGCAACTTTGATTTACAAGTAAAAAAAATATACTGTGTAGCAAGGACAACACATCTGGAAAATAATCATGCACTGTACTCTCAGCCACCATCTTGATGGGTGCCTTTGCACTTCAAATATGGATAGCTTTGCATACAATAAATAGATTTTGCCAAAAGACCATGGAGACAAATTAGCACTGCTGCGAATTTGCAATCATATGCACCAATCCTCATTATATCGTCTCATGTAGACAACCCCTTAGAAAGCACTTGTTTTTTTTTTGTCTACATCTTGCAGCTCTTTGACATTCCATGAAATGATGTTAAGTATTAAACCACCAGTACATTTTAGCATCTACATTACCCCCATGATTTCCATTATTACAGACCCTGATTTTTAAAAGCTTGCATAAAATAGTATGCATTTCCTAAGTTGTGATCTGCAGTTAGTAATTCTGTAAATCATCAGTTCACTGCTTAAACTGCTTATGGTGATCTTACAAATTCAGAGAAGCCTTATAAAATCACATATGAATGAATAATTTTTAAAACAAAAATACAGAAAATTAGCATGTGGTTGAAAAAAATAAAAAAGAAGTACCGTACCCACAATTCCCTCTCCCCAGAACATTTAAACAAATGTAAAAACAAAGCAAAAATGTGAAGAAGGAAGGAAGGAAGAAAACCCCATGGACTTCCAGTTACAGAAAGTATTGTGATCCCTGCTCCACTGTTCCCACTCCCCTTAACTAATTTGTCTCACAGAATAGAACGGCTCCCTGTTTTGTCTTCTCTTTCCGTTATGCATATGTTTTAGGGAAAGCTTGGTTCTTTTTTTAAACCAGTTTTGGCAGGCATATAGGAGGGAAAGGAAATGATGTCACTTACATTTCCTTTCTTGGAGTTTACTGGATGTGCAGCCTGGAGGAAGTACATCCTGTGTACTACACGTGTGAGTTGTAGTAAGTTCTCCTATGGCTACAGTGGGTAAGGAAGCTCTACCACACAACTTAGATGCTGTGCTATCAGGTTTGGCCCAAATGGCCATTTCTGTGTTGTTGGAGAGAGTGGAGAGATGAACAGGGATTCATCCTACTGTTTTCATATAGGTGGACATGCTGTGAGAACCATCTGCAGAATCTCCAGGGGCTTTTGTGAGCTCTCGGCAGCTGATGTCCTTCCAGCATGCCCAGCTCCAGGGAAATAGCAGGATGCATCCCCACTCATCCCCTCAGTCTTTCCAACTACATAGGAATGGCCAACTACATAGGGATAGGCGTCTCCTACCTACAATTAGGTTTAGAGATTTGGCATTAGGTTTAGAGGGGATTTTTGTCATTGTGTGGCCAGAATAGAATTGGTCAGAATGACCAAATTGGTCGTTTTAGGCACGGTGACCAGAAAAGTGTAAGTGTGACTTAATGCCATTGTAATTCAAGAACTGGATGCTAGCCAAGGTGTAGAAAACCCTGAATATGGGAGAAAGTGGGACTGTGAGATTTTCCCCTCTCTAGATTTGAGCAAAGTATTTTCTGCACTAATTAGGCTCTTCCACCATCAAACTTTCTCCATTTTCCACATTCAGCAGGCAACAGCAAGAAAACATATGGTAAGTAGTGGAGAAGAATGAGCAACCAGGCATAAAATGCCATTGATAATCATAAGAGGACTAACCTGTACTTTTTCTTTTACTTTCCAGAACTTTGAAGTGTGGTTGCCAGTGTAACAGGCAGCCACAGCCAAGGTATGATTTGACATTTTTCTCTGCAGTGCCTCAAATGACATTGTATAAAAGGTTTTTAAAACATGCCGCCCTATTCTTTGTAGGCCACACAGGCTGTGGGAACTTGGACTTCTGCTCAAAGTGCTAAGACTGCCTCTATGGACATTTTCAGACGATCCTTGCCGTTGTCCGTGAATAAAATCTGGCCAAATATAGCACGGCAGGCAACAAACCTTAGTGCAAGAGGGACGGACAATCTCGCAGCAGGGACGGTGGCATCCAAAATCGACCCCCTGCCGTGCTGCTGCAACGAAACTCTCCCGGGTGATCCTTGCGCAGCAAGGATCGTCTGAAAATGTCCTATGTATAGAAGGGAGAGTTATCTCTCCTCTTCCCCAACTGCATTGAAGAACAACCATCCACACCACTAGACATGAGCAGTGACTAGTGTTGGCTGGTAGATGGTGCCAGAAGCCTTCAGGATCAAACATTCAGGCTTGATAACAAGTAGGATTTAGGGCTACCCAGAGTCTGCTGCCAAGCTGAGGGGAATTTCCATAGGACTTGGCATTATGCTCTCTGAAGCTTCTGAGAGGGAATAGACTCTAGAGACTTCTTGGAGACAAAATCTACATCATGAGGATATCTCTTAAATTCAGAATTAAGCATATTATCAACAATTCCTCAGTCAGTATAGCAAACAAACAAACAAGTCTAGCTATTGGAGTTTTCTTTTTTTCAATTATTAATTTTTAAAGACAGCTACATACACCATATAGACAAAAAACCAAAATGACTAGACATCATCTCCCTTCACCACACATTTCAACATTTCCACAACATCAATATAATGCATTTGACATTACATATATTACATATCAATCAAAAATACATCATTAATTTTACTTAAAATTAAATCATTCAACATCTGACATTCATCAAACTTTGAATTCCTTTCTTCCCCCTTTCCCAGGTTATAAACTGAATAATCTCAATTCCCTTATTTATTAATGTTCACCCTTCTATTTGACCTAGTTTTCCTTCTATTTTCTATTATTTAATTATATAAATGCCATTCCATTATACATAGATAAATTTTCCTCTAGATTTTCCTGCAAGATAATTATATCTTTCCAACTTTCCAGGTCTATCCAAGTTCTTTTTTTGTCTAACATTATTGATAACTTTCCCATATCGTAAAATTCTTTCATTTTCCTTATCCTAGCTACTGGAGTTTTCATTAAAATATAGTTTAAATTTCACTTAAAAATAAACTCCTTGGAAGAGCCTGAGAAACAATATTCATGAGACTCACCATTCTGTTTCTGCACTTACCTCTGATCAATCCTAAGGCACTTTGGTGGCTTTTCACTCACCTCTCTCCCTTTTTCAATAGCCGATTTTGTTTGCAGAGAAACTCTCACTAGCACAAACTAGCATAAAATCTGTTATGACATGTTAGATTGTCAAGAGTTAAGTCAACCGGCTTTATATAAAGAATATTATATTATGAGTGCAGAGAGCTGGTTGCCATAACAACAGTGAAGAAAACATATACTGCTAAATATTAGGATCTTTTTGATTATTGCTGCTCCCCCTTACCATCCCCAAACATCAGGCTACTCTGTCAAAACACAGCTAGACTAAAACCTGAGATTGCAATATTTTCCCAAATTGTTGTTGTGTGCCTTCAAGTCATTTCTGACTTATGGCCCTATCTATATTTGGGGGGAGGGGTAGAATGGATTGCTCCAGAGTAGTAGCAATTCACAGCAGCTGCAGCTGTCTTAATGGTTTTACAGCCCCCATAAACTTTGCATGACCATTAGGCAAGATGGTGGCCATGAGTGAATTACTCATGCTTTTAAATCTGCCGCTGCTGAATTTTTTTAAAAAAAATAACATTTACTATGGTGCGAACATTTACCAAAAGAATAGAGTAGAGATGTGATTTAAAAAGGCATTACTTTTTATTAGCAAGAGTTTCTGCTAATGAAAAGCAGCACCTTTTTCATCATGTCAGCATGGAGGAAGGATGGAGCAAGCACACAAGGAGGAAGATGTCATGCGATAATGGGACCCATTCCAGGTACAGTGACATTGTTCTGATGAGCTCCTTTGGGTTTTTTTCAAGCATCTGATAATCTCCAAGGGGCACTGTTAACAGGAGTGGGACTTCCCTCACCTCCTTGAAAGGAGAGAGGAGTGTATAGGGCTAGACGAGAGCAAAATCGGCTCTGCTTGGGTCTGTGGGGTTCTGAATATCCCACCTTTACCACCAACACTAATTGTGTGGACTTTCACATAGCCCAACTATTGTCACCAAATGTGAGGCCCTCCCCTTATCCCCACATCTGCCACCAATGTAAGGACCTCATTCTGTCCCAGTGCTGTACCCTCTAACTGTGGGGACCTCCTAGATGCCTGTATGTGATTTTTCTGTGTGTGATTATATGTTTCCTGTGTGGTTCCTATGCATGATTTTATTTAGCTTCTATCCCCACTGGACACCACTACTCTTTATTAATGGCTGCCACCACAGATACATGTCTGAAGTCAAGCTTTTCGATATGTAGCATTCTCAGAGGCTTAAGTGTACAGTTACCCCTCCACACTCGCGAACTTAGCATTCTCAGTTTTGAATATTCGCAGGTTTTGGGAGGGCCCCCCACCCTCCCAAAAGCAGCAACACAGGGCCTCTGGAGGCCCCATTAAGGCCTTGGGCGGGAGGGGGAAGGGCTGGGGAGGCCTCCACGGGGCCCCCGGAGATGCTCCGGAGGACTCAGGAAGGCCTTGGATGGGAGGGGAGGAGGGCCGGGGAAGTGATCATGGGGCCTCCGGAGACGATCCGGAGGCCCCATGAAGGCCTGGGGAGGGAGGGGGAGGCAGGGGAAAGCAACTATGGGGCCTCCGGAGGCCCCACGATCGCTTTGGCGGGGGAGGGCAGTTGTTATTCACGGATTTTTCGCATTCGCGGGGGTCTGGGGAACCTAACCCCCGCGAATGTGAAGGGATGACTGTGTAACACAAAAATAATGATTTATTAAACAGAAATTGAACATAACATCACAACATTAATACATATATATTCTGACTGATGCTAACTCTAACACACATCTCTCATCTGTCACACTCATCTTGTAGCTAATTCTGACCCTGACTCAAACTCTCCTCTATCTCTGACCATGACTAAGGAGATTATCAGATGGGGACAAAAATAGTGTCCCCATCTCGCTATCTCCTCTACCGCCCCCTTCCCATCCCCCTCCCAGCACGAGAACGAAAAGTTTTCAGACCTACTTTTGCCACGTTCTCCCCCTCCCCTCAGCAGCCACGGAATGAATACAGCTCGCACAGAGCTGTATTCACTTCCTTATTTGAAATCCTGGGCCATTCTCACGAGAGAATGAGCATGCAGGAAATTCAAAAATAAAAAGAGATAGAAAGCTTTTTAAATGACAGCAAGCACAAGAACAGGCTTAAGGAACCCCAAGTAACCAGGGAGGGTACAAAAAAGGGTGTAACTTACCTCGGTGTCCTGATCACACCTGGAAGTGTTTGGCAAGGACCTCCCACCATGGCTGGCATTGCACCAGCATAATGGGGCACCTTCTCTCACACCCATCATTATGTTACAGAAACAGAACAATGAGTCAATTCACAATTTAAACTGTGAATAAAAAGGAGCATGGGGGGGACAGAAGAGGCAGGGTGGCATAATGCCACAGGGACTTCATCGTCTGATATTCAAGCCCTTTGGCAATGTCCTGTCATCCCTGTGGTGGGATAGTTAGTGCATCTGATAATCTCCTAACTCTCCTAACTCCTCAAACTCTTCAGGCCCACACACTAATCCCTAATCCTGGCAGATTACCCTCTCTTCCCTAAACAGCTGCCACACACCAGCCTTTCAGAATCTTCTCAGGCGTTGCACCAGTCACCACTCACTCACTCCCAACATTCCAGTCTCTCACTCGCTCCCCACATATCCTTACCTTATACGTAACATCTAACACACAGTGCATAGATCATTATATTACCTTAATATCTGATAAATGAAAAAAAATCCCTCCTGAAAAGTCCAGAACTTTACAGGGTCTTAAAACAGGACAGACAGCAAGGGGCTAGTACCTGTAAGGAGCTGCGGTGGGATTTGCCCTGTGGCTGTTTTCACTCGCTCTGGAACTCAGGTGTGCTTTTTTTTTTTTTTTTTCTCAGTCAGCCTTCAAACAATGTGGCCATGCCACTTGTCTGGATGGTGGAATTTGGACAGCTCAGTTGGCTCAAGATGGGGGTTAGTTGCTGCCTGACATTCTCTTCTGAGAATGCTTCCAGGGCTGGAACAGGATCCTAATACGTACTTTTCACAGCCCATCTGTTGTCAGTAGGGGTCTGATTAATTCCACAGTCTAATTCCATGTAGTCATCAACAAGAAAATGTTGATTCCTGCCCAAGAAATAGAGATGCAGGGAACATCTCAAAGCCAAATGTATATTGTCTAGTTCATGTCAATATAGTCTATGTTTCACCGAACATTTGGTGCAGTTGCAGAGATTCCCAGCAGCCCAAAGGCACTTAAATTCCCTCTAACACCTGAATCCCATTCTTTCCCAGCTCAAGCTTTATTGCATTGTTTACTACAGACATGCTGCTGCAAGATGGCACCCAAATATCAAGGCCAAGCACACATAGACAAAATACAGTTCCCAAGGAAGAATCTGGTTTCTCAACAACAGATTTTTACAAAAAGAAATGAGGAGCAGGACAACATGATGCATGCCAGTTCTTTTAGCTACCTTATTGCAAAAGTCAATGGACAAAAAAGGTCATGGTAACTGCTGCAGAATCAGTTAATTCAGACGTTGTAAAATTGTTTACAAAGTTAGTTTATTCTGTAAAACTGTTGCAGGATGACAGAGGAAGTTTCAAACCATCTCAGAGAAACTGCTGCCAAATTTACTTTCTTTTCACTTACCATTGATGAAACCTCAGATATGAGTAGCACCGCAGAGCAGGTTATATTTGTGTATGGGATCCATGGTGAGTTTGAGGTGTAAGAGAACATCTTGCTCCTGAGGCTATGCATGACATCACAAGAGGTGAAGATCTCTTCAGAAAGATTTTGGCTGTTATGCAGAAGTACTGCTTGCCTTTTGAGAAACTCGGTGGTCTTGCGACTAATGGGGCACCAGCAGTTTCATGACACTGCTGAAATATGAGTTGGCTCATGTGGGAGTTGATACTGCAGGGCTCTTGATGTGTCATTGTTTCATACACCAAGAGCATCTTTGTGCACACGCTCTGTGATGAAATCAGTGATGCCAATAGTTGCCAAAACAGTGAACCATATAAAAAACAGGGGGGTTGTTAAACTGCCAATTTAAAATCTTTCTGTCTGCTCTTGAATCTGAATATGGAGATTTGCTGTGAAGTGTGCTGGGAGGATTCTTGAGGACAGAAATCAAGACATTCATAGAAAGCAAAGGAAAACCAATTCCACAGGTCTCTGAAAAAATTAATTATAGTCAGCCCTCGATATCCACGGATTCTGTATCCATGGATTCAACCATCCACAGACTGAAAATATTCCAGAAAAAAAATCCAAAAAGCAAAAAGCAAAAAAAATCCAAAAAGCAAAAATTCTCTCTCTCTCTCTTTCTCTCTCTGGCTTTTATTCGCAAATGAAGATTCAGGAAGGACTCATCCCATGCTTTCTGCAAGCGCGCTGATGACTGAAAAGGCCAATCCGAGATAAACAAGTCCGGTTGTAGAAAGCACAGCAGAGGGTCTCCTTGGGTGATGTTTCTGGGTTGTGATTCTTTCTGCATTGTCATTTCTCTTCAAGACTTGTTCGGCGTGATTTCTCAAATAAGGCTGCAGCATTGTGGATAGTGCGTCTCCAAGCCTCCCGATGTGAGGCCATGGTGGACCATTGTTGGTGATCAATTTGGCCGAGCCTGAGATGTTGTTTCAGGGAGTCCTTGTATCACTTTTTTGGAGCGCCCCTCTTACGCTGACCCATGGTGAGTAGACTGTAGAGTACTATTTTTGGGAGGTGATGGTCCTTCATCCTAGAAACGTGCGCAGCTGTGTTCTCAATCAGCGTGTTTGCAGAAAGCACAGGATGAGTCCTTCCTGAATCTTCATTTGCAAAGAAAAGCCAGAGAGAGACTATTTTTGGGAGGCAATGGCCCTCCATCCTAGAAATGTGCCCTGCCAGCGCAGCTGTGTTCTCAATATCATGGCCTCAATGCTGGTGATCCCTGCTTGCTCAAGAACAGCAACATTTGTCACATAGTCAGTCCAGTGTCTATTTAGGCACAATCACTTCAAATATGGTGCTATTTCAAAGAAACTCATAGAAAAAGAAAAAGAACCTATTCTAGGTACTAGAACCAAACTGGACAAAGGCTATGCAGCTTCTGGTGCCTCCAGGTTCAGGGTGCTGCTGACAGCACTTTCCTGTAGACTCTCATTTGCCCATACATTTCCCCGGGACCGCCTCCTCTCGTACTACCCTCCCCACACACTTCAGTCCTCTGGGAGGAATCTGTTACAGCCTATGAAAAAAAGGCTGTTGGTGACCTCCCAGAGGGCCTTCTCTGCTGCTGCTCCCAGATTATGGAATGGCCTGCCAGACGAGATCTGTCTTATTACCACCTTAAAAAAGCTGTCAAGACAGATCTTTTCCGGCAGGCCTTTCCTGAATAACTATCCTGGCCCAAGACTCGGTTGTCCTTTCCCTCTGAGCTGTAATTGGATTTTATTTTATTTTCTAATTTAATATATTTTTAATTATTGTATGTTTTTAATCCTTTATAATTTAATATTTTAAGGGGTGGGTGGGCTAGGGTATTGTAATTATGGAGTTTTTATATTGTAAGCTGCCCCGATTGTGTTGCAGAGGGGCGGGATAGAAATAAAATATTAGTAGTAGTAGTAGTAGTAGTAGTATTACAGATACACTGAAAATGCCAGGGAAATATTTGTCTTTACTAAGGAAATGGTTGGCTTTCAAATGGTAATTATCAGCTCTGTCTGCAGCTCCAATAAAGATCCCAACATCTTTTTGTGTTACACTTGCATTTGGTGGCCTCATTTCAAGAAGGTATTCTTATTTGGGGAGGAGACTTAAATGTGATAGCTGATGTAATCATGTGGATGATTCCATCTCTCCATTCCATGTCTAAAGAGAATATTGAAGAGTTTGAGTTATTAGACACTTGGAGGGAACGAAAAATGAACAGCACACTCTTGTTTATTCTGACAGTGATTCCTTGCTAGCATCACAACATGCTCATAGCAACACTGATCTTCATGTCTTGGAGTATCAAACAAAATGTCATAAACCTTGCTGTAACAAATTTTTGCCAGAGAAGACTCCAAGGACAAATTAAAACTGGCAATTAACACATTTCTCTTGTGGGAAATGACAATTTTTATTGAAACCTTGTGTCATGATGAAGCCCCATCCTGCTGCCTCAAAGGTTGATTGCAATTCCCATCATTCTTCCAGAAAACTATAACTCCCTTTGTAGGTAAACAGATTGTCTTGCCAGCATAGTATCAGGTAAGAAAAGGGTTAATGGAAGGGAGGGTCTAAAAGACCACCTCCACAGGAGCTAATGAAATGACATCAAGGACATGACACCACCAACCTGGACTGACCAATTAGAGCTCTAAACCCAGAACTCGGGTGAAGAATTAACTGCTTTTGTGTGCAGCCATTGAGAGAGAGATTTGAGAGAGCAAGACGGGCCATGAGGTTTTGAACAAAGACTGATATGGCTGGTGGAGCAAAAAGCCATTCCACCTCTGGCTTGGCTCCCAGCTGCCTGGATAACATCTTAAGGCAACAAACTGCAAGTATTTAGTAGAAATTAGGGCATGTTTAGTTGCGTTAGGGAATTCTTTTTAATTTCTTTACTTTGGTTGGATGTAGTTAAATTAGTAACTGAATGTAACTTGAGTAATGTAATGCTTTGATCTTAATACTCTGTGATTGCTATAACTTTAAGCCTGCCTGAGGTATGGGAGAAGCCTACCTCATGTGAAATTGCATGACTGATTTCACTTGAATAAAGTAAACTTATTAATCTTCCTATAACTTATGCTTACCATGTGCCTTATCTCTTGACTATGCTATTTTCAGTCTTCTCTGGGGTTAAGAGGAGGGAGTTAGTTGATTCTATAGTGGCAAGGAGTGCCACTGGTTATCAGAGACTACACACAATTTCTCACTGCATTGTGCGTGAAAAGGGGGGTCCCAAGGGGAAGGAACCCCCCAGTTTAACTCAGTGGGTGGTGGCGGCTACTGTTTGTTTTGGGGTCTGTAGGGAGTATCCTGGAGTGAGGCTACTCAGGATTACCTCTACAGGAGAGCTAATCTGGGAGTCCAGGGGAGTGAACCCAAGCCTAGCCCTTTACACCTTGTGGGACACATTAAGAGTTGTCAATCATGAGAAATGTATTAAGCAGTGTCAACTATTGGCTTACATGTGGAGGGGACAATGAATCTGCTCTTAATTCTAGTCCAGAATTAAAGGAGCCAGCCAAAGGGCTGAACCCAGTCCCCCAAACAGGTTCACCACCTTAGAGATCTCCTTTAAATCTTGGAGTAAAGCCCACAGCTGATTCATTGCCCCACTGCCATGAAAGCCACTACTTCCTCATGCAGGTCTTGTTTAGAGCTCAGTCCTGTTCTAGTTGCAACTACAGTTGGATTTAGCCCATTGTTTTTGATGCTGTTTTTTGTTTAATCTTTCCTGTCTTCTTTTTGCAATGGAATTCCAGAAAAATAGAACAGAAGATCTTGAAGCCTACCCCCATAACTCCAGGTGAATTGAGCAGTTTCAATAATTTTAACAGATGTTTTAGACAGCTTATTCCACACACTTAGGACATTTTCAGACTATCCTTGCCACGCAAGGATAGTCCAGGACAGTTTCATCGCAGCAGCGCGGCAGGGGGTCGTTTTCGGACGGCACCATCGCTGCTGCGAGATCGTCATTCCCTCTTGCGCAAAGGCTTGGAGCCTGCCGCGCTATATTTGCCAAGATTTTAATCATGGACAACCTCCATGAATAAAATCTTGGCGAATATAGCGCGGCAGGCTCCGAGCCTTCGTGCGAGAGGGAACGACAATCTCACAGCAGTGACGGCGGCATCTGAAAACAACCCCCTGCCACGCTGCTGCGACAAAACTGTCCCAGACAATCCTTGCGTGGCAAGGATCATCTAAAAATGTCCTTAGAAACATTGCATTTAAAAAGTGGACAAACCTTGAGAGAACAGCCTCAAAGGCTGCAGGCTCACCATACTCAGAATGTCATCTAAAGGTTCTTTATGACATAGGAAAACTGTTGAACAATCATGTCAAAGCCTCAGCTAGACAAAGCTAACCTGCATTAGACAAACAATGTCTCTTCAGGAGGATTTTGCAGCAGGGAGCGTAAAAGTGTGAGATGCAGCTATCTTTTGCTCCAAGGAATTCAGGCTTGATTAGCTCATTTAATCCTCACAACCCCATGAAACCATGTACCCTGAGAGACAGTGATTGTTCAAGGCTTCCTATGTGCTGAACTTCATGGCCAGGCATGGGCTTCAAATCTGATCTCTCCAATTCAATATTGGAGCCACCCCACCATGCTTGATTTCAAAGTGGAGATCCAAATTCATGGTGCTACTTTTCTCATATCATGCTATTCATCTGCAAAAACAACAACAACAAAAAAAAAACAATTATACAATCTGTCCCTCTTAGTATTTACTAATCATACCTATGAATTAGCTAGGACATGTTCACAACCAAAGCAAGTATGAAGTGTGATTATTAGCAGAGGAATATTCACATCCATCTAAGGTTTCCTCAAAATTCTTCACATTAGGCAAGGTATTGACTAATATGGATTATTTTCACTGCTACTCTATAGCACTTTCCTGCTTCGTATGTTTACTGAAAATGTTACTGGTGTTCAGGGCCGGTTTAACCTATCTGCCAAATCAGCATTGGCAGGGGGCCCTGAGGTCAAGAGGGCCCCCCGTGTTGGCCTCCTTAATCTGACGAAGGAGACAGCCAGGAGACAGCCGGTAGGAACCCCCTCCTACCCTTCTCCTCCAAAAACCTCCTGCTGGCTTTTTTAAAAAAACAAACAAAAGAGCATCTCCAAAACTAAAGAGAAAGAGAAAGAGAAAGAGACAGCAGCCCTCTGTGGCAGAAGCTGGAGGGAGAGGCACGTCAGAGAGGGTGAGTGTGTGTGTTTGAGAGAGAGAGAGACAGGGAATTTGAGGGTTGTCTCCCTCAGAAAGGGCTTTCTTTCTTTCTTTCTTTCTTTCTTTCTTTTTCTTTTTTTCTTTTCTTTCTTTTTTTCTTTTCTCTTCCTTTCCTTTCCTTTCCTTTCCTTTCCTTTCTTGCACGTAGATCTCCTCCAGCCCATCTTTCCAGCTGCTTTTAACATGTCTTGGTTCCTCTCCCCTCCCTTTCCCCCTTGGTCTTCTTCAGCTTCCTCCCCTTGCTGCCAACTGAGTTCAACCTGCAAAAGGAATTTGTGTGTGTTTGCCCATGTGCCTTCAAGATAATTTCTGACTAAGGCCAACTTACCATGGGGTTTTCTAGGGAAGGTTTGTTCAAAGGGGGTCTGCCTTTGACTTCCTTTGAGGCTGAGAGAGTGTGACTTGCCCAAGGTCAGCCAGTGGGTATTCATGGCTGAGTAAGGATTCAAACCCTGGTCTCCACAGTCATAGTGCAATGCTGAAACTTCTACAACACTCTAGCTCTTTTAACAGAAGAATATAAAGAATATAAATTAAAATTTGGAGTAATATTACTGGGAACAATGGTTTTATTATTGTCACTAAAACACCAGTATCGCATTAGTGTTATGTGAGAGGCATTGGCCTAGAGCAGTGATTCTTAACCTTTTATTTACCAGGGACCCCCTTTAAATATCTTTTGTTGCCCCAAGACTTAACTCAAGATTTAAATCCTAATAACAATAGCTAATAATAATAGCTAACAACAACAATACAATTACACCATCCATTAAACTTTCCCCCAGAGACACTCTTGCTTCTTCCTGCAAGTTTGTGGCCGGAGTGGATTGAATGGCAATGTACAGGCTAAGCCAGCCAGCCTTTGCCTTGGTTCCTGTCACATGGCTACTCCACTACAGGGAGGAGGTGGGCCAAGCAGCCTTCAAGCCTTTGTGGACCCCCTGTGAGGACATTGCAGACCCCAAGTTAAGAACCACTGGGCTAGAGAATGCTGGAAAAGGAACAATGCAACCAGACCTTGAGAAGGGTGCTGGCAGGAGGATTCTGGGAGGTGTAATCCAAGAGTAACTTTCCAGGCTCTAAATGCAGCCTAGAATCATAGAATCATAGGGCTGGAAGGGACCTCAACAGCGATCCCATCTGATCAGCTTCTGCCCTGGAGGAACACACAATCCAAGCATTCCTGACAGATGGCCATCCAACCTATGTTTAAAAAAAACCAAAGAAGGAGACTCCACCACACTCAAAGGCAGTGTGTTCCACTTCCAAACAGCTCTTACTGTCAGGAAGTCCTTCCTAATGTTTAGGTGGATTCTCTTTTCCTGTAGTCTGAGTTGATTGCTCCATGTCCTTGTCTCTGGAGCAGCAGAAAACAAGCTTGCTCCTTCTAAATATGACATCCCTTCACATATTTAAACATGGCTATCACATCACCTCTCAACCTTCTCTTCTCCAGGCTAAGCATACCCAGCTCCCTAAGCCATTCCTCATAGGGCGTAATGGGTTCCAGACCTCGCACCATCCTTCTCAGTATCTTTCTTGAATTGTTGTGCCCAGAATTGGAAACGGTATTCCAGGTGAGGTCTGACCAAAGCAGAATGGAGTGATACTATTACTTTTTATCTGTATTGTATTTTAATTTTTGTAAGCCGCCCCGATTGTTTTAACAGAGGGGCGGGGTATAAATAAATTTTATTATTTATTATTATTATTCCCTTGATCTAGACACTACTCCTATTAATGCAGCCTAGAATCACATTGGCATTTTTTGCTGCTGCATCACACTGCTAACTCATGTTTAGCTTGTAGTCTACTCTTTATTTTCTTTGAGGAAATCTACACCATTACATTAATTGCTAATAAACAAAAAATATTATGTTAGTGCCTATAATATAGTTTTTAAACTAAATTATTGGTGGCAAATTCTGTAATATAGTAGGCCCCTCTTATCCACTGGGGATTGGTTCGGGGGGGCGTGGATTCTGAAAACCATGAATAATAGTGAACGCCATTGAAAATAATGGGACTTCTGGTTTAAAATACGATAGAGTTGTCTTGGAGGGCCTAGAAAAGGGCTAGGGAAGACACATTTTCTAGGAACACTATGGTAGGTGTGCTGTTTTGTGTCCCATGGATAATGAATCAGTGGATACAGGAGTCCTACTATAATCTGAACATCCAGTATGGTGAATAGGTTAGGTTACATTGATCTGAGATAAACATATGGGGGCCCCAAAGTAAAGCATTGCAGGGGGCCCCAAAATTCCTTAAACTGGCCCTGCTGGTGTTTTAGAAAATGATTTGGAAGGGGCAAATTCTTACCTGAACCAAACTAAAACAAAATGCTCTTCTATCCTTAGCAACAGGATGATGGGACACAGAATGAATGAGGAGACCTTTGGACAGCTCAGGTTGCTAGACCCTGATGAGATATGGATATTCCCTATATTTATCTTTATTTACATTTCCATTAAGAATGACCAGAACAAGTTTATTAATCATGCTTGCAAGATATAACCTCATATGATTATATCCCTTATCCTTTGAGCATCTAATCAGAATGGGATGGGCCTCATCAATTAGGGGAGGAGTTTCATGCAAATAAGAAAACAGTGCCTTATCATTTTGGCTGCTTTGTGCATTAAAATCCCCAGCCGCAATAATACATTGTATTGGAAACTGAGTAGTTAGCTTATCTATGTATTGCTGGAACCTTATCCAAATTGATCACCAACAATGGTTCGCCCTGGCCTCACATCATGGAGACGCACTATCCACAATGCTGCAGCCTTATTTGAAAACTCACGCCGAACAAGTCTTGAAAAGAAATGACAACGCAGAAAGAATCAGAACCCAGAAACATCACCCAAGGAGACCATCTGCTGTGCTTTCTGCAACCGGACTAGTTTATCTCGGATTGGCGTTTTTAGTCATCATCACACTTGCAGAAAGTGCGGGGTGAGTCCTTCCTGAATCTTTGTTTTTGAAGAAAAGCCAGAGATCCAATCCAGTTTGACTTGTGATTTGATACAATGCGGAAGAAGGTGGACATTAATAATCATTAGTGAAAGCAGTTTAAGCATGATAATAACTGCCATAGCCAAAGGCAGCAATGGGTCTAAATTAATTATTTGCCTTGCAATTTAGTTGAAATAAAAATCTTTAAATCGCCACTAGCTCTTCCCTTCTTAAAGACCCAGATTAGAAAAGGCCACCCATGAATATGTTGGAGTATAAGATTAGAAACATGACTGAAGGTGAGGCTGCAAAGAGTTTCCTTATCTTGGTCAGAAACAAAAATTATGGACTGGTCTCTTAAACTATAACTTGTTAAAACAATAAAGTAACATTGTTCTTATTCATTACATTACTTTTGAAATGTGATTTTGTTACACCCTCTTACCCCTAAACTAACTTGCTACAGATAAACCACATTATTTGTAATTCATGACTTCCACCCACAGTTACTCAGAGTATCATCCAAATAAAAAACACAAAAACTAGCAACCGAGAAAATATTTCTTGGATTGGAAAATTTTCAAACCTCTGTACTGAACAGAAAAACAGACAAAAACTTTTCAACACCTTTTATCAATACATGTGAGATGTCATCTAACCAAAGGAATGTTTCCAGGCAAGAAGAAACTTTAGCAAACTCTGTTTTAAATGGGTTGTTTCCATGGTTTTCTTTTCACTTTTTTTTAACGGTCAGGTTGTGGAATCTTCCTTCATCTCTAAAACATCCAGAATCATAATTGCACTACTAAAAAACACCAATATTTGGGGCAGGGGACACACCAGGCTATGATGGACCAAACAGGACAGACCTAGCTCTCCTGTTCTATTCTGAACTACAGTACATTTAAGTGCTGCCATCTTGTGTCTAAAAGTATATTGGCTGTGTTATTAAAAGGTCTAGCCCTACTTTTGAAACTGGCACACACACAGGTGGTATTTTGAAGTACTCCACAATCATATGGATGCTTTTGGTCTATGTAGTTTTAAACCATGTCTTAAATAACAGCTTTGGGGGGGGGGAAGGGCAGATTTTACTTGAGAAGACACCATAAGAAGAATTATCATTACTATTTATTTACATTATTTTGTCCTGCTCTGATTCAGTTTCCGCTGTAAGCTATATCAACTTCTTATATTACTTTCCTATCACATCTGGATGTGTTCCCAGAATTCAAAGATTTGCATAGAAGACATGTGGTAACAGCCAGTGCAATGTGGTTGTTCAGAGGACTGGATTGGGACATGCTAAATTACCATGGAGCCATGAAACTCTCACAGCCTGACCTAACTCCCAACTTTGTTGCAAGGATAAAGCAGGAGTGAGGATCCTCTCCACCACCTTGGGCTCACTGAGGGAAATACAAATGTAACTAATTAATACATACAAAATGAAACATAGAAAGAGTAAAATAAATATCCAGTTCAATGGCTCACAAAAATATTACTTCTTCCACATTCTAGGATTCTGCATGATATGGAACTCAGGTGAAAGCAAGAAGTGGGGAAAGGGTGGGAGCAGACAGGGAAACAAGCCTGAATCCTGTTGGCTAATCTGAACTAGAGTGGACCTACTGAATCAATTGTTGAATGTCAAGTCAACACATAGGTCTTGTTTATACAAGGCGGGGGAGGGGAATACGAACACATTCAAAAAGTGATTTACACCGCCAATATTTTTTTTAAAAAGTTTCCCATGGTGTGCACAAGCGATAGTTTGTTTTTTGTTTTTTTTTTTGTTTTGTTTTGTTTTTAAAGCATAAGATTGCTGTGTTATCAACTTACCAGACCCTCACTTAGCTGAAAATGTTACATGGAGGCCACAGGCACTTCCCCTGTTTGCTAGCCCCTCCCACATGCTCATCCAGCCAATCAGATTACGCTGCTATTTTGTATCTGTGTGAATGCTAGTGTTCCATTGCACATTTGCATGTTGTATGGAGCTTTTTAAAAAATGTGAATGAAGCCCTGGACTTTGCAGTGGATTTGGCTGCCCCCTTTCTGAATGACACATATTTATGCGCATGTCCGTATTAATGGATTCGCACCCCATTCATATTATTTTGACCATATAGACAAGACCACAGATGCACCCAATTAAATCAACGGATAGTGGCTAACAGTAGGCTTCAGGCTAAGGAGAATTGCAATGGGTGTAGGATATTGGGAAGGCAAAGGAAAAGGTACACTTGGATTACTACTCAGTCTCTAACAGTAGCTAGAGTTATGGTGGTGTATAGAACTTTAAAGATAGTTATACAGGTTCCCCCCCCCACCGTATCTGTGAGGGAGGTGTTCCTGGACTTACTATGGACAGCAGCACCCCCACATCTGCTGCTTCACCACCCGTGGATTCAATTATCCATGGATGGTGACAGCGGGGGGGGATGGATGTGGGAAGGAGGAGGGATCTCCCTCACTCCTCCCTTTGCCCCTGGGATCGCTCCCCAAGATTGCTCCCAGGCCAAAATGGCAATGCAGGGATGAAGGGGGGGGGGAGGAAAGATCTCCTTCCCTCCTCCCTTTGACCCCTAGGATCACTGCACAGGATCGCTCCCAGGCTGAAATGGTGACACAGGGGTAAAGGGGAGAGGAGAGATCTCCCTCCCTCTTCCCTTTGCCCCCAGGATCACTCCTGGGGTGGAAATGGCAACAGGGGCATTTGTTATTATCTGCAGATTTTGTTATCCACAGGGGGCTCTGGAACCAAGTGAAATAGCAAACCCTATTGAAATAAAGGACTTTCTGTATAAGCATGCCATAGATTTGCATTGGAGGACCTAGCAATTCCTAGAGAGAATGGCTCTCTAGGCATTTTCCAGTGCAATTTGATGGTAGGTATCCCCTATTTCGTGTCCCTCAGATAACTGAAACTGCAGGCCCTCCCAAAACCACGAATACTCAAAACTGTGAATGTTAAAGCCGCAAATGTGGAGGGGCAACTGTATGTTTAAACTGTGAAGTCGAAGGTTTTCATGGCCGGCATCCATAGATTTTCCTTGGTTTTTTTCCGGGCTGTGAGGCCGTGTTCTGGAATAGTTTCTTTCTGACGTTTCGCCTGCATCTGTGGCTGGAGAATGGTTGTTTATAGGAATGAGCCAAAATAACATAGGCACTTAGAAAGTGACATTGATAGTTACTGAGAAGGCATTTTCTAGGAAGGTGCAAGACAGGCAGTCTGCAAGCCTGGGTTATATTCAGTTTACCATCCAAAAGAGAGGAATTGTGTCAAATTTTAAAAATGCCTGCCATCTACCTACACCTCCAGTTCCAGTTATAGCCACTCATATTGAGCACTGCAATTCAGAGTGTAGCAATAGAGGAATAGGGAGATAAGAGCAGGCTGGGATCTAGGATGTTAGAAATCTAATTATGCAGTTTAGTCAACTTTGAGAAGTTACTAATGGTGTTAACTGAAAAACAAGGTGAGGATCCCAGGTTCCTATCAGCAGCTTCAAGAGTGAGATGGATGCCTTCCTTGCGTCCTTCAGTTGCCCTCCTCTGGAAATGTTCTAGGATGTCAATATCCTTTTTAAACTGTGGTTTACAGAACTGGACACAGTAATCCAGGTGAAGAATAAGGAAAGCAGAAAGGATTAGTACTATTATACCCCTTGATCTACATACTATTCTCCTGTTGATGCTAACTAGAATTGCATAGGCTTTTTTGGGCACTGTATCACACTGCTAACTCAGTTTGTTTGTGTGTGTGTGTGTGTGTGTGTGTGTGTGTGTGACACTTAGCTCCTTTTCACCTCTACTGTCAGTTGTCATCCATTCTATATTTGTGCATCTGACTTCTTCTGTCTCAATTTACAATCTTATATTTATCCCTGTTTAAATTCATTTTGTCAGTTTTGACATTCATTTTGTTAATTTTGACCTTACTCTTCAGTCTGTTGATACAGTCTTGAATCCTAATTCCTTCTGTTGATAGCTAGCTATCCCTGCCAACTTGGTGTCATCTGCCAACATGGTGAGCCTCTATTCCTTCAGAGAGCTAGTATGGTGTAGTCGTTAGAGCACTGGACTATGACTCTGGAGACCAGGGTTCAAATCCCCACACATCCATGGAAACCCACTTGGTTACTTTGGGCAAGTCACACTCTGAGGCAAAGACAACCACTCTCTAAACAAATCTTGCCAAGAAAACCTTGTGATGGGTTTGCCTTAGAGTTGCCATATATCGGAAACAACTTGAAGGCAAACAAATACAACTTATTCCTTCAGCCAGGTCATTTATAAACACACTGAACAACACCAGTCCAGGACAGAACCCTGTGGCACTCCACTTGTCACCACTCCAGGATGATGAGAGACTATTAGTGATTGCTCTTTGGTTACAGTCCATCAACTGTTACTAATCCATCTAAGTGTGGCAGCATTTAGCCCACATTTTACCAATGTATCTGCAAGAATATCATGGGATAATTGTCAAAAGCCTTACTGACATCAAGATAAATTACACCCACAGCATTCCCTTGCCAAGCTTGTAACAGTATGAAAAGAAAGAAAACAAGGAGATAGGGTTAGTCAGGCATGACTAGTTTTTGAGGAACCCATGCTGTCTTTTAGTAACCACACAACTCTTTTTAAGTGCTCATAGACTGACAGTTTAATGACCTTTTCCACCAGAACCTTTCCTGGTATCCAGACCAAACTAACAGTTGATAAAACTCAGGCACTCTTCTTTCCTCTTTTTGAAGATGGGATCAACATTTGCCCACCTCCAATCTTCAGAGACTTCACCTGGTAGACAAAGGCAAACTAGGTGTTGAGCAATTCTGTCTTTTCTCTGTCACCCTTTAGCATTCTCCATGCAGCAGACCTGCTTTCTTGTTCTTCCTCTTGCTTCAAACATAGCTGAAAAACCCTTTAAACATTTTTAATCTCTTTTGCAAGCCCGAGCTTATTCTAAGTTAACGCTGCTGGACTTTCACCCAACAAATAATATCTAATTGTTTCTACTCCTCAGTTTTCTTAAAGTCCAGAGTGTGGCTACAGTCACCTTTCTTGTCCCTTGTACAGTAAATCCCAAGAGGACAGGGCCACTTCCACCCAAGGTTCACACAGCTTATGCCTCATTAACCCGTTCTTTCTTTTTTGTGAGAATCATGTCCAAAATAACTGATAGCCTTGATGCTTCTTCTACTTCCTGGAATACATGGAGGACGCAGAACTATTATCAGTCATAGACAATACCAGCACTGTTGTCGTTTCAGAAGACCCATATAAACAGCACTCCATTCCCTAATATATACACACTTTATTTAGAAAACCCAAGAGAGCAGATAACAACAGCTATACAATATCTCTCTCTCTCTCTGGCTTTTCTTCGCAAACGAAGATTCAGGAAGGACTCATCCCGCGCTTTCTGCAAGCGCGCTGATGACTAAAAAGGCCAATCCGAGATAAACAAGTCCGGTTGCAAAAAGCACAGTATACAATATAAAGAATCAGTAAATATTAAGTAAAAATTAGAGAGCCAGTGTGGTGTAGTGGCTTGAGTGTTGGACTAGGACACAGGGTACTAGGGGTCAAATCCCCGCTCAGCCATGGAAACCCTCAGCCTCAGAGAAAGGCCATGACAAACTCCCCCAGAACAATCTTGCTAAGTAAACCCCATCATAGGATCCCCTTAGGGTCACCATAAGTCAGAAATGACTTGAAGGCACACAACAGCAGCAATAAAAGTTAAAGACAATTGCTTGTCATCATAACAACTAAAAATAAAAAGAGTCATTATTTACCCAACAGATGAATCCAACCAATAAGTTTTTATACAAAAGGAAATTTAAATATTTAATTAGACTACGGTAAGAACAACATTACAGCATTCTTAGTGAAAAATACAAAAAAACACAATGTGGTACCCATTAAAAAAAACTCCTTGTGGGAATGGTGAGGAAGATAATTGCCTTCAGCTGATGCATATGCACATCTTTCCTAGTTTTATTTCTCATCTTCAGAAAAAGCCACCCCTTCCAACTCTCCAGAAGACCAGACAGAAACTTGGTCAGGGAATTCAGCTCAGGAGGCAGCATGCTCTTATATATTGCAAATTGTCTGCTATAATACAAAGGTTATGATATGGTATTACTCTTGCCTGGTGAAAACAACATTTACCAGCACCTATACCAATGATTTGATATCAGTAAGACACCCATAAATCTTCAAATTATTCCTTACAATGAAATCACATATTCAAAGCCTCAGTATCAAACGGCATCACCAATTGTTCCTTTTGGCCTAAATCCAATTGCTAGTCACAACTACAGCAGACCTGTTAAGTCAATGGGAATTTGGTAAGTCAATTTTTTTAAAAAAAATTCACTGATTCAATAGATGTAACTCTAGTTGGGACAAACAAGTAGATTTGTGCTGTATTACCATTCACTGTGGCATACTTCCCAAAATGAGCCTACAGAATTCATTGGTTATTCAGTGCAATGGTGAAATTGTGGCTACAGTTTTTTAGACTCACCTCATTGCAGCTCAAGACAAGCAATAGCATTTCCATCTCTATCTTATTTTGCAATCTCAGGGCAGCCATTTTCAGGAGTCCTTGGTTTCCTCAGTTATAAGAATTGTGTGTGCTCCATTCTCAGTTCATACAAGATGACAAAGGCCAACAATTCTGGCCAGTGCCTGTCAGGGGTTATGAAATGCAACTCTCCAGTGCATATGCAGAGTTCAAGCACAAACACTGTAATGCAAGACACTTTCTATCTTCCTGCTGTAGCAAGGATTTAGCAAAGTAACAGCTTCTTGCTTGAAGGAAGTTTACTAAGTACAACAGCATATAGGAACAGTACAATAAATCAGGAATCTAGCTCTAGCAACCAACTAACTCCACAAACTGAATAACCCACAACTGTGTGCGCAAAGCCTCATGGTTTATATAGACACAAATTGGCTGATGCAAGCCTCGGAAATTGCCTAGTCATTGCAACAGGTGCATTAGATCTAGACATGAGCTCATCTCATCCAGGTGTTCCTAATTAACTGCTGCCTTGAGTTCCGGCCTTGGACAAATTGGCTTGGCCGTATCAAGACTGTCTCAGCTGAACACACTTTGTCTCTGAGACTCCCTTTCTGTTCAGCTTCAGTAAAATCCATTTCTAATATATTTGGGAAATCTACAAACCTTGACATGCCCAGCTGTGGAGTGTTTCCAGGACACTGCTCAAAATTCTCTGTAGTAGAGTATGTGGGTTCCTAGGGTTTCTCATTGAGTTTGGCTAAGTTCCTTGAAACTAAATGATTTCAAATTATTTCTGACCTGCAGACTCAGGAGAGTCACGACATGCTTGATTTCACAGCACTTGGCTTTCATCCTGAACTTTTAAACTGACCCCATAATCTTGTAAAAAAAAGTTTGCTTCACAGTATTATTTGTAAGATGCCACTGTAATTCCTGTATTCATTTAAACCTGGTAGCCTTTATTTCTGAATTATATGATTGAAAAGGAGTGTTATTCACTGATTCCAAGCCATGTTATGAGTTATTATAGTTTCATACCTCTTTCGAAACAGGAATATCGAAGTCAAATACAAGTAAGTGTAAAGAAACTAGTGCTTTTAGGCAGGAAATGCTGATTCTCTTCTCTCAAGTCAGAAAATTTAAAGATGCAAGTCTTTCATTTGAGTGCAGCATCAGCAACTTTATTTACAAATACAAAATAAGTCAACATAAGGGAAAAAATCTTCAGTCTTATTAACTTGTTTGAGGTGCAAGTAAAGTTACATTTTTCAAACAGAGAACCAAAAAAGAATGCTTCACAAATAATTTCCCCAATTGGATTTAAGTATTAAAGCAGAATGAAATACTGAACCCCAAACAAACTGACTGAAGTTTACATTTTAGTTTTAAAAGGATAACATTACTTAAACTTGGAAACTGAGATATAGTCAGCAACCACCTCTGTGCCTTTTGATGTGATTTTCATAATATTCTGCTGAACTCTATAGCATATACATCAAAAATAGAAATTGCAGTTACAAATCCATAATATCACAATAATGCTCTTTTAAGAGCATTAAAAATAGAATCTTTATATATAATTGGAAAATTAAAGCTTGTTCCTCATCAGCCTCCAACATTCTGAAGTTACCAATTATATGTTTTGCATCTTGTTTTTTGTAAAAGGATGGTTGTTCACTGAACTTAGGCATTTTGTATTTTTAATCCTGAAGAGTTTCTTATTGTGATTACTTTCTTATAAATAGCACAAAACAAGTTTAATGAAGAATACATAGGATTTTCTACATAATCTAAACAGGAAAACATATTTAAAAACCACACACAGTATGTATTTATAGATCTACAGCAGCAGCTTCTTCCTCTATCTGTAGCAGTGGTTTCGCATTTAGGCTTGGATCACATAATGGTTGGCTGTCCAGCTGCTGAAATGGCGGAAGAAAAAGATTAATTAAAGGATGCAAGGAGGGGGGAACCTTACTTCAATGTACAGTAAATGAGTATTGGGGCAGGAGATGCACATTTGTTGCATTCTATGTATCTATTTATTTAAGGATTTTTTTCCTCCTTAAAAACAGTAAGATTGTTCATTAGAAACCTCATAGCCCTCATAATAGAATGGCCCTATACATGCATGAACAAGCAGGTTGTTTTAAAAACTGCAATTATTACAGTTTCACAAGGCCAGTAGAAGGAGTTCTTGTAACAACAGTTTACTCCTGGGCATGCAGGAGACCAAGCAATGAACAAAGAAAAAGTATGTCAGAGGAAGTGATGATCAAAACCACATAAAATTAGTAGCAGCTGGAAACTAATGAAAAGTATGGTTAAACACTGGTCCAGGCTTCCTTCTTGACATAAATAGCAACTTATGTGTATGGGATGAACTCTCCCACCCTATCCCTTGAGGTCCCAACACTACCCAGGCTCACCCCAGAGCTATTTACATTAAAAACTTGTGAGTTAACTACAGGCACATTATTGAAGTCATATCTAGTTTGAATCTCAGAAAAACAATACAAAACATCTAGCCTTTAATATGTCGGAGGAAATGAAAGATAAAGGTGTGAGAGCATGTAAGGACAGCAGGTCCAAGTCTAAAGGCATTCTCAAACATGATTTTGCTTAAAACCACTTTGTAATGTGAATGTCAAATACTGGCCAGGGTGCTCAAATGCATTGCAAATGCCTCTCTTCCACTCTCTTTTACATTAACAATGTACAAGGTTCACATGAGCACATGAAAGACAGAGGTGGGCAAGCATGGCAGAGGTGGGCATGCATGGCAAAGCCACAGGCCACTTTTCAAATTGTCCAGATCCATGAGAATTGCTTGAAAATGGTGATTTAAATCTTCCATATGCAGCCAATCTTAAGGATTCCTCTTCAGAATGCAGCTTGTTTGCCTATTACTTCAACACTCTAATATATAGGAGCTTACAAACTATAGCAAGCAACCCCTGGTAGGACAGCTTTATTGTAAAGCAAGGGTGGACTGCAACTCCCATCACTCTTCACCCTTGCCCATGCCAATGACATCCAGAGGGCCATAAGATTTCCTCCGCTGCTGTAAAGTCTGGGAAGCCAAACTTGCAAACCTACGCCATTTTCTGTCATTTTATGTGGATTACCAAACGATATCATGGCTGGGGTATCCTGCTGAATGACTGGACACAGACAGCAGTCTTCCAACCCTCAAATCAGAGCCATCTCTACACATTCTCCAAGAAGAAAGAGAATGCCCAGCACGCCATAGCGCCCACCCCCAAAAGAGAGTCATAGATGGAGATTAAGATACAGTTAAGAATTAAGAGTAGATTATGTAGAGACTAGTGTATGGCAAAAGCCAAGCAGGCATCGAACTAGAAATGAACACACAAGCAGTCTTGATAGCAGAAATAAGTCACAAAACCTCAGATTTCCTTCCTTTTCAGATGTTTCAATAAAACTAAACAACTAAAGATGTGAAATAAAGTATTTCAAATGGCTCCAGGTGATATAAAGATCATTCTGTGGAAATAGATATGAAATGTCTAACATAGAAAGCATCCCTTCATGTTATAATCATTGAGTGAGGAAAACCTTTTCAAGCAGGTTTGGGTTTTCTATTAGGATCCCTTTAAAAATAAATTGGTGATCATCCAAATGTCACAACTGGGCATGCTGTTGCCAAATGTCACAACTCCAACTCTATGGTTCTATGATAAAAACTAGGTATCACTCTACAAAGCCACATAGTTTGGAAGAAACCTTGACTTGCTACGTAGCTTAAGAACTTTCACTCTGTGTATAATAGATTCTCCAAAATTAAAGATGCCATCTAGTGGTTTGATAAAAGCAAAACTGTGTTACAAGCAAAGCTTTCTCAGTGAAGACACCAGATGGCGCTTTAAAAAAACACAGTTATTGGTATAGGTCATCAAAACCTGAAAATGAGGAAGCAAATGGCACATGCAAATTAAACTTGCCCTTATAAAGCTGCATTTCAGATCCCACTGAGGTGGAAATCTTCCCTGTTGTACTGACCGAACGGAAAGTAACCTAAATGCAATCTCATATCATTGCAAAATACTTAACAAATGGCAGCCATATAATATGATATACAGTATGATGTACAAACACCGCTATTTCATTCCCTTCATTTCAACATGGATGCATTGTTTCATTGAGGCCGTGCAAGCCGTGGACTGGAAAAAGAGCTTACAAATGTTAATGTAAGTACTAAAGTTTAGCTGTCTCAGAGTCTTCTATATACTAATTTTACAGTTTATAGGTTAAAAGGTCACCATCCAAAATTTGAGAGAATTTCTTTATAAATATAAATATGGCAAAGCACACCATAAGAACATCAGAGAAATTGAGCATCTAGCTATCTGGATTACTGTCTTTACAGTAATATGTAATTCAGCCACACTCATTTTATAAAGATTAATTCCTTAAAAGTATACATAGGACTTTTTCGGACAAGCTAATTGTAGCGCTAGCAGCCTCGCCACGTTGCAAGGCTGCAGTGCTGCAGGGCATCCCTTTTGGATGACGCCTGTTCCTAGTGGTACTGTTGCGGTACCGCAGGGACATTTGACTGTAATATTTTGGAGATTTTTACTCACGATCAACAATCATTACAGTAATATGTAATTCAGCCACACTCATTTTATAAAGATTAATTCCTTAAAAGTATACATAGGACTTTTTCGGACAAGCTAATTGTAGCGCTAGCAGCCGCGCCACGTTGATCGTGAGTAAAAATCTCCAAAATATTACAGTCAAATGTCCCCGCAGTACCGCAACAGTACCGCTAGGGATGGGCATCATCCGAAAGGGACGCCCTGCAGTGCTGCAGCCTCGCAATGTGGCGAGGCTGCTAGCGCTACAATTAGCTTGTCTGAAAAAGTCCTTAGAATCCAAGTCAACAATGAAAATTGATTTTCACATCTCTGCAGATCAAGTCTACTTCTAACTATGACTTCTGAAAGGAACTGTCCTTTTTCCCAGATAGGGAAGGTCTCTACATCTAACTAAATAAAATTTGTAATTTTTACCACAACCCACTGCAACACATCAAATTTTATAATATATACAGACATAAAGTTTCCTCCTCTGATTTTTATTTCTATCAATAATTTTGATATAAAGGAATACTTTTCATTATCATGGTGCATGGCAGTGTGTGAAATACTGTACATATGATACATTGTTCTATTTTCTTTCTTTACTCTTCCACCCTTTGCTCTATTTCTCTCTCATCATGCAATTTTGACAGTTGTTCTATGTATGTATGCATGTATGTATGTATTTCATTTATGTGCTGACTTTCTCCTGCAGCTCACAAAAAGATTTTTTTAAAAGAATTAAAGTAAAAGAAGCAGACACCCACCAATTCAAGGGAAAAATCTCCCCCTCTTTCAAGAAGTTCAGAAATGAATGATCACATCAAAAAATTAAGCAAATGCATCCAACAGCAGGAAATTTACTTGTTGGATCATGATCAACACTCAAGTAATGACTTCTTATAGAAGAAACTTCTTACTTTTAAATCTGAGATAGCAGTCATTGCAAAAGAGTTCATTGTTTCGGATACGGACTTCTGTTCCAGCCTGTGAGCCCCCAAGGTCACATTCACATGCAACACACTACACAGGGGAAACAAGAACACAATTAGCAGTCATCATAGCGATCATCAGGATGTAAATTTGAACCATTGGCCCGCTTGAACAAAAGTAATAGTATGTTAATATGCTGCTGTCCTGTGGAGACTGTAATGCTATAAAGCAAGCAGTCTAAAGAGTTGCAAAATCTAAGCATAGAAGAGGGATTAGTTGATCAAGCCTTGCTTTCTGAAACAGAATGAATTCATATGGCACAAAAGTAAAAATTTTTGGCACTGTGCAGTTTTTAATGGGTCACATGCAGGTTCCTTGCATAAATGTATTTTTCAGTTTATTCCCTGTTTTGGGGTGGAGGTGTGATCAAACTTTATATTTACAATTATACTCATGCTAAATTTTAAGCATTAATTGCTAAAGCCACTTTGCACTGCCAAGGGCTTTTCCTTCCCAGGTAGGAAGTGGTTTCTTCTGCACTTGTGTTAGTTTCCTACTCTGAAACCTTTCAAAAGCCTATTTCTTCAGCCTCAGACACATTGCTGTCTCTCAGATTAACAAGTGTCACCCTATTCAATCTTTCTTTTAAACAAAGGTGCACATTTTGTATTCTTCAAAAGAGCATTTTGGCTACAATTGTACACATTTTTTTCTAGGTGTAAGCCTCACTGAGTTCAACAGGGCTCACTTCTAACCATGTATGTATGTATATAGTTGCACTATTAAGGAATATATAAAGCCTGCTTTCCTAAAACTTTGTTTTAATGGTTGTGAGTTGCCTGTTGATTAAAGTACTATTTTAATACTACATAACTATTACAAAATTGTGTGAATACTTCTTTAAAAAACATATACTTTAGCCCTACAAATGTGGCGTTTAAGAAATACAAATTTCAATCTATTAAAAACACATCAAAATAATGTAGCATAATACTGAAGCCACAGCAGTCATTTTTTTTCCAAATAGAGCTGGATTAAAATTCACTTAATCATGTAGGCTCAATGGAATAGAATCTATTTGCTGTCTATTTTCTAAAGGCCATAAATAAGCAAGCCTATCAAACATTACTAGAGAGGGAGTTTCTGGATGTCACTATTGAAAAGACCTTACCCTTTGAGCCAGCCGCCCTTTGGTTACTTGAAACAAAACCCCACCTAATGAGCACAGTGTGCAGGGAGAGTTATGACCCTGATTATATCTGAATACAAAGGACTGAAGAAACACTGAAACTAGTTTAAGTGATTTTTCACATGTCAAATGCTAATTCTGATCTGTGCAAAATTATATGAGATCACTGGCTGGGGTATGTGTAAAATATTAATGATCAATCTATCAAGAGCTAATCATTTGAACACCTCAGTAAAGCAAAGTGGACAAACTTGCTGCATCAGTTTACACATATAGCACATGGTTAATTAGCAAAGCCCATAACGAGATGTCTTAAGTTGCCACGCAAGCTGCAATGCACAGCTCCTGCTGCTCCATGGCGTTCTGCCCACCTCTCACCTTAAAACAATGTAAATGATAGCAAAGACCAAGAGATTCGATGATCATGGCTGCTCCTTTGCCCAGAACGTTTCTACAGTATGAACACATTCGCTTTCCACTGACCGACCTAAATATAGAACAAGAAGGTGGCTGAGAATCAGATTTTAGAAAACTAGAAGATAGATGAAATGAAAGCTCTATGATAGAATAAACAAAGAACCCAAGTCCAAGATGGGCTAGAAGAAATCTGAAAGTTACCATCCTAAAATGGAAAATTAACATCTAGAAAGAGGGGGAAAGGAGCCATTTTAGGGATTAAGCAAAATACTTAAAGCTAACTCTTCAGCAACATCATCCTAATATAAATTGTTTAATGGTCCAAAACATTACTAAATTTAGAAAATGGTAACATATGGTTTAAGCTCCTATCTCATTCTTTATCTGTGAGAAATGGTTATTAAGGTACATTACAAAATAGTCCTATCCAAACCCCAACAGCTGTATCTTTTTAGGCACCATTACATTTGGCTGAGATGTACAATTGAAACCAACTTTGAAGTCATGCCATATGAAACTTCTGTGGCTAATACTGCTGCCAAGTCCAGACATCATGTTGCTGATTGCCAATAGTTTGAAAGCTGGGAACTCTTTGATAGGCTCATACACTTATTTTATGCAGATCCCATGTTGTCGTCTTCTTTTTTTAATAGGACTGTTTCAGATGATTGGAAAAAAAACCTGCATCAGGAGGTGGCCGCCGCTGTCCCGTTTCTGGTGGTCGCTTCTGGACGCCCCATCCTCCTCCTGTCCTTTGTTCGTTCTCCTTCCGTGCTGGAGCAACAAAAAAGGCACCGCTTTTTATTGACGGAAACTTCCATCAATAAAAAGCGGCGCCTTTTTCGACCCGCCATGGAGGAAGAACGAATGAAGGACGGGAAGAGGACAGGGCATGGAGAAGTGACCGTCGGAAGCAGGACAGTGGCGTCCTCCTCCCAGCCTCTCTGGGGGGTGGTTAGAGCATCTGATAAAGTCCTTAGTTAATACATGACAAGATATACTATATTATCTGGCCTGGTGTTACCGTGGTGTACTCTCAAATCAGACAGACTGAAACCAGAATTAAGAAGTAGTAAGATGATGATGGTTTTGTTCATTTATATAATGTAAGCCTGTTCTGACAAAACATTATTGACACAAAATACCCCATACTGATCAGTATTCAACAACCTGGAATAAGGAGCAGTGAAAAGATATAATGTTCTGCTTGTATGTGCTGTTTGCATCCATGTCCAAACTTACATACAGTTTAAAACTTATGGTTTGCCCTTCTGTTCATAGAAACAGAATGAATGAAGCAGCACAAAAAGCATCTTGTCATTAGTCATTTGTATCCTTTTTTTCTCCCATGTTAAGGTATAATTCATAAACTGGATTCAAGTAATAACATAATATTAACAAATATTTACTGCAACATTTTGGGACAGATCTTGTCACCCACAAAACACACATCCACACACCACCACCACCCCACACTAACAAAATGCTTAAAATGCCATGAATACTAGACGTGTGTCTGAAAACCATTAAATCTTTTGACCAGCTATTTTGTGTAACCCACAAATAAAAGAGTGGCTCTATTATGGGCAAAATGCTAGTACTGTAAAGCCTTTCAGACAACCAAGTTATATCCACCCCTACATGCCTCCAACCAAACTCTGCTGATCTGCCATGCAGGGTCCCTACCCAGAGCCCTCTGGGATACATCTGCTCTGCCATTGGAAACTTTCTGTCAGCGGAAGGGCATTCACTGAATTGCACTCATTAGCTATTATGAAATTCTGAAATCATAGATGAGTTATGCAGCCACATGACTTCATATTACAATCTGTTTAAAAATGTTCACATGAAAAACTATATCAAAAGGTCTTTTAAAAAGTCAAAGAGCAATGAAGTTATGGCAAACATACAAACTGTCTGCTACAGAGATGGGAAATCTATGGCCCTTCAGATTAAGCTGATGTGGCATTTCAAAGGATTATAGCTCTCATCATCCCTTGATTACTAGCCATTCTGGCTGGAGCTGATGAAAGCTAGAGTCTGAAAAAATCTGGAAAGCCACAAATATCACAGATGGGAAAAAACACACTCTGTGCTCTTATGAAGAATTTGTACTCGTTATTTGGAGTTTACAGGTAATAGCTGTATTTGTTTTCTGCATGGAAGGAGCATCTATGCTCCTCTGTATTGTCACTTATAAGAAACAAAACAGACCAAAACAAACCATTACACTACCAACAGTTTTCAGCAGATGCATATCATACCTGTTGCGTTGTTGTGTTCCAGACTGAGAAACGGAAGTTGGTGACTGAGCCCGGGGACCAGGAGATGGTGCAGATGGGGGAATATGAGGCAAGGACGAGCTTTTCACAGAACTGGCTGAAGGAGATGGCAGGCTGGAAGAGGGAGTGCGCATGTAGGCACGATTTGAAGTGGACACCACAGGAGGCACGTGACGATTAAAATCTTGATTAGAAGAAAAAGATGCCGAAGAGGCAGACTGACTTATCCAAGAATGAGGCCTCCAGGATGTTGTTCTTGAAGAATCAAGATTATCTAAACTCTCACCTCTAGAACAAAAAAAGTTATAGCAAAACAAAGCTTATCATTGTGGGGAGAAAAGGCAAAGCAACTAAACAGTGACCAGTTGTGCAGGCAGGGTGTGCATTTCACAAGTTCAACCAAGGACTTTTTCAGACGGGTCCTTTTATCCCGTTTCTGTCTCGCTACCCACCCTCTTGCCCCACTCCCATCACTGCTATGGAATAAAACAAAAATGTTTGCACACCTACCTTCTAGTGAGACAGAACCTGCTCCCCCTCCCCTCAGTAGCCCAGGAGTAAATGCAGCCATCATAAAGCTGCATTTATGACCTGGAAAGCAAATCCCGTTCTTGCGAGAGAATGGTCGCATGGGAAATTAAAAAATAAAAAATAAACCAAATGTCAAAAACACAAAGCAAACACGAAAACACACTTTAAATACTACAAGTAACCCAGGGAGGGTAAAAAAGGGGTGTCACTTATCTCCTCATCCCAATCTCAACCAGAAGAATTCAGGACAGACCTCCCCCCACAGCTGGCATTGCGCCAGCATAACTTTCCTTTCTACAGCCCCTGACTCTGCTCCTTTGCAATGCCAGGTTGGTTAAAAACAAGACTCATATTATACATGACCTCTTAGTGGATAAGGCTGCCGATCTGGCATGCTTTACCGAGACTTTGCTGGGAGATGCCAGCACTGCAACGTGGGCACGGGCTCTCCCGGTCAGGTATACGGTCAGCGAGCAGATAAGGGAAAGTGGGCAGGGGTGGTGGTATGGCCTTGGTTCATAGAAACAACTTAAACTTGACCAGGAAGCCTATCCGGAGAACAGCTTACATCGAGTGCATGTACCTTAGCCTGAAAACCAGGGATAGTTTGGGGATTCTGTTGGTATACTGGCCACTCCGTTGCTTAACAGATTCCCTAACTGAGCTGACCCAGCTGATCTTTGAGTTGTTGTTGGAGTCGCCCAGACTTTTTGTTTTGGGTGATTTCAACATTCCACTAGATACCAGCATATCAAATCTAATCGGTGCGGCTTGGGAGTTCATGGAAACCATGACAAACATGGGCCTATCCCAATTGGTTGATGGGCCCACACATTGTGCAGGTCATACCCTCGATGCAATCTTCAGTACGGAACAGGAATATCCGTGGGCGGAGGTTACAAAAACCTCCGCATTGTCATGGACGAATCACTTCCTGGTCAAGATGGAACTAAGAGCCACTGTCTGCCCCTCCGGGAGTGGTGGACCCATTAGAATGGTCCGCCCTCGAAGGCTAATGGAACCAATTGGCTTCCAGAAAGCCTTAGAGGGTTTAATGGTTGGTAACGCTGGTGATTCTGTAGAGGCTTTCATCAGCATCTGGAACACTGATCTTACCAAGGCTATTGACACAATCGCTCCCAAGTGTCCTTTCCATCCCGCCTCTAATCATAAGCCCTGGTACACAAAGGAGCTTAGGAGGATGAAGCGAACTGGACAATGGCTAGAGTGCAAGCGGCAGAAGACTCGACTCTTATCTGACAGAACATGCCATAGGAAGCATCTTCATTCCTATTGGGAGGTAATACATGCAGCACAGAGATCCTTCTGCTCTGCACGTATTGCAATTGCAGAGTCCCATCCAGCAGAGTTGTTTAAGGTGGTGGGGGAGCTGATGCGGGCTCCTCCTGCACCAAATTCCCTACTTAACCTGACAACAGCATGCTGTGATGCGTTTAATATCCACTTTGCAGATAAAATCTCTCGGATAAGAGCCGACTTGGTTGCCAATGTTCTGACAGAATCCATAGATGAGGCATCCAACAACTCCATTGATGGCACTTTACTGGATCAGTTTCAATCGGTGAGTACCAATGACGTGGACAAGCTCCTTGGAAGAGTGAGGAAGACAACTTGCCCTCTTGATCCCTGTCCATCTTGGCTGGTCGTCCAGTGGGGGGGACACATTGAGAGTATTCCTACGGGACACAATCAATGCGTCCTTCAGGGAAGGTATCATACCATCGTGTTTAAAGGAGGCGGCGAACCCACTCCTGAAAAAATCTTCCCTGGACCCCCTGGATAAGAACAATTACAGACCAGTGTCCTTACTACCTTTTTTAAGCAAGGTGATCGAGAGGGCAGTTGCTTCCCAACTCCAAGCCATCTTGGATGAAACCGATTATCTTGATCCATTTCAAACCGGCTTCAGGACAGGATATGGAGTTGAGACTGCCATGGTCGCTCTAACCGATGATCTCCGCCTGAGCATCGACAGGGGTAATGTGACCCTGCTGGTGCTCTTGGACCTCTCAGCAGCCTTTGACACTATAGATCATTCGATCCTCTTGGATCACCTGAGAGAGTTAGGAATTGGAGGCACTGCTCTGCGATGGTTCAATTCCTTTCTCTCGGGCAGATCCCAGAGGGTGAGGCTCGGGGACAGCTGCTCTTCTAGAATTGAGCTTAATTGTGGCATCCCTCAGGGTGCCATCCTGTCCCCGATGCTATTTAACAATTATATGAAGACGCTGGGAGAGATCATCCGGAGGCATGGAGCTCGGGGTCATCAGTACACTGATGACACTCAGATATATTTCTCCATGACCAGATCGTCGGCTCAGACTTCAGATGGTGTTTCTCCTCTCAAGGACTGTCTTAGAGCGGTAATGGATTGGATGAGGGAAAACAGATTAAGACTAAATCCAGACAAAACGGAGGTACTAACAGTCACAGGCCCGAAACCAGATCTGGGAATACAACTTCCAGTCCTGGATGGAGTCACACTCTCCTCTAAAGACTGTGTTCGCAGTCTGGGGGTACTCCTGGATTTGTCGCTTCACATGACTAGTCAGGTGAGTGCGATGGCCAGGAGTGCCTGTTATCAGCTTCGGCTGATACACCAACTGTGCCCTTACCTGGATACAAGGGATCTGGAAACTGTGGTACATGCTTTGGTAACCTCATGTTTGGATTACTGTAACGCACTCTACATGGGGCTACTACCCTTGTGCCTAACCCGGAAACTTCAACTGGTACAAAATATGGCAGCCAAGTTAATTACGCGTACATCTAGGAGAGAGCATATAACACCTGTGCTTAAATCTCTCCACTGGCTGCCGATTAGATTCCGGGCACAGTACAAGGTGTTGGTTTTAACCTTTAAAGCCCTACATGGCTTGGGTCCATCTTATCTCCGGGACCGACTCATCCCATATGAGCCCCCCCCCCCGCACACTTCGGTCCTCTGGGAGGAACCTGCTGCAGCCTATGAAAACTAGGCTGTCGCAGACCTTCCAGAGCTTCTCTTCTACGGCAGCCAGACCTTGGACTGGCCTGCCGGATGAGATCCGTCTTATCACTACTCTTGATAGCTTCAAGAAAGTGCTAAAGACGGATCTCTTCCGGCAGACCTTCCCGGAATAACTTCCCGGTTCAAGTGGACTGATTGCTTACCTACCCCCTTGCCGTCGTTGCCTTTATTTATGTATTTATTTATTTATTGTATTTTATCTTTGTTTCAATTCTCCATTAGTTTAATTTCGTTTTAAGGGGTGGGAGGGTTAGGATGGGAAAGGATTGTTTTAACTTGATGTTGTTTTAATCTTGCTGTACACCGCCCCAGTTGTTGAGCAGAGGGGCAGGTTAAAAATAAAAATTTATTATTTATTATTATTATAACAGGACAAGAACAGGGTGCCTTTCAGACTACCTGTGACTCCGTGACAGAAACAGAATGGGTGGTCTATTAATGATTTTTCCTGTGAATAAAAAAACATGGAAGCACCACGGGGGCAGCATGGGAAGGGGACGATGTCGTCTGAAAGGGAAAACCTTTCTCAACTCTTTTCTGTGCCTGCCATGGAGTATTAAGCCTGTCTGAAAATGTCCTTAGTCTCTTGTATTGTTATAATGAAAAAGTACAATTATATACCAGAGAAGATTAAAAAAAAAAAAAAGAAGAACCTTGCACAACTTGTACCACACACTAAAAGAGTTGCTTGACTTCAGTTTCTTGAACATTAGCTCCACAGAAAACAATTTCTGTAGTAGAAGGGGTTTTTAAAAGAAGGTCATGAGCATGGATGTCTGCTGTTCAAAGAATATAAGAAGGCCATGCCACTGGACATGCTCAACTCCTTGGAAAGCCCCAAGACAGATGTAATTCAGAGAAAGTAAATTGTGCTGATGCCAATTTATTTTTGTTTTCACCAAATAATAATGTAATCCTCCCATACCCCTTTTGTCACTGGTGACCATAAGTCACAACAGGAAATGCTTAAAGTCATCATATCAAAATATCATCTGAACAGCCTTTATTACTATTTTCTCGGTCTATGCATCTACATACGAACAGTTATACGCTTGAGAGCCAGCATACTGTAGTGATTAGTATTGGGACTAAAACCAGAAAGACCTAATAAATGTATTGTAGTGTTTCCTGCTGAGGTTGAGCAAATTCCGAGGGCCACATGGAATATCCAGTTGCGGGGGAACAGTTGAGGAGAAAAAAGGCATCTTTAAGTCCTTCTTGTGGGCTTCCCAGAGGTATTCTGTTGGCATTGTGGGCAAACATGGAATGACAAGTTCTGCCTTTAGACATCACTGTAGCAGAAAAACAAGTTGCCTTCCACATGCAAGGGATTTAAAGAATCATGTTGTCATTAGTTCCACATGCCCACAGTAACTGTGCATCTGTTTCACAAATCAACTTGTGAAATAATCTGAGAGCCTGCCATTCCAACACAAAACAGAAATTCAGAAGCATGCTCAAACTCTCGGGTGTTGCTTTTTTAATCCCAGCCAAGATGTGAATACATGCACACACATGCCTGGATAATTAAGAGAATGAATGCACCCAAGTTTTTCTCAACAGCTTAATTTGAAATTTATCTCAAGTAGGCAGAAGAACTGGAAACCACATTCATTCATAAACCTGACTCAGTAAAGCTTAAACAAAAAATCAAACAGAAGGATCTGTTCGTTGCCACTATCAGTGATTTCTTATATACTTGGGAGATTTTTTTTTAAAAAAAATAAACATTTGTAGAATACTATCTCCGTATTAGCACCTAAAACTAGTAAGTCAGAGGTCCAGAATGGGTTGAGCATCATGAAGCACAACAAGCAAGATAAAGTTACTTTGCCCTGGAGTATTCATTACCTCCTCATTTTACTGCCAGGTAGATTAGCAGGCTCTTTATGCATGCTGGAGCTGCGCTGCCTAATCCAGCTGTTGTCTGTGTGCAGGGATGTCTTCTTTCTCATTTCCTGAAGAATCTGTTGTCTTTCCAGCTCAGCTGGTGACAAACCATGTTCTTTCTGAGCCCTTTTCTGTGAGTCACCAGCATTCCAGGATTGCTCAGAAAATTTGTTCTTCATACCTACGGTATATTGAACAACAACAACAAAAAGCTTAGATGCAGAAAGCACACATGCACTGAAGATCTGAAGGGCAGAGTGGGGGAAAGCAAAATGAGCATCTCTTTTGCAATGCATGCTACTTTATGTGCATCCCAGTACTGGTCATGATTCATGATAGTAAGGTGAAGCACTGTGCCTGCATTTGGAAATGTAAATATCTACTCCTGTTGATAAGGTTGCTGGTAGCAGATTAGCTATGGCTCACCCAGTAATTTAATATCTCAGGGAAATGACAGGGTCTAGTAATCAATAATGCACAATATTGCCTAGCATAGTCACACAGACCACTGCTGTTATCTATGTATACCTGCAGAGCAGGACCAATAGTGAGACCATAGTCTTGCAATAATCCAGACTTTCTGTGTGCCATTGGCAAAATAATCTGGTATCCCCAATTATATTTAACGCAGAATGACAGGCTTCAATTATCTCTACTGTTTCTAATTCTAATATTACATTTACAGACTACAGCACTCACCATTTCTATGGGCATGATGATCATCTAGATCTGTAGTTGATCGGGATTTACTTCTAGAAATAATTGAGAAATTACATATATTTAAAAAAAACTTTTAAAAAATATTGAGTTAGTCACACACAGAGACAGAATGTGTGGACAGCCTGCAAGTGCATCAGCGCAATAAACTGCCACACATATAGCTGCATTTGGGCACAAGTCTGGAACAGTACACTTATTGGTGACTCGTGGGTTCTTTGCTGTGTTCCTTCAAGTCATTTCCGAATTATGGCAACCCTAAGGTGAAGCTATCATGGGGTTTTCTTGGCAAGATTTGTTCAGAGGAGATCTGCCATTGCTTTTGCTTGAGGCTGAGAGAGTGATATGTGCCCCAAGGTCACCCAGTGGGTTTCCATGGCTGAGTGGGGATTTGATCCCAGATCTCCAGGGTCATCGTCCAGTGCTCAAACCGCTACACCATGCTGGCTCCCTTGTGGGTTGTACTAGATGGAAATTAGCATGCATGTGAAAACAGAGGTGTCTCAGAAAAGGCAAAATAGCCCTCCCCCAATCTCCTATGACACCTGAAGTACAGTACATGTACACCTTTTCACAAAGATTTCACTTATGTTGATGTTGATGAAGCATAATTTTGTTTCATTTCAAATCAGGAATTAGGGTTAAGCAAATGCTTAGCAAAGTCAATAAGAATCCCAAGAGGACAGTCTAGTGAATAATGAACAGAAGGATTCTTGAGTATAACATTGGTTTGGTGAGGAACAGCCTTAGGAGATGACTGCCTTTTCAGTCCTCACTAGATAGAAATGATGAACCAGAAGATAACTGGATGGTAATAGGAAAAATATTCTTCCACTACAGATACCTACATATGAATTCTTAATGATAAATATAATAAATAAATGTGGAAGTGGAAGACTTGAGTCCTTCCAAACTGTATACAGTGGGCCCTCCCGATCTATGGGCTCCCAATCTGCGGTTTCAACCACCCACAAATCATTCTGTCCCATACCTCAGCGGCCTGCTGACATGTCTGTGCACACACCTCTGCTATTTAATAATATGGGACATGTCCATCACATTTTTTTGATATCTGTCCCAGAACTGAACTCCCATGAATCTGGAGGTCCAACTGCATATTAATAGAGCTATATATGAATAAAGAAACTCAAAGCATTTTGGCATTGTTATTATCTCTGCTTGTTTACACACCCACTCTTTGTTTTTCATCATTTAGATTTCACAACCATGTGGGTGAACAAGCTATGAAAAAACATGATGCAATTACAGCAATGATAATAGTGATGTGATAATGATGACGATGACTGAAGAAAAACATAATAACTCAAGTGATTTGTTTTCTTACAAAGCTGTTTTAGCCTAGAAATAAGCCCCCTCTGTTATCAACTACTAATGATAAACATCCAGAGTAGCATTAGCATATGCACATTTTCTATTCTAAAAGTCTAAAGATTAAAACTCTGAACCTTATTGCAAACTTATTCTGTAGTGGTATGATCTAAGGCAACAATATAGCTGAAATGGCACTTCAGCCACCAACCTTCCATAGATGACCATTTTGAAGTTAAAAATCTACACAATAAAACTGAAATACATTTATAGACAAATGCCCAGAGTGGTAGATATGTTAGTAAAGATCTATAACTTTAACATGGGTTAGTGCTTAAGATGCCATGGTGTTTTTATTTGTTTAATTATTAAAGATTAGTCATCAATAACGAATGCAACATTTCCAGAAACAACCGTAGTTTCAGCAGGCAGTGTCATAATTATAAGAGCTACTAGAAAATAATTAAAGGAATACATGTTATTCTGTAACAATATTTCCCAGTAGGGGGAGACCATAAAATAACTTACTCTTATATTCAAATCCTACACTAGCTGGATTTATTAAAAGCAGCACACTTATTTGTTTGTTTGTTTGCATACGTATATCCCACCCTACATACAAAGCTCTCAGGGTAGCTTATAATAAAATAAATTTTTAAAAATAAATAGTAATTTTAAAAGACAAAAAAAAATTATTAAATCAATTATCAGTTAAAAAATAGACAATATAAAATAGTGCCAACCATACCATGTGCACAAACTGGCTAAAATCAATTAGGCCTGAAGGCTTTAATAAGGAGGACCTTTTCATTAGCCATCCCCAAACTGTAGAATGGCCTGTCGGAAGATATTTGACAGCTAAACATACTGTTGGAATTTAAAACAGCACTAAAGACCTATCTTTTCTGGCAGGCCTACCTAGTTGATTTTAAAGTATGAATTTTAAATAGGTATTTTAAGTCTATGAATGTTTGTTTTAATTCTATGTATTTTTATCAATGTTTTTAAATGATTTTATGTCATACATTATATTTTAATTTATGTTGTATCCTGCCTCAAGCCTTGGGGAGTGGTGGATAAGAAACAAATTATTATTATTATTATTATTATTATTAGCCATGTTTTGATGTAGTGCCTAAATGATGCCAGTGTTGGTGCCAATCAGGCATCCAAAGGGTGGCTATTCCATGAGTGGGGTGCCACAACAGAAAAGATCCTCTCCCACGTCCTTCCACTATGTACTACCCTTAATGGTAAGATGCAGAGGAAAGCTCCTCCATTAGGTCTCAATTCTCAGGTAGGCATATAAAGAGAGAGGCACTCCATCAAGTATCAAGGTCCCAAGCCATTTAGGGCATTAAATATTATTATCACTAATTTTAATTATTATCACTACTTTGAATTCAGACTGGGAGCATATTGGCAACCAGTGCAATTGTTTTAACATCAATGTTATGTGGTTCTGAATGGTGTTCCAGTCTAGCTGCTGCATTTTGCACTAGCTGCAGTTTCAGAGTTTTCCTCAAGGGCAACCCCTTAAAGAGTGCATTGCTGTAGTCTAATCAGGAAGTTACCACTGCATGAACTACTGTGACTAAATTATCCAGAGTCCAGAAAAGACTCTAGTTGGCAGATCAGTCAAAGCTGGATCCAAGCCCTCTAAGCCACCTGCACCTCCAGTGACAAAGATGGATTTAGGAGTACTCCCAAGCTATGCACCTGCTCTTTCCGAAGGAGTGCAACCTCATCCAGGGCAGGTAGCTTACCCAATTCCCCAACCTAAGAACTACCAATCTAAAGAGCCTCTGCCTTATTGGGATTCAGTTTCAGTTTCTTGGCCTCTGTGCATCCCATTACAGCATCCAGGCATCCACTACCTGCACAGCCTCAGCTGATGACAAGCAGTAGAGCTGAGTGCCATCAGCAAACTACTAGCACCCAACCCCAAATTTAGAAATTCCTAATGAACTCCCCCCAATGGCTTTATATGGATATAGAACTGTATGGATGACAAGAATGGAACCCTGTGGCACTTCACAGCATAATGGCCATGGGGCTGAACAGGAATCCAGACGACTCTGCTCTGGAATTGACCTCGCAAATATAAGTGATACCAATTCCCAATCAATGGAGCTGGTCAAGGAGGACACTATGATCTATAATATCAAACACTGCTGAGAGAACCAGGAAGATCAACAGGGTAGCTTTCCCACTATCTTTCCCCCAGAGTAGGTTGTCAGTCAGAGCAACCAGAGCTGTCTCATACTCTGGCCTGAAACTAGCCTGAAATGGGTCCAGAAAATCTGTTTCCTACAAGAATGTCTGAAGCTTCCTAGGCACCACACATTCAAGCACCTTGCCCACATAAGAGATACTGGTGATAGGACAGTACTTCTCTTATACCTCTGGATCCAGGGAGGTCCTCTTCAGAACAGAGTGTACTATAGCCTCTTTCAAGGCAGCAGGCACCCCTCCTTAACATAGTGAGGCATTTATCACCTTTCAGGCCCACCCAATCAGTCCATGTCTGCTTGATTTTAACAGTCAAGATGGGAAAGGGACAAGGCTGCTGACACACTGCAGAAATAACGCACTATGATGTAGCTTTAAATGCCATGGCTCAATGCTATGGGGTTTTGAGATTTGTAGTTTTTGTAAGATATTTAGCCTTCTTCGTTAGACCACTCTGGTGCCACAACAAATGACAAATCCCAGGATTCCATAGGAGGCAGCCATGATAGTTAAAGCAGTATCAAACTGCATTATTTCTGCAGTGTGTCAGCAGCCAAGGTTGCATATGGTGGGATGGACCGATTCAAGAATCTTGTCCACAACATCAGGTTGCAACAAGTGAAATTGTCCCAAGAAAAATGGCCAGCTGGCACACTGGACACCTCCCTAGACTCCATGATAACTGTGGCATCAAGGTTGATTCAAATATGAGCATTTTTCTTCTCAAAGCACCTAGCAAACATACCACAGCAGGCAACCAAGAGCTCTTACCTGTCAGCACTGAAGTAGCTTGGTTGCTCATCAGAGTTTCTTGTTGCTTCATAACGTCTAGGGTAAATATACATAAGAATGAATAGGTTATATAAGAACAGAAACCTATTTGGCTGCTGTTACAGCAAGATACTGCACCAGGAACAAGTTTCCTATATTTTGAACAAGAAATTCTTGCAGGCCCAGATTTGCAACCCTGAAACAGAAAACTGTAGGAGAATTAGAAGATAAATTAGGAAGCCAGACCTGTACTTTATTGCACAGTTTATGGCCACAGCTTGATTATTAGCAAGAATATAAAGTGCCAGTTTTTTAGCATTTCCAATTTAGAAATAAATTAATTCTGTAAGATAAAAGGCTAGATTCTCATGCATTGTAATACATTTTTAGGTCTAAAGGGACAATTGCAGGGAACAGACATTTTGTGGAGTCTGATGGTATGACTGAAAAGCACTTGTGCTGCCAATGTTACTGACGCTAGTAGCAGTGCTTATGAAGATAACTAATGTGTAAAATAATATAAGACACAAAGTGGCATTTTCAAAATTTACTCTCTCCTATCTGCTGTTTGTGCATCCTGTGGAAAGGATATGAAGACAGCTGGATGAATTTAATTCAGCAAGATAATAACTTCTTAGGGCCTGTTTATAATTTGCCCTTAGATGGTGTCTTCCTTGTGACACCAGCAGCCACAGAAATAAACATTAAAGTGGTCCTTACAGCATATAGTGTTCCCCTAGGGAAACAAAGTGGTGACCCACCTGCGCTGCTTACCATGATAGTCTTAAAAGGCAAGCTCTATGCTAGGATCTGTACAATGCCATCAACTCTTTTCAAAATCTAGAAATGCAGCTGATGGCAAATATTTAATCCATCTTTTCAATGGCAAATTTTGCTTCAGTAGCTGCAACAGTTTTTGGATCAGGATTTTGCTGGTGGGATATCTGACAATGCTATGGCTGTAGCCTGTGAATGTAGAGCTTAATAAAAACAGTTCTTCTGCAAATTGCTCACTCAGTATAGCGCCATGAAGAGGAGATGTTCTGAAGTGTTTTAAATGAAGCAATGGGACAGGGATTACTCATTCTTCCAGTTTATCCCCATGCTACAAAATAATTTAGTGCAAGAGTACAGCATAGACTGAGCTGTGGCGAAGTTAGTTATGGTTTAGTGATGAGACAGAAATCTAAATGATGTGAGTATTCTGGACAACAGACGTCTTCCTCAATCTCAGATCCAGTTAGGAAAAGCAGGGAAGGCTCAAACTACATGTGACAAGGATTCCATTAGGTCTTGGATATTACTGCAAGCATGCAGCTGCATCAAAAGATGCTGGCAATCATAGGAAACACAGCATTGTTTCCAGTAGTATCTGGGATCTAACAGAAGGGCTACTGTAGACTTCAACATAAGCTCCCTCGGCAGCCCCCTCCTATCTTAGATGGCACTACAATAATGGCACACTCCAACCCAGGCCCAATTTACAGGTCATATTATTCTGCCAAGCATCTAGAGAATCTTCACCAAAATATTTCAGGTTCCTCACATTATTTTCAGAGTAGAGGTGCTTCCTGATATACATACTAATAAAATCACACACACAAAAAAACAGTTCCCACTGCTTGTTATGCATGATGGAGGAGTAGTATAGATATAAATCCGAACCACAACTGAAACCACAAAATTAACCGAGCTGACATTTAGCATCTCAGTAGTTTTGCTAAGTCTACCAATCTATTTTATCTATTATTCTTTGCATGCATAAATAGATTAGAGTTGTCCCTTCATATTTGCTGGGGTTTGGTTCCAGAAACCCCCCCCCCGGATACCAAAATCCATGAATACTCAAGTCCCAATATATGCAATGGCATAGCAAAATGGTGTCCCTTATATAAAATGGCAAAATCAAGGTTTGCTTTTTGGATTATTATTTTTTAAAGACTATTTTCAAGCCGTGAATATTTAAATCTGTGGATACCAAATCCACGGATACAGAGAGACAACTGTAATTTTGATTTTAATTTTTAAATATATTAATCTATTATGTAATATAATAGATTAATGTATATGCATATATTTACGGCTAGGTATACCAACACTTTTCGAATCCATAGCAAATATATACATTCAAAATGTAATGTAGACCTTGGATACGGGAACTTTTGCACTGTAACATCCTTGACTTGTTCCGTCTGCAGTTTCTGTTCTGCCTCTTCCTTATACTTTGATCTCTCCACACCATATGCTCTGTCCCCTACATTATATTCCTTCTCCAGCTCCAGCTGTTGGAGCTTCCTCTCTTGTTCTGCTTGCAAAGCTGCTGCTTCGTGCAACTGCTGGAGCCTCCTCTCTTCTTTTGCTTGCAAAGCTGCTGCTTCATGCAACTGCTGGAGCTTCCTCTCTTGTTCTGCTTGCAAAGCTGCAGCTTCTTGCAACTGCTGGAGCTTCCTCTCTTGTTCTGCTTGCAAAGCTGCTGCTTCTTGCAACTTCTGGAGCCTCCTTTCTTCTTTTGCTTGCAAAGCTGCAGCTTCTTGCAGTTTCTGTGCCTCAAGCTGTATCTGTTCTTTTTCCTTCTTCTCCTGATCACTTTCCTCTTCCCACAGTCTACGAGCATCAAAATAGTCAGTCTTGTCACTTCCATTTGTCCTCCATGAGAAAGCAGGTGGTTCTGATGCAATTACAGGTCCTGTATTTGAGTTGAATATACTCTGCTCCTAAAAGAAAGTGCAAGAACAAAACATACAGAAATGAAATGTGTAGGGTATTTTTAGTTTTATGTAATACTTTGCAGGCCATCTAGTCTAATCTTCTGCTCACTGCAGAAAATCCAACACTAAAACTGTCTGGCCTTTGCTTGGAGGCCTCACATGAGTGTGAGCCTGTGGTTATAGGCTGAAAGAACCCAGGCAGTGTCAGTGCTGCCTACCAAATCCTGCTATACCCGTGTGTGTGTGTGTGAGAGAGAGAGAGAGGGAGAGAGAGACAGACAGACAGATACACAGAGAGAGAGATCTTGTGTGGAACTTCTGCACAAGCAAAGCTAACATGAATAACCCATCTCCTACCTGACCAGCACAACCATGCAGGTGGAGATGTGCTTTGCCGGCTGTGGCAGGGAAGAAGGCCTGATGACAGGGTGCCAGCGCCACATAAAGGAGGGAGAAGGGGGCCAGAGGCTATTTAAAGCCATGCCCCCCTTCTTCTCCACCTCTGGGCTAAGTGGACGCTTGCCTCATACCAATGGCTGAAAGAAGAGGGAGGAGTATATTTCGGTGAGCACCTATGGTACCAAATTTTGCATGAAGGGAGGTCTCTGTAACTGCCTGTTTAGGTTATCCAATCAGGGGATGGTGAAAGAGGCTCATCTTGGGGCTGGCCTGAAGGATAAACCCTCTCCTTAAAGTCATGTGACTTGGGGGAGGGACTTTTGGGTTGGTCTTCCTGATGTGGGCTGGCTGGTGAGCAACCCAGATGTTGGGGCTCCTCGCTGGGGCTCAGGTGTTTTGCCCTGGGGAAGCCAAGGGGGAGTCTGAGTTAGATCTAGTGCCCCAGCTGCTCCCACACTAGGTTGCCTCTCCCACTGAAGTTCATTGGGAGAGCTGATAAATAAATACAGCTCCATTTATTTCATCCCACTTCTTGTGTCTGGTCTCTTTATTCTCCTGGGTCGGTCAGCAAAGGGAATGTTATCTGTATAAAAAGAGCCAGTGTGGTGTAATGGTTTGAGCATTGGGACTATAAATTATTATTATTATTATTATTATTGAATGTGAGATGCATTATTATTATTATTATTATTATAGAATGTGAGATGCATGAACCAGTGGGAGCCAAGCATTGTAAAACAAGAAATGGAGTATAACCATTGCAATACTTGGGGTGTGTAAGCTAAAGTACAGGAATGGGGCATTTTCATTCAGATAATTACACAGTATTTTACTCAGGAAATGAAAATCTAAGAAGAAATGGGGTGGCATTAATAGTGAGGAGAAACATAGCAAAAGCAGTCAAGGGATATAATGCAAACTCTGACCGAATCGTATCAATAAGACTTCAAGGAAAATCCATCAGTATTTCCATAATCCAAGTTTAAGCTCCAACCACAGAGGCATAAAATGAAGAAATTTAAAGATTCTATGCTGGAGTCCATGAGGAAACTGATCACACAATAAAACAGGACAAGTTGGTAATCATAGGCAATTGGAACAGAAAAGTAGGAAACAGAGCAGAAACAAACACTGTAGCAGAATTTGGCTTAGATTCAGGAAATTAAGCAGGAGAGCAACTGATTACATTTTGTGAAGTCAACAGCTTGTTAATTGCAAACTCATTCTTCAGGCAACCAAAGAGCTGTCTGTACAAATGGATATCACCTGATGGACAATATAGAAATCAGACTGACTACATAATCAGAAGCAGAAGATGGAAAAGCTCCATTCTCTCTGCAAAAACAAATCAGGTTGTGGCACAGATCAAGAACTGCTAGTATCAAAAATTAGAGTAAAGCTAAAGAAGAACACAAATGAAGCATTGTGACAAAATACAACGTGAAAAACATCACCATAAAATTTAAATATAATGTAAAAAACAGCTTTACATTATTTAGCCTATCTGATCAGGAGCCAGAAGAACCCTGAATTGAAGCCAGGGTCATTGTGAGGGAAGAATGCAAAAAGACAGTATCTGCAGCCATAAAGACAAGCCTCACTGGATGAAAGATGAATCTCTTCGAGCAGCTAAGGATAGGCAAGAAGCAAAAGAAGATGGTGATAGAAATAGGGTAAGAACCCTGAATGCTACTGTTCAACAACTTGTGTGCAGGAACAAAGCGAACTACTATAATGATCAATATAGAGAATCATAGAACAGAATCATAGAATTGCAGAGTTGGAAGAGACCACGAGGGCCATCCAGTCCAACCCCCCTGCCATGCAGGAAATCTTGATCAAAGCATCCCCGACAGAATAGAAATAGAAGACAACAACAAAACAGGTATATGGAGTGAGAAATGCCAGATGTCCAACCTGAGTTTGGAAGAGGAAGAGGCTAGAGGGATCATATTGCAAACATACGTTATATAATAGAGCTCACCAAAGAATTTCATTAGAAAATCAGCCTGTGCTTTAAAGATTACCACAAAGCCTTTGTGTAGATCATGAAAAACTACAGATCACTCTTAAAGAAACGGGTATAGCACAACATTTGATTATTTTAGCATGTAACCTGTACTCAGGAGAAGAGGCCACTGCTAGGATAGAATATGGAGAAAGAGAACAGTTTCCAATTGGCAAGGGAGTCAGGCAAGGCTGCATTTTACCCCCTATCTGTTTAACTTGTATGCTGAACATGTCATATGCAAAGATGGATTAGACCCTGCATAAGGAGGTGTGAAAATTGGGGAAGTAATATCAACAATTTAAGATATGCAGATGACACCATACTACTAGGGGAAAATAGCAAAGACTTGGAACAGCTACTCAAGAAAGTAGAAAAGTGCAAAGACATGTTTACAACTGAACAGTAAGAGAACAAAAATAATGACCACAGATGATTTACATAACTTTAAAACAGACAATGAAAAGGCTGAGCCAGTGAAAGTTTTCTTATATCTTGGCTCAGTCATTAATCAAAATGAAGGCTACAGTCAAGAGATCAGAAGAAGACTAGGACTTGAAAGAGCAGCTATGAAGAAATTAGATAAGACCCTCACATGAAAAGATAAATCATTGAATATCAAAGTAAGGATTGTCCATCCACTGTATTTCCAATTTCTATGTATGGTTGTGAAAGCTGGATAGTGAAAAAAGCTGAATAGGAAGAGAATCAGCTCATTTGAGATGTGATGCTGGAGAAAAGTTCTGTAGATACTGTGGACGGCCCAAAAGACAAATAAATGGGTCCTGGAGCAAATCAGGCCTGAGCTCTCTCTGGAACCAAGATGACTAAACTGAGACTGTCCTAGTTTGGATGTATCACAAGAAGATGAGACTCACTAGAAAAGACAATAATGCTCGGCAAGGTGGAAGATAGTAGAAAAAGACTGCATTGCAGAAGCCACAGTCCTGAGTCTGCAAGATCTGAGCAGAGCTGTTGAGGATAGGGTGACTTGGAGGTCTCTCAGTCATAGGGTCACCATAAGTCACAGTCAACTTGATGTCACTGAACAACAACAACAACAACAACAACAAACAATGGTACTCCTATTAAACCATTCTTGTTTGGATCCTCTACACTTCCTAAAAGTCTAACATGTCTGGTAATACTTGAAAGCCAGGTCCAATTCCCACTAGGTTGCCTTGGGAGCCCCCTTTCCTAACTGGCCTGGCACATCCCTGATTTGTTGTGAGGGTAAATTTAGTGTAGGAAGAAACAGGTTCACAGCCTTGCTGTCATGGAAGAAAAGGTGAGGATACAAAGGTGATTACTGATACTGGTACTTATCATTATCATTATTTTGTTCCCCAAAATGTCAAACCACAAAAGGATTAGCTCTCATCTCACCTCATTTAAATATTTGGTGCTCTCTTTTTCTGCTTCTTGTTGAGCTTTCAGCCATTCTTCCTTCAGTCTCTCTTGTTCACGTTTGTATTTTTCCTAGTTTGAAAAAAAAGTACAAATACACTTAATTATACAATCCGCTAAACTATTATTTTCTTTCAGAACAAATACTAACTGCATAGAGATACAGCATGTGAAATGTATTAGACAGTTCAGGATAAATCCAAAGGAGGAAAATGATGGGGCATCATATCCTTTGATTTCTATGGAAGAGTAAATAAAGGTATGGGTTAGTTATGGCAGTCTATATAGCCCTGCTCATGAACATTTTTTTTTAAATGGGGTCAAAATCAAGTTTTCATTTTTAAATTCCTGGTTCAATCTTTTAAAAATTCGCACCCTAAACCCAGGAATATAAAAACTGGTTGTAGCATCTCAGCAGTGAGGAAAGGCACTTTGCACGTACTTAGAGGCATATTCTTGTGGGTTACAGTGATGACAAAAATGATGCAACATTAATACTGTACTCTACTATATGATACTGATCCACATACTGTATAAAATGTGAAAGTTACGCAGGTGTTTCCTGATTTAACTTTTAGTTCTCCCACAGACAAGAGAGCCACTGCTTCTAATAAGATGCAGCAATGACTGGTCTCCACAACTGTTTAGGGACCAAAAATGGATGTCAGTAAAGAATACTCAGACTTCTAGCAGGATTTTGTTTTGTCTCAAGTGTCTAGTTCTTAGGGATTTCTCTAAAAATTACATACAAGTTTTGCAATAATAAATCTGACAATTGTGTTCAAACCAAAACCATCCAGATTATATAGAACATATTAAGAATATGCATGCTTTGCAACAGACGCTCTCCACTCTAAACAGAAAATGAGAAATATATTAAGGAGAGCTCAAGGTACTAAATCCTAAGTATGCTTATTTATTTATAAGTCAATGTGGTGTCGTGGCTTGATTACTGGATTACAACTCTGGAGACCAAGGTTCAAATCCCCGCTTGGTCATGGAAACCCAGTGGGTGACCTTGGGCAAGTCACATTCTCTCAGCCTCATAGGAAGCCAATGGCAATGCCCCTTCTGAACAAATCTTGCCAAGAAACCCCTGTGATAAGTTTGCCTTCGGGTTGCCATAAGTTGAAAATGACTTGAAGGTACACAACAATATGCTTATTATGGAATAACATCCATTGAACACAGTAGAATTTGTTACAAAGCAAACATACACATAAACTTTAAAAGCACATAATGGCTATAACCGCACCCTCTTTAGTATTGATGATTGAGCTTATATCTTAAACTGCTCTGAATGGCATAATGTATGTTCTTTGAGGCTCAGCAAGCAAATATCTGTTACAAAATTAATTGGAACTATAAGGAGTATTTGTTGGTGGCATAAATAGATGGGCAGTTTTATTTGGATGGTTTCAGATCTCTGTTCAACCTGGCAGGCCAATCTAGAGCCAAGCCTAACGGTCATGGGTGTTGCACCGTCAAAATCCACACCTGAAGCAAACGCTCCTGTTCTGCCTGCCACTTCTCTTGTCTTTTTCTTTCTTCTTCTTGATCCCAAGCCCAACGGCTAGGCGCACTGATGGGTGGGACTGGGAGCTGCAACACATTAGAAACAAAAGTTCAACTACAGACCTGTGCAATATTAAAAACTCTCAAACAGAAGCAGCTGAACTAGATGATCATTACTGTATATGGATTTAGAAATCCTGTATTTCCCTTAGATGTCCAAAAGGTGAGTGAGAAGAGAAGGTAACAATAATGCCTTCCCTTGACACCTGCTTTTCTCCCCTAGTAGTCCCAACAATCCCTCCACTACCCCTACCCCATTCAATCAATTTGGTCAGGAAACTAAGTCTTGGAAGAAGAACACAAAGTGGAGGGGCGCCTTATAGAAGAAAAGTTGCCATTGATGGCCCCCATCACAAGTCTGCACATAAGAGACCAAAAGACTTTGAGAAGCCTGTGTTTTCCACATAGACATCCTTTTTTGATATTTCAGGAAGAGACAAGGGTTAACAGTGTCCAAGAGCAAGAATTAGATTTGATAACAAAACATCCATTTGAATAAGCTATCCATACTCCACAAAAATCTGAGAGATTGCTTTGTTGACAAAATTAACCTAATTCATGAAGTGTTCTTTTAAACCTGAAGGGGATGTGAGAGTGGGGAAAGAGAACAGTACTTTTTTGGGAGGGATTTAATGATATCAAATAATTTTCTAAATGGAAAATGGAGTAATTTTAATGATTACGTGCAACTCCATCTTTTTCTCTCTCTTACAAACTGCTACTTCATTGTATCTTATATTCGTTTTTCTAGCTATTTTCATTTGTTGAAGTACCTTGTCATTACTTTCTGTTATGTTTCTATACTATTACTTATCTCATACAGTAATGCAGCATTACTTACATCAGGCATTGCAGGTTCCAAGCCTCCTAGGAGGTTTAAGGTAGTTAAGAGAGTATTTAAAAAGAAGAAGAAAAACTTTGTTAGTGTAACCCAGAAGAAACTATCGAAGATGTAACAAAAAAGTTGCACTTGGATCCCCAGTTCCCTTTATCAGGTCAAGGACTCAGCAAACACTATCAGATGAACAAATAATTGTCTGGAGTCACATGAAACAGAAAAGACAATACTGTACAGGCTTGTTTATGGTGTGGATTTGACACTTTTTTTCATCAGCTGGACATACCAGACATATATGGCTGCTATACATGGAAAGCAACAAGATAGTGATGGTATGTATGTGAGTCACCACATCAAGATTAAACTCAGGGAAATCTGTACTTTCCCCAGACTGCCTCTGGGACTGCTAAAGCAGCATTTTATCAGGGATTTTATATTTTATTATTTTCCTAAGCTATTCCTCCTTCAGATGCTTCTACCCACATTATGTGGCAAAAATGGGAGTTATAGGAGCACATGTATGTGTGTGATTATATACATATATGGGGAGGGATCAAGGCCTTCCAGTATGCCCTGGAAGGTATACTAACATGTTTGAAGGCAACCAGGAGTCGGGGAGGGAAGGTAGCATGAAATAAGAGATTGTGTGACCACTAACACATACTAAGCGCAGTCTAGTAAACTAGGAGAACAGGAGACAAAGCAAGTCCCTGCTAGGTTGGGAAAGCTCCTCTCTCCCTGCAACTTGGATAATATCAAGAGGAGTGGACCAGACTAAATTCAAAACTTGCTTCTCTCATCCTGAAAATAGTGACTGGTGCTAGCAGAAAGGGCTAGTGCAAAAACATGAGCTTCACTGCTCTACTACTCTCCTCCCTAAAGACTGAATGCAAAGTCCTTCAGCTCCAGCAGTCCTTCAGTCTCAACAATGAAAATTCCTTCAACCCATGCAACCCATTGTGATCTCTTCCAACTCTATGATTCTCCAGCAATTAATACTTCCACCCTAGGATTCTGAGAGCTGAGCCCCCACCCAACCCCATCCTTCCAAAAAACAAAACAAAAACAAAACCCAAAACTTTTCCAAGCTCTGGTTCCATTAGGCAGTAGGGAATGATAGTGCAGATGGCTTTAAATTAATAGAAACATTCCTTAACATTTATTTATTTATTTTTTATTTAAAAGCATATTTGTCTCAGCTTTAGCAATGTGACTGCCCTGCCCCCACCTCCCCATCCAGTGCTTTTAAAAACAAAGTGGTACCTGCAAATCCAACATGTGGATAAGCAAGACCTTGCCACAAAACAAAGAATGTAATAGTATAGCTAATAGAATTTGACTTCTACCACAACATACCACTGAGCTGATGTACTACTTTTTGAAGTTTAGGTCTCTCTCTCTCTCTCTCTCTCTCTCTCTCCCTCTCCCTCCCTCCCTCCCTCCCTCCCTCCCTCCCTCTTTTTTAAATTAAAAAGATGTAGACAAATTTATCTTCCTACCAAAATGCTATACGTTAGCATATATTTCATTTATCAAGCAATACTTCAACACATCTTAACTTTTATGTTATCTTCCTACATATCTCTTTATGCAGTGCCAAACCCAACCATATGTAACAGATGGGTGATGTGCTCTTTGCTCCCTTGTTCATAGTTCTATTTTGATTTAGTGGATCTGTAAGTCACTCTTCAGCAAAAGGCTCCTAAGGAAGTTTAGAATTAAAATAACAACAACAACAAAAAAAAACTAATGCAAAAAAATCATTTAAAAATCCATGGCTTCCCTCAAAACACTGGATCTGTCAGTGGAGGAAGTGCTCAACTTGCAGAGAATTATGATACTTAAACATTACTAATAACAAATAAATAAATAACAGTTATTAAATCTGGTGTTATAGTGGAAGAGCATTAATATTTTCACAAATAATTATCCAAAGGAGATGACAATATTTGTGCAATGATTTCCAAGCAACACTATTTGTATATGGGCGAATTAATAAATTTTCTAAAGATGTAAAAGTTGCCCTTTTGAGCCTGGGTGGTATGCAGAGTTCCTGAAATGGAAGATGAATTGTGACAGAAAGTATACAGAATCTGCACCAAGAACAGGCATGTGTTTCCTAAGTGATATGATAATAATATGGAAATATACTAAGGAAATGAGAGCAAATTTCATATTTTTCCAGCAGCCCTTCCTCTGAAGCACATCCTACATCTGGCAAAAGTTCGACCAATACTACCAGAGAAGCTGAGAGACAGGTATGAGTAGCCTCAGTTTTAATTTGCCGTGGCTTTGTAAATAAGTCATATAAAAATGCTGTCACAATAAAGGGATGCCCCAGAGGTACATGGAAAAGTTTAAGATGCCTGCTTTATTCCTCTAAAACCAGCAAGTGATGTGATTTATTCAGAATCATATTACTATGGCTCTTCCAAATGAGGCCTAAGAGGAGCATTTTAATCTTTTGTATAGAGAGGTTACCTTGAAGAAAATTAAACAATGATAAAAAGAACTTGCATATTCAAGAAAAACAGACACAAGAAAATATATACAGTAATAATGCTATAGTAAAAGTGACGTGTCATCTTAATCACTACTGTACTTCAAAACACTCAAGGTGTGGAAAAATACTGGAATATACAAAACAGCTGGATGCAAATTATTGAAGTGCAAGTGAATAGAGTGAGATGTAACATGCAAAGCATACCAGTAGCAGCCTTGGAGGACTGTGACAAACCATTAATAGCCAAGAAATCCTGCTTTTTCCATTTATTTATGTATTTATTTTTAGGGAAGTGTTCAACAATTGCCAATAACACTAACATTTGTTATCCCACACTAACTTGCCAATTTCATAATAAATATTAATCAAATCAGGAATAAAATTAAATCTGAAAGTCTCTTTCAGCTTGAAAATTTAGCAAAACAAATCTTAGTGGTTTGCTCAGCATTGTGGCTTTTTGTAGAAAAGCTAGAAATCTGAACAGGTTTCTGTACTCCACACTTTCCCTCAGTGGGAACAGCATTTGAACACATCAAAAGTGTAAAAGTTTGAGATACAGAAGAACACACAAAGCCCATTACCACAAAGGTAGACCCATGAATTGTAAGAAAAACCTGATGATCCTAGGGAAACAATGGAAACAGATTAAGCTAGTTTGCCATGACTGGAACAATCAGTGATTGAAGAAACTTAGAACCCAACACCAGAGACTAGCTAAGAAGAATGTACAGTGGGGAACAATTTCATGAAAGTACATGAAATGTTGGTTTTGGGATTTGTTTGTTTTTACCTTGTTCAAAAAACTGTGATCGTCTTTTTAAGTTTTTCAAAGAAATAGGTTCTGTGTCTATTTGGAAAAAATATGGAGATACAAAAGAGGTCAGAGTGGTGTGGTCTGGTTTTATTTCATCTCCGTCCACTGGATAAACAACTATTCAGTGCACCCAACTGAAACTACATTGAAACAAACAATTATTAACAGTATCACCTGATTTTGTGTGGCACAGAACAGGTCTCAGGACATTGATAGAGTTTAATCCCATGTCTCCTATTTTACACAGCATTCTTCAGAGCTGAGACACAGCCGCAGTGAGTGCAGGCTTGGAAAACTTTGGTTCAAATCCTTTATTTCCCATGAAGTTCCTCGGGTGGCCTGTCACTATCTCTGAATAGCAAGTCTTTTGTCTTTTAGTCTAAACTACGGTACCTGACAGGGCTGCCGTAAAGTTTCCACAAACGGTGCCCTGAATTCCTTAGATAAATTATGGCATACAAAAATGTGGAAATTAAAGGTAAATATTATCTCTAGGGTCTGGAAGGATATTTTACTTGTCAGGACCAAACACCCGTTTTGTTTATGGACTTAATGTTTAAAGATTGTTTAGCCTAGTTGTCTACAATTCTATGGTTCTATGATTCTTTCAAGAAGCTGGTATCAGCTTATACAGGACTTTCAAGCACTCTCCTACGAAGGCTAAGTTCTGGTCAGCTTTCATAGGATGGGCACAGTGCACTCTTGGATCTGCAAACATGGTGCCTCCTTGATGTGGGCGGCTTCACTTCACATCTTTTATGCATACTATAATGCTGGAATTAGAGGAAGGAGATCACATGTCCACAGAAATACATGGGAACTGTAAGGGATCAGCTCTCATACTGAAATGTGCTCTAGCTTTCTGTTACAGGTCAAGGTACCCTTCTTTTGTATTCCTTAAAAGGCTGTTTTTAGAAAGGCACATTACCAAGTCATATGGGACACACAATCAAACACACAGTGCAGATTTATTTCTATGAAAAAGATATGAATTTGAGTTCTGTCTTGTTTGTTTTTAAAATGTTAATTGTTTAACTTTCTTTTTCAGAAAAGGAGGCTTATAGAATATTGCCCCTTCCCCAGCAAAGAAGCTGAGACTGACATGCACAGCAAAAGGCACATAATCCAATGAACTTGTTATAACTTCAACTCCAAACACTACTGATTAATGTTAAATTTCTGCATCTTTGCCTTCTTATTTCTCCTCTCATTTTTACCCCACCTCAATCTCTCTCTCTCTCTCTCTCTCTCACACACACACACACACACACACACCCCTCCTCCATAGTCGGTCATGCAGGATAAAGGAACTAGCTGTAATGCTGTTAGCAGTTCTTACAAATACAATACTTCTTGAACAGAACACCAATTTGCCTTTTGTACGCAACTACACTTACAAAAAATAATTTTTCATGGGAAACTCATGCTGTAAATATACCCAAGTCCCAGTATATCATGACTTCAGGTATAAAGCAATTCCAAGTATTTATTGCTCCCTTTAGCAACAGACACTCTCTATAATAAGCAAATGAAAACTCTGGTGGTTTTACCTTTTTGCTCATTAGAACTTGCATCTCCTAGCATTCCATTGACTTTTGCTTTTGAATCCTGAAAATATAAAGTTAGCATACCATTATAATTCTATGGATTAACTTCACCTTTTATTGAATTGTACAAAGAGATAACATCTGGTTGTGGCACTTCTGAGAAGCCATGCAACCAGGAGTATTAATGACTAGCTGAAAGGTGATGCCCTGAAAAGCTGCAATAGTAATTTCTTCTTATTCCATAAGGATTCCATTTTATGTACATTTTAGAAATTACATGGAGCAACACACATTCTTCTGAATTACCACTGTAAAAATGCAGGAAGGGAGAGGGGGAAAGTCTAGCATAGTATTTTCTTTATTGGCCTGATGATTAGAGTAGAACTCCATTATGTGTTGCTGAGGGTGAAACAAAATAATCCAGGCTATCATTTTGCTGCCTGAGTTGAAGCACAAGATGATGCCCACATCCTTATCCCACATACAGACACTGGCTGGACTGACAACTCAGTTAAATAAATAATTCCCCTTAGCATGCTAGTGTTTCTCTCAGGGAACAAAGGAATTAGCTGCCAGGTATTAGTAAAACACACATCAATAGTAATAATAATAATAAAATTTTATTTATATCCCGTCCCTCGGCAACGCAATCGGGGCGGCTTACAATATAAAAACCCCATACTCACAATACCCTAGCCCACCCACCCCTTAAAATAATATTAAATTACAAAGGATTAAAAACATGCATTAATTAAAATATATATACATTAGAAGAACAAAAATTTAAAACATACAATCGTAGCCTAGAAAGGGCAGCTGAGTCTTGGGCCGGGATAATTATTCAGGAAAGGCCTGCCGGAAAAGATCCGTCTTGACAGCTTTTTTAAAGCTGTCTAAGGTGGTAATAAGACGGATCTCGTCCGGCAGGCCATTCCATACTCTGGGAGCAGGAGCAGAGAAGGCCCTCTGGGAGGTCACCGACAGCCTTGTTTTCATAGGTTGTAACAGATTCCTCCCAGAGGACCGAAGTGCGCGGGGAGGGTCGTACGGAAGGAGGCAGTCCCGGAGGTAAGTTGGACCCAAGCCATGTAGGGCTTTAAAGGTCATAACCAACACCTTGTACTGTGCCCGGAAACTAATAGGCAGCCAGTGGAGAGCTTTTAGCACCAGTGTTATATGCTCTCTTCTGGGAACGCCAGAAATCAACCTGGCTGCCATGTTCTGGACTACTTGAAGTTTCCTGACTACATCAAAACTTCCTGACTACAGTATGTTTACATAAACTGGCACAGTGTTTAACTTCACAAGCTAGCTAGGGAATAAATTTAACAGTAGCCCTAGATAACACTTTCTTTAATGTAAATAGAACTTGGATGTGCCTAACTTCTGATATGTTCAGATTTCTTAGGCATAGATTGATGTAGATATCCTCTTACTAAATATTAATCTATACTTGCTTAATTTCTCTTCAGATTATATCCACCTATTAAGCTTCTGCCTAGGAACGGCTGATTTGAAGAAAACCCTCCATTTATTGCTTTGTTATGCAAAGAAAAACATGAATTTAAAAAAAGATAGTTGGGGCTAACTTAAAGACAGTTTTGCCCCTATGCAAATTCTATACCTATATAAAAATAGACAATTTCTAACTATCTCATATTGCAGTATCAAAATGTATATAAAATGTTGTATCTTGCATTAAACTTCATCAGCATCAAAAGAATGAGGAACCTCTCCCATAAAGAGAAACAGATACACACGTGTCTACGCACTTACTTCATTCTGGATATTGTTGTGAGAGTCTTTTTGAGATGATTGACTTTTGGCTGAAGTATGGTCTCCAGAAGTTGCATCTATCCATTTGTTTTCAGGTGTACCTACAATGTCGGTAGCCATACTGGTCAGATTGAGGATTTTGTGCCTTGCATATGGCAGGGAAGGCTGGTCTTTGCCCCAGTCTGATTGGCATGTGGAGATCAAAAAAATTTAAAAAGTAGACAGGGGGATGTCAAAGGGGGAAAAATTAGCCAAAAATGCATCCAAAGGAAAAAGAAAAAGGTAGGAGGAGAGCTAAAGAAAGAAATGAACTGGAATTTTAATGTTTAGGAACTGGTTAGGGCTTCTATGAACAGACCACCTTCCCTCAAAAAAAGCAAGGGTTAGTCAAAAGCTGCACAATATACATTAGCAAGTTTACTAATATGTTACAAATACACAGAAGAGCTGGTATATATTACAGCGTTATACTAGTTTCATCTGGAAGGAGCTTTAATTTAAAGAGGCCAGGGGGGAGGAGAGTAGATCTTAATTACTTCACACAGAATTTTGTCCTGCTCATAAATGCATTTCCTAATAAATGCATTTCGCCATTTCTTTATTTCTGTGAGAAGGACAGAAAAAGGGGGTCTTTTTTTAAAAAGCTTCTTGGCACAAGAAACACCAAGTACATTTTTTATTCATGTTTCTCTCCAGTTTAAGGAAAGTAGACTTGCTAGTGCAGGCATTTACAGATTAAAATGCAACAGCATAAAAACAGAAATTTTAAAAGGCACAAAAGCTGTATTCACCAAAGCAAGGATGCCAATGAAGAGTATTTATTTTGTCCTTAAAAAGTTGTTGCAGCAGGTTCCAGGAATATAGGATTCCTCCACCAAAAGTTTACAGATGAAAAACAGGCACCTCTCAGATCATGCAGTCAGCACAAGCAAAAGCTCACCCTTCTTTCCATATCGCCTGACATCCATGACAAGGTATCCAGTTTCTAGCGAACTTTTGATGGCTGCCTCCCACTGGCTTTGGTCCATGCACGAAACTTCTGCGCCATTGAGGGACAGGATCTCATCCTCAACATTCAACTGGCAAAAGTCTGCAGGGCTGCCTGGAATGATGGAAATAAAGGAGGACATTCATATCTACACCTACAACATTGTAATAACAACTAAATTTTAAAAAGGGGCCCTACTGAAATAATTCTTCTTGTATTAGGAAATTATTTTATCTTCATATGAACTGCTACAAGAACCTTCTGGGCAAACCAGTGGAATAAAATTATTAGACTGTAATGATTACTAGCAACATCTGAAGTCTTCATTAGCAGATCATTCATTTTGAAAAGGTTTGAAAAGTACACAGGCAAATATTAAAAGACCTTTCTTGAACTTAAGAATGGGCTTGTCTAAATGGTGAAAATACTCCTCATGGAATGCAAGGAGAATACAACCTGTCTTAATGGCATCCTGCATCATATCACCCTACTCGGAAAGAGGGGGCTAAATATGCCATATACTCGGCGGGAAAAGTCTTCATGGCTTTTCCCCGAGTTTTTAAAAAACAGTGGGGGAAATGCATATTCAATTAGACTCACTTTCCCATACAAGCAGAAGCTGAAAGCTGATTGGCAGGATGAGCGTGGGGGATGGCGCTTGTTAACAAGGCAAGTGCCTGGAATCGCCATGTTGGTTTTTCTCCTTATTGAGCAAGTACTAAGGTAATAAAAAGGGGGCTGGGGTTTTTTTCCTTTTCTATTAAGGCAAAATGTCACTCTATCGCATCTTGGGAATAGTGGGTTTTTTAAAAAAAATACTGTTTGGTGGCAGCTAATTGTTAAGTAAAAATGCAAGTAATTCACTGGTGGCCACCATCTTGATTCGCAGGCATGCCCGTTTGCACAGCAAACACGGATAGCTTCGCATGCCTGTGATCTGCCCAAACCCCCACCCCAAAAAAACACATTAAGACAAGTTGCAGCTGCTGCGAGTTGCCTTTACTGTGGAGCAATCTGCTTCTTTTTGCTCCATATAGACAACTCCAATGAGTCCTATAATTAAAAAGGAATATTAATATGAAGATATAAGAAGTACAAAACAACTGGGATGATTTAGTACTATACAGTCATCCCTTCACATTTGCGGGGATTACGGGAACAAGACCCCCGTGAAAGTGAAAAAAACACAAATAAAAGCAGCCTCTGAGGGTTTAAGAGGAGCCCTTCCTAAACACACACACACAGGGAAGGCGCGGGTGGCATCTGAAGTCCCAGCAAGCAACTGACCCAGCCTCTGAGCATTTAAGGAGGAAAGAAAAGCACAGCCCCATGCTGTGAGCACGCAAGCAAAATCCTCCCCTTGCCACTCCCCTCTCTGTGTCTTAACAAACTGAATTGCTTCTTTAAAACTCACATTTTGAACCTTTCCTACACACATTCACACACAGGGAAGGCGCAGGTGGCATCTCCCAACAAGCAACCGACCCAGCCTCTGAGCATTTAAGGAGGAAAACTTCCTGCTGGCCGAAAGAAAAGCACAGCCCCATACTATGAGCACGCAAGCTTTCTTCCTTAAATGCTCAGAGGCTGGGTCGGTTGCTTGCTGGGAGATGCCACCCGTGGCCTGTGGTGGGAGGGGGGAGGCCCGGGGAGGCCTTCACAGAGCCTTAGAAGGCCCCGTGAAGGCCCGGGGTGGGAGGGGGGAGGCCCGGGGAGGCCTTCACGGAGCCTTCGAAGGCCCCATGAAGGCCTGGGGTGGGAGGGGGAGGCCTTCACAGAGCCTTAGAAGGCCCTGTGAAGGCCCGGGGTGGGAGGGGGGAGGGCCGGGGAGACTTCCACGGGGCCTCCGGAGATTCTCTGGAGGCCCCGTGAAGGCCTTGGAAGGGAGGGGGAGGTGGGGGAAAGTGACTATGGGGCCTCCGGAGGCCCCATGGTCACTTGGGCAGGGGGAGGGGGAGGGCAGTCATTATTCGTGGAATTTTCACATTCGCAGGGGTCTGGGAAACCTAACTCCCGCGAATGTGAAGGGACGACTGTATAATAATATGTAACATGTCATCCTTCCAGAAACTTCTCAGAGATTTTGAATTAAGAGAATTTTATATATGTCATCCATATAAACATAATGCAAGTTTATGTTCCAACTACAGAGGCAGAAAAGGAAGGCATTGAAGGATTCTGTGCTGGACTCCATGGAGGAACTGATCTCTGGAACAGGACTTCTTGTTAATCATAGGCAGTTGGAACTCAAAAGTAAGAAACAGAGCAGAACCAAACATTGTTGGAGAATTTTACCTAGGATCAAGAAATCAAGCAGGAGAGTGATGGATTACATTTTGTGAAGTCAACCGTTTCTTTATCGCAAATATATTCTTCAAGCAACCAAAGAGCCGACTGTAAACATTAATATCACCTGATAGACAATTCAGAAATCAGATTAACTACATAATTGGAAGAAGATGATGGAAAAGCTCCATTCTCTTTGCAAAAAAAAAAGACCAGGAATAGATTGTGGCACAGACCAAGGCTTGCTGATATCAAAAATTAGAGTAAAGTTAAGAACACTAAATCAAGCATTGTACCAAAATACAACCTGAAGAGCATCCCTGTAGAATTTTAAAATAATGTAAAGAATAGTTTTCCACTATTAAGCCTAATTGACCAGGAGCCAGAAGAATTCTTGACTGAAGCCAGGGACGTTCTGAGGAAAGAATACAGAAAGACAATATCTCTAGTCAAAAAAAAGAAAGAAAGAAAGAAAGAAAGACCCCACTAGATGACAGATGAAACTCTTCAAGATACAATTCTTGTCTGTAAGGTCAGACAAGAAGCAAAAGCACACGATGATAGAAATAGGGTCAGAATCCTGGATGCTACTATTCAGCGACTTGTGCGCAGGGATAAAAGGAAATACCATAACAGTAAATATAGAGAAATAGAAGAAAACAACAAAAAAGGTAGAACAAGAAATTATAGTATGTGGGGAAATCATTATTGTAATGATACACAATAATGTGTATCACATGTTGAGCTCAATTTAGGCATTTACCCTGCATGCCTCAGTTCTCCCACACCCCCTTCTTTTATTTCACTAGGCAATTTCAGCCAACTGGAGCAATGGGTCATTCATCACATGACCTAATTTAAATATTATTACACTTTGTTTAAGTTCCTTTTAAGTTAAGGCTCCATGCGGCTGTAGCGATGTTGTTGTTTTTGAGTCCTTTCAAGTCACGATGTAGCCCACATCGCTCAAGGCTGGGTGAGTCTTATCCTATCCTAAATCCTCTTAGTTAGTTAGGAACCGTTTAAGTTTGTTTTACTATGTAGATTAAGATTGATATACCTTCAGTAAACTTTTGATATGCATTTTTAAACTGACTTCTTTGTTGTTTTTAATGAGTCTAATTAATTGGGTGATCAGACCACACATTTAAATGTTAATTGAGCTGTCTCTGCATTCCAATATGTTACTCTGCCTGAATTTGAAAGAAAAGGTTTTTACTTTTAAAGAAGATATTTTTATTTATTTTTTTAAAAAGGGCTAGATCCCTGGAATTTTTAATACATTTTTAATTTTAGACTCATACCTCCCAACAGAAATCTCTTCCACAAGAGCTGAGAAATCAAAGGAAAATTTAAACCAAGAATGGAGGTGCTCTGCAGAAGAACACTGCATGAGCAAGAAATAAATAAAAAGCTAACAGAAACAATACTTTGAAAAACAATATGAAAAGGATAAAAGGATGACAGATTCATTCAAGGAGGAACCATTTGAAGATGAACCCACAATTTTAGTAAGTAAAGTGGAAGCCGCACTGAAATCACTTAGAAGAAACAAATCACTAGGAACAGATGACATACCAATAAAGCTGTTTCACGCTACAGAGACAGATTCCACTCAAATTCTTATTAAAATCTGTCAGCAAATAAGGAAAACAAAAGAATGACCCACAGATTGGAAATCCTCAATAGACATCCCAATCCCCAAAAATGGGACACCAGGGACTGCAGTAACCACCAGACAATTGCATTAATCTCCTATGCAAGCAAAGTGTTTCTCAAAAATTCTACCTACAATGAAGACTTTTACCATATATGGAAGCAAGAAATTCCAGATGTCTAAGCTGGGTTCAGAAGAGGAAGAGGCAAGAGGGATCATATTATAAATAATTTCATTAAAAAATCAGCCTGTGCTTTATAGATTATAGAAAAATGTTTAATTGGGTAGATCATGAAAAAACTAGGACTCACTCATAAAGAAATGGGTGTATCACAACATTTTATTATCCTAAAGTGTAAACTGTACCCAGGACAAGAGGCCACCATCTGGCCAGAATACAGTGGCACTCCCATATCCGCTGGGGATTGGTTCTATTATCTGCGGATAATAGTGAACGTCATCCTGGGAGCCACGTAGCCTCCTCCCCTTTCCCCTTTGCCCCCGCTGTGGCGACAGGAGCCATCTCAAGGGAAGGGAGCGAGATCGCTCCTCCCCCTCCCTTCACCCCCGCCATGGCCCCACCATAGCAGCAATCATGGGGATGAAGGGGGAAGGGGCTAGATCTCTCTCTCTTTCCCCCTTTGCTCCAGCCATGGCTCCACCGCAGTGGTGATTAGAGGGACAAAGGGGGAAGGGAAGGAGGCTAGATCACTCCTCCCCCTCCCTTACCCCTTCGCCCCTGCAATCGCTGCAGCAGCAACCAGGAGCCCTTCCAGGGAAAGGGATGGGAGAGGTGAGATTCCTCCTTCCCCCTCCCTTCCCTTGTGCCATTGCCAACCACAGATAATTGAATCCACACTTGACGAATCAGTGGATGCAGGGCTGCTACTGTGTGGAGAAATAGAGTAATTTGCAATTGGCAAGGCTGAATTTGATTCTCCTATCTGTTTAACTTGTATGCTGAACATGTCATACGCAAAGCTGGATTAGACTCTGAGGAAAGAGGTATGAAAATCGGAGGATGTAACATCAACAATTTAAGATAAACAATTTACAATACCACATTACTAGCAGAAAATAGCAAAGACTTGAAACAACTACTGAAGAAAGTCAAGAAGAAAGTGCAAAGGTAGGTTTACAATTAAACATTAAGAAAACAAAAATAATGACCACAGATGATTTACATAACTTTAAAGTAGACAATGAAGACATTGAGATTGTGAAAGCTTTCCTATGCCTTGACTCAGTCCTTAATCAAAATGGAGGTTGCAGTCAGGAAATCAGAAGAAGACTAGGACTTGGAAGGGCAACTATGAAGAAACTAGACAAGATCCTGAAGTGTAGAGAATATCAAAGACAGGATTGTCAATGCCATTATATTTCCATTTTCTATGGTTGTGAAAGCTGGATAGTGAAGAAAGGTGATAGGAAGAAAAGCAACTCATCTGAAATGTGGTGCTGTAGAAGAGTTCTGTGGATACCATGGACTGCTAAAAAGACCCCCCAAAAAGGGGGGGTCCTAAAGCAAATCAAGTCTGAACTCTCCCTAGAAGCCAAGATGACTAAACTGAGTCTGTCATACTATCACTGATTCCACATGAGTCACTAAAAAAGACAATGATGCTTGGCAAAGTTTAAGACTGTAGTGAAAGTGGAAGACCCTATTACATGTGGATATACTCAGTCAAGGAAGCCACAGCCCTAAGTTTGCGAGATCTGAGAAGGGCTGTTGATGAGCTATTGGGGTGTTAACAACTGTGAAATCTAATTTTTAAAATGCATACATTTCCCCCATTTCCCTGTTACTTACCCTGACACCCCCAGCCCCATGTCTATATTAATAATTGGCAGTATTTAATAATTAGGTCAAAAGTGGCCTTCCACGTAGTGTGGCCATTAAAGCTGGAAAATTCCAACAAATTGCAAAAACTAGTGTTCAGACTTAGTCAGGTATGCACTTAAGGAGGGTCCGCCTACATTCTAAAGAAATGTTGATTTGCAAAACAACTGAAGGTCCAAACACCTGGCTAATCCTATCAGCAAAAGCTGGGAGACTCAAATCAGTAAACAATCCTCGTTCCTTTACCCTTCCCAAACAAAGGAAGTTGCTTCCTCCATTCAATTCCAAAGTACCCGCACATCTGGAGTGCCTTTCTCTCACCTTGAGCAACTCCAAAGAACATTGTCTCCAACTATAGATTCCATACCTTGGAAGCAACTATTGCCTATAAAAAAACCCTTCAAAACAACACCAAACTGTCTTCAGCATCTTTAGTTCCTCCTCCTACATTCATGCTGCCGGTTTGCTGACTCACTCTCAGAGTTCACTCTGAGATCCCGTTGCTGCAGGAACTTCTGCTCTATAGAACAGGTGTTGTATCTCCCCCAAACAACTCCCTTCTCTATTCCTCTGTCCTGATATTTCCTACTTTATTCGCTAGTCTTGCATGAACACTTGAAGTCTGAATGTGTGCATGAATATTGTTACTATTGTTTTTCTCAAAAAAAGACCAACTTATTGTACTATCTAACTTAATGTCTCCTCTTGAGTACCAGTAAACAAATGTTGAAAGATTCTGCTCTGTTGCCCCCTCTTGCATAGGCAAGCTGAGTATATTAATTCCCAAAACTAATGTCAATATTTTGAGGGTCCTTAAGACTCCCAAGCACAGAGGGTAACATCCCTTTGTTTTTAATCATGCCAAGAAACTGCATGAGAAGTTGCATGTATCGGAGAAGTGATACATAAAGATTTTGAAGCACATCTCCACCCAAGATCAAGAGCAAGTGCTCATATCTCTTACAGGCTACATAATAAATTCAGCATTTCCATGCTGGTGAAAACTTTCTATGAAGCTGAATGCTAGACCCTGGCTTTACTGGCTCCAATACAGGCTATGGTACTTGATGCCCATTCACATTGTTAGCAAACAGCCAAATTTCCTTTATCATTTTGAGTACATATATCCTAACCTTACCCACTGCCACATTAGTTTCTCATCTTTCTTGTACAAAGCTAATGTATGTGGGGTATCCAGTTTGCCATACATTAGACATTGAACTTGCCTAGCCAGCTTAATGGGTTAACTGAGGACTTGGTTCCAAGGTTCACCCAGTCAAAACTCATATCATGCTGTCTCCTAAATACTTTTTCTAAAAATAAAAATGGGTCCCAAGCCTGCCAGTCCATAGCTCAGTGAGATAATACATGATTTGAATACATAAAGTACCAGATTCTAATACCAAGCATCTATAGTCAAAGAATAGCTAATAGTGCTTGGAAAGACCTCTGTATTAAAAATGTAAATAACATTTGTTGGGCATTGTGGAATGCTCAGATGACATCCATTCAGGAAGACAAACTAGAACATATTCTCTAACACAAACAGAACAGCAACAGAAAAGTCCTAGCTTAGATACAGCTAGGTTCAGTATTTCCTGGTGACTAAACTATATAATAATGGCACTGTCCATACACTCGAGGTTTGTCTTAAGAAAAGACAGCTGTATGTGGGAGAGGTTTATTTGAATCTAGGATTTCATAGAGCCCACTCATACTGAAAGTAATTCAGGTTCAGTATCCCTTATCCAAAATGCTTGGGACCAGAAGTGTTCTGTATTTTGGATTTATTTTTATTTATTTATTTTGGACCCTGGAATATTTGCATATACATAATGAGATATCTTGGAGATGGGAACCAAGTTTAAACATGAAATTCATTTATGTTTCATATACACCTCATACATATAGCCTGAACGTAATTTTATAGACAATATTTTAAATAATTTTGTGCATAAAACAAATTTTGTGTACATTGAACCATCAGAAAGTCAAGGTGTCACAATCTCAGCCACCCATGTGGAAAATTTCAGATTTTGGAATTCTGGATAAGGGATACTCAACCTGCACAATAAAATCACTAAACCATATTTTCCTGCAATAAGTTTCAAAGATCAAGACACTCCCTCATACTGATTGCTGGCTAAACATGAAAATTCCTTAGTCGCTGACATAATAAGCCCTCAATAACCCTAAAGGCTCCAGATCCTGTATGATCTTGGAAGCTAAGCATGGGAGACCACCAACAAATATCAGGTGCTGTAGACTATATTTCAGAGAAAGGAACTAGCAAAACCACATCTGAGCATTCCTTGCCTGAGAAAACCCTAAGAAATTCATATGGTCACCATAAGTCGACAAGTGGCTTGAAGGCACATACAAACACAGTGAACTGAACTTGAACAATAAATGTGACCTCACTGTGTTAAGGTTTACTACTCAGTCTTATATAGCTAGCTGCATTGCTTAATAGCTCCCATTAATTGGTTTTGGAGGGCTGCATGACGCAGATCCAAACTGCACAAACTATTATTTGTATTTGGGAAGTAGATCTAAGTTTGTCTATAGCATTTATGGTGGCTGAACTCCAAAGTTTTGTAAACTGATGAAACTTTGAAGCAAAGTAAAAGCAACACTAAAACCAGGAAAAATGTTAAAAGTGGAGGGAAAGAGGAAGCAGTGTTCTATTTTAATATACACACCAAGGACAAAGTAGTACAGTGTTTGTAAGCTTCATTATTTACAAATAATTTACTATATAAAACAATAGCAAACAAAACTTGACCAGAGGGATAATCGCCAGAGTTCTTCCACTTTCTGTCATTTATTACATCATACTAAGTGGACTGCATTAAGAAATATTAGCAACAAATTACAGTCATTGTTATTGAAGTAAGAGTTGGGGATTTTTCATTCAAGGGGAAGAGCAAGGCAGGAACAATTCATCACAGAAAAAGACTTCCCTTGGCTACCTTCTTTCCTCAGGACTCCATGACTGGAAGCAATGACAAAAGGAACAAAAGTAGCTACACCAAGGCAGCTTGTTAAGGTAAGCACAGGTTCAACACCTCTGCTATTATTATTATTATTATTATTATTATTATTATTATTTATACCCCGCCCCTCTGCTAAAAACAATCGGGGCGGCTCCCAACATTATAATAATGACTAAAAACACCCCCACCCCCACCCTCCCCCATAAAAAGACATTAAACACTATAAAATTAAAACCTTCTAACTAAAAACACATTAAAAACAAATATATACATAATTTTAAAAAGCCAGGAGACGCAGTTCCTGAGGCCGGGATCTAATCAGGAAAGGCCTGGCGAAAGAGATCCATCTTTAGTGCTTTTTTAAAGCTACTCAAGCTTGTCAGCTGACGGATCTCGTTCGGCAGGCCATTCCATAAATTGGGGGTGATTACCGAAAAGGCCCTCTGGGAGGTTGCAGACAGCCTAGATTTTTGTGGCTGAAGCTAATTCCTCCCAGAGGACCAGAGTGCACGGGGAGGATTGTATGGGAGGAGGCGGTTCCACAGATAAGTTGGACCCAAGCCATTTAGGGCTTTAAAGGTAATAACCAACACCTTATACTGGGCCCGGAAACTGATAGGCAGCCAGTGGAGAGATTTTAATACTGGAGTTATATGGTCTCTCCGAGATGTTCCCGAGACCACTCTGGCTTCCATATTTTGTACCAACTGAAGTTTCCGGACCAAGCATGAGGGTAGCCCCATGTAGAGCGCATTGCAGAAATCTAGACGAGAGGTTACCAGCGCGTGCACCACAGTCTTGAGGTCCCTTACTTCCAGGAAAGGGCGCAGCTGGCATATCAGCCAAAGCTGATAACAAGTGCTCCTGACCGTCACATTCACTTGACTCGTCATCTGAAGCAATGAATCAAGGAGCACCCCCAGACTGCGAACACAGTCCTTAACGGAGAGTGTGACCCATTCAGGACTGGCCGTTGCAACCCAATTCCTGGTTTCGGGGCCGCTACCTTGAGCACCTCCGTTTTGTCCAGATTTAATCTCAATCTGTTTTTCCTCATCCAGCCCATTACTGCTTTAAGACAGTCATTAAGAGCAGAGATGCCATTGGAATTTGAGGCCGATGATTGGGACAAGGAGAAATAGATCTGGGTGTCATAAGTGTACTGATAACACCCAGCCCCATAACTCCGAATAATCTCACTCAGCGGCTTCATATAGATGTTAAACAGCATCGGGGACAGGATGGCGCCCTGCGGAACACCACAAGTAAGCTCCTTTCTGCTGGAGCAGCTGTCCCCAAGCCGCACCCTCTGGGACCTGCCTGAGAGGAAGGACCGGAACCACTAGAGTGCAGTGCCTCTGATTCCTAACCCACTCAGGCGATCCAGGAGAATGCCATGATCTATCATATCAAAAGCTGCTGAGAGGTCCAGAAGCACCAACAGGGACACATTACCCCTGTCGATGCTTAGATGCAGATCATCGGTCAAGGCAACCATGGCAGTCTAAACTCCAAATCCCATCCTGAAGCCAGTTTGAAATGGGTCTAGATAATCGGTTTCATCCAAGACCACTTGGAGTTGAAGAGCAACTGCCCTCTCGATCACTTTGCTCAAGAATGGTAACATAGAAACCGGCCTATAGTTGTTTATGTCCAGGGAGTCTAGGGAAGGTTTTTTCAGGAGCAGCCTAACCATCGCTTCCTTTAAACAGGATGGAACACACCCTTCCCTGAGGGATGCATTGATGATGTCCTTAAGAAACACCATCAAGGCACCCCCTCCCTGGATGGCCAGCCATGAAGGGCAAGGATCAAGAGGGCAGGTCATCTTCCTCACTCTACCAAGTAGCTTGTCCACGTCCTCGGTACTCACGGATTGAAATTGATCCAGTAAACTTACATCAACTGAGTTGCTGGACACCTCGTCAATTGTTTCTGTCAAAATGCTGGCATCTAAGTCAGTTTTGCACCCAGCCAACTTTATATATATTCAGTATTACCTGCATTCTAATGCAGGGGTTGTGATGTTGTCAAATCTAATGTGAACTTCAGTTACCTTTTCTACAATATTAAAAAAAGATACCTTTAATCACATAGGTATTATTTATTCATAAGAAGTCAGCATGGGGTAGCGATTTGAGTGTTGGACTTCAACTCTGGAGACCAGGGTTTGAATCCCCCCTCAGCCATGGAAACCCATTAGGGTGATCTTGGGCAAGTCACACTCTCTCAGCCTCAAAAGAAAGCAAATACAAACCCCCTCTGAACAAATCTTGCCAAGAAAAGTCCGTGATAGGTTCACCTTAGGGTTGCCATAAGTCAGAAATGACTTGAAGGCACACAACAACAACAAAATTGTCTCCCCTCTGCCCAGACCAATGTGCTTTATCCAAATGGGCAACCGCTTCTTGGTGTTCCTCTAAATGTCATTTCAGTCTGCAAAAGTTGGTGAGGATGAGTTATAACACAGAGCTCTCAGTTCATCCAGGCATATCTGAGTACCACTACATCTGCTTGATTCTAGACATGTCAGTTTTTATTTTACTTTCAATTTATTTTAAAACAAAAATCATATGGTTATAGTCCACATTGACTAGAATCTAGTTTTCTCTCTTAAAAACCAACAAGCAAGCAAGCAAGCAAAACACCAAACTAGCTAGCTCACTGGGTAACCCTGGACAAATCACACATTCTCAGCCTCCAAAAACACCATGATACAGTCACCTTAGGGTCGCCATAAGTCAGAAATGAGTTGAAGGGACACAGCAACAACAAATTATTTATTATGGTATATGTGAAGATGTGCATAAAACTTTTCCTGACATATACAGATATGTAATTCTTGTATGAGAAATTATAAAACTTCTTCCTACTGGGGGGAAATGCCCTGAGGTACTGGAAGTACACTGATTATGATGGGAATTTTAAATATTCTAGTTCAGTTAGTAATCAGTTTGTCTGATTCAAGAAAAACTAACTCCTGTAACTGCAAAGACTATATTCAGAAAGAGATAAGCAGCAACAGTGTTAAAAGTAGCTTTCATCTATGAACATGGTAGAAGGCAATATTATTAGCCAGATATTTTCTCTTCTGTAGTTCTCCGATGCATACCACAGGTCAGGAAAAGTATTATGAAGTCCAAAAAATCAACAGCATGGCTAACAAGTGGAATGATGGAAGCTATTCAAGGAGGAAAAGGTCTATCTTCAGAACCTGGAAGTCTTACTCAAACAAAGAAAATTAAAAGAATGGCAGAAAAAAATGAACACAAAATTATTACAAAGGAAAGGCAAATAGACAGTGAAAGATGCAAAAAAAAAAAAAAGATTCTAAGGAGTATATTGTTAAACAAGAAGGAACTATTTAAATACACTGGGAACAGGAAACCAGCTATGGAGGCATTTGGGCTAGAACAGAATTAAATGGGTATTACACAAGTCGCCACACCTGAAAAAGGATACCATATAGATGAAAAAGGTTAAGAAAAAGGACGATCAAAACACTAGATCAACTGTCCTCATAAGAAAATGTTACAACATCTGGCACTGTTTTGCCTAGCAAAATGTGAGTAGAGGAGAAAGGAGATGGAGACAGCCAGGAAAAAGGTGCATAAAATTATGCATGGTGTGGAGAAAATACGTAGGAAAAACATTTTTTGCTCTTCCTCATAATACTGGAACCTGCAGGATTGAACTTAAGCCAAATGCTGAGATTCAGGACAGATAAAAGAGAATACTTCTTCATGTAGCGCATAGTTTAACAGCAGAATTTAATACCATAAAATGTAGTGATGGCTGCCAACAAGGGGAGCTTTAATAAGGGATTGGACAAATTCACAGAGGACAGAATTATCAGCAGCTACCCATCCTGATGCCTATGTACATCTCCTCCAGTACCAGAAGCAGTTTGCTTCTGTATATGTTACTGTGCAGCAAGAGAGTGCTGTTGTTCTCATGTCCTGGCTGATGGCCTTCCCACAGGCCTCTGGCTGGCCACTGAATGATCAAACTATTGAATGAAATAGGCATTTAACCTTCATTACCTTGTCTCTTCTTATGCATAAGAACTTTTAAATAAAAGGTAGAATGCACATGTATAAAAAAGTGATCTGCAATACATTTTAGACCTTCTTAACCCTTCTGAAATTAAAAGAAGGGAAATCATCTACTTCTTAAAAAAACTTCATTCATAACTGATATAATCCTATATTGGTATGTGAATAAACAGAAGAATAAAAATTAATCTTAGAGCATTTCTACTGTGCCACTCACAGTTGTTGCTTTTTCAACAATAATGCAACCCAAGTTCTTCAGATCCATTCAAGTCAACTGTCTATTTTTCAGTTAATTTTCTAAAAGCATGATATATAGATTTTTACCTTCTTCAATTGACTTTACAAAGACGCCAGAAGGATTCTGGTGTATTTCAAACCCAAAGCTCCGACTGCTGCCTGGTCTCTGGTTTATACTGATTCTCATATCACTGTACTGCTCCTATAAAAAAATAAAACAAAACATGACACTGTAGTATCTGGTGTCACAGGCACCTACCTGAAAGAAAGTCTATCCCCTAAATAAATGAAGCTACTTACAAACCTTGGCATTTTAATTATCTGTGGAGCAGCAAGAAGTGTTTTCTGCACTAGGGAAGCTAGCTAGTGATTTTCTTTGGCAACTAATTATAAAATGCATGTTTGTATAAAAACTACATTAGGTACTTAGACAATGCAATGAGAATATTACAAGGGAATCCTTCAACAATTAGAAAGGTAAAATTTAATATGCACACCAAGGACATGAAATTCAGTTATTAGAAAAACTTATATGGGAACCTTATTAGCTCTTCCCTCTACAGTTTAGGACATGAGGTATATTTAAAAATAGAAAATGCCTTTCATATGATTTAGCAGTCCTCATATGGGCAGATGTTCAAGTGGTAGCCAGGAATACTTTTATGCTTGCAGCAGGTAATTTGTAATTATTTTTACAATAATTTTACACAAATTATTTTGTGTAATTTCTGTATAGTAGTACCAATATCCAAACTCCATTAACTGGTGTGTGTTTTCCCTCAAACACAGAGGAATTCATAGGGAGACGGACATTGTTAGGTTCTAGTTTCCCATAACACTGGAAACAGGCTTTGGAACTTTATTTAACCTGTTAGGAGAAGGAGGAAGAGATATTGTTTTTGCTAATTTTCTCTTCCTCTACACCCTCTGTGCCATAACCCACACTGTGCAAAAGTTGTCTAATCTCGAACAGAATTCTGAGGAGGGCAGGGAGAACTGATAGAAACTGCCTTCTCTCCTTCTGGGAGCAGAATCCTGATCAAAAAAGAAATCTCTGAATCCAACACAAGAAGTTTGGTACATACAAAATCTTAGAAACCTGATTCCTGATTACAACACAACACAATCTTCCAGTTATCACCAACCTGCCCACTCCATTGAGCAGCAAACTCAAGCTTACATTCTTTCCTTTCTGCTTTGAGGTCTAACTTTTGCCCACAAGAAATGCTACTGTGTGTGTGCTAGATGGTTTCAACTGAGTTTTCCTTAACAGTGTTCTTGTTTTAAAAGCCTAGCTGTCCAAACACTTTGCTAGATTAAGCCCTCAAAACAGCTGAAACACCCACAATATAATATAATATATTACTGTGCAACTGGTGTCCCGTGGATACTGCTGTAGTACCTTTTGGAGAACCTGCTCCAAATTTCATTCTCCAGAGTTTTGGAGAACCTGTTCCAAATTTCATTCTCCATTTGACTCGCGAGACAAATAGAAGTTATCTGCTAGAATCATCACCTATTTATCCTAATCAGGATGCCAAAGCATATTAGCAATAATTAAATATATTAAAAGACAGTAAACATACAACTAAACAGCTTTAAAAGATGATGATTCTGAATGCATACATTAGAAAAAGAGAAATATATCCAAGTAGATATATTTTAGAAGATAAATGCCACCTTCCTTAAAAAGAAACTGAATACACATTTAATATCCTTACCTTCCTTAAAAAGAAACTGATTACACATTTAAAAAGAACATCCCTCCCCAATAATACATATGTGTGTGTTATTTTGTCTGAGCAGCAGTAACAACTGTAGTCTCATAGTATTATTTAGCACACCAAAGTGAGCCTAGTCTCTAATTTCTGCTTCCTAGAGGCTCAAGCACAATAGAACGATTACCTTTATTCAACTCCTATCAATATTCTAATAGCTATTTTCCCTATTTAGCTATGACGCACAGTCAATTTCTTTATGACTGCAGTATTCAGAATATGTTTATACATATGCATACACAAAATGTTTGTAGAGAACAAACAGGGAAAGGTTGCTTATTTTCACATGGGCTTCCTGGAGGCATTTGGCTGGCCACTGATAGAAGGAGAATGCTGGATCCATGGGGCATTTGTCTGACTCAGCAGGACTACTTTTACATTCTTAACATTTCCACCAATTTTTTTTCACTGAATGTTCTCTGTGTACACATACATAAATGCTGAAAGTGTGTGTGTGTGTGTGTGTGCATGTGTGTGCACGCATGCGGAAAATCTACCTTTAGTAATATTTTCTTAGTATTTTCTGTGTCAGAGCATGCCAGTGAAACTTTGTGATAAAGAATAAAAACAAAGAAACAAGGATAGCTATATAGCTCTGAACAAGGCAATGCATAGATCTCTGACTTTCACCAAGCCTTTTTGTCTTCAAAGAGGGCAGGTAGTCAATCGCTATGCATTCTGACAAACAACAATACCGTAGGTGTAAACTGATATATTCACACCTAACTCTCCTTTACTCAGCCTGCTGCAATCTCCATCTTGAGAAGAATCTACCTGCAGAGTTAATAGTGTATTATCCAAACGGATATTGGGACTTCTTGTTCTTCTATCCCTTAATTTTTATACCGTAATCTGATGAAGTTTTTTCGAAGAACACAGAGGCATAATAAAATGTTGTCTCTTATATAAAATGGCAAAATCAAGGTTTGCTTATTGGAATTTGTTTGTTTGTTTCCAAGCCATGGATTGTGGCATCTGTGGATGCCAAATCCATGGATACAGAGGGCCAACTGTACAAGTAAATTGCCATTTGTAACTATCAAATCTGGCTTTGAGTCATTGCCAAATGCCACTCCCCTCCCATTCACTCCTGTATTTATTCAGTAGGCTGGAGGAAAATAAATTAAGGTAAGTTTGAAGCCTCCCACATCATGACCACTGTGTAAGAAAATATGGTGTCCTGCAATGAGTTCACAAGTCAGAAATGTGGCCTGTATGGAATGCTGCTCATGACATATATAGAAGGGGTAGGGAAAATGTGGCCCTCCAGATGTTGCTGGGCTACAACTCCCATCATTCTTGACAGGTGCTGTACGTATAGTTATCAGCTGTTGGAATGGCACTCAAGTAACACAATCTGCCTTGTTTACAGGCCTTGTTTAGCACCTGCTGATTTCAACCATCCTGGTTACTTTAACTCCACCTAGTATTTCAGCATTCAACATTCACTCACACTGTCTTGCTAACGTCAAGCAAAACTTTTCTAGGATTGTTTTGTGTAGATTCATTCAATTTATTGGAAACATCTATAAAACCATCCTCTTCTGTTGTCTTAAACGACTTAACAAAAATGGCAAAGCTCTACTTAAAACTAAAATTAAACCACTTACAATTTTAAAAAACACAGTATAACCAAGGAACAACTAACAATGGAGTTCCCAAGTTAAATTCCCACAGACCAGTAAGAATAATTGGCCTTCGACTTTTGTTCGCTACCAAAAACCTACCGTATATTCTGGCTTATGAGATGACTTGAGGTATAAGATGACCCCCCAATTTTCAAGTAAAAATATAGCATTTGGCATATATTCGCCGTATAAGACCACCCCCCAATTTGGTTGGCTGGCTGGCTGGCGGAGCCTTACCAGCCGATCCTGTTTGTTTCCCAACTCGTGAGGCTCTCCTGGTGATTTGGGAAAGCAAACAGGATCAGCTGGCAGGGCTCTCCCAGCCACCCAGCCAACCACTACATTTGCCCCCTCTTCCACCTACGGTTGCTCCCCAAAGGAGTGAAGGCAGAGGAGGGCGCCAAATGAACCCGGTTTGCCTTGGCCACCGCCCATTCCCTCCGTCTTTGTTCCCTTTGTGAAAGGAATGAAGAGGGAGGGGAGGGGTGGCGTCCGTGGCAAACCGCGGGATTCGCTCTTCTCTTCCACCTTCCAGTCACCCTTGACTCGAAGGTGGACGACAGGGGCAAAAGTACCCGGTTTGCCTCGTCCACCCCCCCTCCGTCTTCATTCTCTTTGGAAGGGAATGAAGATGGAGGGGATGGGCAGCGTCCGTGGCAAACCACAGGATTCTCCCTTCTCTTCCACCTTCCAGGAAGGTGGATGACAGGGGCAAAAACACCCGGTTTGCCTCGTCCGCCCCCCTCCATCTTCATGCTCTTTGGAAGGGAATGAAGATGGGGGAAGCGAGGGCGGCCGCTGCAAACCACAAGATTCGCCCCTTTCTTCCACCTTCCAGGAAGGTGGAAGAAAGGAGCGAACGTATCTGGTTTCCCTCAGCTACTGCAAACCGCAACGTTCGCCCCCCTCCTCTGTCTTCGGTTTCTCCCCAAAGGGGGAGAAGGCAGAGGAGGGGGGAGAATGAACCGGTAAACACTTTGCCTCACCCCCCCTGCCCGATCTCCTGCCTCTTCACTCCGTTTGCGAAGGGAGTGAAGAGGCAGGAGATCGGAGGGCGGGTGAAGCAAAGTGTATCTGGCATATAAGACGACCCCTGATTTTGGAGGATATTTTTCAGGGTTCAAAGGCCGTCTTATACGCCGGAATATACGGTACACATTTTTAAATTCAAAAGCTCTATTACTCTGAGCCATTATTTTAACGCCTTCGGAGGATAAGATTCTGAATGGGTTTTTTTACCAGTAAATGTTAGTAAAAAGTGTCTCATCTAAACACCTCCCATCTCTGTTTGCTGGACTGAATCTCTTCCCCTCCTCAAGAGGCACTTTCTCTAACAAAGTGAATCTTGAGCAGCCCTAGCCTAATGCATTTCCATGCTACTACCCTGGCACATCCTTCCATTCTGCTCTCATCTGCCAAATGTAGATTGTAGTTAATGCTAGACTGGATCCACAAATATTCTCTGTGGACTAGATCCACAAATCATTCTCTGTATAGCTCCTGGGAAAATTATTGGCACTAAATAAAATGTTGAGAACAGAAGTGCTAGTATCTCTTCATGCTTACTCGAACTCTGGAAACCTCAGTCCCTGGAAGGCTTCTTTCTTCTGATGCTGAAGATACCGGTACAGTTGCAACTGAGTCATGGGTAGTATGATGTTCTGATTTAGAATCAGGATGATTGGTATCTGCAACTTGACTTGTATCAGAAGTATTCTCTGAATATCTTGTCCTAATCTTGTTGTCATCTGTACTTCTTAGGTCACTTGTGGATTGGCTTTGCCCAACTTCTGGCTTAGAGAATGAATGGCTGGTGAACACAGTTTGAGCTCTCTTAGACACTTCTGTATCTCCATTATATTTCTGAGCATCATCCATCTAGAGAGAAGGATATGTTTGAAAGGCAAATTTTCAAAACTAGTTTCATAGAATCATAGAGCTGGAAGAGACCACAAGGGCCATCCAGTCCAAAACCCTGCCATGCAGGAATAAACAATCAAAGCATTCCTGACAGATAGCCATCCAGCCTCTTCTTAAAAACCTCCAAAGAAGGAGACTCCACCACACTCTGAGGCAGTACATTCCACTGCCAAACAGCTCTTACTGTCAGGAAGTTCTTCCTAATGTTTAGATGGAATATCTTTTCCTGTAGTTTGAGTCCATTGCTATGTGTCCTAGTCTCTGGAGCAGCAGAAAACAAGCTTGCTCCATCCTCAGTATGACATCCCTTCAAATATTTAAACATGGCTATCACATCACCTCTTAACTTTCTCTTCCCCAGGCTAAACATACCCAGCTCCCTATAGGGCATGGCTTCCAGACCTTCCACCATTTTGGTCGCCCTCCTCTGGACACGTTCCAGCTTGTCCATATCCTTCTTCAACTGTGGTGCCCAAAACTGGACACAGTATTCCAGGTGAGGTCTGACCAAAGCAGAATACAGTGGCACTATTACTTTCCTTGATCTAGACACTATACTTCTATTGATGCAGCCTAAAATTGCATTGGCTTTTTTAGCTGCTGCATCACACTGCTGACTCATGTTCAGTTTGTGGTCCACTAAGACTCCTGGATCCCTTTTGCACGTACTGCCATCAAGCCAGGTGTCACTCATCCTGTATCTGTGCATTTCATTTTTACTGCCCAGGTGTAGTACCTATATTTCTCCCTGTTGAAATTCCTTTTGTTAGTTTTGGCCCAGCTTTCTAATCTGTTCAAATCATTTTGAATTCTGATCCTGTCCTCTGGGGTATTAGCTAGCCCTCCTAATTTGGTGTCATCTACAAACTTGATAAGTATGCCTCTATTCCCTCATCCAAGTCATTGATAAAGATGTTGAATAGCAGTGGGCCCAGGACAGAACCCTGTGGCACCCTGCTGTTCACTTCTCTCCAGGATGAAGAGAAGCCATTGGTGACTGCCCTTTGGATTCGGCCCATCAACCAGCACAGACTACATTTAATTCTTCCTCATGTTCTTTTCTAGGCTTTAAACACATCATTGATCAACAACATATATGCAGCATAAGAAGAAAAATTAGATAGTACTGGTCAAAATAAAAATAACTTAATAGATGGTGTATGAAATTAAATGATCAGACTTTAAAATCAGGATTTACAGTATTGTAAGGTAGCAATTCTAGAGAGGGAAGATCCAATTAGATGCCCCAAAGAAAAACCCCTATCCAAAGTGTCTGTTATGCAATACAAATCCGCATGCCTGATCAAAAGAATCATCAAACTTTCTGTGTTATGTTCTGGGATCCAGACAAAGGAGATTTTCAGACAGCGTTTAACAGTGCCTACCGTGGGATGAGGTCCCGGGAGAGGAACGGTGCTCTTGCACGGCAGGGGGTCATTTTCAGACGCCGCCATCCCTCTTCTGGGATCCTTCGTTGCACGTCTGTGAAGCTTTGGAAGCGGCCGCGCCATATTTTAAGCATGGGCAACTTCCGTGCTTAAAATATGGCGCGGCCGCTTCCAAAGCTTCACGGACGTGCAATGAAGGATCCCGGAAGAGGGAAGGCGGCATCCGAAAATGACCCCCTGCCGCGCAAGAGCGCCGTTCCTCTCCCAGGACCTTATCCTGCGGTAGGCACTGTTAAACGCTGTCTGAAAATCTCCAAAGACTGTTGTAAGGTTTTGGACCTGATCTATCAGCCACATTGGGCATCTGCCAAACACACACAGATTGGATTTATGTATGTTTTTCTCCAGAATGCACATTTATGAAACAATGTTGACCCAACTTGATATTTAGACTAAGGATGACATTCTGAATATTAGTGTACTGCCATCAGAACTGATGGCAAACTTCAGCTTTTTCTTTTCTTTTGAGAAATTGATGTTTTTAAGTCCCTTTTGCACAGAAGTGTGCAAAGCAAATTAGAAGGGTAGTCATGTGCTACCACTAAAACTTTTGTTTGATTAAAATAACAAGTGGAATCATCATTACCTTCAGCAACATTGGATAAATTTCCACATGATAGCAAATGCTGGATTCTCCTTAAGTAATATTTTTATTGTTACACTGTTGCAGATTACTCTGAGTGATATTTTTTGGAAAAGTAGGTAAGAATTTTGAAATATATTGATTAGTTTAAAAACACCTCTCTATATATTTTCTTGACAATGGAACAACTTAATCATGGCTGCTTGTTATATACTTTAAACACTTCTGTAGGAAAAGGTGAAAACTCTTTTGACTTAATTGGCAAGTGTTATTCATACAAACATTTAAGAAAAAGATGAATGTTTTTACCGTAAATGATCTAGGAAGTGATGAGATTCCTCTTGAATGGACACCGAAAGGCCTTGGTGTAACCACGGATGTTAGTCTCGCAGTATCAGTTTTCTGGTAACTTCTTGGGAGTGTAGCTGAAACCTGAGCTGACCCAGTTTGTGCATTTCCTGAATAGTAAGTTGACAAAGGAGGCTGGCTCTTTTCTTCTGCCATATTCTTTAGTGGAATTTGTGTTTCAACCCTTGCACAGCTCTCTGCTTTTGTATCAGCCTCCTTACTATTTTCCTCACTCTTGGTCATGCCGTGTGGAGCATCGTTTTCAACAGTTTGATCTTTCAGTGGCCTTGAGGGCATTTTCTCTTCACTAAATACATCATCAGTTGATACATACATTCTCCTGTGTTCTGCTTGCCTCTGACTGCTACCGTAGAGCCCTTCATCTCTGTTCTCCCTAGGGACCAAAGCAAAGGGCACTGTGACATCAACAACCTAAAGAACAGGTGGGCCTTCAGTCATCATTTTGCTATTACATGCATTTCAAAGTGGAGACAGAACAACTGAAAGATTTATAGCTATTATACAGGCTTAATCACTAACAGGGCTTGCATTTGTCTCTTTCCCCCAAACAACCCTATGTACACTATACATATACTTTCAGGATGCTAAATGTTGCTGTGAATAGCTCATCTCCTTTGCTCAAAGTTAAGAAAATGCTTTCTAAGGCTGGATGCTCAATGTCAATGATTGTTCTTGAAAGTGAGTTTCCATTACCATTAAACGAAGGTTTTTTTAAAAAAAAAGGGGGTGGAGGGAGGGAGAGCTTAAATGCAGAAAAGATACATAGCAATGCAGGCATCCAGTTTACAAGTCTATACAGTTACATATTATACATAGTAACCTTATGCTTTTATTCTTAAGAAAGGCTGGCATTTACTCTTGTTTCTACTGTACTGGAAACACACTGGGTTCAGGGTATTATGATGCCATTGTAGGAGCTTTATAATGGTTGTTTGCAAGATAAACAAGAGCCTTTGTTGTTGTTTTACTGGAGATAGCTAGGCAAGAAGATACAATGTAGCAAAAACAAACAAAATACTGAAGATTTATTAACCCCTTTTGGTTAAAAGTTTGGAATCTAAAGCCAGTAATGCTCTTACCAAAAGAATACTTTCTAGAAGGAAATCATAATGCATGCAAGCAATAGGTCTTACTTCAAAGTAAATAAGTTTAAGAGCTGGGCATAAATTAAATGACCTTCTAATTGTCTGAGTCTTGATTGGCAACTAAGTTGAATATTAATACTGTGAGTGAAATCAAGTTGACGCTTCCTTATGCACTTTTTGTTAAAATCAAGGTAATTAACATCCAAGGCAAAAACACTTCATTAGAAGAAAATATCATAATTACTTAATTACTTAATAATGCCATGCTCACAGGCTGAATCAAATATGTGGGGGGAGAAAGCTGCAATTAAGTAGTTGTCTTTGAGCATTAAAGTGGTTTAGGCTTTTTCCAAAAGAACTACAGAAAGAGTCAATTAAACTTGACTTCGTTCACTTCAAAGTAAACATGGTTAGGACAAAGCTCCTAAAAGTGCTAAATATTTTTATAACAAAATTTACCTTTCTTTCTGCATTTCTCTCAATGATTTGCTGCGTCTTTCAGAACTCTCAGATGTCCGTCGCTCAATTTCTTCTCTCTCTTCTTTTTTCTTCTGCAGATCAGAAGTGTAACTTTTTCTCCTGCTTTTCCATTTCGCCAAATCCTAAAGATAATTTGCAAAAATGAACATTACATCTACAGACTCAGGTAAGGGAACTATGACTCAATGCTCAAGTATCTTGTTACCCACCCAAGTCTGCTCATTCTGACTGAATGCTCAGGTGCCCTAATTTCACTTTGCATGTCTGGTTTTCTCATGTTCTCAAGTATCTTTCTACAGAACTGTGTCTAAAAGATCTGGACAATAGTTGTCTTCAGTGGCTGTATTTAGCTGAAGAGGCCAGTATTATGCATAAAATTAAAAGATTTTACAAAGAGAAAGCAGTATACTAATATTAAAAGTAAACCAGTCTCAGAACAGAAGCTGATATTTCATATTTACCTTGACAGAACTCAGGGTAGTTTTTTTTTTTAAGTGTTCTCTTCAATATAGGCCAATATTCTTGGCTGCTGTTTGAATGATGATATGCAAGCAAAACAGGATGTCAAGACTTCCTTGAACCAATATAGAGTCAAGACAGCTTGCCTATGATATCCAAATTTAAGAGGCACCAGGTATTTTTGAAATCTCTCAAAGGAAGGGGTATAATCCCCTGTCCCTAAACCCAGGAATAATAGTCTCATCCTGGCACATAATTTCCCCAATTTTAGTGTCATTCACGTAGGGTCAGAGCTTGGGAAAGTTACTTTTTGTGGACTAAAGCTCCTTCAACCAGCATGGTTGAAGAAGCATGACAAAGAAGGGACAAGAGGAACAGATTTTTTCCCTTTCTCCAGACCATACTCTGAACTAACACGATCTTTTCTCAAAACAGATTTTTGAAACCAGAGAAGTGAACTAAATCGGTATTTCTTTTCTTTTCTGCAGTCTGTTAAAACTTTCTATCTTCTGTTTTGCTAGGATGTCTGGTGCATAAATACCCTGAGGGCACTAGGTCCTCTCTGATCATGGAAGCTATGCACAGTCAGCCCTGTTTATTACTTGGTTGGGCAACCACCAAGGAATATCAGGTTCGTTTTTGTTGTGTGCCTTCATTTCTGACTTATGGTGATCCTAAGGCTATCATGGGTTTTCTTGGCAGAATTTATTCAGAGGGGGTTTGTTCACAGGGGGCTGAGACAGTGTGACTTGCCCAAAGTTACCCAGTGGGTTTCCATGGCCGAGCAGGGATTCAAACCCTATGTCCTAATTCTACACTCGAACCACTACATTATGCTGGCTCTCAGTACCAGGTGCTATAGGCTAAATTTCAGATGAAGGCAATGGCAAACCACCTCTGAGTATTCCTTGCCTACATAAACTCTATGCAACTCATGGGGTCAGTATTAGTCAACAGGTGACTTGAAGGCATGCACCCATGCATGCACGCATGGACACGCACGCACGCACATACACACACTCACACGGCACCTGTAGCTTGCCCAGAGGCACTGCAAAAGAGGCAACCCTTCAGTATACAGTCGTCCCTCCACATTTGTGGGGGTTAGGGGCACAAGACCCCCGCGAATGTGAAAAAAATGCAAATAAAATTATGCCTCCCCCTGCCTGACGGAACCCCCCCTGCCTTTCCAAATTGACGATGGGGCTTTTCGAGCCCCACAGCCGCTTCAGGAAGGGCCGGGGATGGTGGCTGGGCAGCTGGGCGGTTTCTCAGCCCCCACCCCGTGCTTCCCAAAGCAGCTATGGGGCTCTCAAGCCCCACAGCCACTTCAGGATGGGCCAATATGTGGCGGCCAGGAGGCTTCTCAGCCATACACACCCTGTGCTTCCCAAAGCCACGACAAGGCTTGAAAAGCCCCATCGCCACTTTGGGAAGGGCGGGAGGAGTGGCTGAAAAGGCCTTTGCCCCAAACTCCCCGCTCTGCCAGGGCTTGGCTCTCCACCCCAAATGGAGCCAAGCCCCAGGAGAGCAGGGAGTTGGGTGCACAGTTTGCTTGGGGAACATTCCATTTAAATCGGCTCCACTCCCTCGTGTGCAAGGGAGAGAAGCTGATTTAAACGGGGTGCTTGCTGAGTAAACCGTGAATAGGCAGCACTGCAAAAGTGAAAGCCGCGAATGTGGAGGGGCAACTGTACTTACATCTTGCCACTGTTCATCCTGTTCTCGCAGTTGTGTCCTTATTCTCTGCAGTTCCTCATAACGTAGTTGGCGCATAGTCTGCAGCTCATCTGCACTGACATCATTCAAGGACTTACTCCTACAGGTAGACATATAATCATATTAACGATCCAAATTTCTTTTAATGGAAGTAACAACTCTTTGGAGAGGGAATGGAATTATCCAGCAATGAATAATAGAACTGCATTAAATACAATAGGAGTGCATGGGTGGGTAGAAGACACATTGTCAGTGCTCTGGTGTTTATATTCAAATGCCATATATGACCTCAAAAAGAATATAGACAGAATATGTTTATTTTCACAAGAGGAATGTTCAAGTGTGTGTGACATCATTTGGAAAGTCTCAGTCCCAAATTGCAATTTCAAGAAATTGTGATCATGCATATTGAACAAGAAAGCAAAAGTCAGTTTCCTGTAACATACTTCCTTGAGACTTGAAAAGTCCTCTCTGCAACTAGGTATGCCACTAGCCTGATATTAATAGTGCTGCCTAGGCATAAATTGGGTCCTGTTTTAAACTAGTGGATTTTGGTTCTGAATGTTTTCATACTAAAGAAACATGCATAAAATATTGTGAAGGTAATAGAATGATACAAAACAGTTGAGACTGATTTTCCTTGGGTTTTTTTCCGGGCTATGAGGCCGTGTTCTGGAAGAGTTTACTTCTGACGTTTCACCTGCATCTGTGGCTGGCATCTTCAGAGAATGGTTGGGTAGGAGTGTGTGTGGAGTTTATATATTGTGAACCCCTGTTGGGGAATATATGTAAATTTGTGTATTTGAATGGTTAGTTTCTGGGTATAGAAATGCAAGGCTCGTTAGTGTCTGTTTGGCTAATGGTTGGTTGATGGGCCATTATCTGCTGGAAATCCCCCTGTCCCTGGGTGGAATTCCTTTGTAAGTACAGTATCGAGTTTTGATTCTATTGTTTTAACTGGAAGCCAGATTTTGTTTACTTTTAGGATTTCTTCTTTCCTGTTGAAGTTGATCAGGTGTTTGTGGATTACAAGAGCTTCTCTGTGCATTCTGACATGATAGTTGATGGCCTGGTCCAGAATTTCTGTGTTTTAATATAACATTTTGTGTCCAGGTTGGTTTATAACATGTTCTGCTACTACGGATTTTTCTGGCTTGCCCAATCTGCAGTGTCTCTCATGCTCCTTGATTCGTGGTTGCACACTGCATTTAGTGGTCCCTATGTAAACATGTCCACAGCTGCCTGGTATGCGGTAAACTCCTGCAGCTGCGAGAGGGTCTTTTGTCCTTTGCTGAGTGTAGCATTTCTTGGATTTTCTTTGAGTTTCATATTGGCTCTATAAATTTCCAAAGTGAATTATTTGTCATGTCTTGTTATTTCAAAACAACATCCCAACAAGATTTCTTCTATCTTCACCCTTTCACTACTGATTTCTACAGAATGCCTTACACATTGGGTTGGAGGTTAAAGCCTAATAACAATTAATGAGGATGATAGTTAAAAGGTGATTATGACATTCATCTTAATGCTTACTGGGAAGAAAGTATCATTACACCAAATGGGGCTTACTGTTTTGTAAACATACTTAGTACCATATTGTGTATGGAAGAATAGAAGCTCTGACGACTCTTCCCTAGTTATTTTCATCCAGGGGCTATGACTGTTTCCCCCCCCCCATTTAATATTTGAAGAGAAGATAATTTAAGGAAGTTTAATGCAGTTTGTGTGTATATATATCTGTGTTTAATAAGTTATATAAAAAAGAAAACAACTGGACAAAGTATTACATAAAACAAAAGCCTCCTTTGGGAAGTCAATTAATAACTTGGGTATGTGAACAAAAGACCTAAACCCATTATCTATAAACACCTTTAAGAAACAAGAATTCTATCTTAATTTGCAATAAACATCTATACTGTTGGTGAGTTGGATATCATATAACCAGTTATTATGGAGTTTTCTGAATACTTATCACAAATCTGGTCCATCTCCAAAAGCGTAGTAGCCACACACACACCAAAAAGCCATAAGATACATTAGACAGGACTGAGGGGGAAAGTAATAAAATGTCCATGCATATTCTAGTCTACCATACAGCATTCCACTCACCAACAGCAACTACATGCATACAATAAGATAATATTGTCTAAAGCAAATGTCAAAGCCCACCATCAACAAGCATTTCACTAGTAACTGTGCTCCACATTTTCCATTATTTAAGATTTAGAAAACCCACTCACACATTGTTTCATGGGTGAACTGCATGCAACTTTTAACATATGCAGTTATGGCAAAAAGTTATTGCCAGGTACCTAACTCCAACCCCTTCCCTGTGAGACAAAATAGAACTTCCCATACCTTGACATCACAACAGTAAATATTTCCCTCTTATTGCCACTGCCATCAGCCAGTGATGTAGAGACCCATGGTGTTCTACACCAGCAATGCCACCCAGAGATGGGAGGCCTGCTGGGTCCTGGAAGGAAGTTAGGCAGACCGAAATAACCATGCAACAGTTTTGGACTCGAATAGGCTATTTTATTGAAGATAGCAGATAGACGGGCAAACAGGCATTGTTCTGGTTAACCAATATAGAAAGAAAAACAAAAGCAAGAGAAATGCACCCACCCTTCAAAGCTGCAAACGGTGAAAAAGAGGGCCTCTAACCCAAATCCATCCCTCCCTTATATGGGTTATCTTTTACAAGCAGCATGAGGAGAAACGAAACTCATGAGCAAAGCTTGTTAGCAGAGAAAATGTTCTCAGGCCAATTAGTTGGAGCCAGGTGCTCTCAGACCCAAATATCCTTATCTTATAGGCCGTGCTGTCCTTCTTGTTCCCTCTCCTTGACCTTCTCACAGGCAAACAAGGCCTAGCACATTCTCATGAATCCTGAACCAAACTTTTTGGGGCTAGGCCCAAAATTGTCTAAGTATGAAACCAGCAAAACCCAAATACTGGAAATATCTGAGATATTTAAAAGTATTTAGAAGGTACCTTTATGCCAAAAAGGTATCTCATTAAAAAGTCAAAAATCCTTTGCCTTATAGTGTTTATTTTTCTTAATATATGTGAATATTTACCACTTTCATAAGTCTAAATGTTTTTGGTCTTAATTATAGGTCAAAGAAAACAAACCGTTTAAGATCTGCACAGCATCTTATAGCTGAAAACCCACAATACATCAAACTGATATGTCAGTGTAACACCTTATGAAAATTTGGTGATACAAAAGCACATACATGCTGTACTCAAGCATGTATTATTGATTTAACACAGCTATTGATCAATGACATCTCCGTTAGATAGTCACCAGCTTCTGTCTGGAGCTATTCAAGAGAAGTCTGACTTCTCAAGCAATATTAAAATGCAGATCTTAGAATCATAGAATCATAGAGTTGGAAGAGACCACAAGGGCCATCCAGTTCAACCCCCTGCCATGCAGGAATACCCAATCAAAGCACTCCCAACAGATGGCCATCCAGCCTCTATTTAAAAACCTCCAAAGAAGGAAATTCCACCACACTCGAGGTAGTGTATTACTGCTGAGCAGCTCTTACTGTTTATAAGTGAAACCACGGATAATAGCAAACCCTATTAAAATAAAGGACTTCTGGTACAAACATACCATAGACTTGCATTGGAGGACTTAGCGATTCCTAGAGAGGACACCTCTCTAGGCATTTTCCAGTGCAACTCTATAGTATGTGTCCCTATTTGTTCAGCTATGGATAACTGAAACCACAGATATTGATTCTGCAGATATTGGAGGGAGTGACCTGTACAGAATAAAAGGCTGCCACAAAAACATAGCAGATCTTTGTCACACCACACAAGAATAGCACTTTGATATGACTTCGTCTGCCATAGCTGCATCCTATAGTATCCTGGGATTTGTAGTTTCATGATGCATTAGAGCTCTCTGGAAGAGAATTCTAAATACCTCATTAAACTGTAGACTCCAGGATTCCATAGGATGGCACTACAGCAGTTAAAACTGTATCCAAGTACTATAATTGTCTAGTGTGGAAGAGGCCATACTCTTTAACACTGAGTTTATGTGAGATGTGCTACACATAAGGGTTCAGCACTGAAATTTCTACACTACATCTGGATAACAGTTGCTCATTTTATTCCTTTCAACGTATGTGCAACTTTTTTGCTATTTGGTGCTTCTGCTAAACGAACTGCTGGAACTATGATGCAAACCCGTCAGACACTGAGGCATAAAGCAGCATGCACATGCCACCTCAAGCACAACTTCAGCCAGGTGTAAATGGATATGACTATAGTTGTCCCTTCATATTTGCTGGGGTTTGGTTCCAGGACCCCACTGTGGATACCAAAATCTGTGAATACTCAAGTCCCATTATATGCAACGGCATAACAAAATGGTATCCCTTATATAAGATGGCAAAATCAAGGTTTGCTTTTTGGATTTTTTTTTTTAAGAATATTTTCAAACCATGAATACTTAAATCCGTGAATACCAAATCCATGGATACAGAGGGACAACTGAAGATCACTAATTGGCTGTGTATTTTTAGAGTATTTACATTCTGGCATGCTTTTATCATAAACTTACCCATGCTCATCAGAAATCTTTTGAAACAGCCTGAGAAAAATCAGAAAACCAAAACAAGTTCATATTACCCATTCTATTTTCATCATAGGCAACAGAGGACTACAACATTAAGTAACTACAGTAACCAAGACTATGAATAAAAATTCAGAAGAAATATATGATGTTCCTACGACCATCTCAAAATTCAGATCTCTGTCTTTAGGAGAATCATATTAATTCTGAAAATGGAAAGCTTATATCTAGCAACTCACCCCTACTTACTTCTTCATGTTTTAGTATGGACCCGCACACAGTAAATGCACAGTCACGAACTTCCCTTAAATGAAGCTTGAAAATGCAAATACAAAGTGTTTCTGTATATTAATTAATTTTTCCCATTTCAATGTATCAGCAAATATACAGAAGGCACATGAGAAGCTTAACACATCAGAACAACCTCAGTCATTAACTCTAATTTATATTTAGCAGCTGCTTCTTTAACTATCATTACAAAACTATTTATAAACAGACACAGGATAAAACATTGGGGAATGATTGAGTCCACACCTTTGAGTGCCATTCAGTGGCACAACTTACAGTTGGGAAGCCAAATGAGAGGTTAGTTGGCAGGAAAGAATTCCTGGTGTAGGAGAGGAGAAATTAAGGCACTTGGATGTCTCAAGTGTTTAATTTGAATTATTCCTTAAATTTATTGACTGTGTTAAGCTTAAGAACATGAGCAGCTTGCAGTTACTTGTTCCCCGATGAAACATGCATAACCAGCATTTTAGGACTACTGAGCTGGCAAAGCATACAATGTTTACTTAAGGACTAACAAAAGTTACAAACAGAATGAAATGGATAAGCATATTTCAAGTTGAGAAACATTTTACCATGTGAACATAAGAAATCTCATTAAGATAGACTAAAGATTGTCTCTTCCTAAAGATAGGTGTTGTCAACAGTTGGTACCTTAACACTCACTAGAATCCAAACATCTTCTCAAAAGATAGCAAAATCTTCAAACGTTAGGGCTACATTTCAGTCGTTGTATCAGGACAGAGTTACCCATGAGTATTTTAGTGGGAGGGTTAACATAAATCAGTGTACACAATATCGTGCACGGATGAGACTAAAAAAAAAAGAATTAATGGAAATTTTATCACCTACTGTCCTCCAACCAAGTTCTTTTGACTTGGCATTAAGAAGTAGCAGAGAAGATAAAACTATTGAAAAGGGTAGGGCTTACAGAAACAGGAGGGGACAAATAAAGTATTAAGCTGATGTGGTGGCAAGAACACAAATCCTAAAAGGTGGTTAAGGGGCACGATAATTAATTTGATTGTAGGATTAAAGAGAAACAAAATGAATAGCTACGGAAGAGAGATTTGACTTAAAGGATCCAGTCCCAAAGGCTGCACCATAAGGTTCCTCAAGTAGCCCAAATGCTAAATAAGCTTCTAGAAAAAGAGGGACAGAAGAGAAACCACAGTATATGCATGAAACTCCTGTGCATATCTAAAGGGGTTCTTTGGATGACAAAGACACTTAGGCTGGATCTTGGATCTTCCTTATGTGGATGAACATGCTTTGCTTACAGGAATTGCCTCTGCCATGGTTTTCAGGGACTCCACATTTTCTGCCACACCGCAGCATTCTGGAGGGACTGAAGAGGCTGCTGTGGGTAGAGACAAGGAGTGGAAAGATCCACTTCAATGCCCTATTTGCATGTGGCTAAATCTAGCTCTAACCCACCAACTGTGATTGGAGAAAATTATATGCTAGGGGGAAAGTAATTTATACATCTGACACCCCCTTCCTCATCCACAAGTATCACTCTAAATGCTACATATAATTGCTCTATATTATCTTCTGAATGGTTCAGAAAAGGGTTTAAAGTTGAAAAGTGAGAATGGAAGTTTTATTTCTATTTAGCCTCATGCCCTCCTGAAATAAGGGTGTTTTCCCCCCCCCCGAGAATATCCACACGGAGACAGGGATAAGTGCCAGCTATCTTGTCTTTGTTACTATTTTTTAATTCCTTGTTCTTTACTGAAAGCAAGTTGTATAATCTTGGAGGTTACATTAGTCTAGTGATCAAACAGTTCTATAACTTCCAGAATATAACATTTGTACTGATGATGAGCTTGATAAGCAACACAAAAAACTTACGTGCCTATACACAAAACACAAACAGGCTGAAGATTCACACCAAGACATGCATGGTTGAAAACAAGATGCCACTTTTTTGTTACAAAACATATTTCAGAACATCCAGACACAAGTACAATCCATGCATGGTCATAAGCTGACCTTTCAACCATTTGCCGTTTCTTGTGTCTGACTTTGCTGGCCTCTCTGATTGCTTCCCATTTTTCCATATCTTCTTTGCTGCACACTCCTGGAGCAAAGCTAATTGGTTGCACATTAACTCCCACATTTAACAGCTCAATCTTACGAGCAAGCATATCATCTTTCTTTTGTCGTGAGGAGGGAGATAAGATTTTCCCTCCACTTCCTCTCTCATCTGTTGTGGTGGTCTTTTCAAGCAAACAAAGAAATTTGGCTTGGATTTCTGGTGGAAGACTCCATGGATCCGGAAAAAGAGCAGGTTGATATCTATCCGGGGCACCCGATAAGGGTATTTCTTTCTTCTGTAGTTGAGCTTTGCGGACTGTAAGATCATCTTTTTCTAAATCTGGAATTGCAGATTCATCGTCTCTGGGCTGGAGAACTATTTCCCCTTCCAAGTGAGGGCCTTGGTTATAGGACTTCCTAAAATACTCAAAATCTTGAACCACGACTGGGTTCATATGGGAAGCACCAGTCTTGCGGACAAACAAATCATCGTTCTCCAAATCTGGATAGAAGTCTCCATTTTCATTGTTCCTTTGATCATACTCAGGCCTAAAATAATTATTTTTTCTGCACGTTACAAGCCTAGGCCCTGAAGCAGGATCAATTTTGGTTCTAGTTTCAGAGGACAAGTAGTCATCAGAATATTTTTGCAGTGCACGGAGAAATAAAAACTGACTGGGATTTAAAAACACACAAAAATAATTAGAATCATATTAACAAGTAGATACCAAGACCTAGTTCTCACCAAGATGATAAACCTGGGGCCATAAGAAGGCTGTCTGAAAATGAAACTTCCATGAACGACTTCTTCACATACAATAATTCTGTCCATTTTGGAAATTAGCAGGTGAGGGAGAAGGCTAGGTTAGAACCTTATTGTCTGATATGTTATTCTTCTATTTGGAGGGGTTCTTATATTTATAAAGAAAAATGCTAAACAACATTCAGTCTAGTCAGCCACCCACTGTACAGATCTGACATACAGATCAGAAAGAGGTTTGCCAGCTCACTGAGAATTAGGCTTGAAATGTAGACCAGGTATATGGCATAAATTCTGCAACTGGAATGCGCACACACTGCAACACTTAAATGTGGCTGGTTTGTACTCCAACATCTTTAAAAGGGAAAACATCCATACTTCAAAACAGTAACAAAGCATGCCAGCCATTGCAGAAGACATGACAGCAGGGACTAGCACAGACACAAAAATCCAGTTTACTTTAGTAGGATGAAGTCATAAGCTAACAAATAGCAGACAACATTTTTTTTTAAAAAAAAAGAAGAAGTTAGGGACAAGTTCCCATGTTAACTTTTCATTTCCACTTTTAGCACTGCAACTGCCTGACATACAGGATAGCACAGCTCATGCAAAATGTCCAGCAACCTTGGCAGATCGGAGGGATAATTAATTTTCTCTTCTTCAGCTTGCGGTAATGATTTTGCAGCATATTTGGCTGCTTCTTTAATGAAGTTTGAGTCTTCTCTACAACTGCTATCCGAGCTATTGGTGATGTTACTGTTTTCCTGGACTCTTGCAAAGTTCTCTTCAGAATCTGTGCTTTTACTACATAGTAGTAAACAAGTAGAGAAAGGGGGGAAACACACACACAAGAATTTGTAAGCTCTGGCACAAAAAATATGTGCAGAATTCTGTTTCAACACACCATTTAAAATAATTGATACATGAAGAGGCAGTACATCAAAACTGAATAGAAAGGCTATTTAAGATTCAATTTCCACAGGCAACAGGCAAGGTTTTACCCAGAACTTCCATTAAATGGTGGACTGATTTCAGTTCACTGATGCACTGAATGGTACACTATTTCAGCCATTAGAATGTGTGTTTTAAAAAGTTCAAGTTGCATGGAAAAATGAGCATGCAAGATGACAAACCTGAATCCTTGTATCTCCTTATACCACTGTTTGGAAAAAGATATCCTCTTTGCTTTTTTCCAGTGCAGTTCTTCCCCTGGAACCCAAGACTTAGGAAGAAACTTATGGGAAGAGACTTTTACATTTGACATTGCAGCATTTATTTTGCGAACATAAAGGTCATCTGTTTCAATGTCTGGAGTGCCTATTGTCCTTTCTTCTTCCTCCTCCTCCTCCTCAAAATAGTTGGAGAAGTCTGGAAGAATATTGGCTGCTGACTTGCATTCCATCTCTTGCTCCAAAGCTCTTCTCTGGTGACTGTACAAAATATCCAGTCAAGTTACACTTTCAAACACAATTTGTTGCTAAAAACACAATACTATACTTTCTGCAAACATGCCTCAATTTAAGAATGACTAAATTTCCAGTACAAAAATAGAATAACTAGGTGGTTATTATGTAACACTTACATTCCTTTGACCCAAACAAAATATTAGGGAAGATATTACAAAAGCCAGATTGTCTAACCTTGGGACAATTAAAGAAAAAACTTTCACTAAGATATTTTCCAGCACAGTTGCTGTCACCCCACCCCAGTCCACCTTGTTAGTGTTTCTGAGTATCAGATTTGGAAGTACCATTCTGCAGGGCATAAAGAATTTCAAGTATAGTAAAAAGTCACTGGACTCCTTTTCCACCAAGAATATGCATTTTGCCAAGTTACCCACATTCACACCCAGCCGCCTTCCCTTCAAAATTCCAAGTTTGAGCTACTATTATATTGATAGTACTTCTGTGGGGATGTGCAATGACACATTCTGTTCTACTATTCTGACTGAAATCTAAAAAGATCTTTCCCATACTTGCCAAGATGAGCAATAGAATGAAATTAATATACCTTGTGACTAGCTCCAGTACAATCACTGCATAAGGTAAAATATATATATAAGCATTTTAAAAAGAGACTCCACAAAAAAGGAAAATATTACACATTGCCTGGGGCAGGTGAACATGTACTGGGGGAAGGGAACAGGGCTACAGTAATTTAAAATTTGAAAGCACTACAGCTTTATTTATATTCATTTTAAAAGGCTGCATGATTTATGAACACTGCAACCTTTGTTGTTGTGTGCCTTCAAGTCATTACTAACTAATGACAACCCTAAGGCAAACCTATCACAGGGTTTTCTTGGCAAGATTTGTTCAGAAAGGGTTTGCCTTTGCCTTTTTCTAGGGCCGAGAGAGTGTGATTTGCCCAAGGCCACCCAGTGGGTTTCCATGGCTGAATGGGGATCAAAACCCTGGTCTCTGGAGTCCCTGTCCAACATTCAAACAACTACACCACTTTTGCAACCTAACACATCACATTCTTTTGGCAGCAGGCAATGGCTTAGATAGTAAAGTAAGTCTAATTTAAGAATAGCTTACTAGCACCTCTTTTCTCTTCCAGCTTCCCCCAAGAATTTCTGGAGGGTTTGTGGAAGGGGTCTGGCTTTGATCTAAGAAGGGTGGAGTACAGGGGGAAGGGAGAGTGGCGCACAAGGTTTAACCAAATTGTGGGCAATTCTCCCCCCTCAGCAGACCATTACACTTCATACCCATGGTTCAGAATCCCCACTCCAGCCCTCTGGAGAGGCTTTACAATGGGGAGGGCAGGAATTTTTTCTTCTGTGAACCTACTTGATTTAAAAACCTCATCTTAGGATCCAAGCCAATGAACTCTCAATTATCCATCTGAAGAACCGAAAGCAATATTATAAGTTACATAAGAGAGCAAAGGGTGACTTATGTTTCAATAAATGATTCATCATTTTAGTAAGCTTTAAACAGAAACTTACAGGTTACCTCCTTTTAAAAAAAGAAAAGAAAAATATATCTATCTCTCACCTTCAAACTAAAAGCTAGACCTTTATTCCATGTATAACCATGGTTAGGAGACAGAAAAGTTAAGAACTTAAATGCATACTGAAGACTCATGACCCCTCCTCCTTCTCCTAGACAAAATCCCATTTTATAATCCATGGCATATTTTAACCATGGCCTAACATTCACATCTGCATTGGTGCTGACCAAGGTTTTCCTCATTAACAAAGTCTTGAAACCCAGGGCATGAAGTCTAAGAGCAAATCTGATTAGCATTAATGAAAATCCACCATGGTGAAAGCATACCGTGTAAGGGAGTGGGAAGGGAAACTGCAAAAGAAGGCAGAGAAGGTATCCATGTTCCCATCACACTTCTGATCTCCACTGGCAATGTTACATTTGCATCAAGCATTTCTCTAGCAATACGTTAATCCTTAGCCCAATGGGAGCATTTAAAGCACCAAACAAATACCTTGAAAATGTTCCATCTGGCTCAGTAAACACAGGACTTGCCCAGCTTCTTCTGTTATCCTCATTCTTCTCTGTCCTTCTCTTCCTCAAGGGTGCTGGCATATATGTTGGGGGTTTGGCTTTGCTGGGTAAGAAACGATTGAACTCTGCAGCAGGCTTGGGTTCAATTAATGCAACTCTGCGGTATGACATGTCATCTTTATGGGGGTCATTCATTCTTGCGTGTGTTTCAGAATCTATGTCACTTTCACAATCTTCAAAAGAAAACACACCAAATAAATCCTCAGTTGAAAATTCAGCAATGGGAGCTTACAATATTACAAGCTAACACTGGTCCTTGTGTTCTGAGATTCCTGCTGCAAATGCTCAGGACAAAAGGTATTTTCAGAAAACTGCCATGACGCTGTGTGAAAATCCAACTGGCTAAACTTCAGTTTGCATAATCACACTACATTCAGTGCATTATTTCCTCATTCCCATCTTACTTGCAAAATGAGCATTATTCTCCAGGCATGTGCTATAGCTAACTGTCATTTCTTGATAAAACATGCATGACCAACAATAAAATAAAATCCTGTTTCTGAACTGGAATATATTTGTTCAATTGATTTTCCAGTGCCAGAATAGACTGTTAACTGCACAATGAAAATTGCAGCAATTGATGAGGAAGAGATAAGGAAAACTTTATGCAGGTATTTTATGAAGCCTTTGATACTATTAGAATGCCTGCCAAAATCAAATGTGATTGAAAATTGCAACATAACCATAGAAATCTCAGTCATGTCAAGATGTAAAGGAAATTCAAAATGTTACTTTCACTGTAATACTTTTTAAACACAGAATACAGTTTGTTTATTTGTTTAATGCAAATGGTGGAAGACTTGTATAGCTTTACACTCAAGTACAGAGAAGTGCTTAAAAGTTCAGTAATGTCAAGCTGTAATGGATATTGAAAACATTACTTTATCTGTACAGTAATGTATTTTAAAAACAGAATATAAATGTTTTTTAAATGCAAATGATGGACTATCTGCTTAATTGCATGTTTGAGCTTGAATAAATAAGCTTTCTTTTCTATTTCCCTATCAGCTGACATTCCATGTGCCTCATTCACTTGGTCATTTCATTGTCTTCCTCTTGGAAAAAGAGGAAGGGGTGGGAATAGCTCTGCAGTTGCAGAGAGTTCCAAAGGACCCTCACAGCTTCCCTTTGCGCTATGTGGAAAGGGTATATATAACTCAAAGGGTGGTGGCAGCTTTTGATCAGCAGGGGGTGCTGTTGAAGGAAGTCCCCAGGCTTCTTTTCCAGCCAGGAACGCCTAGGGACCTCCTTCAACAGCACCCCCTGCTGATTAAAAATCTGGTGACCTGACATCATTGATGATGACCCTAGAGTTGTTAACCCTTTGATTACCTGATTTCTGGTTGGAAGATACCTGATCGCTGAGCTGCAGATAATGCTGGGAGATGTACAGCCATCCTTTCACATTTGCATCTTTGACTTTTGCGGTTCCTTGTATTCACAGAAAGCCAGCCGCTGAGGGTTTCAAAGCCTTTGGTTCCCCTCCCCCAGGGAATGTGCGGCTTTCCTCAGCCTTCGTTCCCTAGGGGAGGTGGGGAGCCGAAGCCCAAATAAGTCACTGCGATCGCCGCAAAGCCATCATGGGTTCGTTTGGGTTTTGGCTCCCCCACCCCCGCGTCACAGGAAACAGGCCAGCCCTGGGTTTCCTTTGCAGCCAGCCCTGGGTTTCCTCCACCGCATTCCCTGTGGCACGCGGGGGAAGCCAAAGGCCAAACAAACTCTCACTGGTCGAAAAGCTGCTGAGGGTTTGCCCGGGCTTTGCCCCCGCCCCCGCACCACAAGAAATGGGTGGCTTTGCAGCCAGCGCCAGAGGTTTCCTCTGCCTCATTCCCTGTGGTGACGGGGGGAAAGCCAAAGTCCAAACAAACACAAACCCATGCTGGCTGCAAAGCCACTGAGGGTTTGCTCAGGCTTTGGCTCCCTCCCCCCCTCCGCACCACAACAAACAGGTGGCTTTGCAGCCAGCACCAGAGGTTTCCCCCACCTCATTCTCTGTGATGTGGGGGAAACAACTCTTTGCTATGTGCATGAAGATGAAAAGAATTAAAGGCTGGGGAGCATTGTTTTGAGAGGCTGCAGCAAAGTTTCACTCAAACACAGCCTAAGCATACATCTCTCATACAGGCTGCATTGATTTACACTACTGACAGAAATCTATAGCCAGAGATCCTGTTCTGGCCTATAGTACCATTGTTTCCAAAGTTTCATTCCCAGATATCTAGATCAGCCATGGGATATGGAACCTCCTCTCTTAGGTCCAATGAGAGTCTTTTCCCTTTCTCTTTAGCTTCTCCCTCAAGCACTTGCTGTGTCCTTCCCTCAGGCCTCTGAGTTTGACTCAAAATCTTTCCTGAATTTTCTTTAGCCATCGATTCTTTGTATCCCCCATGTTTTAGCTCATTTATTTTGGAGCTCTTTTCATAAAGCATTCCAGACACTTGCCTCTGTGGTTTTCCCAGAGCTTGGAAAGGTTACTTTTTTTGAACTACAATGCTCAGTTTGCTAATGGCCATGCTAGCTGGGTATTTCTGAATTTGTAGCTGAAAAAGCAGTATTTCTAACCTCTGGCCTTTGTCCTCCTTCCCTGTCAGGAGCATCTCTGTCTCTCAGCCAAACAGGCCTACATCCTCCTCCACAAAGCAGGAAAGTTTTCATACTTTTCTTTTAGCCAATTTTTCTTTTAGCCAATTTCAGAGGAATTTTTAAAGCCATTGTTATGGTACAGACTACTGTTTTTAATACCAGACATCTAAAAGTCTCTTTTGAATTGTCTCTGCCACATATACACTATAAAATAAAGGCAGACTATTACTAACCCCCCACCCAGGTCATGACTTGTTGGGCAGAAGAGGCTGAGATGAAGGTTTACAGCTAGGCTAAAGTTAAAACTTGGGACTCATAACTTTCAAATTCATTGCTCACAGCTTTAACCACTATGTTCTGAAGAGCAAGAAGCACACAGAGAATAGCCGAGAAGTCTTTGTGTTGCCCCACTAGCAAGTTTCATTCGGTTGCTCACCAACTAGGAAACGCTTGTTCAGAAAATTATGTTTTGTCATCTGACATTTAAAAAGAAAACACCAGTGGGTGGTTGTTTTGTTTTTTGGAAACCGGGAAGAAAAGATAGGGTGGAGTTAAAAAGAGAGCCAGTGTGGTGTAGTGGTTTGAGTGTTGGACTAGGACTCCAGGAGACCTGGGTTCAAACCCTGCTCTGCCATGGAAATCCACTGGGTGACCTTGGGCAAGCCACACTCTCATGGCCTTAAAGTAAGACAATAGCAAAGCTCCTCTCTATAAATCTGACCAAGAAAATCCTATGAGAAGGTCACCATGTTTGAGTTGACTTAAGGCACATAAAAACATACTAAAAAGAAGCATCATTTCATTCATGCTGTTCTTCCCCACTCACTTCTCCCAAACAACAACTAAGCGAATGAGACTTATATGAATATACCTTCACTGCCACCTTTCAAAGTTATGTCTGATGAGAAACTTGCAGAGGATCTTGAGCCAAAAGAATCCAAGCTATCAAAGGAATCGTCTCTCTTATGGCTGCTAGATGGAGGAAGTGTGTCACTGCGTTCCAGATACCAAATATCACCGTATCCGCTATCCCTTCCACTTCGCTTCGGACTACAGGATTCTCCAAGAGCCTGCAAGGACAAGAATTTTATTTTAAGTAGCTTGTTCAAAAAATCATTTTGTTTTTTAATGCTATTTTTTTACAATACATGAGGCCAACATTAATTGTATTTTTCTCTTCAAAAATGTATGTAAGTGGTTTGGATTAGAAATGAAACATAAATATACTTTCTGCTTTATAATCTGAATACACATTTGAAAAAACATGAAGCATTCCAGAGTAAAGTCTATGGTAGCATGCCTGTGTGGAAAAAAAAAAAAAAGCATTTGGCTAGGGATCAGCAACATGACACTAAGGCCAAACTCCAGTTCTCCAATTGTTACTTTGCCTCCTTCTCTGTCCTCAACTTTAGTTACCGTACTAATACCAAAACTGAAAGTCATGTGTAAAATAAATGGAGGGTGTTACAACTAAAACTGTTGGCAGTCCAGCTAAATATTAGGAACAGAATTATGATTTGGCCCACCACTCTTTTTTCCCTTTCCTATTCTAACCAAACAAAACAAAAGCAAACCCCAAACTCTAGTTGATGAATAGGGACTTATACATAACATGAGAATAAATATATTAAATCTTTACTAAAAATCCTTTTTCTTCCATCAATGTCTTACCTTTGTCAAGGCTTGTCCTAATAATTTCTCAAAGGCTTTTAAATTGAGCTGTGGTCCATTATAATAAGGGTTGTTGTGTGCTTTCCTACCCAACCAATATAATGTAATCAAAACCTAAGTAAAAGAAGAATTGAATAGAAAATATTAATGAGTCATGAAGTTAGGCCCAAAGATGGGGAAGATTACAAATATTAACACTCAATTCTAACTTTTCTGTAACAAATGGTAGCACCATAACAGTTATTTTCAAAATTCCAGGACAGACATTTCACCATATTTCAGCTGCTACCTACTGTTTTCATTTTCATAACTTGCTTATCAGAAGCCTTCTTGAAAGTGATGGCCAAAGCCAGCACTTACTACCAATGCATCAACATTCATCCCAACGAGAATTTCTAAAAGACTATGTATAGATGGCATTTATCACCAGTTAGTTATCTAAGATGTATAAAGGCATTGATAATACATGTTAGAAATATGGGAAACATGAAGTTACTTTTTTCCACATCTGGTGGTTATGTGATAAAGTGAAGAAATACTGGCTACAAATACAAAGATTATTACAACTAATTTTTCATTGTAAGATTGAATTAAAACCTGAATTATTTTTATTGGATATAACAAAAGTGACATTTAGAAATATTAATTTTAAAGTTACGCATTACATGATCATAGCAGCTATAGTGCTATATACACAGAACTGGAAGATGAATTATATCCCTTCAGACAAAGAGTGGATCATTAAAGTTTTAGAATTGATGGAGATGGATAAACTTTCAACTTTAATAAAGGAGAAATAATTTTATAATTTCCTATCAGACTGGGGGCCATTTTTGACTTTTTCGAAGTGGAAGGATAAGAAGATTATAGTTGTGGATGGAGTATTTGAAGTATTTATACTTTTAAGGGAGAAGTTATGATATTGATTGGTTTGTTTCTTGAGAAGTTTACTTTGGGTTGGGGTGGTGGGAAGTCGATTTTAGTATATGTATGTTGTTATATTTTGTGTTGGGATGGGTGGGGGTGAGATGTTGTTAATTGTTGTGGGTTTTTTTGTAATTGTATTGTAGTTGTAGTTATCGGACATGTATTAATATTGTTTTTATGCCTTAAATGTAATAAAAATTAATGGGGAGGGGAAACATTCATCCCAATGGTCCTTCAACAGTACTAGTTAATACTGTTTGTGGCATAATACACATCTTCTTTCATTCTCACTCAGGTAAACAGTGATAGAAAGCATCAATTAAATATTCTTGAACTTGAAAACATGAAGGCAGTCCTTTTTAAAAGGTACTGCACAGAAGGTGGAGTTTCTTCTGTGTGTAGTATGTACACTTGCTGCTCCCTCATAGCCTCTAGACACTTTCAATTTCCTGCTAGCATCTAGAAAGAGTGGACTGAAGGGAAGATGCAATTTGGTGGGAAGAAGCAGAGGATGGGGGAAATATGCTTAATTCTTCCATTGCAAACCTCTCCTCCGCCCACAGCAAACATGCAGTTAGAATCTTGACTGAGGAAAGGAGGTGCAGAGAAAAGGTTAAATACCAAGTTGTCAGGTCATATGACTAGTTTAGCCCTCAGCCACTGTCGCTCCTTGCACAGGTTTATTAGTTTCCTGTCATGTATAAGTCAGCTATGATGCAAGCATAAAGGTTACTACACACATTGCAACCAACTAATTCATATCATTTGGAGGACCCATCTTACTATTCCCCAACTGCTTGCAAAACAGAAATAAACTCAATAAGATAAAGACCCAAGTCTTATTTTTTATTTTTAAAAGGCATCTTCACATATGAATCAAATAATGGTTCAAAGGGGGCCCTGGTGGCACAGTGGTTAAATGCTGGTACTGCAGCCACAACATTGTGAGTTCAATCCAACAGGGCTCCAGGGTTAACTCAGCCTTCCATCCTTCTGTAGGTTGGTAAAATGGGTACCCAGCTTGTTGGGGGCAATTAATTAACACATTGTAAATTGCCTGGGGAGTGCTTTGCACTGATAAGCGGTATAGAAACGTGCTATTGCTATCGCTATTGCTATAATGGAAAGCGAGAAAGATCCATATCTTACATTTTTCACTCTTCTATTGGTCTCTTCTTGCCTGTAAAACATACCCAATACAAAAATAGCAGTCAGACATACATTGATAATTTAGAGTTACAAATACTGAGCAGTAATTACATAGCAAAACTACTAACATACATGAACATGCATTAAAATAGGAAGAACAGATAAGAAATACAGAATGTGGTATTCTAAAATATAGAACTCTAGCTGTCCAAACCATTATCACTAAAACAATATCCTGCCTCCCACCCACCCCCAATAATGGGACACAAGGTGATTTACATATTATTAAAACCAGTAAATATTTAAAACACACAAATTATCACACTCCTCAGAAGTTTTAGGTCATTCAGAGTCACCTGGAAGGGAGACATTTCTACACAAGTGGGATACCACATGAATTGACCTTTGAAACTTTAATTTTCAGATCTTCAAGAGCAATAGGTGGGGTGAAGGCAGAATACGCTATAAAATACCACCTATAAAATCAAGACAGAACCAACCCATTTTAGCTACTAGAAAAGTGGCCCCTAAACTTGTATAGCCAGATGTTGTTGTGCCTCAGTTCCCAGAGGCTTCTGTCAGCATCATCAGGGATTCTGGAGTTCAACAACTGGGGATCCAAGTTTGGGAACAGTTTTGCTACAGAAATAAAATGGGGACAACCTTCACTTGAAAGCAAAGCATTGGCAAAAACGTGTGCACCACACACATATAATTTGTAACATTTGAGGTTCATTTTAGTTGGTAACCTGCAATGTAATGGGCATTTTGTTATTTCAGAGAATGATCAGAAGCATAATACTGGTCATACAAAATCCCATGCAGTGAATATAAAACTTTGTGTCCAAGAGTGTTTATAACTTTACTGCAAGTCTCCTGTTTGCTTGACTATAGTACAATTTAGCTGGTAAATAAGTAGAGTCCACTGCCAAGATCTCAGATCATACTTTTTTTCATTGTGAGGTATTATGCCACATATCATGTGCCTCCTCGTGTCCATCTGTATATATTCAATCATGTGTTTGAAATCTATGCAGCTGAGAGTTTGAAAGCATTATTACTTCTCCTCATGGGGGATGCCACAGGGATCAAAAAATCTGACCCTCCCTTTGATAGGCAATTCCAGTCTATGATATTTGAAAGAATAGCCTTATCCTTACTGTGCCAGAGTAATGCTTAAAACCATTAGAGGTTGGTGTGGAGAAGGAGAAAGTCAGTTGTTACAGGAAGGCTATTTCTGGTGCTAGCCTCATGAAAGTCAAACATTCCATGGCTGGTAAAAAATTTTAAAAGTTGTACTATTTGCATGAATGAGATGTATTTTAAAATGCACCATGGAATTAGAAGTCTGGGGAACTGTTGTGGTGCAGTTGTCAATTGTTTCCATTAATTAATCAAACAAGGCAAACTATGTTGAGAGTTTCACAATCCCCTGAGTGGTTTGAAATTCTTTTCAAGGCACACATCCACTGGAAACCTATTAAGAAATAGAACAAGTTGATAGTAGGAATGCAAGCATGCACACACAAGCATGTATACATGCACACACACAGTGCCAGCCTTGAAAACAGCAGCCCTTCTTCAAATCAAGCAGTATTTCTTTGGAAACCACAAGATGAAATAGTCAGGATGATCTGCCTTTTGGTGCCTATGTTCTAACTGTCACGCTGTTCCCAGTCTGAGTGGTTTCAGCAACCATTTAAAGTCCTCATGGCTAATTTGAGCAACCTTTTTTTAAAAAAAAATCACAATAAAAAGGGCACATATTATTGTCATCTATTAGAAGGAAAGGAGAAAAATGTTGCCTCTTGAATTTGCACGATTACCCTCTTTTTAGAGGGAAACATGTTTGGGGCTTGTGGGTGCCAACATCGTTTGGGAGTTAAGGTACAAAAATCACGGTGCTGTGCTTCCTGCCTTTTTAATAATATCAAAAAGACACCAAATAACTCCTGTTATTATACCAAGAAGCAAAACATTCACTTTCAGGACAGGTACTAATAATCAGTGCATGTGCTTCACGAGTTTCTGATAAATGGACTGTTTCAAGTATAATAAAAAGAAAGAAAAACCACCAAGCCTTACAACCCCATATGATGTAATTTAAGTCACTCAGCATTCTGAACATTCTATTATCCTCCTTAAGCGTGAAGCCTGCAAGAACCAACAGTTTAATAATGCCCACTAGACAAACCTAAGCCACTAATATCTACAATTTTCAGTATCTCAACCAATACCAATATTTTCTACTACATTTACATTTCAAACATGAAAATGTTCTTGTCTGCTCTGAATCCAGGGACAAGATAATGTACAGTGTAGTTAATACTTAGTTCACACTGACCATTTGGAAGAGTGGGCACAGATTCACCTGGTTATGATCCAGAGAGAGAATGCAAAGCACTGCAGTTATACGCTGTGCCCTCCTTTTAGCCCAGGAAATTCTGGACAGTCTTGCCATTCCCTGGGAGCCAAATGATTTATTTCTATCATAGTAGAAGAATGGGGATCTAGACACACAAATTTTAACTACTAAATATAGAGGAGTGAAAAATACACATTGGCAGCCCATCACCCATAACCCTTAAAAAGAAGAGTAAATCTTCATTTACTTTCTTCTGACATGAACAAAGACATTTCAGAAGATCTCTCCTTACTGAATGAAGTCACGAGGGTTTTTGTGTTGACTTTTCTCATATACCATGACTTTTTAAAAAATAAAATTGTATTTGTTTGAACACACTGAAATACAGTTGCCCCTTCATATTTGCTGGGGTTTGGTTCCACGACCTGCCCCCCCCCCCCGTAGATACCAAAATCCATGAATACTCAAGTCCCATTATATGCTCTCTCTCTCTGGCTTTTCTTCGCAAACGAAGATTCAGGAAGGACTCATCCCGCGCTTTCTGCAAGCGCACTGATGACTAAAAAGGCCAATCTGAGATAAACAAGTCCAGTTGCAGAAAGCACAGCAGAAGGTCTCCTTGAGTGATGTTTTTGGGTCATGATTCTTTCTGCGTTGTCATTTCTCTTCAAGACTTGTTCGGCATGAGTTCTCAAATAAGGCTGCAGCATTGTGGATAGTGCGTCTCCCTGCCTCCCGATGTGAGGCTAGGGCGGACCATTGTTGGTGATCAATTTGGCTGAGCCTGAGATGTTGTTTCAGGGAGTCCTTGTATCGCTTTTTTGGAATGCCCCTCTTACGGTGACCTGTGACGAGTTCACCGTAGAGTAGTATTTTGGGGAGGCAATAGTCCTCCATCCTAGAAACGTGCCCTGCCCAGCGCAGCTGTGTTCTCAATATCATGACCTCAATGCTGGTGAACCCTGCTTGCTCAAGGACAGCAACATTTGTCATATAGTCAGTCCAATGCAATGGCACAGCAAAATAGTGTCCCTTATATAAGATGGCAAAATCAAGGTTTGCTTTTTGGATTATTCTTTTTAAAGAATATTTTCAAGCCATGGATACTTAAATCTGTGGATACCAAATCCATGGATACAGAGGGACAACTGTATTTGCAAAAGTCCTGAACATGAAGCAGCCGACTGTTCTTTGATAGAGTGTCTTGATATGTCAAAACATGTTCTTTGATTGAGGAAATGAAAATGTGCAAATATCCTTTACATTCCTATACATATGTAATATAATTTTGGTAATGCTCACTTAAGAACCAGGGTAGGGATGACAGAAAAAGTGCAGAACTATGCCTTGAACGCCTCCATAGCTTGTACTATTTGTTCCTTTGTTTAAAAAGACACATGATATTTCCTTTTGGCTTTCTCTGGAAACTCTTTGTTCTCAGAGACATTTATAAAACTGAAGACAGTACTGATTATTGTTTGCTTCCCAAACAAGCAGTTTTCTAGAAATTATAAACAAACTCCATCTACAGCTATTTCTGCTCATTATGGATCTAAGTCTTGATAATAACAACCCAACGAGACTTGTGAAGGCGTGATATCCCTTTGTATGCCTTCTGAGAAACTGTGGCATCTCTACCATCTGCAGTGATTTTTAAGAGCCTTACATTCTGCCTTAGCAGGCTAAATCTGTATAGAACAGGAGCTAAAATAGGACTGGCCACTACTCTCATGGTTCCCTTGCATGCAAAGTTCTGTCCCTTTACCCACCTTTCAGTAACTATGCATCACTGTCCAAGCAGCTTTTCAAGTTCATCTGCCCACACTATCCCCACCCCTGGACAGCTGCACATTCTTTTCTCCCACCAACTGCTGATCTCTGACAAAATGGCTAGGCAGCTGAGGGAACAGGGGTGCTAATGAAGTTAACTGCTTTTGGTCCATACGGCTACAAGCCCCTTGAAGGGGATGTTAGGCCAGCAAAGAGGAAGAACAAAAACCCAACCTTACCACACCAGTAGTAGTAGTAGTAGTTGTTGTCTTTACTATTTTCTCTAACTTAAAAAGGAATTAGACAACCTGTGTCAACCAGAGGCATAACAATATAGGAAAGGCATGGGGACCAGAAAAATTCACAAGGACCAGACTGTTTTAAAACTTTTTATCTGAGCTGCTTGCAATTAGAGTTTATGGGAAGGGGGGGGGGGGTAAATTTCTTACAATGTATGTATTAATTGTGAATTCAGTATGCTATGCTTTTAATTTACTATTCATCCTGAGACCGGACGTCAGAGACAAATTACACAACCAGTTGCTTTTCCCATTTAAATTATTAATATATGAATTAGTATACATATCCAGATACAGTAGAACCCCCATATCCACTGAGGATTGGTTCTGGGGGGGGCTGTGGATACAGAGAACCGTGGATAATAGCGAACACCATTGAAAATAATGGGACTTCTGGTTTAAAGTACCACAGAGTTGCCTTGGAGGATCTAGAAATGGCTAAAGAGGACACATTTTCTAGAAAGGCTATATGGTAGGTGTGCTGTTTTGCGTCCTGTGGATAATTGAATCAGTGGATAATGAATCAGTGGATACGGGGATCCTAATGTATCAATGAATCCCAACCTTTCTCAAACAGATCAAAAAGTAGTAATATGGGTGTGGGGAGGATCCCATTTTAGTCTAAGAGCTCTGCCTGTAGGTGAAGCTATGACAGTGGCTTATGAAAGGCCATTAGTGAGCTTAACTGAGCAGGGATTTGAACCCAGTTCTTTCTAGTCTACTTCCAATAGTCTGTCTGTAATACTGGTTAAGAGAGACTATGGAGATTTTCACACGGGGAAAATATTCCCCGGAGAAATCGGGACAGAAAGATTTCTTTACCGGAAGCAGCGCCGCGGTTCGCACGCCCAGTCCCCTCCCCCGATATGCCGTCGTCGTCACGCTGGGTTATTTCTTCCCTCTTCCAGAATATTTTACTAACAGGAGTTCACCGTTAATAAAATATTCTGGAAGAGGGAAGAAATAACCCAGCGTGACGACAACGGAATATCGAGACAGGCAAATGGGCGTGCAGAACCGCGGCGCTGCTTCCGGTAAAGAAATCTTTCTGTCCCGATTTCTCCGGGGAATATTTTCCCCATGTGAAAATCTCCACAGTTACTTCTGAGTCATGAAGGGCCCACACCTCGTCTATACAAGGGGTGGGGAAAATGTGAATTGATGCATACTCATGCAAATTTGAAGCAGGATCGACTTGTCTTAATGGTGTTTGGCAAAATCGCAGTCCCAATGGGCATGCTTGCAATTCAAGATGACGGGCGCGACTCACATTATTTTTGCCAGTTGCAGCCACCAAATGGTTGTGTGTGTGTTTTTTAAGGCATATCTAAGGTGCAGAAGTGCAATAATGTGCTATTCCACCTGAATAAACATAAAAACAAAATTTAAAAAAAATTTTTAAAGGCTGTTTCATCACCTTAGTACATGATCGCTAAGGTGAAAATCCAAGATAGTGGTTCTGGGGTGCTTGCCTTCTTAGCAAGCCCTGTCCCCTGCTCCTGTCTGGCCAATCAGCTTTCTACTTCCACTTTTCTGGGGCTATGCGATGATCGCCTGCCCTAATGGTCAATCATGCACATTCCCCACAGAGTTTTAAAAAAACATTGGCGAAAGCCATGAAGGTGAGGAATTTTGGGTGGATTTGGTCCTCCTCCTTCCAAATATGGCAAATGGAGGTGAATAGCCATTTAGACAGATTGGATTCTCCTTGAATTCTATGAGGAGTATTTTCACTGTTTAGACAGGCCCAAAGAGCTTGTCTAAATGGTGAAAATAATCTTAATGGGATGTGAATGAAAGGCGATCCGTTCATACGGACATTTGCATCAACACATGCCATTCCAAAGGGGGGCAGCCAAATCTACCTAAAAGTCCATGTGGGAAACATCCGGGGCTTTGATCAGATTTTTAAAAAAAGCTCTGTACAATATGCAAATGTGTGATTGTTCGAACACTTGCATTCGTGTAGATACGAACAGGCAACGTAATCTGATTGGCTGGACAAATATGCAGGCGGGGCTAGCAAACAGGGAAAGCACCTGCTGCCACCATATTGGATTTTGGGCCAAGTGATGGTCTGATAAGTCAATAAAATAGCAATCTTATACTGTCTCCTTTTTTTCCCTTTTTCTACATATGAAATATCACATGTGCGCACCATGGTAAACTGTTTAATTTTTTTATTATTATTATTATTTTATTTTTAATTTTTTTTTTAATTTTTGCCAGCAGCAGATTTAAAATTGCGAGTAAATCACTCATGGTCACCATCTTGGCTAGGGGTCATGCAGAGTTTAGGGGGGCTGTTTTGACCATTAAAATAGGTTGCAGCGTTGCGAATGCCTGCTTCTTCTTCTTCTTCTTCTTTTTTTTTTGAGGCATTCGTATCCCCCCCGTACAGACAAGCTCCAAGTCTCCAACCAGCCAACCAAGTCTCCAACCAAGTTTACATCCACACAAACACCAAATGCACTGAAGTCCCACTGAAGAAAATGCCACAGTATTTGGTATGAGCACACTGCATGGTGGTGGTGGCAGGATGACCCAAAATGTTGGCAAGAATGTAAAAACAAAAAGAACTGTGCCATGGTGGATGAGGCTTCTTAGTGAGTCATTCCCTCGCTCCCTAGCAGTACACCCCTGCCAAGCCTACTTGCATTGTGAATATGAATACTATAGCAGATCATTTAAAGTGAAACCAGGTTTATTTCAGGATAATGTTGCTGTGCCCTCTCCTCTAGAACAATAACCAAGTCAATGTCAAATCACAAAAGGGCAGCTGTATACTGTACGGCAGTGATATTTAAAACAAAAATCTGAAAAACCTGCTGAAATAAAACTGTTGGAAAGAGCAACACAGATTTAAATTATTGCTCAGTGGAAAGACTAAGCTTGTGTTTGAAGACAATAAACCATTTTACTTATTTTTCCTTTTTACACAGTCTAGACTTGAAAGACTGGGCATGCTGGATTGCACCATCTCTGTACACAGCTGCACCCACTTCTTACATATGATGCTTGGATTCTTTCTCTTTGGCCTAACATACTGTAACTATTAGACTTCATTGGAAGTTAGGGCTATCACAGCCTACTAGTCAGGATGGCTATATATCATCTCCAGTATCAGAGGCAGTATGCCTGTGTACATCAGCTGTTGAGGAGCATTAGATGGAGGGTACAGCAGCAGTCTTGATAAGCTTGTGGACTTCCTATAAGCATCTGGTTGGCCACTGTGTGAACAGAATGTTGGATGAGATCGGCCTTTGCTCTAATCCAGCTTGGCTCTTATTATTATGACCACCCTGCCCCTATTCTGGCTAGGATTCAATGGATGTAGGATTCCATTTCTTTCTCTAGAAGAACTAGGACTTTTTCTCCTTCCTCCTGTAGCCTTCTGTTGGAAACCTACTCCAGAGAGTCTCCTAGTCCTTCAGAACAGGTTTTGAGGATACACAGGGGACTATGGGATCCCCTCCTCCCTCTGATTCCACTGATGGAAGCAGAGGTATTGTACACTGTTACCTTGGCAAATGCTAAGAACAAAGAGTCTGTTACTAGCAATTGGCAGAGATTCATTAAACATGCCATACATTGGGTGCTTCTTACACAACTTAGCTGTTTAATAACCCTCAATAACAGCCCTACTTAGTTCATTACACTAATGTACATAGTATCAGAGATGCACTTCTTTGACTCTAAAGGGCCAGCTGACATAATGAATGTCTGGAATATTTTTCCTCAACCCAGGATAACTGGAAAGCCTACAGTCATTTCAGCATGCAAGCATAGGTCCTAATTTAACATACCAGCATTGGCTACATACACTATGTGTTGTGTGAGTGACAGAAAACACACCAAAGAATATTATAACTGTATTTGTCAGGTGGCAGGTTCTTCACTAAAAACACAGTCAAAACATTTCTAGATCACCTTGCAGTCCATACAAAACATCTTGTACTTCTCTCTAGTGCAGGCTTTCCTGCCATGATGTCAGTGAAGCTGAAATTCAGGGATCAGGTCAAGGTGAGGCTGTGTGTTGCAAAGCCAATGCCAAGCCTCTGCCAAAGAACAGTGAAAAGCTGAGACCCATTGTGGTACAGGCCAAAGATCAAACCTGATGAAACAGCTTTTATAGGAGTAATTGATCTAGCCTATCAAGAAGCTTCCTGAAGGTCTGATTGGTTGCATGTACTCTTCGTCTCTGTGCCAATCTGGTCAAAGGAGAAAATACCTGCTTGAAATTCTGTAGACACCAAGCATTGATGGATGAAGTGTTAACATTCAGAAAAGATACACATACCTTCAATTTTACACGAGTTATCAAATGAATGTACAGTATAAACCAAGTTGGTCCTTCTATAAAATACAGATCTGCCTTGAAAGCCTTGATGAAGTAGGGAATCCAAACATTTCCAGATTTCTACACAGCTGTTCATTCTTCTCCCCACCCCCGCCGCCACAATTTTAGTACTTCTTAATTTGTTCACACAATACAGACCAAATCCTTTTACCATCAAAACTGCATTTTAATGTTAAAGATTTGATACGTTTTGTTGGCAGCTGATATTTGCTATTGGATTTTTACTTCCTGCTTGTTTCAGCCTGTTTGTGTGATGAAATTTGATCAAAATCACTGATCACCACGCAAAAGAGGCAAGAAAGAAAATGAAACCCCACGCCCTGAAACTACAGGGCAATTCTCACTTTCGACGGGTTAACATATCCAGTTGTTTAACTAGATTACGCAGTTTGTTCAAACACAAATGCAGTGAGCAGTAGCATGCAGTTCTGAATATTCAAAATAAGTTGCCTCTGCCTGAAGGCTGAAATCCTGAAGCCAGTTATGGATAATTATATTGAATGTACGCATAAGTAATTTCTGCTGGGTAAAACCAATGCAGTTTCCAGTGAGAACTGAGTTGTTACCATGTGCAGCATGAGGAGAATCTAAAGAATTTGAACATCAAAAAAAGGAAGGAAGGAAGGAAGGAAAGAAAAAGAAAGAAAGAAAGAAAGAAGGAAAGAAGGAAAGAAAGAAAGAAAGAAAGAAAGAAAGAAAGGCAATCAGATAGATAGATAGATAGATATTTGTTAAACTTGAATATCCTGAAGGATATTCACAAAAACTGACATTTCACCAGTTGGTAAAAAAGAAAACAAAGTGATGCACCGGTTTGGGAAAGAGACTGTGAAAGAAAGAAACACATACAAATGTATGTTCAACACATCCACTTTGTCCAGAAACAGGAAACAGAAAGGAATAGAAAACTGAGAGTATGGGAAAGTATTGCTTTTAACTCAATAGAGCTTGATCATTTTAAATTTTTAAATGTCCAAAAGAAGCCTGAATATAGAAAAGTGAATAGCTTGGAAACACAACATTATTGTGGTTGTTCCTACTCAAAATGACAGCAACAGATAGCTATTTAGTGTCCTGTTGTGCTTCATTCCACACCCACTTGGTGATGAGAAGATGATGCCCACTTAACTTGGAGATTTCAAAATGTTATGTTCAATGCTCTCTTTACTTCACATTACACATTTTTTTTTTAAAAAAATCAGGGAATGTATTGGCAGGCCCTACCATTAGGAAGACGTGACACAACCACTTTAGGCAACCACGTTGGACTGTCACAAAAGGGTATCAAATAATTACTTACTTCTTACTCTGGTTTTGCTCTAAGGAAAGGGAGAAATGCTTCTGAAATGTTCTGTCTTAGGTCCTGTCTATATCAAGGATAAAAATACATATAGCTATGGGATGGGCCTTTGCTCTAATCCAGCATGGCTCTTATTATTATGTCCACCATAATAATACATATGTCATTTCTTTCTTTATAATCTAGCGAGAATCAGGCCTTTTCTTTCAGTTTCTGCTGCTAAGACTTTGGTTCATGTATTGGTCATTTCTTGCCTGGATTACTGTAATTCTTTGCTGACTGGGCTTCCTCTTCCCCATCTTGCCCCCTTGATTTCGGTACAATACTCTGCCGCGAGGATAATTTTTTCTGCCTGCTGTTATGATCATGTCACCCCATTGTTGTTGCCCCTTCATGGCTTCCGATCCCATTTAGAATTTGTTATAAGCTATTATTATTAACTTTCAAAGCTCTACATGGTTTGGCCCCCATCTATTTGTTAGCACTTGTTTCCCCATATTTTCCCGTTTGTGCCCTGCGCTCTAGTGATTCAGGGCTGCTGATGCAGCCAAGCATTTCCTCTGCCCCTACTGAGATACGTCCTTTCTCCCATGCTGCCCCCTATTTTTGGAATCTCCTTCCCACGAATTTGCGGACCACCACCTCTCTAGACTACTTTAAGTCTAAATTAAAGACTATTCTGTTTAGGGAAGCCTTCCAACTTTCATTTTGATTTTATGTCCACATTATTTGTATTAACTTACACTTTTATAGCATTGTTTTAATCCTGTTATAGTAATATTTTATTAATTTTGTAATTTTGTTTGTGGTTTTAGATTGTGCGCCATAGGCAGGTTTTTGTGTTTATTGTGGATTGTTGTTTTTCTTTTTTTTTAAAGCACTATGTAAAGTTTATGGCGCTATATAAATAAATGTAACAATAGTAATAATAATAATAATAATAATAGCTTCAAAAAGGCATGCATTCGCAATAATGCGAACAGCCTATACAGTCTAACTTCCCCCTTAAAGTCCGCACGACCCCACCTAGCCAGCTGGCGGCCGCGATTTTAAATCTCCCGTTGTCTATAATACTGGCCCCCCTTCCTCCTCCACTTGCTTCCGCTCCCCTTGCTTCCCCCTCTCCCCACACTTCAACCCCCCAGCCTCACACACAGCAGGGAACCAAAAATCTCCCCATCTTGCCTTCTCCTCATTTCGGGAATCAGTCGTATCAGCGGGGCTCCCGGTGCCATCATCCTGGACACTGCTGCCCAGCCCTGCCCCATCCAGCTCTTGCCAGCCTGAGCCCGAACCCTGAGCATGAAGCCGGGCTTCTGCTGCTGCCACTTCTTCTTCCTTCCTCCGAGCTCCCTGAGCTGCTCCGCCGCTCGTACTTTCCAGCCTCTCCAAATTGTTCCCAGCTGGTCAGCCTCACACATATTTGCCCACCAAATCCAACATGGTGGCTGCAGCTGATCGCCCTCGGTAATAGCCCCACCCCCTGCATTCCTTCAACCAATCATATTATGCTGCCTGTTCGTATCTGTGTGACCAACAGTATACAAATGGTCGCATTTTCGAACGGCGTTTGGATCTTATAGAAAAATCCATACGCTGCCCCGGACAAGCTGCAAACGGACTTTACAGTGAGTTTTGCCATCCCCTTCTTAATAATATGTATTTGTGAAATGGCTGAGTGAATAGATCGCCGTCCATTCACAAGCCGTTTATTTTTTATTTTTATGGCCACGTAGACAGGACCTTAGATGTAAAATAACTTGTTTGGCACTGGACACTATGCATCTTGAGCTGGGATGAGCGTGGGGGGGGGGGGTCCATTTGCTACAAAGCATCTTGCGCTGGCTCTGAACCCTGAGCCTGTCCTTGAATTAGGGACTTGGAAAAAATATTTTTACTTATTTGTAGCTTATATAAGATACAGGATCCAGATCATCAAATCAACCCTTTCCAAAAACTATGACGAAAAGCTAATTCAAGCTAGTAATTAAGAACTTATTCCTTTCCCATCACAGACAAGCAAAACTAGCATGCAAATTTTCACCATGAGAATGCACATGGACATGTTTCTGTAGTTCCTTGAAGGGCATCTGACCCAGTCTATATGTACTACACTGCTTAGTTTTCAAAAAGAGCAAGCTATACTATGTAGGTGCTTTACTGAACAGTGAATTTGACTGCTAACATACAAAACGCTATTTTTTTTTTTCAGGATGACTGATCCAATTAAATGTTGTTAGTTTGATAGATCTCTTAAGTACAGCAGCCAGAAACCTGGAAGAAAGAGCAATACAATGTAACCACATCTTGTTATGTGTTCATTTAATATTTGACTTAAAATGTAGGCAAAGGTACTCAATCAGTGTGTTGTGTACTTCCATGTTGGTGGGGTGGTGAATTCACTCTGAGTTTTAGGACTTTATTACACAAGGCTGGCAAAGCAGAATTTCAGCAAGATAAGACCGTCTCTGGCTGGTAGTTATCATATGATGCCATATCCGTTCTGCTGCTGCTTTGCATTCTATTCATTAATGGAGCACACATTTTCATTGATGGGTAAAACCCATCAATGGTTCCCAATATCACTGCTTTTCCATGACTACCTTCCGTGCAATAGTTGCCTTCCGCTGCAGTTACGATATACCAGCAGTCACATGGCATCAGTGGGCATGATTCTTCTCCTCTTCCCCCCCCCCCATACTATTCTCAGGCAGGCTGATTTCCTTTCCTTTATTTTTATTTCATTGTATTGCCATAATTGCACAATTGTGGTAAAAATAAAAATTAATAAAAACTGAAAGGCACACTAGGTAGAGCATAGGACAGGAAGGTGGGGTTATGGAGGCTGTGTGAAAGGGACAACAGATTGCCACAGCAGTACCATAGCATTATTGCAGAGAAGTGTGATAATGAATGTTACCAAACTGGCACACTTCATTTCATTAAACTAACATGATTGCAGCAAGACAGTAGGCTGGAGTGGTAAAGTCCTTACTCTGAAGTAGCAATCCAAGATACTGAACTCCACCCCCAAAATAGGTTCTGCACCTTGAATAGCTCTCCAGAGTTTTGGTCTAAAAGCAAAAGTGGATTCAATACCTCAATGGCATGGCAGCTGCCACTGGCCTCTATTGTGCTAATTCCCAGATATGTATTAATCAATATGCTACAGTTTTCTATGTGGGATGGTGTGGAGCGTGGGAGACAAGAATGGGAGAATGAGCACTATAAATGAGTCATAACCAATGGCTCTCACTTCATTTGCTGGAGGCACTTTCCAGCTCAAGAGCTATCAAGATGTACAATGAGAACTGCATTGCAAGTTTGAGGGTTGTTTTTTAATTGATAAATACCTTGGGGCTAAAGAACAGTATAAAGTTTCTTTATAAAAAATATTAATTTGGGTGGATGGGCCATATTAGGAAGTATGCCCAAATGTTTTTCCAAGGTTCACCATGGATTAATCCTAGCTCATTTTAACAAAATCATAGTTGCACCAAAACACAGTTCACAAAGTTTGGAAGAAACAGGGAAGCGGTTTGCTCCGAAGCAGAAAGTTTCCATCTCTTTGCAAACATGAAGGAGGGAAAAGCCAATGCTCATATTGGCTTGCTCTGGCAGCAGACAGCCATAGTTTTCCTTTATGTCTGAACACAGCTATTGAGAGAGTCGAAAAAGTTTCAGTCATGCTGTTGTCTTATTGACAGATTGAACAGATGCGTTAGAGACAATGAGAGATTGACAACTAGCATTAAAGACCACCTTTCCAGTTTTACAAAGCAGAATAATGTGGCCTATCTCCTTCCCCAACTATGTACAGTTGCTGTCATTCTAATTATTCTTAGAGATGACAGACATATGCCTAAATAGTTTTCAGCCTACTCAGATTATGAAGTTATTAACATCTACTGAGTCATCCATTTCTAATAATGGTTTAAAAACCATGGATAGAGCCTTAAGAGTTACACAAGAGGGCATTTATAAGAATTGCTTGCAACCATCTGCAGCAACCATACATAATTGTCAGAAACAATACATTTTAAAAAATTAAATATGTTTTTAAAAGCAAACCTCGTGAATAAAGGTTTATTTAGACACTGTAAAGGCTAAAATTAATATCTGAATTCTGTCTGTAAGCATATGAAGGTCTCTGAACAAATGGAACAGACAAAGTTCTTCCTTTAACTAAAATGAAATACAATGCAAGAAACATTCTGCTTGAAAGGTGGAAAGCAATTTGCTCTCAAATGTTTCCTCTTTTCCTGTTGGTCCCAGGGATGGAGTACTTACCCAGGCTTCCCTGTCACCAGAAGCAGTGCTCTCAAGTGAGCCCTCAATAGACACAGGATGATAAAAAGTTTCCTTTTTACTAAGAATAGCACATGGAAGCCCAATCTTCCGACAGCAAAGTAGTGTATACACGTTTCCACATGTTCCAATAAACACAGAGAGATAAAGCCAAAGCAGAGCAACACTCAGCAGTACTGAACCAGACCGGGGAACGATCAGAGGGAAAACTGTATTGTTCTACTGCAGACTTTTGAAAGCATATGCCCTCTTCTTACTACTTTATTTTGCTGAAAACCGGCAAGTAAGACAGAATCTGTACAACTGTTATGCAGGGATAGGGAACATACTATGAGGACGGAAACTCACATCAGCTAGCAAAGCCAATAGTGAAAGATGATGGACGTTTCAACCCAACAACTCCCAGAGGACTACATATCCCTGTCCCTATTTGTTCTCTAAGCAGAGTGGGGAACTATTCCACTACTTTTCAGGGGGACATACGTGAATCTCAACTAAGGATCATACTGTTTTTTTCCTCCCAGTTCATATCAATTACTAGCAATCACTCTCTAGTGCACAGTTTCTCAACTGGGGTTCCACAGAACTCCAGGTTCTGCAAGACATGACTAGGGGTTCTGCGAGAAATAGTAACAAGACATGTTGGGCTTTAGGACACAGTTGTGTCCTGGCTGCCTCCACCGGCTCCTCAGAGTGCCCTGCCAGCACTCCGCTTCCCCTTCCTGCTGGCTGTTTTGTTCCTGCCTCTTTTCCGCATGGGATGACCCACAGCCCCTCTGGCAGCTCCAGCTCAGCTTGGCTTTTCCCCCTCCCCATCTACTGTAAGATTTATGAGGGCGAGGAGACAGGCGGAGTCTCTGAAACTGGCCTTTGGTGCTCAGAACCACTTAACGACACAGCCAGCTCTGCCTGCCTGTCAGTCTCTCCTTCCTTCCTTCCTTCCTTCCTTCCTTCCTTCCTTCCTTCCACATACACCTTTCCCTTCCCATCCCTGCCATTGACTGAACCCAATTTCACACTGAGGAAGCACTTCTGCCTTGGGCTTTCCTGCCACTTCCCCAGCCTGAGCCTCCTCCTCTGTTCGCTCTCCCCGCTTCCATTTCCTTCCTCAGTGCTCCTGCCTCCCTCTCTTCTTCCCTCATCACTAAAATCACTATAAACACTATAAAATTAAAAACCATCTAACTAAAAACACATTAAAAACAAATATATACATGATTTTAAAAAGCCAGGAGACGTAGCTCCTGAGGCCAGGATCTAATCAGGAAAGGCCTGCCGAAAGAGATCCATCTTTAGTGCTTTTTTAAAGCTACTCAAGCTTGTCAGCTGATGGATCTCGTTCGGCAGGCCATTCCATAAATTTGGGGCGATTACTGAAAAGAACCTCCCAGAGGGTCTAAGAACCAAGCAGAAGTAGCAATTAGGAAGGGGGAAGTGAAGGCCCTCAGAGCTACTGAGGTTTCTCTTCCAAGGGTCTCTTATATAATACAAATATGTTTAAGATTTTTGTTTTGGGGGGTTTTGAGGAAGAGACAGAGCAAACTACCTGGTGATATGGTTCAAAAGTTAGAAGCTTGGGAGAATGGTGCAGGGGTTCTCAACCAGGGTTCCCTGGAACCTTAGGGTTCCCTAAGAGGTTGCTAGGGATTCTGTGAGCTATTGAGATTGAAAAAAATAAACATTTTTAGACAAGGGTTCCCTGAAACCTGAAAAATGTTTCAAGGGTTCCACCAAGGTAAAAAGGTTGAGAAAGGCTCCTCTAGTCCCTATCCCATTTCACTCCCCCTTTGGGCAATTTCCTCTTTTCTTCAGTAGAACAGCTGGAATTTAAATAACATCTTAAGACTTGAAAGAAAGTACTTTGCTCATCATTCTGCCTTCCTGATGATTCACTGCCTACAATGGAGTTCACTTTCAACTAATATGCCAAGTATTTCTTCCTTTATCACATTAAAAATGCATAGTTTCAAGGGAGCTAGCCTCCAAAAGATTATCAAGTAAACCATTAAAGGAAATAGTGTCAGTGAAACACAATACTTACCAATTTAAAGCAATGTTCAATGATGACTAAACGGTATAAATCTATGATGCATACACACATCTACACCTCAAAGTTAAATATCACTCATCTCTCTCTAATGCACCTAAATGCATAGAATCCTCAAAGTATTAGATATGCTTAACCACTGATTTATACAAGTAATCTGATGATCCTATAAAGTAGGCAAAATGATTACTTGTGCTTCATATCTACAAGTCAGTAAACAGCCACAGGATACAAGTAGTCACTATAGATGCTGAGTAATGTGCATATGGACTAAACGTTTACTTATCCAGAAGTTGTATTTTACCATGTTTTAGTAAATCAGTTCCACTTCATTTGATTTTTACCTTCATGTGCAAATATTTAAAGATCCAATGTTTTAGTTGTGGTTAAAGATACTACAATGCTCTGGGATTAAATATCTATTACACATGAGAGCTAAAAAGGAAGTGAGCATTATTCTAGTCGCTTGTTCAGTTTAACTTTATGAGCATTCTTAGAATGCTTCAGCAGGTTCATGTACAGTATCTCCTCTTTATATCCAGAGCACATCACATGTGATATTGCATATCACATTTTATCAGTAACTTAAAAGGTGCTACAAATGTATGATGTTGCCAAACAACCACAGCACATTCTTAGACTTTCTTTTCCCTTGCCTATCTGCCTCACCTTGAGACAATCTGTACCACTGTCAAAAAACAGTAAAGTTTTCCCTTGTACTATACTACACCAAGACACAGTGATATTTATAGAAGTCTAGTTTATCAAGGAGATTTCAGCCTAATGTTCTTGAACCATCACCAGAAATTTTCAACTGTGTTTCCAGCTACAGATAAATCTTCATATTAGGAGACATCTGACGGGTTTGCTCTAGTGCATCATGAAACTACAAATCCCAGGATACTATAGGATGCAGCTATGGCAGATAAAGTCATATCAACGTGCTATTCTTGTGTGGTGTGAAAGAGATCTGCTATGTTTTTGTGGCAGCCTTTTATTCTGTACAGGTCACTCCCTCCAATATCTGCAGAATCAATATCTGTGGTTTCAGTTATCCGTAGCTGAACAAATAGGGACACATACTATAGAGTTGCACTGGAAAATGCCTAGAGATGTATCCTCTCTAGGAATCACTAAGTCCTCCAATGCAAGTCTATGGTATGTTTGTACCGGAAGTCCTTTATTTTAATAGGGTTTGCTATTATCCGTGGTTTCACTTATAAACAGTAAGAGCTGCTCAGCAGTAATACACTACCTCAAGTGTGGTGGAATCTCCTTCTTTGGAGGTTTTTAAACAGAAGCTGGATGGCCATCTGTTGGGAGTGCTTTGATTGGGTATTCCTGCATGGCAGGGGGTTGGACTGGATGGCCCTTGTGGTCTCTTCCAACTCTATGATTCTATGATTGACCATAGCTTTCTTATTCTAAATGTAACATTTAACTTGGAGTGAATACTCCTTTCATGTATGTATAGCCAATCAGATATAAATGAAACCAGGCTAAAACTTTCTTCTGTTAGGTTTGTGACATTTGTGACATCGAAATTCAGTCGGGAGAGAACACCCCCCCCTTCTCCTCTTACGAAGAAAATCAATAATGATATTGACAGCTAAACAGAAATAGAGTGCCATCCATTCTGAAGTTTCCCTGTGTTTTTAAGCCACAAGCAATCCCATATCTGGCTCTGTCAAGCAGCCATGGGACTGTGGAGGGTAAGGTGTCTGTTAAGTTTCAGCCAGGAATATACTTGCTCAGGATATCATACAGTTGTAACAAGTGGCAGATAAATATGTTTGCCAGTCTACCCTACTAGCAATTGACAGAACACATCTCTACAGAACTTTTTATACTATTAATTTCAAACTGTAAAATTAAAAAGCACACTACATTCACTACAAACATATGGGTTTACTTTTATTTTGTTTAAGCTGTTTTGTCCAGCATTTAAAAGTAATAACTAGCTGAGAATCATATATCTGAAAATAGGTGCCATAGCTCAGGTCTAAACATACTCACTCTCTCACTGAATCCAAAATCATTGAATTCTCATAATATGTTTAGGACTGGAGGCCTAGACATTGCTGGAACTAAGATAATTCACAGTAGCCAGTAAGTTGTTCGTGTAAAAGTTCATAATTAAAATGGAGAAGTTATTGTACTGATGCCATTCTTAAAATGGAGCACATACCAGGTTCTATACCACTAATAAAGAACAATGGAATACATAATAGAAGGAAATACAGCACACAGAACATACACATGCACAAGCAAGCATGCTGTATGAAGAAACCATATAGAAAGCTGGGTGAAAGGCACAAGAGCACAATTCATATACAGCACTTAGTGCACTGCAGCTTTACAATGTTGTATTCAGAGTTTAACAGCAAGGCTGCAGTCCCATGATCTTTTACAAGTATGTAAAGGATCTCGCTGTACCTTTGAAACTGAGTGAAAGAAGCTGTAGCATGCACTTTCATGATCCTTTACAACTTCACTAAGATTTATTTCTTAATACATGTTTGTAGAAGAAGGACACAAGTTCTGTTTACATATTGACAGTTAGATGAGCATGTATATATGATCCATTTTGCATGATGTAAGACTATTCTACACAGTGAGATTTAATATATGTTAATATCACTATTTTAAAATCAAAAGGTCCTATTATTCACAGAAGTTATAATTTTAAAAACACAACATAATGGGGTATTAAAACTTCAACAGAGTACCTCAAAGAAAGAATTAAGAGGCTGAAGTGCACTGTTTAGCCGTACCAAACTACTGTGAGTATTTTTAGCAAGAGTTTCACATTACACCCTATAATAATCTCAGTTGTAGGAGCTCAAGACACACTTTCTACCCAAAGAAGAGGTCACACTTCTCTTTGTACAGAAAACATATCCAAGAAATATTTGTATAGACTTCTCAGTATCACTGTCTGCTTAGACTCTGAATCAAATTCATCCAGTTGATAACATGAATTTGCATAGGATGTCAGTTGTTTACATTCCTGAGATCCTAGTGCCGGCACTAATCAGAACATAAATAGAGTGGTATCTGCTGGAGTTTGATTCCAAGACCTCCCATGGATACCAAAATCTGTGGATACTCAAGTCCCATTATATACAATGGTGTAGGGAAATGGTATCCCTTATATAAAATGGCAAACAGTAAGGTTAGCTTTTTGGAATCCACCCCCACCCCCAAATATATATTTTGGAGCCATGGATGGCTGAATCCATGGATGCAGAACCCATGGATACGTAAGGCTGACTATACTAAAAAATCTCTTTGGGGACTAAAGATACAGATTAGCTGTTTGTTACCCAGCTCTGCAAATGTTTATTGACTTTAGCCTCTTACACTAAAACTTGCAGTTATGGTAAAGACTCTCTGGGGCTACAATCAGGAACACAGGAAGCCTCCTTATACCAAATCAGATCACTTAGCCTAGCATTGTCAGCTGTGACTCGCAGCAGCCCTTCAGGATTTTAGGCAGGATCCTTTTCTAGCGCTATCTGAACATCCCTATGTGTTCCCTGATGGTCCTCCATCCAAGTATTAGCCAGATTTGGCACTGTTTGGCTTCCAAAATCAGGCAAGATCCGGGGAGTATACGGATGCTTGACAATTATAAATCAACTGAAACTATCAACTAGTCATAATGTCAAACCTTTGTGGGCCAGAGGTAGAGCCCATCATAATGACTGAAGCTTACCTGCTCTAAGACCTATAAGAGACAGCAAAGCAATATCAGAAATTCTCAGGTTTGACCAGTTTCACCATTTTTCTCTTACATCATGCTAAACAGTTTTCTCTTAACCTGTCTCATCTTGGATTATTTCATATCTTAGTGACTATAGCTGAAGAAGAGCTCATGGCATTCCAACCTAGCCTGAAGTCACCCCAGAAGGAAAATAATACCTGTAAACTTTCTTAACTACTGCTATTTTACAGAGGTATAATAAATACTCTTGCATGGCCTGCAGTGAAGCCAGAATAGTTTCTTGTTCTAATATGATGCAACATTAAAAAAAAACAAAAAAAAACTGTGGTATCTACAGTCACTCTAAAATGAACAGGGCAGGTAGATGGCAAATGACAAAAAGTTTATTATCTGAACTTGATATTTTCAAATTTTCACTTTATTATTCATTATTGCCTGTGTCAGGGTGGCAATAGAATCTATGTTAGCAATACAGAAACTAAGAACAAACTAACACTATCCCCCACAGAGAGATACACACACCTTATTTTTCAAAAAGCCGTGTTACTCTGTTTTAAAATAAAAAGGAAGAGGGGGAAGAAAAATTGCCATCATTAAGACTAACTGACTAAAATAAATCATTCTTGTATGTTTCTTTCCCCTTCCCACTTTCCTCTTTCTATTCACATTACATGAGAGAGAAGAAAGTCACTAACCAGCCTTGCCCAGCCAAGATGAATGCAGTGGAATAAATGGTGGGACTCCTCTCTGCCTTGCAGCGGGGGGGGGGGGTTGGAGTGCATCAGAAAAGGTTACGGCCAGTTCTACAGAATTTGCAGGAAGACTAAAGGATCTTGAGCACTGTTTTTATCCCTCTCTCTAGCAGAGGACAAGAGGCAGAAAAAGGCATATTGAATGGAACCCTGTTTAAAAGGTAAATCACTGCTCTGGGGCAGCAGGTGATGGGATATGTCCTCCACCAGAACCAGATGAACTTTACTCTGGGTGAGGGCATGCTTGGCTATTTCTCTCACTCTTCCAGGAAAAGAAGATGAAGGAGAACAGTTCCACAGACTGTTTCCAGAGGGGAGTTCTGTTAGGCAGTATTCTTCCCGAGCTAGTAGTCCTTTTTCCCACACCCCTTTCTTTTTCCTGCACAGAGAGAGAGAGAGAGAGAGAGAGAGAGAGAGAGAACTTGTGCCTTTCCACAGAAACCTGACCACTGTGCTCTCTGTTTCACTTGGTCACCTAGAAGCAGTTCTTACACACCAGTAAAAGTGGTTTTCCTGCAATCCTGACTTTGATTACTGTTAAGTTTTTTCCCCCAGATTGCTGCAAGTTTAAGCGAGGTTAGTTTCACAACACTGTTTACTATTCTTCAACCAACACACTTACCATGGCAGTTGTATGCACACTGCCCTTCTCAAATGTTTTGAAAAGGCCAAGAGTAAAATATATATCAAAACCTTATATTTCTGTCTTGTCAATTACTGCCCTACCTCCTTTTACACAACCTGTAACCACCAAGGTACAGGACTGACAAAGCTTAACAGCCAAAGGCAACATTTCCTGTATGCCATATTTGCCTTAGTTACACTTGTTAACGACAAAATTCTTGGCAACGCAACATATTAAGGACCTTTGTCCTGTCTTCACTGACACTCTTAACACACCTGCTTTCTCTCTCTCTCATTCATATATATGACAGAACTTTCAGATCTCTCTCACAAGATTTTAGAAAGTAATGAATAATTGTGCAAAATTCAACAGCTTCATGTTTTCTAACGAAAGAGTCTGAAATAACAGCAATTATTCTTAGCCTGAACACAACGTACAGTACTTAGATTTCCTCTTAATGACAATCTTTCCTCCTTACCTTAAACACACATACACACACGTACTGCACACACTAGAACTTGTTGAGCATACTCTGAATTGAAAGAATGAGTCCCATCCTATATAATGAATAAATAAATACATAAATACAGCCATCTGTCTACTCTAAACCATTTCAAATGCATTGTTCTAAAGTGATCCTTATACCAGCCCTTGAAGTGTGTTGCTATTATATCCCTCATGCCACAGATGGGACACTGTGGCTTGGAAGTAGCCACACTATCCAAGGTGAGCGATGGGAGCTATAGTCCTATAGAGCTAGAAAGCATCAGGCTGAAGACATTTGCCTTGCACAATACAAGCTCTCAAATACTTTTGACAGTACTGTATATCATATAACATGCTAGCAACATACCTGAGGACAAAGCATACACCATGTGTCCAGTTCTCCAGATGACAGTTTTCAATATCTGAATGCTAGTCCAAGTATGTTCATGTGTGCCACACTACACAGAAAAACACACACTACACTCCTGGTAATTATAAGCTTACATCAGAGGTCCCCCTTTTTTTTAACTTTCATGTTTAATAAAACAACAACCTTGGAACCTTCTACTTTGCATTTCTAAGCAACATTACCATTAATTAGTAAAGCAGCTCAGTAGATTTCAAAAGTCACTACATACCCTTCTTTATAAACATTTTCAGAGGATGGATATTCTGGGGAAGATGTGATCATATCTTAACATTTTATAGGCTTGTCCATCTTAAGACATACAGAAATATAAACACCAAAAACAATATTCTAATATTAACTGAAAAAACAACACACTTACTTGACAGTAACTCGATTAGATAAATCCTGAAGGTCACCAGGATGAAAAAGCTGTGCTTCTTTTAATCCAAGATTTCCACAAGCTTTCAAAAACACATTTATATTATCCTGTAGAGACAAGCAGAAGGTGACTGCTTAGTTAAGCTACGTGGAAGAAGACTGTGAGTTGTTTAGTCAAAGTTTCAAAGTCCAGCATGTGGAGATCCAGAAGACTGGCCTTTTGTATCATAAATACTAGCAATATTCCATACAAATCCTTGGGCTGAGCAGTGATCTCTGTGACTGACATAGCACGTTAAAGATTACTAGGTATAAAGCAAAAATGCCCAGCCAGTACACAGCAATCTACATCTGATGTCAGCTCTGCAAACAAACGCCCTTTTTTAGCTTTGCATGACAAGCCTCACCTCTCACATTTAAAAATAACTCAAGCTACTGACATTCACCACCCAGAAATGGCTGGCAACGGAGGAATAAAGAGGAGGAACTCTGTTTCTATGATTACAGATTGATTGTAGAATACTGCACCTGGAATCTGGCTTCAGTTCCTGAGAAGGCTAATTGGGGGAGGGGGAGCAAATAAAAGGCAAGAGCAAAAGGAACAGCACAAATGTGGTTTTCATTGGGTAAACTAGAAAACATAGGTGTGGCTTAATAGATCACTACACCTGCTCTGGGCTGACTGCTTACTGACTTCGTGAGAGATGCATACATGGAACATGACAGAGAAATTCTGCAGTTGACATCTCACTTTTTGTTGAAAGAATATGGGCAATGAAGTGAGAGTGGTCAGCATGTCAGTGTGAAGTCCCATCACCAGTGGTCAAATACTTTCTCTCACACATTCCAAATAAGCCATGGAAATAAGCCCTCAGGAAATGCAGCACCAATGTACTTTATCCTTCTTTTGGGATCTTTACACTCAGGTATTCTAGAAACAATCAGCTGGTTCACAGGTAGCATTAAATTCTGGTTTGGCACAAAGGTGAGCAACCCGCAGCCCCTCCAGGTGCTGTTGGATTCCAGCTGTCATAATCTGGTGGTAATGACACATTCTAACATCTGTCCTATCAATTTTCAATTGTACTTTTTGCATCTACCAAGGTGACCATAGGTGATGGGGGATCTGGGTTCAGTTCCAGAGAGAGAGACTGAGAAATAGGTCTACCATACCCAAGGAAGGCAACAGTTGTACAAATTATCCACTCCCAACCTGGGAACGTAGCTCTCTAAATGAAAAAAAAATGATATAGGACTCTTTCAAGGCCCTTTAACTGGGATGAGTACACTTTAAATTTAAACAGTAATTCCAGCTTCAACAGTGTACTGTATATTAAAAACCTATCTTAAGCCCTGACTACCAACCATACAGTTTGAGGCTGTTGGATTGTTGCGGTCTAGCAACAACTGGAAAGTTGCAGAAAGCCCATCCTGGTTTAGCACAGCATTTCTCAAATGCAGTGAACCTCAGTTCATATTCTCACCCTCTTCTACTTCTGCACAATTGAGAGGATGGTTATCAGAAACCTTCACTTCTACATGTACTTAACCATATTGTCTGGCATCCTCTTTATTAAAACCAAAATTGAAATATGACAAGGGATTATATAATAATGATATGTCTAACCTAACCTAATGAAAATAGCATTTAATGATTTACAAAAGGCATTATCATTAGACACTTAGGCTTTTCTATGCCTTGGCTCAGTCATATAAAAAAAATGAGACTGCAGTCAACAAATCAGAAGATGGCTAGGCCATGGAAAGGCACCTATGAAAGAACCAGAAAAGATCCTCAAATGTAAAATAATAATAATAATAATAATAATAATAACTGTTGCTGCTGCTGCTGTTATTATTGTTGTTATACCATTGAATATCAAATTCAGGGTCGCCCATGCCATTGTATTTCCGTTTTCTATGTATAGTTGTGAAAGCTGGTCAGTGAAGAAAGCTGACAGGAATAGAATCAACTCATTTGGAATATGGTACTGGAGGAAAGTTATACAGATGCTATGGACTTCCAAAAAAAGTGTCTGAAAGCAAACCAAGCCTGAACTCTCACTAATAACAGGGTGCCTTGGAGGTCTTCCCATCAAAGGCTCACTGTAGGTCAAAGCCAACCTGACAGCAATTAACAAAAACTCAGAAATAATCTGGGTGGCAATACTTCTTTGATACCATGTTTATTTTGTCCCACTGATTTAGTGTATAGCTAAGGTGTACATAATTTGCTTAGATAGAAGGAGGCTAGTTGACGGCATTTACGGTAACTCTTGTATCACTGATTCTGAGTGTTTTTTGAATGATCTATTTTAATCTTGTTCTCATATCTTTAATTGCACACAAACATGTCAATTCACTGGTTCAATCTATTCCTACTTTACCAACTTTAGGGCTGTCATCCCTGGCATGCTAATTTTCCCAAGGTTCTGCTTGTTATATTTTCATATTGGTTCTCTCAGTACATTGTTCTCGTACTAAATAACAACAACTATAATAACTACCACCACAACCACTGAGGGCTACAATTTCACACGGATGTATTTCTATTAATGACTACCAAAAGTTGCATTCCCTTACCAATCTGACCCCACTCCATTGTCCAGACACGAAGATACACACAGAAAAGCAGGATTATCTATGATAGGCCCATGCACTCTGAGACAAGTTGTCTAGCAAATTGGAGGAACACTATTTTATACACTTTTGGTTGGCTCAATAAACATATTGCTGGTTTGTGGATTTTGGATGGTGTTGTAACTTGTTCATTCTGATTCTACAAATCTATGCTCTATTTACATAAAACCAACTTAAATGATCAAGGGAGTTCACATAATATATAGCAGCTAAAATTAATCTGATGTTTAAAATCCCTGGCTTCCTGTCAGCTCCATCTGGGCATCACCCTCCAAACTCTTCAGGTGTTGTTTAAATAAACAGTTGGGAGTGGGATCACATGTTCTCCTTATGTAATAGATGTGAATTCCAGTGTGCACACCCCAATGAACTGACATCACATTATTCAGCTGGCACAAACAGCTTTGTAACACTAGCAGAAATGCAAGTTATGGCACATCTTTACATTCAACCCAACAAGATTTGGAAGCAGAGATTCCCTAAGACAATCAGAACAATTAGTTTAAGGTGGAAAACCATGCACTTTTCTCCAGGCCATAGGAAAACTGATTTCTCTAAAATACATCTTGTACTGTTTTCTACCTTCGTTTACATTCCTGTCATTCCGGCTTATGTACTATGACAACTGGCATTATGCAAGCAAAACCAGAATTTGACCAAATAATTATGAATACATATGCATGAAATTTATACAGAGTCTGCCTAGTACAAATGCTTCACTAAGTTATACACATAATGTCGTACAAGGACTTTAAGTGTTTATTTTGACCCTTGTTTTTCATTCCAATTCTCTTAATGTCTAAAGACTTCAAAACCACTAGCACATAAAGGATGGGCACTACAATGATAGCTACATTCATACAATTTAATAACTAATGATATTATAACAATAATGCATCAATATTGGTTGGAAGCAAATACATCAGTTCAAAAGTTTAGTATTTCTGTTGATTGTTTAATCCTCAGGAACTTTGCCTTACCCTGTATAAGTGCGCTGGTGCAATGTTGCTTTACAATTTCCATTTATCATTCCCACAAAAGGAGTTGCATATCTTTAGTCCATAGTTCATTTAATGTGACATGTGAACTTAAAAGTAGCTAGCTAAGAGTATCCAAGACTCAGTTACACAGCAGTTTTTATCCCAGGGAGAAGTGAGATATCCTCATCCTCTTATTGTTTACATGATTTGTCCCGGGATGAAAAATACCCCAGGATTCTTGTTTACACGTCAGCCTTTTCCATGACAAAAGCAAGATCCTGAGACATAGCATCCCATGGGGATTTTTTTGTTTACACGGGAAAAGGTTCCGGGATATTTTTTTTTAATTGTCAGTCAAGGATGCGATTACTCGCTTTTTCACAACCTTAGTGACGTATTTCCTGTGGAGTTTCCTTTTTAAAAAATATATATATTTGTATTAATTTTATAATCATACATTATATTATCCAATCAATACTTAGTTAGTATAACACATAAAATTACTATAAACATCGCAATTTTTCTATTAACTAATTTCAAAAGTTAACATAGATTCTTTACTATAATTCTATTCAAAAATATTAATTCCCCTACCCCCCCCCACCTCAGTGCTCCCCTTCACCGGAGCCATTATCCCTTACCTAATATTTCCAGAATCTCATTTCTTCTTGTGGAGGTAACCTCCCATCTTTTGTCTGTAATACTTTTTTAACAAATACTTTCCAAATTTTATCAAAATCATTTTCTTTCCAACTTCCTCTTCTTACTTTAATTCTACATGTTAACTTATCATATTGCCATCTTCCAAACTTCTTTATACCACTCCTCCACTTGTACATTTATTTGCATTTTCCAATGTCTTGCTATAATTAATCTTGCTGCCGTTAATAAATTTGTTATTAAATCCTTTTCTGCTTGGTTCCAATTATCTCCATTATAAATTGACATCAATGCTATGCTTGGTTTCCTTTCTATATTTCTATTCAGAATATTCTCTATTTCTATAAAAACCATTTCCCAAAACTGCTGTACAAATTTACAATTCCACCACATATGCATATATGTACCTATTTCTTGACAACCTCTCCAACAATATTTAGAGTTATTCTTATCTATATTATGCAATCTTGCTGGTGTCAAATACCATCTCCATATTATTTTATAATAATTTTCTTTTATCCGCATCAACATATTTTTAGATGTTTTTGTTTCCATATTTTATCCCATTCATGATCTCCAATTTTTTGTTTCAAATCTTCCTCCCATATTCTCCTTAAATATTCCCCTTTTTCTTTTTTATCCTTATTTTTTATCAATATTTTATATAATTCACTTGTAATACCTTTCAAACTTTCATTATCATCCCTCTTTTGACCTTTTTTCACCAAATTTTCAAATTTTGTAAATTCCCTTGTTTCTTTATGATTCTTTTTCCAATTTTTAATCCATTGTTCTAACTGTATGCAATTAAACCATGCAATTTTCGTTCCACATAATTTCTCTCTTATACTCCCCTTCTCATTCATCCATCCTATCCATCCCTCTATTTTATCTAGTCCTCTTTTCTTTAATTCCTTTCCCATTTTTTTCCTTCAAATTATTTGGGAATTTTTTTTCCATTATAACCGGTGTTAATACTGAATCAATAGGCAAAAATTCTCTCTTATATTTATACCATATTGCCCATATATTTTGCAGAAATGGGTTCTCAATTCCTTTAATTTCTTTTTTTGTAAAATTATCAAAAAATATGTTCCATATTCTCTTTTCTATTCTCCCTGTTTCTGTCTCTAACCATTCTAAATCCCCCTGTCCTACAATTCCTTCTATAACATATCTCAATTGATTAGCTTCATAATATCCTTTTATTTTGGGAAGACCAAATCCTCCCTCCTTCTGTGATATATACCAAAATAATTTATTTAATCTTGTCCTTTTCCCGCCATTAGAATATTTATTCAACATATTTTGCCATTTTTTCAGTTCTACTTCCGATATTTTTATTGGTAACATTCTAAACAAAAAATTTAATTTAGGTAATATTTTCATTTTAACTAAAGCTAATAATAATAATAATAATAATAATAATAAAATTTATTTATACCCTGCCCCTCTGCTAAAAACAATCGGGGCGGCTTCCAACAATTAAAACATTATAATAATGACTAAAAACACCACCCACCCCCACCCTCCCACATAAAAAGACATTAAACACAATAAGATTAAAACCTTCTAGCTAAAAAACACATTAAAAACAAATATATACATAATTTTTAAAAAGCCAGGAGACTGAGTTCCTGAGGCCGGGATCTAATCAGGAAAGGCCTGCCGAAAGAGATCCGTCTTTAGTGCTTTTTTAAAGCTACTCAAGCTCGTCAGCTGACGGATCTCATTTGGCAGGCCATTCCACAATTTGGGGGCGATTACTGAAAAGGCCCTCTGGGAGGTTGCAGACAGCCTAGATTTTTGTGGCTGAAGCAGATTCCTCCCAGAGGACCGGAGTATGCGGGGAGGATTGTATGGGAGGAGGCGGTTCCGGAGATAAGTTGGACCCAAGCCATTTAGGGCTTTAAAGGTAATAACCAACACCTTATACTGGGCCCGGAAACTGATAGGCAGCCAGTGGAGAGATTTTAGTATTGGAGTTATATGAGCTCTCCGAGATGTTCCTGAGACCACTCTGGCTGCCATATTTTGTACCAACTGAAGTTTCCGGACCAAGCATGAGGGTAGCCCCATGTAGAGCGCATTGCAGAAATCTAGACGAGAGGTTACCAGCGCGTGCACCACAGTCTCAAGGTCCCTTACTTCCAGGAAAGGGCACAGCTGGCGTATCAGCCGAAGCTGATAACAAGCGCTCCTGACCGTCGCATTCACTTGACTCGTCATCTGAAGCGATGAATCAAGGAGCACCCCCAGACTGCAAACACAGTCCTTAACGGAGAGCGTGACCCCATCCAGGACTGGTGGTTGCAACTCAACTCCTGGTTTCGGGGCCGCTACCTTGAGCACCTCCGTTTTGTCTGGATTTAATCTCAATCTGTTTTTCCTCATCCAGCCCATTACAGCTTCAAGACAGTCATTAAGAGGAGAGATGCCATTGGGATTCGAGGCCGATGATCGGGACAAGGAGAAATAGATCTGGGTGTCATCAGCGTACTGATAATACCCAGCCCCATAACCCTGAATAATCTCACCCAGCGGCTTCATATAGATGTTAAACAGCATCGGGGACAGGATGGCGCCCTGTGGAACACCACAAGTAAGCTCCTTTCTGCTGGAGCAGCTGTCCCCAAGCTGCACCCTCTGGGACCTGCCCGAGAGGAAGGACCGGAACCACTGGAGCGCAGTGCCTCCGATTCCTAACCCTCTCAGGCGATCCAGGAGAATGCCATGATCTATCGTATCGAAAGCCGCTGAGAGGTCCAGAAGCACCAACAGGGACACATTACCCCTGTCGATGCTTAGATGCAGATCATCGGTCAAGGCAACCATGGCAGTCTCAACTCCAAATCCCGTCCTGAAGCCAGTTTGAAATGGGTCTAGATAATCAGTTTCATCCAAGACCACTTGGAGTTGAAGAGCAACTGCCCTCTTCCAAACCATGATAGTTGGAAGCTACTCTTCCAAACCATGATAGTTGGATATTTTTATATTCTTCCAACTTCTTTTCCATTTCTTTCCTTAGTACCATAATATTTTAATCTTCTAGTTCTTTTAAATCTTTTGTAATATTTATTCCTAAATACTTAATATTACTTTTTAATCTTACTTCTCATTTTTTCTCTTTTACAAATATATTTTCTTCTTCCTTAGTATAGTTAAACAACATCATATCTGATTTATTCCAATTAACCTGTAAGCCTGTCATCTCCCCAAATACTTTTAAATGTTCTTTAATTTTTTCTGTTCCGTTAATCAGTTCCTTAATTGTTAGCAATGTATCGTCAGCAAACAAGCTTATCTTATGTTTTGTTTCTACTCCAATCCCTTCTATACTATTATCATTTCTTATCACATTTGCTAGAATTTCTATTACCATTGCAAACAATATTGGAGAAAGTGGGCAACCTTGTCTTGTTCCTCTCGTTATTTTTATTTCTCTTGTTATTCCATCATTAACCATCACTATAGCTGTGTTATGGGAATACAACTGATCTATTAATCCTCTAAACCTCTTTCCCATTCTAAATTCTTTCAATATTATTTTTAATGTTGGCCATTTCACACAGTCAAATGCTTTAAATATATCTAATGCTAATATCCCTGCTATTACTTTTGTTTTGCCAATTATATGTATTTTATTTAACACCCTTCCTATTAAATTTGACATTTGTCTTCCTTTCACAAATCCACATTGGTCCTTTAATATATATTTATACATACAGCTATTCATTCTCTTTGCCATTATTGCTGATAATAACTTTGCATCTTGATTTATCAATGATATAGGCCTGTATGATCCAGGGTCCAACAAATCCTTATCTGGCTTTGGTATCAATGTTATCAATCATTGTTGCCATGATGGAGGGACTTTGTCTCCCGTTATTATACTATTATATAATTCTAATAATTTAGGTATCAACTTCTTTTTAAATACTTTATAAATAATCTGGTCCTAACCCATCCATTCCTGGAGCTTTCCCACTTTTTAAATTGTTTATTGCTTTCTCTACTTCTATTTTCGTAATTGGTTTTTCTAATAAATCCCTATCTTCCTCTTCTATTTTAATCTTCCAATTTTCCCCTACATATTTTTCTTTTTGTTCCACTGGTTTATTCCCTGACTGGTACAGGTCTTTATAAAACTCCTCAAAAATTGTTAGTTTTTCCTTCATTGTTCTACACATTTTACCTGTTTTATCTCTAATCCCATTTATATTTTCCATTTTCTTCTTCTGTGTGGATCTAGCCAACATTTTTGAATTTTTATTAATAAATTCAAAATACTCCCTTCTTAAATAAATTAAATTTTCCTGTACTTCATCTACTTCCATTTTATCCAATTCCTCCCTCTTTCCTCGTAACTCAATGTAAGTTTCTTTTTCCTTGTTTAATATATATTTATTTTCCAATAATTCTGTTTCCCTTTCTAATTTCCCTTTTCTTCTTCTTGCCTTTTTTTAAGTTAAAGGTTTCTTTTATGCATATCCCCCTTGTCACAGGTTTGATAGTATCCACAAAATTCCTTTTGATACTTCTTTATCATTTAATTCCCATAATTCTTGCCATTCATGCTCAATTTTTTTCTATTTCTCTAAAATTTAAAATCTTTTATTCAACCTCCACCTTTTCACCTGTTCATAATCTCTCTTCATTATAATCTCCACATTGACCAAGGCATGCTCTGTTACTTTTATATTTTCTATCTCTGAATTTATAATTTTATCAATCAATTTTTTTGATACAAAAATATAATCAATTCTTGAATAACTCTTATGTACCATTGAAAAGTATGTATATTTCCTTTCATCTCCCTTTACCAATCTCCACACATCTTTCAACCCCTTTCTATTATTTTATTTAAATTTGTAATATTATCATATTTATCCCTTAATGAATAAGGCTCCCCCCATCAGCCACTCAGCTAGTCACTCAGGAGGGAAGCACAGTCGTCCCTCCACATTCGCAGGGGTTGGGGCTCAAGACCCCCGTGAATGTGAAAAAAACGTGAATAAAAAAGGCCTCCACCCGGCTGCTCACAACCCCCCCCCCGCTCTTCTAAAGTGGCAATGGGGCTTTTCAAGCCCCATCGCTGTTTTGGGAAGAATGGGGGGTGGCTAAAAAGCCTCCTGCCCACCTGGCCACCACCCCCCCGCCGTGCTTCCCGAAGTAACTATGGGGTTCTCGAGCCCCATACCTACTTTCGGAAGGCCAGGGGTGGAGGCGGCCGGGAGGTTGGCCAGCCACCCCCCGCGCTTCTCGATGTGGCTGGGGAGTTTTGAAGCCCCTCAGCCACTTTGGGGAGGCGGCGGAGGGAGGCGGCCGGCTGGGCAGGAGGGTGGCCAGCCTCTCCCCACGCTTCCCGAAGTGGCTATGGGGCTTTGAAGCCTCGCAGCCACTTCGGGGAGGCCAGGGATGGAGGCAGGTGGGCAGGCGGGAGGGAGGGTGGCCAGCATCTCCCCACACTTCCCAAAGTGGCTGAGGGACTTTGAAGCCCTGCAGCCACTTCAGGGAGGTTGTGGAGGGAGGCAGCAAGGTGGGCGGGAGGGTGGCCAGCCATTCCCCGCACTTCCAGAAATGGCTGAGGGGCTTTGAAGCCCTGCAGCCACTTCGGGGAGGCTGCGGATGGAGGCAGCAAGGTGGGCGGGAAAGTGGCCAGCCATTCCCCGTGCTTCCCAAAGTGGCTGAGGGGCTTTGAAGCCCTGCAGCCACTTTGGGGAGGCCGCAGAGGGAGGCAGCCGGGCAGGAGGGAGGGTGTCCAGCTTCTCCCTGCCCTTCCCGAAGTGGCTGAGGGGCTTTGAAGCCCAGCAGCCACTTTGGGGAGGCCGGGGAGGGAGGTGGCCAGGAGGGAGGGTGGACAGCCTCCCCCTTCCCTTCCTGAAGTGGCTGAGGGGCTTTGAAGTCCGTAGCCACTTCGGGGAGGCTGGGGAGGGGTGGAGGGAGGGAGGCCGAGAGGCTTTTCAGCCACCCCCTACCTTCCCAAAGCCGTGACAAGGCTGGAAAAGCCCCTTGGCCCTTTGTAAGGGCAGGTGGCTGAAATGTGCCTTTGCCCCAAACTCCCTGCTCTCTTGGGGCTTGGCTCCCCACCTCAAACGGAGCCAAGTCCCAGGAGATCGGGGAGTTAGGAGGCACGGTTTGCTCAGGGAACACTCCGTTTAAATCAGCTCCTCTCCCTTGTTTGCTCAAGAAGCAGATTTAAATGAGGTGCTTCTTGAGCAAATCGCGAATAGTCGAAACCGTGAAAGTGAAAGCCACAAATGTGGAGGGGCAACTGTAAATCAGACTGGGGAAAGAAGAGGGAGAGTGCACAGCACTTGTTGGCTCAGTCACTCACTCACTTATTTGTGTGGAGATCTGCATGCATACATTCACTGAACTAAAAAAGTCAACACAAGTTGATGGGGGGGATCGGACAGGAAGAGACAGGAGTGCAGATGTTAAATGGATCAGACCAGGGAAGGAAGGGGTTAGGGTTCACTCACTTGCTCGCTCACTCAGATATATACCCTGAAGTTTTAAAAACTGTAACACGTACCATGCTGGCTGGACCTAGGTAACCACCCACAAACCTGTCCCAGTCTCCAATTAGCACACCCCCAAATCAACCCCAATCTGGCTTTTCCTAAAGCTGCAGAGTAAAAAAGTGATTTTTTAAAAATGGTATTAATGCCTAAAAGAAGCGCTTTCACTATGAAACCAGTCGTACATTGTGTTCCAATAGCACTGGAAATAAAGTATGATTTTTTTCACCTGTGTAGACAAGGCACTACTTTGCTAGTCATATTTAGTTCATTTTTCCAATAATGAAGACATACCGTATATTCCGGCGTATAAGACGACTGGGCGTATAAGACCCCCCCCCCATATTTAAGTTAAAATATAGAGTTTGGGATATATTTGCCGTATAAAACGACCCCCCTCTTTCAACACACCCTAAATAAAAATTTAAAAAACCAGGAGGGAAGGAGGGTGGGGGTTAGGGTTTCAATATGGTAATTTTAATTCAAATGCTTATGACATGCAGGTACTTAGCAGGAAAACTGCCACTCATAAACATAAGGCAATTTGTCATCAAACATGTAAACACAAAACAGTGCAAGAGGATTAAACTTTTCCTAATTCAATGAACTAGTGAAGGGGGAGCCACAGATGTGCAGAATGCAGGGTTTGGCCTGGGAGAACGAGTGGCGAGAAGGTGGCTGGAGGGCAAAATGAGAGGCAGGGAGGCTGCAGGGCGGGCAGAACGAGCGGTGGGTGGGTGGCCAGGGGAAAATGAGTGGCGGGGGTGGCCGGGAGGGGCAGAACGAGCTGTGGAACGGAGGGTTAGGGTGGCAGAACGAGTGGCAGGGAGTTGCGGCAGGCAGAATGAGTGGTGGGTGTGTGGCAGGGGACAGAACGAGAGCGGAGGTGCAACTGTGGAGCAGAACGAGCAGTGGGTGTGCGGCGGCAGCAGAACGAGCAGCGGGGATATGGCCGGGCGGCAGAACAAGTGGTGGGGGAGCAGTAGGGGATGAGAACAAGTGGCAGAGCGGCGGCGGGTGGCCTGTGGGGGGGGTGGGGGCCCAGAATGAGCAGTGGGGTGGGGGCAAGAAGGCAGAACGAGCAGCGGGGGCAGTGGGGGCAGGACAAGTGGTGGCGGGTGGCAGAAAGAGCAGCGTGGGGGCGTGGGTGGACGAATGAGCAGTCGGGGTGGACAGAAAGCAGAACAAGCGGCGGGGAGGCGGGGGAGCAGAACGAGCGATGGGGATGGCAGCGGGGAGAATGGATGGTGGGAGTGGCCGGGGGCATAACAAGCGATGGTTGAAGGTGGGGAGGGGGGTGAATCCTGGGTTTGGCAGCACAGCCTCCGCATCCTCCTCCTGCGCTCCCTTCCAGGAAGGAGCCCAGGAGGAAGATCCGGAGGCTCTGCAGCCAAATGGGGCACGTCGCTCCTTCTCCCCACCTTCCTTGAAGGTGGGGAGAGGGGGCAAATCCTGGGGTTTGGCTCCACAGCCCGCGTCCTCCTTCTGACCTCCCTTCGGAAGGGAGCCCAGAAGAAGGGATAGGGGTCGCGGAGCAAAACGGGGCATTTTCGCCCTTTTCCTCCACCTTCAAGGAAGGTGGGGGGAAAGGGCGAATCTAGCGGTTTGCCTGGGCCGCTGCAGAGGCAATCGAGCGGCGGCTGCGGCAAACTGCAATGTTCGCCCCCCTCCTCTGTCTTCCGTTGCTCCCCAAAGGGGGAGAAGGCAGAGGAGGGGGCGAATGAACTTCAAAACACTTTGCTTCACCCCCCTGCCCCATCTCCTGCCTCTTCGCTCCGTTTGTGAAGATGCAGGAGATAGGCAGGCAGGCGAAGCAAAGTATATCCGGCGTATAAGATGACTGTCGATTTTGGAGGGCACTTTTGAGTGCTCAAAAGTAATCTTATACGCCGGAATATACGGTAACTATATTACATTATTACTTTAATGTGACAAGAGGTAACATCTGTCCTGAAGGCATAGCTAATTTTTTCATTACTCACAGGGGGAGTGGAATGGTGAAGGAATGTCACATGGTTCAACTGCTGACTCATGTTGTGCCTTGTGCTATGTTGTGTGCGTTGTGGTGACACTGAGGTGGGTGGGAAGAGAGTGTACCACAGACCAACGCTCTATAATATTCTGAAGGGTTTTTTGTTTTGTTTTGTTTTTTTGTTTTTTGCAAATTATCTAAAAATGAACCATTTCAGCTACTTTTGAGACAGGCCAACAAAGAGTTATTTAACCAGAATGCCAGCAAAGTAAAGTTAAAATAAACAGGCTCACACAGTCTATTCAGAAATTCTGAAGTCATCTTCAGCTTCAGCTTCACACTGAACAAAAATTTTATATCTGAAAGTTATGCAATTTCTCTGTCTTCATCTGGGCAGCAGGGTGCAAATGAGCAGGTAATTTTATTCAGCATTCAGGACTCTGTTAAACAGTACAGGGCCCCATGTAGTCTCCACGTCCCAGTCTTAAATTACAGAAATGTGCCTGAAAATCTCTGAAAAATTCCAAAATTAGAGGGCAAAATAGAATCACTACCACACATGTAAATCCCAAGTGTATCTGTTGATTATAAGGATATGTACCATGGTTTTAAACATATGATATTAACAATGATCAGGATTCTCAGTCATTATTACTGGATAAATGACTTACGGTCAAAGTACAACAGTCTCAGTTTAGTCATATTGATATCTAGGGAAAGTTCAGGCTTGATTTGCTCTAGGACCCACTGATTTGTCTTTTTAGCAGTCCATTGTATTCAGAGAACTCTTCTCCAGCACCACATTCCAAAGTGTTTATTATCTTCCTATCACCTTTCTTCACTGCACAGTTTTCACAACCATACATAGAAATGGGAAATATGACGGCATGGACAATCCTAAATTTAGTATTCAATGATATATCTTTACACCTCAGAATCTTATCTAGTTCCTTCATAGCTACCCTTGTCAGGGGATGATAGGATGCTCAATCCCCGGCAGAAGCCAAAAACTATCTCAGCAGACTTAATAGCAACCCGTTCCTAAGAATACTCACACACAGAGTGTTTGATGTCCAAATAAACAGGAGGCACTTTTATCTTCAAAGTCAAGCAGTTGCAATATCTATAAATATTCAATCTACAATTGAAGGACAAACTGCTTCACCAGACATCAGCATTCACAAGAAGAGAAAGAGCTCTGGACTGAGCTTTCTTTTATACACAGTTACAAGGCATTGGCTTACTCAACCACATGGATGCATAACATCAGATCTTGCACTCCAGAAGCTATGTCCTCTAGTAACCCTCTTTCTGCAGCTGTGGACCAAGGCTAGCATGACCTGCTAGTTCCTTGGCTTCAGCCATTATGACTCAGCATGATTCTGCAGTTGTTCGGCCATTTTCAACGGAGTTCAGTCTCTAACTCCTGACAACCTGTCCAAGGCTTCTCCTGATTTCTTGACTGCAGTCTCCATGCTGACTAATGACTGAGCCAAGGTATAGAAAATCTTGAACTATTTCAATGTCTTCATCATCTACCTTGTTATATAAACCTTCTGTTGTCGTTATTATATCAAGACTTACATGTCCTTAAAGCAAGAGGCAGAACTTTCCATCAACCTAGGATCTGCACATTTGTGTTAAAAATATGTCCACCTGCCCACATGAAGTGTCCATGTTATCCCTGTTAGTGGTGAAAGAGTGTAAGGGCCACTTCTCCCAAGGATTCCCCACCTCTTGCCATTCTAATTCACCAGAAGTGTTTATAAAACCGGATTAGGAGGTCCCACACCTCCTGTAGACACACCTACTGAAATTAAAACTGACACTGCAGCTGCATGGGAACAGAGGCATGTCAGTCAATCCATGCACAGACAATGATATGTTTGGAGCTGACCACTGTGAGTAGCAGGCTACTTTTCCTACCCACTTATCCCATTTTGGAGAAAAATGCTGGTTTACATGAATACTTTTAACGTGCAAATACATTCCAAATTTAGTCACACCACCACTATGAAGACATTTTATTGTTAGGGGTGAACATGACTTGGCTTGTCTCAGAATAAAAACAAAGTTATGTCTGGGGGGGGAAATGGAAGCAATTTTTAGTTTTTCCTTCCTTTGGCTCAGGAAAAACATCCCAATGGTTTCCCTTTTAGTTTCTTAGCCCCACATAATGATGTCTTCCAGGTGATTCCTGCCTAAACATGTCCCTCCTATTCGCCGTTAAAGCTCTACCTGCCAGGCAGCAGGTTGAGTGAGAAGTGGAGAAAGATGGAGAGGTCTTTGCTTTCTTCACACTCACCAAGCACTCTGGTGTCCTGGCTTGCCAATGCACATGTCCGTCATGACTCACAGCACATCTCTCAAAGGCTGTTGTGATCATAGTACCCCCAGGAGGTTTTAATCTCACATGGTCACCAGGTGCATTGATACATCAAGTATCAGCAAGCCAATAAAGAAGGTGGTTGATGGGAAGTGGAAAATCTATCCACTCTTCCTCTTGCTCATGTGCAGCACCACTATTCCTGTCACTTCTGGTTACGGGAAGGAGAGAGCTCATGGCTGGCAGGGAATCAGAATTTTTAAGTTTGAATTTTAAAGGGCCTTAGAAGCTTACAACTTGTTTGTAGTTTGCTTTCAAAATCTCCAATGTTTGTTTCTGAGCCTGGCTACAAAGAACTCTGCCAGCATCTCCAATTACTGCACTTCCTGTTTTATAGATAAGGAACCAAAGAGGACTTGGGTAAAGCTCAATTGTTCATCCATTGAACAAATTGGAATTATGCATGTAGAAGAGACTATGAGATAAAGGAAGAAACTACCATTTCCTAGCTAACTAAAAAGGTCCCATTCAAACCCTACATTTTGTCTGTTTTCAATAGTGTAGACAAAGCCAAAGTTTGTGTACCGTGAACCACCAGAAAGCTAAAGTGTCACTATCTCAGCCACTGATGTGGACAATTTCGGATTTTGGCATTCTGGATAAGGGTTACTTAACCTGTACCTAGAAATATGCTCATTTTTATATACTACCACAGTCCCCTGCATTTTGGGATTGCCCTTGGCAGTGTTGCTTTAGGGACCATCACAATGAGGGGCTGCACTTCAAAACTGACCACTATACCACCAAATATATCCCCTAGTTTGGATAGGTATATTAATTCCTATACATTTTTAATTATTGAAAATGCAGCTCAATATCCCTTATGATTTTGAACACCTAAAGCTCAGTAACTTTTATATTTCACTACTTCTTTTAACTTAACAAATACAATTCATAACTCTATAGGAGGGGGAAGGAGGGAACAGATTCCTCAGCTGCAAACTTGGATCTGCAAAATTATAAATAAGCTCTTTTATACATAAGGAATCCATTACATTGACCATAAACGCTTATAATTCTGCACTTAATTTGGGACTTTGCTTGGAGCTGCATGTGGTAACCATGCTACGGCTGCACTTTGCTACCCACACCCTATTTATTAGAACAAAAAAGTACAGCCTATAAATGGCTTTGGTTTTTTATATTAAGAGGACAAAAGGCCTTTGTGACTAGCTGTGCATCACACATGTATTAGGATTACTTATTGTCTTTACAGTATATGAGAAGAAACAGGGGGCTAATCACAAGACTAGGAAGGCCAGAATTCCCAGACACTAATCTCAGCTTACGATGGCATTCCATCTCTGTAAGGTAAAATAGGCCCAAATTTACTTATACGCATGTTTCAGTACAGAATGATGCAAGTAGCTACTGTTCCAAATAGAAAATGTCTAAATAGATTATTACATAATTAGTACACTGAAGAGTACTGAAATTTTCATCTCCAAACATTTGATAGAGAGAAACAGTGGAATGCGAGACAGAGGCAGAGAACAGTGTGAAACTCCCTCTTCTCTTCACATTTCATGATCTTTTTTGTTGCGTTTTTCCAGATCTGTTGCTGATAGCTCCCCCCCCCTCACACACACTCCATCCTTTTATTTTATATTGTGCCATCCCTACCAACATGGACTGAGTATATACAAAATTATATAAACAATAAAAAAAGCATAAACATATCCTTAATTTATAGAATTCTGCCTTTTAAATAGAGAACTAAGCGCAGAACTTTTATTTAATGGACGACTTTTTAAGCTCTCAAAATCTTTTCAAAATTAGGGGCTCGTCTTATACGCTGGAATAAGGCTCTCCATCATGGCTTCGGAAGGACGGGTGGTGGCTGGATGGATGGGGAGAGGCTTGCCAGCACCTGCCCTTCCTGAAGCCGTGATGGGGAGCCCTATAAGACCAAACCCCGCAATTCAGCCACCCCTCTCTACCCCCCCAAGCTGCAATTGGCACCCTGATCCTGGCTCCGTGAAGGGTGGGTGTGGGGTGGAAAGCCTCCCCCCTCCCGCCCTTCACGAAGCCCCAATCAGGACCTCGATCCCAGCTCCATGAAGGGCTGGTGTGGGGTGGAAAGCCTTCCTCCCCGCCCTTCACGAAGCCCCAATTGGGACTCCAATCCTGGCTCTGTAAAGGGCGGGTGTGGGGTGGAAAGCCCCCCCTCTACCCTCCCACCCTTCACAAAGCCACGATGGGTGGGTGGTGGGCAGGGCGATAAAGTGGGCAGGGAGGATCATGAGTACAGGATCTTGGCCACAGCTGTTTGTGGTCCATAACTCCTGCCTGCAATCTCAACTGGTCCATGCCCCTAAGCCTCTCAGGCTGGCTGGCTTGTGCCAGCCAAGACTTCAAAAAATATTAGCCCCTTCCAAGTGCTTCACAAAAGTCTATCCCATAAGCTGATTTCTCCACTACAAGATGGTTTGCCTTCAAGAAACACACCCCTGTCACACTTTTCTCCCTCTGGCAGCAAAAGGATCCCTTGAAAATCTGGGTCCTGGAAGCAGAGATATCCTCTTAATAGCATTACTCTCCTACACCATTCCTCTGGCAGCCTGGCAGAAGCTTCACCTCCTCTCTCATTCTTAGGAATGTCAGAATTCCCTGGTTGGATTCCCTTGTCCAAAAGTTCCATCCCAGTGGGGTTGAAGCAGATGCAGAGGACAATGGACTCTCCCAGCCTTCCTCCAGGGAAGCTAGGCTTGGGAAGACTTAATTCTGCACAGGTTTGCATGTAAATGCAAGGAGCTGCCCTTGGGGAGCTGGGAGGGGGGATCAGTCACTACTGCGATCCCAGCAAGCGAGAAGGGGATTCAACTCTTTCCTCTCATGCTGTGCCTCTGATGAAAATTGCTCCTCAGGTTTGTCCTTCAAGATCCTCCCAATAAAGTGTTGCAGGGGCCCCCAAGATTCCTTAAACCAGCCCTGGTGGTGGGTGGAGGGGGGAGGTTGGAGGGGGGAGTTTGGGATATACTTGCTGTATAAGAGAGGGGGGTGGTCTTATACGGCGAGTATATCCCAAACTCTATATTTTAACTTAAAATGGGGGGGTCGTCTTATACGTCCAGTCGTCTTATACGCCAGAATATTCAGTAATTAAAAAGGGCTTTCAACACTACCATCAGGCATAGGAAGCCTCAGGTTTCCTTCAACACACAGTTTGGCCACTTGACATTTGTTATGATCCTTAGTCACCTTGCTGAGCCCCTTCCAGGTCCTTCCTCAGTGACCATATTAGGCAGGTGTAGAATACATGACCTGCTAATGAACAGGGGTGGGCCATTTCCTGGCAAGGTAAACACATCGTGTGAAACATAAAGAAATATTTCTCTTTCCTCCCTTTATTATAACAACCTCCCTTTTTGCATGTTCTATAAATGGTCCAACTTAACTTCTCAAACTAATGAATCTGAGAGAACAAGAATTTCATACCTTGTGCTGTAGGCTGAAAAACTGTCCAGATAATATGCACAAGTATCATTTCCCAACAAATTTTGGTGGCAAGGGATAGAGCTTGGGAGCATATTGTTGTATTTACAAATTGTTCTTAAATGTTAGCATGCCAGAATATTGGCAGATCAAGATCTTCCAAAAAAGAAGTAGACCCTGAGTCTACACAAGATCACAGTGTGTACATACAATTCTGTTAAGTCCTTCTGTGTGCCTGTGATGCATGACAGATAATTTCCGTGTGAACAGGAGTACAGTAAATTATCTCTCAAGGTATCATATTCTATACCATTACAGAGATTAACTCAAAGGTCAGAGGTTCCTTTCACTTCATTAGACTTATCCTGGATTTTCTTCCTATTAACAGGCTGCTATCACTGGTGTGCTGATATGTTTTTATCACTTTGTTGCTAGGTGCCTTCAAGCTGCTTCTGACTTATGGCAACCCTAAGGTGAACCTATCACAGGATTTTCTTGGCAAGATTTGTTCAGAGGGGGTTTACCTTTGCCTTCCTCTGAGACTGAGAGACTATGACTTGACCAAGGTCACCCACTGAGTTTCCATGGCCAAGCAGGGATTTGAACCCTGGTGTCCAAAGTCATAGTCTAAAATTCAAACCACTACACCACACTACACCATTACTATCAGCTTTAAAAAACAACCTCTTGAGCATATACACAGATAGCCCACATATAACAGCACAGCCTTCAGGAATATGTACTTTCACCATTCAGCATCAACAAAACTGAGGGGAATGTTGACAAGTGATAGAGATGGCATATCGTAAACACCCACGTGTTAAACCAGAGTTGGTGAAGAAACACAGGCTGAGAGATGCCTGAATCTAAAAAACTGCCCAGGAAGTGTTAAGGGCAAGGAAAATGTTGCACATTCCTCATCCACCCATTGTCAGGGTTGCCTACACATTTCCTCCTACAGTTAAGCCAAGAGAACATTCAGCACCTTGCCAGAAAGAAAAATATGACAGGCCCTGTGTTCTTCATTCTCCCTTCCCATACTAGCATCTACTTACTCTGGTTTAACTGGTTTGTGGCTCAGATCTGCCAGGATACCAGTTGCCAGCATCAGTGATAAGCATGAGACACAATACAGAATTATCAGTTAACATTAACATGCTATGCAGCAGGCGAAAGCAAGCTTACCTTACATGGTACTCAATCTATGAACGCCTTAGCTGCACCACTGTGCTTAATCATACACAAATACTATTTGTTGACTTGTTTGTCCTTCCAATGTGAACATTATCTGCCCCCCATATGCTCAGACACACCCATATTTACCAAGTATCCACAAAAAGATAATTACAGTGGGCCATTTGAGCATAATGTTCAATCGTCTAACAAAGTGACTAAAAAACGTTATGTTTTTAAGGGCCTTTATATTGGTATGTAGACTGACCATATACTGTCCCCCATGCACATTCATACACACAAGCTCCATTGCTTAGAAAGTGCAACATATACAGGAATGGGCAATATGAGGGCCTTGAGATGCTACTGGACTAAAATCCCATTACCATAAGCTATGCTGGCTAGGGCTGATGGGAGTTATAGTAGAATAATATCTGGCATACGTACGTCACACCATCCTGGGACATAAAGGGACATATACTTGGACTTTTCTTCTATATCTTTTCAGCCAACTTGGCTACTTGTGTAGGAGAACTGGCTCGAATACAGAGGCATGCTCTGCCTTACAAGTTTCACTCATAAGCACACAATTTGTTTTTAAACTTTGGCCATAAAATCCACTACTTCACTAAGGAGGCATGGAAGCTACTTCCATCTTGTTATTTTTTTTGACAACAATCCCCCGAATTCCCCTATAAAGACTCCTTGAAGATACCACTGACCATGCTGTCTGGGGGATGCTGGAGTTTGCATCCAAAAAAAGTTGATTTTCAAAGTTCTGGTCAGGAGTGATGTTGAGAGGGAAAAAGCAGTGCAATTCTGCTGGTCCTCCTCTCAACGTTTCTAGAACACAGAGCAAGTAGTTTATGGGAGTGAGACAACAAAGGATGGCAGGGGTGGGGGGAACAAATCCTAGGTAAACAAAAATGGGGAAGAGAAATAACTTTTTCCACCTCTTGTTTAGTATGTGATATGAAAACAGGAATACAGGTTGAGTCTCCCTTATCTGGAATTCCAAAATCTGAAATACTCCAAAATCCAAAATTGTCCAAATGGGTGGCTAAAATAGTGACACCTTCGCTTTCTGAAGATTTAATGCAAACAAACATTGTTTCATGCACAAATTATTAAAAATATTGTGTATAAAATTGCCTTCAGGCGATGTGTATAAGGTGTATATGAAACATAAATGAATTTCATGTTTAGACTTGGGACCCCTCTCCAAGATATCTCATTATTTATATGCAAGTATTCCAAAATCTGAAATATTCCAAAATCCAAAATACCTTGGGTCCCAAGCATAAGGGAGATTCAACCTGTATTGTTCTGTGCCCTCTCCTGCCCTAAGAGCAGCTAAATGATTATCTAGCAATGGTCTCCAAAACACTGCCATTACCAAAATTATATTCCTCAGGGTGTTTTTTTTAATCCCTCTTGCTGAAAATGCCACCACAACACTTAGGCTGCTGACACACTGCAGAAATAATGCAGTTTGATGCCATTTTATCATGGGTCCAGCCTATGAAATCCTGGGATTTGTAGTTTGTTATGGCACCAGAGCTCTTTGACAGAAAAGACTAAATATCTCACCAAACTACAAACCCCAGAATCCCATGGCATTGAGACATGGCAGTTAAAGTGGTGTCAAACTGCATTATTTCTGGAGTGTGTCTGCAGCCTTAGTTTTCTTTAAAAAAGAAATTAGGACTTCCTTAGGGTTTCTATTATTTGAAAATATATTTTTTCTCTGATAAGCTGGGAAAAGTTAACTTTCAGCAAACTTTTTTTTAAGACAGTGGTGGAAGAGCTGGTGCCTATCATTCCCAGTTTCAGTAATATTTTCTGATGTACCATTATATGAAATGTTTTATTACAATTCTGAATTGATTAATTTACAACACTTCGTTTGTCTGTGACACCTGGTTATACTCACAAATTAGACAAGGTTAGTTTTACATGTCCTACTGTTAGTATGCTCATTTTTAAAAAATAAAAATAATAATAATAATAATAATAATACCTTTTTTTTTTAATGATCTTATGCTATTAGTGGTACCAGATATTCCCAACAGCACTACTAGGAAGAAATGAATAGATAACTGTATGTTTGCATATAAAACAATATCATAAACAAACTCTTGTTGCTACTGAGCAACTCTAAGGACATGTGAAACTTGAGTCTACCAAATATCTGTGTTCCTACTAGTTAGTCTCTTATAGGTGTATACAAATATTTTCTGACTAATCTGAATACAGAAAGTAAAGCTACTGGTTTTTCTTTCTCTCTTGACCCATCCTTCCCCACACTCCCAGATAAAATGATTTATGGGCCTCAGAACTCTTTCCAGTAAATCAGGAGTGGGCAAAGTGCAGCCCAAGGGCCAGGGTGTGTGTGTGTGTCAATTTTGCCCCCAAATACCAGCTAGAGGGCATGCGGGGGGCATTTCTGCCATATTTTAGAACCCCCTGGGCCCAGGAAACCCATGCTTTTAGGTACCCCTGGACCATTTTAGGCTCAGAAAAGGCCTTTTTTTTAAAAAAAACCAGAAATAAACCAGAAGTGACTCCTGTTTTGGGGGGAAGGGGGCCTTTCATGTGTCTAAAATGGCCCGGGGGGAACATGTGCATTGGGGGCAAAAATGGGGGGGGGTTGCAGGGGGTGCTGCCCCCTCAGAGTTTTCTAGAGGGCTAATACAGCCCCCTAGCCTGCAGCAGTTGTCACCCCTGCAGTACATGAATACACAACCATTATGAAGAAAGCTGCACACGGTTTTAAATTTTAAGTACTGATATTTTTTTAAAAAAATTGCATTTAGAAATGGCAATATGAACAACATTTGAGGCCACCAATATTTGCTGCATTATGCTTTTAAAAACATCTGCTGAACTAGCAAGTCCATCCTTCAGAATTGCTCTTCAGATTACTATCTTATAAATAAACATTATTGGATTATATCCAGCCAAGTCCTTTTGCTATAGAACTGCTTCTGGTAGAGGAAGAGGAGCAGACAACTTCCACTCCTCCTGCAGCCCCACCCCCTCAGGTACCTGCAAATTTACTTCACTGGGAACAGAGGAGGAAAATCCCATCATGCAAGCAGATCTCTACTTGTGCGATGCTGGTTCTTTTGCTCACGTAGGGGTCAGTTACATGGGAGAATTAAGTGCGGAAAATGCCGGCTTACCTCCCTTTCTCTCCAGTGCCAAGTGGTTTACACGATTTTGGCCAAAATTTTTTGTTCTGATTTTGTAGTTCACAAAGGGCCTTCCAACAGACCCGCTTGAGAACGGACGGGTGGGGGGTACGTGTCAGGCCCCTGTCAAACCCCGCACAGCTGCTCAGTCCCGGTAGCTGGCTGGGTGATGCAACCTCCCAGGAACCAAAGCCAGTGTACTCGACCGTGGGAAGCCGGGCTGGGGCTAAGCACGGGAACCTTCCTCTTCTCCCTCCCTCCCTCCCAACCAGCCTCTTACCAGCTGCCACAAGTCTCAGCCACAGCTGCCCATTCCGATCCACCCCGGTCATCGGTGAGGGCTTCTGTGGCCTCGGCATCCCTCGCCATAACCAGGGGCTCAGGGCTGAACAGAATGGGCTGCCTCGGATGAGGGAATTGGCCTCCATGACTGGCAGTCACGGAGGCCAATTCCCTCACCCAAGGCAGCCCTCACCAATAACTGGGGCTGAAATGGGCAGCTGTGACCGAGAGGCCAGTCACAGAGGCCAATTCCCTCAGCTGAGGCAGCCCTTGCCAATGATCAGGACACAGGGCGAACAGAATGGGCAACTGAGGACAAGAGATAGGAACAGTGAGGGCTGCGTGGGCAGGCAGCTGAAAGCAAGCCAGCACGCCAGGAGGCAGGCCGGGGGGGATCACGGGGAGCGCTGGCATAACAATGACAGATCCTGCATTGCAAGGCATCCCTTGCAAGCCTGCCCCCACCGAGGTCTGACCAATCACATCTCAGCTCTGCTGTGAGCCCCTGCTTCAAGATTGTTGCTGGTAATTCACAGAACCAATAGTGGGCAACCTTATACTACTTTTTTAAAAAGACAGGAAAACAGCAAAAGCTCTTATTGCATTTTTCACAGCTATTTTTGCCCCACTCCTTCTGAATAGGGCAACTTAGGTCCGAAATGTGTGTGAACCATTAGGAATCTGGGCGAATTAGTTGAGGATTTTTTTTTATTTTTTTGCTGTGTAAACGACCCCCTCGTTTAAGGCACTAGAGGCTAGAGTAGGACCACAAAGGAACCTGCAACCGACAGATCGCTCCAGCCTTCTTTTGTTTGTGCTTTCCTTCACTCGTTTGTCTTTATTTAAGGCTTTGGGGGCAGAGAAGACGATCGGGAACTTGGGTGGTGTGTGTGTGCATGTGCGTGTGCGTGCATGCTGCAACCGACAGATCACTCCGTTGTTCTTTTGTGCATTTGGGCTTTTTTTCCCTCTCATTATTTACGGTCTATTTTCGCCTCACCATGATCCCCTCCTTGCTCCCTCCCTACCTCCTGTCTGGCTTTAATCATCTGGAGGCCATGCCCCCCCACCTTTGCCTGTGTAAACTAATGAAAAACGAAAGTGGCCGCATCTTCCAAATAAGCAAGAATTTGTGTGAATTGTGCACTGCTGATGCGAAAGAACAGTAATCCGGAATTTCGCGAACTTTATCCTGTCATGTAACTGACACCCTTGTCAGTTGCTAAGTTCTTATCTGTAGTCATTAAGACCAGTGAGAGAGAAGTTAATAGGTGAATAAGTTGGATGAGCTCCAAAACAGTCTGTCAATAAGTATCCTAATTTTATTGGTTTTGTATTATGGTTTTATTTATTAATGTACATCATGTCTGTTGTTTGACGGGTCTATGGACTGTATGAGTAAATTGACTGATTGAACTTTCTAAAAAAGTTGGGAAAACAGCAAAAGCTCTTATTGCACTTTTCACGGGTACTTTTGCCCCCCTCCTTCTGAATAGGGCAACTTAGGTCCGAAATGTGCATGAACCATTAGGAATCTGGGCAAATTAGTTGAGGATTTTTTAAATTTTTATTTATTTATTTATTTATTGCTGTGTAAACAACCCCCTGGTTTAAGGCACTAGAGCAGTGATGACAAACCTATGACACGCGTGTCAGCACTGAGATGTGTAGCCATTTCTGATGACATGCGGACGTAGGCCTCCTCCCCCCCTGCCCGCAACCTCACCACCCTCCTTAAAGTGGCGACTGGGGCTTCCAAAGCCCCGGTCGCCACTTTCCTCCACCCCCCACCCTCTCTAAAGTGGCAACTAGGGCTTCCAAAGCCCTGGTCGCCACTTTCCTCCACCCTCTCACCCTCCCTAAAGTGGCGATCGGGGCTTCGAAGCCCCGGTTGCCACTTTCCTCCCCCCTCTCCCCTTCCCTAAAGTGGTGATCAGGGCTTCGAAGCCCCAGTCCCACTTTCTTCCCCCTCCCACCCTTCCCAAAGCGGGAATCCACGAATATGCAGAACCGTGAATATGAAACCCGTGAGTGTGGAGGGACAACTTTAGTCGCAAATGTTTCATCCTCCCCTATTAGACACTCTGTGCCAGAGGTCTGCAGGCCAAAACAACAGAGGTCTGGCATAGAGCATCTAGTTATGGGACTTCCAGTTAAGCCGGGATTCTTTGCCCTCACTTCCGCCGGCAGAGATAATGTTTTTTCCTCAAAGTGACTCACCACCCGAGTTATGCTCAGTTTTTTGGTGAAGTTTGACACACCAAGCTCAAAAGGTTTCCCATCACTGCACTAGAAGCTAAAGTAGGACCACAAAGGAAAGGGCAAACAACTCTCTGCTCAGAGCCAACTACTCTCTGTCAGCAAGTTATATGACCAGTGACATTGCAGGTGTCAGATAATCTCAGGGGCTAATGAAGTTCTCTCTCTTACTAACAATCTGCAGAATAATTTGTTGCCTAGACACAGGCTGTAATCTGCTGCTTATAAAAAGGTGCTCTCCCAGAAACTAAAGCTGCATCTGCATAGAAAAGGGGTGGGAAATCTATCAGCTCAAATGCCAATTATGATTTTGAAAGCATCTCAGGGGCTGCATTCCAGTAGTGGGTGGGATTAACAGCACATGAGGCATGGCCAAGAAGAAAGTAGGGTGGGCCAACAAGTGAATGTCCAGATGCAATCCTTATGAATTTATCATTTCCCCCATCAAGCATGCAAAGTACAGCTCAGTTCTAAGCAAGTAATGTAAGAGTCAAGTACTTGAAACTTTAAATGTTATCAAATACCCCCTTATCTCTGATAACCCCTTGGAGTTAACACCAGGAGGTGTTTGCCAGACAGAGAAGCCTTACGTAGTGCCTCTGGCCCATGCGCTAGTGGTACAGAACACACCCCGCCCCACTCCATGGTCTGTTGTTGTTGCTGTGTGGCTTCAAGTCATTTCCGACTTATGGAGACTCTAAGGCAAACTTATCACAGCGATTTCTGAGGCTGAGAGTGTGCCCAAGGTCACCCAGTGGGTTTTCATGACTGAATGAGGATTCAAACCCTGGTCTCTAGAGTCATAGTCCAACACTCAAACCACTATACCATGGTAGAGAAGATTTTCCCCCAATTTGTTGTTGTCCTTGCATGTCATAAGTATGAAAGTAGCAGTCAGAAACACATGCCAAATGCTTCTCCCACATTTGTGCCACTGAAGTACAATGCTTTAACCTGGAACAGAAGAATCCTCCTCTAAGCAGATGTCCATGTATTTTCTCCTGGGTATTATCTTTATAACAAAGAGACAGTGGCTCACTAAGCTACATAGGTAGGGGCCACTGTAAGCTCCTATGCTGAGTGCAAAATAGGAGCTGTCAACTTATGCATGTGAGAGAATGACAGACTGAACATAGAAAATAGCATACAGCTGATAGGACTTGAACACAATTAGTGGGCATTCCTGACCTCCACTTCTCCCACAAAATACATCCCCAGAGATATAAAAAATGTTTGCATTTGCTTTCTCTGAGCTTTGAAAGATGTATCCACAGATTTTCTGCAAGGCTAGAAAACAAAACAAAACAAAAATGTATAGCTGTCCTTCTTTGAAAATACGCAGAACTACCTACTTTGACCAAGAGATATGTACTTTAACCAAAACATATGATCATGCTTTTGGTTTGTTTACAGCTCCCAGTTTTCTTGTGGAAATGCCTGGCTCATGAATCTACTGGTTTATTATTTGTAGTTTCAAAAGCCTAACCTTTGTGGAACTTTGCATAAAAAGAGCATCAGACAGATGGAATTTGCTAATCGGAATGTTGCCCTTCCTGCAATACACAATGCCCAATTCAAAACATCCCAAAACGTTAATAACATGTACAAGTGAATAAACATTCAAGTGTGCTTTGTGACACAAATGGTATTTTGAAGAATAGTATGGTTTCTATTCTTTATCCTCCCTCCCCTGCAGGGCAAACGAAAACACTATTTTCTGCCTCAGACTGATTTCTGAAGGAAACAATCTCAAGTTTAGAAATAAGTGCCTACTGCCTTTGTCTATAGACCCAGGGTGGGCACTCTGGCTCTCCAGACAGTTTTGCACCCATAATTCCTCACAATTGGCTATGCTGACTGTTAAGAGGAGTTAGGCTTTTTTTAAAAAAAAAAAACCACACATAACTCATCTTCTGAGAATTAAAATTATGCGAAATGGGACATTTATGACAAGATCCTCTGACATCCTGCCCCACCCCCACCCCTCATTGGCTAGAAGTACCCCTGGGGGATGGCAATGTAGATTGGAGCCACCAAACGGATAAAAGGGAAACGCAGCACCCTTTCCTCGATGGTAAGCACCAACAACAGGTCTATTTTGGCCCCAAGTCTCCTTTGCTTAAGGTATAAGAGCACAAGCAAAGCCTCTACTGTGGTTCATATTGGGGGAAATAAGTGGTATAAAAAACATTTTGCCTGTGTGTGTCTCACTTACAAGGAAATAGGTGGGTGATCATATAACAAATGGCCTTATAAAAGAGACCCTGGCCTACAGTTCCCTACCCCTTCTCTATGAGTCCCTACTGTATGTTTTCAACATTAGAACAGTACAAGGAAACACTTAACTACTGCTTCAGGACAGAATTTACTTACTTCACTGCAGAAGAAAGGTTTGTTAACTTTAATTGGGTATCAGCTTTTGGAGGCAAGCCAGTGGATTAGAGGTTAAATGGCACAGTCACAGTTAGACCAAGTTGTACAAAACTTTGGAGAAGTTCCTTTGAAATTGGGCCAAGGTGTTTCATTTGGAGGCAGGATATAGAGAGAAAAAGATTAGACTTTTTACAGCAAGATTAGTATCACTTAGTAATAGTGTTAGCATGAAGGATGATATGAAGCCTGGTTCAAACAAAACAAAATGAAGCAAAATTGGTACAAATTGCTAGGGTTGTTATGTTCTCATTGAGAGCCAAACAGATATTCTGAGACTCCAATAAGTCTGTAACACACAATGGAAAAATGACATAATTAGTGTTAATGCACTAAAGCCTTTATCAGCATCAGCTCTAAAAATCCTGACACACCAGTGCTAATTATTTGAAGTAAAAAATCAGGAAAATCCAGACAACAAAGCTGACAATACAGAAACATAATTTTTACTACTTACCAAACCAGCTATTGGTGTTGACAGACGATTAATCTTTTTAATGATGCCAGGTTTGATCTTGTTAATTAGACTACAAAAAAAGAGAGAGTTAACCAGACTTTACCATGTAGTTTACTTGGGGGGGCTAAACATATAAATTAAAAATTATGAAGTGTTACATATTTTCTCATATAAATTATTTGAATAAATTCAACATACTTAAACTGGTACTCCTTCAGATTTTATACTAATTGGAAATAGACATATACTGTACAAGACCTAATAAAACTGGAAAACATACAAAAAATAATCTTCATGCATGCAAATAAATGCCAAAAAAATACAGTACATAGGTACAAAAGATTTAAATTCATGCCATTAGCCTGCATATATACAACGGAATTTAAATTCAGGATTTTAATGCAGCTGGTTATAAAATCATGTTTTTCAAGCTTTCTACCTTTAGGGAATTCATGAACTTGCCTGCCAAGGAACACATACAATCTGCAAAGAATTCTTCACAGTGTACTTACACAGCCTGTGCAAAATAATGGCCAGGCCTTCTCTAGCTCTCACCACTGCTCTATGTGAACTGAGAATGCACCCAGGACACTACAGGAGTAGAACAGGCTGGTGATGGGAGGGAGGAGCTGTTTCTCAGTGAAGCTTGTGAGTTATTTCCAGTTTCATTATCAGAACGAATGAATAAACTTCCTGGAAATCCCAGAGTTCCTTGGAACATAGGAACCTTCGTTCCTTCAGATGTTTTGGAATACAGTACAACTCCCATAATCAATTAACATTGATTATGATGTCTGAGGCTTCCAGGAACCAAACCGCTAAATACAGTTGTCCCTTCATATTCACTGGAGTTTGGTTCCAGGACCCACCCACCCCCTGTGGATACCAAAATCTGTGAATACTCAAGTCCCATTATATGCAATGGCATAGCAAAATGATGTCCCTTATATATGATGGCAAAATCAAGGTTTGCTTTTTGGATTATTATTTTTTAAAGAATATTTTCAAGCCATGAATACTTAAATCTGTGGACACCAAATCCGTGGATATGGAGGGACAACTGTATTTGCAGAGCTAAAAGTTCCACACTTCTGGACTACATGAAAGTAATAATAATAATAATAATAATAATAATAAAATTTATTTATACCCCGCCCCTCTGCTAAAAACAATCGGGGCGGCTTCCAACAATTAAAACATTATAATAATGACAAAAACACCACCCACCCCCATCCTCCCACATAAAAAGACATTAAACACAATAAGATTAAAACCTTCTAGCTAAAAAAACACATTAAAAACAAATATATACATAATTTTTAAAAAGCCAGGAGACTGAGTTCCTGAGGCCGGGATCTAATCAGGAAAGGCCTGCCGAAAGAGATCCGTCTTTAGTGCTTTTTTAAAGCTACTCAAGCTCGTCAGCTGACGGATCTCATTTGGCAGGCCATTCCACAATTTGGGGGCGATTACTGAAAAGGCCCTCTGGGAGGTTGCAGACAGCCTAGATTTTTGTGGCTGAAGCAGATTCCTCCCAGAGGACCGGAGTATGCGGGGAGGATTGTATGGGAGGAGGCGGTTCCGGAGATAAGTTGGACCCAAGCCATTTAGGGCTTTAAAGGTAATAACCAACACCTTATACTGGGCTCGGAAACTGATAGGCAGCCAGTGGAGAGATTTTAGTATTGGAGTTATATGAGCTCTCCGAGATGTTCCTGAGACCACTCTAGCTGCCATATTTTGTACCAACTGAAGTTTCCGGACCAAGCACGAGGGTAGCCCCATGTAGAGCGCATTGCAGAAATCTAGACGACAGATTACCAGCGCGTGCACCACAGTCTCAAGGTCCCTTACTTCCAGGAAAGGGCACAGCTGGCGTATCAGCCGAAGCTGATAACAAGCGCTCCTGACCGTCGCATTCACTTGACTCGTCATCTGAAGCGATGAATCAAGGAGCACCCCCAGACTGCGAACATAGTCCTTAACGGAGAGCGTGACCCCGTCCAGGACTGGAGGTTGCAACTCAACTCCTGGTTTCGGGGCCGCTACCTTGAGCACCTCCGTTTTGTCTGGATTTAATCTCAATCTGTTTTTCCTCATCCAGCCCATTACAGCTTTAAGACAGTCATTAAGAGGAGAGATGCCATTGGGATTCGAGGCCGATGATCGGGACAAGGAGAAGTAGATCTGGGTGTCATCAGCGTACTGATAACACCCAGCCCCATAATCCCGAATAATCTCACCCAGCGGCTTCATATAGATGTTAAACAGCATCAGGGACAGGATGGCGCCCTGTGGAACACCACAAGTAAGCTCCTTTCTGCTGGAGCAGCTGTCCCCGAGCCGCACCCTCTGGGACCTGCCCGAGAGGAAGGACCGGAACCACTGGAGCGCAGTGCCTCCAATTCCTAACCCTCTCAGGCGATCCAGGAGAATGCCATGATCTATCGTATCGAAAGCCGCTGAGAGGTCCAGAAGCACCAACAGGGACACATTACCCCTGTCGATGCTTAGATGCAGATCATCGGTCAAGGCAACCATGGCAGTCTCAACTCCAAATCCCGTCCTGAAGCCAGTTTGAAATGGGTCTAGATAATCAGTTTCATCCAAGACCACTTGGAGTTGAAGAGCAACTGCCCTCTCGATCACTTTGCTCAAGAATGGTAACATAGAAACCGGCCTATAGTTATTCATGTCCAGGGGGTCTAGAGAAGGTTTTTTCAGGCGCGGCCTAACCGCCGCTTCCTTTAAACAAGATGGAACACACCCTTCCCTGAGGGATGCATTGATGATGTCCTTAAGGAACACCATCAAGGCAGTCCCCCCCTGGAAGGCCAGCCATGAAGGGCAAGGATCAAGAGGGCAGGTCGTCTTCCTCACTCTACCAAGTAGCTTGTCCACGTCCTCGGTACTCACAGATTGAAATTGATTCAGTAAACTTACATCAACGGAGTTGCTGGACACCTCGTCAATTGTTTCTGTCAAAATGCTGGCATCTAAGTCGGCTCTTATCCGAGAGATTTTATCTGCAAAGTCGTTGTTAAATGCATCACAGCAGGCCGTTGTTGGGTTAAGCAATGGGTTCTGTGCAGGTATAACCTGCGTCATCTCCCTTACCACCCTAAACAGCTCTGCTGGACGGGACTCTGCAGACGCAATACGTGCAGAGGAGAAGGATCTCTGCGCTGCACGTATTGCCTCTCGATAGGACCGAAGAAAATTCCTATGTCGAGTCCTGTCGGATAAGAGTCGAGTGTTCCGCCAGTTGCGCTCTAGTCGTTGTCCAACCCGCTTCATTTTCCTAAGCTCTGAAGTATACCATGGCTTACGGTTAGAGGCGGGTTGGAAAGGACGCTTGGGAGCGATCGTGTCAATAGCCTTGGTAAGATCGGTGTTCCAGGTATTAACCAAAGCTTCGACAGGGTCACCGGCGTTACCAACCATTAAACCCTCCAAGGCTTTCTGGAATCCTACTGGTTCCATTAGCCTTCGGGGGCGGACCATTCTAATGGGTCCACCACCCCCGGTGGGGCGGGAAGAGACTCTTAGTTCAGTCTTGACCAGGAAATGATCCGTCCATGACAATGCGGCGGTTTTAATAACCGCCGCCCACGGATATTACTGTTCCGTACTAAAGACCGCATCGAGAGTATGACCCGCACAATGTGTGGGCCCAATGACCAATTGGGATAGGCCCATGTTTGTCATGGTTTCCATGAACTCCCAAGCTGCACCAGTCAGATTTGTCAAGCTGGTCTCGAGTGGAATGTTAAAGTAGGTTTTACTGAAGCAGAAGTCAGTCAGCAATCTGCCCCCAGCTTTGCCAGTCCCCAAAGGCTGGTTCAAAGTAGACCATTATTTGCTAACCAATCACTTTTTGGGGCACAAACAAGAAAAATTAAAACCGTATATGAAAGGTGCATCTGTGGTACTTCAGCACACATTGTAATAATCATTCTGTTATTCAATGGTTATCAAGCAAGCCGAGGTGGCATGGATCAATACCGGTGCCACTGAGAATTGGGTATGGAATCTGACAGTCTTAACTTGAAGAGAATTATTATGGCAAAGCTGGAGAACTGTCGGTAGATAATTTAGTCAAGGCAACATGTGTACTGCTACAGCTATGTACTGCTACATACAAGATATCTGAAATGAGACAAATGAGTCTTCAAAAACCTTGGTAATCTAGAACAATATAACTGAAAGGCTTCCACTTTGATACAGCAGCAAGCTAACACGCCAAAACATTTCCCCCGATTTGCTCATGAATGCCTGAGAATAAGTGGAGCCAAGATCATGAAGCAAATCATCTATAAACCCGAAACACAGAATTAAACAAGTCAGAGCAGTGTTAGGTTTACATTCTCAGAAATCTTTTCAGTTTTTAAAGGCTGTATCATCCATGCCAAGATACATTTTAATTGCAAGTGGATGCTCATCAGTATGAATGAAGGGAGTTTCGGATAAAAAATCCCATCTGTTAAATTCCATATACTCTCACATTTTTATAGTCAAATGTGACAAAAGTATCAGAGGGATCCTTTTTTTCAAATATAGCATTTTAACTCTTTCAAACATTAGTGCCAATGCTTTTCAATTACCCAAATCCCTCCTGCCATTTTTTCACCCGGGGGGGGGGGGGGGACACCAGCTTTCTAACTGCCTGAATAAATCTTCAGAATATATACATACTCTGGAGAAGGAAGAAAGGAGCTGAAACCAAGACTACATCTTTGCAGTATCCCATTTGTGTAGGAATAACAGTACTGAACAGAAGATATTATTGCAGATACATAATGGCCAAATCTACACTACACAAATAATCTAGTTTGAAACTAGATTCTTTGCCATTTCTCTAGGGGCTTACCACACTCTGAAGTAAAGATGGCAATGCAGCAGGAAGGTTTTGGTGGCTGTCAGCTAAAAGAGTTTTCAGGATGGTAAATTTGTGCTGCCCTACCACACTATGTCATCGTTCTTCCAGTGTTTTGCCATTACGGTCCCATGGGAGACTGAGGTAAAACCATTTCTTTTTGCTTTGTGTTTTTCCAGTTAGCAAAAAGACCCGCATCTTTTTGATAACTGGAAAAAAACAAAGCAAAAAGACATGGTTTTACCTCAGTCTCCCATGGGACCAGAATGAAAGAACAACAATGTCATACAGTAAGGCAGTATGGAAGACAGAACCTTCCTGTTGCGTTGCTGTGTTATTTCAGAGTGTGGTAAGCCCCCTATTGAAACTTGGGATATGTCGTTTTACAAGGTCTTTAGCCTTCTCTGCCAAAGAATGCTGGTGCCTCACCAAACTACAAATCCCAGGATTCCATAGGAAGGAGGCATGGCAAATAATCCAGTTTCAAACTGGATTATTTGTGTCTGTGGTGTTAATAAGGCCAGTGTCACTCCTCCCTCTGACAGTGTCACCTGGTGCAGTTCGGCCTCTCCACATCCCCTTAGTGCCACCACTGATTTGTGTAGTGTGGATTTGGCCATTGTCTGTTTTAGATTTTTGCTACAATATTTTGTTAGGCATTTTTAATATCATGTACCATGAGAGATTGGCCAGAAATATTTTGAATATCTAAATGCACACATATTTAAAAACTGCAGTCAGCAATCTATATTGTAGGAAATCATGTAGAAAATATAACAAAATAGTCCAGCTTAAAAGTTACATCAGCATATAGTGCAGCAAAAGCTACTGCATGACTCAACTGGTCATCTTCAACAGATGCACTACAACTACACACACACACCACCTTTTCCACAGCCGTGGGACTCCAGGTGGCTTACAAAGGCTAAAACAGATACAGGTAAAAGTACACATCATACAAAATTAAAATATAATGGAACTATTAATAGAAGGAAAAGCAATAAAAAGCATGTCCATTAAAGAAGAAAAACAACAAATATACACAATACAACACATTATTAAAGGCCTGTTTCCCTAAACAATCAGTGCTCAAAGGCCTGCCAAAGCAAAGAAGTCTTAACCTGCCCATGGAAGGATAAGAAGGCGGGCACCAACCTAGGCACTCTAGGAAGGGAGTTCTGAAATGTGGGAGCAGTCACTGAGAAGGTCCTCTCTGTGTTCCCAGCAGGTGTGCCTGTGAGAGTGGTGGGACAGAGGGAAGAGCCTCCCCAGAAGATCTCAAAACATGGGCAGGCTCATATATGGAAATAAGGTATGTCAGATAATCTGGACCACAGCCATACAGGGCTATATATGTCATATTGTGCATTTTAAAAGCTACAGTTGCCCCTCCACATTCGCGAACTCAGCATTCGCGGTTTTAATTATTCGCGGTTTTGGGAGGGCCCCCCGGGCTCCGTCAAGGCTCCGTGAAGGGCTGGGGAGGGAGGGGGGAGGCCGCGGAGGCCTTCACGGAGCCTTGAAAGGCTCCGTGAAGGCCCCGGGGAGGGAGGGGGGAGGGTGGGGGGAGGCCTTCACGGAGCCTTCCAAGGCTCCGTGAAGGCCCCGGGGAGGGAGGGGGGGAGGGTGGGGGGAGGCCTTCACGGAGCCTTGAAAGGCTCCATGAAGGCCCCGGGGAGGGAGGGTGGAGGGTGGGGAGAGGCCTTCACGGAGCCTTCCAAGGCTCCGTGAAGGCCTGGGGAGGGAGGGGGGAGGCCGCGGAGGCCTTCACGGAGCCTTGAAAGGCTCCGTGAAGGCCCCGGGGAGGGAGGGGGGAGGGTGGGGGGAGGCCTTCACGGAGCCTTGGAAGGCTCCGTGAAGGGCTGGGGAGGGTGGGGGGAGGCCGCGGAGGCCTTCACGGAGCCTTGAAAGGCTCCGTGAAGGCCCCGGGGAGGGAGGGGGGAGGGTGGGGGGAGGCCTTCACGGAGCCTTCCAAGGCTCCGTGAAGGCCTGGGGAGGGAGGGGGGAGGCCGCGGAGGCCTTCACGGAGCCTTGAAAGGCTCCGTGAAGGCCCCGGGGAGGGAGGGGGGAGGGTGGGGGGAGGCCTTCACGGAGCCTTCCAAGGCTCCGTGAAGGCCTGGGGAGGGAGGGGGGAGGCCCCGGGGAGGGAGGGGGGAGGGTGGGGGGAGGCCTTCACGGAGCCTTGGAAGGCTCCGTGAAGGGCTGGGGAGGGTGGGGGGAGGCCGCGGAGGCCTTCAAGGAGCCTAGAAAGACTCCGTGAAGGCCCCGGGGAGGGAGGGTGGAGGGTGGGGGGAGGCCTTCACAGAGCCTTCCAAGGCTCCGTGAAGGGCTGGGGAGGGTGGGGGAGGCCGCGGAGGCCTTCACGGAGCCTTCCAAGGCTCCCTGAAGGCCCCGGGGAGGGAGGGTGGAGGGTGGGGGGAGGCCTTCACGGAGCCTTGGAAGGCTCCGTGAAGGGCTGGGGAGGGTGGGGGGAGGCCGCGGAGGCCTTCACGGAGCCTTCCAAGGCTCCCTGAAGGCCCCGGGGAGGGAGGGTGGAGGGTGGGGGGAGGCCTTCACGGAGCCTTGGAAGGCTCCGTGAAGGGCTGGGGAGGGTGGGGGGAGGCCGCGGAGGCCTTCACAGAGCCTAGAAAGACTCCGTGAAGGCCCCGGGGAGGGAGGGTGGAGGGTGGGGGGAGGCCTTCACGGAGCCTTGGAAGGCTCCGTGAAGGGCTGGGGAGGGTGGGGGGAGGCCACGGAGGCCTTCACGGAGCCTTCCAAGGCTCCCTGAAGGCCCCAGGGAGGGAGGGTGGAGGGTGGGGGGAGGCCTTCACGGAGCCTTGGAAGGCTCCGTGAAGGGCTGGGGAGGGTGGGGGGAGGCCGCGGAGGCCTTCACGGAGCCTAGAAAGACTCCGTGAAGGCCCCGGGGAGGGAGGGTGGAGGGTGGGGGGAGGCCTTCACGGAGCCTTGGAAGGCTCCGTGAAGGGCTGGGGAGGGTGGGGGGAGGCCGCGGAGGCCTTCACGGAGCCTTCGAAGGCTCCGTGAAGGCCCCGGGGAGGGCAATCAATATTCGCGGTTTTTTGACATTCGCGGGGGGTCCGTGGAACGTAACCCCCGCGAATGTCAAGGGACAACTGTATACAAAGAAATGACACTTTTTTTGTCCAAAATACTTACTCACACAGAAGGACTCCATTTTCCAAAGCAGCACGAAAATCCTTGTTTCCAAAACTTTTCCCAGTAACTGCCTACAAAGGAAACATATAAAGAAATGTATTTTAGAAAAACTGAGCTGAGAAACCCAATAGGAGTTTTATGTTCACACACACACATACAGAGAGAGAGAATTATTTCCCACACTCTCCAATTCTCCTTGAAATGGCAAGCATGGCAAGCTCCCATTTTCAGCTTAACGTTAGAGCTAAGAAGGGAAAAGAGTATGATCTCCATAGTGCTGAGAGGAATCAGAAGCACAGCGCTCCTATAAATGAAGTGTAGATGAAGGGATATGCCCTGCCTCCAGCTCCAAGCTTGAACCTAGGGAGCAAGGGATTGTATCTGACCCTGTGGCATGATTCAGAGGCAGAGGAAACATCATGGGCAAGATCCCTCTCGCTGCAGAAGAAGGCGGCTCATGGGTAACACATATTTTAGATTGCCTATCAAATCTCCATGCTGATGAATACAAAAAAATATGCTCTCTTTCAATGAAGGCACACCAGATATTAAAAAATACAGTTTAATGGTTATGAGTTGGGTTGGGACTTGGGATATAATTGATCTAGTCCCCATTAGAACTAGAAACTTATTGGGTGATCTTGGAACAGTCACTCTATCTCAGTCTGACCTACCTCACAGGAGTGTTGTGGACAAAAGTAGGGGGGACCAATGTACAGTCTCTTCAGTTCATTTGGCAAGATAAATAATATCTCCACAATAATATAAGTTGTATGTTATTTATTACATGCTGACACATTATTTCAAGGCCACAAAATCATGTCCAAAGTAATTTCCACTACTTAGAAATGTGAGCCTGCCTTCTCCCTTAATTTTACTATGAACAAGGAAATGGAAGACATTTGTTAGAACTTGTTCTTCTGGCTTTATTTATTTCCTAGACTTACATCCCTGCCTTTCTTCCAGGATTGTTTTATTTTCATTAGAACACACAGCATCATACTACTTTCATTATTTAACAATGTTACAAATGTATTATAATGATAGTAACGGGAGGGGAATTTTTTTAAAAAAAGTATTTTCCTTTTATTACCATCTTTCTAATCCAGCCATTCTTTCAGAGTGGCACTCCACTCAAGCATACAGCCTCTACTATACCAGTGAGGAGGAAGTTGGAAATTCTTATCAAGATGCCCCAAGCGAAAACAGAGTACAAAGGCAACAAGGAAGTTGAATTCCATAATGCTATCTAAAGAAGAATTATCTTAATTTGAGAAAGACACTCAGCGGTGGTACTACCCACTGTTTAGCAATGCTATCACATCTAACTCAATTTTGTATTGCCTTTATAAAGACTGTAATGACTCGGGATCCTGAACTACACCACTGAAAGAGCAAAGAACCAATTCTTCTGAAATGCCTGAAGTTTCTCTCCTGACAGATTACAGAGACAAAGTTGGGACACCTTAAAGATTTGCTGTTTCTAACGCTGCATCCATCTTAATAAGCACAAAAGTTTCTGAAAACTCTTTTAGATGACAGCCACCAATCTTTCATCACAATTTAGACTCACTTCAGAAATCACAAAGAGATGTTTTTACAGCAAAGCAACACTTAGGTCCCATCTATATGAGGGGGAAAAAATATGATCTCCTCAGAAGAAGCAGCCATTCGCAGTGGTGCAACCTGTCTTAATGGTCAAAAGAGCCCCCTAAACTTCACATGACACCTAGCCAAGATGGCAGCCATGAGTAATTTACTAGCGCTTTTAAATATGCCACCGCCAAACTGTTTAAAAAAAAAAGTTTACCATGGTGTGCATTTGGAAGACTTCACAAAAGAGTCTGGAGCAATAAACACCTGAGGCAAAGCACAAAAATCAGTGTGTATAGAGCCATTGTATTGTCTATCCTCCTTTATGGGTCTGAAACATGGGTCACCTATCGCCACCACCTACGACTCCTCGAGCGCTTTCATCAGCGCTGTCTACGCACAATCCTAAATATACACTGGACTGACTATGTGACGAATGTTGCTGTCCTTGAGCAAGCAAGGATCACCAGTATTGAGGCCATGATATTGAGAACGCAGCTGCGCTGGGCAGGGCACGTTTCTAGGATGGAGGACCATCGCCTCCCAAAAATACTACTCTACGGTGAACTCGCCACGGGTCAGCGTAAGAGGGGCGCTCCAAAAAAGCGATACAAAGACTCCCTGAAACAACATCTCAGGCTCAACCAAATTGATCACCAACAGTGGGCTGCCCTGGCCTCACATCGGGAGGCATGGAGACACACCATCCACAATGCTGCAGCCTTATTTGAGAACTCACGCCGAACAAGTCTTGAAGAGAAACGACAACGCAGAAAGAATCACAACCCAAAAACATCACCCAAGGAGACCTTCTGCTGTGCTTTCTGCAACCGGACTAGTTTATCTCGGATTGGCCTTTTTAGTCATCAGCGCGCTTCCTGAATCTTCGTTTGTGAAGAAATGCCAGAGAGAGAGAGCATATGTAATATTTTATATTTACCAAAAAAGAGAGTAAAAAATTGCTGTTTTATTAACTTACCAGACCCTCACTTAGCCAAAAATCCAAGATGAAGGCAGCAGGTGCTTTTCCTGGTTCCTAGCCCCACCCACCCCCATGCTCATCCAGTCAATAAGATTATGCTGCCTTGTCTCAGCAAGGCGAATGCAACCGTCCTAACCATCGCACATTCACATGTCCTACAGAGTTTTTTTTTAAGTCCGAGAAAAACTCAGAACAATTCCCTGAAGGACTTTAAGGTGGATTTGGCTGCCCCCCTTTTGAATGAGATGTATTTATGCAAATGTCTGTTTGTACAGATTGCCTTCCATGCAATTGCCATTTGGATTATTTTAACTGTATAGACAAGCCCTTACTATCAGCCACTACACAGTATTCTTCATTCATCAAGCTGAGGCAAATTAATAGTAACTAATGGAAACAATCGTCATATGCTTTGCTTCAGGCAATGAGTAATGGTACTGTTTATTAGATAACATAGATATTTATAAAGAAGTTTAATATGAACTTCTTTCCTAGAAAATATATTTTCAGTATTTTTAAAAAATCTATTATAGTTAATAGGCCATAAGCTCTTGTCACTCTGTAGTCCACATACCAACTTCTTAAAACGGGCATTTTATTTACAGTAAATGAAAAACACTGGGAAAAAGATACATGTGTTCAGAAATCATGCTAAACCTGTTTTACAAGAACAGATGAATACCAGATGTTTTGATTTCAACTCACATCAACACAAGCCAGCTTAATTAATGGTCAATAATTTTGGAAATTGTAGTCCAAAAACATTTGGATTACAACAGATTGGGGAAGGTTGTGCTAAACCACAAATGACTTTATCATTCTCATGAGCTCACTGGATTCTCGATTTCTCACCTGCAGGCCAAGAAGGATTTAGAACATGTTTACCTTTGGTTTCCTTTCAATCTTTAAGACCATGGATTATGGTTTATTATTAACTACTGTTAGTTTCAAAAAGTCAAAACCATGGGTTTTAGTTGACTTTTTTAAAAAAAAAACTACAGGTAGTGACATGGTCTGAATACCACATGCTACATTTGAGGGGGAAAAATGTAAAGATTTCCAAAATCCTCTTCTTAGTCATGTGGGAAGAAAGGGGGAGCCTAAAAACCAAACACTAGCTTTGGCTTGTGCACTTAGTATTAACCCATGTAACCACATGTTACACCACAGTGGTTTTGAGATCTACCAAGCTAAATCTCATCTACAGTTGTCCCTTCATATTTGCTGGGCTTTGGTTCCAAGACCCCCCGTGAATACCCAAATCTGTGAATACTCAAGTCCCATTATATGCAATGGCACAGCAAAAATTGTGCCCCTTATATAAGATGGCAAAATCAAGGTTTGCTTTTTGGATTTTTTTTTAAAGAATATTTTCAAGCCTTGAATACTTAAATCCATGGATATGGATGAACAACTGTATATCATAATATCTGTTAATACATTAACATTCTGCATCAAAACTAGTAATGGACAAAGAAGCTTTTAAGGCACTTGCTCAATTCAGAACACCAGAAGAGTTTGCATACAATGTTTGATGAGATCAAGTGATTGTGATTCTTCAACCTGTTTAATACCAATAAGTACCTTACTACTTGATCTATTAAGCCATTAATACATTATAACATTATGGTATGAAACTATCACCTGTTCAGCATTATGATTCATAATCTGAATCATACACACAGCATAAGTGTCACTCACTAGCTGGTTAATTCAGAGGTGTGGTGCTTTTATGTAATGAATTAATTGATCCGAATAAAACTCAGAGAGAAAAGTTTGTGTTAAATGAACTGTGAGAAGAAATAAATCTATTTAAGTGCATTTTGCACTCCTTTTCTCCTGCACCCAAGTGTGGTCCTACCCTCTTTTCTCAACAACGCATCATTTCTACTTAAAGTAATAAAGCATTTCTGAAATGCCTTTGTAATTGCTCACAAGTGCCAAAGTTTGGACATTAATGCTCTTTCTCACTGTTACAGCAGTTCCAGAAGGACAGCAATAATGTAAGATTTAGGATTAGAATAGGAGCCACCCTGGGCTTCTGTGAAGAAAGATGCATGGTAAATAAAATTTAAAATATGGTGCATAATGCTATCAATGGAAGGACTCTGATAACGTTGTTGTTGTTGTTGTTGTTGTTGTATGCCTCCAAGCCGTTTCCAACTTATGGTGATGCTAAGGCAAACCTATTGTGAGGTTTTCTTGGCAAGATTTGTTGAGAGGAGGTTTGACACTGCTTTCCTCTGAAGCTGAGAGTGTATGACTTGCCTAAGGTCACCCAGTGGGTTTCCATAGCTGAGTGGGGATTCAAACCATAGTCCAACACTCAAACCACTGCACTGCACTGGCTCACTGTTTGACAACATGCTTCAGCACTAGATTTAGATAAAGCCACTATTTAGGATACAGGAATCTGCTCACCTTGGGTAATGTTCATTGTCCATAGCAACTCTCCAGGATATCAAACAATCACCATTTCATTGGTTAGTGACACAGTCATTGTCAATTTGTTCTCATATGCAAGAATATAGAATTTCAGAAGTATTTGTCTGCCAGGCAAAAGATTTCGTATATTTTTCATGCTGAAACCTTTTGAGAAAAAAAATTGTTTATAAAACAAATGTTATGCACAGAAAATTGTATTTGGGACAAAAATGACTGTTTTCTGCTCAAAAACTTTGTTTTGTGGGGAAAAATTCAGAAACAAACTTTTCTCAAAATAGTCTCAAACCTCAAATAATCTCATAGCGGTTCACCATTTTTTCAAGGTAGTGTCTCTGATTTTTCTTTTTTATTTACTTATCTTGAAGATTTATACCCACTGTTCTTTCAAATCCAATAATTCTTAAATTTCGTTTACAGACGGTAATAATGCAACCCCCACCCCAAGACACACACACACACACACACACACCTTTTTCCCAACCCAGCACAGTTCTTAATCTTCTGTCTGGTATATCGGTCAAATGTGGTCTTCTTCCAAATGGGAAATGCCAGGAAATTGGCATTCCACATGCAAAAGAATAAGCCCGTCCCCAGCCTTTAACAGCAGAGGGTGACAATGGTCATTTCCATGCCACAGGCAATCGTATAGCCAGTTCGTATGCATACGAACGACAGGCTGTTCGTATTTTTTGCCCCCTATACGGATTTTTTTATGATCATATAGCCGTACCCTTTGTAAAAACTCCTGTCCAACTCCTATCTCTTCCAGTACGGTTTTCATAAATGACCAACTCAAATTATCGAAGGCTTTCTCTGCATCCGCTAATATTAGTGCAGCCTTTTTCTCATTGTTCTTCCCAAAGTATTCCAGTACATTCAAAGCCATCCTGATATTATATGTCATTGTCCTATCTGGAAGAAAACCATTCTGATCCGGGTGGATAAATTCTACCAGTATTCTTTTAAGTCTGCTTCTTAGATTTGACGCAAAGATCTTATAATCGACATTTAACAGCGATATAGGTTGATAGTTCTTAATATCTGTTGGATCTCTTCCTTCTTTCGGGATCACAACTATTTCCGCCTTTTTTCACATTTCTGGGATGCCTTCATTTCTTATCTTATTTAGCATTACATGCATATGTGGCACGATGTCTTCTTTGAATACTTTATAGTATTCAGCCATGAATCCGGCAGGTCTTGGGGTTTCCCCGCAGGAATATCACAAGCTGTGGCATGTTCGGTGGCATGTTCCATTTTCCGAGCCACACCACCCACACGTTGATGGCATGAACTGAACTGACCTTGACACCATTGCTAGTGCTATAGCATAGGTATTTCACTTCATGGTAGTGATAAATCTAAATATTTAATACTTGAATTCTTAATGCTTAATATTTAGTTATTTCTGGAAGAGAATAAATACTTCAAAGCTTCCAAAAATAATGCAAGGCATTCCCGCTTGGGGAAACAGCTGGCTAAAATGTACTTTTCAGGGCAGGGTGTTCAACATCCTTTACTCACTTTAAGAATCCAAGGAACTTATTCCTCACAAGAAAGAAGTATCCAGAACAGTTAATACATGAGCAACAATTCTATAAGGGAACAATCTCTTTTCCTACAAGAAGTAATGACGCGTAATTAATTCAGAGGATAACTGACCTCCTCACCTGACCCAACTCTAATGGCCTTGCTTTGTAAACTTTGCAAAAGGTACCCAGCCTATTCAGCTAATGAATAACAAATCATTCTAAAAAGATCAAATACAGTAATACTGAATAGATGTGTAGGAAAAAACCCTACCTGGAACTGGAAGAGGTAAGCAATCATGGAAGAGGGAAGCATAACAGGGTGTTCATTGCCCCCAAACTGTCTCCCAGGTCAAATATATAGTATTGGTGACAATTCCCCCAGGGTTGAAACTGCTGCTGTTGAATACCAAGTCAGTGAATGGAAAAACTAATGCCATACAGGATTTGATTCGAGATGAGCAGGCCAATCTGGCCTGTATTACACAGATCTGGCTGGATGAAGCTGGGGGAGTTAATCTCTCTCAGCTCTGACCACGTTTTTCTGTGCAGCAGCAGGTGAGATGGAGGGGTGGAGGTGAAGTTACAGTGATCTATCACAATTTCATCCTTCTTACCAGGTGCCCACTCCCACAGTCTACCGGTTTTGAGCGTATATACCTAAAGGTGGATAGCCAGGACAGGATAGGGGTTCTGTTGGTATACCACCCACCCTGCTGCTCAACAATCTCCCTTCCTGAGCTAGCCAGGGTGGTCTTGGGGTTGGGGTTGGAGTCTCTGTGGCTAGTAGTGCTGGACTTCAGCATTCATGCTGAGACTTATCTGTTGGGAGTGGCTTGGGATTTCATGGCCTCCATGACAACTATGGGTCTGTCCCAAGTGGTATCTGGCCCTGCTCATACTGCTGGGCACACTGGACCTTTTTGTTTGTGCTGGTGGTGTGTGTGCGTGCGTGTGTGTGTGTGTGTGATCTTGCTGTGGAGGAACTTTCTGCAGCTCTGTTGTCATGGGCATATAATTACCTGGTCAGGTTTAGATTCATTGGGACTTGGAACCTCAGCAGGGATGGGGGACCAATAAGGATGGTCTGCCCCAGGAGGCTCATGGAGCCAGCCAGATTACTGATGGCTTGTGGGGATTTTCCTGTCACCTTGGCAGGAGATTCTGTTGAGGTCCTGGCTGACCTCTGGAATGAGGAAAGGGCCAGGGCAGTGGACCAGCAGAGCCCAACCAGTCCCCTGGTTTTCCAGGAACTTAGCAGTGATGAAGCAAGTGAGAAAGAGACTGAATCCACACTACATGAATAATCCAGTTTGAAACTGGATTATTTGCCATGGCTCCTTCCTACTGAATCCTGGGATTTGTATTTTCACACTCTTCTGTGCCAAAGAGTGCTGGTGTCTCACCAAACTACAAATCCCAGAATTCCATTTAGAATTTAGGTATTTATACCCCACTCTTCAGCCACAAAGGCTCTCGGAGCAGCTTACAAATTGTTAAACAATAGCACTTTATACATCTATACCACTTTTTATAGCACACTAGGCACTAATTGGTTTCCAATATGTGTTAACTAATGCCCCCACAAGGCGGGTACTCATTTTACCGACCTACGAAAGGATGGAATGGTGAGAGAACTTTGGGATCGAACTTGCAACGTTGTGGCTGCAGTACTGGCACTCAACCACTGTGCCACCAGGGCTCCTTCAAACTGAATTATTTGTGTAGTATCAATCCAGGCAGAAACTAGAGCAATATTGGCTGAAGACTAAGGTCTTCTCTATACTAGGGGTGGAGGGGGGCAATATGAACACGTTTGGAAAGGCAGGCATTTGCAACAATGTGACCTGCTTACACAGCCAAAAGAATCCCCCTAAACTCTGCATGATCCCCTAGCCAGATGGCAGCCGCAAGTGATTTACTCACCATTTTAAATCCGCTGGCACCAATTAAAAAAAAAAAAAAACGATTACCCAGGGTGCGCACAAGCAACACTTCATATTTAAAAAGACAAAGAATTTTAAAAAAGAGTATAAAATTGCCATTTCATTGACTTACCAGACCCTCGCTTAGCCAAAAATCCAACATGGTGGCTGCAGCTACTTTCCCTCTTTGCTAGTCCTGCCCCATCCTCATCTACTCAATCAGACTGCACTGCCTGTTCGTATTTGTACAAATGAGAGTGTTCAAATGATTGCACATTCGCATGTTGTATGGAGCTTTAAAAAAAATCCATATGAAGCCCCGGACGCAGTGCACACGGACTTTGTGGTGGATTTGGCTGTCCCCTTCTGAATGACATGTATTTGTGTGAATGGCCATTTGAATGGATCGCCATGTGTTTGCATGCTGTTCATATTTTTTTTTACCGTATAGACAACACCTAAGAGTGAGTCTGACCAGACAGGGCTAGATCCTACCTGAAGTCCTCCTTTGTGGAAGCATGGGCAGCAAAGATTTTGTTTGTTTGTTTGTTTTTGCTACCACCATTGCATCTGCAAGGACCTGCCCACAGATCTATTATACACAACAAGTAGAAAATGCAGACCACTTGGCAGTCCACTGTGAAGAATTTGCACAACACTTTGCAGGTATAATCACTCAGATTTGCTCCAACTTGGATACTGTAGTTGATACAGTTCTAGTGGATGTAACCTTGGCTCATGTGTGTCCAGTGTTATTAGATACTTTTGAATTTGTGCAGCCTGAGGATATGGACAGGACCCCTGGAGAGGTGAGAGCCGCTATATGTGTGCCAGACTCTTATGCATTCTGGCTTATCAAACAGGCCAGAGGGGACTGGCTAGTGAGTAAAGGGAATAGTCAATGCCTCCTTACAACAAGGCAAAGTTCCAACTTGCCTAAAGGAGGCACTGTGTGGCTTTTGTTGAAAAAGCCATCCCTGAACCCCTTGCTAATGAATAATTATCAGCCAGTGTCCACCATACTGTTTTTAGACAAGGTACTGAAGACTGTATTGGCCCCCCAGCTCCAGAGGTTTCTGAACAAAAGGTAGCCCTGGCTACGGGACAGAGACAGCTTTGGTCACCTGGGTGGGTATCCCTTTGGTATCCCTGCTGGTTCTGCTGGACCTCTCAGCAGTTTTCAATAGACCACAGCATCCTTCTGGGCCACCTCACTGGGATGGGTTTTTGAGGTATTGTTTTACAGTGGCTCCATTCATTCCTGGAGGGGTGAGCCCAGAAAGTGGTGTTGGGGGGTGCCTGTATGATCCCCTGGCCTGTGGGGTTCCTCAGAGTTCTGTTTTGTCTCCCATGCTATTTAATATCTACATGAAACTGCTGGGAGAGGTTGTCTGGAGGTTTTGGGGTATGGTGCCATCAATGTGCAGATGAGACCCAACTCTACCAATCCTTTCCACCCCAATCCAAGAAGGCTGCCCTGGTCCTAAACCAGTGTCTGTCATCAAGTAATGGACTAGATGATGGCTAACAAATTGAAACTTAATCCAGACAAGACAGAAGTGCTCTTGGTCAGCCGGAAGGCAGATCAAAGGTTCACAGTTTGGGTGTACTCCTAGACCCAGCCTTGAACCTGGAGGCTCAGGTTTCTGTGATGGCCAGAAGTTAGTGCTTTTGCACATTTAAAGCTTGTGTGCCAATTGCGCCCATTCCTTGAGATGTCAGATCTGGTCGTGGTGGTGCATGCCTTAGTTACATCCTGTTTGGACTACTGTAACATGCTCTACTTGGGACTGTATTTGAAGAGGGCTCAGAAACATCAGCTGGTCCAAAGATCTGCAGCCAGCCTGTTAACTGGGTCAGGTTAAAGAGAACATACTACGCCCCTGTTGAAATAACTTCACTGGCTGCCAGTTTGTTTCCAGGCACAGTTCAAAGTGCTATAAATCCCATTATGGCTCAGGTCCAGGCTATCTGGCAGACCGTATCTTCCTGTAGAGTCAGATTGGTCCCTGAGATCATCAGGAGAGGCCCTTCTCTCAGCCCACTACCATTGCAAACACTGCTGATCAGGATGCAAGAAAGGGTCTTCTCAGTAGCTGTCCCTAGACTCTGGAACTCTCTTCTCAGGAAGGCCAGAATGTCCTTCTGCTGGCAGGCTAAAACCTTTTTATTCAGACAGGCTTTTAAAATAGAAAGTTTTTAAAGAATGGGCTAGGGGCTGCTGTATTCATTTAACTGAACTGCTTTTATGAGTGTTTCATCTTTTTAATTGCATTTTAACTTTTTAATTGCTTTAACTCTATTTTAATGTTAACTTTTTGTATTGTTTTGTATTTGTATTTCTTTTTAACTGTATGGTTCTTTTAAATTGTGAGCTGCTTTGCATCCCAATTTGGGGAGGGGAGAGCAGGATACAAATAAATATAACAACAACAACAACAGTAACTGTTTCATTAAAATGGTCAATAAAAAACTTGTTACACCTGATAATATACCATCACTTTCATGTCTGAAAATAAACTATGTATCCATGCTTGTATTCAAATCTAACCATTCAGTTTCTAATGGCACGTGCCACAGCATTACACATTTTGTTTATGTTTGGAAGTATCGGATTCTGTAACAGACCATTACATCTATTGTGTTTATAGAGTCTGCATTGCTGGCTACACTCCTTTTCACTATGGGAATCTTAAGAATGCATTGCACAATGGGGTATTACTTTACAGGAAATGTCACACTGTAGATTTCATATGTTTCTCAATAAAGTAATCAGAACAAACAGATTCACCAAGATGGGCCTGGCTTGTAAGGATTTCATTCAATTGTGTCAAAGAAAGACAACATTTAAAGTGATAGCATTAAACTGAGAGCAAGTCCATTTTTTAAAGAAAGTTGTACAAATTTTGAAATGCAATGATTGCTTGCAGACACCTGGGTTATAAGTACAAATGTTCTCATATCTAACAAATAATATGATTTTGCTGACAATGTGACATTATAGGAAATATTCACAAACCAATTCACGCTACTGTCAATTTTTTTTCAGTACAGGAGGCCTATCTGGCCATGCATGATATTCCTCCCTGATAATATGTAGAGTGCCATGGCAGTATGTGCTGGACAACTTATCAAAAAGCATATGTAGGGGAGTCAGATCTTCCCCATAAAATAAAATCTGGGTGAAAACAGCCTGGTTCTTTTTCAGTGTTGAGAAAGGGAATTCAGGCAACAGGGTATAAAGAGGATGAGTTCAGCTCTTCTTGCCCATATCTTCCTTTTAATTTTTAGATTAAGGAGATTTTCACATGACAGTGTTATAGTGTTACTATTCCACTTTAACTGCTCTGGTTTCCTCCTGTTGAATTCTGGGGTTTGTAGTTTAGTGAGGCCTAAGATCTCTCTGGCTGAGAGTTGTAAATGCCCCTCCCTAAACTGCAGATCCCAGGATTCCACAGGAGGCAGCCACAGCAAATAAAGTGGAATAGTAACACTATATATAAAACAGTGTAGTGTGAAAATCTCCTAAGACTTACAACCCAAATCCATCATGCTTTATATACAAACAGGGCAGACATAAGAACAAGTGTGGCTGCTACCACAGTTAGTCTAATACTATTATCCACAAACTCGCCATGGGTCAGCATAAGACGGGCGCTCCAAAAAAGCGATACAAGGACTCCATGAAACAACATCTCAGGCTTGGCCAAATTGATCACCAACAATGGTCCGCCCTGGCCTCACATCGGGAGGCATGGAGACGCACTATCCACAATGCTGAAGCCTTATTTGAGAACTCACACCGAACAAGTCTTGAAGAGAAACGACAATGCCGAAAGAATCACAACCCAGAAACATCACCCAAGATCTTCTGCTGTGCTTTCTGCAACCGGACTTGTTTATTTCGGATTGGCCTTTTCAGTCATCAGCGCGCTTGCAGAAAGCATGGGATGAGTCCTTCCTGAATCTTTGTTTGCGAAGAAAAGCCAGAGAGAGAGAAGAGACACAGGAATGCAAAGTACTGAAGCAAACTGAAGCTCTCATACCCAAAGCAGTCAAAATTACATAAAAAATGTATTATGTGTGAGTGATACACAATAGCAATTTGAGTATACCTGTTCTCTTGTCTAAATGGTTGTGCTGTTAAGATAGCTGTAAATGCATAGTCACAACAGAAATTTACAATGTCTAGTTCAGGTGGTGCTGAATTTTTTTTCTTTCAACAACTGCCACGAGTTTCCTCCTATCTTCACTCTAGCTCAAATATGTTGGCAGTACACAATATTTAACTACATTGTGTTGTGCTGTATAGGAACCTTACTCCTTGAACAATATCATGTCACACCCTCACTACATTATGTGGACCTAACAGTGAATTACAGAAAGAATGCAGCCAGATACACAAAACTGGCTACAAGGGAGTTCACATTAGCACAAAAGTGACTGAAATAGCCTGGGATCTCATTGTAAAAGTCTCATGAGTAACCATGTTTCAGGAGAGCTAAAAATAGAACAATTTTGTTCTGTGAAAACTGAGGCTCAGAAAGAAGACAGGGAGTGTCAACTCTGAATTTGGATGAGTAGCACACGAACTTCATATGCCATGTAAGAAAATCCTGACACTGTACTCCTGAGACTAGATGAAGGAAATCTCATTTTTACATGTAAAACACACAACAAACCAGCACAGTATTTCTGGCAAGGGGAAATCAGCATAGCACAAGGATCTCATCCAGTCTTTTAACCTATTTAAAAAAAATACTTTCATGGGGAACCATTTAAAAATAGGGTATTTCATCTATATCCTAGTGTGTTTTTGACAATTCTGCCACTTCTTTCTGTTTTCCCGGAGGTTAAGCAGAGCCAGCAGAGGCTGGCAGTGCCAATGACACTGGACAAGTGAAGCCCCTCCAGGTTTTAGTCTGGGTTTTAAAGGAGTTATCCAAAGTTCTCTTGGACAGCCCCCTTGAGGTATGGACTAAAATCATGGGGAGGGGGATTCACCTCCCCACTGACATAGAAGCCATCAGCCCACATTGAGTAGAGTGATCCCCTCCATGGTACAGAGAACTCTGGACTCTTTACCATGTCAGCTGGAGCTCCTGTTTTGGAATGCTTTCCCATTGCTGCAGCACAGAGAAATCAGGTCTGGCCCAAGAGCTTTTGCTATCTAAGACAGAGCAGCCAATAGCACACCTCCTCCCCCTACCCATGCCTACTGCATAGTACCCAAAACCAGCCAAATTACTTTGGCACAGCATGAGAAGTCAATCCCATAACCACCCCTCCCTGTATCTGGCAGTAAAAACACAATTGTGAGAAATTAAATACCGTAAGTATTTGCCCTTTCATGACACCTAACATCTGCTGCCTGAGGTGGCTGCCTCACCATGCCTAGGTCCACTCTTTGAAAAGGCCAGCTGATATTATAAGCTAATATATCTCAGGGAGAGGGTTTGAGCTGCTTTTCCCCACATGTGCTATGCTTACTACTCAAGAGATCTCTCCATAAAATAGAACATTACAGAAGGATGTCTCTGCTCCCTTACAGTCCATGATTCTTTCATCTTAATCAATAGAGTGGGTAAAACTACTCTAGCTCCTACACTTGGGCCCAAAAGACTCAGCCCCAGAGATCAGTAGTGCATAGGGTTAAGCATGCACTGCCAGTCTTAAAATAAGTACTTAAAAACCATAGATATATAAAGCACTTCTCTTGCAGAGAACTGGTGCATTAAAAAAACAACAGAAGCTTATACTAAATATTATCCAATTGGCACCTGGCATTCGTAATCTATTTTCTTGGGAATCACTGGGACTGCAATTCAAAGAGGGCTAGCCACAGATATTCATGGAAACTGTTCTGGGGTGCTTTATTTGAGACCATGTGTGAGCAGAAGCAATTTCTGATTTGGGTGTTTGGTTCTTGCAAGCCTATCTAAAGATTTCTGGTAGGAAGCTACAATCCTTTCCAGAATTAAGACGGCAAAGAGAGAAGAAAATAACATGTAAAACCACCACATGTAATTCAGAACGGATTTTTGGAGGCAAAATTGTAATCTTCAGCAATTTTCTGTCAGAAGTAGAACCTTAACAACACTCCTGGAAGTATTTTAATAGTTTTCATAGTCACTCCAATACTGAAGGCTATAACATTTACTGTTTCTAAAAATGACGCTTTGGGCTAAATAAATACCTCCTTCTTCTGAAAGAGCTGAATTTAGAGGCAAAAAAATACACAGATATACTTTGAAAAAAGTAGTGTAAAACTTTACACAGCTCTTGCTTATTCAAACCTCCTTTACAGTTTGGAAGAAGCCTTGAACTTAATTGCTACTTTTTCCTTCAGTACCCAGGTTTAGATATATGAAGTGTCCCCTTTTTCTTGTTTCTCTCTCACTAAGTGTTTTCTGGATCATCTCTATATGGTATAGTTGGGTGGGAAGAAGATGGAAGAAAGGACACATTTACTACCAAACCCAATGGCTCTATTCACAAACTGAGAGCTCTGGGACTTCCATCTCTTCCGATGTTAAACCTGATTTGTGTCATTTCTAGGATATTAGGAATTATTTTAGAATTTACAAGCAGGCTTCACAGCAGCTGAAGTATGTATTAAAATGTTTTAAGTACCAGTGCATATTTATAAGTTGCTGGTATAAAACATGATTTGGACACATATGGATATACAGTAATCTAACATATCCAAGAAGTATCAATTTTTGCATTGATCAACTGACATAAAACAATATATTCTGGGATATGTTCAATAATAATTTCATTTCAGGCATATACAAAAGTTTGACATTTGTTTATAGCTAATCATTTTAGGTCTAGTGCCATTAGGCCATTATTTCATTTTTCAGTACCTTCAAGATACAGAATGGATTAGAAATTAAGAAACAGCAACCCAACAAGTGCTAAATTCACATTTTCCAGAGGGAAAGAGCTAAAAACTAAAATAAAAATAAAGCAGTGTTGAGACCTGTTCTGTCCCTCACCTTACCTCCACAGCTTGGCTGACATCCCACACCTTCAGTCATGCCACTCCCATGAGATAAATGAGTATTTAACATAAGGAAGTACTTTCCTCACTATTTCCCATGAATCTAGTTTCAACTTGTTTCCACTGCTGGAAATTGTTGTAAAGTACCGTACATGGCAAAGGGAACATGGCAAGCACTGCCCAACACAACCTAATGAAAGACTCATGGTGCAATATTATCACAGATTCAGAGCCAACATTAGGCTCCTTCCCTGGCAAGGAATGAAAGAAACTGCCTCTGGCAATGATGTTAAAGTAATTACAGTCAGCAAGAGGGAGGATGGACACAAATTAAGAAGAAATCTGATGGGAGAAGGGAAGCTGGATCACTGAATTTGAAATATGCCCAGCAGTATTTTATTCAAGCTCCTCCACAGCTGAAGGGGGGGGGGAGCACAGCAAAATGACAGCAATTTGTACTCAACAACCCACCAATTGGCAAATATTCAGGTTTTTAAAAGAAATATTTCTGTTCCTATTTTTTTTTAAAACTGATTTGTTTCTGGACTGTGCACAAGTCAGACATATTTCCATTGCTGTTGCCACAAAACACTTTACCACCTGGTTTCACTGCTCATCTCTTCATGTGACAGCTTACGCCTTTGATTCCTGTCAAGTCTATGTGGGTCTAACATGCACAGTCACACCCTTGCATGGGATGAAAACATCAGAAATTATTTTAGAGTTTTCTGCCCCATTATAAACATGGCTGAGATGAGATGAACAAGTTTGACAGAACCCTTTTCTCTTATTAGGGTGTGTCTCCAGGAAGAAAGATCAAATTACCACCCTGTTTGTTGCTATGTACATTACCCACATACCAACTATAGGATTAACAAACCAGAAGCAGGCAAGAGCTATTATTATGTATAAAGCCTCCTACAGAGTTGGAGGAACTGATTTCCAAAACTAACCATCAAGAGATTTACTTTGTATATCTGTCCCTGTAGCAGCAGCCCTTTTTGTCCCCTCTTTTGAAGACCATGGTAAAAAGGCACATTCACTTGGAGAAAACATGCAGTTTGGCTGCTCCTTTAATAAAGAAAAGCAGTGATGTTTCAGTCCTCAGCAGCCACATTTCCACCAATCAAACCATGGTGCTTGGTGCAACTGTGTTAGGCCTTTGGAAAAGCAGTGAATAAATTGATCTGGATATTCAAGATGACAGCCACATAATGCTGGAAGCAATCTAGAAAGTGCCAGTGGGCGGTAGTTTAAAGTAGAGCCTGGGAAACTTGAATTCACAGAATTGGCTGCCCTACATCTCCCATCATTCCAGATTGTAGACCATGCTGGTTGGGGATTATGGGAGTGGCAATTCAACACCAAATGTTAGAAATCACGGGTCTGGAAGATATTAACACAATATAAAGAGCTTCAGGCACAGGGGGAAATAGGAAAGCAATTAAGAAAGATGAGCTTTCCTCTAGCAAGGGAGCCCACTGGAGAAACCTGCAAGGTCATTCATTGTTGGGACGTTTATCAGGGACAAAAAAGAAGCTTCTACCTGCCAGCAATTCAACAGAAAGGAAAATGAACGACCACAGCAACAAGTCTCTATGGCATCAGATACTTGGGTGGTTTCAGTTTCAACATATATGACAAGACAGAACAGACTGGTTTGAAGTCAGGCATTGTCTGATAGGTGTGAGGATTACATGCAGCGATGGAATACTCTTTCTCAGAGATTCAACCAGAAGAGTTCTCAAATGCTTTAAATAAAATTAACATAACATTTTGCACTAAGGAACATTTCCTGTTCTACACTTCAGCCTATCCTGGCAATTATCTCCATATTCCATGCTCAGGGTAATGGTGTTTTAAAGACCCATTGGCTCCTAGCCATACCATTCTCCTCAGCTCCCTAGGTCAAGCTGAGGATGTCAGGCCATGTAGCTTTAGTACAGCTGAAAAGAAGCTCTGGGAGATAGGGAGAAAATGGGGAAACAGCACAGTGCTATGGTAGTCTGCTAAAGTTAAAATAACCCCAGGCCACAAAAGCTGAACAACTGAGATATATATGCAGGTGAAGAAGCCCCTCCTTTCCCTGCCTTACAAAATGTTTACTAGAAACCTGCTAAAGCCAAAACAAAACAAAAAGAAAAAGAAAACCTGCACACACACTCCACCCACCCAAACCCTAAAGCCATTACAAGAAACATTTGCGTGCCCAGGCTGGACATTCTCCCCCGGCCCCTTTTACCCCAGACACATTGTATATATTTGGAAAATATATATACTGTATATTGGTAATGAAGAATATATATGTTGGCAACAAAGGCCACAACTTTATTGATAACAGCTGCAATGGTTGGCAAACTCGCATGGGTCCGGATCCAGACACTGACCAACCCAAATGCTGGTCGATGGTATCACTGCCGGTTAGCCACCAAAACCACCACTAAGGAAGGGGGAGGAGTCTTGGCCAGGCACCCATGCCTGACGACACCTCACCTTCCCATGTTCCCCACCCTTGGGGGAAGGAGTCTCTGTGAACTTGAACTTGACCTAGACCATGAACTTGACAGAGACACCCCCCATTTACCAATTACCTTGGATCAGGACCCATGCCAACAGCCACAAAATTGTGACAGAAAGAGAATACACACAACAAAATAATCTACAACCTACTATAAGAAATAAAAAGAGGGAGGGAGGGTGGGGCTTCAGCTCCCAAAGAGCCACTGACCAAGCCAGCACAGAGTCCAGGTTATATACCCAACCTCCGTGCCATAAAGCAGCAGTTGTAAAACTGCTGCAAAACTGCCAGAAAACTGTCGTAAAACTGCTGCAAACGGTAGCAGTGCCCTGCTTCCCTCCCTGGCAATCAATCAGGGTGGGGGTGGCCCACCTTGATTGGTGCTTATTTTCATGCCCCTTCCTGGCCTGCAGAGCAGGCCAGGAAGGGGAAGACAATGATGGCAGCCCCCATGCCAGCTGCCACTTGGGCTGTGGGGACCGCCTGGGAGAAGGGGAGCCAGCCAGGTCACAAATGGAGCTGCTGGGCAAGAGGAGTCCGGCAGCTCCATTACAAGGATTCAAAGATCATACCAGAAGGTTTGTTCATACTCAACAGAATCTACACACAATGGATAGAAGGTCTGACTTGGCTGCAAACTACTCAGGCTAAGAAACAAGCATTGCTTTGTCCTGGATGGAAGCCTTATCTTATGCAACAGTAGCATACACTCCCTTATTAGTCAACATGAAAGGTATTCTTTTTACATTACCAAGCAGACAGAAACCAATGAATATGCTCAAGAGTTCCTTGCATTTCTATTCTATTTATAATTTTATGACAGTCCGTGCAATAAATTTGGAACTCTGATCTGGATGGAATGTCCTTTTAAAACACATGCTATTGTGAAGGCACCACCTCCCTAGCCATAGTCCCAAAACTGCTCATATGTGTTAGACAAGATGCCTAAAGCATTATTTTCAGCCCACAATGGTTTCTATGATAAGCTACCTATTGGAATGTTCAGACTTTAAGACGGTCTGGTGTTTCCCCTAGCAACCAAGACAAAGAGCAGCCTATTCCATGTTAAATACATCTTTTCTCTGCAACATATTTAATGGCACTATGCCCATTTCTGCTGCTTAAGCTCAGTAATTATTTCATAAATCAAAGCCCCAAAAAAGTGTTAGTCACAGACCTGTAAAGCATTTGAAGACCCTCCATAACTTTTGCCCAGTGTAAGAAATTCATACCTGTTAATAGATTCAGCATTATGTCATTATACCATTAGAAGTCAACTCACGGTTAAATAGCAAGATGTTAGGGGCAATATTATAAAAGGGGAGATTAAGTCTTAACATTCCTGACTTAATCTTTATATATAAATCTAGTCTCACTTCTTTAAGAGAGATTTAGGTTTTGTCTCAGCATGATAACAAGGTTACACTACATGCTGAACATTTCTAGAAGGATTTCCTGTGGCTCATCATCCCAATGCTAAAGCACACTTCTGTGGAATTCTCACTGGACATGCTTGGAACATGCACACATGAAACTGTTGACTGAGATTACAACCTAATTAGTTTAGGCAACTATTGGGTGCAAAGACCCACAATACCACCCCCAGGAGATCTTGGAGGGTTGCACCTCAAGAGGAAATATATATATTGCCCCAAATTACTGCTAGGGGTTGCGAGGGCAATTTCACCATATTTTTGGGCCATGAGAGGTATCAAATCCTAAGTCATTTCCTCTTGGGAAAAAAAGGCTTTTCTCCTGGGCCTAAAACATGTCAAAATTGCCTCCCTAGAGAGCATTTCCCCAACTGTGATTTAGATGAAGATAAGGATCAATGACTGAAAAAAATATAACTTGATACCATACTCCCCCTCAACCAAGCCTAGAATATGGCCATGATGTCCTGAGTCTGCTATGTTAATATTCATTAATGGAAATGCTCTGGACAAAATGCACCAATGGGGGCTTGACAACATACATGAATTCTACCACGCATGATGGTGCATCCACACTTATACATTCCATTGTATTATTGATATGCGAGAACAACAGTTTCCAATTTTCAGGTCTAGGCAAACAAGTGAGAAAAAAAGAAATCATTTTTGCAAGGGCAATTTTGAATAAGACAGTGACTATTTCCCACCAATTACTTTTCCCTTTACAATTCTATGATATACAGTAGCTGGACTTGGCATAAATGTACCATTTAATCTCACTTCCATTACTATACTTATTACTTATGTGGATGATGACAGCATGGATAACATATACAAGAGATCTGACTATATTTGGCTAAATATAAATTACAAACTATCTTAAGGCTGGGCACATTTTGAACACTAATGTCTTAGGGAAACACACTTGACATATGATTACATCAAACTGATCTAGCCCAACTTATTTTGACCAGTATCAGTCTTACAAGGTCTCAGGGTAGAGATCCTCTTAGCTTCTGTACCCCAGTATTTTCACTGGAGCATCAGGCACTTAATGTGAGAGCTTCTGTATACTGTACATGTACTCTTCAACTGAGGCATGCCATAGCACCTTCACATAGCCAGGATTCCCCACCCTGTTTACATTCCTCCTTGATTAGTCCATATCATCAACATTACAGGAGGTGTCATGAGCAATGACAAGGTGTGACCAAAATACAACTCTGTGGCAACACTTGCAGAACAGGTTTAATGAAACATTCAAGTGACTCTAATAAGTTCTGTTGGAAATGTGACCAAAACCCAGGAACTGTTTATCATTTATGGTGGATATGTAACAATGAACAGAAGTTTTGGACTTAAATCCACATGATGTTGGAAGACACGTTACAGAAGAAGCCTGAGATATACCTGTTGGGACTAACAGATCAATAAGTGGAGGAGGACTATGAAAGAATTTTACAGTAGATAACAGCTGTGAGATAACTATATGCACAGAAATGGAAAGATAGTGCCTTACCGACACAGAAAGACTGAATAGTGAAAGTGCGGGAAATGGCTGAAATGGATAAGTTGAAAATGCTAATTAAAGAAAGGTCATTGATAAACTTCAAAAAAGACTGGCATTTGTTTATCCTGTATTGAAAAAACAATGGGGAAATATATGAATTTTGGGGTTTGAAAAACAAAAGAAATAAATACAGTAATTAGTAGAATTGTATTAAGATAGAACATTTAGGAAGTCCAACATTATTAACAAATATAACCCTCTGCTATAGGAAAGGAAGTAATAATTAGTGTACCCTTGTAGACTTAGGTTGTATGTTAGAAATGTGTTGATTGTGTTTGCTAATATTCCTTGTATGTTTTTGATGTATGTAGAAGATGTTTGGACTAGGGTGTCCACCCCCCAATTCCTTAAAATGATTAGCTTGCTACACGAGGGCCAGCGTGGTCAAGTCAGATATGGCGATGCTCTTTCAGAGCCCTTTCTAATAACTAATGGAGTGAAGCAAGGTTGTGTTCTTGCACCAACTTTATTTACAATCTTCTTTAGCATGATGCTCCAAAGGGCTATGGCAGAGCTTGAAGACGACAATGGCATCTATATACATTACCGTACTGAGGGTAGCTTGTTTAACTTAAGCCATCTGAGGGCTCACACTAAGACTCTGAACTATCTAGTCCGTGAGCTGCTCTTTGCTGATGATGCTGCCCTTGTTGCCCACACAGAAGCAGCTCTGCAGCGCCTAACATCCTGCATTGCAACAGCTGCAGAGCTGTTTGGGCTGGAAGTCAACCTGAAGAAAACAGAAGTTCTTTACCAGCCTGCACCAAAGGACGAACACCACCATCCCCACATTGCCGTCGGCAAATCTGTGCTCAAGTCCATTCAGCAGTTCACCTACATGGGAAGCATAATCTCCTCAGATACCAAGATTGACAAAGAGATCGATCACAGATTAGCAAAGGCATATAGTGCATTTGGAAGACTTCAGAAAAGAGTCTGGAGCAATAAACACCTGAGGCAAAGCACAAAAATCAGTGTGTATAGAGCCATTGTACTGTCTATCCTCCTTTATGGATCTGAAACATGGGTCACCTATCGCCACCACCTACGATTCCTTGAACGCTTTCATCAGTGCTGTTTACGTACAATCCTAAATATACACTGGACTGACTATGTGACGAATGTTGCTGTCCTTGAGCAAGCAGGGATCACCAGCATTGAGGCCATGATACTGAGAACACAGCTGCGCTGGGCAGGGCACGTTTCTAGGATGGAGGACCATTGCTTCCCAAAAATACTACTCTATGGTGAACTTGCCGTGGGTCAGCGTAAGAGGGGCGCTCCAAAAAAGCGATACAAAGACTCCCTGAAACAACATCTCAGGCTTGGCCAAATTGATCACCAACAGTGGGCTGCCCTGGCCTCACATCGGGAGGCATGGAGACGCAAAATCCACAATGCTGCAGCCTTATTTGAGAACTCACGCCGAACAAGTCTTGAAGAGAAATGTCAACACAGAAAGAATCACAACCCAAAAACATCACTCAAGTAGACCTTCTGCTGTGCTTTCTGCAACCGGACTTGTTTATCTCGGATTGGCCTTTTTAGTCATCAGTGCGCTTGCAGAAAGCGCAGGATGAATCCTTCCTGAATCTTTGTTTGCAAAGAAAAGCCAGAGAGAGAGAAGATGTTTGTGTAAGTATGTATGCATTCCAATAAAAAAATTAAAAAGTGGCTCAAGTAAGTGAGCTATGCTACAATCTTAGATATGCCAATACCCAACAACAATCCAAAGCTTGAAAGACCTAGGTATCACCAAGCAACGCAACCTGTAAATGTAGCAAATTACTCAGACATCCTCAGTATGCATAAGATTGGTTTGGAAAGTGCCTGATTAATTACTGTATATTCAGATTTGGTATCTAAATATGTTAGTTACCAGAACATGGAAATGTTAATTTTTGGAAAACAACCCCCCAGCCATCATGGCCAGAGAGAATTCTGGGCTAAGGGGTTCTAGAATTTGTAAGTCCATACTGCTCCTTTTACCAAGCCCTGAAATAACACCTCCTTCCCTCTGTGGAGATAGCAATTCTCCTGCAGAATGCATTACTGAGCAGTCTACTGAAAGGTAGTGAGTGTGAGCTTTGGGCATTTCATCACTATACATGTGACCCATTCAGGCCATATGAAGGTGCCCCAAAGTCTTCTGAATAGGCTGGGCCATATCTTTGCACAAAGACCCTTTTCTTCCTATTTTCACATCTGAAATGCTTTTAAAGCTGTTCTTTCGATGTAGCTTTATTTTAGACAAGGGACCACTGCATCTCAGTGATTTACTGCATTGCACACATGTTCCATATCTATCACAAGCCAGGAGAACAGGAATTGTGATATACTTCAGAAGGAATCTGGCACTTGATATTTATGGCACGTTTGTCTCCATTTTAGGTTTTAAGGCAGTAAGACAACAGGTTGTGGGACTATTGTGCAGCCGCTCTCATTGAATGCATGTTTGTCATAACCTTCCATTTCAGTTTAGTAGACAACAGCTGGTTTTCCCTCCACCATGAAATGACCAAACTATAAGAACTACCGTTTTATTCATTCTAGTGCAATCTTCAAACAAGAAACACTACTGTAATTAGAATGTTCAGAAGCAAGCAAGAGTCACCAGTTTATTCAGGCTTTTCAAATGACAGATTCTTCTCAAACCAAGCAAATTAACATTGGGTGTAGATGCTTCGCCATCAGTACTTAAATGTCAGTTGAATTTGTTTCTGCTAGTCATGCACTATTCATACTTTTATACAATCTGTTAAAAGCTTTCAAAATTATCCCACAACAATGAATAAGTTAGCTGTGGGCAAAAAACAAATAGAAAGCCCTGAGGTTCTATATTCAATACACTCTCTTGTTTTAAAAAAATAAAACACACTGCAATCCCTTACAGTCTGATTATGAAATGCATGTTTGTGTAACTGTTCAGTTTTTTAATCAGGATGCCCAACTTGGGTTATATTCTGAATCCAACACTGTGTACCCTCAAACTGAGTTTGGCAAAATATAAGCATGATCATCTCCTGGAAGCCATCTACTAAAAGACCATGCGCTGGGGCAAATAAAATAGGCCTTGGCTCAGACAGTGGCCCTTTACCAAGCTTCTTCTCATTTCAGCCCCCTCCAAAGTCACTTCTGAAGATTGGGCAAACATCCAGATTGGCATGAGATGCAGTACAACAAAAGAGGGAATCATGTGGCCAACAACATGTGGAGAGCCACATGATTCCCATTCCTGTAACATGGGGAACTGCAGGGAGAATCAAAATCAGAAGAACAGCTTCTGTAAGTAGAAGTACCTTCAGAAGAACATACAACCAACCATGGTCAGACCAAAGGCCTGTTCAGTCCAACATTTCACTCACATGAGTGGGTTTTGACCCCAGGTGAACTCGCAACATGCTCTCAGTCATTTTATCATCATTAGGGGCTTGTCCAAATGGTGAAAATACTCCTCATAGAATTCAAGGAGAATACCTTTTGTCCAAACGGGATCCCATGGTTACTTGCCGTATTTGGAAGGAAGGTGGCCAAAAATACCATATAATGCATGGGGAGAGCCTTTTCAGTTTTCCCCCAAGTTTTTAAAAATCCCTGCACATTGAGACCACCAATTCAGATCGCAGCACATTCCCGATAAAAGCAGAAATGGAAAGCTGATTAGTCAGATGTGAGGGTGGGGGTAGAACTTTCTGGCAACAAAGTGACCGGAACCACCATGTTGGATTTTTGTGGTAGTGATTGAGCACAGAGCCAACAAAACAGCTTTTTTAAAAAAGCTTATTTAAGTGGAAGGTTCCACTTCCGCACCTTAGATTTGCTGTAAAAAAAAAAAAATACTGTTCGGCAGCAGCAACTTGTGGAGAATAAAAACATGAGTAATTCACTCGTGGCCACAATCTTGATTTGCAGGCATGCCCATGTGAACATCAAAGATAGCTTCACATACCAGCAATCTTGCCAAAAAACCATGGCGACAAATAAACACTGCTGCAAATTGGCATTACTGCACACCAATACACATCATATTGTCTCATCTAGACAAGCCCCAGGAGCTTGATACTATTGCATCTACACTAGATCAGTGGTTTGATTTGCAGGAGAGCACTCCAAGGCTCCAGAATGATGAATTTGGAATCAAGTCTTTTAAAAAGAGTAAAAATAAAAGGGGGATAGAGCTGGGTCTACTGTGCAGTTTTGAACTAGCTCTCAAGGCTTGTTATCTGTGGGTCTTCCTTTTTTCAGTGGGTTGTTTTCATACCAATTAATTACTACAAAATGTTGTTTATGTTTACTTCTATGGTTTTTATGGTCAGAATAACAATTCGATCCTCCTGAAAATGGGGAAAATAGGCGTGCTAAATGTTTGGAACTCCCATCTACCCCACCCAATGTGGTCAATGGTAAGCAGTTCTGGGAACTGTAGTCAAAAACATCTGGCAAGATTCCCCTAAAACATTTTAGCATTTATAATTTCTTCCCACTCCTTCTTACATTCAGATTTGTATTAAACTATTCTGTTCCAATTGGAGCTTTAAATTTAGTCTTTCAAAGTAAAAATACAGAAGCAAATTTAACTCTGTACTGTACTGTGTCTGCTTTCTTTAAAATAAAGTTCTTTCCTACATTTGGATGATAGACTTCTATTCCCTGGAAAAGAACACAAGTAATAAATAGTGTATGTGTGACATTTTTTACAGGCATAAATGTTAAAGGTCACTCATAAGAGCAACTAACTAAATAATTTGCCCATTTTCATCATATGTACATGAAGGAAGGAACTTATTCTCTGCTGAAAAATCACTGTATAATTATTGTCACAGTCTGACCTCTGCTGTTCTTGCCTGGAACTTTTTTAAAAACCTCACACTCAGTACTGCTTACCTAAATTATACATTTCCAACAAAGTAATTTTATCATCACTCATCTTTTTCTCATTAAAATCAGAAATCACGAGTTTTCACCAGCATTTCTTGTATCCCAAAATACTATCCATGCTTTACATCTCTGAAACAATTTCCAACATATGTGTGTCAATAAACACACTTTCCTTAAGCAGCAACATTTTTTCTTTGATAATGTTCTATGAATACAGATGTTTAAAAGTAAATGTATATTAAGTCAGTATCATTATTCTTATAGAACACTGCCTTTAAAATGATGATCTGAATTATCAAGGCATAAAAGGGGACACTAGTTAAATTTTGCAGAAATGTGATGATTTACCTGCTTCTTTTCAATACATTTAGTGATAGAGTGAGAGAGGGACTTTTCACAGTTCTCCAACATTTTCCTTCTCTGCAACTGCCAAGGTCAATCAAGTCCCCACGTTCAACATTTTATCTTTAACTAATTTGTTAGGGCTCAGTTACACGGCAGTTTTTATTGTGGTAATTTGCGCTTTATCGCAGTTTCACACCAGTGCTGCATAGTTCACATGATTTACTGCTAAATCAGTCTATTGGTTTAGTTTTCTGCTTTTTTCTGCTTTGTAATTCACACACAGACTGAGGTGGGGAGCGTGGCCTCCCAAGCACATCTGGGGGAAGAAAGAGAGAGAGAGAAAGTGCTGGCACCTTTCCCTCTGATTACCAGAGGAATGCCTGCAAATTTGTATTCCTTTAGCAGGGAGTGTCAGCCTGTCAAGCCCCCCTTCCCCTCACCTACTCCCCCCCTCTCTTCTGACACACAGAAATGGGATATCAGTAGGGCAAGAGAACGAATGAACGAACGCACACATGCACGCACGCACACACGCACACACACACACACACACAGCAGCCAAGCAAGAGACAGCTGGGCAATTGGGATGGGTATAGCACTTGCTCAGTATTTTCTGTGGCTGGAAACAACAGTGGATGGATCTTTTCATCTGTAGCTCCTCTATCCCCTCCTGGTCAGTCCAAACCCCCCCCCCGGTGAGTTCAACCAATCACAGCAAAGCTCTGCTGTAACTGTATTGGAAAGATTGCTGGTAATTCACATAGCACTTAGCAAAACAGTAGTTCACACAATCGAAAGTGTGCTAAGTCACGCTACTTTTCAAAAAAGTCGGGAAAAGTAGCGAAATCCCCTATCACACTACTTTTGAGTTTTTGAGCTCCCCGCCCCTTCTGAATGAGGTGATACTGTGGCGTGATATGTGGGAACAATTAGGAATCTTGGCGATTTGTTCAAGGGAATATTTTGCCATGTAAACGGGGCCTTACTGACAACAGCATCAGTATGTTTGTTTTTCGCATTGACAGTTTTCATTCAGTAGTTTGATTTAGAATGCAATTCCTCAGGAGGACTCTGCTCATGGGAGGTGCCACCACTAGATTTTTGAGGAAAATCCTACCCTGCATCACAGCTCATCTCTTTTAGCAAGGTCCCCACAAAAAAACTGTGTAGCAGGAGCTGTCTGGGTTGCTGCGTTAAGGAAGAGATGGGGAAGTGTACTTTCACCAGCCTATTTTCATGCAACTAAATTTGTATCCAACCACATGGATTATCTCTCCCACTTCACCCCTTTCGTATTACGGACAATACTGTATACTTTTAGCCAGAACTTTTAAAGGAAACAGATCCTGCACTCTTGACTCCTGCTGTCAATCTTTTATTTGTTCACAGCAAGGACATTTGATTAATTTGTTCATCTCCTGCAAATGCTAAAGAACTGCTATTCCTGCCAACCTTCCTCTGCCTGAGATGTAGGCAAGAGAGCTCAGAGTTCTTTCGAATTTCAGTTAAAGAAACAAGCATATTATTATACCAAGTAGGTTGTGCAACTAAAAGCAGGGTGGGGTGGATAAGAAAATATACTGTTTTTTAGTGAAACCAGTTTACAGTACCTCAGTCTGATCCCCCCCCCAATGTTCTAGGCTATAACCTCTATGATCCCATAGCCAGCTACACCAAAGTATGGAACTGAAAGAGCTCTAGATCAGTGGTTCTTCACCTGTGGTCTGGAGACCCCCAGGGTTCTATGATCTCCTTACAGGGGGTCCTTGAAGCCTTAAAGGTTGCTCAGCCCATGTGATAGGAGCCAAGGCAAAGACTGGCTGGCTTGGCCTGTGCATTGCCATTCAATCTGCTCCAGTCCAAACTTGCAGGAAGAAGCCGAAGAAAAGTCTTCCCTTCCCCTCCAGTGCCTCTGAGGGAAGGTTTAATGGATGCTGTAATTGTATTATAATCATCAGGTACTATTGTTGTTGTTTTAACTATTGAGTTGAGTCTTGGAGGTCTGCAGCAACAGAAGATATTTAAAGGGGGTTCCTGAGAAAGAAATGTTTAAGATCCACTGCTCTAGAGGAATACATCTGGAGGGTACGTATGCTTAAATCCAGTTGCTAGACCCAACTAGAGTAACCCTACGGAATCAGTGGGACTTATATAATTGCTATAAAATTCAGCAATTGATTCTACTGTCTATCCTAGTTGCAATTGGGTTTAGGCCCAGGTTGGGGGAGGCTGCAGCTGTCTCTGTTTCAAATAACATTGTTTTCATTCCACATTCTTCTCAGTTTAAGTGTAATCCTGTCAGGAACAGCTAGTCCGGAGTGGCTGGGTCAGCATTACAAATGCGCTTGTAGGGAAGAGTCCTGGAAAACCAAAATTTTTAATAATCATGGCTATAACTTTCATTAGTGGTTAATGCAAAATAATCTTAATTGAAAGTATAATTTTCCACACAGTTTCAACAGAGCCTGATTGCCATTGTAGAGAACTGAAACAATAAGATTTAAGGATGTTTGAGGCTTTGTATGAAGATACCTGGAGAGAATACAATATCAAGGGAAACCAGTATATTAAATGTTCATTTTACATACCAAGGCTCAAACATTATACATTGCACCTTTCCCAAGCCTAGTACCCTACCTGAAACATGAAGCTATTTCTATAGAGTCAATCAGGACTTCACACCACTGTTTCCAAGCAGTTTTACACTCCCCTCTTCTGTGATTTACCTCAATGGAGAAAAAACCATCTGGGTCAATCTGAAAGCTGGGAGGTGAGGATGGTTCTCTCTTCTTTAAGGGATGAAAATACCCAACTAAAAAGCAGCTTTGCCACACTTAAAGAGCCTGTCTGACTAGCATTACTTATGCTTGCATCTAACATAATTACAACTTGATCTATTATCAAATAAGATGGGGAACAGTTAAGAGCCCACTTGTGTTCAGTCTCTGTGCAATATTAATGAATGCTGTGCAATTACTTATACAGTACATATGCATGCAATTAAGTGCTTTATGCTGTTCTTATATTCCAATTATTATTTAAAATATCTTTTATTAATCTTACCAGTTTAACCAGCACCACGGTTTCAAGATTTATACAGTACTCACATTTATACTGAACACTTCTGATACAAAGTATATTAGTCTTACAGGGTTTTTTTGGGGGGGGGGAGCCTAGCTGTTGCTGGTATGTTATAGTGCAGCTGAGGAATTTTCAGAACTGCCTTACTGAAGAACAATCATTCCATACACTCTAAAAATTCCCTTATTAATATTATAGCTAATTAGGACTGACCATTGCATAAGCACACATTGAAATAATTTTAAAAGGATCAGTATGCAGATAATGACCTTTAGTAGCTGACTGTTTTCAAGGTAGTAGCCATGTTAGTCTCTTGCAGCACAAAAAGGAAGAAGGAAGCGGGGGAGGAGGGAGAGAAATGTAGTAGCACTTTTAAGACTAACTGGTTTTTATTTTCACATGAGCTTTCATGGATACAAACCCACTTATTCAGACATAGTACCAAGTAGAAGTGGGTTTATATCCAAGAAAGCTCATGCAAAAATAAAAACCAAATAGTCTGCTGTCACATTTCCCCCCTCCTTCTTCCTCCTAAGTAGCTGACTGAACTCCCTCTGCCTTTTGCAGATATAAAATTTATGTAGCCCAAACAGTACTTTTTCTTGCAGATTGCCAAGAATCCACATTACAATAAAATTTGCACGGCTCAGTCCTTAGTCTGATATACTGTACTGTGTTCTTGTGAGCCTGCCAGAGTCCCTGCAACCGCATTTTCCCTTTTTTCTTTCCCACAACTACAAGATCAGAACACACAGACAGGGAGCTGAAGAGGAAGTTACAAGTAGTCAAATGACTTTTCCAAGTGCAAAAATGTCGGCATTGGTTGTTATGAAGCAATAAAGTTCTAAGGACTATCAACAATTTAACAGAGCAAAGGTACAAAACGAATCCTGTGCCTAAGAAGAGTAAAGTTCAGCTATGCCACTCTTGCTCCCATAGTGGCAGCCACACCTAAGAACACCTTTTCAGTTAGGACATCTAATATGTCTCAAATCCACTACCTGATAAACTAGAATTTTAGGTCTTGTTTTACATTGGGGTAGAGAATCTGTGGCACTCCAGATAATGCTAGACTGTAACACTCATCAGTCCCAGCCAGCACAACCAATGGTCAACAATGATGGGAGTCGTTGTCTAACAACATCTGGAGGGCCACAGGTCTCCCCACCCTTGTTTTACAGATATGGGTTTCCAAATGTTAACCAAGGGCTGGGACCAATGCAGACCCCACAGACACCACCCTTGGTGCCATCCAGGCTTGCCGCTGCCTCTTTAAGTTTGTGTTAGCTGGTTTCATTGTTTATTTTGACATGATGTGTGTTTTACCTGGCACTCCCTCTGCCTTTCCTTTGTGTGTTACAAATATGCTATAAGTTACATTTTTTTCAATTGTCACCAATTGGTCCATCACCAAATGGGTGATGGAGGAGAACGCTGGATTCAAAGAGTGATGGGAAGGCAGACTCAGACCCACAGCCTTGTATTCAGATTCCTGGCAAGTTACTTTTTTAAAAAAAAAGCTTCACCGGCTTGGCTTGTGAGCAATGGGTGTTTTGTGACTGGCTAGGTATAGCAGCAGCCATTTTGCGAGCACATCCACTACACTATTTCAAACCTCTAGAGCTGGACATGGTCAAACATCCCATACTTCCTTCTTCAGTTTTCCGATAGGAGACACTGAGACAGATATGCAATTGATTGCCAGCATATATATAACACATTTAAGGCATACAGACCTTGAAGCGGCGGGGGGGGGGGATAAAACTAAATTTACACAGACATTAATTTTGCTCAAGCCCTAAGAACATCTCAAAAACCTATATTGAACCCTAATCTCCCATATTTTATGTAAGTAGTTAATTAGCAAACATCCAACATGTAGCAATATTTGAGTAATTTGTTCATAATTCAGTTGCAATTCCATGTATGCAATGTTAGAGACCTTTATTGTAAAATGAAGGTACAAATAGCTCAAAGTGTAAAAGAGCCGTCCCTGATCTTTTGGGCAGGCAGTGGGCATATTTGGATTTTGAGTGAATACTTTGATTGCTCTCACAAAAGGCAATGGTAGATGTGGTTTACACTAATCAAAGCTCAGAGTTCAAGTGTCAAAGGGAAGTGAAAGCTTTCACTCTTCTTTTTATATGTTTACAAACAGGAGAAAGGAGAGGAGACCATGTGAAGGTAAGAATCGTTTTTGCTCATTCTCATAGTGGGAAATAATGTCTCTTGTGTCTAAACTGAGCCATAATATAAATGTAAATGATTATCTATAGATGTGAGGGCCAGGTGAACATAAGCACTCTCAGGATCAGATTTAAAGTCTATAGTTTGGCATCCTGCTTCTCTCCGTGGCTAACTAGAGGCTTTCAGGAAGGCAGTAGGCAAAGCTTGAAAGCAATAAATCCTCCCAACAACTAGATTCAGTGCCATATAGACTTCCCAACAATTTCTATTTCTTAGGAAGCTTTAGAAGTATTCAGAAAACAGATTATGATCTGTAAACTTTTATGATTTCTACATTTTTTGGTAAAGAATGAACAAAACCAAAAGACAGCTCCTATTAAAGAACTATTAAAATTAATTTAAAGATAAAACATAAGAATAGAAAAGTTTTATTCTGAAATGGAGACTTATTAATCTAAGATATATTTCTTTAATTCAGCATTTTTGAGCACAACTTAGATACAAAGAAATACCACATTTACTTTAAAAAGTACTTTTGGAATACAAATGCTATCGAGATGTGCTCAGGGTGCTATGGCTATAGGCGGTGCTATGGAGGAGTTTCTGAAGATTTGGTACACAATATGCCACAAGAAATCCAAAGAGAAATAAAATGACATTTTGTAACAGTTATCTGAATCTGTGATGGAAACAAAGCCTAAATTTAAATAAGATATATTTCATAGCCTCATGAAGAACCATATAATTAAACTTGTGATACTAAGAACCTTCAAGGAGCAAAAATACACTACATCCCAAATACACAGAGAAAACACAGCAACTGAGGGGAAGAAGTTTACAGTTATTGGAAATGATTACTTAGTTTTAGAGTATGTTTTACATAAACTTGCAATTGATATAAAGGAAGAGAAATGTTAATCATACATAAAGGAAAATGCATATTTAACTGAGAAGCTATTAGATACTGAGGGTTATTTTCAAGATGCTGGAATGCAATTAATCTGAGCAATTCAGCAATTTATAAATTATTAACCAGGTGTCCCTGAAACAAAGTAAAAGGTTGCTTAAGCCCATTTCCCTTGACTATTAATATTGAAATTAAGCTATGTTTGAAATTTCATTGGCAAAAATGGAGCACCCATAGTACAAAATAAGTCCAGCATATAAATGTGCAAGCCCAGCAAGCAAGATATTCTGTTGATCTTTTTAACAGCAGCAGTTCAGAGAAATCCTTCCCAATAAAAGAAAACACAAATACTTATTTAACATGGGGGGAAATGTCAGAGTTGCACTAAATGCTCTATCCCTCCCTTATGACAAACAGAAAGCCTCCTTGTTAAGATTTATTCATCCTTCTGGCAACACATAGGCAGGCTCTCCTCAGGTAGAGTTCTGGGCGGATGTGTCATTACTGTTAACTAGTCATTACCTACCATCTCTCTTTTTTTTCTTGGTGCCTCTTAATTTGGTCCTGCAACACAGTTGTACAAAGTGAAGCTGCTGAAACTAATAATTAGTTAGTCTGCAAGTTGAATATCCTCTGTTTTTAATTCTTGAATGTCTAATGAACCCTGACTTTGATCAACAAATAATGCCTTCATAATTCAAAGCAGAACTGATGATGAGGCAATGTGTGTGTGTTTCTGCCTATGTAGTCTATGACAGGTATGTCTAACTCACCCATCTTTGTACATGTTGTAACTCTTTCATTACAGAAGGCAACTTCCATTTATAATGAGTATACAGTATGTAGAATTAGTTTATTTTACACCTTTCATTACTGTTTTTCAAAGAAACCAAATGTTTAAAAGTTTGGGTCTAAAATCCAAAGCTAGGAAATAGCCTGTTTTCTAACAAGTTACTTTGGTAACTAAGTACTGCTTGTACTAATGAGATGGAAAAGCTTCTTTATGTATTGCCTGTAGTACTGTAGTTGTAATTTACTATTTTTAATGGAATGGGAACTCTTCCTGACAGTCAGTATTGGGTGTCTATGCTGACTGAAACTACATAAGGAGAAGAGGAAGAGTCACATGCGTTGTGTTATAGCCCAGAGCATTTTTTCTTGAATGAGGAAGTAAAACGACAGTGCAGCTAGAACATTTCACCTTCCATCCTGCCTTACCGCATGACGTCAGCATTCTTCAGCTGTTCTTCCATTCCAGTTCCATGGGAGATGGTGGTAAACCGAATCTTTATTCTAACAAGAAGACTCACATTTACCACCAACTCCCATGGGGCCAGAACAGAAGAACAGGATGTCGTAAGGCAGGATGGAAGGAAAAACGTTCCAGCTACACCGCCACTTTGCTTCCTCATAGAATAAGCCTTTCAGAATTTGTAACAGGCGGTATTTAAATTAGGTACTTGGTGGAATCAAAGAGCATTTTCCTGTATTTTCCAATGGCACAAAACTAATAGTAATGGTATCTTGCTACAAACCAGTAACTTGTCAAGTTACATTCCTGGAGTGTAGTAATAGTAATCAGTAATTAACTGCTAAATGACCAAAGAGTAAAAAATAAAGCAGCTAGTTCCTTTTAAAAAGTGACATTTCAAGCTGTTCATGAAACCATGTATATGTTTATGTGTTGTGTGTCTTCAAATCATTTCCAGCTTATGGCAACCCTAAGGCAAACCTATAATGGAATTTTCTTGGCAAGATTTTTTTATTTATTTATTTTTAGTTAGTTAGTTAGTTAGTTATACCCCGCTCTTCAGCCACAAGGCTATCAGAGCAGCTTACAAATTGTTTTAAGCAATAGCTATTTACACATCTACACTTCATTAAACAGTTTCCAATGTGTGTTAGCTAATTGCCCCCACCAGTCGGGTACTCATTTTACCGACCTACGAAAGGATGGAAGGCTGAGTGAACCTTGGAGCCCGCTGGAATTGAACTTGTAACGTGGTGGCTTGCAGGACTGGCATTTAACCACTGCACCACCAGGGCTCCTTTCTTTGTTGAGAGGAGGTTGGCCTTTTCCCTCCTCTGAGGCTGAGAGTGTGTGACTTGTCCAAGGTCACCCAGTGGGCTTCCATGGCTGAGTGGGGATTTGAATCCTGGTCTCCACAATTGTAGTCCAAAGCTCAAACCACCACAACACACTGGCGCTCTCATGAAACTATACGGCAAACTTATTTTGCTTCTGCAGTCCCACCTTTTCCTACAGTGTCTCCTTGTCCATCGACTATCATAAACAAAGCATGTATGGTAACAGCCAAATCAGAGAAGTAAAGACTTGATTTAAAAGTAACTTTTCTGTTTCAGAAGTCAACATTAAAGGCTCTCAATTTTCCAGTTTACCTTGGAACATATCCAAGCCATGCTGATTTGGTGAACAACTAAAATCTGAGTTACTTAGTTTTTCATCTAACAAACTATTTTTAAATGCCTATAAGGACTACAGTTGTCCTTTTATATTCGCTGGGGTTTGGTTCCAGGACACACACACCCCGTGGATACCAAAATCCATGAATACTCAAGTCCCATTATATGCAATGGCATAGCAAAATTGTGTTCCTTATATAAAATGGCAAAATCAAGGTTCGCTTTTTGGATAATTATTTTTTTAAGAATATTTTCAACCCGTGAATACGTAAATCCGTGGATACCAAATCCATGGATGTGGAGGGACAACTGTACATCTAAATTGTGAGAATGCTGGAATTTGTTCATATATTTGAAATACTTGCTAAAATATGTAGAAGTTATATAACTGCTTAATTGAAATGTAGACATCTGCACTGTAGTTAAACTGCTGGAATCAGTTCACTTTCCTCATTCAGGTAAGATAAAGTCTATAAAGCTACATGTAAAAGTTGTTACTACTGTATTCATGTTTTCAATGACAGATGCAGCGCTATGACAATACTGTCAAAATTAGTTGTCACCAACTTTAGTCTCAAAAGAATTAAGTATATGCTGAACTTACTCACTGAAGTTAGTAAAAATTTAGTGTGCTTAACTTTGACTAAGTATTATAGGACATAGTACAGAGCAAGACCATAAAGCCATCAAGGCTGTGAAAGTCTCTTGGAAGTTATTTAGTCAGAAGTTTGCGGGGGAAGGGGGACAGCTAAGCTACACCTCTAAAATGATAAAATAACACTATCCAAATTCAGGCTGCTTTTTATACCACCGGTGGGCAAAATGCCACCCTCCTGGGGTTGTTGGAGACCAACTTTCAGTATTCCTCTGCATTGGGTATGCTGGTCAGGGGTGATGGGAGAACAGCAGAAGGATGCACTTGGCCCATCCTTCTGTACAATGCACTGCTTTCACTCAGAGACAAAAGCATTCCTTGTTCCTCAGCCTACTCTCCCCCAAGCCACAGTAACAAACAGACCACAAGGATGGTTCTACTGCTGAGCAGTAGTACAGGTCGCCCCCGTATTTATTGGGGATATGTTCAAAGACTTACCACAGATATGCAAAATCAAGTGTAATAGCAAACTGCCACGGAATGCCATAGAATCACACCCGAGGACCTAGAAAATGCCTCTCTAGGAATCTGGCATGACCCGATGGTCAACTTCCAATAGACGTTGACCATAGTCATGCTGGAGGATCTCCCCATGCCTAGAGACACCACCTCCAGCATGACTCTATGGTCCTCCAAATGCTCAGCGAGATCTTTCCCCCAACCATGAGTAAGTGAAGCTGTGGGTACCAATTCTGCATAACCGGGGGGGTGAGGACTTGTATTTAAAAACTTGTTGCTCTATAGGCATTTTATCTAAACTACTGGAGGGTGGATTATTCAGCATTACATTACTTTATCTGAAGCTCTTCAAATATCTTATTAGATTGTTTAAGAAGCGCTAGCTTAGTACCAGAAGTGTTCATGATGCATTTGAAGTTGGTTAATTTGCTATCACACTTCAAGCCTTTATAGGCCAGCATCCTGGTTCACATGTGGGGAGGAGCCTCAAGGAAGAAAGTAAAACCAAGAATTCTCTCCCACATTTGTTTTCCAGCACCTGGCACAGGTATGACTACTTTGATCCTGGAGGCTATATACAGTACTCAAGGCTGGTAAGTTATTGACAGCTTATTCACCATGAATTTGTTTAATCCACTTTTTAAAGGGGCTTCTAGATGAGATGGATGATTCAGACAAATTTCACTCTAGGTTCAAATCTGTCTGAAAAAAGCTCTAATCACATTGGTAAATCACCTATGCCAGGAAATGGACAAGGAGAGTGTGAGCTTGTTGGTTTTGCTGGAGTTTTCAGTGGCTTTCAGTACCATCAACCTTGCAATCCTCCTGGATCACTTTGTGAGGATAGAATTTGGACGCACTATTTTACAGATGCCCTGTTCCTTCCTGGAGAGATGAACCCACAACATGGTGCTAAGGAACTCCTGTTTGACCCCCTGACTGGACCCAATCCGCATAGAGCCCCCCATGCTATTTAATATGAAAGTGCTGGGAGTTGTCTAAAGTTTTTGGGTTGCCAGTGCAATCAGTATGCAGATGACACCAAACCATTCTACAGTACTCCTTTCCATCTCAATTTGTAGAAGCTGTTTCAGTTCTAAACCACAGTAATGGACTGGATGTGGGTGAATAAACATAATCCAGACAAGACAATAGTGTTCCTGATCAGTTGACAGGCAGATCAGGGAACAGGGATTCAGACTGTGCTGGACAGGGTCAAACCCTCCTTGAAGACATAAATTTTCAGCCCAGGGAAACTCCTGGATTCAACCCTGAGCCTGGAAAGCTCAGTTTTCTATAGCAGCTAGAACCACATTTTCACAGTTAAGGCTTGTGAATCAAAACATGTCAAAATTGCAAGCCATTTTACATTTACTTTTACATCTTAATGGTAACTTTTTCGTATCAAGGTAACAAAACCAACAGTCTCCTTTCAATTTCTCACTGAATCAAACTAATTGTGCATAAAAAAGGCATTGTATGTGATCAAATTATTCCCAAGTAGAACTATGTGATATAATGTGCAAAGTAGAAAGATTCAAAACTGTAGTCACAGAGTTTCACTCTCAAGTGAAAACTGATACATACATATAATGACAATACTGAAGGTATCGGATGATGGATCAGAAAAGAGATTGTGGGGTTGTCATGAGAGCATGATGGAAGTGTCAGTTCACCAATTTTGACATGTTTTGATTCACAACAAGAAAAGCTGGACTCTTACTCCTCTTTCTCCTTTTTAACTTTATACCCCACCTTCTTCCTAAGACTGAGACTCAAGATGGTTTACAAATTAAAGTGAGTGCAGTCATGTTTTCCCTCTCTCTGGCTTTTCTAAACATATAAACGATCAACATTAACACAGAATTAAACTATGAACAATATTAGTAAAACAATTTAAAGTATACACTCAACATGATAAAAAGCAATTAAAATAGTACAGCACCATCTTAAAAGTCATTCCCTTAAAAACCATCAGTTCTAAAAACCTGTTAGAACAAAAAAGTATTTGCTTACTGATAGAAGGACAGCAAGGAGGTCACTTTTCTGCAACATATAGTTGTTATACCATAGTAAAATACAGTATATATATACACACACACACACACACACACACGATCTGATTGTTAGCCCCACTTGGATCTAGGATCCAAGACCAAACCCACTGAATCAGTGGAAATTACATTAATGTTGACTTACTAAGTTCCCACTGATTCAATGAGTTTATTCTCCCTGTGAATAACTACTGTATTGAATTTAGAACATATAACTTGTAACAGCGGTGAAATCCTTGTAAGGTTCAAGACTTAAAAATCCAAATCAGCAAAAGAAATTTCATTTGGTACATTTCTACTTCATATATACATTTGTTATTACACTGGTATGCTGAAACTAATATTCTCATCCAAGTAGTTTTCTAATTTATAGCTCTTCTAAGTCAATAAGAAGTATCAGCCGAGGCAACTCATGATAATTATATTGCCCAATAGTGAAATACGTTCAGGATATGATAAGTAGCGAGCAACTTCTATTAAAATGAGGAAACCACCTGCATAAACAGAAACAGATTTAAAGGAAACCTTATTAAGTTATGACTAACTTACTATGCCTTGTGGATTTTTCCTTATAAGTATTTAATGTGTCAGGCAAAAAAAAAGAGGTAATTTAAAAGTAATAACGCAATATTTAACACTTGCTTCCTGTGCTGGGTTGGAAAGTCCTGCCAACAGCTTGCTATAAAGAATTTGCACAAGAAGACATTACTTGATATATCATCAGTTCAATTTTGTATCACGCTGAATCAGCATCAAGAATGTTTAAATGATTCTTGAAAATAATGTATTATAGGTCTCCAGTCAACAATGGTGCAAGTTCAAAACATGCTGGCAAATGCTAGTCAGGAAGTGATGGAGCAACTTTATTCTCACTAGACTCTCTGCAGCTCCAGTTCAGAGTGGGTGGATTCATGATAGAGAAACCCAAAAATAAAGTCAGAACCTCTTGGCATCCAACCTTGGTCTCTAGTTCATAAATGACACATAAAAATGACATTATGGCTTCTGGGTGACCATCTTTTGTTAAACTGATCAATTTTCGTCCCTCAGTGGGAGCCAATTGGAGATATTTTCCTCAATGGCCAATTGTAAGTCTGGGTCTGCTACCAGTGGCTGCAAGAGACAGAACACAGAACAAATTGAATTTGGAAGCAGACAAAGAGGTTGGGTGTTTTTGAGCTGAGATTGAGCCATACTGGAAGGCAGCCTGGGAAGATTCCAAAGCTCCACACCCTTAAGGAACCTGATGCAAGATCATCAGTTCTGCTGCATGAAGCAGGAGTCTCTTGCTTCCAATGTGCTCTGCCTACATGTGCCTGTAAACATAACAAGTATTACAAGTACACTAAATGTTTTCAGAGCAGTATTTAAAAAGTAGTCATACATTTTAAGCACTATCCCTGAAATTGTCACTACTTGGGAAAAATGGGAAGATCTTCATAGAAAAATTCAATGTTGGGGAAGCAAGAGGTGAAGGAAGGTGGTGCAACATGCAACCAATGCACTGATATCCTGCAGTTAACAGATGTGATTTGGTGAAAGGGTTTTTTACATTAAGCTAAGTATGCTAAAAGCCAAGGAAGTCCTGAAGGTTAGCAATACTTCACCATATCATTTTGTCATCCAGACTCTCTATTTTGTGTGTTCTAATGGTTAATTAAGATGCAAGGAAATATAGGCAGCTCCAACCACCAGGCTCAACATGGTGAAAAAAGGGCAAATGAGGCAGCTGCCTTCCTTGTTATCCTCACTGCCTCTGGCCCACACCTACATCAAGGGCAGGGCCCCAGAGCTATTGAGAACAAGAACAAGGTCTACAGCTGTTTGGCATCCCTTTTGATAGTGTGATGGCCGATCTACACCATGCACTCATGCCAGTGCTGGCTTCCCTTCACTGCCCTCTGGTACTTAATTTTATCAGCCTTTAGTTTTTTCATTTGTGGTTCATTGGCTAAATAATGGCAAGCAGAAATACCTTTCAGACATTCTAGTTCATGTACATTAAGCCTTATACAGGGGAATAGAAATAAACCCCCCACACACACCTCTATGCACATGTTAAATCAGGGGTTGGCACAGTGTGGCATATGCGCTGCATGTGACCCCAGGGTTGTTTTTGTGGTCCCAGGGGGTCAAAAAATTGCCCCAAATGCCCTCTAGGGGCATGGGGACATTGTTTGCATGTTCTTTCCCCCCTCCCCAATTTTAGGCCTTTTTTGAAACAGAAAGTACAAAGTGACTTCCACTCACTTCTTGATGTTAAAAAAAGCCTAAAATGGTTGGGGAGGAATAAAAACCGAGGAGAAATACACCCACACCTTCTAGAGGGCGTTGGGGGAGGGCATCCTTCCACAGTTGCCTATGCAACTGTGCATTGTCTACAATTAGCCCATTAGTAGCATAAAACAGGGTTAAGATCTTAACAGAAAGCACAGTTCCCAACCACACACTGCAATCATGTTGCAGCTTACCAATAAGCATAAACATGCTGAAAGCAGGTCTCACTGCCACCATCTTCCACTGTCTTGGGGGCTTACCACATTTGGAAGAAAAGTGCAAGGCAGCAGGAATGTTCCATCTTCTGTGCTGCCTTACCGCATGATGTTGTGTTCTTCCAGCGTTCTTTCATTCCGGTCTTGTGGGGGACCAAGGTAAAACTGTGTCTTTTTGCTGGTTACCCAAAAGATGTGGTTTTATCTCAGTCCCCCATGGGACCAGAATGAAAGAATGGCAATGTCATGCAGTAAGGCAGCATGGAAGACAGAACGTTCCTGTTGCCTTGCCGCTTTTCTTTGGAGTGCAGGAAGCCCATTAAACAAAATGCATCAAAGATGGGCAAGTGTGTGAAATGTCTTATGGTTTTAAATCTAAAATGTGGAAGGGAACTCATCTGTATTATGTTCCCCTGATCGCTGAACATGACTTATGTGTAAGAAAGAATGGGTAAAAGTCTGTGGAAAGCAAACAGAAGAACAGCTTGCTATGTCCAAAACACAATAACATCAGCATCTAAACTATTTTCAAAGAAGAAGAAAATAATTTATTTAGGTTATAAGAATTTATGGAGCACATGTAAGTGAAGTCTCAAAACTTAAGTTTTGATTACCACCACTAAGCAAATATGAAAGATCAAAGATCTGATGACTGCACTAAATTACATTTTTAAAGATCTAGCAAACATGACAGAAAAGACTGTTGACCAGTGAAAGGCAGCACTGCAGTACATCAAAAGAATGTTATTCTCCCAAGAGACACATCAAAGTTCCAGATTTAGGAATTGACAGAGCTCTGTGCTTTATCTTGTAAGATGTATTCCAGACAATCCTTACCTTTTCTCAAAATCATATTTTATTTTAAATATGCATGCTAACTTTTCAGTTAAAAAGCTGTTGTTTTATTAAACTGCTGAATTATGAAGTGTAAAGCCCTGGAAACAACAGTAAATGTGAACTTATTTTGTGTGGTATGCAAGCTGTAAAGATAAAAATTATTTCAAAATAATAGAGTGGGCCATTTATATTCACGGGGGGTTGATTTCAGGACTCCTTGCAGATACCAAAATCCATGGATGCTCAAGTCCCATTTATACAATGGCATAGTAAAATAGTGTCCCTTATATAAAATGGCCAAATCAAGGTTTGCTTCTTGGATTTTTTGTTTATTATTATTATTATTTGCCCGGGGTGTGTGTGGACAGAGAATATTTTCAAGCCATGGATGGTGGAATCCATGGATACAGAGGGCTGACTGTAGCAAGGATGGGAAACTATGGCCTGCCAGATGTTGAGCTGCAAACTGCATAAACCCAAAACAGCACCACCAATGGTGAGAATTATGGGTCTCAAAGAGGAACAATATTCTGAGGACCATGGTTGCCTGCCTTAAATGAACAACTTTTGTTTTATTTAACTAACATACACCTGGAAGTCTATTAGTTTATGCCATCTTGCTTCAAGCAGCAATTTTTAAAGGTAACGTATGAGAATGTTTTAAATGCAAATTTTAGATAACCATCTAGTAGCAGACACTTCTGACTCTGTGGCTTCACTCTTACATGTTGTAATCTAGGAGTAAACCCTGCCCTATAAAATGGGATTTACTTTACTTCTAAGTCATAGATGGACACAGGGTGCCCTCAGAACCACATGCACCACCACCCCTGCAGGCTGTTTTTGTAGGCTTTGACTCATGCAGACATCACAGTCTGCTCTTTTTCTGGAGGGAAAAAAGGGGGTTATAAAGTTATATGCCTCTGCTAGAAGTCTCCAGGAGTAGCAATTCAGCTTTTAAATAGACTGCACCTCCCTGCATGATTTAACATTACAGATATAGTCGGCCTTCTGTATCCACAGATTCTGCATCCATGGATTCAGTCATCCACGAATTGAAAGTTTTTTTTTTTTTTAATCCAAAAAGCAAACCTTGATTTTGCCATTTTATATAATGGGACTTGAGCATCCATGGATTTTGGAATTCATGGGGGCTCCTGGAACCAAACCTTGGCAGATACCAAGGGCCCACTGTGTCCCCCTTTTCAAAAGCAGAACGGGAATTCTAGCCACTTCCAATTTTCTGTTGTGTTGCTTTCATTTTTGGAAGTCTGAGGCTCCAGGAGGATCCTCGGGAAGGAAACTGATTCTTGAGCCCAGCACAATTGCCCACTCCTGTTCTAAGCGGGCATGCATTGTTGTAGAGAGAGTGTCCAATTCACTCAAAAGCTGAATTAGGTAAAGCATTCATGGTATTTTATTGCCTTTTTATTGTTAGGTGAAGAAATGAAAACTCAGCATTGGCACAAAGAGTCTTACATGCCAGTTAATTTGGATTAAACTTTGCAGAACACAACACTTCCAGTTGTTCCTTGGTCTCAACAAAGATGCAAACATTTTCCTGGCAGAGTATACCTAAGTATTCTTTACTTTTTATCACCCAAATTTCAATGAACGAGAATGTTTTTGAACATGGATGTCTCAAAGATACAGTTTTGTTCCTATCTTAACCTCGGTTGGAATACAACTTGACCTATTAAAATCTCTCTCTGGCTTTTCTTTGCAAACAAAGATTCAGGAAGGACTCATCCCGAGCTTTCTGCAAGCGCACTGATGACTGAAAAGGCCAATCCGAGATAAACAAGTCCGGTTGCAGAAAGCACAGCAGAATGTCTCCTTGGGTGGTGTTTCCGGGTTGTGATTTTTTCTGCGTTGTCGTTTCTCTTCAAGACTTGTTCGGCGTGAGTTCTCAAAGAAGGCTGCAGCATTGTGGATAGTGCATCTCCATGCCTCCCGACGTGAGGCCATGGTGGACCATTGTTAAAATATAGTTCAGATAAAGATGTTCTTAATTTATGGTTGCATTTACATCAATGTATACAACCTGAAACAGTTGCTCTGTATTGAAGGCACATACACACACTAATGTCTCCCTGTCCCTCCTCTTCACAACAGGCTGCCATTGCTATAAATTGCATCCAGCCTAGAGTAACCTGTACTTGTATGTCACAGTGAGGTCTAAGAAAGGGAAATTGATGTTACACTGTCATTTCTAATAGCAGGCCTCCTTCTTGCAACCCTTATTTATGTTCTAAGATTATCTGAAGCATGACAGAGAAGAAATTAGCCAAAGAAGATAAACAACAACTTCTGGGTACTAAATGAAGTTGAATCCAGAGCATAAGTGCTGACAGTTGGAGGACCATATGAAAAAGTGGGGTTTCTGGTACCCAATGGAGTCATATTCCTACTCAAGTATCAGGGTGTGGTTTGGGGCATGGTTTTGCCAACATGGAACTTTTATGTAAATGATAACATGAATTGTTTTATTCATATATTTGATATTGTGTTCTCATCAGTGGGTGTTTCATGACTGGGTACCTATTGACTGCTGCCAAAATGCAGAAATAATGCAGTTTGACACCACTTTTAACTGCCATGGCTCCATGATATGGAATCCTGGGATTTGTAGTTTGTAAGATATTTAGCCTTCTCTGTCAGAGAGCTCTGGTGCTATAATAAACTACAAATCCCATAATTCCATAGGATGGAGCCATGATAGTTAAAGTGGTGTCAAACTGCATTATTTTTGCAGTGTGGCAGCAGCCATTGTGTACTGTTAAACAATTGCTGTGTAGCACTTAGCATGATTCTGCAGGGACTCACCCCATCAGGCGGAAGCTGAGAGACAGGCAGATGGGCAACTTCATCAGTTTTGCTAAAAGAACAAAACAAAAAAACCAAAAACAACCCAAAAACAATTCCATGGGGTCTGCTTTATATGAACTGTTTCTGTTCCAGCTGGTCATTATTACAACCACTATTTAAGAATTGGTTCCTGTGGTTTTGTTCTGTGGTGGTAGTAGTGTTTCTTTTCCCTTCCCCCAACACTGGGATTCCAAGCAGCTCACAAGAGTAAAAAACAACAACAACAAATAAAAACACATTTTAACACAATTACAGTACACAAAATACAGTATTAACATGTAACTCAATTAATAGGGATTTAAAATACACATCAACAAACAAGAACAGTTTCCACCTATTGTAAGTTCCTTCCTCAGCCAAAAGCCTGCCTGAATAAAAATATCTTTACTCATTGGTGGAAGGACCACAGAGAGCACGCCAACACTTGGAATGAAGTCCCACATATTGTGAGGAGTCACCAAGAAGGCCCTCTTCTGTGTCTCCATCAAATGTGTCACATGACTCAGCTAAAAGCCTCCTTCAAGAGCTCAAAGCATGCTGGGCAGGCTTATATAGAAGAATATGATCTTTCTGATAACCTGTACCAAAGACAAACAGTTCATAACCAACATGTCTCCAGTTAGTTCTCACCAATCTCCACCTCCTTTTCCTTTTTTGCAGTCCTCTCTTTAAGACTAGTAATCGGTGAGCAGTGACTGTCTTGGTTTTATATGTACCGTAAACACTGGGAACTTGGATGGTTGGTTGGAGAGCAGGGTAAAATGGTTTAAGTTAAATTAAAACATTTAAATTATGATCCAGAGAACTTGCCAAAATGAACTATATTCTGTATGATTGTCAAGAGTATTTTCTAACACCTTTCTCTTTTCAGAGATCACTGCACATTTTGCAATAGCTTAATTATAAAATAATGCTTATTTGCAGGGAGATACAGTATTTCCTTCTGCCTTTTACTAATATTCTTAACAAGATGGTTTAGAACATAGACATGCTAATAAAATAGGTATGCAATTCATTTTAAGCAAAATAAAGTATATGTTATCCTCTTTAACGTTTCAGCAAAGAATGCTGAATTCAAGCACTTTTGTTTTAAAAAAATTGTTAAGAGCAGCATTTGGAAAGCAAGGTAGTGGCAGTAGAAAGTGTTTTGACAGACTATTAAACAGGAGGAAGCTCATTCGTTCTGAAGTGCTGGCAACAGTATTGGGTATGGGAAACATTATCTGACATCTGTTCACTCTTGACCGGTGGAAAAAAAACAGTACCTTACAAAGCTCATGAAAGCTTTAGGTCATAGTTCAAGGAGACAGCAGCAAGATGGTAGTAATGGTTCTGAGACAGATTATACTTTGCAATCATGTCAACACGTAACCCAGAAAGATCAAAAGGAAAGGCAAGAACACAGAAATTATTCAATCATCTATGAACTCAGCTCTGATACACTGTTGCTTTTTTTCTTAGGCAGACCCAGTGCACAGGTAACATCACACTCTTGCTCTTGGCCCATTTTTTTGTTTGATGAGTTCCTTCCTAAAATGCCACCAGAGTAAAACATAGCTACGTAACATAGTTATCACTCAAAGGGGTGGGGGGAGCAAGGGCATTTCCTAAAAGTAGTATGCATGTGACATTTAAATGCTACATATACTACTGTACTAAAAAGATTGTCTGAACACAGGCCAAAAAGCCCCAAGACTAATAAGAGATGAACAGCTTGTTTTTGGAAGAAAAGTTTGCATCAACACATTAAAATACTTTTCTGTTTTCAGCTGAATTTTCATTGTCATTCCTTTTTTAAAAAAAATACATTTACAAGCATTGTATGAATTCCTGCATGAAGGATTAGTTAAGATTAAATGACCTCTCTCACTGCTTGAAGGCTGGCATGAATTAAAATCATTGTACATGGGCAGGCATTTGGTAGTCAGGCTCTTCTCCCTCAAAAGCATTCACAGTTCAATGGGAGGGAAGGAGAGGGGCACCTTGACAGCAATCCAGTGTGTGAAGTTAAGCATGTTTAGGTTAATTAATTACAATAGGTTTCAGCACACTAAAATTTGTCCTCAGTTGTTACACCTGTGAATTACCTACATGAGGAATTTAATATCAGCACATCTTTGTTAATATTTCTATTTCTTTGCTCCTTCCACTCCAGAGAAGAACACCATCTGTCAAATACATACCAGAAGCCTTCAGTAAAAGCAAGAGTTAGAGAAAAACATACAGTTGGCCCCTGTATCCACTGATTCAATTATCCATGGGACACAAAACCGCACACCTACCATACAGCCTTCCTAGAAAATGTGTCCTCTCTCTAGCCATTTTCTAGGTCCTCCAAGGCAACTAACTCTATGGTATTTTAAATTGGAAGTCCCATTATTTTCAATGGTGTTTGCTATTATCCACGGTTTTCGGTATTGGGGGGGGCAGAACCAATCCCAGGTGGATGTGGGGGTCCTACTGTATTACAAATTAATACAATAAGCTTTAGAAGCTAGAGCCTAGGAAATTATTCTAAAGGCATAATAAGTTACAGTTACATTTACTAGACTTTTTCTATTATTATTATTATAACTGCAGTTTTTATAAAATAATTCTTTACCACAGTTCTCAGTTCAGAAGTAACTAAAGTATTTATTTCTGGTATCTGTGGTACAGAACATATATAAGTGGTGAGATCACTCACTTTGTAACTACAAAAAGGAACTAAAACTTATACAACAAAAGGAGTGGAATTATTTATTCTTTATTAAGTTATACTTAAGTTATTTTTCATTAATAACTAATGTTATTTTGCCATTGTAAGTAGTGAAATTGATTTAAAATAACTCATTCTTTTTAACAATTTGCTTCCTTGCCTTGAGAGAAACAGCCCCACCCCAATCAAATCATCCTAGAATACATAAATCCAGCTAATGTCCATTAAAAGAAGAAAGGCTGTCTGTTCACAGCTCAGATTACTTCACAACCTAAATCCAATGGAATACCCATCTACTCTCCATTTTCTACTGCTTGCTAAGGCACACTAGTGACACATACTATTCAATTCAAGTACTGCCTAAATTAGACTGGATTTTCTCTGCAAAGACCTATTTTTTGCTCATGTAGACTGACAAAAATAATTGGTACGACATTCATGGCACTCATCAAGCATCTGGCTGTAAGCCAATTACAAACTAGTAGGTGTAATACCAGAGTGTACCAGAGAGACATCCTCACCAATATCCAATTGGCCTGTGTGGGAGGGTCAGAAGTGTAATACTAGTTACACTTACCAGAGAGACATCCTCACCAATATCCAATTGGCCTGTGTGGGAGGGTCAGAAGCAGAAGGCAAGTAGACATTCCATCACTTGCTCAACCCTTGTTCAGTTGGACCAAGAGTGGGAAAATCTGATGCTCTAGATCAGACTTTCTCTACCTTTTTATCCTGGAGAAACCCTCGAAATAATTTTAAGGTCTCAGGGAACCCCTGCAAAAGCATTATTCTATATACTGCTATTGCTTCCCCAGCACCACACACAATCACAGTCTCTTGAGGAACCCCTAGCAACCTCTTGGGGAACCCTAGGGTTCCAGGGAACCCTGGCTGAGAAACACTGCTCTAGATGTTCTTAGCCTGTAGTTCCCATCAGCTCCAGTGAGCATAGCCAATAATGAGAGATTATAGGAGTGGTAAGGAGCCAGCATGGTGTAATGGTCTGAGTGTTGGACTACAACTCCAGACACTAAGGTTCAAATCCCTGCTCAGCAATGAAAACCCACTGAGTGACCTTGGGAAAGTCGCACACTCTCAGCTCTCAGAAAAACCTGATAGGTTCATCTTAGAGTCACCATAAGTCCAAAATGACTTGAAGGCACATGACACACACAACCTCCTGGAAAGCTACAGTTGCTCATGCCTCAGCTCAACTGACCCGCCCTCACTAAATCAGCTGTGCCTGTGAGAGAAAGTCCAGGGAAGGGAAGAGGCAAAAGCATAATCACACACCTGTGTCTGTACCAGCTCAGTGGGGGTTGTTGTACTTCTACCCCAATATTGGGAGGAATTAGTTTTTCAGGAAAGATGTTGTTGCTGAGTTCAATATTTTAGAATCCAGTTTTTCCTCCTCTTCTTCCCTACTTAGATTCATTTAGGTTGTTTATTTTTTTGTGAGCCTTTTAAGAGATGCAGGAACATGTATGCAACTAAACTGCCGCAATAACAGTAACTGTAATTGCAGTAGTAGTAGCAGATAATAACAAGAACAGCAGCAAGAAGAGCTACCTATCTGAGCCCCAACTATAAGGTGAGATACATAAATCCAAATAAATTAATAAATTGGCAGAATCTAAATCTTACAAATCTGTTGGAAGAAATAAGCCTCTAGAATCAAATTAGAAGCTTGTTTTAATTAAGCCCAACCCATAACAATCCATTTTCACTCCAAAAGGATGAAATAATGCTATTTCATCTCCAAAATAGAACTGCACCTAAATTAAATTTCTAAATACCTCTAAAACAGAATGGCAGAATAAGATGGAAACTGAAACATCCCACTGAATCATCTTATGCACATTATTTAGAGGTTCCACTACACACAACAACATAGGTAAGTTGGTATGCTATAATCAGCTTGGACCATCTCACACAGTTTGACTCCCTAAACATCATGATGCCTTACAAACTATCATTGTGAATTTTACAATATTCCATGAGGTAGTATATTTCACATATTCTTACCCACTGACTGCTCACAATATTGGCTAGAATCTAATTGTTAATTAAGCCCAAAACCAAAAGTCATTTTTACATATTGTCCTAAACTAATTTGAGACATTATAGACATACTGCAAGTGGCACAGGATATAAATGTTTAATAAAACAGCTATTCCTTAACTCCATTGGCCTTTGTTTACATTATGACACAGCAATCAGATTTGTTTGGGTTTGTCCAGGACTGGCACATCTGGGTCTCATCAACAGTCAGCACTGAGCAACTTATTACATTTTAAAAACAAAAAAGCAAAGAGCCTAAAAGAGAAACTTGCAAGTATAAATTCTGAATGGATTGCCACAGGGTGACTGAAGGCTAAATTACATATTATACTGCAGCCATGTGTAACATTACCCCAAAAGTCTCATTTGTTGCTAAATATGTCCAGGTGGGAAAGGAAAAAAAGTCAACTTTTCACCAGAAATTCCTTAGCCAGGACCTAAGCATGGGGAAGGCCTGGAGGAAGGGAAACAAGAATAAATTATAGATTCAGAATGTTTATGCAAATTGATTTCCCTGTTAGCTATGCCAAACAGAATGTGGCATTCAAAAAGAAGCAGGAAAGGAACAGGCACCATAATAACTGGAATGCTGAGATCCCATATACAGTAGGCTGATCTTAGGTTTCTTGGGTGCCAGAAGAATTGACATTATCTCTCAGACACAGCAAACACCATACAAAATATATGTCATACTGTAATCTCTGGCTATAAGCAAGTCTTGAAGCCAGAACTGTAAGTGACCAGACACCCCCCCCCACAAAAAACTTAGAGATGCTGAGGGGCACCAATCCTCTTTTTTTTCTTCCCCAAAACAGAAAAGAGAGGGTTTGTCCACATGAAGGGGAGGAAATTGATTGCCCCACAGTATTAGCAAGTCACAGCGACTTCCCTTAATGGTTTTACAGCCCCTTAAACTTTGCATGCCTGTAGCCAAGGTGGTGGCCGTTTTTAAATTTGCAACTGCCGAACTTTTTTAAAAAAAACTACTTCTATGGTGTGCACAAGAGATATTTCACCTTTCCGGGGGGAAAGAGGGAGAAAATTAACACAAACCCTGTTTTATCATCTTAGCAGTTACTTACTAAAGCAAAAATACAACATGGTGGCTGCGGGTGCTTACCCTGTAACCCAGCCCCATACCATGCACTCATCCAACCAACCAGATTTGCGCTTCCTCTCATTTGGAAAAGCAAATCAGATCGATTCACTTGTCCTAATGAGCAAAAATGTGCACCCTCACATTGTTTTTTTTAAAAGACAGGAAAAGCCGCAAAGGCTTTTCTGGTGAGGTTTTTGCTGGTTTTGGCCCCCCTCCTTCACAATATGGTGAAATCAGGCAGAATGCCATTAAGACAGGTTGGATTCTCCTCGCATTCTGTGAGGAGTTTTTTCACTGTTTGGACAACCCCACTGTATGTGTGTGTATTTACACTTATACAAATACATATACATTTATACACATATATACATATACAGGGTGTCCCCAAAATGTAAACCTACTTTGACACTTAATAGTAGCTATGGTGATTATTTGAAGAATAAGTAAATACATTTATAAATGTTATAATAATGATTTAATCAGAATTAAAATTCCATATTTAGTTATGATTTTATGTAAAGTGTTCAAATTGTCAGCCTTATGGAGCAATGCACTGCTTGCATTGTCAAAGCAGAGTTGCAAACCTTGCAAGTTTCTCTTGTAATTTTGTGACACATCTCTACTATTGAAATCTTTAATCCTGTTAAGGGTGTATACATTTTTTGAAAAAAATGCAAAAGAAAAAATTCCAGAGTTATAAACTTTTAACGGTGTATACATTTTGGGGGGACACCCTGTATATGCATACACACGTGTGTGTGTTCACTGTGTGTGTATTTGCATACAAGCACACATGTCTGCACAAACAAATATGGTGTATGCTTGTAACAGATCCAGAGAAATGATGCTTTGATCTGTCCTTGACATCACTACCATGTTTCTAGTGACCCATCTAAAAGTGTAATGTAGGTCCAAAATGGAAGAAAGGCACAGGACAAGAAAAATTATCACCACGGCGAAGTATTTCCTTTGCCTTCTGGGAGCACCTTGCAATGGAAAAGGGCATCACTGGGATAATATTATATACAGCTTAGAGTAATGTATAGCTTGCCAATGAGAGGGAAAAAAGGGAAACTTCAATAGGAAAGTATTACATGGGAAATGATTAGTCTACAGAGAAAGCTTATCCTAGCATCCTAGATGGATGGAGAACTGTGACTCTCCAGATATTTCTGCACTACCACTCCCATAATCCTTTACTATCGATTATGCTGGCAACAGCTGATAGGAGTTACTGTACAACTACATCTGACAAGCCACAGTTGCCCATCCCTGACATAAATATTTAGTGATGACAATATAAATATTGTGACAGTATAGGCAGAATTTGCCCCCGTGCCCTGGAATGAGGAATCAATTTAATTCCAGCCACGCATTTACTGGATTAACTAAAACTGTATGAGCATGGAAATTTTAATTTCCAATAAAATATGGGCTGCTAAAAAAATGGAAATTAGGGAAACATAATGGTTCCCGAAGCAAAAGGTGATGTTACCCTGGTTTCAAGATGGTCAATTCTTCCCACATGAAAAGGTATCTCAGGGTACTTGCCAGGTATGCTAACTTAAGTCACCCTATCCAACCTGCACACTGGTCACAAAGGTGACTAGACTATGCTAGGCCATCCATACCCAATATAATAACAAATAAAGAATGAAGAGCTCATAACAAGTCTGAAAGGCAAAGGTCACATGTAGTTGAAGAGAGATCCACGCAAAAAAAGATGTGGCTCTGAACATCTAATGTTCTTATGCTTTACACACAAACACAAACACACACACACACACACACATGCACAGGGTGAGTATCCCTTACCCAAAATGCTTAGGACCAGGAGTGTTTTATTTTCAGATTTTGGGGGGATTTTAGAATACAAATAACGTAGTATGTTACAATTTTATATAATGTATATTTTGGATGCATATTTTATTTGATTTTCTTTGGGGTTTTTCCGGGCTGTGAGGCCGTGTTCTGGAACAGTTTTTTTCTGACGTTTCGCCTGCATCTGTGGCTGGCATCTTCAGAGATGCCAGCCACAGATGCAGGCAAAATGTCAGAAAGAAACTATTCCAGAATACTGCCTCACAGCCTGGAAAAAATCCAAGGAAAATCTATGGATGCCGGCCGTGAAAGCCTTCGACTTTATATTTTAATTGTTGTAAGCTGCCCCGATTGCGTTTCGTAGAGGGGCAGGATATAAATAAATTTTATTATTATCATTATCATTATCATATTATTATTATTATTATTACTACCGTATTTGTGAGCCTGGAGAGAGACTGAAGATCTGTCAAATGGCAGGAATCCAAGCGCAGTGCTCAGCACGAACCTACACCTCCTATCATTTCATAGATCTCGCCTTTCTCTCCAGCCTTGCATCTCTGTACAGGAGATCTCTAGAGATCCCACTAGCCACCCACTTCTGCCTGGCAAATGATCCAGTGGGAGCACCTTAGCCGCTGCCTTGCCACCAGCTGGTGGGCATTTTGAACTAACCACCGTTTCTGAGTCATCCTCAAGGATGGCCCCACATTGAGTACATTGTAATAGTCTAATTGGGAAGCCACCATCACATGGACTACCATGGCCAAGTTCTCTCTGTCCAGGAAAGACTGTAGCAGATGCACAAGTCAAAACTATCCACAAGCACTCCAACCAGCAGCATCCACCTGGTCCTCCAATAATAAAGGTGGTTCTAACAGTACTCCCAACCTACACAGTTGCTCTTTCAGGGGAAGTGCAGTCCCATCCAGGGAAGTAGCTTACCCAATTTCCAGACCCCACCAACCTCCAATATTCATTTTCTTAATTCTCCTAGCACTATCAGGGTTTTTTCTTAGTGTAAAGACCCTCTGCATGTTTGTTTTTCCAACATCTCAGATAATCTCATTAATAGGAACCAAATGTTTTAAGCACCTAATGATACAATCCCAAATCTGAACATTGCAGCAGGTCATTTTCCAGAAGATTAGAATGCTACTCAAGGGACCAATATTTACAAACTCAGAAGCACATGCTCAGTTCGTGTGAGGTTGACAGAGATCCCATAGGCTTGCCAAATGCCTCACAGGTAGTGAGGCCCCTGCCCCCCCCCCGCTATTCTCAAAGGCAAACTGAACATCCTCTAGAAACTATCCTCTAAAGAAACAGACTCTGAAAACTTCTGATCTGAAAGACTTTATCATTCATAAATGATACATAAAAATTATAAATGACAGCATCTGTACTCCAGCGTGATTTCAACATATATAACTTTGCAATTCCTGTAACAACCACTTTTCCCCATATCTTCCCTATAAGACTAGAGGTAAAAATGGCAAGTAAGTTGCCTGTGACCATGATGAGCTCATGGCTGCAACAAGATCCGAAGAAGCCCTCACAGCTCAAGTCTCTGTGAGATGTAATACATTTTTCTCTTTTTGTTGTGAACTATCATGATGGTCTCTCTCTGGCTTTTCCTTGCAAACGAAGATTCAGGAAGGACTCATCCTGCGCTTTCTGCAAGTGCGCTGATGACTAAAAAGGCCAATCTGAGACAAACAAGTCCGGTTGCAGAAAGCACAGCAGAGGATCTCCTTGGGTGATGTTTCCAGGTTGTGATTCTTTCTGCGTTGCCGTTTCTCTTCAAGACTTGTTCAGCATGAGTTCTCAAATAAGGCTGCAGCATTGTGGATAGTGCGTCTCCATGTCTCCCGATGTGAGGCCATGGCGGACCATTGTTGGTGATCAATTTGGCCAAGCCTGAGATGTTGTTTCAGGGAGTCCTTGTATGGCTTTTTTGGAGCACCCCTCTTACACTGACCCGTGGTGAGTTCACTGTAGAGTACTATTTTGGGGAAGCGATGGTCCTCCATCCTAGAAATGTGCCCTGCCCAGCGCAGCTGTGTTCTCAATATCATGGCCTCAATGCTGGTGATCCCTGCTTGCTCAAGGACAGCAACATTCGTCACATATTCAGTCCAGTGTATATTTAGGATTGTGCGTATACAGCGTTAATGAAAGCGTTCGAGGAGTCATAGGTGGTGGCGATAGGTGACCCATGTTTCAGGTCCATAAAGGAGAATAGACAGTACAATGGCTCTATACACATTGATTTTTGTGCTTCGCCTCAGGTGTTTGTTACTCCAGACTCTTTTGTAAAGTCTTCCAAATGCGCTATATGCCTTTGCTAATCTGTGATCGATCTCTTTGTCAATCTTGGCATTTGAGGAGATGATGCATCCCAGGTAGGTGAACTGCTGAGCGGACTTAAATTCCCATTTTAAAAGTACAGAACTGAAGCTGAAGCAAATTACAGTACAAAAGTGGAAGAGCCCTTGCCAAACCTGGGGATCAAATCCAGATTTCCCAAGTCTAACATGAATGAACCAACATAGCTCCAGTTTCTCATAATTTCTTTGCCATTCCGTTTCACTAACAAAAGGCTTATATACTTACTGGATACATTTCAAATTAAGCTAGAGGGCCCCCCAGCCAAAGCTCCCCCTTCCCCACCTTCATCCAATGAAACAGCAATACTCACCTAACAGAGACTTAAGTGTATCCTTTATGCAGATGTTAAACCAAGCCAATTCCACAGCAACACAGCTATAAAAAGCATTCCAGAAAGTGGCCCACCCAGGTTTTACAATATGAATGAACTGCTTGATTGAGATATGTGCAGGTCATGCTTTTGTCTTTCAGATGCTTAATGTCTGAGCTCTCTTCACATGCTGTAAAGTGTGGGGGAGGCGAGAACAACACTGCTTGCTGACAGTATTGGCATTAATTCTACTTCTTTAGACAACACAAGATGGATCTCAGAACTCTTTATTCCAGGTTTCCTTTTTTATTTGTCGTACTTGCATAAAGCCATACTGTATTGATTAGTCCCATGCCCTGAACAGGATTGGGGGTGGGGGGAGAGACTGGAGAGAGGGAGACTCTTTATGCAAATTAAGGAAATCCATCCCAGCTGGACATTATTTTTGCCCTGGCAGAAAAGCAAACCATGAAAACATACAGTAGACAGACTGGCTTTAAAACAAGTTCCAGAAATAGAGGGATATGGTGACCACATGTTAGACAACTATTTCCTTAGACTCCATCATTATATTACATAGTACTTTCAAGCTGCAGGCAGATTTATTTAAAGCAAACGTCTCCTTTTTTAGAAAATAAAATCTGTCCCTGCAATGAAGCTTTCACAGTTGTTCAATTTCCCCCCATCCCCATTCCTGGTTCTGATATCTTCTAAATGGTACTGAACAGTAGATTTTTTTCAAGTCTCAGAAGTTGGACACTTTCATCTTGAAGATTACACCTGAGCCTAGTTACCTTCACGGAAGCATTTTTCACGCTGTGTTCCAGAAAAACCTTGTGGTTTCTGGAAGTTTATCAGAGATTCCTAAATGGAAAGTTGACCATCACTACTGTTGAACACACTCTTCCATTGCAATACTCAACTAAAGCAAAGCATTGGATCTGTTCTTCTATGATGAATTCTCAGTCTATGCAAGACAACCATTAGCTCTGAATATTCCTGGCTGTGCTCTGGATAACCCAAGAATCCATACTAAACAATGCCCCAGAATCTTCTACAGGGCATAACGGTCCTCCAACAAACAGGTTAATGTGTCAAGGGCTCCTTGAAGAGAACTAACTCAGGGATGTCCTCTCTTACTGCAAACCATCATAGAACCCAACCTGTAAAGAAAGTGTTGTTTCACTCCATGGGAAAAAGCAGCAGGCCCAGCCTGCTAAACTCATTTGTGCTGCTATGTAAGGGGTTGGATCACTTGTAAATTATAAGGATCCCAGATTGGAGAAAAGGTGGGATATAAATAAAGTGATGGATGGATGAAGCTCTTCAATCAGTTTCTTGTAACATTCATTTCTGAATAATTAGAATCTACTTTTAATGATGACAATTTACTAGGCTCAGTGGGGGGGGGTTTCACTGTTTTTTTCCCCTACTGTATTTTTTTTTTCTTTCATGCACACCAGATTGCTTTGGGACAGTTGCCTAGCAACGCTGGCAAAATTATCTTCTCTAAAATAAGAACCTGGAGAAATGAAATGTTTCTTCCAATTTACTATGCATCAGGATTAGTTACGGACATGATCTCAACTGTGAGTGGGAGACATGGACCCATCCCTTCATGACAATAGCACCACCTATCTTCACACAATTCAAATGCCAAATAGCATTAAATGCCAAGTATAAGCACTATTACAGGCTAGATTAAAATACAATTTAAGAAGAATTTAAGCAATATATGCAGCTTCAGGCAGCTAAATACTACCAATATATAAATGCCAAAGAAACAACTTCTGGAAAAGCCATAAACGTAGGGAAAGAAACTTCAAAATGCAAATAATCAAGGACAGCCAGTCTTGTATAGCACATGAAACTCCAACATTCCTGGTGACCAAGCATCCATCAAATGTTGTCTGTGGTTTTTCAGATCATTTGACTATTCAGACCTCAGTTGGTTTTCTTTAAAAGCAGGTCACAAGGGCATTTTTCTAATGAATAAGCTGGGCATGTTATTTGCTCAACATGCATTTTTGCCAGACTGCAACAGTCAGAGTTATTTGCTCCTTTTCTAACTCTTTAAAGCTAGGGGCATGTAATGCAGCAATCCCAGGAATTTTTGAGCTCTAGCTCATCAATATTTACAACAGCTTATTTGCCTTGGTAGTGAGCTTCTAATCAGGACTATTAACATTGTTGGTTCAGGCTGCAAGTGCTCCCAGGAACAAAGTTTCTTGTGGTACTTTGGTTTCTCTTTAAATGGCAGAGTTTAGTCAATGCTTCAAATCAACTCCAGGAGATGAAAGTGTGGTATTTATGCCAATTCTAATGTCTGGGGTCTGTCTAGGACAGTCCTGTACAAATTGAGAGCCATCAAGTCACATGTAGTACCCAAGCTAGCAACTGAAATCTGTCAAGTGATGATACTGCCCAACATCACCCCCTTGTTAAGGAATGTGGGTGGAGGGGGGGGAACTAAAAGTTGGATCATGTTCAGCTTAGTTACTAAATCTGGAGTCTCAATACAGGGGAACATCCTGCTATTAAAACAGCACTTGAGATACACCCAAAAACATTAGGAAAGTTACTTAAAAAAAAATTGTTACATAAATATTTTGGGGGGGGGCGCTCCAAAAAATAGCTTGTAACTATTACAGAGCTATTTCAGTTCCTTTTAACAAAAACACTATTAAAATGGCATAAAACTTGGGAAAAAATCTCCTCAAAATACCCAAAGAAAACATTTCAGCCTCACAAAAGTAATGATGAAGAATAATATGAAAATCGTAGTCATTTCACTGAGAAAAGTAATAATATTTCTGGTCATTACGTTTTTTCCAAAAAGAAACTCCATTATTCCCTCATAACCCACCCACCCCCAAGGCCACATGGTACAGGCAACATCATTACTCATGTTACTTCCTAGCACTATACTACACTAACAACGATAAAGCAAATTTGAGATATCTGTGTATAAGTTCCCACACTTCTAGCATATATAATTTCTCTTCTCTAGAGCTGAGAAAAGAGATAGTACTCTTGTTCCTTCCTTGTAAGTAAGATACAAAGGAAACCCAGTTTGTCATGATTGTTGTTTCTCTTCATCCCCAGGCTGGACAGTAAAGACTTACCTTCCCATCAGTAAAATGAATGCAACAGCTCCTACCCAGAATTGCTAAGGAAGCATCAGTTATTCCCTTCCACGCAAATGCTATACCACAGAGTTAATATTTCTAATGAATTCACCACATTGAGCTCAAGATGTCATATGCTAATAGGAATATTTGAGCTAAGTCTTTAAATACATTTGGCTTGCTATTAAGCACTGAAACTCATCTACCATCATATGGCTATGCCAATTTTGTTAGAAAAAAAGATCTGCTAGTAAGTTTTACATGGCACTGACTTTTTTCTTTCATTATGTTGTACAATTAGCCCACTTAGTTATTTAGCCTTTTTTGAAAAATACTGATAATCTTGTTAAGTCACTGAGAAGTAAATAATGTTTCTCAAACAATTTATTAAAAGAAGACCAGGAAGTATAATTTTTTTCCCTCTACCAAATGCTTTGGTAAAGGACTCTCAATGGTATTTTCACTCAGAATATGAAACCACAGTTGTTGCCCATCCAGAGAAATGTTTACTGCTCCATTTGGTCCAGTTTCTCAGGATTAGATTCAGCTGTTGCAGCCTGATGATGTGGACAAAATATGTGAATCGACCCATCCTACCACATGTAAGGTTGACCCCTGCCCTTCCTGCTGATAAGAGCTAGTAAAAGTGGATTAATTGGTTGGGTCCTGGGAAAAGTAAATGCCTCTCAGGAGGATGTGCCTCTCATTTTGAAATAAGCTGTATATGCTCTACCCAAAGAGGACCTTCCTGGACCTAAAGGCATGGTTGAACATGTAGTGACCAGGTAACGTCAGACATCTTGGAGGAAAACAGATCATCCAGACACATTTCAGACCAGGATATGGTACCCTGATCAACTACTCTTGGTAAAAGATAATGTGAGTGCTACACACTACACTGTTTATTTTTCCAGATCTCTCAGCAGTTTGTGATTTCACTGATCATGATATTCTACTGGACAACTCTGCAGGATTGTATTAAGTCATTAGGAATGCTGTAGTTGGGTACCATCAGTGCACTGATGAGATCAGTTCTACTTCTCCTTGTTAACCAGAACTGTACTGTTAGTGGACCAGTGCCTGGTTGATGTAATGGGCTAGATGGTGGGCAGTAAACTGAAACTGATTTCTGATAAGAGGGAGGCTCTATGGATATACTGTAGTTCCTTGGTGTGGAAACTGGACAAGCAATTTGTCCTGGATGAGTTTGAACTCAATGCTTAATAAAGGAACTGGTGTGTACCTTGGAGAGTTCTTCCTGATCTATTCCTGTAACAGGAGACCCAAATGGACTCTGGGGTTTGGAATGTCTGGGGCTAGGTTTGATTGGTTTACAACTTTGAATGGTCCACCTGCTGCAGCATTTTTGGAACAGTAACAGTAGTTCATGTACTGGTAACTTCCTAATTAGACTACTGCAATGCACTTGACATAGGACTCCCCTTGAAGATGACTCAGAAGCTGCAGCTAGTGCAAATGTCAGCTGACTAGAACATCTGACAGAAGTCATAACACCACTTTTCAAGAAACTGCCCTGGCTGTCAATAAATTTCCAATCTGAATTCAAGATGCTTGTGGTTACATTTAAAGCCCTAAAATGGCTTGGGACATTAACACCTAAAGGAATACCTATCCCTATATATGCCTCCCAAAGGATTAAGATCTGCTGGAGGGGCTGTGTCCCATCAATGAGAACAATACAATGTGGGAAGATGTGGCAAATGACCTTCTCTGTTGTGGCATCCATGTTGTAGAAACAGAGATAAGGATTGGGGAAAAATAGGAAAATTCAGGGTAAAACTTTTTCCCCCTGTTTCTTCAATGTAATTCCCCACCACCACCAAAAAAAATTGGGTCATAGAAAAGTTTCTTTCAGAATGATGAATAAAATGCTTAAGGCAAGGTTTTCATATATTTACTCCTTCAAAATTATTTCTAAATACTATGTAACAGGAAGACTTTTGTGCAAGATTATATAATAGTATCAGATCACTGCAATTCCTGGCCTTGGTCTGATCTTCTAGGTTCTTTTTATGGGAATGAGTGCTTTACGTTTGACACTAAGGAAGACTACAAGAGACAAAAGTAATTGTCTTTGTTTTACAAATGTTCATGATTTCTTCTGTTATTGTTTTTTGCCTGCTCCTCATAAACCAGTAAAACCAAAGAGGTTCTTTACAGTTCTGACATTGTAGCTCCATTTGTATAAAAATAAAATAAAAAATAAATACAATATGTATTTTCTCTGAATAAACTACACTTTCAATATATCAAACATGATAATTAAAAAAAACTATTGTATGTTTTAATCTTTTTCTAATTTATATATTTTTAATTTACTGTATGTTTTTAATCTTTTATAGTTTAATATTATTTTAAGGGGGGTGGGCTAGGGTACTGGGACTATGGAGTTTTTATATTGTAAGCCGCCCCGATTGCGTTGCAGAGGGGCGGGATAGAAATAAAATTTTATTATTATTATTATTATTATTATTATTATTATGCTGAGTTACACATACAGTGGGCCCTGGTATCCGTTTGGTCCTAGGACCCCCTGTGGATACCAAAATCCGTGGATGCTCAACTTCCATTTTATACAATGGCATAGTAAATTGCTATCCCTTATACAAAACAGCAAAATTGAGGTTTGCTTTTTGGAATTTTTTCTTTTGGAATATTTTTGAACCATGGTTGGTTGAATCCATGGATGCAGAATCTATGGATACAGAGGACCAACTGTAATACAATTGGTGTTCCCAAAGAAACAAAGTGACTTTGAATCTGTAAAAGGTGTTAATATGACATTTTTAATTTTTCTGAAAATGTCTGTTTCTTTCCGGGGGGGAGGGGGGATGCCTTTCCCCTGTATGTCTTCAAAAAATGTTTCCATCAACAGATTCAAGAGGGGGGAGGCAATCTTCCCTTTCTACTGCAGCCCCCTCCAAGCATTCCAGAAATCTGCTCCAGAGGACCGAGAAATCCTCCAGAATCATTTTTGTACAGCCCGAACGGCTGAAGTGGGAAGAGAAGGGAAGACAAACATTGAATTTCGGCTACTGTGTTTTTCTGTACAACTGTGTGTGTGTGAAATAAAGAGCAATTTAAACATGTAAGATAAATAACCAAGTAGCATGCCCAGAACACAATTATGTTAGAGCTTCCCCCACGACCTCGAATCCGGAAGCAAGAAGGATTCAAGTCTCCGTTATCGAGGACCCTGATGCCCGAAGAGAGGATGTGATTGGAAGCGTTGGGGTGGTCGTGTGGAGGCTGGAGAAGGAGGAGTGCTTGGAGAAGAAACCAGGGCAGGATGCATGGTTATTCTATGCAGCAGCGTGGCTTGGAACTGGGAGTGGGCAGTGAGTGCTTTGGCCCCCGTCCTCCTCCCCTGGAACACCTGGCCTTTAGAGAGCCTTTAAAGCTGGCTCCAGCTCAACCATTGGCAGGACCCCTGGCAGCAAACATCTAAGGTGGTGATTGGGGACAAATTGTTATATTGGACCTGATGTTGATGTGGGTTGATATAAGACTTGCATTATTAAGCCATTCGGTCTCTTATCACCTGACTGCTATAGGAATTGGATTATGGGACTGGGGTTGGTCTATCCCTCAAGTACCCCTTTTTTCCAGTGGCTTTAAACTTTACTGTTTCCCTTGAGGCCAGGAATGAGGTGGGGGTGGCTATAGGAGTTGTGCTGGGGAATGGGAGGTATGGCTGGAACAGAGCAAACACATGTTACAAAAGAAGACGGGATGGCTGTTTGAAAGCTATCCCACTTTCAGTTCCCTCTGTTTCCCAGAATGGCTTGGAGAGCAGACCAACCATTCCACAGAACCTCACTCTGCTCCTCTGCAATGCCAGGTCGGTCAAGAACAAGACCCATATCATCCATGATCTCCTCATGGATGAGGAAACTGACCTGGCTTGCTTCACAGAGACCTGGCTGGGAGAGGATAGCATGGTTACCTGGGCGCAGGCCCTCCCAGCTGGGTACTCTGTTAGTGAGCAGGTGAGGGGAATTGGGGGGGGGCGGAGTTGCTCTGGTTCACAAGAATAGCCTGATCTTGACCAGGATTCCTGTCCGGAACACAGTCCACTTCGAGTGTATGCACCTTAGGTTGAGGACCAGGGATAGTTTGGGGATTCTGCTACTCTACCGACCACCCCGTTGTCTAGCAGACTCCCTGACCGAGCTGACACAACTGGTCTCAGAGCTGCTGTTGGAGTCCCCTAGACTTTTAGTTTTGGGAGACTTCAACATTCCGCTCGAGACCAGTCTAACAGGCGCAGCTTGGGAGTTCATGGAAACCATGACAAACATGGGCCTATCCCAATTGGTCGTCGGGCCAACACATTGTGCAGGTCATACACTCGATGCGGTCTTCAGTACGGAACAAGAATATCCGTGGGCGGAAGCTGTAAATACCTCCGCATTGTCATGGTCGGATCATTTCCTGGTCAAGGCGGAACTTAGAGTTTGTGTCCGCCCCACCGGGGGTGGTGGACCCATTAAATTGGTCCGCCCTCGAAGGCTAATGGAGCCAAATGGATTCCAGAAAGCCTTAGAGGGTTTAATGGTTGGGAATGCCGGTGACCCTGTCGATGCTCTGGTCAATATTTGGAACACCGATCTTGCCAGGGCTATTGACATGATCGCTCCCAAGCGTCCTTGTCAATCCACTTCAAACCGTAAGCCATGGTACATACCAGAGCTTAGGAGAATGAAGCGGTTTGGACAATGACTAGAGCACATGTGACGGAAAACTCGACTCTTATCTGACAAAACTCGCCATAGGAACTTTCTTTGGTCCTATCGGGAGGCAATATGTGCAGCGGAGCGATCTTTCTCCTCTGCACGTATTGCGTCTGCATAGTCCCGTCCAGCAGAGCTGTTCGGGTGGTGAGGGAGCTAACATAGGTACCCCCCTGTGCCGAATCCCTTGCTTAACCCAACATCGGCCTGCTGTGATGCGTTTAACAACTTTTTCACAGATAAAATCTCTCAGATAAGAGCCGACTTAGACGCCAATGTTTTAACAGAAACCATAGGAGAGATGTCCAGCGACTCTGTCGATGAAGTTATTCTGGATCAGCTCCAATCTGTGAGTACCGAGGATGTGGACAAGCTGCTTGGTAGGGTGAGGAAAACAACTTGCCCTCTCGACCCTTGCCCATGATGGCTGGCCATCCGGGGGGGGGAAGCATTGAGGAGATTCCTCATGGATATCATCAATGCTTCCTTCAGGGAAGGACATGTTCCATTTTGTCTGAAGGAAGCGGCTATTAGGCCGTTTCTGAAAAAACCTTCTCTGGACCCCCTGGTTATGAGTAACTACAGGCCTGTTTCTTTATTGCCATTTCTGAGCAAGGTGATCGAGAGGGCGGTTGGTCTTCAACTCCAAGCTGTCTTGGATGAAACCGATTATCTAGACCCATTTCAAACTGGCTTTAGGACAGGCTTTGGGGTTGAGACTGCCATGGTTGCCTTGACCGACGATCTGCATCTGAACATCAACAGGGGTAATGTGACCCTGTTGGTGCTCTTAGACCTCTCAGCGGCTTTTGATACGATAGATCATGGCATCCTCTTGGACCGCCTGAAGGGGTTGGGTACCGGAGGCACTGCATTGCAGTGGTTCCAGTCCTACCTCTCGGGCAGGTTCCAGAGAGTGCTGCTCGGGGACAGTTGTTCGAGCAAAAGAGAGCTCACCTGGGGAGTTCCACAGTGAGCTATCCTGTCCCCGATGTTATTTAACATCTATATGAAGCCGCTGGGTGAGATTATTCAGAGTTATGGAGCTGGGTGTTATCAGTATGCTGATGACGCTCAGATCTATTTCTCCTTATCTCGTTTGTTGGTCTCGAATTCTAATGACATCTCTTCTCTCAATGAATGTCTTCGGGCGGTAATGGGCTGGATGAGGAAAAACAAATTGAAACTGAATCCAGACAAGACAGAAGTGCTCATGGTAGCAGCCCCGAAACCAAGAATTGGGTTGCAACCTCCAGTCCTGGATGGGGTCACACTCTCCTCCAGTGACTGTGTTCGCAGTCTGGGTGTGCTCCTTGACTCATCACTCCTGAGGATAAATCAGGTAGATGCAATAGTCAGGAGTGCCTGTTATCAGCTTCGGCTGATATGCCAGCTGCGCCCTTTTCTGGAAGCAAGGGACCTTGAGACCGTTGTTCACACGCTGGTAACCTCGTGCCTAGACTTCTGTAATGTGCTTTACATGGGGCTACCCTTGTGCTTAGTTCAGAAACTACAGTTAGTACAAAATATGGTGGCCAGGCTTCTTTCAGGAACATCTAGGAGGGACCACATCACTCCGGTTTTGAGGTCCCTCCACTGGCTACCTATTGGTTTCCAGGCCCAGTATAAGGTCTTGGTTATCACCTTTAAAGCCCTAAATGGCTTGGGTCCAAGCTATCTCAGGGACCGTCTCCTCCCTTATAATCCCCCCCCCGCACTCCGGTCCTCTGGGAGGAATTTGCTGCAGCCTCAAAAGTCGAGGCTTTCGGCTACCTCCCAGAGGACTTTTTCTGTTGTCGCCCCCAAACTATGGAATGGCCTGCCGGATGAGATCCGTCAATTGACATCTTTGGACAGCTTCAAAAAGGCTGTCAAGACGGATCTCTTCTGGCAGGCCTTTCCAGAATAGATTATCCTGGCCTCAGGAACCCCCCCCCTCCTTCAGGAGAGTCCCCACAGCCTCCTTTGATAACAGAACTGAATATCGCTGGGGACCTACTGTTATTGCTAAATGTAGGTATGTGTTTTTATCAAATATTTTAATTGGTGCTTTAATTTGTAATTGATTTAATAACTTTTTAAGGGGGGGAAGGGAGTATATTGTTTTACTGTATGATTTTTTAATGATGTGAACTGCCCTGATTGGATTACCAAAGGGCGGTATATAAATAAATTTTATTATTATTATTATTATTATTATTACCCTAGTATGCTGGGGCCAGACCTTCAGAACCATAGCATGGTCCTATGAAAATTAAGCTGGTCTGCTCCAGTAAGATGTGAGATGGAGGATGACCTGGAAATCACAGATAAGGTGATCTCAGCTTCTTCTAGTCAAACGCATAACTATGTGTGTTGGGGGTGGGGGAACAAAACAAATAATGCAAGATTTTAGGTGTACACAAAGATAAAGTGAAATATGCAAGCGCCTTAGATGCAGAGTACAAACAAGTAGGGGTTGCAGGAGGTTTTTATGTTGATCATGTTGCCTGGATTAAATGTCTGGAGTACCCAAGTCATAGAATGATAGAGTTGGAAGAGACCACAAGGGTCACCCAGTCCAACACCCTGCCATGCAGGAATAAACAATCAAAGCATTCCCAACAGATGGTCATCCCGCCTCTGTTTAAAAACCTCCAAAGAAGGAGACTCCATCACACTCTGAGGCAGTGCATTCCACTACTGAACAGCTCTTATGGTCAGGAAGTTCTTCCTAATGTTTAGATGGAATCTCTTTTCCTGTAGTTTGAATTCATTGCTACATGTCCTAGTCTCTGGAACTGCAGAAAACAAGCTTGCTCCATCCTCAATATGACATCCCTTCAAACATTTAAACATCACTATCATATCCCCTCTTAATCTTCTCTTCCCCAGGCTCAACATACCCAGCTCCCTAAGCTGCTCCTCATAGGGCATGGCTTCCAGACCTCCCACCATTTTGGTCGCCCTCCTCTGGACACCAGGGAGCCCTGGTTGTGCAGTGGTTAAATGCCAGTACCGCAAGTCAACATGTTACAAATTCGATTCCAAAGGGCTCCAAGCTTCACTCAGCCTTCCATCCTTTCGTAGGTCAGTAAAATTAGTACCCAGCTTGTGGGGGCAATTAGCTAACACACATTGTAAGCTGCATAATGCAGTGTAGATGTGTAAATTGCTATTGCTTAAAACAATTTGTAAGCTGCTCTGATAGCTTTGTGGCTGAAGAGCGGGGTATAAATAACTAATATAAATAAATAAAATAGATAAATAAAATGTTCCAACTTGTCTATATCCTTCTTGAATTGTGGTGCCCAGAACTGGACACAGTATTCCAGGTGAGGTCTGACTAAAGCAGAATAAAGTGGCATTAATACTTTCCTTAATCTAGACACTATACTCCTATTGATGCAGCCTAGAATCGCATTGGCTTTTTAAGCTGCCATGTCACACTGCTGACTCATGTTCAGTTTGTAGTCCACTCATAGATTCCTTTTGCATGCACTGCCATCAAGCCAAGTGTCACCCATTCTATATCTGTGCATTTCATTTTTACTTTCCAAGCGTAGTATCCTACATTTCTCCCTGTTGAAATTCATTTTGTTAGCTTTAGCCCAGCTTTCTAATCTGTTAAGGTCATTTTAAATTCTGAATCTGTCCTCTGGGGTGTTAGCTACCCCTCCTAATTTGGTGTCATCTGCAAACTTTATAAGCATGCCCTCTATTCCCTCATCCAAGTCATTGATAAAGATGTTGAATAGCACTGGGCCCAGGAGAGAACCCTGTGGCATCCCGCTAGTCACTTCTCTCCAGGATGAAGAGGAACCATTGGTGACTACTCTGTGGATTCGGCCCATCAACCAATTACAAATCCACTGAACAGTTGCACTGTCTAGCCCACACGTTACTAACTTTTTTGCAAGGATATCATGGGGGGCTTTTTCAAAGGCCTTACTGAAATCAAGATACACTACATCCACAGCATTCCCTTCATCTACCAAGTATGTAACTATTGAAAAAAGAGATGAGATTAGTCTGGCATGACTTGTTTTTCAAAAAACCATGTTGACTTTTAGTGATCATGACATTCCTTTCTAAGTGCTTACAGACTGTCTGTTTAATGATCTGCTCTAGAATCTTTCCTAGTATTGATGTCAGGCTGACTGGGTAATAATTATTTGGGTCTTCTTCGCCCCCCCTTTTTTAAAAGATGGGGACAACATTTGAGCTCCTCCAGTCTGCTGGGACCTCTCCTGTTCTTCAGGATTTCTCAAAGATTATTGCCAGTGGTTCTGAGATTACTTCTGCCAGTTCTTTTAGTACCCTTGGATGCAGTTCATCTGGCCCTGGAGACTTGAATTCATTTAGACTGGCCAGGTATTGCAGAACCTTTATGACACATTGGTTACCCACACAATGGTGAATAATTTTTCTTAAGCTTTCAGTAGTATATCAATTTGATTTTCATATTAATACAGCTGCAGCCTCTATACAATATCAAACGTTGCCTTTATTTTTTATATACCTGATTGAATTAAATTTTATTATACAGAATTATATTGTATATACATCAGCAGAAACTTAAATACTAGGAATGTTACTTCAGCACAGTTTGTTATACTGGCTTGAGTTCAAAGTTGATACTGTTTCCCAATCATCTTCCTTGCAAATATTTCAGCTGCCAGCAGTAGTTAAAACCCACCAGCACCTAGAAACATTGAAGTATTCACAGCAAGAATGCTGTAATCACAAACCTATTATATTCAAAAGTATTGAGTGCCCTTTATCAAGTTTATGTAAACAGTACTTGGTGCATGCTCAGCATTCTTGAGAAGGAGACAGGTGTTCAGTTTCTGTGGGTATTTATCCCAGTTTACTACATCTCTGCACAAACCTTCTCAGGGTCACATAACAATAAACAGTGTTGTTTTTTAAAAATACCCACACACATTAGTTTAACTAATATGTTGTGTTTTTAATCAAACAAGGACTATTTCCATTCCTTATAACTTCATGATTAAATTCTGTAAGAGAAGAAAAGATCTGTTCCTTTCCCACTCACCTTGTACTACACCAGAACCACCAGCTCTATTATAGCAGAAACCAAACTGTCAAAAAAGGTGGAAGGAATTATAGCTGCTAAACTTGAACCCAGCTGCATATGCCTCCAGACTTCAGGAGTCTTCTCTTATACATAGATATACTCACATACACACACCACAACAAAAACAAAATGCCTCAGATTCCATTCTGTACTATTTTTGGCATATATGGAATGTTACTGTGGAACAGGAAGAAGATGTGGTCCATTTGTACTTCTTGATCTTCTGGCTAATATAGGTTGTATGTTTGTGTTACAGAGTTAGTTAAGGAAAATTCAATATGAGTTTCAGATACAAAAGGGCTCTTTGGGCCAAACAACATACCTGCAGGAGGTCTAAGTAGTGGATCCCCTGCTGTTTGTTTTTTTGTTTTCAAAACTGCCATGGAGGGGACCTAAATCAGATCAGACTGGGTGGAGCACTGTGGTGGTGGCTGTTATTATTTTATCCATTTATATTTTATTCATTTATCCCAATAATGGGACTCCAGGCAGCCAATGGCATATTTAAAACAATACAAATTAAAATATAAAAACATTAATAAAAGTATAAATATGAGATATAAAAACAATTAATTTATGAAGTTAAAAACATTAAACATTAAAAAGATTAAAAGACTATACACCAACCTTAAAAACAGAACCGCACAGCATTAAAAGCCCAACCCTAGTTAGTTTGTAAAAACCTGAGGGCTCAGAAATGCTTTGATCTGCCATTGGAAAGAGAGCAATCCTGGCCTCTCTAGAGAGGGAGTTCCAAGTCTGGGAGTAGCCACCAAGAAGACCCTCTCCCTTGTTCCCACCAAACAAGTCTGGACAAAGAGAAGGTGTTCTAAGATCCAGATGATCTTAAGAGTTCTAATGGACTCATAAAGGGAGATAATGGTCCTTCAAATAATCTAGACCCAAGCTGTATAGAGCTTTATAGGTCAAAACTAGCACTTTGAATTGTGCCCAGAAATGGACCAGCAGTCAATGGAGCTGTTGCAACAAGGGAGTTGTGTGCTCCCTGTATCTAGCCCCAGTCAACAACCTGGCTGCAGCTCTTTGAGTCAACTGAAGTTTCTCAGCATTTTTCAAAAGCATCCCCACACAGTAATCCAAACAGGATGCAACCACAGCATATACCACCATGGCCAGATCCGACTTCTCCAGCTTTAACTGTGCAAAACTGGTCACGGCTGAAACCTGGGTATCCAGGCTCAGAGCCAAATCCAGGGAGTACCCCCAAACATCAAGCCTGCATTTTCAGGGGGAGTGTAACTCCATCTAGCATAGGCTGAATCCCTATTCACAAATCTGACATATAACTGACCAGGAGCACCTCTGTCTTGTCTGGATTAAGCTTTGTTTGCTCTCATCCAGTCCATTACAGCTGCCAGGCACCGGTTTAGCTCAGGAACAGCTTCCTTGGAATTAGGTGGAAAGGAGTAATACAGCTGGGTATCATTACCATGCTAGTGACACCTGATCCCAAAACTCCATAAAACCTCTCCCAGCAGTTTCATGTAGATGTTAAATAGCATAGGGGACAAGACTGAACCCTGAGGAACTCCACAGGCCAGTGGCCAAGGGGCTGAGCAGGAATCTCCCATCCCCTGAGAGCGCCTCTCCAGGAAAGAGTTGAGCCACTATAGAACAGTGTACCTCGAAGCCCAATCCCAGAGAGGTGACTCAGAAGGACACCATGGCTGATGGTACTGAAAGCTGCTGAAAGGTCCAGCAGAACCAACAGGGACACACGTTCCCTGTCCAGTTCCCTGCATGGGTCATCCGCCAAGGTGACCAAAGTTCTCTCTATCCCATAACCAGGTCTGAAACCAGACTGAAATGGATCTAGATAATGGTTGGGTAAAATACCCTTTGCTCCCAACTGCAATTAAGCCCCACTCAGGAAACTGTTATTTGTCCCACCAGTGCAAATGTGCAGCTTCTGGGACAAAGAAAATTAGTAAAGTGGTGTGAGGGAAAGAATTAAAACAGGTGTGAGCAGGCTTTAGGCTTGTGGAATTTACTTGTACATTTCCACTAAAACTCTGAGGTCCACCAACTGGGCCTGGTGAAAAATAGTAGATCAGGACAGCAAAGAATTGACCAACAAGGTATATTGGTGTACTTGTTCAGATCAGTGATGTGCTTTCAATACAACAGCTATAGTTCACAGACAAATTCTTGAACATGAAAATCTACTCCTGTTTCTCCTGCTTCCATGCAAATTTTGCAGCCTACTGTTTGTGAGGATGTCACTGCTAAAGCACCAAGAGTTGAAACATCTTACTGATATAGTGCAAATTACCTAGAGATGTACCACCAGATTCAAACCTATCTCCTGCACACTTCTGTCTAAAACAGTGCATTGCAGGCATCATCCAAATCATGCCCTTATATGAGCCCACAGGGCTGTTTTGACTTTTTTTTTTAATTGTAAGATATTCTGTTCAAACATATCCCATATTGTTTCTAACTGGGGCCTTGGAAATACCAACTTTTCCACACAATGGGTATTACATACTATCAAACAACAACTAACTGGACTGCTAGACCTTTCTATGAAGCTGTTGTAACTTGGGGCCCTTTCACACTACACAATTATAACACTGTCATTTCTGGTTTAACTGTCATGGCTGCATCATATGGAATCCTGGGGTTTGTGAGGCAGTAGAGCTTTTCACCTAAGAATTCCAAATATCCCTGTCTAAACTGGAAATCCCAGGAATCCATAGGATGTTGCTATGGCAGTTAAAGTAAAATTACAGTGCTTATAATTGTATAGTATGAAAAAGTGTTGTATCTCAACTTTTTTTAAACTTGGGTTTTAGGTTCAGGTATGTACTTGTTTCTCCTGCCACCCCGATAATTAGTCAGAAATCTGCCTCCAGTATTTCTGCATACACCCCTGTATTTCTGATATATTTTCAACAAATGTTTGGATTTATATGTGTGCACTTTTTATTCTTCACTAAGCTGTGGAAGTTCTTGCTTTAAATTTTATCAAAAGCAAACACATTTGTATTTCAGTATTTCAGTGCTATCCAAGAACCTGCTTCCTAACTGTGGTCTTTTGGGACCCAAGTTTTGACAGCAAATTTTTATACAGCCACAGACTATGTTTTGTCTCTGTTTTGTCTTCATTGCCTGATGACCTTCCCACCTCTCTGGTAACCTGACAACTTCTTATTGAAATATCCCTTCAGAGGCCCACCTTGCACAAAACAACCAGAGAGCAGATTGACAAATAAAGAAGTTTCCCTGCATAGCTTTCCTAAAGATGGAAAGACACATACAAAGCTATCATCTCCTAGTTCCTAATTAGAGTGATCTAACGTAGATGAAATTCATAGTGTTGCCATAAGAAAACAGGCAACTTGAAGGCATACACACATACAATGTAGCTCTGTGCTGCATTTCTTAGACTATGTCAACACTTCATTAGGGAAGCTCCAGTTTCTGTATGTGCTTTTATATATTGTAGATTTATAATATATATGTATAACATCCCTTGCTGCAACATCTCCACTGGATACAATTCAAAGTGCTGCAAAACCCTAGATGCCTTGAGTCCACAGAATTATAGAATCATAGAGTTGGAAGAGATCATGAGGCCCATCCAGTCCAACCCCGCTGCCATGAAGAACACACAATCAAAACACTCCCATCCTCAGCCTATGTTTAAAAACCTCCAAAGAAGGAGACTTCACCACACTGAAGCAGCGTATTCCATTGCTGAACAGCTTTTACTGTCAGGAAGTTCTTCCTAATATTTAAGTTGAATTTCTTTTCCTGTAGTTTGAAACCATTGTCCCATGTTCTAATCTCTGGAGCAGAAGAAAACAAGCTTGCTCCTTCTTCAATATGTCTTCTAAATTCTTAGTTAAGGCTACGCAAATACGCTCTATAGCAGCATCTCTCAACCTTTTTACAATGGTGGAACCCTTGAAACAATTTTCAGGTCTCAGGGGAACCCCTGCCTAAAATTTATTACTGTATATTTACAGGGGTTTTTTTAAAAAAAATTCAAACACAATATCTCAGGGAAGCCCTAGCAACCTCTTGTGGAATCCTAGGGTTCCAGGGAACCCTGGTTGAGAAACCCTGCTCTATAGTCTAAGATGGGTTTGGGAAATCTCCCCACCCATGAAGTACAACTACTTCTATTCTAAGTTGTTCTTACTTGCTTTTTATATTTGTGTAAACTAGCTGTTTGCTTGAAACACAATAAACTGACTGACCGACTTCAATATGAAATCCTTTCAAATGTTTAAATATGGCTATCGTGTCACCTCCTACCACTGTCTTCTCCAGGCTAAAATCCAGGTTATTTGAAGGACCATATCTTATGTGAGCCTGCCCCATCTCATTCCCCTCACAAACAAATCTGGTGGAAACATGGGAGATGGGCTTCATAGTACCTGCTCCCACGCTTTGGAACTTCCTCTGTAGGGAGGCTAGGATGGCTCCTCTTTTTTGTCCTTCTGCAAGTGATTTTTCTTTTTTATTGTTTTGATTTGTTTGTTCTGACAGGCTTTTAGAAATTGACTGGGATGAGCTTTTTAATGGTGTGTCATTTCATTGATTTTTATCTTCTGTCTCCTAACGAATTTTAAATGTTTTCATTTTTATAGACTGCTTAATGGAATTTTTAAAATAACTTACTGTATATGTTTTTATTGATGTCTTGGTATGTATTTTAATCTGTATTTCTTTTGATCTTTGAAAGCCAGCATGAATCCTAGTACTGGGGAAAAGGGAGGATTTAAATGAACTATCAACAACAACTGTCATACTAGTCTGTTAATACACAGAACTATCTTGTTGGATCAGATTAATATCTATTAAGTCCCATAACAGCCAGAATGATGCTTCAGAATCTCACACATGTGGACATGAAAATGGCAGCTTTTTGGTGTTTATCACTAACAAATATTTCATTAATATGTCATGGCCAATGTAAATTCATCTGCCTTACTTACTCTTCAATAGATGCACAGAGAACTGCAGCTTCTGATGCCCTGAACCAGATCCTGTGAAATGCAGTAAATGTAGGATGCACAAAAAGATGCTTAAGCAGAGCTACTCTTATTGATGAGCAAAAAAGTTTGGAATGCACACTTCAGCATTTGTAACATGCTGGAACTGAGATCCAGCATGTAGTGGAGTAGTGGCTTTAGTGTTGGATTAGGAGGTCAGGATTTAAATCCCCATTCAGTCATGGAAACCCACTGGGTGATCTTGGGCAGGTCACACTTTCTCAGCCTCAGAGGAAGGCAATGGCAAACCCCCTCTGAACAAATCTTGGCAAGAAAACCCTGTGAAAAGTTCTCCATAGGCCAGAAATGACTTGAAGGCAGACAGCAACAACAAACGATGGATCAGGGCTGGGAACTGTGGCCCTCCAAATATTGATGAACTGCAACTCCCATCTAGCCCAGCCAGAACAGTCAATGCTAAAGGATTGGGGGGATAGCCGTCCACGAGCACCTGGAGTCACAGTCTGCGTTTTGCTCTAGACTAGAAATGGGCTAAGTGAGGCCTCCCAGATATTGCTGAACTGAAACTTCCATCAGTCCTAATCAGTACAGTAAAAAGTGATGAATGCTGGAGTTGCAATTCAGCAACATCTGGAGGGAGGCACTCTGCACACCCCTGTTCTAGATTGAAGCCAGATTTTTTGTTCTTGAAAGCCTCACTTCAAACAAAAGTAAAGTCTACATCTCTTCAATATGTTAGTGACACCCGCGTTTAAAAAAAAACAACATACTTTTTTTCTAGTTTTAGGAGGTAACGGACAGAGCAAGTTGCTCATGTGAAATTTTAAACAAGCACCTTGCACTTTGAATTTAGATATCTGCAATTTTATTTTTAACTATGCTGTGAAAGCTGTCTCTGTGAACTTTATTAAAAAGCATATACATGTATATTTTGCTATTTCACATTTAGAATTTTATTGCTGTTGCCACTTGTGTATTAGTGGCAGGAGACGAGACGGCCTATTGTGAGAATACTATTGGCACCACATGTTAACATACCAGACGGTTTTGGTTTTGATTATATACTTAAAGTGCATTTTCATCAGCATCAAGGGATATAAACTTGCAGAAACAGCTCTAGTTTGGAAACGACTATCAAGAAAGACTGGAGGTGTAAACCAATACAAAACAGATATTTGGTGGGACTGCGTAACTATAAAAGATTTCTAGACTCAAAATGTTTTGACCAATATCATAATCCCTTTATACAACTCTGCACCATAACCACATTTGGAATTCCAGGTGGCTCATCTCAAAAAATACAGAAGATGTCTTTTCTGCACATTACAGCAGTCTCACAGAACTAAAGGCCAATTCAAAAGACAGTAAGACATTTCACTTTCATTAAAAGGCAACACTCTCTGGAGCCTTTTAGTTTAGAAAAAAATATGTGGGTATAAAAAATGCAAGTGGATATGCAGAAGGAATAATATAATCAGTGTCATCCAAGGAAACTGAGAGGCAACAGGAACCTATAACTGCATAATTAATGGTTAGGATTCATTATGACATTTTGCAAAAGGCAAAAATTTGAGTACTTTAAAAAAAATGTTGTTGTGTACCTTCGGCTTGTTTCCAACTTATGGTGACTTGCCCAAGGTCACCCAGTAGGTTTCCATGGCCAAGCAAGGGTTCAAACCCTGGTCTCCAAATTCATACTCCAACGCTCAAACCACTAGACCATACTGGCTCTCATTAAAAAGGAATAAGTCAGTCTATGAGTATTGGCTAATCTGTAGTTAAGGAACAGGGTATGTCTTAATGTGCAGGCAAGCAGAGAATGGAGGAGCTTTATCTTCATGTCCTGCCTCTAAATTCTAAAACATCTGGCAGGCCACTGTCAGAAAAGTCTTGTGAGCTGCTAGCTAAATTAGGAGATGGGATGAATAAATTTAAGTGATCATTTAGTGAAAGGTGGGGATCTCTCTCCTGTTTACTGGCAAAGGTATGAATGAACAGTGGGTCTCAACAATTGCTCATGAGAAGTAAAAGCAGATCAAGCTACCTTAGCAACCCCATTGACAACACTTTCAGAGAATGTCTCATTTCCCAATATGAATATGTCCAAATGGTAAGAAGTGAGGCAAGGCCACTCTCTGCATGGCTTCACTTGGCAAGCACCATCAACATGCCAAAGAAACCAACTGCTACTTGTTGGCAGGCATTCAGCCCACCAACAATGAACAAGTCTCACTCCCCAATGGGAAGGATGCCTTTTGTGAACTTCAGCCTGGTACAGTTAGGTTTCTATGTCAAACCCCAAACCATGTTGCTAGGGCAAACAGCTATGATAACATTATAGCCAGGTGGATTCCAGACCAAAAGCTGTCTAGGGAGATTCTGGTTTCTCAGGCTGGAGTTAGCCATCCATTCCTAAATTCAACAGCTCCCTCAAATATCTGCACAATAATAATAAACATGGGGGAATTTTGTAACCTTTGACTGTGCCAGATTTTGACATGCATTGCAGAGAGAGCAGAAGCAGGCAAGCAGCCATAAATGAAAAATGTCTGACATTCCGCAAATGAGTTTATAGTAAAACACATACAGGTACCCAACAAGTAAGCTCAGCTCACAGGCTTCAAGATGAACAGGTAAACCCTAAAAATTATCAGTTTATATAGCCCAAAGTAAAATTCTTCAGGGTAAAGCAAAACCTGATTGTCTACTCTAACTTTCCACTTTTCAAAGAAAAAAAGGGCTACTACCCTGGACAATACATTTCAATTTTCAAATGCTGTCTTTTCAAAGGAGAAGATTTAAACATTCTTATTCAAGAGTTTCTATGCAGTTGGTGGCAGAATATGTTTCTCCCCCAAAATGCCCACACCACTCCCACATCAGTACTATGGAGCAAACGAAGCCCCATGTTTGCTTTCTACTGGATTTCTGCTTTCAGCTGCTGTAACATCAATTTTTCAACCCACAGAGAAATCCTGTGCGTACATGTACCATGCTGGACAAATATTTCTACAGCTACCATAAAATACTTCCTTTAATAGTTAAGATGCATTAAGTAGACAGCAATTTACTACACAACTAAAAGTGATACCAAGATGCCAAAAATCAAGAATGACTACATAATCCAAAATCCAAAGTAATTTTATCTTAATCCTAGCAGATCTACCAAGTTTGAAATAAGGTGTGGGGAAAGGCCCATATTTTAATTTATCATGAAAAGGTTGACATTTAAGCCCACTTAGCTGCATGTCATGTTGCTGGATTGTACATAATACCCCAGCTGTGCCTGAGTACACACGATTTGTACCTGTGAAACCTGTACTGTTAGATGTAAACAGTTTTGTTAAGGGCCCTAGATACTTCATAAAGGGTCACTTTGTAAAGCAAAGTTCACCAAACAACCTTCTAGAGAACAGAGGAAATCATGAAAATACAGAGGTTTGCCATCTGTGGCCAAAACTTGATCATACAAAAAATGCTTCCAGGCAGCTTGCATATCCCCTTGAAAATACAGCCATGATTTACTCTTTACAGTTAACGCCACTTTGCACTCTACATTCCAGCACACCAACTGTGTTAGGAAACCAGTTTTTGCATTTCCCATGTAGGAACTATAAAATGCTTGACTCAATGTCTCAAAGCCCCTGTACTGAGAAATTCTACTCAGGACAAATAAATACCATGAGAACACATGTAAAATTCCAGCTTATCCTTTTCCTGAAACAAGAAAAGAACAGAAAGGAAAAAATGACCCCAACTCGTTTTTCTTTCAAAAGTACAATGAATGAAATTTATTATGCAGGAGCCAACCAGGCTCTTGCAGACATGACAAAAAGCATAGTATCACTTTACATTAAAACAGACATCAACAAGCAAGATTATTAATCAAAGTAATGATACAGAAAGGCAAAAAAACTAATAAATCTTAAAATTATTAAAACACCATCAATTATACTAGACAATACAATTGACACTCTTCAGTAAAACTAAGAACACTAATACAGATTATAAATTACAAATCTAGAACCAGACAAATTGGCAAATTTTCATCAAGATCGGCAATCTATCAAGGTCTCTTGCCTTATGAAGTGTATACCATAATTCCTGGAGCTGGAAATTATTTCCTGTAAGGACTATTAAGATTTATAGGCTCATGGCAATGAAAGTATCACTTTCAAAACTACTCCATACGTGTTAAATCACCGGCAGCTATCCATTTCCTTAGAAAAAGTTTCAACAGTCAGTTTCTACTGAACTAAACCAAGACACCTTGTTAATCTTACTGTGTAGTATCTCTTCCAATTACCATTCTCAGCTCCAAGAATAATTAGGCATCTTTCATGAATCAGTTGTCAAATCTCTCCTCTAAATGTAATTCCACTGCCCCTTGAGGAATGTATTAAGATCCAAACTACCACAAATCTGATATATGCTTTGCTAAGTGGAAAAGAACCCCCCCCCCCAAGTTGTCTATGGGAGAACATTAACGGGAAGTCTGGAACTGAACCTAAAGGCCATCTCATTAAGCCATCCACAGCTCAGCAGGTTTTCCATTCCCTGCATACTTAATAGAAGATTCTCAGTAACAGCATGCATGTCCACACCTAGAAATCCTCAGGTTTTGAGATCAAGTTTTCATACAGAACACTGCTTTCTTGGTGATGTCATGTATAATGTAACAAATAACCATTATAACACCCACTGTGTGTTCTAAAACCATGAGGCTTATGACATTTTCAAACACTGGGCTAATCAATGGCTGAATGGGAAACATTCCAATTGATTCATTGGGTCTACTTTAGTTAGAACTAGCAAGTAGATTTACCCCAAAGCTGGGTAACCTTTGGCCCTCTAGATGTTGTTGGACTCCAGCTCTCAACAGCCCCAACAAGTACGGCCAATCGTCAAGGAAGATGGAGTCCCTATCTAGACAGTTCTCGATCCTTACCTAAAAACTCAGATTTATCATGACAAGCATTATTAGTTTTGCTACAATAGACTGAACATAGCTACCGACTTGGAAACTGGTCATAGGTATTCATTCATAAAAGACACTCCCATTAAGGCAGAGGTGATCAACAGTATTATTGGGACTGTGAAGGTTCCTCAGCACTAGCCAGCATAGCCAGTGGGGAGGGAGGATGTCAGCTTCACTTCCAGAAAAATCTGGAGGACCCCAAGTCCCCCCACCAAATTAAAAGATACCCCTACCTAACAGAGTATCTAGCAACCACAACTGAATGCTAACAACCCGAACTTACACACACGAAGTTAGCACTACCCAACTCAAGAGGGCCTAACACAAGTGAGGGGGTGTTTATGATTAAGACTAGCCCTTAAATCCAGTGCATGATCTAGGTTTAGTGTGAGCAAGGACTCCACCGAAGAGCCTCTGCTAAATATCTCTCAGCCACAAAACCTCTGGTTGGGGGGGGGGGGTAGGGAAACTTTTAACAAAGGCCCACACTCCAACTCCCTCCTGTTTTTCCAAAGCCACACAGCGCTTTTTATAACTTTCTAAAAATAATTGCCAAGGTGATCCCCACAAAGGAGTAAGGAGATCAGCCACCTCTCCACACTCCAGTAACTTGGACATGGCATGAAATAATGATAAAGTCAAACAGACACTAATCCTCCTTGTCTATCTCCACACAGAAACTAGCCATTCAAATATATAAATTTACTTACATACCCTCCCCAACAGGGGTTCACAGTATATAAACCCCACACACTCTCCTACCCAACCATTCTCTGAAAATGCCAGCCACAGACAGGACCGGTTTAAGGAATTTTGGGGGTCCCCGCAATGCTTTATTTTGGGAGGCCCATATGTTTATCTCAGGTAAATGTAACCTAACTCAACCTAAGCTATTCACAGTACAGGATATTCAGATTATTACTAATAATGTTTTTGCAGGAGGAGGGTTACTATGCCCCCCCACAATAATGGGGCCCCCTGCAGATGCTAACACCACTGGTGCCTTAAACTGGCCCTGACCACAGATGCAGGCGAAACGTCAGAAATAAACTCTTCCAGAACATGGCCTCACAGCCTGGAAAAAAACCACGGAAAACCAATGGATGCTGGGTGTGAAAGTCTTCAACTTCACATAAAACGTGTCTCCGAAAACACACACAGACACACACAGGGGTGCCATGCCTCACCCCACATAGGAGCTGCTATGGGCTTCCAGGCAAGTTTGAGCAGAAGGCCAACCACTCCCTTAAAACAATCAGTTCAGTTGTGCCTTCATATTCGCCGGGGTTTGATTCCAGCACACACACACACACACACCCGTGAATACCCAAATCCGTGAATATTCAAGTCCCATTATATGCAATGGCATAGCAAAATGGTGTCCCTTATATAAGATGGCAAAATCAAGGTGTGCTTTTTGGATTCTTATTTTTTAAAGCATATTTTCAAGCCGTGAATACTTAAATCCATGGATATGGAGGGACAACTGTAATACCCACCAAAGTTGCTGAAAATACCCAATGACCCACAGAAGCAAAGCCAGGGAAGCCGCTTCGCCCAGTCTTACCTCTATCCACCGGCGAGCTTCAGCAAAGGCTCCATCGCAGGAGGCGCCCTCCGTCTCCTCTCTCCCCTCCATGGCTGGCAGGAGAAGGTGAAGAATGGCGGGACCGGGGACGGCACTGGGAATACAGAAAAGGGGCTGTCAAACCCTTTGCTGAGGGAAAAGGAGCAAGCGAGCAACCCCACCGGCGTTTTCCCAAGCAAGGCAGGGCTTTCTCTTCCCCCACGCCCCTCAGGGCTTAGGGAAAGCTGCTTGGGAGCTACAAACAGGCGAGAACTAGGCGGGCGGAGGAAGAGGAGGGTTGTGGAAGTCTCCTCCTGAAGGGAGGGAAGGCAAGAGGGGCGAGGGAGGCTCATTTCAAGGAGCCCAGCTGGGAAGAGAAAGGTTGCCTCCCTCATGCGAACAGCTGCGGGCTGAGGGGGCCACACTCTTCCAAAGGGAAGACCCCCCAACCCCACCCTGGCTTAGCTAGAGCTCCTCGGAAAGGAGTGCCCACCCGCGGGAGAAAAACGCACTCCAACTAACTACAGCTGCACCTTTTCCTCGCCGCTTTTCCAGGCGCTGCAAACTTCGCTTTTTGCACTTGCTGTGGCGACCTGCCTCCCTCACGGGCACACAAACACACACGCGAGCGGGAGCCGTCGGTGCGCCTCCTCAACCTGGGGAAAAGGGTCAGCCGCTTCTCTGCCCGCCTCGCCTCCCTGCCCGTCCCGCTAGGAACGCATACCTACCACCGGCACTCCTCCTACCTCCGACTGGCTCTCTGGCAACAGCCCTGCTGCTACCTCTTTGCAAACTTTATCTCAAACTTTCCCGGGAGACCGGCTCGCGACTCCCACCTGGCGGCAGGTAAGGAAACAGCAGTCGAGTTGGGAAAGCGGGAAAGCAAGCCGAGCTGAAAGAGTCCTTTTTCAACCCTTTGCGCATCGGCGCCCTCTTGCGAGCAAAAACCGCGCTGGCGCGTTATTGGCGGATCGCTTTGAGTGGCGCTTATGCCACAGAAGGCACGTTACACTGTCACAGTGCTATTATTCCTCTTTAACTGCTCTGGCTGCCTCCTGTGGAATCCTGGGATTTTTCGTTTGGGGGGCATTTAGAACTCTCAACCAGCAAGCTCTTAGGCCTCACTAAACTACAAACCCCAGAATTCCACAGGAGGCAGCCAGTGCAGTTAAAGTGGAATAATAGCACTTATAACAGTGTAGTGTGATAAAATCGCCTGTTGGTTCCATGCAAGGCCTAGAGACAGTCTCAGATCTCAATCATTATGTAACCAGATTTCCAAAATATCAAGGAGAGGTAATCAACAAATGCCAGACTGACATTTTGTGTGTGTGGGGGGGTATTAAAATCCATGCTTTGTTTCTTTCCCTCTCTCTTTTTTTTTTTTTTTTTTTTTTTTTTTTGCAAGCAGCACCAGTCCTGAATCCGCTTTAATCATATAACTATCTGTATTGGCAGTGAGTTTCAGACACATCCACTCCCCCCCCCATATACTGGATTTTTAGCATTCCATTTCCTCCATATATATGCTTTCCAATATGCTTTTCAAATAGGGGCTATAATAAGGGACACCTGTTAGCTTTATAAGGGATAAGATGTCCAGCTCTCAAATAAGGTGCATCCCTTATAATATGGGTCACCTGGCAACCCTTTGTGTATCCGAACCCACATCCTCCCTTTCAGGGTTGGATTATAACCCACTGAGGCTATAAATGTCAAGTCTAAGAGAGCCTGTAGTATTTTCCCCCAGTCCACCGCATCCACCATACGATTGTCCTTTAGCATTTAGGGGGCCCTCAAATGATCTGTGGGTTACCTCATGCACTCATCCAATATTGATGCATACATGCTTGGGATAACATCAACATTAGCAAAAAAATTCTTCAGGGAAAATTCCCTAGAACAGTAATAATGACTGAACAGCAACCAAGACTTTGGAATGCTGACTGACTTGCTCACAAGTGAGAGCTATGGGGCAGAGAGGGGAATGGAGTATCCGGAACACGAGCACTCCCTGGTAAATGATTTTGTGGTAAGTTTCACTTGTATATGTAGCCAAATCCGCACTGTCTGTGTACAAGAGGAAAGTAGCAGTGGGCTTCGACTATCCCCAAGGTTTGCAGACCTACCAATATATATATATTTTTACAAAAAGGTTGGGGAGGAAATCCCCTAAGGAACAAACAAAGTTAAGCACAGCCCAATAAAGACAAGGCATGCTTAATGGCTACAGATTGCTGAGCCTGTATTAAAGGATGGAGATGAAATGGAGTATGCTAAGAGGGCATGGCTGGCTGTCAGGAACACCCCTTGCTGAGACATTTTTCTTCTAGACCCACTTGTCATGACAAATATCCATTTAAGGATGTTTCTTTCATTAATAAAATTACTTAACTCTCCTTGAAACCCTAGGGCCTAGGCTATTGATCACCACCACAGCTTTCTACAAATTCTTTTTTTAAAAAAACAGGATTTTTTCCCCTGCCCTGAATTTCCTGCCCCAATCTGGGTGACCATGAGTTCCCACATCATAAATGAAGAATAATATCTTGACCATTTCCATATTATTCATATTTTTCTCCATAATGCCCCCTTTTCATGATATCCTTGTATTCTTTTTTTCTTTCCTGGCAAGATGCCTAATATATATTATTTTTTCTCTTTGCCCCATGATAGCTGTGGGTTAGATCCAGTGGCAGCATTAGAGTGGTGTGTGGGGAGGCTGAACTGCACCAGGTCACACCATTAGGGAGAGGTGTGACAGTAGCCTTAGTGATGCCACAAGTTAAATCCAAACATAGTCAGAGTAGACCCATTGAAACCAGTGGGACAAGTTAATCATTACTAATTTAAGTCCTCAAAATTTCATTGACTCTACTCTCAGCATGAATAAGTCTGGATAAAAAACTTTGTTTATTCATCTAGGACAAAGGTGGGGAATGTCTCTTAGCCTGCAAATTTAATTTTAGAGAAATTCTTAGGGAGCATATTCCAGTGGTTGTGGGGGGCAACAAGGTAGAATTTAAAATACTAACATATTTTTACTTTAAACTATTGCTGCTTATACTGAACCTTAAGAGAGGGTATTTCAACATTTTAGAATTGGAAAAAAAGGAACCACCAAACAGTGGCATCATGGAAAAGGGCCAGTGGCCGTCTGAGGAAAACTTGAAAGCCTAGAAATTAGGGTCCCATCGCCTGATGTTTTTCACCTTTGCTCTGTAATGAATACCTCTTGTTTTCCAAAGATTGGCTTAACTGATAGAAATTACCTGATATTTCTCATCCCAGTCATTTTAGCAGGGATTCATGAGTAGAAAACAACTGAAGAAGAGACAAATAAACTGCATTAAAGTTGCAATAAGTTCAGCAGGATTTTCTTTTCAGTAGACATATGAAGGCTTGCTCTGTAGATAATCTTAAAAACACAGCCGAAGGGGAGTTACATGGCTAATGAGGGAATCTCTTGCTGTCTGTCTGTGTCTTCAAATTGCCTATTGACATATTGGTGAGCCCATGAATTTCATAGGATTTTCTTAGGCAAGGAATACTCAAAAGTAGTTTTGCCAATTCCGTCTTCTGAAATATAGCTTACAGCACCCGGCATTTGTTGGTTGTCTCCCATCCAAGTACTAACCCCATCCAAGCTAAGCTGACCCTGCTTAGCTTCCAAGATCAGATGGGATCTGGTGTCTTTAGGGTATTTAGGCCATTGAGGGATTCTGGGAGAGGTATTAATAACACATCTAGAGGGCACCAGTTGCAGGAGCTAGTCTATCTTATGGACCGCTTTCCTCAGCCACCTCTAAGTTGTAGATTAAAAATTTTGGACAGCTTGAGATCCAAGTAATGACTACACATACAAGTCATCATTTCAAAGTGTTTGGATTTCAAAACAGAACACAAGAACCACACTAAATCAAACCAAAGACCCTTCAGAGCCAGCATTCTTTGGACACATTGGCCCACCAGATGCCTTTTGGGAAGCCCACAACCAGGATGTAAGTACAAGTAGCACCCTCATGCCCATATTCCCTTGTAACTGATATTCAGTGGAATACTGCCTATACTATTGGTAAAAGGTAGCCATTATATTAGTAATTGTATTGTCTATTCCCTTCCCAAAGACCCCAAACATGTAATTTATCTTTTCCCCAGCACCTATATAGTGTTTTTGAATGATCACAAAGTAAAAATCTCCTTAGTTGCTGCTAGGCTCAGATCCCAATAATTTCAGAGGAAAGAACTGGCAAGATCACCTCTGAATTTCACAAAACCCTATGAAATTCATGGGGACACTATAAGTCAACAGGTGATTTGAAGGAACATGCACACATGTATTATTATACATTTGCTTACATTGAACCACATCTGCCGTTTTAATGTCCATTATCCCAGTTTGCAGAAATTCTTCAGGGAAATTATCCCTTTTAATTACCCCAATTTGGTATTGTTAGAAAACATGGCCACCTCAGTGCTTACTTCCAATGCCACATTTTTAATGAATCAAATAAAACACACTAGTCTCAATACAAATCGCATAATTACTAATATATATATTATTTTTATATATATATATATATATATATATATATATATATGTTTTAGTTTAGTCAATCCTATCATAAAATCTAATGATGAATTCATTCTGTATAGTTCACATTCAAGCATAAAGTGAACAAGACCTTTTAAGAATCTAAGAATTGTTATTCTCCCTCAAGGTGGCTTCAACGTATGGGAACACTGTGGAGAAACCTTCAAGCACTCAAGTGATCAACAGCCAGGGCTCAGATTTTGCAAACTCAAGAGCTGTGGCTTCCTTGATTGAAATCAATCCATTTGGAATGTGGTCTCTTTCTTTTCCTACTGCTTTCAACTTTACCAAGCATTATCATGTTTTCCAGTGAGTTATGTCATCTCATGATATCTACATAATGGGATGTAGCATAGTGTAAAACTTTATATATGCAGGGAATATCTGTTACTCTGTATCTTTGAACTGTTGCAGGAGAATAGATGTTGCCCTATCACAAACTAGAGACAACATAATAAATGCTAATGTATTTATGATTAGCTGCATTTTGTATCTCCTGAAACCACAGCCAATCTTTTCAAAAACAGATATTGTGAATGTGGATGCCATATTAAAAAGTATGTTTATGCCAAAATATAAGCCTGAATGAAATGTAAATGATGTTAATTTAATCAAGTTTCAAATTCACAATAATCTGGAATTAAATTTGCTTTGAACATGTTCTAAAGGATTCAGTTCTGCTCTAGTAAAAAATGAGATATCATTGAACATTTCAGGGATATTTCTTATTCATTTACACACTTCTAATCTACATGTAAAAGGTTCCCACCCATTATTTGGGAAGAATACTGTGTAAGCAGAAGCCCATCCCCCACAACTTTAGTTCAGGTCTAATAGTGTTTTCCACCAATGTACATTTGGTGGGGGGGCAAGTCCCACTAGATTCAGTCCACAATATTGGATTCAGGCTTGTGCTCAAATAGAATTACTCCCAAGTCTAAATAAATGTATGAGTAGGGAAATATGTATGCCTTCTATCAGACTATTAAGAACTTAAAAAAAATGCTTTGTAGATTCCACCAAATAATGTCTTTAGCAAGGTAGATGAGATGTAAAAATCTAGTCCACAGTGGGACCCACTAATGCACTATTTTAGATATTTGGTATTTAAAGATGTTTTTAATGCACTAACTTTAGAAACAAAGGACAAACTAGAAACTAATGCAATCAAATTTTGGAATCTAGTTTCAAGAAGTCTAAGGCAGATAGTAGGTGTGGAAGAGTTTTTATTGTTGTAAATGTCATACTACTACACCCATACATAAACACAGTTTTTGTATTGGAACAGTACACAGGATATATCAGCCTTATCACATTTGTGAGGCAAGGCAGTGCTTACTTATCCCAGTACCATTATAAGGCAAACGACTGTAGCTTTTGTCCCTGCATGTAAGAATGCAGGCCTTTGTGGCAGTCAACGGAAGGCATTCTGTTTACTGTGTCAGTATCAATCATGGCTTTTGTCCTCTTGGAAAGTCCAACAAGGGGAGATGTTGGAGAAGAGATTCACACCATCTTGTGATGACCCCAGGTGTTCTGTTCCATTCAAAGATGTGAACTCAGATGTTTCAGTTGTTACTGAGCCAATACTGTATATATACCGTTTTCTTCAATCATGTGTGTGTATATTTCACCAATTTAACATTAATGTATAGATACAAGGAAAATGCTAGTAATATTTGATGGCTACAGTGGTTTTTTGAAACAAATATGAAGATCTATGCACCACTCCAAACCTGAAACAAAGTAGCCAAATCAAAGCATGGCATTTAAAAATAGAATTCTACTTGTATTTGTAAACATAAACAAGGCTTAAGAGCAAAAATCTGGAAGTACATGATGTAAATTAGGTATTCCCACATTCTCTGTTTGCTAGCAAAGAACAAATGTGGTTGATGTATTAAGTTTTAGCTTTCTTGAAGCTCATGTTTAGTGCTGAGAGGATATCTCATCTTCAAACATACTTTACATTGACTAAGGTAATTTTTGTAGGGCTTGTTTTAATCACCTTCCTAAGAATAAAGGTGTGTTGTAGAATGCTTTGTTGTGATCCAGTAAGCGTTGTTTAATTAGTAAGAGCACTGTAATGTGGTAGATTTATTTTTTTAGCAAATTTAGAATGTTAACAAACAAGATCCATTAATTCACTACTTAATATGAAAAAAAGTGAAAGCCAATTTCATATATGCTCATTTATATTCCACTCTGATTCATCTGACTTTCATTTTCCCTTAGCAATCAGAAAAGGTCAGATGGAGGTTATAGACAGGCAAAGGAGGGTGAGGGCAGGGAAAGGAAGATGGACACTGAAAGTTATGGATTCTTCAACTCCATCCCATTTTAGCAGTAGCATTCAACATTCCAATAGGGGTTCTTTGCACACAAAGTTCTCCAACCACAAGGAAATTAACTTATGCAAGTATATAAAAAGGATGATAAAAGATTGTGGTTGTTCTGCTCCTTGGAGAGTGAGCATTTGCATCTCTTGGCTTATCTGTCCTTTCTGCAAAAGGGAGTTACCACTTTACCACCTCTAACACATTTTTAAACATGTCTTAAAAGTATTTTCAGTCCATTCCATATTATATTTCCCTGCTTAATTATAGGAGATTTTCAGATGGGGTATTTATTCCATGGGAGACATGGAATAGGGTCGGGAAAAAGTCTTCTTTTCAGAAGACGTCAACCCTTTTCCGTGTCTCTCCGTCCTCATTCCACTTTTCCCCATCACAGAGAAATATTGTTTTTGGATCATCCATTCTGTTGTAGTAACGGAATCATGGGCAGTCTGAAAGGTGTCCTGTTCCTCTCCCGCAATGACAGCTGCAGGGAGGGGGGGAAGGTCCGTTCTGGACACTTCTGGGCAGGAATGGGACGCCCAGGTAATTGGCACCCTTTCCCCCCCTCCCTGGGATACTTGTTTTTGGTTTTTTGTATGTGTTTTTGTGCTTGGTGTAGTATTTTGACAGTTGGAGGGGTTATTTTTACATTTCTTTCCCTCCCGTTCTCTCGCAAGAACGAGTGGGATTTCAATTCCTGGTTGTAAAGGCAGCCTTACAACGGCTGCATTTACAGCCAGCCAGCTTGGGGAGAGGGAGGACGTTCCTGCCGTGGAATAAAGGTAAGTGTTTGAACATTTTCCCTTTATTCTGTGACAGGAACGGGATTGGGGCTTGCGGGCAGGAAAGGGCCATTTGACCCCATTTGAAAAAATCCATAGTTTAAAAACAAGTGGGTATCAGACTGTACCCCAGATGATCTGTACACCAGGGATTCCTATTCTTATCTCTTTGATGCTTGTCAGGTCTGATTTTTCAGGCCAAATGGATTGAAAAATAGAAGTCACGTGCAAAACAAGTGCACTGAATTTCTCTCTTCATAGCTGTTAAGTAGAGGCATGTCTTGTGCTACACAGTGACTTCTCCCTGGCTTTCCTTAGCAAACGAAGATTCAGGAAGGACTCATCCCGTGCTTTCTGCAAGCGCGCTGATGACTAAAAAGGCCAATCTGAGATAAACAAGTCCGTTACTAGCAAACTTAATTCCTAAACTTAGAGAATCATAAGATAACTTAAAATGAATTAAGTAAATTTCTGCTCTAGGTATGCTTCAGCACTTTACCCACAGCTAAACTTCAGATCATACAAGTCTTGCTCAATATTTTACTATAAACATCAGCATATGGAATGTAATTATATGACAGAAATTTCTTACCTCTGATATGAGTAGCAAAAAGCAATAGTTTCCTTACATTGGTGGTGTTGTTTTTTGGAAGTTTCAAAATACACAGTTTTTGAGGCTGCTCAAATTCAGGAAAGGTACATTCATGCAGAAACTTGATTGGGTCCAAGAGACCAGAGGGAAAGGGTACATTAAGTTGAAAGCAAGTCCAATAAGACAGCAGAATGTGTTTCCTGTTTACATGTCATGGAACTTAAGGCTGGGTACCTTAATGTGCCATTTCCATTGTTTTTAGTGCTTAAGTAGATCAACAATTTTCTTAGTTCTCTTTAAGGGATTTCAGCCTTGACTTTAAAAAAGTAAATACATGCACAGGTATTCCATCACAGCTATCTATTTATCGGTTCTGGGTTCATGTGTTGTCGCTTCAGTCTCAAGATCAGCAAACTCTGAGCAGGTATTGGACCTTTGTTCTCTTTGTCCCAAAGCTGGGTTTCTGGTAGAAGTCAGTTTACCGTACTAAGACTCATTTCTTGACTTCATTTAGAAATGTCCATCTATAATAATGGTCAGAAATTATACTATTAATGAGGAAGATAACTGCATCTTGAAAATGCAAACCTAGTAAGTGGCAAAAAAAAAAATCTCTCATGGATTTTCCTTGGGGTTTTCCCGGGCTGTGAGGCCGTGTTCTGGAAGCCTCACAGCCCGGAAAAAAACAAAGGAAAATCTACGGATGCCAGTCGTGAAAGCCTTCGACTTCACAAATCTCTCACATTTTGGTCAGTCCTCACCTGCTAGAATCATGGTAGTGGAAGGCTAGCAGCTTTTTTTAAAGACTGTTACTTTGAAATTATGATCGTGGGGGTACAGCATGAGCACTGACATTCCTCAGGTACTCCAGCATGCAAGTTTTCTACAGCTGAGCAAATCTGGTATATCTACTAATTTTGTGTTCAGAGTATTTTATTGAGTTTGTAATTTTTATCTCGACTGAAGAATGTGCTGAAATACAATTTCATAACTATAAAATGAAATACTTATAATTTCATGTTTAATATATATGTAACCAAAACATCTATGAAATATGGTATATGGTGAGATCCTGACCTCTCTTCTGGCACACTCATGTTAAGAAATGCAGTATGTCAATCACTGAATCAGGTTTGCAGCAATTTCTTCTACTGTGGTGAAATCTTCTCCTGTGATGATGGTCATATCAAGGAATGCTCAGCTACCCCAATAAAATTTACCAAATACTAGTTGTACCCAGTGTAACATACACCATTATAGTAGATTTGAATCGTTCACACTGTTCAGCTACATGCTATTATTGTGGGGGAAAATATTTCAGTGTTTTACATGTGGTTTTCACACAGTTCAGCTACACGCTATTTTAGGAAAAATATTGCATTGTTTTACATGTGGATGATAAGTGGCTGAGGGAGTGAGAGGAGGGAGGGGCCACTGTGAGGCTGAGGGTGTAGATGCAGATTGAGTGGCAGGAGTGGATTGTGAAGTGGAAAGGGAACTTGCATATGCGTGGTGATTGGCTGAGGGAGTGAGAGGAGTGAGGGGATTGTTTGGGTATGTTTCCTAAGGGGCCAAACAGCACACTGGGAAAGGAAACATACCCAAGATAGATAGATAGATAGATAGTCGGATTGCTTACTTTCAAAAAGAGTATGAGCACAGAGTCTTTCATGATGATTTACTCTTTGAGCATATGTTAATAGTTAAGTGTTCATTCACATTTACTCTTCTAGTCCATACTCATGCAGTCATTGAAAATGAGAAGGAAAGGCTAACGAAATACAGCACAAATCTGAAATTTAATCTGTATTAGCATGTTAATGGGGAGGTATCAAAATCTGACCAATGATTTATGGCAAGAACCTTATCTTGTAATACATTAAAACATTTCTTGCAGTTATGAAAGAATAATTTAAGCTGCTGCTAAAGCAATTGCATTGAACCTTAATTCATCTGGATCACGTTCCATAAATTTCTTACACACTTCTATTGCATCCTGGTAAGAAAACATAAAAAAAAAGGTGTACAGTCACTGTCATTTCTGTAAACATATTTGATTTCAGCTGGTGCTGGTCTACATCTTTATTTTACACTTTGTAACTAACAGGAACTGAATTTCTTAATTTACTCTTTGATGAAATGGTATACTATCAAATATATAAATATATCAAATATTTATATCCTACCCTGTTCATAGGATCTCAGGTATCATACTGTAAAATTGATTTAACCCATTTAAAACAATAAAAACACATACTAAAGCTATATTAAACAATTTGACAACTTAAAACACAACAGGTTAAAACCAATTAAAATAATTTACATGAAATAAACTGTTTTATGTTTCTTATTTTAGTAACCACATTGAGAAGACTATGTCTTTATAGGTAATGCAAAAATATTTTAAATAAATACAGAATTTAAATATTACCTAACTGTCAGAGGTGGTGGGGCATTCTGGATTAGTTTAGCATGCTTTTAGACTTTTCAGAAGTAAAATTTTAGTAGTGTAATAATAAATACACTGGCAAGTAATACAGAATATTCAGTGAACAACTTTAGCAGAACAGGCACTGAAATTTGTATTTACTTCTACAATTGCCCTTTCAGAAATTACCACTGTAAATACGTTCTACACCCACAAGTACTTTGCTTTTGGCCAGGGATGGGCAACCATCAGGGATTAAGAGATCTCATTAGCCCCCTACAGGACCTTAGAGAACTGCACCTCCCTGCCACACCTTCAGAAATTTTTAATATTTTGGCCCCAAAATGCCCCCTCAGAGATGTAGGAGGCAATTTCGCTATGTTTTCAGCCTTCTGGGCCATTTTACACCCACAAGGTTTTTTATCCAACGGGAAGTGATCTGAAGACACTTCCATGGGCACTGAGAAATATTTTGGGGCAAAAAATGGGGTGGGCAATGCCTTGAGGGCTGCATGTGGCCATGGGCCACACTTTCTCTACTGTTGCTTTAAGCAGTCTTAAAGTCCCAACACTTAAAATGCCTACCTCTAAAAAGGTGTCATCACTTGACTGTCCATGGTTTATTGGGAAAGGCTTTCGTCCATCTGTTGGAATGCACAAAAAGTAATTCTTCATTAGGACTTATGGAAAAGCATTAGGTAGTAAAATTCATGTGAATCTTCTACCTTCTCTACAAGTGATATATTTTGCTAATACCTAATTGTTTTCCATAATACAGGCATACCTCAGTTAACAAAGCCTCTGACAAAAACTGCTTCTTACATCTTTTTAATGCCCACCCAGCCCCATTTACTCCTTGGCCTCCATCTTGCTGAAAGGTTTTTTTTTTTAACACTGGCATTGGGTGGATGGTGAAACAGGGCTGTAGAAACACAGAATTTTGGTGCTACGTCACAGAAGTATGTCCACAGTAAATGATGCAGTAAAGATTGAATTGGGAAAGAATAGGATCACACTGTAGCTATGTGTGCCTGTCTACAACTGGCAAGGTGAACAGCATCTGCCTCCAGAAATCCTTACTGAGCTTGGTTTAACAGCTAAATGGAAAGAAAAGGGGAGAGCAGTTTAGCTTGCCCTACCAGCTACCTCCACATGTTCAAAAAGCATAGATTTGTAAGCCTGGCCAGCAAAATGGACATCACACAAAGTAGAGGCTGATGAAAAGGGTGGGGGGAATCCTGGATTCATTTTGAAAGAAGTTTTCAAATGGTCTCTAGAAGATTCGAAATGCTTTTGTCTACTTACGGAAGGCTTACTTGACCTGATTTTTCCCCATCTCACATGTGGATATTGTAAGTTTTAAATAAAAAGTTGGCCGAAACATGCTGAACTGTTCTTTTTCTGATGTAGAAACGTATCCCTATTCCTTCTGTGTAATTCCTGCCTCTGGTACCAAATTTTCTGTTAAAGATGTCCAGGAACATATCTACTTCATTAACTGAGGTATACTAGTATTACTGAAACTTGTATGACATTGCGCCTTTAGATGTCTTTTTATCGTACATTGAAAAGCTACATAGATATGAATAATAAAGAATTTAATCAATCATACATTCTGTGATTACATGATTCTAATAAACAATAGTTGATTCAAAGATCTGATACAGAAATACACACACTAACACCACATAACATTTCCACTGAGGGAATGATCAGCCTTGAGAGTGACCTATTGTCCCAGTTCTCTCTTATATAAATAATTCTAACTGTTGCAATTTGAAACCCATGGAATTTCTTGGGTGGTTTCCTGTATGAATGCCAGAAGTGACAGATGAAAAGATTTGCATGTACACAACCACAAGAACTATCGTATTAGGCCACACAGATCCTCCAGAGCAGCATTAGGTTTCCAATAGTAGACAGCCATGTGCTTTTAGTTTCACAAACGCACCACCATTGCAAGACCCCCCCCCCTCTTTCCTGTCTTCAGAATTCAGAAGTATATTGCCTCTAGAAATGTAAGATCAGTTCAGTCACTACAATTTAATAGTCATCTACTACTTCTTCATAAAAGTCCTTTTGAAAGTGATTTCAACATAGTGATCATCATACTAATATTTCTAGATACTATGACTACTTTTTTGAAGTGTCACCCTATTGTACATGTCAGGTCAAACTGTCTTCATATGTAGTTCACATTTTTCATGGAAATTCATTTAGTGTGACAACAATTTTTATCCATCATGGGAAAATCTTACTATAATGACCTCTGCTTGTGTGACAATGCAAGAGGAAGTTATACAGTAAACATCCCTGGTTAAATTCCATTGATCTTTGAGTTGATCCACCCACATTTTACAAGCTAAGTTTTTGATTCAGTTCCCAGGTCTATTCCGGGAAATGCCACTTGAAATTGTTACCTATAAATATAAATAGCATGTCATCTAGGCCATAGCTGTGAGTTTATGTGATTTTCCAGGATCCAAAAACAAGACGATCTGGAAACTCTTTCAGTATATAGAAAGAGCTAATTTTAGGAATGTTTGGAAATCAACATTTAAAAGTATACTGTTGAGGCTACACTCTTCAGGACTCTCAGGACCAAATTCCTAAACTTTTTTTTTTTAAAAAAATCATGACATTTAATGAAACTGGCAGCTTATTCTATGTCACTTGATAGTGTTCTGCTAACTGTATTTTTTAATGTTAACCTACTTAAACATAGTAGATATACATATCAGTGGGTGATAATTTGTCAATTTTCCAAAAAAGAATGCAGTGAATCCTTGTTACCCCCAAATCCAATGCCTCCAGTATGGTTTAAGGGCTAAGCCAGGATACTAAACAGTAGAAGTAGTAATATCATGTGCCAGACACCAGATAAGCTTTAAATTTTTGCAGATAATGGGGGTTACGTGCAAAAACCCAGAAACAAAGCTTGAATTAAACACTGAACCCTGCTTGTCAGCCTAATGACTTCCTTCTCCTCTGAAAACATAGGGTACCAAATCTTTGCTATTGTTCTTGAATGAAGAACATAACTGTTTCACTGAGGAATTGGAGTTAAAAATACATAAGTTCTTAAAATGGCTTACAATATTACTTCTATGCACAATTGACTATAAATGTAATACTATTTTTTTTAAAAAGTCAAGATTGACTGTAGACAATTTGACTATGGCTTTCAGGAAGATTGCTCTTACCTAGTTCATAGAGAATGCCACCAACATTTACTAATGCAATGAAGTGCAGATCTACTTTCTCATCTATACTTGGTGCCTGTAAGAAGGAATGTGACACACATGGTAAGACAGTATCAGACATTTGATGCTGTTTCTACAATTTGAAGAAAAACTAACCTGAGTAGGACTTAGCCTCAGACTCAACAATAGAAATATTAGGACAAATACTTCTGAACATGTGAAGGTTCCTTTTCATCATTGCTTAGCCAAAGCCACACAGCTCTGGGATTAGAGGCAAGTTTTCCAGACAATATATCTGACAAAATATATCAGTGAACAGATATTTTTACCTGAGAGTAAGTCTACTAAACCCAAAAGGACTTCTGAGTAGATATGTATAGGACTGCACTGTTAACTTAGCATTTAAACTTGCAATCTTAGATCCAGAATTCTATGTCAGTTTTGTCCTTTCCTAACAAACGAGTATATGACTAAGTTTGAATTTACCAAATACTGATGACAATTATGCTTTAAGCCACAAAAAATAAGTTATAAAACATACCATGAAGGAGGACAGCTTTTCTGCAACAGAAGAACTACAAATACACAAGGACTATGTTATAAAGTTAGTTAACTAAAGCAAGCTTGTCACTGGTTACACCTATACAATTGTTTCCCCGAGTAGTGGTTAATGAAAACCAACATACTGTATATTGTTATCCATGACAAGTGCTCTTAAAACTGCTCAGTGTCAACTCTTAAGTTTTTAAAGCTCTTAAAATTCAGCAAAAGGCCTCCAGCATTCACAGTAGTAAGGTGTTGCAAAAACTTTGCCTTAGAACTCGACTATTATGCCAACAAGCTACTGAACTTGCTACAAGTCTGGAACAGATACCTTGTTACAGGTGTGTAGGCATTATTTGGCACAGTAACTCCTTGGTAGAGCTGAAAACTTGCAGAGAGAGAAAAATATTGAAAGGGATCAGAAGGCTAAATACGTTGCCTACAAGAAGGAGCCTTATGATGTTTTGGATCTCATCTATTCTCACTCCTAAAAAAAATAAGGTAACTAAGTAGGATGGGAGAGGTTTATAAAATTACAATTTGGGAAGAATGCACATCAAAATTCAACTGACTCAACAAGAGGGAAGTGCATGCATCCTTGCTTAACTGGAAAGACTGTTCAACCACAGACACTTTTTTACACTAAATCTAGAACAGAGGCTCACTCTAAAGAGAAGACAGACAGAAAAAATGTTCTCATGATAATAGCCTCAAGATGGTGACTTTGAGAGGAGCAGGAACTGCAAGAACTAAAGCAGGGGTAGGGTCCATGGGCTTTGTAGGGAATCTTGCATTCCAGTTCAAAAGATTACATGTTCATGTTAAGTATTTTCTTTCTTTACAAATCAGAGCATTAAAACTGGACAAGAAGCCTTAGACAATCTCTCACAGACCTGTATCAGTTTTTGTCTTAGAGGACCTTAAACATCTGTCCAACCTTACTATTCTTTTTGTTCCAGGCATAATTCCTGTCTAAAATGCTGCTTATGACTGATCTTCAATCCTGTGTTAGCATTACTTAGAATAGCCACAGGTAAATCATGTTACAAAGGACGCTCCATGAGTACAAACATGAAATGGCTAGCTGTACTATCTACCAACTGCAGAAGTTACTGTATGTATGGGCACACATTAACTTTAACAACACGCTGATTGTGGTAAGACAATGAAACTTCCCGCTCTTGAAGTGATATCTTTTCTGCTGTCAGTACTTTCTTAAAATCCAAATGATGTAACTTCCAAAACACTCCCATGTTTACTCTGTTATCATTTCCCTCCTCCACTCCCTTGAAGTGTTCATTTATGCAAATATTTTCAGCTTCAGATGGGATTGCAAACCAAACCTTGCATATGTACACTGACACAACACCTTAGTCTTGTATTCTGGGGAGAAATATGCTCTGAGTTAGTGATATAGCTCACTACATCTATGTCTGAATTATTTGCCTTTGTCATTGTTGTCCTGAAGCATAGTCCTTCCTGCAATCAACTCCTCTTCCCCCTCCCCGCTTTTTTTTATAGCAGTGAAGTAAAATGCCAAAATCACAATTAGAGATCACATATTGAATCAATTGCTGTTCAGTAAATCAACAATTGTAAGTCCAAAGTGAAACGTTTTCTGTTCTGATAGGCTTTGGGGATCTGGCTGCAAGGATAGTGTGCTGTTTCACTTTTATCTTTTGCCTTTCAGTTTATTTTTAATGGTTTTAATTGTATGCATAGTTTCACTGCACTTTAACAATGACCATATGTTTTTATTTTTACTGTGTGTCTTGCATGTGGATTTATTGCTGTTTTAATTTTTTTACACTACCTGAAAACCTGGTTTGGGAGAAAAGCAGGATGATGATGGTGGTGGTGGTGATGATAATCACCACCATCTTACATAATCACATTGATTCAATGGAGCTGCTCTAGCTTGACTAGAAACTGGGTTTAGACAAAACTATAATTGCACACAAATTTAACAGAGATCTTTAAAATACTGTTAAGTCAAAGGTCATATTTTGATATACTTCGATATTTTTCTTATCAACTCCTGATTTATACATATATAATTAGTAAAGGAAAATAAGCAGTAGATGATTCAATAATATAGTATAACATATTGAAGAGGTTAGTTTTAATAATAGTTGGAACCAGATTCTAGAAAACAGAGGAAAGAAAGTACCGTAATAAGCAATGGTACTACATATAATGGAATTGCTGTGATATCAGTTCGGTGATTGTTCTTTAGAGTAGCATTTTCTTGAGAAATAGGAAAAAAGAACTTATAAGGAAAAACTATGGATGCCAGCCGTGAAAGCCTTCGACTTCACATAGAACTTATATTACTTAAATCATTTATATCATTTTTTAATGTATGTACATTGCTAATTTTTCTTTGGCTGTTGTATTAAACTTTTATAAGAATATAAAAATTAATGGAGATCAACTGATGCAGTTCTCTTTTTTTATAGTGTCATGGGTGAAAACAATGGCTGCATACTGTACATGGCAAATACACAAGCAGCAGAAAATGTAAGCACCTCATGTGAAAACTGCTCTGATAGCCTTTGTGGCTGAAGAGCGGGGTATAAATACAATAAATAAATAAATAATAAAATAAATTGCAGGAAAGTATTGCTTCCTTTCAAAAGAAGAAAACAAGATACAAGAATAATGAATAAAGGAACTGACACTTTTTACCATTAACCAGAAGAATTATGTACTACAAATTTAGAAGAGTAAAGTTGCCAAGAAAACAGAACATTTAAGCAATATTAGCTATCATTGCTGAAGAATATAATCAAAATCATTCCGTCTGCTGGTTTTGAATAAAGCAAAATTACTAATGAAGTTATGTTTAAAACAGATATGAAGGAAATGGATTTGGCACAGAATGAAAACTTGGCAGGCCCAATTGAAACACCAATAAGACATGAGAAACCAGGTAATAGATGGGATAAGGATATGAAATAAGTATAAGTTTCCTTCAGAGGCAGCCTTCTTAGCCATTTGATATTCATCTGTAAGAGTTTTATTGAAGATTTAAGACAGGAAAGCAGAATGGATGTCAGCTTAATACACCAAGACCACACCAGAAACGAATTCAGAGAGTAGTAGTAGTTTTAAGCAAAATGTTGAGGCAGTAGGTTTTCCACAGAGAAGAGGTGGAAGAGAGACTACACTTACAACACAATGGAGGCCAATAGATGATAAAGGTATTGTGGGCCTCCAACGCTGAAGGCAGACAGGTGGACTTGTAGCCTTTACAGGGCTTGTAGCTTTTGCAGAGGCTACATGATCACATCTGATCAGTGTCAAGGATGCAGAGCGACGCAAAGGTGAAGCCTTCATTTTGCAGTGGCTAAACTGAGGCTGTGATGAGGATGGCGAGGGCAGCAAGGATGATGACGACTATATAAATATTAAAAGAAGACACACTTTACATGGGGCTATATTTTTCACTCTCTTATATACCCCAATGGACAGACATTTAGCTGAAGATATCAGCAAGAGCTTATTTTTTTAAAAGTGTATTGGTACTATTTAATGAATAGAACATATGTACTAGATCAAAAACAGTGCTTTCATAATGTCAAGACCTATCCATGCCACCAGCAAATGCATTTTCAGTCTTCATCTGATAATCTAACAAAAAGGTAACAGTATCTTTCTATCCTTCTGTTATGTGATAACCAGGGGGAGGGGGATAGGATAATCTGGCTATACATACATATGCTCAAGTTCTGTACAGGCAAATAACCTTCAAAAGACCAACTGTTCAAAGTGGTGTACTTCACACAAAGTGATAGGTGGAAATGGCCTGCATGCTTTAGAATTTCATCTTTAAAAAAAAAGGCTAGTGGTGCTATCTTACTATTGCATCAAAGAGTGTTTCTTTTAAGTCACAGATCGTGCAAGTGTGGACATATATATAGGGCAGGGAAGACATATTATGTTGCTCGTTGCAGGAAATCTCTAGAAGGGCTAATTTATCAGCAGATTAACTAATAAACTTTTTTCTATGATGTACCATTTTGGCTGTATGAAACTGGATTATATACAGGTTGTCCCCCATATCCATGAAACCAATATCTGCCGTTTCAGTTACCCGAGGAATACTAAATAGTGGACACATACCATAGAGTTGCTCTGGCAAATGCCTACAGAGGCATCCTCTCTAGGCATCTTCTAGGTCCTACAATGCAACTCAACAGTATGTTTGTACAGGAAGTCCTTTATTTTAAGGGGGTTTGCTATTATACTTTTTACATAAGTCTAGGAATATATCCCCTGCAGATATGGGGGGGGGTTGCAACCTGTATTTGAGTGATTATTTACTCACATGCCATCTTTTACAACAAACCCTCCCAAAGTGATGTATAGCAAAAATTTAAACCACGAAGTATTCAGAAAAATAGGAATTGGGGGAGAAGGATTCAAATACTGTACATCCTCTTGGAAATGCTTGCTGTCTCATGTTACACAGAGTCCGGTGAAAACTGCACCATTGATCATCATTCTAAATCGCAATGGGTGTCAAGCTGTTATTGGACTGCAACTCACATCAGCCCTAACCAGACTTGCCAATGGTGAGGAATGCTGGGAGCTGCTGTCCAACAAGGTTTGGAGGGCAATATTTTGCCGACCTCTACCCTAAGTGGAGTTACTGACACTAGTATAAATATTGGGTAAAAAAACAAATGTCCCATTTGTTGGGAAAGTCCTGTTACTCTCCCCACAAAAATGCTGCAATCTGAGCACTGGACATGAACATGGTCTAGACTGCCATCATTTTTAGATAGGGAACAGTCTGCGGACTTTTTCGGACAAGTAAAAGGCAGCGCCATGTTGCGAGGCTGCAGCACTGCAGGGCATCCCTTTCGGATGACGCCCGTCCCTGCCGGTACTGTTGCGGTACCGCAGGGACATTTGAGTGGAATATTTTGGCGATTTTTACTCACGATCAACAATCGTGAGTAAAAATCACCAAAATATTCCTCTCAAATGTCCCTGCGGTACCGCAACAGTACCGGCAGGGACGGGTGTCATCCGAAAGGGACGCCCTGCAGTGCTGCAGGCTCACATCGTGGCGAGGCTGCTTGCGCTGCATTTTACTTGTCCGAAAAAGTCCTGCATGTCATAACAGTTTATTATTTACTGGTAATCTTCAAAATTGGCATAATGAGTTCTTCCCATTCCTGCAATGCCTGTGAATATGCTTGAACTTTGAGGGTACAAAATAGCTGGAAAAACTAAAAACAAGGAAAAACTGTAATCCATTCATGAAACTCTAGTGATCACCACTAATTTTTCTAACCAGCTTTTGCAAGATTGGTGGAGAGATTTTCTATGTGATCTCCTCTTTCCAAGCACTTCTCAGGGAACACCAAGTACCACATTTATGCCCACAATCCACAACCCTAGGTGAAGTAACATATTAGAAAACCAGTACAGGAGAGGAATTGCAAGTAACACTATGGTATCTTGGAGGAGGAAATAGTTCCTTGATCCTTTAAATACCATATGTATATCTGGATTACAAGTTACCTGTACACTCTGGCCTAGTCCAGAGGAGTATCTACTCGAGACTGATTAAAAAACAAACACAGTTTGATTGGTTTTGTTTTAACTGTTTCAGGGAAATTTAGTTTGCCCCAGAGTTTGCATGTAATAAAGAACTGGAGATGTCCTGAAGAAACTTTCATTTGCTTTCTCTTACACACAAATGGGAAAGAGAAAAGGGGAGGGCAATGCACCATCATCTGGAAGGCTACAAATTGCCCAACCATGGCCTACACCACCATCATCTGAACGAGACACTGAAGTCCATGAAACACCTGAATTTATCAATCCCTAAGATGGGCTCACTGTATAGCAACCTTTTCAGAGACAGAAAGTTTTAACTGAAAGGTATGTAGGCAAGTTGCAAAATGGACACCTATCAGACTAGAGGCTCAGAATCCTTATACTGTAACTGAAAATGCCAAAGACATGTCAGACTTTCCATTCCTTAACACTTCAGCCTTACTTGGCAAGAGAAAGGTTTTGCTTTATTTCCCTTATACATGAGTTGTTTACCCAAAAACAATAAAAATAAGCTTGGCCAGATGAAAACTTGATTTTGCCAGGTTAACACTCAGCAGGAAATAACTCTTATGGTATGTGCACTTTGTTCTGAAAAACAAGGTTCAGGAATTCAACCAATGTTCCATCAAGATGACAGATTAGGCCAGTCATAAAAAATGCTGCATTTTATTTAACTAAAGAAGCAGAAACTGAACAGGTAATTTAGATATAAAACCAAAATATAATACCAGTGTTAAACTTATGCAACTTTAACAAACTGAAATTTAATTATGAGAATTCTTCATGAATTGTCCTTTGTTTTAATTTTGTTAGAATTATCCACTAACTCCTACTTACTGCTTCTATTCAACCAGTTAAGATGACCAAATTACATGACTTATAAGTTTACTCAGGAGCTTTCTGTAAAGGACACAGCTAAATGCTACCCACTTCCTCCTCCCTTAATCTACTACCATTTCCAACACTAAATCTGCATGGGAGAGGATACCATTAATCCAACACCTATCTCACTCTTAAAATATACAAATGTGCATGCACACACAACTTCAGAATTAGTAGCCTTCATATGTTTACTACTAGCCTTCTCTTTATCATTCTCCAGATCAACATGAAGTAAATTTTCTGTACTGTTTTAAACTTTTAAAATTGATTTTACTTCTATGTTACCCTTAGATCCTATGATATGGGACAAGATATAAATATTTTAATAAATAAGCCTTATCTTTATACTTCAAGGCATGTTCCAAACAATTTCATCAGTCTGTTCCTCATATGTAAACTAAGATTAATCATTGTTGCTTAATGGTTTAAGACGCTATGGTGATCAAATTGTTAGTGCTAGAAATCCCAGGTTTTTAGGAAAGGTTAACACAGGAAACAAACTACTTCTCTGAATAGGTCAAGCCAAGTAGGAAATCTTTTCTTTGTATTCTTGCCTCACCTAGGAAGTCCTTGCTTCATATCAACTATATTATGGTACAAGAATGTCTTCTTTGCAACAGACATAAAACCTGTGTACTGGCAGGGTTGTATAATGCTGGACAATACAAGTGTAATGCACCATTTGGAGTAGAACTGGATTTCCCAGGCTTTCTTTGTAAAAGCAGAAAGTTGCTAACTGCACTTTTCTGACTTAAGTTCACTTTATATACAAAGGAATAGCTTTTGTATCTTTAAACTTGTCCCAGTGAAGTTTTTTTTAATTACAGACAGGAAATGAAGGAGGTTAATTTTACAACATGTCATTCAAGAATGCCAGCTTGTGGTGTCACTATATTACCTTTGAAAAAGAAGGGTATCAAAGCAGCCCAATAAAAGAGAAAATCCTACATCTGAACAGAACATTTAAAGCATTGGTTTTAAAATTCCAGTCAAACATTGCCAGAATTATCAAGAAGACTAGGGTTATGTGAAATGTTAAAACTGCTTGAAGGATACTTTGCTTCTGTAAAAACACTATCCTACTTCATCCTGTAAACATGGTTTTCATGATCATGATTGTGTCATGAAGCTTCCTCTCCCTAGTTTCTTCAGCAAGGATTCAAAGTTTCTTATTGTATGGAATTCAGTAATTTGCTGATTTGGATGTTTCAGCAATTGTATGTGCTTGCCTTCTGGATCCACAATTCAAGTGGGAAATCCACAATTTCCAAGTTCAAGTGGGTTTCTCAAGTTCAAATTGTAACTTGCTAGTTTAGATATCTGGTTCACAGTAAACAAACACCAAGAAGGAAGATGACAAGAAAGACAAGGAATCCATGCAAAGAGAAATGAAGCTGCACATGACCCATTCTTAGGAGAATTTTATGAACTATAAGCCATTTCTCTAAATCTCAATGTTTCTAGAAACTGATACTGCAAGAAATCATTTTCTGCTTCACTGGAACTTACTGCTGTTGTTTTATACTCTGCTGCACATTTTCTGAGATCAACTAACCTAATTTAAAATGTAAAATTATATATTTAGATTAAGTTATACCTTTCCAAAGTTACAATGCCTCATCCATTATGTCAAGAACTCATTAACTCTCTTCCTCCAAATGAATCTTGTTAATTCAGTATGATTGGGCTTCTACATAAAATAGGACCCTGCATTCAGGGGGGATTGGTTCCACAGCCCCCCACAGATAAGGAATTCCGCTGATAATAGCGAATGCCCCCGTGACCACTGCTGCCACAGAAGCCCTCCAGGGGCAAAGGGAGGTAAGAACTCTCCTCCCTCCCCCCATCGCCACTGCTGCCACCAGAGCCATGCCAGGGGGAGAAGGGAGAAAGGAGGCGAGAACTCTCCTCCCCTCCTTTTGCCCCCTCCATCACCATTACTGCCATGGAAGCCATCCGGAAGCCTCCTCCCCTCCCTCCCCCATCCACCCCCCTGCTGTCACCAACCATGGATAACTGAATCAGTGGTTGGCGAATCAGCAGATATGGGGTGCTACTGTATATCTAAACCAGATTGTTAATTTTATGGAGAGAAAGGACTTGTTACAAAGATCAGTTTGTTTGAGGCACTGCTGAGCTCTCCATCTCTGGATGGTTTTGTGTCAGCTAAGTAAATTCAATATACAATAATTTAAGAACTATTGATGAGATGAGAGTCATTACTGGCATTTCAAACATTATACATTTTAAGAATATGGAGCTATGTTAATTCTTTCCTTTGCACAATAGAATATAAACATATCTCACATTTTAGCAATGTAATAGGGAGGAACAAATTGATCAAAGAAAGTAATACACTACTCTTGGCTTTTTAGTGGCATCCAGAATAAAACAAAGCATATACAGTTGTCCCTCCACATTCACGGATTGGCATTCATGGATTTAAATATTCACAGCTTGAAAATATTCTTTAAAAAATAATAATCCAAAAAGCAAACCTGGATTTTGCCATCTTATATAAGGGACACCATTTTGCTATGCCACTGGATATAATGGGACTTGAGTATTCACAGATTTGGGTATTCACGGGGGGTCCTGGAACCAAACCCCAGCGAATGTGAAGGGACAACCGTATATCCATTGTTTAAAAAAATAATTCTAAAAGGGTTTTCTTATTAAGTGTTTCATATTTAGAATAAAATGTATTGTAACAAGGTATCAATTTTTTAAAAAGCCAATTGTTTTGAAGTTAAAATATCTTAAAATGTGTGTGTGTAGGTGTGTGTGTTTTCTGAGCTGGAACTGCCTGCAATTTTTAGGTCTCCCCAAGATTATGATACAAAAAACTGACATACATCACTGCTATGAGATAAGCTTTACTGGTGAAAAAAGATGCAGCAGGTGGTCTACTGCAAAGAAAGCATCACATCCCCTTAGCAGATGGTTCCAGCATGCTCACAGGCCAAGCAGAAGAATCAGACCGCTAAACAACTAAATCTACCCAGATTATCTCCATAGCTGAGTAACAAGTCCTCTAGGCTGGGGTACACTCTTCCCAGACAAGGCAACTGGAAGATATGGATCCCTGCAGTGATATAGGGCAGAGCCAAACAAAGGAAACTGCACTGTGCAGGTGTGACCCACCATCTTACCTAAAAGTTATTACATAGAATAATACAGTACAGATGTCCCTCCACATTCACGGATTTGGCATTCATGGATTTAAATATTCACGGCTTGAAAATATTCTTTAAAAAATAATAATCCAAAAAGCAAACCTTGATTTTGCCATCTTATATAAGGGACACCATTTTGCTATGCCATTGGATATAATGGGACTTGAGTATTCACGGATTTGGGTATTCATGGGGGGTCCTGGAACCAAACCCCAGCGAATGTGAAGGGACAACTGTATAAGCAAACTGCTGACAGAAAAGTTTACTCCCTTGGTTGGCTCCCAGCTGCCTCTATAGACATATATTACTTTGCCAAAGTGTAAATGACCTAGCAAGGCAATACAAATACAAAATAAACAGTATGTCACTGCACAGCCATTAATATTTGGCCATGATAGGACAAGGATTCCAGAACCCATCTGCCTGAAAGCAATGGCCTCATCCTCTATAAAAGAGAACAGGAATTTCTCAATGAGACCACAATGACCCCAAAAGCGTTCTGCATTTTAACACACACAGAATACCACATGGTTTGCAGAAGTAGAGAGAAGGCCTCTGCAACATTTTCATGTTGTTTCTCAACCACTAAGAGGGCCACCCCCCCCCACAAACATTAACCAGTCAGCAAATTACACATTCTCAAGATTGTCATCTTGACCACTGCTACCCATTTCAGATGTTGAACATTCGAAGGAAAATTAAAGGTAATCAAGTTAATCACAGCCTAGAGCTGGGTAGGCAACCATTGGTGGCTAGGGGCCCACACCAGCCCCACAGGAGAACTCAGAGATATAACCCCCACTGCAACCCCTCAAAAAATGACATTTCCCCCTAAAATTCTCCTTGTGACCTTAAGGGAGCATGGGGAGCCCCCTAAAGGGTATGTTTTAGAGACCTGTGACCCAGAAGAGCCACTTTCTATTCACTTTCTATTTTTTGAAAATACCTTTCCTAGGCCTAAAATGGGCAGGGGGGCAAAAATATGGGGGAAATGTCCACCAAGGCTATTTGGAGGTGTTATGGTGTAAAAACAATTTTTAGACCCGAGGGACATGACGGCCACAAAAACAGCCCTAGGCAGTCACATGTAACCTGTGGCCTAGAGTCTGCTGCCCAAACCAACTGGAACAGCTAAACTGTTTCTCTTACAGGTATTGTCATAAATCTTTTCACATAAATCGATGTATAAATTGGTGTTATAGTTACAAATATGAATCAACTCATGCCCTGTTTTGACTGAGTTTTATTCCACAGTCAGTGAAGTAGAAGTAGACAACTCTTGAAGAGTATTTGTCTTAATCCACAGAACTAAGATGATTGATCAACTGTCGTGATGGACTGTGCAGATTCAATCCTGCTGACTGAGTGGCATACCGGAAATGTTCACCAGAATTAGGACAGACTTCACTTCAGCAAGGCTTTAGAGCTTTCAGATAAAGGTAGTTTCAGATCTTGAATTAAGTAGCAACCACTGTTAGCAGAAATATGGGGTCTGGAAAGTTTTCCAATATCATATTTTTTCATTAAAAAATGTCCACACTCTGCATATTTATGTTTATCCATAGTTGTCTGGGTTGGTGTGCAGTGCTACACCCATGTAAGGAACCCCAAAGCCAGCAAAATTTAATGGAAATGACCATGAGTCAATAGACACATGTTGATCTGCATATTCCCAATAGACAATCCCATTGGTGGAAGGGAGTAGATGCTTTCTATCAATTCCCCCTTCTCCAGCAACCCCCTTCCACTGCTCCAGAGGTTCCCCAGCATATTTTCAGGAGGTGCAGGAGGAAGAGGATATTAGGAAAAGGTGTTTCCCTGCTTCACCCAGCAGAAACATCCTCTAAATAAAACTCTACTCACAGCTAGCCACTATCATGAGAAAGGAAGTTGGGATCCAAGCAACAGGACACAATAACAATGCATTATAGTAGGACCCCCTTATCTGCTGGAGATTGGTTCTGGGGGGGTCCCCATGGATACTGAAAACCATGGATAATAGCGAACGTCATTGAGAATAATGAAACTTCCCATTTAAAATACCATAGAGTTGCCTTGGAGGACCTAGAAAATGGCTGGAGAGGACACATTTTCTAGGAAGACTCTATGGTAGGTGTGCTGTTTTGTGTCCTGTGGATAATTGAATCAGTGGATAATGAATCCAGTTCATTATAGAGGATAAGGCCATTTGGGTCCCCAGAGCATCCTACTGTAATACAAAGTCCATACAGTAGTTACTCCCTATTTTGTGTAAGAAATATTTAGAGACAGTGCTTCAAGGGCCAAGAGACATGTCTAAGACCAACAAAAATATGAGATTCTTTTAAAAAAAAAACAGCTATCCATTCATTCACACACACACTAGCTGTCTTAGAATTTTTCGGTTAGTGAAAAAAAGTCTGCACATTCTAACATAAATGTATGATCATGCTTAAAATATATGAGCCTGAAGGTATGAATTAAGGAGGCAGAGAAGGTAAGAGATAATAGTCCTACTCTGAGAAAATAATTTGTGTAGGTATTTGCAAGAACAAAACATCTCAGTGATAATACTCATAGACTGGTTTGCCCAAATATTACAAGTTTTTCAGATATATACTCTCAACAATTCTCAATAACCATGAAATAATAAAACCTACCTGTATCATACTTGTAACACAGTGGGGGATATAACACACACAAAGGCAGACAGAAAGTAGCTTGTAACTCAACAAGTTATGGGGTGAACTGACACCCCATCACACTTGTGACCCACTTGTGAAACAAATGTTGCCTCTCATTGCTTTTGGTCTGATCCAGTATAACACAACAGCCATCAGTAAAACAGAATTGTTGGCCTTACCTGAAATACATGCATTTCCAGTGAAGAAGGAACCAGTATCCTTTGGATGGGTTGCTCCTCCCACTCTCTATAACAGGCAAGAAAGATAGACTTTTTCAGTGTCTCAACCAGAGGGAGCAACCCGCAGAAAGGTCAGTTTCTACTACTAAAAGATGCTCCGAGAAAGAAGAAATTAAATTTTTAGAGGGGAGAACAGACATAGCTATCTACGTGTATGTTTGAGTCCCATGCCAGCACACTCCAGGATGCGCAGGATGTTTGTCCCTTCTTCACTGAAAATGAATGTATTTCAGGTAAGGCCAATTTTCTTTTCCCAGTGGGAAATGGAGGAACATCCTATGAATGGGAGGTACCAGAGCTCCCTAGATAAAGGTGGGTAGTGCTGGCACTCCTTGGAACCTACTGGGACTACTTTTAGCATCCTCCTGCCAAAGATGAGTTGAAGGTAAGTTATGAATGCAGAGGATGACTTTCATATTTCTGCCCTGCAGATTTCTATTAAGGGGGCATTGGTGGCTAAAACTCCTGATATGGTTGCGCACCTGAGTGAGAGATTATTTTCTTTGGCGGGGAGCTCCCAGAGCCATAATGCAAGCCCTGATCCACTTGCAAAGCTTGGATATTGATAGCTTCTTCCCCATGGAACAAGGCTGGATGGAAATAAACAAAGAGTCTGAACATCAAAAGCTGCTTGTCCTTTTGCAGTAAATGCGGATGGCTTTGTGAAGGTGTGCCATATTGTCTTCAATTCTTTGGAAGGGTGAGGGCAGAAGGAAGGGAGGATTCATTCCTGTGCCTTGTGGAAGGCAGAATTCACCTTAGGGGTGAAAGTGGGGTCTAGCGAGACCACCACAGAGGCTGGTCTGATGATGACTGCATGCTGATAAGGTGCCAAGTTCCAACACCTTATGTGCTGAGATGATGGTGGTCAGAAAGAGCACCTTCCAAGACAGGAACTTCAAGAAGGCCTCAAATAGAGGCTCAAAGCGTGGAACTGTTAAGGCTTTCAGGATTGTGTGTAGATCCCAGGCGGGAAATCGGTGGACTGTAGGTAGGGCAAGAGGCACCAAACCCCTGAGGAATCTACAAACACGTGGATGCAATGCAATATGATCTTGGCTCCCTGTGCATGAGGCAGCAGTAAGGTGATGGGTGCGATTTGCCTCTTAATCGTGTTGGGTCTGAGGCCCTAGTCAATGCCTTCCTGGAGCAGTTCCAGTAAGGAAGAGACAGAGAACTTGAGAAAGTCAATGTTTTTGTGTTTGTACCACTTGCGGAAAACTCTAAAGGTGTATTCATAAATTCTGTTGGTTGATTTGCATCTGGAGGCCAGGGTAGTATCCACCACCTTCTCAGAGTACCCATAGTCTTTAGCAAGCTCTGCTCAATCTCCAAGCATGGAGCTGTACCCATTTTGGGTTGAGTCTCCCTGTGTGAGGTCTGGGCAGGTCGGGAAGGGCATCTAGACTAAGGCCATATGAGTGATTTCTGAGAACCAGGCCCTTTCCAGCCACACTGGGTCAACTAGGATCATGGAGGCTCTTTCTAACTGCACCTTCTTCATCACCCTGGTAAGCACAGCAACTGAGGGGACAGCATATAGAAGTCCCTTGAGCCAGGGGAGACAGACAGTTTTCATCTCTTCAGTTCCCTCTATTTGGTATCTTGAGATGAACCTATTTACTTCAAAGTTGACCAGGAAGGCAAAGAGGTTTATGTCTAGTTGGCCGAACCTTCTGGTTATCAGATGAAACACTTCCAGGTGTAGACTCCAATCCTCCAGTCTATGTCTGTCCAGCTGAGACTCTGAATGGGGAGTTCAGAGTGCCCTGAAGGTGCTCTGCCTCTATTCTGTCCAGGTCAGTAGCTTCTGGGCCTCCCTCATGAGGGACAGGGACCTTATTACCCATTGGTGATTTAAATGGGCTTTTGTGGTCAAGTTTCCTGTTCTGATTAGGATCAACTTTCCCTGAATAATGTTGGCAAAAGTCAGCAGAGATAGCCTGACTTCCCTGATGCCAGCCAGTTGATGTTGTGCTTGACTTTTTCCTGGCTCCATCTGCCCTGAGCTAGTCAGGGCCCACAGTGAGCTCGCCAGCCTCTCCATCTGGCATCTGTGGTGATTTGCATTTTGGTCGTCTCCCAAATAGGGTTCCCTTTCCTGATGGCAGGTCTGGTTCATCATCTGAAGGAGTGGCAGACTGAATGGGGAACTCTTATTTTGTAGTGCTTTCTGAGTGTAATGTGGCAGACTAATGTGGGAGCAGAAGCCGCTGGAGGAGTCTGGCATGGAAATGGACCCAAGGGAGACACTGTATGGTGGATAACATGAGGCCCTCTACACGTGCCAATAGTGACAAGTCTAACAGGAGAGAACCTCTGACTGAGGAAATGGTGTTCCTGATACTTGCATTCTTTCTTGAGGGAGGGAAGCCATACCTGACCATGTGTTGATTATGGCTCCAAGTTACTAGATCTCTTGAGACAGGATGAAGAGGCTCTTCCCAAAATTTACCTGAAGACCATGAATGGCCAATCAAGTGCAATATTTGCTCAACAACTCTGATGTCCTGTCGGAAGGAAGCAGATCAAATGAGGAGATTGTTGAGGCCGTTCAGTGAGGCCTTCCACATGCTATTCTTTGTGGGCACTATGAGGGAGGTCGAGTAGTAGCCCCTGCAATTTCATGAAGATGGCATCTTCTCTATTGCTCCAATTCGCATCAGATGATGGCATCCACTAGGAGGAGATGTTTTTGCAGATTCCTGGACTTTGAGGAAGCAATGAAGAAGTTGTGAGGTCTGTGGGAAAACTCAGTTAAATAGCCCTGTCTGAAAGTGTCCAGTACCCACTGGTCTGAGGCTGAAGTCTCCCACACGTCTGCAAAGTACCAAAGCCTATCTTCTACAGATGGTTTGGTGTCAGATCTATGAAATCTTTTGCTGTGGCCTGCTAGTGCTGTAGGTGGTTTGTTGTCTGGGTTGAAACCTGAACTCTCGCCCCTGAGGCCTGTATCCCCTGAAGTCCTTGGACTAAAAGGAAGAATTGAACAGAGGTGTGTACAATGGATCTGGGTGAGCGAAAGGATGACCATCCCTGTCTACTGTGCCTTTTCCCCTCCCTTTTCTTGCCTAGTTCTAAGGCCTTCTTTTTGTCCTTAGTCTTGACCAGGATGGGGTTTAAAGACTTCCCAAAAAGCTTGGAACCTAGGAAGGGGGGAAAGGTGAGATTCTGTTTAGAGCATGAGCCTACATTCCAATTTTTTAAGCCACATCTGCTGCCTGACCACAACAGATGCTTCCTGAGCCATGAAGCTAAACTGGATGGTGTCCAGGCTGGCATCTGCTGCAAAGGCTGCCACCTTCATTTAGTTTGTTCATCCCCTGCCTGAGCTTGCTAGGGATTTCCTTTAACATCTCCTTGGCCCACAACAAGGATGCTCTGCTCATGATGGAGATTGAGGTTGCAGCTCTCAGGTCCAAGGAGTAAGCTTCATGTGCTTTTTTTAAGGGCAGCCACCACCTTTCTAATCTCTGTAACCTTCATAGAATTGCAGAGTTGGAAGAGACCACGAGGGCCATCCAGTCCAACCCCCCTGCCATGCAGGAAATCTTCATCAAAGCATCCCCGACAGATGGCCATCCAGCCTCTGTTTAAAGACCTCCAAGGAAGGAGACCCCACCACGCTCCGAGGGAGTGTGTTCCACTGCCGAACAGCTCTTACTGTCAAAAAGTTCCTCCTCATGTTGAGGTGGAATCTCTGTTCCTGGAGCTTGCACCCATTGCTCCGTGTTCCAGTCTCTGGAGCAGCAGAAAACAAGCCTGCTCCATCCTCAGTGTGACATCCCTTCAAATACTTAAACAGGGCTATCATATCGCCTCTTAACCGTCTTTTTTCCAGGCTAAACATACCCAGCTCCCTAAGTCTCTCCTCATAAGGCATCGTTTCCAGACCTTTCACCATTTTAGTTGCCCTTCTCTGGACACGCTCCAATTTGTCAATATCCTTTCTGAATTGTGGTGCCCAGAACTGGACACAGTATTCTAAGTGAGGTCTGACCAAGGCAGAATAGAGTGGCACTATTACTTCCCTTGATCTAGACACTATACTTCTATTGATACAGCCCAAAATCGCATTGGCCTTTTTAGCTGCCACATCACACTGTTGGCTCATGTTCAACTTGTGGTCTACTAGGACTCCTAGATCCCTTTCGCACGTAGTCTCATTCAGCCAGGTATCTCCCATCCTATATTTATGCATTTCATTTTTCCGCCCTAAATGCAGTACTTTACATTTCTCCGTATTGAATTTCATTTTGTTAGCTTTGGCCCAGCTTTTCAGTCTATCCAGGTCATTCTGAATTTTGATCCTGTCCTCAAGGGTATTAGCTACTCCTCCCAATTTGGTGTCATCTGCAAATTTGATAAGTATGCCCCTAATTCCCTCATCTAAGTCATTGATAAAGATGTTGAATAGCACTGGGCCCAGGACAGAACCCTGTGGCACCCCACTGGTCACATCTTTCCAAGACGAAGAGGAGCCACTGCTGAGCACCCTTTGGGTTCGGCCGGTCAACCAATTACAAATCCATTGAACAGTTAACTTGTCTAGCCCACATTTTACAAGCTTGTTTGCAAGAATGTTATGGGGAACCTTGTCAAAGGCCTTACTGAAATCAAGGTATGCAATGTCCACAGCATTCCCTTCATCTACCAAGCTGGTAACTTTATCAAAAAAAGAGATCAGATTAGTCTGGCATGACTTGTTTCTCTGAAACCCATGTTGACTTTTTGTGATTATGGCATTGCCTTCTAAATGTTCACAGACTCTCTGTTTAATGATCTGCTCTAGAATCTTCCCTGGTATTGATGTCAGACTAACTGGACGATAATTGTTGGGATCCTCTTTTTTCCCCTTTTTGAAGATGGGAACAACGTTTGCCCTCCTCCAGTCTGCTGGGACTTCTCCTGTTCTCCAGGAGTTCTCAAATGTTATTGCCAATGGCTCTGAGATTATATTTGCCAGCTCTTTTAATACTCTTGGATGTAGTTCATCTGGTCCTGGAGATTTAAATTCATTTAGATTAAGAAGGTATTCCTGTACTACCTCTTTGCTTATTCTGTGCTGGATTTCTCCTGTTGTGTCTTCTGTACCTTTATCCTCAGGTTGGTCCCCCTTTACCTTTTCTGAAAACACTGAGGCAAAGAAGGTGTTAAGTAATTCTGCCTTTTCTCTGTCCCCTGTTAGCATTTTGCCATCTTCTCCACGTAGCGGCCCTATCATTTCCTTCTTCCTCCTTTTGCTGCGGACATACCCAAAAAAACCCTTTTTATTGTTCTTAACCTCCCTAGCAAGCCTGCGCTCATTCTGTGCTTTAGCTTTTCTGACTTTACTCCTACACGTGTTCGCTATCTGTTTGAATTCTTCTTTGGTGATTTCCCCCCTTTTCCATTTCCTATACATGTTCCGTTTAAAACTTAGCTCCATTGAAAGTTCTTTGGTCATCCATCCTGGTTTCTTGATACACCTCCCATTTTTCTTCCTCAATGGTACTGTTTGAAATTGTGCCTTCAGTATCTCCCTTTTGAGAAAGTCCCATCCGTCTTGAGGTCTCTTCTCTTTTAGTATTCCTGACCATGGGATCACCCCCAGTATTTCCCTGAGTTTATTGAAATCAGCTCTCCTAAAGTCAAGAATGCGTGTCTGACTATGCCTGGCTTCTCCTTTCCATTGTGTAACAAACTCCAGGAGAACGTGATCACTCTCACCTAAGGATCCCACCACTTGCACCCCATTAACCAGGTCATCTCTGTTGGTTAGGATCAGATCTAAAATAGCTGACCCTCTTGTTGCCTCTTCCACCTTTTGGACCATGAAATTGTCTTCAAGGCATGTAAGGAATTTGCTAGACCTTGTAGTTTTGGCTGAGTTAGATTGCCAGCAAATATCAGGATAGTTGAAGTCACCCATCACTACTACATCTCTCCTTTCTGCATGTATGTTCATCTGTTCTAGAAAGGCAACATCCAATTCCTCCGTCTGATCTGGGGGTCTGTAGTAGAGTCCCACAATAACATCCCTGTTGTTTCCCTCCCCTTTAATTTTTATCCAGATGCTCTCCACCTGGCTTCCAGTATTGATGTCGTGGATCACTTCACTGGTGTAAATATCCCTGACATATAATGCTATTCCTCCTCCTTTCCTGTTTGGCCTGTTTCTCCTATAAAGGTTATACCCCTCTATTCCTACATTCCAATCATGAGACTCGTCCCACCAGGTTTCAGTAATGCCTATTATATCATATTTGTTTTGTATCTTATCCTTGCCATCTTTCGAGTAAAAGGCCAAAGATACAAGGGCTGAAATGAAAGCATCCACTGGGACACTTGTAATTTAGACATAATGTTCTTGGGCAGACTGTAAATATTTTAACACATCCATGTTAGACCAGCTGGAGGTAGGCTTGCTCTACTTCTCTCTTATCATGTCCATAAAATCATATGGAAAGGGGATATCCATGAAAGAGGAGACTGCTTTGGGAAAGTGCCCCGTTCCCCCGAGGATGGTCTGGATCCTGGTTCTGAGGAGGTTCAGCATGTAAGCTAAGGCCTAACATCCTGACTGCCTTCCTTAATACCACAGCAAAGTCATCTGGTTGAAACAAACATGTGGAGGGCAGAACTGCCATGGACTCATCTTCATCTGAGGATAGCTCCCACTCCCCCTTCCTCAAGGAAGCACAGGAGGTACAGCCACCCACGTAACCCTCTCCAGACAAATAGGCTGTGCTTCTGGTTGTGGAGACTTTGTGGGACTTCCTACATTTCTTTGCTGGAGGGCCCTGCTGGGTCAGGTCTTCAAATTTGGGCTTTGAAAGCCGAGGCCTCTAAGCTCAGTCATGTAGGTTGTGAAGCATTTGCGCCTAGCCCTTTCAAGGACACCAACATGGCACCAGTCAGATCTGGAAACTGAGGCCTCTACATCCTCCCATGTGTTTGCTGCATGAGAAAATGGAAGCTTTCCCATGTACTCACATCAGCAAGCTTTGTGTGCCCCTTGGCAAAGGGAACACTCTGTTTCATGCCCTGAGAGACTTTGCACAGTGTGAACTTGGGAGCAGGAGAGGGACAGTTGGTCCATCTGTGCCCTGTTCTCCATGTTCCTGATGTAACTGGGTGCTGCCGGGGCAACAGAACCTGCAGCAGCAATAGTAGCAGACTCCTGGGAGACCAGCATATGGAATCAAGCTGCAAACCCAGGAGGAATCTTCTTCCCAGCAATCACGGGCAGGCTACAGGGCCCCACTGTACTCACTCCTTCCCTGTCTCAGTAAAGTGCCTCCTCCCCTGGCACATTTCAGGCTGGCTGTAGGTGGCACAAGGAGGCAGTGGAACGGAGGGATTTACTCTCACCAGACTGCTCCTGCATTTCCTCTGTGGCTGCAGCACCCTCTAAGCCTGTCTCCCATCCACTTGCAGTGGAGGATGCAGAGTTAGAGAGGAAGAGAGAGAGTCTCCAGCCAGACCAGGAAACTTCTCTTCAGTCCAGATGAGTCTAGACATGCATGTCAGTCAGCAGAGTCCCTTGCTCACCTCCTGGGGGGCGGGGGGAGTTTGAAATAATGATGTCAACTGAGAGATGGGCAGAAAGCAGAGGAAGTTATAGAGGGACTTTTTTTTTAGAGATAAGGTAGAAGTTAGATTGGGAGAGAAGATGAAGCATGGGAGGTTCTGGAGTGGTGAGCAAAGAGAGAAATGCATCCTATAAGAGTGGGAGGCAGGAATAAGACTGGCCTTTCTGGAGGTTGCTCACCCTGGTGGAGACACCAAAAAGGTCTACATTTCCAGCCTGTTGCAGCAAGTGGGACAACCAACACATCCAAAGGATGTTGCTCCCATCTGGGAAAATTATTAACCTAGTAAGTTTTACAGAATAAATCACACATCTGGACTGACAATTGCTCACTTTCTATAATATTGTTCCTCTGAAGCTTTTAGCAGTCTGATGGAAATTTTTAGAAGACGGCAAAAGGACCAATTTTCCAACAAACTATTTAACACACTTCTGAAATAAAACTCCTTAAAACTCTGCTTAGTATGTTAAATTCAGTACCTCAGTCTGACCTTCATGGGCGCTGGATTCATGAGTAACACGAATAGCCTGAAATTTCAAGAATGATCATTAGTCTTTATGTTAGATCTTATACTGTACATGTTATATAATCATCAATGATGTATGCAATCATTTAATAGCCAACTTATTTTAACATTTCAATTTTTAAATAAGGAGTATAACGAACATGAATGAGCACGGTATACGTAGTGGTTTGATTCTGGAGAACAGGGTTCAAATCCTCGCTCAGCCCTGAAACCCACTGGGTTACCTTGGGCAAGTCCCATTCTCTCAATCTCAGAGGAAGGTAAAGGCAAACTCCCTATGAACCAAACTTGCCAAGAAAACCCCATGATAGGCTCACCTTAGGGTCACCAGAAGTCAGTAACAACTTGAAAAAATACAACAACAAATAATGAACTCTCTTTAACCCAGTATTAGCAGCTGCTTAATTAAACCATCTGCCTTTAAGTCTAAAGTAACACTGTAATTCAGGAGCATCTTCAGCTACTCTTAACACCATATTCCTTAGATAAGCAACCATTCAGTTTGATAAAAGAAGGCCCAGTCAGGACAGCAGTTCCCTCACGTCCTGCCAAAGTGAGAAAAATATTGCAATTCCTGAAAGTCAGTAAGACCAACAGCTCAAGTAACTCAGTGCTCTTCGCGTAAGGTCCAATGCCAGTGAAGTACACAAAGGTTTTCTGCTCCTGCTACCAGAAGTTCCTTAACTGGAAGTAGTAGTAGTTACGTTTAGTCAAAGAATGCTACTACCCTATGTTGCACTACTAAGCTTCAGTCCTATATCAACTTTTGCTGTCAATGAAAACTCCTATCAGTCCAAAAGTCTGAAAATACTGAATCAAGATACTTTGTCTCCGATGTAAGACAGTGCATGAATGGTAGAAGTCTGCCTATGGATTTATTGTTCATGTCAAATGGCAGCTTCATATGCTTTATAAATTAATTGTAATGGCTGTACATTTGACTATGTAGATTATCAAAGCTTTATGTCAACAGTGGGTGTGCCTGAAGTTTAAGGTCACATTCCTTTTGAGGCCTAGGTGTATTATAGTACTACAGAATGTGAAAACACACACACCATACCAATACTAAGTTAGTATGAAGATGCCAGCCACAGATGCAGGCAAAATGTCAGGAATAAACTCTTCCAGAACACAGCCTCACAGCCCAGAAAAAAACCATGAAAAACCTAACAATAAGTTGTTCTTTGTAACAGTGAGTAGCAGTGTATGTGCTAAAGCATGAATTTTTACACACCCTGAAGTAATTCTGAAAAGGCTCCTATCTTGATATTTTGATACAGTATTTCTTGTTTCTGGTGTTGTTCATTGCCTTAAACTTGATTCTGACTTATGGCAACTCTATCACAGGGTTTTTTTGGCAAGATTTATTCAGAAGAGGTGTGCCAATACCTTCCTCTGAGGCTGAGAGAATGCGACTTGCCCAAGGTCACCCAGTGAGTTTTGATGGTTAAGCGAGAATTCAAACACTGGTCTTCCAGTGTCCTAGTCCAAAACTCAAACCACTGCTCCATACAGGCTCTCATTCTGATTTTACATAAACTTTTTTGCTAGTTGAATAAAAGGCAACTAAAATATAATTTAGCTGTTTGATATCTTGAAAAAAATTGAGCCCCAAACAGTGTGGTGACTGCGTCTCGTATGAGAATAACCGGCCTAAATACATGGGAGTATTAATTTTAAGCAAAAAAGAAAAATGGAGTATAAATTGAAATTAAGTAAATCAATACTAACTTCATAGGTTTCTAGGTATTTGGCCCTCTCTTCAGGACTCATGGGTACCGAATCATCTAGGAATTTCTTCAAAGAAGAGTCTGCTTCTAGAACACATTAAAGAACATGAAGTTTTAAAAATGTTTTACTTTATTCTAATCACATCTTCATTTTTATTACCTTTCATAATTCAATGCACAAAGAAATTTCAAATGGTGTTGACATACAATAAGTTATGATAAGCCTTAAACATAATAAGGTATACCAATTTTGCAATTAGCTTCTTATTCTAATACAGAAACAGAAGCAAAATTGAATAATTAAAATCCTGCAGTTACAGGATTACTTGTATTATACTGAATGCAACTTGAACACGAACCATGTTCAGCACTAAGGATAATTTTTTCAGAATAATCCATGTTGGCTTTGGTACTCATAATTCATAAAGCGCTTATTAAAAATGCAACACAACCAACAGTTGCTCATTTGTAAGTTTTCTTCAGTCATAAATGGCAAACAGTTCAGGAGCGCCACCTATCCTTCAAATAATTAAAAGGCAGAAGAGTAAAAATTAAGCATTTACCAAAGTTAATTTTATCTCTGTTGTTTGCAATAGCATGAATAAGCCCAATAGTTCCACAGGCATTACTGATTGTTTGCTTCATGAAATATACCGATGGTTTGACTTCTTGTCCCTGAGCTTTTATCTTCTTTTCCTCTTCTGTTCGGAAACTTTCATACTAGAAGGTGAAAAAGAAAGTTTTTCATACTAGAAGGTGAAAAAAAATCAAGTTTTGATTTTTTAAAAAATCATTTCAAGATTGTAAATAGCCCATCCCAGAGTTAAATACAGTCTAGGAATGAAGTTTGTTTTTAGCTTTTGAAGTATCTTATTAGCTGGAGATTTTTCTAACCTTTAGATACTCACTCCCAATTTTTACTTTCAACTTTTAGTACCCATTCGTGTTTTGTCTTCAGCATAGTTAATATTTATGCCTACTGATCAATAATAACATCTCTCACAAACTAAGATGTACTTAAAGGGGAGTTTCCCCCCTCTTTTTTATTGTCCCATTTTTAATTGTAAAGGATATAAAGAATCATCCCATCACTGGATCTGTATTATGTCCCACTTGAAATCATTAATAAATTGGTTGTACTCAATATTTTATATAATAAAAGTTCATCAATTTTTTTTTACCCATACTAACACAAAGGCAGCATATTTTTTTACTGATAGTGTAGAGAAAGAAAAGTTATCTTCTGTCAACTGAAGCAAACTAGCTAGCTTTCTTACTCACTGTCACATGTATAAGGTCTATAAAAAGTTTAAAGCCCACAGTCTATTATGCATATTATACATAGCACTTAACTCTGTTAAATACAGTAATCTTCAAAGCATAAATGGCTGGTTGTGCCCATTATTCAGAACATTACAATCTACTGAAACTGTATCAGGAGGTAGTTGCAAGTGGATTTCTGCTGGTAGAATAGCAGGATGTAGCAGGAAGGGGGCCTCTGGAGCTAGTTTTAAGGGCACATGACAGGCTGCAGTGGGGAGACTACCTCCCCTCTGGTTGGATTACATCGTTCCACCTCTGGAAGTCCAGCGTTGCCAGGTATCTTCCAATGTTATATTACAATTAGGCCAAAGGTTTTAATCTTTATCTTCCCACTTGAAGAAGATAAGATGTTATGAACACCTCAACAAAACAAAACTAGTCGTACAGGTATAACACTCTCAAACATTTTAAATGAAAGGAGTACCAAACTTCACCCACCCACCCACCCCGCCCGCACATTTGAGCAGTTAAAAGGCTGGGCTATCATCCAGTTGAAATATTCTTACACAGATTTAATTGATTACCCAAAAACCAATCACTTCGATGAAAGCATAGATAGATAATGAGCACATACTGCGACAAGCACCATCTGAGAAGAAGCACCTTCCATTCTCTTTTTTCAGACAGTTCTACATTTAGCTATTTTAAATATTTCTATTAAAAATAAAAATTCATTAAGTATAAAGAGATCTGCTATCCAACTAACAGAAGACAGCATCTTATTAATTCTGAATATTTTTAATTTAAGCAGTTATATAGCCACCATAACCACTTGAGTCCTGGGACCTTGCTACTCACACACAGACTGTGAAAACTGGCATGGTTGGGTGCAGAGTGAGGGGAGCCATGGAATGTCAGCTAGCTCAGCTACAAAAGCAAGCTGAGTTTTGATGGGCATTAGACCTAAAAAAGCCCCACTTTAACATATCTAATAAATATTGGATTAAAGTGAAGAGAGACTTGCATTTCAGTGGTGATACTGATGCCCTGGTGAGTTTCCTGATTTGTGTAATTAAGAGAGACTAAAAGAAATGTGGGGAGAGGACTTTTCCTAAACAGTATAATTTTAATATTAAAAAGTCTTAATAAGAAAATGGCTACAAATGGATGAAGGGGAGATTGATTTTAATTTTTTTAAAAAAGAAAGAAGAAGGAAGCTTCTTACCGTTGGAAAATAATTTGTTGATTTTTGGAATGAGATAAAATAAAGGTAGGCATGATCTTGGCACTACGGATGGTATTCATATTTATAGTTGGATGAAAGATTTAAGATAGATGAAAAGAACTATGGTTTTGAACAAAATAAATCAGAGTTTGAACTACAGTTATGTACAGATGATGAACATGTGATTGGTAAAATGTATAAACTTTTGCTAAGATCTGAAATAAAAGAAGTAGTGAAAGATTGTATGATAAAACTAGCTGTACACAGTGTAACATACGCTGTTTAAAAAAACTCCCCAAAAATACCCGGTAGACCTCACAACAACCCCGTAAGGTAGGCTGGTGGATTTTTAAATTCCTCCTCCCCCTTCTCAGCATCCCACACTTTCCCCTAATTGCTAAGGGTGACTCGCTCTGTTGCCCTGACACCACAATGGCCGCCACCACTTGACTGCTTGGGTCCCATCGCAGGCAGCCTGCCAACTGCTGCCAGTTGACTGTCTGAGTCCCAATCTGGGCCACAAATTGAGTGGCAGGAGTGGATTGTGAGGTGGAGAGGGAATTTGCATGTGGGTGGTGATTGGCTGCTCAGGAAACACACCCAACCAATCACCACACTGGGAAAGGCAACATACCCAAGAGAATTATATATATAGATGAGCTAAGAACTTTAGATATAACATACAAATGGAGCAACGGGAAAAGATGTGGTCAAAGGAGTTGAAGTTCACATTATGTTACAATCTTAAAGATCATTTTTATGAAATATCATTAGTAAATGACCCCAGAAAAGTTGTCTAGCATGTATATGGGGGCTTTAAATGTATGTTGGAAATGTGAACAAGAAGGAACATTTTACCGTATGTGGTGGACTTGTGAGAAGGCAAAGAAATTCTGGGTTCAAATGCATACTTTGATTCAGAGGATATTAAAGATTAACTTACAGCTCAAACCAGAACTGTTTGTTTGTTTGTTTGTGACTTATGAATAAACAACTAGAAAGGAACCATGGAAGAATATTTCAGTACAGTATATGATCACAACAGTGAGACTGCTGCATACCCAAAATTAGAACAACTCAGAAGTTCCTACAGTGGAAGAATGGCTGTTAAAACTGATTGAAATAGCAGAAATGGATAAAATATCTGGTTTCATTAGAGAAAAATCATTAGAGACATTCTTAAAAGACTGGAAACTCTTGAGAGTTTTTGAGAAAAAAGAAAATGATTTAATAACTGTTGGTTTTGAGAATTAATAAAAGTTAGTTATCAGAAGAAGCGTATGATGTAGTTTTTAGAATTCAGGGCTTACTTTACTTTATGTTTATGTATATGTGTATAGCCACTGAAAAGAAAGTCAGAACTCACTTATCTATGCTTTTACTTATATCTATTTTCTTTTCTATTTCTCTCTCTTTTTTATTTTCTGTTTCTTTCTTTCTTTGCTGTTTTGTTTATATATGTGAATTTTTTATTGTACGTGAAAAAATCTGAACAAAATTATAAAACAAAAAAGAAACATTTAAAACGTTAGTTTGCTTTGGCCAGCAATGCCTGTTTTTTGTACTGGATGTCATCATACTAGTACGCCAGTGTTGTTGTTTTACAGAAACAACTCTTCAAAAGAAGACTGCTACACAGCCAGTCAAGATAAGCCTCCAAAAAAATAAGCTTCTAGAATAGAATCTAAGTAAAAAGGTAGAAAATTTCTACACATGAAAGAATTATTTTTCAAGTTGTTGATGTGTTGTAAAGAAAGCCATTGATGTATATGAGGGAGCAGGTTAATTGTTGTACATCCATTTGCAAAGACATGATGAATACACTTTATGTGATGGGTGAGGAGAAGCAATGAAGTGGACAGGTTAACACATTGCTGATATCACTATTTCATTCAGGAAGAAAATAAGAAATTTCACTCTTAATCAGAATTGCAAAAGCCTGGCACAGGGTGTTTATTTCATATGCTCATAGAAAACTGTAAAAGAGATTAGTAGCAGCCAAAGGTTACTACATAAAAAGTTGACAGTATCTCTCTACTGCAAAGATTCCTGATTAAAGGCTTTCAGTTTTACTGAGGTCTACTCGAATGAGGGCAGAAGAACAAATCGTGGTTCAAACTCAGCTCCCCAGTCTGGATATCATAGGAAACTCTGGCTTAAGAATCAATGATATCTTCACCAGAACTAGCACTTGAGAGGAGAAGGTGGGGGAAACGGCATGCACTGCTTGTTTCTCTAGTCCAGCCTTTCTCAACCTTTTTATCCTGAAGGAACCTATGAAATAATTTTCAGGTCTCAGGGGACCCTACATAAAAATTATTATATATACTGCTATTGCTTTCCCCCCACAATCACAATCCCTTGAGGAACCCCTAGCAACCTCTTGGGGAACCCTAGGGTTCCAGGGAACCCTGGTTGAGAAACACTGCTCTAGTCCAACATACCAGGCTGAAATCTCATTTTGTTAGCTCATTCTTAAGACCCAGGGGAAGGTTTTTGTAATCAAGAAGATCATTATTAGAGATCTACAAATATTTACCTTTTCTGTAACTGGAAAGAGGAGGAGGATAGCACAGACAGGTTTCGGCACCATGCTAAGTAATTCTGGATCCATGCCATACACATCTACGAATTGCCAGCTGGGATGTATCCCCAGCTGTTTGAGAAACTAGTTAAAAAAGAAACATCTCTGTCAATAAATACATCCTTTACATCTCATAATTTTAATAAGATTATCATTAAGATAAAAATGTATGTTCTATTTTATTTTATTTTTTGGTCTGGGACTATACAACATGACTGCTAAAGAAGAGCAGGAATATCTAGCAAGTTAAAATTTAACAAATAATAAAATATCTTTGAACTCTCTCAATGATAAAGAAAAAACTCTATTTGCTTCTGGAATAACAAGATGTCATCTTAACTGGGGCTGAAATCCAGAGGGCAATCCAACTCCATTGTGATTCTGGAAGCTGTTTTCTCCATCCTTACAAAGTACCTTTTTTAACTATGGGAAACTGCAGAAGCAGTTTGCAACTGCACATGGGAATCTGATGTTCAGAATTAAAAAGCAAGTATTAAGTAAGAAATAGTCAGGATATACTCTTCAGGCACTATGAAGCAGGAGCAACAACACCCAACACAAACCATTTAAGAATTTCATTTATACTAGCTGGACTTAGCATACAATACACCATTAAAAAACTCCCCAAAAAACGCCCGGTAGACCTCACAACAACCCTGTAAGGTAGGCCGGTGGATTTAAATTCCTCCTCCCCCTTCTCAGCATTCCATACTTTTCCTGGAATTGCTGAGGATGACTTGCTCTGTTGCCCTGCCATCGCCACCGCCGCCGCCGCCACCACCACCAGTTGACTGCCTGGGTGCTGTCGCAGGCAGCCTGTCACCACCACCAGTTGACTGTCAGGGCCCCAATCTGGCCACTCCTGATTGAGTGACAGGAGTGCACTGTGAGGTGGAGGGGGAATTTGCATGTGGGTGGTGATTGGATGGATGTGGGTTGAGTGTGTTTCCTGAGCAGCCAATCAGCGCACTGGGAAAGGCAATATACCCAAGAGAATTACTGTATATATCTACAGATCTCACCTTATTCCCAAATGTGGGGAACAAGAAGATTAAAAGCAAGTATAGATAAAAACACAGAAGGTTACAGTATTAGGATACAATTAAACAATCATATTAAAGCACAATATGTGAGGCACACAAAGTGAGCAGAACACATATGTTCTTTCATATGTTCTTTCTCATGCACAACTTCGTAGCAAAGACTTATACACAACAGTTGCCTGGTCAAAAGCCTTCCATTGGAACCAATGGGAGGTTTGTTGTATTTTTATTGCTTTTTGTTTTGGGCAAGCTACACTGCTGTGCATAGGAACAGCAGGGGGGTTAACCCTATAAGGGGTTAAGCCTCTCCTTTCTGACACTGCCTCAGTCCTGGTGGCATTATTAGGCTTGGAAAAAAGTCTTCCCTTTATTCCAATGAAAAGTTTTCTTCATTACTGGTGTAGTGCTGGGAGTTCCGTCTGTGTGTGTACGTGTGTGCCTTCAAGTTGCCATGAATTTTCATAGGCTTTTCTTAGGCAAGGAATACTAAAGAGGTGGTTTTGCCAGTTTCCCCTCTGAAATACAGCCTACAGCACTAGTATATGAATGAGAATAACTGCTACATTGATAAACCCACATTTCCCACAAGCTCTTCAGCTTAGCCCTTTAATTCTCACTCTGAACTGTAATCAGGTTTTTAACTACATGTTAACCTCATCTGTTCACAGTCAGGCTGCCCATGTTTCTCTTTCCCCACATTCTCTTATCTTATAATTGACAATGTAAGACTAAGTTGGGGCAGGGATTTATTTTTATATTTTAGTTTCATTTTGCTTATACTGTAAACTGCTACAATGTACACTGGTGGCTTTGTATAAACAACAATTGTAGCATGGAAATCTACATGGAAATCAAAAGTATTCTGCCCAACAGACTTACAGGAAAATCCCTTCATGAACCAAATGTGCTGATGCACTAGGTTTTTGAGCATGCTAGAAAGAATGACTGCCATCATTGTCTGAATAGTCAACTCTTTCTTTCTTTTGCTTTGTCTGGGACACTCTTGAGCAATGCCTTTCTAATCCTTGAATACCACATAGAGATAACAAGATTAAAACACCTCACCAAAAAAAAACCCTATTCCTCATTAATGTATTCTGCTCTAATTAAATTCTTACTCTCAGCTTCTTTAGGGACAATATTCTCGCATGTTTTAATGGCTCCATGCCAGGAGTGGGAACGGCACATCCTTCTACACATTGCTGAAACACAACTCCCAGTCACCCTAGCCAATGATGAAGAATGCTGGGAGTTGCAATTCAACATCTGGAAGGCAACATGACTCTCATCACTTCCCTATATCTCTTCTCCAACCTTCTCTATTCTGATGTCCTGGGATACCCTCATCCACATAAATCATACGCAGCATGACAGGGACAGGGATATTGGAAGCTTTAATTGAAAATATCTGGGGGAAACCAGATTGCGGAAGGCTACTTTAAAGCTTTACTAAGTAAACTAGGAGCTTCTCCCATTGGCATTTCAGACAAAAGAAATCGTTAATGAAAACAGAAGATGTGTGGTGTTCTATATAATTAGTAAGTAAAATATTCTAGATGTTGACATTTTTTAAAATCTTACTCCTCACCCTCATTCCTTGTGCACACACTGTCAAAATTAATTATCTTCCCACATCAACTACATCATCTTTTAATTGGTGTCCCTCACTGCAAAATTAAGGTATTGCCTAAGCATTACGGAAGCACATTTCCCCATGTCACCTAGTACTGGTCATAGAAGACAAAGTGAGAAGTCTGATAGGTATGACATTTTACAGAAATGGCATGATCACTATCTAGAGACCTTATATATGTGCAGGAGAAAAATGGGATGAAACGTGTTAAAGGGGAATATGGGCAGGAATGATGAACCTAAAGTGAGCCAAAATATGACATTCTTGAAACAGTAAGACTTGACAGCAAGCAGAGAAAATTACACAAAGTAACCACAAGCAGCTTACTTTAAAATTAAAGTGATGGATATTTAGAAATTTTACTAATGCTATCAATTTATTAAAGATCTACAATGTTATAAAGAGGGCTTCATGTAAACTTAAGTTGACCCATGTACCCATAACTAAAGAACATCCATCCAACCAGTATGGGGGAGTCAGATCATATTTCATATATTATTAATTCAACTTCAAGTGAACACACCTCCATTCACAAACCATCTCGTTTTCACATATAAAGATCCTAATTTATTAGAGAAATAGCAAAGGTTGGTTTCAGAAAAGCTAATGACACTCTTTAGTCAAAAATACCTCAACTTGCTAGCTATAAAGATCACCACATATTAGGCTTCCACAACCTGGGGCCCTCCAGATATTTTGGATGAACTCCCATCACTTTCAGCTTGCATGTTCAGTGATCAGGAATGCTGGAGTTGTCATTTATATAGGACTGTGATTCTGCTTTAGCTGCTAGGGCTGCATCCTATGGACTCCTGGGCTTAGTAGTTTGGTCAGAGTCACCAGAGGAGCTCCCTGGCAGAAGATCCTAAAGATCCCTCCCTCAACTGCCAATCCCAGGATTCCATGGGATGTTGCCGTGGCAATTAAAGTGGAATCATAATGCTATAATTGTGTTGTGTGGAAAGGCTCTTAAATGTGGACTGAGCCATCAGCTTTCATGGGCTAATAGCAGCCATTCTCAACCTTTTTACCCTGGTGGAACCCTTGAAACAATTTTCAGGTCTCGGGGAACCCCTGCCTAAAAATTATTCTATCTACAGCTCAAAAATAATGGTGTTTTTTTCAATCTCAATATCTCACAGAACCTGTAGCAACCTCTTAGAAACCCTGGGCTATAGCCTACTTCAGCAGATGCTTCAGTAGGGTGACAGGAGATACAGAGAGATCAAATAGATATATTTAATACCGATATGTGCAAACACATGCATTAACACAGAGCAGAGGTGGGAAGTGTGTACCCCACCACTGGTTATACAAACTACAGTCCCTTGGAGTTGCAGCCCAGTCACCTCTGGAGAGCCACACTATTTGCCCACTTTTAATACAGTGAGAAAATCATTAACATAAGACCCAGAAGCTCACAAAGAAGGAGAGGTGCCATCTGACTGACAGGTAGTAACAGGAAAAAGCTGTTCACCTGGTTCGTGACCTGAAAAACATGAACACACACAAACAAATGTTTAGGTGTCTAGTCTTTCTCAATTACTTTATCGCACTACACTGTTATAGTGCTATTACAGTAGGACCCCCGTTTCCATTGATTCATTATCCACCGATTCAATTATCCACAGGACACAAAACACCACACCTACCATAGAGTCTTCCTAGAAAATATGTCCTCTCTAGCCATTTTCTAGGTCCTCTAAGGCAACTGTATTGTATTTTAAACCCATTATTTTCAATGGTGTTCGCTATTATCCATAGTTTTCAGTATCCACGCCCCCCCCAGAACCAATCCCCAGCGGATAAGAGGGTTCTACTGTATTTCACATTAACTGCTATGGCTATGCCTCCTGTGGAATTCTGGGGTTTGTAGTTTAGTGAGGCCTAAGAGCTCTCTGGCTGAGAATGCTCAATGCCCCTCCCCTAAACTACAAATCCCAGGATTCCACAGGAGGCAGCCAGAGCTGTTAAAGTGGGATAATAGCGCTATAAAAGTGTAGTGTAACCTCTAAAACTATTCCTCTCTCGCCTCTCAGCACCCCATTCAGCGCCACTCTACTGGCTATTCCCCACCAATCATCCTCTGACTATCTCCTTCCAGCTCCACATGGCCGCCCCCCCCCTCAGTCCGCAAATTCTCCCTCCCCCACCGCGCGGCCCCTTTGCTTAGTCGGGTTGCATGCATGCCGTCGCGCGCTGGGGAAGCCACGCCCACACCCACCATCACCACTATCCTCCTCCCTCCCCTCCGGCTCTCACATCAGGGTTCGCCTCCAGGGGCAGCCAGCGGTGAGGTTCCATGGCTCGCGCCTCGGCGACCGAAGAAAGACAGTTGGAAAGTGGGGGAGCGTCGCGCGCTCTCTCTGTCTCTCCTACTACCACGCGCCAACAGCAACAGCCCCAGACTGGCCCTCAACCAGCCCGTCTATTGACAGCACACCTCCCTATAGTCATGAGCCCCGCCCGCTCCTTGCCTGAACACGGCGTGGACTACACCAATCCCCAAACAGCACGGGGGGGGGGAAGGATACACACATAAAAACTGCCCTTCACCCTCCCCTTTTTTTTTTCTTTACAGGAGTCTTACTTCCTCCTCATTTTAGGAAATGGCGTGGACTGTCATAAATAATACAAGAAGAAGAGGAATTGTCCCTTATGGTCTAGCGCCTCTTTCTCGAGTTCTCCCCACTGCTGCCCCTAAATAGATTCTCCTGGACGAGGGAGAGGTGGCCGTTCAGGGGCCGAAGTGGCCACTTGGTGCCTCCAGAGGGCACGCAGTGTGTCTTAATTGTTGTGTCTCAATTTTTCAAGGGGGAGGGTGTCCCATAGGGAGGATGTGACCGTCCGAGCTCTCCTTAAAGGGGGGGGGGGCTAATGTGACCAGTTAGCCTCCTACAATTGCCCACCACTGGTCTATAACATAGGGTTTTCATAAATATTTAGTGCCTTTTAGCCTCTGTTTTGCAAGATAGAAGAGATTTGTTGGTCTTTGTTTGTTTTCCTTGGAGAAGGGGAAGACCTGGCAAGGAAATGGAAGAGACTGGAAGAAATTGGATTGCTTAAGGGAACAGGAGAAAACCCCACTGAGAGAGTTCTTCAATATTTGACTTAAATATTTGAGTGGTCTTAATTGTTGTTAAGTCCACTTTGATTTAGGGCAGCCCTATGAGGGAGAGACCTCCACCTCACCCTATCCCTCAACAGCCCTCAGGTGATGTGGCTGCCTTGCTTGAGGCTATCATTACTGGCTATTATTACTGCCTGTATTGCCTTCTTCCTCTTTTCCTACTGACTTCTGCCTTATCTTTTCTAGTGAGTCATGTCTTCTCATGATATGGCCAAAGCATGACAGTCTCCAGTTTTGTCATCTTGGGTTCTAGGGGCAGTTCTGGCCTTTGAATCTATCCCTAAATGGTGTAAATACCCCTCATGGGATTTGCTGAGAATCCTACGTGTCTAAATAGGATCCAGTTCCAATCCACACTATTTGGAAGGAGGGGGGGCCAAAATGGCGAAAACAATGCACTAAAAGCCTTCACAGAGTTCCCCGCATTTTTTTTCAAAACCACAAGAGGGGTGCAAATTTCTGCTCATTTGGACTATCAAACAGCAAAAAATTCAAAGGGAAGCACAATGCTGATTGGCCGGGCAAGAGTAGGGGCAGGGCTTGCTAGCAGGGCAAGCGCCCACTGCCGCCATGTTAGATTTTTGCCTTAGCAATTGCTCACCAAGGTGATAAAACAGGATACATATTTTCTGTTTTGCTGTCCTATAAAGTTGGGAAATCACTCTATTGCACCAGTGCACCTTGGGATGACTTAAAAAAAAAAACGGTGGTGGTGAAGAACTAACATGAGTGAATCACTTGTGGCCACCATCAGGAACACAAGGCTTATGGGGGCTTCTGAGGCCAGAAAAAACATTTAGACATGTCGCTACTGCTGCGAGATGCCAGTACTATGAGGTACTTTGGATTTTTTCCCCTAGTGTAGATGGGCCCCTAGAATGCAGTCTTCCTCCGAATTTCCACCTGCCTTCTACCTTCCCAAGCATTATTGTCTTTTCTATTTAAGTCATGTCTTCTCATGATATGGCCAAAGTATGACAGTCTAAATTTAGTCACTTTGGCTTCTAGGGAGAGTTCAGGTTTGGATTGCTCTAGGACCCATTTATTAGTCTTTTTAGCAGTCCATGATATCTGTAGAACTCTTCTCCAGTACCTTATTTCAAATGGAGTGATTTTCCCCTATCAGCTCTCTTCGCTGTCTAGCTCTCACAACCATACATAAAAATGGGGAATACAATGGCATGGACAATCCTGATTGTCATATTCAGTTATATATCTTAACACTTGGGGGTCTTGTTGAGTTACTTCATATCTGCCCTTTCAAGTCCTAGTCTTCTTCTGAGATCTTGACTACAGTTTCTGTTCTGAGCCAAGGTATGGAAAATCATGAACTATTTCAAGGTCTTCATTGTTTATTTTAAAGTTATGTAAACTAATGTGGTCATCATTTTTGTTTTCTTAATGTTCAACTGTAAACCTGCCTTTGCACTTTCTTCCTTGACCCTATTCAGCGATTGTTCCAAGTCTTTTGTCATTTTTTTCCTAGTGGTGTGGTGTCATCTGAATATCTTAAATTGTTGATTTTCCCCTCCAATTTTCAGCCTTCCTCCAAGTCAAATCCTGCTTTACATATGATATGTTCATTGTACAAGTTAAACAGGCAGGGTGATAAAATGGAGCCTCACCTGGAAATCATGTTATTTCTCCATATTCTGTCCTAATAGTAGCCTCTTGTTCTGAGTACAAGTTACACATCAGGACAGTCAAACATTGTGGCATACCGATTTCTTTAAGAGCGATCCATAGTTTTTTTGTGATCTACACAAAGTCTTTACTATGATCTATAAAGCATAGGCTGACTTTCTTTTGAAATTCTTTGGTGCACTCTATTAACCAACGTATGTTTATAATATGAACCCTAGTGCCTCTTCCTTTCCTGAACCCAGCTGGACATCTGACATTTTTTGCTCCATATATGATAACAGTCTTTATTGTAAAATTTTGAGCATCAGTTTTGAGCATCAAATAATTTATTTGCATGGAAAATTAATACAATGGTACTGTGGTTGCTGGTGTCCCCTTTCTTGGGGGCCAGAATGTATATTGAGCATTTCCAGTTTGTGGGGCATTGTTTTGTCTTCCATGTTTATTGACAGATCTTAGTTAGTCTCCATGGCTTCGAGCAGCTCTACCGGAATGCCATCTGTACCTAGTGATTTATTTCCCCCACATGTTCTGAGTGCAGCTTCCATTTTACTTTCTAAAATCGTATGTATAGTTTAAATTTCCCTTTCATTTCTCAAATCTTGTGAAAGAGGTCTTTTGTTCTTCCTTTTTTGTTGTCACCTTCTTTTCTTTGCATTGATTATTATACTAGTTCTTTGTCTCTGTGCATGTCACTGAAAAGTTACATTCAGAGTTCTGACTCCTATTTCTGTCCCCTTTTACTTTTGCTTGTCATCTGTCCTTAACTGCTTGAAGAGTTTCATCTGTCATCCATTGAGGCTTTTCTTTCCTTTTGGCTACAGATATGAGGTGTCTTTTTGCGTTCCTCCCTGACAATGTCTCTGGCTTTAGTCCAGAGTTCTTCTGGGTCCTGGTTAATTAAACTTAATAGTGCAAATCTATTTTTACATTATCTTTAAATTCTATGGGGATGTTCTTCAGGGTGTATTTTGGCACAATGACTGGTTTAGTGTTCTTCAGCTTTACTCTAATTTTTTGATATTAGCAGTTCATGACCTGTGCCACAATCTGCTTCTGGTCTTTTTTTTTTTTTGCTGAGAGAATGAAGATTCTTCATCTTCTGCTTCCAAATATGTACAGTTGTCCCTCCACATTCACGGATTTGACATTCACGGATTTGAGTATTCACGGCTTGAAAAATATTCTTAAAAAAATAACAATCCTAATAGCAAACCTTGATTTTGCCATCTTATATAAGGGACACCATTTTGCTCTGCCATTGCATATAATGGGACTTGAGTATTCACGGATTTGGGTATTCACGGGGGGTCCTGGAACCAAACCCCAGCGAATGTGAAGGGACAACTGTACTCTGTGTGATTTCTAAACTTTCCTACCATCTTTGATTGTGTTCTCTTTCCTACTTTTGTGTTCCTATCGCCTATGATTAACAAGAAGTCCTGTTTCGGTGTGTGATCAATTTCTTAAGAAATAAGAAGTAGTTCTTTTCAGAAAAGTTTAGTATATAGTTGTTTTTAATGTAACTTTCACATCTTCCCGCAGAAGAAATTACATGCGTTTCATGGGGAAGAGATGAAAAACGTAGCTGAATCAAATAAAGTAAAACCACTTTCTAGTTCAAAGGTTTCTGGTTCCAACAATGGTCAGTCAGATGGGTCTTGGAAGCTCACAAACAGAGCACGATAAAAACAGCATTCCTTATTGTTTAACTGTGCCTTGACATCTTGTATACAGATATACTGCTTCTGAATATACAGGCTTTATTTCCTTTGTGGTTCATTTTCCTATATAATGTGAATACAAAGTGGTTACTCCTATTCATGTTACACCTAAATTAAAGCTAAAGCTAATGTGACTAAACCAAAGGTGTCCTTACCACACTTTTGAGTAGCTGGTAATTTTCATTAGGCAATACTACTCAAAGGAAGCCACTGTGCTTTTAATAAATGATTCATCCTCTCTTATTTGCCTTGATTTCCAGTAGTCAATACTGAAGAACCTCCTGAACAGAAAGCTGCATTACCTGATCATCCTGGGTAATAGTTGTTGACAGCAGTACTTCCTTCTGACTATTCATTTTTAATTAATACATTTTAATAAATACATGCCAGGAATCTTTTTTATACTATACCAGCTTCCGTGGATGACATGCTATGCATCAGTGTTGAGTCACATTGTGACACTAGTGTTCGTAGCAGCATATAAAATGTGCAGGACAGATGTACAGTTCAGACATGCAGTGCAGTAACATATGAGGGAACCAAAATCAATGTATACGCGGGGTTCTGTTGCTGGACCTACTGTGGATAATTTAATTTTTTTTAAAAAATGGATTTATATCCCACCTTTATCCCAAGATGGGATTCAATGCAGCTTACAATAATTAAAAATACAACTAAAACATTACAAGATACAAAAGTTAAAGAAGAATTAAATGAATTACTGTTTCTAAAATACAATTAAAAACATGACATTAATTAAAAACATAATATCAGTAAAAAATGCAACATTAAAAGCAGCACACCAATTGAAATTTTAGTGTTTCAAAACACCTGCCTAAATAAATAAATCTTCAGCTGCTGACAAAAAGGGAGCAGGGAGAAGGCTAACTGGACCTCCCATGGAAGAGAGTTCTGCAGTCTGGGAGCAGCCACAGGAAAGGCTGTCTCTCGAGTCCTCACCAGCCACATCTGTGAAGGTGGTGGGACTGAAAGAAAGCCCTCCCTTGCCAATCTTAACACTTGGGCCGGCTTGTATAGGGAGATACGTTCTTTTAGGTAGTCTGGACCCAAGCCATTTAGAGCTTTTAAAGGTCAAAACCAGCACTTTGAATTCTGCCCAGAAACAGACTGGTAGCCAATGCAGTTGTTTCAACAGGGGTGTCACATAATCCCTGTAGCCAGCCCCCGTCAACAGCCTGGCCACAACATTTTGGACCTGCTGAAGTTTACTAACACTTTCCAAAGACAGCCCCACATAGAGTGTATTACAGTAGTCCAAACAGGATGTAATCAAGGCAAGTCTAACTGTAGCCAGATCTGAGTCCTCACGGAATGGATGCAGCTGGCACTCTTGGCCACAGCTGAAGCCTGAGCATCTAGGCTCAGATCCAAGTCTAGGAGCACACCCAAACTGCAAACCTGAGATTTTAGGGGGAGTGTGACCCCATCCAGCAGAAGCTGAATCCCCATTCTCTGATCTGCCTTTCTACTGACCGGGAGCATCTTTGTCTTGTCTGGATTAAGTTTCAATTTGTTCACCCTCATCTGGTCCATTACTGACAGCAAACACTGGTTTAGCACAGAGACAGCTTCCTTGCAGTCGGGTAGAAAGGAGAGAGAGAGAGTTGTGTGTCATCAGCATACTGATGACACCAAACCCCAGAACTCAAGATGACCTCTCCCAGCATTTTCATGTAGATATTAAACAGCACAGGGCACAAAACAACCCTGAGGGACACCACAGGTTAGTGACCAGGATGTCGAACAGGCGTCCCCTAGTGTTAGCATGGCCTGCACCCCACTTCTAGAGACCTCAGAAATTGTGTATTGATAAACTGGCATATTATTAATTTGGTTCATTAATGTGGCCTTCCACAAGGGAAAAGGCAGGATGGTCTCAGAAAAAGTCATCTGTGTCTCACCCCAGGGAAGCCTAAGGCTAAAGGCCAAAAAAGGACACATTTCCCAGGAAAGGGGAGACAATGGATGGAATGAAACCTTTGTATATGCTGATTTTGAAATTTCCTCAATCCCCAATACTTAAGACCCTTGCTCAAGCTGTTAAAATCCAATCACTGGACATTAAGAAACACATTTAGCATTCCCCACCTTTTGTCATGACCAGGACACTCATTGTGCAATCCATGAAGGCTCATGGAATCTATTGTTTCAACCCATGAAACACCACTTCCTTCAGGTGTATTTGGAGGTATAAATGACCCCCGCAAAAAAATTTCAGTGCGCACAGCCAGTTATAGGGGAAACCCTATTACTCTGTGTCAGCCACCCCAGGTTCCTCCATCCACTCTGCCGGATTGACTACAGGACAGGTTGTATCACCGCAACAAATCCTCTTGCTACCCCCTATCCAAGTTTTTCCCACTGTTTTTCTATAGCCTTGTGTGAATGCTTTTTCTGGGTGAATGTGTGTGTGTGTGTGGTGTTATTTTTGAACTCTTTAATAAAAACCATACTTAATTTTACATGTGTATGTATTCCATCCAGACTAGTACCTGTAGACAAAGGTTTGCAAGATTCCCTTGTTACCCCCTTTCACATAGCTAAAGTCGAGTTGCTGCTAACTTCCCCAACATATTAGAAACTCGATATTTTCTTGGAATTTTCCAAGGAGCATTTTGGGTAACACCAGCATCACCTTTTGGGTCCACCCTTCCAATAAGGACTGGAGCTACTGTAAAACAGTGCCCCAAAGTCCCATCCCAGAGTGGTGGTTCAGAACGATACCATTAAAGCCACTGAGAGGTCCAGCAGAATCAACAGGGACACACTCTCCCTGTCTAGTTTGCTGCATAGGTCATCCAAGACAACCAAAGCAGACTCTGTCCCATAACCAGGCCTGAAACCAGATTGAAATGGATCTAGATAATCCATTTCATCCAGAAACCCCTGGAGCTGGGTGGCTACCACATGCTCCAAAACCTTGCCCAAAAATAGTATGTTGGAGACTGGCCGATAATTATTAAGAATGGTGGGATCCAGGGAAGCCTTTTTTTTTCTTTTCTTTTTTTTTTTTTTTTTTAGTAATGGCCTCACCATAGCCTCTTTTAGACAGGATGGAAATCTCCCTTGCTGCCATAAGGCATTCACCACTCCCCATAGCCACTCGGCCAGTCTCTGGCTGCTTTCAGAAACCAGGGAGGGCAAGGATCCAGCATACATGAGATGGCTCTCACTTCTCCAAGGTTCCTGTCCACGTCCTCAAACTGCACAAATTGAAACACATCCAATAATACAGAACAAGCAGGCACCAAGATTACATTCACTGGACCTGTCTCAAATATAGTCCAAGTCAGAGCGAATTCAAGTGATTTTATCTGCAAAATGTCTTGCAAATTCTTCCCAGTGGGCTGCTGAGTGGTCTTTGTTATCTTCTTGTGGACCAGAATGGAAAAGGCCCCTGACCTCTCAAGACAGTGCCACTGGATGACACTGCAGATGCAATGGTGGCAGAAAATTATAATTTCTTTGCTGCCACCATTGCCATGGCATAGGCCTTCCAGTGAGTTCTTGCCCATGTTCGGATGGACTCACTTCGAGTCTTCCACCGTCATCGCTCTAGTTTCTGTCCCACATGTTTCATGACTGCCACCACCCTAGTAAACCAGGGGGCTCACTTGGCTCCACTTTATGAGAGGGGACATTTAGGGGCAATCATGTCTACAGCTCTGGCCATTTCCCTATTCCAGAGATTGGCCAGAGGTTCAACAGGATCACCTGCCAAGGCAACAAGAGTAATCAGGAATCCATCCGGATCCATAAGTCTCCATCTTAATGGATCATCTTAATCATCCCCCCAGCCCTGCAGAGGTTCTGCATCCCAGTGAGCTTAAAACCCACCAGGTAGTGATCATAAGACAAGGGGACTCCAACACCACCACCAAGACCAACTCAGCCAGCTCAGGCAGGGAGACTGTTGAGCAGCAGGGTGGGTGGTACACCAACAGAATCCCTATTCTGTCCCAGCCACCAACCTTGAAAAACACACATTCAAACCCAGAAGACTGTGGGACATGGCACCTGGTGAGGAAGATGGCTTCCCAATAGACCACTGCCACTCCACCCACCCCACCCCCCAGGCCTGGCCTGCTGCTGTACAGAGAACCCAGGTGGACAAAGCTGGGAGAGATTAAACCCCCCAGCTTCATCCAGCCAGGTCTCCATAATACAGGCCAAGTTGGCATGCGCATTAATTGCACATGCATACTCACTTTGTCCCAGAGAAGCCACTGTTCAGTAAGTTGCTTTTTAATTCATTATCAGTTCAAAAATCCTCGTGTTCTATATATAAATACAGGTAAATAACATACCATAAATATCCTATAGAATTATCTGCAATTAGCCTCATTTTCCCACCTACATAGTAACAGAGTTGCAGCCTATCTGGGGTCTCTTGAATCCCAACAAAGCAGGAGTAAGCAACTTGTCTCCCTCCAGATCATGTTAAGCTGTAGCTCCTATCATCCATAGCCATGACAGCAAATGATGAGAGAAAATGGGAGGTGCAGCTCAATAACATCTGGAACCGCATGAGTTGCTCAACCCTGCTGTAAAGCATGCACACACACACACACATCCATGAGTATCGTCAGATAGTTGTGGAACTTCTATTCACTGAAAGCAGCTTCCATGATAAAATGAAAGTACTATAAAACTTCCAGGAAGTTATGTTGTCCTTTTCAAAAATAGCCAAGGAAGTAATCTGTATTGCAATTTTTAAAAATCAGGGATTTAATGTGAAAATCTCCCTTTGAAATTAATTTGTCCAGGATGGAAAGTTGAAGCTCAATAATAGCAATAGAAACAAAGAGACACAAAGCTGCCATCAGAAATCAGTGGAAGAACATTTTTTATCTTCCATGATTTTTATTACTGAAATTAAAGAGGAGCGTCTTCAACAAAGGAACTTCAATCAGATCCAGCCTAAAACCATTTAATTACAATTTGTCAAGAACTACAGTTAGATCACCTGTGGTCTGAACTGAAGTAAAGGGCTAAATCCAATGCTAGTCCTAACAGAGTAAACTTGCTGAAATCAATGAAGTTTACCTAAGTGGTGTCTAAGAAGTCCAATTTGTTCCAGTGGCTCTACTCAAGTTAGGACTAACACTCGATTGAACCCAATGAGTTTTTATTCTACCAAAGGTGTTATTTGCTTTACCAATATCTGAGTTTTAATATTATAATCAACATTACTTTATGGCCATTGTAATTACCTAAGAGGTGGGGGGGTACTTTAAAGTCCCACCCGCGATGCCAAAATCTCCTTTAATTTTTGGGTAAATTATTAGCTCAAAAGGAAGCCTGCAAGAGCAGGGTAACTTCAGGGGTCTTTTCACCTATGTTTACCAGTACTAACTGTAGAGACCACTCCAGTTAAAGTCAAATAAAGTATTTTATTGGAACAACACAAAAGTGAACCAACATATACAACACATGTTCTTAAGAACCACACAAGGCTATAGCAGAGTAAGACAGAAAGATTAGCTAGAGGGAGAGAGGTTCAAGAATATGGGGTGATAGTTACCAGCCTTGAAGAGGGGAGTTCTGTGCAATGAGGATACTCAGACAGGCGTCTGAGGTTGGCGTAGGAGGTTCCGATCCAGAGCATGCTGAGAAAGAGAGTGGCCAGATTTGTGCACTGTGCCACACTTTGATATTGTTAGAGGTCTATTATTTATACCCTATTCTGTGCCTTGGAGGGGAGAAGTTGGTAATAACAAAGCTTGAATGAATCTCTCACAGAACAAAGAAAACCAAATGCAACTGATTGCTTTAATTGCTGGGAGATAGAAATTGATGGGTTTGTGACAACCTTGCAAGGTTGGACAGAAGGAGGTTATAGGAGAGATTTCTGTAGGGTCTAGACTAAGGAATGGTCACTCAATTGCTTGATTAAATTATTGCTGAAACGCCAAAGGCTGGAAGAAAGAATCAGCACATACCTCCTTAACAACTGTGTTTACTAAGGGGCTTTCCACATAATCCTAACTTGGGCTTTCTTACCATTATATTTCTAGACACATCCGAGGTCACTGTGAGCTCCAACTGACCTTTGGTTTGCCTCAGCCAACCTGACCCTGAAAAGTGTCCAATATTTCCAGTTACGAGATACTGTGGGGAAGGGGTAGTATGGCATACTAACACATTTTACTAGCTGTACCCAGCGTTGTCTGCATCCATACCTAATACACACACCAGAAGGTGGTGATGGGGCCTTCTCTTTGACATTCCTCCCTTTTCTTAAATCTCAAGCCAAGGTTGGATAAGAGATCAGATTTCTAGAGGGTTGTCAATCAGAGCAAGGAGCAACCAGAATTTTAGCCAAGGTTATGTGTGTCATGGTCAGGTTGCCAGAGTATTGTCAAACAGCAATCCAAGGAATGCTGGCAATGGGGAACAAGATTGTGGGGGCAATTAGCTAACACACATTGGAAACTGTTTAATGCAGTTAGATGTGTAAATAGCTATTGCTTAAAACAATTTGTAAGCCGCTCTGATAGCCTTGTGGCTGAAGAGCGGGGTATACAAAAAAAAAAGATGGACAAAATCAGGTTGTTCTTAGCACTGGCTCCTAAGAAAGACAATATTTTTCAAAGGTTAACTATATAAGCTCCTGTGACCCCTTCACAAATTTGTAAACCCCTAGGAAAACCTATTTCTACGTCATCTTCCAGTGGTGCTTCATCTTGGCAAGGCCCTGATATACCTTCAAACACCTTCTTGATGGCCTTTTCTCTGAAGTCAACCCTTGAGTCCTCTTAATCGAGAGATGATCAATTTTCTCTGGAGTGCTCAAGCTCTGCCCTGATCTCCATTGTCTCGAAAGAGGCTGCTGTCTTGGCACTTGAGTTCTTTCTCCACCACAGACCTTTCTCCACCACAGACCAGCTGGGGTCTATCATACAGACCTTAGGAAAACGACTCCTTCAGGTGGGGCATGACACAGTGAATTATGGCAGCCTCCTTTCTTTTTGCCTCCAGGAAGCCCCCTTTGCAATTTCAACTTGACATTGGCCATTGGGACTTTGACAACATCAAAAACATGTTGTTGAATTTTGAGGCTTCCATTATGGTTTCTTGAGGAGTTCTTGTAGGGCTTTCTTTTGCTTATAGGAAGCCCATCCATTTTGGAATTTTGTCTTGAATGTGACACTGCCACTTGGATGACAACCAAAAACATGCTGTGAGATTTGGGGGGTGTCTATCATTATTTCCTGATGAGTTACAGATGGTTCCCTTCTGCTTCTAGCAAGAACCAGTATTGGACTTTCAGCTTGAAACTTGGCATTACAACTTGGATAATTATGAAAAACACTGTCAAATTGGAAGCCATTTAGCACAGTGTCCCTATAAGTTATGGCTGCAACAGACGTACATATATTCTCTTTTATTGTTATAGATACAAATTTTTAGAGCCAGTATAGTATGTCTGTTTGAGTATTGCACTAGGACTGAGAGAGATCAGGGTTCAAATCCCTGCTCAGTCACAGAAAACCAGTGATTGGCATTGGGCAAATCATGATCTTCTTTGTGGTCTCTGTGAATCCACACAGTTGGGTAATTCCTGTGCCTGTGCAGAGCACTTGGAACCTTCTAGAATTGCTAGGCAGATTTTTGGTGGTAGCCTTGCCCACCCTAACGGTCACCCTGAGGCATTGCTGTCTATTCCCCTCAGTTCCTTTCATCCACTACGCAAAGCAGCATGTTAGGAACACCGCTCCTTTCTAGGATCGCTTTCTCTTTTGCTTTCGGACTTTCTCTTCGGGTTTTTGACTTGGCCTGGCTAATTTCGACGACTTCTTCTGGGTTTTGGTCTTGGTTTGGTGATTTTGGACTTTTAATCTTACTTGTGCTTCGACCCTCGGGCTGCTCGACTATTCTTCGTCTCGCTCCTCACTCGGCTTGATTGATGTTTAATGACCTGGACTCTTGTTTATTCTGAAGAGGTACTGTAAAATTTCCTCTAAACTGGCTGCGTTTAAAAGGTGTGTGATCTGCCAGGCTAAACTGCCGAGTTCTGACGGGCACGCTAAATGTTTGATTTGTTTGGGAGAGTCCCATAATGTGGAAAGCTGCACCCGCTGCATGGCCTTTACACCGCAAGCCCGAAAACAATGAATGTCTCGACTTCGGTCATTTCTATATGAGAGAGCCTTAGTACCATACTCTGTACCTTCGACATTGGCCTCAGCAGCTTCTGTGTCTACAGTCACTCCGGTCACTCCGGTTAAGCAGACTTCTGCTAGAAAATGGGGAAAGTAGAGCTTGAGAAGCCCTGCTAAACAGCAAAGAGCCGAATCCATCAGTACATCCTGACGGCACCATATGGTGACAGCTTCAGATACCGAGGTGCTAGTACCTACTTCAAAAAGAGGTATGATATTGACTGAGACTGATGACCATAGGTTGGGATTGACGGATCAAGCCCGAGACACTTTGGTGTCGACTGCTCAGGATTGTGACCATGACGCTTCCAAATCAGTAGCTAAACTGCGAGCCTATGGTCCGTCTGATTCTGATCAGGAACGATCTGCATCAAAGCCATCTGGTTCAAGCTGGGACAGAGACTCATCCACTTCTTCAAGAACAGATAAGCAGAAAAAGAAGAAGAAAAGGGCTAAACAGACTTCTCTTCAATGTACGACATCGAAGGAAGCGTCACCACCAAAGGTCTCTTCTCCAGTTCGAACAGAGTCGCTTGATAAAGGGAGTTCTGTCCGTGAGCTGACACCGACCCCATCAGTGGAGTTGGTTAATGTGGAAACCATGCAGTTGTCTGAGGGCGAAATACTGCCTTCGGTTCAAAAGAAAATGAGCTCTCCTTCTCTTATTGTATCGAGGGTGGAATTACTGATGGGAGGTACGGCACAGGGGAAAGTAGTGGAGCAATCTATTATGGAGTACTACACTCAGAGGCCACCTGCCCCGGCAACTATTTGTCCGCCACCAACTCCATCTTTGCATGGACTGGATACCATCCATATTTATGGGGCTTTCGATGTGGCAAGTTCTTCCTTTATGGATTTCCAGGCGTCACCGTACAGAATCCGCACTACAACTGTTGACAGAGGAAGATCTTTCTTCCAAGAAGGGGAGAGACGTCAGTGTTACGATTCTCCTCCTGAAATTTCTTATCACATGCCAGACTCGCTGTCTACTCATTTTCCTGATCCTCCAGTACGAAACTTTACTACAAAGGATGCTGGTATTCAGGTAATACCTCAGAGACACAGGAACAGCTGCGAGATGAATTGCGTCCCCCTTCGAGGCCATTACCTCCATTACCTGAGGATGTTCCTCCTCTGCCACCTCACCGTACAACTTCTTTGAGTTGTCGGGTCCAAAGTCGATCCCGTTCATGGTCCTCTTCTTCATCTTCCTCAGATTGGTCTTCATCGCCATACATCCTGATGGTACCGTCTCCTCCATCTGGGTTGATAGATGACGACTCTTCATCTCTGACGGACGATATCAGGACTTTCTCGGAACAGATGGTGAGAATGGCCCATGCTCTTGATTTGAGAGTGGAGGAAAAGCAATCAGAACCTGTGGACCCGATTTATCATTGTATAAAGGCCAAAGCACCACCTATGGCGAATATACCCATGTTGCCCTCTTTACTGAAGCTTACACAGAGTACCCTTCGACGATGCCACCTACATTGAAACAGATAGACAGACTGTACCGAGTGGCTGGCGATGACATTGATTGGCTTAAGGAACATCCCAAACCAAATGCATTTGTGGTGGAGGCCTCACAGCATAGAAGGCAAAGATGCTCACAAGCCACTCCTACTGACCCCGAGGGATGTAAAATGGATATTTTAGGAAAGAAACTGTATTCATCAGCTGCACCAAGTTTCAGAGTCTCCAATTATGCGGCATGTATGGGAGCATATCAACAAGTTCTTTGGGAAAGGATGACATCGTTTCTGCAACACCTGCCAGAGGATCAGAAACGAGTAGCCAATGCCATTCAAATGGAGGCCCAACTGTTGGCAGGACAACAAATGAATTCTGCCCATCATATCACAGACTGTGCTGCTAAGTTAGCTGCAGGTTCGATTTCCCTTCGTCATCATGCTTGGCTTAGGTCATCTGGATTGACTCCGCAAGCGTGTTCCACCATCGAAGACATGACATTTGATCACTTTGGCCTGTTCAACCAGTCAACTGATGAGAAACTGGAAGCAGCATAGCCCGCAGGTATGGTATGACTTCTTCCTCATCTTTCCATTATAGAGGTCACTTGGGTGGTAGGCTCCTCAACAAGCTTATCAGTACCGGAAAGGTCATTATTCCCAGTCACGTCAGCAGAGGTTCCCCTCCCAGTCATCTGCCTCCTCAGTGAGGATTCAAACTTCTGCTGCACGTTTTAGAACCATGTCGAAGCAGCGTTCAAAGGATCAATCTAGATGATGATTTTGATGTGCTTGTTGATGTTTCTTCTTGTTTTTCCCCAGACGGTGTTGTTTGGGGATCGTTTGTCTCAGTTTCAAGCTGCATGGACCAACATAACGTCGGATCAATGGGTGTTGCGAATTGTGAGAGACGGATATTGGATAGAATTCAAAGAATACCCCCCTACAGGTCGAATCCGAGTAACGTCTCCATCTCAGCTCCTCCAGGAAGAGATTCAGATGCTGCTTCAGAAAGGGGCCATCGAACCTGTGAACCCGGACAAGACGCACCTCTGTTTCTTCTCGAGATACTTTCTGGTGTCAAAAAAAGGCGGCGGTCTCCGTCCTATTCTAGACCTTCAGGATGTCAATGGGTTCATTTTGCCGAATAAGTTTCGCATGGTCACGCTGTCGTGCATTCTTCCTCTACTTCAACAAGAAGACTGGTTTGCAATGATAGATGTGAAGGACACCTATTTCCATGTGGGGACACACCCGTACCACAGATGTTTCCTGGCATTTCAAGTAGTGCAACCCGCCTTCCAGTTTCATGTCCTTCCTTTCGGATTGGCTCCGTGTGTCTTTACAAAGTGCATGGCTGTCGTTGCAGCTTTCCTTCAACAGCAGGGTGTGACTGTTTTTCCATACATAGATGACTGGCTTTTGGTAGTGGAATCCCGAATTCGCCTTCAAGAACACATTGCATTTACTCTGAAGCTCCTCGATTCCTTAGGACTGGTGGTAAACATGTAAAATCCCACCTAGATCCAACTCAGTCTGTCCAGTTCATTGGTGCATCACTGGACTCCATCATCGTTACTTCATACCTTCCAGAAGACCGCTTCATCACACTCAAGCGTCTGATTCACAAATGCCATCGGTCCCGAAGGATTTCAGCACACACAGTACAAGTCCTGCTCGGGCACATGGCCTCCACGATAGCTGTTACTCCTCTTGCCAGGCTACAGTTCCAACCACTGCAGCCATGGTTTCTCTCAGTCTTCAGTCCCTTAACCGATCATCCAGACAAACTACTAACGATGCCAATGGTGGTGCAACAGTCTCTGGACTGGCGGCTGCTCCCCGAAAAAGTTCTGGCAGGTCTTCCATTTCAACCCCCTCAGGCACAAGTCTCCATCACTACCGATGCTTCCACAACCAGCTGGGGTGTGCATCTCGATCAGCTTGCAATTCAGGGGACATGGTTGGAGAGAGAGAGTCAACTTCACATCAGTGTCCTGGAATTGATGGCTGTTCAGAAGGCGCCAAGAGCTTTCGAATCCGTGGTGACTGGGAAGATTGTACTGATTGTTACCGATAACACATCAGTCATGTACTACCTGAACAAGCAGGGCAGGACAAGGTCCTTCACGTTACTTTCGATCACACTTGACATTTGGAATTGGTGTGTACAGGGGAATATCCAGTTGCAGTCCATCCATCTTCTTGGAGAGGAGAATACTCTTGCTGACGAACTCAGCCGCTCGAGTTCATCCATACACGAATGGATGCTCCACCGTACTGAAGCCTTCATCCTCTTCAAGCAGTGGGGATTCCCAGAGGTAGACTTCTTTGCGTTGAAGTGGAAAAAGCAGTGTCACCGCTATTGCGCTTGGATCCGAGAGAAGAACTCCATGGGGGATGCATTTCTGTTTCAGTGGAACGGCCCATTGCTTTATGTGTTTCCTTCATTCCTGCTGATAACAAAGGTAATCTTGAAGCTCAGGAGGGACAACTCCAATGCAATACTGATTGCACCATGGTGGCCTTGACAACCGTGGTTCAGCCCACTTCAGCATCTGGCTCAACACCAGTACCTCCGGCTGCCATCACGTCCAGACCTTCTGACAGTTCAAGGAGGCAGAGTCCGACATCCAGATCTAGACACATTGAAATTTATGGCGTGGAGGATTGTTCCATGGCTTTCTCCACCACCTTGCCTCCAGAGATTCAGAAGGTGATCAATGCAGCCCTTCAACCATCCACGAGGCATTCATATGGGTACAAGTGGAGATGCTTCAACTCTTTTCTATTGGAATGTAACTTGTCTGTATTGAGTGCCTTGATTGCAACAGTTCTTCAATTCTTACTCCATCTTGCTGAGACTGGACTTTCATTTTCCTCTCTGAAATGTTACTTGTCTGCCATTTCGGTGGAGTTCCAAGTGTTGGGATGTCCATCTCCATTCCGAGATCCATTAGTGAAGAAATTCTTACGGGGTCATGTGAACCTTCACCCTTCTGTACTCGAACCAACACCGGCGTGGAGCCTTGAGCTTGTCTTGTCTCAGTTGGCTAAAAGTCCCTTTGAGCCTTTGGCATCAACAGAGATGAGACTTTTGTCCTGGAAAACGGCATTTTTGGTAGCCATTACCTTGGCACAACGTGCAAGTGAACTATGTGCTCTACGTGCTGATTCCCCTTATCTTGTATTCCACAAGCTCAAAGTAGTCATGAAGCCTGACATTTCGTTCCTACCTAAAGTAGTTTCCAGCTTTCATCTCAACCAGCCAATTGTGTTACCAACATTAATGCAGACCCCTACTGATATTTTCGAGCGTACACTACATTCCCTGGATGTCCACTGCGCACTGGCTTTATATGGAATGGACAGCTTGGATTCAAAAGACCCCAAGACTGTTTGTGACATATTCTACAAGTAAGGAAGGTGATCCGATTTCTCCTCAACGTTTGTCAAAATGGGTTATTTCCACGATTGCTTTTTCCTATGAACTAGCCAAGAGACCATTGGCATCGAGAATTTGCGCACATTCTACCAAGGCGGTAGCTGCATCAACTGCATTTCTTTCTGGTGTCCCACTAGAGAATGTGTTTAGGGCAGCGACTTGGTCTTCTCCCTTGACATTTATATCTCATTACAGGTTGGACCATAGGTCAAGAAATGATGCTGCCTTTGGAAGAGCCGTCCTTCTTTCCACTATTTAATGAACAGAAGTCCTTGAAAGAAAGGCTGGATATGTTTTCTGGTTATGTAAGCATGATTTTAGTATTTGATGCTTTGAACAATACATGATATTTGGTTGACACAGTTACTTTGTTTGATGTTCCATTACTGATGTTGGGTGTAACTATAAGCATGACATTCCCGCCTCCTAAGGGTAAAGCTTGCTAATCTACCCAACTGTGTGGATTCACAGAGACCACGAAGAAGATGGTCAGGTTGCTTACATGTAACCATAGATCTTCGAGTGGTCTTCTGTGAATTCACACAGACCAGCGCATCCTCCCTGCAATGTTCTGCTGTATGTCTTAACTCCTTGATGCTGCTTTTTGCAGTGTCCTTTTGGGAACTGAGGGGAATAGACAGCAACGCCTCAGGGCGACCATTAGGGTGGGTGGGGCTACCGCCAAAAATCTGCCTAGTGATTCCAGAAGGTTCCAAGTGCTCTGTGCAGGTGCAGGAATTACCCAACTGTGAATTCACAGAAGACCACTTGAAGATCTATGATTACAGGTAAGCAACCTGACCTTCTCTCAACCTTAGGAGGACAATGGCAAACCTCTTCTGAATAAGGTGAAGTTGGTATGAAGGCATATAAAAAGAACATACACTGATTTTTTTGCACTGATTCTAATTTCACATATGCCTCTTTTATTTCATTTACATGGCTTCCAACTCTAAAACTTCATGCCACTCTTTTTATATTTAGCATATGTCTTCAATATCTGATGAAATGGATTCCAGTCCATGAAAGCTTATGTGGCAAATAAATATAGAAACTGGTCTGCCAGGTGCCATTTTAATCTATGGCTGTGAATTTCCATTATTTCACTTTAGTTAAATCCAGAGTCTACTAATTTTGGAACACTCTGTGCACATAAGGACAAAAGAGTACAAAGATCCCCAGTGGGTATGTGGAGCATGCTTAAACACATTTTGTCAAAAGCAAATTCCAGTGTTCAAGGAGGTTTACACCCACTAAAGATACACTGGATTTCTTCCTTAAGAGGTATATGCTAAAAGGAAGCTGATAAGAAAAAGACATGATGAAATTCCCCTCTTCCCTCCATTCACACTACACAATTATAGCGCTATTACTCCACTTCAGCTACCATGGTGTCACCCCATGGAATCCTGGGATTGGCAGTGAATAGCCTTATAGCACTACACTGTTATAGCACTATTATTCTACTTTAACTGCTCAGGCTGCCTCCTGTGGAATTCTGGGGTTTGTAGTTTAGTGAAACCTAAGAGCTCTCTGAGAATGCTAAATTTCCCTTCCTAAACTGAAAATCCCAGGATCCCACAGGAGGCAGACATAGCAGTTAAAGTAGAATAGTAGTGCTATGGGGGGGGCGCTTAAAATTCTCAGAGGACTACTACATGACCTGTTGTTGCACTATGCTTCAGTAACAGTGTTGGAACTGAAACTATTCTGATCAGATGACACTGTACTCCTTTGGTGGTTGTTTCGTTCGCTGTCAGCCCCAGAAGCGTTTCTTTTTTATTCACGGGCACTCTCCGTGAATATACTCCATTCCAATTTAAATCCACCATACATTATTGTGCAGTAGCAGCAAAACGAAATTGTGACTGGATTATGTAAACACATGACGTGAGAGTGGGTGTGCCCTGCTGTGCCCCCATTCTCATTTTTTTCCCTCCTTTCTGCTTCCCTGCCATTCAACTTCTGGTCAGGAAACCCCCAGACACATCATCCTGTTCACCCTTCATTTTGCAAGGAGGACCCCAACCCTCTTTTCTCCGCTCTCCGTCCTCGGCACCATTTTCCGTGAAGGCAAAGTTGGAGCCGCAGACCTCGCTTAGCTGGTTCTCTCTGCTGGGCCTACACTCACTCTGGGTTGGGGCACTTCCCAGCAGCGGCAGGAAGCCCAGCAGGGCCCACAGGAGGAAAACCACCAGCGGAGGGCACTCTGTTTTTGTTCTCTTGCCCACCGCAGTGGAGGGTGAGGCGATGACGAGAAGCTACCATGAGGAGGAAGTGGAGCCCTCAGTGAGCCCTGCAGGGAGGATGGGGCCGCTGCTGCTCCGCTTCCTCCTCACGGCCACCTCACCCTCCGCCATGGCGGACAAGAGAACAAAAAAAGAATGCTGGCAACCACAACCACAGCGGTCGCCCACTCAGCCCTCGGTGGCCTGCCTTCCTTCTCTTCTTTGCTTTGAATTGTATGTATTGAACTGTAGTCAATTGAATTGTGTTGCACTGTATTGTATATTGTAATGTATATTGCGATCCTGAGGGAAGAGGCGGGTAATAAATAACTAAGTATTATTATTATTAAGTATTATCAGGAAATAATGAATGCTGGGAGACTAGAGTTCAAATCCCTGCTGGGCCATGGAAACCCACTGGGTGATCTGGGGCGATTCACACTCTCTATGCCTCAGAAGCCAGCCATGGGGGCAAACCTCTGCTGAAGAGATTTTGCCAGGAAAACCTCCTAGGACAGGGCCTTTATCTTGGAGCCAGTGTGGGATAGTGGTTATAGAGTGCAGGGACAGGACTTCAGGAGAGCAAGGTTCAAATCCCCACTCAGCCAAGGAAACCCACTGGGGGAACCCTGGGCAAGCCACATTCTCTCAGCCTCAGAGGACTGCCATGGTGGCAAACCTCTCTGGAGAATTCTGGCCAGGAAAACCTCAGGGTAAGTCTGCCTCAGGGTTGCTGCAAAGTCAGAAATGAAGGCACAGGACATTTCAGTCAGATATTATACGTGTAGAAGGCAGTTACAGGTGTATGTATTTCACATATATAGAATGTATGTGTGTTTCACATATACATAATGTGTTTGTGTTAGAGCGTGTCTATCCACACCCATACACACACACACACCATCCTTAGATTTTCCTTGGGTTTTTTCCGGTCTGTGAGGCCGTGTTCTGGAATAGTTTCTTTCTGACGTTTCGCCTGCATCTGTGGCTGGCATCCTCAGAGAATGGTCGGGTAGGTGTGTGTGTGGAGTTCATATGCTGTGAACCCCTGTTGGGGGGGATATGTAAATTTATATAATTAAATGGTTAGTTTCTGGGTATAGAAATGCAGGACTCCTTAGTGTCTGGCTAATGGTTGGTTGATGGGCCATTATCTGCTGGGAATCCTCTTGTCCCTGGGTGGAATTCCTTTGTAAGTGCTGAGTTTTGATTCTATTGTTTTTCAAAACTGGGAGCCAGATTTTAGGGTTTCTTCTTTCCTGTTGAAGTTGTCACAACCACAACGGTCGCCCACTCGGCCCTCGGTGGCCTTCCTTCTTTCTCCTCACGAAAGAATGAAGGAACGGGAGGAAGAAAGAACAGCGACGAGGAAAGGAGAGAGGGAGGGACGAAGGAAAAAGAACCCGCCGCCAAGAAGGAGGAGGAGGAGGAGGAGGCGGCGGCAGCGGCTAAGAAGGCTGTCTGGGACCCTGAAATGCCGAGAGATGGCAATAAAAAATGGAAGGAAAGAAGCTCCCTGTCGGGAAATGTCACCCGTGAACACTCCCCTCAGGGCGCAACATCGCTCCGTGTGGTACAGCCTTCCTCTCAGCCAGAGAGCGCCTCTAGTGCCTGGCCAGATATAAGGCACAGCCTCAAGCACAGTTAAAGTGCTTAAAGTGTATGGCGCTTCAGTGTCCGTGCTTAGTTTAAACAAGCCTCTCAGAACAATTATGGCTACCACCAAAACTCCCTCCTTCCACACTGTCCCACTTCCCTTTCGTACCGCCATATTTAGTCAGAAAGTCCCCCCAGAACTCCCTCAGGAGACTTTCCCCACCCAATACAAGACAGTATAAATATTCAAAGAGAATAGCAGATAGTATTCCCACCCCTCAGGCGAAAGCAACCAATGGGAGCTCAAGAGTAGAGACCCAGGAGGCGGGCTTAGCGCGCTCGGCCATCCACAAATCGGAAACCACGGAAGGGAGGGACGTATTCGCTCCTGACCGGAGCGAAAGCTTTCTTCCTGAAAGCTTCAGAGGGAGACGATTGCTCTGGGCGAGTAGGCGTGGCTTCAGAATGGCCAATCAAGGCGCCGCTTTGTCGCTCGCTGAGGCTACCGGAGGATGCTGCCAGAGGCGGCGGGGGGTCCTCTCACGTCCATGGCTGCGGGAACGGCAGGGATGCTGGTCGAGCCCTGGGGTAGGTTGCCTGGGCCGCTTTGTTTAAGGGCAGCAAGAGGCGTTGGGGACGAACCCGCTACAAAAGCAATGCGGAAGCAGACTGGGGGACTGAGAGCAAAAGGGAGGGACAAGGCTTAACCTTAGCTGCCATGAATGTGTCCCTTTTAAAGCTGTCCCAAGTTGATGGCCATCATTACATTTTGTGGTAAAGAATGCCATAGTTCTGTGGCTCTTCACCTTGTCTTTACCAGGGACCCCCCTTTAAATATCTTTTGTTGCCACAGATCCCCAAGACTTAACTCAAGATTTAGAATGATAATAATAACAATAATAATAATAATAATAATAATACATGATGATGATGATGATACAATTACAGTTATCTATCCGTATCCACGGATTTGGCATCCACTGATTTAAGTATTCACGACTTTAATAATCTTTTAAAAAATAATAATCCAAAAAACAAACCTCGATTTTGCCATCTTATATAAGGGACACAATTTTGTTATGCCATTGCATATAATGGAACTTGAGTATTCACGGATTTGGGTATGCATGGAGGGTCCTGGAACCAAACCCCAGCTAATATGAAGGGACAACTGTAATAATATAATTACATCATCCATTAAACCTTCCCTCAGAGGCACTGAAGGGGGAGGGAAGACGTTTTTCCTGTTCCTTCCTGAAAATTTGTGGCTGGAGCGGATTGAGTGGCAATGTGCAGTCCAAGCCAGCCAAACATTGCCTTGGCTCCTGTCAGGTGGCTGCTCCATTGCAGGGAGGAGGTGGGCCAAGCAGCCTTCAAGTTTTCATGGACCCCCAGACCACAGGTTAAGAACCACTGCTCTAGAGCATTTTTAGAGGGGGCAGATGTTCTTTTTGTTATTATTTCCTAAGCTACCGGCGAAAGCGTTTCTTAACGTTTGTTCCTCCTTTCTAGGTGGCATTTATTTAATTTATTGTGTGTTGTCAACGTTGCTGCTACTTACCACTTACATTCCTGCTTTTGAGCGTGTTTGCTCGGTTTCAAGAAGGGGTTTTCTAAGCAAACCGCTTAGTTTAGCTTCCTTAGTTTGGAGATAGTTCTGATGTGTATGTGCAGGGTCGGTTTAAGGGCCCTGCTGCAGCTGCAGGGGCCCCCATCATTGGGGTCTCATAACCCTCCTCCTTCAAAAACATTATTAGTAATAATCTGAATATCCTGAACTGTGAATAGGTTAGGTTATATTGACCTGAGATAAACATGGACCCCCCAAAGCATTGCAGGGCCCCCCAAAATTCCTTAAACCAGCCCTGTGTATGTGGTAACATCAGCATTGATGCCTCTATATCTCTATCATTAGTGTGGATAACATTTGCAAACTGATCCTATGCATGTCACTGAAAAGTGGTTTCTTGTAAATTCTTTGAGTTCTACGCCTAAGTAAACTGGCTGAGGGTATCCTTCACAGCAGACTGGCAAGGAACTGCTATTTCCGTATTCATAGATAGGCAGTTAAGGTTAATGTTGTGTGTGAGAGAAGCAAAGCAATTGGGGTAGGGTACTAACTATAGGGAGCACGTTATTGGGATAAGAGGTAAGGGTTGCCAGCTCTCATGATTTGAACTAAAGTGCTAGGTTTAGGAGAGGGGTAGTGAAAACCCCTGGAGCAACCTTGGAATAGTGCAGTGGCTTTGAACCTTTTCTTTACCAGGGACCCCCTTTAAATATCTTTTGTTGCTGTGGACCCCCAAGACTTAACTCAAGATTTAAAACAACAACAACACTTTAATCACCATCACCATCATCATCATCATCATCTGTCGTCTATCTATTATATATATAATTCTCTTAGGTATGGTGCCGTCCAGTGTGCTGATTGACTGCTTAAGGAACTGACCAACCAATCACAGGTCTGTTGGGCAGCCAATCAGCACACTGGGGCGGGACCATGTAGATTCGAAACATGGTCACCAGAGAGGGAGAGGGAGTAGCATGGGGTGGAGTGCAGGGGGTGGGGGCCAAAGGGCAGAACAAGCAGAGGGGGTGGCAGGGGGCAGAACAAGCAGAAGGGGCAGAAAGAGGGGAGGGGGCAGTAGGGGGCAGAACAAGCAGAGGGGGGTAGAAAGAGCAGGGGGGGAGCAGGGGGGCACAAAGAGCGGAGGGGGGCAGAACAAGTGGAGGGGCAGAACAAACAGGGGGGCAGAATAAGCGGGGGGGTGGCAGGTGGCAGAACAAGCAGGGGGCAGAAAGAGTGGAGGGGGCAGCAGGAGGCAGAACAAGCAGAGGGGGAAGAAAGAGTGGAGGGGCGGCAGGGGGCAGAACAAGTGGAGGGGGGGCAGAACAAGCAGAGGGGACAGAAAGGGTGAAGGGGTGTCAGCAGGGGGAAGAACAAGCAGAGGGGGAAGAACAAGCAGGGGGGGGGCAGTAATAGCGACAGGGAGCAAGTTAAACCCACCAGCCTACCTCAAAGGGTTCTCATGAGATCTTCTGGGCATTTTGGGGAGAGTTTTTAAATGGCATATGTGTGCCAGGTCCAGCTAGTAATAATAAATTATAATGATACAATTACACCATCCATTAAAACTTCCTTCAGAGGCATTGGAGGGGGAAGGAAGACTTTTTTTCCTGCTTCTTCCTGCAAATTTGTGGCTGGAGTGGATTGAATGGCAATGTGCAGGCCAAGCCAGCCAGCCTTTGCCTTGGCTTCTGTCACATGGCCACTCCACTGCAGGGAGGAGGTGGGCCAAGCAGCCTTTGCAGACTCCCTGTGAGGACATTGCAGCCCCCTTGGGTTCCCCAAACCACAGCTTAAGAACCACTGGCATAGTGGTTTGAGTGTTAGACTACAAATAGGAGAAGACATTGGTTGGAATCACCGCCTCTCCCAACCTCAGTAAAATTCTTTGAATGAGGAAGCATGATAGAACAATGAAAAATTACTCTGAAAGCACCTGAAATTGCCTTCCACTTATAACTTTCCCAGGATTTCCCATAAGCTGCTTCTGTCTCTTTCTTTCCACACACACAAAAAGGTATTAAGGACATAACAGAATACTTGCCCAGTGTTTGTAGTGCTAGGCGCTGTCTATCTGGACTTTCCAAATGCAAAGGTCAGAAATACCTGGTAGTATGTGTCTAGTACTAATTTTAAGGATTCGTACAGTAGTTGTTCAGGACTTCTTTATTTATCATCTACCTTCCCAAGTGGATTTAAGGGGGCATTCAGTACAATGTAGAACAGATGATAATTTCATATTTTGTCCTCTGGCTTGCTTGCCAGGTTGTGCTTTTCTTCTTAAGATAAATGAATGTGGTAACCATTTCTCCAAATGTCTGCTTGCATGTGTATTAGAGAAAGATAAAAATACCTCTGTGTTGTTGTTGTTTTTAAAAGAACACCAACAGTCTATTTTTAATCTGAATAGCAAATGTTCTTTGTTAGTTAGTTTGAAAGGATTAATGGAAAAGAAAGTTGAATTACTAAATTATCTTAATAGTTCAACTGCAGTGCTAGGTTAGTTGCCCTCCCACATTCATGTTCCTACTGTCTGTGTGTGTAAATGAAGAAGAATGGTTGGAAACTTGAAAGTGTTTTCACTATACTAGCTGGACCTGGCATACCATATGCCATTAAAAAAAACTCCCCCCAAAACACTCAGTAGACCTCACAACAACCCTGTAAGGTAGGCCAGTAGATTTTAATTCCTCCTCCCCCTTCTCAGCATTCCACACTTTTCCTGGAATTACTGAGGGTGACTTGCTCTGTTTTCCTGCCGCCGCCACCACCACCAGTTGACTAACTGCCTGGGTCCCATCGCAGACATCCTGTTGCCACTGCCACTTTACTGTCTGGGTCCCAATCTGGGCCACAGACTGGGTGGCAGGAGTGGATTGTGAGGTGAGAGGGAATTTGCATGTGGATGGCGATTGATTGGGTGTGTTTCCTGAGTACCCAATCAGCACACTGGGAAAGGCAACATACCCAAGAGAATTATATATACAGAGAGTATAACCTTTTAGTTGTTGCTAAAATATTACTGACAAAATGTACTACCTTTTGCTTTTTCTCCTGATGAACTAGAATAGATAAGCTGTGATTTATTGACAGATTTCTAAGTATAACATCTCTCAAAAAGCAACTCATTTTATTGTTTTTCTTGATTCCAGTTTTTTTTTTTAATTATCACCCTTCTTCATTAAGTGTATTGTATACCTAAATAACAGCAAAAATGTTTTAAAAACCTATTACGGTCGTAAAATATGAAAATCAACTAAGAACTTGCCTGTGATGAGCAATGTGTGAAAATGTTTATTTGTAAACTGCCAAATATCTTTATTTTGTAGATTTTGGCAAAACCGCTGATATAATTAAAACAATACCACAGGATCTGTTAGCAGAACTAGTAAGTAACATCTTTCTCGGTTTAATTTTTTATCACATTGCTTTATAAAAATATATTAGACTTTGCTGTGTTTCTAGCTTACATTATTTTGTCATTTCTTTTCTAGAAATTGGCTTCACACAACTAAGATATCACATTATAGTATTGTCTTAAGGCAGTCTTCCCCAACCTGATGCCTTCCATTTGTTTTGTACTAAACAGTTCCATTTGCACCAACCAACAATGGGAACGTGTAGTTGGAGTTGTAACCCAAAACATTTTGAAGGGTGTACTATGTTGCCTGGTAGAGCTGCCTTTAGCATTTAGGCTGCAATCCCATGTAAGTTTATATTGGAAAAAGTGTCACTGTTCGCATCTGAGTAAGAGCCAGTGTGGAATAGTGGTTAGAATGTTAGATTGGAAGGAAAAATCTAGGTTCTAGTTTCCACTGAGACATGACATTCACTGGATGACTTTCGGCTAGTCACTCTCAGGGTTGTTGGGAAGATAAAATGAAAAGGAGGGCATTCACTTATACCACTTTGAACTCATTGAAAGAAAGGTGGGTTATAAATGTAATAAGTAAACATGGATTGGATGACACTGTTAAACAAAAATTTTCCCAATTCCATTTAAGGGTAAGATTATTATTTCTCTGTGGAAATGTTTCAGAGTTTCTTACGTTATTTAGCCAATCTCATGTAGTGCCCAAATGGGAAAAGGCTGTTTGGGTGTAACATCCAGTTCTAGAGAATGTTATTGGGGGATTTTCATTCAACTATTGAGCTGTGGGGTGCCACTGGAATCATCCACGCTGCTTACATTTGGGGTTGGTGCTACCCAGTGTACTTGTCATTGGAGTCAGCTGGCCTGGTTACTGTAACAGGCTACATGAGAGTCAATAAAGTGAACCTGAATCCAGTAAGATAGCTCTGTGAGTTAGCAGTTCCCATATTTGGGAATTGGGTAACTTATCTGTCCTGGATGGGGTTGCACTCTCCTGAATGCAGTACGTAGCTTGGAAGTATTCCTAAATTCATCTCTCACATAGAAGGCCAGATGGACTCTGTGGCTTGGAGTGCCTGGGACCAGGTTCAGTTTGTCTACTGGCTACAGTCTTTCTTGGAAAGGGATAACCTAGCCACAATCATTGGTAACTGGTAACTTCCTGGTTAGACTACTGCAGTGTGCTCAGCATTGAGCTACTCTTGAGTCCAACGTGGAAGCTGCAGTTAGTTGAATGTGCAGCAGCTAGATTGCTGGCTCTAAGATCTTACACAAGTCATATAATACCAGTTTTCAAGGAATAGCATTGGCTTTCAATATGCCTCTGGTCTGAATTCGAGGTACTGGTGGCACATACCCATCAGCAATCTCAAAATTGCATTTCTTTTCACTGTTTCTCCATCTCCCTGCAATATTGTTTCTTCTGACCATCCCTTCCCCAGTAAGTGCTGCTTTCTCATCCAGACAGCAATCAATATATGATCTTTTGCTCATTCATCAAGCTACTTATCCTCATTACAGCCTGTTAGATTGACCTGTACCTCTCTGTAATTTCAGCCAAAATAGCAATTGTTAGAATTACATGTATTCTTCCTTCAATTTACGGTATCATGCATCCATTCCCCCTTTTTCTGTTTTTTCCATGTGTCTATTTTAAATTACAAACTCACTGTTGAACTTGCACATGGATTGTGTAATTGTTCATGTGTTATTTTGTTCACCGTGTACATAGATGGTGTTATAAAACAATACCATGAATGCATAATTTTATGAATTAATAAACTGGAAAGGATTAATTGGTAATTTATGAAAGAATAATCTGAAACTCATTGGAATCAAAATTTGAAGTTTTAGATTCTTTTTACTTAAAAAGCACTTGTGTGGTTTGTAGAATATTTTATTTGAAACAAAAAACTGTTGTGGGTTTTGGATTGCTTGTTTGTTGAAATACTGGGTATGATGGTTATAAGATACTCCAATCAGTCAACAGCTGTAAATGTAATTTCAGTTGACTGTTCAACTTTTACATTTACCTGATTAGACTATCATAAAATTTCAATATGGGCTTATTTTGGTTGATACCTGTGTATGAGAGAGCTTACAATAGAAGGAAAGGGCATCCTTAATATTTGTTCATTTTTTAATAAAGGAAGAAAAGAAAAACAAAATTGCCTAAAAAATAAGTTTGCCTTTAATTCTCAACTTCAATGATTTCAGTTAGTCCAGTGGTTCTTAACTTGTGGTCTGGGGACCCCCTGGCGGCCGCAGTGTCCTCACAGGTGATCCACAAAGGCTTGAAGGCTTGAAGGCTGATCGGTCCACCTCCTTCTTGCAGTGGAGCAGCCACATGATAGGAGCCAAGGCAAAGACTGGCTGGCTTGGCCTGTGCATTACCATTCAATCCGCTCCAACCACAACTTGCAGGGAGAAACAGGAGAAAAGTCTTCCCTCCCCCTTCTGTGCCTCCAAGAGAAGTTTTAATGGATGGTATAATTGTATTATTATGGTTTTAAATCTTGAGTTAAATCTTATAATATAATAATAATAATAAAATTTTATTTCTATCCCGCCCCTCTGCAACGCAATCAGGCAGCTTACAATATAAAAACTCCATAATCATAATACCCTAGCCCACCCACCCCTTAAAATAATATTAAATTATAAAGGATTAAAAACATACAATAATTAAAAATATATAAATTAGAAGAAAAAAGTTAAAACATACAATCACAGCCCAGAAAGGACAGCCAAGTCTTGGACCGGGATAATTATTCAGGAAAGGCCTGCTGGAAAAGATCCGTCTAAGGCCGCCCCGATTGTTTTAACAGAGGGGCGGGGTATAAATAAATTTTATTATTATTATTATTATTATTATTATTAAGGTGGTAATAAGACGGATCTCGTCCGGCAGGCCATTCCATAATCTGGGAGCAGCAGCAGAGAAGGCCCTCTGGGAGGTCACTGACAGCCTTGTTTTCATAGGCTGTAACAGATTCCTCCCAGAGGACCGAAGTGCGCGGGGAGGATCGTACGGAAGGAGGCGGTTCCGGAGGTAAGTTGGACACAAGCCATGTAGGGCTTTAAAGGTCATAACCAACACCTTGTACTGTGCCCAGAAACTAATAGGCAGCCAGTGGAGAGCTTTTAGCACAGGTGTTATATGTGCTCTTCTGGAAACGCCAGAAATCAACCTGGCTGCCATGTTCTGGACTAGTTGAAGTTTCCGAGACAAGCACAAGGGTAGCCCCCTGTAGAGCGCATTACAGAAATCCAGACGGGAGGTTACCAGTGTATGTACCACAGTTTCTAGGTCCCTAGTTTCCAGGAAAGGGTGCAGCTGGCGTATCAGCCAAAGCTGATAACAGGCACTCCTGACCGTCGCATTAGCCTGATTAGTCATCTGGAGCGATGGGTACAGGAGCACCCCCAGACTGCAAACACAATCCTTGGAGGAGAGTGTAGTTCCATCCAGGATTGGAAGTTGCATTCCCAGACCTGGTTTCGGGCCTGTAACTGTTAGTACCTACGTTTTGTCTGGATTCAGTCTCAATTTGTTTTTCCTCATCCAGTCCATTACTGCTTTAAGACAATCATTGAGAGGAAAGACACCATCTGAAGTCGAAGCCGATGACCGAGACATGGAGAAGTATATCTGGGTGTCATCAGCATACTGATGACACCACACTCCATGCCTCTGAATGATCTCTCCCAGCAGCTTCATATAGATTTTAAATAGCATCAGGGACACAATGGCACCCTGAGGAACGCCACAGTTAAGCTCAATTCTGGAAGAGCAACTGTCCCCGAGCCTCACCCTCTGGGATCTGCCCGAGAGGAAGGAACGGAACCACTGCAAGGCAGTGCCTCCAGTTCCTAACTCCCTCAGGCAATCCAAGAGGATGGAATGGTCTATTGTATCAAAGGCTGCTGAGAGGTCCAAGAGCACCAACAGGGTCACACTACCCCTGTTGATCCCCAAGCGAAGGTCATCAGCCAGAGCAACCATGGCAGTCTCCACTCCATATCCTGTCCTAAAGCCAGTTTGAAATGGATCTAGATAATCGGTTTCATCCAAGATAGCTTGGAGTTGGGAAGCGACCGCCCTCTCAATCACTTTGCTTAGAAAAGGCAACAAGGAGACTGGCCTATAGTTGTTCCTGTCCAAGGGGTCCAGGGAAGGCTTTTTCAGGAGCGGCTTAACCACCACTTCCTTCAGACAAGGTGGAACGGACCCCTCCCTGAAGGACGCATTGATAATATCCCTAAGGAGCACTCTCGATGCATCACCCCCTTGGGTAGCCAGCCAAGATGGACAGGAATCGAGGGGACAGGTCGTTTTCCTCACTCTACCAAGGAGCTTGTCCAAGGAGCTGTCTATCTTTTAACCAGTGAAATCTGCTTCTCCTTTTCTTTTCTTTTCTTTTTTAGTGCGAACAAATTACCAGGTATCTGCAGTGCCAGATCCCAGCTGTAAATACAATTGAGCTATGTCAGGTAAGCTGAATAGCTAAAAGTAATATTTGAAACAATATTGCTGTAAGTACAGTTCCTAGTCTGAACAATTGTAGACCCAATGAATCAACTGCTGAATGGAGAGTCAGTGGTTATGTAAAATTCATTTATTCAAATTATGTATTCTAGTTGGGACTAGCAGTTGGATTTAAGCCATTTTAGGCAGATGACAACCTACTTTTTAATTTGTCTTCTGTTGCAACCCTGTGAATTGTGTTTTTTCCGTAGAGATTTCAAGCAGCTGGAATTGAAATAACTGTTAGTGACCTGGCAAAGGTAGTTAATGCTTTTTCTTTTGTATTCAGGTAAGAAAAGGCAGTCATTCCTACCTCTTTAAACTGCTCAAGAAATGCATGCCTGATATTTTCTTCCCTGCATAGCATGATCAGTGGCAAAAGTGTTTTTTGAACTGGAATCTGTAAAGGAGAAGATCCATAATGATTGAAAGGCTTCTGTGAAAGACTCCTGCTCCCTTTTATTGATCTTTACTTGCAACTTGCATTTGCATGCAAGTATTTGACGTGGTATAGAATCTATCTATCTATCTATCTATCTATCTATCTATCTATCTATCTAACTATATATATATGGTTCATGTTGAACCGTGAAGCCTTGTTTCATGTTAGGCTCCAGGATGTTTAAAAAAGGCATAGGGATTTTTCAGCATACAGAGATGTCAAGGTAAAAAGGTTTTTCTGAAGATGGAAAGCTGGAACATCAAGGCAAACATGTCTCTGCTCAATCTGTGTCATAGAACTCTTTGTGAGGATTTACTAGGATAATTCTAGAAGTCCTGTCCTGAACCCCTTTGGAGGCAAAGTGGGCTACAGACATGAATAAAGATAAAAAATTTAGTTTTTAAGAATATTATTTACTTCAACAAGTACCAAATTAAGTGTTAATCCCTCTTGACCAAAGAAGACTTTGAAAGGCTGATCTTTGCTATTTAAAATCAAGCAGTTAAGAGTTCTCCCTCCCCACATTTTGTTTTATTTTCTTTGTTTAGCACAGCAGCAAAAAATAAACTCTCACCTGAAGAATTGTCCACCAAATTAGGCAGTGCAGTCGGTAGTCTGCCAAAACAAGCTATACAGGTTATTCGGCATGTATGGAATGAACAGGGGAGATCTATCACCGTAGCAGAAGATGCAAAAAATGTGGTTGCTGTTGGACAGGTAAACATTTCTTTCCGGTAGAAGTTTATACTTGAATACCCTCTTTCTTTAAAGCAGAGGGGTAAAATAATCAGGCATATTGAACATTTTACTCCAGTAATTGCCTCTTTATACTGAAGGCTAAATAGCACTGCTCTTGGATGATACTTTATAGTCTTCAAGAACTCAAATAAAACTGCAAGATAAATATTGAAGAAGTATTGACCAACTGCTTCTGGTTAGAGCAAAACTATGTTCCAAAAAGTATGTTGATCAGTGTATTTCGACTTGTATGTTAAATATTCTTAACATTAACTATTATCCGGATGGATAATACCTGATACTTCAGAGATCCTCCAAAGAAACTCCACATATATTAAAGCTCCACCCCAGTCGAATATATATATTGATATTAGGCCACAGACTATTGTATGTCTTAAATACATTGTGATAGAGGGAGAAGGTTGTGGGATAGACTTGTAATGTTTTGACTGCTCTGCTTTTGACTTATAAAGTTCAGTGAAACAAGTTTCTCTTTATACTTCAGAACCATTTTACTACACATTTGCATCAAATGTGTAATAGTCTAATTGCTACTTGGCTTAACAAATTGTTTACCTGAGGATGGACTAGCCAGGTTTATGGACTCAGTTTGAGATCTGAAACCTAGGGCATACATTTCAAGGTTATTTTAATCTTTATGCCAGCAGGATTGCTAATTCAATTAAATGTGATAAATTGATAATTCTTCTGGCATACAAATGTATATTTGTAGATGGGGAAATGCTTTATAAAGTGAAACTGGAAGTAAATGTCACTATGATCAACAAAATATATTGAAGTCACTGGGATACTGGAGCACTAAGAACTTTCCAAGGAAATAGATAAATGAGCTGAAGACATTTAATGTATCATCCTTGCTAATCTATATTATTTTAGGAATAGGTTTTGAGTAATGTGAAAAAAAGTCCTGGATTTCCCCCCATATTGAACAATTAAATATACAGTTACTTTCAAACTGTGCTCCAGGAGATCTTGGGATTCTTCAGAAATGTATCATCTTCATAATCTTTTTGGTCTTCTACTAGAGGATGGACTTTTTTTGGCTAAAGTGTCTTTGAATGATAGCTAAAGTCATCAGTTGCTCAATTAGATGTCAGTAATGATGGCCATTATAAGGTTCTTTGTCTCTCTCTACTGACTTCTCTCTGTCAAGGATAACTGCAAACAAATGTTGGTTGAGTTGCTAGAGGCAGTAGAGATCCAACAGGTTTGGTTGGTGCTGAACATAATAAACTGAGCCCATACTCTAGAATACTCTCCAGCATGCAAGGGCTCATCAACAAGTGAGTCGTTAATAAAAGGTATTCTCACAGGTTACAAAAGGTGAAATCTAGTGACTTATATATCAAAATAATTTCACTGAGAGGTTTCATTTTGGTAAAATCTAGTAAAAAAAACCCAAACCCTGATTTTCTTTTTTTTCCCAATGGCACAATGGTTTAAGTCACACATTGGCAGCTTTGGGTTTGCTGTGATTAAGGAAATAGAGAAGGGAATCTGAGCATGCGAGGGACAGAGGAGCTCATGAGCCCAAGCCTTATTCATTAAATGCCAAGCCAGAGATTTGTGTTGAATTTCAACATACCATTGTGTATTTTGGTGTTCCCAAATAAATCCAGTTGCCAAAGCAAACATCTGAAATGTTTGCTTTTGTTTACAGCTTATCGATTTTCAGTGGAAACTGGGTATGGCAGTCAGTTCTGACAACTGCAAATCTTTGAAATCCCCATATGTTACCATGGCACTGAAGGTGGCAGATGCTTCAGGACACATCACAAGCAAAACTTTTGAAATGACAGTCTCACAGTTTCAGGTTGGTAGTCGTCTTTCATATACCTTGCTCTCTTTCAGAGGTTGGTATTCATTCTGACACTGTTACAAATGAAATGTATAACATAGAATCATAGAATTGTAGAGTTGGAAGAGACCACAAGGGCCATCCAGTCCAACCCCCTGCCATGCAAGCATCCCTGACAGTTATCTGGCCACCCAGCCTCTGTTTAAAGACCTCCAAGGAAGGAGACCCCACCACGCTCTAAGGGAGTGTGTTCCACTGCCGAACAGCTCTTACTGTCAAAAAGTTCCTCCTAATGTTGAGGTGGAATCTCTGTTCCTGGAGCTTGCATCCATTGCTCTGTGTTCCAGTCTCTGGAGCAGCAGAAAACAAGCTTGCTTCATCCCCATCGTGACACCCCCTCATGTTGTAGTATAGGTTTAATTGATTCTCTGGTCTGAATCTGATTGCTATTCCCAACTAAAGTAGACTCATTGAATTAATTGTTAAATGGTAGGAACACTTATGTAAATCCTATTGATTCAGTGGGTCTACTCTACAGTTGTCCCTCCACATTCGCGGGGGTTAGGGCCATGAGACCCCTGCGAATGTGAAAAATCTGCGAATAAAAACTAAGTCACGCCACCACCCTCCCTTCCCTCCAGGAGCAGCAATGGGGCTTGGCAAGCCTGGTTGCTGCTTCCTCCCATCCCCTCCCGCCCCCCCCCCCCGGAGCAGCAACGGGGCTTGGCATTGCTGCTTCCTCCCACCCTTTCCCGCCCTGCCTCCCGGATAACCTTCACAGACGTGGGTGGTGAGGACTCGGGATCAAGCCTTCCCCATGGCTTCTCCTAGAATGTGAACCTCACTTCCACAGGAAGTCTGGTTGGCCATTTCCCGGCTCTCTTTTCATCAGCAGTTGAAGACCTTTTATTTAGGCAGGCGTTTGAAATGTGAATTTTAATGGATGTGTTGCTTTTAATGTTCTATTTTTATTGATTTTATGTTTTTAATTCATGTTGTGTTTTTAACTATATTTTAATAATGGTAATTTAATTCTTTAACTTTTGTAACTTGTGATATTTAGTTGTATTTTTTAATTATTGTAAGCCGCCTTGAATCCCATCTTGGGAGAAAGGCGGGATATAAATCCAATAAATAAATAAATAAATAAATATGTTTAGCATTACGTTTTATATTATATTTCTCTCAGCTGGACTGATAATACATTTCTTAATAGCCTACCCAGTGGCTACTTTTTTCCTCTTTTTTTGTTGCTACTTGCAACTTCGCAGTTCTTAGAGATCTCCCAGTTTAAATTAAGAATTTCCTTAATAAAGCTCAATGCTGTCTGTGTTTTTGGCAGTTCAACATCCAGTCCCCAGAACAATTACTGAAGTTTGTATGTTCTGGTGGGGCTTACCTGTGTCTACTTTTTTATGTGATGAATATATAGGAGATCTGTCTATAGGAGTATGTAGAAACCCCCCACCCATCATTCCCCACAACTGTCCTAATGACAGATATTTTGCTAATAATTAACATACACGGTTTACTGTTTTTATAGAAGTTTCCAAGTGTACAAATGATTTAGTTACTACCTTTCATCTTTTCAGAAACTCTCTGAGGTCAAGGTTAAGTTGAAGGAGTAAGATAGGCTGAGTTATTTGTGACTGAGCTGTTTTGAATGTTGTGCACAGCTGTTGAGCACAGAAAATGTATTTAGATTTTTATATATTATCTTGCTGATCAAAGATAACAAAGTGGGGTTCTTTATTCAACATGTACTATATAAATACAGCAGAGATCTTTATTGTAACATAATGGCGTGGGTTAGCTTGAGAGCAAGAAAGAGACTTGTATACTCCTTCTGTGCCACCTTTGCCTTACACTCCTAGTCATTCTCCCCTTTCTTTTTCATTACATCTGTGCTTGGACTTCCATGACTATGACTGGGTGTAAATGAGATGACAGATCTTTAACATTTTGGGCTAAGCGTGAAATGCAGACATAATAGTTGGTTTCAGAAACAGACAGCGGGTGAATTTGCATGTGAAAGGAGAGAGGGAAGGCTGAAGTGCACAACTTGCTGCTGTGTAAAATGGGCCAGAGTGGGGATTTGAATTTGTATGTACAAACCAAGCTGGGAATGTGCTATAATCTCATGATGATAATGCAAATATTGATATGCATTTGTCTGTTTTCTATTTTAGAATTTCCACAGTCAATTCAAGGAAATGGCAAGCATTCTTGAGACAGTTTGAATGGCACCTCAATAGTTGAATTGAATCAAATGAGTCCTTTGGTCTTGCCCATGAAAGTTGATGTTTTTAGTTAAGGAAAAATATGAAAGCAATGCCTACGTGGTATTGTTCGTCTGTTAGATAATAGCTATTTGAAATAATATCTGAAGACCTACAACCATTCTATACAGTCTTGACTGTAACTCTAGAATGTGTTGCTTAACAGCAGAAGTAGGGAGCACATAACTCCCACCATGCAGCAGAATGCAGAGCTATGGGCTGCACAGGATAAGTTGTCTGAGAGATACTGGGATATATAACTATCAATTTTACATATTATGTTAAAATTTAGCACTCTCTGTATTTATCAGTAAACTAGGAGTGCATAATATATGATTAATATGTTACCTATGAAAAATAGCTTCTTGTATATTTTGAGAGCCAAAATTCCATTCTACTGTTAAAGAATATTTAATCTAATAAATAAAATGATGGAAAATATTGCTGTACTTTTATTCCCACTCATTGTCTATTACTGCCTTTTAGGGGAGGAGGGTCATGTTGCTTAGTAATGTGTATATATATTAATGTACCTATCTACTGCTTATAGGTATTTCACACAGTAATTTAAGCTGGGATTCAAAGGTACACAAGTGGGTATAGGAATGATTTATGGCTATGGTTAGATTTTTACAGGGTCTGAATACTTCATCACTTTAATCTCACAGTTTCCTGCTGTTCTATAAAAGAGGCAGTATGGAATTTACTAATCTATACAGTAAAATCACACCTTTTTTGTCTTCCTTGTTTTTGGCATAAGCACAATTCAGAGTTCCAGAGAAACAGAAAGGTTTAAAGTCTTAATGACTTTACCAAATTTAGAATATTTATGTCACTGGCAGTTGGTGGCCTCTTCCTGTAATCCCAGTAAGAACCAAATTCCTTGGGTCTCCCAGTTCCTCAACATTATGTTTAGTTAGGAAGTTTCCTTACAAGTGTCTTGTAAGGTGGTGTTTGATTAGTCATGTACATGCCATTTCCTATACATTAGACTTTGTACGTGCCATCTCCTATTCACTCCAATAACTTCATGCCAGTTCTATCTGCAGTGTTTGATTAACTTGTATCAACATTATTTATGTCCTCCTTTCCAGTAGTAGTCCTGAATATCCTGTGTTCCACATCTCTTGTTTATTATCTTTGACCACAGAAGTGGCATATGTTTATCTCTGTTGTTGTTTTTCTGACCTTTTTTGGGGCCTAAGCCAACTTGACCCTTGCTAAGGACTAAATGGGCCTTTATCAGGTGCTATGCTAACTGTTGAGCTCCAGGTCTTCTGTATAAACTTAATTGCTGATATGATTATGATGTGGTTATGCCTGTGTAAAAGCATAATAGAGGACTCAGATTCAGTGTATGCACTGAGCTTTTTCAGCTAACCCTTTTACTTCAGGTGGCTATATCCCCTGAAAATCTGATTCTGAAAATTAGGAACCCTTTCTTATCAAATCAGAATGGCATTCACTGTGGTGAAAGATGGCTGAAAGGGGAATTTTCTGCCCTTTCCTGAAATGATAACACCAGCCTCTTGGAATCTGACCATCTAGCTTATGTATGAAATGGTAGAAATAAGCACTGAATTGGCTGCAGCATACTTGTTAAGGAAGGTGACTGATTATCTTGTTTCCTGATTTATATTTTTCCTATAAACTGGGATGAGTCATGTATGCTGATCTAGTAATCTGATCTAGTATGCTGATCTAGTTTAGATAGTATTGCAATTTGTGAGTTAAGCCCCAACTCCTGTATGCCACCATCTGTCAATGGGTATGGTCTCACAACTGGAGTATCCATGTAGGAATCATTCACACATCTGCTCTTCTTCACTGGGGTTCTCTTATCCTGCTGCCGTTCTGTAGAAATTTGCTGTGCTAAAACACAGTTGTGTGAGTCTGCACAGATGGGGCCAATTAAAAATCTGCAACCATTATGCTACCCTGCCTGGATAGCTGCCCATGCCAAGTCTCAAAACAGAAAGTATTGAGATTTTCAGGCCCACCTTAAGTCTTCCTTCCTGTCAGGCATTCATAGACCTCTTCCTGTTTCTGCAAAAGTCTCACAGTGCTGTACTTGTCTATGTACAGTACCAATATCATTCATTTCTCCCATTGCTATATAAGCCCCTCCTACATTATATAGTGGCAGCTTCAGCCTCTTAGCACAGCAAATGCATTATTTAATTTCAATTGAAAATATATTCATATCACCTTATGAATATCCATTTTGGACTTTTGTCCAACTTGTGTCTGACCACATCAAAGCTAGGGGAAACTACTAGACTCCAAATTCCAGAATACCCTAGGCTGTGCTGGCTGAGGGGATTCTGGGATTTGTAATACCAAAAAATTACTTCTAGCTCTGTTTCAACACAGTAGTACAAACCATATATGTTTAGTAGCATATTGATCCCCTATTTGCTAAAGTTATTGAGTCTTCACATGGCTTAGTCATCAGCTGCTAATAAGGCAATGTGGCAAATTCTCTGTGCTTAGATTGGTGTGTTACGTAGTACAGGTTGACCCCCATATCCATGGATTCGGTATCCATGGTTTTACTTATACCTGTCTGAAAAAATATAGTATGTTCTCTCTAGCCATTTCTAGGTCCTCCAATGTGATTCCATGGTCAACTTCCAGTGTTCTCATTGAAAAAGTAGGGGTTCCCTATTATCCATGGTTTCAGGTATCCACAGGGGAGTATGGGAGCATATCCCACATGGATACAGGGGTCAATCTGTATTCCACTTCTTTCAATTAAATGACCCCATCAGGGAATATCCGCCACAACGCTCCAAGACTGGGAAAATACAGCAGCAGCATCCAGTTTTATTTGCTTCTCTTTCCCCATTCTCATTGTACTTAACTGTTAGTGAAGCTTCCAACTGGAGCACCAAGTGGCCCATTCTTTTTGAAATAATAAATTAAAAGGGGGTCAGTTTATGTTTTTAAAGCATTAACATTGTTTGACATCTGTGATATGTTAATTCTTCCTAACTTTTAAAATGCTGACCTTGCTTAATTTAGCCCTATTGTATTTGTGAAACAAGCTTAAATGCAAAAGTCTGATTCAAAATTGTTTAAAGAAACCAAAATACCAAACAGCCCAAGTAAAAAGAAGTAAATTAAGACCAGATTTATCACCTCATCACCATTTCTAAAACCTTCTTCAACAGGAAGGTTTTCATAAGCCTCTTGAGTATCAGCAGGGAGTTGGACAGAAGGGGGAGAGGATGGAATCTTAGAGACAGGGAGCCACAAAAGAGAACAGTCTTGATCTTACTACTGTTGATACCTCTGACAGTGACAATCAGTGGTGCTTCAGCAGATCTGAACACACAAAGGAAAAGAACATTACTGAAGTCATTCCCAAACCAGGCTATTTAGCCCTTTGAAGATCAAAACAGCACTTTGCATTCAGCCTAGAAACAGACTGCCAAACTTCCTAATGAGGAAGTGAGTTTAAAAGCATAACTTTAGTAAGGATAAAACCACTCGAAGTGGAAAGATTCTGATACCATTATTGGCTGAGAGATTACAACAGCCCTGCAATTAAGAACTCATGAGAACACTGATGTGTTGCACTATTAATGCAACACATTAATTTCAGGTTTAATACATAATATACTAACTTTCACAGCAAAGTGATAAAAAGGGTTCTGTATTGATGTGTTTCTGCATAACGAGTTAATGAATAAAACATGATTGTACACAGTGAAGTACAGGAGAATGAAGCATACTTTGCCAATACAGGTTGGAAAAAGGAGGAACAAAAGCAGTAAAACATACACTGATACAATGAACCACATTCAGGGGTAGCTGTGTTGGCCATGCAATAAAACAAAATCTAAAATTCACAAAAAAGTGATACGTTTATTGGCCAACCAAAATGCAGCACACGATACAAGCGTTTGAAGCTCTACTGGCTTCTTCATCAGGCAAAAAATAGAGAAAGGTGAAGATGTTGGAGCCACAGGCCTATATGCTGTTTCAGATGTTAACTTGTGTTGTTCAAGTGAGGGATCTCATGCAGGCAGAGGCCACTTCTACTTTTTGGCCATGTGGTGTGTTGAGACAAAAGACTGCAAAATTTAAATCCTTTTGCAGCAGTGAAGCAAAGCCATGAGCTCCTTTGTTAGGCAGGAATCATTAGATTTTTCAATAAATCTCTGTACTGCTGCATCTGGAAACAACTTTTATGTGCTGTATAGGTAAAACTAGCTAATTATAGTCCCAAAGAGAAATTTTATCTTCATTGGAGGTAGAAACCTTGGAAAGTTTATGCCCAGTTTATATTTCCCTCATGTTTAGGATTCCCTTGTTGCGGCAAAATGAGGTATCTTCAAATGCAGGAAATCCATTCAGAGGTAGCTGTTTTGGCCATGCAGCAATGGGTAGCCTCTTTTAAATATGGTGGGTACTGTGAGTTCCAAGGGGCCTTTAATCCATGAATAGAGAATGGATGGCTTTCCTGATCTTGTTAGACTCTAAATCCCAACAGCCCCAGCTAGCATAGCCAATAGTGATGGATGATGGAAGTTGCTGATCAACAACATCTAGAGTGTCAAATATTCCCCATCTTTTCTCTAAGTAAACTCCACCTACTAATTCACTCATGGCATATGACTGCACCCTGCCCCATAATTTGTGGATTATCCAACTACCTATAAAACTGCATAAACAGCCAAAGTTTTAAAGTTATGCTTCTGATACCACTGAATGCTGATTTTCATGATTAAAAATGCTTTTGAAACCAGGGCAACTTTCTATCAGGAAATAGCTATTGCAGGGCTTTGAGGATAACATATAATAGGTGGATTAAAGGATAAGAAACTAAATGATGAAATAAATTGATAAGCCAGTTAGAAGATGAGGAAGATTATCAGAGGGGTTGATGCGAAAGGGTTCTCAGATTGGGAGTACCATTTTACTGTGTTGGTGCCAACATAGTACAGTATAGTAATTTGAGTGTTGTACTACAACTCTGGAGACCAGGGTTTGAATCTCCGCTTGGCCATGAAAACCCACTGGGTGACCATGGGCAAGTCACACATTGTCAGCCTCAGAAAACCCAGTGATAGGTTTGCCTTAGGGTCACTATAAGTCAGAAATGACTTGAAGGTACACAGCAAGAACAGCAACAGCAGCAGCAACAACAGTGACTTTACACCCCATCTGTAAATATACGTACCCACAAATAAAGGCTGTAGGTGAACTTTCTTTAGAAACACATCAATAAAAATTTTTGCAACTGTGCTACCAATATGACAGTGATTCTTATCTTTTCATGGGGTTCCAGGTCTCTGGCTTCTTTACTCAAGTGCCTAAAAAAAATGGATTTTTTAAAAAAACTGTAGTGCAAAAGAGAAATGTTCCTTTTAATAACTTCTTTATTGTTAACACATGTCTGCTACATAATCATGTTCAACACTCACACATAAATCTTTTTTTAACCCTGACCATAGTGTGCCTTAAAGGATTTATTCCAGAGTTACACAAATTCTGTGCCTGTCCAGAAAGCAACTAGGTACCAGCAAAGTATAAACAGCACTAGTCTGGGAAGGTAGCCAACTGTTAATTAGCTCACAGAAATGCAAACACAGTCAAAGATTTAGTCCAGTAACACAGTCCAAAAGGTCAGAGGCTTATGGCAGTCAGTTAGTGTGGGTCCAAAACAGTCCATGGGTCAACAGAAGCAGGCAGCAAAGTAGTCAGGGATAGTCCAAGGTCTAAGCATGAGTCAAGGTAACAGAAGTTAAGATAACCAGAATCCAGGCACAGAAGTCAGCAGGAAGCTTTCACCAGGAATGTCAGTTGATCTCTGACAAAGCCTCCATCACCTCTCCTAGCATATATAAAGCAATTAAGGCTTTGCCAGGTGGTTCTTAATGAGCAGTTTTTTTCCATAAAGTCTCAGAGACTTCCTTTGAGCTTCCTTTTGAGCTTGCTGCTGGGTATACGGATGGTGGAGATAAGTGCCTCTTCTTCTTCTTCGTCCTTATCTGAATGGGCAGGACTCTGCTGGGACTGATGCCAACCCACTTGGACTAGGCTCTTCCTCTGCTCAGCCTCTAGGTTGGCAGGGTTTCTTGCTGGCACAGGTGTAGATAAACCTGTGCCAGGTTCCCTAGGCCCATTCCCTGTCGTGTCCTCCTCCTCCTCTGACTCTATAGCCTCATCAGGCTCATGGGGCATGACAGTGTCATAGGAGAGTATTTGATTAGTATCATTCAATAATAAAAATGTGCACTGTGATTATTTGGGGAATTAAATCGTTGGTAAGAAGCTTTCAGTTAGAAGAATTTCTATACAAATTCTACTAGGGAACTACTAGCCTATAACAGACAATCTTAGACAAATGAAACATATAAGGTACTACAGGAGAAGGAGGAGGGGTCATGCTATAAGTTTGGCATTACAGAATAGGTTTGAAGCTCTCTCCCTTATCAGTGATGATCTCTCTCTCTGGCTTTTCTTCGCAAACGAAGATTCAGGAAGGACTCATCCCGCGCTTTCTGCAAGCGCGCTGATGACTAAAAAGGCCAATCCGAGATAAACAAGTCCGGCTGCAAAAAGCACAGCAGAAGGTCTCCTTGGGTGATGTTTTTGGGTTGTGATTCTTTCTGCGTTGTCGTTTCTCTTCAAGACTTGTTCGTCGTGAGTTCTCAAATAAGGCTGCAGCATTGTGGATAGTGCGTCTCCAAGCCTCCCGATGTGAGGCCAGGGCGGACCACTGTTGGTGATCAATTTGGCCAAGCCTGAGATGTTGTTTCAGGGAGTCTTTGTATCACGCTTTCATCAGCGCTGTCTACGCACAATCCTAAATATACACTGGACTGACTATGTGACGAATGTTGCTGTCCTTGAGCAAGCAGGGATCACCAGCATTGAGGCCATGATATTGAGAACACAGCTGCGCTGGGCAGGGCACGTTTCTAGGATGGAGGACCATCGCCTCCCAAAAATACTACTCTACGGTGAACTCGCCACGGATCAGTGATGATAAGGAATGGGAAAGAGAGCAGCAGATCCAGTCCTCAAAGAATATGCACAAGACATTGGAAGGTTCAGCACACAGACTGGCCTTTGCCAATTCTCAGAGGAGGCGTGTGCTGATGGTAGGGGACTCCCTGCTGAGGGGTACAGAATCAGTAGTATGCAGTCCTAATTAGATGTTTAGAGAGGTGTGCTGTCTCCCTGGGGCAAAACTCCACGATGTAATGGAGAGGCTGACAAGACTTGTCAAGCCTACTGACCATTATCCCTTCCTTTTGGTCCATGTGGTAACCAGTGATACCACAAGGCATAGGCTTCAGAATATCACAAGGGATTATGAGGCTCTGTGTAGGAAGCTGAAGGACTTGACGCACAAGCAGTCATTTCATCTATCCTTCCAGTGGAAGGGCATGGCCCAGTTAGGGAGAGAAAAATAGTGGAGGTGAACAACTGGCTTTGTAGATGGTACTACTGGGAACAGCATGGCTTCCTGGGCCATGGTGTGCAGTTTCATGGAGGCGGACTTATGGCAAGGGATGATTGCACCTCACAGTAGTTGGTATTAATGTATTTGCTAAGAGTCTGAAAGATCTGATCAGGAGGGCTTTAAACTGATTTGTGCGGGGGAGGGAGACAGTATTCTTGAGTTCATCAAGTGCTAGGGATAATAGCCCAAATTTTATACAGAGAACAAGACAAATAGTACAAGAACCCAACAGTAGGAGGAAAACTTTAAAAGGCAGATAGGGGAAATGACCTGTGGTCTTAGATGTCTCTAAACTGATGCACAGAGCATGGGGAATAAACAGGATGAACTTGAACTCAGCGCAGCAAAACCAATATAATATAATAGGTATCGCTGAAACCTGATGGAATGAGTCTCATGATTGGAATGTAGTAATAGAGGGGTATAACCCATTTCAGAGAAATAGACCAAACAGGAAGGAAGGTGGAGTAGTATTATACATTAAGGATGTGTACACCAATGAGGAGATGCATGATATACCCTGGGAGCCAGGTTGAGAGCATCTGGGTAAAAATCAAGGGGGAGAGAAACAGCCGGATGTCATTGTGTGTGTGGGGGGGTCTACTACAGACCTCCAGGCCAAACTGAGGACTTGAATTATACCTTCCTGGAATAGATGACCGCACATTCAGAAAGGAGAGATGTAGTAGTAACAGGGGATTTCAACTATCCTGATATTTGCTGGAAGTCCAACTCTGCCAAGAATTTAAGGTCCAACAAATTCCTCACTTGCCTTGCAGACAATTTCATTATCCAGAAGGTGGAAGAGGCAGCCAGGGAATCAGCTATTTTTCATCTAATCCTAACCAATGGGGATGACCTGGTTAATGGTGTGGAAGTGGCGGGATCCTTAGGGGGGAGTGACCATGTTCTCCTGGAGTTTGTTATACAGAGGAAAGGGGAAGCATAGTCAGACATGCATTCTAGACTTTAAGAAAGCTGCAGAAAACTTAGGGAATTACTGGGCATGATGCCCTGGTCAGGAATACTAAAAGAGAAGGGAGTACATGATCGATGGGAATTTCTTAAAAGTGAGATATTGAAGGCACAATTTCAAACAGTTCCAATGGGAAGGAACAATGTGAAGTGTCTAAAGAAACTAAGATTGATGTCTAAAGAACTTTCAAGGGAGCTAAGACTTAAAAGGGACATGTACAAGAAATGGAAAAGGGGGAATCACCAAAGAATTCAAACAAATAGCCAGCTCATGTTGGAGGAAAGTCAGAAAAGCTAAAGCTCAGACGGAGCTCAGGCTTTCTAGAGAGGTTAAAAACAATAAAAGGGCTTTTTTGGTTATGCCTGTAGCAAAAAGAAGGAAATGGTAGGACCGCTGAGGGGAGAAGGTGGCAAAATGCTAACAGGGGACAGAGAAAAGGCAGAACTACTTCAACACCTTCTTTGCCTTGGTCTTCTTCCAAAAGGAGAACAGTGTTCAACTTGGGAAAATGGAGCAGATGCTGCAGTAGGGGAAATGCAGAATAGGTAAAGAGGTAGTTCAGGAATACCTGGCCAGTATAAATGAGTTCAAGTCTCCAGGGCCAGATGAACTTTATCCAAGGGTATTAAAAGAACTGGCAGAAGTAATCTCAGAACCACTGGCAATAATCTTTCAGAAGTCCTGGAGAACAGGAGAGGTCCCAGCAGACTGGAAGAGGGCAAAGGTTGTCCTCATCTTCAAAAAGGGAAAAAAGAAGACTCAAATAATTACCACCTAGTCAGGCTGACATCAATACTAAGAAAGTTCTAGAGCAGCTCATTAAACAGACAGTCTGTAAGCACTTAGAAAGGAATGCTGTAATCACTAAAAGTCAACATGGGTTTCTCAAAAACAAGTCACGCCACACTAATCTTATCTCTTTTTTAGTTAGAGTTACCAACTTGATAGATTAATGTAATGCTGTTGATGTAGTTTATCTTGATTTCAGTAAGGCCCTTCACAAGGTTCCCCATTATATTCTTGCAAAAAAGTTAATAACAAGTGGGCTAGAAAATGTGATGGTTATGCTACAGACATAACCAAAAAAGCCTTTTTATTGTTTTTAACCTGTCTAGAAAGCCTGACCTCCATCTGAGCTTTAGCTTTTCTGATTTTCCTCCAACATGTGACTTTATGTGGATTTGTAATTGGTTGACCAACCAAACCCAAAGGGTAGTCATCAATGGCTCATTGTCATCCTGGAGACAGGGTTCTGTCCTGGGCCCAGTGCTATTCAACATCTTTATTAATGACTTGGATGATGGAATAGAGAACATTCTTATCAAATTTGCAGATTACACCAAGTTAGGAGGGGAAGCTAATACCCCAGAGGACAGGATCAGAATCCAAAATGACTTGAACAGATTAGAAAGCTGGGCCAAAACTAACAAAATGAATTTCAACAGGGAGAAATGTAGGATACTACACTTGGGCAGTAAAAATGAAAAGCACAGACACAGGATGAGTGACACTTGGCTTGATGGCAGTACATGCAAAAGGGATCTAAGAGTCTTAGTGGACCACAAGCTGAACATGAGTCAGCAGTGTAATGTGGGAACTAAAAATAGCCAATGTGGTTCTATGCTGGATCAATAGGAGTATAGTGTCTAGATCGAGGGAAGTACTGTAATAGTGCCACTATATTCTGCTTTGGTCAGACCTCACCTGGAATACTGTGTCCAGTTCTGGACACCACAATTCAAGAAGGATATTGACAAGCTGAAATGTGTCCAGAGGAGGGCAACCAAAATGGTGGAAGGTCTGGAAGCCATGCCTATGAGGGGCAGCTTAGGGAGCTGGGTATGTTTAGCCTGGAGAAGAGAAGGTTGAGAGGGAACATGATAGCCATGTTTAAACACTTGAAGGGATGTCATACTGAGGATGGAGCAAGCTTGTTTTCTGCTGCTCCAGAGACTAGGACACGGAGCAATGGGTTCATAGTACAGGAAAAGAGATTCCACCTAAACATTAGGAAGAATTTCCTGACAGCAGGAGCTGCTCAGCAGTGGAATGCACTGCCTTGTAGTGTGGTGGAGTCTCCTTCTTTGGAGGTTTTTAAACAGAGGCTGGATGGCCATCTGTCAGGCGTGCTTTGATTGGGTATTCTTGCAGGGCAGGGGGTTGGACTGGATGGCCCTTCTGATTTCTTCCAACTCTGTGATTCCATGATTCTAAAGCAGAAAACAACATTCCAATTCATGCTTTAGGCTCAAACACAGGGAAGTTAGCTTCCAGGGCGTGCTCAAACTGATTGCATTTGAACTTCCAAAAAAAAAAGGCTGCTATTAAGTGTGGTTGGCCTGGGCTAGGTTATAGCTTCTGGGTTACCGCTAGAATCAGGGCTAAACAAATTGGCTTCTGTGGTGGTGGGAAGAATATCTGGAAGAGTGAGAAGGAAAAGAATTCTGCTGTGGCTTGTTTTCTGGCTAAAGTACAGCAATTGAGTTTTTCCATGCCAAAGGGGGTGGGCTAGGACTACTTCGGTAGCACATACATGCACACACAGGTTTTGTGTACCTGTTCTTCATTTTCCTGGCTGCTCTTCCAGATCTTTATTATGAGCTAATTTTCTTCCACCTAAAAGCTTTTAGTAGAGAAAAAGTAGTACAGGCAAGAAAGGGAACACTGGGAAGCTAAAAAGAGGCCTGCCCCTGTCCTTTTCACACCAGAGAAGGGCTGCACTTATGTAGCAGAACTTTGGACTAAAAGCTGATTGTAAAGACAAAGCAGTCGTCAGACACAGAGAAAGACAACAGGAGAGTGGATGAAAGAGGTAGGGGCTACAGTTTGTAAGGAAAGGACCTCCAGAAAACAATTTAGAGTGAAATATATTTTTTGAAGGATCCTAATGGAACATTCTGAGGATGGTGCTGGGATGTAATGAGACTGATGTATCTGATCCAGGAAAAAAGCTTTAAAGCAGGCCTCCATTAGGAAGAAGGAAGTCTCAGGCTTCCAGAACCAAGTATTCCAGGGAAAGAAAGGGGCTGATGAGGTACTCTTGAAAAGGGCCCTGCAGCTTTTAAAAGTGATTCCAGCATGAATTATTTCAGTAAGAGCCAGCTGGAGATGGAATCAGCACTCTTAAGGGCACCAAATTGGATCAGGATGAAAACGAGTCCTTACAAGGTGGATTCTTTTACCTAAACCTAATCAAAGGGATATAATGCAAAGACTGACTGAATAATATCAAGAAGACTTTGGGGGGGGGGGACATCAGTATAACCATAATCCAACTACAAAAGCAGAAGAAGAAACTGCAAGATTCCAGGATGAGTCCAGGAAGAAAATGAACATACAGCAAAACAGGACTTCTTGTTAATCACAGGCAATTGGAATGCAAAAGGAAGAAACAGTACAGGATCAAATATTGTAGGGAAAAAATGGCCCTGGATCAAGAAATGAAGCAGGAGACCAACTGATTGAATTTTGTAAGGCCAACAGTTTGTTCATTGCCAACACATTCTTCAAGCAACCAAAGAGGTGACTGTATACATGGACATGACCTGATGGCCAATATACAACTCAGATAGACTGCATAATTGGAAGCAGAAGATGGAGAAGTTCCATTCTCTCTGCAAAAAAGAGACCAAGAACTGATTGTGGCACAGACTATGAACTGCTAATATAAAAAATTAGAGTAAAGCTAAAGAAGAACACTAAACCAACCAACATACTAAAATACACCCTGAAGAACATCCCCATAGACTTTAAAGACAATGTAAATAATAGATTTGCACTATTAAGCCTAATTGACCAGGAGCCAGAAGAACACTGGACTGAAGCCAGGGACATTGTCATGGTGGAGTGCGACAAGAACAAAGATCCTATCTGCTGCAAAAGACAAAGCGAAGTCTCAATGGATGACAGATGAAACTCTTCAAGCAGTTAAGTACAGATGAGAAGCAAAAGTAAAAGGTGACAGAAATAGAGTCAGAACCTTGAATGCAACTCTTCAGTGATTTCTGTACAGGTACAAGAACTACTATAATAATCAATGCAGAAAAATGGAAAATGATAATAAAAAAGGAATAACAGGAAACCTCTTCCACAAGATCAGAGAAATCAAAGGGTAATTTAAACCAAGATTGGGGATGCTCTACAACCAGCAGGGGAAGACATCACATGATCAAGTAGAAATAAAAAGACGATGGAAACAATACACTGAAAAACTATATAAAAGAGATGAAAGGGTGACAGATTATTTCAAGAAAGAACCATTTATAGCTTTGCTATAATCTATAAGCACAGAAGAAATGGGTGTGCAACAACTTTTGATTGTCCTGATGTGTAACTTGTATTCAGGACTACTGTATTCAGAGACTACTGTTAGGACAAAATAATGAGAAACAGAATAGTTTCTGATTTGCAAGGGGGTCAAGGAAGGGTGCATTTTATCACCCTATCTGTTTAACTTGTACACTGAATGCATCATGTCTAAAGTAGGATTATATTTGGAGGAATGTGGTTTGAAAACTGGAGGGAGGAACATCAACAATTTAAGATATGCAGATGACATCATACTACTAGCAGAAAATAGCAAAGATTTGGAACAATTACTGAAAAAGTCAAGGAAGAAAGTGTAAAGGCAAGTTTACAGTTGAACATTAAGAAAACAAAAATAATGACCAAAGAAAATTTACATGACTTTAAAATAGATTTTTCATACCTTGGCTCAGTCATTTATCAGAATGGAGATGCAGTCAAGAAATTGGAAGAAGGACTTCTAAAGAACTTGAAAGGACAGCTATGAAGGGACTGGACAAAATCTTGAAGTGTCAAGATATATCATTGAAGTTAGGATTGTCCATGCCATTGTATTTCCCATTTCTATGTATGGTTGTGAAAGCTGGACAGTGAAGAAAGCCAATAGAAAGAAAATCAACTGATTTGAAATGTGATGCTGGAGAAGAATTCTATGATACAGTGGAGAGATAAAAAGACAAATAAATGGTCCTAGAGCAAATCAAGCCTGAACTGTTCATAGAAGCCAAGCCTTGATATCAGTTAACAACAACAATCATGTTGGGGCTTCCTGTGGTACTACACCCTAGGGCAGCAGCCTCCACCATCTTAACATATTTAATACAGTGCTACTTAAGCTATTTGATGTGATGGGCATTTTCCCCCATAAGTTCCAACCAATTGTACCTACTGTCTACAACTGTTTATTTCTTGCATACTCTCCAAGGACCAGCACTCAGTGGCTCTTGTGCCAGCACTTGTCCATGGGCCACCACTTCCAATAGCACTGCTTAACAGAATGCTTGGGGGCTGGACCATTTATAGGGTTAAACTCTTGACTGATCAGCCTTGATTCCCAATGTGAGGCTAGTGTGGTTTAATCAGGTTATTATCATTGAGGTTTGTCCTATGTATGTGACTAAAATATCTTGACCCATGAAAAAGCATTTGATTTGACTTTCTCACACTGTCTAGCTAGAACAGCAAGCCCTCCATGCTTGTCATAGATTACCAGAGGAAATTGTCACCCAGGCTTTTATGCATAGCAGAATGACAGCCAGGGATGTTGCCATGCTTTTAAAAGACAGGGAGCTTAGGACCATAGGACAGTCCTCTGCATAAATTCTGCATATGCTAATACACACCGACATTATATGTGTAAGATGAGATGCATGTCCCTGAGAAATAGTTTTGGGACCTTGCTGCCCCAAGCCTAGCAACACTTCTGTTACCAACAGAGATAGTTGCAAGACAAATGAGACAGTCCCTAGTGGGCAGCTTTGCTTTGTCTTAGCACCCAAGGATGAGGGTGAGGGATGTGTGGGAGAGCTGGGACAATACACAGAGGAAGATGAGTGTCTGCAGGATAAAGAAAAGCAGCATGACTGAAATGCCTGCAGATTCCAATGTGGCAAAGGAAGAATATGGCACTAACAAATATGCAGGATGTGCACCTGAACCCAATCAAAGTAAACATTTTAACGGGTCTCCTTAAGAGCTTTGACTATGATGCTTGATGAGATTTGGTAGATGGATTTCCTTCCTAGCTGAACTTCAGATGTAAGATTCTGAAGCACTATCTAGGGGGGTGCAGAGAGGCCAAACACCAGGTGACATCGTTGGGTGGGATGGGTTACACCAGACTTAGTGACGATAAAGGGGGTGCAGTACAGAAATATCTGGAAGTCCACAAGTTTCCACCCTAAAGAGCTATATTATATAGAAATAAAGCCAGTCTCTCTGAGATTTGTTAGCTACAGTACTGCTCTAAGCTATGCAGCACCTTTTTTGTGGATTGGGCAAAAGATCTTTTGGAAGTTACATAGTTCTGGCAACTTGTGATCTGAGATCTCCTGGATTCCAGACCAATTTTACTTGACCACTAAACTTGTATATTGCTTGTTAAAACAATAAAGCTGCTGTTCCCTTCCCTACTTATAGGAGGTCTATTTCTTCCTTTATTCATAGCTGAATTGGCTGTAAGTGACAATCGTTTTCTGGATAATAAAACATTAGGCAACAACATATTTCTTAGTCTTTAATGTGGCATAAAGGAATCCCATGTGACACTTGGGTCCAGCCCAAAACTCCTTGAGATGAAGGAGATGATGGGAGCCCTTCCCAGATTTGGAAAACTGACCAAACTGGCAAGTCAACCCTTCTTCAACCTTCGCAATGCAACACGACCCTGAGAGCAACTGACTAGCTTAGGCAGCATTGAGCAGACTCACAGGTCAAACAACAGTCTTTTACAGCTTGCCACCACCCCTCCCCTAGATGTCAGCACTTGAGGTCTGAAGTATCTGTTTTACTCTGTCTAATGGTAATAGCAACATGTGTGACTTCCTTGGAACCTCAGTTTAGTTTATGCAGTGAACTTCACTGTGTGTATTTTTTGCTTTGATGCAGATACCATGTGGCTATAAAACATTAGAATGTGAGCTTGATATTTCTTCTTCTGTAGGTTTAAAAATCAAAGATGACCTTTATTAATCCATGACTGACTATAAGCAAGATAGTAGATTTTCTTATCCCCTAATCTTGAACTCATGTGCTAGGTACACTAATTTCACATTTAAATCCTAATAACTTTGGGCCAACAGGATGTATTCTTTACTGTTATGGACCAGGTTCTTAACCTGTAGTCTGACGGTCTTCAGGGGATCAGGGAGTGGGGTGTGTGAAATCCCCCCCTTTATTTTCCTTCTATGAGTTAGCAAGTGCATTTTCATGAGGGGTCTATAGCTTCCACAGAATTTAAAATGATTTAACGACCTCCAAAAGCTTAGAAACCAATGCATTAGTCTTTAAGGCATACACTTTGCACACAGCTGAGGTGCAGACCCTTTGTGAAAGTACTACTCACTCACTGTTTATTTCTGTGGAAGCAGTCTTAAATCCTATGCAAATTGACTCAGGAATAAGAGTCAGACACTCCAGAACTGTTTTTAAGGCTATAGTGGTAGGGCTCAATGTTAATAATAATAATAATAAAAATTATTTATATCCCACACCTCTACAAAACGCAATTGTTGGGGTGGCAGTCACGATCCATTTTGCCTACTTGCAGGTACTTCTCTTTCTTTTTTAAAAACAAAACAAAGCAGTAAAAATACACTGTGTGTCTGTATGTACACAAGGGCTGCCCCATGCCTGCCTGCCTTGGGCTTCCTTTCTTCTTTGCCTCCTCCATGCCATCCTCCCACCAGGGCAAACTGTGCTGCATCTGACAGGGAAGGTGAGTGGGGCTGGAAAAATGACCTGCCCTGCTGCAGTCTTGCCTCCTTCACGCACACACACACACTCCGCCACTGCCTTGATGCCTGAAAGATCCCTTCAATGAGCATGGTGGGGGAGCCTACAGGAAGCACACAATACTTCTGTTGAAACAGTTCTACTAGCTGCTACTCCATTTCTGGGCACAATTCAAAGTGCTGGTTTTGACCTATAAAGCCCTGTATGGCTTGAGTCCAGGTTATTTGAAGGACTGTATCTCCCTGTATGAGCCCAGTAGAGCTTTAAGATCTTCTGGAGAAGGCTTTCTCTGCTTCCACCACCTTCTCAGGCTCATTTGGTGGGAACGTGGGAGAGGGCCTTCTTGGTGGCTGCTCCCTAACTTTGGAACTCTCTCTCCACAGAGCCTAGGGTGCCCAATCCTTGTTCTCCTTCAGGTAGCAGGTTAAAACATTTTTGAGCCAACAGACTTTTATGAACTGACAAGGGCTGGGTTTTTAAGGCTGTGAAAGGCCTTTATACAGTGTTAATGCTTTTTAATATTTTTAATGTTTTAATCTTATAAATTGTTTAATTCTTTTTAAAATTTTATATTTGTACTGTAATTTTTACTTTTGTATTGTTTTAAAGAAGTTGTTAGCTGCCTTGAATCCCATTGGTGGGAGAAAGGTGGGATATAAATGAATGAAATAATAATAATAATAATAATAGGATCAGTGAGAGCTGGACAGTCTCCCCTGTGTTGATGTGGAATTTCCAGTCAGGTTCTTCCAACATCCATCACAGTGCCTGAAGGCACAGTTGGGGAAGGGCAAACTACTTTTCCTATCCATTAACACCCAATTATGCTTTAGTTTGAAGTGATGCCTTTTTTATTGGGGGGGGGTAACTACAGTAGCTGCCTTCATGTGTATGTGAGAGAGACTGATCATTGTACTCTTCTAATTGGTAATTTCTGAAGGGCCTGAACCACACAGGAACCCCCAAAGGAGACTCCCCCACACTGTGAGGCAGTGCATTCCACTTCCGAACAGCTCTTACTGTCAGGCAGTTCTTCCTAATGTTTAGGTGGATTCTCATTTCCTGTAATTTGAACCCATTGCTCTGTGTCCTCCTCTCTGGAGCAGCAGAAAACAATCTTGCTCTATCCTCAGTATGACGTCCCTTCAAATGTTTAAACATGTCTATCATGTCCCCTCTCAACCTTCTCTTCTCTAGACTAAATATACCCAGCTCCGTAAGACACTCCTCATAGGGCATGGCTTCCAGACCTCCCACCATCCTGGTCCCCCTCCTCTGGACACCTTCCAGCTTCTCAATATATTTCTTGAATTGTGGTGTCCAGAACTGGACACGGTGTTCCAGGTGAGGTCTGACCAAAGCAGAATAGAGTGGCACCATTAGTTCCCTTGATCTAGACACTATACTCCCATTGGTGCAGCCTAGAAAAGCATTGGCTTTTTTGGCTGCCAGGTTATACTGCTTCAAGTTTCTGACTTGGACTCCTGCAGGAACCAGTTAACTTCCAGGCAAATGTAGAAAGCTCTAGGTAAGCGCAGTGCAGCGCAGGGCAGCTGGCAAGAGCGTGAAGGGGAGGGAACGAAGGAAGGAAGGAAGGGGGAGAGGGGTGCGGAGTGACTTTCCTCCTTCCTTCCTTCCCTCCCTCCCTCCGTCCTTCCTCCTCCCCTCGCTTGCTGGGCATGTGCGACCCGGTGGCACACATGCTCACTGGCCGCGGAGGATGCCCAGCCACGGGGCGGGGAGGCCGCCTCGCTCCTGCAGCTGCGCCGAGGGCGCTCCAGAGGGGAGGGGAGGGGAGGGAGGGGCGCTGGGCTTTGTTTTGGCTGTGGGCAGGAGGAGGCGGGCGCTCGCCCTCCCCCTTTTGCGGGCCGACACTGCGGGCGAGGGAGGGCCAGCCAGGCGGCCTCCCCTTTGGGCCGCGTCCTCTTCCTCCTCCCCTCCCTCCCTGGCTGGCTCCAAGCAGAAGGCGGGAGAAAAGGCAGCCTGGGCTTCCCTCTCCCTCTCCGGGGCGCTGCCCGCGTGGCTGGGCGGGCGCGGGAGGAGCGCGGGCGCTGCTGGCAGCCGGAGCCGCAGGAGAGCGGAGGAGGAGGCAGAGGCGGGGGGCTCCTCGGCAAACCCCTCTGGAGACCCGGCGGCTCCATGCGCCACGGAAGGGGGAGCTGGCAGAGCCCCCAAGGCCGCCCGCGACGCCCTGCGCCAGGGGATAAAATGCCCCCGAGCCTGTGGCTCTTTCCTCAGAAGTAGAAAGCCCCCCGGAGCTGGAGGGGGCTTCCTCCTCCCGAGTCAGTGGGCCCCACTGCCACGGAGGGTGCACAGGCTTGGCGCCTCCCCGGCTACCCCGTCGGAAGGTTAGAAGCAGCAGCCAGGCCCCTGCCTTTGGGGGCTGCAGACGTGGGTCTTGCTCTTCGCCCAGCCCAGTGCTGGCTATTTCTGGGCTCATGGAGAAGCCGAGCGCCGCCGCCGCCGAGCCCTTCTCTCACCCCTTGGAGCCCGAAGCCGAGGCGGCGTCGGGGGGCGAGAAGCGCTTCAAGCTGTGGTACGTGGGCTGGTCGTGCCTGGACCGCCGCACCACGCTGCCCATGCTGCCTTGGCTGATGGCCGAGATCCGGCGGCGGAGCCAAAAGCCAGAGCCCAGCTCGGTGCCGGCCCGGGAAGTGGTGCTGCTGCTCGGCTCGCCCAACCTGCGCTGCATCCCCTCGGCCAGCACCGCCAGCGCCAACCCGCCGGCCGTCTTCATCTTCGAGCACAAGGCGCAGCACATCGCCCGCTTTATCCACAACAGCCACGACCTCACCTACTTCGCCTACCTGATCAAGGCGCAGCCCGACGACCCCGAATCCCAGATGGCCTGCCACGTTTTCAAGGCCGCCGACCCCAATCAGGCAAGTCCGGAGGCCCGGGAGGAGGAGGAGGGGGGGGCTTCATCGGGGCACACGGGGGCGCGGGAGGGAAACACGCGGACAACTACTGAACGTGGGGAGAGCAGCCGCGGAGCTTCGCCTTTGCGCGCACGCCTCCCTCTCCTCCTTCCTCTGAAACCAGGGCTGAATCCACACTACTGCTACTCCCTCTTCTTCTGTCCCGCCTTTCTCCCACCAGTGAGACTCAAGGCGGCTCACATCATCATTATAAAAACAAGACAGGCTAAAAACAGTACAAAGTTAAAATCACATTATACATATAACGTTTGAAAAGGATTAAACAATTTACAAGTTAATAACAGTACAGTACAAGTTAACATGCCTTTTAAAAAATCCTTTACATTTTAAGATTTGCCTTGGGTTTTTTTCCGGGCTGTGAGGCCGTGTTCTGGAAGAGTTTAGACGTTTCACCTGCATCTGTGGCTGGCATCATCTGAAGATGCCAGCCACAGATGCAGGCAAAATGTCTAAAGTCTTCCAGAACACGGCCTCACGGCCTGGAAAAAAAACAAGGAAAATCTATAGATGCCAGCCGTGAAAGCCTTCGACTTCGCCTTTGCATTTTATTTTCCAAACTGGATCATAAAATGCCCTGGCTTCTTTTCTGTGAAACCCTGGGGTTTGTAGTTTTGCAAGCCTTCTCTGCCAAAGAGTCCTGGTGGCTCACCAAACTGCTAATCCCCTGGATTCCATAGAAAGGAGCCACTGACAAATAATCCAGTTTCAAACTGGATTGTTCGTGTAGTGTGGATTCAGTCCAGGTGTGGAGGCCTGAGGAGCAGACCTGCCCCAGGGATACCCTCTTCCCTCACAAAAAGCGGCCTCTCTCCACTCTGCTAACCCACATTGTGGTTGTTTATCATGCAGTTAAAAGGGTGTGAGGGGTGGCTGGGTAGAGTGCCAAGACAGAGATAAAAATAAATTACTTGTGCATGTTTTACTGGGAAGAGGGAGTCCTCTGGTGTGTTCAGGAAAGCTTATTTGCAGGTAGAAGTCGTGCATGGGACTGTAACCTCACAAGGTGTTCTCTCCATAAACAAATAAACAGGAGTACCTGGAGGGCAAAATTTCTTCACTGCGGATTAACACATGCTTTCCTCATACTAATAACTAATGGTGACTTATGTGGTAGGTCTCACTAGACTGCTTGGTTGCATCAAGGCAGTGGGATAGTTTAGTCTTGTCAAAACTGCCTATTGAGTGATTGAGGGGAGCTTGAACCTGGGCCAGGACCAATGCTAATAGCCTGTGGTTTATTACATCACCCTTTCTCCCTCCTCAAATATTTGGAAGGCTGGCCTGGAGAGAAAGGCAGTAGCTTCCATATGATCTGGTAATAGGATGACACTTGGAGACTCTCTAGGTATAATCGAACCTCTTAAAACTTAGTTTGTGTTCAGAAATACACTGACAAGGTTCACTATACAGCTGTCCCTCCATATTCACGGATTGGGCATTCACGGATTTAAGTATTCAAGGCTTGAAAATATTCTTTAAAAAATAATAATCCAAAAAGCAAACCTTGATTTTGCCATCTTATATAAGGGACACCATTTTGCTATGCCATTGAGCTTGCTGTCCTTGAGCAAGCAGGGATCACCAGCATTCAGTCCATGATATTGAGAACACTGCTGCGCTGGGCAGGGCCTGTTTCTAGGATGGAGGACCATTGCCTCCCCAAAATAGTATTCTACGGTGAACTCTCCACGGGTCAGCGTAAGAGGGGTGCTCCAAAAAAGCAATACAAGGACTCCCTGAAACAACACCTCAGGCTCGGCCAAATTGATCACCAACAATGGTCTGCCCTGGCCTCACATTGGGAGGCATGGGGACACACTGTCCACAATGCTGCAGCCTTATTTGAGAACTCACGCCGAACAAGTCTCGAAGAGAAACGACAATGCAGAAAAAATCACAACCCGGAAACATCACCCAAGGAAACCTTCTGCTGTGCTTTCTGCAACTGGACTTGTCTATCTCGGATTGGCCTTTTTAGTCATCAGCGCGCTTGCAGAAACTGCGGGATGAGTCCTTCCTGAATCTTCGTTTGCAAAGAGAAGCCAGAGAGAGAGAGATATAATAGCACTTGAGTATCCACGGATTTGGGTATTCATTGGGTGGGGGGCTGGAACCACACCCCAGCAAAGGTACAACGGTAGTGGCAAATAAACCTCTTTCCCATTATTAAAGTCCAATTCTGTTAAATGTTTCCTATTTATCATAGTCTGCATTGGGATTTTTAACATTCTCATCATTTCATTGAAAAACCCTGCAGCGTCTAGTCACTCACTAGCTGCAGTCAGTCTGGGATTTGAATACAGTGCCAAGGGTTCCAGTAGGATGCAAGTAGCTGTTTAGGAGTGGAATTTTAGAAATTTAATTCCCCCCTACTTTAATAAAATAAAAATAATAAAATTATACATTTTTTTTTGTAAGTAGAATCACACAATTAGATAGTCCTAGAACAGACACTGTTCAAATACTTCCTTGATGGCATGGAGATTTGTGGGACTGCCCAGATGTTCTCAAAATTGTATTAATCTGCCCACAAGAAATCTCAGTAGGGAGAATGGAGTAACAGGAGGTTTATCTTAGAATAAGAGGATATGACCATGAAGGTGATATTTCCCAAAAGACCACCATGTTCTGGAGGCTGCTGTTATAATGAGAGGAATTGCCATTGAACCTAAAGTGACTTTCATCCAAGGAAAGGGGGCATTGAATTGCATAGTAATACATGAAGGCAGTAATGGACAAACAGCCTTTGAGTATTCAGAAATGTAGGTATTTCAGGACAGTAGCAATGATACTCTGATGTCTTAAAGGCTGTTCTGTGAACTACAGAGGCATGTGCAAAACAAAAAGTACTGTATATTTTACAAATAAACTGTGGAGAATGAATGAATTTGCAAAGGTGTCTGGTTAATAAAAAAATTGCATTGCACTTCCATTGGAGTAATAGTGTGTATACAGGTTGGACTGTGCACAAGTATTTTGAGAACAGTAGCTAATACTTTTAAAAAATTCCTATTCAGAATCAGTCATGCAAGTCCTGTGACTCTGCATTAATGAAGGAACTTCTCTTAATGCTGTTCTCTGAATCAGTTAGTGGAAGCCAGCAGTCAAAATAGGGCAGTGGGGGTGGGGAAAGAAGCTAAAAAAGCAGGGCATGTACTGATTTGGATATGTGTGTGTGTTTAAATTAAAATTAAAAACATGCCATTTAATGCAAAACACAACCACACTTTCATTGGATCTCAAAAAATTAATCAAGAATTATAATGCTGCAATAGAAAAAAAATAAATAGTGAGCATAAATGCCTCTAAAATCTAATTATTTCCTTTATTATTTCAGCAAATTCTTCTAATGCCACAATCCAGTGCATGTTCACTGTCTGGCCATTGGCCATGCTGGCTAGAGCTTGGGGGAGCTGTAGTCCAAACCATCTGGGTACTATTTTAGGACAAATTTCTTGGAGGAAATAAACCAGGGAAGGTGACTTCTCTCCTTCCAGAGATTTTTGGATTGCAACTTCCCTAATTTTTTAGCTATGCTGGCAAGGGATGGTCATAGGTGCAGTCCAGTAACACATGCAGGGCCTGATAGTTCCAAGTAGAAAAAAAAAAGGTTGAATTAGATACAGGAAGCCCCCTGCCTTTTGATAGCTCATTATCTGACCACTCACTCTTTTAATGCTTGCAAATTAAGGACAAGTTTCATTCATTTGCCAAGGAATCCACTGTTTTGACAGTTCTTGTCTAGGGAGGCTTGTTTGGGACAGACTGTGTATGGGCAAACTGCTTATAAAGTGAGTTGAGAGGGGAAAAAGCCACCAAGCCAACTGAGACTGCAAGCAGTGTGTAGGTGGGCAGGTGCCCCTAGGCAGTCTCAAATGAGCCAGCATAATTCCCTTACATTCTCTGAGGCTTACATTCCCTACATGGGTTCTGCTTTTCATCCAATTCCAGTTTCTGACTGCTGCAGTCCCTAACCTGTTGGATAAGCAGGGGCTTCCTGTATATAGTTATTAATGGATTCTTATGGAAAGTAGCACTGAAATGTGACATACACTGAAAGTAGCACTGAAATGTGAATGTGGCTCTGACACCACATATCTTGGGCATGTACATATGATTAAGATGCAGAATTTACAGCCAATGAGGCCACCCAGTATGATTTTGCTTTCTAGTGAGAAATCCACCACTCTTCAGTCCACTGCTTATAGGGATAGCAATAGCATTGATATTTCTATACTGCTCATCAGTGCAAAGCACTCTCTAAGCGGTTTCCAGTGTGTGTTAGCTAATTGCCCCCAACAAGCTGGGTACTCATTTTACTAATCTACAGAAGGATAGAAGGCTGAGTAAACCTTGGAGCCCTCTGGGGTTGACTTCATAACACTGTGGCTGTACTAATGGCATTTAACCACTGAGCCACCAGGGCTCCTTGGGATGTAGCTTTAAGGTGCACCCAGATGGGCAATTTTGTTGGCTAGTATGTGGCTTTGGATAAGCTAATTTTTGGACTACAGCTCCCTGAATCCCTCAGCTGCTATAGTCTAAAAAATAATATTTCTGAAGCCCAGCTACAACTAAAAGCATAGGAAGAGGGTAAAAGCTAACCATTTTTGTAACATTGTTTTGTAGTGTTAGTCCTTGCCAGTAGAAGCTATGCTAGTGTTGGTTGGATGCAATCTGGCCAAACTGTTCCACTTCCAGAAAGGCCCTAGTGCAGTTCTGTAGCTGATGCTAAGAACCATGTGTTATCTGGACAGGAGAACATTTGGGAAACACTCTGAGCTGCTTGGAGAAAGGATGGGTCTTGGGTAACAGTGCAATGGATGATGGACACAGATATTCCTAAATTCAGCCCCACAGGGACCACTGGTCTCTGGAATCTTCATGGTGGAGGCTTTTTGCTGGATGGTTGTAGAGGTTACATCTGACTCCTATATTTGGCAGATATTTTGGAATTTCTTCAGACTGCGTGGCCTGCAGCAGTCTTGCAGTGACAGCTTTCTGTTGTGGCAGACAGAGGCTAACATAGGATAAACCTGCAAGTTCTCTGGATGCATATTTGTGTTCCTCTTTGAGATTGCTATAGAGATTGTTCCCCAGCTTTGCACCAGAGTAGTAAATCATGGGCAACGAAATTGTGTTACGTGTATTCTCTGAATGTTCTGTACTGGGAGTGATCAACTAACTGCGCAGGAAGACTTTTCAAACAAACTGGTATTTAATCCCTGTTAAACAAAATAAAGCAAACCAACTATCCCTAGGAGAGAGATAAAATGTCTGCTTCCTTTACTTTGCTTCCTTTTAAGTTCTAACTTGAGTAGGTTGTTTGAATATTCCAGCTATTTTGTGGACTGTTTTGTTGACAGTTCCTGTTTACAGAACAAGAAAAAATATTTCAGATTCTTGGGTATCAGCATTAAATTTTGGCTGCATTGCGCCTTGAACGACATAGCTTTTTTAAAGTTAAGCTATGAATTGAGAGTGTGATCAAGTCTTTCCTATTAATTAATATAACTGGGTATATAAAATGTTAAAATGTTGACTAGATTGTTTCCCAGCTGTCACTGACTTAAATCAAAGGTGGGCATCTATGCCCCTCCAGATGTTTTTATCTTGCATCTCCTATCATCCCTTATAATTGGCTATGTTGGGTAGGGCTCATGGGAATTGCAGTCCAGCAACATTAGGAGGACCACAGTGGCCCACTTCTGGTTTAACTGAAACAGAGGTTCTATATTTTAGCTATTTCTCCTTTCCACTAAATCTTAAGAAGGTGTTTTAATTCTAGTAACAATAGTCTAGTAACAATCGTATGCTGGATGAAAGTAAACAAATTGAAGAATAATACAGACAAGACAGATGTGCTCCTGGTCAGTTGACATGTGAGCCAGGGAATGGTGATGCAATTGTTGATGGATGGGGTGCTCTCCCTGAAAAAGCAAATTCATTGTTTCTGTGTACTTCTGAATTCAACCCTGAACCTGAATTCCCAGATCTCAGCAGTGGCTAGGAATACATTTGCACAACTAAAACTATTTTGCCAATTGCACCTCTTCCTGGAGATGTCTAATATGACCATGGCAATGTATGCTCTAGTTACCATCCACTTGGATTATTGTTTGGGGCTGCCTTTGAAGAGTGTTCAGAAACTGTGGCTGATCCAAAATCCTATGACCAGACTGTTGATTGGAGCTGGTTATAGGAACATTTAATTTCTCTGGTACAGCAGCGCCACTGGCTACTGGTCTCTTTCTCGGCACAATTCAAAGTGCAGGCTATGGATTCCAGACCACATTAAAGACCAGGCTTTGAGAGCTTCAGGAGAGGGCCTTCTCTTGGTCCCACCACCATAACCTTTGTAGTGGCCATTCCCAGATTATGGAACTCCCTACCAAGGGATGTGAGGCTAGCCCTGTCCTTCTTGTCCTTGTCTTACCATCAGGCAAAGATCTTTCTGTTTCAGACAAGGTTTCAGCAGCTAATGGGGCTTGTCTGCACTGCAGGAAAAAATCGTACTCATCTCGTAGCTGCTGCAAGAGGCACAATGATGGGGAAGCAGATCTTTTTGAAGCCTGAGGGCTTTAATCTGGTTTTAAAAAAACTACTGCTTACCCTGCACTTTACTGGAAATAAAATCGGTTTATTGTACATGTGGCCCGCCTCCAAGTTGGCTTTGGAACAGAGCTGGGGGTGGGGATTTGGGTGGGTGGTACTCAGTTGTATTTACATTCTGCCAGCATGCAGCCACTATTGTTTTTTGAATATGCATTTGTGCAGAGATCAGTATTAGCGTTATCACTGCATATCCAGTGAGACACTAACTCTGGGACAATGTATATTTCCCAGTGGGGAGGGCTCCAGAGCATCCGATAGCTTTGGGTTGTCCCTCCCCACATGCTCCCAGTAGGCAGGAAACAAAAGGACTTGGCCTGCCCTCTGTGAGGTCATCCTTGAGGGACGACCCTTGGCTACCCAGTCTGTTTCCTGCCTACGCTCCTGGTAGGACGTGGTCTCTTCCTCTCTCGATTACCCTCCCTCCACGTGGCCGGTGCCATCTTGGGTCACCCACCTCTGGGCAAAAAAAAAAAAAAAAAAAAAAATAATAATAATAATAATAATCACCAGAGGACGGGAGTTCACCCAGGGACTGACCTTTTGGAGGGAAGGAAGCGGAGAGGGGAAGACCTCCCAAGATGAATCCCAACGTGGACATGGACGCGGTGATCGCAGCGGTGATTGCCGGAGAGAGAGGCCGGCGAGCTTGCGCCGGCTTAAGCGATCAGCTGGCAGCCCAGCTGGAGGATCCCGGTCTGGGTACCTCGGCGGGCGGCAGCGGCGCAGCGGCGGCCGCTGGGAAGAGCAGCAAGAGAGCAGCAGCTGGGAAGAGCGGAGGCGGCGCGAAGAAGCCGAGAAAGGAGGGGAAGACCTCCGCTTCGGCTGCCGCGGACCGCCACCCGGACCCGCTCCGCCCGGAGGGGCTAGAAGCCGGCCGGGGAAAGAACGCCGCGGAGGAGCTCCGGGAGGACGAGGACCCCGTGGAGGAGCCCCGGGAGGACGAGGAGGCGCGGACCGGCTCCGAGGACGGAGCGCAGACCGCGAACGCGGCGCACCTGGCACAGGAGCCCCCCGGAGCCACACAGCAACCGGCTCCAGGCCCCCAGCAGCCGCTGGCGGGCAGCGTGAGTGCGACCGGGACCCTGGACACGGGGGCGGCAGGGGGAGGTATTCCAGCACCAGTCCCAGACTGGATGCGAACGACCCTGGCCAGGGATGCAGCAGGATGGTTGGCAGCTAGCATACTCCAACCATACCTGCTAGGGACCTTACAGGGAGCCCAGTTGGGAGGAATGGCACCCCTGGGGACCCCGAACGCCATTGGGACCCTTCCAGTTGCCCCCACCCCTCAGCCTCAGCCTACGCAGGAGGCTGCCCTCCAGAGTCAGCATAAAAAGGGGGGCAAGGGCAGGGGAGCAGATAAGGGAAAGTCCAAAAAGCTCCCACCCAGGAGGGTGACTCCCAGGGACACTGGAGGCCGCGGGATCTCCGCTTCTGTAGGCCAGAACAACCTTTCCCAGGGAAGGGTGCCCAGCGAGGCCGAAGAGGAGGAGTGGGCCTCCGACTCAGGCCGTGAGGACTCCCCTCCCCCTAGGAAACGCCCCAGGGACCAGCAGACAGACTACCTCTCCCAGGAAGATGAGGAGGAAATCTCTGTTTATTCCTCCGAGGGGGAGGGGGAGGGGCACCAAGGAGATTCAGATAGGGAAGAGGGAGAACTATCTGAGGAAGAGGCGGGCACATCGGCTGAAGCCCCCAGACCCTCGGCTCGCCACTTCACAGCAGAGGATTTCACGATCCTACTAAAGAAGGCTGTCAGAACCTTGGGCCTCCAGTTGCCCACGAAACAACAGTCCCAATTGGATCCAGAGCTTCCTGAGATCTCCGGGGAGTTCTTTCCTGACTCAGAGCCCACGGCCCTAGAAATGCCGGTCCCGGCGACCGTGATGCGTCTAATTTGCGACGAGTGGGCTAACCCAGCTGCCATTAAGGGACAGCCCGCCATTGCAAAAAAGCTCTATACCTTACCTAAAAAGGTCATGGGCAAACTACAAGTCCCACTTATAGACGCTCCCGTCTCAGCCCTGGTCTCCTCAGCCGTGTTTTGCCGGGATGGGGAGGACACCCTGAAGGTCCCAGAGGACAGGCGCATGGACACAGCTCTTAAAAGAGCCCACGAGGCCACCTCCCTGGCCATCAGGGCTTCCATTACGGCCACCATGATAGCACGAGCAGCCATCCAATGGGCGAAGGAGGCCGTGGCAGACGTGCCCAAATCGCAGCCCAGAATTCGACAGGATCTCAACAAACTGACTAAGGCCTCTGCCTTCCTCGCAGATAGCACTTTGGACGCGGTTCAGTTTTGTGCCAGGGCGCAAGCAGCCACTGTGGCAGCCAGAAGACAGGTGTGGCTGAAATCTTGGAACGCAGATTTCAAATCCAAACAAAACCTGGTCTCTTCCCCCTTCTTAGGGGAAAAACTGTTTGGGGAGTCCTTGGAACCAGTACTGGTGGAAGACAAGGACAAGAAGAAGAAAACCCTGGCCTCAGCCAAGAAAAAGGAGGAGCGAAGGTTCTCGAGACGCTTCAGGCCTTTTCGTCCCTCAGGCAGCCATCAAGGTGGGCCCTCCGTTCCTCACACCTCCGGGGCTAAGGATTTCAAACCCTCTAGGACGCGCTGGGGTGAGAGCAGATACCAGCGCAGGCCCAATCAAGGGTCCACTGGCAGGCAGACTCAGTCACAGTCAGCGAAGCCCAATACAAAACATCAACAATGACGCCGACCCCCCAGTGGGGGGACGTCTTCAGGCCTTCGCGGGGGCTTGGGAGAGGTCTACCTCGGACAGATGGGTCCTGCAGTCGATACAACAGGGCTACCGGATAGAATTCTCCCGACTACCCCCGCGTTGGTTCGTACCTACACCACTACAAAGAGACGTAGAAAAGCGGCGATTGATGGCGGACGCCATTCAACACCTACTACAACTGGTTGCGATAGAGGAGGTGAGCGCCTCCCAACGCAACAGGGGCTGCTACTCAATACTGTTTCTGGTCCCGAAGAAGAACGGTACTTGGAGGGCAGTCCTGAACCTCAAGGGCGTCAACAAATTTGTGAAGAAGCGGAAATTCAGGATGGAGACACTGAGGCACATTCTGGAGGCACTAAGACCGGGAGACTTCCTGGCCTCCTTGGACCTTCAGGATGCCTACCTCCACATCCCAATACATCAGGACCACCGACGCTTCCTTCGCTTCTATTACAATGGCAGACACTTCCAGTACAGGGCCCTTCCATTTGGCCTGTCGTCAGCGCCCAGAGTGTTCACGAAGATCTTAGTCGCTCTGGTGGCTCGTTGGCGACGCTCTGGGCTGCATGTCTATCCTTACTTGGACGACCTGTTGGTCAGATCAACATCCCTACAGGCAGCAGAGAGGGATGTACATCGAATACTGAAATCCCTGCAGGAGCATGGCTTCCAAGTCAACTTCGACAAGAGCCAACTCACACCGGTACAACGGATATGCCACTTGGGGGCTACAGTGGACTCCGTGAGGGGCACGGTGTCTCTCACCCAGGAGAGGAGAGACGCGATTCGTCGTGCCACCCTGAAAGTCAGAACACAGAACAGGATAGACCTCATGCACCTCGCCCACCTACAGGGTCTGATGATAGCAGCGATCGACTGCCTCCCTTGGGCAAGGTTTCACTCAAGGACACTGCAGTGGTTCCTCTTACAATACCAGGACAACATTGCAGTCAAGAGCCACATCCAGGTGAGGACGCCACAGGAAGTGTTAGCGTCCCTGACTTGGTGGCAGTCCCCAGCCATCGACAGGGGGCTTCCTCTGTGGAAGCCGGACAGGATCCAAATAACGACGGATGCCAGTCTCCGGGGGTGGGGAGCCCATTGCGGTCCACACCTGGCCCAGGGAAAGTGGTCGAAAAAGGAGGCGGCACACAGCATCAACTGGCTAGAGCTCAGAGCAGTCAGACGGGCACTTCGGGCCTTCGAGAGTCAAATCAAGAACAGAGCGGTCCTGATCCGTACAGACAACGTCACCACGAAGGCGCACATAAATCGCCAGGGTGGGACCAGATCCCGCGCCCTGATGGCGGAAGCGGCCAGACTTCTCCACTGGGCGGAAAACAATCTGATCTCGATAGAAGCAGAACATCTCAAGGGGACACTCAACTCCAAGGCGGACTGGCTCAGTCGCTCAGACCTCGATCAGGGCGAATGGAGCCTCCACCAGCAAGTGTTCAGCGATCTCACCCGGATCTGGGGCAGACCAGACGTCGACCTATTCGCCTCTCCAGTGAATGCGAAGGTACCACGATTCTTCTCCCGCTACCTGTCAGAGGGAGCAGAGGCCATAGACGCGTTGACGTCCCCCTGGCCGGGGGGTCTTCTCTACGCCTTTCCACCACTACAACTAATGACCAGAGTGCTCAACAAGATTCGAGCAGAGGGTGCGGAGATCATCCTGATAGCTCCGAACTGGCCTCGGAGAGCCTGGTTCCCGGAGATACTGGAGATGGCGATAGCATCAGCCCCAATCCCATCTCGGCCAGACCTTCTAACTCAGGGTCAGGTTCACCATCCGGACCCAGACTGGCTCCAGCTCCACGCATGGAGATTGAGCGGCAGATGCTAACCTCGCGAGGCTATTCCCAGACGGTGGTGGGGACTATCCTCGCCTCCAGAAGAGAATCGACGCAACGCATCTATGAATATACCTTCAGAGTCTTCAGACGATGGTGCAAGCGCAAGGGTACGGACTTCAGGGAGATCTCGGTACCGATGTTACTGGATTTCCTACAGGACGGCGTTGAAGCCGGCCTGAGACCAAACACCGTCAAGAGGCAGATAGCGGCCCTGACATCCTTCCTGCCGCCCGAAAGGGCATCGGCCATATCTGGTCACCCACACGTACGTAGGTTTGTGCAGGGCTTCACCAATTTGGCTCCACCTACAGTCCATAGGTTTCCATCATGGGACCTACACATAGTCCTGAAGGCACTGACAGCTCACCCCTTCGAACCTCTAAGAGAGGCCTCGCTGAAACACATGACATGGAAAGCCCTATTCCTGGTGGCCATTACCTCAGCACGCAGGATCTCGGAGCTGGCGGCACTGTCAATCAGGAGAGATCTCTGCATCTTCAGACCGGACTCAGTGGTCCTTCGCCTCAGACCAGACTTCAAGCCAAAGGTGAATTCGGCGTTCCACAGAACCCAGGAGGTGGTACTCCCATCCTTCTGTCCCAATCCAGAAAGAGAGTTGGAGAGGATTTGGCACACCCTGGACGTTCGACGAGCTCTTCGAATCTATATCAAAAGAACAAGACCAATCAGAAGGTCGGAGGCCCTGTTCGTGTCCCCATACACGAAGTACTTGGGCCGTAAGGTATCCCCTTCAACGCTAGGAAGATGGATCAGGGCCTGCATCACAGCATGCTATCAGTCGCTACGCATGGAGGCCCCGGAGGGGATCATGGCACACTCGACAAGGAGTGCGGCGACATCGGCGGCCTGGCAGAAGGACGCACCACTAGAGGAAATCTGCAGAGCGGCGACATGGAAATCACACTCCACGTTCGTCCGACATTATCGACTGGACAAGATACAGTCAGCAGAAGCAGCTTTCGGCAGAAGAGTGCTTCAACAGGTGTTCCAGGCATAAGATGGGGGACTCGCCAGGCCCACCCGGAACAGAAGCTTTAGTACATCCCAAAGCTATCGGATGCTCTGGAGCCCTCCCCACTGGGAAAAGGAACGTTGGTCTTACCTGTGATACGTTCTTTTCCAGTGGTGAGGCGAAGAGCATCCGGACCCGCCCGTTGGCGAGTCGAAGACAGAAGGTGGTGCTGACAGCTCCAACAGTTCTAGGACACACTGATGAGGAATGAAGCATCGGGGACTGGATCAACACAGAACCTGAAATCCCTATCAAGAGTGCTACATTCACGAAGCTTGGACACTGACTGGCTAGCCAAGGGTCGTCCCTCAAGGATGACCTCACAGAGGGCAGGCCAAGTCCTTTTGTTTCCTGCCTACTGGGAGCATGTGGGGAGGGACAACCCAAAGCTATCGGATGCTCTTCGCCTCACCACTGGAAAAGAACGTATCACAGGTAAGACCAACGTTCCTTTTGCATGCATGAGGGGAAGAACAAAACAAAAACAGCAACAGTGCAGTCATGACCCATGACCAAAAAAATAATATGAAGTACATGTGATCAAGGTAAGACTGCCCTTTAACACCAAAGAGAGTTCACCAGGAGGAAATGTGTGTCTGGTAATGCCGATATCGCTTCATTTTCACATTGAAGTGTGCAGTGTTAACATGGTCATGGCTGTCTCTGGAAACTTCAAATTGAAACTGCAATTTTTCTACAGTGTAGACAAGCCCAGGGACATTCTGGATCTCAAGAGGAGTTACTTTACTGCTGCTAATGGAGTTTAAATTTGACTGTCCTTAATCTCAGTCCTCCCCCCCATGACCAGATGTGAGTGGCCTCTGTCTCCAGACCAACTGAACAACAACAGAAACAATACCTGATACAAAATGTAGCTTGTGACTCCAACACCATCACTTTTCTTCTCATTTATGATTTTTTAAACATCTTTTGACTGATGAAGAAGCTGTCAGGACATTGGGACATACAGTAGATTTATTCTGTAAAGAGCTGAGATGTAGGAAACAGAGCTGCAGAGTTAGCTAGCTGGGAAAATGTATCAACATTGAGTAGCTCACAGCCCAGGAGCTCAGCTGGTGCAGAGCTGACTGGGGAAGGTGCTAGGAACTCTGCAGAGCTGGTTATTTAGTTTGTCCTATAGAGTTGAACTGAGCGGTTCTGTGTTGGATTTCACAGTGAATATGTTTTCTTTTGAATGCTGTATATATTTGTAAATACTCTTCATTATGCCCAAGTAAAGAGAAGCAGTTTATTTTAAGCACAAAGCTAGCTATGTGTCTATCTGCGTTTATTCTTATGCCTGAAGGAACAACACTCTGCTGTCTATTTTATGCTGCCTGGGACCTGTTTAGGTTCTCAGTGTGTGCTAACACCTTACAGAAGTCAGGGAACTTTGAAAGCTTTTGAGCTGCATTTTGTGTATTTTGATTGGCCATAAAAGTATTGATTGGTCTTTTGTGGATTTTGTTTTATTTAACTGCCTGTTATAGTCAGAATTTTTAAAATAGATATGCTGGCCTTCATAACCAGCTTATTTATTTTTAGCTTAGAGTTTAAATTTTTTAAATTGATGCTTTAATACTATCATTAATTTAATACATATGATTTATTGTGTTTTACTGAAATATGGTCTCCCCTTCCCATTCGTGGGAGTTAGGGGCACAGGACCTCTACAAAAGTCAAAAACCCGTGAATAAAAAAAAGTATGCAAAAAATAGGGGGGCTCCTGCGAGGGGAGCTTTTCTTCTCCTCTTCCTGGCCTCTACCGCTGAGATTTTAGGGTGGGGGAGAACCGTCCTCTCCCCATCCTCTTCCTCCTCATGAGGACGTGACTCACCCAATCTTGATATGGAGGTACTGCCGGAGGCAGGCACGGCACGAGCAGTGTGGGCATGAGAGGAGCCAGGGTGCATTGCCCGCCGGCTGTTGGATCAGGCACACCAGGTATTCCAGCTCTGAGGCTGCCCCCGGGGAGCCCTCCTCTCCCTTGGCCACGGGAGGAGCCGGAGCCGGAGCGGGCCAGGACGGCGAGGAGACGGACGAGCCATCACCTTCCCCGGGAGCCAGAGGGGGAGGTGTGGAGGATGGCAGGGCTTGTGGAGGGGTTTCCTCAGCGAGTGCTGGGCCCTCCTTCAACCTGCCGGCCTCCTCCTTCATCGGCACAGGGGATGGCTTGGCTTGCGGAGCCGACAGCGATGGCAGAGACTCCGGCTTGGCCTTGGCCCGTCTCCGTTGGTGGACCCTGCCCCCCAACAAAGCGGCAGTGAAGGCAGAAGCCGAGAAGAGGCTTAGGAAGCTGAGGAGGAGTTCCTCAGCTTCCAAAGTGTCTTCTCAGCTGCTTCTGCTGCATCATTGTTGGGGGCCGGGATTCATCGGCAGAGACGGGCCAAGCCCAAGCCAGAACCTCTGCCGTCTCCACTGCTGCCAGCCCCACAAGCCAAGTCCTTCCTGGTGCCAGCAAAGGAGGAGGCTGGCGGGTGAAGGTGGGCCTGGCAGTCACCCCTTCCCATTATTCCTTTTCCAACTTGTGAATACACAAAACCGCTAAAGTGAAATACGCGAATGTAAAGGGCCAACTGTAGTTTAAAAACGATGTTTGACAGCTACGTGGCATCCGAACCTTGGAAGAAAAGTGGGATAAAAATCAATTAAATAAATAAACATTAGCTATATTTGGATCTGTATTGGAGAAGGCGTATAGACAGATATTTATCATCTTCATTTTTAAAAAATACTTCCTATTTGACATGTCTCGGGTTCCTCCTTCATAGATTTAAGAAGTGAATCCCAGACTTGCTTTGTATGTCAACTGCTCAGAGTTGCTCCCTTTTGAGCAAGATCACTGTGACTAAGGTCTTGTCTATATGAGGGGGGAAAATATAAACACGTTCGGAAAGGCAGGTGTTCGCAATGATGTGACCTGCCTACACAGCCAAAAGAGCCCTTCTAAACTCTGCATGACTCTCTAGCCAGATGGCAGCCACAAGTGATTTATTTGCGATTTTAAATCTGCTGCCGCCATTTTTTTTAAAAAAAAAAAAAGTTCCCAAAAGTGTGCACAAGCAACACTTGGTATTTACAAATAAATAAATAAACAAGACTACAAGCTCGCCATTTGATTGACTTACCGGACTCTTGCTTAGCTGAAAATTCAACATGGCCGCCGCAGATGTTTTCCTTCTTTGCTAGCCCTGCCCCTTGTGCTCATCCAGCCAATCAGATTGCACTGCCTGTTTGTATCTGTCTGAATGAGAGTGTTCAAATGATCGCACATTCAGAAGTTGTAGAGAGCTTTTAGGAAAATCCGTATGAAGCCCCGGATGTGATGCACACAGACTTTGCAGTGGATTTGGCTGCCCCCCTTCTGAACGACATGTATTTGTGTGAATGATCGTTTGAATGGATCGCTGACCTTTTGCATTGCGTTTGTATTATTTTGACCGTATAGACAGGACATAAGTAACAGTTTAATGTTGCTGAGAATCGTTTTGTCAGATTGGTTCAGGAATGCTTTCACCCAGATTTCTTTTTGTTTACTGCTTTTCCTCTCAGGAAGCACATACTAAATTTCCTTGTACAGTATAGCTCATTAAGTTGCCCAGCATATGGCAGCACATCTTCATATCTCTTGGGAGGATGCTTTGTGTCAAGCAAGCATGCATACCACCTTACTGACCTCTTAAGATACAGTACCTTCATGTCCCCTGTTGACTTATGGCATTCAATGCAGTATGGGACTATAAATAGGTAACTAATTGTAGTTAGGGGCAGGTCAGTTACCACTTTGTTTTAAAGTAATAAACAGTGAGCTTGTTTTGAAGATTTGTAGTAGCCCACTAACATAATTTGTCCTCTCATCAGTGTTTTTATTAATTGTATTAATTGGAGCAATAAGAGATAATGTCCTTGTGCAAAAGTGATCGGAAGAGTTTTGTGAAAAAGGCTGCTATGTTAAAACTGTTATCTTCTGTTTTCAAGTGCAAGTTGGATTGCTCAGGTCCAAATGACACTTACGGTTTTCAGGGAGACACTGTCCATGTCACATTCTCTCCCATTGTAAAGTGTATTTTCAGTAGGGTTGTCCAAAGATTTTTTGCTGCCTGAGGTGGAGGCGAAATGGCATTAAGAAATGCTGTGATCCAGTTCAGTTGCCATAACTAAATACCCCCACTTCTACCCAAAGCAACATAATTTCCTAAGAGCAAATCATTGTGGAAATATGTGTGTGTGTTTCTGTGTGTATATAGTTTACTGTGTGAACAGAATGAGGAGTTTCTTCTTTTTGAAAAGTACACATTCTACATTTCTTGCTGTAAACACTTGTGATACCGTCTTTACTCTTCAGCAAGGTTATCCTTCTGTATAGCAGCCTAATGGCAGCAAAGCTCTGTGCATCACTTAAAATCTGCTAGACTGCACATCATATCAGTTTCCTGGGTCAGTGCCACAAGCCAGGGAAGGAGCCATGTTCCTAACATTTCCATATGAGAATGCCTTGGGTATGAGTTTTGACCTCTGTTTTAAGACATGCTACAGAAGTGGCGGTAGATAAAATGTTAGCATTTCTGCTGGATTAATCACGAATATAAGCATGTATTATAGATTTTTCTCTCTCTGTGTTTAAGTAAATGAATGTTTTAAGTGATTGTGTGTTTTAAGAAAATTGAGTTTGTATCTTGAATATACAGTAGTTTTTTTTTTTATTCAGTTACAGTTGGATACCCATATCCACGGAACCAATATCTGTTGTTTCAGTTATCCGTGGGACACAAAAAAGGGACACATATCATAGAGTCACACTGGAAAATGCCTAGAGAGACATTGTCTTTAGGCATCTTCTAGGTCCTCCAGTGCAACTCTGGCACGGTTTTACCAGAATTCCTCTATTTTAACAGGGTTCACTATGATCCATGGTTTTCAGTATCCATGGTAAGTCTGGGAACTGAACCCCTGCAGATATGAGGGTCTGACTGTACTAAAATATTGATAATAACAGAAACATTGGGAAATTCAGGAAGTGGTTGAGGAAAAAGAAGCAGCAAGGTGTACCTTTTGCCTTGCAGCACCTGGCCTGTAGCCACTGGGAGCCTGGAGTGATTGTACCAATTGAACCATTGATAAATCCAGCCCTGTATGAAGGTTCCTTTCTGATTTCCTGCTGCATTTGGAAAATAGTAAGATATCTTCCTGCTTCTGACTAACTACGAAGCATAGCTCTTTCTCCTGGATGGGACTTTGCCCTTGCATTAGGGGATTGAGGCAAAGTTGGTTGAAAGCAATTACAGGTCCCGTCTACACGATTTAAATAATACGTACGGTGTGCGAAAGTTCGCACTTTGGTACAAACGGCCGTTCGGATGCACACGAATGCAAAAGAGGGGGGCCTGGTTTTCCACCCAGAAATACGCACACGCGGCGTTTGGGAGGGAAAGCGGATCGCGAAGAGAAATCCGTACGCCGTTTGGATGGCTGATGGGTCTGTATGGTCTGTTTGCACACATACAAACAGGCTGTGTAATCTGATTGGCTGGCCGAGTAGAGGGGGCGGGGCTAGCACGGAGGGGAATTGGGAGTGGCCGCCATGTTGGTTTCCCGGCTAGCGAGCGTCCGGTAAGTCCGTGAATTTATATGTTTTTTTAATTTTTATTTTATATTGTAAATACGGAAAACCGACTATCTGCAAACCAGGAACCTTTAAAAAAAAAAAGCAGCGGGAGATTTAAAACTGCCTCTTGGCTTGCTCGCTCCAGCCAGCTTCGGGAAGAGGGAGTAATACGGAGTTTAGGGGGGTTAAAAAATCGTATAGCCGGTTCGTATGCATACGAATGACAGGCTGTTCGTATTTTTTGCCTCCCATACGGATTTTTTTATGATTGTATAGCCGCACCCACAGATTCCATCTGGTTTCTAAAACCAGCCCTATTAGAGGATCTGTGGAGCCCTTCTTGTAGCTGTTATGTGTTTGGATAATGTATTGGTCTAGTTCAGACTTTCTGGGTCATATAGGCTTGCCTAAACAAGTTTGGAATACATTTCATGTGATCCATTTTGAGTTATAGCAGTACAGCAGTGTCCTTTTTTAAAAAAAAAATGTCTGTAGCAATTGGCATGAGATGAAAGACCAGGGAAGACTGTACCCTGACAGTCTCCATACCTCCATGTCAGCGAGTGAGCATGTGAGTATTCGTATGATATTAATAAACAGAAGACTGCATGGAAGTGGGTATAACTTCATCTTGACAGATCCTAGTTCCATGGATTTAAAATAGTTTTCCTTATAAAGATTATACTTTGCAGGGAGAAAGTACTCCACCAGGAATGGTATCCTTTTCATTCCAAGGTTGCATTGCCCCAGGTATAATCTCTCAGGGGTCACATGCCAGTAATGGGCAGGGTTGATGCTAGAGGTTGACACAGCCTGAGTCAGAAGGAGGCAAATATATGTCAGTTAACAAAGCCTCTGACAAAGAAGCTCCTTTTTACAAAGGCCAAATCTGCACTACACAAATAATTCAGTTTGAAACTCGATTATTTGCCTTGGCTTCTTCCTGTGGAATCCTGGGGATTGTAGTTTAGTGAAGCACTAGCACTCTTTGGCAGAGAAGGCTAAAGACCTTGTAAAACCACAAATCCCAGGATTCCATAGGAAGGAGCCATGATAAATAATCTAGTTTCAAACTGGATTATCTGTGTAATGTGGATTTGGCCAAAGTCTTTTTATTGCTGTCCTGCCCCCTCACTTCTCCTTTTCCTCTATCTAGCTGGACTTTTTTTAGCAGCAATCGGACTGGGAGGATGTTGAAGAAAGGCTAGAGAAACACAGACTTTTGGCATTGGATTATATCAGTGTGTCTGCAGAAGGTCAGTGTAAAAAATAAATATAGCTGAGAAAGAAGGGGATTCTACCCTAGCTATGTGTGTGTCTACAACGGGCAAGGTAAACAGCAGTTGCCTTCAGAATCTGAGTTTGTGTGAACAGCAAAACAGAAAAAAAAGGGGAAAGCAAATAAGCCTATACTACCAGCTAGAACCAGCATGTTAAAAAAAGCATAGATGTATACATTTGGCCATATAAATGGATATTATAAGAAAAGCGGAGGCTAGTAAAAGAAAAAATAATCTCTGGATGCATTTTGGAAGAAGCTTTCAGGAAATCTCTAGGGAGTTCAAAATGTTTTTGCTTACTTACACAAAGCTTATCTGACCTGGTTGTTTCGTTTCACATGGGCATACATTCAGATAAGGGAGAGTCAATCTGTATTATTAGTTTCATGTAAAATTTGCAGAAACATGCTGAACTGTTCTTTTTCTTCTTCTTCTCCTGATGTAGGAACCTATCCCTATTCTTTCCATGTTATTTCTGCCTCTGGTACCAGATTTTCTGTTAAAGATATAATGCTCAGGAATACACCTATTTTGTTAACTGAGGTATATTGTACGGTGCTTCCCTCTTGTTATGCTGTTATTGCCTTCAGGCCTGAGCTGATCACTTGCAGAGGGATTTTGAAATTAGGTTAAGGATTGCAGTGAGAGGTTGCCTGTCCTGTATCACACAATATAAGTGCACATTAAATCATAGAGTTGGAAGGAATTCAAAGGTCCATCTAGTCCAGCCTCCTCTCAGTGCATTAAAACACCCCTGAGAGGCAGCTGCATAATGTCTGTTTAAAAGGCTGGTACTCACAAAGTACTGTACATTTATTTTTTCTTTCTTTCTGACCATGAAGAATAGCAAACTTAAAATTATGAGTAAAACTGAAGGGATGCATAACCTTGTAACACAAGATTTTCTTGTTGTTTTAGAGTAAATATTAAATATAATTATTTACTAATATTTTAGTAATATTCTGAAGCTTTTGAGGAAATCTGCCTTAAGGAGAAAGTTTTATGTATGCTTATATTTATTTATATACTACCTTTTCCCTGTGCAGGATGCATAATACAGATTATACTTGATTCAGAGTAACTTTTTTAAAAAAAATGTATTAATTAATATTGAAACATTAACAAACAAAAAACATAGAACAATAACCACAACTGAGCTGCTGATTTTACAAAATCATATTGCTGATATTTTGGTTAGTCGCAATTAAATATGTCTCTCTAAAACTTTGCCATTTGTGATGGGATATTCCAGTGTGTTAGATTTAAAATGAAATACATGGATGCCAGGTAGAATAAAAATGTTCTAATTATCTCAATCCTTATAAACATCTGTTTTTGCACATTAACTTTTCTAGGAGATCCATTGTCCAAACTGTTCATCCAGCTGTCAATTGAAAGTCCATCCAGATATTTTCATCTCTGCATGAGCTGCTGTTAGAAGTAATGATATCAACTCTTTGTTCTGTAAATTGTGATTGCCTCCTTGGAATATTGACAGTAAAACTAGATCATTACTTCAGTGGATTATTTGATTTCCCTTGTAACAGGTTTTTAAAAAATCATGTACTTTTGGACACTGGACCCAGAGATGAAGGAGGGAGCATAATGCTCCACACCTCCTCCAATAAAGTGGGGGTAGCTGTTTGTTGATAGAATCATAGAGTTGGAAGAGACCAAATTGTATATTTGTACAGTTTGGAAACTTGCCCCTGGTTTATTTTCCTTGCTTTTTTTCCGGGCTGTGAGGCCATGTTCTGGAATAGTTTCTTTCTGACGTTTTGCCTGCATCTGTGGCTGGCATCCTCAGAGAATGGTTGGGTAGGAGTGTGTCTGGGGTTTATATGCTGTGAATCCCTGTTGGAGAGTGTATGAAAATTTGTGTAATTGAATGGTTAGTTTCTGGGTATAGAAATGCAGGGCTCGTTAGTGTCTGTTTGGCTAATGGTTGGTTGATGGACCATTATCTGCTGGGAATCCCCCTGTTCCTGGGTGGAATTCTTTTGTAAGTGTTGAGTTTTGATTCTATTGTATTTCAAAACTGGGAGCCAGATTTTGTTTACTTTTAAGGTTTCTTCTTTCTTGTTGAAGTTATCCAGGTGTTTGTGGATTTCAATAGCTTCTCTATGCATTCTGACATGATAGTTGTTGGCCTGGTCTAGAATTTCTATGTTTTCAAATAGCATTTTGTGTCCAGGTTGGTTTATCACATGTTCTGCTACTGCTGATTTTTCTGGCTGGCCCAGTCTTGCATTTCTATACCCAGAAACTAACCATTCGATTACACAAATTTACATATACTCCCCAACAGGGGTTCATAGCATATAACACACACCTACCCGACCATTCTCTGAGGATGCCAGCCACAGATGCAGGTGAAAAGTCAGAAAGAAACTATTTGAGAACACGGCCTCACAGCCCAGAAAAAAACCAAGGAAAATCTGTGGATGCCAGCTGTGAAAGCCTTCGACTTCACATTGCCCCTGGTTGCAATTTTGCCTGTCAAACATAATTCCTCAAAAATGTTTAATTCTCTGGGAGATCATGATTATTCATTGTGCCAACTGCTGGGATGGCAGCTTCTGGGTTGTAAAAAAAAAAGGGAGTTTATCATCTGCAAACATGTTTTTGAGATGACACTCTCGATTAATGTCAGGATGTCTTTGAAGTATTCAGCAGAAGTTCTTGGGCTATGTTGAACAGTAAGGGTGAGAGGGGGCATCTCTGTTTGGTGCCTCTGCCGGTCTTTAGTAAAGAAGAGTCTATTCTTAGTTATGACGCATGCTTGAAAATTTCTGTATAGGTCTGAGAATAGACATGTACATTTTCCCCCAAAATTCTGATTAGTTTAAATAGTATAGTTAGCATAATGGGCTACGCATCCTGGCAAATTTATACTGTAAAGAACAAGTGTGACATATAACAGCCTGCAGGGCCCAGTGATGAGAGGACTAAATGTAGTTGGCCGAGGTATTTTGATTAGGTCTGGGAAGCTAGCCTTGGAAGGAATTCTTATCTCTGTGAGAGAGTGGGTGAATCTGTGTGGGAACCACTGTCTCTGTATACTGTTAGACTATATGCAGTTCAGTCTGGGCATTGCAGTAACAGGACTGTACTGTACTGTATACTGTGATATGTAGTCATTATGGAGGCGTCTCTGACTCACTGTAAATATCATCATGTTATGCTGTAGTAAACAGAAGTACTTTAGACACACATCTGTGTTTGTGTGCTTATTTCCTTGCCTGGAGAATGAAACTCTGCTACAATAACTTTTGCTGCCTGGACCTCATGATATGCTCATAGGTACCAGTGTGCTACTGTGTCAGGTATTTCCAATTAATGTGATCAGATGCTTTCAGAGCATCAAGAAATGTTACTGCTATCTTAGCTTTTTTGACTGTTGCATAGTGGTTAACATTTAAAACTCTGTGTATGTAGTCAAATAGCTGTTGATTGGAGATGAACCCTGTTTGGTCTGATGAGATGTAATCCTTAATCAATGTATTCATGCGTTTGGCCAAAATAGGTGAGATAATTTTGCTGTCTTGTTTTAGAGGTTGTCTAGATGATGAAAATCTTCCTCATACAAGGTGCAGAGAGTACCTTTTGTCCCAATGAGATCTGAATGGGATTAATGACATTCAGAAGGAGGCAGGGCCAAAAACGCCATATACTGCGTGGGAAGAGTCTTCACAGATTTTCACAAAATCTTCACAAGGAAGGGTCCAAAAGTCCATTTTCATGTTTTGTATTATCTTTTTTGCTGTGCAGAGGTGACGAAAGAGCTTTTTATAAGTGGAAGATTGCACTTACACACCTTTGATTTGCAAGTTAAAAAAAAATACTATACAGCAGCGATAACATGTGTGAGAATAATAACGCGCTGTACTCTTGGCCACTATCTTGGGATTCACAGGCATGACTTCTTGTGCACTTCAAATAGGGATAGCTTCGCATACACTCGATTTTGCCAAAAATGTGGAGACAAATTGCGCTGCTATGAATTTGCAAGAATGTGCATCAGTCTACATTATTTCTTCTCATCTAGACAAGCCCTTAATAAGACAATTGGTCTGTATGCATCCAGACTAGCCAAATTGCCCCTGGTTTTGGGATACTAATTACATTAGCTCTGTTCCAACTTTTTGGAAAACCTTTTGGGGGTAGTTACAGTTTTGCCTGAGTTAAGTTTAAACAAAAGTTTACTTTTGTTGAATTTGGATTTCAAAAGTCAAGCTAATAGATGGGATTTTAAAAATTTCCATATTCATAGAATGCTCTCCTGATGTAATTCATTGTTGTATGTTTTTTTTTCCAGGCCCTAAGTCCTGCAGCTCTAACTGTTTATGATTTTATTATTTTAAATTTTTTAAACTTTCTGTCTATGTTTTTGTAGAAGTGCCTCAATTTGGATTATTAGTTTTTTTTTTTTGCTGTCTCTTTAATATGTTTAACTCTAGCTCTCTCCTTAATGCAAAATCCCTTCAGATATGCTTTTAATAAAGTTTTAGATAGCTTGATTCAAAGTAACTTCTTGTCTTGCTAAGTAATGTTTTGGATAGATTTCAAATTTGGTCTGTGCCGTACAAATTACAGTATTCTATTTGCAGTGTGCTAGAGAGTAAGTAGCTGAAGTAGATCTTCTGCATTCTTGGGTCCCGTCTACACGATTTAAATAATTCATACGGCATGCGAAAGTTCGCACTTCCGTACAAACGGCCGTTCGGATGCACACGAATGCAAAAGAGGGGGCCCCCGGTTTTCCACCCTGAAATACGCACACGCGGCATTTGGGAAGGAAAGCGGATCACGAATAGAAATCCGTACGCCGTTCGGATGGCTGACGGGTCTGTACGGTCCGTTCGCACACATATGAACAGGCAGGGTAATCTGATTGGCTGGCTGAGTAGAGGGGGCGGGGCTAGCACGGAGGGGAATTGGGAGCGGCCGCCATGTTGATTTCCTGGCTAGCGAGCGTCTGGTAAGTCTGTGAATTTATATGTTTATTTATTTTTATTTTACATTGTAAATACGGAAAACCGAATGTCCGCAAACCAGGAACCTTTAAAAAAAAAAAAAAAGCGGGAGATTTAAAACTGCTGCTTGGCTTGCTCGCTCCAGCCAGCTTTGGGAAGAGGGAGTCATACGGAGTTTAGGGGGCTTAAAAATCGTATAGCCGGTTCGTATGCATACGAACGACAGGCTGTTCGTATTTTTTGCCCCCCATACGGATTTTTTTATGATCGTATAGCCGCACCCTTGGTGTGCTGCACGTGATGAGGAGAGAGAGAGAGAGAGAGAAAACAGTTGATTCTCAGTAGGATTGTGTGGCATGTAATTAGCACAATAGAAAGTCAGGAAGACATTAAGTGGAAACAGGAATAAAATTAGAGTGACCACAGCCTGACATACTTTCTAAAAGAAACTGTTATGAAATGATGTAAGAAAATGCACAAGTTAAATTACTCTTTTTTTCCCCTTTCCTCCTTCTTCTACCTCCTCTTACTTCTTTCACTTCTTTCCCTCTTTCTTTCCCCTTCCTTTTTTCTTTCTTTTCCCACATTATCTTGTATTGAATTCCCCCCAGGGGGCCGTTCACACGACAAAAAAAGCCCCAGAGTGTTGATCCCTGGTTGTTTACACACATCACGGGCTATTCAGGAGGAGGGGGTAGCAAAAAGCCCAGTTAACCCGTGACTTCCCATCCCTCTATTTTTCAGGATTTTCTGGGGAAAGTCCGAGACAGCCCGTGCTATTGGCTGTCTGAACAACCAGGAACCATCCCAGGACATGGGATGGTTTCTGATTGGTCGGACATTGGAGGGGGAGGGCTTGAAAGGGAAGCCTTGAAATTGCCATTTTGTTACCCCCCCCCCCCAGGGTCCTCCGCTGGCACCAAAGCAGCCAGCTGAGTGCCTGGCACTGCCTTTCCCTCCTGCCTCTCCCTTCTCATCCCTGGGAAGAGAGCAGACAGAACTTAAGGCATTGCTTTCTATTGGAAGGAAAAAAAATGGGAGGGGGGGAAAGGGTGAACAGACAGAACTCTTCCCCCCACATTTTCCCTACCAATAGAAAGCAATGCCTTAAGTTCTGCCTGTCCACCCATTCCTCACCGCCCCTTTCCCCTTCCAGTAGAAAGCAATGCCTTAAGTTCTGCCTGTCCACCCATTCCTCACCCCACTTTTTCCCTTCCAATAGAAAGCAATGTCTTAAGTTCTATCTGCCCACTCATTCCTCACCCCACTTTTTCCCTTCCAATAGAAAGCAATGCCTTAAGTTTTGTCTGTCCACCCATTCCTCCCCCCACTGTTTTCCTTCCAATAGAAAGCAATGCCATAAGTTCTGCCTGTCCACCCATTCCTCACCCCACTGTTTCCCTTCCAATAGAAAGCAATGCCTTCTAAACCAAGAACAGTGATCTGATACTGTATATAAATTAGTATAAATGTCTTCTATTTACATTTTTTTAGAAATAATTTTTGGGCAGTAAATATGTGAATAGTTTGTCTTAAACATTTTAATAATCACTTTAGAAGAAAATATTCCATAGATTCATTTTTTCATTTTTTTTTCTGGGGAAAAAAACTTGGAAAAAGCTTTTTACTCTACATATACGATGTAGAGTGTTGGGGACGGCTAAGAGGGTCTTGAGTCCTCTCATCATTGGAGAGAAAGAAGAGGAGATGTAAGCTGTGACATTACTCTTGAGTTATTGCTTCTCATGCATAGAGGAGTTTTACACAGGGATACTCTGTCATAGGTGTTTATTTTCAGACAGCATTCTGGGGGACCCTGGTGAGAAGACCATTGTTAACAGATGTTTCTGAAGAAGAGCTTGGCCACCTTTGCCAATCTTTTCCTAGAATGTACAACAACCAGGCGTGTGCTAGGTGCGTTGTATATCATCAGTGCTACTGAAAGTGGTGGTCTGTGAACTAGTGCCAGTCCCTGTCATATGCTGCCCATCTCTGGAGAGCTTCTGCTGCAGGGGGGAAAGGAAACAATTGTAGCTAATGGTCAGAACCTTGGTACTCATTCTTAGCACATTGGGGTGGGGTGGGGTAAATGTTGGTCTCCCACATCAGCTAGCTTAAGAAGCACTGTTGTGCAGCATCACACTTTGTCTTCAAACTATCTAATTTAAGACTCATGCTGAATGTTTAAAGCTGTTTAGCACAATAAAGTTCAAATTTAATAATAGAACTAGTCCTTGTGAGCTAGCAAACAACCTGCTTAGGTGGTGAAATAATTCCCCTGCTGTCTACCTTTGTTGTGAAATGCTATTTTAAACTTGATCGTTTTAAGTCAATATTATGTTAACCAGATAAGAAAAGTCTGTTTTTTCTCCACAAAATGGGTGTTGGTGTTATAAATGAAAGTTCAACAATAATGGATTCCATTTTGTTGACACAGTTGAGAATGTACCGTACTTTAGAATTCAATAAGCCATCTGTGAGGAATAGGTTATTGTAACAACAGAATTGTTTCTGCAGTTGGTAAATATGGACACTTTGTCCTTGATGAATTCAGTGTTCTTTAGACTTACTAAAGGAATTCTTATTACTACTGTATGACATCTTTTGTTTAGTTCTAGTAGAGTATAAACAAATTTGCTAATGTCTTTGAAAAAGTTTAATTTATTTATGTACTTATTGCAAAGGCAAGAAGGTTTGGATGTTCAAAGTCATTTGTCGTCAAAACCTAGTTTCTGATCATTCTTGTCTAGTGTACTCAGAAAGTACCCTTGAGAATGTCCCCAGCCATATTAAAATTCACCTCAGTATAGTTAAAAGGTAGGGCTTGTGATGATATGTGAAATGAATTGCAGGACTAGTGGCTAGGGCTAGAGAAATTAATTTTGTTTCAGTTTTCATTTCTTTTTCTCTTAGACAAGTAGATATGAATCCATGCAGTAGAGCAGAGGAACATTTACTCTAGTTTTTTTTTTTAAAGAAAGGCAAAAAATAAAAAAAATAGAAAAAATAAAAGCAAGGCAAAATTAAAACCTAAAAGAGTAGGGAGTCCTAGCTGGCAGAGAGAAATGTATATCACCAGTAACATTAACTGGCTGGCTGAGTTCTCATTTCCTTGTAATGGGACCAAGGCTGCTGACACACTGCAGAAATAATGCAGTTTGACACCACTATCTGTCATGGCTCAATGCTATGGAATCCTGGGATTTGTAGTATTGTGAGAGATTTAGTTTTCTCTGTCAGAGAGCTCTGGTGCTACAACAAATTACAAATCCCAGGTTTCCATAAGATGGAGCCATGATAGTTAAAGCGGTGTCAAACTGGATTATTTTTGCAGTGTGGCAGCAGCTTTAGATGGAAAAAGTTGGTATCCCCTTCAAGCTCATTTCTAAGAAATAGTTTTTAAAAACTCACTATTATGCTATAAGATATTTAATCATAGTCCACTCTTCTATAGTTTGTAGTAATGAAAGATGAAGGATTTACCTCAATTTTTTTTAGAAGTATATGTCTTCTGTTCATCAAGCAGCTAGCAGAGGTCAAGTGAACACTGCTCTTGACCTATGGACATCATTTAGTTATCCTGTTCTGCAACAGTTTTGGCCTTCAGTAGTACAAGACTTATTGCAAGAACATTTGAGTGTTGTACCATAATCCAGCATTTGTGTAGGTTCCTCATAGTTCTGAGTTTGTCTCATTTTAAAGGACAGGTGTGTGTAGTCTGTGGATTAACTCAGATGATACTCCACACATCTCACAGGCAAGCTTTTCGATGGAAGTGGCATTCCCAAGCAGTCAGAGCTTCAGAAATTGGTGGTTTTAAAATATGTGGCAATGATGTTACTTTTGGTGGCACCAAAAGATAAAATAAATAATTCTGTCAAGTGTTGTGGGGCCCTTTTTTAATAGTGTAATGTTTGTGCTATGTGAAGAAACAAACAAACCTAGAATAATATAAAGCTTGAGCAGTTCCAGCCTTGAAAGAGCAACCATTTTCTGTTTGTGTTGTGGATCATGTGAACTCCCAGCAAGGTCACTAAAAAGACTCTTTCCTCCTAGAACTGGCAGATATGAATAATGTATGGCATGTGGCAAAGTATAGCCTTGATAGTCCTAAAGTCTGAGAATAAATCAACTGAACCAACACTTCGTGATCAGGATATATTATCATCTCCTTGCCAACACTTTATGGGGAGGTTAGTTTTGTCTGAGACTTTGGCCGGCTCAGGATTGAATATCCCCTCCCCCCTGCCCCACCCATGGGTGTCTAATTCAATACAGCCAGATGCCAAGGGCTGAAACTGGAAAACAGGCAGAGGATGTTTGTCACCTCAGGAAAGAAGGGAGTAATCTGTTCACTCTCCTCCAGATCCACAGCATTTTTGCTGGGGAAATTCCTTACAAGCCCTTGTTAATTTTCGCACCAGTGAACTCATTCTTGCTTAAGTGCTCTTTTAATTCTTCTCGGATATGGCTTAATGTGGAAATTTGGGGGAAACAAAAAGCAAATATAAATGCTGTTTTTTTCAAAAGTCATAGTTTGCTATTAAAATACATCATCCATATAGTGGTAATATATGTTGGACTAACAAAAAGGGGCAAAGATTTATGCAAGTTTTCAAAGTCTTTAGGTCTGTTTGTCAGGCAAGATGATGCAAAAAAAAAGGGGTGGGGGTGGGGAGACAGAGTGGAAGGGTGGGGGGAAATTGATATGTGAAGTTATGTCCTCTGCATATTGCCTCAGGTGTAATAGGGAAGAAGGGGGTTCAGCAGATGAAATGAGGTTATTACTTTGCAGCCAGAACATTCCATAGGCCTCCTGGCAGCAAAAAGGGTTCAAGAGGCTTTTCTTTATTTAAATAAATGTGTGTTTAATTATTTAAATGAAGATTACATTATTTTAAAATACAGTAGGAACCCCATATCCACTGATTCATTGTCCACTGATTAAATTATCTACGGGACACAAAACAGCACACTTACCATAGAGTCTTCCTAGAAAATGTGTCCTCTCTAGCCATTTTCTAGATCTTCTAAGGCAACTCTGTGGTATTTTAAACTCGGAGTCCCATTATTTTCACTGGTGTTGGCTATTATCCATGGTTTTCTGTATCCACGCCCACCCTCCCCCAGAACCAATCCCAAGCGGACATGGGGGTCCTACTGTACCTTTTAAAGTCACACAGCCCTGGTGAAAATTCATTTTTAAAAACCATAGGAAATGGGACTGAGCTAGCTGAGTTGCATGGAAGAAAACTCTGTCAAAGATTCAGTTGTTGTTAATGTTTGTAAGAATGGGGTTCAAGAGTCAGTCTTTTCCTTGTGCCATGGAATTGGGCTTCAAGTGCCAGCTAAGGAAAGGGCTCTGTTGAAAGCCTCATTCTTGTTCACAGATTGTTCACTGATGTCAGAAAGAATGATAGGACCAGTGTTTGGGGCTTTTCCATCTTATATCTGTTCTAAATACATTTCCTGCTGACCAATGTGCGACCCTTTCTATGCTTACCTGAGAGCAAACATCATTAATCACAGTGGAGCTTACTTCTAAGTAAACATTCTTAGGATGGGAATGCATGTCTTTGCAGTCTCCTGCCACCTCCCTACACTTTAATGTATGAATATTTTGCCTTTTGTTTTAAGAGACAATGTCAGAAGTTCATAGTCCCTATCTGAATATTGAAAACTTATTTTCTGGTCTTTGGCTCCCAAAATTCCCTAGCAAACATGGCCTGTGGCCATGCTGACTTGGCTTTTTTTTTTTTCCAGTTGTAGTCCTACCCCGCCCCCAGGTAACTTTCCCATGTTCTACCCAGCATACATAATGGCTGTGATTTGATTCCTTCTGCCACTGCAGCTGTAGCTTCAAAAACAGCCAAGAGTCTTGCAGAACCTTATAGATTAACAAACATGACAAATTACTCTGATGGCTTTTAGAATTATAGAATTATAGAATAAGAAGTTATCTTATTTTTATTCCTCAACTCAGTTTGTAGTCCCAACTAGAGTGGTCTCACTGAATGAATTAGTTTTAAGTAAATGTTGACCCTTCATTCAACAGTTATTGCAATGGACTGAGTGTAGCTGGGATGAGCAATTAGGTTTAGGCCTTGAAGTTTAAAGTTTAAAATATTTACAGTGCATGGAGATGACTGGCTGCCACAAACATCTTCGGAACTACTCATTGGTAACCAGAAATTCCATGCAGGTGAGCATGTGGAATTCCCTCCCAGGGAGTTAATGGGCTGGTAAAGTAAGAACAGATTGTTTCCTTTCTATTTGTGGAGTAAGTATGGCCAGTAGGAAAGTCAAATGAATGGATAAAGGAGTTCTCCTTTGCCAGCCCACTCCACTTCCAGCCTGAAAAATATTTGACTAGTGTCTTTTTTACTCATTCATGCAATCTCTTTTATGAATGCAGTAGCACCCCTGTATCCACAGGGGATTGGTTCCAGCCCCCCCCCCCGCAGATACTGAAATCCACAGATAATAGCGAATGTTGCCTGTCCACCCCCTGCCGCCACCACCACTGTGCCGCTGGACCCCAGCATGGAAGGGAGAAGGGAGGCGACCTGCTCTCCTCCTCCTGCCCTCCCCCATCCACCCCCCGCATCTCCAACCATGGATAAGTGAATCAGCGGTTGGCAAATCAGCGGATACAGGGGTTCTACTGTACAAAGTAGGTGGGTCAGAATTCTTCTCTGTTCATAGCTTGAGGTGAACTTAGCAACAACGTTTCACTTACTAGAAAAATTATACAAGACATTTTGACTCAAACATGAAAGTGACAATGACTGCAATAAAATGAATATTAACAGGTTTCAGTTTTAACAGCAGTGCGTACATTTAAAGCAGACCTGCAGGAGGAGGAAGGAAAGAGAAGTCAGGTGTAGGAAATACTGTATCCTATAAAGTTTCTGCCCTAGATGCATTTCAGTATTATTCTGAGTTTTTCTTAAGTGAATTGAAGGTTCTATTTGTTATTAATCATATCACGTTTTAAGGGAAAACTTATAATCGCTGGAGACCTCTAGTGAGGAGGAGCCTACCCTACCCCTTGATCTGTGACTCCATTATTCCATTGTTCTTGTGGTCGATTTGTTTCTCCAGGATGCTATGGAATACTGTTCGAAAGCTACTGACAAAGATAAAAGGCACCAATCCTGGAAATAAAGATATTTCTGTTTCTAGCTGCCCCTTCTCCCCATTTCTTTATTCTGCTGTTTACTGTTAAATAGTTTTAGTCCGTCTGTTAGTCTATGGAGATTTTCAGACAACACTGTTATAGTGTTACTATTCCACTTTATTTGGTATGGCTGCCTCCTCTTGAATCCTGGGATTTGCAGTTTAGGGAGGGGCATTTACAACTCTCAGCCAGAGAGATCTTAGGCCTCACTAAACTACAAACCCCAGAATTCCACAGGAGGAAGCCAGAGCAGTTACAGTGGAATAGTAACACTATAACAGTGTAGTCTGAAAATCTCCCAAATGAATATACAAATTGGTTAGAGCCAGCGTGGGGTAGTGATTTAAGCAGTTGACTGGGACTCTGGGAGTCCAGGGTTCAAATCCATGTTCAACCACAGAAACCCATTGGGTAATCTGGAGCAAGTCAGATTCTCCCAGTTTTAGAGGAGAGCAATGGCAAACCTCCTCTGAATAACTCCTCCCCAGATAGGCTTACCATAAATTGGAGCTGGTTTCAAGGCACATACTGGGGCCAGTGTGCTGTAGTGGTTTGAGTGTTGGACTAGGGGCAAATCCACACTTTAGAAATAATCCAGTTTGAAACTGGATTATTTGCCAGGGCTTCTTCCTACTGAATCCTGGGATTTGTAGTTTTACAAATAACCTTCTCAGCCTGAGTGCTGGTGCCTCACCAAACTGCAATTCCCAGGATTCCATAGGAAGGATTTGGGCTAGGACGTTGAGAGATGAAAGTTCAAATTCCTGTTCAGCAGTGGATCCTTCTGGGTGGCCTTGGGCAAATCATACTCTCTTAGCCTCAGAGGAAGGCAGTGACACACCCCTTCTGGATTGTGTCCTGGAGAAACAGGAAAACACCATGATAGGTTCACCTTAGGGTTGCCATAAGTTGAAAACACCTTGAAGGGAGATAACAACAACAAACATATTGGTTATTTCTGCAGCAAGAAGCATAAATGTTGTGGAAGGCATAAACAAAAGGGACGTTCCTGAAGTAAGTGAAATAGGGACAAGATATTTTTAAAGATGGTACATACTCTAGGGGTTTGTCTTAAAAATTAAGGGTGGAATTGGGTGTTGCTAACATGGAGTTTGTCCTCCTGCGCAGTTTCTTGTGTGCTTTGAAATTCTCTTCTGGGAAGTTCCTCAGCCCTCTGGAGCAGTTTCTGAAGGGCTGACCCACCCATTCCACTAATGGAAACAATTCAGTTAGTGAAACGATTTTGCATTTCTCCGTTTCTAGCTCTGCCTGCTGCTTGATTATTTAAACTGCATCTATACTGTAGAAATAATGCAGTTTGACACCACTTTAAGTGCTGTAGCTTCATTTTATGAAATCCTAGGATTTGTAGTTTTACAAGGTCTTTAGCTTTCTCTGCCAAAGAGAGCTGGTGTCTTGCAAAACTACAAATCCCTGGATTCTATAGGATGCAGCCATGGCAGTTAAAGTGGTGTCACACTACATTTTTTCTACAGTGTAGAGGCACCCTTAGTCATTAATTGACACCTTTTAATCAACCTTTTTTACAGTTAACTTTTTTTTAACAGTTCCATGTATGCATATTTACTTAGAAGTTCCACTGTATTCCAAGTGTGAATTGGATTGCAGCCATAATCAGATAGATTAACCAATTGCTTTAGTGAGTACTAGATTTATGTAAGAAAAAAACCTTAACAATCAACTCTGAATAAATCAGTCAATTAATCTGCAAGATGACTCTGGTAAAATATTTCCATGCAAGATATTTATACTGTAGCTACTACTATGTTCAGTTATGCATTGCAGCTTAAAATCCTATTTGGAGCTACAAGATGAGATTACACACAACATCACAGCTGTATCACCCTAATACTTGTTCTAAAAATATATTTTTCTTAACTGAAATGTATATTTGATCTGTCAATAAGATGCATTAGTTTAGCTGGGTGGCCTTGGGCTCCTCCAAACACAAATCAGTGCCTGTTACAGTCATAGAATCATAGAATCATAGAATTGCAGAGTTGGAAGAGACCACGAGGGCCATCCAGTCCAACCCCCCTGCCACGCAGTTCAAACACCTCAGACTTGTCTTTTTAAAAGTCCTTTCTATTTCTTTTGCAGTCTTTCATCCCAATACGTGATGAAGGCCAATTCTCCATTTGTACTTGAATGCACATACCAGAATATAGGGTACACATACCTGCTGCTCCTGAACATTTTAAGAAGTCATGCAGTTCATTCTGTATGCAAGTGCTCATCATGCATGGTAGGGCATGTAATTTTATTTGTAGTTGGGTATATGTGTATATGAGAACCAGCATGGTGTAGCAGTTTGAACACTGGACTATGGCTCTGAAGACCAGGGTTCAAATCGCAGCTTGACCATGGAAACCCACTGGGTATCTTTTGGCAAGCCATTCTCTCTCAGCCTCAGAGGACAGCAAAGGCAAACCCTCTATGAACAAATCTTCTCAAGAAAATCCTATGATAGGGTTGCAATAAGTCAGAAACAACTTGAAGACACTCATCAACAACAACATGTATATATGTCAATGGTAGAGTGAAAATTGACCCTTAGACTGATTGCAGATACAGGAAAGCCTGTACTGTGCAGTTTTACATAATGCTTGAAAGTCTGTGTTGTGCAGATCTTTGGTGGGTAAAATGAGTACCCAGCTTGTTGGGGGCTATTGGCTAACATGTTGTGAACCGCTTAGGGAGTTCTTTGGCACTGATAAGCGGTATAGAAATAGATGTGCTATTGCTGTTGCTATAGAGTGTTTGCTTTTTCTTGTTTTCTTTCTGTGTGCTCTTTTTGTATTTTGTCTTACGGTTTAACTTTTTTTGTGTGTCCTTCGTTTAATATTTATTGTATATGAACCATAATAATTCCTAGGCCTGGCCACTGTAAAGCCTGCTTTAACTGGTAAAAAAAACAGGGAAAATTAACTTTGGGAATGGGGGCCTCCAGGCCATCTAGCAGCCCTGATTGGTGGCCCAAGAGTCTCTGCTCAATTGGCCTAGTTCTGCCCTGGTGATAATAGTAATGAGAAGAAATAAAATATTTTTTAAAAATTAAAGGATTTTAAAAACTCTCTACAGTAGAGGTAAGGAACCTTTTGGACTTTCAGGAATCTTGGACTATAGCTTCCTCGGTCATTTGTCATTGATCATTCTAACTAGAACAACTGAAGCTGGATTCCAAGGTATCTTGAAGACTATATGTTGCCATCTCCTGAAACCAGTGAGTGAGCCCACTGATGCTCTGAAACCTTGAAGAGAAGTGACACCATTCCATAATTTGTTTAATCAAGAAAGATGCTTGATCCAGATTAGATGAAGAAACAAAGGCTGAGATAGGGCTGGTTAGCAAAGTTATTTCCCCACCACCTTCCTCTTTTCCCTGCCTCCTCGTGAGTTGGGGAATCGTGGGGGATGGCTGCCTGGCCGGGGAAAGGCTCAGCCACCTCCCGCGATTCCCCAAACCTCAAGGAGGCTGGCCAGACTCCTTGCGAGTTGGGGAATCACAGGGGATGGCTACCTGGCTGGGGAGAGGCTCGGCCCCTCCTGCCCAGCAAGGCTTCCCCCCCATGCAGCCTCGCTGAGTGGGAGGGGATCTTCTCCATGATTCAGAGTCGCGGAGAAGACCCCCTCCCATGCAGCTGGGAAGGGGGGGGATAAGGTAGCTAGCAAGCTTCCCCCCCCCCGCAGCCAGCCACCTCCATCATTCCGAGTCCGAGATGGGGCTGACTTGTATCCGGCGTATAAGACGGCCCCCTGACTTTTCAGCTGATTTTACAGGCTGAAAAAGTTGTCTTATACGCCAGAATATACGTATTTTTTTCCAGTATTCTTTATAACAATATTATCAAGTAGATCATTGTTTTTATTGTTGTATGAAACGTATGTGAGAGAGCGGGGGGCTGAGTATGGAGATGCTGACTTGCTTAAGAACATCAGAAGTTACCTTTTGGATTACAGCTTCCATTACCCTCTAGTCAGATAGCCACTGGTCAAGCTGGAGTTGTAGTCCAGAAAGTCCAGAGTTGAAAACTAATTTTTTCAAGAGTTGCACATGAGTTCATTTGTATTAGTAACTATTAGGCTAGTGTACAGGTGAGGGGATGTTTTTTGTCAAGTCTTTGGAGAATATGTTATTTTTTCTCAGGAAATCCTAGCCAAAATGCTGGTGTAAAAAAACCTCAGAAGCCAAAGGCCAAAAGAGATACAGTTGTCCCTCCATATCCATGGATACCATGGATTTGGTATCCATGGATTTAAGTATCCACGGCTTGAAAATATTCTTAAAATAATACTAATCCAAAAAGCAAACCTTGATTTTGCCCTCTTATATAAGGGACACCATTTTGTTATGCCATTGCATATAATGGGACTTGAGTATTCATGGATTTTGGTATCCACGGGGGGTCCTGGAACCAAACCCCAGCGCATATGAAGGGACAACTTTACTATATTTAAAACTCTTCTTATGGTAACAAAGGAGTGCTATGCAGTGCAGTCCTATGCATATTTGTAGGTGGCGTTCGGCTATTCCCTCGTAGGTATATTTAGAATTGCAGCCACAGTATTAATAAATATTTACAAAATGCTGTCAGTGAATAAGCAGGGACGGAGGTTGGGCGAGAAGGTTCTAAGAAATTTGCAGTAGTACACAGCAGAAGTTCCATTTCTGTGGTAACACAGAAACCCCAGATAGTTTCACATCTTGCAGCTTTAATGTCAATTAGATTGTGTTCATTAAAGTGGTATAAAATGACAAGTTTATCTTTCATTCTAAAATATTGCATCATTTGCAAATTTAAACAAACAAGCAAATAATTAAAACCTAAACTCACCCTTGTACAAAGTCCAGCTCTGAGAATGAGTCCTACATCAATTTGACTTTGCAAACTCATGTTGTGAACCCATCTACGCATGTGAGGAATAGATGGTGCCTTGGAAAAGAAAAAGAGTAGTTGAGGAAATTGTTGTGCTATTCCTTTCCACTCCTTTTCCATCTAAATTTCCTCTGCCTAGAAACATGACACATTGTTCTATTCGTTAGCATGCAGCCTGTAGTTTATCCTTCACTATCTGAGAAGCTGCTCATACATTTGAAGAGGAGATTGAGTGATTTTTTCCCCAAAACCATATGTTTCCTCCTTCCTTCTCAGAATCTCAGAGTTGTGTGCCTAGAATTATTCCACTTTATTTTTACAACAACCTCTTTGGGGTACCTTAGGACTGTGAAAGAAAGACAGAGAGAGAGAGAGAGAGACAGACAGAGAGAGACAGAGAGAGAGACTGTTCCAAGCCTATTGAGAAAGTTTCATGGGTTGTTAACCCCATCCCCTTATTCCTACTTCTGTACCTTTAACAGCAGCTTGATGAGCAGAAATTGTGTAAAGTCTTCCATGCAATGCAAAAAGCTTAACCTTTTATGTAGATTTCTATGTCATCAGCTTACTACTAACACAGGGCCAGAAAAAAACTGCAGAGGAATGGCAACTTTAGCTGAATAGTAAATTGAATGTTTCTCTAATCCAATATTCCATACTAGCCCTTTAAAAAAAAATAATGCAGTTTGTACTAATATGTTAGTCATGAAGCAGGCTGCAAGTGAAGAAGGAATAACTTTATCACATGGGCAGGAAACTTGTGACCCCCCCCCCCCGATGTTGTTAGACTACCATTTCCAACAGCCTTATCTAGCCTAGCTAGTGGTGAGGAATGCTGGGAGTTGCAATCTAATGACATCTGGAGGACCATATTCCTGTTTGAAAACAAAGAAAGAAGTAAAGGATAAACTTCAGTCTGTGAGGGACTCCTGATGTAATTGGATTTAATGGTCCCACTGGGATTAAACATTTCTCTTTGCAATAGTAATTAAACTAATTATTGACATACAAGAATATTAGTCTGAAAAACAAAAGGCTTCTGTATTCCCAGGATCAAAGCAGGTTGCAGTCTGAATATAGAGGTATTAGATTTTGTATTGGAAAATAAAGAACCATTGAGGGTGTGGGGCGGGGGAACATACATTCTCCTTCTAGAACTGCTCTTTTGTATATTTGAAGAATAAATGTAAAGTGGTAAGCAGTTAACTTTAAACTGTCTGTAAATCAAGTTAAAAACCCAGTAGTTGGTTTTATACAGCTTAGAATCAGCAGGTGATGATATTTAGCAATATATTGTGAAAAGCACAGAAACAAGTAGGAATGTATTTGTCAGATCATTTGGCAAACCTAGTGTATTGAAATGGCTTAATTGGTTCAGTCATGTTGGTGCATAAGAACTAGACCAGCAATTTCATCAGAAGGTTTTAAGACTAGGAAGCAAGCTTCTCATTTAAAGATTCCACATTTTAGGCATATCTTTCAAAGATATATTAAAAAGGTGTGTTCTGGCTTAATGTATCTCAAAAGATCCTTCTTTCCTCCTTTCTAAGATGGAAATGTATGCTATATTTCAGTTTATAGCCAGATGCAGAAGAAGAGGTTCGTCTAAAGTAAGTTTTTATGGAACCCATTGTTTTTGTGTTATGTTGGATGGATATTTTAGAAGTAAATCTATCTGAAGTCTTCTTAAAACAGCAAAGAGTATTATCAGAACTCTGGAAACTACTGCAGAAATATGTACTTGTTTCTGTTATGAAGTCTGTGCAGATAGTGGATCTACATTTTCATTTATGTGGTTGAGAGCCGATCATGGAAAAGTTGCTTTTATGGATCTTAGCTGCCTTGGGGGATTCTGGAAGTTGTAGTCCAAAAACTATGCTTTTCCATGTTTGGGTTGAGAGTAATAGAAAGGGTCAGGGACCTTATTCTGGCATTGTTTAACTGCTACTGGTTTTAGTGCAGGTAATGCCACTATCATCAGACCTGACAGAGAATCTAAAGTGCATATAAAGCTCATCTTTCTCTGTGAATGAGTGGGGTTAAACAAATTGACTGATAGCTTTTTTCATTATCTGTAGTGGTGAAGTGCCATCACTGTGATTCACCAGGTTATATACAGTATTTTCATTTAAAGATTGGAGTTAGTGGCCTATGCTGGGCTGTGTTTGTGCTACTGCAGTGTTTATACTGTTATGACCCTAGAAGGCTCTGCTAATGGGAAGGGAGGGGAATAAATAAATGTTTTAGATCAGTATCTTCATTCCTGTAGTGTTTTCTTTGGCTTTCAGAACATTTTAGCTTCAGGAAATATTTTCTGCAGAAGCATGCCTGCTAGGAATCTGACCCCAGTACAGTTACAGTAGCTATCCTGCCTCCTGCACTGGATTGTAGAGAGTTCTTAGGTGTACATTCATGAAGTGCATATGTCAGGCTTATGGGAGAAGGGATCACCATTTTATTGCCAGTGTCCCTGTCTTGTAGGAAATGTCACTAGGGTAAAACCACTAATAGCCCAGGTCTTCTGTTAGTGGTTTCACCCAGAGTTTCTCACTGAAAAGTTTTAATAAGCCCCAGGTTCCCTTTAGTGTAGCTTGGGAAAAGTTTGGAATGTTATTTTTAAGTTATAGTTTCTTGCTCAGTGTTCTGTTTTATTTTTTAAAGGTAGCTTCTTGTTTAAGGAGTTTTTCTTTCAATTTTTTTCTGCAAAAAAAAAAAATACAAAAAAGTCCCCAAATCTTCCTCTAAATGCCATTTTAGAAGTCATTAGTAAACACTACTTTTTTTACAATAAAAAGTAATGATGTTATTTATCATTTGTTGCATTTTAAAAAACAAATCTTGTTATTCCCTTGTTAACACTTATAAGTTACATTACAGATGATGTTGAAACTTCTAACATGTTCTTCCAAAGCTTTGAGTTTGAATACACTAATCTAAACTGTGGTGATCTTCAAATATAGACTAGCATAGCACACAACTTCTTGTGTACCATCAAGTCTTATAACACCATAGATTTTGACCCCTTCCCCCAATGACCTATTTCCCCCCTCCCCAATGACCTGGATTTTGTACATCATGTTCTGTTTATTTGCTGCAAGAAGTGGGAATGTCAACATCTGATGTGTTCTTACAGGATAGTATAGACGAGTTCTCAGTTCAATCCGTCAATCACTTTATATCCTGCCTTTTCCCCTAAAGTGGAAATCACTCTTCTATTGCAGTGTACTTTTGTGTCCATACCACTGTTCCATGGTAACGTGCATCCCTTAATGGCCTACAGAAGCTTCCAGTTTCTGCTTTATATTTCAATGTTTGCTTAATGGCTGTAGCACTTTTAGTAATCAGAATCAGTACCTAATTGTACTAGGTACTTGAAATGTGTGTACTGATAAACCCAAAGCAATACACCTTTCATGCGGAAAGCCAGACTGTTTAGCTTAGACGTGTGTGGTCCTGCCAAATTCGTGGAATTCTGTACATATAACAACCCATATTGGTGTTTCACCTGAGGACCAAGCTGAAATTGGTGGTGGTGGTGGTAGTAGTGGTGTGTATGTGGGTGTGTGGTATGTAGCTGCCATCTGGTGCTTAGTTTATACAAACAGAAAATGAGATTACTGTATAAAACTGTTCTCGAACAATTTGACTGCAGTTGGAGGAATCCTGCAATTGACTTGTTTTAAAAACTAGAGTTTTGAAAGTGGAGGTTCTAGTGTAGTTTTCTCCTTCATATGTAAGTGTGGTATAAATAGTACTGGTATTTTGGTTCTGTGATACATACATATTGTGTTGGTTTGGGTAAACCGTGTTCATGTATTTATGTACTTATTTAAATTATTTATAAATCTCTTTCTATTTAAAACTTCCAAAGCAGTTGATAATGAATTGTAAAACAATAGAACACTGAAAGAACACAATAATATTGCCGATATTGGGGTTGTCTAAATGGTGAAAATACTCCTCATAGAATTCAAGGAGAATATGATTTGTCTTAATGGGATCCTGCATCAACCCGCTGAATTCGCAGCTTTCCCCAAAGTTTTTAAAAAAGCTCTGCAGGGAATGTGTATTCCCACTTGTTGGAACAACCAATTCACTTTGGTGCACAGTCCCAATAAGAACGGAAATAGAGAGTTGATTGGTTTGATGTGCACAGGGGGGCAGAGCCTGCTAACAAAGCAAGCACATGAAACCTCCATGTTGTATTTTTGCTGTAGTGATTGTGCGCTGTGGTGAGAAAATAGCCTTTTTCTGTTTGCTTCTTTGTTAAAGTGGAAGATCGTAACTTGGATTTAGTTTTTGTTTTTGTTTTTTAAACCTGGTGGCATCAACTCAGGGTAAATAAAAACATGAGTAATTCACTTGCATCTGCTATCTTGATTTGCAGGCATGCCCATTGGAACAGTGAAAGCAAATAGCTTCACATGCCTGCGATCTAAAAAAGCACCCTTAAAAACATAGAAGCTGCTACAAATTGACATTACTGCGTACCAATCCACATTTTATTGCTTTGTGTAAACAAGCCTATTGTATGACAGAGCATGAAATAACATCCGTTAATGATTTGGGAAAGCCTGCTTGGATAAACACAATTTTAATAACTGTTGAATGCATGCAGTTATCACTGGTCTGTGTGAGAGAGTTTCCAGAGAATGTGAACCTCTGCAGAGTAGTCCCATTTCTATGTTGCTGCCCATTGGAGTCCTGCAGAATGTTGAACAAATACATTACATTGCCTCTTCCCCCAAGGCAGTCATGGGTTAATAGATTCATATGGGCAGGTCTGGAGAACCAGTGGACCTCTGGACAATTAAGTACTACCCATCTCTCATCTGACTAGCCAAATCCATACGACAGCCATCTACACCATGGCTCCATTCTATGGAATCCTGGGACTTGTAGTTTGGTGAGGCACAGGCACTCTTTGACAGAGAAACTGGATTATTTGCCATGGCTCCTTCCTGTCGAATTTTAGGATTTGTAATTTGATGAGGCACAAACACTCTTTGACCGAGAAGGCTAAAGACGTTGTAAAACTACAAATCCCAGGATACAGTAGGAACAAGCCATGGCAAATTATCTAGTTTCAAACTGGATTATTTCTGTAGTGTGGATTTGGCTTATGTTGACCATATGGACAGCAATTAGACAACAAGTCAGGGTGGTTTTACAGCTAGACATTGTTTTTCTTCCAAAAGTTTTTATCAAAGTTCCATTGTGTGAAAGTATCATACTTTACTTCCCACCTTTTGTCTGAATCCATCAATATCTGTGGAATGGTCTCTCCGTGTCTTGACATCTGCAATGCATTTGCTTTTTATCTTCAGCACACTATAGCTTTTCATCAGTCTAACAGGCTATTTGTTATGGTGGCCCTAAGAAGGGGTGTTAAGTCTCTTCACAATATTTTTTCCTAAGTAGGATGTTCAAATGATATGACTTGCCTATGAACCAGCAAACAACCTGTGCTTACTGGGGTGAGAGCACACTCTACGAGAGCAGTTGCGACATTGGCTGCTTTACTTTGAGGACTTCCTTTACCTGATTGATGCAGAGCCACTGTATGGATATGGACACCAACATTTATCCATCAGTACAGACTGGACTGTATAACTTGAGGGGATGTTCATTTTGGATGTGCTGTCTTCTGTTCTGTTTTTCAGCGACCTGACCACTATCCTCTGTTAAGCTTCATAGTCCCCCATTTGCATGTGGCACAATGACCATGGAGGTGAAGAGGTTACTTACCTGTAGCTGTGATGAGTGGTCATCTGTGCCCTCACACAAACCTGCCCAGCTCCCCTCTTTCAGATCCCTGAAGATTTCATGGGAGACTATGAAACTGAGAGAACAGTAGCTTGGTGGGCTGGGACATGCGCGGTATGCAGAAGACAGAAGGGTTCCCACCAAGCTAATCAGTTCTGGAAGGTTTTGAATGGGGTCTATCTGCAGGCACAAACCCCATTTGTGTGAGGGCATTGATGACTACTCGAAGAACCACTATTACAGGTAAGCAACATGTTCTTTTAAAATGACAAGTAAAGAATACATGGATTTTTGCTTTGTAGCATTGTGGGAATATTATTTGACTTATGTAAGGACATACATAGTGTGTAAGCTGCAGCTGGAAGTGGTAGTCAGATGAAAAAGAAGCACTAACAACATTTCGAAGACAGGTAACAGTAAACAAAGAAAGCTCTGCTTGCTTAATTTTTTGTCTTTAATTGGATAGAGAACTTTCTCTTGTCTCCTTATTCGTAACTGTAAGGAACAGTTGTAAAATCAACATGACTCACTTTATTTTGTCTGTACAGAATAGGTTAGAGATGTTTACTCACCTAAAAGAAAAACTTCAAGGGACCTAGAGAATGCAGTTAGAAACTGTGAGGGAAATACAAGATGAAGTTGGAAGGAGCTCCAAGGTCCAATCTCTTAGCACTACAGGAATCTGTGCTCAAGAATATCCCTGACAGGTGGCTATCTATCCTCTGTTTTAAAAATGCTTGTTAAATTTGAAACTTTGGGCTACTCTTTTGTGTAGCTTTATGCACAAAAGCTAGACAATGTTTAAATGAATGCTGAGGTTCTCACAGAATGTGTGCGTTTGGGAGTGCCTAAGGTAGGCCAAGCCTGAAACCATAAAGGCACGAAATCCTATCTGATCTTGGAAGCTAAGCAGGGTCACCCTGGTTAGCACTTGGATGGGAGACTACCAACGAATACCTGGTGCTGTAGGCTATATTTCAGAGGAAAGAACTGGCAAAATCACCTCTTAGTATTCCTTGCTTAAGAAAACCCTGTAAAATTCATGGGGTCACAGGCTGACAGGTGACTTGAAGGCACACAAATACACACAGTAGGAAAAAGTCTGTTGAGGTACATAATGCCCGCGGTTTAGCTAAGGCTATTTAGATAAGGATAATAGGAAGTGCTGGATAGAAATACAGAACATGACATAACTTCTCCTTAAAGAGAGATGAAATAAATTATCTATTCCTTTATAGCATTTGTACATGGAAACACACGAAGCACAAAAATCAGTGTATATAGAGCCATTGTACTGTCTGTTCTCCTTTACGGGTCTGAAACATGGGTCATCTATTGCCAACACTTAAGGCTCCTCGAACGCTTTCATCAGCGCTGTATACACACAATCCTAAATAATACACTGGACTGACTATGTGATGAATGTTGCTGTCCTTGAGCAAGCAGGAATCACCAGCATTGAGGCCATGATATTGAGAACACAGCTGTGCTGGGCAGGGCATATTTCTAGGATGGAGGACCATCGCCTCCCAAAAATAGTACTCTACGGTGAACTCGCCACAGGTCAGCGTAAGAGGGGTGCTCCACAAAAGCGATACAAGGACTCCTTGAAACAACATCTCAGGCTCGGCCAAATTGATCACCAACAATGGTCCGCCCTGGCCTCACATCGGAAGGCATGAAGACGCACTATCCACAATGCTGCAGCCTTATTTGAGAACTCACGCCGAACAAGTCTTGAAGAGAAACGACAACGCAGAAAGAATCACAACGCAGAAACATCACCCAAGGAGACCTTCTGCTGTGCTTTCTGCAACCGGACTTGTTTATCTCGGATTGGCCTTTTCAGTCATCAGCGTGCTTGCAGAAAGCGTGGGATGAGTCCTTCCTAAATCTTCATTTGCGAAGAAAAGCCAGAAAGAGAGAGACATGGAAACACAATAAATGTGTCAGATTTCTTATTGCTTCTGCTGTTGTTCTGGGATAGGAGCTATTAAGCCGGATGTAGCAAAAACAGTTTTGTGATACTTCTGAAGACCAACAAATACATTGTTGTTGTTACGTATTTTCAAGTTGTTTCCAATTTATGGCAGCCCTTAGGTGAACCTATTGTGGGGTTTTATACCATGGTATAAACTTCTTGTTGTGTGCCTTCAAGTGGTTTCTGAGTATGGCAACTCTAAGATGAACCTATTTTGGGGTTTTCTGAGGCTCAGAGTTTGTGACTTGCCCAAGGTCACCCAGTTGCTTCTCATGGTCAAGCAGGGATTTGAACACTGGTCTCCAGACTTGTAGTGCAACACATAAACCACTATACCGCACTAGCTCTGATATAACCTGAACATTACAAGTACAGTATTTGAATCTAGCAGGGAAGCATTTTAATATCTCAGGACAATCTCTGGCAGATTGTCATTGTATTCCCAAGTTTTCAAAAAGATTTTAGTATGAAATTGCTGAATCAAATTGGACTTGACTAGGAAGTTTGATCTTGTGGGACTCCTGGTTTCAGGAGAACCTAGAAATGGCCAGCTCATTACAAAAATTAATGGTCTGTTGAAGTGTTTCACTGTTTATTAAGCTTGTTTCTCCCCAGTGGCTGCCAGTTGGAAGTGGACCTTTTTCATGCTAACTGGGACTGGTACACATCTTTGTTGCATTCTGTTTTCATTGTGTCTCATTGTAGACATGTTACATTCTTATACAATTTCTTGAATTTCTTGGCTTTCTGTGTACAAATTCAGAGAGAGTGTTATCTTTGCATTCACAATAGAAATATAGACACACTTTTTTACAAAGTAGGCTGAGGGCTATGTAAGCTTATGCCACAGGAATATATAATTCCTCTTTAAAATTCTACAAGGTTCCTTGTTTTATAAATATAGTGGCTGATGCTCTTCTTGGCATGGGTAAACACCAGAAATCAAATTCCCTAGGGGTTTTTTGGACTTCTGTTTCTTAAAGAGCTTCTTCTTCTGTTATTTCTTGCAATAAGGACTGCTTATGAAACTGTGAAGTGTTAAAATAGCATTTCATTGGCAGGCCTGGAGATCTTTTTGTCAGTGGGGTGTACTTGAGATATTCCTGGGCTTAGTTAAAGCAGTTGTTGCATTCAGGATTCAAGCCAAAATAATGGGAAATGTTTTATTTCTGTAGTGAAAAGTTTCATGTCCTTGGCACAGGATGATGAACATAAAAAAAAAAAGGGGGGGGGGTTACATTTGTCCTGAACATCTGCTCATCTCTTCCCTATAAGACCATATTTTCTTTAAAACAGTAGTTGTTCATCCTCAGAACAGTGGTGGGAAAAGTGTGGACCTTGATGTGTTGTGGACTGTAACTCCCATCAGACCTGGCCAGCATGGCTAGAAGTAAGTAATGCTGGAAACTGCAGTCCAACAATATGTAGAGGCTTGCACCCACCCTTTCTGTAGAAGTTAGATTGGGCTTCCTTGTCATGATTCAGATGTTTTTGAGCATTGTCCATACTGGCTGGCGTGATGCAGGATGCTGAGAATATCTGGACTCACCAGGTTAGAGAGCTGAACTCAACAATCTTGCTCTAATGTGGACAAGAATAATTGTATTCTGAAACACATGTTGACACTCTGTTACCATAGTCTGAAACTGTTCAACTTTGTTTTGACCTCTTTTTCTTTTCTGTTTTACTGCTCTGTATAAAAATATCTGTTCCGTTATTATGTAAATGTGAACGTTTTTCTGCTTGCGGTCTGTGTGAAGAAAAGATGCAGACCACATAATTACAAAATACTGCTGGTTTATTAAGATGCATAACTTTATTTGGGAAGGAATAGCTTTCATCATGGAATGAGTTGGCTTAATCTGTTTTACTATTTATATAATATGGTTTCCTGCAATATAGTGATTTCCAAGAACAGCTTACTTTGTTATATTGTAGCTAAGTGGCTCACCACCTTTGACTTGGAGAGAAGGAAGGGATTAATTAGAGCAATAGTTGTTATATAAAATGTACAGTTGTCCCTCCACATTCACGGATTTGACATTCACGGATTTGAGTATTCACTGCTTGAAAATATTCTTTAAAAAATAATAATCCTAATAGCAAACCTTGATTTTGCCATCTTATATAAGGGACACCATTTTGCTATGCCATTGCATATAATGGGACTTGAGTATTCACAGATTTGGGTATTCACGGGGGGTCCTGGAACCAAACCCCAGCGAATGTGAAGGGACAACTGTAATTTATTTTCACCGTTGGAATAATTTAATAAAAAATATTAAAATTAGAATTTGATTTTTAATGCAGAAATTAACATAATGAATTTATGATATAAAGATATATAAAATTGATGAATATCTATGGATTAAAATTTTGATAATTGTTCTGGATTCATCTATTTGATGTGTCTGGGTTTTTAATTGCGTTGGAGGACAGCCTTCTTGTATGTTTGAGCATGTTCATTGCTAGAACTCTAATAAATCATGTATAATGTTTATGATTCTTCTAAAAATGCTAATTTATCCACTACATGTGGGGCAGAAACTCTGAATGGAGTTCTGCCCACATGCCCTTGCATTCTCCCCGAAGCTCTGTCTATTATTATTATTCTCTGCAGCGATATGGGGTACCTTGTCTTCATTTTCCCTGCAGAGTTTCATCTGCCACCACTGCCACTGCCACCTTGACTGCAATTTAAAGCTCAAGAAGCAATTCCTGGCTGAAGAGAGAGGTTTTCTCCCTTCCCCTGCCGCCTCTAGCTCACCTGTCACAGGAAGTGGTGCTTGAAGAAAGCAGCGGAAGGACTTGAAGGAAGCAAAGGGCGAGTGTAGAGTGGGCAGAGGTAGCACTGCTGAGCTGGGGAAGGGAGAAAACCTTTCCCTTCATCTAGGAACTGCCTCCTGAGCTTTAAAATGGTTGCAGTGTCAGCGGTGTTAGCAGCTGTGGCAGTGGACGAAAATGCGGAGAAAGTCATCAAAACTCCGCATTTAGGTAAAATATCCTGAAATGCCACAAATCTGGGCCATGTGAAGTGTGGCCCGATTGCTCCACATTCAGGGAAAAGGCCGTACATCGTGTTACCTGAACACTTCAGATTCAGGGAAATTCACAGGGTGATTCAGGATTTTTAATAGTGTAGACAAGCCTTTGTCTTTTCTTGCTGTTACACTGAAGTAACATCAGTCACTTACATGAAATTAGTTGTGTACTCAGATTAGACTTGCATAGTACTGTGACATTAAATTTCTATGGAATCGCTGTGTGAGTAACCACGTAGCAGCTATTGAAAAGAGTTTGCTACTGGCAGTGGAAGCAGTACTGGTACTGAGCAATGTTCCAGATCAGGTACTCTGACCGATGGAGAGAAGGAGAGGGTTTCACTGATTTCTTCATGTCTCTGCTGCCTCTAGCACCTGCTCTTATTTAGTTATTTATACCCCGCTCTTCAGTCACAAGGCTATCAGAGCTGCTTACAAATTGTTTTAAGCAATAGCTATTTACACATCTACACTGTGTTAAGCAGTTCCCAATGTGTGTTAGCTACACACATTGTTAGCTCTTACACTGTTCCAGAGAGTAGAGACATAAATCTTTGCTTATTTTGTTATCAAACATGAGGGTGAAAAATCTCAAAAGGTTTTTCCTTGCTATATGTGATTACAAGAGTTTTTACAAAGTTTCATGATTTTTTTACAAAATACAGTTATACAAAATACAGTTTTCTACACCAGCAAAAAGGCCCAAAAATCTAAAATAAATAAATAAATTGAAATGTGGAAAAGCTTAACATGTTAAGATGTATTGAGACATCCTTTCTTTTTGAGAATGATAAAATTTGCAATTTTTTTTAAAAAAACATTTTTACTGGAGAGCCCTTAAACTCTGAACACATTTTTGAAGGGGGTGGGAACTGCAGTGCAAAAAAAGAAAATTGAAAGAACTCACCTTCTTCCTCTTCCCAACTCATAGTAAAATTCATGTCAGCCTGGCTTTGAACAGAGACTGGGTTGTATGTCAATCATGAAAATATAGGGCTCAGCTAGACGGGAGAATTAATTGCCGAAAATATCACATTAACTTGCCATTGCAGTAGTGTTCATTTGTCCCCATGATGCATTCACAAGAATGGCAAGCTATCCGAGTTTGAAGTTCACATGGAGCATGCCCATGAGGAAAGATGGTGGCTGTGAGTGAATCACCTGCATTATTATTCCCCCAAAGCTCCCTCCATTTTCCTTTGTTTTTTTGCCTTGTTAAATAAGAGATGTGGAAGAGCCATCTTATGCTTAAAAAACATATTTCTTTGCTCTGCTGCTTGAAAATAGAGAAAAAAAAACAATGGCGGCTCCAGCTGCTTAGTCACTGGCAAGCCTGCCCCTGCGCATGTCTGGCTAATCACGTTTTGACCCAATTCAAATTGGTTGTTCAGACAGACTGTAATGTGCATTTTGCATATTTTTTTAAAAAAAGATCACGAGAAACAGCGAAAGCTATAATCATGAACTACTTGGAGTTTTCAGCCCCCCTCCTTCCGAATATAGTGAATCCTGGTGGGACAAGCTCATCTGGACAAAAGGTATTCCATCTGCATTCCTTGAGGATTTTTTTTCACTATCTAGACAACACCATAGTTTGTAGTTATCCTCCTTTTTGTATGCTGTGCTTAATGCTATTGATATGTAAAGATGGCTCTTTAAATGAGCATTAAATGTTTGTTCTCTAGCTGCTATAACTGACCATCCTATCTTCCTTGTAGCTACTTCTGCATCTGGTAAAGTAGGTTTCACTTATGAAAGTTTGAATGGAATACAGAAATTAAGCTTGAAAAGTGCTCCTTCACTCTTCAACTGATTTTCATCCTCATTAGGGTTCTGACAAGATATGCATGAAGAAGAAGTCATCCCTCCACATTTAAGGTTTATCTTCTGCAGATTTGATTAATCACAGATTATTTGCTGCCACCTCCACTGCTGCCCTGTGTCATTTTTAATAGGGACTTCAAGCTTTGCGAGACTGAAAGAGACTGTGAACATGTGGCGAAGCTTTAAGTCCTTAATAAAAATGGCGCAGGGCAGCAATGGAGTTGGCAGAAACCCCCACCAGCCACCCGCTTCTGCCATGCAAAGGAACTCCGTTGCCTTGGAGGCATCTGCAGTGGGTTGAATGTGTGGACCATACTTTTTGGTGTGTTAAATATGATTTGGGGGAGGGTTAGAGATATTTGCTGTTTTTCCACTTTCATGGGGATCCTGTGCCTCAACCCCAGTTCATGTGGAGGGCCAACTGTATTTGAAAATTTGAGCTTTCTGCATTTAATAGTCAGTTCAGTTCTGTCTTTGAAAAAGGCCAATGTTCATTGTCCTAGGACTTGTTCTCACTTGTAGTTATCTTTTGCTACAATTTTCATAGTAACAGTGTTGATTTTTATTAAAGGAAGTGATTGATTAAAGTTAAGACAGTTGATGAGAAAACTAATTAACCTTATGTAGTTCTGTCCTTGTGAGCTACTATGAGAAAATGTTAAGACTCTGAAGCGCAGTAAATCAAATTAATTATCCAGCCGGGTACAGGCATTTGAGGCCAAGAACCAAATCTTGTTGTGGGAATTTTATGAATAACTAAGTTCAGAGTTTGTTTCCCAAGTTATGAAGTCAGGATGCTTTGTGTATTTGGTAGATAGGTTAAAGTGAATGGCTGGGATCCAGAGAGCTACTTTAGGCAAGTCCAAGAGCTTTGACGCACCCAGTGGGATTTTTTGCTTCAACAGCGGACTGTTAATGCCCTGTTCCAGTAGCTTTAGGAACTTGCTTTGGTTTCAAAATGCAATTTGTCTTGTGTCAAAGAGGGCCTTCCCTTCCCTTGTAGTCTGTGGCCTTCCCCCATTAGGCTGATTTTTATGGAGTGCTTCCATAAGTGACAATGGAAACTTTAAAAAGACTGATCGACACATGATTATCAAATGAGTTGTGGTGGTCTTCGGTATTTCATGGAATTAAATCTGGGTAGGAAGAGCAAGCTGTAAACTACCTCATTCTATCCAGTGCACCTCAGTTAAGCTTGGAAGAGGCCTTCCATTAAGCAAAGCCTTTCCCACCTGGACTTTCTTTGGAGGGGGAGAGGTTTGCAGGGGTTGTCCTGAAGTGTGTGTGGGTGTGTGGGCTGGCCCTATCCCTTTTGCCTTGGTTCCACATGCTTCTGATGTGGTCTCCACTAGCAGTGGCATGCAGCCCCCACAAGAGTATCCATGAAAAAATGCGTCCCTCAGCCTGAAAAAGCAAAAGATTAAATTTAACATGTAGTATTAGAACTTGGAAGGGAGACTGTCAAAGAATACCAGGAGTTGTGGGTTATATGCAGTGCAAGGCAATAGCAGACCACTTCTGAATATTTCTTGCTGAAGCAAACCCTATGCAATTAATTGAGGTGGCACAAGTTGTCAGATAACTTGAAGGCATGTAGTGCTACTACTGCTGTTGTATTTCTATTGTTATATGTGTGTGGTTGTGAAATTATCTGCCTTAGGTGCCCATATATCTTGCCCAGCCTTGAATATAGAATCATAGAATCAGAAGGGACCATAATGGCTGTCTAGTCTAGCCCCGATATCCAGGAATACATAACTAAAGCAGCCCTAAAGCACTCTATTTAAAGTGTGAGACACCCTGACTTGGAATTTTTTTTTTCAGGGGGGTGGGTGGGTTAGGAATTTTTTTTATTGGAATAAGACCATTCTACTGAAAAATACACCCGACTGCAAAAGGCCACAACAACAATGCAAAAACAATAATAATTGTTTTCCTTACTAATACAAAAATAAAACTATCTATCCTAACACTAATACATTTTTCCTCTTAGTCTAAAACACACTATAATCACATTATATTTACACATTTCAATTACACCCTGACTTGGAGGCAGGGGAGTTGGTGCAGCTTTGCCTCAGGCATCACAATATCTTAGATTGCTGCTGCCTGTCATGTTCTCACTACTTAATACAGAACTAAATTCAAAGCTGTATCTATTTACATTTGTAACCTAAAAGGAAAATGTAGCCCTGTTCCTCTTTAGTAAGTAAACAAATACATCAGAGTTTGATATCTACACCCTCCAGTAGAGTACAGACCCTGGAACAGCTTCCTGTTTGTTGCAGGATTGAATGTTTCTGAGTCCAGCCTCAGCAATTTGAAAACTGGGATAGAACAGTTCAGCAAGATGCTTATTTCCCTAGCAATTTTTGTCAAAGGTACTTTACCTTTGCAGTACTTTGCCTTGTCCTCTGTGTAACCCAAGTTAGGAATGTGGGCATAGTCTTGGTGGGACTGTAAAAACATGTCTTGTGCACCTTTTAATAAAAGTGATTTTATCTGTGACCTTGAAAGACTGGCTGTTCTGGCTTCTTCCCAGATTAAAAAAAAAATACAGGTATGTGCCATGGAAATGTCAGTTAATGGTTACTGCCAGACCATAGATTATTTCCAGTTCTAAGAGGTTCTTGCCTGCAGAATGTATCTTGCAGCCCTGATGTCCTTCAGCAGACTCATGTAACCCCAAACGTTCTCACAAGCTTTGTATAAACATAAGCAAAGCTGTTCAGCCTGACCAAAGCATTCTGGTCATAGTGACCAACCAAATGATACCTCTAGGAACCCCTCAAGCAGGACATGAGTGGAATAGGATCTTTCAGTTCTTTTTCTCCAGCATCTGATATACAGGGACATACGACCTCTGATACTGGACACAACTGTGCAGTCATAACTGTATTGAATCTCCTGTTTATACTAAGGACTCCAACTAAATTTTTGGTGGCAAATTCCACAGTTGAGAGCTTTACACCATGTGAAGAAGTATTTCCTTTTGTTTGTCCTTAATAGCCTGGTATTCAGCTCTAGTGGATGACTATGGGTCCTGCTATTATGGGAGAAAGAAAAAAAGTCTCCCTATTCACTTTTCCCAAAGCATGCATAGTTTTAGATATTCTTATTATGTCTCCTTTTCTCTAAGCGAAAACCCCCCAAATGTTGTAACGTACATGTGCTTGTGAAATAATCTCTCAGATGCTAGAATAACTTGTCCAGTTTGGAATATAAGGAACCTTGACTTGGAGCAATAGGGAGGTTGCTCCAGATCCTTGATTATTTGTGTTGCTCCCCCTGTTGGTAATTTTTATTTCTGTGATAATCCCTTTTCAAGTGCAGTGAGCAGAACTGTACATAGTAGTCAAAAGTATGGGGGTACTGTAGATTTTTATAAGGGCAGTATGGTTGCTGTATGTTGTGTTCCTTCAAGTCATTTCAAATTTATGGTGACCCTAAAACAAACCTGTCACAGGGGTTTCTGAAGACTGAGAGTGTCTGACTTGCCCAAGGTCACCTAGTGGATTTTCATTGCCAAGCAGGGATTTGAACCCTGGTCTCCAGAGTCATAGTCCAACACTCAAACCACTACACTACACTGGCTCCATGGACTATTATTTTCTCCACTTCCTTCCCTAATGATGCCCATTGTGGAATTTGCCTTCTTTTTACAGTGCCCATCTCTATACGTGACTCCTTAAGTAATATGTGTTTTCGCTTTCATAGTTCGGTCTCTTTAGTTGGATACATTGTTTTACTGTATGCTCATGGCCAACTTCCACATCCTTCCCATGCAGGGAATCAGAAATATTTTTACCTTCATCTTCGAGGGTTCACTCAAACCCAGTGCTCCTTCCACCCACAAGGGTCAGTTTAAAGATTCTCTGCTACTTTTGTTGCTATTGTCAGCAGTGTGGTTCCATTCTATTTCAGATGCAGACCACTCCTTTTATATAGAGCTGGCATACCCCCAAATATTTCCCTGATGTTGAACAAACCTATACCACCCCTATTCTACAGTACTGTCTTATCCATATATTGAGACTCCTCAGTTAAGCCTGTCTAGCTGGCCCTGTGAATAGAACGGGTGGCATTTTGCAGAAGCCTGCAGTACTTTGGCAGTCCTGGCTTTCAGTTTTTTTTTATCTAGCAACCTGAATTTGGCTTCCAGAATCTCACAGCTACACTACTCCTAGATCACCACTGCCAGTGTGCAGCACAGCTGTTGACTCTACCTCAATCCTGTCTACCAAGCTACTTAGACAGTGCATGATGTTGGCGGCCTTTATAAGATTGCAAACCTAATTGACTATGTCAAACACCCTCTGCAAGATTCCTGGAAACATCTCCTTGACACTAAAGGATGGATATCTATTTGTCTGCCAAGGCATGAGTGATTCTGAGGGTTGGTTTTCTTCTTCCTCATAATGAGAGCCTCCTTTCCCGAGACCCTCATTTTTCATGATGACCAAGGAGCCATCACTTTAGGAATGGCATGCTACTTCTGTCAGCTTCTGTGACTCTTTCAGCTTTCCCAGATGAACATCTCTGCCTCAAATGAACAAGCTTGCTTCCTTGAGGTCAGGAGTTCACTGCATCCAATATGAAACAGCAACTTTTCCAGCAGTGTGGAGAGGGACTCCTTATCTTGGGTATTGGCTCCGCCTCCAACTTAACAGGCAGGACAATTTGCAAATAAAATTTAAGCACACACACTCCAGGAGGTGAAGCCAACCCCAACCATCCCCAGTTCTGTGCTGCCTCTCGAGCAAACAGGTCGGGGCTTTCATTGCTTCAGTGACTCAGAAGGAGACAAAGGCAAGATGGCAGCCACCATGAGGAAGGTGGTGCAGAGTGTGGACCTCTCCTCAGGGGACGAGGAGGAGACCGCTGTGCAGTTTGCAGTGCTAGCTAGTGAGCAGACATACCAGGAGCTCTGGAGCATCTTTGGAGGCTTGCTGTTGAGTGCAACGGTACACTCTCTAGCGGTGAAGCAGAGTGATGGGGTCCTCCTTGGGGGGACGGACCACATGATGGCCACGGAGACTTCACCTCCCGGCACTGGAGTGAAGGCGTCCATGCCTGGCGATGATGGGAGTAGAGACGGCGATGGTGGCGGAGATCTTCCCCCACTGATCCTCAAGGGTAAGGAGTTGCCACCACAGCTTGCTGAATGGATTGCGGTAGTGGATCGGCAGGCTGTGGTGGCAAGTGGTGGTGTGGGTACCCTGGCAGCAAGGATTGCTTGTTCCCAGTGGGAAGGAGGACCCTCGTCTCTCCCCATGTCCCTCAAGCCTGCGGGGCCGAGCAGGGCAAAAGCCAGGGGAAAACCGGACTGGCCGGGAGCCCCCATTGTGGAGCCTGCAGAGAGCAAGGCTGATTTTGGCCTTATTCTGAGCCGCGGACGGGAGCAGCCTCCCCCTGCAAGAGGCTGAGAAAGGAAAAACATTCCCTTTTGGCAGAATGGGAAGAGGGTGGTGTGGATGGGGACTGGGAGCCCCATGGCAAGGAGAAAGGAGAGCTATCCTTGGAGGGGGAGGAGGAGGCGGGACACAAGCATCCCTCCCCCCTATTGTTTAAAGCTGCATTCTTTTGCATCCTCCTGTGCAAGGCAATCAAGGCCTTGGGTCTTGACACAGGTGAACAGCCCTCAGGAGACCCTAATCAGGGAGTTCTGGAATTAAGACTGCATGGGAAGGGAACTTAGAATGTTATTCCCTTCCCAGATATTTTTAAGGAGGCCCTGATAGGGGAGTGTGTTAGGAGTTGGTGACTGAACCCTAAGTTTTAAAATGGACAAACAACTGCAGAGCCATGCTGCATGAACTACCAAGTCATGCATGCCTAGTCAGGCCACTAGGGGGCAATGTCCTGTATATGTATATATGTGTGTGTGTATATGTGTGTGTGCGCGTGTGCATGTGTGCGTGTATATGAGAGCTCAGAACAGAGCTTCACTTCCTTCTTCCTGTGAATGCTGAGGTCTGGTAAAGCAGTTTCTCCTTGGATTGTAAATATTTGTATATATTGAAACTGTTTGAGTTTGAAGCTAAAAGTGCCTCCTGTTTATTTGGATGTCAAACACTCTGTGTATGAGTATTCTTGGGAAAGGGTTGCTACTGAGTCTGAGATAGTTTTTGGCTTCTGCTGGGGATTGCATGTCCTATCATTCCCTGACAGTGCTTATGGGCCCAGCTGATTGATTTCAGTTTAGATAAGGTGCACCCAAGAAAAAAAACCTTCCCAGAAATTTTTTCGTTTTGAGTGTTTTTGGCTAGTTGGCTGAGAAACAGTTAAGTTTCAGGCAGGCCCTGTAATATCTTCCAGCAACCTTGAAGTTTGGCCCATTGCCAGCCGTTTGTGCTTCATAGCTGGAAAATTGTTGACTCAGTCAGCAGAATGGCAGATAATAGTCTCATCCCCTTTGAAAAGCTGGCTGATGGAAATTATTCAGCATGGATTTTATATATGGAGGCTTTATTAATTAAGGACAATTTGTGGCATGTTTTGGAGAATGAAAGTGTGATCCCAGAGGGTTCAGAAGATGAAATAACAGCGTTCAGACTAGCAGACCAGAAGGCTTGAGCTGCAGTTCTCTTATCGCTCAGCCCCTCCCAGGTAATATACGCGGCCTCAGCAAAGACAGCCTTTCAGCTTTGGACAGCTTTGAAAACGGTTCATCAGAATTCGTCCTGCCTCTCAAAGATGATATGGACTAAGAGACTTTATAACACAAAGTTGTCTACTGGAGGCTGCATGAAAGCCCGTTTGGAGGAAATGAGGCAGTTTTTTCAAGAGGTGGTCAATAGAGGGGTGGACATTTCAGAAGCCCAGAAATGTTTTATTTTATTGAGCAGAGTGTGGTTGGTCTGTAGATCTGGTAGCTGGGCGTATTCTGGAAGAGGTCCAATGCAAGCAATTTGATTGCCAGATGGAGGGGAATAAACAGACACAAATTACCAGACACAATCAGGAGAGCACTGAAACAGAGGCACCTGTGGAGGAGGGAGCCTGCAGCTATGTGAAACACTGCTTCAGATGCAAAAAGTCTGGACATTTTAAGAAGTACTGTAAGATGCCTGCACTGGATAGGAGGGGGTGCATCCTTTCAGGCTTCAAGCCATGCCAATCGTAGCACAGCACCATCCTGATGGTACTGAGAAAAGAATTTGGTTACTTGATAGTGGGGCCACACAATATTGTTAATGATTTACAGTTGTTAAGCAATGTTAAAAATGCTTCAATAACCAATACTACCCTTGCAGATGGTGCTCCCAGCAAGGTGCAGAAAATGGGCACTGCATATGTGCCATCTTTTGGTAAAGATTTTGAAAATATATTATGTGTTACCAAACTAGAGAATTGTATATTAAGTGTGTCCCAGATGACTACTGATGGGGGAACGAGAATTTCCTGTTCATAAGGTTTCCAGTCTACTGATGGATAGGGGAGGGGAATTCTTATCCAACAGTCTGCAGACCTGGATGCGTAGGAGGAATTAGACACAAGACCACAAACCCAGCGTCTCCAGGGGAGATTGGGCTTGCAGAAAGAAAAATTGGGATGTTGAAGTGCATGATGGAGTGCATGATGGAAGATGCACAAGCCCCAGATGGGCTGTGGGGGGAGGCAATGAAGACTGCTGCTTACCATTTAAATAGACTGTGGATGTCTAGTGTCAACCAGACCCCATATTGTCTATTGTATGGTAGAGCACCAAACCTCAAGCACCTGAGGATTTTTGGACAGTATGCAAATGTACTGATTCACCCGAGCCTAAGGAAGCCTGGGCAGCCTAAAACCAGGAGGCTGTGTTTCCTAGGCTATGAGGGTAATAAGTACGTGTTTTCTTTCCATCCTGGTAATGTTACATTCTCCAGGAGTACAAACTTTGAAATGCACTCAAGGTGGGACAGATTACATTGCAATCAGGAGGTGTTTGTTCCTTTGGGGACGGATGTGTCAACAACTCCCAAAAGTCCCACAAATGGAGAGATGCCTGATGATGAAGGGGAGGCAGAGGAAGAAAAGCCTGACGCTTCACATGCCACTCCAACACACACACCACCACAAACAAGCATTGAGCCTGACACAGGGAGAGATAGCAGCAGCAGTGCAAGTGAGGATGAGTCAGACAGAACTAGGGTGCTCATCCCCAGAAGGTCAACGGGAGTCAGAAAAGCTTGTGACAGATTTGTTGTTCAGGAAGCCAGGCTATGCAGTGTCATGGCAGAGGAGCTTGTAAGTTTTTGGGATCTCTTAAAACTTCCCCAGGAAGAGCAGGAGAAGTGGAACACAGCCATGGACTCTGAGTTCGAGTCACTAGTTAAGAGGAAAGTGTTCCAGGTAGTAGAGAGGCCCAAAGACCAAAGGGTTGTTGTTTGCAGGTGGGTATACAAGCTTAAGGACATGCCTCATGGGACTCAAAAGTGTAAGGCACTTAGTTGCTTAGTTGCGAAAGGCTTTTTGCAGAAGCGCTACACCAATTTTGACAAAACCTTTTCGCCCACAGCAAAGCCAGAAAGTCTTAGGTTAGTGTTAGCTGTAGCAGCCAAGAGGCACAACACTTTGACTTTGAAACAGCATACCTGAATGCTGATCTTGAAGAGATGTTGTTCATGGAACAGGCCCCAGAGTATGACAGTGCAGGTGAGAGCAAGATGTACTTCTTGCGCAAAGCGCTCTACAGCTTAAAACAAAGCGCAGATTGCTGGAACAAGTGCATACACCAAGTTTTGGTGTCACTAGGTTACACAAGGAGCATTGCAGATGCCTGTGTGTACACCAAGGGGGCAGGTGATAGTGCTGTCATGCTAGTTATCTATGTGGACAACCTTTGTGTGGTGGCAAAGAGTGCCAGTGATATCAAGAAAGTAAAGGTGGAGTTAGAAAGCCAGTTCAAGTTAAAGGACTTAGCTTGAGATGTTATTTAGGCGTAGAGGTAGAAAGAACTGGTCTTGGAGAATTTTTCCTAAGCCAGAAGAAGAAGATTGATAGTCTTGTGGCCAAATGTGGGCTTAGTGAGGCAAAAGTGGTCAGGACAAATGTGGGCTTAGTGAGGCAAAAGTGGTCAGGACACCAATGACCACTGATTTTGTGAGCTTAGAAGCAGAACAAGAATTTGAAAGGCCTGATCTCTACCACTAAGTGGTAGGCAAACAATAGTAGTGGGTTGCTACTGAGTCTACGGAGATGGGCTTTTTGGGCTCCTGCTAGGGATTGCGTGTCCTATCATCTCCTGACAATGGTAAGGTCAACTCACTTTAAAAATGTGTTTAGGATGAAAGAATCTCTGATAGCATTCATTATTTTATTTAACTTCTCCATCCACCAGCCTGGGTGTGTTTCAAAAAACCAATATTCCTGTGAAGTTGATTTTCCCAGCACCAACCTGTACCATTGCATGAGAGAGTGAGAGAGAAAGCCAATATGTATTATTAGCCTTACCTCCTCCTCCATAGTTCTATTCCTGCCACCATCTACATAATGAGTACTGAACTCCTGCAGTGGGGAGGCTTTTTAAAACTGGACAATTTGAAACCCAGGGAGCTTATTTATGGTAGTAAGTTCAATCCACAACATATGGAAAGCTACAGGAATAGGGTTGTACTTGAAGGGATGTAGCTAACAGGTTCTTTCTTGTTCTCCCCATCACACAGATTTTATAATTTTATATCTTTTTAATGTACAGTAAACATAGTTTATTTAGGTCGTTTTCCTACTAGAATGTCTCTGAGATGCTGAGACATTACTTTTCTTCAGTTTGCTGCAGATAGAATTAATATGGTGCTTATATGCAGCAGTCAGTGTAGCACTGTATTATCCAGCAAGGCCAGTCTCCATAGCAAAGACTCTTTTATAATACTCAGAGGTTACTTCCTTTAAAAACATTTTTTCCCATAAACCATCTAATTTAGTATCAAAATAATATGCAATAAGAAATAAAGAAACAGAAAGAAGATGAAAATAAGACATACGATACAGCAAGGCTCTGACCCCCCCTCCTAAGTGTAATGAAAAGAAAAATTAAAAAAAATAAATGAAATATTATTCTACCATTACAGATCCAACTGAATAATCCTACTGAAATTACTAATAACCATAGCCATGGATTATTACTTTTTAAGAATTCTTATTGCTCAAAAAGTCCATAAACAGTTTTTAATCTTTCAAAAAGTCTTCCATTGGCTTGTCCTTTAGAACTCATGTTAATTTTGGCAAATTTGGGCTAACTCAGCAACTTTAATAATCCATTCTTCCATCAGTGGTGTTTCAGTCTATTTCCAAGTTTGAGCAAACAGTATACTTGCTGCTATTGTTGTATATCAAGAAGTAATCCATATTTACTATCCAGTTTTTTAATCCATGATACTCAACAGAAACATTTCTGGTAACATTATAAAACCTACCTTTAAATTTTTTTGGATTAAAATCATCATCATCATCATCATCATCATCAGGGCGGCTTACAGCATAAAAATTCCATAATTACAACAGGACCGTAACCCACGCACCCCTTAAAACAGTATTAAATCAGAAAGGATTAAAAACATACAATAATTAAAAGGAGAGAAAAAAATGGATCTATAAATCTTAGACCAGTAACTTTTCGCCTTTTTAACAGTCTACCCCATATGGAAAAAAAAGGAACCCTCCTTATCTTGACATCAATGTTGGTTTGAAACATTCTGGAAAATTTTGAACAGCTTATTTGGGGTTAGATACTATCTATATATCATTTTATATAGTTTGCCTTTTAATTTATTGCACAAAGTAAGTTTTATATTATTGGTCCACAGTTGTCCCCGGTACATCCATATGGATATTATGCCCAAAATTTTGGGGCCCTCTTGTCATGTACCCTTTTACAGACTTATCTTCTATCTCTTGTTTCAAAAGCCATTTATACACTTTTAAAATTACATGGTCATCATCTTTATCCAACTCTAAACAAAACTCACTTTCTCTAACCTTTATGGCTGTGTTTCTCTTGTCTTGATTAAATCAGTCCCTAAGTTGCATATAAGCAAACCAGTTAAGATCTTTGCCTTCCTTAAGAATAAACTCTCTTGATTTAAACTTCCAGCTATCTTGTTCAAAGTACAGAAGATCGTCATAGAGCAATCACCTCCAGTTGTTAACCCATTCTTTCCTAAAAGAAGGCTTTGTGAATTGAGGTAGCTAATACTGTACTATCTTAGGAAAAAGTATCTGTTTATACTTATACCAAATTCGTAGGAGAACCTTCCTAACACAATGAGTTTTAAATTCAGCATGTACAGTCATCCCTTCACATTCGTGGGGGTTAGGGGCAGGCAACCCCTGCAAATGTGAAAAAACTGCGTATAAGAAATGGGCCTGTGGGGGAGTGGCTTTCCACCCCAGCCCCTTCCCAAGGCAGCGAGAGGCTTCTCACAAAGTCCCTCGCTGCCTTGGGAAGGGGCTGGGGCGCAGAGCGGGCGGGAAGGAGGCTTCCCATCCGCCTTTCCCAAGGCAGCGACGGGCTTCGTGAGAAGCCCCTTGCTACCTTGGGAAGGCAGTGGGGTGAAGCGGGAGGGCGCCAGCTGCTTCCCACCCCGCTTCCCAGGGCAGCAGTGGGCGTGAGAAGCCCCTTGCTGCCTTGGGAAGGGACTGGGGTGGAGAGCGAGCGCACCAGTGGCTTCCTACCCCATCTTTCCAGGGCAGTGATGACAGACGGGCTAAGCCCTTCGCTGCCTTGGGAAGGGACAGGGTGTTGAGCGGCAGGGGGGCAGGCGGCTTTCTGTGAATACTTGAAACCGCGAATGCAAAAGTCACGAATGTGGAGGGGCAACTGTACCTTGACTTTATCATGCCAAAGATAACTATGTCAACCAAATCTTAAATTATGGCCTTCACCTTTCAAGAGTCTCACATCTCTAAGCAATGTCCATTCCTTTAATCATACAAAACAACGGGCCTCATAATACAATTTAACATTAAGGACTCCCAACATTAAGGACTCTGTTTCCTTAGCATTGTGCAGTGCAGTGGGACCCCCATATCCACTGATTCATTATCCACTGATTCAGTTATCCTCAGGACACAAAACAGCACACCTACAATAGAGTCTTCCTAGAAAATGTGTCCTCTCTAGCTATTTTCTAGTCATCCAAGGCAACTCTATGGTATTTTAAACCAAAAGTCCCATTATTTTCAATGGAGTTTGCTATTATCCATGGTTTTCTGTATCTACACTCCCCCCCCCCCCGAGAACCAATGGATACTGGAGTCCTACTGTGTTTTAAATTTTAGTCCGGGTTTCTTTGCGTGCCAGAAAAATCTAGAAATCTCTTTCTGCCATTGCACAAAAGATATTCCTTTTTAAAATAACCTTTTGAAAGAGAAGTAAAAATCCTTGACAAAACTTTTGCTCAGAAGTTATTTCATTAAGTAAAGGTTCTCTCCACTTTTAAGGAATTATCACTTAATTTGCCTACTGAATAGCTCTACAAATTTCCTTATTTATGATTGCCATAGGGTAAGGGATTTTAACTACGGATTTATTTCCATTTTCTATCTTTCAGTTTTACTTTATAAATGGGGTGGGGAAGAATATGAAATAATCAATAATCTATCACCATGGGAACAGAAACTGACTTTAAGTGGAATTAGGAGGGCCTGTTCAGGGGACAATTTATCCCTATTCTTCAAGCCATGCTGAACAGGAAGCAATAAAATAGGCTGAACCTTCAAGAAGAAAGCTTATGAGTTTTACCACAGGAGCTCTGAAGATTCACTAGTTCTTAGTGAATGCTGTAGTTGATTGTAATTACCAAACTTCACAAGCCAGTTTGAAAATAAAAAAAGAATTAAAACAGAAGAGCAATTCACACATTGTAGCAATATGTTATCTGGGTTCTTCACTGAGTGAAAAAAAAATAACAAACTGAGAAGCCTAATAATGAATATGGCAATAAATAATCTAATAAATGTGATAGAACTTGACATGCTTGCTTTTATGTGAACTTTCTATTGATTATAGCTTGTTGCTGAGTGATAATTCAAGTGTGAACATCTTTTTTTTTTTTTTTGCGGTTTTTAAATACAGTTGTCCCTCCACATTCACGGATTTAAGTATTCACCGATTTAAGTGTTCACGGCTTGAAAATATTCTTAAAAAAATAATAACCCAAAAAGCAAACCTTGATTTTGCCATCTTATATAAGAGATACCATTTTGCTATACCATTGCATATAATGGGACTTGATTATTCACAGATTTGGGTATCCACGGGGAGTCCTGGAACCAAACCCCAGCAAATGTGAAGGGACAACTGTAACATGATTTCAACAACTGCAAGTTCTGACTGTAAAAAGTACAGGTTTAATGCATTTCTAGCAGATCTGTTCAAGTTATGTTTTGTAATATTAAGAGTGTCTTAAAGGTCATTTATAAGAGAGGAACTGCAGTATGGGTTCATTTGGTAGTGAACCACTATATTTGCCAACATGGCTGTTAAATTTAGGAACTAAATTATATTACTTGTCAGAACTAGGCCTACATTGTTCCTTAAAAAAACAACAAGAAAAACCCAATCAGGAAAAAAAATGAAGATACAATTCTAGAATAAAATTTCTGGAAGGAAAAAAATAAGGAAGTCTGTTGGATGATCTGGACAGCTGCTAGATTTTTTTTTTGGGGGGGGTCACTGTCCTGGTTTGAATAAACATGTCTGTCATCATAGTTTAATAAGCTAGGACCAGCCCAGGACTCACACACCAGTATGCAGACCCTTTGTACCTGTACTTGAAGTCTTTGACTCTTTTTGTTATAGTCATAGAATCATAGAGTTGGAAGAGACCACAAGGGCCATCTAGTCCAACCCCCTGCCATGCAGGAATATCCAATCAAAGCATTCCCGACAGATGTCCATCCAGCTTCTGTTTAAAAACCTCCAAAGAAGGAGATTCCAGCACACTCCGAGGCAGTGCATTCTACTGCCGAACAGCTCTTATTGTCAGGATGTTCCTCCTAATGTTTAGGTGGAATCTCTTTTCTTGTAGTTTGAGTCCATTGCTCCGTGCCCTTGTCTGTAGGAGCAGCAGAAAACAAGCTTGCTTCATCCTCAGTATGACATCCTTTGAAATATTTAAACACAGCTATCATGTCCCCTCTTAACCTCTTCTCCAGGCTAAAGAAACCCAGCTCCTTAAGCCGCTCCTCATAGGACACAGCTTCCAGACCTCCCACCATTTTGGCCACTCTCCCCTGGACACGTTCCAGTCGTTTTTAGAGAGATTAAGATGGTTCTGAACTTGAATGTTACATACATGGAAGATTATTAGGAAAAGGAGTAAAAATAAAATGGCTGGTAAATTTATAGTATGGGTAAGGACCATGGAAGGATTTTCTTCATAGATGCTCAATTTAGAGACAAGCCTCATTCTCTTATTCCCCACCTTGCTAAAGAAATTCTGCTAGGTCCCAGTCTGGTTGTATAATACTAGTAGTATTTTGTTTGTTTCAAATGTGATTTCAGTGGTAAGAATTAAAGTGATGTTGCATGCTTGGCACTGAAATGTTGGCTGGGTGGGCTAGGGGTATGTGTGTATCTTTGCAGTTGACACCTGTAATTAACTAAAACATTGACAGTCAGTGAGAGCCAGTCTTAATGGTGGGTCTGCATTGCTTTGTTTGATGTTTACTTGATTTTGGGTTTCCTGTGGTAAATAACAGAAAAATGAATACTTCTTCTGACCCAAGTAGAAACAGTTCATTTAATAGTTCCTTTCCACTTCAGTATTTCCAAAAATACAATGACCCATATTGACATTTTGGTGATAGCACAATTTTAATTGATTAAAAAAAACCCAGTTATTTTACACATTACACATTATGTGTATAGTGTGCACACCCTCCCTTCTTTCCTTTCACTGGCAGGCAAAGAGATTGTTTTGTTTAAGCAGGCTTTTAATGTATAATGTATGAACAGGACAGCTTTTTATTGGATGTTTTAGTTATCTTTTTAAACTTTGTTAAGATAATTTTAAAATTCTTTATCTGTGATTTTAACTGTTTTAAATTTTATTGTAATTGTTTTAATTGATTACTCTGGAAGCCATCTTTTGTCCCACTTTGGGAAAAAGGTGGCATATAAATAAATAAATGTATTTTCTAGGAAGAACAGAAACTTCTTGTTACAATCTCACTAGCAACTGGTCCATTTCCTGGCACAATTCAGAGTGCTAGTTATGACCTGTGAAGAAGTCCTACGTGACTTGGATCCAGACTATACTCTAAATAAATGAATGAATTTCTTCTATGGGTATATGGAAGAAAGAATGTATTTTCTATGGTGAATTCAAAATCTCATACTTCTTAGCACTCTGTACCTTTTTTATATGCATTTTTTAAAAAAGTAGAGTTCTAGCTAATTTCATGCTGTAGTTTCTTAGGCACTAACATAATAATTACAGAGCTCCTTCCTTTGCGAAACACCTACGCTACTCAAGTACTTATATTTATGCTTGTACAGTTGTTTTGCAAGAGCCTGAGATCTACCTACTTGCATGATTTTCTGAGTGTTTGCAAAACCCACATGTATCTAAACCTACATTAATATAAGACTTTTAAGCGCATGCTTTCTTAGCCAAAAGTCCGAGAAGCGATAACCTACATTGAAGCTTAGCTTTTTAACTTACATTTCTTAGATGGGCAAGTTCAGGCATGGTTATTCCTGCCCCTGAACCTCTATCTCTGCTTGAAAGCAGCTTCCTGCAACTTGGTGCCTTCCAGATGTTATGGACTGAAGTTAACATGGCCTGCAGTAAGGGGCGACAGAGACTGAAGCCCCAAATATTTGGAAGAAACTGTGTGGGGAAGGCTGCTCTATAGCACAGACCCCCATTTTCTAGTTCCTGACTGAGGTCTGCTTGGCTGATGGACCCTTGTCTTGGAGTAAGCCCCACTGGTATCTTTGTGGCTTAACTGTAAGTAAAAATGCACAGAATTGTGCAACAAGATAGTACACCATTGATTGTCCTATGTCACTTGAAGGTGGGGGGCTCACATGAAGAAATGGCACTCAAAACCCTCCAGCCAACTTTGGCTGCTTGTGGTATGTGAACATAGGTATGTTAAGGTTTGTACCAGTGTTTCTCAGATTGTCTGCATAACTGTTGAGAGCCAAGGTACATTTTACCTGTGGAAATGGAATATTCTGATAAAAGTACTTGACCTCTAAAAAGGAAGTGGCTCAGATAGGCTGCATCTCAGCCTCTTACGGCAGCATTTCTGTTTCCTAGGCCTTTCTGCAGTCTTAACAATGACATGGCTCTTCTCCAGACAAAACTCATAGCAGTAGGAGATCACAAAACTGCAGAAGCAAGGAGCAAAAACAGTGGTGCAGGTGTGACTGTACTGAAGTGTGAAATGTCAGAGGTTTGCATCAAAGCTGAAGAGCAGCAGAAGTGGGTCCACAACCCAGTATCAAAAATTGCTTGAGGAAACCCAAACCATAGGTGAGCAGAATGTGCTGAATCTGAATGGCTGGGCTTACACATAAACTGCAGAAGTTATGAGAACATAGTGTCCAGGGTAGGCATCAGATTATGAGGAGGTTTCTAAAAAATGAAAGAAAGTTATTGAAACAATGGTTGTAATTGCGGGTGTGTGTGTATGCCTTTGACATAAGTTTTGAGTGCATAATAAGCAGTATGCTTCAGTTTGGTTTTTACAAATTCATATGTGCATCTAGAATATATTTATTCTTGTATGGAGAGAGAGATGGATTCCTTAGTCGTCTCGGAAAAACATTTACCTAGAATTTCTCTTATATTGTTGTCTTCTCCTTCTAGTAGAGCAGTTTTCAGTGTAGACGTTTCCTTTCTTGTGAGGGTATTTTGTTTTGCCCTTGCAAGAGAGTATATAAATTACAATTTAGGCAACTCAACTATTTGCCGTTTCTGATGTGATTAGCAGAAACTATGGAAGAAGGGCAATTCCTTTTTGCTATGGACTTCAAGTTTTAACTCTCCTGATAACAGCTCAGAGGGGAAAGTTGACTACTCTTATGGTAATGAAACAGACATGGCATCCTCATTCCAATCTCGTTAGACTGAAGGTCTTTTGCTGTTTGTCAGCTAACATTTATCTTTTTGGAGGTCCCTGTTGTCATCTTCAGGTCACCTGGGCTCTTAGCCTGTGAACCATGGTGTAGTCCAGACAGGCAGATTCAGCATTGACATTCCACTTAAGCATTCTTAAGTATTTGACTTTCAGAGTATTTTAACATGGGAGAATAAGCAGGCAGCTTAATAATCTTTTAAGCTATTTTATAAAAATGACCAAAAATAAGATAGATAGATAAATAGATAAGCATATATACTCACACACACATCCTTGAGGAGGAACATAGACTATATTGACTTTACATTTCATGTAAGGTATCATACATCTTACACAATATTGAGGCATCTTAACCCATATTTCATCTGTAGAGGAAACAATACTTCGCACTACAGACATAGAAAATAATATTCTTCTAAAAGAATTTACCTAAGTAAGAAATATACATATACGATAGCCTATTCAGTTTTGAGAGCAGAGGTTCTCTCTTCTTCCTTGCCAACATTTTAAGGGTATTTACCATCTAGGAACAGCAGCAGGAGTATAAAGACTGTCATAGACAGCAAGGTCTGACTGTGTTGGAGGCTGTATAAACTACCTAACTTTTGTGTTTTGGGAGGTTGCTTTCATACTTTCCTTATCCCCTCCTTAGTCTTGTCTCACTTATCAGGAGTGATAGTTAACAGCACGTCCCATTAGCAAATAGGAAATTAGTTTACTTGCTCCCATTAATATCAACAAAAACCTCCCCTTCTGAGATTTCACTGGTCAACTATATGAAGCCACTAAAAGACCAGTCATCTAGAAGTATCACTGCCATTGCTATTCTGACTGTCTAGCACCAGTCAATGTAAGTCTGTCACCGGATGATGTATTAGCTGCTAAAGGCTAATTGTACCAATGCAGTATGTCCTTTTTAGTTTTTTCTCTCCATACTCAGATTACCTGTTAATGTTTTCTCTGTCAGACTCTTTTCTTACCTCCTTTGTTTGCCCAGGACTAGCTGGTAAGCTGGTATTTCTTACATAGACATCTGGCTTTTACTTTATATAGACATGCTTATTTTTTAAAATACTCAGGTTGCAAGGACTTAAGTTTGCAAAATATGTACCAAATTAGCACCCAGCCCATAACAGTAGGCAGGCTTGCTAAGGTATTTGTTTGTATATTTGTAATTGTTAGATTTTTAATCTCAGCCTTGACGAAAAGGTGGGTATAAATAAAGATGGTGATGGTGATGATAACGTGTTTGGAAAAAAGATTCCTCGGGTGTTGCAAATCCACCCATGTAATCAATGAGATGGGCAAAACAGATCCCCTCTGTCATTGCACCTCCTTGTATGCCCCCACTCATACCTGCTCGGATGGGTTGGGGGACAATCCAGATCAGATTTGGGGCATGCAGGAGAAGGAAAAAATGAGACACCCCATTGCTTAAGCAGATACCCTTTTAGAATCATAGAGTTGGAAGAGGCCTCAAGGGCCCCCCTGCAGGAATACACAATCAAATCATTCCCGACAGATGGCCATCCAGCCTCTGTTTAAAAACCTCCAAAGAAAGAGACTCCACAACACGACCAGGCAGTGTATTCCACCTCTGAACAGCTCTTACTGTCAGGATGTTCTTCCTAATGTTTAGGTGGAATCTCTTTTCCTGTAGTTCGAAACCATTGCTTTGTGTCCTAGTCTCCGGAGCAGCAGAAAACAAGCTTGACCCATCCTCAATGTGATACCCCTTCAAATACTTAAACAGGGCTATCATGTCCCCTCTCAACTGTATCTTCTCCAGACTGAACATACCAGCTCCCTAAGCTGCTTCTTATAAGGCATGGCTTCCAGACCTCCCCCCATTCTGGTTGTCCTCCTGTGGACATGTTCCAGCTTCTCAATATCCTTCTTGAACTGTGGTGCCTAGAACTGGACACAGTATTCCAGGTGACGTATGACCAAAGCAGAATACAATGGCATTATTACTTCTTTTGATCTAGATACTACACTCCTATTAATGCAGCCTAGAATGCATTGTCTTTTTTAGTTCCTGCATGACACTGCTGACTCATGTTCAGCTTGTGGTACACAATCCACATTTATTTTGGTACCAAATGATAGCAGGGCAAAGTGGGATTTTACTCCCAATGATATCAGAGAAAAGGTTGCTGAGACACAGAAGATAGATCGGTGTGGTGAAACTGGCTATAGTTTTGTGGCACTAACAAGTTCAACTAAGTATCGGGGATGGTGGAAAGAGCTGCTTTTCTTTTTTTCCTGGACATCTGTGATGTAATATAGTCTATGGAAAGAACCTACAAAAAGAAACTGGCAAAATCTTAGACTGAACTTCATGGCCAATAGCTAGCACAGAATCCTCAGTTTTTTAGATAAAATTCATTGTATAATGTTGGATACAGCCTTGGCTGATCCATGGACATGTTTTAGCTGTCCTCATTCTAAAATGTAAGTTGACTTCAAAAGAAAACTCTATTCAACACTATCTGTATTGAATTGTAGCTAGAAAGGCAAGTCTTTGCACTGTGTTAACTCAGGGATTTAACTCAGGCACCTTCCTCCATGAATCCAATTCTAGAGCCCTCTGTTCTTCGTTGGGATGCTTTTAACAATCATTTTACAAATAAAATCTCTCAAATAAAAGCTGTCTTAGATGCCATCATTGTAGCAGAACTGACAATGGGGTGTCCAGCAGCTCTGTAAGTAGGATTATAGTGGATCAGTTTCAGTTGGTAAGTATCACAGATGTGGACAAACTGGTAGGACAAGTAAGAAGGACAACCTGTCTCCTTTATCCCTGTCCTTCTTGGCTGGTCATCCAGGGAAGAGATGCAGTTAGATCCCAGTTGCAATGTATATTATTAATGCATTTCTCAGGAAGGGAAGTTTTCCATTGTGTTTAAATGAAGTGGTGGTATAACGACTTCTTCTTCTTCTTCTTCTTTTTTAAAAGCCCTCTCTGGATTCTCTGGACTTTTAATAACTATAGATCAGTATCAAATCTTTCTTTTTTGGGCAAGATGATTGAGAGGGCAGTTGCCTTTCAATTCCAGGCAGTCGTGGATGATACAGGCTTTCTGTACCCATTTCAAAGCAGCTTCAGAGCAGGATATGGTGTCGAGACCATTATGGTCACCTTAGTGGATGATCTTTGCCTGAGCATTGATGGGGGAGTGTGTCCTCTAGGTGTTTTTGGACATCTCAGCGGTGTTTGATACCATTGCCCATGATATCTTTCTAGGGGTTTGAGGGGTTTGGGAGTCAGGGACACTGTGCTTCAGTGGTTCCAGTCCTATCTCTTGGGTAGGTTCCAGATGGTGATGCGTGGAGACAGCTGCTCCTCAAAAAAAAGAAAAAAAGAGAAAAAAAAAGAGCTGTTATATGGCACCATTCTATAAGGTAACATTCTATCCCAACTGCTGTTTAACACCAACATGAAACAGCAGGGAGAGATCATCTGGAAACATGGGGCAGGGTGCTATCAGTATGCCAATGAAACCCAAACACACTTCTCTGTGCCCTCAAAAAATAGCAGCAGCTAAGGATAGTGTGTCTCTTCTGAATGAATACCTGGAGGAGATAATGGGCTGGGTGGGGAAAAAACAAACTGAAACTGAATCCAGACAAAACAGAGGTGTTTACAGTTAAGGGTTCTAACGGTGTGTGTGTGTGTGTGTGTGTGTGTGTGGAGGTGTGTCAACCAGTACTGGACAGGGTTACACTCCCCCTGAAAGGTGGTATTCACAGCCTGGGAGGCTTCTGGATCCATTGCTCCAAATGACAGCCCAGATAGATTTGACAGCCGGGAGTTCTTACTATCAGCTTTGGTTGTTATACCAACTGTGCCCCTTCCTAGAGTTGGAGGACCTAAAGATGCTAGCTCACATGCTGGTAAGCTCAAGGCTGGACATCTGCAATGTGCTGTACATTGGGCTACCAAGTTTGGAAAGTTCAATTAGTGCAAAACATGGTAACCAGGTTGGTTACTGATGCATCTAGGAGTGATTGTATTACACCTATATTATAATCATGCCACTGGCTGCCAATAGTTTCTAGACAAGGTGCCGAATGTTGGTTGGTACCTTGTTACCTACATGGTTTGAGTCCAGGTTACCTAGGGGATCACCTTCTCCCATATACGATAAATCTTCCCTGTATACTCAGGTCTTCTGGGGGACATAAACTTCTGTCACTCAGGACCTGACTGGCAACGGTTAACCAGAGGAGTTTTTCATCAGCTCCCCTAAATTGTGGAACAATCTGCCAGAAGAGATCTGCCAGTTGGATATGCTGTCTGCGTTTAAAACAGCATTAAAGACCAATCTCTTCCAGCAGGCCTATCCAGATGGTTTGTAAATTATGAGTTTCCCAGTGGGGAGGGCTCCAGAGCATCCGATAACTTTGGGTTGTCCCTCCCCACATGCTCCCAGTAGGCGGGAAAACAAAAAGGACTTGGCCTGCCCCTTGTGAGGTCATCCTTGAGAGACGACCCTTGGCTAGCCAGTCTGTTTCCTGCCTATGCTCCTGGTAGGACATGGTTTTTTGTTCTCTCTTACCCTCCCTCCACATGGCCGGTGCCATCTTGGGATACCCCCCCTCTTGATTTTTTTTTAAAAAAGGAAACAATAATAATAGTAATACTCACCAGAGGAAGGGGTTCATTCAGGGGCCTGATCTTTGGAGGGAAGGAAGTCTGAGCAAATGAGTTCAAACGAGGACATCGATGCGGTGATTGCAGCGGTGATCGCAGGGAAAAGGGACCGGCGAGGCTGTGCTGGCTCGGGTGATCAGCTGGCAGCCCGGGAGGAGGATCCTGGCCTCGGCACCTCAATGGCGAGTAGTGGCAGAGAAGCAGCCGCTGGGAAGAGCAGCAGGGGAGCAGCCGCTGGGAAGAGCGGCAGTGGCGCGAAGAGGCTGAGAATGGAGGGGAAGACCTCCGCTTCGGCCACCGCTGGCGCAATCCAGACTCGCTCCGCCCGGAGGGGCTAGGAGCCAGCCGAGGAGAGGATGTCGCGCAGGGCCTCCAGGAGGATGAGGAGGTGCGGACCGGCCTCGAGCATGGGGCGCAGACCGTGGCTGCGGCATGCCTGGACCAGGCACCCGTCCATCTCCATCAGGTGATCGGCAGCATGCCCCCAGCAGCCGCTGGTGGGCGACATGAGTTCTGCCGGTGCCCTGGGCACTGGGGTGGCAGGGGGAGGTAACCCAGTGGTTATAGCCAACTGGCTGTGAGATACCCTGGCCAGGGAAGCGGCAGGCTGGTTGGCAGCAAGTCTGCTTCAACCATACCTGCTGGGGAGCCAACAGGGAACCCAGAGGGGAGGACTGGAGCCCTTGGGGACCCTGAATGCCACCGTGCCCTTACCACTAGCCTCCAGACCCCAGACCCAGCCATGTCAAGAGGCACCTCGGGACCAATAGCAATGGGGGAGGGCAAGGGCAGGGAGGCGGATAAGGTTAAATCCAAAAGGCCCCCACCCAGAAAGGTGGTATCCAGAGGCGGAGGAGAGAGCACTACCTCCACTCCTCCAAGCCAAGACAACTTAACCCAGGCAAGGCAGTTGGACAGGTTGCCCAATGAGACTGAGGAAGAAGAGTGGACCTCAGACTCAGGTAGTGAGGATCCCCCCACCCCCAGAAAGCACCCTAGGAAACAACGACCAGATCAAACCTCTCAGGATGCTGAAGAGGAAGTGTCTGTATATTCATCTGATGGAGAGTGTTTGGATCAACAAGACCACTCCGATAGGGAGGAGGGGGAGCTATCCGAGGAAGAGGTGGGCACTTCCACTGATGTGACCCGCCCTTCAGCCCGCCATTTTGCAACTGATGATTTTCCAGTTCTATTTAAAAAAAGCTGTCAGGACAGTGGGCCTTCAACTTCCTGCAACTCAACAGTCTCAGATGGACCCAGAGTTGCCGGAGATATCCGGGGAATTCTTTCCGGACTCACAACCTACGGCCCTAGAGATGCCGGTCCCAGCGACCGTGATGCGTCTCATTTGTAATGAATGGCTGAGTCCAGCTGCCATCAAGGGGCAACCTAGGTATGCCAAGAAGCTGTACACCTTGCCTAAAAAAGTGATGGGCAAATTACAAGTCCCACTCATAGATGCTCCCGTCTCAGCTCTGGTCTCTTCGGTGGTTTTTTGTCGAGACGGAGAGGACACCTTAAAGGTACTAGAAGACAAGCTCATGGATACGGCCCTTAAAAGAGCACACGAGGCATTTTCCCTGGCCATTAGAGCCTCTACTATGGCCACTATGATGGCTTGGGCAGCCATACAGTGGTCAAAGGAAGCCTTAGCAGACGTGCCCAAGTCCCAGCCTAGAATTAGACAGGACCTCAACAAGCTGACGAAGGTTTCTGCCTTTCTGGCAGATAGCACCCTAAGTGCAGTCCAATTCTGTGCCAGGGCACAAGGGGCCATGGTGGTGGCCAGGAGACAGGTGTGGCTGAAATCCTGGAATGTGGATTTTAAGTCTGGTCTCTTCCCCCTTCTTAGGGGAAAAGTTGTTCGGCGAATCTTTGGAGCCGGTCCTGGTTGAAGATAAGGACAAGAAGAAGAAAACCGTGGCCTCAGCCAAGAAAAGGGAGGATCGGAGGTTTTTGAGACGTTTCAGGCCTTTTCATCTCTCAGGCAACCAACGAAGCGGCTCCTTTGCACCCCATTCCTCGGGATCAAGAGATTTCAGGTCCTCTAAACCACGCTGGGGTGAGAACAGATACCAGTGCAGGTCCAACCAGGGGGCTGCGAGCAGACAGACTCAGACACAGCCCACCAAGTCCAATAGTAGAAGTCAACAATGACGGCACCCCCCCCCCCGTAGGGGGACGCCTTCAGGCTTTCGTGGGGGCTTGAGAAAGGTCTACCTCGTACAGGTGGGTCCTGCAGTCAATCCAGCAGGTCTACCGGATAGAGTTCTCCCGACTACCCCCACGATGGTTCATTCCCACACCACTGTAAAGAGATGCAGAAAAGCGACGCCTGATGGCGGATGCCATCCAGCACCTGTTACAACTGGGCACAATAGAGGAGGTGCACGGTCTCAGTGCAACAAGGGCTGCTACTCCATTCTCTTTCTGGTACCAAAGAAGAACGGCACTTGGAGGGCAGTCCTGAACCTCAAAGGTGTCAACAAATTCGTGAAGAAGCAGAAGTTCAAGATGGGAATACTGGGGAACATCTTGGATCTACAGGATGCCTATCTCCACATCCCAATCCACTGGGACCATCAACGTTTCCTCCCATTTTATTACAATGGCAAACATTTCCAGTACAGAGCCCTGCCCTTTGGCCTGTTGTTGGCTCCCAGAGTCTTCACGAAAAACATGATGGCTCTCATGGCCCATTGGCGATGCTCGGGGTTGCATGTTTACCCTTACTTGGACGATATCCTAATCCAATCGACCTCCCTACAGGGGGCAGAGAGGAATGTCCAATGGACACTGAGGTCTCTGCAGGAACACGGTTTTCAAGTCAACTTCGACAAGAACCAACTCACACCAGTGCAATGGATTTGTCACTTGGGGGCAACAGTGGACTCGGTGAAGGGTGTGGTCTCTTTACCCCAGGAGAGGAGAGCCACTATCCGCCGTGCCACACAGAGAGTCAGGTCCCAAACTGGATAGATCTTATGCATCTCGCCCATCTACAGGGGCTGATGATAGCAGCGATCAATTGCATTCCATGGGCAAGGTTCCACTCAAGGACACTGCAGTGGTTCCTGCTACAATGTCAGAACGACATTGGGGCCAAGAATCACATCCAGGTGAGAGTTCCACAGGAAGTGTTAGTGTCCCTGCTATGGAGGCTCTCTGCAGCAGTCGACGAGTCATCTTCTGTGGAAACTGGACAGGATCCAGATAACGATGGATGCCAGCCTTCGGGGGTGGGGCTCCCACTGCGGTCCACATCTGGCCCAGGGCAAATGATTGAAAAACATCAACTGGCTGGAGCTCAGAGCAGTCAAACAGGTGCTCCTGGCCTTCGAGAGCCTAATCAAGAACAGGGTGGTCCTGATCCAAACGGACAACGTCACCACAAAGACACACCTGAATCACCAAGGAGGGACCAGATCCTGTGCCCTGATGGTGGAGGCCTCCAAGTTGCTGAATTAGGCAGAAGAAAATCTAATTTTTATAGAAGCGGAACATCTCAAGGGGTCACTCAACTCCAAGGTGGACTGGCTCAGTCACTCAGACATTGATCAAGGCGAATGGAGCTTTCACCAACAAGTGTTCGACGACCTCACCCAGACCTGGGGCAGACCAAACGTCGACCTATTCGCCTCCCCAGTGAATGCGAAGCTTCCACGCTTCTTTTCTCGCTACCTGTCGGAGGGAGCAGAGGCCATGGACGCTCTGAAGTCCCCATGGCCAGGAGGTCTACTCTACGCGTTTCCACCACTACAACTAATTTCCAGAGTGCTCAACAAGATTCGCGCCGAAGGGGCAGACGTCATACTGATAGTCCCAATCTGGCCTTGCTGAGCCTGGTTTCCGGAGGTGTTGGAGATGACCATAGTGTCGGTCGTACTTCCAACCCGTCCAGACCTTCTAACTCAGGGACAGGTTTATCATCCGGACCCAGCCTGGCTTCACTGCCACACGTGGAGGTTGAGAGGCAGATGTTAACAGCACGAGGTTACTCTCAGACAGTGGTGGGGACAATTCTCGCTTCCAGACAAGAAACGACACAGCAAATCTATGAATACACTTTCAGAGTCTTTCGCTGGTGGTGTAAGCGCAAGAAGGTGGACTTCAGGGAGATCTCAGTTCCTATGCTGCTGGATTTTTTTCAGGACGGTGTAGAGACTGGTCTTTGGCCAAATACCATCAAGAGGCAGAAAGTGGCCCTGACATCATTTCTACCACCTGAAAGGGCATCTGCCATATCTTGCCACCCGCATGTGCGCAGGTTCTTCCAGGGACTGTCAAATTTGGCACCTCCAACTGTACATAGATTTCCATCCTGGGACCTGCATACAGTCCTGAAGGCACTGGCAGTTCATCCCTTCAAGCCCTTGAAGGAGGCTTCTGTGAAACATATGACATGGAAAGTTCTATTCTTGGTGGCCATCACTTCAGCTCACAGGATCTCGGAGCTGGCTGCATTATCAACCAGGAGAGATCTCTGCATCTTTAGACTGGACTCGGTGGTCCTTCGCCTCCAACCTGATTTCAGGCTGAAAGTAAACTCTACCTTTCACAGAACCCAAGAAGTGGTTCTCCCTTCTTTTTGCCCCAACCAAGAGGGAGAGTTGGAGAGAATTTGGCATACGTTGGATGTTCGAAGAGCCCTTCAAATCTGCATCAAAAGAACAAGACCCTTCAGAGTCTCTGAAGCGCTGTTTGTTTCACCTTATACTAAATACCTAGGACGTAAGGTATCCCCCTCAACACTAGGAAGATGGATCAGATCTTGCTTCGCATCTTGTTACCAGTCCCTACACAAGGAAATTCCCGAGGGAATTCTGCCACACTCTACCATGAGTGCGTCGGCATCTGCGGCCTGGCAGAGGGATGCACTGTTAGAAGAAATCTGTAGAGCGGCGACATGGAAGTCACACTCGACGTCCGTCTGACATTACCATCTGGATAAGATACAGTCAGTGGAAGCAGCCTTTGGCAGAAGAATCCTTCAGCAAGTGTTCCAGGCATAAGACTGGGGGCTCGCCAGGCCCACCCGAAACAGAAGCTTTAGTACATCCCAAAGCTATCGGATGCTCTGGAGCCCTCCCCACTGGGAAAAGGAATGTTGGTCTTACCTGTGATACGTTCTTTTCCAGTGGTGAGGTGAAGAGCATCTGGACCCGCCCACTGGCGAGATGAATACGGAAGGTTTGGGCGGTAGAGGAGGATTTTATCCAAAAGAAACAGAATCTTAACTAAGTGATGGGGGTGTAGTATCTGGGGCATAATCAGGAACCTCGGAATCCCATCACAGAAGACTACAGTCGCAAGGCTTGGACATAGACTGGCTAGCCGAGGGCCGTCCCTCGAGGATGACCTCACAAGGGGCAGGCCAAGTCCCTTTTGTTTTCCTGCCTACTGGGAGCATGTGGGGAGGGACAACCCAAAGCTATCGGATGCTCTTCGCCTCACCACTGGAAAAGAACATATCACAGGTAAGACCAACGTTCCTTTTTAAAATTATGAATTGATTGTTTTTTAAATATGTATGCTTTTAAAACTGATGTTATGCTCTTTAAACTGATTATGTGTTTTAAGTTGGTGTTCATGTATTTAACTGTGTTATGTATCTATTTGTTGCTGTATTTTAATCTGGTGTTCCCTGCCTGAACTATAGGGAGAGGTTGGTAAGAAATAATGATAATAATACAGTTTTAGATCTATCTCTCTCCAAATTGTGAATACAGTGTGACTTATAATTTTTTAAAAAATGTTGTTGTTCATCTCTATTCATGATTTGAATTTATTGCAATTATATGATATAGTTGATTACTCAACTTTCGTATCTTTCTCCTAGTCCATTGTTGCTGATTGGGCTTTTTGATAAGACTGAATATGAATTGGAAACAGAAAATTTAATTTGAGAGATCGCTTCTAAAGTCATTTTTTGACTTTGACTCACCATTTAGCTGAGTACTTTAACTTGGGAAAGATAATACAGTATAATACATTTTCATTCATCACATATAGAATGAGAGCTTTCCTTATGACTTCTCGCATTTTCCCTAAATATTAACCAAAACCTATTTGCATATAATTTGGAAACAGTCTTCCAAAATAAATATTGAAAATTGATGTCAGTCTTTTAGAGCGTTTAATTTTTCAGTTGCATTGATCTCATGTTTGGTCAAGCTGCTGTCTCCAAATAGTTTGCAGACAATTTTGTGTTTGTGGAGCAAGGCCTTTTGGTGTTCACCTCATTTTTATTGGGGCAGGGGGATTTTTAGATCAGGTGAGTACTAAGCAAACTGTTCCCAATGCCACCCTAGCTTCATTCTGCTGGAGAACCCATTGCTGACTATATGCTACAGATAGTCCTAGCTAGTATCCATTAACAAAGGAGTAAAAGGTATAGGTAAAGGCATTGGTAATGTTTTGACTGTTTAGTCCAGACAGTGGAGTATGTATGTGAGGTATCTGAAAGAGATAGTCAGAATTTTTCCAATAGGGGAGTTTTATTGAAAAAAAGCATGATAAGTAATAATTAAATGGTTACCATGAAAGGTTTCCAGAGAGAGAGAGAAACAAGAGGTTATGATAGGAGTGACACAGATAGGTAGTCTATTTTTTCAGCTACAGAGGGAAGAACCACTTAGAGAAAGCAAGAGAAGAAAACAGCAGTAACAGAAAGGAATCGAATATAAATTATCATTTCTGTTTGGAACCAGAGAGGGGAATGGTGATTTCAAGCATGTACAGTAGTTACCCAGCTGGGAGATTCAAAAACTTACAGCAAGGGTAGGGACAGCTGTGGAATCCCTGCACGCCAGTGCAGTGTAGATGAGTATTGATGGCCATACAGAGGAATGGTGGTAGTTCTGAAAATATATTTTCAGACTCACCAAAGTAAGACCATTACTTTGTTTCACTGGATGTTAAAATGGGATTCCTAGTACCTATTCCAGGGTGATGTTTATTTCATTGGCATGGTTAGTATGTACAGTTATCATTTGATTGAGTTGGAACTGGAGGGTGGTTTTGTCAGGAGTTAGAGACTGAACTCCATTATAAAATGGCCGAACAACTGCCGAATCATGCTGAGTCATAATGGCCGATTGCATGAACTACCAAGTCATGTCTAGTCAGGCCACCAGAGGGCAATATATATACAGTTGTCCCTTCACATTCGCTGGGGTTTGGTTCCAGGACCCCCCGTGAATACCCAAATCCGCGAATACTCAAGTCCCATTATATGCAATGGCATAGCAAAATGGTGTCCCTTATATAAGATGGCAAAATCAAGGTTTGCTATTTGGATTATTATTTTTTTAAGAATATTTTCAAACCGTGAATACTTAAAACCGTGAATGCCAAATCCGTGAATGTGGAGGGACAACTGTACTCAGAACAGTGCTCTCTTCTTCTTGTGAATGCTGATGCCTGGTGAAGCAGTTTGTCTTTCTATTGTAAATATTTGTACATATTGCAACTGCTTGACTTTGAAGATAAAAGTGCCTCCTGTTTATTTGGACGTCAAACACTCTGTGTGTGATTATTCTTGGGAATGGGTTGCTACTAAGTCTGCTGAGATAGTTTTTGGCTTCTGCCGGGGATTGAGCGTCGTCCTATCATCCACTTACAGGTTGTACACTCACAGTCTTGGGAGATCCCACACTTAATGGTTAATCAAGGAGTGGGGACTCCTACCTTGTTCTGTCAGTAGAGAGGGCTTTGTGAGAAACTTTGAAACCTTAATTTGCCTTGTTTTGTAAAGTTTAACTTAGATTTCTCAGGGGAAATGGAAATTTTGGGAGTCAGAGTCTTGGAGAAAATAGAATGGGCGAGACATTATTGCTTTCTTTAACAATAAGGCAATTCAGATAATTCATTGATGTCTTAATGGCTTTATTGCACATTACTTTGCATTTTCTGTAAGAACAACTTTATCTATGATCTGGGATGTCCCTTTTTTAAACCAAAGGAACTTTATCAGTATTCATCCCAAGCAAATATGTGAGAAACCTCCAGATGAAAAAATCACTCAATTTCATGTGTACATAGTTGCCTTAAAAGGATATATGGGAAATGTTTCTCTGCTTTTCCAAATTTTGACCTCCATACTGGCCAAATATGTCAGGAAGTTGCAATATTTGTTGCAGTAGTTCTCAGTTATTGTTTATTAAATATCTAATTTTTCATTTGTTTTGGACAGTCCTGGCAGTTCCCAGCACCATTTGCAGCATTTTATTCCTGTTCTTGAGTGAATTTCTTTTTAATTCTGAGATATGTTGAAAGAAAAAGTATTAGATCTTTTCCTTTCTGTAGAATTTTTTTTTAGCATTACAGTGCTGTAGTGCATCAGTGAAATGGCTCTTTTGCACTATAAGACTAGAAACACAGAAAAGAGAACATTTCCACTTCAAATTATAGGACCACCACAGCAAATCTTTGGAATGGCTGTAGTGCAGAAATTGCTACAAACAGCTGCAAAAAAGAATTGAATTTGTGGGTGCAGAGGTGAAAATAAATAATAAAACCCAAGGAGCTCTTATCACAAGGATGTGTGCTTCTTCAGACATACCTGGACTGAAAAGTTACACTTGTGTACAGTTCAAGTATTATTGATTCAGTTTTAGTGCTGCTAATGATGGTGCTTGTTCTCTTTCTTTCTCTCATTTAAGGTTCCTGATGTCATCAGTAGCATAAGGCAAGCTTCAAAAGCAGCCCTTAAAGAGGATGTCAAGCCCAGTAAAGATAGCGAAGATGCTTTCTACAACTCCCAAAAGTTTGAGGTTCTGTACTGTGGAAAAGTGACTGTGGCTCACAAAAAGGCCCCTTCCACCCTGATTGATGACTGCATTGAGAAGTTCAACCTGCATGAGCGACAGCGCCTAAAACTGCTGAGTGAGCACCGAAGTACAGAATCCAGCACAGACCTTGCTGAGTGTGAAGGGGACACACCATCATCTCCCTTAGACAGCCCATTTGAGGAGGAGGCAGATAGCCCAAATGGTGGGAACATGGGAATGTTCATAGTTGGGAGCCAGACCAACCTGGCCAGCTTGGCGAGCTGCCGTGTCTCCTTCCCTGAGCGGATCCTGGAGGATTCTGGGTTCGATGACCAGCATGAGTTCCGCTCCCGGTGCAGCAGTGTCACAGGTGTTATGCAAAGGAAGGTTCACGATACCAGTTCAAAAACACAATCACGGAGGCGACATGCAAGTGCCCCCAGCCACGTCCAGCCTTCAGACTCTGAAAAGAACAGGACAATGTTGTTTCAGGTGTGCTTTTTAAAAATCCGATTCAGAGTATTCATGGCTTCATAGTGGGAAGAGAGGGAGTGGACTAAGCCAGATTACTTTTCATAATACAGGGGGCCCTCCTGATCTGCAGGGGTTCAATTCCATAGTCAAGCTGCTTTAACGGGGGTTTGCTGTAATATTTGGATTGAGTCAACAATAACTGAAGGGCTGGAATGTAACTATTTTCAACTCTCCCCCCGCCTTTGCAGTAGTAAGGGGAAAAAAGCAAATCCAGAGCAAGCAGATAACCATTTCCTACTTATCATTTTTGTTGCCCTATTTCCATTGGATTAATACAATAGAGATAATTTGAAATGGCATCTAAATATACCAGTTGTGTGAAAAGAAGCAGAAGACAGGCTAAGACAGTGATGGCGAACCTATGACACGCGTAGCCATTTTTGATGACACGCGGGCGCTGAGGCGGCCTCATGCCGAGAAGGATGTTTCACACACACACACCCTCCCTAAAGTGGTGATCGGGGCTTCAAAGCCCTGGTTGTCACTTTCCTCCCCCCCCTCCCTAAAGTGGTGATCGGGGCTTCGAAGCCCCGGTTTCCACTTTCTTCCACCACCACCCTCGCCTCCCTAAAGTTTTTTCCTCAAAGTGACACACCACCAGAGTTATGCTCAGTTTTTTGGCGAAGTTTGACACACCAAGCTCAAAAGGTTACCCATCACTGGGCTAAGACTAACATGTGAGTTTAAACACTGATGCCATGAGGAAAATTTAAACATCCAACAGTAGAAGCTTCACAAAATGCTTCTTAGTTCTGTGCTCATTGTTGTACTCCCAATCAGTGTTGTGTGTATGCAGGTATTTATTGTTACATTTATAACCTACCTTTTTTCCAAGGAACTCACTGTCTTTCTCACATTGGTATTCTCACGACAACACAGTTCAGAATGCTCCAAGGTCACCCAGTGAGTCGTTTGGCCAGGTAGACATTCAAACCTGTGTCTCCCCAGTCCTAGTTTCTCCAATCCTAGTCCCAACAGTCTAACCACTACACCATACTGGCTCTCAAATACAGATTTAATTTCCTGGTATCACAGAATCAGGCCATCCTATATAAATGTCAGTGGGATTCTTTATAGTGCCACACCTCTGAATTCTTCCAGTGAAAAGACTTGAAAGTTACATCATTCTTACACTGAGAAGATGGGATAAAACTTTTGTATTCCACTGAGCTTACAGATGTTATTTTATTTGCACTCTGCTGATTGTCTGGATGGCTTTTTAACTTCTGTTGCACTTGAATGAGAGACTGCTTGGGGACCCTGTGTACACAGCTTTGAGTTCCCTAGTAGAAAAAATGTGGCATATGCATAATAGAATGCATTGCATTCCCAACAGAATATTATTCATGTTTACTCAAAAGTACACTGTCCAGTATAGCCAACTCCCCAGTCAGCATGTGTCTGGGATTGTAGCTTTATTTTTTAAAGGTTACACAGTATTACTTAGCATACACACACTCACGCACGCACACACATACACTTTTATTATTTTAAGGTCAAGATACTGTTTTTGGCAGGCTGTTGCCCTGTTACTGGTTTTATGACCCAAAGTACACTTTCATCAATAGAAGCTTCTGATGAAGTGGACTCTAGGTCCACAAAAACATATGCCAGAACATGTTACTTTTTGAGGTGTTACAAGACTCCTTGCAAAACCAGCTAATACCATCATCGCTATGAGAATCTTTATTTTATATGCTTACAATAATTACTTTATTAATTCTCACTGACTAGGCGATTGGTAGCTCAAATTTTTACATCTGAAACTCCCACTGAAGGGACTAGATGGCATATACAATGAGAAACTATTTTCCTCCACTTTCCCTGCATATAATGGGCATTAAGCCAGGGGCAGTGAGAATGCTGTTAGTGACATGGATGCCTCAAAGACTACTCTCTCCCCAAATTCTCTTCCTTTTGGGAGTGGGGCTTCAAAAAGAAGTTGCTACAGTGTTATGAACAAATACCATGGTGTCTTTTGAAAGGTTTTTTTCAGAGGAGCAAAAGAAGTGGAGATACTAGGATAGTTTTCGAAAAATCCAGGAGATGCTACATGATAGTGTTTGGTGCTAGATCATATGAAAAATCTCTCTCTGTCTCTCTCTCTCTCTCTCTCTCTCTCTCTCTCTCTCTCTCTCTCTCACACACACACACACACGCACGCACGCACACACAATATCAAGGCTCTTAATTTTGTCAGTTTGTGAGTGTTGTCCCCCCCCCCTTTGCTTTTGGATGTGGAGGACATTGGCTTTGGGTCTGTCCATGTAACTTAGGGATTTGGTGACACTCTCTTCCATTTCAGCTGTAGGTGAAGGTTAGGCTCAGCAGTTCAGTACTTTTGTATATGTGTGTCAACCCTTCATAGTTTAGCAGCAGTCAATAGCTGAAAGACAAAAGCGAACACACATTACCATTTCAGTCAGAATGTGGCACAGTATTAAGAGTGTCATGTGCTTCACATCCTTTACTTGTTTCATTTGTGTAACTATCTGTTGGTACTGGTAAAATACCAACTGTCCTGATACATCCCTTCTATATAACATTTAGTAAACTAAATCAAGAAACAGGTTCAGACTCTTCATGTTTTAGGAATAGTTTATTCATTGTACATATTATGAATTGTCCCTCTTCTCTTTTTAAGGTTGGACGATTTGAAATCAATCTTATCAGTCCAGACACTAAATCTGTTGTGCTTGAAAAGAACTTTAAAGATATTTCCTCATGTTCTCAGGTAAGTATTTTAATTGGAAAGAAGCAGATTTGGAAAAACTGACTGGAATTGTTTAGCACAAAACAAAAATGGCAAATTCAGTGAAAGCAGAAAGACATGAGGGAAGCCTTTTGTTAACATCTGCTTAGTTGTTGTTTCCTGTTTTCAGCACATTCAGGCACAATATAATTTGCAGAATAGTGAAAATAGTATTGGAAGAGAATTGCTGTGTTGTTTCAACTGGAGACATCTGTTGGGTTTCACACAGTTTGCTGATGATTTGTCACTTCTAACCTTCCATGGAATTTGGTAACTGTAATCCAATCATGACACTTCAGCATTTTCAAAATATTTTTCTTTGTTTCTTTTCTCTTTTTTTTTAAACCTTTAGAATTTGGACCACTGAATACTTCTGATATGATACTTTGCACACTTATTAAAAGGGGTGTTGTGGTTCATTCTGTTAATTTAAGGTAACTCAGAAGGAAACTGAGGTTTTTATGGTATAAAACTAAGAATACTAGTCAGAGAAAAAGAATAAAACAGCATTTGAAACTGAGGCATTTCTTGAGCTTTGTTTTTTTAAAGGCTGGTCTAGTTAAAGGCAGCTAATCCTTCATAAAAAGAAGTGAGCAGGCTGTGAATGCATGTGGGCCAATGGCACAGTGAATTCAGCAATTCAGAGGATGGGGATAGTAGTGAACGTGCAGACTCCCTGTGCCTTTGGATTAGCTAAATGAGTGGAGGACAACTTCTGCATGCACACCATTGTTGTCTTGGGGCAGTTGTTCTTCTATAAGAATTGTTGATGAGAACTTAGTTATGTCAACATTTTTCAATAAGAATGTAGTGTTTAGCTTCCTTATAAGCTATTTTAGAGTTCCTTGAGCCATTTATATTACCTACTGTATCCTGTTCTAATTCTCTACTTCTTCAAACTACTTTCTGATGCCTGAAGTACACTGGTGGCTGTGCTGGCTGGGAGATACTGGAAGGTGTAGTGCAAAAAGGGAACTTTGGGTTTTGTACTAGTAGACCAGGAATGTAAACAATATAATATTGCAACTTCAAAGTAGCTGTGTGGAGTTTCCTTATAGTGTGGGGAACAAATAAACAATGGTCACAAGTTGAAGCATCCTCCTAGAACAGAACTAAGATGAAAGAGCAAGGGACACAGCTAGCAGTTACACTGGCTCTGTGTTTGGGAGGGGGTTACACTCACACCACCTCCCATATAATTAAATTAAATTAGAAGATGTGGTGGTCCTGCAGATGTCTTATGGTAAGAAGCAAGCCTGTAATTATTTTTACCTTTCGTGCTGGAACAGCAAAGAGAAGCCTCTGCTGCTTTTGCTCTATGTGTTTATCTGTCTAAAGCAGTGTTTCCCAAACTTTGGTCTTCCAGATGTTTTGGTCTTCATCTCCCAGGATTCCTGACTGTTGGCCAAGGTGGCTAGGGCTTCTGGGAGAGGAAGTCCAAAACACCTGGAGGACCAAAGTTTGGGGATTGCTGGTCTAAAGTCTTTGGATTGGTACTCCTACAAATGTAGAAGTTGCCTTTACACCTGGGTTGGCACTGTCTGCTGTTTAGAGGTTGAGGGGGAGTTCACCTCACTAGGACTGCATTTATATTTCTTCTTTTAAACAGTGGAGGCTAGAAAGGTTAGGAGCTGTTCAAGTGGTAGGCTTGCTGGTTTAAATCGTGCCTTGGAGTCCAACGTAGTGAGAGATCACATTACCTCAGAAAGTCCTCTGTGCTGCACAGAAGACTCTAGAAGAGTGCAAGGTCAGGGGACCAGGAGTATACTAAGAGAAGAAATCCATCTGCTTATGCAAAGATGAAAGAGGCTTCTGGAGATTTTCTTGATTTATGTTGCTTGTGGGCCTCTACCCTTTCTTAAAAGGTTGGTCCTGATGTTAAGTGTATGAACATGAAGTCATAAAAATGATCCCGACCACAAAAATGGGAGCACACTTTCATTTTACTGCAAAGCCTAGATTCCTTCAATATATTAAAATATTGGTTAGTTTTGGGGAGAGATGATACTGTGTTGATTTGGCTAAATTAACACTCTGGGTGGTGATGGTAAATTATTACTTATCAGAATGGTTTATATGTATATATTTAGTAGAGGCTAGTAGCTCTGATATCAGGAAGGTGGTGAATTGGCTCTGGGTTTTAGACTGTCTTTTAAAGGGGGTGCCAATGGTGCTGAACCTGTTCTGAGGTAGATTTCAGCACCTTCATTCACTCCTTTAACATTTAGACTAAAATGTGGAATAGATTTCATTGCGTCACCGAAGTCCAAGTGACCACTGTGTGTTTCCATACATATATATATATATACACACACTCTCTTTCTCTCTCTCTCTCTCTCCCTCTCTCTCTCTCTCTCATTAAGTCAACAATCTAAGGATTATAATTTCTGTGAGGAAGATTGGAAAATACTATATGGGATACATGAATGCAGCCTCCCTGCTCAATTTCAAAGTATACTGAGTTCTTCTAATCACTGATTGGGTGTGATTCAACTGAGTTATGATAGTATGCTTGGCTTTTCTTTTTCTTTCCCTGTAGGGCATAAAACACATTGATCATTTTGGTTTCATTTGTCGGGAGTCTACTGAACCTGGAATAAACCAGTACATTTGCTATGTATTCCAGTGTGCAAGTGAATCTCTGGTAAGCCACAACTCTTTTTAAACATGAGTCAAGTTGTGATAAGATTCTTCCTTCTTTTTGTAGAAGATGCCTAGTCTGTATTCTGCCTGTTCATTCTTATTTGAGCTTGTTCATGCAATACTAAATACCAGGAAAAGAAGTAACATAAGTGACTAGTCCTATAGAAACATGAAGTTGTAGGAGTGTCTTACTGGCCGTCCACTCGATTCTCATCCCTAGCAAACTCGCATGAGCACTCTCCATCTTGGCAGCTGATTCCATTGTTAAATTGCTGCTACCATAAAGAGGTTTCTGCTAATGTTCATCTGAAATCTACTTTCCTGTAACTTCAGCCCAGAAGATCTACTCTGTCTTCTATATGATAAGCCTTCAGGTATGTCAAGATTCATATCATATTCACACACACACACCCAACACACTTTTCCAAGCAAAGCCTGCTCAGTTTCTTCAACTTTCCCTCTTAGAATTTGCTTTCCATAGTGCTGGCTATTCCTGTTGCTCTCTCTGAACCCAATCCCAAGTTGTTTGTGTCCTCAAAGTGCAGCCCCAGAAGCAGAAACTAGATTCCAGGTGAGATTTAATTAGTTCAGAATAAAGTGGAAAAATTAATTTACATGACTTGGAAACTATGGTTGTATTAATGGAGCCTCTGACACATTAATTATTTTTTTTTTTGTAGCCACATCATATTCCTGATTCATATTCTACTTATAATCTGCTACAGTCCCCAGATCCATTCTGGCACCTATTACTACCAAGCCTGTGTTTTCTTTGTAAATTCCACTGCAGTAATTCTGAGATCATGACTGGGATGAGGGAATTAGGGCCATACTTATCAAATTTGCAGATGACACCAAATTGGGAGGAGTAGCTAATACCCTAGAGGACAGGATCAAAATTCAAAATGACCTGGATAGGCTGGAGAGCTGGGCCAAAGCTAACAAAATGAAATTCAATACGGAGAAGTGTAAGGTACTGCACTTAGGGCGAAAAAATGAAATGCATCGATATAGGATGGGAGAGACCTGGCTGAATGAGACTACATGCGAAAGAGATCTAGGAGTCCTAGTAGACCACAAGTTGAACATGAGTCAACAGTGTGATGCGGCAGCTAAAAAGGCCAATGCGATTTTGGGCTGCATCAATAGAAATATTGTGTCCAGATCAAGGGAAGTAATCGTGCCACTGTATTCTGCCTTGGTCAGACCTCACCTAGAATACTGTGTCCAGTTCTGGGCATCACAATTCAAAAAGGATATGGACAAATTGGAGTGTGTGCAAAGAAGGGCGACTAAAATGGTGAAAGGTCTGGAAACGATGCCTTATGAGGAGAGACTTAGGGAGCTGGGTATGTTTAGCCTGGAAAAACGACGGTTAAGAGGCGATATGATAGCCCTGTTTAAGTATTTGAAGGGGTGTCACGTTGAGGATGGAGCAGGCTTGTTTTCTGCTGCTCCAGAGACTGGAACACGGAGCAATGGATGCAAGCTCCAGGAACAGAGATTCCACCTCAACATTAGGAGGAACTTTTTGATAGTAAGAGCTGTTCGGCAGTGGAACACACTCCCTCGGAGCGTGGTGGGGTCTCCTTCCTTGGAGGTCTTTAAACAGAGGCTGGATGACCATCTGTCGGGGATGCTTTGATCGTGATTTCTTGCGTGGCAGGGGGTTGGACTGGATGGCCCTCGTGGTCTCTTCCAACTCTGCAATTCTATGATTCTATGTGTCCCCATCTAGTATATGTTGATGCATCTACTATTTCCTGGCCATTGGCAGGTGGTGCAGCACTCATCTGCCTTCTCTTTCTAGCAATATATGAGTCATGACATCACCACGAGGGAGGAAATAAGGATACTATGTGATTCAGCATTCAGTGATGTGCCTCTGCTGCAGCTGCAAAATGCAGGAGGATCCTGGAAGCCACATCACTGAAAGAATATCCAGTTCCATTCCAGAGTCCTGACTCATTTGACCAGTGGTCCCCAAATTTGTGTCCCCAGATGTGTTGGACTACAACTCCCAGAAACTCTAACCATTGGCCATACTGACCAGGTCTTTGGGAGTTGTGGTGTCTGGGGACCCACATTTGGAAACCACTGGTCAAGACAAAAGAAAGAGTAGCATTCTGGGTTGATGTATCAACTGGACTGCCTCCCAGTCACAAGGAAGATACATGCCTACTGTGGCACTTTATTCATAAAATACATATACATGAGATTTTGAGAGTATTTTAATTTTAATTCAGGTATCTGTTGTGTTGTATTCTACTGCAATATGTGAAATGGGGCTAAGCAATATTGCCTACTGTGAGGTCTAGTAGCCTCAAATTACATCTGAGTCGTAAAATGCATATACATGAGATTTTGAGAGTACAGTTGTTCCTCCATATACACAGATTTGGTATCCACAGATTTAAGTATTCATTGCTTGAAAATATTCTTTAAAAAATAATAATCCAAAAAGCAAACTTTGATTTTGCCATCTTATATAAGGGACACCATTTTGCTATGCCATTGCATATAATGGGACTTGAGTATTCACGGATTTTGGTATCCACGGGGAGTCCTGGAACCAAAGCCCGGCAAACAGGAAGGGACAACTGTATTTTAATTTTAATTCAGGTATCTGTTGTGTTGTATTCTACTATAATAGTGAAATGGAGCCAAGCAATATTGCCTATTGTGAGGTCTAGGAGCCTCAAATTACATTTGAGTCATAAAATACATATACATGAGATTTTGAGAGTACAGTTGTCCCTCCATATCCATGGATTTGGTATCCACAGATTGGGATATGAAGGGACAACTGTATTTTAATTCAGTTATCTGTTGCATTGTATTCTACTGTAATATGTGAAATGGAGCTAAGCAATATTGCCTACTGTGAGATCTAGAAGCCTCAAATTACATTTGTTTCATAAAATACATATACATGAGATTTTGAGAGTATTTTAATTTTAATTCAGGTATTTGTTGTGTTGTATTCTACTGTGATATGTGAAATGAGGCTAAACAATATTGCCTACTATGAAATCTAGAAGCCTCAAATTACTTCTGAGTGCATTTGTGTGAGATGGCCTTCATATCTTCCTTACTGACAGGACAGAAGATTACTTTAATTTCAGTGATAAGAAGCCTATCAGAAATAAAACACATTGTGGGATAAATCCAATTTTTGTCCTACTCAGAAATAAATGGAACTTGTTAGTCACAATTAACTTAAATCACATTGATTTCAGTGGCTCCACTGTAGGTAAGACTAACACTGGTTTCAGCTCTCAGCCACAGAATTGATAAATAATAACATCTCAAGAAGTAGAATACTTGGCACTTACGATATGTAGCTTTGGTTGAGGAATAAGGATGTAAATGATAATTAAGAACATGTCATGATGATGATTTATGTAAAAGGAGAAATCTGCTTAGCCTTTGAATAGCCAACAAATATCAGCTAAATATCAGTGCAAACATGAGGATCTTTTAAAATCCTTTCCCTTCGAAATAGAAAACTGTAGATGTGTGCCCAAATGTTGTTGGGTGTTTTTTGTTTTTTTTTTTTAAATTTCCAAGCACAGAAGAGAAGCTACTGTAAAAAGCCAATCTTATTCCAGTGTTTTGGAAACATATTGTTTAAAAATATATGAAGGAAAAGGAGATACTGAAAAAGCTTTTATGTGAGGCATGGAAATGGGATTTGAATCACTCTACCAGTAGAGGGGAAGCTCTGTAACCTCTGACCCCTTTCCCCATAGAGAATGTAAAGTTTGTCCCCCTCTAAGGTGGGGGAGTGTGGGAATCTTGCATGCCTCTGTTGGTGATTATGTCAGGGCCAAGCCCAGACTGGCGTCTGGAAACAATAAAGGCTGATGAGCTCTTCAGCTGGTTACTAATAGGCTGGTAGTTTGTCTTCAGTTCTGTTTAACCCCCAAACATAAAGAGAACAGCATCCTTCTCTGGTACATAAAGTATGTAAAGGAACATCAACTCCTGCCTGGGAATGATGCCCATGAATTTATTACACTTATCAATTATCTTTTAAGTTTTAATCTGTTATCTAATTGAAAAATTAACTGAAAATCAAAGAAATTTGACTCATGGTAATTAAATCAGTGTGAAATAGATCCGGAGCCTGTCAAAAGGCAACTTTGAGCAGCTCATTTTGTAGTACATATAATGAACAGAAGGCAAAATACAGTGGGGTATTTCTTCTGCAAAAGCCCCATTGAAATGAATGGGGGCTTGGTTCTGGTGCATTTCTTTTCAGGGGGGCTTCTGCAGGAGCATCCCTTGATGTATTGTGTCCTTCATTTCTAAATTTGTGAGTCTGAGTAAACATGTACAGCAGTCTTTGTCAGCCCTGTCTGTCTGTCTGTCTAACTATCTATTTTTCTAATTTAAAATGCTTTTTTTTTTTGCCCCAGGTTGATGAGGTCATGCTCACTCTGAAGCAAGCTTTCAGCACTGCTGCGGCACTCCAGAATGCCAAGACTCAGATTAAACTTTGTGAGGCCTGCCCAATGCACTCATTACACAAACTCTGTGAAAGAATTGAAGGTACCGTACTTGTGGGCTTTGCTTCCTTGAAAAATCTTGTGGGTTTTCACCCTCTTCTTGATGCAAAAGAGCAGCAGAGCATTGCCCTTTCAGTAGCATTGCAAGCTGTTCTGCACATTGTACCATACAGTCACCTTGTTTGGTCTCTCATTGCTCACGTGCACGACTAAAGTAATTTTCCTGTGTACATATAGGTGTATATTCTGTTGTACATTTATTAGGATTACCTCGCATATACCATAACTGTGGAAGAAATGCAGCTTCTTCCATGTATGGAAATATTAAGGTGTGAAAACCTGCAGTTATATGCATTTTGGTTCAGTACTTTAGAAGCCCATCTTCAATCTTTTGGGATTACAGAAGCACTCCCATAGCTGTTTTCTTAATAGGACATCTTCCAGATTGCAAGAAAGAGAAGGGCTTCCTTTACCTTTAAGTGTTCCAGCTAATAATAGTCCTGCAGGACCCAACCCAAGTCCAGCCAGTCCAAATATTGCCCAGAAGGACTCTTTTTCTTTTGAAAAGCGCTCAGACGAATGATGGAGACAACATCTTTTCCCTTTCTGTTCCTCTACCTTGTGTTCAGAGGTATGCTATCTATAAACATGGAGGTTCCATTTGGCAATCATGGCTATTCCTAAACCCTGTTCAGGCTTTTTGCAATCCAGATAAAGTAAACATACAAAAAAAGGGAGTGCATTAGGCCCTCCTGCTCCATCATCTCTTTCCATGTGTAGCCTGTGACAGTCTAAAGAGAAGAAACTGCTTCCCACATCATTAGAAAACATGACAAACAACCCAAACAACAACTGCACTGGAGTGATGTGTTTTGCCTGGACTGCAGAGCCTCTCTGCCTATGATGCTAATAGTTCTGCTAGTAAATGGAGCTTTATTATTTTAAAATTAAATATATTAACATTTTTTCATTCATAAAAGTATTCATTGCAGTGTGGGGTACAAAACAGCCTTACCACAATCAGATAATCAGCATCTCAGTAACAAGCAGTAAAGACAAGAGCCCGTGCCAGGTTGAATAGTGGTTTACAACACACAGCAGTACATATTGTGTGAAGAAACAGATGATTCCAAAAGCTGATTGCACTTAGAACATGCCAGTGTCCTGTAAAAGCTCCTAAGTTTCAGGGCCACAACTTTCTCCTGTATCACAAGAGGACATATTTAGCTGTCAGCTCCCCCTGGTGGGCAAAGAGGCAAAGTATGATAAGTCTTTTCTACAAAGGCAACCCAGTTTCAAATGGAGATCTTCTTAAAGAAAAAGCAGACCTACCACTGCTACCTTTAGCACCTTCCCTCGCCCACTTTTGGCAAGGGAAAAGATAGGGCAGGTATGCACCAGTTAATAGAGTAGATGTGTTCCTGAACATTCCTTCTTTAACAGAAATGTTATTATCAAAGGCAGAAATAACATGGAAAGAATTGGGATAGATTTCTACATCATCACAAAGAAGTGGATTTCAACATGTTCGGTCAATGTTTTATCCAAAATTAACAATGTGAACATGTGAAATGAAACGATTCGATCAGGCAAGTAAACAAAAAACATTTTGGACCTTCTAGAGAGTACTTGAAAGCTTATTCCCAAATGCATCAAGGGATGACTTTTTTTTCCAACAGCTGCTCCACAAGAGCCAGCATGGTGTAGTGGTTTGAGCATTGAGCTACAGCTCTGGAGGCCAGGGTTCAAGTCCCCACTCAGCCATGGGAACCTACTGAGTGACCTTGGGCAAGTTACACTCTCTCAGCCTCAGAGGAAGGCAAAGGCAACCCTCCTCTGAACAAATTCTGGCAAGAAAACTCTGTGATAAACAACCTTAGGGTTGACATAAATCAGAAATGACTTGAAGACACATAACAACAACTTTTTCTGTCACCAGCTTCGACTTTTCTTAGTGTTCCCATTTTGGCTTGAAGATTATCTGTACATTTTTTAAAACATGCTGAGGGTAACTAGTGAGGCAGTCTAATCTGCTTTCTCTGTTTCTCTGTTTTGCTGTTCACACATGCTCAATGAGAGATTCTGGAGGAAGTTACTGTTTACCTTGTGTGTTCTAGGCAGGTACACAAAGCTATTGTAGGATCAAGAAGAGTAGAAACACATTCTTTCCTAGCTCAAGTTTTATTGCATTGTTTGCTGCAGACATGGTGTTGCCACCTGTATGTGAAAGACTGTGTTTCTCCAGTCCTCCTTTACACCCCTCCCAGTGCCAGTGCAGCTAAAAATTTGCAGTTACAGAGAGGATGAGGAAGAAAGGAGGCTGGGCAAGTGTAAGAATATTTTGTAAAAAGGAGCTTTTTTTGTTCAGCTTTGTTAAGAGAGATGCCTGTAAAAAGAGAAGGTTTTTGTTTATTTGTTTATCATGCAACAAGTTGTATCTGCAAAAGCATCTAACTATTAACTAGGCTTGTTGAGCACCAAAAAAAAGTTAGATTTTGAAAGGAAAGCAGAGGCCTCCTTCTCTCTCTCTCTCTTTTTTTTTTTTTTGCTAAAGGCAGAGAAAAGAAACAGGGAAGAAAGTGGAATAGGATTGATGCCCTTGAGCCAACAAGAATTCGCTCAAACGCATTGTATTGATTGGTCACAATTCTTCTCAGAGGCCACACCTCTCTAATAGAACACCTGAGTTCAAACCCTGAATATTCCAATAATATTTTTAGTTCTGTGAATATAAGATATTTTTTCTTTGTATCCTAATTCTGAAGGCTTATATACCGTATATAGGGTTTCCGGAAATTATCTTTACAATGTCAATTCTGTTTAAAATTGGAATTATAAAGGTAGTTTTCAGACACCCTGTATTATGTGTTCCAATGGTTCTTAACCTTTTCTTTACCAGGGACCCCTTTTAAATATCTTTTATTGCCACAGGCCCCCAAGACTTAGCTGAAGATTAATAATAATAATAATAATAATAATGATAATACCTGAAATAATAATAAGACAATTACACCACCCATTAAACATTCCCGCACTGGAGGGGAAGAGAAGGTTTTTCACCTGCTTCTTTCTACAGGTTTGTGGCTGGAGCGGATCGAATGGCAGTGCATAGGCACTGCCCTTTGGGTTGGCTCCTGTCCCATGGTCACACTACTGCAGGCAGGAGGTGGCCTGAGCAGGCTTCAAGCCTTTGAGGACTCCCTGTGAGGACATTATGGCCCCCTGGGTGTCCCTGGACCACAGGTTAAGAACCACTGCTGTATTCTGTAAATTGACTCTCAGGCGTAAGCCACATACTTACTCACAGAAGTCTCAGGGAGGGTACTTCTTTGTGACCTAAAGCAGATGTGTGCATGTATTTATATGCACACACACACACACACACACCCCTTGTCTAGACAGTCTTCCAGCATTACATTCAGCTCACAGGGCCATAAAGGTTGTCCTTCATTGTAAGCAACATTACCCTGAAGTTGCTAGTGATACACAAATCTGGAAACATATGATTTGTAATCTGTCCTTCAAAAATGAAGAATTCACCCTAAATTAATTAATGTACTTTTGTAGCTTCAATGATCTGCCTGAATGTGCATAAGGCTAGGATGGAGATACTGGTATCATGTAAGCCACACACCCCAGTGTCTCCAAGCATCCAGATGTAAGGACTTGAGTATGAAGATCTGAAGAGGACTCTGTAATCACATTTAGCTGTATTGCTGTTTTAGCTGAAAGTGGTTACAAAACTGCAGTGAGCCCACCCTTATGGGAGTTCCTGCTTGTGGGAGCTTTGCAATTGCACTCAACCAAAGGAGTTGCAAAGTCCTCCTCCGAATTTTGTGCTCAAAAGGTCTGGCTTACATCCATGTGCTTGGCATTGTTGGGGTGTGTGGCTTATGTGTACATTCATGCTCCCATCTTCAGTTTTAACACTTTGTGGGGCTTGCAACACTTGGTCACTTAAAACTGGGGACACATTGTCCATGATAGCCTGACCAGTTGAAAAGCCAAAAAATGAGATCTTCATGCATCTAATAGTCATAGCAGAGGAAAGTGCTCTGTACAAATAAGTAAAAAAATATATGAGTGAGTTCAGAGCTGTGGTAGTTCTTCTAACACCCCTTTCGCATACTTCAGTCAGTTGTGATGTGTATATATGTGTATGTGTATGTATGGTGAGTAGGTGGGGGTATTTATTTTTGCAGCAAGCAAGTTTAACTTACCTCAAATTAATGTGCCTAGAGGGAAAGACAGATATAGTTTTGCATACTATATAAGGAGTGTATATTTATTTACTTGCTTGGTTGAAACTTCTTTTTATTTTACTACATGATCACTTTATGTAGAAAGAAGGTCCAAACTAGAAAAAATGGTTTGTTCATGGAGCTTTTACGGATTTTTTTAAATAACACAAAATGTAGTCTTCTTGATGTTCTGTCATGATTTAATGTGCTATAAGCTACCTATCCAGTGTTAAAACTCCGGTTTTATATGTAGTATTCTACAGCTCTGTGCAAGGAAGATGAAGGGACAGTTTGTCAAATGAATGTAACTTCTCTGGTCAATGTCTGCTTCTCCCACCTTTTTAAGGGCTTTATCCACCAAGAGCTAAACTTGTGATTCAAAGACATCTGTCATCTCTCAGTGACAATGAACAAGCTGACATCTTTGAGCGTGTTCAGGTAATAAACTAAGCCATGTTAGCATTTGGGCTCCAGGATCAAGTAGGTAGATGGGAGACACAAAGAATCAAAAGCACTGTATCTATAGTTACGATCCCTCTCTGCCACGGCACCACCCCCAAATCTAAATAATTTTGCTACACAAACATTCACAAATGCATCCTCCTGTGTACAGGCTGTTTTTTAAACTCGTGAAATAAATTCATCTTGAGACCTCATTAGAGAAAGCATGAATTATCTTTTGTCATATAAATATCCAAACTGAACAGAGAAGGTGTCAAAAAATCTTCCTTATTTTTCACTTCACAGAAAATGAAACCCATCAGTGATCAGGAAGAAAATGAGCTTGTGATTCTACATTTGCGACAACTATGTGAAGCTAAACAAAAGACACATGTGCATATTGGAGAGGCACCAGTGGTAAAATCTTTGTTCTGTGTTGTTGTGTCGTAAGACTGGAATACATATTGGACCAAAAGAAGCTTAAATACTTCAGATAGGTTTTTCTTTGTTTGTTTGATAGCCTGATATTGCAATTCTAAACATGCTAGTTGTAAGTCTCATTGAAATAAGTGGAGTTAAATTCTGACATTTTACTCATTTATAAGCCTCCCTTTCATCCAGAAGTTGTAAAGGCAGTTGTTTACTTAAAACCATTGATACGAAACAATGATATGTCAGGAAAATATAGCATATTGAAAAAATCAGAAGAAGTAGTAAACTGATTCTCAGCAGAAATGAAGCACTCCTAACTAGAACCAACTTAAAATCACATTACCTCCTTAGAATATGTAAGGAGGTGCTAGTTGGGTCTTTCCTGAAAGCTGCCCATATTGGTGAAACAACCAAGCAGAATATGGTATTCTCCATCTCTGATTTACTCCTCTTTAAAAACAAAATCTAGGTCTTACAGTTGATACAGGGAAACATGACACTGGTCTAGGTTGTTCGCTGCAGAGTTGGCACCGACATGTGAACAATTTCTCCAGCACCAATGAGTTAATAAAATCTGGGAAATGTCATTCCAGTGGCGCCCCCACATTCATTGATTCAATTATCCGTGGATGGCAACAGCAGGAGATGGTGGTGGATGGGGGGAGTAGGGTAGGCGGAGTAGCTCTCACCTCCCTAAACTTGTGGGATCACCCCCCTGGATTGCTCCCATGGCAAGAATGGTGACACATTGGGGTGAAGTGAGGGGAGCAGTAGATCTGCCTCCGTTCTCCCTTCTCCTCCAGGATCACCTCACACCCCCCCCCCGGGATCACTCCCATGGCAAGAATGGCAATGCGGTGGTGAAGGGAGGGGAGGAGTAAATCTTTCTCCCTTCTCTCCCGAGATCGCCCCCCCCCCCGGGATTGCTCCTGTGGCGAGAATGGCGATGTGGGGGTGAAGGGAGGGAAGCAGTACATCTGCTTCCCTTTTTCCCCAGGATCATCCCCTGGGATCGCTCCTGTGGTAAGACTGGCAACACAGGGGCGAAGGGAGGGGAGGAGTAGATCTGCCTCCCTTATCCCTTGTTCCCTGGGATCGCTCCTGTGGCATGAATGGTGACGGGGCACTCGCTATTATCCACAGATTTCATTATCCGCAGGGCCCTCAGGAACTAAACCCTCACGCATACCGGGATCCTATGGTAGTTCTGACTCAGTTAATGACAGTCATGTTGTGAGAATGCCCTTCAAGATGTTAGGGGACTGAAATGTCATTTGACTATATAAGTATTTTGTTTTGCTTCATTCTAAAATGTATTTGGTTAAATATAATATAGGTTGAGTTTATCTTGTCCAAAAAGCTTGGGACCATAAGTGTTCCATATTTTGGATTTTTAAATTTTTTTTTGAATACTTGCATATACATAATGAAATATCTTCAAGATGGAACCCAATTCTAAACACAAAATTCATTTATGATTCATATATACCCTATCACATAGCCTGAAGGTAATTTTATGCACAATATTTTTAATATTTTTGTGCATGAAACAAAGGTTGTGTAGATTGAACCATCAGAAGCAAAAGTGTCACTATCTTAGCCACTAATGTGGACAATTTTAGATTTTGGAGTATTTTGGATTTTGGGATTCTGGATAAGGGAGACTCAACCTGTAATTGTATTCTTGACTACTTTGAAAAATAGTAGTAGTAGTAGTAGTAACAACAACAACAACAACAACAATAATAGAAAACTAATTCTATTAGTAATGATTGCATAGTTAACTAGAGAATGGTTACAGTTAGAACTGAAGTGCTTCAACAACATTATAGCAAATTTAACATAGGCCTACTGATTGACACCCAGGTTAATGTGGAGATTGAGAAAGTTCCTGCTAGAAACAAAGGGGCCGTCTATATGACAAAGAAAAAAAAGAACTGCATGCGAAAGACTGGCTATCCATTCACACAAATACGAGTCATTCGAAGTGTGTGTGGCAAAACTCACCATAAAGTCCGTTCGTGGTGCATCCGGGGCTTTGTATGGATTTTTCTAAACATGTGAACAAGCATGTGAACAAGCGACCGTTTGACCACTCACATTTGCACACATATAAACAGGCAGCATAATCTGATTGACTGGACAAGCGCAGGGGGCAGGGCTAGGAAAGAGGGGAATTGGCAGTGGCCGCCATGTTGAATTGCAGGCTAAGCTAGGGTCCGCTGGGGTGGCTGCTGGGGAGACTGGCCCTGGATGCACTGTCAGGTTCTTGCTTTGGTGCAGAACAGAGAAGCTGCTGCTATTATTGCCACTGTTGTTCCTGCCCAGTGCTGCTGCTGGATAAACACCTGTCCTTGCTGGGTTGTCAAAGAGAGAAAGAGAGCCGGCTGGCTGGCTTGAAGGAGCAAATTGGAAGGAGGGACGGAGGAGGAGGAGGAGAAGGTGGAGGAGACCTCTTCCTGCGAAATGCCCTGAAACAAACCCAGGGAACCAGAGGAGCCACCTCCCCGATTTGCAACCCAAGGCAACGTTGGGTTTCAGGGGCAACCTCCCTCCCTCCCTCCCTCTCAAGTCTGGCCAGCCTTCTCTCCTCTCTTTACAGAGCAAGTGGCTTTTTCTATGTCATCTTCTCTTCTCTTCCCCCACCCCTCCATCATTCTGGGATGTTTTGTTTTGATACCAGCTGCCTGGTCAGCTGCTTCCCTCCCAAGGAAAACAACGTCTAATTCGGTAGGATGACAAACTGCATCATGCCAGCAGAAAATTAGGCCATCTGGGCTAGGGGATCATGTGGAGTTTGGGGGGACTTTTAATAGTCGTGTAGGCAGTTCACATTCTTGCCTGTTCGTATCTGTGTGTATTGTTTCCCCTTCGTATAGACATGACCTTAGATACTTCTTATCACAACTCAGTCTCTCAAGGCTCAACTAGCTACAAGAAGGAACGTACCTTACATATGTGGCATTTGATATTTACTAATAGAATAAACACACCCTCCAGTCTGGACCTGGGGTACAGCACAGGACAAAAGGCTATTCTCTTCCCCTCATGCTTTTTCTCAATTACTTTAACTATTAAAAAACCCAACATGATGCATTTAAACACCCCCAGTGCTGCGTCTCATGTGATCCCCTAACCTCTACACCAAAACCAGAGCTTATATTCCATTGCACATTTTAGTGTAGGAATACTAGTCTGGCAAAATAATTTGGAGCCACATTTTACCTTTTAAAAACAGTAACCATATGTTTCAAAAGGCAACTTGAAAGAATTATATTTTTTCCTCCATTTGTTCTTTTTAGAGATACGGGTGAGAAGGACACTAGTATGTTTTGGATGCTTTCAGTTGGTTGTTTGATAACAAAGCTTGGGTTTATTTTAGCAGAATGCTTCCAACAGTACAATCCCAGAAAATGCAGCTAGTGGTGGCAGGTTCAAACTTGACATTCTGAAAAACAAAGCCAAGAAATCCTTGACCAGTTCTCTTGAAAACATCTTCTCAAGGGTAAGATTGATTGCTCAGTAGCAATAGCTTTTTCACATCTAATTATCAATAACATTACAATAACCTAAGAGCTTACCACACTCTGAAGTAAAACGGCAGTTCAGCAGGAGGGTTCTGTCTTCCATTCTGCCTTACTGCATGATGTTTTACCTCAGTCTCTCACAGGACTGGAACAAAAGAATGACAACATCATGCATTAAGGCAGCATGAAAGATGGAACCTTCCTGTTACACTGCCAATTTACTCTGGAATGCAGTAAGTCTACTGTTATCCATGTCTTCTCTAATCAGTTTGGTAGAAACTGGCCCCTATTTTGGCCAGTGCTTTTCTGTCCATTTTGGGGGACCGCCCTGTGAACTCAAGGTTGTAGCAAGATTGTTCAGGGGTACTAGATAATTTGTTGGTTTTAGTTTATCTCTGCTTCAGCTTCACTTTGTCACGTTTCTACCTCAGATTGACGTGGTTTTTTAAAGCCCACGTGAAGATTTGTATCCATTTTTGTGCAGTTTCTCCTGATACATACATTTTTGTGAGAATTCCCCACAATATAATGCATTTCTGTACATTATTTTCAGTAATATATATACATGTTTATATGCCCTTTCTGATTTGAAAACTTTATTGCACAGTTTGTGGGGGGGATGCAACTATTGAAGGATAGCTGTTTTGGTTTACATATTGCAAATTCAGTGCAAATGGAATAAATTTATTCTCCTCCCTCCTCCAAAATGAGGGCCTGGTAATACCCGTGGTCATAGCTGCTGTTGTCTTTCCGCTCTCCTCTGATTTGGCAGTGGGGGGAGAGTAGAGTAGACAGTGTGTTTTATCTATAAAAAAACTAAACAAGAAACAGCCAAGGGTCCTCATAGTTGTATGTCTTCATATTGATTTAGTTTCACTGCAAGTTGAATAAGCTGAAACGCTGTTCTGTATCTGAAGGGGAGAGGGAAGGAGTGGAAGACAAAATTGGTTTTCAGTTAACTGAATAAATATAACCTGTATTCAGCCCAAGAGCTCATAACAGCAACATATGCCTCTTGTTTTCAAAGCATGCCAGACTCAATTTTTGGTAGCTTAAAAATGTAATGTGAACAGTAAGCACATTTTTGAACATTGAAAGGAAACCTTGATGCTTCCCTGGAGCAAAACTCTGAGCCTATTAAAATAGTTCCATTTATTTCTCTCGTCGTTTCCTGTGTGCCAATAAATACTAGTTTCTGTTTCAAGAATTTTGTTCAACATACTTTAGTACATAGAGTACAATTGTTCACTTACCTTGAAAGAAAATGACACCTTAGTTTAAAAGCAAAAATAACTCTTGTTGTCTGATGGGAAAACTTTCTATGATGAAAATATAGTTATAATAAAATGGGCACCAAATTTGCTTATGACAGTGTGTTCAGGAAAGAAAGGTAATGTCCATGCGGATTATTAGATGTTCCTAATGGTGAATGCTGCCTCCCATGTTGGTAGGATGGTGAATTTGTTCTGGAGCTATCCAAGGTTCTGATTTATTTTGGAAGTAGGTAGGGTTCAGCACCATAGATTAAAGTTTGGACTTAAATTCAGAGCAGATCCTGCGTATATCCTTCAACAAAAAGGTGGACCTTTTTGATCCACTAGAGACTTCAATTTGCCAAAGAAAGAGAGCAATTTCTTCCAGTTCCCCTTTCCCCATGCAGCCTCCCCCCCACCTTGAGCCATGATATTCTAGGAGGTTTCTCAACTTTCTGGAGCAGATTTGTAGAAGTGTGGTGGGGAATAGATATAGCATGAAAGCAATGTCTCCCTTCAGTTTCTTTTGCTAGTGTGACTTCAGCTGAAGTCAGGAACCAAGGCACATGGAGGCAGAAAACCTGTTGAAGAGAAGAGATGCAGGTTGTGAAGTACAGTTGCCCCTCCACATTTGCGACTTTCACATTCATGGAAAGCCGCCCTCCCTCCCCAGGTCTCCACCCTGTCCCTTCCCAATGCAGTGAAGGGCATCTCATGAAGCCCATTGCTGCCTTGGGAAGGCGGGGTGGAAAACCTCCCTCCCGCCCGCTCTCTACCCCAGTCCCTTCTCAAGGCAGTGAAGTGAGGGGTGGAAAGCCTCCTTCCCGCCCGCTCTCCACCCCAGTCCCTTCTCAAGGCAACAAGGGCTTCTCATGAAGCCTGTCGCTGCCTTGGGAAGGCGGGGTGGAAAGCCGCTCGTGCGCCCATTCTCCACCCCATTCCCTTCTCAAGGCAGTGAGGGGCACTCAGCTCTATGTCTAAATTTAACCCTGAAAGTCCTTGAAACCACATCAGGCACTGTGATCCACTCTTGCTTTAAAAAATAGTACTAATTTTCCCAAGGCACCATTTGATAGGGAAGCCTCAGATCAGATAGATAAACAGAGGAATCATACATTTTAGTGGACATGTAGCCTGTGGGCTGCCAGTGGTCCATTACAGTTCCATGTTCAATCCTTTTGTGGATTGCTGTTTTGGTGTCTCTCCTTTTATAAATCAAAGCATGTTTCTTGTATGTTAAATTTCAGAAATGGAAATGGGGTATAATAGAGTGGCTTTTATATTCTGTAGGGAGCGAACAGAATGCGTGGCCGTTTGGGGAGCATGGACAGTTTTGAAAGGTGCAACAATCTCACTTCTGACAAAGTAGGTAACATGGTTTTAAGAAAAAATGGGGTAGAAACATGTTGAATATAAGACTGAATTTTCTTGTTTTCTTTTTCATGCCCCATACAACACGCACACACACACTCACTCACACTCTTAATTTCACTTCTCCCTAGTAGTGGCTGTTTAAGATATGCTTACTTTATATTTTGTAAATAGATCTTTTAAATAGTGGCTTATAGGTAGATACTTGCCTTGTAGCCTCTGGTAAATAAGAATTATTTTCAGGCTATTAGGTTTACATAAATTGGGAGAGTTAAAGATTTGTGACAATTTGATGGCTTAAGAGAAAATAGACAAATATTTGTGGGCAGATTAGTAGGTTTGTGTGTATGTTTGTACACATATGTACTTGGGCTAATAATAGTGAACTTATTTGGCAAAGCTGCTTTAAAATATATTATAAGAGAGAGCTGGGCAAGTTTAGCCTGCTTATATGTTCTCAGAATAATGTAGGAGAAAGTTTAAGAGAAAAGTATCTTATAAATCCTGCTTGCGTTGTAGGCACAAACTAAGTAACTTCTTGCCAGTTTGAAAGGGAAGTCGTTTTGGGGAAATAAACATGTAGAGCCAAAACCTGCCACAAAAGCATTTATTTATGCCAACTCCTGTGCTATCTCTAAAGCCATGGCACTTTAAATCTATCATTCTTTGCTGTTAGCTGGCCTGCATAGCATGCAAAAACAGTTTGTTGTTCACTTTCCATTTATTTCCTGTTTGAAATTCTCAGCTACACAAAGACTTGGGATTACCTTCCCCCTGAGAGATGGGGATATGGAATGGGTTTTTGTGACTTATAATTTTCCTGTTGCTTTTAACATAGTTTATTTAAATAATAGAGCTGTTTTTCCAGGATACTGCTTTGACAAGACAGGAAGCCCTGTACATGATATGTCGAGGAAATGAATGCAGAATCCAATTTGGATTGGAACCCAGGCCTGGGGCTTGATTTTCCACCCTCTTCTTTCCTCCTCCCCCACCCCAGATGTCTGGCTAGTAATGTTTAGACTCTTTTGAGTGCTGTTCAGGGTTTGTTGCAGTATTGTCCATGAGAGGACATGGCACTTCCCTGGGCAGAGGATGTTTGGAATAGTTCATTATTAGCATACAATAGCTTGATTTCTTTTTCATGAAGAAGGAGTGGCTTCAGCTCCTTCCCGTCATTAACTACTGGATCACTCTGACATGGTTAAAAGTTATGGGATAGATTGCACAGAGAGCCTCATTCCTGTCTTTGACTGACTGCTTTTAGGATTGCTCCTCTGGGGAGTCTCCTCCCACGACCCCTCCTGCTTCTCCCATATCATCCGTTTGGCAGCCGTTCCCTGAAGAGGATCCTGATTCACCCCAGTTCCGAAGACGGGCACACACATTCAGCCATCCACCCTCCAGCTCAAAGAAGAGGATTACTTTTCAAGATGGAAGGTCCCAAAGTGTCAAGTCTCCCCTCCTGAGACAGAATTCTGTGGAGCATAGCAGGTAAGCTTCCTCCCAGTCAAGTAATGTTGCTGTAATGTTTGCATAACAGTAGGGGTGGAATTGGATAATTGTTCTCAATTTCCCGATTTTTCTTTGAAGGTGGCACATAGCATGGCACTTAAGGACAAAAACAGCTTCAGAATAATTGCCAGGGTTTTTTAAAGCAACTAGGTACACAGGTTCCATTGCAATTTAGAAAGCAATTAGAGCCTGTTGGTATAGGTATTGCTGGGATGCAGAGAACTGGCCTTTGGAGTTCATTTTGCTCAGAGGTTCTTTTGTGCAAACCTGGCTGGAATGTTTGAGAGAGAAATAAAAACCAGTGGGCCCATTAATTTGTGAGTAGTTAAAAAAAAAAATCTTAAGAGGCATTCAGTACTTTCATAAAGTAAGTTTCTTTCTTTTTAAAAAAGAGATCTCTGTGTTTCTTTGCCTTTTCTGGACTTGAGTCTGATTCTGTTTTATTGTGGTAGAGGTCCACTTCTCTCTCCACTGTTCAATCATTTGTAATGCAGTGACAGTATTTATATATTGTTTTTCTTAACATTTATAGGTTGTTTTTCTTCCTGAAAGTGATTCTTAAAGTGCCATAGAAATTATCAATACAGTGAAAAAAATCTTATCAAAAAGCAAACATTATGCATTGAGGATTTTAAGCAACACAAAACCAGAAACAAAACTGACAGTGGTACCCTTTCAGCACCATGTTCAGGACTTTATCACATTATACTGTTATAATGATATTATTCTACTAACTGCTCTGGCTGCCTTCTGTGGAATCTTGAGATTTGCAGTTTAGGGAGGGGCATTTAGCATTCACAGCCAGTAAACTCTTAGGCCTCACTAAACTACAAACCCCAGAATTCTACTGGAGGCAGCCGTAGCAGGTAAAGTGGAATAATAGCACTATAACAGTGTAGTGTGATAAAGTCCTCAGTCAGCATGGGGAATCTGTGTTTTGGAAACGTTTTGTAACTAGTATTGAAAATGTATTGAAAAATGCCAGTCTTCAGGTGTTGAAAGGTCAGTGGGAGAAAGAATCAAGTACGTAGTTTGGGTGCAATGCCAGGAAGGCCACAACCTGCACTCTCATCAACTGCTACAAATGGTGTGACACAGGAAGGGGTAATGAGGCAGTAAGTGGCCCATTAACTCTTAAACCATTTAGTCCTAAGCCATTTAGTCCATTAAAGGTGACTGCCAATGCTTTTAGTTGGGTTTGGAAACAAGCTGGGAATGAACAAAGATCAAATAATTTCAGAATGACACGCTCTCAGAAATCCACCCTTTACCATCAGCATTCTGCAGCAGCATTCTGCAGCTTTTCTACACACTTTAGAAAAGCTCCCCTGTGTACACTGCATTGCACTACTGTAACCTGGTTATGAACAAGGCTTGTGTTAACAGTCAGTTCAATAATTTATTATGGTCATAGACCAGCATATGTGTGTACCAGTAGTAAATCCTTGGTATTCTTAGACCAGCTTATAGTGCCTGTGTGTGTTGAATATTATTACGCAGTGACTGTTACCTTTTGGTCCTTAAGCATGAAATCTTATAGAAAATTACCTGGGCGTAAGTCCCATTTAACCCCATTGGTCTTATTTCTTAGTAGGCAAAGATTGCAGGATAAATGCCCTAGGAGCTGGAAACCTGGTAGTTTTAAGTAATTGTGTGCCTTCAAGTCATTTCCAAGTTATGGTGACTCTAAGGCAAACCTATCCCAGGGTTTTCTTGGCAAGATTTGTTCAGAGGGGGTTTGCCTTTGCCTTCCTTTGAGGCTGAGAGAATGTGACTTACCCAAGCTCACCCAGTGGGTTTCCATGGCTGGGTGGGGATTCAAACCTTGGTCTCCAGAGACGTAGTCCAATGCTCAAACCACTATACCACACTAGTAATAATACTGTAATATTAATAATAATAGATCATTTCTAAAATTGAGACTAAGAATAGTATGCTAAAACTTGAATGCCAGAATCTACTTACGTTAATATCTGCAGAGCTGAGTTGTACCTCATGGAGGATTTTGCAGGGGTTGGGTGGATGTACACAGGAAATCTCCTGACCACCACTGCAGAGGCTGGCTGTATAAATGCCATAGGTTATAACATACTTATGAAGCACTCCCACAACACCCTTCTGGATTCTGTGTCCTTCAATACTGAGCCATTACTTATGTTATCTAAAATGGGAGGGTTACTGGGAAACAATTAGAGCTGTATTAGAAGATCTCTAGGTCAGAGCTCTTTCTGCCTTTTTTTTTCAGGGTAGAAGAAAGGTATTTTTTCTTCATGGTCTCTGTGACTCATACAAATTGGTTATCGTGTGGCTGTGCATTGCATCTTTTGGAACCTTCCAGGGAGTTATATAAGCATTTTGGCTGTAGTCCCACCCCCCCACCCCCAATGCCACTATATAGGGGCGTTCCCACCAGAACCGCCAGTTCCTTTTCAGCTGCTGCTGCATCATCATGGAAACGAACCACATTCTTCGGCCTTTCGGCTTTATCTTTCTCTTCAACTAGCCATTTCTGCTTCTCCATATGGGACTCATCCAGTACTTCATTGATTCTGGGCTTGTTACCGATTCGGCTTCTCCACACTGACTCAGCTTCCCCATATTGGGGCTCACTCCGTGCTTTGTTGATACTAGGATTGTGCTAGCATTCGAGGCCGTACTAGCCCTTTGGGCCTGTTATCCCACTGGCATCGTTTAAGGAATGCGTCTCCTGTGATGCTAAGATCCCAGAGAAGGATGTGCATTTGAAGTGCCTTCTCTACCTCAGAGAAGCTCATGTGGGTTGCTTTTTGTGCCCACTGTAGAGCTTTCACACCTCAAGAGAGACAAAACAAGAGAGTTGCATCTGAAAGCAGTCTTGTATGGACAATCTTTGAGGCCTCAAATGGCATCTCCTCAGCATTCTTTGGTTGGTATGGAACCATCTGGTAGAGCTTCTTCCTTGACACCTATACCACCATTGGGCTCTTCGAAGCCCGCACTGACTTCGTCTTCTCTTAATTTCATACTGACCTCTTCCATTGTGAAACCTGCAGCTAAGTGTCTTCTTATAGGCTCCTCCTTTGAAGGTGAAGAAGGCATCTTCATTACCTGAATCTGATAGCCACACATCTTGTCAGTGACTGCCTACTCCAGGTCAGTCCCTAGAGGTCAAGATGGAATTGATAGCCCAGCAGCGCAAATACAAGAAAAATAAGTGTACTAAGGAGAAGGATAGACAGTGCCTGCTCTACTGTACTGTCTACACTAGTCTCCCAGTTGGTCCCAGCCGTGATTGAGCTGGTGACGTCTTGTACTCGAAGTGATTCTCAGCTTCGGGAACTTGAAGTGCCTTATCTTCTTACTGAGGATGTAGAGGTGGCTTCCCCTATACCACACTGCCAGGTTGCTTTAGAGAATGTTTCTGAAGATAAAATCCTAGAGTCCTCACTGATTGTGAAGGTATTTCTTTTGCTCCTCTCTGTATAACCATCTACCTCAGGGCATCCTGCCTCAAGACCTGGTGCTTTCTTCACTGCATAGATGTTCACACTGAGCTCGTTCCATGTCCCAGTCTTCTTTATCTTCCTGGTCCTAGACCTCTTTTTCTTCCAGAAGCCATGCCTGAAGGCCACATCGATCCCAACATTCTCGACACAGTGGTTGTCTATATCATCCCCAACACAGCTGACAGGATTGGAGATGCTTGACATTGAGCTCTACTGATTCATCTTATTGTCAATCTTGACGTTCCCCGTCGATGTATGACTGATACTCATACTTACCACTATAGGACTGAGGGTTGCCCCTAACACTGCTGGGGTCACTGACATTACTGTGTTGCTCAGGACTGCCCTGCAGTGGCCATACCTGCTGCTGCTGTGGTCCAGCCTGTTCCTACTGTCACCTCTGCTCCCAAGGTAGCTCAGATTCATCGTGACTCTCACTCCACTGGTGCAGTTCAGGATATTCAAATAGCTTTCCAGAAAAACCCTGCTCTCCCTACACAACCTGTTGCTGTTGCTTTGCCTGTAAAAGTCACTTGTCCTGTGGAACAGTCCCTCCCTCAATCATTTTTGGTCACTTCAACTCCTGTGGTTCTGAGTCTGACTCTGAGATTATTGATATTCCTGTTCGCAAGTCTCCACCTATGCTCTTGGGAGAAACTGACCCTTCCTCACCCACTGACAACATGTGGGTGTTCATGGATCAGATGATGAAGATGGCCAATGCATTAGACCTGTTGGTGATGTAATTGCAGAGGGAGATTGATGACATGGTGTTCCATTGGGTCCAAACTGAGGCCCCAATCCCAGCGACCTTGCTGATGCTTCCATACCTGGTTCAGGTCATCTGCAAATCTTGTGTGACCCCCTCTTCTGTATCCTCTACATCCAAAAGAATAGAAGCCCTGTACCCTTCCAGAACAAGCTTGGCAATGTTTGATTGCCAAGGGCTGTTGAGTGGCATCATTTCTTGAGTCTGAGGCTCATAAATTGGCTGGGCAGCAAATTACTTCTTTGTGCCACATCGCTGACTGTGGTGGGAAAGCTCAGACTGGTGCTGTCTCTCTTTGGAGGCATGCTTGGCTCAGGTCTTTGGGACTTTCCATCAGGCATGTGCAGTGATCGAGGACCTCCCTTTCAATGAGATGGGCCTGTTACTTGTTGAGCGATACTAAACTTGAATATTCCCAAAAGATGTGGTCCACCATTAAGAAGTATGGTTTCAATCCCCTGGTTCAGCCTGCATCGAAACCTTGGTCTACATGGTATAGGTATGGCTCCATGTCCAAGCATGCTTACAGTCCATCCCAAGCACAGTCCTGTGCCAAACGGATGTTTGGGCCTCCATCACCTTCTGATTCATGGGTTCTTGACAACATGGCAAGTGGTTATGCCATTTAATTCAGAAGAACTCCTCCCTCAGATGTCTATTGCTCCACTCCCCCCCCCACCATTCTGTAATAAGAGGTGGAAACTCTTCTGCAAAAGTGAGCTATTGAACCCCTCCCCATCCCAGCTCCCTCAATGTTCTCCTTTGTGCAGAACATTGACCATCGATGAGCTATTCCTATGCCTATAAGTGGAGGAAATTCCAAGATTTTCTGACTCCACTCCACATTTCCCCTTCCAAGGCAATGACTGAGCATGTTCTGCAGTTTCTGTTGGCTTTGTTGAACAAGGGGTTGTCTCCTTTGTCCATCTGCTGTTACTTGGCATCAATCCCTGTGCGCTACCAATTACTGGGCAAAGCTTCCTGCTTTCACGATCCCCTGGTAAAGAGGTTCCTGAAAGGAGACAAAAAACTACATCTTCCAGTGTTGGGCCCAACACCACATTGGAGCTGAGATTAAGTGTTGTTCCAACTCTCTAGGAGGACTTTCGGACCCATGGCTGCTTGTGATCTTTGCCTCCTCTCTTAGAAGACTGCCTTCTTGGTTGCCATTCTATCTGCTTGTCAAGCTGGTGAACTTTGTATGCTGCAGATGGACCATCCATACCTGAGCTTCCACCCTGACTGGGTTGTTCTCTGCCTTGACGTTACTTTCTCACCGAAGGTTGTGCCAGCCTTCCATATCAACCAGGACATTGTTCTGCCTGCTTTCATGCAGAACCAAACTTCTGCATTCAAGAGGACATTGCACTGTCTCGATGTCCCAAGAGCTGTGGCCTTCTGTGTCACAGGACTTCTGCTTTCAGAACTTCCCAAAGACTCTTTGTTTGTCGCTCCTCAACAGAAAAGGGACTTCCTGTTTCCTCTCAATGCTTTTCAAAGTGGGCAGCTTTGGCTATCCATTTTGCTTATGAACTGGCCCATAAGGACCCTCCAGCTTGGATTCAGGCTGGCTCCACACAGGTGGTGGCTGCATCTTCTGCCTTCCTGACTGGTGTGCTGCTTGAGGAAATTTGTCAGGCAGCGGCCTGGTTGCAGCCTTTGACTCTGATCACTCATTACAGAATGGACTCCAGTTCCAGGGTTGATAGCACTTTGGGGAGCTTTACTCTTCTATAACCTGAATGTCTTGTTGACATTTTTGATGCACTCCATGCTTTGGTTGTACTGTTGAAATTTCAGATGCACTCCATGCTTTGATTGTACTATGGAGATTTTAGATTCATTCTATGCATTGACTGTACTGTTGAGATTTCAGATTCCTTCTGTATTCTGAACTTAATTTCTTTGTCTGCATCAGGAGTGTTATGCTCATGCTAAATGTATGGGTTTGCATTTATTAATGTTCAGTAAATTTCTGATTGGTTTGCAATGACACTCCTGCCTCCTAGTTGTGTAGGTTGCTAGTCTCCCATTTGTGTGAGTCACAGATACCACGAAGAAGAGAGACAGGTTGCATACCTGTAACTGTAGTTTTTTGAGTGGTCATCTGTGAACTCACACAACCCCACCCATCCTCCCCTTGTTGTGTCTCGCTCGTCCTTAGCTACATCAGCATCTGTGGAACTGGTGGTTTCAGTGGGAAGGCCCCTATATAATGGCACTGGAAGTGGCTTGGTCTACCACCAAAACAGTTATCTAATTCTCTAGAAGATTACGAAAGTGTACTGTGCAGGTGCAGGATAACCCATTTGTGTGAGTTCACAGATGACCCCTCAAAGAATTACAGTTGTAGGTATGCAACCTGTTCATCTCAGTCTATGACAAAATTGGTGATAATAGCACTACCGGAAGCATTTATAGGTGACTTCTTTGGTGCAGAACTACACATCCCTTCCATTGAGTCAAGAGGTTATACCTTCACTGATCTCTAACACCAAACAGGGCTTGTGCCTATTCCTATAGCCAAACAAAAGTGTAGTGTGGTAGAAGCAGTTCAAACCCCTTGTTTCAGGTTACTGCAGTTGTGCTGATGTTATAGCTCCATTTAAAGTTCAGGAGGTTCCTCCAGCTCTGTGTAGTAACCTCGTCCCAAACAGCTCACAGCAGATTGTCCCAAGTAGCAAGCCTGCTTGATAAGAGGGGTCATTCTGTCAGAAATATTACCTGTGTCTATATCAGTAGTTAGCTTAGGATAGAGGAGGAGAACCTCTAGTTCTCTAGATAGATATTGTTGGCCGCCAACACCCATTGGCCACTTTGGCCAGTGATAATGGGAACTTAATTCCACAACATCTGGAAGACTACAGGTTCCCCATCCTTGGCTTCCCTAGAGCGAAATTCCTTTTAATGGGGTAGGTGGTGGAGCAAAATCCATTGTTTGGCAGAGTAGCGACCTTGTGCTTTGCAGATAAATGTACAGTAGTTCTGTTTTTTCAAACTCTAATCAGGATGGTGCAGTGAAAAAAAAAGGAAATTTGAACAATAATTGTTTTAGACTTGCTGACAGCATTTATTTGCCTGTTACTGCTGTGGTACAGTCTTGCTTTGTTAGCAGGTTTTCTGGTCAGAAAAGCAGTTCTACCACAGCTTGCTTGATCATGAGTTGTTTTTGTGCACATGTGTAGACTCAGAAATGACCAATTCAGAGATGTTTGGTAGCAGAGACTAAAGTGGCAACTCTGCCTTAAAAACCTTGAAACTGCAGTTGTCCCTCTGTATCCACGGATTTGGTATTCACAGATTTAAGTATTCATGGCTTGAAAATATTATTTAAAAATTAATAATTCAAAAAGCTAACCCTGATTTTGTCATCTTATATAAAGGATACCATTTTGCTATGCAATTGCATATAATGGGACTTGAGTATTCACGGATTTTGGTATCCATGGGGGATCCTGGAACCACAGCCCAGCAAATATGAAAGGACAACTGTATTTTAATGTATGCATTCTTGATCTCCCTCAACAAATGTGTCTTTGCAGCAGTGTTTAAAAGCTAGTTTCAGTGTTTGTCCATTGTCAAACTTTTTCAATATTTTGGCATAACTTGTTTTTAAAAACCTGTTTGTTCATCTATTAAATGAGTAAACTTACTGCAAGTTTTTTTCCTTAAAAATGTAATCCGCATAGTATATTTAATTCCTTGTTCTTACATCTCCTTCTCGAACTATTTTATTTTGATTTACTTCTATAGTATGCAACTGTAAAATAATGGAATGCTCTGTTTTAGTTAATAGCACCCCCCACCACCACTTAAATATGGTGAAGTGAAAAACTGTCTTGTCAGAAGCAAGCAAACTCTTATCCAGAAATGCTGTGGCAGGGAAGGTTCAGCAGTGTTAGGAATTAAGAAGTTGCAAAATCCTAAATATAAGTACTGTAGTCTAATATGAGTACTGTTCATGATTGCATCAGATATCTATTTTTTTTAAAACCTGAAAATTGCTTAATGTTCCAGTGGCTAGCAGACATCCAGAACTTTTGGCATTTAAAGAGGAGACACTCAAAGGTGGTGAAGGCTTAGTATGGGTGGGTGTAATAAACATGGAGGCTACCAGAAAATGGAAGCTATACATCTAAGCTCTCTCTTGCATTTCATATTGTGTAGTACTAGTTCTCAACTTATTTTAGAATGGTGTGATTTTAGGACACAAAGTAGATACATTCTTCTAAAGGTTTTAGAAGGAGAGGTGTGAGTTAAATGCAAGGCTCATAGTTTCAATCTCAGCCAAAGGTTTATTACTGCCTAGTTTGTGAACAGAATATTGTTGGCTTGACTCACCCTTAGATCTTGGTGTTATCACAGGGCCTGTGATTTTTCTAAATGTAATGAAAGCCTGAAATCTAGGGAAAAGGTGTGACAAATCCTGAATAGTTCATCTTAACTGGTACCAGAGTTCTGCTTGATAGCAATGGCACTAGGCTCATGCACTAGTTTGGCTTTTTCCAGATTTATAGCCATCACTTTATCTTAGTGCAAAATCTGACAGTGCATTGATATGTAATGCAGCTAATACACACAGTTTTGGTGATAACCCCAATTGTAATTTAGATCTTAGCTGAAGCCAGTCTCTGATATGGTGAGTATGGATGAGAGCCCAGGAGTTCTTTGAAAAATGTTACACTGAAACTTATTTGCTCCATTTTCTCTTATCGCCTGCTATCAGGCCGACAATACCCCGGCGTACTTACAGTGAGAGTGAATCATCTGCACCATCCAGTCTCCCTTCTTCCTTCTCTGCCCCGTCTTTCCTGAAAAGCTTTTACCATAGCTCAGGAAAGCCACCTCCGCAGTCTGAAAATGAACTCCCCAAGAGGTGAGAGCATTGGTTTCTGCCTGCTCTGCAATATTGCACTTCCCACAAAGCTGGCTTGCAATAGGATTTTATTTTTGCTGCCACTCGCTGCTCAGTCATACACTTCAGTTGTTTCGTAAGAATCTCTAAACAGTGCATTTCTTTGGAAGTGCTTGTTTGAAGTTGCAACAAAGAGATATTGCTTCATCCCTGTACTGTTTTTAATTTTAATGCTATTTTTTAAAAAAAATTATATTTATATATATGTATATGTATGTATGTGTATATCAACATTACCATACCAAATTGGTGAGAAATCATGAGGTCTTCTTTAAAGCTCATAATGGTGTATGAGTAGTTTACAACTGCATTCTTTAAAAAAACAAAAACACCTGCCCTGTGAGACATTGATTACCCTGTTCTAGAGACCCCCCTGCCCACATGTTTAACCAGTACAGTTAGTTTAGCCTTGGGTGGGGAAGTCCTTTGTATACGTTGACCTTGGGCAAGACAAATATTTTTCTTTCCACCTCAGTCCCCTACCTGTAAAATGGGATTATTGTTGAACTACCTGTGAGGAGATGCTGAGTAGAATATTTTGCACATTAAAAAACTGCCATATTTGTTAAACAACTGCAAACAAGGCTATTTATTTATTTATTTATTTTTATGCCACCTTTCTCCCAGAATGGGACCCAAGGCAGCTCACAACATACAAAAACAAGTAAAAATAAGACATGAGATTGTTTTTATAAGTTAAACCAAGTTTACATTATTGTCGCATTAACAATGTAAAGTAAACAATGAGGTTTACTTTAAAAATCCAAGCTGCTTTTTTCTGCTTAGCATTGGCAATGTTGATTTTAGTGTGCATTGTGCTAATTAGCTTCTGTATAGTGTCCTATAGATGGGAGGAGGAGTGTTAATGTTCCCCAAGTGTGACTAACATTGGCATGTTTTTTTTTAACTGCTTTAAAGATAAGGAACATTAATAAAACCATCTTTAGAAGAATGCTGGTGTTTGTTGTGAGTGAGGCTGGTTATAGTATGTAGAAGTTGAACCTTTATCTTACTCCCTTTGGTCAATCTGAATATTTGCTGCAGAGATGCAGCTATGTTTGGATGCACAACACAATCTCCTTAGCAAGTGTAACTTACTGCTTTGAGTGTAACTTCTGTAACTGGGCTAAAGCCTGGTTTTTGGAGGCTTCCTCTTTTTTTGTTGGGTCTTACAACTGTTGATTACAGTTGGCAAGATTGTGTACATGGTGCCTTATTTCATTTGGGAACAGAAGACTCTCCCATTGTTGCCTTATGAGCAAAAGGAGGGGGTGCAGGAGGCACCTCATCTCAGCTTCTTGTGCTGCTCCAACCTGGACGCTGCCATCATATCCAGTGCCTGATCACGGCAATGAGGAGCTTTTTGCTGAATCCCAAGCAACCTAATTTAGCCACTGTGCACCTTATCTGTGAAAAGAGAAAGAAGACAGGTGTTGCCAGGGGTGTTTGTTTCTTATTTGTAAATGAATTCTCTAGTTGTTTTATTCATTTGTTTCATTTATATTCCACCTTTCTTCCAACAAGGGATCTAAGACGGCTATAACTATAACTAAAGATATTGAGCTCCCTGATATTTAGACATATTTCTTGTAATTTTCTGCAGTGTCTTTCCTTGGTAACAAAGGAAATTAAGGTAGGGCTTATGTGTCTCCCCCCCCCCTCCCCGTTTTAGCAGAAACACCTAAAATGTCTTGTGGTTTCCAGCAGCTAGATTGGAGAAGTCTACCAGCTAGAGGATTAAAATTGATAGGAACTTTACAGCCTCTGGGGAGAAACACTTTCATTCATTGGTGGTGATGAATCATGTTGGTTAGATAAAGTTGTGTGAACATTTGAGTTGTTGTTTTCTCTCTTCATTGCCTGTGTGTGTAATTGTGCTTTGGTTTTTTCAGTTAATTTCAAAGGGTACAAACTAAAGGGGTGAATTTTCTGTTTTAGTGTTTTCTTTCCCTTCAAAGGAAAGGAGAAGTTGAATTGAAAGCAAATCTGGAGAATGCAAAATCTGTTGTCATTTGCAACAGCAGAAACAGAGACTCTTAGGTCACCTGTACTTTGTAGGTTAAACATTTGAAACTTTCCACTTATATACAGAAGAAGGGGAAATAATATTGGAATAACAACCATGGAAGAGTGCTACAAAGGTCTAGCACTTAATTTGTGGGGGCTGAGTGAATTGTTCTTCTCCTTTAGGAAAACTCTGCTTATATTTGGAGAAACTCTGTACTAAGTTAATACGACGTGAAGAAGGAAGAGAAAAGCAGTTCTGTAATTACAATGCAGTTTTGGTACCAGATCTGTTTAAAAGCCCCTGTTTCTCCCTTTAAGAGTTTGCAAAGCTAGAGAAATACTTCCACATGATCTCATAACCTATCAGAGGTAGGTTAAGTATTTTGGTAATTACTTTTAGATATTACAGTGTAGCAGCTGCTTAAGAGTAAAAGTGCAAAAAGATAAAATGACAAAGTCTTTTATTTTCCTTGTAGTTCTGATTTCAAAACCTGTGTACTGTTTTAATTTAAAGAAATTGTGACTTCAAGGGAGGGAGTAATATTATAATTGACTCATGGCTGTCTTACCAGTAATTTTTAACTCAGTATTGTTTTTTTTTTTTTTTTTTTTTTTTTTACTTTATTTTTTCATAGACAGAAAATAATAAAATACATAAATCTTACTTGTGAAAGTTAGCTTGTCCTTCTCCCGTCTTTTTCCTTTTATAATCTTCTTTGAGCTTACGCTCCTACACATATATATGAATGCATACATATTTATACATATTCCGTCATTCCATCATGTCTATACAATTATTTGTACTTATTGATCATATACATACATCAACTTTTGTTAGCTTTTATCAAAAACTTCCTTTACATGTCCCTTGAACCGAATTGTATTCTTAAATTAAACTTTCCGTTGTTTCTCTAGTATAATAATCATACTGAATTCACTTTATCTCCCATTATTCTTCTCGTTTTTCCATCTCATCAAGTTTACACTTATACCGAATTTTCCTTTCTTGATTGAATTGCAAAGTTCTAATTTCAGTATACTTTCCTTTTCTTCCATCTTCATTATGCATATTACCATGATCTTATAATTTTCCCCCTCCAGTTCCTTATTTCCTCCCCTAATCAAAGGAAGAAAAAAAAAAGAGATTGTTCCTTTTCCTTTTTGAGTTCTTACCATACTAATTTATTAATTCTTTTATGACACTACTATACTCATTTCCTTGCTTCTCCCAATATTCCAATATCGGGGACCACTCCCTACTAGTTGTGTTATTTGATTTATTCCTCAACCTATTTGTCATTTCGTCCATCTCAAGTAAGTCTAACAGTTTCATATTCCATTCTTCAATTTTTGGTTCATCGCTTACTTTCCATTTTTTCGCAATTATTATTCTAGCCGCAGTGATCATATATAATATAATCCTCCAGTATCTAGTTTCCTCTTTTTTGTCCAATCCCTTAATCATGTTCAACAGATAAAGTTCTGGTATAAATTCCATTTTGGTCTGTAATATTTGATTAATTACTTGATGTACCTTGATCCAAAATTTTTTTACCTTTTCACAATGCCACCACATATGCAATAACGAACCTTGTGCTGCACCACACTTCCAACAATTACTATTTATTGCTATTCCATATTTGTTCAATCTCACTGGGGTGTGATACCACCTTTGCGTAATTTTTATATAATTTTCCTTTAAGTTTTGGCAGGCGGTAAATTTAAATGATCTCTTCCTAGCAATTTCCCATTCTTCTAGATCCAATGTGTGACCTAAATCCTGCGCCCACTTTATCATGTAATTTTTAATGTGTTCCTGCTCCAATTTTCTATTTAACAGAAACTTATATAGTTTGGATATCAGTTTTTTATTGTTTTCGGCCCATATTAATTTATCTAGTTCAGTTAATTCTAATTCTATTCCCTCTTTCTCCCTATCTTCTTTATATCTCTCCTTCAACTGATATATGGTGAACCAATTTAAGTTAAATTCTCTCTGTAGTTGTTCTTTTTCCTTTAAAGTCCTAACCCCCTCTGTCCCTTTCTTCGTTAGATCTAGATACCTCAACCATACATTCGACTCGCTCCATCTCGCCTGAAAGGCCTCTTGCGTTGATGTCCAAATTGGAATTCTAAAGTAGAATTTCTCCTTAATTTTCAACCATATCCTCAGGAGGCCTCTTCTAACACAATGGTTCCTAAATTCCCTGTTTACTTTTTCCTTACTGTACACTAGGTATGCATGCCAACCGAAACGTAAACCCTGACTTTCCACATTTAGTATTTTTTCATTAGTTAGCTTTATCCAGTCGGCTATCCACACTAGGGCTGTCGAGTCATAATAAGTTCTTAAATCGGGTAGACCACATCCTCCTTTCTTGATGTCATCTATGAGGTATTGCCATTTAATTCTAGACTTTTTCTTATCCCATATAAATTCTTTTAGATCTTTTTCCCAGATATCGAACACCTTTTCGTTTGCAATTACTGGCAAATTTTGAAAAAGAAACATTAGTTTTGGCAACACCATCATCTTAATTATAGCGATTTTCCCTAATAGTGACAAATTTAATTTCTTCCATTTATCTAAGTCTGTTTTAATTTTGGACCACTGCTCTTTATAATTATTATCATATAGGTCTCCATTCCTTTTTGTTAAGACAATACCTAGGTATTTTACCTTTTTAGTAACCTTGCAGCCTGATAATTTTCTAAGTTCTTCCTCTTCCATCTCCGACATATTTTTAGTTAAAATTGTTGTTTTGTCTTTGTTTACTTTGAATCCTGAAAATTCCCCAAACTTAGATAGTGTATTCATGAGCTCTTCCATTTGGTTAACTGGGTCTTCTAGAATAATCACCAGGTCGTCAGCGAATGCTCTAAGTTTATATCTATGTTTTTTAATCTTAGCCCCTGGGATTTTTATATTAGATCTAATACTGTTATTCAAAACTTCGATTACCATAATGAACAGCAATGGTGACAAAGGGCACCCTTGTCTAGTTCCTTTTTTAATTTTTATAGTCTCAGATTTCTCCCCATTTATGATGAGTTGTGCTGTCTGTTCTTTGTAAATTTGCTGTATCCTTTTATTGAATTTGGCCCCCATCTCCATCCTCTCCATTACTGCCATCATAAACTCCCAACTTACGTTGTCAAACGCTTTTTCTGCGTCGACCAACATTAATCCAAATTTCTTTTCATTGTGAGCTTCATAGTATTCCAGTAAATCCAATATTAGCCTTGTATTTTGACTTATATACCTTCCAGGAAGAAACCCGTTCTGGTCCTCATGAATAATATCTTTCAGGACTTTTTTCAACCTCTGTGCCAGTATTATTGTATAGATTTTGTAGTCTGTATTGAGTAAGGATATCGGACGGTAATTGTTAACTTCTCTTCCATCCTTTCCTTCCTTTAAAATAAGTGATATATTTGCATTTCCCCAGGAACCTGGTATACCATGCTTTTCAATATCATTTAAAGTTCTTTGCAATGGTAAGCTTATTTCGTTTTCCAATTTCTTGTAGAAGATCGCCGTATAACCATCTGGTCCTGGCGCCTTATTTATTTTAAGACCTCTTATTGCTTCCACAATCTCCATCATTGTAATTGGAGCATTTAATAGCTCTCTTTGGTTATCATTCAGTTTGGGGATATTCTGCTTATCTAGATATTCCTTCAATTTATTTTTATAATCTTCTCCTCTTTCTTTTTGATCAAATAGATCGGTATAGAATTCTTTGAAAGCTCTCATTATTTCCCCTTGGCTAGTTATTATACTATTATTACTGTTTATTTCTACTATCATAGTTTTTTCTCTATCTTTTCTTAATCTTCTCGCTAGCCACTTTCCCGGTTTATTTGCAAATTCAAAGCTTGTTTGTCTCACCCTTTTCAGTTGTTTTTCTATCACCGTCATTGTTTCCCAGTCAATTTGTGTTTGGATTAGCTTTATTTGTCTTATAATAGATTCGTTCTTTGGATCCCCTCTCAATTTTTCCTCTTTCTTTTTTAATTCATTAATTAGGAAATTATATCTTTCTGAGTTCTGTCTTTTCCTTTCAGCACCTTTTTTTTATTAATATTCCTCTAAAAACGGCTTTTCCTGCGTCCCATATAGTTTTTGCTAAACACTCTGGTGATTCATTTTCCTCAAAGTATTGTTTTACTTCTTTTTTGAGCTGCTGTATAAAGCCTTCTTCCCTTAATAAAGATTCATTTAGTCTCCAATTAGCTTTCCTTCTGGTTTTTTCCTTTAAGGATATTTTAATTGGGAAGTGGTCTGACGTTATTTTTGCAAGTATCTCCATGTCATGGATTTGAATTGCCAGATTTTTAGAGGCCAGACACAAGTCGATACGGGACATGGATTTATAACTTTCGGAGTGAAAAGTGTACCCTTTCTGTTTTCCATGTTTTAGAGACCAAATATCTTTTAAGATTAATTCTTCCTTCATCTCATAGAAAGTTTTTGGTAATTTCCCATGTAATTTATGTCTCTTTTTCGTTGACCTGTCCACAGCGGGGTCAATGACCCCGTTAAAGTCTCCTATTACAATTACATTCTCCGTTCCCAAGCTTTCTAGATGTTTATGTATTTTCCTATAAAACTTTTCTTGTTTTCTATTTGGGGCGTAAATGCCCACAATTACGATCTTTGAGTTTGTTAAAGTCACCTCCACCCCTAAGTATTGACCTTCATTGTCTTTAAATAACTCTTTCACACCATATTTTGGACTTATGTACAAGGCCACCCCCCTTTTCTTTTTCTCATTTGCGGAGAAGAATAATTGTCCTAATTTCTTATTCTGCATGTACCTGAAATCTTCCTTTTTTACTTTAGTTTCTTGGAGACAAACTACATCCGCCTTGAGTTTCCCTAGGAAATGAAAAATCTGTTTCCTCTTATATTCTGAATTTAGGCCTTTTATGTTCCATGATACTCTGGTTTCTCTTCAGATCGTATAAATCTTTCGCCTTTTTACTCAGTATTGTTTTTATTCAGAATTGTGATATGAGCTCATAAGGGCAACCTAACGTATTTTGCTTTAGTCAAGGGTTCTAGGACCTGCAGTGCTGTAGTGTTAACAAAACAAGGAATGACCAAGACATAAACACATCTAACTTTTTTGAGAGCTTTATTTGTGTGTGCTAGAAACCAAGACCACAATAATAAAGTAGAAGCAACATTTAATGTTGGTCTTCTTTGTTCATATCCCCTATTGCCATTCTTTTTAGGATGAGTGTACCTTTTCCTAGGAAACAGTTTTTTAAAAAAAAGTCAGACAAAGTTTTACTCTAATTTGTTCTTTGGAAAACAGCATAAAACAGTTGGGCTTCAGTGAACTTTAACACCAGAACAGGCAGGTTTAGCAGTAGTTAATTAATGTGTTCCTCCCTCACTGGAAGACATTTAGCATGACTGTCTTTGATCTCAGCTTGGTTTCTAACAACTTCATTACGGATAATTGATGGGTTAACTTTTTAGAAACAAACATTCAAATGAATATTTAGATTAAGACAGATATGTAAAGGCAACAAAAGACATGAAGATCTATACTAACATAATACAGTATATGCATAAAATCTGGAGAGAAAGTGTAATCTTTGAGAAGAAGGGTGATACGTACCTTTTATTTCACATCTAAAACATTGAAATTTCCAAATAAATGCACCCCATTTCCTTTTGCTATATCAATTCAATACATTTGGAAATAATTTAGAGACTTTTGTTTAGTTTCTTGCTGTAACAGATACCCCCCCCCGGGATCCTGAAGAATGGTGGATCCGGGGGAGGTGTTTTAATGATGAGCAGGGAGGCGAACCCATGGGCAGGCCTGGGCGTGGACACGCCCCGGCCGGGAGGAGTCAGGGGAGGCGCCAAAGCAGGGCCTATTTCACACACTGCCTCCCCTGGTCTCCTCCTCTTTTCCATCAGTTCGCCAGGAGAGCGGTTTCGTGGGACTGGGATAAGTTTCTTTCGTTTCCTTTGTTTGTCTGTTTGGGGGTGTTTCCTTCTGTTCTCTACAGCCTTGCTCTACTACAGCTTTCCTGTACAGCTTTGCTGTTTCTACTACAGCTCTATCCCCCCCGCCTTCCGTGTGTGTCCCCGGGTTATCGGGCCTTCGCGCTTCGTCCCCCTTTTTTCTGTTTGTGCTCCGTTTGTGGTCACATTTGTGTTCAGTTGGTGTTTGCTTGGCCCGACCGGCGTCCTCCGGTTTCCTGCCGCTTGGTGACCCACGCGGCTCAAGGCCCCTTGGGGCTCAAGGCCCGCCTGCCCAACCGGCTGCCTTCGGCCTCCCGGCCGCCTGCTCCCTTTCTGCCTGAGCCGCTTGCTCCGCCTGCCCCTATCTATGGCAGGGAGCGGGGAGATGATAACTTCGCGTTCACCTATGGCAACCTCAAATTGAGTGGTAGGATATCCTTCACTGAACTGTACTGGCGTCCCTAATGGATAGGGTACGGGGATGTAGGGTATCCTTAGGGTCAGCCTCAGGGGGGAGATCTGTCACAGAAGCTATATGGCTTAGGGATTTCCTTCCCGATGCGGGGCCCTCCAGCAGATGGCGCCCAAGGGGAACCCCTGACACCAGGATCCCCCTTGGGGCTCAGGTGAGTCACCCAGGGACGCTGGGGGTTAGGTCGGTTGTGACCAACCGCCCATGTGCGTGCCCCCGTGAGGGATCTCCCCCCTTTTCCACATTCGGCATACCACAAGAAAATCACAATAAATAGGAAATCTATCAATAAAGTGGCCCGTATTTCAACCCAATCTTATGTGTGTGGTCTCGTCATTTCTGCGTCAATCATTAAAGCCATTTGCCTCTACCCACTTTTTTCCTGTTCATGAGCTTGGGTTTTTTCCTTTACTCTCCTTCTGTTTTTGAGTATGTTTTATAGGTTCTTTGTTTAGACTGTTTATGATGGTGAACTGTAGGATGCCAACATAACATTTTTGTTTCTGTATATAGTCCTTTCAGTTTTCAGCAATTCAGATTATTAATATCACATAGTGAACAGCTCTATTGGTGTTAGTTGGTTCAGTGAAAAGTGAGTGGGGCTTATAAAGGGAATGCTGTACATAACAGAGCATATTGGGTTGCAGGCAGAAAATATATAATCCTTGGCTATTGCAAGAACAAACTGAAATTATCCTCTCTCTTCCCTTCTTCATCAGTGCTCTTATAGGTGGAGGAGCTGCATTAGAGTCTGTCCCATGTAAATCCACATCTAGATTGTCTAGATATGTAAAGCTACAAAATATTTAATGCATCCTTCTCTTAAAGACATACATAATATTCGGGATGGGGAATCAAAAGTAGCTCGCTTCAGAACCCCAAATTAGCCTTGCAGTGATATGGGTTTTCTGGGAAAGGGTAGAACTGAACCATTTTGTGGACAATTTCTGGATATTTTCCAGTGCTTTAAATAATGTTATCTGGTTTAGCTTATTAGGTTTAAATATTATGTTCAAACACATTCAAAGCCTTATGTGGAAATTATTTTATTGTGATATTTGTGATAATGTAAAGAAAATCCGGTCCCCCACCTGTGCCGCCATCATACACCTTGGGGGAGGGAATGTCTTTCCTGGTCCCAGAAGGAAACAAAACCTGCAGGAAAAAGAGCATAGCAGCTTAGTTTTCTGGAGATACGTGACCTCTCCAACCCTTATATGAGCTTGACAAGGTCAAGGTGGTTGAGAGCAAACATCAAAACACCAGCCGACTTTTACTTGTGTTTAGCCTGGCTGACTCTGCCCTCTGTTCCTCCCACCTTTACATTATAAGGTTCCTTAGTTCCACCTTCTAACCAGGGTGACTACTTTGACTTAAATATGTGGAGTGTGTTTTGGTAGCTTGCCTTTATCTTTATATACTGGATAGGAATGGACAGAGTCTGTGTTTTGTATTAACACAAGGATAACTTATTAGAAACCAATAGATGTAACATCCTCTCCATTGATGCCCCCTTGTCGTGGGAGAGAGGCTTGCGTACCCTAATGACGTTTTGAGCTATGCTGGCGGTGGCATAATAGCCACCGGTAGGGTCTCCCATGCCAGACAGGTCAAAACCGAAGGGTCTGACAAAGAGCGTCAAAGGGCAGGATGGGCTCTCTAGCCTTGTGGCAACCGTCCTAGGAGAAGGAAAACTCTAATCCCAAACCCGGGCAGATGGTGCTCGTCCAACCCTGTAAGGTCAACCATCTAAGAGAAGGAAACTCTAATCAAACCTACGGACCGAGGACCTCGCTGCCACGTCCATGCTTGCAAGGCCACGGCAGATGAATCTCTGGTTTAAAGGGTGAGGCCAGTTCTGTGCACGCTGCGCTCCACCAGAAAAATCCATTGCACAGGCTCGAAGGACAAATCCATTTCCAAAAAAGCCCTGTAGCGACTGGCGAGGGACGAAACCGGCAGGTGTAAAGATGCACTGGAAGCCGCAGCCCCAACCCTGCATGCAGGCGGTTCAGGACATTGGTCGCTCAAGCCTGACCCGGGAGATGACAGTCTTGTTCGGCAGCATTCTGAACGACCAAGCAGCCTTTTTTAAGGAGAGCACTGCTTGCTCCATATGGAGAGGGGCCTAGAAAAGGTGGCCTAAAGAAAGCTCATCCCCAACTACCTGGTTGGCTAGCCGCGGCCAACGGGAATCTTCTGATGCGGTCAAACCAAGGCAAAGAAACAAAGGCACACACCGGCCTCCAAAGGTGTAAATAAACTGACACTTGCATGCTGGAACATCAGAACCATGCAAGACTCTAAAGATAGTGGACGGCCTGAGCGTCGTTCTGCCCTAATAGCCCTTGAACTATCACGGCTTAATATTGACATCGCTGCTCTTAGTGAAGTTCGCTTCCATGAGGAAGGCAGCCTTAAAGAACATGGCGCCGGCTACACACTTTACTGGTCTGGCAAACCCAAAACCGAAAAACATCTTTCAGGAGTAGGCTTCATGATTAAAAACTCCATTGCCTCCAAACTCGAAACCTTGCCAACAGGACACTCTGATCGCATTATTTCCTTACGCCTCCCACATGTTGTTCTCTTTAGTGTATATGCCCCAACTATGCAAGCCGACCCTGTAGAGAAAGACAAATTCTACACAGACCTACGCCAACTCATACAAAAAGTCCCTGTAGAAGATAAAATTATTATACTTGGTGACTTCAATGCCAGAGTAGGAAAGAATTCCGAAGCCTGGAAAGGTGTCTTAGGCAAGCATGGTGTTGGAAATTGCAATGATAACGGACGCCTCCTGCTAGAGTTCTGTGCAGAACAACAGCTGACTATTACAAACACAATCTTTCAGCAGAAAGATAGCTTGAAGACAACCTGGATGCATCCCCGATCCAAACATTGGCACCTCATTGACTACGTTCTAGTCCGTCAGAGAGACATTCGTGATGTCCGTCATACCCGAGTGATGCCCAGTGCAGAATGCCAAACAGATCATCGCCTCGTCAGATGTAAACTAAATCTTCATCTTAAGTTCAAACCTAAGAGGGGTGGCATCTTAAAGAAGAGGCTCCAAGTCAACAATCTTCAACAAGCTACCATGAGAGACAACTTCCAGGCAAACCTACAAACGAAACTTGAAGACCATCCTACAGATCCTTCTCCTACAGTGCTTTGGCAACATATCAAAAACAGTATCCTCCAGTCTGCAGAAGAATCCCTCGGGTTCTCCCACAAGAAAAATCAAGACTGGTTTGATGAAAACAACCAAGAGATCCAGGAGCTGTTGGCAAGGAAGAGAGCTGCTCACCAGGCATACCTCGCCCAGCCAACCTGTCATGTAAGAAAAGCAGCTTTCCGCCTCACATGTAGCAAACTACAACAAAAAATCCGAGACATGCAGAACAAGTGGTGGATCAATTTAGCAGAAAAGACACAACGCTGTGCAGATCTGGGTGATCATAGAGGATTTTATGAAGCTCTTAAAGCAGTGTTTGGACCTACTTATCAGGTCCAAAGCTCCTTATACAGTACAGATGGTCAAACATTAATTACTGATAAAGCCTCCATCCTAAATCGTTGGGCTGAACATTTTCAAAGTCTCTTTAGCGCCAACCGAGTAGTCCAAGGCTCAGCTATCCAATATATGATACAAAAACCAATGAAAAATGAATTGGACATAGCTCCCACTTTGGAAGAGACCCTTATGGCCATACAGCAGATGAAAAACTGCAAGGCAGCTGGGATTGATGGAATCCCACCTGAAGTTTGGAAACACGGAGGTCATGCACTCCACGAAAAATTCCACGAATTCCTTGTGAATTGCTGGGAAAAAGGGGAACTGCCATCAGACCTCCGAGATGCAGTCATCATCACCCTGTACAAGAAAAAAGGAGCAAAATCCGACTGCTCAAACTATCGAGGCATAACACTGCTCTCTATTGCTGGAAAAATCCTTGCAAGGATACTCCTGAACAGATTAGTTCCTGCTATCGCAGAAGAACTTCTCCCTGAAAGCCAATGTGGCTTCAGAGCCAATAGGAGTACTACAGACATGGTATTTGCCCTTAGGCAACTGCAAGAAAAATGTAGGGAGCAGAACAAGGGTCTCTATGTAACATTTGTCGACCTCACCAAAGCCTTTGACACTGTAAGTAGAAAAGGTCTGTGGCAGATCCTGGAAAAACTAGGATGTCCCCCCAAATTCCTTAAAATGATTATCTTGCTACACGAGGGCCAGCGTGGTCAAGTCAGATATGGCGATGCTCTTTCAGAGCCCTTTCTAATAACTAATGGAGTGAAGCAAGGTTGTGTTCTTGCACCAACTTTATTTACAATCTTCTTTAGCACGATGCTCCAAAGGGCTATGGCAGAGCTTGAAGAAGACAACGGCATCTATATACGCTACCGTACTGATGGTAGCTTGTTTAACTTAAGCCGTCTGAGGGCTCACACTAAGACTCTAAACTATCTAGTCCGTGAGCTGCTCTTCGCCGATGATGCTGCCCTTGTTGCCCACACAGAAGCAGCTCTGCAGCGCCTAACGTCCTGCTTTGCAACAGCTGCAGAGCTGTTTGGGCTAGAAGTCAACCTGAAGAAAACAGAAGTTCTTTACCAGCCTGCACCACAGGACGAACACCACCATCCCCACATTGCCGTCGGCAAATCAGTGCTCAAGTCCGTTCAGCAGTTCACCTACCTGGGAAGCATCATCTCCTCAGATGCCAAGATTGACAAAGAGATCGATCACAGATTAGCAAAGGCATATAGTGCATTTGGAAGACTTCACAAAAGAGTCTGGAGCAATAAACACCTGAGGCAAAGCACAAAAATCAGTGTGTATAGAGCCATCGTACTGTCTATCCTCCTTTATGGATCTGAAACATGGGTCACCTATCGCCACCACCTACGACTCCTCGAGCACTTTCATCAGCGCTGTCTACGCACAATCCTAAATATACACTGGACTGACTATGTGACGAATGTTGCTGTCCTTGAACAAGCAGGGATTACCAGCATTGAGGCCATGGTATTGAGAACGCAGCTGCGCTGGGCAGGGCACGTTTCTAGGATGGAGGACCATCGCCTCCCAAAAATACTACTCTACGGTGAACTCGCCACGGGTCAGCGTAAGAGGGGCGCTCCAAAAAAGCGATACAAAGACTCCCTGAAACAACATCTCAGGCTTGGCCAAATTGATCACCAACAGTGGTCCGCCCTGGCCTCACATCGGGAGGCATGGAGACGCAATATCCACAATGCTGCAGCCTTATTTGAGAACTCACGACGAACAAGTCTTGAAGAGAAACGACAACGCAGAAAGAATCACAACCCAAAAACATCACCCAAGGAGACCTTCTGCTGCGCTTTTTGCAACCGGACTTGTTTATCTCGGATTGGCCTTTTTAGTCATCAGCGCGCTTGCAGAAGGCGCGGGATGAGTCCTTCCTGAATCTTCGTTTGCGAAGAAAAGCCAGAGAGATGTAACATTTACTTGGCACATCTTTACTTAGGAGATCTGGTATTCAAAACTTTCACTGTACTGGTAGACTGTCAGGTTACAGTATCCACACTTAATGGTAAACTGCCCCAGATTGTTTACATGTCCTTCTAAAATATTCCCTATAATTCATTCACTCTTTGTGCATTCACTATTCACATCCAGACTCTCAGCCTCACTCATGTAGCTTACATATACAGAGCCTTCTGCTCCAGCCTCCTGTCATCAACTCCCTCCATTCTTAACTCCAACCGCCTCACACCAAATGTCACGCAACCTTCAAACACACAGAAGACCCTCCCACTTCAGCTTCCTGCCATAGCATTGGCTTCTATAACACACTTCTCCCATGCGCTCATCCAGCCATCCGTCACACCCTTCTCCCCAGTCTTTGATTTCTTGCTTTAAAAGGTATTGTTTCATGGGCAAGAAGTAAAGTTTGATCAAATATAGGGGTTACCTGATGGGTAAAGGGCAAATCCAGGGTGAAATCAGATATACCATGGGTGAATCCTAGTGGAGTCTATCAACAGCAAAATATTTCAGATAGCTGAGCTCTGCAATGCATTGGCATTTCTGTTTCTGATGGTGTGCACCTACCAGAATTCGGTTTTTATTGGCTTTGTCTTGAAAAAAAGGAGAAAAATGTTTTGAGATGGAAGGCAACTCTCTCCTGTAAACCAGCGGTTTTCAACTTTAGTTCGTTTAGATGTTTTAAAACTCAGCTCCCATTGGCCATATAACCTGGGACTTCTGGGAACGAAAAAGTCCAAAACATCTGGAGGAACAAAGAAAGACTGCTGTAAACATATGCTTTAAAAGAAAACCAGATATGTGTTGCAGTGTGCAGTATTTCCCACTGTTGATTTCTCTGGTACAGTTGGGGTGTGTATGTGCGGAGGAAGTATAAACAGCTGTTTTCAAAGTTGAAGAAGGGATAACTTTCCACTTGCAGTGAAAATGAGGTTCTCTGTCCCAGTGAGCAAGATGGTGTAACCCAAGATTTTATCTGAGGGTATTCACAGATTTATTTAGAATCACAGCAGATGAACAGGAAGTGTCTGAGGTGAAAGCACTGTATAGCAGAAATCAGAGGAATTTAAGAAAAATTACAGTCTAACAGTTAAAACAACATATAGAATCGGGTAAAATTGGCTAATAAATACCAGAATTACAAATGCAAAATCATCTGCAGTTAGCTCCTTATTAAATACTGCATTTGCCTCTTATCTTCAACCAACCCTCTAGTTAAAGCTTATTGTATTCCCAGCTGTTTAGCAGTTTGGCCCAAAGCTTCAGGAAGAAAGACTTAAAGCTACCTATTCTAAGATTAGGTTCCTGAAAACTCAGGTGAAGATTGAGAAAGATTGATCTAGAAAAATTCACATGGGAAAAATTAGTTTAAAAAGAGAAGTGTGGTGGTGGTGGTGGAGAGACAAAATTACTGTAGTAATAGAATCTTAGATTTTGAAGGGTCCACAAGGGCTAGCTAGTCCTACTGCCTACCTTGCAGGAATACACAACTATAGCGTTCTTGAAAGATGCCCATCCAGCTTCTGTTTAAAGATCTCCAAAGAAGAAGCCATCCCCCAGATAGTCTGTTCCATTGTTCAGCAGTTCTTACAGTATAGAGGTTTTTGCTAATGTTTAGATAGAATCTCTTTGAATCCACTGGTTCATGTTCTACTCCTTGTAGCAGCAGAAAACAAGTTTACTCCATCTTCTACATGACTTCCCTTCAGGTATTTAATGGTGGCACCTCTTAGCCTTTTCCTTTCTAAGCTAAACATACCCAACTCCCTATGACTTTCCTCACAAGCTTGGTTTCCAGACCTTTGATCATCTTGGTTGCCCTTCTCCAGACACACTCCAGCTTGTTGAAGTCCTTCTTGATTTGTGGTGCCCAGAACTGGATGGAGTTTGCACTCTGAGTGAGGTCTGACCAAAGCAGAATAGAGTGGCACTACTGTTTCCCTTGATCACTTTGCTCCTATTGATGCTGCCTAGAATTGCAGTGGCATTTTTGGCTGCGACATCACACTTGACTCATGTTTAGCTTGTGGCTTACTAAGACCCCTAGGTCCTTGTCAGATGTACTGCTGTCAAGCTAGGTGTCACACATCCTATATTTGTGCATTTCATTTTTCCTGCCTAGATGTAATATGTTACATTTATCGCTGTTGAAATTAATTTTGTTAGTTTTGGTGCAGCTCTTCAATCTGTCAAGGACGTTTTGAATTCTGATCCTGTCCGCTAGCATATTAATTTGTTGTCATCTGCAAATGTGATAAGCATGCCTTCTATTTCATCATCTAAGTAATTTACAAAGATGTTGAATAACACCAGGCCCAGGAAAGTAAAGCTAGGAAAAAATAAAAATAAAATATGAAGGATGCTGAGCTGTGGAAGAGTCTACACTTGAAAACTTAGCCTGTTGTAAAAACAGAGGTTTGTCTAAAATCAGATCAAAAGAAGGCAAAGAAAAGCCCCAGGGGCCCAGAACAAACAAAATATTCAAAAAGTTATGTTATGATAACAAAAAGAGGAGAGCAAGAAGACAGTTTCTCTTATAGAGTACAACCTCTTTTTGATCCACTGACATCCCCACATTTTCTTACCTTCTGATTGGTCTCCGTTCTCTCTTCCACGATTGCAAATAATTAATTCTGGACATGCATGACACGTAGAGACATTTTCTGTTGTTTTCTGGGGCTAACATAACTCTAGGGCTTATCTGTGGTATAAGCAACATCCCAGGCCAGTGGGCTAACAATGCCCAGGAAACCACATATTGTGTGTCTCCTTTCCATACTAGTCCCATTATCCTTGCTTCTTAGAAGCTTTTGTCAGCAAAACGCTGATTTGCTGAGTTTCTGTTCCAGGCATCTTGAATATTTCCACCCTCAAAGAAAATCAGGCCAGGTAGTGAACCAGTTTTTTTCTCTCCCTTATCATTCTATATCTTCCCAAGTAGGGCTGCATGTGCAGACACTAGGTTGGTCTAGGACTTTACAGGACTTTAGTTTTTTGGTACAAGTAATAGCTATGATTATCCTTTCAAATTACAGCAGCTGGTATCATAAAATGGGAAAAGAACTGCATAGCCTACTGTCCTAATGTTTATCAGAAAAATAGCCCAAGAACAAAGACTTTCCCTCAAGATCTCCAAACTTTGACAGGCTTATATGTTTGATCGTGTGTCCAGCCATTTTAAGGATTATTCAAACAGAAGGTGTATTACGAATGCTACATTCTCTGACTACTAGAGGGCACATGTCTTCTGTCTTCTACTGCTGGTGATTCAGTGAAGCTTCTGTAATAAGGAAGGCTCTTGTTCCATTAATATTGTTTTTAACATGTGCTGCTCAGCACTCTTGATTTCTTACGTGGAGACACCAAGAATTGAATCTTGGGTCTTCATACATCTAAAGCATTAGTTCTTCCATTCATGTATAGCCCCTTCAGTGATGGGCATAATGCATATCACTGCTGTAGAGTGCTCAACATGAAGCATGGATATTTTCCAGCAGGTAACTAGTCTTTGCCAAATCTGTCATCCTGTTTCAAAACTAAATAAATCTGCATTGTCAGTCCAGAAAAGTATATAGTTTTCTTTCATCCTCCAGACAACAGGGAACAAGAGAGTTCAAACATAGTGCAAACAAGCTGTTTTTGAATGTAGTAAATGCTTTATATTCTGTCTTCCTTGCTTTGCTTATTGCTTCTGCAGATCACAGACATGTTGTTTTTGTTCACTGTGGCCAATTTGAGGCAATTGTAAAGAATGAATTACATGCTGATTAGAAAAAAGGTTGGTTTTGCTTTTAAGATTGCTTCCTCTTTTTCAAATTCCTCTTTATTATTAGGGCATCAGCTTTTTAACTTTAATCATTAGGATGGATCACATGTTGAGTACAACTGAAGATGTATACTGATCTGACAAGTTAAAGGGGGTTCAATAAGACTTGATTTAGGTTTCAGTGGCAGAGGATGAAGACTAGGATAGTGGGCCATATTTCCCATCTATTATCCCTGCCTCTGTTGTTTTCATTTGTTTTAAAACTTAGATTATAAGCACAACAGCCCTTGCCTTCACATAAAGTTACACTGAAAAGCAGAAGTGAGCAGAAGATATAGGAAAATCTCCTGGAGGATTGCTCTGTGATTTTCAGTAAATCATTAAAAGATTCTGAGTCAAATTATTTTAACAGTAGTAGCAGTGCCACCGTCCCCAAAACTACTAAGGTACAGTGGAGGTTTCACTGTGAACAAACAGTGCAAAATGGTTACAGAGGAAATATTACTTTATGCAAACTCTAATATATTATCTTCAAACTCAATAATAAAGAATCAATTTTCTATAAATCTCCAGTGTATATTGTGATTCTGAATAAAGTTTGTTTTAGTGCATATATTATACCAAAGTGTCACATGCAAGTAATAATTACTCAAAACAAAAAATAAATACATATAATTTTTTACAAACACATAATCAAGTCCTTATATACATGAACATGTGGGATGCAAATTCCAAAGTATCTACAATGCCCATAAATGCTTATTTGCAGGGTTTGGGGATGAATGAACTAGTTTGTGTGAATGATGTGATTGTAGCCATGCATACCGGGGTTTCCCTACTACTGAGGAAGTAGAGCAAAGATTAATTGAATACTTAACATCTCCAATAATGTGTCAACTTGCAGGCTTTTGTGGATTGGGTTTAAATACTTGGGGGAATTTAGTTCAGCACAGGCAGGGAGTGGAAGGAAATTATCATTGTGACTGCTAAACGTACAGTTGAGGTAAGCAGCTATGGGCTTTGTACTCTTTAATCTTCAATGTTTAATAGAGATAATGGGGCATTTTGGCACTAAATGTTTTTGTGTAAATTAATTATAGACTCCTAGCATTGCATTGATAAAGGAAACGAAACATCAACTAGAATTAATCTCTGGAGGTTGTCGTCTGCAATGCACTCTGGAAAGTAATTGGAGTACGTGGCTTACCCCATTCATCACTGTACTATCTCATATTTGGACATCTTGTTTGAAAGAAGATGCTTCTCCTGTCTAATTGGAATGATGAAAGGAAAATGACTGCATACAAGTGAATGCATCCCCAAACCCTGCAAATAAGCATTTATGGACATTGTGGATACTTTGGAATTTGCATCCCACATGTTCATATGTATAAGGACTTGATTATGTGTTTGTAAAAATGTATATGTATTTATTTATTGTTTTGAGTAATTATTACTTGCATGTGACACTTTGGTATAATATATGCACTAAAACAAACTTTATTCAGAATCACAAATTACACTGGAGATTTATAGAAAATTGATTCTTTATTATTGAGTTTGAAGATAATATATTAGAGTTTGCATTAAGTAATATTTCCTCTGTAGCCATTTTGCACCATCCCCAAAACGCCAGGCTGCTAGAATTCCTGAACTTTAGTAACTTACATATAGGTTTCTGTTTGTATATAAATGCCATTCCAGAATAGAGCATATATGGATGTAGCATGCAGCTCGCTCAGGCCCCATTTTGCCCCTCGCTTCAGTTGGTTGGTCTCAGGGGTGTAGTAAAACCAAAATAGATTCTGCAAGCCCCAAGTCTCTTTGTTTGTGGAAAACAATATGTTACCATGTAAAACCGAGAATATTTGCAGTTGCTGGTGGTTTATAAGTACTGTAAATAAAATAAAATTAGGCACTGTGGATGTTGATGCTAATACATTTTTTAAAAAAGTTTCGCCTCACAAGGATGGCCAAGGAAAGCTGCAGGGAAATACAACAATGCCTTTTTATGTTATCCTGTGGTTATTTCCACTTTGTCCATTTTTAGTGGTAATAGAAAAGGAAATAAGAGTTCTTTGTGGTCTCTGTGCCTCACACAATTGGGATCTCTGGCAGCTGCTCACTGTCACCTTATTGTCTTCCAGTGTCATATTTAACTTGCATTCACTAATCTGTAAAAAAACAAAAACAAAACCCACACACAACACATTAGCCATCAGACTTGCAAAGGGAATGAATTACAACTCTTCACTTTTGAATGTTTGATTCTTCTTTTGTTTTACCTGCACACAAATGCTTCCTGAAATGTTGATGCAGTCAGAAAAGAAAAAGACTTAAAACATTCACTTGGAGCTTCACCTATGTGGAAGGCCTGACAAGACTGTGCATCCTCAGTTGATTGAAAGCTGAGATAAATAGCTTTCCTGATTTACTCAGGATGTAAAGTACATGAGGGTCATAGAAACAGATTGAGTGAAATGAGACCTCATTTGGATAATGAAGATTCAGTACAGACTCTCCTTGTCATTGCAGTGCAGCATTTGGTTTTGAGCATTGTTTGCTGCTCCTCTGAATTTGTAGTTATTTCAGAATGGTAGCATAGGATTCTGAATAATTTTATGGCAGTCTTCTGTTGTGCTCTGTGCGTGTGTTGGGGGGGCTGTATGGCAAAGTTTGGAATTTGGGGAACACTTGGACCACAGTGAGATCAGAGCCCTTACTAGAAAAATTTAGGAATCCCCACGGTATGATGATTGCATTGATACAATGTAATCCAGTGTGTGTTTTAAAGGCTGTTCTGCTGGCTTTGCATGGGCATTTCCTAGACTTTTATCAATACCAGTTTTAACAAATCCTAGTGATAGGTTGTTTTCTTTTTCTTCTGGTCATTCCTACAGTGATGGGGAAAGAAGAAAAAGGACCTCCTCTGTATGCAGTAATGACTCGCTGAATTCTGGAGGAATCACTCTTACTCCCCGCCGAATCTCCTGGCGGCAGAGAATCTTCCTAAGGGTTGCATCACCCATAAAGAAATCCCCCTCAGCAATGCAACTTCAAGGTCTGTATGCATTTGGAGAGAGCAATCTGTGTAATGCATTTTGATGTCCTTTTCTCCTTTTAAAAGTAGCAGCTTCCATTTGCTTTTTTTTAAAATAGACATGTTCTACAAGGTTTATACAGTAGGACCCCCTTATCCTCTGGGGATTGGTTCTGGGGAGGCTGTGGATACTGAAAACCATGGATAATAGCAAACAGCATTGAAAATAATGGGACTTCCAGTTTAAAATACCATAGAGTTTCCTTGGAGGACCTAGAAAATGGCTAGAGAGGACACATTTTCTAGAAAAACTCTATGGTAGGTATGATGTTTTGTGTCCCGTGGATAACTGAATCACTGGATAATGAATCAGTCCTACTGTATATAATTCTAGTACTAAGATGTCTTGCTTGGTACGTCTTTGGGTATTTACATCATGCATTTCAAATTCAGATTTGGATGTTTCAAAACCATTAAGTTTTTTTTTTAGATATCTTATTTTTTTTATTATTAATTATTAATTAATTTATAAGAAAACCAGTGAAGCTCGAAGCCCTCTATTTCTAATTCATCTCTTGTTTTAATTCTATATTGCCCATTTTCTAATGTAGGTAGCTCATTATATGTAATCCTTTTATCTCTAAAAATGTTTGTCTCCTAAATAATGCTTTATGTGGTAAATTCTATAAGGGTAATCTAGAATAGAATCTCACTTTATATTTGTTCCAAATTCTCAACACAGATATTCTTACATAATGATTAATCAAATCCACATCTGCCTTAGCCTTCTCATACCATAGATATCTGTGCCAACCAAATCTCATGTCAAAATTTTCCAACTGAAGTAGTCTCAATTTTTAATAATTTAATCCAGTTTTGGCAGAAAACCTGATTTGTCATCATGATCAATTTCCTGTAATATCTTTTTTATTCTCCCCACCATAATGGCAAAGAAGAGTTTATAATCATTGTTCAATAATGATATGGACCTATATTTTAACGATCCTTCAGGCCTTTCCTTTGTTCATCATTTAGTATAGATAGCTTTTGTACATTTAAACATTGTTCCATTTTCTCATCAGAACATTGTTGAGCTTTATAAAAACTAGAATAGTAATTGTGAAAGATCTTTATTCTTTTGTCTCATCTTTTATGTCCTTTAATTTCAATATTAGCTTATTTTCACAGTCTATGCTAACCAATTACCTAGTTTATTTGTAAATTCATTTTTTTTTCTGCTGGGCATATCTCATTTTCTTTTCTATCTCAGCAACAATAATCACTGATAACTGTTGCTGTAATATTTTAATGGCCTGTTTTTTCGTTTAATTGCATCCAAATTTTTCTGTAATTGTTCATGTCTCTTCTTTAATTCAAAATTCTGTTGACTAAAATGTTTCTCATGAAAGCTTTACATTAATCCCTGACCATCCTAATGTCTGCACCTTTGTTTAGGTTTTCTTCAAAAAAAGTCCTTTAATGCTTTCTTAACTTTGTCCAACACCTTATCACGCAATAATGATTCATTCAACCTCCAATTAAAAGTTCCTTTTTTTGGCAGGGAAAAAAACCCCATCACTGGGATCTGAAAAAGACTTTGGGAGGATTTCCATCTTTTTAATTTTCTGACACAATACTTTTGATATTTGAAACATGAATTCTTGAAAAAGAATATGTCTCTCTGAAAAATAAATGTAAAATCCTCTGTATTGTCAAACTTAAAAAAGGATGTGATAGTTTCTCCTGATCACCTTTAATTTCCTTATCAGATTTCCTGTCCGATTTCAGGGATAATACCCCATTCCAGTCTCCAAGAAAAATAAAACTTTCATAGGAATAATCAATTACTTGACTCAGTAATCTTTGAACAAGTTCTGACTTTGCTCCCATAGAAGCATAAAGTCTAATAACAAGTCTTCACACCATTAAGTTGTATTTCCATTCCTGAGTAGTGACCTCGAGAGTCCTGAATTAATTTTTTGGCCCTTTAATTTCTGGTTAATGGAAATGAGAACTCTTTTCATTTTATCCATTGAAGAAGTGAAATGCTTACCTAATTTTGGATTAATCTTTTTTTCTTCATCTTTCTTTCTAATATGGCTTTCTTGTAAACATATCAAAACTAATTTTAATTTCTCTAAATAATGAAATATTTGTTTCCTCTTTTGGGGAATATTAATCCCCCTGACATTCCACATTAATAATTTTGTATCAGTTATTAGGCCTTGTCTATATCAGAGTCCTTATCCTTATCCTCTTGTTCAGATACTCTAGCCAATTCTTTGTCATCTTTATCCAAGCTTGTCTTCATACAAGCTCTTCTCTTCATCAGAAATCTCCTCTTCCTCCTCCCCCTCCTCCTCCTTTTCTTTCCCTCCTTTCTTCAGTCAAAATATCTCCAAACTTCTTCAAGGAGTCTAGCTTCATGAATTGTGTTTAGTCTGTTTCATCTTTGTTTAAATCTAAGAAATAATCCTTCTAATTTCTCCCATATAAACAGTATGTCACTGTTTTAGCTTATTCATCACAAAAGCAACATCTCTTCTCTTTTTTCAGGATTTTTGGGGTGATAACTAAGTAAAATCAAAGTTTGCAGGTGATTGTCAATTTATTCAGATAATGTTTCTGTAAGGTTGCATCTCTTGTATGCATTCTTACAAAATAAATGATCATATCTCTGACTGACTTTCTTTCTTGCCATGATGGAATCCAAATTATACAACTTATTGACTTCCAAACTAAATTTTTGCTTGGATTTTCTCGATAGATCAGCCAATACAGCAATCAGTCTATCTGATAAGTCTTCCTTCTGCTGTTCATGTAACCCTTGAACTTTCAGACACCTTTCCCTTTCTTTTAAACACAAAGTTCCAATGCATCCATGTTATATTTTCTGTCTTGAGTCATTCTTTCTGTAGTAATTTCCAAATTCTGAATCTTGTTATCCAAAGTCTCTAAGTCCTGGTTCACTAAGGCTAATTCTGTTGGCATCTTTTCCAAGGACTGTCTAATGTTAATAAATTCTGCTCCAAAGTGAAGTCAAAGGCTTTCACGGCTGGCATCCATAGATTTTCCTTGGGTTTTTTTCCAGGCTGTGAGGCTGTGTTCTGGAAGAGTTTCTTTCTGATGTTTCAGAGAAGATGCCAGCCACAGATGCAGGCGAAACGTCAGAAAGAAACTCTTCCAGAACACGGCCTCACAGCCCGGAAAAAAACAAGGAAAACCTGCTCCAAAGTCTTTCTTCATTTGATCCATCTTTGGATTCAACTTCCTTACATCTTCCAAAATCTGCAAATGGGCGCTGCTGATCTGCCACATTGTTCTATAGAATGTCTTGTGGGTTTGGCATGTGCAGCTTGTGAAGCCATCCTTCTGGATTGCATACCAAAATTTAACAACTATCAGAAATTGGACTCTTGCAATTATACTTCCCAGCCACACGATGTCACGATAAGGTAGATCTTTCTTTCTCTTACTTCCTCTAAGTTAGAGCTCTACTATTAGAGGTAGATAAATTATCTTGCTACACGAGGGCCAGCGTGGTCAAGTCAGATATGGCGATGCTCTTTCAGAGCCCTTTCTAATAACTAATGGAGTGAAACAAGGATGTGTTCTTGCACCAACTTTATTTACAATCTTCTTCAGCATGATGCTCCAAAGGGCTATGGCAGAGCTCGAAGAAGACGACGGCATCTATATACGTTACCGTACTGATGGTAGCTTGTTTAACTTAAGCCGTCTGAGGGCTCGCACTAAGACTCTAAACTATCTAGTCTGTGAGCTGCTCTTTGCTGACAATGCTGCCCTTGTTGCCCACACAGAAGCAGCTCTACAGCGCCTAACATCCTGCACCACAGGACGAACACCACCATCCCCACATTGCCGTTGGCAATTCTGTGCTTAAGTCTGTTCAGCAGTTCACCTACCTGGGAAGCATCATCTCCTCAGATGCCAAGATTGACAAAGAGATCGATCACAGATTAGCAAAGGCACATTTGGAACACAAATATCAGTGTGTATAGAGCCATTGTACTGTCTATTCTCCTTTATGAGTCTGAAACATGGGTCACCTATCGCCACCACTTATGACTCCTCGAACACTTCCATCAGCACTGTTTACGCACAATCCTAAATATACACTGGACTGACTATGTGATGAATGTTGCTGTCCTTGAGCAAGCAGGGATCACCAGCATTGAGGCCATGATATTGAGAACAGAGCTGCGCTGGGCAGGGCATGTTTCTAGGATGGAGGACCATCGCCTCCCCAAAATAGTACTCTACAGTGAACTCGCCACGGGCCAGCGTAAGAGGGGCGCTCCAAAAAAGCGATACAAGGACTCCCTGAAACAACATCTCAGGCTTGGCCAAATTGATCACCAACAATGGTCCGCCCTGGCCTCACATCGGGAGGCATGGAGATGCACTATCCACAATGCTGCAGCCTTATTTGAGAACTCATGCCAAACAAGTCTTGAAGAGAAAAGACAACGCAGAAAGAATCACAACCTGGAAACATCACCCAAGGAGACCTTCTGCTGTGCCTTCTGCAACCAGACTTGTTTATCTCGGATTGGCCTTTTTAGTCATCAGCACGCTTTTAGAAAACGCGGGATGAATCCTTCCTGAATCTTTGTTTGTGAAGAAAAGCCAGAGAGAGAGAGAGAGAGAGAGAGAGAGAGAGAGAGAGAGAAATTAGAGGGGAAAGTTCAAACCAAGTTCACTTCAGGAATCACTTCCCTCTTTCTAGCCGTTCAGATGCTGACTGTACACATACCAGCTCCAGATAAATAAAAGATTCTTTTCTTACACGTTTCCAATTAACACCCTAGTAACTGCAGCTTGTACTTACGCTATTATAATTTCTGCCATCTCAATAATGTTTTTAACCATTGTATGCTTTTAACCTTTTAAAATCATATTTGTATGCTTTGATTTTATTATTAAAGCATCTCAAGCCAAACTATTTTCTTGTGGGTTTTAAAATACATTTTTGATCAGCTTGTTATTAATGTGCTTCATTGTCTCCTAAATCGTAAGTATTTTGATTGTGTTACAAATAGACGAGGTTTTCTGCCCTTTTGTATGTACCTTAGCATAATATAGCAAAAATAAATAAAGAGAAGGTGCATGGGGATTGAACACCTTGTTTTAAAGCTCAAATACACTCTTGGAAGTGCAATTCCACTTTATAAAACACATGCTCCTTGTGTGCCCAATTTTAAAGTAAATTTTGATGTATGTGTGCATATGTGCGTGTGCAGGGTTGGAAGTGGTACAACTGTTATGGCATCCACACCCCCACATGTGGCTTAAACCTAAATACTATAATGCCTGCCTGAAAGGGTCTAGTTTTGTGCTAGTTCTGTAGCAGGTTCTAAATTCTGCTGCTTTTTAGGTGTGATTTTGGGGAAGGCAAGCATAGAGCAGGTTAAACACTTCAGATGGCTTACTGTGAGTAAAACATGCTTAATGTATAAATGAGAGAGCATTCATTTTGTTCACTTATCTGCATTTTTCTTAAGGTTATAAGGAAAAGATATAGGAGAAGTTACTTCTGGGGGCTAAAGCAGAATCCCCCAACCATTGTAGGTTTTGGGAGTTGTAGTGTCTGGAAGATGTTGAGAATTATACTCCTAAAAGTATTGTAGTAGGAGGATTTTAAGAGTTGCAGTTCCAAAGGTAACTTTTCCAAGGTCTGATGAAACATAATTTAGTTCATTATGGGCTTTTCTGCAGCTTCTTCGGGTAACCATGTTGACAGACAGTGCTACTAGCCTCTGAGTACTCTTAATACTAGTTTTGGGTGCTAAATCTAATAAAGTTACTAATTGCATTTGGCAATTAGCAGTTGGAAGGTATTCAAAGCAGGCCGCAGGCCAGATGAGAATTGTTCATACTGTTCAGAGTCTTTTCAACTTGCATATTTTAAAGGCAAGTTATGATAAATGAGGAAATGCAGTATCCTGGCGCTTCACTTTCTAAAACTTGCAGAATTATAAATGCCTTTCTGCACTTCTGTCTGGCTTAGTGTATTCAAGTAGTTCTACAAAAATTAAAGATCTTTCATTAACATCCATTATATTCAGAATTGTATGTGATAGGTGGTGCTGACTGCTAGACTGTATTGCTTGTCTGCATGCTGGAGCAAATTGTGGATGTCAGGAGTCTTAAACAGTTTGCTTACTGTTGCATGAAGGACCTCTTTTGTGTGAGATAGAAAAAACACAAAGCTGAGATAATCACAGTGGCTTGATAAATCCAAGATAGTGGCCAAGAAAAGTTCTGTCCTTGTGGTGATGAAGGTGTAGTTGTTCCAGTAGTGCCTTGTGCATAGGTCCTGTTGACTTCAGTTGAATGAGTGTGTGCTAGTTGAATATGGAGCCAGTGTGGTGTAGTGGTCTGAGTGTTTGGACTAGGACTCTGGGAATCCCCAATCAGCCACAGAAACCTAATGGGTGAGCATGGGTCAGTCACACTTTATCAGCCTAAGAGGAAGGCAATGGCAAAGCTCTTCTGGATAGATTTTGCCAAGAAAACCCTAGGATAGGGTGTCACTATATGTCAAAAATGACTTGAAAGCACATAATAACATGCTAGTTATTGCAGGGTAACAGCCTAAAAAGACTGCACATTTGGTTTTTACATGTAGTTTCATCTATGTATGTGACACTTCTACAGTGTAAGAGAAGCAACAACAAACCCAGGTCTCTGTACCAAGGAACTTGCAATCTACACTTAGTGCGAGAAGAAAAGAATGAGACAGAGGAAATTAAGCATGAATACCAGCAGCTACACTGTACTTTGGGTAATTTGCAATAAAACTTTGATGATGATGTTTGGAGTTGAAGTACATTTTTGCCACTGTGGTAGTTCTGCCAGATAAAGTTTAGTTAATCCATGGCTAATTGTCTTTTGCAGATGGGGGTGATGGCAATGAATTGTTACCACTGTCTCCTCTTGCACCATGTTTTGATGAAGACCCTCTCATTTCCATATTGCAAAATGATGATGGCCAAGATAAGGCTGGGGAGAAAAAGAACTCTGAAGAGTTGCAGAGTCTGTGGAGAAAAGCCATCCATCAGCAGATACTGCTTCTTCGGATGGAAAAGGAGAACCAGAAATTGGAAGGTTAGTGAAAGTTCAGGTAAAGAATTGCAGGGACTTCCACTCCCTACCTTCTCAGCGATTACCTAATGAGTTCCTGATGGAATTCGAAACAGAATTAAATTAGCCAGTGCAATGATGTCACTGTCAAACTGTCATGTTTGAATTTCTTTTATTGACAGGCTTATACCTGCCCTTTAATCTAAATTAAGGGTAAAAACAATTTAAACAAGTGACACATCCATCCTGCCTTTAGGCATGACAGCTGGTCTGAGATCCCCATAGGAACTTGCCACTATAAAACCCTATTTTATTTTCCATTTTCTTATAGAGAAGCAGTTCCTGCCAATTCCCCCCTCCCCAATTTCCCTGGCACTTCTGCAGCTCTCTCTTTCTTTTAGCCTTCACCCCTCTGGCTAGACTGTGCTCATTTACTTTCTCTTCTTCGCACAGCAGTTTTCAGCTGTGCTCTTCAGAAACCTATCAGGAATTTGTTGATGAGAAGATCAGTATTGGCAGGCGAGTCTCCCTAAAGATAGCTTGCCTGCTTTGTTGATCTTTGCAATCATTTGCACCGGTTAAGGGTAGTCTGGTGTATGTATGTTTTATACACACTCGATTCATACAAGTTGATAGTGAGACCCAGCTAGTCTGGCTAGCTCTCCCCACAAATTGAGACTGAGCCCTAAAATCCTCTGTGCTATGGAAATATTCAGTGACAGCCAAAAACCTTGTTGAGACATTTCAGCCCTCATGAGATTAGACCTATTTGAGGGGAGAATGAGGGTATTTTGGCAGGCTTTGCCACTATCCACAAGTTGGAATAGGAAGCTCTGTGGCAAGGAGTCTGCTCTGAGCATTTACAGAATATTCCATGCAGATTTCACCTTCCAACATATGGAGAGCAGTAGGAGTTGATGGTGGGAGTGGAGTTTGCTGGCATGTTTCCCACTCTCCTCCTCATGGCATGAGGCAATGTGTGCTGAATAAGGTTTCAGTGCCAGGGGAAGGTTTCCTCAATGTTAGGAACTTGACCACTTCTGCCCTGAATGATTGTCTCCAGAATACAGGGCTTATAGTTTTGTCAGAGACACTAGAAGAACTCTCTGGCTAAGAATTCCAAATACACCACACTATACTATTAATCCCAGGATTCCATAGGAAGTTGTCGTGGCAATTGAAGTGGGATGGCAGTGCTATACTTGTATAGTGTGAAAAAGGTCAAACTACACAATACATGAAATACAAATTGTGCAGTTTAAAATGCTTTTTAAAAACTTCCTGGTCAGCCTGTGCGGGTCCACTCTGGATCAGGATCAGTGTGGGAAGGCTTAAACATTCCCCCCCACCCCCCCGCTATTTTTGTTTCAATCTCCCACCACCATCTGGGAAATAAAATGTACTTTAAAATGGGGGAGACTCCATTAGCTCCAATTAAGATTTTTATTTTCTCCACACCCCTTGAATACAGATCAATTTGGACAGTGTACATTGATCTTAATCCAGGTCATGGCCAAAAATGGTTATTAGAATGTGTGTGTCTTTTAAAGATCTTAAACTTATTTCTAATTAGTTTATGTACTCACCAGATTTCAGTGTAAAGTTGGATCCTGGATCATATGCTACATTTTTTTTTGTATGTATGAACCTAGCATGTTGAAGAAAGTGGAGCTCAGGGTTTCTCCCTCTTTTCAGGGAGTATGTACGTGTGTTTTGAGTGGTATTCAAACCTGCAGCCCTCTGTCTTCATTCACCCTATTATTACTATCAACCTGAAAAAGTTTTTTACTTGCATCATCAGCATCATATCACTTAGTCTTTACATTGCATACAGTAGTGCTCCCGCATCTGCGGGGGGTTGCTTCTGGGCCCCATTGCAGAGGGTGAAATCCGTGGATAATAGCGAACACCATCCCAGGGGAAAGCAGGGCTGAGTTTGCTCCTTCGCCCCCACCATGGCCCTACCGCGGCGGCAGTCGTGGGGGGAAAGGAGGAAGGGGACACCAGTTCACGGGGGCAAAGGGGAGGGAAGCTCGTGGTCCAGGCCGCTGCTACAATTTGGCCTGCCTAGGCCGCAGCTTCCCAAACCTCCACCACCAAACCATGTGCCCCACCATCACTATTACCCCTGCCGCTGACTGGCCTCCGCCGCCGCCACCACCATTACCCCTGCCGCTGACCAGCCTCCTCCTCTTCCGCCGTTCATTATCCCTGCCACTGACTGGCCTCCTCCTCCTCCACTGCCATTACCCCTGCTTCCTCCTCCTCCTCTGCCACCGCTGTCATCCCTGCCACTGCTCGGCTGTCATGCCCAGTGAGCCTGAGGAGGTTGTAGAGTCTGAGGAGGACATGGCAGGGAACTGCCCTAGGGACCCTGGGACAGGTTTATCTACACCTGTGCCAGCAGGGAACCCTGCCAACCTGGAGGCTTGAGCAGAAGAAGAGTCTGGTCTGAGTTGGTTGGCATCAGTTCCAGCAGAGAGTCCTGCCCACTGATAAGGAAGAAGAAGAGGAGAGGGACTTAATTCTACCTCCACCATTGTATACCCAGCAGCAAGCTCAAAAGGAGGCTCAAAGGAGGTCTCTGAGAATTTATGAGAAGAACTTGCTCATTAAGAAACACCTGGCAAAGCCTTAATTGCTTTATATAGGCTGGAAGAGGCAATGGAGGCTTTGTCAGAGATCAACTGATCTCCCTGGAGAAAGCTTCCTGCTGACCTCGGTGCCTGAATGCTTGCTGCCTTGACTCCTGCCTTGACCTTGGACTGTTCTTGACTGTCCTGTTGCCTGATCCTGCTGACCCACAGACCGACTTATGGACAATGCTGCCTTCTTTAAGCCTTGACCTTTGAACTGTATTCTGAACTCTTCTCTGCGTGCCTTCTTGCCTGTATTGCTGCTTCTCCAAGAAACAGAACCTTGCTTGTTCTGAACTTTACCTGGCTCTCCCTAATTAACTGTCACTGGGGCTTGACTGCTTTCCCAGCCCTGGTTTATCCTGCTGGCATTTTGAGCTGCTTTTCCGGACACCAGCCTCCCAGGCCTCCGCCACCACTGCCACTGGAACCATCCCCTTCCTCCCCACCCACCCTTCCCCGTTGTCACCATCCACAGATAATTGAATCAACGGATGGCGAATCAGTGGATGTGGAATTGCTGCTGTAATTAGATGCCTGAGACTATCCTCAGTTGTAAACCTGCTCCGGCCTCTCTCATTCACCAGGCATGGGTGGGTGAAGAATAGACTGCAGAGGAATTCACTCCTTCCCCTTCTTCAGTTTTTCTCTAACAACCCCACTCTATATGTACCCTGTCTTAATTGTCCCTATATGAAGCTTCTCAACAAAATACTAATAAAAAACTTCCCATTCTTCCTAATGCTGTCGAGGAGGCTTGAATGATATTTTGTTTTATAGAAGGTAAGATGCATGAAAATACAATCCCCCATGAACCCATCCCCACATACTCATGACATAGTATGTAGTGATGACCCTCATTATTTTGTATATAACCTTATTTAGGTAACTTCAAAATTTGTGCTGTCTAAAGAGAAAGATGGAAAATGGGAGCCTTGTGCTTCTTGCTTGCTGGTACTTTTATCCTGCTGGTAGATTATGTGAACTAAATAATACTTGGCAAGTATATCAAAGTCAAGAGTATTGGGCTGCTGTCATACTGCAGAAATAATGCAATTTGACAATGCTTTAACTGCCATGGCTCAATGAGATGGAATTCTGGGATTTGTTGTTCTGTGAGATATTTAGTCTTCTCTGTCAGAGAGCTCTGGTGCCACAACAAACTACAAATCCCAGGATTACATAGGATGGAGCCATGATAGTTAAAGTGGTGCCAAACTGCATTGTTTCTGCAGTGTGGCAGCAGCCTCCAGTGTGGGCTACACTCCATCTTCTCTCTAATAAATGCTACTTTTGTGGGCTCCCCCTCCCCATACTTGCAAGTGTTAGAATCAAAAGCCTATGTCTAGTGCTGCTATTACACTAGTGGAAGGCCTATTAAGCTAGCAGTTAAATGTTTTCAGAATTAGCACTAGTGTAGCATCCAACACAATTCTAATTGTGCAAGTGATGATTGATTGACAGTTTGTACAAGTAGCTGGGCAACGACCTTTGCAGCAGTATATTTAAGCACAAATGCACTAATGAAGATTTTAACTCTATGAGCATTACATTTGATATAGGGCTAAGCCAGAAAAGAAAGATTCTGATAGGGAGTTCCAGCATTTTATTTTAGTCAAGGGATCTTCTTGACCTTGAGAAAGAGAAGTTTCTTTAAGATTGGGGAGAGGCAGGTAAGCCTGAGGACTTTCCTCAACTTTATATCCCTATTGCTTGCTGTCTGCCAAAACCCTCTCGCTCACAGTAAATTTGTATTTTCCTTGGAAGGCAAACTGTGGTTAACACTGACCAGATACTCCACTTCACTTGTGGTTTGCTAAACAAATTCTGGTTAGTCCTTTAGTCCCCCGCCCATACAATAATCATAGTTAAGATGATGCTGTAGCATCCCTTCACAGTGTGCCATGTAGAGAAAGCCAGGATTTACAGGTTTAGAAATTGAGACCGACAGGATGTATTTACTTGGTATGTTTATTGTTATGTCTGAAATATAGTCATAAGGTAGTGGAATCAGATATGTTAAGAGTTAGGAATCTCAGACTTTGAATTATCATAGACATGTGATGACACTCCATTAATACTGGGTTTGCCTTGGACAGTTTGAGTTACATTGCAGGTGTGGCTTTTTGTCTTGATATATATATCTTGAGATATATATATATATATTCTAAAACCTAATCTTTATAAATCAGTGAAAGTATAATGTTTATGCTTAAAGATAGAAAATTGAATTACTTAAACCACACGTTGGTAGGTGTGTGCATATACAGTTGTCCCTCCGTATCCATGGATTTGGTATCCACGGATTTAAGTATTCACGGCTTGAAAATATTCTTAAAAAAATAAATAAATCCAAAAAGCAAACCTTGATTTTGCCATCTTATATAAGGGACACCATTTTGCTATGCCACTGCATATAATGGGACTTGAGTATTCACGGATTTTGGTATCCACAGGGGGTCCTGGAACCAAACCCCAGCGAATATGAAGGGACAACTGTATATGGAAGCCAGATGATTTGTCTTCTTCATGATAGGAACAAACTGAGCAGTTTTCCACTTCCCCCAAAAAACATGTTGGTCCAGTTGTGGAGGAAGGTATAATACAAACTGGATCAGTGGTCAGGACCACCTTCTACGCATTCTTCAAAGCAGTATACTGAACTGACTTAAGAACCTACGCACAGCAAGAGAGCATTATTCTAGACATCTCCTTTCGGACATGCCTTTCCACCTTTAGCTCCTTAGAATGCACACATAACACCACCTTCTGTGTGGCCTGTATGTCTGAAATCTAGTTTACACAGTTGAAACACTATGGTCTTAACTGCTGAGCTCTGGCTGTTAGTCTGAAATCATGTATGTCTCGCGTTCTCTCTTGCAGCAAGCAGAGATGAGCTCCAATCCAGAAAAATTAAGCTGGACTATGAGGAAGTCGGTACTTGTCAGAAAGATGCGATCAGTATCTGGGATAAGAAACTACTGAACTTCAGAGCCAAAATCAAATGTGACATGGAAGATATTCATGCTACTTTGAAAGATGGTAATTTTTAGTGCTGTATACTTAGTGCATAGAAAGAAGACGCTGAGAATTGCACACAGACCATGTATCATGTCTTACCTCACTTTAAAATGCAATGTATATGGCAGGCAGGGGGCGGGGAGTTTACTACTCTGTCCCTAGATCTTTATAGTGCCCTTTACTTTGCATTAGTTGCCCTAATTTTTCAGTTGAAAACTGGTTGATTGAATTTTGAAGCTTGGATTAGGACTAGCTTTTTTGAGAAAGAAGCAGCAAGCAAATAGATCTATGTAAGCTAAACCTAGTCAATATGTAAATAATATTTTGATGAGATAAAATGATGAGAGAAGGTGTCTTAGCCAAAAAAAACCCCACACCCTATCTTTTCTGACACTTTTCACATTTTGGGACATTTTTGTGAAGATTTCCAGAAGGGTTTTTGTGCGAAAGGTAATTTGTATGAAAAAGAGCACATACAAAACAAACCTTAGTGAAACTTCTTCCTCACAATCCCAAATTGTGAAAAATCATTGAAAAAGCACAAAAAATCATCTTGTAATCTTGCCCAGCAAGGGAAAAAAAAGTGCCATTTTTGTTTTTGTGTGTGAGAAAGAAATAAGCGAAGATTTACAACTCTCAAACCCAATGATGGCGAAGAGTCATATAGTCAGACTAAGGGGGCTGTTTCAGGGAAGAACCAAGTTGTCTCCCTAAAACTCATAAAATAACTATTAATCCTGGACCAAGTTCAAACAGTCTCATTGGGAATGCAGCAGGACCCAATTCCTTGTCTCCTAGCAAGGTTCCAATTGATAATACATTAAAGATGCTCATGTACAATGGACAGCAGATGAAAAGTTAGGGTGGAAATAGTAGTAAATACAACAAACTTTAAAGAGACGTGACTGGATGTATTTGAATGCTGGATAATTATCTAATTTGTTTTTGCATCTCTCTCCCTCCCTCCACTCCATTTCTTAATTTATTCAGGTGTACCAAAAAGTCGCCGGGGTGAAATCTGGCAATTTCTTGCTGTGCAACATCGTGTAAGACATCGTCTGCCAAATAAGCAGCACCCCCCTGACATCTCTTACAAAGAACTTCTAAAACAATTGACAGCTCAGCAACATGCTATCCTTGTAGATCTAGGTAAATTCTCTTATACAAGATTGCGGTGAGAGCTACAGTGCAACAGAGATTTGCTCTGCCTCTGGAAGAAACTAAAACCTTCATTTCATGCAGGGTTTCTGTAAAGTGTATGATAAATATTGGAAAAGTTACTTTTTTGAACCACAGCTCCCAGAATTCCACAGCTGGTATACCCCACACGAATGAGCAATGATTCTGTTGCAGACACCAGTTTGGTAGACCTCCACACAAAGAGCAGTCTGGTTTTCTTTCTGTTCTGGAGTCTGGTGTGATGCCTTACCAAGGCTACAGAAACTCTCTGGTTGCCTGTAAGAGCCTTGCCCTGATTGTGCTAGCTAATGATCATGGGAATTGAAGTTCAACACATCTCAAGGGCTCTGGTTTAGGGAAGGCAGAGATGATATGTGCTGTTCTCTATATAGAGTCATTTTCCCATGAATTTTTTTTAAATTAGTTTGTTTTGCAACCAATTAATATTCTGAAATTGGGATATAGTAGAACCCCAGTATCCACTGATTCATTATCCACTGATTCAGTTATCCACGGGACACAAAACAGCACACCTACCATAGAGTCTTCCTAGAAAATGTATCCTCTAGCCATTTTCTAGGTCCTCCAAGGTAACTCTATGGTATTTTAAACTGCAGGTCCCATGATTTTCAGTGGCATTTGCTATTATCCAAGGTTTTCTGTATCCATGGCCCCTCCCCAGAACCAATCTCCAGTGGATATGGGGCTCCTACTGTAGTTATTCCCAGGGTCATTTTACATACTCATGGTTATCACATGATAACTCTGAGCCAAATTGCATTTATTTATTCATAAGGTAGCATTGGGAGTTAGCTATAAATCTGAGTGTTGATTAAGGAGAAAGAGATCCTTACTACATTTCTTACCTGCTTTTTTACTTTCCAAAATCATCCTGCATATTCTTCCTCTAGCTGCTTTCCCACCTGCTAAGGAAAAGATATGGATGCCAGGGGGGAAGTCAATTGAGATAAAGGGTAGTTTTAAACAGTTTAAAGTGTGTGTGGGGGGGGGGGGTTGAGTTTAACATCTCCTTTCCATGTTGATTTTCTATTCTTGATTTTGGCGACTCATTACCGCATTTCTTTTTTAAAGAAAAAAAATGTGTGGAGAAGTTGCATGTGTATAATGTGTTGTTTGAGCTTTAGGGCTAGTTTACTGCAACATTGTTTTGTGTAGTTGTCCCCTCTGGTAATAACAGTATTCTCTCTGTATTGATGAGTTGCTCCCAGATAAGCCAATTCTGCACCTTAGCTTCTGCAAATTTAAGTATGTGTGTAATTACTTCTGTTTTGCACAACCTAGTCATGGGGCAGAGAACTACGTGGCGCATTGAAGATGTAGTCCTATTCCCTAGAAATTGTGTACATCCATTCCTCTGATTTTTAAAACTTGACTTGGTGTATGCAAATGTAGCATTTTTAAAAGTTACTTTTGCTGCCTACTGCTGAATTTTATGAATACTATGCTACCCATAGTATTGTGGCATATTTAAGGTAGACCCTTCATGGCTGTCTGTTATTTTGTATCAGGAAATTGCATCTGGTAATGATTGTCCTGTTTTTCACTGGCAAAAAGAATGTTGTTTTGGATGGTTTTATTTTCCTGCTTTTCATGAGAATGTCATAGTGCAAGAAGCTAGGGAAATGGAGATTGTGAAGTCGAAGGCTTTCACGGCCAGCATCCATGGGGTTTTTTTCCGGGCTGTGAGGCCATGTTCTGGAACAGTTTACTTCTGATGTTTCGCCTGCATCTGTGGCTGGCATCTTCAGAGAATGGTTGGGTAGGAATGTGTGTGGGGTTTATATGCAGTATCTCTCATGTTCCTTGATTCGTGTTTGCACACTGCATTTAGTGGTCCCTATGTAAACTTGTTCACAGCTGCATGGTATGCGGTAAACTCCTGCAGCTGTGAGAGGGTCTCTTTTGTCCTTTGCTGAGCGTAGCATTTCCTGGATTTTCTTGGTTGGTCTGTAGATCATTTGGAGGTTGTGTTTCCTTATCAGTTTCCCTATTCTGTCTGTGATTCCTTTGATATATGGTAAAAATAACTTCCCTTTGGGTGGCTGTTTTTCTTCTTCATTCCTGTGTTTTTTTCTGGGTCTGGCTGCTCTTGTGATGTCTGGTCTGGAGTAACCATTAGCCTGTAGGGCCTAGTTCAGGTGCTTCAGTTCATCCTCCAGGTAGTGGGGTTCGCAGATCCTTTTTGCGCAGTCTACCAATGTTTTTATTGTGCTTCTTTTTGTCCTGTGTGATGATTAGAGTTCTTATGTAGGTATCTGTCCGTATGTGTGGGTTTTCTGTATACCTTGTGGCCTAACCGTTGGTTTGGTTTACAGATGACTAGGACATCCAAGAATGGCAGTGTTCCTTCCTTTTCTTCTTCCATTGTGAATTGGTTATTTGGGTGGACGCTGTTCAAGTGGTTCAGGAATGAGACCAAATCTTCTTCTCCGTGGCTCCAAATGGTGAAAGTGTCATCCACATATCGGAACCATGTTGTGGGCTTTTTTGGTGCTGTTTCCAGGGCTTGCTTTTCAAAATGTTCCATGTAAAACTATCACGGTGCTCGGGGAGGGGGGGCTGCCCATGGCTACCCCATCTATCTGTTCATAGAATTCATTATCCCACTGGAAGTAGCTGGTGGTGAGGCAATGTTTGAACAAGGCTGTGATGTCCTCAGGAAATATTTGTTGGATGAGTGGCATGGTGTCCATTATGGGAACTTTGGTGAACAAGGAGACAACATCAAAGCTGACCAGTCTGTCAAAGGGAAGGTATTTTTACTATGCATCAAAGGAGTCACAGACAGAATAGGGAAACTGATAAGGAAACACAACCTCCACACAACCTACAGACCAACCAAGAAAATCCAAGAAATGCTACGCTCAGCGAAGGACAAAAGAGACCCTCTCACAGCTGCAGGAGTTTACCGCATACCATGCAGCTGTGAACAAGTTTACATAGGGACCACTAAATGTAGTGTGCAAACACGAATCAAGGAGCATGAGAGATACTGCAGACTGGGCCAGGCAGACAAATCAGCAGTAGCAGAACATGTTATAAACCAACCTGGACACAAAATGTTATTTAAAAGCACAGAAATTCTAGACCAGGCCAACAACTATCATGTCAGAATGCACAGAGAAGCTATAGAAATCCACAAACACCTGGACAACTTCAACAGGAAAGAAGAAACCCTAAAAGTAAACAAAATCTGGCTTCCAGTTTTGAAAAACAATAGAATCATAACTCAACACTTGCAAATGAATTCTACCCAGGAACAGTGGGATTTCCAGCAGATTATGGGCCATCAACCAACCATTAGCTAAACAGACACAAATGCATATCTGAACCCAGAAACTAACCATTCAAATACACAAATTTACATGTCATCTTCAGTAGAGGTTCACAGTAGTTAAACTCCACGCACACTCCTAACCAACCATTCTCTGAAGATGCCAGCCACAGATGCAGGCGAAACATCAGAAGTAAGCTGTTCCAGAACATGGCCTCACAGCCTGGAAAAAAACCCAAGGAAAATCTATAGAAATGGAGAATCTTTAGTCCTTCAGTCCTATGAAGTGGCAAAGGGTATTTTTCATTCTGTTATTACCCAGTGTTGGTTTAGAAGTGTGGTAACAGTCTTCTTCTATTTGTACCAGGGTTATCCATGCTTGGTCAGTCTCTCTGCCGGTCTTGGGAAATGGATCAATTGACTAGCTTCCCAAATAATGTTACACTGGTAATTTAACTACAGGTAGAGTCTCCCTTATCTGGAATTCTAAAATCTTAAATATTCCAAAATTGTCTGCATGGGTGGCTGAGATTAGTGACACCTTTCCTTTCTGATGGTTCAGTGCAGACACACTTCATTTCATGCACAAAATTATTAAAAATATTGTGTATAAAATCACCTCCAGGCTATTTGTATAGGGAGTATATGTTTTGTGTTTAGACTTGGGTGGGTCCCATCTCCAAGATATCTCATTATGTATATGCAAGTATTTCAAAATCTGAAATATTCCAAAATTCAAAATACCTTTAATACCTTTGGCCCCAAGTATTTCGGATAAGGAAGACTCAGCCTGTACTTGGGTACAAATAGTCATCTGTACATATCAAGTTTCGACTGCATACGTGAACATATATTACTGCTGCTGTTCTATATGAATAGTGTGTGCAGTCCTCTTGTAAAAAACTGCTGGTGGCTCATTCCTTCCCTTCCTGTTTTTACTCCAGGAAGGACCTTCCCAACACATCCCTACTTTTCTGCTCAGTTGGGAGCAGGGCAGCTGTCGCTCTTCAACCTTCTGAAAGCATACTCCTTGCTGGACAAGGAAGTGGGATACTGCCAAGGCATCAGCTTTGTGGCTGGAGTGCTGCTTCTCCACATGAGCGAAGAGCAAGCCTTTGAAATGCTCAAATTTCTCATGTATGACCTTGGCTTCCGAAAACAGTATCGGCCTGACATGATGTCACTACAAGTAAGCCAAAAAATAATTCCAGTTTGAAACCTGCAGTGTTTTCTAGGGTTTGAGACAGCATTGCATAACACACTTGGTGGTTTATGACTTGAATTTGGCCTGTCAGCTGCTTCTGTTTCATTTGTCCTCTCTCTCTTTCTGTCAAATGCCACAATCCATATTCAGTATAACACCCCTCATACACCTACTGCCTTTGTAATCTTCCTCAGCATCACCTTGCTTTGGTTCTCTTCCCTTGTACATTCTCCTCAGCAGAGTAAGCAGTTATATTATTAACTGTCTCAGTGTTCAGCCTACACTTTACTGCTATTGAACCTCATTTGCTAGCTTAAATGCATTGAAAAACACGAAGAAGACCGTGTGGGAAGCTAGCTGGCAGTTGCAGTGGCTCAGTGAGAGGGCTAGTTTGAAAGCTGTGGTACTTGGGAGTTTCATAGCTGAGGAGAATGCAGGGAAGAATATCTGCCCAATCTTGAAAGATTGTGGGGTCCAATGATACATGATGCAAAATCCATCAGGAGTAACCATGTCAATAAATAGCAGCCATGTTGGGAAAGTACAGTACAGTAGCACCCCTGTATCCATGGGGGATTGGTTTCGGAGGCCCCCACGGATGGGGACCATCTAGCCTCCTCTCCTTGCCCCTTTGCTCCAGCCATATCCCTGCCTCAGTGGCAATCACAGGGGTGAAGGGGAAGGGCCTAGATAGCTCCTCCCCCCTCCTTTCTGTCCAGCCATGGTCCCTCTGCCCCCATGATTGTGGGGGTGAAGGGAAAAGGGGCTAGATTGCTTCCCCCTTCACCCCTGCCATGACCCTCCCGCAGTGGGGATCACGGAGGCGAAGGGGCTAGATCACTCCTCCCCCTCCCTTCACTCCAGCCATGGCCCTGCCACAGTGGCGATCGTGGGGGTGAAGGGGAAAGGGGCTAGAGTGCTCCCCCTTCACTCCAGCCTTTGCCCTGCTGCAGCGGCGATCGTGGGGGCAAAGGGGGAAGGGGAAGAGGCTAGATCGCTCCTCGCTGCTGTGGTGGGGCCATGGCTGGAGCGGCCAGGAGCCCTCCCAGGGGAAGGGATGGGAGAGGTGAGATTCCTCCTCCCCCCTCCCTTCCCTCTGCCATCACCAACCATGGATAATTGAATCTATGGTTGCCAAATCAGTGGATGCAGGGGTGCTACTGTAGTTTTAATTTTTATCAGAACTGCAATTCACGAGATAGGAAGCTGTAAACCCCTTTGTCACTCTGGTCCTGGTGCATATTGCCTTCCATTTCACACTGCTATTAAAACCAGGAAAAAAGGCTCCCAAGGCCATTTAGCAGTGCCTGTGTGTTGGCTTCTAGAAGGCGGAAGGTAGGAAAAGTGAAAAATGCACAGGCCAAAATGGAAGCAGTAGAAGAGAAGAATGGAGGAAAATAGATTGAGGTGTATGTGTATGTTTGGGAAAGCATTGTGGGTAGGAGCTGCTGGTCTCTTAATCAAGAGGTGGTACACTCATTAGTAGCCTCTAGTGTTCCAGAATTCAGTCATCCCTGGCATCAAGTATGGAAGTTATACATCGTTGTCAGTTGGATCCCAAAGAAGTAGTTTGTTTACAAAGTACGTACACATGCAAGGTATTAGGCTGCTGCTCTGACAACCTATTTCCAGATTTAGAAAGATCTTCTTTCTTAAGTGTAAGTCTGCATTAACAATGTAATAAGCTTTGGCAGCTAATCGATACCTCCCCGCCTCTCATTTCTTCTCAGAGGAGATGTGGCTGAATTGTAATCAATTAAAGAAATACAAAATATTGAGAGGAAGGTTTGTTTCGAAGTTATTGCCTGTTAGCTCGGTTTTTTTTGGTGTCTGTTGGTTTATAAAAGGGTTGGAGTCTAAAATGCTTGGGACTTGCTAGCTTAAGAGGGACATAACAGAAGATTATAAAATGAAGCAACCATTCTGCAAATAAAGATGCACACTTGTGGCTAACAATAGCAATTCCTGTCCTCCCTTTTGGCCAATAATCTGTGGTTACTGTGGCCAAGATCATTTGGTTAGGTTGGGAGTCAGTGTAAGCAAAATGCTACATTAACACAATTCTAAACTAATGAGGTGAGGCAGAGCTGTGCCTCTACATCTCTCCGGGAGTGGCATGGGCTGGTGCAAGGAGAAAGTTGCATAAAAAGTCCAACTGCTTCTGCAGTTGTTCATTTACGCAAGTGTAAATCCCAACAAGATTCCAACAAAGCTGTTGCTTCCTCTGCTGATATTTTGAGGGAAAGTTTATTTTTAACTTGTAACATTTTTAGGCTTTGTATATGTTTACACCAAATTCCAGCTTCCTAAGAGAAAGGCAATGGCAAACCACCTCTGAATAAATCTTGCCGAGTAGACCTTGTGACAGTCTCCCCCTAAGTTGGCGTCCAGTGGAAGGCATATAACAACAGCTAAATGAAGAGGAGTTGAGGGATTTTATAGTGTATTTCATAACCTGTTTCCCCTGTTTTAGGGGAGAGTTATACAAATGTCTGTCCCACAACACGTTGTTCTAATAATTAAGATTTCGTAGGCTACTTTTATGTCAAATGTTCAGGATGCTAGTTGATGGGAAAGTACTTTTTAATTTTCACAATTTGTTTGGTAAGTGATGCTTAATGCTGTTATGTATGTCTAAGGGGGCAACATGGTGTATGATATGGGAGATTTGTGATCAGTTTTCTGCCCCAGTGTCCTGCTGAAAATTATTTTCTCCCACTGTCACTTGCATTGATTCTCGTTAGACACTTATTCCTCAGGTGATAGGTTTAAGTTCTTCCTCACTGCATTGACTGTGATACTGATTCAGTCTCACTTTGACTATTTACATTTTTTTTAAAAAAAAGACACATTAATTTCATTATCACAGTCAACATTATCATTATTCCACAGGAATTGTTCTTGCTTTCTCTGCATATTAATGTGTACGTGTATTTGTTCCTTCAAGTCACATGTTGGCTTACGGCAGCTCTATGAATTTCATAGGATTTTCTTAAGCAAGGAATAGTTAGAGGTGGTTTGCCACGGCCTTTCTCCGAAATATAGTCCACAGCACAAAGTTTCCCCCCCCAACAAAAATATGTTATGCTCTTGCTGTTGGTCTTTTTGGTCTTGTGCAGGATGAAAAATTTTGTAGTGGGTGACAACTTTCTCAGTAGCATATTTTGATGTGTCAAGACATTCTTTTTTGTTATGAATAAGAGAATTTGTGAATACTGTAGGACCTCCGTATCCACTGGGGATTGGTTCTGGGGGGACCCGTGGAGACTGAAAACCGTGGATAGTAGTAGCAAACGTTATTGAAAATAATGGGACTTCTAGTTTAAAATACCATAGAGCTGCCTTGGAGGACCTAGAAAATGGCTAGAGAGGACACATTTTCTAGGAAGATTGTATGGTAGGTGTACTGTTTTGTGTCCCGTGGATAATTGAATCAGTGGATAATGAATCAGTGGATGCGGAGGTCCTACTGTATTCTTTATATCCCCAAGTTATACCTTTTTTTGGGGGGAAAGAAATTAATCACAAGTGATTTCCAAGCTCTGATATAAGTACCTTTCTACCTAACATTTCTGGGTAAATCTTCCTGTCCTCTTTGTAAGTAGAAGCTATTTTTCCTGCTTTACATCCTATTATAAAGCACCTGCTTTTATTTGGAGTCAATTGGAAGTTTGTTTGTCACTCTGTATAAATGGCTTATTCTCCCCCCGCCCCATTATCAGATCACATAAGAAGCTATGCTACATCAAACTGAAGAATTAAGTAGTCCAGCATTATTTTCCTACAGTGGCCAACCAGTTGCCTGTAGGAAGTCTACAACCAGGACAGAAGTGCAATAGCATTGATATTTATATGCTGCTTATCAGTGCTGAAGCATTCCCTAAGTGGTTTCTTAGCTAATTGTCCCCAACAAGCTGGTTACTCATTTTACCAACCTATGGAAAGATGGAAGGCTGAGTTAACCTTGGAGCCCTCTGGGATCGAACTCATAACCTTGTGGCTTGCAATATTGGCATTTAACCACTTTGCCACCAGGGTGCATCAATAATACTTTCCAACTCATGTTCTTTAGCAAACTATCATTGAGGTGCATGTTGCCATCATATAGAAAGCCATCATGACAAGTAGCCACTTACAGATTTATCTTCCATAAATTGTCTGAACTCCTTTTAAAGCTATCCAAGTTGTTGGCCATTGCTTTATCTTGGTGAAAGGCCTGGAGCCTTCCTAAGGATCAAGGAATCATTCCGTAGGATGTTTTGTTAGCTCTGCCTGTCCTAGAAAGGAAACTTCGTTATCTTCACATTGTATAGGTTATGTGGAGTGAGAAATAGGGTGGCTTATCTACCTAATACTTTTCATAGCCGAGATGGAATTTGAACTGGGGAGATTTCCCAGTTCAGGTTCATAACCACTGTGCCGTGCTGCACTGCTATGGGCATATTGGCCCAAATCTTATTGGTTAGTTTCAGTTGGAATAGACCCATTGAACAGTTAGTCAATACCTTGTAAATTCCATTGATGCAGTGGGTCTGCTCCAGTCAGATGTGCCCGTAAGGTTCTGGTCATTGTTAGTGAAAGTTCAGATAAATTGTTTAACCATGTATTGTTACTCTATGAATCTATTTGGAAGGATCTGTGGCACAATTGAAGAGGAGTAGGGGGCCAGTGTGCCTGGCAGTGGCATTGATTCAAGCCTGTGTTTCTTGGCTGCCTCTTTCACAGGATGGTTCTCTCTGCTCCTTGGGTGACCAGACCAGATGCAAAAGTACATAATGTCATGGTGGACCCAATGTGAGCCACAATGCAGAGGAAAGTGGCACCCTCCCAGACTTGACTCATGGAAACACAGAGGGAGAAAAAAAAAGCTAAATTCTGATAAGTAGCAAGAACCCATAAGAAATCTTTTGAGACATTTTAAATCTCTTTTCTAAATAGATCCAGATGTACCAGCTGTCAAGGCTCCTTCATGACTATCATAGAGACCTCTATAACCATCTTGAGGAGAATGAAATCAGCCCTAGCCTTTATGCTGCACCTTGGTTTCTTACTTTATTTGCTTCACAGTTTCCATTGGGATTTGTTGCCAGAGTGTTTGGTAAGCTTTTTTTTTTTTTTTATAGATGCAGTCATGAAATAAGGAATCATTAATAATGTCTGGGAATTTAGTAGATCAGAGTAAGGTTTTTGTTTCTTTCTTCCTTCATATAATTAGGGCGAGTGTCAGAATTAATTTTAGGTGGTTAATCTGATAAAATAGAAATTGGCAGGAATGTTAAATGAGTTATCTTTGCTTTATTTATTTAAATCTGTTTTCAGATTTTTTTAAATTCTGGAGATGAATTTGTACTTATAGTTCTTATCTTATCTTACGAAATGTGACAGATAATTTGTTAAAAGAAAAAACAAAAGTGTTTTTTCTCATGAATCCTTCGGCTTTATCAGTTGATATAGCTGTATGAGTGAACTATATTTTGCTTTGAAATTGCGATCTAATCTGTTGGGTTTTTTCTCTTTCCATCTTGTAGATATTATTTTTCTTCAGGGAACAGAAGTCATATTTAAAGTGGCACTAAGTCTACTTAGTAGCCAAGAGGAACATATCATGATGTGTGAGACTTTTGAAAGCATTGTTGAGTTTCTTAAAAATACTCTTCCAGACATGACAAAGCCCCAGATGGAGAAGATTATGACACAGGTAATGTCCCCTCCCCAACAGCAATAGTTAATCTGTCACTTAATTTCTGGTCTGAGAGTTCAAAATATGAATCAAAGTTCCCAGTTTGAACCACACTTCTGTGAACTCATTGAGTTGCATTAAGTTTGGCTGCATAGGAGTTGTGCTTTTCCAGTTAGATCAGTCCAGTTCTCACAGGTTTTGCTTTGCTTTACAATATCCATCATGGAATTCATATGTGCTTCTGAATTAGCCATGTGGACCCTAATGTCTATTTGCTGAATTCTGTCACCTTACAATCACTATCCAGGGTCAGACTAGATAGCCCATGAGACTCTGGGACTCTGCAAAGTCTTTTTCCTTTAATTCTCAGGCCTAGTCAATGTTCCTTATTAATCAACTCTCTGTTCCATAAACATACAATATGCTGATGTAAACAATTCTTTCTCTAATAACGCTGGAACTGTACCCTAATGTTCCTAAGCTATCTTGTCCTGTACTTTCTGAACTACCAACAATTGTCTCAAGGAAGGGACGTTGCTGACACCAGAGAGAAGGAGGAGGGATTGCTCTTTGCATACTGTCATTACTGTATAAAAGTATTCTGTAGCCATAGCTCTTGGCTCTGACTCTTTGGAAGGTATTCCAGTCAGGCCCACCGGTGTAATAAAACTCATTTTCCAATCCGTGCGTCTGCTGTTCCATGGTTTTTGCAACACTTCCTAAATATTGCTGCTTTTGGCTAGGTGGCTCCTCTTGGCTTTCTCTCAGAAACATGCTCTATTCTCTTGACACATGTAGAAATGTTTCTCAGGAGATTATCAGATGGGGACAAATATAGCGTCCCCATTTCACCATCTATTGCCCGCCCTGCTCCTGTCCCTGTAACGTTTAATTTTTTTTCAGATCCACCTTTTTAGCAGACTAAAAAGTGCACCCCTTCCCTCTGGCAGCCCAGGAGTGAATGCAGCCTGAACAGAGCTGCATTCACTTCCTGGAAAGGAAATCCTGGCCATTCTCACGAGAGGATGATCACGCAGGAAATTCAAAAATAAAATGAAAAATAGAAGTCAAAAAGTTAAACCAAGCAGCTAAACACACTTAAAAAAAGCCAAGTAATCCGGGGAGGGTACAAAAAAGTGTGTCACTTACCTGAATGTCCCAATCACACATGGAAGTGTTCTGCACAGACCTCCCAGTGACACTGGCATTGTGTCAGTATAACGGGCCGCCATTTCACCAGCCCATGATTCCGTGACAGAAATGGAATGGGCGATCTATTGACGGCTTAGCCTGTCAATAAAAAGCAGCGGGGACAGAATGGAAGGAGTGTGGGGGCATAACGGGACAGGGACGGCATCATCTGAAAGGGAAGCCCTTTTGTGATGCTGTGGCATCCCTGTCCCAGGGTATTAAGGTCATCTGATAATCTTCTCTGTCTCAGAATTAGAGTTCATGGATGTAGTCACCTGAATTCATCAGAGCATGGCTTCTTATGAGTAAGTGTAATTTTTTTCTTACTTAATAGGTGTTTGAGATGGATATTTCCAAACAGCTTCATGCATATGAGGTGGAGTACCATGTCCTGCAGGATGAACTGCAAGAAAATACAAATCCATGTGATGATGGTGAGGCTCCAGAGAAACTTGAAAGGGCAAACAATCAGTTGAAGAGACAAAATATGGACCTCTTGGAAAAACTACAGGTAAACCACTAAAAGTCAACTTAGATTTTGGCAGAAGATCTGTGTCTAAAATGCAGCAAGGGAGAATCACTGCAGCAGGCGAATTATCACTCCCTACTTTACTCATTCCTCACAATCCTTTATCCACTCCTCTTTTTCTTGAAGGATACTTATCTGAAGATGCAGGGAGAGGATTGTAGGGGAATCAGTCAGCTATTTCCTCCAAACAGTTATTTCCTCCAGATTGTATCTCCTCCATCAGCCCCTCTATTTTTTTTAACTTAGAAAAGGCAAAGTCTTTTGCTAAATGTTCAGTCTAGTTCTCATAGTCATTAAAGTTGAGTAGGAAAGCACACTGAATGGATTTCAATGCATACTAGTTATGAGTGAGGCCCCTATCATTGTTGTATGGTCAGGCAGCAGGCAGACAGTTTATAGCATTGACAGAATGAAGTGGCACAGTTCTTCCTGGGGCCCTTTCACACTACACAATTATAACACTTCGATGCCACTCTAGCTGCCATGCTTCCATCTTATGGAATCCTAGAATTTGTAGTTTGGGAAGGCACTAGAGCCGTGGTGTCCAGCCTGTGGCCCTCCAGGTGTTTTGGACTACAGCTTCCAGAATTCCTGACCATTGGACCAGCTGGATCAGGTGTCTGGGAGTTGGAGTCCAAAACACTTGGAGGGCCATAGATTGGACACCACTGCAGTAGAGCTTTCTGGTGAAAGAAATTAAATATCTTATGAAATTTCCAATCTCAGGAAGACATAGGATGAGACCATGGCAGGTTAAATCAATGTGCTATAGTTATATGGTGTGAAAGGACCCTTGTACTGCATCACTTTGGACTGCTTGTGGGGAGTACTGCTGCATGCTTTTACCCCTCATGAACATTATTGTTTTCTAACGCAGTACCACTGTGTCCCAGGACGCATTTTTGTAATTACTGGTATAACTAATAGTAGATTGGCCTAAGGCATCTGGGTTGAAGTTCCAGTTACACAATAAGCTAGCTCTGTGTATGTTAGTAAACTAGAAATGAGAGAGAGGTCTCTGTTTTTTTAAAAAAACAAACACATCAGCCTGTAACGAGGCAATATCCTGTCTCCCATGAGCATGAAGGGCAAGATGAGAAAATCATACAGAATATTTAAAAGTATTTATGTGGGTAGATTTTAAAGGGTGTTTATAAAATTAACATAATTAACTTTTGTCTTTCAACTCAAAAATGCCTCCCCCACTGACTAATCTAGCTTAAAAATGTGACCGTGTGACTGTAAAAAAAGTCAAAACTAGATGTCTTCTATGTAAATAGCAAACTCAGTTCTGTGAGGGCTGGGCCTGAGATAGCCAAGAGGGTGCTATCAGTGCTTTGTAGAGAGATATTAGTAGGCTCATCCTTTTGCTCTTTTTCGATAGGTGGCTCATGCTAAAATCCAGAGTATGGAATCAAGCCTGGAAGATGCTTTGGCAAGGGAGAACAAAATGAAGAGCTTAATCCAGTCACTGGAACAAGAGAAGGCATTCTATCAAATGACTATTGAGAAGCTCTGCAGATACTTGCCTGAAGAAGCACTGTCTGATTGCAGACAACTACTAAAAGAGGTGAACTGTAGCCCAGGCAAAATACTGAAATAAGCCATAAATAAAGAGTTGCAGGCAACACGGTTTCTGACAATAAAAAAAAAAGGAAGGAGAAAACAGGCTGCTGTAAAAGGTATCTGCATCATCTCACACGGGTACTGTGATTCTTACAGCAGCAGAGAGGCCTTTTAAATCTTGATATGCAAATCCCAGGTTAAATGTTTTTAATAATGTGTGTACATAAATTGCAATGTGCAAAACAGAAGTAAAAGATTGAATCTAACAAAGACAATTGGATGTATATTTAGGATTGGTCTAAAGGAAAAGGGATGAGTTTTCACCCTTTAAGATTACTGATGAGATCACTAATAACTTAAATCAGCATGTTCCCTTGACATGGAGTGAAAGGAACATGTTGTATCTTTTCTATATATTGATTAATACTTGAAAAGAAAAACAAGAATGTAATATTTTTCCCTCCAAAGAACAGCATGTTTCCCATTTTAGTGGGGGATTTCTTTGTGTTGTCTGTAGGGTTTTTCTTTCTGATTGTTTTCATGGGAGGAAATCCCTGTACGCTCTTATGTGCCTGTAATTAATTCTACTGACAATTGCACATATGCGACAGCCGTTCTGTCTGGCTGTCATTCTGCAGCTGCGCTGCTGAGGAAAGTTAACAGTGCCAAGAAATACTGTGCTAAAATTTTTGATCTATTTGTGTTGATCAGTTATTGCTGGGAGAGGTGAGAAGAAATGAGAGCTGAACACTAGGAAGGGGTGAGAAATTCCAGAAAAATGTCTTGAAAGCAGGACTGTGAGGCTTCAGTGGTTACCTTACTTTAGTGAGATGACTGAGCTCTCTCTCTCTCTCTCTCTCTCTCTCTCTCTCTCTCTCTCTCTCTCTTTCTGTGTGTGTGTGTATTTGTTCAAGTTCTCTTAATTTTACAATCCATGAGCTGTTCTTCACTGCTTTGCAATCTCTCTGGCTGCTCCTGCTTCCTGGGAAGCCCTCTTATAAGGACAATGTCATAGCCTCACCCCTTTGGGGCTTTCTAGTGCCCCTGCCTCTTAAATGCAAAAGGTTTTGTTTATTTGTTAAAAGAACTTTCTGTCTCTATTTAATTACTCTAAGGTCTGGCTTGTTGCTTTTTTCAGATGCTCTTGTGCATTAACCAGATGCAGCAATTTGATGCTGCTTTCTCTGCTGTGTTTCCCTCCTACAGAATCATCGGGTAAGAGCTCTAGGAGTGCTGTAGTTCCGGGGAGAGCACAGGGGGCCTTTAATAGAGCCTTTAATAGGGAATTGCAAGTACCCCACAAACTATAAATCCCAGGATACCATAGGATGGAACCATGGAAGTTAAAGTGTCATCCAATTGCTATAACTGGTTAATGTAGAGACGGTAGCTACCAAAGTGCTTTGATGTTTTAACTTGAATGAAGGGGGACACAGCGGTGTTAAGTATCATCAGCCCACTCTACACTTTTGGGATTCCAGTTCTTACCTTCAGTTCAAACCACCAGGGTGTGTGTGATAAGAAAGTCTCCACCAAACCCCCACACTTAACACAGCTCAGTAAGGGGAAATGGATGAATTATTTTCTCCTGACCTTTCTTTTTAATCATTGCAATAGTATTTTTGAATCTGAACAGGGCCTGGCTGGTCTTCCAGAGAAATGATGAATACAAGTGAGGGAATGAGAGTTTGAGTCTAAGCGGAGAGGGATGGTGCACCTTCCTCAAATTTAAAATTTCACCCACTGTGGAAGGGCTGCACAGAGGACATTTGAGATGAACCAGAGTTTAAAGCTATCAAAGAAAGAAATGGAAGAAGTTCTGTTAACAAACAAAACAACAGGGGAAAAAACCCTTTACTTAACTTATTCATTTACCAGACAGGGGCACTAGAAATCCCCACTGGGCGGGGGGAGAAAGGAAGTTGTAACATTAAGTCTTCTTATCCAAGAAGAAAGAAGAGCAGAGAAAGCTGCAAAGCATGTGGGTTGTACCATAAAGAAGAACCACCTTCATCCCAAGGTCACTGTCACAGCAAGGAAAACGCTTCATTTCAGTACTCTGTGAAATTTCTCAAATTCTCAAATCCCTGTGAAAGAGAGAAGCAGAAAAATACTGCCTCTTTTCCAGAAAAGTGAAGAACTTGCAAAATGGCAGGTGGGGATTTCCCATAGCTCCAGTGCCAGGGAAATTTGGCCAGACTTAGTCTCCCAGCTATGCTTGAAGTTAGGAAAAGTGTAGATTAAGCATAGTGATCTCTCCCCACCCTGCTTTCTCTTTTCCCTGTGCACCACTGCATGAAATTGAGAGCTGACACAGACAGGCAAAAGCCTCACATGATGTATATGTTCCTGAGGCTGTGCCATATCAGACAACAGATAGAGGATGACAGGTTTGAAGGATCCCACATAATCTACTTCTTGCACATACAGAACTAGCTTGCTAAAGAAAAGGTGCCAGAACAGGCTTTGCTCTAACATGCTAATGTTATACATGTATTATTTTATATGGGGAAAGCATTCAAACATTCCATCTCTTACTTGCCCACTGAGATGGCACAGGTCTAGATAAATCATGAGGGGCTTGCCTTAGGTTGTGTCCACATGTATAATGTTGAGTAGCCTTCAGTTTGATTACTGTATCCTGCAGTAAAACTATGTGATGTTTACAGGGTTTCAGTGAGCCACAGAAACCTTGTCAGATTCTTCCCTGGTCCTCCGTTTAAAGGGCCAATGACCGTCCAGATTTTTTTCTTTCCTTTATTGGAACATGGATACTAGATCAAACTTAACCATTAGAATTCTTTAGGTACGTAGAATATACATGGAGAGTGTATGACACTCTAGATGTTGTTCCCATCAGTCATAACCAACAGAGCCAATGGTGAGGGATAGTAGAAGTTACAATCCAGCCACCTCTGGAAGGGCACATGTTCCCCAGTCATGATATAGAGTATTACACTTCATCTAAAATATAATAACCTCAAAGAAACATATTGGCTTTAATTGTGTTAACTTTACAGGAAGATTGTTAAGTCCAGATCTTGTGGTTCATACAAATACCTGTTCTATAGTAAAACCTTTTTTAAAAAAACAAAAGAGAGAGATCCAAAAATATAGACCCAGTTTGATGATTTTCAGCTAGCTACTGTCCTTTTTCTAGTTTCTGTTCCACACCTATCTGAAGATGTGTCATTTTTTGGAAGTTATTTCTGTCCGACCAGACACTAAAATCAATATTTGACCTGAAAAAGCTATGAAAATAGCAGTTGATAGTAACACAGGAAATGTGCATTTTCATTTTGGAACAAGCTTGACTTCTTGTTAACAGTCAGTGGGATTTTGTTACATTCTTCCAGATATTATTTTTAATAATTAAGCAAAGTGCCAAATTCAGCCAAGTGTCTTATACATACAAGTTATATATGTGGGGAGGGTTGAGTATGAAGAGGGTGCCGATTTTTTTGAAACATGCATTATGCAAACAATAAGCAAAACCTAGAAGGCAACTGATTTGGTCTGCTGTTATATTGCTATCATGTATGTCTTCCCCGCTTCCCCCTGTTGCTAGATGATGGCTTTGATGGAGTTATCATGTCCAACAGAAATGAAAGGAATGAATGGAGGAAAGGGTTTCTAATAAATTGTGCCTAGAGTTATTTTCTCCCCATTGCTGCCTCTTGCCAAATCAATCCAATGAAGCTGCAGTAGTTATTGTATTCTACTATATGGAAGGGAAAAATGCATTTGGGATTGTTTGATTTCCCCAATTTAATTTGACGTAATTTTGTGCAAATGGGACTAGTGTGAAAGAACTGTTGCAACTATATTGTAGTTAACAAGTTGTTAAGGCACATATTGGTATTCTTTAGTTCTTATTTTTTAAGAGGCACAGAACATTTCACTCTATGTTGGACTTGCTGACTTGTTCATGTATCACCTGAAAATATTTCCAATAAATGTCATTGCTGTATTTTCTCTGGTCGTTTTCCTTTGTTATATGAATCTTTTTATATGTGACAACAAGGTATACTTCTTCCTTTTTCCAAAACCCAGGGTCACCCAATTAAATTAACTACCAATAAATTCCCGTCCAATGTCAGTATATTTTTTTAACAGAAAAAAATTACCGAATCATCTGAAAAAAATCTACAGTGATGGCTCCTGGCTTAGAAGGCTTTAAAAGTGGACTGGAACTACTTACTTAGCAAGGGATAGTTGAGTATGTTTTTATTCGCTGAATGAAGACTCTGTATTCAAAGCCAGCCAGTTCATCATTGTCATCGGCAGCAAAGGAAATAGTAAGAGAAGACTTTTGCTTCTGCCCTGCTGGCAAGCTGCTGATGGACATCTGCAACCTGATACAATATATTGGGACTGGGGAGCTTTAGTTTATATTCTTCACTCAGCCATTAAACCCGGTATACCATCTTGAGGTGGTTGGCAGAATGGCAGGATGCAGATGTAATGAATAAATTAAATCTGGGCTGCTCTTAAAACTAAAATGCTGAAGCAAGGGCCTTTTCACACTACACAGTTATAGTGTTATGATTCCACTTTAACTGCCATGACAACATCCTATGGAATCTTGGTGTTTGTAGGGGGTATTTAGAATTCTCAGCCAGAGAACTCCTCTAGAACATCACCAAACTACAAATCCCAGGAGTCCATAGGGTGTTGCCATGGTAGTTAAAGTGGGATCGTAATACTTGTATAGTTAGTTGTGTGGTGTGAAAAGGTCCCCAAGTGGCACTATCTGAGCCAATAGCACTACTCTTACAGTCTTAGCCTAAATTCAACTGCTGAGCTTTAACGTGCTAGTATACAATGCAAATACACAATATTAATATCCTAAGCTTTTTTTTCTTAAACCTGGAGGATGTGAATATCCTTGGATTCTCTGGGCGAAGTTGTACATTATGAAGATGTTTCCAAGCATTCTGGTAAGACATCTGTACCTTCCATTATTTGTGTTATGGCACATAGTTCACCATTAGCTGATTAGGAGTGACTGGGAAAATTTTTCTAATTAATTGTTGTAGAAATAAAAAGCAATAAACATCTAGAAATCCTTGGGTTATTAAAGAGAAAATAAGGAAATAAATATTTAAATCAGCCTAGGCCTTAGTGGAGATGGTACTTATTTAAAACTGTTTGTTCAAAAAGGAATGCTTCTTCCTCCCTCAAATATAAATATACATATCTACCTCAAGGTGCTCCTAGAGGCATATGTTGCTTGCAGTTAGAGTTAGCTGTTACATACATCATCATAATATAATGGATGCACAGCACAACATACAAAGCACATCCTTTAAATCAAGACACATATTTGGAACAGCCATCTAATGTAGTATCCGGACCCAGCTTGTATATATATGGTTCAGTTGTTTCTCTTAGGAGTCCAGTTGCTCTTTTTCTAATTGTAACCTTCCCATGTCTTCCCACTGCTTCCATCTCTCTTCTTTCCATTAACCCCTCCCCCCAATCTGTTAAAGAAGTAAAGATGGAATAGCTACACAGTGTATTCTTATGACTAGTAGAATCCCTCCATCTAAAAACACCTCTGACCAGATGCAATGGTAGTTCACATTGAACCTTATATCTACAATCCCATCCTTGAATCTCTAATAACCTTCTCTTTCTGGACATTTCTGACATTGCTCATCTACTGAGAAGGTAGGACTTTGCTGGAATCAAGTTGTCAAATGACCAACAGCTCTATAACACGTTAAAAGAGGGAAAAGCCCTTAAAAGATGTAGATCAGCCTTTCTCAACCTTTTTACCCTGAAGGAACCCTTGAATAATTTCAGGTTTCAGGGAACCCCTAGATAAAAATTATTATACCTATAGCTCAAAAAAAAGTTTGTTTTTTACAATCTCACACGCTAGCAACCTTGTGTGGAACACTAGGGCTTCAGGGAACCCTGCCTAAGGATACTAAATGCATGTGGCTTATCTGACAAAACTCTTCTGTTCTAGTCAAAACTAAGGCTTTTATAAAACTGCTCTGCTGAGAAATGATAGGCACGAAAAATGAACAGGAACACTGTAGTCAATGACAGTTCTGCAGTTTCCCCCCCCCCTGAAAAGCTGTCTTCTGTATGCAGCCTACACAGATGAAGGGTGACAACAACACATTCTCAATTCTGTCTTAGCCACTAGATGTCCTTGTTGCTTTTGTGTGTCACAGTGAAATTTCCCATACATTTGCCAATAGATATGCTTATTGTGAGGATGATAATAACATTCACCTTCACTGGTTAATGAACCATGTATATGAATTCCCTGTAGATTTGTCAGATATGGTTGTGTATCTAAATTTTTGCTCTGACCTGTGTTCCCTGTGTGTATCACTTTCCTGTTCCTTCCTAGTCTCCTTTTTGGTCCTATTCCTAGCTCTTGTTTGCAAGGGTATCTGGTTATTCCTTGTTTTCCTTGCTTGATTTTCTGCTGGGGCTTTACTCATAGAATGGCAGCACCTTCAGCGGCTGCTGGAATCTTTATAGCCATCTCATTTCTATTGTAATCACTTTAAACAGAAGCCACTGTAAGTTCTATGTACTGTTCCTATCCATGCAGTCTAATGCAATTACTCATAGCAGCAGCTTGAATGTGTTTCCAGGTACCATCACTTTCTTTCCAATTGCGTTATTGTGCCTCTCAAAAATTCCACTGCAATAATCTTAGAGGCTTTTCTCGTAAAATGGTGTGCTTTTTTCTTGTGTGGCATAGGGGTGGTTTTTCTTGCCTGCCATCTATCCAAGGGGTCTTCTTTAAGCATTTACAACAGGGATGGGCAGTTTCCAGAGATCTGTGGACTGTATACTTCACCTGTGGAATGTGGAGGGCCACAAGCATCTCAGTAGTTTCCATGCCCCTAATAACCCTTCCCATTTTTTACTTCAAAAGGCCCCTCATGTCCTCTAGAGGGCAAAGGGGGTGATTTTGCCATGTTTTTGCTTCCTCAAACTATTTTAGGCCATAAGGGCATTCTTTGTACACTGGAAATAACCAGGAATCACTTTGTGTTTCGAAGAAAAAAAAGGTCTCCCTCAGCTTAAAATGGGTCAGGAGGGCAAAGTATGAAGCAAAATTGTCTTTCCTTGCCTCTTAAAGGTTGCAAGGGGTTTTTTCCATGAAATAAAAACATTTGCAGCTATGTTCTAGTTTTTAGTCTGCTTTATACTATGTTTAATCTGATATTAATTCTTTTAAAAAAATATTTTAACTGTTTATGTAGTATTTTTAATTTGTTTTTTGAAAGCCGCCTTGGGTCCCATCTAGGGAGAAAGGCGGCACAAAAATGAAATACTGTACGTACATACATACATACATATTCACGCAGGAGGGCATTCTTGGGGGCCTGGCCTTTGCCTTCTCCTGACATAGAATGGGGGATTGGGGTGGTGGGGCCTTGATGAGAAATTGCATCCTCAGATCAGATCAGTGCTACATAGACAACATCAAGCAAAGCTGATTTGGAAACCTTGCAACATTCTTGCCAGCCAGCACAAGACTGGCCAGGATATATGAGGCAAGTCTATAGAAAGCCCACTTAAAGTTTTGCAAATTTTTAGCAAGAAGGACCCACATCCCATGTTGTAATAGTGAAGCTTAGAAAAGTTACTCTTTTGGATGATTAACTGCCCAAATCCCCAAACTAGAATGTGGATTGTAGTCCTAAAAAGTAATGTTTCTAGGCACTGGGCAACCAGTACACCTCAAATTCCACACAAATACCTCCCAGCTTCTGCAAATGGAGCAAATGCATTCTGCCTTTGGAAAAAGGAGTGATTAAGCTGGAGTGTGGGTTGGAGGAGGTTGTCGACAAGACGTGAAATTACAGAGCAATGCCACTCCTTCTGCTTGGGCAAATACACCACAGACACAATGCTATAGGGCTAAGGATACGCTTGCTGTGGGGTATGGGGGTGTTACCCAAAATTCTCCTTGGAAAATTCCAAGAAAATATCAAGTTTCTAATATGTTGAGGAAATTAGCAGCAACTTGACTTTAGCAATGCAAAAGGGGGTAACAAGGGAATTTTGAACCTTTGTATACCAGTACTAGCCTGGATGGAATACACACATACGTGAAATTAAGTAGGGTTTTTATTAAAGATTTCAAGAATAACACCACACACACACACACACATTCAAACAAAAAGCATTCACACAAGGCTATAGAAAGAGTACGAAAGACTTGGATAAAAGGTAGCAAGAGGGACTTGTTGGGGAGTGATATAATCTGTCCTTTAGTAAATCCGGCAGAGTGGATGAAGGAATCTGGGTGGCTAACAGAGAGTGACAGGGTCTCCCCTGTAACTGGAATCTGTGTGCATTTAGGCATATTTGGGGGTGGGTCATTTATACCTCCAAATACACCTGAGGGGAGGGGATGTTTTATTGGTTGAAACAATAGATTCCATGAGCTGGATTGCACAATTAGTTTCCTGGTCTTGACTAAAGATGTGGAAGATGCTAATGTGTTTCTAACTATCCTTAATGTCCAGTGATTGGATTTAAAAGCTTGAGCAACCTCTGTCTTATGGTTGGGGATTAAGGAGAGAAAATTTCAAAATCAGCATCCACAAAGGTTTCATCCATCCATTGTCTCCCTTTCCACTGGGAAATGTGTCCTTTTGACTTTTAGCCTTAGGCTTTCCTAGGGTAAAGCATGGCACTCAGCTGTCCTTTCTGAGACCATCATGCCTTTTCCCTTGTGGAAGGCCACATTAATGAACCAAATTAATAATATGCCAATTTATTAATATACCAATTTTATTATATGTCAATTTCTGACGTCTCTGGCAGTGGTGTGTACTAACGGGGCAACATTTTGGAAGATTTTGGCAATGTGTTAAATCTAATGGCTAATAGTAAGTTGCTGTGTGCTTATACTATAAGTCACTATATTTTGATTCATAAAGGCTATAGTTTTCTTTATAGCATATACCAATTACTTTCTGGGCCTTGTGCTAGATTTTCAAGATGAAGTAATTAATCTAAATTCACTTAAAATTATTGCACCCACCCATATCCTCCCCCCCAAAAACAGGGTGAATAAGACTGCACGCTACAGGAAACATCTGCAGCTGTCAGGATGTACCACCCTTTAAACATGGAGGCTATGGAGGAAAATTTCAAACTGCAAGGTGTTAGCAGGGGTGAGATTTGTGTCTCCAGTGTTAGAAGTGAAAGGCATGAATGGGATGGGGAAAAGCAGTTAGCTAGCTGAGATTTGGGAATCCTGTTCCCTCTTGATTATTTTTTTTTTTCTGGCCACATGATATGCTAACTCCTGTGCTGCTTCCTCATTTAAATAAGGAGCCTTTGCTTGAGCCTTTGTAATAGAGGTGTAATCACATGTAGGGTCTTGTCTCTACAGTGGCTACCAGCTTAGCTCCCTGCATGGAAACCAGTGTTAGCAGCTTCTGTAAGCAAGTGTAGGTTATTCTCCCTCTCTCTGGCACAATCCTTGTACCAGCCAGTGTCAAAAAAGCCAGTTCTTTTTTACCTTACTATGAACATCCAGTGTAGTTACTCCTATTATATAGTCACAGACTCACAACACTAGGCTTCTGTTCTTTGCTAACATAAGGATATTCTTCTCCTCAAATGTTCTTATACTCAATAATGTGTGTATATAAACACCCACCTATACATACTTGTGAATAACAGGAAAATACTAGGATTCCATGGTAAATTGCACACTAAACTTAGACGAAGTGCTGTTAATTTGCTCAAGAAGTCGGCAAAGCTTCAGTGCTAATGCACTTTAAAAAACAAATATTTAGAGAAATAAAATGCATTGATTAATACATTATATTTAGGACTGAGCCACAACAGGGGCAGAGCAAAAAAAATTACATATATTTTGCCAACTGAGGATCAGGAAGGATGCTAGGGGGTTGCAAGTTATGCTTGATAAATATGAATTGCAAGTAGGCTTTAATGCTTAAGGTAGGGAGCTGCCTCTTGCCAAAGTCTGCATACATTATAAAAAGGCATATCTCAGACTGGTACACCCCTCTCTTGTAAGCACTGTAAGATATTCTGCAGTTTCCAGAGATGTTGGGCAATCCTATTTAGATTTGAAATAGGGCAAATGTCCATACTTGATTGGCGTTGTCACAGGTGTGCAGCTCCATTGTGTTCATCTCCCCCAGACCATCTAAGAGCCATTACCAGTTCCCAGAGGTTGAAAGGCAGAGGTCATGTTCACATCTGCCCTTTGCAAACAGACCCCCAAAAAACCTTTGCACACAAGCCATAGGTTTTGCACTCATCACTCTAAGCACAAAGGGGCCTCTTGAACTTCCAATAGAATAACATTAAGGTCATGTTTTGTCCTGCCTGGAGGTGTCCCCTCACTCGAGGTGACAGCCCCTGAGTTAGAAAAGAGCTATACCTCATATATAGGCCAAAGAGAGTCTCTCTCCAGTCTCTGTCTTCAGAAGCTCTCCCTCAGAAGCTTTCCAGTTCTTTTTCCCAGAAGTTCACTCTCCAGAAGCTCTTTCCAGAGGTTCTCCTTCCTTTTGAACTCTCTGCTGCCCTGATCTTTGGCCACCCAGCTTCTTCTTTGTATCAGAAAGAGAGAGAATCACATGTGTGTTAGTCTGTAGTCCCTTAAGCTTAGCTGCATCCCTCTAGCCCCCCTTAGATTGGTCAGGAGTAGGGGTTTAGCACCTGTGCCATTGTCCCCCTCTTTTTCCTATGAGAAACTGCTGCTAACATCTTGTATTGAATATAGACTGTTCTGTTGGTCTCTACTGCTATCTTTTTCTGTCTTTTTAAATAAATAATTGTTTTCACTGCAAAATCAACTTGTCCTTGACCTGATTTCTTCCCTTCTATCTCAGTTTTACTTCCAGTCACTCTGGTTAATTGTCCGTTTATAAAGCCTTTAGCCTGTAAGGTCCTGCAGAAAGTTAGTGCCTGGAGGAGCTTTTCCCCCAAACCAATAACCCCTTAACTGCTGTTAAGGGCATGGTCTTTGGAGGCAAAAAAGTAGCAGGAAGGCTCAAGGTGAAATGTTGCAGGGCTGGCTATGCAAAGGGAAGAATGGACAGATTTAGGCTTTGTTTACACTGGCCAGAATATGCCAGCTATTCTGGCCCCAGATCAGGCCCCTTGCTCCCCTGTTGCCTGCACCAAATGGGATGCAGTCTTCACAGACACACCAGCCTGTCTCCACAGGTGCCACCACTTCCATTCCATTCACATCGCACTCTCTGAAGCCAGGAAGGGGGCCCATAGCCCATGATCAAGGCCCCCTGCATGTGACCAGCCTTGATCACATGCTGCAGAACACTTTCCTGGATTCAGTGAAAGCAATGCAGATGGCAGCTGCAGCAACGACTCAGCGTGCTGGTATGGGCTCCTGCGGTCATGTGGGGCCCGATCTGTTTATTCCCAAAAGAAGTGTTTTTCCCTGTGTACTTTGCTGAAACATTTTATCAGGCTTTACCTGATCTTCCCGTTTTGCCCCAGGTATTGTCAGGACTGCCTGGGGGCAAAACGGGGAAAGTCTTGCATCGTTAGGACTGCAGAGCGACAAGATGGGGTAAATAGCCCATCTAGACAAGGCCTAAGAGTGGTCTGGAGGAAATAAAGTCAGGCCAGCTGTATTTATTTCCCCCCAGAAATGGGGGATTGGAAGCAAAGGGCACCACTTCCTGGTTGGCCACAGGGGAGTTTGTTAGGTGGGGATGTGGCTGACTCAAAACCGCACAAATAAGCCTCAGCAAAATGCCATTGGCTCTTAGATTGGCTGCAGAAGGTTGAACCAGCAACCCTGAATGGCTTGCTATTTTTCCCCCCTGCCAGCCATGGGCTCTAACTCTCTAGGTGACCTATGAAGATCTTGAATCCCACAGCTACCCCTAAAATGTGGAGATTTCCTATGTATCTCAGACAGGTGGCCAAACTCCCAGTGTGGCTGGGCAGCAGCACAAAAATGGACATTGCCTAGATGTAAAAGTGGCTGTTTCATCGGGGTGGATAGCTGTCTGAAATAAGGCAAGAAAACAGAAAGGGGAAGTTGTAGTCCTGGGTTTGGCCCCAGACAGAAGAGAAGAGCTGGGAACACAACATAAGGAATATTCTGGGAGTGGTTCACCTGAGAAAATCCCAGTAAATGCATGGACGATGAACAAGTTAAAGAATGCATTATAAAGTGGGCACAGAATACTGATGCTCAAATACATGTGGATTAATGGGAAAGGGTCTGGACAAAATCTTTGAAATCGACTGAGTTATGATTTGAAAGAAAACTTCTACAAAATGATGTACAGATGGTATTTGATCCCAGAAAGATTGTCTAAGATGTATAAAAATATCACAAATAAATGTTGGAAATGTGACATTAAGGAAGGGACTTTTTACCACATGTGGTGCTCATGTGAACTAGCCCAGAGGTTTTGGACTCAGATTCATCAATTAATAGAGGACATTTTAAAAATCAAGTTCCAGAAGAGGCTTGAACTTTATTTGTTGGGAATGCTGGATGAGCAGCTTGAGAGAAAATATGGAGGAATTCTTCAATATATGATTACAGTGGCTAGACTTCTCTACATTCAAAGATGGAAGAGTATGTCTGTTCCAACCAAAAATGACTGTGTGTTGAAGATGCAAGAATGGATAAATTTACAATGTTGATTAAGGAAAAAATCCTTGCTAAGCTTTAAGAGGGATTGGGATGTATTTATAAACTTTTTGAAACAATAATGGGGAAATGTAACAATACTGGCATTTTTGAAATAGTAGCCACATTTATTTAGTAGAAGGATTGATGGGATAGCATTTATAAAAAGTACAAGTAATTCCCCCCCTCCCAATATTAACCTTCAATCAAGGAGGGAAGTAATGTAGTGCGTAGGCTTTGTTGGTTGTTTAGTTTCAGTTGTTATAGTTGTTTTGTTTTTTGTATGCCTTTTTATATACTGTATGTAAAATTGGTGTGTTTAATAAAAATATGTACCAAAAAAAGAAAAGAGAAAGAAAGAAAGAAAGAAAGAAAGAAAGAAAGAAAGAAAAAGAAAATCACAATAAATGCTACAGAGTGTCTCAGTGTATTATATTAGGTCCTGTGAACCACATTAAATGTTTGAACTGAAGTACTATGAAATGGTACAGGTAAAGGACCCAGAGAAGATAATAACTTTGGACATGCTCAGGTTGGGGTTAAATAAATGATTCAGTAGCCTGGCTTTGAGGAATGTATGGAAGTCTTCCACAGGTTCCTTTCAGAACCATATCACTGAATTTGGGCTAGCTGGTATTGCAAACTATGGGACCTAGGGCCATATCATGGAAGTAATAGAACTAAAGGTGGGTGGAGGAGAGACAATTTGTTGTGTGCCTTCAAGTCATTTCCGACTTACGGCAACCCTAAGGTGAACCTATCACAGAGTTTTCTGCAGCTTGAGAGTGTGTGACTTGTCTAAGGTCACCCAGGGGTTTTCATGGCTGAGCAGGGATTGAACCCTGGTTTCCAGCGTCGTAGTCCAACACTCAAACCACTATCCCATGCTGGCTCTACCTGCTTTAACTTACGTGGTGATTAATGATTGTTGATTATCTATCTCCAGGTAAGAATGCTTAAGAACTGGAACACATTTCCCATCAGAGCTTTAGATTGTCCTATTCTAGGTTTCCCCATGGATTACCTGTAAAGGTTAGGAAACCATATGTATTCCCACAAGTGCAACTCCTATTAACTAAACACTGGGCATACAGGTCAAGAATCTGAGGGTGATGAGTGATATCAGCTCTTGCAACTCCCATCAGGAAGTTTCTCCTCCTAGCTGTCTCCAAGTTTCATGCTTAGACAACCTTGCAGAACAAAACAGATACTTTAGAGAAAATGCTGAGGTGCTCTCAGAAAAACATACATAAAAAGCATGATCCCTGAGCTTCTAGGTAACAGTTCAATAACCTGTTCTTTTTATTTCAGTCCACACAACTAAAGGACACAAGAACAAATTTAATGTATTATAATTGTATTATAAATTACATTTATATAACATTTCTTCCAATGAGGCAAAAGTAACATGCACAATTCTCTTTTCCTCCACTTTACCCTGACAACACATAGGTCAGTTTGAGAAAAAGTAACTTATCCAGCAACTTTCACAGCTCCATTCAGGTCATCCAGAGAGTTTCATAACTAGACTAGAACCTGGATCTTCCAACCCTAAGATGGGCACTCTAGCCACTACACCATATTGGCTTTCAGTGAAAATTACGGTAGTACATTTTGAACAGCAGATGGCTTTTTGTCAGGATAATTGAATATCTAAGGACAAGGTGATGGCAAACCCCCTCAACAAATTTTGCCAAAAAAACCCCATGATAGGTTTGCCTTTCAGTTGCCATAAGTTGGAAATGACTTGAAGGAACACAACAACAGCAACAATAACAACTGACACCAGAAAGACTTTCCATCTTTTCTAAGCCTCTCTAGACCATAGACTATAGATCACCTTGCAGAATCATCCTTAAATGATAATGATTAAACTGGATATGGTAATCCCTGCTATAATGCAAAGCAGATGACCCCTGGCTAAGAAGCAGCTAAACACAACTAATAAAATAATGTAAGAGGTGTTTACTTGGCATCACCACCTCATCCTCTCTTCTGTCTTGTCTGCTCTGATATGTCTTATTTAACTTTTTTCAGCCCATGTAAAACACAGAGCTCTCTCTAATTGTGTATTTAGCATCCATTGCTGGTGATGTTAGGGGGGGACATTTTTTCATTTGTTTTCATTTTAAAAGCTTCATTTAATTTTTGATTCATCTGTATTGCACAAATTGAGATTTTCATTCCCTTCTTCCTCCCCACAAATCCAATGGGAGGCTGAAGCTGCTTCTGCTCCTGTTAACTTTGAGGTTTTCCAATGATAATGGCATGACATTTTCAGGCATTCTACAACTCGATCAAGGCAGCAGACCTGCCACATTTCAGACAGATTGCACAAAGGATTCCCATTTTATAGACTCCGTTTTATATCTGCCAGTTATTCACTGCTCACTTCCCTTTGAACTGTGCAGGATGTTCTGGCCTAGGTCTTCAAAGCAGAACAATTAGAAATGAGATGGATGGAATATGTATTTTTATCTCATTCATTTTCATTACAGAAATAAATGGGGCTCATTCAGTTCATTTTTAAAGCAAAGGCACACCCTGCTGGCCACCAGAAAGAAGAAAGCTCTAGTGCTTGGAGCTCTTTCCCTTCCCTTACAAAAGGCTAAAGAAGTATGTTAGGTAGGCAGCCTACAGTGTACTGCAAAAATTAGTCACAACTAGATTCCATTCCCTTAAATGTTGTCTATTAAATAATGAGACTGTGTTTCTACCTTTCAGACAAATCAGGAAAAACTGATTGTGAATGCTTGAGTGGTGACCTTGAACATGTCTGAGCCTGTATGACAAATATCAACACTCCGCCATTCAGTTAATTGTCAGTCATTGGTTAAAGGAACTGTGTTGTCTGTTGTGTGCCGGAAAAATGCTAAGTTTAAAAGTCGAGCAATGTGACATTCTGCAGCAACTTGACGAGGACCCAAACCTTTTTCAAAAAATCAGCACTTGTGATGAAACCTGGATCTTCCAGTATGATCCTGAGACAAAATGACAGTCAATACACTGGAAAACACCATCATCACAAAGAATGAAAAAAGCATGTCAAAGCAAGTCCACATTCAAAGCCATGCTCATTGGTTTGTTTGTTTGTTTTACATCAAGGGCGTAATTTTGGCAGAATGGGTTCCAGAAGGCAGAACAGTGAACCAGCATTATTATAAGGAAGTTTTGACAAAGCTGAGAGAAAGAGTCAGGGGGGAAAAGGGCCAGAACTGTGGAAACATGGTTCCATTCTTCATTAAGACAATGCACCTGCTCACACAGTGCTTTCTGTGAAGCAGTTTTTGGCCAATAAACGCATTACTACACTTGAACATCCTACATATGCAGCAGATTTGGCACCATGCAACTGTTTTCTTTTCCCTAAAGTGAAATTGGTACGTAAAGGAATACATTTTGAGGCAATTGATGCAGTAAAGAAGAAAACAGCAGATGTGTTGAACATCTGACAGAAACTGATCTGCTCCACATCTTTGACCAGTGAAAAACAAGACTGTATTGGTGTGTGATTGTGAACAGGAAGTATATTGAAGGGGACAAGCATTAGAACTGTAAGACATATGAAGAAATATGGGTTATTATATCAGTCTTGTTATTTAATAGACAGATCTTGTAGAGACAGCTAGATTTTTCTGAGTTGTGTTTGTTAGTTTTAGTTGCACATTAAGACATACAGAGTTGTATCCAATTGTGTCCATCCACCAGCAGCATGGATTTCCCCTCCCCACTGCAGCCTCCCATACTCTCCCCCCATCTGCTAGAGAGGGTTGGGAGTACCTTCTGAAGCAGAAGAATGTGTATGAGAGGTACAGTCAGAGGAGATGAAATCCTCTTGCACAAGGTGAAGTCCAAAGTCCACTTTTGTGACTTTCAGTGGAACCCACAGGATTGGACCCAGATTTAGTCATACTTAAGGTTAAACCCATTGAACTCAATGGGACTCAAATTTCATCACAAGTAAATGAAGCCTGATTTCAGTAGATCTGTTAAATGACTCAGTTACCCAGTCTTTTAATATGTCATTAAGTAAGTAAAGCTATGTCTGCATCCATCCCACTGTCTGTGAGACCCCCTCCTGTAGTGACACCCTGATCTAAAGATACAAGGCTTGAATGATTATAATGTTGATCATGATGAATTACTAGGTTCCCACCCCATTCAATGTGTGTGTGTGTGTGTGTGTGTGTGTGTGTGTGTGTAATAAAGCAACAATGATCATGGTGGGTTTGTGTTCGTGAACTATTTTCTGCTTTAGCACTATAAAAGGTTTCCTCAATCCCTCATGATCTGGCATTTTTAAAAATCCAGTTTGGTTTTTCCCCCAGACTTGGAAAGTGAATGTAGCTCTGTGGAGGATCCCCTCCTTCGCTAAGTGTGAACTTCATAATGGAATGTAGTGGTTTGTAAACAGGCTCTTGAGCAGTGCCCTCCATCAACAATTAATAATGGCTATTGAGAATAAATCGCTCTTCCATAAAAATGCAGGACAATGTGCTGGTAGAGGTTTGTGTATGAGTTTAAAATAGCCTCTTTCCCCGCTCAGGACAGCACCCAGAGCTCTATGCTGTCTCCCCCTTCATTCCCCACAAAGGGAAGCAGGGTCTCAATCCTATAGAAAATCGATATTAACTATTTTTAGTCAATCCCAGTAGGAGGTCTTCACATGCACATATATATGTATGCATGTCTATATCTATGTATTTGTTACTTGTATGCTGGTTGACCACTATGGTCATGCCTAAAATGTCTCCTGATGTAAATTTGGGATTTAGCAAAAGGATTTACCAGGAGGTCATCTAAATGGTGAAGATAACCCTCATGGAATTCGCTGGGAATATGATCTGTCTAAATGGGATCCCTCATCAATCCACTGTATTCAGAAGGAGGGGGCCCCAAAATGGCAAAAACACACAGGAAAAGCCTTTGCAGCTTTCCCTGGAGTTTAAACCCCCCCCCCAAAAAACAGCAAGGGGAGTGTGCATTCCTGCTTGTTGGGACAAGCAATTTAATATGAATTGCTTTCCCATAGCAGAGGAAGCACAAAGCTGATTGGCCAGGTGAGTGCTGTGGCCATGTTGGATTTTTGCCTTAGCGAATGAGCTCTAAGGCAATAAAACTGGGTGATGGGTAGGGTTTTTTGTTTTGTTTTGTTTTCCTGTTAAATTGCAAAATCACTCTATCGCACCTTGGACATTTTTTTTTAAGTTCAGTGGTGGCAAATTTAGGTAAGTACAATTGCAAATTTTATTTTTTTTTAATTTATTTTTATTTAGTTAGCTATTTATACCCCACTCTTCAGCCACAAGGCTATTAGAGCGGCTTACAAATTGTTTTAAGCAATAGCTATTTACACATCTACACTGCATTAAGCAGTTTCCAATGTGTGTTAGCTAATTGCCCCCACAAACTGGGTAGTCATTTTCCTGACCTACAAAAGGATGGAAGGCTGAGTGAACCTTGGAGCCCGCTTGGAGCCTGAGAGTAAATAACTCTCAGCCATTGTCTTGCATGCAAAGCTTATGGGGGCTCATGGGGGCAAAAACACCATTAAGACAAGTTGCTGCTGCTGTAAAATGCCATTACTGTGAGGACTCCAGGGGTTTTTGCCTCTTGTAGACAGGCCCCAGTGCTCAGTGACTGTAGATGGTCCCCTTCTCTTCTGTAATCCTCTTGGACCAGGATAAGAACACTTACAGTAGAAACAAACAGCTACTGAAACTGCTCTATTTCATCAGTTAAAATAAATCTACCAAAGGGGCTGATATAAAAGTTTCTGCTCCTACTGGTTGCTGAGAGGAAATATTCTGGGATGAACAAAACATTGTATGGATTTTCAAATTGAAGTCTGGAAGGACAGGAACTTTCCATTTGTTTCAATCAGTCTGGATAATTTATTGTTGTTTCTGCTGTGTGCTTTCAAGTCATTTCTGACTTACAGCACTCCAAAGGTGAACCTGTTATGGGTTTTATTGGCAAGATTTGTTAAGAGAGCGTTTGCCTTTGCTATCCTCTGAGGCTGAGAGTATGACTTGGCCAGGTCATCCAGTAGGTTTCCGTAGCTGAGCAGGGATTCGAATCCTGGCTCTTCAGTCTGGATGTGCCCTTACATTATTTGAAATGTGGAGCCTTTTAAAAAAATTATTCTATTTTAAAACAAGCCAAAAAAAGGCATTTTTATACAATAAAATAAACCTAAAACAACTTCCTCTTCATCTGTGTTTGAACTTACATCTTATCCTTTTTGACTTTCTTATACAATAGTATTTTTTAAAGTACTATACAATTATATTTGCAAATACTTTATATTAACTTATCTTTCTTCCATGATATACATGATACCATATTTCCATTGTTTTCACCATATCTCCAACAGAAGATTCCTTCTTCTTAATATTATTTTTCCATTTCTAATCTATAAACCATGTAACAGCATGTTCACCCCATTTTGTTTTCCAATATTCTATCAAATTTTTCCAATTTTCTCTAACGTTGTCTACTGATTGATATTTGAGCCAACAGGTGAGTTGATCCATTTGTGCTGACTCGTAACAGTTTAAACATCCACTTGTCGCTATTTGGGATCTCAGTCTGCTTCCAATATCTAGCATAAGTAATTCTCACTGTGGTGGTCATGTAAAGTATTACATTTCTTGATTCTTTTGGGAAGCCTTTGTCTATTATATTTAGTAATATAATTCTGGTTTTAATCTGTAATCAAAATTTATTATTTTTCTTATTAAGTTATGTATGCTAATCCAGTATTTTTTCGATACTTTACATGACCACCACATAATGTACAAGGAACCATTCCTATCTCCACATTTCCAGTGGTTTCTTTTCTTTTCTTTGTACATATTCGATATTTTTTGTGGTGTCATATACCATTGGAACAGTAACTTATAACAGTTTTCTTTAAGTTCTATACATGGCGTGAATTTTATATTCTTCTTCCATACAGTTTCCCATTCCTCCATACAAATATTTTGTCTGATGTCTTGAGACCACTTTACCATGTAATCCTTTACAGTTTCTGATTCTATATCTAATTTAAGGAGCAGCTTATAAACATTTGATATTGTGAAGTCATCAATTTTCATTATCAATATATCCAGTTCTGTCTTTAACTGCCCTATTCCCAATAGTTTCTTATCTGTGTTATATCTTTCTACAATTTGACGAAACTGAAACCAATTGCACTCTATATGTTCTTTCTCTTTTTCTTCCCTTGTTTTCATTTTATATTCTCCTTTCTGGAATTTTATTAACTCCTTGTAGGTCCATCGGTGTATCATCTCTGTTCTTTGGAAAGCTTCCAGTGGTGAGACCAACAGTGGCAGTTTAGTGTATGTCTTAGATTTTATTTGCTTCCATGTTTTTAAAAGGGTGCTTCTAATAAAGTGGCTATTAAAGTTTTTATCAATTTTTGCCTTATCATACCAAAGGTATGCATGTAACCCAAATCTTAAATTCGCTCCTTCTAATATTAATATCCTGTCATTGTATAACGCAAACCAATCATATAACCAAATCATGGCACATGAGTGATAATACAATTTTAGATTGGGTAATCCTAATCCGCCCCTTTCTTTCTTGTCTTGTAGTATTTTCCACTTAACCCTGGGGTTTTTTTTATTTTGCCATATAAACCTAGAGAGGTCTTTATCCCACATTTTAAATAGCTTAATGTTATTTAATATTGGTAGATTCTAAAACAAGAAAAGCGTTTTTGGTAATATCGTCATTTTCACGGCTGATATTCTTCCTAATAGGGATAAGTTTAGTTGTTTCCATTTTTCTAAGTCTTTTTTTATTTCATTCCAGATTTTCTTATAATTGTTATCTACTAAGTCCATATTGTTTTTGGTGATTGTTATTCCTAAATATTTGACTTTCTTTTCTATTCTACAGTTTGTTCTTTTACTCAAAAAAATTCCTTTTTATTTAATTTTTTTTGTTAAGATTACTGTTTTTCTTTGTTAATTTTGAATCCAGAAAGTTTACGATATTCTTCCAGAATATCTTGTAAAGTGTGGATTGATTCTAATGGGTTCTCTAGGGATATAACTAAGTCGTCTGCAAAAGCACACACTTTATAAATTTGTCTTTTTATTCTTATCCCTTATATTTTTTCCTCCACCCTTACTTTCCTGCATAATAACTCTAGAACTATTATAAATAATAGCGGAGAGAGAGGGCAACCCTGCCTTACTCCCTTTTTCATTTTAAATATAGATGTTTTCTGCCCATTTACTATAACTTGAGCTGTTTGGTGTTTATATATCACTTTTATTCCATTTATGAAATGCTCTCCTAGATCCAATCTGCTCAATACTTCTTGCATAAAATACCAATTTACACTGTCAAACGCTTTTTCTGCATCCAAAAAGATTAATGCTAGTTTTTCAGTTGGGTGTTTATCAAAATATTCCAATTGGTTCAGTATTTTCCTGATGTTGCTTCTTAAAAATCTTTTTGGCAGGAATCCTGTTTGATCAGTATGGATCCATTCATTTAATATTCCTTTCAATCTTTCAGCCAAAATGGACGCGTATATCTTATAATCAATGTTCAATACCGAAATCGGCCTGTAGTTTTTCATTTCTTCAGGATCTTTATTTTCTTTCAGAATTAGAGCAATATTTGCATTCTTCCATGATAATGGCATATTGCCTCCCAATATTATACTATTAAGTGTTTTCTGTAGCGGCTCTTTCAATAGTTCTTCAAAAATTTTATAATAACTAATGGAAATACCGTCTGGCCCAGGGGTCTTTCCATTTTTTAATTTTCTAATTGCTCTCTCTATTCTATTTCTTCTATTGTTATTTGTTTGTTTAATCCTTCTTTCTGAATTTTACTTATCTTTGGGATATTTTGGTTATTTAAGTACTTTTCTATCATCTTTTTGTTGTTGCTTGATGGTGCCTCCATAAATAATTCCTTAAAATATTTTTGAAAGTTTCTTCTAATTTTTTCTTGATTTGTTTGTATTTTATCCTTCTCCTTTATTTTTAAAATTTGTTGTTTTTCTTGGTATTTTCTTAACTTACACGCAAGCCATTTACCTATTTTATTTCCTCCTTCAAAGTATCTTTGTTTCGCATATCTTACTTTTTTCTCTATCTCTTGTGCATTTTCAACAGTTCTTGTATTATTTTAATGTCGTTCATCACTTTAGAATTTAATGGTTCTTAATGTGAATTCTTAATTTAATGTGGAGTCCTTTCTGATCCCAATGAAAAGTCCCACGCACGGGAGAGTATAAAAATGCCCCATAAAGGAGTTTTGTGTGTATAGAATCAAGTCCCAGAGCCAGAAAAAAAAATTATAAGTAAAAAATAAACTCACCTTTTGGCTGTGCTGGCTGGGGATTCTGGGAGCTGTAGTCCAAAAAATAACATGTCCAAGCACTAGTTGTAGTCCAGACAAAGGGATCACATTTGCCACCTCTTGGCAGAATCCTGCCTCTTTATGCAGCAGCTCTGTGATCTAGATGTTCTTCTTGTTTTTTTTAAAACCTTTATTAATTGTGCAGCTATTTATTTAATCTTTATTCCCCCTTTCTCTCAATGTGAGGTCCAAGGCAGTGTACAACATTTTAAAAGCACAAAACAGTTAAAAACAGCATTAAAAGATGCTTAAAGGCATAATAAAATAAAAATACTACATTCAGATGTCTAAATGTACTTCTTGTTGTTTTGGACAGAGAAACTGAGGGCCAATTTCACCAAAAATTTTAGTACCAAAAATTTGTACTAAAATTTCTCAGAAGATTTATTTCCCATGAAAGACGATTAGAGCGGTGGGGTGGGGGAGCTTTTTGAATTTCTTTGGGTGATGTATATGAACTTACCACAACATTGAAAGGTAGGTGTTGCATTTCTTTTGCATTGTTGCATTTCCACTACACATCTCGTTCTGCAGCATCCTTGACTGCCCATGCTTCATGACCTGGAAATGCTTTGTGGCAGGAGTTCCCTCCCAATATCTTCTGCTGGGCTTTAACTTATGTGTGGGAAGCTGAGGATGCTAAAGTCATAAACAGGCTCCTCAACCACATATATAAGGAGAACCAAAGGCTGCCATAACCAAATCTCTGACAATTTCTCCTCCTTTGAAATTCTTTTCAAATGGAATTTCTTTTCTCTCAGACTGAGTGAAAATGGTATGTTGGTTATGTTTAGCCTGGAGAAGAGAAGGTTAAGAGGTGACATCATAGCCATGTATAAATATTTGAAGAGATGCCATACTGAGGAAGGAGCAAGCAAGGAGCAAGGAAGGACACAGAGCAATGGACTCAAATTACAGGAAAAGAGATTCCACCTAAACATTAGGAAGAACTTTCTGAAAGTAAGAGCTGTTTGGCAGTGGGATGTGCTGCCTCAGAATGTGGTGGAGTCTGCTTCTATGGAGGTTTTTAAACAGAGGCTGGATGGCCATCTCTTGGGCATGCTTTGATTGTGTGATCCTGCATGGCAGGGGCTTGGATAGGATGGCCTTGTGGTCTCTTCCAACTCTATGATTATATGCTTGGGGGAAAATGTGAAAGAAAAGTTCAGCACAGTACTAATAACAACCAGTGGCTGGGACAAAACATACTGGTATAATTATGTATTAAAAGGCGTGTTTATGTAAAGAGCAACGGATAGGTAACACTAGGAACTTCCCATTTGGATGTGCTACTCTGTTTAAGGAGCTGGAGGAAAAATATGCAGATAGAAAACAGGTTTGATTCTCAAACTCTGTTGTTGGGATCTCCAAGGGCAAGAAGCAGGTTTAGCCTTCATCCAATACTGTCAAATTGTATGCCTTCACTTTATACCATATAAGTAAAAGGCCAGCATTCACTCCTGTGGGGAAAAGTAAAGACACCATAAATGCTGAGCTCTTCCAGATGGATCTTTCAGCATGCTTTAAGGCCTTCGTTGTGTGCCAAATTTTGCACTGTTTCTCATAGGATGATAATGTCCAGATTATCTCCTCCTCCTCCCCCTGTTCTTGTTCCATTCTTTCCTCACCAACTCCTGTTTTTCTCTCTATTAGGAAAAACCAATATATTAAAAACAAAACAAAACAGGGCAGTGGCATGCTACCAAACCACAGGTTCATTTTAATTTTCTGTGTTTTAGATATGTGAATGAGCTGTCTACATTTCCTGTGGGAATGTGAATTTACACTTCCCAGTGGCCATTCCTTTGCTATTTCTTTTCTGGAAGTCATCTTGTGCTCATCTCTTTTGTTCAGCCATTCTTTCCAAAGGGGAATGTGAATCTTTTACCTGATCCATCATGTTCTGCCACAGACCTTTTATAAATTATCTAGTTGTCATTCCATAAGTTTCTGTTTATAATTTGGGGACTGGGGATATGGTGAGTGCAATTACAGTAAGCCGAAGAGTCAGTATTGGGACACCGTACCCCTTAGTCACAAGCAACGATTTCCCATGATGTGCATTGTGCAAGACAATATCACCCAGCCCCTTCCAAGCTCTGTAGTGTCATCAAGAGTGATACTCATCTCCATGTACTTTGGTTGAGCAAATCATGTGCAGGGATGATGGTGACTCCAGACATGTATGGTCTGTTTTAGGGGTTTCAATTGGGGGTGTTATCCTAAGAAGTGGGGGTGCTTTGAGACCTACCCATGATATCAAAGTCTAGATGGGGGAACTGTTAGCTCAAACAGTATGCCTTCAAGAGGAGGGTAACTGTGGGGATGTTTTCACCTATGTATACCAGTACTAACTGTAGAGAACTCCATTTAAAGTGAAATAAAGTGTTTTTATTGGAAATAACAAAAAAAGCATTCACACACACACAACACACATTCCTATGAACCACACAAAGCTATTGAGGAGTAAAGCAGAAAGACTGGATAGCAGTTCGATGAAATCAGGTGATAGTTGCCAGTCTTGAAGAGCAAAGTGCTCAGACAGAAGTCTGAGGGTGGCACTGGAAGTTCTGAACTGGAGGTGTGCCGAGAAAGAGAGTGGCTGGGCTCATCCAGGGGATTGTTGGGGAACTAATATTTATAGCCTGCTTCTTATCCTGAGGAGGTACTTTGGCTAGGACAAAGCCTATATGGTTTCCCCACTGAGTAAACAAAGGAAACTGAAACCTAACTGATTGCCGTTTATGTCTGGGAGATTGAAATTGATGGGTTTAAAACTACCTTGTAATGCAGGACAGGAGGGGCGTTCAAGGTGAGATTTTCTTGAGACTGGAGTTGGAAATGTCACTTGATAGTTTGGTTGAATGACTCATTGCTGAGGTGTCCAAGAAGGAAGTAGCACATACCTCCTTAATAGCTTTGTTTACCAGGGGCTTCTGCACAATCCTAGTTTGGGCTGGTTTGCTAACATATTTCTAAGGCACTTTCCAGGTTCTTGAGACCTCCACCTGACCTCTTTTTGGATCACCCCAGTCAACATGTCCACTTCAAAGTGTCCAATATTTCCAATTATGAGATTATAAGGGAGGGTGTAGTAGGGCATGCTAGCAGAGGTTGGAAGATGGCAGTTGTGCTACTTCAAAATGAAACATTAAAAGGTTAATTACAGGGAGCAGAGAAGTGAATAGGGAATTCCACCTCTTTTTTGTCAACTTCTCTTCCACAGATGTTTCTTTCAGGTGTTTTGGAATGAAACAGTCACACTATCACTCCCAAACCCAGCTGTTTAGGGGTTATTTTTCCTTTGTTTTTCTGTATTGTAGTTAGAGATGTAAAATTTTGGGAAATGTTGAAACTGCTATTTGGGAAAAAAATGGAAATTATTTGAAAATTTGAAGAATGCAATATTAGTATTCATTACAGACTGAAAATTGCTTTGTTACTTTAGGAACAGAATATGTATTGTGTCTAATTTGGTTTGGCATAAAATTTCATGTCTGGAATATTAAAAGTAAAGTTTATTCAGATAATAAGTACAAAGGAAACTTACTTCCAATTGTTTTTAAGGTCATGAACTATAAGGAACATCTGGTTTGTTAATATATGAGGAATATATGAGGAATAAGGAATATCTCTGGTTTGTTAATATATGAGGAATAGACAAAAAAAAAAGGAGAGAATAAAAACAGAAATTACAATCAGCACTAGTAAAACAAGGAAAGACCTTTTGTGTCTTCTAGTCTTCCATAGTGTCCAGCAGATATAAGTCACTCATCCCCATAAAAAGAACTGAGAAAAGGAAATCAAGACAGGAATTGCAGTGATCTGATGCTGTACACAGTCATACATAGCTTTTTTTTTTTTAATAATTTTATTTGTCATTCTAAAAGAAAACATCTCATGTTTTTCACTTTGTTGTAGTGGTCTGAGTTTAAGGAAATGGCATCACCTCTGAATATGTCTAGGCTTTTAGAAATTGACTGCAATTGACTTTTAATTGCATGTTGTTGCTTTTAATATCCTGTCTTTTAACCAATGTGTAAATGGTTTCAATTCTATAGATTGTTTAATTGCTTTTGAAAATAACACACACACACATATTAGTATGTTTTTGTATGTTTTCAATCTGTTCTGGTTTTAATATTCTGCAAGCTGCTTCGAGTCCCAATATTGCGGGAAAGGCAGGGTAAAAATGAATATCATCATCATCATCATCATCATCATCCCTTTCTTTCTTTTTCTTCTTCATGCTGCAGGCAGGGCCACAGGTTACCAGAAATGAAAACTTGCATCACTTCCCCTGATGTGGGGAGGGACCCAATGCTACTGCCTCATCTCCCCCCTCTCCCGCTTCACCTTGCTATCACACTGACCTCTCCATCTCCTTCTCCTTCCTTTGGTTGTCCAGTCACTTGCTTTCTCACTGGCTCATGCAGCCGTGGCAATGGCACCTCCTCCTCTTCCTCCTTACCAATAATTTCCCTTCCCCCTCCCTCAGTGCACAAAAAAGTGCTCACATGGAGATTGCAGGACCAGGCTGGCACTTCTTTAAAGAGCAGGAATGAGACACAGTGAACAGAGGGAAGAGAAGGAGAAAGAGGAGGGTGTGTACATGGCAATGGCAATAGACTGGCATAGCAGTGGCATTTCTGTAGCTGCCAATACTTCACAGATGAAAACCACGACACATGTGGACAAACAACTGTCAAGATGATAAAAGTTATTGGGACTCTGGCTGCTCTGACTTTGCAGGTTTATTAGTATCCTTAACTATATAAAGTTATGGAAGGTTCCACAAGAGCTGTTTTGCAGACTCGTAGATAGACCCCAGACAACTTTGATGGGTTAGGGAGTTGTCTGGTTGAGATGTGGGCTCTGGAAAATTACATCACCCCTCACTGCAATGTATAAGAATTGCCAAAAGATTTATGAGATCAGCCATACAGAAGCTTCTCCGAATAAGGATTTATAATACTTCAAGGACCTTGGATGGTCCAGATTATCAAAGGAGAACCCTCCTAACCAGTTGGTGATTATCTACAGGTTATTTATTTATTTATGTACAGGTGAGTGGGTATGGACTTTAAATTGTAAATGTTGAAGGTCTGTCTCCATCTCCTACTTTTAAAGTACTGTAAAACTGTAACACTGAAATGACTGCTGCTGAATGAGATGGAACAGAGCTGAACAACTGAAAAATATAGTAAATCAAGTGGGAATTTGGACTTACAATAAGGAATGGGCTTATTTTTATTTATTTTTTTGGAAAAGGAGGATAGATACAGTTGCTGAAGCTAGAATTTAAGTAGAGGGTGATACATTTGTGGGTTTCTTGTAAACATGAATATGAGGAATGTGAAAATATTTAAAAAGCTTTGGAAGAATTTTACAGAGGGTTATATGGGAAAGGCAAGGAAAAAGTCACAGACATGGCAGAATATTTGAATAGACTTCAGCTGGATAAATTGTGTATGGAACAAAAGCAAAGTTTGAATGGACCTGTGACTATTATGGAGCTTGTTTAGGCTATCAAAAGGTCTAAAGTAGCACCCCTGTATCCATGGGGGATTGGTTCCTGTGCCCCCCCTGCAGATGGTGAATTCTGTGGATAATAGTGAATGCCATCCTGGGGGGCATATAGCCCCCTCCCCTTCCCCCTTCCCCTCTGCCATGGCCTCGTAGTGGTGACAGGAGCTATCCTAAGGAGAGGGGGGCAAGATCACTCCTCCCCTCCCTTCACCCCTGCCATGGCCCTGCTGCAGCAGTGATTGTGGGGATGAAGGGGGAAGGGGAGGAGGCTAGATCACTTCCCCTCCCCCCTCCCCCCACCATGGCCTTGCTGCAGCAGCAATCACAGGGGAGAAGGGGGAAGGGGCTAGATTGCTCCCCCTTTGCTCCTACCATGGCTCTGCCACTGTAGGGATGAAGGGGGAAGGGGAGCAGGCTAGATCACTCCTCCCCATTCCTTCCCCTTTCGCCCCCACAACCACCGCAGCGGTGACCAGGTACCCTCCCAGCAGATACAGGGGTGTTACTGTATCTCCAGGCCCAGATGGACTACCTGCAGTACATTATTAAAAAACTGAAGATGAATTAATTCAACCACTCAAGACAGTGTGTGATGGAGTATTAGAAAGAAGGCGGATGCCAGATGTCCCTTTCCTTTCAAGAAGGAGAATGGTAAGGAAAAATGAAAGATATGGCCTACATAAAGGGTCTGAAAAAAGAGAAAGTGGAGGAGAATAGGATGGGGAAAAATGGGTGTGCAGCCAAGGAACATCTATAGATGTATAGTGTATACAAGCACAGCATAAACAAGAATGGCAGGGAGATTTTGGAACTTTGGAAAAATAAATAAAATGAATGCCTCAGTGGCATGGAACAAATTCTGTGCTCAACCAATCAAATTCCATTATTGAAAAAAAAATCACAAGCCATTCTTTGCAGAAAGGGAACCATCTTTCCCATCATTTCTAACACTGGGCAGCCTAGCATTTCTTAAAAAAAGAATCCTACAGAATGTCACCAAGTGCAGAGTCATATAATACCCATATCCTTAAGTTCATGTGCTGTATTAGGGGTCGTTTACATGGGCAAATATTCCTCTAAATATACTGCTAAGATAGGTCATAGTTCCCATGGATCGCAGCGCAGCATCGCCTCATTCAGAAGGGGGGAAGGTAAAACATCCAAATATAGTGTGGCAAGGGATGTCGCTACTTTTGCCAGTATATTTGCAATGTAGTGCATTATTGGCAGTGTAAACAACCATTCCGCTAAGGGCTACAGCAGAGCTGCTTTGTGATTGGTTGATGATGCAGGGGTGGGCTTAAAAGAGGGGCAGGGAGGGAGGGAAAGACAGTAGCAATTAGAGGAAACTTTGAAAAAATCCTCTCTGCTATTTTGCAAGCCAGTTTGCAAACAAAAAGGATTCCCAACAATTTTTATTCAGGGAGCATTCCTTCTCATCCTCTCTGCTGTTTTGCAAGTATGTAAAAGCTCAGTTTGTCAGCTGTGATCCTGTGCATGGGGGAGGGACAGAAACCATTTCACGAAGGGCTGCATCAGAGCTGCTCTGCTATTTCCCCCGCCCCTCTCTCTGGCTTTCCTCTATTTGGCAGAAAATGCTGTTAAGCAAGGAGGAAAACCTTCCGTTTGATTTGTTGGAAGGGATTGGTGGGGGGGAGGGGGGCTGCCTCTAAGCTGTTCAGCACGGAGTTCGGGCCAGGGCAGACATTCCTATGGCATTCCTTTCCCTTTCCAATGCTTGGCCATGCCCCCAGCACTTTTGGCTGTGTGAACCTCAAAGCGGAAAAAATCAAAGAGCCACAAAATATAGCTGTGTAAACTACCCACATATATATACTATGTAAACTACCCACCACTGATGCGGGAAAGCGCTAAAGTGCAACTTAACGCAATAAAACCTGCCATGTAAACCAGCCCTTAATGTTCCCTTCATGCACATGGAAGGTGTTTGGTACATTTTGGACTAGCTTTAGAACTCTGCTTTTTGGGACAGGGTTGGGCATCCTGTGGTCCTCCAGATGTTGTTGGACAGTGGCTGACAGCCCTAGCTAATACAGCCAAAAGTGAGATATGTCTAGCAACATAGGAGAGCACCAAGCCCCCCCTTGCAATCTAGGTGTTTTGAGTTTGTCCAATTGGGCATTAACTATTAGATGCTGGGAAAATATCCAGTTCATGCTGGCCTTTGTAGAGATTCACTATTGTGCCCATGGTGCATGTTTTGTGGATGAGACAAGCATGGAGATTTTAATCTATGTACAAAATTAAAAGTATTTATAAATTTGTATTATCATCATAACCCAAACATCAAGATATACTGCAAGCAAAAAGGAGAAAAGGGTTTGCTTTAACATGTGCTGGTGATGGTTTTGTTCCTTCTCTAGTTGTTCTTGTACAGTCAAACAGATTTCTGCTGTTTCTAGCTGCCATTGAAAAGATATTGCACAATTCTTCTGTTTTGCTTCTTGAACATGTCACAGTTGCAGGTGGGAAATGAAAACAACATCTGGGCTGCTTTTGTGATAAAATTCCATCAATGGGACAAGTTGACAAACGCTTTGTTTGGAAACACCCTTCTTAGCCCAGCCTCATAATACAGTATTTCTTTATCCCCCCCCCCCAAGTTTCTTTTAAAAAGTATGGGTTAATGGCTCACTGCATATATTAATACAATAGTCCTTGCTTTTGCACATATGAAAAAAGAAATCTTCTCAGAGAGAGTTTTGAACCCAGAGAAACTGACTTCTGGTAAGCAGGTTTATTGCTTTCACATATCAACACTGACCACTGTATTGATCTGAAAGACTTGTATCACCTCCTCCAGCCCTTTGAAAATGTGCATCTTTCTGGATCCTATTGCATTCTATTCCACTCTCTCAGCTGTATAAATATGCTTTATACCTGAGACTTTAACATCACTCTGTACTGCACCTTTGCCACAGGTCAGCGTAAGAGGGGCGCTCCAAAAATGCGATACAAAGACTCCCTGAAACAACATCTCAGGCTCGGCCAAATTGATCACCAACAATGGTCCGCCCTGGCCTCACATCGGGAGGCATGGAGACGTACTATCCACAATGCTGCAGCCTTATTTGAGAACTCACGCCAAACAAGTCTTGAAGAGAAACAACAACGCAGAAAGAACCACAACCCGGTAACATCACCCAAGGAAACCTTCTGCTGTGCTTTCTGCAACCGGACTTGTCTATCTCAGATTGGCCTTTTTAGTCATCAGCGTGCTTGCAGAAAGCGCGGGATGAGTCCTTCCTGAATCTTCGTTTGCGAAGAAAAGCCAGACAGAGAGAGAGTACTGCATCTGAAGAAGTGGGTTTATACCCATGAAAGCTCATGCTAAAATAAAATCCAGTTAGTCTTAAATGTGTTGCCAAATTCCCTTGTTTCCCCTTTCCCTCCTTTCCTCCTTTTTATGCTGCAAGATACTAATGGCTGGCTACTTCTTCTAAAATACCTCTAAATGTTGTATCTCATGGAGATACCACTAGATGGCAACATATCTCTGAGGATTTTCTGATGGTGAATGCTTAGACTGCTGTAGAGGCTCCTCTAGGCTAGTTTTTTCCTCCAGGTTGATTTTTCAGATGATTGTTCTGTAAAGACGTAAACATTATGTGTGTGTATATGTACACACAGAGAGACACATATAGCATGCATGATTTGCGAAAGTGTGACTGATGTTTTTCTTCTAGCTATTATGAAATTACGTCTTCCATAAGCCCCTGGACCCTTTAATTCTCTCACACAAAAGACTGGTGGTGGGTGGGGGGAAGATACCTTTCCCCCAGTATCTCTGTTCACTTTCTTAGCTCCTCATGCTCTCTGCTAGGACAGCAGCAGCAGGCTTTATTCTATGAAGCATCTTGTGGAATTACTTGTTGCCACCGTCTGTTTATATATATATATTTAATTGTACCCTTGTGTTTTATCTTCTGTATTGATTCTCTTGAAGGGAAGACTGTTGCATTGTAAAATCAGTTGTACAAAAACATGCCTTTCCATTTTTTTTAAAGTCCGATGTTCAATAGATTAACAATTTAGACTACTCTTATGAAGTATACAGTCATAAGATCTATAAGAGTTGCTTTGGATTCTGTATGAAAAAAAGTGGAATATAAATTAAAAAATAAACAACCAAATAAATGAACACAAAAGACTTCTAAGGAGCAGTAGTCTTTTTGTACACCCAGGTTATTGTTGTTGTTATTTGCTGTCATGCGGACTTTGACTTATGACAACCCTATGAATGAGAGACCTCTATGAGTCCAGTCATCAACTGCCCCCCTCATGTCTTACAAACTGAGACCTGTGGCTTTTTTGATCAAATCCTCTTTTTCCTACAACCTTTACTTTACTAAGTATTATTATCTTTCCAAATGAGATGCTATCTCATAATGTGAACAGAGTACAATAGCCTCCGTTCAGTCATTTTGGTTTCTAAGAATAGCTCAGGCTTAATTTGCTCTTGGACGTACTTATTTGTCTTTTTAGTAGTCCATGGTATCCATAAAACTCTTCTCCAGCACTGCCTTTCAATTTGATTTTCTTCCTATCAACTTTCTTCACTGTTGACAACCATACATAAAAATCAGAAATACTATAGCATAGATCATTCTGATTAATGATATATCTTTACATTTGAGAGTCTTATCTAGTTCCTTCATAGCTGCCCTTCCATATCTTGTCTTCTTATTTCTTGATTACAGTTTTTGGTTTGATTAATGAATGAGACATAGGAGATTTTCAGACGGGGACCATATATAGCATCCTCATCTCACTAGCTATTTCCTGACCCACTCCCATGCCTGTTGCACATTTAATTTTTTTTTTCAGAGCTACCTTTGGAGAGAGACAGAAATGGCTCCTCTCCTGTTTGGCATTCCAGGAAGTGAATGGAGCTCTCGTCGAGCCCCATTCACTTCCTTATTTGGAATCCTGGCCGTTCTTATGAGAGAATGAGCGCATGTGAAATAAAAAGAGTAAAAGAAAGAAAGAAAAGTGACAGCAAGCACCAAAACAAAGTTTAAAAAATACATATAACCTGGGGAGGAGGGGGGGAAGGGGTGTCACTTACCTGGATGTCCCAGTCACACCCGGAAGTCTTTGGCAGGGACCTCCCACCGTGGCTGGCATCGCGCCACATAAATGGGGCACCAGTTCACAAGCCCCTGATTCTGTAACAGAGATGGAATGGGTAATCTATTGACAGCTTAAGCCATCAATTTTAAAAAATGCAGACGGAATGGAGGGGGCACGGGAGCAGGACGAGACAGGGATAACGTCATCTGATAAGAGAGCCCTTTGGCGATCTCCTGTCATCTCTGTCATGCATTTTTTAGGTTGTGTGATTATCTCCATAGTATAGAAAATCTTAAACCATTTCTATCTCTTTGTCAGCTTTTTTAAAGTTATGTAAATCTTATGTGGTTATTAATTTTGTTTTCTTAATAATCATATTTTATCCTGTTATTTCACTTTTTTCCTTCACTTTCATTAGGAGCCATCCCAAGTCTTTGTTATTTTCTGACACTAACATGGTGTGATCGGAATATCTTAAATTATTGGTGTTCCTTCTCTCAATTTCCACAAGTTGCGCCTCCAAATATAATCCCACTTTCTGAATGATATGTTCTACATATAAATTAAATAGTGATAAAATTCATGTCTGGCCCCCTTCTCAACATAGTAATTATAATAATAATAAAATTTATTTCTATCCCGCCCCTCTGCAACGCAATCGGGGTGGCTTACAATATAAAAACTCCATAATTACAGTACCCTAGCCCACCCACCCCTTAAAATAATATTAAATTATAAAGGATTAAAAACATACAATAATTAAAAATATATTACATTAGAAAAAAAATAAAAATAAAACATACAATAATTAAAAAAAAATCCAATTGCAGCTCAGAGGGAAGAACAGCCGAATCTTGGCCAGGATAGCTATTCAGGAAAGGCCTGCTGGAAAAGATCCATCTTAACAGCTTTTTAAAAACTCTCTATGGTGGTAATAAGACGGATCTCATCCGGCAGGCCATTCCATAATCTGGGAGCGGTAGCAGAGAAGGCCCTCTGGGAGGTCACCGACAGCCTTGTTTTCATAGGTTTTAACAGATTCCTCCCAGAGGACCGAAATGTGCAGGGAGGGTCATATGGGAGGAGGCGGTCCCGGAGGTAAGTTGGACTGAAGCCATGTAGGGCTTTAAAGGTCATAACCAACACCTTAAAACTAACAACTTAAAACCATTCAGTTTCTCCATGTCCTTTCCCAACAATGCTCTCTTGTTCAGAGTACAGGTTATGCATCAACAATCACATTTCATGAGAGAACCGATAGTTTTTTTTTTAAATGATCTACATCAGTGGTTCTTAACCTTATCTTTACCAGGGATCCCCTTTAAATATCTCTTGTTGCCATGGACTCCAAGACTTAACTCAAGATTTAAAACCCAAACAACAAGAACAGCATTACACCACCCATTAACCCTTCCCTCAGAGGCACTGGAGAAGAGGGAAGACATTTCTCCTGCTTTGTCCTGCATGTTTGCGGTTTGAACAGATTGAACAGCAATGTGCAGACCAAGCAAGCCAGCCAGGCTTTGCCTTGGCTCCTATCATGTGGGCTGAACAGCCTACAAGCCTTCAGAGACCCCCTGTGAGGACATTGTGGCCCCCGGGTGTTTGCAGACCATAGGTTAAGAACCACTGATCTACACAGTCAAAGACTTTACTATAAAGCTGGTGGGTTTTCTTCTGAAATTCTTTAGTGTGCTCCACTAGCCAACATACAACAATATGAACTCTAGTGCCTCTTCCTTTTCTGAATCCAGCTTGGATAATTGGCTTTTCTTGCTTTGTATATGGTAGAAATCTTTGTTGTAAAATCTAGAACATCACTTTGCTTGTATGGGAAATTAATGAAATCATCTAATGATCACTACAATCCCTAGTGTCCCATTTGGGGGATGTGTGTGTGTTGAGCATTTCCAGTTTGTGGGGTGTTGTTTTGTTTTCCATGTTTGTAAGAAGATTTTGTCAGGATTTCCATGGCTAAGCAGAGATTCAAAGCCTGGTCTCCTGCAGTCCCAGACCAAAACTCAGATCTCTACACCAAGCTGGTTTTTATTTGTCTTCTATGAGGGCTTCTGTGAATACGTGCTGCAGTTTGTATGGTGGTCACAGGAACTGTTTTACAAGTGATGGCGGTCATGTGAATTTGCTTTGGTGTGTAAGTTCCACAACCCAGCATTAATTCGGCTAACTGGTCATGGCCATGCTATCCTTTCCTGCAGTCCCATAGGTTTCCACAGGTTATCTGCATGAAGGCAATTCCAATTGTGCGCTTCCCTCTGTGCATTTACATGTTTAGATTGCAATCATCACCAAAATGTACGTTACACAATATGGAATACAATGTAGGTAAAAGCCATTTTCCAAAGGCCATTGAGGGTTTTAGAGTCAATGGTGGATTGTGCTTTCATGTGTCATCCACACAACAAAAAGACGACACAGAAGGAAAGAGTGTATGGTACTATAAAACAGGGAAGGGCTCCTTGTGACTGTGCAGATGTTGCTGGACTGAAACTCTCAGCACCCCTTCTCTTCCCTTTGGCTACAGTAGAGTGCTTAGAGATCATAGGAGCTGCAGTTCAAGAACATTTGAAGGGGCACAAGGCCCAGACCACTGTTATGGCATCTAGACCAGAAGTGGCAAAGTATAGCCTATGGGCCAAACACAGCACTGGCTGCTTCTTAATGACTCCTGTTATCCAAATTGTGTGTGGTCTGTGAGATCCCACGAGTGTCCGAATGGCAATATGGGGAAATTCTAATTAGCTCAAGATGGCAATGAGGGCTGGGTAATATGCCAGTAGCAACTGAGGAGACTCCAAGCCAGAACATACAATTAAATTATTTTTATTGGAAATTAATCTTAACAGCATGCACGCTAACACTCAAGCTTCAAGCAACCACACAAGGCTATTGAAGAAAGTAGGAAGTAGTTGGATAGAGGAATAGAGAGAGGGGGTTGTGGGTTGTACTATACCTATAAGGGGAGCAGAGATTTGTGCAGTAGAGGATACTCAGAGTTGAGTTTTGAGGATCACATGGCAGAACAGCAGAGTGGATGGATGCAGTGAAGTTGTGCACACTTTGTTGGCATTTTAGAGTGATATTTAAATCCAATATATCCCCTGAAGGGATGGGATTTAGAGTGGAAAACAATGTCTTTCAGAGATTCCTAGGACTAAACAAAGGGTTATCTGGATGTGTTAAGATTGTTGATGGGCAAGACATTTGGGACCGAATGGGCACTGGCACCCTTCCATTGTGATCTAGGGAAAAGAGGAAAAACCTGTTTTGCAATCACTGGGTGCTTGGCTATCTTTGATGAGATTACTCATCTCCAGATGTTCTCAGGACCTGGGTATATTCTGGTCTGGGTATGAATTTCCAAGGCCCCTCCCTAGGTTGTGTATGGCTCCAGCCTTGGTATCTGGGTAGTCCCTGGTTTACTTGCCAACCACGTGGTAGGCCCTAGCCAGCCAAATTATTAAATATTGCTAATTATATATTATTGAAAAGTGGGGGCTGTCAAGGTAGGTTAAGCTTCCATCCCCCCAGGTCTCAAAGATTCCAGACCTCCTTCCAAAAACCTTTTAAAAATTCCACTGAAAAATTGCCCATAGAATGAATGAAAACATTACCTTGAACAGCATTACACATCAACACAAACCCCAATCTGTAACCCACTCCAAGCTATGTACAGCAGGTAGGGAAGTGTGCATGTAACAGAATTTGGGAACACTAATTTTTTGGAATACAGCTCCAGAATCCCACAAGCAGCATGGGCATGATCCATGCTGGCTATGAAAGTTGTCATCTAAGAAGAGATAACAATTCCACTCTCTGACATGTAGCTCTTTCAGATAACTTAGTTCCTGCCAATCGGTAGCTGGATGGAGGAAAAGTGATGTCAGGTGCTGCTATAACCAGCATGTCTGCCATGAGAGTTATTCTGTGGACATGATGGGATGTGTAGTAGTATAGTGGATCTTGGGGAACAGATATCTAACCTGCTTGTTATCACATTCCTAGTTGTTAGTCTGCTTCTGATACGCCAAGGTCAGAGTGGTGAGAAAACAGGTAGAAATTAAGGCTAGATAGTTTGAGAAAAAAAGTTTTGCAGAAATAACAAATAAGGTTATAGACCGCCAAAAGCTTTGAAACTGCTATGCCTTAAATGTATTGTGCTAATGAGGACTGGTCAGTCCTGACAATGAAATTCAGTGGATGATGTTTCCTGCAGTTTCTGTAATAAAGGTTTGCTGAATTGACTCTGAAGCCTAGATTTCTGAACTGCTGGAACTTGACACGTGCAGGAGGTGGACAATATTAAGTCCTCATTTTCCCTGCTGAACAGCAAATTGGTAGTTGGGGTGGGGTGGGGTGGGAATACACCCCCCCCAGTTGATAAAGACTCTTAACTGGATTGGGAAAAAATCTTTCATTCTAAAAATGGAAGAAGTGTCCCTTTTTTTGAGAAAAAAAATCAAAGAACAGCTAAAAGAATAATTTTATTCAATGTGAGGAATGTAATTCCATCAGCAGATGTCACAGGCTTCAGTGCTACTTTATCTAAAAACAAAAATAAAACCGCCATAGATGAAACCCATTCAAAACCTTCAGAAAGTATACAGTACGTATTTGCATTTTTCAAATTCCACAGTGTAGAAGTAGAAGTAAAATCCCGGTAGCACTGCTGCTGCTGCTTCAGGTTTAGAAATGGTTTCAAATCTCAGCCTAGCTCAAATTATACAAATGTTGAAAGTATATTGGGGGGAGGTGAAGGGGAAACCCCCCGACGGTTGGCATGCATCCAATTATGCACAATATTAAGTGCTTTGATAACAGCTGTTTTAGGGCAACAGTGTTGGCAGACTTGGAAAAGGACAGATAGGCGAGGAGGACAAACGAGGCCTGACATGGAGACAGCCAGATGAATGTGACTTGAAATGAAATTTCAGCTTCAACACGGTTGGAAGCCGACCCTTTGACCTCCTGTTTCCCAGTATTGCACCACCACACCCACAGGCCTCCATTTCATCTTTCGTCCTAGACATCCCCAGGTTACCACTGCCTCAGAACTCCCTCCCATTAGCTGCAGGAATCCAAGATATCCATGGCAACCAGTCTCTATTTTAACCCCAGGGAGGAGGCCGTGGAATTGAAAAGCCCCAGCCTGCTCCGGCATCTCCAGCTCAGTAAATTGACAGTCTAGTTGTTTCCTTAGTTCCATTAGATTTTGATGTACATTTCTATCTTTCTTTGTTCCTTTCTTTGCAGCTTTTGCAGCTCTCTCTTTCTTTCCCTGCCATTGGGTGAGCGCTTTTTTTGTGTTTATAGAGCTCTCTCTTGGCTTTTATTGCGGGTGGGGTGGAATTTGCGCTGCTTTTAGAGGGCAACACTTTACAAATTAGTAACCGAGATGCTGCAAGGTCCTTCCTGAATATGCCAAGCCTATCATAGGGTTGATCTCATAAACCAAGCAGCTGGGATAATAAATAAGGTTTTTATGGAGCACTTAAAATCCAGGATCAAATAACTGTAATCATTACAAAAGTAATTGTTTATGGCACAGATGCTTAGGATGAGAAGCCTCCACCTTCCTTGCTAATCTTACATGAATGCAGCTAATTTGTGCATTGAAACAAATTACAATGGAGGTATATAGTGGAGTTACATGGTTTTAGAACACAATGGATTTGCATAGAAGTTAGCAGGTAGTTTCTTTAGTACCATGTCTAATGCACATGCTACCAGTACTTACCTGTCAGCAAGTCGGGAATTTCTTTTGTAGATTAGCTATTTGTTGTTGTGTGCCTGCATGTCGTTTCTGACTTATGGTGACCCTAAGGCAAACCTATCACGGGTTTTTCTGGGGTTGAGAGTGTGTGACTTGCCCAAGGTCACCCAATGTGTTTCCATGGCAGAGCGGAGAATCAAGCCCTGGTTTCCAGAGTCATAGGTCCCGTCTACACGATTTAAATAATACGTACGGCGTGCGAAAGTTCGCACTTCAGTACAAACGGCCGTTCGGATGCACATGAATGCAAAAGAGGGGGGGCCGGTTTTCCACCCTGAAATACGCACACGCGGCGTTCGGGAGGGAAAGCGGATCGCGAAGAGAAATCCGTACGCCGTTTGGATGGCTGACGGGTCTGTACGGTCCATTCGCACACATACGAACAGGCTGTGTAATCTGATTGGCTGGCTGAGTAGAGGGGGCGGGGCTAGCACGGAGGGAAATTGGGAGCGGCCGCCATTTTGGTTTCCCGGCTAGCGAGCATCCGGTAAGTCCGTGAATTTATATGTTTATTTATTTTTATTTTATATTGTAAATACGGAAAACTGACTGTCCGCAAACCAGGAACCTTAAAAAAAAAAAAAAAGCAGCGGGAGATTTAAAACTGCCGCTTGGCTTGCTCGCTCTAGCCAGCTTCGGGAAGAGGGAGTTATACGGAGTTTAGGGGGTTTAAAAAATCGTATAGCTGGTTCGTATGCATACGAATGACAGGCTGTTCGTATTTTTTGCCCCCCATACGGATTTTTTTATGATCGTATAGCCGCACCCATAGTCCAATGCTCAAACCACTTCACCATGCTGGCCCTCATAGTATAGCAGATTAGCTATACTATGAATCAAATGCTATTGTGGATATTAAAAACTTTTATGCTATTGTGGAGATTGTTTTTTTCTAGTCAGTGCAGTCAATGTCAAAAGCTTCTTTCTTCAACTATCCAAATGAATATTCATAGACCTAGGTAGTTTACAAGATCCCAGACCTCCCCCAAGTTATGTAAATCATGTGGTTATTAATTTTGTTTTCTGAATATTCAGCCATAATCCTGTTATTTCACTTTCTTCCTCAACTTTCATTAGTAGCCATTACAAGTTAGTTCCATAAGGATATTGTTGATAATAATAACTGCGTCAGGAAATAAAAAAGAGATCTGCAGTTTTGGTAGTGCAGATCTGCCATTATCTTGGCTTGGACAGAAAGAGAAATAAACTTGCCACCAAGATTATTTTTATTTACTACTGTTATTCTGGAATGTTGTTCTGGTGTAACAGATGAATCACAGAATGGCAAGATAGAATCTGTTACCCTAAGAGGTGGGGGGATGCTTTGAGACCCACACATGATACCAAAAATCTAGATGGGGGAATTGTTAACACAAACAGTATGCCTGCAAGAGGTGGGTAACTGAGGGGATCTTTTCACCTATGTATACCAGTACTGACTGCAGAGAACACCAGTTTAAAGTGAAATAAAATATCTTTATTGGAAATAACACAAAATGTATTCACACACATGAAACACATATTCCCAAGAACCATACAAGGCTATTGAGGAGTAAGGCAGAAATATTGGATAGAGGAGAGATTCGGGGAAAATAAGGTGATAGTTACCAGTCTTGAAGAGCAAAGTACTCAGACAGAAGTCTGAGGGTGGCACTGGAAGTTCTGATCTGAAGGTGTGTTGAAAAAGAGAGTGGCCAGATTTGTCCACAGGGGCACACCTTTCTGTTGTTGGGGGACTAATATTTATACTCTGCTTCACATCCCACATTCTAGGATGTGCTGGCTAGGACAAAGCCTGAATGTTTTTCCCACCAAAACATGACTGACTGCGTTAATGGCTGGGTGGTAGGAATTTATGGGTGTACAACAACCTCACAACAGTGGACAGGAGTGGGTTCTGAGGAGAGATTTTCTTGGGATTGGGGTTGGGAAGGGTCACTTAATTGTTCAGATAGATGACTCATTGCTGAGGTACCCAAGAAGGAATTAGCACATACCTCCTTAATGGCTTTGTTTAGCAAGGGGCTTCTGCAGAGTCCTAATATGGGCTTGCTTTGCCAAAATATTTCTAAGACACATCCCAGGTCCTTGTGACCTCGACCTGATCTCTTTTTGGATCACCTTGGTCAACCGGACCCCTAGAAGTGTCCAATATTTCCAATTATGAGAAATTATAGGGAGGGGATAGCAGGGTGTGCTAACAAATCACCGATAACTGCTACAGCCTTTTTAGCTAAACATAATCTCAGTACCTAACCAGCATGAGGCTATATTGTAATTCTGTGGTTCTTAACCTTTAATAATACAATTACACCATCCTTTAAACCTTCCCTCAGAGGCACTGGAGAGGGAGGGAAGACTTTTCTCCTGCTTCTTCATGCAAGTTTGTGGCTGGAGCAGATTGAGTAGCAATGCTCACGCCAAGCCAGCCATTGCCTTGGCTCCTGCCACATGGCTACTCCACTGCAGGGAGAAGATGGGCCAAGCAGCCTTCAAGCCTTCACAGACACCCTGTGAGGACCCTGGGGGTCTGCAGACCACTGGTTAAAAACCACTGTTGTAATCCATTCAAAATAGCTAATATTACAGGTTTTTCTTTTTTCAGGGAAAATGACTCTTGATAAACAATAACAGCTTATGGCTCCAAAAGGTGTTCGTGGGTTCGAAAATGTTTAAGTTGTGAGCAACAGTGTCTACCTTGCCAGTCTGATATAAATGTAAGCATGAGTTAAGTCTGGACTTTTCACCTTCAGTTTTTGTTAAAACTAGTTTTCTGCTCATGTTTGCTTCCATCTGTTTGGCATGGAAATGCAGTATTTAAGCTGGCATTCTGTTCAGTATTTATGACATTATAAGTCAGATGATCTTGTAACTTTTGGGATTCATGTTCAAAGTTGTTCATAACTAAACCACTCTTCAAACCTGCCTCTTAAGGTAGGAAGCCCAACTGAAGGGTTTTTAAGGCACTGAAGATTCGGGTACTGAGGAATGATGGTTGTAGGGTGTGTTGAGAGAAGGAGCTGTTATCAGTGGGTCTCTCCAGGTCCTTATTCTCAGTGCACCTGATGACTTGGAGAGCTGTGGGGTAATCATTCCCCAGTGTCCCAACCTGCAGCACAATGGAAACCCTTTGGTTGAGGTACTGCCTGGCTTTAGATTGAGGAGTAGCATCAGCAGAAATACCTTTGTCAACAGAGCTCCATCATTGTAGCTGCATCTGCCAATGCTGGATCTTGGCCACTGACTGTAAAAATGACTATGTATTACAAAATACAAAAGGATGAAATAATATAATATACTATAGGATGAATGTGTGGTGTGTTTATAAAGGATGTCATAAACTTCTTATTTCATAAGTATATTTCACTCCATGGAAGAAAATAGATGAAATGCTTAATCACATCAGATGTACTGAGGGAGTTAATGTAAAATGTGTATTGGCCTTTATTGAAATTACAGCAGATCCAAATGGGAAACTAATACTGACTCAATCGTTCCCTTTGATAATTGATCACGGACATGGAATGATGTGTCCCAAATGGAGAAGTATAAATGTGAAAAAAAAGTTTGTAAAATTCAGTGTCATCGGCACCTGACTCCTTCAAGACTAAAGAAGTCCCATGTACACTCATTGGAGGCTAAATCTCAACGGAACATAATTCTGGATAGACACATGTAGTATTGCACCCCAAGATCTCTATAATATGCAGTGCAATCCTCATTGAGCTCCCATTGAGCTCCCATTGAGCTCAATGAGACTTCCAAGTAAGTGTGGATATAACAGTTACCTTAGCACACAATAATAGCTGGCCTCTCCAGTCACCAGACATAGATCTTTATTTTGTGGCACGTTCTTCAATCTTAATATTGAAGAACAAACAATATTTTAATACTGAAGAACAAACAAATGAGGATAAGATTTTTGGCTAGGGTTACAAGATGAAATAAAGCACAGGTCTCCTTTCCCTTTAATGGTTGTGTAGACGTGGGGATTTCAGCAGGGGTTGCTTGCTGCAAGTTGAAATTCCCACTTCTACACAACCATTAAAGGGATTAACCCAGCAACCCTAATTCCACAATCCTGAAATTAGTATATTAGAGATAATACTGCTATATTATCACCTTGAATTAATTTTATGTCTGTTACCTGCAGCAAAAACGTATTGCTTCCCACTAGAAATTTATCACATTTAATAGATAGTTATAAATAAGTATGGACTGTGGCTTTATTAAATATGTTACTGTAATAAGAGGAATGTGGAATAAGTTTTTTTCCAGAAAGTCTAATGGGGAAATAACTTTTGTTTATAATACTGAAAGAGTGAAATACAAGATAATATACATCCTTATATATTATTTACAGCTTCTGAATCCGTATTTTGCTTAGTTATGATGTATATTATCATTATTGCTATTCAATGGCATCAAATTGACTGACTTATGGTGACCTTATGAAGGAGAGATCTCTAACTCATCTTATCATCAACAGGCCTGCTCAAGTCTTGCAGACTCAGAATTTATCAGACCACTCTCTGTAAAAGTTCTTTTTCTGGTATATTTTGAAGTGTTTTTATGCTTGCAAAAGAACCTCCTACCAGACCTACCTTTAGCAGTGTGAAAAGGCATCCCTGGCAATAACAGAGCATGAACGGAGCTCTGTTTACTTCCGGGGTTGAGATCTCACTGATTCTCACGAGAAGATGCAAGCACAGGAAATTTAAAAATTAAATCAAAATAAACATACAAAACGTAGACATAAGCACAGAAACACACTTTAAAATCCCAAGTATACAGGAGAGGGTCATAAAAAGAGTGTCCCCTGTCTGGCTGTCATGATCTCAACTGGAAGTGTTTGTCCATTGATGCTGTATTCACGTGAGCACAATGGTGTGAGGATTCAAACAGTGGCAATGCCGGCAACAACGCACCAGAACAGATCTATTGATGGCTTGGGCTGTCAATAAAAAAGAACAGCTTTTGGACTGTACATGATCTGCTGTAGACCACCTGCTGCATCATTTACCACCAATAAAACGTATCAGTGATATACATCAGTTTTCATTACCAAATGAAGTATCGAGGAGGCCTGGAGTTGCAGCCAGTTCCAGCTCAGAGTTGTGTGTTTGTGTGTGTGTGTGTGTGTAGTATAGTTCTCTCTCTGGTCTGTAGTCCATTGTCTCAACTTTGCAAGGACTGTCCTGATTAATCCTCTGCCATCTCACTTGTCCAGCTGCTTTTAAAACGTCCCAGTTTCTCTCTTGTGCTCACACTTCCCCCTTTGTCCTTAAGCTTACTTCCACTGCTGCAAACTGAATTCAAAGTGAAGAAATAGTTTGTATTCAATTCAGCAGAGGGGAGAGGAGAGGAGGAGGTGTGCGAAACCTTGCCCTTCCCAGTTTGCTCAGACAAGAGCAAACTGCCACAGTCGCTCCTAGCTTGTGTGCTCTCCCTCTTTAAAAACTTCTGCTATCTTGACCACACTCTGATGTTGCTTGGCACACAAGTTCCAGTTTTTATCTGTGCAATGTTGGAGGGTACCATTTCCTTCTGTCAAATCAGGTCCTCCTCGGAACTGCTTCATCAAAAAGCATCTCAGCATTTCCTAATAGCTGCTCCTGATGTTCATATGAGGTTGTTCTGCAGGCATGCTGCTTGGGACTAGACTTCCATAAGGTAGAAATGCAACAGAGTAACAGCATCAGTAGTGCAATGGGTCTGGAACTATGTTTTCCAACAGAGCCTGTCAGAATTGTGTCTCTAATTGTGCCCTTCCATGAGAGAGGATCAGAAAAAGAGGGACACACAAACTGTGAGAAGCAACTACAGCCTGAGAACAAGTCTATGAAGGCTGGAGAAAAATTAATGGGAATTCAAGAGATGGAAGAGAAAATCCTGATTAGTTTGGAAACAAATGATAATGGGCTGGAGTTTACGAAAGCTTATGCCAAACAAGACTTGTTAATCTTTAAGGTGCTACAAGACTCTCAAAAACTGTTGTATCTATAAGCCGATTCTGTGGATGAAGCCCTGGAAAATGGAGGCTGAAATGGAATAGGCCTATTGTTGAACTGGCAAATTGAGAAGCCTGAACTGTTACATCATACCATCCAACTGACTTGATTTGGCAGGCAGTCATAATTAATCCTCTGCTGTCCTCCCTTTTCAGCTGATTTTAAAAATTCCTGTTTCTCTCTCCTTCCACTTTCCTCTTTGGACTTCAGACATGGCAGGCATGGCAAAAATCAGACATGGCAAAAATCTCAGGATTATGATGTCATGGTAGTACAAACAGACACGGCCATCACATGATGTTGTCATCATCTTATGGTTACTCTGTGCCCCAGCTGTAAATAAGGCATTACTTTTAGTTGACAGGACAAGCCATCAATAGATGGCCAATATTGCTTTTTTCATGGTATTGAGGCCATGCAAAAACACGTTCCATTGTAATCACAATATTGCAGTGTGAATGGGTGGTCCTCTGCGAGCAAACATCCGGGTGAGAATGCGAAAATGAAGCACATGATGCTCTTTTTATGAACGGAATAATTTATTTTTTAAAAATTTTAGGTTTGTTTCAGAGCTTGTGTGTTCATTAACTTTGTTTTTTGAGTTATAAGCATGCTTGTGTCTTCTTGTGAGAACAGCTGAAATCTCACCCATGCCAAATTGTGGAAGTAAACTCCCGTTCTTAAAGTGCTAGTGGTCATTGTGAAATAATTTCATGGCATTTCTTTTGTGTGATTATAGCTACATGTGTTATAAGTGTTATAATGCCACGATGTTCCCGCTATCTTCATTTGCGGAATCACAGTGTTTTTAGACCCTAATCTGATGAAGTCCTTTGTCTTCAGCTTATTTCAGTTGCTTCAAGGTGAGTTCAAAGTGCAAAACTAGTTTTTGTTCATTTAACTCAGCATAGGAGAGTAGAGAAGAGGGGACAGAACCTTGTCCTTCCCAGAAGGCTCAGGCAAAAGCAAATGCAAACAAAAGTAGCCTCTCCTAGCTTGTGTATTCCCCCTCATTAATAAGGTTTACCATCTTGACCATCCTCTGATGTTGTTTGGTCATGTGTCCCAGTTTTCATCTGTGAAATATTGGAGGGTAGGTTACATTTAGAATCCACTTAGAGGTATACCTCAGTGAACAAAGCTTCTGACAAAGAAGTCCCTTTTTACAATGTCTTTTTTAGGCCCCTCAGCCACCCCATTCCTTACCCTCTGTCTAGCTTATTTTTTTAGCATCATCAACATGGGGATTATGGTGAAAGAGGGCTGGAGAAACACAGACTTCTGGTATTGGGTTGCAGCACTGTGCCTGCAGTAAACAATACAATAAAAGCTGGAGTTGGGAAAGCACACTGTAGCTATGCATGCTTACCTACAACAGGCAAGGTAAACAGCAGCTGCCTCCTTATGGAGCATGTGTGAACAGCAAAACTGAGAGAAAAGGGGAGAACAGATAAGCCTGCCTTGCCAGCTACCTCCCTTTCCCCTGAGTAATAGAAGCATAAGATGTGTAAGTTTGGCCACCAAAACTCATAAGAAAAGTGGAGGCTGGTGAAAGAAAAAGTCATCCCTGGATGCATTTTGGAAGAAGCTTTCATGGTCTCTAAAAGTTTCAGAATGTTTCTCTTTACTTACTTGCAAGCCTTACCTGGCCTGGTTGCTTCTTTTCATATGTGTATATTGTTAGGTCTGGATAAAAAGTTTACTGAGACATACTGAACTGCTCTTCTTTTTTGTGATGTAGGAACCTATTCCTATTTTTACCATGCCATTTCTGCCTCTGGTGTCAGATTTTCTGTTAAAGGAATGTTCAGGAATACATTGTACTCTGTTAACTGGTGCATATCTGCCTGCCCTGTCTCATCCCTTGCCAAAATAGGGGGAAAGGTGCTGGGTGTAGCAGTGGTAGATTTGTTTTTCCTTTAAGAAGACCTCTGTTTGAAACTGGATTGTATTTGTAGAAAAGACTTATCACACACTGCCTCTTTGCCCAATTAGGGCATTGCTCTTGGATATCACTGCTGGGTGGGGTGAGGAATACGTTTGGGCATACTGTGGACATTTTCAGATGCCCCTTACCGTGCAAGCAGCCTCTGGAGCAGTAACGAGGCTTCTGCGCAGCAGGGGATCAATTTTGGACGACGCCATCCCTCTCTCGGCGTCATCCGTGATTGTTCCAGTTAGCATTGAAGGTGGCCACGCTATTTTTCACTCACAGAAGTTGTCCATGAGTAAAAAATTGCATGGCTGCCTTCAATGCTAGCCAGAACAGTCATGGACGACACTGAGAGAGGGACGGTGTTGTCCGAAATCGACCCCCTGCCGCGCAGCAGCCTCGTTACTGCTCCGGAGGCTGCTTGTGCGGTAAGGGGCGTCTGAAAATGTCCTGTTACCCCGTTATCTTCTGTGTATACATTTTAAAAATGTTGTCATAGGCTACTTAAGTGTGCTTTCCATCATCAGCCAACATCATTCAGTTTTTTTTTAAAAAAGTAATTGAAAGTATAGATTTAATTACTTTTGAGAAATGGGAAAGGATATTACTACTTTCTTAAAACTGTGACTATTAACAGCAACTAATACCTTTCTGGGGTCTGCACAGCTCTTGAGTGGTAATTGTAAGGAATTCCTAACAATTCCTTGTTGTTTGCTAATTATGTGCTGGAACGCATGAGGGTCAGTACAAACATTGCAAACACTGAAATACCTTCAGGACTTTGCTCCAGTCTTATTTATTGAGACATGATAATGATGTGTTGATTTGTTACAATACTGTGGAAGAACCAACAGATTATACTGGTTGTCTGAAGAGGACTGTCTCTGACTTGCAGTGATATTCTGCTCACCTTTGTTGCCTGAGATCCTTTCAGCTGAAGACATTTAGGAATGATCTTATGACCTTCTTTGTGGAAAGCATGGCCCTCCCCATGAAATGCTGGCCTACCTGGGCCCCTGAATAAATTGCTGTAGCGCATACTTATCAGACCACTGACATTGCAGCTCTTTGTCATTGCCATGCTAGATGGTGAACCTCAGTTTGTGGCACATAATGGTAAGGATCCTATTGATGACTTACACATGTGTAAGTTCCCCATCAGAAGCAGTTGGGCACCCACATTGAATTCAAGGTCATAGAAGCAGAGTTGTGTGTGTGCTGCCATTGTACATGTGAGTGTTCATGTTTAAGTCCATGGAGATCTGTCTGCCCCTGCTGAAATTTGTGGTAACACTCCTTCAGTTGCATGTTCAATTACACATCTGGTTGTGCATTTGGTTGCTTATACAGCTGTACATCTGGTTACTCATTTGGTTGTGTAATATTACCATGAAACACAAGAATCATGTAGCACGAGTGACAGGTAATTCCACATATAGAGATTTATCTTATCCAGTCCTGATGTAGGATCTTGGCCAATGGATAGTCATTAATGAGTGAGTTTTAGCTGTTCCCCACAGCTGGCTGAGCATCATATCTGGTGGGGATTGAAGTTTGCTATGCCAGTGAAGCAGTGAATCCAAATTTAGTGCGAAGTTTTAATGAGCTATCCTTGGTACTACAGTATATCGATTGTGAGGATAGGGCTAGCAGCTTCCATAGCTCCTTTACAGATCAGATTAAAACCTGGGGTGGATTCACTGCCCTACTTATATGGGAGCCGCCAGCTCTCACTAATCACATTGGAAGGCAAGAAAGACAAGCCTCCCCCACTCTCTTTTCATAGCTTAGCCTTGGACTTGGAGCACAAGCCATCTCAGGCTTGTTCTCTTCCTGTAGTGTTTTCAAACTGTGCAGTTTCCACATTGATTTGTGGTAGCCAGATAGCCATGCATTTTGTAGAGTGGGGGGAAGAGATGAAAATACAGTATATCATCTTTAGATTCTTTCCAGTTCTAGCTTTTCTCATCTATGCCTTATGGATGTGGGGTGGGGACAGGGAACTACATGGTTCCTATAAACCTTTGGAACTTTCATCACTGTTATTAGCCAGTCTCAATGACCAGGAAAAGCTGCAATCCCTTAGAGCAGTGTTTTTCCAACCATGGCCCCCTTCCAACCTTGTTTCCTTCCTGTGCCCCACTCCCTGTCCTGCCAGTAGAAAGGTAGCTATTTAAATGTTTTGTTTGTAAGTAGGACATGTTTTATTTATAATTTTTATAAGTTATACAAAATACAATTACTGTACATATTAAACTACAATTACTTAACACATTTCTTGATCAATGTGACCCCTGTGGTTCACGATGAGAAAAAAGCTTTTTTACATCCAGTTCCATTGCTGTGAGGGATAACCAAAGATCACCTCTGTCCATTATGTTAAAGTGATTCCATGTTAGGCTGAGTAAATAATTCACGTGACTGAAACCTGATTCTACCCAATACAAAGTAGGAAATGCTGTGGAAAACAATTTTGCTTTATCCCAAAGCTGTGGAAAGTTTTTAGATATTGTACTCGTTATCCAAAAATGGTGTTTTTCTTGATTGAAAATTACTTTGGCTGCTATGTTGCTCTGTAGCTCTACGAGTGCTTCTTGCAACGAAACATCAATGTTAGCAGCATTAATAGCAAATGGATCAACAAATGAGGCCAGAATATCCATGTCCAGCAGATCTGTTTTATTTTTAATTTTTTGTTTTCTTTTCTCAGTCACTTCTCTGTTTCTTCACTTCTCACTTCCCTCTGTGGCCCCCTAGTCTTGTGCTGTGGCCCCCCCCATTTACATGATTTTCACCTGTGGCCCCCTTGGATTATTCTGGGGGGCCCCAGGGGACCTATGAGCCCCAGTTGAGAAATGCTGCCTTTGAGTCCTAGAATGTTATCAACAGTCTATGAAATAACGATGGCAGTAAAGAGATACAATATTAGTGTCTGCATTGCACATATGTGCTGGAATTCAAGCAAGAAGCATATACTAAGAAAAAAAAAGCTTGGAAGTTGGGTGCTGGCTTCTGTACTGCAGCTGCTATTCAGAGGAAGGAACTGCACACCGTATGAGCCACCAGGATGCTCCTATAACAACCCAGAGCCCTTCTGAGTCTAAGAAACAAGTGATACCTAAAGTGTCACATTCAACATAGTTGCTTCTCATATCTACTGTACTATCTCAGGTTGTTGTGGGATATGCATTGGTCTCTTGAATGTACAGTTACATTCTCTCCTTTGCTCTCCCCAAACCACTCAATTTATATTAACTGGAAACAGAGAAGCTCAAACTTTCCTGTGAAATATTCTTCACCTCATTTTATTGAGGCTGCTGACACACTTCAAAAATAATGCAGTTTTATACCACTTTAACTGCCACATTCAGAACTGGACTTGTTCTGAACTCTAAGAAAATCTGGAGATTCTTCCTTGGGGGCAATATCGAAGGCTGCTGACACACTGCAGAAATAATGCAGTTTGACACTGGTTTAACAGCCATGGCTCAATGCTATGGAATTCTGGGATTTGTAGTTTTGTGAGAGATTTAACCTTCTCTGTCAGAGCACTCTGGTGCCACAACAAACTACAAATCCCAGGATTCCATAGGCTGGAGCCATGATAATTAAACCGGTGTCAAACTGCATTAATTCTGCAGTGTAGCAGCAGCCTAAGATAGTACCCCAGAGGAAAAACCTCCAGATTTGCTTGGAGTTCATAACAAGTCCAGTTAACTCTACTAAGAAGTTTAATGAGTCTTATTGGAACTCCTTTGTTTTCTCTAGACATTCCTTTGAAATGTTTCCCTTCTATTTCTCTTGAGGCAAAAATTCCAGTGGAATCTAAAATCTGCTTCCTCTGTATGTTAACAACACATGACCTGATGATAGGCCATAAGAAACCTAGAGGCTAGCAACTTGCATGCAAGCCACACAGAAGTGCAAGCACTGCTTCAGAACAAGATATCAGCTGTTTCATTTCAGCTGTAGCTTGGTTTTCTGCCACCTGCAAAAGGAAGGTATAGCTCTCATAAAATGAATGCTTACATGCATAATTAAGCAGCAGTACAATATGACATAGCCTACTAATTTGTTGAACAAGATTCAGTATAGTTATATTTTTTTAAAAGGAGGAATATTGAATGAGCAAAATCGTTGCACACTATGTGACAGAAAGAAGGCAGACCTGACACTGTTCTTTGAATATTATAACACTGTCCTGGAAGAAATTGCATACAAATTTGGTCTTAGTGATTTCGGTGCTTGAGAACAAAGGCACACACAGTATGTTCAGTTCAGCAGCAAAATTGTCTTTAAATATGTATGCCACAAAACCTGAAAACTGAGGTAAACGTAATGAATATATACATTTTGTAAACAACAACAAAAACCACACAACCCACACACCTTCAAACCTGAGACAAGCGTCTGCATTGCAAAACAGGGATGAAATGTCACATAAAATAGCACTGTACCTGGGTATTCAAAGACATAGACATGTTAGTTTGATTCAGACGGGCAAAGGATCTGACCATCAGATACATCTCCTGAAGTAGACCAAGTCTATGATAGCTTATCCTGGAAATGGGTTTCTTCCACTCAGTCTCAAAAGTGCTACAAGATCCCATACAAGATCCCATAGTAACTTGGCAAGGAAGGAAGTGAAAATAAATCTTTCAGTGAGTAAGGAATCTGGTGGCGGCTGAGATTACCCTTCTACCCCCAAACAGGCAAACCACTGTTTATTCATGTGATTTATAGTTCCATATTTACCTGTTGCATCTGTACTCTAGAGGAAGGACTTTATCAAACCACCCCCCTAAACCCATTATTTTGCTGGCATAACTTCTGTCATTTTGTATGCCAGCAAAAAAGTTCCCCATACCTCACATCCATGTGAAAAGGCTTCCCAGCAATGAATGAAGAATGAACAGAGCTACGTTCACTTCCTCTATTGAAATCCTGCATATTCTCGCGATAATACATAGTGTGGGAAATTCAAAAATAAAAACAAAAATAAGACAGTAAAAGTTACACAAAGCATGTAAACACACTAGAAAAGTCCCAAGTAAACTGGGGAGGGTCATAAAAAGTGCGTCACCTACCTGGGTGTCAGCCGGAAGTGTCTGGCTGGACTGGTCATTCATTCATGCTGCATTCACATCATTACAATGGTGGATGGATTCAAATGCCAGCATAAAAGCACAATGGGAGACCACTTGATGATGTGGCCTGTCAATAAATTGGACAGGTTTTTCACAAAACATGATCGCGAAAGTCATCAAGTATGTGCACCCTTTTGTGATCATTTGACATCTTTGTGATAATATATTTACATGGTCTGATAAAGTCTGAAATGTTCTCAACAAGCTCTACCATAACAGGTGTGTGTGTGTGTGTGTGTGTGTACATATACCAACTATGTTGGTTAGTGATGGTGTGCTAAAGCAATACCTTGGTTGAGTCATATGCATGACAGAGGCTTTTCACAATTTCTGTGCCACTGACTGACATGGCCTGGGGGCTCACTAAAATGTGATGTGGTATTACCGAAAAGTTCCTTTGTCCCAAGCATGCCAATTTGGATGCTGCCTTGGTTAAAGAATGGGCACCACAGTTCAAGAAGGATATTAACAAGCTGGAATGTGCCCAGAGGAGGGAAACCCAAATGGTAAAAGATCTGTAATTGTCTAGGGAACTGGGTATATTTAGCTTGGAGAAGAGAAAATTAAAAGGTGATATGATCACTGTCTTTAAATCTTTGAAGGGATGCCATGTAGAAGACGAAGCAAGCTTGCTTTCTGCTGTTCCATGGATTAGGACATAAACCCAAGGATTCAAATTAGAAGAAAAGATGTTCTATCTAAACATTAGGAAGAATTTCCTAATGGTAAGTGCTGTTCAACAATGGAATGGACTGCCTTGGAGGGTGGTGGACTCTCCTTCATTAGAGGTCTTTAAAGAAAGGGTGGATGGCCCTTTCTTAGTTGTGTATTCCTGCATGGCACAGAGTTAGATGATCCACGTGGTCCCTTCAGGCTATAATATTCTATGATTCTATTAATGCTAGCCTGAAAACTGATTCTGCTTAGGCTGCGGAATGGGTGGAGTTAGAGATACAGAATGTCTATCATCCTCAATTTCGCATAGTTCCTTCCTCTGCCCTGCCCCGTATTCTTTTTAAGTAGCCAGAGACCTTTCTTAGGAAGGAGGGAACAACTGTGAAATAAGTGGCGATTGTTTCATTGAACTTGTGGAAACATTGTTTATAAGTAAACTTTTAAGTCAGCAATGACAGATTAGCTTTAGCCATCTACCTGTGAAAATGGAGAACCAGGAAGAGGTAGCAAAGAAGTGCAACAAAGCATGGGAGGCATAGGTAGAAGAAAGGTCTGTATCAAAGGGATTCATCAGCATCTAATGACGGAGTAATAGAACCTACAGAACAGTTCAAAACCTGCAATAACTATCTATATTGCTGTATTTCAACACACATTTAAACAGTGGACCAGTCTTCCATATAGTAAGTTGGTTGTCTATATTCAGTTAACTTATAGATTGTAATATACAAACAAATAGGAACATAAAACTGGCTGTGTGTCATAGATATATTTACGTTTTAGCTCCCTCCAACTGTTTTATATAGTACGATCCCCATATTCATGGGGGATACATTCCCAGATTTACTGTGGATATTGGAAACCAGAGATAATAGTGGACCCTATTAAAATGAATTATGTCAGGCCCAAGCATACCACAAAGTTGCACTAGAGGGCCTAGAAGACACCCAGACAGAACACCTCTCTAGGCATCTTCTATTCCTCCAATATGATTCTATGATCAGCTTCTAATGGAAGCATACCATCAAATAGCCGCCCCGATTGTTTTAACAGAGGGGCGGGGTATAAATAAATTTTATTATTTTATTATTATTATTAAGTTGCACTAGAGTATCTAGAAGATTCCTAAAGGGACCATATTTTTTTCAGATGCTGGTAAGTGAATCCACAAATATAGTCCCATGGATATGGGTTTGTAGGATCCCTGTATCCACTGATTCATTATTCACTGATTCAGTTATCCACGGGACACAAAACAGCACACCTACCATAGAATCTTCCTAGAAAATGTGTCCTCTCTAGCCATTTTCTAGGTCCTCCAAGGGAGCTCTATGGTGTTTTAAACTGGAAGTCCCATTATTTTCAATGGAATTTGCTATTATCCACAGTTTTCAGTATCCACGCCCGCTCAGAACCAATCCCCAGCATATAACGGGGTCCTACTATACTGTATTAAACAATGAATGGAGAAGAAAGCTCCTACATTATTATACTAGAAGCAGTACAGTATAAATCAACCTTTCTCAACCTTTTTACCTTGGAGGAATCCTTGAAATCATTTTCAAGGTTTTTTTTTTTTAAAAAAAGAACCCCTGCATAAAAATTATTATATCTACAGCTCATTTTTTATTCCCCCCGCCCCCATCATGATCTCTTGCTGAACCCTGGCGACCACTCATGGAACCCTAGTGTTCCAGGGAACCCTGGCTGAAAAACCCTGATATATACTGTGCATACTTATTTTGGAGCAAGTGAGGCCTACTTCTATGTAAAAAGGTATAGGATTTGGGTGTAACAGAATGTGTGGACAATACAGAGATTGCCCTGATCAAAGTAGATCAGTTCTGACATTGATTTAGTCTATTCTGGTGTAGGACACCAGTGCAAGCACATCACATTTAGAATAATTTGGTTAAATCAGCTCAAGCTGTCCTTAACCTGATTTAACAATTGACTGTATATCACTTCAAGTCTTAAGTAAAAGTGCAGTTATTTAATCTCCCTCTCTGTTGCCTTTTCTGAGCTATTTAACCTCTTTCTTGTACAATTAACTTATTGTTGGCATTGGAGGGGAAGGATGGCAATTTATGTAATTATTGCTTAAAGGAAAAAATAAATAAGAATGAACAGCTGACATTCTGGACTTTATCACACCAGAGTCTAAAAATGCTGTAAATCGCAACTGAGGAAAGTGAATTATAGTGGCATTAATACATTAATTATCACACGTTGCTGTAATTGCGCAACAATACCACTAACAGAAGATTGCACAACCACCTACTATTGTTTTAAGAATGGGATTGAAGCTTGCACTATAGTAACAGTAGTTTTTGTCTTGTGTAGTAACGACAGAGTATTAACACTTCGAGATGGCCCACACATGCACCTTTAATTTTTTTTTCTCCTACTTGCAAGGTGCAAGGAAGATCATGTTTCAGACTTCTCTAACTAATGAGCAAGGCTGCAACAATCATAAGCAGGAATCCTGTTGCAATTCCTCATGACAATCTTGCTTGCTGGTTGGAGGAGGTGATCCTTCTTGTGCCATGATTGGCAGTGGAACAGACTTTCCTCTTGTCACGAGGCTGCTGGCTATTAAGGTGGTTTGGGAGGTTGGGCCAGAAGACATTATTTAGTAGAACATTGGCATTCAATAATATTCACCGTCATAAAATATGTTTTTCTTCTTTCATTTCCTTATGGAATGATTGTGCCAAAAGGCACTTTATTAGACTTAGGAGATTTTCAGACAGGGGAAAAGACCCCCACGGAGGTTGGGAGAGAAACAGGGCTGTTCTGCTGCCAGTGCTCCGTTTCACACTGCTCCCTGTCCTTCTCCCGACCTCCATTTGTTCTCCCTCCGTCCTGCTTTCATTTTCCTTCCACTATTTTTTACTAATGGAAATAGCAGAAAATTGCAGAAGGAAAATGAAAGCAGGATGGAGGGAGAACAAATGGAGGTTGGGAGAAGGAAGGGTGTGTGGGAAATGGAGCGCTGGCAGCAGAACAGCCCCGTTTCCCTCCTGACCTCTGTGAGGGTTTCCCCCCTGTCTGAAAATCTCCTTAGAGGTAAAATATAATTATTCTCACTATTTTTTTTGGGGGGGGGGAAAGGAAATTTCACTTTTCTGTGAATAAAGTATAGCTGGAGTCCTCTTGGTTAGTCCCAGCTAGAGCAGACCAATTCCATCAATTGTTGAATGATACTGTAAGTCAATGTGTAGGTTAAATCCCACTGATTGAATGAGTCTATTCTATTCTAGTCAACACAAACAACAGGATTTAGGCCTCTGTGTGCATATATATAATCACAGGATTCATTCTCATGGTGCTTGTATGTGAATACAACAAAACTATTAATTGAAACTACAAGGGGATGCTGAAAAGTTCTCAGCCCAACTAAGAAGGGAATGACCTAGAGCCATGAAATTTACATGCTGTTTCATGTATTCACTCCATAGTTTGACACACTTGGCACATCGTTTCTCAATTTTCTTTAACCCTTCAAAAACAATAATAATCTGATATTTGGTCACTAAAATACTGCTCTGCTGCTGCTATCACCTCTGATTCATTCAAAAATTTCCTTCCTTTCAGACTCTTTTAAAGGTCTGGAAGCAAGAAATAGTCAGATGGAGCAAGATCTGGTGAGTAGGATGGATGGTCTCTGTATTCAAACCCTAAATTCTTCAAAACATCCATCATCTTGCCAGCCCCGTGAGCAGGGGCATTGTCCAGCAAAAAGAGAACACAGCTTCCCTCACCATTTTAACTTCAATGCCTTGTTATCCTAAGAGGTGGCAGGTGCTTTGAGACCCACACATAATGCCAAAAATCTAGATGGGGGAATTGTTAACTCAGACAGTATGCCTGTGAGAGGGGGGTAACTGAGGGGATCTTTTCACCTATGTATACCAGTACTAACTGCAGAGAATACCAGTTTAAAGTTTTCCTGGAGAAAACTTCCTACTGACTTTACTGCCTTGACTCCTGTTGCCTTGACTCATGTTTAGACCTTGGACTGTTCCTAAGTACGCTGTTGCCTGACCCTGTGGACTCATGGACCCACTTCCGGACTATGCTGCCTTTTGTAAGCTTTGACTCTTGGACTGTATTCTGGACTCTTCACTGTGTGCCTTCCTGCTGGTTTTGCTGCTGCTCAAGAAACTGAACCTTGCTTGTTTCAAACCGTATCCGACTCCACTTAATTGACTTTGCTATCAAGGAGAGTTGGCCACTTTCTTGGTCTTTTGAATTTTATCTTGGTCAAACTCCAAACTGTGTATTAATTGCCAGTAACTGGCTGCTTTCTTGGACAGCCTTAGAAGTGTCTAATATTTCCAGTTTTGAGATATCATAGGGATGGGGTAGTAGGACATGCGAACAGCTTCCTTTAATGGCACAGCAAATTACAGTAGTATTCTACATTAACTGTTTGGCCCCTTTGAAGATAGTCATAAAAATACCTCCCTTATCCCCAAAAACTGTGGCCATGACCTTTCCAGCTGACTTTTGAGTCTTGAATTCCTTTGACTGTGGAGAACCTGAGTGTTGCCACTGTAAGGACTGTTGTTTGGTCTCTAGGTCATAGCGATGTGATCATGTTTCATCAGCAGTGACAAGTCATTCCAAAAAATTATAATTTGATTGCTTGAAATGCTGCAGAATCAACTTGGAGCTATCCACTTGATTTCATTTCTGGTCAGCATTTAAATATTTCAGCACGCACTTGGCTGACAACTTCTGTGTAGCCAACTGGTCATGAATTATAAACCCAATGTGTTCCCAGGATATCTCTAGGGTTTCAGCAATTGTTTTAGCTGAGATTTGCCACTCTGCCAATATCAGTTCATGAACACACTCAACAATTTCAGAAGCTGACATTGTCGAAGGCCTTCCAGACCTTGCTGCATCTTTGGTATTAAAATCTCCATGCTGAAAGTTGGCACACCACTTCTTCATAGTTGAGTATAACAGGCACTTTACACTCAATGTTTGCATCATACATTCATGGCTTTCCTTTGGAATTTTCCTTTAGAGGAAAAGGACCTTCACGATGGCCCAGAGTTCAGCCTCTGAAAATTCCACACTTTTAGTTGACATGGTTCTTTGAATGATCTGAGAATATTCAGAAATTAGAGCTATGATCTTGCAAATTGTCAATTTACAATCCAAAGAACACCCTTTCAAGCTACAGTGACTAAATTATGCTCAGATTTTGGAAAGTGGGTCAGGTCAAAAACTTTTCAGCACCCCCTTGTATGTAGGGTTACATCCTATTCCTAAACACCATACAATGGTGTTTCTATGTGGTATGAATAAAATGTTCAATACAACATAATACCACAGGTTTTGGCACAGCTTTACTTTTGGGGTGGTGGCAGTGGCAGTGGCAGTATGCTTTCTAAAGTACAGGGAGTTAGTCAACCCCCCCCCCCCAACCTCAACCCAAGTCATCTGAATGAATATACCACATAGTAGATTCAGGCCAGTCCCATCATTTCACCTGGAAACTTCCCTTCTCCAGTTAAGCTTGCATGTATGAACCCGTCTATAATACAGTTGTGGTAAAAATGATAGGTCTGTAAATGCTGAATAAACATCGTAAATCTGCCTCTTTATTTCCAGCTCGACTTCAGTGTAGGCAAGGATTATGGGAGCTTATTTCACTTTCAGACGCTCCCTAGTGATAATGGAATCAACATTGCCTGCCAGAAATGCAGTTGACACACCACACCAAATTATTTCACTTTCTGACTAAATCTAGATTCAGGCTCAGTTCAAGCATGATGGGACCAAAAATATCCCCCAGGTGTGCATCTCTCAAAAACAACCAACAAGGGATGACATGCTTCCCAGTGCCATCTTATGCTTGAATCCCCAGTGAACATCTTTTCATAGTTTTAACTGGTATCTGTGGTGGCAGAAAGAAAACAACACAGCAGCCGTTCATTTTATGATTCCAAAGGAACAAAGATGGAAGAAAATAGAGATATTATGATCCTAATGCTTAAGATTAGTTTACCTCAGCAGAAAATCTATTACAATAATAACTTTTCAATGAAACTCAATTGACTTTTTCTTTCCCCTAAAGTCCCTGCAATATTTCAGTGGCAAGATTTCATTTATCTATTACAATGCCCTAAGGATTTCTCTTATCAGCTGCACTGTGTGTTTGTGCAGATAACCAGAAGGAGACACATGTTTAGGGAAAGTGGCTGACCTGGAATGCTGAAGAGATGTAATATGTTAAAAGCCATGTGTATGCTTTTGTTTTTATTTGTGAAATGCTAGTCTGGCATGCATGCAAAATTTGTGAGATCCCCCAAGCTAAGCCCAGCTAACCTGCCATGGGTTGTGGCTTACTGGGTGTTTCACACACAGAAAGCACACCCACTATCTCTATAATCCTAGGCAATCAAGCACAAGGAAGTTTAACAACCACCACTCAAGGCTCATGAATTGTGTTTTTCTTGGCAGGCCATGATTTTGTATGAATCAGCACTGAAACAAAGGATGCCCATAGTGGAGAATAAAAACAAGTGGGATGATTGTATAGCCACCTGAAATGAAGTGGGATGATATCCCGGAAGTGGGTATGAGTCAGGACTTTATCAGATACAGTGAAATGCAGCAAAAATCCATGTCCCAAACCATGTCATGAGGACGGGATGAGAACAGTAAGGGCGACATTATCAGACACCCACTTTCTCAGCCATTCTGGGGGTGTAGTGCAGGTGTGAATAAAGTGCATTATTCATGCCCGTGCTGTGCCCCCAGAATGGCTGAACAACGACATCATATGATAATGTCAGCCATTTTTGTTCCTGTCCTGTCCTTATGATGCAATTTTTGCTGCATGTGATAAGGTCCTAGGTGCATATTTGCATAACATCTGCTTTGCACATAGAGGTCTTCCTTTCAGGATAGGGGTAATGTTACATTGTATGAATATGGAATATAGTAGTCGAAGGACTTTTTCGGACAAGTAAAATGCAGCGCAAGCAGCCTCGCCACGTTGTGAGGCTGCAGCGCTGCAGGGCGTCCCTTTCGGATGACGCTTGTCCCTGCTGGTACTGTTGCAGTACCACAGGGACATTTGAGTGGAATATTTTGCTGATTTTTACTCACGATCGTTGACAGTACCGGCAGGGACGGGCGTCATCCGAAAGGGACGCCCTGCAGCGCTGCAGCCTTGCAATGTGGCGAGGCTGCTTGCGCTGCATTTTACTTGTCTGAAAAAGTCCTAAGTGTGTGGGTTGGCTGCCCTAATATAATTCCATTCTGGTTGGAAGTTCTTGATTGGACTAACAAAACAACTAATCAAAGTATACACTTTTCAAGTACTTTACTGATTTTATCAATTTCTGATGCAGAAAATGAAAATGTCCCATGTAAAAATTTTCTATCTATCTTGCTGTATGCAGCAAGGATGGACATAGCAAGGTCATGGAAAAATTTACCAGGTTTGTCCATTAATTGTTGGCAGAATTTGGACCCTTGCATTGTTAGAGAAGCTGATAAACAAATTCCATCTTGCCAGAGGTGAAATAGCTGAAGACATCCAGTCATAGCATATATGACATGTGTACATTCTAGGCATAGTCCACTCTTGAACCACATGATATTCTGGCAGCTATCACAATGGTCACTTTTTGGAAATTGTCTTTGATAGTATTGTCTGATTATACTTTGAATAATGGAATGTTGTCTGTGGTGGGGAAGGGTGGGTAGGGGATAATTTACTCTTATACTATGTAAACTCTTAATACAAATATGTTTTAAAAGACAGTATAGTAGCCTGAGTGTGAATTTAAAAACATGGAAATATACACTTTGCCATGTACAATAAATATAATATCTCCATTGACATCACACATATGAATGTTTATTCTGAAAAGTTACCAGAACTATCCCCCAGCCACAGCCTTGTTGACTGGGGGATTTGGGGAGTAATTGTCCAAAAAGTAACTTTTTCAAGCACTAGATTTGTCATTATGGCTGTTGCCACACTGCAGAAATAATGCAGTTTGACACCACTTTAAATATCATGGCTCCATCCTATGGAATCCTGGGATTTGTAGTTTGTTGTGGTGCTAGAGCTTTCTGACAGAGAAGGCTAAATACCTGACAAAACTACAGATCCTAGAATTCCATTACATTGAGCCATGGCACTTAAAGTGGTGTCAAACTGCATTATCTCTACAGTGTGGCAGCAGCAGTCTATGTTTACTGATGTGTAACTGGCCACTGATACATGTAGATATGTACTGTTGCATGACTGATCACTGATAGAGATTGAATTGGAGTTTCTCAGCACCAGGATGGTGTAATGGTTAAGCTGTTGGACCGGAACTTGGGAAATCCAGGTTCTTATTTCTGATGAGCCACAAAACTCACTGGGTAACCTTGGGGCAGTCCCTTACTGTCAGAGTGACTTATCTTACTGGCTTATTGTAAAGATAAAATGGGGAGAAAGACAGCTACGGATTGCCTTTAGCTCACTGAAGGAGAGGAGGAATATTAATGTAACAAATAAATAAACAGAAAACGGATCTAGGCCTGCATCCTGTTGTTAGTCCTGACTAAAGTAGACCTATTCAATCAGTGAGGTTTACCTATGTGTTGACTCACCATTCAACTATAGATTGAATAGGTCTACTCTAGTTGGGACTAACCAACTGGATGCTAGCTGTAATGTGTAGAAAGCAGTTTCAAAGTGGCTTTGCTAAGTTCAGCTGTACCTATACAATTTCAGGGTTGGATTCTGGTTGGAGGCAACTGAATGGTACAGTGTGCACTGATCCCATGTACTATCATTAAGAAACACATTTTCAAGCCATGGAGTTGCTTTGCATTTTAAAAGTAAGCTATGTTCTGTTTTATTTTCCAAAATGAACATAGCAACAAACAACAAGGCAAATGCATGAAAATTCATGTGGTACTTTTAAACATGAAATGGCAGACAGCTTTCCCAAAGCACGGAGCAAAGGTGGGACAGACGGTCAAGTCAGCATTTCTTTCACTAATATGTCCACCTGCCATTTAAGTGGCAAAGCAGCCTCAACCCACATCTGAGCTCTCTTTTCCTGTTATGTCCAGCTTCACCCTAAACGAACCAGGCTGTCACTGAAAGCAAATTAATCTTCTAACGGAGTTTATCCGTCCTTCAGGGATCTCTGAAGTAGTTTTGGCTAATAAAGACATATGGGTAAATGCAGAAGCATGTTACCTTTATGTCCAGAAAGCTGTCAGGCATGAAATAGAGCATCACAGTTACCTAAATGACTCTGCTGTAGTCAAAACACTCAACATGCAAACGTACCAATTTTCTAAGTAAACATCAAACAAAATTATACTACAGTTTATCAAATGATACTCTATATGCTTCAGACATTTATTGCAGTTATTTTTGCAACCACCTTTGACCGTAATGGATTCTACTAATAATTTTTATGGAAAGCATCCATTTGCTTGATTTGTGGGAGCAAAGACTGTTATTATCAGCCACCTTAGTCTCTCAGTTGCAGCTGAAGCGCTCTTCAACTCTAATACACAGTTGTATCTATAAAGCCCAGGAAAGCTCCTTATATTAATAAGTGGAGCTAAAAAGACCCCAGGTTTCTGGTAGCTTAGGTAATGCTCACACTCACTTCCCTACAATGAACTTCCTGGGAAGAGCTGTTCAACAATGGAATGCGCTGCCTCAAAGTGTGATGGAGTCTCGTTCTTTGGAGGTTTTTAAGCAGAGGCTGGAGGGCCATCTGTTGGGAGTACTTTGTGTGTTCCTGCATGACAGGGGGTTGGACTGGATGGCCCTTGTGGCCTCTTCCAAGTACACTGTCTATGATAACTGTGCATTACTATATCCATATATATGAAGTCCTATTCTGCCGCTTCATCTTTGGCATGGAGGTGACCCTTAGCTCCTAAAGGCTGTGTCAGTTTCCTTGAAGCTCTTGAAGGTTCTATCAGACAAGTAATATGGTCTTGGTGGAGGACTCTATGCCTGCTGTCTGAGGTATAGTGTGTGTTTGTGGATTTAAAAAAATGTATTTAGAACATTTATACCTTGCCCTTCAGCCAAAAAAGGATCCCAGAGTGGCTTGCAAATAGTTAATTTGACAGTTCCCGGTTGTAGGGCTTACAATTTAAAAAGACAAAACACAAAAGAAAAGAGCTTGGCAGTAGGGTGGGGTAGGGATTAACTCCAGCAGATGCTGGCTGTTCTTCTCTTCCTCAGAGGCCACAGCAGTGGCAGGCAGGATACAGGGAGGACCTCACTGTGGCCAAGGCACAATGCAACTGTGCCTAGCTGCTCTTCTTTCTCATAGAGGCCAGAGCAATGGTAGTTGGAACAGAGCACAGCTGAGTACGGAAAAGTCTGTCAGCAGGTTAGTAATCTGGTGATGAACTGGCAGCAGCAGCTATGAGCACAACAAGAGTGTGGAATAGTTGCAATCTGCCTTGATGTAGTAACTAACCACACCAAGGAAACCACAGATCATTAAGGCATTCAAGATATATTGACACCAATGATTTGATACCAGGTGATTCCCCCACCTTAACTCTTAATATTTTCTACAATTAACATTCCACATTTTGAAGATGGCACATCTTCCTACATACAGGTAGGCAGTGGCAGATGGTGCCTCCCATGTCAGTGGAGCAGTCAGTTTGCTCCCGGTTTTAGCCAGAACTTTTTAGAAGCTATCCAAGATGTTGAACCTATGTTGGCAAACGAGTTCAGCACCTTTGATGGCTTGGTTTAATCTTCCTACAGGATCAGAGTCGGTGCCTAGCTAACATGGATGCCACCACCTGCCATTGCAAGAAGGAGACAGAACTTCTGAAAGTTAGGGCAATATGGGAGCAATCTTACACTTATTGGGGTATGACTGAGGAGCCATTGGAACTCTGCTTGTAGAGAGGGAGGTGTGTCAATGGGACACCATGCCTTCCACTGGAACTGGCCCTGGTATAATGGTGCAAACCTCCATTGACATGACTGTCCCATAGTAGTTGTGGTTGAAATAAGTTATTTATGATTTGTGTGTACATTGGAATACTTTTAGATGAAGCTGTGAATCCTAAACCACCTCATTTCCCAAACACTCTTCCAACCTGAAATGATTCCAGCCCTGGTAGTAGCAAAGCTAATTTCTTCTTATTTGGATAACAGAAACAGCAAAGAGCTGAAAGAAGGGATATATCCTGGATGTAATGGAAACTTGAAGTTTTATTTGGGAAATTTGATGTAGTATGTAATGATTTCCCTTCAAAATTATATTTTGTATTTAAGAATGCAACAGGTTCACAATACAATAAAACACTAAAAGGACCATATAAAATAGACGACACCCTGATGCCTTATAACTGTGTGTCCTGTAACCACGATAAAATGTCACTGTGATAAATCTTTAAAGTTCGCAAGGGTGGTGGTGGTTTCGATAAAGCAATAATGCTTTACTGTGAAAACTGATCATTGAATGTAACAACTGATTCATTACATCATTAACACATCCTGAGCTTTGTCTTAAAGACAGTTTACTGAGAGAATGCTCATTAACTTCTGTAATGAATAGTTTCTTGGAGGGGAGAAAAGACATAAAATAGTCTCTGGGCAAACAGATCAACAACGAGGGCAGCTTTTTGTGACACTGAACCATGGGACAAGAGTGTGATGACTCTCATGCAGCAGGACTTCTTTCTTTTTTTCTAAGCTCACCTTGTGTGAACTGGGAATAAATTCTGACACCTATGAAAACTCCAATGTCTTGTCGAAAGGGATGCTTGTGTGTGCAGAGTCAAGTGAGTTCCACCCAAATACCCAGAGCCACAAAACACAAGATTAAAACAAAATATAATAAAATGTAAACATCTTGTATTGTGAGAGTATACCCTGACTCCAATGAAGTCCAGCGTTCCCCTGTTGGAGCCAACCTGGAGGGGAAGCAAATTAGAGGGCATTGCCCCTCCCTGAGTTCAGCCCCCAATAGAATTTCCCCACACTTCCCAAATTTCTAGCACTGCAGTAAAATGTCAGTTGAACCATTAGAACAGGGGTGGGCTGTTACCTGTCCTGACAGCCCCCACCTTTCAATAATTCATAATTGGCAATATTTAATAATTTGGTTGGTTATGGCCCACCATGTGGTTGGGAAGTAAATCAGGGAATCCCCAGATACCAAGACTGAAGTTATGCACAACCTAGGGAGGGGCCTTTGGAAATTCCTTAAACAGGTCATATCCAGGTCAGAGTTCTACCCGAAGAACACCTGGAGATGAATCATCCACTAATCCACTCAAAGGTAGCTGAGCCTTGAGTGCCTGCAAAATGGGTTTTTTCCCCTTTTTTCCAAATAACAATAGAAGGTTGCCTATGCCCATTCAGTTCCAAATGTCTAGCCCATCAGTGATCGTTAACATGTCTGGAGAACCCTTTGTCTAGTGCCGGGAAAACTCTGAGAGACATTGTATTCCACTCAAACACATGCAGATGCACTCCACCCAGGGACAGAGGGATTTCCAGCAGACAACGGACCATTAGCCAAACAGGCACTAATCCTCCTTGCATATCTCCACCCAGAAACTAGCCATTCAAATATACAAATTTACATATCCTCTCCGATAGGGGCTCATAGTAATTAAAACCCCCACATCCCTACCCAACCATTCTCTGAAGATGCCAACCACAGATGCAGGCGAAATGTCAGAAATAAACTCTTCCAGAACATGGCCTCACAGCCTGGAAAAAACCCATGGAAAACCTATGGATGTCAGCTGTGAAAGCCTTTGACTTCACATTAGTGTGAATGTCTGTTTGTATAGATCATCTTCCATTCACATCCCATTAGGATGACTAATTCTGCCTTACAGACACCATTTTAGAACTTTACTTGCATTAAAGTCGTCACCAGCTAGTGACCACCACTGTTTATCCCAGAATGTCCGGGAACATACTAGCTACCAGACACAATGATGATAAAATATTTTTTGTCTTTTTAAAAGGAAGACCTTTGAAGCACTGTTGCCAAGTAGGGTAAGCCTCCATGCTTTTCAGAAATGTTTTCAGTCCCTACTAAAAAATTTCCAAAATGTCTTGTGCAAATGGGGAGGCAAATTTATGGGGTGAAGGATATTCCTTCAGCCCTAGGGAAGCATGACATTTCTGAAATGGCCAGGCAAAAGGCCCTGCTGTTGCTTGATCCACAAAGCAATGCTCTCTACCTCCTGCACTCTGACCTCAGCTGCCCCACCTCAAGAACGGATCAGAATGTTCCTGTGCATCCATGATAAATGTGTTGCTTTAGTTAAAGACTCCTTTGAACTTTCTAGACATGCTTGGAAAGCCAATTAGAGACTGACCTCAAGTGAGGGCCAGAGTACATAGTCAACAAAAGACTCGTGTCTCTTCCAAACATCTACAACTGTAGAAAGAGTATGCATATGGAAATGGAGGGTTACATTTATCAGGAGGAAGGACTGGTGGCCTCTAGTGCAAGTGGCAGTAGGAAGTGCCAAAGGAAGAAGGAAAAGACAACAGTGGTTTGTATTCCTCTGCCTGCCACTTCTCCATTATGCTGTAACTGCCACACAGCCTGAGAGAAATGTGCCTGGGAGAAAGAAGACACAGTGAATAGGAGGATCCAGTGCCTCTTACCCACCCACCTGTGCTCCCTGGAAACTGAATTCTACCTGTCAGCCTTTCTCAACCTTTTTACTCTGGAGGAACCCTTGAAACAATTTTCAGGTCTCAGGGAACCCCTGCCTAAAAATTATTATATCTACATCTAGAAAAATGTTTAAAAATCACATCTTTCAGTGACCCCTCAGGGAACCCTAGGGTTCCAGGAAACCCTGGTTGAGAAACGCCACTGTAGATGTTTAAATGTTTGGCAGGGCCTTGGGTTCTCAAACCCTCTAGTTTTGCACTTGCATCTAATAAACACAAATAAACTTCATGAATTCTTAATACTTTCAAAGCCTGTAAGGTGATTTGAGCATGGAACCTCATTGCCTCTCACTGCCTCCCTTTTCATAAAAAAAGGAATCCAGCCCAGAACAAAGTGAGGAGGAGATTTCAATAATAACATTTTCAAAAGAGCTTCCCTTTAAACCAAACCTTCTCTTTAGCATTCTGCTCCTGACCCCTTAGATTTAGGAACCACAGCCAATGTTCTGAATATGTCATCCTGTTCTTTTGAAATTAAAATATCCTGCCCTTTATTTTCCATACAAGGCAGCAATAAACAAGTAGTCCATAAAATAATATATGGCACCTTCATACAGCCATTGTGGCTTTTATTTCTCCATTAAAAAAAACAAAACCCTAAGCCTTCTAATCCCTTACATAAGGACTGTATCCCAATTTTACAGCACTGAGCTTTTGGAAACTTGCAGGAATAAAAGATTGTTAAATTCCATAGTATGGGGATTACTCTGCATAAACTATTGCTTCGTGAGCACTACAGCAGCTTCTAAATTCAAATGTCAGTAGGAAAACAGCAGACTCAGACTGCACAGAAGCCAGGACTAAGGGAAGTTAGGTTCCTGGATTTTAAAAATAATGATCTGAATATTTTAAGATCTGATTTACATAAAATGCAATCTGTAACAAATAGAAAGACTGGCTAAATTACTAGTTAGATGAAAGAATTGAATACTCTCTATTTTGACACTACAGAAGGATATAGTTACAAGAGGGCTATGTACGAGATACAAGAACACTATGAGATACCCGTAGATACACACACAATTATAATGAATTACCCAAATGTCCGCTATGTCTAAAAGATGTCCTATGGTTAATATGTTTTTATTGACCCAGTTTCCTTCCATGTCCATTGATACTACTGAGCAAGTAGTTTTCTGAGCAATGTGAATATTAAGTATCATTAATTCTTCCATTTCTGCCACAGGCACATAAGAAGAGGGAAATGGAGGCTGAAGTTTTTGTAATTTCATCAGTGGGTCCATCAGTGGAACAGTGAACAAAGGTAAAAAATAAAAAGGTTGCTCACACACTTCATATAGACTTTCATATGTAAAATAATATAATATACTATTATTTATTTATTTGTTTGTTTATTTATATCCTGCTCTTCAGCCACAAGGCTTACAGAGTGGCTTACAAATTGTTTAAGCAACAGCAATTTACACATCTACACTGCATTAAGCAGTTTCCAATGTGTGTTAGCTAATTGCCCCCACAAGCTGGGTACTCATTTTACCGACCTACGAAAGGATGGAAGGCTGAGTGAACCTTGGAGCCCGCTAGCTGTACCCGACATAACATACACCGGTGATGCAATAAGGGTGAGTCACTCTGTTGCCCTACTGCTGCCATTGCTGCTGCCAGTTGACTGCCTGGGTTCTGTTGCAGCAGCAGCAGGGGGGGGGGCGCGGGGCAATGATAATAATAAATGAATAATAAAATTTATTTATATCCTGCCCCTCTATGGAACGCAATTGGGGCGGCTTACAACATTTAAAATGTACATCCAAAATCCTCAATCCCACCCCCCCTTAAAATACAATTAGATAGTTTGCAATTTAAAACATACTTTAAAATATCAAAAATAAACAATAGGCAGTGGCTGTAGCAAGGTGTCTGTTCAGGAAAGGCCTGCTGGAAGAGATCCATCTTCAGAGCTTTTAAAAAGCTATTTAGGGTGGTAATATGATGGCTCTTATCCGGCAGGCTGTTCCATAATCTGGGAGTAATAGCCAAAAAGGTCCTCCAGGCAGTCACAGAAAGCCTAGTTTTTAAAGGCTGTAGCAAATTCCTCCCAGAGGAGCTGAGTACATGGGGAGGATTAAGATAGATTGGACCCAAACCATTTAGGGCTTTAAAGGTAATAACCAACACCTTGTACTGGGCCTGGAAACTGATGGGCAGCCAGTGAAGTGATCTTAAGATCAGTGTTATATGGTCTATTCTAGATGTACCCGAGACCAGTCTGGCTGTCATATTCTGTACTAGTTGAAGTTTCCAGACCAAGCAGAGTAGAGTGCATTACAGAAATCAAGACAAGAGGTTACTAGAGCATGTACCACGGTCTCAAGGTCCCCGACTTCCAGGAAAGGGCGCAGCTGGCGTATCAGCTGAAGCTGATAACAGGCACTCCTGACCATCACATTTACCTGATTTATCATCTGGAGTGACGGGTCCAGGAGCACCCCCAGACTGCGAATATAGTCCTTGGAGGAGAGTGTGACCCCATCCAGGACTGGAGATTGTATCCCAATGCCTGGGTTCGGGGCTGCTACCTTGAGTACCTCCATTTTGTCTGGATTCAGCTTCAATCTGTTTTCCCTCATCCAGTCCATTACTGCCTTAAGACAATCATTAAGAGAAGAGACCCCATCTGAAGTCAGAGCTGAAGACCGAGACATGGAGAAATATATCTGGGTGTCATCAGCATACTGATAACACCCCACCCCATGCCTGTGGATGATCTCTCCCAGCGGCTTCAGATACCTGGTCTAGATACCTGGTGAATGGAGCATGCAAAAGCTCTGCCTTGTTTAGAGAAGAGGTGATCCAGGGACCCTTGTCTACTGCTTGTTAAAATAGAAATGAATAGAAAAGGGAGCAAAGGAGTCTCTCCAGCAAGGGGTGGAACGGTCATCTCTAACTTTTTTGTGAGTCTTTGGGCTCACCTTTGCCCAAATCACAGACTGCAGAGCCTCAGCCTTCCGCTCCGACACCAGCTACACTTGGAGGGCAGCATGCTGGATTCCCATTGGGAGGAGGTTGGTGTCCAATGAGAGCCTGCTTTGCTCTGTTCTATTCACCCTCCCTCACTGGCTTTGGCTCCTCCCACCAGCTGGAGGGGTTTTTTTTAGCAGGCAGCAGCCCTTCCGGTGCTGCATTTGCAAAGAAAGCCTTTCTCCCCATGGAAAGCAGGGCCAGGGTTGGCCAGAGGGCCCCAAGGGGTTCCTTAAGGAGGAAAAAGAGAGCCTGGAAACCCAGGGCGGCCTCCCATCTCCTTCCCACCCCTTTCCAGGGTTTTATTTTTGCAGCCTGTATGTTCCTTGGGGCAGAAGGTGTCCACTCAGTATAGGCTCACTGAGAGGCACCTGGCACACCTGGGGACAAACTAACCCAGGAGTAGCCAAAACAGCAGAACTGCACAGCAGAAAGGGCACGAAAAGAAAGGCTTCAGCTAGCAGCTGTCCCACAGCTGTGACCCACTTTCACACACAAAAAGACTTACAGACCGTGAAGTTCATCCAAAAATATCTGGAGGTCTTTATCTTCAGTTTCAGTATAAACAAATACAGTATATACACAGCAAACCTCATTAACAAATTCAACAGCAATTTCTCCAACATCCATCAACACTCCTTTTTCTTCATGACACCAACCCACACACAATGCACTGTGTGCTTTGGCTATATAGGAGTGTTTCCTAGTCATCCCTCTGCCTAGTCACAGCTATGAACAAACCAACTTCAGCTGTGCTAGTCTGTGGTCTGTTGCTCCCACATTATCCCTTTTGCACTTAAAAGCAATATTACCCTGACAGAAGGAGGGGGGAAAGGGCTCAATTTTTTGGGTGCAGAAGGGGTGAAGAGCAGAGGAAGTGGAAAACCTACCCTGCAAGATAGGATAGGAGGAGGAAGAAGAGGGTGAGGGATGCATAGAAAGCAACATTAGTTTTCTCCATGCACGCATATTAAGACAGCGAGGGGAGCTGGCTGAGTATTTAGTTACTGCAGCTCAATGGGCAAAGACGTGGCTGTAGGCCAAGAAGGTGGTGTTAAAAAACACCCTCAAGCTGCTGATTGGCCAGCCGATGGAGCACTACGATTGGTTGGGTATGTTTCCTAAGCGGCCAATCAGCACACTGGGAATGGCAACATACCCAAGAGCATTATATAGATAGATTGTGCCCAGATAAAGTCTTTGGATATGTACTGTCTCTGTATACTTACATGCATCCATACACTCACACCTTAAGTCATTAAGTCATACCTTAGAACTGTAGTATTGGGGGGAAAATACTTTTTTTTCCTTCCAGAACCTGAGTTCTTCCTACCATTTCCAGCGTTCATTGCAAAAAGGCAACAGAAGGATTCATTTATTTTTGGCTCAGATTGACCATGTGCCTTTTTATGGGAAACACAACTCTATTTCAAAATTGGTTTCATTTACGCTTAGTAATGTTGGGCATAACCCCATTAGGTATATAAATACCTAATTAATTAAAACCTGAACGGTTCAGTAACATCATATGGTATTCATGTCCCTGCTTGGCTGGAGATCACTTGTCAAGGAGTAAAATAGAGAAATAACTTGTATGCAGAAGTATCAACATAGAAGGAAAAGTGTCCATGGGTACCACCAAACAGCGATGCAAAATGCCTGAATTAAGATTGGTGGGAGTTGCTTACTGTCATGTACTTGAATTCCCAGACTCAGTGAACAACAGTTTAAGAGTTCCTCAGAAAACTTTACTGTCAGAAATCCAAGAGGCATACCATACAAGGTTGTTGCTGAGAATTGAAACTTAAGGGATATACACTATATTAAAAGGATATTACAGTGTATAAAATCTGATGGACTTGAATACAATTGGCTAACCATCATTCCCTGACATGACATTCCCTTACACTTGCCAGCCTCCTTTTCCCAGGCTGACTTTTAATGTGTCATCACTTTGAAATGACCCTTAATGTGTTATCACTTTGAAACTGAATGAAGCAAGCAGCCCACTTTGGTTGTGGTGGAGGAGAGGGGAAACAACTCTTTACAAACCTTGAGTACCTCAGCTATATTTGATTGGATTAGCCAGATGTTCAGGTAATAAGTTGCCTTTCACATTACCTTTCTTTGGAATTTGTAATGACCCATCCCTAGTGTGTATGTGGCTTAGTTTCAGTGCTAGTCCTTGGGATTCCTGGGTTTTGGAGTGTTCCAAGTTGACTGATCACAGCTGTGGAAGGCCACAATTAGCCAAATGATTAAACATTACCAATTATTACATGGATAAGGGGTTGGGGGCTGTCAGGGCTAGTAGCCATCATGCCATTACTTTTGTTATTAGACAGAAAAATTATTCTGGAGGACATTCAATTCATCTGTATTCTGAACAGGGGTGTAGGTGGGGGAGAGAAAATGAAAGCATTGCCCTCCAATAAGAGTTCTGTCTGCTCAAATGAAATTCTCCTTCAGTTCCAAAGTTTCTAGAATTGCAGCCACTTAAGACTTCAGTTGATCATTTAGAAATACAGTTCAGACATCCAAAGAAAAGATGCAGGCAGAGTTCCCAAGGGAATGCAAACAGGTCAAATATAGCAGTTCTAGATGTGAACAATTTTCACTGCTTGCTACCAAGTTTGGGACTGAAGGAAAAATTCATGTTTTTTAAATTCTTATTTGGAGGCGCAATGCCTTCATTTTGCCCCCCACCCCATAGCTATACTTCCAAACCTCAAAAATAGACATCTCTTAGATGACTCTGTGTACACTGTGGCAACCTTCCTGGTACAACAACATTATTGTCTTTTGCTACTGAATGTCAGGTTATAGACTCTTTAGTCAATCAAGGTGAAACCTCCTGCTTCTCAGGAAGGATGAAGATAGGCTTAGACTCTCAGCTATTGGCTTGTCTAGATGAAAAGATATAATGCTGATTGCTGTGCATTAATGCAAATTTGCAGCAGCATTCATTTGTCTCCTCGGTCCTTTGGCAACATCGCCGGTATGCAAAGCTATCCATGTTTGATGTTCACATGCAGCCATGCCTGCAAATCAACATGCTGTCCGAGAGTGAATTACTTGTATTATTATTCTCAACAAGTTGTTGCTGCTACACAGTATTTTTTTAACTGAAAAACAAAGATGCACAAATGTGACCTTCCACTTAAACAACCTGTTTAGTCGCCTTAGCACCGCAAAAAACCCCCACACAATTGCTAACACAACCATCCAAATTGGTGCTTCCAGCCACTTCATTGCTGGCAAGCCTGCCCTGCATGCACCTCCAACCAACCAGCTTTCCACTTCCACCCTTGCTGAGAATGCAAAGCGATATAAATTGGTTGTTCAAACAGGCGGTAATGCACATTTCCACACATTATTTAAGAAATTTTGGAAAAAGCCAAGAAAACTCCCCTCCCCGAAGTTTTTGGAGTTTTTTGTCCCCCTTTTTCTGAATAAGACAAATCACTGTGGGATCTCATTGGGATAAAAAGTATTCCCTGCAAATTCTATTAGGATTTTTTTCATCATCTAGACAACCCCCGTCTCTTCTGTATTTCAGTGGTCAGCACTATGCTCATAGACTGATGTTGGTTTACATTACTAAAAACAAGCTTGTATTTCTTGTTTTTGCACCAAACATTATATTTCCTTAAGTGTAAGTGCATGGGGGCTCTTCACCTTCCTTCCATCTTGCCTGACCACAGCTCTTTGTAGTTGTTTCAGGTACTGAACTGAAGGCAAGCAAGCAATGGAACAGCATCCTTGAATATTAATGCTTTATTTAGCTATCATAGCTAGTGTTGTTGGTACCCCACCACATTAATTTGTCTAATTCCCATTTAAAGCCATCTAAACTATTGGCCATTGCTATGTCATGTGGCAGTGAGCTCCATGAGTTGATTATGTGTTATTTAAAGAGGTAACTGGATTAAATTATTTTGAATCAATCCCAAGTGGGCACAGCTAGATCTGTTTATGTTTAGCATCCTGGCTCAAAATGTTAGTGATACTATGTGAATAGCAATTTGAAGGAAATAAAATATCACATTAATTTCTTCCAGTCTTAGGTAAGCAGATTGTTTATTAGCCTAGAGTTTCTAATGGACAGATTACAAGATGCTGCTTTTTCGAACATATCACAACATGAGGGAAGTTGTTGCTGCTTAAAGTGGAATTACATGGCTTGTTACAATAATTAACTCTTTTTCTGTTATAATGTTGTTTCCGCTCCCCCATCCCTGGTTGTGTTCTTGAAGGCTCCTAAATCAATGAGAAACCTCTTCAGAGCCATGGGGAAAAATCCAAGAAAATGACATTTTCCATATGGATGCAATATTTGTAAGCAGCAACACAACCCTTAAGGGTTTTGTCAGGCTTCCCCCCCTTCTCTTTCTCACACCCATAGGCTTTTGTTATCAGCCAATAAATCTGCCTGTGAAAAACTGCTACTTTAGACTATTGTTGGATGAAATGTTAAAGAAAAAAGTGTGCATATTAAGGGGAGGGAGAATGAAATAGCTGGAACATATTTTTGCTCCCTCCCAGCTGCGATCTCATCTTTCCTGTCTACTGTGTTTCCCCGAGAATTTCTTATGCAGGGGCCCACAGATTATGGACCATATCAGACCCTCCCTTAATGTTATTTTTCTGGCATATATTGTGTCATTTTTACGCCGGCAAAAGAATCCCACCTACAAGACTTACCTTAAGCAACATCAGTGAGACTTCCTTGGCAGTAATGGAGCACAAATGGAGCTCCATTTACTTCTGGAGCTGAAATCTCACTGATTCTTGCGAGAAGATGTTAGCGCAGGAAATTTAAAAATAAAAGCCAAATAAAAACATAAAAAAGTTCACACAAGTACAAAAACACATTGAGTCTCACTTTTAGGAAAGAGGTTGGATATCAATAATCTGACTGATTTATCGATATATTTTATATTCCTACTGCTTTGTTGCATTTCATGATGTTTCATTCCATCTTTCCCCTCCAGGCTAGATTCTCAGAACATTCTCTTTGCTTCCACTATTTACATTACCTTTATCAATGATTTACACTGCCCAGCAGTTGTTTGCTTTTAATAATTTTTTGGGAGGGCGGGGAGGGGACAGCTTTGCTGGCTCCAACAGCTCTTTCCCATTACTGATTCCCTCTCGTTGCTGACAGTCACAAAGCCATGCCCTCAAAACCCTTCCCTTCCTGTGCTGGCAGGGACAACAGCTTTTTAAAAATTCATTGTTGTGACAGAAAGTGGGTGCTTCTAAGAGCCTTCCCACACTCCTAGGAAATGCAGCAAAGCAGCAGGAATGTTCCATCTTTCCTGCTGCCTTCCTGCATGATGTTGGCATCCTTCTCACGCTCTATAACTGCAGCTTCAGTCTCTGGAGATCGGCATATAGGAGCGAGGCGAACAGGAGAGAGGACAATGGGGGTGTTTGGCATGGGTGTGGTGGAAGAGGCAGCATAAGGTAAGCTTGCGGCTGTTGAATTAAACTTCTTCAGCCCCAAAGAGTTTGTTGGGCTAACACTAGTGTGCTTGCTTGGGGCAAGGCTGTTTGTTTGTGTGGGCTGAGTGTAGGCTTGCCTGCGGGAGGGGCTCATTAGCATTTGCTTGGTGAGCTACTTCTCTTGAGAGCAAGTGAGTCAGAGAGACTGCTGAAAGGAAGTAGATCAGTAGGTCAGAGGGAGGAACTAGTAGTCAGTAGCTCTCTCTCCCTCTATAGCTGCAGCTTCAGTCTCTTGAGCGACGCATACAGGAGCGAGGCGCACAGGAGAGAGGACAACAGGGGTGTTTGGCATGGGTTTGGCATGGGTGGGGCAGTTTGAGGGGGGAGGCACAGAGTTTTTTTTCTGAGGGGGAAGGGCTTCTGCTGAGCTTCTTGGGGGCATAGTTAGCAGCCACTAGCTCCAGATAACTGCTGCTGCAATATTTCCAGGTTAATCTTAGAAAATCTGTGGCAAGTGCCTTGTGGCGTGCAGAGGTCTAACATAACAGGGGCATAGGAGCTCTTCTGAGAAACAAGGCCTACAGGCATTGGGTGGAGGGGGGATACTAGAGAAGTTTGGACAGGGAAGCCTAAAGTTCTCTTTCAGTGACTACTTAAGAAGATTAATGTGGCCAGTGAGGAAGCTGCTGCAGTCACCTGCAACACCTGTGGGATGTTCATCTTCTTGCCAGAGGAGGTGGGGATCTATATCTGCAGCAAGTGCAAGTTGGTAGCCCTGCTGGAAGAGAAGGTCAAGAATCTTGAGGAAAGGGTATCTACTCTTCTGAATATTAGGGAGCGAGAAGTTTTCTTGGAAAGAGTGGAGAAGACCATCCTGGAAGCAGAACACAACAGGGAGGTTTCTACACAGGAGGCCACTACCCATACATAGGAAATGAACATTTGGAGGAATGTGACACAGAGAAATAGAAAGACCAGGGCTCCTTCGACCAGCTTGAAGCTACAGAATCGATTTGAAGCTTTCTCTCTTTCCAGAGAAGAAGAGGAAGAGTAGCAGGGCCAGGCCTCAGTGAACATACATGAAGTGGCCTCTGCCAAGACTCGAAGGAGGGTGGTGGTGGTAGGGGATTCCCTGCTGCAGGGAACAGAAGCAGTAGTCTGCAGGCCTGACAAAATGTCTCAGGAGGTATGCTATCTACCTGGGGCAAAAATTCAAGATGTAATAGACAGGCTGACAAGACTCATCAAGCCTTCTGACCATTATCCCTTCCTTTTGGTGCGTGTGGGAACCAATGACACTGCAAGGCATAGCCTCCAGAAGATCACAAGGGATTATGAGGCTTTGGGTAGGAAGCTGAAGAACCTGGATGCACAGATAATCATTTCATCTGTCCTTCCAGTGGAAGGGCATGGCCCAGGAAGGGAGAGAAGAATAGTGGAGGTGAACAACTGGCTATGCAGATGGTGCCGCTGGGAACAATTTGGCTTCCTGGACCATGGGATGCAGTTTCAGGGAAGTAGACTTCTGGCAAGAGATGGGCTGCACCTCACAGCAGTTGGTAGGAATATTTTTGTGAAAAGTCTGAAAGACCTCATCAGGAGGGCTTTAAACTGAGTTGTATGGAGGAAGGAGACAGTACTCTTAAAGGCAGGAGTTCATCGATTGCTAGAGATAGTAGCCCAAATGTTATACAGAGAACAAGGCAAATAACACAACAACCCAACAATGAGAGGAGTAAACGCTTTAAAAGGCAGATGGGGAAATTGCCTCAGATGGTCTCAGATGTCTCTATACGATTGCACAGAGCATGGAAAATAAACACGATGAACTTGAACTCTTAGCACAGCAAAACAAATATATCATAGGCATCACTGAAACCTGGTGGGATGAGTCTCATGATTGGAATGTACGAATAGAGGGATATACCTATTTCAGAAAAATAGACCGAACAGGAAGGGTGGTGGAGTAGCATTATATATTAAGGATGTGTACACCTGTGAACAGATCCATAACTTAAATCTTGGCAGCTAGGCTGAGAGCATCTGGGTAAAAATTAGGGGAGAGAGAAACAGTAGGGATATCATTCTGGGGGTCTACTACAGGCCTCCAAACCAAACCGAAGATTTAGATGATGCCTTCCTGGAACAGATGACTGCACATTCAGAAAGGAGAGATGTAATAGTAATGGGGGATTTTAACTATGCTGATATTTGTTGGAAGTCCACCTCTGCCAAGAACTTAAGGTCCAACAAGTTCCTCACTTGCTTTGCAGACAATTTCATTGTCCAGAAGGTGGAAGAGGCAAAAAGGGGATCAGCTATTTTAGATCTGATCCTAACCAATGGGGATGACCTGGTTAATGGTGTGGAAGTGGCAGGATCCCTAGGAGGGAGTGACCATGTTCTCCTGGAGTTTGCTATACAGAGGAAAGGGGAAGCCAAGCATAGTCAGACATTCATTCTAGACTTTAAGAAAGCTGATTTCAGAAAACTTAGGGAATTACTGGGGGTTATCCCATGATCAGAAATACTAAAAGAGAAGGGAGTTCATGAGGGGTGGGAGTGAGATCTTGAAGGCACAACTTCAAACAGTTCCAATGAGGAGGAAAAGGGGAAGGTGTCTAAAGAAACCCGGATGAATGTCAAAAGAACTCTCAACTGAGCTAAAACATAAAAAGGACATGTACAAGAAATGGAAAAAGACCAAAGAAGAATTCAAACCAATAGCCAGCTCATATAGGAGGAAAGTCAGAAAAGCCAAAGCTCAGATGGAGCTCAGGCTTCCTAGAGAGGTTAAAAACAATAAAAAGGGCTTTTTAAGGTATGTCCGTAGCAAAAGGAAGAACAAGGAAATGGTAGGGCCGCTGCGTAGAGAAAATGGTGAAAGGCTAACAGGGGAAAGGCAGAACAGAGAAAAGGCAGAACTACTTAACACCTTCTTTGCTTCAGTCTTCCCCCTTTGGGGAAGCTTGGGGAAAATGGAGCAGCTGAAGCAGTAGGGGAATACAGCACAGAACTGGTAAAGAGGTAGTTCAGGAATACCTGGCCAGTATAAATGAGTTCAAGTCTCCAGGGCCAGATGAACTTTATCCAAGGGTATTAAAAGAACTGGCAGAAGTAATCTCAGAACCACTGGCAATAATCTTTGAGAATTCCTGGAGAACAGGAGAGATCCCAGCAGACTGGAGCAGGGCAAATGTTGTCCCCATCTTTAAAAAGGGGAAAAAGAAGACCCAAATAATTATTACCCAGTCAGCCTGACATCAATACTAGGAAAGATTCTAGAGCAGATCATTAAACAGACAGTTTGTAACCACTTAGAAAGGAATGCCATGATCACAAAAAATCAACATGGATTTCTCAAAAACAAGTCATGCCAGACTAATCTCATCTCTTTTTTTTTTATAGTTACAAACTTGATAGATGAAGGGAATGCAGTGGATGTAGTGTATCTTGATTTCAGTAAGCCTTTTGACAAGGTCCCCCATGACATTCTTGCAAAAAAGTTAGTAACCTGTGGGCTAGACAATGCAACTGTTAGGTGGATTTGTAATTGGTTGACTGATTGAACCCAAAGGGTAGTCACCAATGGCTCCTCTTCATCCTGGAGAGAAGTGACCAGTGGGGTGCCTCAAGGTTCTCTCCTGGGCCCAGTGCTATTCAACATCATTATCAATTATTATTTATTTTTATTTTTAGGTATTTATACTCGCTCTTCAGCCACAAAGGCTATCAAAGCAGCTTACAAATTGTTAAGCAATAGCAATTTACACATCTACACTGCATTAAGCCGTTTCCAATGACTTGGATGAGGGAATAGAGGGTATGTTTATCAAGTTTGCAGATGACACCAAATTAGGAGGGGTAGCTAATACCCTAGAGGACAGGATCAGAATCCAAAATGACCTGAACAGATTAGAAAGCTGGGCCAAAACTAACAAAATGAATTTCAACAGGGAGAAATGTAGGGTACTACACTTGGGCAGTAAAAGCGAAATGCACAGATATAGGATGGATGACACATGGCTTGAGGGCAGTACATGCAAAAAGGATCTAGGAGTCTTAGTGGACCACAAGCTGAATATGAGTCAGCAGTGTGATGCAGCAGCTAAAAAAAAGCCAATGCAATTCTATGCTGCATTAATAGGAGTATAGTGTCTAGATCAAGGGAAGTAATAGTGCCACTCTATTCTGCTTTGGTCAGACCTCACCTGGAGTACTGTGTCCAGTTCTGGGCAGCACAGTTCAGGAAGGATATTGAGAAGCTGGAACGTGTCCAGAGAAGGGCGACCAGGATTTTGTGTGTCTTTTAAAGGAAGATGTGGGTTGTAAACAGCTAAGACATCTTAGAGAGAGAGAGGCAGGCAAGAGGAAGTTGAGGTGGAAATTGGATGTTTGATGGCTCCACAGGCTCCCACCCAGAAAAAAAGTTTCTGTTGCAGTTAGAAAGCTGCATTGTGTTACCTGCCAATGGGAAATCACCCCAAGACAACAAAATACACAGAAATATACAATATACAAACATACAAAGTTTTTGGAATGTTGCCACCATGATGCCATGCCTCCACGGCAAAAAAGCCACCCCCCCCCAAACACACACACACACACACAAAAGGAAAACATTGGCACACATTTTCAAACAACCTCTCTGTACTTTGCACATCTTTTTTTTTTAAATCAGATTGGATTTCTGTTTTTAGAAACTGTTGTGAAGGATTAGTACATTTTATCTAGTTAGTGGCTGAGATGCTGCACTGTGTGGGTTCTCCATCTGGATGGTCTCCCTAGGTTACTACTTCCATCCCAAAAGAAGGCAGCTTCCCCACTGCAGAACTGCAGTGGGATACTGCTCAGGTACCCCATGCTCCTAGATGAGCAGGGATGTGGGTGATCGGCACTAGGAAGCAGCCATACATGGGAGTGTGGGAGTCATGCTACAAGGAGGTACTGTATACCTCCTTGCACAAGGAATTTAAAAGCACGTATGCTCATGTAATCCCAGATTATGTGAGCATATGTCATCAACAGGATTCCTGCCAATGACTGCTCAAGGCTGGTGATCTGTTTAGAAGACTGAAAATCAAACTGATAAAAGGTGAGAAGTTTGGAAAAGACAGAGGGAGAAGTTGGGGATGAGTTGAGGAGGAAGGACACACTTCAGTTCTGTCATCAGCAGAACAACACCAGAAACAGCACATCCACGATGGAAGAGAATTTGTGTGGGATTTGGAAACACATTGAAAAAGGAATCACAGCAACCTGAAGTAGCTTAAATTTACTGATTTATTCTGGAATGAAAATACTTCTGGTTGTGACAGGAGTTCCCATTGATTCCCATTTATCTTAAATGTCGATGACTCTGATCCACTAATCAACATTCCTCAACTTAATGAGCTTAACAGTTCCTATTATCACAGCTAGAATGGGATGCGGAAAATCAGACAGCTATTTCCATAGGACTTTTACTGCCCCTACATATTCCCTGCACTATTGAATATGTAGAAAGCGCGGGATGAGTCCTCCCTGAATCTTCATTTGCGAAGAAAAGCCAGAGAGAGAGAGAGAGAATATGTAGAGATTCTAGATATGAATCAGTTATGAACATGTAATTCTGAGTTATGTGTTCACAACTATGATCATGAATTCTAGCCTTTTTAAAAAAAGGATCAATACTTATTTCTATCCTAAAAAGAGGAACAGCATATAACACCTTATTGCCCCTTTAATGTCTGCCCTTAGGGACCAAGAAGTGTTTTTTCAAATGATACTTGCAACAGCAGAGGTATGGGATGTACAGTCTGTATTGCTCAATTCATTCCTCCTGCTTGCACCTCTGCTCCATTTGGTCCGTTCTTCAGAAGACTCTTCAGTTTCTATATTCCGTATTTCCCTACTGCCATTTCTCAGCAGCACTAAATTAAATCAGGAACACATCATCAACATTTGTGGTCACATCATGAGCTTCCCCTGCTCCATGCACTGGGGTCTAATGAATCCTTTATAGAGGAGAAATGGATCACAGGTGCTCATTGGCTTTTCCTGGTAATATACCTTTCTTTATAATACTGTATCTGCCTTACATTTCCTGAAATCTTCTCTTTGGGAGCTATGGACACATGGACAGAACTGGCTTGAGCCCAAAGATCTTTTCAAATTGTTGCCAGGGGACATGTGAGCTATTCCCAACTCCTCCAGAGAGAGGGGGGGGGCTTTATTAGATGCATACAATACGGCATCATAGCGACCCCACATAACTGCGAAAGGACACACATATCAGATGATGTTGCCCTTTCATGGTTATGTTCCTGCCAAAATCCATAGTTTTTTATTGATGGCTGAAGCAGTCAATTGCTCCCCCATGGTGCTTTTGTGCCGGCATTGCCAGCATGTGAAACATTGTGCGGTTGAACTCACATCAATGCAGTGCTAATGGCCGGCCAGGCACAAACACTCCCGGGTGAGATTGTGACAGCTAGGTGACACACATTTTATGACCCTCCCCAGGTTACTTGGAAGTTTTTTTAGTGTGTTTAGGTGCTTGGTGTAACTTTTTTAAAGTGTTATTTTTTGTTTTACTTTTGAATTTTCCGCTCTATGTATTATCGTGAGCATACATGGGATTTTGAATGAGGAAGTGAACAGAGCTCTGCTCACTTCCTCTTTCACTGCTGGGGAATCCTTTGCCGGGATTAGAGGTGAGTGCAGTGGGGGGAGTTCTTTTGCTGGCATAAAAATGGATGTTTTTATGCCAGCAAAAGAACGCTTTTAAGGGACTCGGCTGATAAGGTCCACAGAGAGAGCGAGAGAATATTCTGGGAGGCCAGCTGTCAGACAGAACTTCTGTTGAGTTGTGTATGGACTGAGGCAAGACAGAAATAAGTAGGGTACAAAGGAATCTGATATGCACCTGGCATCCTGAGTGGTTCCTTATTGTGTATAATTGCACCAATCAGTCATTAGGCATGATCTGGAAGCTAAGCTCATTTGGGTGTACTGTAGGTAAAGGGCAGGTCTGTTTGGCCATCCTGTATTTTCTTCATCAGAATTATAGACTAGATCCAGTCAGCACATCTCCTCCCCCCCGCCCTTACAGGGGCTTTGCTCGGTCTTTGGCGTTCCCCTCCACAGGGAGCAAAAGCTGAAGACCAACCCCCCCCCCCGTGGCTTTGTGGTGAGGCTTTGCTTAGTTCTCGGTTTTTTGCCCAACAGGGAACGAAAGCCGAGCAAACCCACAGCGCTTGCCATGGGTTTGTTCGGCTTTCGTTCCCCGTGGGGCGAAAAGCCGAAGACCGATCAACCCCCTCATCCACAGCTTTGTGGCGAGGCTTTGCTCAGTTCTCAGCTTTCCCCCCAACAGGGAAGAGAAGCCGAGCAAACCCACAGCGCTTGCTGTGGGTTTGTTTGGCTTTCGTTCCCTGTGGGGTGAAAAGCCAAAGACAGACCACCACCCCCCTTCGGCTTTGCAGTGACGCTTTGCTCAGTCCTTGGCTTTTCTTCCTTTGCCACCTTCATGGTGCTTTCAGTGGCACTAGCTGCCACCAGCTCCTTGTGCCCACATGGAGGAGGAGACAAAGGGAAGCCGCTGCTGCCACCACGAAGAAGCCATACCGGCTGCCATCCTTTGCTGTCTTCATGGTGCTTTCAGTGGTGCTGAGGGGCCTGGCCGCCCCTTGCGGCACCTTCTACCTCCTAGGCTTGGCACCAAGCAGCCCCAGCCTCAGTTGCACCAGGAGCAGGAGTGGGAGGGGAGCAAGGTGGGTGAGGGTGAGGATGAGTGGACGGCGGGATGCCTGGTGGTGGTGCTGCTGTCGCAGTCCCAGGGAGGCTGGCCAAAGCCAACTCCATGAATTCACAAAACTGCAAAATGGAAAGCTGTGAAAAGGAAGGGACAGCTGTATTTCATTTCTCACTGTTCGAGCACAATTTCATTCTGCCCTGTTTTCACATCAGTTTATAACTGAAAAATCACATGTATTTTCATACACGTGAAAAATTTGTATACATTTTTGACACCATTCACTTAATGTACACAGTTTTGCAAGTGCTTTCCCTAAGATAAGTCTCTTTTTATACTCTTTCCCTTAATGTAAACTTTTTAGAAGGAAAAGTAGATGGCAGTATTCAGAAAAAATGTAAGAACTGGATGACAGTTGTGTTCCAATTTACATATTAATTTGGGAAGTGCACATTAATTGTGGCCAAAACAAATTTCGCTCTCATTTCTACTGTAAACATGGGACGTGGATGAGCTCAGCAGGTGCAGCCCTGACTCCTGTACATGCCATGTGATGTGGACAGGGTTTTGAAGAAAGCCTTCACAATGATTTCCATTTTATAGAAGAAGACTGGTTTTATCCAAAGGCCACAAATCTTTAAAAGAGCAGAGCTGTTTCCACCTAACTCATTTGTTATTGAACTACATTAGATCCCTTCTTTATGCAAATGCAAGAATATATTATCATCATCACATTTGTCTGAGAAGGTGGAGAATATTGTTGCCTGCTCTTTGTTTCCTTTGTATGGAAGAAATCAAAGAATCTAAAAAGCATTGAGAGTGCAAGTTATGTAGGGATTATGAATTATATTGTCATTTGAGAAAGTAATTATCTCATTTGGTTAACCATTGCATTGTATTCATGCTTAGAACACCAGAAATTATTTAAGCATGCAAAGGCTTAGGCAAATACTCAAGTTATCCATTTCATTCACATCCCATCAAGCAGAGGATACTTTTGTCTTTTTGTTATTTTGAGTCTGATTGGGTGTACAGCTACCTTTAGATACAGAGATAGGAATACAGTCTTGAAAAGGTGACACATGTTGCTTGTGTATCATTTTATTTATTTGTTTATTTATTTATACCCCGGTCTTCAGCCACAAGGCTATCAGAGCGGCTTCCTGGCTGATAGATTGACCAAAGCTAGACAAAATAAGACGTGATCAGTACCAATATTGTAGATGCAGAAGGTCTGGGAAATAAGCAGAAGAGTAAACCCAACATCTGGACACCAGCATGACTGCCAAGTCACCATGACTAAGCAAAATGTGTAGGCTAGCTTGATTGTTGGGTTTGTATTGGGAAAAATTCTGGAGAAAACATTAGAATATTTAAATATGACTTAAAATATACACATTGGCATCAAGTATATGGCAAAGAAGAATCTTATCTTTATGGCGTGTCCAGACAGGATGTGCCTCCCCTTCACCCACTCCCAAAGAACAACAGACACCATATATGTTTGAAAGAATATATTGAATATATAGGGATATATGTTGGCAATAAAAGCCACAACTTTATTGATGACAGTTGCAGTTGGTTGGCTCACACCCATGGGTTCAGATCCAGATATCGACCAACCCACCTGCTAGTCAATGAGACCATTGTCGGCCCGCCTGCTGACACTCACCAGTCAGGAAGGGGGAGGAGTCTGGGCAGGCACCTGTTTGCCTGCCTATCACCCCCCCCCCACTGCTAGGAGCCAGATAAAACCAAAGGGAGAGATTCCATAATCATGTGCCCTGAGTTGGTCATCCCCGGGGTCTCCACGACCTTGACTTTGACTGTGACCTTGACTATGACCATGAACTTGACGGAGATCCCATTACTGATGACTTTGGATCACAACCCATGCCAACTGCCAACAAAGACAGGCCAACCACGGCCTGTCTTTCTCCAACCCTCTGCAGCTGTCACGAATTCGACAAAGCAGACCCTGCCCTGAGCAAAAGGAAACCATGCCCTCAGTCCATAAAACACCATGGATGGTTAAGTCCACCATCTACCCAGACGTTTGATAGTCTGTGTAGGCAGGCCCCCTGCTGCTGCTCTGGTAGCTGTACCAATCCAAAGAAATGTCCACCAAACTAATCTGATGGTACTCCCCGCTGCCCTAGAGCAGCCCGCAACACACCTGTCAGTGGAGGCAAGTCCCTGTAAATGCAAAAGGGGAGGAGGGCTTAGTACTGCAGGGTGCTTGGTCCTGAACCTGCACACAGTGTCCAATGGGCAGGGAGTTGCATTGACCAGGCTTTGTTTCCAAGTTGATCGTACTTGGAATGCTGTACTCCAAGACACAGGGAATCTGCCACAAATGACAAGTCCCTCTTTGACTTGCACACCAACTCACCATTCTGCAGGTCAGCAAAGAAAACCATCTTAAAGGCCATGCCAAATGAAGTGCTTCATACCTGGACTGGCAAACCTCATCTAGTCTGGCCTCAAGCTGACGCAGGATACTGAAGGAAATTGGCCTGCAGGCATCCACCCATGCCTGGAATCAAGACAATGCAAACACAATCTCATTAACCATTCTGGGAATATGGATGGTGGAGAAGCTGATATTCACCGTCAGGCCGACTAGTACAAATTTCTGCACAGGCTTTATGACTCTCTCCGATTATGAAGACTGCCTGTTGATAATCCGCACCACCGTCTGATTATCGCACCTGAAGCAAACCTTCTTGTCTCCATACTCCTTCCTTCCGATAACTGCCACTAGAATTGGGAAGAACTCAAGGAACGTTAGTTCACGGACAATAGAGGGCTCCCCCCATTCAGGTGGCCAATGCTGCCTACCAATGCCCGTTGTGGAAACCCCCCACACCCTGGGCTCCCCACCACATCAGTTTGAGCCTGCAACCCCGCTCCCAGCATCTTCTGTCCCTGCTGCAGGGTGATGCCATTGTACCCTTCCAAAATTGCAGCCAAACTTTGAGGTCTTCCTTCACATCCTTAGTGAGTTGAATGTCGTGATGAGGAGACCTGATGCCCAGTCTAGCACAGAACGCCCTCACCAGCACCCTGCAGGCAAACTTGAGATGACCCAGTAAGGACCGCACCTGTTTAAGAGTGGCCTTGTTGTGGGATAAGCGGTCCTGCAATGGATCCCTAATCCCAGCTAGTTTGTCAGATGGGAGACAAGATACCCCTCCTGTAGTTTCCCACAAAATCCCTGGGTAAACTAGTGGTGTGGAAAGTCCAACCTTCTACTCATGCACCAACACCTGAATGGTGTGTGTGTGTGTGTGTGTGTGTGAAGTGAAGACACACATTCCAGCCCACCAGCTGCCGCAATCATGAGAACATCTGATAATGAGTGACAAATGTGGACCCAGTCCTGTGCCATGAAACCCATTCAAGGAATGTGCTGAAAGCCTCAAATGCAGCGCAGATGATATCTTAACCCATGGACAAGGCCCTGACATGATATCATTGGCCCTGGAATTTGAATCCCAGCAAGCCAGTGATCCTCAGGGTGAACCAGGAGTAACCTGAAAGCAGATTGTGTGTCACATTTGACCATGAGGGCTCAGTGACCACACATCCGTATCAATTTCTTGGTGTGGTGGACAAAGCCAAAATTCTGGCAGGATAGCATCCTAGACCGAAGACCCTTTGGAGTAAGACAGGTGGAAAATGAGTCTGAACCCACCAGCCCTGTAGATGTGATAACCAAAACTTGAATAGAAATACAATGGCCACCAGTCACTGAACTTATGAATTAAAGCCATGAGTTGTGAAAATTACCTGAATAACTGCAAATGAGAATCCTGCCTATTTTACCATTGTGCCATTGATGTTGATCCCTGGGCACTTACCTCCTCCCCTGGGTTCAATGGGGGTTCCCACAAGGCAAAGGAGGTGGAATGTTGTCACCAAAAGCGTTCGCCGAAGCTTGAAAAGCCATAACTGCAGCCACTTTGGAAAAGAGATTCCTGTTAACATGCTTACTATCACTGCCACTCATTTTTCTGTGATTTCCCATTACATGTTTTATAATAACTGACAACTGAACCTTGATGAATAACGGGGTAAGACTCTGTGTTTTCATAATGGCGATGATCATTATAATAATGATGATGGTAGGCTCTGCAACTGTCCATGCTGACATGTGCCCAGATGCCAACTAGCAGACCATAAAGTGAGGAATGATGGGCTTTCCAATCCACCCCTATCTGTAGAGCCACAAGTTGGTTGCCTTTAATACCAGGCTCACCTGTTATGCACCAGTGTATGTACAGTGTGTGTACAGCGTATGTACTGTCATGTACATTTACCATTATCTGGAGAGTCACACTTTGGTTGCCCTTAATGCCAGGCTCAACCTTCCATCCCCATGGCCAAGCGTCCTTCCAAATGATCAAGCAGAAGTGTGATCGGGTGTATGTCTCCGCCAGTGTATGTACAATTAACCAAAATGAAGCGGGGTTTGTTCCCGCTCCTTCCTGGTGTGATAGAACCATGACAGATCTTGTCTGTCCTCCCATCACCAGTGTCTACCACTGGAGAATCCATACCTGTGGCTTGGCCACCTGCATTGGTGTGGGTGGACAAAAGCTTTTGACACCCCCATGCTCTCCCCATTGAGTGGGAATTGTTAACCCTGGTCTCCAGAGTGGTAGTCCAACACTCCAGTGACTACCCCATGTCAGCTAAGGCCATGGTATTGCACTGATTAGCATCATCAGGTAGCCACTGCTCTAATATCCCTAGAATCCTACAGGACATGGGCTAGGGACCTAATGGGGTAATGCAAATGGTACAATGGAGGCTCCAGGGCAACCTTGGTGATGGACTTAGTTGCAAGACTGAGAAGTGAAGTTGCGCCTATGTATGGACAATGACTAGTCCACCCCAAGGACTGAATTTGATAAAGGCAATTGTCCTGCTCCTCTAGAGGTCACCAGATTTTTTTTTTTTAAATCACCATCCCAACAGCTGGCTTACTGGACCACCATGGGATGCTGAATTCATTGCAGATCCATAAGTTCAATGCAGGTCAATGCAAAAGCAGCTGCACCACCTGAGGAAGTTGCTCCCCATGCAGAGAATTCCCCCCTGGCTCTCCATGAATTCAATGCAGAGGAACATAAAAGTAGTTGCACCACCCTGGGATGCCACACCCTGTGTAAAGAACCCCCCCTTTAACTCCTTGAGCTAAAGCAGATAAATAAAAAGAAGCCACAGGCATGCACTGAATCTCCTGGGATGTTGCACACCATGTAGAGAAACCTCCTTAGCTCTCCCTGAGCTTGGTAAAGATCAACAGTGAAGCAGCTGAAGGTATGCACTGGGTGGGTGGGGAACTGCCTATGGCATGAAGGCTGTGTGGCCCGAGCAGCCAAAGGCTTGTAGCGAGGGGAGGGGGTGAGCGACGGGCTGACAGCCCCATGGCCCAATGCCAATGCCAGACAGCTGAATCACCTGACCCCTTTTATGCTAAAACCCCTCTTCGGGGGAAACCCCTCTATCTCTCCTGGAGCTCGATGTGGGGCAATGTGAAAGCAGCTGAAGGGGTGCGCCAAGGGGGGGGGAGTGGCCAAATGCACAGTGGCCTAAGCAGCTAAAAGGCCTGCACTGTGGGGAAGGGAGGGGTGTATGGAGGGCAAGCAATGGGCTAATGGCCACATGGCCTGAAGCTGATGGCTGCAACGTGGCCCAACAGCCAACTTATTGGGCCACCCTGGGATGATGGAAACCCACTCCCCTACCAGGGCCCATGCACTAGTCCCTGGTTCTGCTGCTGGATCTTTACTCCGCCACTTGTCCCACCCTGACATTGCCACCACCATCCCCGGACACCCCCACCATAGGACCTGTGATCCCCGGTGGGGGGGAGCACTGGTCCCACTGCTGCTGCTACTGCTCCCCAGCTCCGTGCCGATCACCCCCACCGGAGACCTATGATCCCCAGCAAGGGTTAGGGTGCAGGGGCAGAGTGAAGTGACCTGCTCACCTCCTCTAAGAGCCCCGTCACTCCTAGTGGCCTCTGGATCTTCCACTGTCACCACTGACCCTGGCTGCAGCTGTCTGTTGCCGCCATCACTCACTGGACCCTGCTGCCACCAGCTGCTTTCCGCAGTTCATCGCTTGTCGCTGGATCTCAGCCACTGCTGTCTGTTGTCTGTGGCTTGCCATTGGCCCCACAGTCGCTGGACTCCAGCTGCCGGCCTTCTGCTGCTGGGTTCTGGTTGCCGGCCCTCCACTTCCATCGCATTCCAGATGCCTTTGCCACCATAGCAGCCCGTCATTGGCTGCCATCCTTGCTGAGCTCTGCTGCCTTCCAATCTTCTTTGTCCCAGGAGCTTGCCTTCAGTGCTTTCCCTCCTCAGGAGATCTTCTCCGAGGTCTTCTCTCTTCTGCTCCTGAAGAGCCACTGTTCTGTCTGGTGCAGCAGTCGGGAATATATACCTGACAGCTGGACCAGAGGGAAAACTTGCTGCAAAGCAGTATAGTCCTGCCTCCCAGCCAATCAGCTTGCTGGGTCTGCCTGCTGCCTCTAATTGCCTGGGGAGCCGTTTGAACCAACCAATCAGGGCAAAGCTTGCTTGACCTGATTGGTTGCTCTTCCCAGACTGGAAAGCAGGCTGGGAAGAAGACAACAAGCATGCCGATGGCCATGCAGCCCCCCCCCCCATCATGTGGAAGGGGGGAAGACTGAGGGGGGCTTCCTGGCCGGGACCCACAAATGTGCTGCTGGGGAGGGTGAGTTCATCAGCTCTATTAAGAAAATTTGCGAATGTATATGTACCAGAAACCTACCCCCTTTTAGGGTTCTAGAAGGGAGGCATTAGTGACATGAAGTTAATGACATAGTATATCAATGACACAGCGTCAGGTGGACTTTGCCTTGGAAGCACAGAATCTCCCTCTAAACAAATAATTAAAGCACCTTAATACAGAATCCTTACAAAAACCAGCAGTGGCAGCAACTGAGCTATAAAAGGCTATGGCAATCAAATGAACTCATCATTAAGGAGCAAACACTATTTCTAAACTCTGGATGTCACAATTGTTTTTTGTATTTCATACTGATGTTCTAGCTGGTATCCTTTATTTCCAGAATGTGTGCAGATGTTTGTAGACATCTTAGCTCAGAATGCTTTGTATATGTTTAACCTGAAATCACTAAGATCTTACAACATTTTATATGCCTAAGCAGGCTTTTTCTTCAGCAGGGCTCTTCCTTATTTAGGGAGTATGTTCTCTTTCTGACCTTTCCTCTCCACAAAAATACAAGAAATACTCTATCTAGCTATTTCTTAACCCTTACCACTGTAATTCCCTCATGTTCCCTACATGGGTTCTGCCTTTTGACCAATTCAGGTTTTTGACACAGCTGCTGACCTGTTAGATAAGTGGGGGCTTCCTGTATTTAGGCATTTTTCATGGCCGTACTTATCTTTTATTTTCAAGATCTGAATGGCATTTCTCTTGTACTAATATATTTGGTTGATATTCTCTTCCTCCGTCTGCAACAACCAAAGGCCCCTCCTAGACTCACTGTTTAGTCACTGCAGCCCTATCCCACGGCCATTCAATGGCTGGTAGAGCGCATAGGTGATCAGAGAAGAGTCTGGCTATGTCCCTCTAATCAGATCCAAAATGGTGGCATCATCTGCGGAGAGTTCTGGGGGACCCAAGCAGATCTCAGTGGATCAGGTCATCGATATACATGTGGCTCCATTCCCTCCACTGGCCACCGAATGACCATGGGATGGCCGGGGGGGGGGGAGTCCGCAGCAGCTAAGTAGTGACTCTAGGGTGTGTGAGAGGGATGTAAAGTAGTTCTGTCCATGGAACTTTTATGTTATGCTTCATGAGAATGCTTGGCCATTGTGTTTGAACAAAACACAAGACCCAGACTCTTCTGGTTTTCTAGGTTTAATTAATTAGTGGAAACTAATTTTAGTGATGCTGGGTATACTAAAGGGTGTTGTGGGCCATGTTAATGGTTTTTCAACCTGTTAGCTGTACTTGCATTTGTGTTTGATAATGGGTGGAATTTTATGCCAGCCATCTCATCACATAGCAGTAAAGTGCTACTGTATTTGAGAAGCCAGCTAGATCCTCTCCTATCCTGAGCCCCAGTAGAACAAAGTAGCTAAATGGGAATTGAACACACAAGCTTCTCCAGTTTAGGCCCAGAAGTCACCCTGCTATAATATACTGGCTTTGGACAGTGAGATGCTTTCCACAATATTCCTGCCTTTCTTAAAATAAGGCAATTGCCCTTTCTGGCTCATGGTTTAACCACCAGCTAACTTTCATGTAAAAAAGATAGGAAGGAAAAAACAAACCATGGGTTTGTCTACACAGGCTAAATACCCCATCTTGCCCCCGTCTCAGAACCCTGCAGCTCATATGATGCAGGGCACTTGCCCCATTCTGCTCCCAGGCAGTCCTCACCACCCTCAGAGCAGATATAAGGCTGAGGCAGGGGGGAAGGTGGAGTAGGGCCTGTTAAAGCATTATAGAATAATATCCCGTTTACCACATAGGTGGCCAAAACCTGGATTGGGTCCCACATGTCCACAGATGTCCATCCAGCATGCCACCCCTCACTGCTGCCACCATCTCCCTGGCTCTCCCAGAAGCCAGGAAGGAGTCTTGCAGCATTTGACCTAGGCTGGTCACATGCAGGAGGCCTTCAGTCACATGTTGCAGGCTCCCTTCCTGCCTCTAAGTCAGCAAACAAAATGGCGGTTGTGGCATCTGCAGCGACAGGCTGTTTGAACTCTGGCTTGTTTAGTTGAGGTAACAGAGGTGGAATAGGTCAGCTCCACAGCCAGAATACTTCATCAGGAAGCCAGAGTATTCTGACTTGCATAGATGAGCCCTATCAGGAGGAATTGGCAGCATGGTTGGCCAAGCCCAGCTTGTTTGGTCTATACACAGAAAGGCAAGTGATGCTAATACTCTTGATTGGCTAGGAAGAGAGGAGAGGAGGTAAAGTTGGGCTGTCAACCAAACTTCACTGACTCAGCATAGTTAAGTGGACAGAGGTAGAAAGTACACAAAATGAACAAGTGTTGTGGTCTTGGCAGTTGCAGGCTGGCTGCAGAGATCTGTGGGCTGAATTTGGTCCAAAGGCTGAGAGTTGTCTACACTACTGCCAAATCTTATGTCATTTATACTGTATGCTGCCAGTGGGAACTCTTTAATAGTTAGATGTATAGCTGCTGCTTTCTAATATGACAGACAGGCATAAAATAGTGTGCTTTTGTACACTGGGAAATTGCTTTCTGGAATTTTTCTTATGAGGTGATAGTAGGTGACATAATAATTCTGGGAGATTAAGTGCTACTGAAGTTGGGCATTGATTTTATTAAACCTACTTTATCACTATATTATTTGAAGTTTAGTTTGTTTAATGTCAAAGCTCTAGAGAGATTATAGTCTTTCTTAAAATAATGCATTCTTTAAAATGGAATATGGACACAAAGATTTTCTTTCTGATGATTTAAATCTGCAGCATTTGGAAACCATTAATGTCATAGTAGGTAAGTCAGGTAGGGTTCAGCTGAAATGATGATGGGCTGAATAGCATTATGCTAGTGGCAATATTTGCTTTGGGGGAGAGGATATAAAAGGACTTATGCAATGGGAAGCAATTGCTCCTCTTGCAATCAGGGTCAGGCGATTGATGAGGGCAGCCTGTCCACTTGGCAGAGAAGCATTTTCTTTGGACACTATTATGTGATGCCTCTTACAATCTGATTGGGCCATTATCTGATTATGGTGGGTTGTTCTCTGGAGGTGTATATGTGCATGTGTGCGCGCTTCTGTGCGTGTGCATGCACACATTTGTATGCCATGAGCAAAACAGAAATATTGATTAAAATATTGAAATGCTGCAGCAGGACATTTCATCTTCTGCCTTCTTCAGTTGCTGTGAAAAAAAAGTACTCTGTACCAAAGTTGGCAGTAATAGAATACTGTGGAATGTTCCAGAGTGGGCAAATGATGCTGAGTGTTGTCATCTGGCATCATGGTGTTAAGTCACCCCTTTTTCTAACACTCTTGGGTTCTAAAGTTATTTCACTTGCATTCTCCAACAAATCAGATAGCGCATGATGTTCTGAATTAAAGTGCTGTGCCACTGGTTGTTTTGATATTTTACATGCACAAGCACGCACACTACATAAACATGCATCCTATCCTACTCATGGTGGCTAAAAACAATTATAATGAAAAATTAAAATGCAATAAAATGTCAGAACAACAACTATATAACAACAGATGCTACAGAGAAAGCATTAGAGAACTCTTACGAAGCAAATGCTTTCTTAAACAAGAAAGTATTTGCTATATTGTGAAATACTCACAAAGAGGGCACCAATGTAGCCTCTCAGGGCAAAGAATTCCACAGTTTAGGTGTAGCCACTAGGAAGGCCTTTCCTGTTTACCCCATTAATCATGCCTCCAATGTATTCTGGACACAGGGAAGCATCTTTCCATCAGAATGTGGGAGTATAGGCAGGCTGGTATAGGAGGAGATGGTCCCCTAAAATATCCTGGACCTCAAACCATTTAGGTAATCTTCAACACTTTCAATGTGCTCATAAATAAACTTGTTTATTTGAAGGACTTGAAGGACAGATTTAATGTGAATCTGTAGGGAAGTGCTGTTGAACATTAGAAAACAAAAATAATGACCATGGAGGATCATCAGAAATTCAATCTAGAGGATGAGGAAACTGAAATAGTTAAAGATTTCCCATACCTTGGATCAATAATTGATCAGAGCAGAGGTTGCAGTCAAAAAATCAGAAGAAGACTAGGACTGGGAAGGGCAGCTATGAAAGAACTAGACAAAATCCTAAAGTGCAAAGATATAAAACTGAACATTAAAGTTAGGATTGTCCAAGCCATCATACATCACCATGTACAGAAGTGAGAGCTGGACAGTGAAGAAAGCTAATATAAAGAAAACCAACTCATCTGAGATGTGGTGCTGGAGAAGAGTTCTACAGATACTGTGGACAGCCAAAAAGACCAATAAATGGGTCCTAGAACAGATCAAGCCTGAATTCTCCCTGGAAGCCAAGATGACTAAAGTGAGACTATCAGCCATATAATGAGAAGGCCTGATTCATTAGAAAGACAATAATGCTAGGAAAGGCGGAGGGTAGTAGAAAGAGAGGAAGGCCACATAGTCGATGGATAGACTCAATCAAAGAGGCCACAGCTCTGAACCTGCAGGACCCAAGCAGAGCAGTTGAGGACAGGGGGTCTTGGAGGTGTCTCATTCATGTGGTTGTCATGAGTCCAAGTTGACTCTAGGGGAGTTGACAACAACAAGGCAAGTGCTCACCAGTATTTGCACTGCTGCATTCTGGATGAATTGCATTTGCCAAAGAGTATTCAAAGGTACACCCATGTACGTGCAGCACATTGGACTAATCCACTCTCAATGTAGCTAAGACATGTGTCACCACAGTCCTGTCTTTCTGATTTTATACAACTGGGTTATACATTGTTGATTTCAAAAATATTCTACCCCATTGATTTGACTTTTTTTGCCCTGCATGCAAAGAGGTAGGACCACACTGGGCAAGCAGAAATCTCTTTGTCCTTTGGGTAGTTGCTATGTGTGCAATAGCTGGTAGTGGCGATCCAATGTTGTTCAGCCAGTGTTTTAAATTAGGTGGATCTTGGCTTTAGTTGGAATGTGGCAGGTGAAGACATGGAACCAGGGCAGAACTGGTTGGGCTAAAGGGCACAGCCAGGACAGTAACTGGTAGTTTGAGAAGCATCAGGTGAGATAAATATGGGAAAGTAGCCTAAAATCTTTAACAGGCTGGTTCTGAGCTTTATTGTCATGGCAGATCCAATTACTGATTGGCTACCAGAGTGAGATATGGCCAGTAGAAAAATTATGGAGTTGTGGTAGTTAAGTGTGTATATGAGACACAGATTAGAAGGGTACCTTTTTGGGAATAGAAACCAGACAGAATATACTAGCTAGGGGAGCTGGGAGTTGCTGTCTAAATAAAGGAACTTTTCTGAGCTAGGTTAAGAGATTGTTATCATTCTTCAGGTGCAAGTTAGCCCAGGAAGTAAAGCAAAGTTAGTTAACAGAATTCATAGTGTTCTGCTTTTCTTCCATGAATGAAGTAATGAAGAAATGTCATTTGTGGAACTAAGCCATAGTAAGGAAGTGTGATAGAAATTTCTATATTTGCAAGTTGGATTAAGTTATTCTGTATTAACAAATCCTCAGAACCTCTGTTCTGCAACATCATTAGGACTTAATGGGAATATTACAGAGTAATCACTGTTAGGATTACAGACAAATCATGGCCAAGACTGTATTATGCTAAACATCACCAAAGTTCAGTTTAACAGTAAATTATTTTACACTGCAAGTTTTCATCTTTCATTTGGAAACATATTAATGGTTATATGCTTGCATTTATCCTCCTCTTTAATTTTTTTTTAGAACATTGCTGTTATAGAGCCTACACTGAGGGTGCATCTATGCTGTAGAAATAATGCAGTTTGACATCACTTTAACTGCCATGGCCCCATCCCACAGAATCCTGGGAGCTGTAGTTTTATGAGGCACTAGCATTCTTTGGCAGAGAAGGCCAAAGACCTTGTAAAACTAAAAATCCCAGGATTCTATAGGATGGAGCTACATCACTTAAAGCAGTGTCAAACTAGATTATTTCTACAGTGTAGATGTACCCTGAGGGTCAAAAATGTCATTTTATCCTTTCTTGATAGCAAAACCATGTACACTTTATGTTTGCAAGACTTCTAGTCTACCTTATCAGTGGTATAAAGCCCACCTAAGGTAAACATGAGCTTGAATTTGACATGGAACTTCTCTTTGCATTGATTTGATCTCCTTATGTTTTGTCCTTGCCATGTGTAGATGGTCCTTATCTGACTAGGTCAATGACTTCTCATTTTTTATTTGTGAGCCATCATGTGAAAGCCATGTGTTATTTAAGCAAAACCACTTACCAAGAGCATCCTATTAGAACAGTAATTAGATACATTATGTGTTTGTCATAGGAAATTAACTTCTATGGCAGGATGGGGAAGCTTTGGCTCTCTAAATATTTTTGACTTCAACTCCCAGAGACCCTAGCTGACATGGTCACTTGTAAGGAATTATGAATGCTGAAGTCCAAAACATCTGGAGGACCAAGAATTCCTCACCCTAATCAGGATTTTCTTTGGACCTGTTTTGGGGGCTTGTGAAATTCTGCATTGAGTTCTGTCCCATCTGATAGCAGAAAGCTTCTTCCAGTTTGCAGCAAGGCACACACCAATCTGATCAGGATTTATGAAGCCAAGCCATGGACTTTTTCGGATGAGGTTTTATAACGCTAGCAGCCCCGTCCCCGTTGCGAGGTTGCTGTGCTGCAGGGCGTCCCTTTCAGATAATGCTCTGCCTTGCTGATTCTCTGCCGATACTGTTGCATAACCGCGGGGACGCTGCAGGGTTATATTTGGCGGTTTTCTAATCACGAAAGTTGATCGTGATTAGAAAACCGCCGAATATAACGCTGCAGCGTCCCCGTGGTTATGCAACAGTATCAGCAGAGGATCAGCAGGGCAGAGTGTCATCTGAAAGGGACGCCCTGCAGCGCAGCAGCCTTGCAACGGGGACGAGGCTGCTAGCGTTATAAAACCTCATCCGAAAAAGTCCTATGTCCTGCTTTCACTTGACAATGATTACTAGTTAGCCACTCCATGGGCTTCTTTTTGTGTTTCTTTGACTGCAATCCTGTACACATTTACCTGGGATTAGACCCACTGACATTAGCAAGACTCAGGAGATTATCAGACACTTGAAAAAGCTCCAAAGGAGCTCACTAGAATGACATCACCATACTGGGAACGGGTCTCAGTATCACACGATGTCATTCTCCTCGCGTGCTTGCTCTGTCCTCCCTCCGTGCTGAGGCAAAAAAAAGGTGCTGCTTTTCCTCAGCAGAAACTCCCGCTAATTGAAAAGCAACACCTTTTTCATGGTATCAGCATGGAGGGTGGACAGAGCAAGCATGCCAGGATGACAACATGTACAATACTGGGACTTGTTCCCGGTACAGTGACGTTATTCTTACAAGTTCCTTTGGAGCTTTTTTCAAGCGTCTGATAATCTCCTTACCTATGAGTATTACTTATGAGAATATTTCTATTCATTTTCAACAAGATGGCAAGTATTTCTTGTATCTCAATTTCTCTCTGGTGCCTAGCCTCATACTACCAAAGCATTTTATCAACTTACAGGACTGCAGTTGTCAGGACCAGCCCTACCACTGAGAGGGATTCCTCAAATAACAAATGTATGTGTGTGTGTGTGTGTGTGTGTGCAGAGAGACATGGGAGGTGGGTTGAGATAAAGCTGCATGTACTATCAAGTTACTTTATAGCCTGTAAGGTAGTTTGCTGCACTCAGGTGTGGTGGAGGGTGTTCTCCTGTCACCAGTAGTGAAATAAGAGCCAGCTGCTTGAGTTTACCTTCTGAACATGGAACAGGTTGGTGATGCCAACTTGTTATTTGCCTGAGGCAGCAAAAATAACTCATGCTGACCCTAATGAAGCCCTAAAGAAATGAACAGAAAATTAGTGATGCTTTCATAAAGAAAATAAACTTCCAGTAGGTTTGGATTGTGTGAATACATCTTTAAAATGAAAATTAAGTTCAGAAATTTTAACTTATACTGAAAAATGTCCTTAAATAAATAATAACTACTATAAGCATATTGCTGTATCCACAGTAACGGAATCTTAAAGGTGAAACCCACCTGCCTACCCCTAGCTAATAGTGATTTTGAAATATCTACCTCAAACAAACACTTTGGCATCCTATATTTTTGGCTCAGTGGGATGAACTTTTGCAACCTCTTTGAAAAAAAAAACAACTGCCAGGAAGAAGAGATCAGGACAAAATTAATTACAGCAGCTGGAAACCTATATGACCTTTCACTCAGTGTAAATTAACGTACCTTTAACTACCGTACATAACAGAGGCACTAAGAAACCCTGTTAGTGAATTGTGAAGATGTGTAACACAACACCAGCAAGAGTGTCCTATGGGCATTGCTGACCTATGCTGACCTTTTGTGCATTAGTCCTGCTCTGCACTGTGTACCAGTCCCTTTGCGGGCTCTGCTATGTAGTTATGCAACCGCAGTCCTCTACTGGATACGGAAGTTGCACATCCTTGCAATTCTAATTCCCATGCACATAAGTCCACTTATAAAGATGCAACTCCCATATGGGATTCCTGCCATTCTTATGAGATAAAGATACATTTATTACATTTCAAGTGATTATTAAGTCTAAGCTAAAATTAAAACCCAAAATGACTGTGACAAACAAAATTGACAATTACACTGGGGAATCCACTCTGCAATTTTTTTGATTAGATAGGGAATCAAGTGATAGTGAATTAGATAGTGAAAGAAGAAGGTCTCCTTCTGTGCAGGTTTTTAAACAGAGAATGGATGGTCATCTGTCGGGAGTGCTTCGACTGTGTGTTCCTACATGGCAGTGGGATGGACTGGATGGCCTTCGTGGTCTCTTCCAGCTCTATGATTCCAATATTTTAGCTAAGCTTTTATTCTGGCATTGCTGGTTCTTCCCCCACACTGTTTTAATACATTGTTTAATCTAGTGCATATGGATATGATGTGTTTTAACTTATTACAGAAATTTTGATTGTGTTTTATTGTTTTGTATTGTATTGTTTTTGTTGGCTGCTATTGCTTTGTGCTAAAGCTGTAGAACTGAATTGAATTGCCCCAAGCCAAGGAGAATATCTTGGGTGAGCAGAAGTTTGGAGCACAAGCTCTTTTGCAATTGTGTGTGTATGTGTGATTAGAGGAATATAGGAGCAGCATGGTCTTTTGAGGAGAGGGGAAATTAGATGAGGAAGGATTAAATGGTAAAGCCTTCAGAAATGGGAGTGCATGTACAGAAAAGAAGATTTGGCCTTCATAGTAGCAGTGGTAGTTTGAATGGCAGTAATATGTCTAATTAGTTTGTAAGCCCCCCTCCTCTTTTTTGTGATTTTGTTTTAAATAGTCCTAGAGTGAGCATATGGAAGAAGTCATTGTTCAAACCAGCTACCCTAAAGGGCTTCTGCTAAGCAATTCTTTTACAGGAAAGCAGCTACAGCTGTTTAATTCTGCCACAAGGTGAAATGATGCTTGTCCAGGATGCTGGAAGAACAGTCACTGCCATAAACAGATAAAATGGGAAGACGATATAGATGAGCCAGGTGTTGAATAGCAAAGGAGACAGATTAGCCTGGGCTCAGCGAGTGAAAGGATGCCAGATCACAGAGGTCCTAAAAGAAAAAAGAAGAAAGAATGATGCTTATTTGTCAGTTCCATATGACAGGAAGAGGCTGCATCTTTATAGGGGAGAATTAATGACAGGCTTCAAATGGGGCTGGCCTAATCAGAAGCCAAGGTGGCCCAACGGGATTGGCTTGGATCTGGGATCAAGTTCCATTATGCCATTGTGTGGCCTGGAGAAACTTACATCTGTCAAATGAGAATACCAGTAAGAGGATTGTCCAAAGGTTGAGACTGCCAAATTAAAAGTGCTACATACATTCTGAGTGCTAGTTTAATTTTTTAATTATTATTTTTAACTTATATTGAATTTTTGGGATTGTTAACAAACATTATTTTAACATACATACACACATACATATGATATAACCCAAATGTAACACAAAACCATTAGTACTAACAGATATCTATCAAACTGATTATCCCAATAACCCCAATATTAAAATTTCTTCCACATTCTAAATGCTAGTAAGTCCCTGCTCTCTGCTTTTTCTGATTGCTTGGGCTTGACCCAAACATGTGTGTGTTTAGACCCCTGGAGCTTTGGGGAGCAAGGATGCAGGCTCCTCAGATACTTAAAAGATGCAGGCCTTATTGTTCTGTAGTTCCTTTCCTATCCAAGGCTGCAGGCTAAATGGACCCTACTATCTTTCCCAGACACACAATAGAAAACCTGAGGTAGGCGTTTTATACTTAATCCAGGGCATTTGGTCAAGAGACAGCTGGATGTCCAAGTTGAAGTAAAATAGGCCACAACTCTGATTAGTGACAATATTTAGCATGATCAGCTATCTGAAGGTGAGGAGAGAAGACCTGGAAACACAAGCGTGGTGTAGCTTACTTTGCATAGCCTTAAGATGAGCTGCACCCAGGCTTGAGCCAGAGCTGAATTCTGCTGGCTTGTGGGAGTGTGGAAGGAGCCAGCCCCAGAGTCTGTCCCTCCTATTTGTCTAAATCTGTCTGTGACTGACCCCTCCCACTCCCATATCCTTGCCCAGTTTAGTGTACAGGGTCCTACTTTTTCACCTTAATACCCACCAGTTGTGACAAAAATAATCAAGAGCAAACTAAAAAAGTAGTGAAAGATGAATATACATACAGTAGCTTAGCAGATACAAATCAGCCTCCATACCCATGGGTGATCCCCAGTGAAAACGTCCCACAATGACACAAAGAAATTCCTTCCTGGACCCATAGGATGACCAGCAAATGCCTTTGCTTGTTGTCTGGCACAAAAGAGGCCAGACCACATGGCATAGTCCTATTTAAGGCACACCAGGATTGTTATGAGAGTGCTCTGGGAGAGACCTCAGTCTCCCAACACAAGATCTCACATAAAGGAGCCTCCACCGCCAAATCTTGCAATATAGCCACCACAAGATCATGCATATCCCCAGTAATCTACCCAAGCAAGCTGTATGGCTCAGGGTGGATGCTGGCTGGGGGCACACTGTCACAGGTCCCTTCAGCTAGGTCACTCAGGGTGGTGGCATTCTAACAAATTTAGCCTGGATCAAGTATCTATTGCAATGATGCTTGGATGATATGGTCAGGTAAGATTTAGCTGAGTTTTGGGTTGAGGGATCACATTTTCCCATGTATTTTAACAACAAACAAAATCGGGTTTCTGTTGGACTTACTCTAATGAGTTCAAAACTGAGAAAGTGGCTGTAAGTCCTGCATGGCTCAGTCTAGCTTCATATGCAAAGGGATCTTATAGCACCTTTGAGACTAACAAATGTGCTACAAGATCCCTTTGCATATTGATATTCCAGACTAACACAGCTATTTCTTTGAATTCTACCTCCATAGTATAGTAGTTCTGCATGTGGAACAATGCTACACTTTGAGCCACCCTCCAGACCTACTGTTGAACTGGTGAAGCCCCACCGTGGCCATTCTATGCCCAGTGGAGAGCTGGGGGAGGTATAGAATCATAGAATTGTAGAGTTGGAAGAGACCACGAGGGCCATCCAGTCCAACCCCCTGCCATGCAGGAAATCACGATCAAAGCATCCCCGACAGATGGCCATCCAGCCTCTGTTTAAAGACCTCCAAGGAAGGAGACCCCACCACGCTCCGAGGGAGTGCGTTCCACTGCCGAACAGCTCTGACTGTCAAAAAATTCCTCCTAATGTTGAGGTGGAATCTCTGTTCCTGGAGCTTGCATCCATTGTTCTGTATTCTAGTCTCTGAAGCAGCAGAAAACAAGCTTGTTCCATCCTCAATGTGGCACCCCTTCAAATACTTAAACAGGGCTATCATATCGCCTCTTAACCATCTTTTTCCAGGCTAAACATACCCAGCTCCCTAAGTCTCTCCTCATAAGGCATTGTTTCCAGACCTTTCACCATTTTAGTCACCCTCCTCTGGACATGTTCCAATTTGTCAATATCCTTTTTGAATTGTGGTGCCCGGAACTGGATACAGTATTCTAGATGAGGTCTGACCAAGGCAGAATAGAGCGGCACTATTACTTCCCTTGATCTAGACACTATACTTCTATTGATGCAGCCCAAAATCACATTGGCCTTTTTAGCTGCCGTATCACACTGTTGACTCATGTTCAACTTGTGGTCTACTAGGACTCCTAGATCCCTTTCGCACATAGTCTTCAGAGTAGTATCAGAGGAGTCTCCATAAGCTAGATGTGAAATGATTACATCATCCACTGAGGCCCTCTGAGGGTTTCAGCAGCTGATGAAATCATTTTGCATCTGGCTACAGGGGCATAGTCAGATGCTTCTCCAATTCAGCATGCTGTAAATATTAGGGCACATTAAGGCTGTGGGTCAGCGGCATTGTCAGCACTAGGGTAAGCGGGTGTGCGTGTTGGTCATTGTGGAAGAAGGAAGAAAATGCCAACCTCCACTGCAACAGCAGCAACAACAAAAGGCATACACAGTCATAAGGCTGATTTACATCTGTGTATATCATTAACCAGATGCCAGCCACATATGTTCATTATGCTGGATGACTATTCTCTGTTAAGCCAATGTTTGCAAGGCAGGGGTGATGTTCTCTAAATGGGTACTAGTGTGTGGAGATTCTCCCTTGCTGAAGGTAGCACCTTCTAGGTAGTGGAAGAGGAAGAGAAATGGTGTTGCAATTTAAGTTAGGAGAGAGAACTGGGGAGAGGGGCTGGTTTGGGGTTTAACTGGAATGGAAACAACCAAGAGACAATGATGTGTGTGTGTATAGGCTGCAGAACTCATACCAGTTATCCAATGACTGGAATCTTATATAGGAGTAGTGATTTTGCTGTCTGTTTTTATGGCCATTGGTAAATAAATCAGTTGTAAAGGCATCAATTGTGAGTCTCCAGTGCTCTCTCATCAAAAGGAAATTAAACCTTGCAGCACTGCCTTTGGACTTCTCACTGTTCTGGTACATGGGGAGCAATTAACAATATCCTGTTCCCTGGATGCTCTTTTTTGATCCATCCATTGGCTGATCTTGTGACCCCAAGCCACTGAATTGTGCAGGCTGCTAGAAAAAGCTGTGACAAACAAACAAAAAACAACAACAAAAAAACCAGAACAAGACAAAACTGGGGAAATCGATAATTTTGCCTGCATGTTATACACTCAAATAAGAACGTGAACTACTAATATGAAATTGTTCACTCCAAATAATGTGCTCCATTCTTCTCTCAAACACATCTACAAAGATCAAAGTGAGATGGATAACAGAAGTAATGAAATGACCAAGATAATAGAAACTGCCTGTTGTCTTAACTATGCTCTAAAAGACATGCTAGCATATTATTTGCAGATGTTCTTCCTCTGGCTTGGCTGAATAGCTCTATCTCTAATTTATGTTGGACATGGCTTTCTTTTAACTGGGATATTATGCTTTGCTCTGGAATAATGTTCACATAGGAGGTGGTGGTGGTGGTGATGATGATGATGATTTACTTTCAGCACACAAAACTCACAATACAATCTTATACTGCTGGAAGGGCTGTGGGATATGGTGGATGTCCCATCCACATGGCATTGCTTTGTGAAATATACCAGTGGAAAAATTTATCAGCACATCTGCTGTGTTAGCATAACTCCAACTGGCATAGGAGCCCAAACAGGACAGATATATGGATAGAGGAAACCTTTGCCAAATCCTACAACCCTTCTGGTTCTGAACAGGGCTTCTAACATGGTAGAACTTTACATAGATCGAGATGGTGGTGCATAAAAAATAATAATAATTCTGTTCAGCTTGATGGAGAGGAAAACTCAACCATGTAATTAAACACACACACACACACAGACACACACACTGCCTTTGAGCCCCTGGAAAATGGCACATGAGAATAATGTAGCAATGGAAACTTGTTCTGCTGTGGCCTAGGATGAAAACTAAGTACATGTTAGAGTATTCTGCAAGAGTGAATTGTCTGCAGAACTCAGAACTGGAAGATGGCCAAAAAATAAAATAAAATAAAAAAACATTCTATATTGCACAGGACCAAAGGTAGGCACTATATAGCTGCTACTATATTACTACTGCCACTATGACAAATCCACTCCAGTTTGGCTGGTATGAAGAAAACAAATCTTTCTAGAGAAAAGCAAAAATGTGTTTTAGAAAAACTTTGGAAAATGTCACTCATCACAATAATGTACATAAGACGTGTTCCAGAATTTATTCTTACTGGTTTTAAAAGCACAGAGATGTGATCTGAATATGTTGGTCTCTAACTGCAGACAGAAAACACTCTGCAGAAGGAAATGTGTTTTATATTATGAGAAGAAGAATTTGGAAGAGACATAGTGGAATTAAATTTATTTCTACAGCTGATGAATTGTGCTGATCGTAGACAACTCTCTGTTTCATGTTTTTACCACACTATCAAACATTAGGCTGTAATCCTAAATATACATACAAGGAACTAAGGCTGCAACCCTGTACTCCAGTTTTACCCAACCTGCTGCCCTCCAGATGTGTTGGCACCAGGTTTAGAAAGGCCGTTCTACATATTTATATGGAAATGACTACACAATTCAGCTCATGTCTTCTCAGAATTAAGTCCAAGTAGAAGGGTAAAGGATTAATTTACTCTTCTACAAAATTGCAGCCTATGTCCCACTGAAAAGAAGAAGAAGGCTTTCACGGCTGGCATCCATAGGTTTTTTGTGTTTCTCCCCCCCCCCCGGCTATGAGGCCATGTTCTAGAAGAGTTTATTCCTGATGTTTTGCCTGCATCTGTGGCTGTCATTTTCAGAGAATGGTGGCGTATGGGTGTGGAGTTTATATACTGTGAGTCCCTGTTGAAGAGGATTAGTATGTAAATTTGTGTATTCAGTTGTAGGATGTTCAGTTCTTAGGGTGGGAGGATATGTGAGGTGGATTAGTGTCTATTTAGCTCATGGTCCATTATCTGCTGGGACCAGGCTAACAACTATCAGGTCAGAATGCATAGGGAAGCTATTGAAATCCACAAACACCTGGACCACTTTAACAGGAAAGAGGAAACCCTAAAAGTAAACCAAGTTTGGCTACCAGTCCTGGAAAACACCAAAATAAAAACTCAACACATGCAAATAAACTTCCCCTAGGGACAGGGGGATTCCCAGCAGATAATGGACCATGAGCTAAATAGACACTAATCCCCCTTGCAGATCCCCCCACTCTAAGAATCGAACATCCTACAACTGAATACAAAAATTTACATACTAATCCTCTTCAACAGGGACTCACAGTATATAAACCCCCCACACCCACACACCACCATTCTCTGAAGATGCCAGCCACAGATGCAGGTGAAACGTCAGGAATAAACTCTTCTAGAACACGGCCTAATAGCCCAGAAACCCCCCTCCACAAAAAAACCTATAAAAATCATATGGATTATTCAGTGGGCTTTTGGTATCCACATGGGTGTCGTTCTAGGGGCCCATCTACATGAGGAATTAAAATTTGGATTGGTGCACAGTAATGCCAATTTGCAGCAGCTTTCATTTTTCTCCATAATTTTTTTTTAAGATTGATGGGGTGCAGAGCTATCTGTGTTAGCTGTTTGAACGGGCATACCAGTGAATCAATAAAAATAAGTAAAAATAAGTAAATAAAAATAAATCAAGATGGCAGGCACCGGTGAATTACTTGTGGTTTTATTCTCCCCAAGTTGCCACCATCAAACAATATTTTTAAAAACTAAATCCAAGGTAAGGAAGAATGGACTTCCACTTAAATCTCTCTCTCTCTGGCTTCTCTTCGCAAACGAAGATTCAGGAAGGACTCATCCTGAGCTTTCTGCTAGCACGCTGATGACTAAAAAGGCCAATCTGAGATAGACAAGTCTGGTTGCAGAAAGCACAGCAGAAGGTTTCCTTGGGTGATGTTACCGGGTTGTGATTTTTTCTGCGTTGTCATTTCTCTTCAAGACTTGTTCGGCGTGAGTTCTCAAATAAGGCTGCAGCATTGTGGATAGTGCGTCTCCATGCCTCCTGATGTGAGGCCAGGGTGGACCATTTTTTGTGATCAATTTGGCCGAGCCTGAGATGTTGTTTCAGGGAGTCCTTGTATCGCTTTTTTGGAGCGCCCCTTTTACGCTGACCCATGGCGAGTTCACTGTAGAATACTATTTTGGGGAGGGGGATGGTCCTCTATCCTAGAAACATGCCCTGCCCAGCACAGCTGTGTTCTCAATATCATGGCCTCAATGCTGGTGATCACTGCTTGCTCAAGGACAGCAACATTCGTCACATAGTCATTCCAGTGTATATTTAGGATTGTGTGTAAACGGCACCGATGGAAATGTTCAAGGAGTTGTAAGTGGTGGTGATAGGTGACCCATGTTTCAGACCCATAAAGGAGAATGGACAGTACAATGGCTCTATACACACTGATTTTTGTGTTTCGCCTCAGGTGTTTATTGCTCCAGATTCTTTTGTAAAGTCTTGCAAATGTGCTATGTGCCTTTGCTAATCTGTGATCGATCTCTTTGTCAATCTTTGTCAATCTTGGCATCTGAGGACTTTTGGTTTTGGGCGATTTCAACATTCCACTAGAGATAAGCGTATCGAATCTAACTGGTGCGGCTCGGGAGTTCATGGAAACCATGACAAACATGGGCCTATCCCAATTGGTTGCCGGGCCCACACATTGTGCAGGTCATACCCTCAATGCAATCTTCAGTACAGAACAGGAATATCCGTGGGCGGAGGTTACAAAAACCTCCGCATTGTCATGGACGGATCACTTCCTGGTCAAGATGGAACTAAGAGCCACTGTCTGCCCCTCTGGGGGTGGTGGACCCATTAGAATGGTCCGCCCTCAAAGGCTAATGGAACCAATTGGCTTCCAGAAAGCCCTAGAGGGTTTAATGGTTGGTAACGCCGGTGATTCTGTAGAGGCTTTGGTCAGCATCTGGAACACTGATCTTACCAAGGCTATCGACACAATCGCTCCCAAGCGTCCTTTCCAGCCTGCCTCTAATCATAAGCCCTGGTACACAGAGGAGCTTAAGAGGATGAAGCAAACTGGACAACGGCTAGAGTGCAAGTGGCGGAAGACTCGACTCTTATCCAACAGAACTCGCCATAGGAAACATCTTGATTCCTATTGGGAGGCAATACGTGCAGCACAGAGATCCTTCTGCTCTTCACGTATTGCATCTGCAGACTCCCGTCCAGCAGAGTTGTTTAAGATGGTGGGGGAGCTGACACAGGTTCCTCCTGCGCCAAATCCCCTACTTAACCCAACAACAGCATGCTGTGATGCATTTAATATCCACTTTGCAGATAAAATCTCTCAGATAAGAGCCGACTTGGATGCCAATGTTCTGACAGAATCCATAGATGAGGCATCCAACAACTCCATTGATGGCACTTTACTGGATCAGTTTCAATCGGTGAGTACTGATGACGTGGACAAGCTCTTTGGAAGAGTGAGGAAGACGACTTGCCCTCTTGATCCTTGTGCATCTTGGCTGGTCGTCCGGGGGGGGGGGATGCATTGAGAGTATTCCTACAGGACACAATCAATGCATCCTTCAGGGAAGGTATTGTACCATCTTGTTTAAAGGAGGCGGCGGTTAAGCCAGTCCTTAAAAAACTCTCCCTGGACCCCCTGGACAAGAACAATTACAGACCAGTGTCCTTGCTACCTTTTTAAAGCAAGGTGATCGAGAGGGCAGTTGCTTCCCAACTCCAAGCCATCTTGGATGAAACTGATTATCTTGATCCATTTCAAACTGGCTTCAGGACAGGATATGGAGTTGAGACTGCCATGGTCGCTCTAACCGATGAGCTCCGCCTGAGCATCGACAGGGGTAATGTGACCCTGCTGGTGCTCTTGGACCTCTCAGCAGCCTTTGACACTATAGATCATTCGATCCTCTTTTCTGGTATAGTTTTTGCAAATTTTGCCCCCTCCTCCCTCCAAATACCATGATTCAACATTGAATCTCATTAAGACAGATGGAATTCCCCACAAATTCCATGAGGCGTTTTTTTTTAACTATGCAGATGGGCCATAGGACTCCTTGGGGATAGCAAAAAAAAAAAAAAAAAAAAAAAAAAAAGCAGATGGCCAAGTCCCTATTAATAAAACGGAGTAGGACAGCAGTGGAAGTGCCAGCAAGCCCTGGCTGCTATGTATGCATTCTTTGGGCTGCCCTGCCTCCAAGAAGCACACTAGCCATACACTTCCACCTTTGAGGTGGCAGCTGTAGCACTTCTGCTTGTTCATTCTCAAGGCAGAAGCAGGGGGCTGGAGGGTTCCCCAGAGGTGGGGAGCATAAAGAATGTGCACCAGGCAGCTGTGGCTTGCTCCCACTTTTGCTGCTACTCTGGGACTGCTTCACATCCTAGTTGCACTGTGTGTGCATGGTGTGGTTTGACCTGGAACTAGGCTAGGTTGTAGAAGTGAGTGAGAGAGTCACAAGGGAAAGGCAATTTGCTTTCCTTTCTTCTCTCTCCATATATAAGGGCACTTGCTTTATTAGATCTTGTGTATTTCCCCCCAAAAAACTATGAATCCATAGTTGGTTAAATCCATGGATCCTTAGCCTTTGGATATGGTGGGACCACTGTAATTCAGCCAAGAATAAGCCTATTTCCACTGTGGATAACTATTTACCATTTACTGGATTGTGCCCACTTTCCTTCCTTCCTTCCTTCCTTCCTTCCTTTCCTTATAATGAATATTTTTAATTTGAAATTTTAAAAATCTGAGGGGAAAACAGTCAAAATAAATGTTTCTTTTCATTTCCAATGAAACAAGATAAATAGCATTTTTACTGGAATCTGTCTCTTACAAAGTGATTAAATTTAGATTAAGGAATAGTAAATTTATAAAAGAATTAAATATATGAAAAAAAAGGTGAGCTTATTTAAAAGACCTGGGAAAGATTTATAGACTGTACATATAAAATAGATCCTTTGTAGTTCATCGACATCTGCTGCTTAGATGAGGGTTAGAATAAAATCATACCGTAAGAAATACAGTTGTCCCTTCACATTCACTGGGGTTTGGTTCCAGGACCCCCTGTGAATATCCAAATCCGTGAATACTCAAGTCTCATTATATGCAATGGCATAGCAAAATGGTGTCCCTTATATAAGACAGCAAAATCAAGGTTTGCTTTTTGGATTATTATTTTTTAAAGAATATTTTCAAGCTGTGAATACTTAAAACCGTGAATGCCAAATCCGTGAATGTGGAGGGACAACTGTATTTTCTCTCCCCCCTCCTCTTCCTGTTCACCTCTCTTATCCTGTATTTGGTTGGAGGAGGTAATATATCCCACATCATCATACAGTGTTTTAATCTTTATTATGTGTTTCTTTGGACTTTCTCAGATAGTGCTTACTGCACTAGAAGCTTGCGAGAGAGGTACGGCGCTGTCGCGCAGCAGGGGGTTAGTTTCAGACAATGCCATCCCTCTCTCGGCATCGTCCATGTATGTTTGGAGGCAGCTATGCCATATTTTACTCACGGCCAACTTCCGTGAGTAAAATATGGTGCAGCTGCCTCCAATCGTACATGGAAGTGACACGGATGATGCCAAGAGAGGGACAGCGGCGTCTGAAACGGACCCCCTGCCACGCGACAGCGCCGTACCTCTTCTGCAAGCTTCTAGTGCAGTAAGCACTGTCTGAAAAAGTCCTTTGTCTACCAAACAAATTTGGAAATATCTTTCTGCCATTGCATTCCATTAATTATTATAGGGATTGTTTGAATCCCTATTCCATTAATTATTATAGGGATTGTTTGAAAATAAAATAGAAGCCTTGGCAAAACATTTGCTTTTATTACTACAGTCCTTTCCTGCCGCGGAATTAAGGTAAGTGTGTGAAAGATTTACATTATTCCTTGGCAGGAACAGGAGAGGAGGTGCCAGGGCAGTAACGGGGCATGTTGGCCCTGTGTGAAAATCGCCATAGTGTGGGAAATTCAAAAATAAAACCAAAAATAACACACAAAATGTTACACTAAGCACATAAACACATTTAAAAACTCCCAAGTAAACTGGGGAGGATCATAAAAAATGTGTCACCTACCTGGATGTCACGATCTCACCTGGAAGTGTTCTTGCCAGACTGGTCATTGATGCTGCATTCACGTGAGTACAATGGCATGTGGATTCAAACATTGGCAATGCCAGCACAAAAGAGGCACAGGGGATCAATTGATGGTTTGAGCTGTCAATAAAATAGGATGGGATTTAGACTGGACATGATCACGAAAGGGCAACGTTGTCTGGTATGCGTACCCTTTTGTGATCATTAGGCATCCTTATGATGCTGTATTTGGATAGCAAAAGAACTCCCCATGCCACACTGTAGAGTTTTAGTACTTTATCAATCATCTAATCACATGGGCGGCCTCTAATGAAACAAAATTCCACTAGATACTCTTGATTGTTTTCCAGGGTTTAGGGATACCTGAGGTGGACCCTGAACAAAAATTGTACAACTGAACAAATTTGAACAAGGCTTTACTCCTTCCTTTTCTGCCCCCCCCCAATAAATTATCAAACTTGTTAATTGTGGGTGCTAAGGCTAGAGAAGACCCTGTAAACGGCATAACATCAAGTGCAGAATCACCCTCATTTTGCTAATAGCTCCGGCTCTTGATTCAAGATAGGCAGCAAGATGATGGAGGGAAGCTGATTTTATGCTGTGTATGAAAGCAATTGCCACTTTGTAATCGTAGGTCAGCTGCGTTGTTTGGTGTGGACCATTACCCTAGAAAATTCAGAAAAGATTTTTTCCACACCTGCCCTTCACAGCACAAGGAAAAACTGCTTCATATTTACCAAATTGGCCTAGAATGCATCAGAGGCCAATTTAACATTGCCGGGAAAGTACTATAATCAGAAATCGTAGTTCTTTTATGCTTCCCCTTCCAATGGTCCTGCCAAAATAAGACGAGCCAGGCAGCAGGCTTTGTTTGAGCGTGTGGCTTTTGTTTAACCTACGTAAATTGGAAAGAATTGCTATGTCAGCTGTTTTGCAGTTCAAAACTGAACAGTCTAAGATACAAAAAGAAACACAATGGTACAAAAGAATTAATGTTGTTCCCAGTTGTAAACATTGCAGAATTTTTAAGCAGTATTGTGATTCGTGCAAATCTGAACCAATGGTACTTTTCATATATCTTTTGATAGCACTGTGGGGTTTGTCTGTATGTGTATGGCGGTGGTGGTGATCCTATTGTCATTGGTTCTTTCTGTGTGTGACAACACATGGACAGCAGAACATTTCCTAATTGGTGGGCACTGGCAGAATTACCAGGGAGCCTATGAGGTCTATCTGTTGTTTTTATGCCATTCTTGTATCATCTGTCCCTCCTGGACTGAGCATGCAGTGTAGTAAGAGATCATCTCTGATATTATTACAGGATAGTACCAACCCTCTTTCTGTTCAGGGAGATACCACATTCTTGCCAAAGGCAGGGGTTTATTTGCCAAGGCAAACAGAACTTTGGCAGCATTATCTCTATAACATGGAATGTAATTGATGGTTGACATGGCTGTACCCTGGATTGTTAGGGGGGATTGGGGGGGTACTGTTGCTTTAAAAAAATTACTCTAAGTTTGAAAAGATAAACATTCACGATTTGTTCTTCAATGATTGGACAATCTCGCTGCTTTACTATGTATGAATATACATTTTATAGACACCCACCCACTTGAGGAGAGTGTTTAAATATGGTCAGCTTATATTAATGCACATGCCAACCCATGTACTTGTCCTATGTACTCCCACTTCCATTTTTTTCTTTGTAGTCATACTTTACAAATTCATTTAAAAAATAAAATAAAAAATAGGACTCTGGCCAAGATGGCCAACCATTAGAATGGCTTTGTGCTGCTCTAGCTTTGCAGGTTTATTAGTATCTTCAACTATATAGAGATTAGGAGGGTTACACAAGAGCTGTTTTGAAGATGATATTTTGTAGTTGGAAAAAGATCGTTGAAAACTTAAATCAAGAGAGATGCTCTCTAAGGAGGGTATAGATCTTAACTGGTTTGCTTATTCACATCTTAAAGAGAAATTTAAACAAGATAAGAGATATCTAGTCAAAGAGGCTGGAGATTTGAAATGATTTTTTTAAAACTTAGAATGGTATAAGGATGATGACCATGTAAGTTTAAAAGTCTACAAATGTTCTTAAAAATCAGAGACAGAAGATGGATCTGTAAAAGAGTACGTGATACAGTGGGCCCAAAATTTGGGGCATGATGTACAAATGGATGTATGGGGGAAAATGTGGAATAATGATATAGAATTTACTTTGTGCAGTAATTTAAAAGAAAATATGTACAAGGTGATGTACAGATGGTATTTAATTCCAGCTAAGTTTTCAAAAATACCTACAAATGCTTCAAGTCAATGTTGGAGTTGTCAGAAGGAAGGATCTTTTTTATTCCACATATGGTGGACTTGCAAAAAGGTGAAAAGCTATTGATCTAAGATTTATAGGTTAGTTTTCTAAAAATTAAAAGTAGACTTTGCAGTGTCACCAGAAATTTTGTTGGACATTATTGATAAAGAATTGGATAGTAAATATGGACTACCTCTTTAATATATGATTACAGCTGAAGGAGAGAAGGGCCTCTCCTGATGATCTCGTGGAAAAAAGCTATGCCCAGTCTTGAAATATGGTCCCTATGTATCCATTCCATGCAAGATGGCAAGATGATGATCATGCTCTTGACAACAGAACAAAAAAAAGGGCCTGTTTTCTCATTCTCATTCATAGGGCAAGAAATCTTTTGTTGATTTCTCTGCAGGGTGTTGTACAATTTTTGTTCAGGGTCCACCTCAGGTATCCCTAAACCCTGGAAAACAATCAAGAGTATCTAGTGGAATTTTGTTTCATTAGAGGCCGCCCATGTGATTAGATGATTCTTGTGCACATCCAAGTCAGAGGGTTCCATCAAGCTCAATGAGGAATAGCATTTGCACTTTCTTATGCATTTGTTTTATTTATTTCTGGCATTTATATCCCACCTTTCCTCTGAGGAGGAAGGTAGTGCACACATTTCTCCTCTCCCTTTTAACTCCAGAACAATGCTATGAGACACTGTAGGATGAGGGGGTGTGTGACTGGCCCAAGGTAACCCAGCAAACTTCATAAGCAGAACAAGGATTTCAACCTAAGTGTACCCAGTACTACTCTAGTGTCCTAACCACTATATCACACACAGCTACCTCTGTTCCTATTAGAGTGCATGACTTAGTAGTTTCATTCTCAAAAACTTGTTATTACAATTTCATGCAACATGACCCTCTCTTGTGTTGACTACTGCAGCAGGCTCTTTGCAGGGCTGCTTTTGAAGGAGGTCTGGGAACCAGCAGTAACTGTTGGCTTCCATGTCATGGGAGTGGTGAATTTGCTCTAGATTTTAGATGGAACTTTAAAGAAGCTATTCGAGGTGCTGAATCATAACCTCCAAATAGGCTCCATACGAACAACAATCAAGAGATCTTCAACAACAACTACAAAAAACTATGAACGCAGATTAAAAAGGATCTGAACAACTGGGCGAAAATTACAACATCATGGCTAGGTAAAATAAGCATAATCCAAATGAATGTTCTTCCCAAGATGCTATTCCTGTTCCAAAATATCCCGATAGAGATTGGTCCCAAAACATTTAAAGAATGGCAAGCTGAACTATCTAAGTTTATTTGGGCCGGGAAGAAACCGAGAGTAAGAATGAAATCACTACAGGAGGCTAAAGAGAGAGGAGGATTGAACATGCCGAACTTTAAACTATTCTACGAAGCATGCTGTCTGTCTTGGATAAATGAGTGGGTCACATTAAAAAATAAGAAATTATTGACAATTGAAGGAGCAGGAAATCATTTTGGATGGCACGCCTACCTTTTTTATGATAAAGATGAGATAAACAGGAATTTTCATAACCACTGTATCATGAAATCTTTAATTAAATGCTGGAAGAGGGTGAAAAGTAGGTTTTTTCATCGGGTTCCCTTATGCACGTCGCCCCACGAAGCATTTCATAGTAGAGAAGGTATACTGACAAATCAATGGCTGAGTTATAAGGATGTTCTTAAGATGGATGTAGGAGGCCAAGCAATGAAATCTCAAAATGAAATTAGGAAAGAAGGTGTAGACTGTCATTGGTATTTGTATACGCAGATGAAAGAAAGATTTAAGATGGATAGAAGACTCCGAGGAATTATGACTGAAAAATCACAATGGGAGAATATTACGAATGCAGGGAACAAAAATATGATCACAAAATTTTATAAACTTCTTCTGCAATGGGATACGGAGGAGGAAACAGTCAAACCTAATATGTTAGCTTGGGCAAAGAATTTTGGATACACTATCAGTATGGACAAATGGGAACATCTATGGACAAAACAAATAAAAAGAACATTGAGCCAAGATTTACGAGAGAATGTATATAAAATGTTCTTCAGGTGGTACCTCTCTCCCAACAACTGTCGAAAATGTACAAAGGTGCCCAGAATACCTGCTGGAAGTGTGGAGATAAAAATGGCACCTTTTATCACCTATGGTGGCAGTGCAAAAAAGCAAAAAAAAAATCTGGTCACAGGTCCAACAAACAACTGATCAAATATTGAACATCCGCCTTCAATGGAAACCTGAAGTGTTCCTGCTAGGAATGATAGAAAGATCACAGGAGACAGAATATGGGAAAATAATCTTCTACATTCTTGTTACAGCCAGAATAGTCTATGCAAAAATGTGGAAAAATAAAGACCCCCCAACAATTGACCAATGGCTGGAGAAATTGTATGAGTCCTTTTTTATGGACAGACTAACTATGAAACTAAAAGGCAATTTAGAGGGAGAACATTAAAAAGAATGGTCTAGGATTGTTGCATATTTAACAGAAAGATGGGGCAAAACGGTAATAAAAGTTTAAAAATACTGGCAAGTGAAAAGGGGAAGGGGAAAAGGAAAAAGAAGTATTCCCGCAATAAATAAAGCTTCAGAAACTTAGAGTAAAACGAGTATCAATAAGTTGTGAAACTGAAATATAGAAGTCAACTTATATTAAGATGAAACCCTCTCAGGTTGAGGGAAGTACAGATGTTAAACAATAGGTGGTAAATAAAGAAAAATTTTGGAGGCTTCCAAAAAGGAAGTTAATAAGACATATATTTAAAATGTGCTGGATAATATATAGGATGATTGTATATTTATTTTATCAAAATAAGGCAAAGAGTGTTGTATAGTTTGTGAGACACTATGTAGAAAAAGGATTGTGGAAATGTAATTATGTTGTGTCAAATATTTTGTTGTAGGATTCAATTGCCAAATAAAAACAAACAAACAAAAAAAACCCCACAAAAAAACAACAAAAAACCCAAATAGGCTCCATACCTCAGATAGCTCCTTTAAAGTTTGGACTAAAACCTGGATTTAGTGCCCCACTTACATAGGACTTTATAAGACCAGGCAAACAGTGGCAAAGACCCACATCATTTAGGACATGATTATACCACAAAAGGCAAAACTATCAGACATCCTTGTTGTTTACCCATTCCTGCTGCATTATGGACATTACGCTGGTGCGAATGAGGTGTCACTTTTTATTGATGAGCTAAGCCGTCAATAAAAAGTGATACCTCATTCATGCCAGTCTGATGCAGTGGAAATGGGTAAGTGATGTCATCATCTGATAATTTCAGCCATTTCTGCTATCATCACGTCCTAATGCTGCAGTTTTTGCCGTGTCTGATAAAGTCCATAGAAGCCACCAGCTGCTACTGCTAGAAAATGTAGAAAAGTACAGAGTATTTAGAGGTCACCTATTAATAGGGGCTGGCTGCTTTGGGGTAGATTCTAAACCTCTTCTGGCACATTACCTTTGGCTGTGTATATACTTTAACCTTTAGGGTCCTGTAGAGCAGTCCTTCTCAAACTACCTGATGAGGGCACTAGCAGTGTCCTCCCGAATATGCCAGGAACATGTACCATATTTGTACCCATTGGCTACAATATTTTTTTTCTTTCCTGGAAACCTACCAGGGACTGGCACCAGTCTATGGATTACCATCCTGAGTAGCACTGCTACAGAGTGCACCATACCAGATAGAATGTCTGCTTCCATATGGAAACTCTGCATCTTCTGGAGAGGCCTCCCTCCAGGTTCCTTCTTTGATGAATTTGTGAGACAGGAGTCAGGGCTTTTTCAGTAGTGACACCACCCCAACTCTGGAATCTTCAGCCCAGGAAGATGGTTGATAAGAGGCTACAATACATCTCTTTTTGGTGTGGATGTTCACCATCCAGGCTCAAATCTTCACCCAGCTATGCAACTCACTCAACTAGGTGGCCCAGGAAAAGTTCCAGTCAAACTTCCTCTAATTTCCAGTCTTGGAAGACATAAACATTCTGAGTTCCTCTGAAGCTCAGAAGGGCAGATTACTCTCATTTTTAATGAAAGGTCTTTGTTCTCTTTCAACAGATGAAAGTAGCATACAACAAATATAAAATAATATGATTTAAACCTAAAGCTACAATCCTACACTTTTATTTCCTAGGAAGAAAGTTCCATTGAACTCACAGATGAGGCTTACCTCTGCACAAATGTGGCCAGGCTTGTACAGTTAGAGTCTAAATCAGCCTATCTCAACCTTTTTACCCTGGTGAACCCTTGAAACAATTTTCAGGTCTCAGGGAACACCTGCCTAAAAATTATTATATCTACAGCTCAAAAAAAAAGTTCATTTTTTTTCAATCCCAATATCTTGCGGAACCCTTAGCAACCTCTTGTGGAACCCTAGGGATCCAGGGGATCCTGTTTGAGAAACCCTGGTCTAAATCATGAAATCATTTGCTTTTGGAGTTCCTCATTTAGCTAGGAATAACATGCACATTTCACAGAGACTGACTACTCTGGTGCACATAGAGCTCTTAGCTAGGTCAGAAAGAATGTCTCTTGCTCCTTTCTCTTTGGCAATATGAAGAGATTTTCTGCCGTCCATCATTTTATTCAAACGTCTGCAGCTGTGCTTCTTACATCTATTTATCCATTTCAGTTCACCTTGAACTTATCATATGCACATCACTATAAAGTGACTGGGTTCAGTTAACAAGATGCTTTCTTGGATATTAATAAAACAAAATGAAGCACTAGAAGTCTAAATCATCTTGGCCTGGAGTCTCATGCACTGTTGCACAAAGACCTTTCAGCAAGGGTGTGCATTGATCCTCATCATTCCTTTAATATATAATAATCACAACCAGCAGCACCATATAAAAATATAATAGAATGAGTTGCTAATGTGTGGGATGTGGAAAGCCCTTTGAGGAAAATTATGAGGTTGCTTTCTGTCCCTGGTGTTCAGAGTATTTCACAAATAAAAGATCAAATCTATTTTAAAAAAAAACAAAATAAAACCCTGAAGCTGTCAGAGAAAAATTCCTTATCCTGAGCAATAGTATGTCACATTGTTCAAGCAGGTTTCAAGGCAAATATCTAGGATTAAAGCCTATAGAGCAGATGTCACTCCCCCCCCCATCATGTTTCTTAAACTTTTTTAAAAGAATACCGGTAGTTGAATTGTATTGAGTGGGAAGACTAAAGGATTTAAACTGTCTGGGCCATATTAAAAGCCACACTTGCATTTTATATAACCTCTTCCCTCTGAACCTCTGTAAGTCAGTCAATGACATTTGTCAACTTTAAGAAACATACTTTTCTAGTTTAAATGTGAAGCACTGTTCACTAAACACAGTGGAAGGAAAAGTGACTTCATATGTTTACTTACTCATATTATTCTTTGGTATAACCTCCCTCCCCTTCTAATAGTTATGTTATTAAACTAAAAGTGAAGTTTCACTGAAGTTTCTGATCCTCAGGGTCAAATTATACACTACATCAAACATGCTATATACAGCTAGGTATCTCTTTTAAAAGAGAAGTAGTTTAGAGTGAGTACAGTTGGTCCTCCATATTCACCGGTTCTTTATCCATGGATTCAACCATCCACGGTTTGAAAATACTGGGGACTCCAGACACAAACACCCAATGTTAGATGGCACACCAACAATTGCAGGTGCCAGAACAAAGCTCCCCAAGTCAGGTAAGTTTGGCAGGGGGAAATGTGTCTGCAAGGCGAAATTGCTACAACCATCTTCTTCTACATCCATATATGAATAGTATGACCTGTACAAAGAGTCTTGCTCTAACATTCTTTTTTGTCCCCAAACAGCTTGAGTCAATGGCTAAGGTCCTACATAAAGCAAGTAGTTCCACTTGCACAATTCCATGTCCTCTAGACCCCAGCAGCTGTTAAACCCTGGAAAGGCCCCCTGCAGCTATGGCTCATTAGTGAGGAAGAGAAGAAGAGGCAATGTAGACAATCTTGGCTGATCTTGGCTTGGTGGCAGAGGGTGGGGGGGGGAAATGAGAGTTCACTCACAGATGGGATGTGCCTCCATTTTCTTTCTCCTGGGAAGCTGCATATTCACCATCTGAATTGCCTCACACAGCCTCCTCTTCCTACAAATAAGCAGCAGCAGCAGCAAAGACCCCCTTGGAGCTTGACAACTGCCAGTAGGAAGGTTTATGATGGAGCACAAAGGGGTAGGGAATACCTCCCTGTGCCCCACCCCAAAATACACATGCACACACATAAGCCACACTTAAGAGTGCACATTTCACTAAGTAGATGCAGCCCAGTTTCTCCCACCTAGAGGAGAAACTTATCTCCACACAGAGGTTAGCCATCTTTTGACAAAAGCCGGGCATTACACTCCAACTATTGGCACTGCTGGTCAAATACATTTCTGCTTTGCAGAATCATATGACTTTATCAGATCATGCAAATATGCCGTCATAAGGACACCTAATGATCGTAAAAGGGTGCGCGTACCAGATGAAGATGTCCTTTCGCTATTCTGTAGAGTCCAAAGCTGTCCTATTTTATTGACAGGCCAAGCTGTCAATTGATTCCCCCATGGTGCTTTTGTGCCAGCATTGCTGGCATTTGAATCCACATACCATTGTACTCACATGAATGCAGCATCAATGGGCAAACACTTCCAGGTGAGATTGGGTCAGCCAGGTGGAGGATGCTCTTTTTATGACCCTCTCCCATGTACTTGGGACTTTAAATATGTGTTTTTGTGCTTTGCTGTACTTTTTCTGTGCATTTTTTGCTTTATTTTTTAAATTTCCCATGCTAGACTCTTCTTGCGAGAATCCATGAGATCTCAAGCCTGAAAGTAAATGGAGCTCTGTTTATTCTCCGTTACTACCGGAGAAGCCTCATTGACGCTATTAAGATAAGGTCTGGTACAGGGGGTTCTTTTGCCGGCATAAAGACAGCACAATTTATGCCATCAAAAGAACATTAAAGTGGGGTGTTCTGATAAAGTCCATAGTCTGGATCCATAGAGTAGAAGAAACAACCAGTGCCCACAGAATCCTTTACTGTACTCCCAAGGTTTATAGTAACACCCCTCACTCTTTTTTCTCAATTATTTGTAAACATATTTCCTAGGGTATATGCACTGCTGCTGAATATGTACTCCTCCATTCTCCAGAAGCTCATTTCCCACAGGTCAAGGATCCATTCCATGAGGGAGACCCAAGACATGATCCATTGTTAATCTACTATATAGCAATCCAATGAGAGAGAAAGGCTGAATTGTCACTGCCCTAGGATGTGGCTGGTACTTGGTCCACTCCATAGAGACATTTGCATGTCATTTGTGTACACTGAAGTACCCCCCCCATGCATGGGACCAGTACCCACAGTTTCAATTATCCATCATCATCATCATCATCATCATCATCATAAAAAAGGTCTCTCTAGGCATTTCCTAGGTCCTTCAGCATGACTCTATGGTAACTTCCAGCAGAAGTTACCATAGAGTTGTGCTGGTCCTACCAAGAGAGGCAGCCTCTCTAGGCATTTCCTATATCCTCCAACATGATTCTGGAGATTATCAGATGCTTCAAAAAGCCTGCAAAAAGCCTGTGAGGATGACAGCACTGTACCGCACAGTTTTGCATGTGTCGTCATCCTTGCGTGCTGCCTCTGTGAAGACTCTGTGCTGCAGTGAAGAAAAAGCCATCGTTTTTCATTGATGGAAGTTTCAGCCAATGAAAAGTGATGGTTTATTCTCCACTACAGCACAGAGGTATGACAACACATGCAAAAGAGAGATGACGACACATGCAAAACCTAGAGGTATGGTGATGTCATCCTCGTGGGCTTTTCGCCTGCTTCTGATAATCTCCTCTATGGGGTTCACTATTACCCGTGGTTTCAAGTATTCACATAAGTTAGGGAATGTATTACCTGTGGATACACCAGGTGACCTCTAATATCGACAATTAGGAACCATACTGCCTGGCAAACTATCATAGTAATGCCACAAACAATGCCCTAAGCATCATAAAAATGGAGATGAAATTTTCCATATAATTCCCCCATCTTATGTGCTACCTGGTTGCTACTGCAGAAAGCAGGACCATGTAGAAGGAAAATTACAGCACCACAGTATGGATGGAGTGAACTGGGCCAAAATCCAACAGCTATTAAGCAAGTCTAGGTGAGAGAGAGAGAGGGAGAGAGAGATTTAACATTGCATCATGCTTTAATCATTTCCTTATAAAAATAGGTTTTAATTGGCTGACTTGAACACACACAAAAAAGGAATGTACAATTTATGAAATACTAATACTGCATAATTGCCTGGGGTGTTTAATTTCCAGTGGAAACGAATGAATAAGACCATGTATAAATACTGTTAAAAGTCTATGCTATGGGCCTGTTTAGCCTGGAGAAGAGAAGGTTGAGAGGTGACATGATAGCTGTGTTTAAATATTTGAAGGGATGTCATACTGAGGATGGAGCAAGCTTGTTTTCTGCTGCTCCAGAAACTAGGACAATGGGTACAAACTAATGGAAAAGAGATTCCACCTAAACATTAGGAAGAACTTCCTGACAGTAAGAGCTGTTCAGAAGTGGAATATCCTGCCTTGTAGTGTGGTGGAGTCTCCTTCTTTGGAGCTTTTAAAACAGAGGCTGGATGGCCATCTGTCAGGCGTGCTTTGATTGGGTGGCAGGAGGTTAGACTGGATGGCCCTTGTGGTCTCTTCCAACTCTATGAGTCTATGATTCTATCGTTAGCTGTTGTTTTTGAAACAGTAACACATTATTGCTTGTTACTTTACAAGTAACATATTAGTAGCGTATTATCATTATGTTTTAAAACGAACACTGACAAATGAAAATGGCCCCAAATGACCCCTTTAAAACACATTTTAGAAGTAATTATGTAACCATTATTCATTATACTAAACCCCTCTCAGTGTTACTGGTAGTTGCATTACTTTGCAAAAATACTGCCTTCATTACACCCCAAAATAATGCATTACAGGTACTGTAATGTCATTACAAGTAATGGCATTACTTTCAAGGTTTAGGTGAGAGTTGAGTGTTACAAAGGTCTTCTTCTGGATATTTGTAATGCAAAGCAGCTAGTGTTTTGGGAAGATGTTTCTATATTTTTGACAGAAAATAACATTTTCAACATTTATCACCTTTGCTCGTCAGCAAAAAATCATCTTCCAGGAACAAGATAGGAACAAGGTGCTTCAAGAAACTCTGCAATCCTGTTGTTATGGAAACTGGATTTTGAAAGGATGGAGACTTTTTTCTACACCAAAAGAAGGATAGTATAGTCCACTAGGATTAATTAGTGCGATCAAGCTCAGTTGAGAAAGAAAGAAAGAAAATCTAATAAAGTATGTCTATTATCTTACACATCTGGTAACAAAATCAGAACAATATTTAACAACAGCAAGTCAACCACATGCAAGCTGGATGCTGCTGACCTGCCTTTTTGTTAACCATTGTCCTTTGTGGTTGTTTTAATGTTTCCTATATTTTTATGTTCCTTGCATTGAGCAGATCCTTTGGAGAAGTGACTGAATTACCTTTAATAAATCAATAATAAATTTAACAATAGGATGCAACAGAATATTACCTCAGAAAATGTTGGATTACCATCTAAGTAGTCATGTATATCATCATAGATTATCATCTAAAATAATTTTATTATAGTAAGGTAGGATACATTTTGCTTCATGTTGTGCTTTTATTGAATTTGCTTTTTAAAAATGGATGGCTAGAACCCTGTTGGGGACTTGTGTCTGTTACCCTAAGAGGTGGGGAGGGGGGTTTTACAGCCCCACCCATGATGCCAAAATGTATATTATCTGGGAAAATTATTAGCTTGAATGGCTGGCCTGTGAGAGAAGGGTAACTTGTGGGGGTTTTTCACCTATGTATACCAGTACTAACTGTAGAGGAGGCTCCAGTTGAGGTAAACTAAAGTATTTAGTTAGAAAAAAACACAGACTTCATTCTTTAATGAGGAACTGATGTGCTCAGAAAATCCTCAATTAATTGCTAAATTGTATAATATGCTGTTAAAATGGGGAACGGAAGAGGAACAAATTAAAGAGTGCATGGTGAAATGGACAAGGAATATTGGACATACATTACAATTAGACCAATGGGAATCAGTATGGCGCAAAGGTTTAAAATTCACCTGTTGTTATGAGTTAAAAGAAAATTATTATAAAATGATGTACATGACACTGGAGAAATTGGCTACTACTTATAACAGTGTTAGTAAAAAATGTTGGAAATCTTCTGGTGGACCTGCAAAAAAGCAAGGAAATATTGGTTATTAATTAATGGGATGATTCAAAAGGCGTTAAAGGGAACCCTAGAATTTAGACCAAAACTATTTCTATTAAATATGTTGGATATGGAAAATAGAATTGAAAGAGAAAATAAGGTTTTACTTTGTTATTTGTTTACAGTGGCAAGAATAGTTTATGCCAAGTACTGGAAGCAAACGAAGATCCCAGCTATTAAAGAATGGATAAGAAAACTACAAGAACTAAGAGAATCAGATAAATTAACAATTATGTTAAAAGAAAATCCTATACAGATACACTTAGATATTTGGCAACCATTTATGGAATTTATTAAGAATTAAATCAGAGACTAAATATAAAAACTTTTGTTATTTAAAGTATTTCTCTTTCTCTAAAATGAGGAAGGTTGTATAATATATATGATTAAGTGGTAGAGGTGAGATATCCTTTTTAGAAGCAGTCAGTGGAAAGTGGGAAGGTGGGGTGTGTGTAATTGTATGTTGTATATCTGTTGTTGCCTGTTTTTTTTCTATCTTTTTCCTATATGAAATAAATAAAATACACTTAAAAATAAAAATAAAAACATAGACTAACAGACAAGAATCTACACTCTTATGAACTATATGAGGCTATCAGAAAAGGAAAAGGAAGTGGGAAGGGGTGAAGATAGAGGTCTGGGTAAGAGGGAAATAATTACCGGTCTTGAGAGAAGAAAGTTCCATGTAGCGAAGAAACTCAGACTAATGTCTGAGGGTGGCACAGTGGAGTCCTGATCTTTGAGGCATCAAGAAAGAGAGTGGCCAGGTCCCTCTGTAACACAGTTTGCTTTAGTGGGAGCTGTAATATTTATAATCCATTTCATGCCCTGAAGGCATGTTCTAGCTTTAACATTGGCTAGATGGCTCTTTTGAGGGAGAGACAAAGGAAAACACAACACAACTGATTGCTTTACTTGCTGGGAGGCAGAAATTGATGGGTTTATGACAACCTTGCAAAGCTGGACAGGGGAGGGGTATAGGAAAGATTTCTGTAGGAATAGATTTGGGCATGGTCACTTAATTTTTTGATTGATTGAATCATTGCTGAAACACCCAGGGCTGGAAGAAAGGATTAGCACATGACTCCTTAATTACTGTGTTTACTAAGGAGCTTCTGCACAATCCTAATTTGGGCTTTCCTGGCACATCCCAAGGCATTGTGACCTCCAAATGACCTTTTGGTTTGCCGTAGCCAACCGGATCCTGAAAAGTGTCCAGTATTTTCAATGATGAGATACCATGGGGAGAGAGTAGTGGGGCATACTAACACATCTTTGTAAGTGGAATTATATCTGAGGGAATTAGAATTGTGCACTTGTATCACATCCATATCCAGTAGAGGGCTGCTGTTACATTACTGCATAGCAGAGCCAGCAAAGTGTCTGATCTGCATTGGTGCGCCAATGCACAAGGGGACTGATGTGCATTGTTCCTGATGTGCATTGGGCACTCTTGCTGCTATTCTGTTACACATCTTCACAATTCAGCAAAGGGGTTTCTTAGCACCTCTGCTATGTAGCTAGGCCTATGTAAAATTATGTAACAGATCATATAGGATTTCAGAGAATATCTTTTAAGGAATAATGTGGGCTAATGTTTAGGTCTGGAAAAGTGTAAAACCCATTTATCGAGAGTCATTGAGAGCTGCTTCATATGAAATGTTTTTGTACAGTAGTGCAAAATGTGGGGAGTACAATGATCCATGTGCTCCCCTCTAGTGATTGCACACCCTCCAATTGTCCTAGTTTGGTAGGGACAGTTCCAATCAATCCCGTCATCCGACTTGTTCACCTCCTAATAAAATGTCCTAGTTTCTCTCTTCTCTTCCCACTGCCCCCCTTTGTCTACAGCTTATTTCAGTTGTTGCAAACTGAGTTCAAAGTGCATTCAATTAATGCAGCAAAGGAGAGAGGAGAAGGGGAGGAATCCTTCCCTTCCCAGTAGTCTCAGGCAAAAGCCAAGTGCCACATAGCCTCTCCTAGCATGTGTGTTCTTCCCCGTGTATAACTTTTGCCATCTTGACCTCACTCTGAGGTTGCTTGGCCATGCACACCCCAGTTTTCAACTGCAAACTGTTGGAGTATAAGTGCTTGATTCTTTAAAACAGGGGTGGCAAACCTCCAGCCTCTGGCCAGATGTGTTTCATGAGAGTTCCCCATCTAGCTGCAAGCTGCTTCTTGTTTTCACTGATCAGTGACTGGACTTATGACAGTGTTTAGAGGTGTTTTAACTTTAAATAACCTTGCAAAACTAAGCAGAAAGCAGTAGCGTGCGCTTTGCAGGCAGGGAAGCTGTAGCTCTGCCTTCTCTTGAGCAGACTTGCTAAGAATGGAACTGGGCTTTGTGTGCATGTGGGACAATGTCCAATTTGGGTAGAGTGTCAATGCACTGCATGGTGCTCATCCCAGTCTCTGGCTACCTGCAATTTAATGCAGTGTGTGAATGCTTACTTGCACCCAAATGGATTTTTCTCTCTAGAGTGAGCAAAGAAAGGGTTTGCCTATAGTGCAACCTCTGTGATAACTGCCTTTTTTTTTTTGGTGGGAGGGTAAGTTTGTTAACTTTTAGTCAGAAATACTCTGTAGTATATCATTATGGACTGGCTGCTTCAGAAAGACAAATGTTGGTCCTACTGCCTCCTTCTTTGGTGACCATTTCACCCAACTACATTAGAGGGAGAGGTGAGTCCAGGCCCAGGGTAGATGGTTGTCAGAGGTTAAAGGGCTGCAATGGCCCCCAGGGGACCTTGGATGGATGCCATTTCCAGTCACTTCTTGCTTTTTTTCCCTGTGCCTAAAATGAACCATGCCTCCCAAATGTGTCAAAATTGCTCCCCAGTTCCCTAGGAGGCATTTTTTTTTAAAAAAAAAATCAGAATACCTGGGGGTAGGTGCCGGGGGGGGGGGAGAGCACAAAATAGCCTTGGTGTACATATGACCACTGTCTCACATTGGAGAGATCATCAGATGCATCAAAAATGGCATTATAACAACACCATGAGATTGCAAAAGGGCTTCCTTATCAGATGATGTCATGCCCCAGTGTTATGCAAGCATTCTGCTGCTGTTACAAGGGAGTTCTTTTTTATTGTCAGGGAGAAGTTGAAAATTGATCTCCCATAGTGTTTATGTTCTGGACTTTCATGTGTCTGAAAAGGTTCCCCCTTCTGCTGGTGCGATTCCAGCATCAATGGCTGGTCCTGCCAGAATACCTCTGGGTGTGAACAGGAAAACTAGGTACCATACGCTCTTTTTAAATGAAACTTCCCGTCTTGCTTTCAAGTTTATAAACATGTATCTGTGCTTTTCTGAATGTTTCTTTTTAAAATTTCGTGAGATACGGTGAAATCTCATTCATGGAGAAACATTGAAGTAAGTGGCATGAGTGCTCATATTGCCAGATTCTTGGGGCGATTGTGTATCGTTATTACAGCAGTGTGCAAAAATATGTGTCATTGTGCCAGAGAATGAATGCTGTAAAATATAGTGTCATAATCATGTTTTTAGGCACTTGTCTGATAATCTCCACTGTGAGAAAGTGAGAGCTGTTTCTCTTCCTCTTACGGCACCCCATTTCAGATGGCACCACCCTCCTCCCGACTTTCCCCCATGCTTCCTTTGTGCTGCAGGTGCCGCTTTTTATTGATGGGTTTTTTCCATCAATAAAACCGGCATATTTCTCATGCCTGCAGCATGGAGGAAGCATGGGGGAAGGTTGGGAGGAGGACAGCACCATCTGAAATGGGACTCTGTAAGCGGAAGAGTGTGTTCTTCACCCAACCTCCTCGACGGTCCCGTCCCCCCCGTTTGAAAAAATCCTAAGTCGGCATTCTTCTCAAACAATCTGGCTGATTTTTTCCCACAATTTCTTCTGTTCTTGAAGTGGAAGGTCATTCAAGGTATTCATCATCTTCCACATTCTCATGTCCTTCTCTGAATCTTTTGTGCCACTCAAACACATGTGCATGAGACATGCAGTCTTCCCCTAGGGCCCAGTAAACATATGAAAAGATTCCATTAGTGTTTTGTTCAATTTTACTACAAATTTCAAATTGACACATTGCTCGACTTTGAAACTTAGCATTTTCCCACACACAACAGACAACACAGTTGCTTTAAACTATGACTTCAATTAACTGAATGGCCAAGAGTGTTGATGTTTGTCATGCAGGTTCAGACATGTTTAATAAATTATTATTATTATTATTATTATTATTATTAATGTCACCACTCAAATGCTCACAATCAGGTCTCCCTGATTTGTCTGAAAGATAAAAACAGAGTCTCATTATTTAATAGACAGACCATGTATGCTTCCACCAGAAATATAAGTTCATTATCCTCAGTAAGTCCAGGAACATATTCCCAATGGCTATGGGGGTGATATTGTATTTCAAGATCAGAGCTGATAGGAAGATAAACTGCTAGCATAGTTTAGCAAGAGGCTGAATTGCTTGAATCCAGCTAGGTATGTCTTCAAGTTTTCTCTCCCTCTGATTCTTTCTTTCTGGGTGGGGAAAGGGTTAGATATCAGTTTCTCAGGATTCCTTAACATGAATGATCCATGAACGATTAGGAAACAATTACAACTGATATGTACCTACTCAATGCAATTTGAAAGAAGATGTTGACTCAGAGTCGGAGGGTGCTCTTTCCTACTGCAGCTGATTTCCCTATTGTAGGAAAAAGAAAATAAAGTGGGGGCATGGGGAGAGCACAATTCCTTACAAGACCCTGGCACCTTTATTGCGGATGAAAAACTAGCCATTTCCCACCCCCAGTGCTTTAACATTTTGAAAGGTTGTTCTTGGCAAGGATTGTCATCAACAGAATGGGAGATATGAAGGAAAATATTAACAGGCCTTGATAACCAAACACCTTATGGTGCTTGACTGACCGCTTGAGTACTGCTCTGTGCTGAACAAGACAAGGTAACAAAACAAATGAGGCAGAAAAACCCTGGAAAAAAAAAGGAGCAATATTCAGAAGATATATATGTCTTTAAGTAAAACACAGCATAACAGATTTAGTAATTTGGAGAATGGGAGAATTCTGTCTGGAGTAATGCTTATGGATATCACCTTGGCAAAGATGATTTCCTGGAGAATTAATGATTGGACTGTACTAATAGCTCTCTGCTATGTTACGGGCCATCAACTCCCACCCAGCTTTTAATCTTCAGGAAATGTATTGCACTTTAAAGGCTGTTCCTTTACAAGAATGGATGTTGATTCTATTGCATTGGGTTCCCTTAACTGTTTTTAAAATGGTTAAAAAAAGGACCTAGGGGGTCACTGACACACCCTGAATATTCTGCCCAATATTCTGTAGTAAGAATCAAGAGAGCAATAGATATATGCATCAGTCACTTCAGCTCATAAACAAAGCGTTCATGAGTATTGGCTTGTGGGGGCAATTAGCTAACACACATTGGAAACTGTGTGTTTCCACACAACCCCCCAACTCCCCCCCCCCACAGAGGCTGGGTGGAGGATACCATTGTCCTGCTTCCGGCAGTCACTTCTGCATGCCTTGTCCTCCTCCCGTCCTTCCTCTGTCCTTCCTCCATGCTGGAGGCTTGAAAAAGGTGCCGCTTTTTATTGATGGAAGTTTCTGTCAATAAAGAGTGGCACCTTTTCTGTCCCTCCAGCACGGAGGGAGAACAAACAAAGGATGGGAGGAGAAAGGGGCATGCAGAAGTGACCACCAGAATCAGGATAGCAGTGTCCTCCTCCCGACCTCTGTGGGTTTTTTTTTTAGAGCATTTGAGAAAGTCCATAAAGTGGTGTAGAGGTATAAAATACTGTTGCTTAACAATTTGTAAGCCGCTTTGAGAGCTACACTTTTTCTCTAGCTTGGTACACAATTTGAATAATTTGTCTGGATTTCAGAATATGTTGGATGCATCTGCATTTAGTCCCACTTGGAGTATATCTACTGAAAACAGTGGAACTTGAGTTTAGTGTGACAGTAACCTAAGTCCCAATGCTTTCTGGGGGTGGGGTGCATTGTGCCACTCTTCAGTAACTTTTCCTCTATTTGTTGTATTCTGGAATGATTTCTCTTCTGTCATATACAAGCTTACATATTATTATTTGCAGTGAGCTGCAATGGATCCCTTTGTAACTTTGCTCACACAGCATTTGAATAATTAAGTGAAAAGTTTTCCTCAGTGCCATCCTTGATTTCTCTCTTTTGTTGCATCTCTACCCTATCTCTCCCCACTCTTCCCATTCTGCTTTTTGCCCACCTCTTCTTTTTTTAACCACCCTTTTTAGTTATACAATTAAGGTCAGATAAGTGCAGAGAAGAGCGGGCTTTTTACATACCTGATCATTTAAATGGAAGATGCTACTATAGTATTTGGGATCCATGGTTCCTGCATACAAAACATGTGCTCTACCACAGATCTTTGAAGACCACACATCTCAATTGGAAATAAGGAAACAGAAAGGATGTAGTGAGTCAGTTTTGTAGATAAATTTGCATATGTCCATGCCATCATATTTTCAATTTCTATGTATGGTTGTGAAAGCTAGACAGCGAAGAAAGCAGGTAGGAAGAAAATCAACTCTTGAAATGTGGTGCTGGAGGGGAATTCTATAGATACTGTAGATTGCTAAAAATAAAAATAAAAGGGCCTTAGAGCAAATCAAGCTTGAACTCTCCCTAGAAGGCAAGACGACTAAACTAAGACTGTCATACATTGGCCATATCATGAGAAGACATGACTCACTAGCAAGGACAATAATGGTTGGTAAGGCAGAAAGCAGTAGGAAAAGAGGAAGACCACATTCCAGATGGATAGACTCAATCAAGGAAGCCATGGCTCTGAGTCTGCAAGGCCTGATCCGGACTGATGATGATAGGGTGATTTGAAGGTCTCTCATTCATATGGATCTCGATAAGTCAAAGTCGACTTAACCGCAGTTAACAACAATGGAGCAGTTCACCATGTTCCAGCAAACCTGTCATCCTTAAGTAACAATATGCACATGTGAAATGAAATAACGAGGTCAGGTAAGCCTTGCATAAGTTTTTTTAAAAAAGAGAACATGTTGAACCTCAAGGAGAGACCACTTGAAAGCTTCTTCCAAATCATCCAGGAAACATTTTCTTCCTTTTACCAGTCTCCACTTTTCTTTTGATTTAGATTTTGGTGTCCAGGGGGTCAGCTAGACAGGAGAATTTGTTGCAAAAAATAGCGACTTACCTCCCTATCGCTGCAGACTCCATTTTTGCCCACGACTCATCCAAAAGATTGCTGAAAAGGAAAAGTAGTGATTTGGCTGTTCACAAGGAGCTGTGCCAAAAAATAGTGGCCACAAGTGAGTCGAGTCCTGAAAACCTCTCCCCCTTAAAAAAAAAAAAAACCAGTTGCGGAAGAGCAATTTTCTGCTAAAAATGCCTTCATTCTTTTGCTCTTCCACTTTAATGATCATGCCGGCTCAATGGTGGCTCTGACATCAAGAGCTCTCCCTTGTAAGCCCACCCCCGAGGTCTGACCAATCAGGTTTCAGCCCTGCTGTGTGCTCCTTTTCGAATTGGTTGATCACACAACCAATTATCCACTGTTTCACGGACTTAAAAAAAATAGCTAAAAACAGCAAAGGCTGTTATCAGGATCATTTTGAGTTTTTTGGAGTTTTCAGCCCCCCTCCTTCTGAATATGGCAAATCATGCTGTGGCTCCATGAGGACCACTAGCATTCTCCTCAAATTGTCCAAGGATTTATTTTATTTTATTTTTTTGCTGTGTAGCCAGACCCCAGGTTTAAGATCTATCCTTTAACATGCTGAGGGATAGCTGGTGAGGAAGGCTTATCTGCTTTTCCCTCTTCTCTGTGTTTCACTCTTCTCATATGCTCAGTTAGGGATTCTGGAGTCAGCTGCTATTTATCTGGCCTGTTGTAGATAGGCACACACAACTACAGTAGGATCAACTGGATTAGAATCCCACTCTTTCTCAGGTCAAGCTTTATTTGTTTAATTGTTTACTACTTCAGACATGATGCTGCAACCTAACACCAAATATCTGAGTTTTTCCAGCCCTCCTTCATCATCTTCATAATGCTGATGCTGCCAAAAAGCCCCTTCCAGTTAGACAGGAGAAAAAAAGGAGGGGGCTGGGTGGGTATAAAAAGGAGCTCTGCTGTGAAGGGGTGTTAATTGAGGTATGGCTGCACATATTAAATATAATCTGGGTGATTCTTCTAGGTGCTGAAAAAGAAAGAGTTGAGAATTGGTCAAGGACAAATAGCTGAATTATTATCAAAAATATACATGAGATTTGACAGAACTTGAAATGCCTACAGAATTTGTTTCCCAATCTGTGGGTCCCAAGAAATTGTTGAGCTATAATCCCTAGAATATTTTATTTATTTATTTTATTTGTATGCAACCTTTCTCCCAAGATGGGACCCAAGACAGCTTCCATAAAACAACAGATTGAAAATATAATGTATAGAACTAAAATATTAAAAATGAGATTAAAACATAAAATCTAAAACATATCAAATAAAACAAGCCATGCTGCTTATATGTTAAAAGCCTGCTTGAAAAGAAAAGGGTGGGAGCAGCCACTGACGAGGCGCTCTCTAAAGTCCTCACCAAGCGAGCTTGTGATGAAGGCAGGACTGAGAGAAAGCTCTCCATTGTCTATGCAGGCTAGGGTATCTTGGAGTGGAAGTGTAGAAATATGTGGGGATATTTTTAAAATGATGGTTACCTATTTTGGGGCACTCGAACAAGCAGAAAGTTGAGATATAAATTCTCTTTTACATATTATATAGGCACATCACTGATAAATAGCTTCACAATTCCTGCTCCTTTGCCATGAGCTAACCTCACTTTACTCCTCAGCCTCACTCCGTGTTGCCTGTGCTGTCTAACATCAAGAAGTACTACAACTTCTGGAAAGTATTTTTGTGTGTGTCTATTTAGCATCATATCTTGCTTGAAAAAGGATGTAGGAGGAACCTCTGGTCTAAAGTTTTCTTTGTTTGGGACCTTGGAAATGGTTACTATTCATCTGAATTTCTGTTGGTTTCATTTGCATAAGAGTTGCTTCATTAGAAATATGATTTCTTTCAGTTTATACTTGCCAGCGTTTGATCTTGGAACTGATGCATTTGTAAACCTGGCAAGCACACAATGCATAGTTCACCTAAAAAATAGGGTGGTCATGAATGCAACAATATGCCCTGCAACAGCATTGAGAAATGTGGGAACGAACCCAAAACTCTCAAGGTTATAATACACAAATGGAGTAGATTGATTTATTTTCTTTAAAAAAAGAATGAAGAAACAAAACCATACCATGTACAATTCACAAATATGAAGCAAAGCAAAGTTCTCCTCTACTGCCCAGTTAAATGGGACTACCTATAGCAGAACTGAGGAAACAGTTTCTGATGTGTACAAATTTCACATCAAATGTGTACAAATGTAACATCTGGTTTTTCCTATTACATCTTTATGTGACATTTGTGGGAGCAACATGGCTAAATAAGATAAATGACTTATTTTCCAAGTGCTTGAACTCAGACAAGAGTGCATTCAAAATATCTCAAAGAATGAAGCCCTTTTACAATAACAATTTTCCCGGAGATTGTTATTGTACGATTATGGTAAATATGTTACAATGAGTCTCACACTGAAATGGAATTGATGTTGAATTTATCACATGCTGAATGTAATCAAGATACTGGTCTGTCTAGGCACAAAGTCCCGGCCACGGAAACTTAACTGGGCTAAATGTGGAAACAGATAACCCACCTGTACAGAATGGTATAAGAAGGAAATAAATTATGAACACATAGACTTCATGTGAATCAGTAATAGAGCCCAAAACAGTTGTAAGAGTTGTAACAAAATTTAAAAGTTGGCAAATAATTCTGTTCCTACATATGCTGCACAATATAAAGGAACTTAAGAGACAGATGAATGATACAGAAACAGATGGGGAAAGTGCCCTATATTTGAGGAAAAGGCATTTCAATTTCTGTGCATAACTTTCTAATAAAAAAGAACATTTAAAAAAAGATTGCAGCAGTTGTCAGATAGTTTAGGTGTTAGTCTACTTTCTCCTTCCCTTTACTTTAACCAGTTTAATCATCTTAAAATGTGAGCTGCCTTGGGTCTCATGCCCGGAGAAAGACAGGATATAAAATCAAGCACTCCTCCTCAAAGAGCATCGATTTGTGATACAGGATCATACATGTATCTTCTGCCCATAACAAAAAGGGAAAATGGCTAAAAATCCATTCAGTGACTATACCCTAGTGAACAAAGGGAGGTTCCTCTGGATTTACTGTAATTTTCAGTTGTGCTCTTCAGGACTAGCACAATATGTCATAATCGCTGAACTGATTTAAAACAGGGAACACAGTGCTGTCACATTTTAACTTATATGGGACTAAGAATTTTTCTTGGCGTTGCCCAGGTTGGTATTGATGATTCCATTTTGATAATTTACTTTAAACTAGAGTATTAAAAATGTGGCAGAAGATGTATTTAAAATTACTGGCCGGAATCCTGTATGGCACTTAAAAATGTGTAACCTGCAGTCACATATGTATGACTGCTATGTATTCATGATCCCTATGTAAACCCTAGTTTAGGGGCTACATTGGAACCCTGAAATCCCCTCAATCTCCATTTACTGGGCAGCAGCAGCTGCAATTAATGGAAAGGGGGTGGTCTGTTCTCCTGTCGATTGGGAAACAGCTGGCTGATGGTCCCATTGCCCCCTCATGCACATGATCTCTGGCATGAGGGAGAATTGCAACAGGGACCTGTTTCTGCCTGTCACAATGGGGTTGCTCACAGGAGAGGGTGGAAATGGCAGCTAGCTGCTTCACAAGTGATGGAGAACAGACCCCTGTCAATCGCAATGGCTGATGCCCAGCAAGGGGGGATTGGGGAAGTCGAGCTGGAATTCACTGTGTAGCAACATAACTATGGTGCTTACACACATGTAAAAAACCATACAGGATTCTGGACATAGTGTTAGTGCCCCAGCATGTCCCACCTCCAGAAAACCCCCAAATTGGCTTATTAATAATTGGGCATGTGAATGTGGTCTTCCACAGGGAAGAGCAGTGAAATAGTAGGGACTGGCCACAAGGACATGTTAAGCCATGCCTTGCCCAAAGGAAGAACTACTGACATATTTCAAACTATGGATTTTTTCAGACAGGACTTACCGTGCAAGAAGACTACAGAATAGTTACGACACTGTCGTGTGGCAGGGGGTCTGTTTCGGATGCCGCCGTCCCTCTCTCAGCATCATCCGTGTCACTTCCATGTATGATTGGAGGCAGCTGCACCATATTTTACTCACGGAAGTTGTCTGTGAGTAAAATATGGTGTGGCTGCCTCCAATCATACACATAAGTGACATGGACGATGCCGAGAGAGGGACAGCGGCGTCCAAAACGGACCCCCCTGCCACGCAACAGTGTCGTAACTATTCCAGAATCTTCTTGCACAGTAAGTCCTGTCTGAAAAAGTCCTATGAGGAAACATAATGAGGTCAAAAGGGCATTGTTTGCACACACCCAAGCAATAGACAATGATTCCATTACCAATGGATGTAGAAATCCTTTGTTTGAAAGGTATTGAGCTCCCCTTCATCCCACATGCAGCCATCAAAGAGACAGTTCAAGCTTTGTAAATCTAATCACTAAGACATTTAAGGCAGCTGCAACACATTAGCATCTTCAGACACCTATTGTCAAACTCAGGAGGTTTTTCCTGAAACTCATTATCCAATCTTTGGAGACCCTTGGAATCCATTGTTTCAACACATGAATTCCAATCGCCTGAAGGCACATTTTTAGTATAAATACTAGCCAAAAACCATGTGTCATTGCGCACAGACCAGTTCCTGGGGACACTATGCCTTTCTGTGTTAGTCACTCCAGATTCATCCATCCACTTTACCGGTCTGCCTTGAGACTTTGGACTATAAGAAAGCTGTCGTATCATCTCCAGAAACCTCCCTATCTATCCCTTTGGCCAGGTGGGATAGGACAGGTGTCTTCTTCCATTCCTAGTGGTCTTGTGTGAATGCTTTATTGTATGAATGTGTGCGTGATTGGTGTTATTATTTTTAAGTCTTTAATAAATATCATTGTTAATTTTTCATCTTTTGTGTGTGTACATGTCTGTTCAGAGTTAGTAGGGGTAAAAATTGGTGTAAAGATCCCTCTCTGTTATCCCCTTTCACATGGCTAAAGTTGAGTTGTTGCTAATTTCCCTGACATATTACAACTTGATATTTTTGTAGTATTTTCACAAGCAGTATGAGTTTAAACATTGAATTAGTCTTTACATTACAGTATAGAGAAGATAATGCAGTAATCCTTTATATATACAACTAAGCAAACCAGTCTACATGTAACTAAAGCATATGACCTCATCAGGAATGGACAGAGTTGGTGCATCAGCTTAAGCTGTGTTAAGGCAGTTTTGGCTACAGCTTCCAGGTAACAGCCCCCATGTAAATGGATGTACCTGAACCAGTTAAAAAATCAGGCCTAAACTCCTATATATAGAGCCTAGCTCTATATAACTCCTTCCAGAGGCTTTCCAGGCCAGTTTCCTGCCAGGGAGAAGAAGGAGAGCAGCTTCTGGGCAGCCATTTTGAGTGGGTGTTTGAATTTTTAAAAACTGTTGGGAAAGTATGCTTGTTGCTGAGGGGGTGGAGCTTCTGCGAGTCACATCTGTGAGTCACTAGGGGGTGGAGCTAGGAGACTAGCTCTATATAACTCCCTCTAGAGGCACGCACCTAACAGCGTGCAAATTTTATCAACCAAGCAAAAGTACAGCATAAGCAGCAGGGGAGCAACGAACTTTGTTTTAGAGGTTCTCCTTTACAATTAAAAAAAATACTTTTGAGGGTTTCTTGCTTAGAGTAAGTGAAGCAATAACTTGCCTTCAGAATGAGTTTGCAGCCATGAGATCTCTATACAGTTATATTACCAATAGATGGAGCTCACTGGCAGAGATTGGTGAATACCGGAGGATTTTTTTGAGGAGGGAGCCCACAGTCCTGTTTCACTGATTACTTAAGACTTCTCAGGATTGACACTGAGGGAACTGCTGCAGTCACCCGCAACACTTGCGGGATGTTTGTCTTCTTGTCTACAGATGTGGGGAACTTCACATGCACCAAGTGTAAGTTGGTAGCCCTCTTGGAGGAGAAAGTCCAGCAGCTGGAGACACGGGTAGCTACACTTCAACAGATTCATGAGCAAGAGGTTTTCCTGGACAGAACAGAACAAACAGTCTTGGATGGGGACCACACAGAGGAAGTGGCTGCAGAGGAGAGGGTCACTTCACATACACAGGAGGTAGACAGCTGGAGGAATGTCATACATAGAAGTAGAAAAAACAGGGATTGTTCTGGCAGCTTGCAGCTATAGAATTGATTTGAAGCTCTCTCCCTTATCAAGGACAATGAGGAAAACAGCATGGACAGACTTCAGGGGCAGAACAGGGGACCCTGAGAGTACCACCGCAAGGAATAGCTGCTGCTAAGCCTCAGGGGAGGTGTGTGGTGGTGGTGGGGGACTCCTTGCTGAGGGGTACAGAAGCAGTGGTTTGTGGACCTGACAAGTTGTCTCAGGAGGAGTGTTGTCTCCCTAGGGCAAAGATCCGTGATGTGACGGAGAGGCTGACAAGACTGGTCAAGCCTACTGATCATTAACCCTTCCTTTTGGTCCACGTGGGAACCAATGATGCTGCAAGGCACAGCTTTCAGAAGATCAGAAGAGATTATGAGGCTCTGGGTAGGAAGCTGAAAGAAATGGATGCACAGGTTGTCATCTTGTCTCTTCTGCCAGTTGAAGGGTATGGTCCAGGAAGGGACAGGAAGATAGCCGATGTAAACAACAGGCTCTGTAGATGGTGTTGCCGAGACTGATTTGGATTCTTGGATCATGGGCTGCAGTTTCATGAGGGGGGACTTCTGGCAAGAGATGGGGTGCATCTCATGCCAGTTGGCAGAAACGTTTTTGCCAACAATCTCAGGAATTTGATCAGGAGGGCTTTAAACTGAGTCATAGGGGGAGTGAGACAGTATTCTGGAAGGCAAAAGGGCTGGAGAAAATAGTCACACTGTCATAGAGGGAACAAGGCAAACAGCGCAAGGACCCAACAGTGGGAGGCAAAAAAAAAAAAAAAAAAAAAAAACCTTGCACAGGCAGCAAATAAAGGGAACACATGGTCTTAGATGTCTTTACACTAATGCACAGAGCATGGGAAATAAGCAAGATGAACTTGAATTCCTAGCACAACAAAGCAAATATGATATAATAGGCATTACTGAAACCTGGTGAGATGAGTCTCATGATTGAAATATAGGAATAGAGGGGTATAACCTTCTAAAGAGAAACAGGCCAAACAGGAATGGAGGAGGAATAGCATTGTATGTCAGGGATATTTACACCAGTGAAGAGATCCATGACATCAATACTGGAAGCCAGCTGGAGAGCATCTGGATAAAAATTAAAGGGGAGTGTGACACCAGGCGTCCTCTTAGTGGTGTGGGGGCCTTTCCTATCCCACTGCTGCCACCACTTTGTGATGAAGGGGAATTTCAATCTCCCACCCTGCTACCACTTTGCGACTCACGGCCCCCACGTCACAGCCGAATTACGTCTCCCAGTGGTATAGCACAAGCACTCAGGTGTGGCTATGTATTCCTGGCTGTGTCTCCTTCCCTGAGAATCACTCATACCAAGCTGGATGTTTCTTTCACTAACAAAAGAATGTTTGTTATCAACAGAATAAAACACATAACTGTATAAACAAGTTATTGGGCTTGCACAGACATTCACTCTCTCTCCAAGCCTCTAAAATACAAGGAACTTAAACTGTCTTGAATCACTCAAAGCCTCATCTCAACTCTTCAAAACTGAAAACTCAACTTAAACTGAACACTTTCCTCACTCACCCCCCTTATCTCCTCCAGAAGCCCCCCTCCTTCTACCTCCTCACAGAGGATTGGCTCCTGGAGTACCATTCCTCATTGGCTCACTAGCTGTCCATCACAGGGAGGGAAACAACAGGGATGTTATTGTGGAACTCTACTACAGACCCCCAAGTCAGATGGAGGAATTGGATGATGCCTTTCTAGAACAGATGACCACACACGCAGAAAGGAGAGATGTATTAGTGATGGGTAACTTCAACTATCAACTATTTGCTGGAAATCTAACTCAACCAAAACTTCAAGGTCTAGCAAATTCCTTAGTTGCCTGGAAGACAATGTCATTGTCCAAAAGGTGGAAGAGGCAACAAGCAGGTCAGTTATTTTAGATCTAATCCTAACCAACAGGGATGACCTGGTTAATGGGGTGCAAGTGGTGGGATACTTAGGTAAGAGTGATCATGTTCTCCTGGAGTTTGTTATACAATGGAAAGGAGAAGACAGGCATAGTCAGACACACATTCTAGACATTAGGTGAGCTGATTTCAATAAACTCAGGGAAATACTGGGGGTGATCCCGTGGTCAGGAATACTAAAAGATAAAGGAGTCCGTGAAGGATGGGAGTTTCTAAAAAGTGAGATATTGAAGGCACAACTTTTTTTTTTAGTTATTTATACCCCGCTCTTCAGCCACAAGGCTATCAGAGTGGCTTACAAATTGTTTTAAGCAGTAGCTATTTACACATCTACACTGCATTAAGCAATTTCCAATGTGTGTTAGCTAATTGCCCCCACAAGCTGGGGTACTCATTTTACCAACCTACGAAAGGATGGAAGGCTGAGTGAACCTTGGAGCCCGCTGGAATCGAACTTGCAACGTGGTGACTTGCAGTACTGGCATTTAACCACTGCACCACCAGGGCTTCAAACTTGATATTGAATCTTCAAAATTGATACTTCAAACAGTATCAATGAGGAAGAAAAATGGGAGGTGTCTCAAGAAACCAGGATGGATGACTAAAGAACTTTCAACAGAGCTAAGTTTTAAACGGAACATGTATAGGTAATGGAAAAAGGGGGAAATCACCAAAGAAGAATTCAAACAGATAGCAAACATGTGTAGGAGTTAAGTCAGAAAAGCTAAAGCACAGAATGAACTCAGGTTTGCTGGAGAGGTTAAGAACAATAAAAAGGGTTTTTTGGGGGTATGGCCATAGCAAAAGGAATAACAAGGAAATGGTAGGGCCACTACATGGAGAAGATGGCAAAATGCTAACGGGACAGAGAAGAGGCAGAATTACTCAACACCTTCCTTGCCTCAATGTTTTCAGAAAAGGAAACGGGTGATCAACCTGAGTATAATGGAACAGAGGACACAATAGGGGAAATCCAGCACAGAATAAGTAAAGAGGTAGCACAGGAACACCTTCTTAATCTAAATGAATTTATCTGAATCAGGACCAGATGAACTACATCCAAGGGTATTAAAAGAGCTGGCAAATGTAATCTCAGAGGCATTGGCAATAATGTTTGAGAACTCCTGGAGAACAGGAGAAGTCCCAGCAGACTGGAGGAGGGCAAACGTTGTCTCCATCTTTAAAAAGGGAAAAAAAGAGGATCCCAACAATTATCATCCAATTAGTCTGACATCAATACCAGGGAAGATTCTAGGAAGATCATTAAACAGAGAGTCTGTGAATATTTAGAAGGCATTGCCATAATTACAAAAAGTCAACATGGGTTTCAGAGAAACAAGTCATGCCAGACTAATCTGATCTCTGTTTTTGATAAAATTACCAGCTTGGTAGATGAAGGGAATGCTGTGGATATAGCATTCCTTGATTTCAGTAAGGCCTTTGACAAGGTTCCCCATGACATTCTTGCAAACAAACTTGTAAAATGTGGACTAGACAAAGTTAACTGTTCAATGGATTTGTAATTGGTTGACCGGCCAAACCCAAAGGGTGCTCAGCAGTGGCTCCTCTTTGTCTTGGAAAGATGTGACCAGTGGGGTGCCACAGGGTTCTGTCCTGGGCCCAGTGCTATTCAACATCTATATCAATGACTTGGATGACAGAATTAGGGGCATACTTATCAAATTCGCAAGTGACACCAGATTAGGAGGAGTAGCTAATACCCTAGAAGACAGGAGCAAAATTCAGAATGACCTGGATAGACTGGAGAGCTGGGCCAAAGCTAACAAAATGAAATTCAATACGGAGAAATATACAGTACTGCACTTAGGGCGGAAAAATGAAATGCATAGATATAGATGGGAGAGACCTGGCTGAACGAGACTATGTGCAAAAGGGATCTAGGAGTCCTAGTAGACCACAAGTTGAACATAAGTCAACAGTGTGATGCGGCAGCTAAAAAGGCCAATGCGATTTTGGGCTACATCAATAGAAGTATAGTGTCTAGATCAAGGGAAGTAATAGTGCCGCTCTATTCTGCTTTGGTCAGGCCTCACCTAGAATACTGTGTCCAGTTCTGGGCACCACAATTCAAAAAGGATATTGACAAATTGGAGTGTGTCCAGAGGAGGGCAACTAAAATGGTGAAAGGTCTGGAAACCATGCCTTATGAGGAAAGACTTAGGGAGCTGGGTATGTTTAGCCTAGAAAAAAGACAGTTAAGGGGAGATATGATAGCCCTGTTTAAGTATTTGAAGGGGTGTCATATTGAGGATGGAGCAAGCTTGTTTTCTGCTGCTTCAGAGACTAGAACACGGAGCAATGGATGCAAGCTCCAGGAACAGAGATTCCACCTCAACATTAGGAGGAACTTTCTGACAGTAAGAGCTGTTCGGCAGTGGAACGCACTCCCTCGGAGGGTGGTGGGGTCTCCTTCCTTGGAGGTCTTTAAGTAGAGGCTGGATTGCCATCTGTCGGGGATGCTTTGATCAAGATTTCCTGCGTGGCAGGGGGTTGGACTGGATGGCCCTCGTGGTCTCTTCCAACTCTACAATTCTATGATTCTATGATTCTATGATCCTACTACTGTCTTTCTTTTGATCTCATTAGAGAGACACTCAGTTTAAATATTCTGCAATCAAGAATGTGGATTTGTATAGCATAACAAACAGACAGAGATCCTCCAAATTATAGTGCAGATTAAGCACAAACATATTTAAAATCAAAAGAGGAAGCATGAAATAACGAAATTACTAAAGTGGGGCTTGAATGGGAGAATCAAGAGGGTGAGTTTCTTCAAAATGCTAGAAGCTTCTCCAAACCACATGAATGAGAGCTTAACTGGCATTTATAATACTGATCATCAGGAAAGGTCGTACAAAAATCCAAGAAATCACGAGCACAGGTAACAATGTTAAGGAAGCAATTTGAGAAATACATTTCATAAACTGCAAATATTACAGAAGGAAGAAGAGTTTGAAGAGGAAACCCTTAATAACATTAAGATCAACAATGAAATGTTTAAATACACCACTAATAGTGCACTGGCTAGGGAGGCAGCTGGAACATTTGATAACAATAGAGTTAAAGGAATATTAAAGGATGATAAAGAGATCGCAGAACAGATAAATGAGTTCTGTACATCTGGCTTTACTGCAAGAGGTGTAGGGCAGATACCCATGTTTGAACAACTATTTTCAGGATGGGAGTTTGAGAACTTTATCAGACTAGCCTCTAAAAACATTCTTTTGCCAGCATAATTATAGTAGGATCCCTGTATCCGCTGGGGATTTGTTCTCCACCTCCCTGTGAATACTGAAAACCATAGATAATAGCGAACACCACTGATAATAATGGGACTTACAGTTTAAAATAACATAGAGTTGCCTTGGAGGACCTAGAAAATAGCTAGAGAGGACACATTTTCTAGGAAGACTCTATGGTAGGTGTGATGTTTTGTGTCCCATGGATAACTGAATCAGTGGATAATGAATCAGTGGATATTGGGGTCCTACTGTAAAGCCATTTTTATGCTGGCAAAAGAACGCCTTCCACCACACTTGTCTTTGTCTTCATGCAGGAATTTCAAAAATAAAACAAAAAATAACACATAAAAAGTAAAAAAAAAAAAAAGCACATATACATACACTTAAAAACTTCCAAGTAACCCGGAGAGGGTCGTAAAAAGTGTGTCACTTACCTGGATGTTGCAATCTCACCCAGAAGTGTTCACGCTGGACTGGCCATTCATGCTGCATTCATGTGAGTTAAATGGCACAAGGTTTCATACACCAGCAATGTTGGCACTAGAGTGCCACGGGGATCAATTGATGGCTTCAACCATCAATAAAAAGGTACAGGTTTTGGCCAGGACATAAACATAAAAGGGTGATGTTGTCTGATATGCATGCCCTTTTGCGTTTATGTGGCATCACTATGACGCTGTATTTAGTGAGTCTGATAACGTCCTGAGTATTTGTGGCAAACAATTGTGATAAGAAGAGTATTTCTAGCTCTAATTGAGGAACAGAGAACACAAAAACAAAAACTCAAGTGCCAACAATCTCCTTCTGAGTGCTAGTTTATTGAAAAACAGAGAACAAACAAATCACAAGGTCCAGATGATCTCCACCAGAGCTCTCAAAGAACTGAAGTTTGATATTTCTAATACTTAATTACATATTTCCAACAAAAAATGTATAACATGTTGTCATGATGGCAGGTGCATCATCCTGCAAGGTGATGGCAGTCTTATCATTCTCCAAAGTAATACATCTCCCATTATCTGCAAATAGTGATTGTTTTGCCAGCATGGTATCAGATGAACCAAGGGTTAAACTATAGGTGGAAGGTGAGGGGACATCCCCTGAGTTAGCATCACCAATGACATCACAGCACCAGACACAAAACTGGCCAATCAGAACTCTGAGACTGGGAATTTGAAAAAGGGTATAAATCCTTTGTGTAGAGCACATGGCTTGAGTCAGACCATGGGGAAAGAGACAAAGGAGGCTCTGAGATGGACACCACATTTTAGAGTCCTGGGATGGGTGTTGGAGCGGGCTGGCTAGCCTAGCCCACAGCCACCTGATTCCAGATGGATAGGGACTGTATCCTATGTACTACTTCATGAGGTTGTGGATATAACTTTTAGGGACTGTTCTTAGTTAGAGTTTGCATCAAGACATTTCTTAATTTGATTTCTACTTTGGCTGAATGTAACTCAATAAATACTTTGCTATCTTTGTAACCTTAAGTCTGAACTGGAAAGGAAGAGTGTTTCATGAAGTGATTTGCCTTAAGCTCTGCTTGAATAAAAATAAGCTTTTTCTAATCTTCCTATAGCTAACACCTGCATGCACCTTTATCTCTTGGTTATCGCTTCATTGGCTCTCTCTCTGGGGAAGGAGGGAGGAGTTGGATTGGTTCTACAGTAGCAAGGAGTTCCACAGATTATTTCAGTCTCTCGCTGGATTGGTCATAAAGAACTCAGTGAGTGGTGGTTGCGTTTTTGTCCTCTGGGGGGGGCACTCTGGAGGAAGGACTCTGAAGATTGCTTTAGAGGGGAGACATAGTTCTGAGGGATTTCTAGGCTAGAGGAATCCCTGAGAGTGTGTCTCTGAGGGATTAGCTTCAGGAGTCCTCAGCAGAAAGATTCCTGAACTGTATTCAAAGGTAGCCTTGCTTCCCAGGTAGGTGCATGCCTGTGTGCGTGCACATACAGAGGCAAGAGACTATAGCATATGGTGGCAGCGGTGGGATTCAACCCACACCTCTGAAGAGACTGGAGTAACCTGTGGAACTCCTTGCCACTGTAGAACCTATTCTCTATTCTGCTTTGGTCAGACCTCACCTGGAATACTGTGTCCAGTTCTGGGCACCACAATTGAAGAAGGATATTGACAAGCTGGAGTGTGTCCAGAGGAGGGTGACCAAAATGGTGGAAGGTCTGGAAGCCATGTCCTATGAGGAGTAGCTTAGGGAGATGGGTATCTTTAGCCAGGGGAAGAGAAGGTTAAGAGGTGACATGACAGCCATGTTTAAATACTTGAAGGGATGTCATATTGAAGATGGAGCAAGCTTGTTTTCTGCTGCTCCAGAGACTGGGACATGGAGCAATGGATTCAAACTACAGGAAAAGAGATTCTACCTAAACATTAGGAAGAACTTCCTGATGGTAAGAGCTGTTTGACAGTGAAACATGCTGCCTTGGAGTGTGGTGGAGTCTCCTTCTTAGGAGGTTTTTAAAGAGAGTCTGGATGACCATCTGTTGGGCATGCTTTGATTACGTGTTGGACTGGATGGCCCTTGTAATCTCTTCCAACTCTATGATTCTATGATTCTATGAACCTAACAGTACTATGCATATAACCAATTTGCTAAACAAAATATTATGTGGAAATTTGTCAAATACATTGCTAAATTACATCCCCAGCTATCCCACAATCTACTAAGTTAATAATTCAGTTTAAAAAGTATTATTCAGGGAGGATTTATTGACAAGACTTTGTTAGTTTCCACTACTCAGTGTATTATTATTATCAGTGTGCCAATACATTGAGTTCTTTATAATGTGTTCTAGCATCTCCCTAGTATCGAGACAGATAACATTTGGTGACTCTGATGATGGTTTTATATCACACTGCCTACCAGATCTGACTACATGCTGGTGTCACTAACTGCGAAGTCAATTCAGAAAAAGGGCAGCATTTTCTGGGTCATTAGTCCCTAAATTATTAGAAAAAAATCATCAAAAGGGAATAGAAGTGTGCTTTCTGAAACTCTCAAAAATGTAAATGAAGCATAATTAGTACCAGTTTCATCTCAGTCTAAATCAAAATTGCTTTGTTCGTGTAGGTTGTTGTGGATAAAACGGTCAAAGGTACAGATATATATTCTAAATTAACATTTGCATGCTGTAGAATTATGTTTTTTAAAACATGGTAGGCAGTAGGAATCAAAAATGTTAACTTTATTAGATTCCCACCAATTATTAACATAAGCTTTCACTGTTTATAGTCTCTTATAAGGTAGTGGAAATTTAGAAACTGCTGTAATAACAGCATATGGCACAGATGAATTTGATAAAGCAATGATGAGGTGATAGGTCAATGAGATGACAGAACAGATTATACATAAAGATGTATTCTCCAGGTGGATAATTTCCTGGCAGGTAATAACTGAGGATTATGCTGGGTTGTATTAACTTTACAGTGGGGTTTGGGCCTCAGGAAATGTCTTTCCTATTATGCAATTGCCCTCTATTTAGATCTCTTTTGTGTATATATACATATACATATACATATACTTATACTTATACATATACATATATATATGGCCACAAATTTAATTCAAAAGAGATTTGGATGCAAAGGATAGCCATTTTGTAGTGAGTTCTTAGAGGGCTACCAGTTACATAAAAAAATAATTTCACCCGCAGTACATCTCTTGTTAGGGTTTGGTTTATCTCTATATAACAGAGGTGGGAACTGTGTAACTACCACAGATGTTGTTGGACTGCAAGTCCCAGCAGACCTAGCTAACATAGCCAATTGTAAGGAATGCTGGGAGTTGCAGTTTGACAACACCTGGAAGGGAGCAAGATTCTCATTCCTGATCTATAATGATAAAAGTGAGTATGTGTGTGTTTTTGTCTTCCATTGCTGACACACTGCCTATATAATGCAGTTTGAGACTGCTTTAACTGCAATGGCCAAATGATATGGAATTCTGGGATTTGTAGTTTTATGAGATATTTAGTCTTCTCTGTCAGAGAGCTCTGGTGCCACAACAAATTGCAAATCCCAGGATTCCATAGGATGGAGCCATAATAGTTATTGATAAAATGCATTATTTATTCAGTGTGTCAGCAGACTTTCTGTAACACAACTTCAAGTCCAGAGATGTTAGACACTTGATTCTTGCATATTTAGTTTAAAAATGAAACTTGTCCACAGAACTTGGAAAAGTTACTTTTAGGATTACAGAACCCGTAGTTAGCATAGCCATTGGACATTCTGTTTAGGGAATTCTGGGATCTGTAGGCCTCAAAAATAACTTCTGCAAGTGCTGCTTAACTTCAAGTTCCCTGGTAGCTGGCATTACATTATCTTGTTACAGTTCTTTCCATGGTCCATTAGTTCCCAGGTGTACGCTGGAATAATGTACCATAGAGACTAATGTCACCATTCTACTGTATTGATACCATACGTGAAAAAGCAAAGTTGATGCATGTAGGCATTTGTATCTGTCAGCATCAGAAATGAAACCTGAGCCAACACCATAAACTCTCTCTAGCACAATGCCAGCTCTAGGGATTATTCACCGGATATTTTGATGAAACATTTATTAATACCCACCCAATGAAACTTTAAACAATTAAAATACCTAATTGTTTTAAAATATAATACAAGATGATAGAAGAGAAGAAATCATTATCTGGTTGGGATGGAAAGAACTTGATTTGTAACTGATGGCTAGACTTGCTAACTATAAGGTATTTTATCTTGAGTTCCTAAAATGCACAGAACACACTCCAAAGGCCTTTTGAGTTCAAACTTAATCCTTACACTTTCTGCTGACATTATCCTGTCTCTAGAGCCAGATTCAAGGAATTTGTCTTTGTTCCTGAATGATATGCCTATGTTCATGTTTTAGTAGCTAGTTGAAAGCACACAGCCTGGGAGGAGATCTTGTTTTGCTTTGTGTAAGACAGGATTCCTGCTACCTAGGGAGTGAGTTTCCAGCCATTCTATGAAATCAGGAAAACAACCCCAACATCTATATTTTTGAGGAATTAAACAATACTGGTAGAATCAGATGGTGTACAAACTAAGGGCTTGTCTACACTGCAGAAAAAAATCAGCTTCAATTTGAAGTTTCCTGGGCGTGCTGTGACCCTGTTAATGCCATATGCTTCAATGTGAAAATAAAGTGAGATCAGCATTACCAGCCACACATCCCCCCCCATGAACTCACTTCTGTGTTAAAGGGCAGTCCTAGCTTGATCATGTGTCCTATGCTTCACATTATTTCTGCCCACACAGCCATGACTCCACCAGGTTTTTCTTTGTTTGTTTGTTCTTCTCCTTATGCATGCAAATATACATGCTCCCTCACCATTGACGCCCCCTTGTCATGGGAGAGAGGCTCGCGTACCCTAATGATGTTTTGAGCTATGCTGGCGGTGGCATAATAGCCATTGGTAGGGTCTCCCATGCCAGACAGGTCAAAACTGAAGGGTCTGACAAAGAGCGTCAAAGGGCAGGATGGGCTCTCTAGCCTTATGGCAAACATTCTAGGAGAAGGAAAACTGTAATCCCAAACCCGGGCAGATGGTGCTCGTCCAAACCTGTAAGGTCAACCATCTAAGAGAAGGAAACTCTAATCAAACCTACGACCTGAGGACCTTGCTGCTACTGTCCATGCTTGCAAGGCCACAGCAGATGAACTTTTGGTTTAACGGGTGAGGCAAGTTCTGTGCACGCTGCGCTCCACAAGAAAAATCCATCGCACAGGCTTGAAGGACAAATCCAGTTCTGAAAAAGCCCTGTAGCGATAGACGAGGGATGAAACGGCAGGTGTAAAGATGCACTGGAAGCTGCAGACCCAACCCTACATGCAGGTGGTTCAGGACTTTGGTCGCTCAAGGCTGACCTGGGAGATGACAGTCTTGTTCAGCAGCATCCTGAATGACCAAGCAGCCTTTTTTTAAGGAGAGCACTGCTTGCTCCATATGGAAAGGGGCCTAGAAAAGATGTTCTAATGAAAGCTCATCCCCATCTACCTGGTTGGCTGGCCGCGGCCAATGGGCATCTTCTGATGTGGTCAAACCAAGGCAAAGAAACAAAGGCACACACCGGCCTCCAGAGGTGTACGCACTATCCACAATGCTGCAGCCTTATTTGAGAACTCACGCCGAACAAGTCTTGAAGAGAAAGGACCCAGGAACATCACCCAAGGAGACCTTCTGCTGTGCTTTCTGCAACTGGACTTGTTTATCTTGGATTGGTCTTTTTAGTCAATAGCGCGCTTGCAGAAAGTGCAGGATGAGTCCTTCCTGAATCTTCGTTTGTGAAGAAAAGCCAGAGAGAGAGAGAGAGATACATGCTCCTGGAGTAATGTGTAATTGGATAGGTAGAAATATGCTAATACTGATGTCTGCATAAACACATATTTTAAAAACAATAGTGGCTGCACACTGCCAGAACATAAGTACAACAGAATACAGTACTGCCCACCTTAAACCACACACTCCCCCCTCCCTGGCTCTGCATCAAAGCCAACAGAAGTGGCCACATGTACAAGAAATGGTTTTTCCCCACTAAAGTGCGGGGTAAAAGGAAGCTTTTTAAAAACCAGATTAAAGCCCTCAGGCCTTAAAAAGAAAGGCATTCCCATCAAATAGTCAAGAATGTTGTGTCCTGCTCGCAGCAGCTAGGAGTATGATTTTTTTCTGCAGTGTAGACCAGCCCTAAGTGAGGGAGTCCGCTTCTCATCTATCAGCTGAATTGAAGTAAGGCTCCTTTTCATTCATTGTTTGTGGCCTAAACACTGTACCCTAAAGTCACCAGATCTTGTCTGATCTTGAAAGGTGAGCAGGGTCAGCTCTGGTTAGTACTTGGATGAGAAATCTTCAACTAATGCCAGGTGCTGTAGGCTATATTCCAGAGAAAAGAACTGGCAAAATCACCTCTGAGTATTCCTTGCCTAAGAGAACTCTATGAAATTCATGGGGTCACCATAAGTTGACAGACAACTTGAAGGCACATACTCTCACATATTACATCTATATATGTGTATAGGCAATAAATTGTTATCTTGTAGCATCAGTGTCTTTATTTCATTTTGCCAGTTCTCAATTCTGGACTGGTTAGAACTTGAGCAGATCAGGCTGTACATCCTAGACACCTAGGATTTCCAGCTTGGTAAGGTAGTTAGAATCCCATGCCAGAGAGCTCCAGTGCCCTTCCCTGAGATACACCACTACCAGAATTCCCTTGAAGAGAATTCCAAGTAACTCACCAGGCTACAGATCTCAAGTTTCCATAGGATGAAGCCATGAGAATTAAACTGGTATCAAACTGATATAACTGGACATTCTCTCTGCATGAAGCACTGGGTTTTCATTGACAACCGTCACTAACAGAGCAATCCTCAGTGGAGTTGGCCAGGTGAGTGAGGTAGCTGATTGTCTGCCACTTCAAAAGTTCTGCCAGGCCTGGAGGCGCATGTGTGCGTGTGTATGTATATGTGCACGCATGTGGTTTAACCCTTATTTTTCCCACATGATCTCTGGACTTTATCAGACACGGCAGAAAGCACATCATAAGGACGTGACAATAACACAAATGAGCGAAATTATCAGACGTCATTGTTCAGCCATTCCAGTGTAAATAAGGTGTCACTTTTTATTGATGGCTTAGCCCATCAATAAAAAAGTAATGCCTCATCTGTGCCAGTGCTATGCCCCAGGAACGGCTGAATGACAAGGATGTCTGATAATTTCACCCTTTGTGTTATTGTTGCATCCCAAAAGATATGTTTTTTTAAGCTGTATGTACCTCGTCTGATAAAATCCTATGCCTTTATGATTTCCTTCCCATTAATTCCAGGAAGGGTTAAATATGATTTTTAATATACCCTAAGGCACTAGATCTTGTCTGATCTTGGAAGCTAAGCAGGGTCATCCCTGGTTAGTACTTGGATAGGAGACTGCCAATAAACACCAGGTACTGTAGGCTATATTCCAGTTGAAGGAACTGGCAGAACCACCTCTGCATATTTCTTGCCTAAGAACCCTATGAAATTCATGGAGTTACCTTAAGCTGACAGGTGACTTGAAGGCACATACACATACACACACACTTGCTTACAGAGCAGGTTCTTCGGAGTCGTAGTGCTGTCACCAATAATTATGGTATCACACTTGGAGGGAACAACTGCGTGACCTGTGTGTTGAACATCGCTGTTTCTACCCCACTTCCTTCTTGTCCCATATCAACACCTAATGCCAGCTTCACATTTTCACCCATGGAGATTCCCATGGGTTTATAGGACCCTTCACGGTTGTCAAGACTCCCACCCCCAACTCTTCTCTGCCAGTAGAAGGGTATATCCACATCTTCTTAACCCCCTCTAATTATGATTGCTCTGTAAATTGTGAACATTCATTATACCTGGAGTCAATATGTATCTTTCTGGTGTGTCTGTGGGTTCTCTCTTAAAACTGGTTGACTTTTGCATAGTTAAGTTTGAAGAACAGTGCATACTGAGTTAACATATTTGATTTTCACAGCTGTGGAAGCTTTCTGACTTGAATACTTTTTTTGTATTCTTCATGTCATTGTTTTTATAGTTATTTTATCAGCACTTTTCTGAACACAGGCACTCCTGCATGCTGAGGATGAACATTCACCTCCTGACTAATTCTATATGTGGTTGGCTATATAAATTGGCTTTCTTAAGAAGTCACACATCTTTAATCTGAACCATTAAATATCCTAATGTTATAAAGATCCTACAAGCCCATACCATGCCTGGGAATCAAGTGACTTGGGTAGGAAGAAGGGAAGGAAGTTCAGTGGAAAAATGCCAGAGAAAGCAGTCTTGTCTCCATTTTGAGAAAGCGAGAGAGTGACCTATAGTTTACTTTCTATGTGGTAGGGTCAGACAGAGTTCCTTCAGCATTTACTTTTGAGCTTAAGTTGTCTTGTTGAAATGTTCAGTCAAAAGCAATACTCAGATAGGAATGTCAGAAAATATTAGAGTACCTTCCTCCACTGACAGAGAGTGCACTTGAACCACACAGAACTTCATCACACCAGCCTGTTGTCTCTCAGCAATCTTGTTGTTGAAGCAAATGGGAACATACTGGTTTGAAAAAAATCATTATCACACTTCTCTGCATCCACATTATTATGCTGCTTCAGAGATCCATGGTCCTGCACTTGCTCTTCTGCACCACCTTGTTAACACATTTTCCTCCCCATGTATGCCCTACCCAGCACATGCATGCCTTCCAATCTCGTATCCTACCCACAGTGCTACCCCTCATTCCCTTTTCTAGCTTGCCACCATGTGCCGTACAATGGGGTACTTCTGTACCAAGTTTGGAAAACTCCAATTAGTTCAAAATATGCCAACCAGATTGGTTACTGGTAGATTCAGGAATGAGCATATTACACCAATATTAAAATCACTCCACTGGCTGCCAATTAGTTTCCAGGCAAAGTACAACGGGTTTGTTATTACCTGGTTTTGGTCCAGGTTATCTTCAGGATCACCTCCTCCCGTACAATCTGCCCCATCCACTCAGATACTCTGGGGGACATTTACTTCAACAAGTCAAGACTAGACTGGCAACTGGCACCCAGAGGACCATTTCATCAGTCTCCCTCAGACTGTGGAATGACCTGCCGGAAGAAATTCAACAGCTAAACATGCTGTCAGAATTTAAACAGCACTAAAGACCTATCACTTCTGGCAGGCCTACCCAGTTGATTTTAAACTACGAATTTTAAATTGGTATTCTAAGTCTATGAATGATTTTAATGTTTGTTTTGATCTCTATGTGTTTTTGTCTGTGTTTTTAAATGCTTTTATGTCATATATTGTACTTTAATTTATGTTGTATCTGGCCTTGAGCCTTGGGGAGAGGCAGGTAAGAAATAATAATAAAAAATTATTATATTATGATGATGATGATGTCTCAGCCAGGTCTTAAATTCCTTCCCATCCCATGGACATCAACTGCCCACTGGTCTTCCTCCTAGTCCTCCTCCTCTCAATCTATCCTACCCACAGAGCCATTCCCCACTCCCTTTTCCAGATTGCCACCACAATGTCTCAGCCAGAAACTCCTCCTCAGCCCATTGACTTCAACTCACCACTGGTCTTCCTCCTAATCCTGAGAAGAAAGGGGAGTTGACATCAATGGGCTGAGAACTGGTTTAAGATCTGGCTGAGAGGTAGGACTTTATCAGACACTCAGAATACGGCATCATAAGGATGCCACATAACTGCAAAAGGGTGCGTGGATCAGATGATGTTGCCCTTTTGCAGTTATGAAGAGCCCAAAACCCATACCATTTAATTGATGGCTTAAACTATCAATAGATCTCCCTGCTGCTTTTTTGCTGGCAGCCTCCGTCCCTTTAAGTCTCAGACTTATCCCAACATTGGCCGGACCAGTTAGAACACGTCTGGGTCAGATTGGGACATCCAAGTAAGTGATGATGTTCTTTTTACCTTCCCCAGGTTACTTGGGGATTTTAAAGTATGTTTAGGTGCTTAGTGTAACTTAAAATGCTTTATTTTGGTTTTAAAGTTTGAATTTCCTGTGCAATGAAATTACGCAGGATTTAAAAAAAAACACAAAGTGAACTGAGCTTCGTTCACTTCCTCTCTATTACCGGAGGAGCCTTTGCCAGGAAAGGAGGTAAGTGTGTGTGGGGGGGGGGGCATGTTCTTTTGCCAGCATAAAATTGATTTTTTTTAAGCTGGCAAAAGAATGTTCTCAGGGGGACATCTGATCAAGTCTGTAGTGATGGCAATCTGGAAAAGGGCGTGAAAGATTGTTGCTGCTGGCATGACAGGAGGCAGAGAGGAGAAAGAGGGGGTGAGAAGGAAGAGCTATTTAAGCTGCAGCTACAAACTCTATGGAGGGCCAACTGTAAAAGCGACCTCAGCCTGCTTGGAAATAGTGAGGTAAAGGCAGGTGAGGGAAAGGGGAATCTTACCCACTCATGCCATTTGATTGCTGGAATATCGGAACTGCAACAGAAGGGACCTATTGCATTACCCACCGTAGTGGAAAGGCAATGATATTGGGAACCATTGCCGGGTTTTCCCCATGAATGAAAAGTTGCACTCTAACGATGACTGAAAGGCAAAGCAGCAACAGGACAGACATGATATCGTGTGATAAGTTCAGCCAAAGATGCTATTATCCAGCTTGGGTTAGTTGGTGGCAGAAGGTATCCAAATGCAATGGCTAAGTTATTATCAGATTCGCTCCAGAGTTAAAGAAGATTTAAAAGAACGACAATATGAAGATGAGGTGTCAGATTTCGAAAAATTAATGATGTCAGATAACAAGAATTTAATTGGTAAACTTTACAAAAAGCTATTAATGTGGCATACGGAAGACGAACAAGTAAAGGACTGCATGGTGAAGTGGGCTAGAGACATAGGGCAAATTATTCAATTAGAACAATGGGAAGCCGTTTGGAGAAGGGATTTGAAGTTCACCTGTTGTTACAATCTAAAGGAAAATTTTTATAAAGTAATGTACAGGTGGTACATGACGCCACGGAAATTAGCTAAAATGAAGAAAGGTCTCTCCTCGCTTTGTTGGAAATGTAAGGCCTGCCCGGGCTCCCTATACCATATGTGGTGGGAATGTAATAGAATAAGAAAATATTGGGGGAAAATTAATAAAGAAATAGAGAAAATTATTGGAATTGTTTTAGACTTGAGACCCCAGTTATATCTGTTAAATATGATCGATATAGAAAATCCCAAAGAAAAGGAACATAGATCCCTAATACTTTATTTTGTTACGGCAGCAAGGTTGGTCTTAGCCAAAAATTGGAGAAACGAAGAAGTACCATCAAAAGCAGAATGGATAGAAAAAGTTATGGAATTAGCTAAATTAGACAAATTAACAAATTGGATGAGAAAAAAAACAACAGAAGAATATACAAAGATATGGGAACCATTTATAAAATATTGTAAACAAAAAGAGGGAAAAACATTGGCCTTGGGTTTTTACAGTTAAACAGATATTACTTAAATGTAAGGAACCTTTTTTCTTTTAAATACACTGTGATATGGGGAATTAAGGAATCAGATGGGAGGGAATAGTCAAATGACGACCAACGGTCAAGGGCATTATATCCTCAATAAATTAGACATTATTTGTTGGTAGCAATTAATGATAAACCACAGTGGAAACTAATGATAACACGAAGATAATGTAGATATTTTAGATCTATTGGTAGAAAGCGTGAAATTAAGGATACAATAACTTGAATAGGAGGGTTATTTTAAAATGTGGAATAAAATCAAGCAAGATTAAGTGGGAAGTCTTTTAACAGTTTGTGTTTTGTGTAAGCACTATGCTAAGTTAGGCTAAGTTAAGTATTTGTAGATGTCGGGTGTTGGGTATCTTTTCTTGTCTGTCTTTGTTTTTGCTTTTTCTTCTTTTTGTGTATTGTATTTAGTTTACGGATTATATATCATTGTTTTAGTTTTTGTTTTGTTTTTCTTTTCTTGTTTTCAAAGTCATGTGTATGTTGTATGTTATATTCATTCAATAAAATATTTTTTAAAAAAAAAGATGCTATTATCCAGCTTTAATTTCAATTTGCCACCCTCATGTGGTAAAGTCCCCAGTTACATATTTTGTACTTAAAATTCTTTGCTAGAAAGAATGCACTCCTTGAACTACATTTCCCAAGTTACTCTTCGAAAGGAGACTGAGAATTAAATGAGCAGAAGTATGAAAGGGAGGGGGGGGGCATATAGCCAGGCAGCAAGATTCCAGATGATGAAAAGTGGGCCTCTAAAAGGCACACTCACATTTAGGACTTTGTCAGACCATGCAAATATGGCATCATAAGGATGCCTAATGATCGCAAAAGGGTGTGCATACCAGTCTCCCTTTTACGATCATATACTTCTAAAAACCTGTTCTATTTTATTGATGGCCCAAGCCGTCAATTGATCCCCTGTGGCACTTTTCTGCCAGCATTGCTGGCATTTGAATCCGTACGCCATTGTACTCATGTGAATGCAGCATCAATGGCCCATCCAGCCAGAATACTTCTGGGTGAGATTGTGACATCCAGGTAGGTGACACATTTTTATGACCCTCCCCAGTTTATTTGGGACTTTTATAGTGTGTTTATGTGCTTTTTAAAACTTTAACTTTGTTATTTTAGTTTTTATTTTTGAACTTCCAGTGCTATGTATTCTCATGAGAATCCGCAGGCTTTCAGATGAGGAAGTGAACAGAGCTCCATTCACTCCTCGTTCATTGCTGGGGAAGCCTTTTGCTGGGATGCAAGGTAAGTGAGGTATGGGGTGTTCTTTTGCAGGCATAAAACCAGCACAAATTATGCTGGCAAAATAACATTTTGGGAGGGTGGTCTGAAAAAGTCCTTACTGTACCTCCTGCTCATGGCCTGCTTCCTCTCCTACTTTCAGAACGTGACACTTACACCATTGCTATCAAGGGAAGAAGCCCAGTGGGAAGAACAAATGGTAGTAGCTACAGAGACCTCATTTCTCACTCCTTAAAAAAAATACATGCACATTCTTTGGTCTAGAGACAAGGAACCCAAGCTTGTGTAGATATCTGGCTATATGTATCATATATATATGTGGTGATCCATTTTATCTTACCACTTCCCATTTAGAACAAATTGTCATGTTGTAAAATAGTTAGAACAAACTCTGTGAAATAGAACAAGGTGTCGTTTAAAATGATCTTTCACACAATAAAGTAGTTAGCTAATTCTATTTGTATCCTAATTCTTTTCATAAAAATCCTAGAGTGGTTAGCCACAATGGTAAATCAACCAACAATAAACACAAAAAGTAAACATCTAATAAAACTAACAAACAGCAACAAGGGTGAGTAATCAGCAACAGATCTAGTAATATTCATTACCATAGGAACTAACCATGCATAAGTGACCAAGAAGGGTCTTTGGCAGGCACTGAACTGTCAGTATAGTTGGTGACACAAGTACCTTTTGGGGAAGGGCGTTTCAACATTCAAGGTATGACTACAAAAAAAGGCTTTATCTGATGCCATCACCCAATATTCTTTCCCTAGTGGTGGAAAAATAAAATGGGCCTCTCTCCCCAGATCTGGGAGTACAGTCTTATACCCTCTCAACTGTCTCAATTGTCCTGGCTGGGACAGTCCTGATTATTTCTATGTCATCCCACTTTTAAAAAGTTCCAGTTTCTCTCTCCTTCTCCCATTTTCCCTCTTTGGAGATTATCAGATGTAGCCAAAAACCCCAAGAGGAGCACACAAGGACAATGTTACAGTACCGCAAACAGCTCCTGGTTTCGACATCATCATCATCTTCATGTGCTGAGTCTGTGCTGCAGCCGCAAGTAAAGTGTTGCCTTTCATTGCTGGGGATGTTTGAAACCGGGCCCCGTTTGTGGTACAGTAATGTCACCCTTGCATCCTCCTCTTGTTTTTTGTTTGTTTGTTTTGCCACATCTGATAATCTCCTTTGTCTTCGCTTACTTCCAGCTTATTTTCTGCAAATGAGCTTAAGGAGATTTTCAGATGGGCTCAATATTCTGTGGCAGGTATGGAACAGGGACAAGAAAGGGTCTCCCTTTTGGACAACGTCAACCCATTCTGTCCTGCTCCCGTCCTGCCCCCATCCTGCTCCCGAAGTATTCTATTCACAATGAGACATCATGAACAGACCACCCATTCCGTTTCTGTCACGGAATCAGGGATGAGGAAAAAGGAGCCCCGTTCCTGTTGCAAGATGACAGCCGTGGGGGAGGGGGGGAGATCCATTTCCACCACATCCAGGCACGACTGGGATATCCAGATAAGAGGCACCCTTTTTCCACCCTCCCCTGGTTACTTGTATTTTTTTTTCCTGTGTTGTTGTGCTTTGTTTTCAGTTTTGATGGGGTTTTTCTTTAATTTTTAAATTTGCCATTCTCTCATGAGAATGGGCAGGATTTCATTTGCCGGTCATATATGCAGCCTTATGATGGCTGCATTTATGACCAGCCAGCAAGGGGAGGGGGAGGATGTTCCTGCCATGGAATGAAGGTAAGCGTGCGAACATTTTTCTTCTATTCTGCAGCAGGAACGGGAATGGAGGTGGTGGGGCAGAAATAGGGTATTTGGCCCCATCTCAAAATGTCCTATAGTGCAAAAGTAGTTCTCACTCAAGCATGGGGGAGTGGAGAGGAAGCAGTGAAACCTTGCCTTTCCCAGTGGGCTCAGGCAAAAGCAAACTGTTGCAGCCTCTCACCGCTTGTCTGTTCTTCCTCATCTTTTGTCATCTTGACTGCACTCTGATATTGCTTGGGCACATGTGTCCCATTTTTCATCTGTGAAATGTTGGAGGGTATGGTGTGTATGACTTCCATGCAGCCCTCTTGAGGTCTCACACTTCTAGAATGTATGTTCCTGCAAGGATTTCACTCAATGTGTGAGGCTTTTACAGTTGCTCCCTCATCATGTAAAAAACAACATTAAGGGGGAAGCACAGCTGGATCAAGCCTGTTGGCCTCCTCCCCCCTCAAAGTAAGGTTGCCACATTGCTTGTTTGGGCATGCTTTACTTAAATTCTAGCCATGCCACAAAGTGCCATTTACACTATTAGTTGGCCCACAATCCTCTCTATCTGCCTGTTTCTGTCTGTTTGTCTATCTATTTGTTATTAACTGGCGTATCTTACATTTGAAATATAGGAGCAACCGCCCCCCCCCCAGTAGGCAGATGTCACATTTGGAACAGAAAAGCAGAAAATTAAATGTGTTCATAGCACATAGCGTTCAGAGCATTCCTATCTTTTTTTAAAATAGCCTTTTTGCCACATTACCATTGGATGTGCTATTTTCATATTGTGGAAGGTAGAAATCAATTCTAGGAGGTCACATTTTTCTTGCCACCTGCCTTGGAATTAGTCAGCATTTCCAAAGAAAGCAAGGATGCTAGAGGATGCGGGGTCAGTGTGTCACTAAGTTTAAGTTTGTTCCCACTTGTATCGTGACTAGGCCTTCACTTGGGACAGCATTAAGAAATGCCCTGCAGTGTCCTGAGAGTTTTTTTTTTTTACTTTCTGATTATGATGTTTTTCAGCTGATTCATAACACTCCAATCTTTGCCAAGGTTCACCTAATCCTTTTTTTTTTTTTTTGCAGTCAATCTTGATTAAAGAACTTGGAGTTCCACACGGAGGCGTACAAATTGGCTCCATGTTGTCTAATCATTTTTTGATGGCTAAACTTGTAGTGCACACATTAACCACAGAGGAGAGTCCTTCTCAAGCAACTACTCTGGATTTCTGGCTGGATCTTGGAGCCCCTCTCATTATCATCAGGGCCACAGGTGCAGAGGATATAGGAAAGCAGGCAGAAGTTTCAGGGTTTTTAGTAAAACACTTAGTGGTTGGGCAAGCTGTACATGAGCCTACATGGAAGGGGTGAGGAAACCTCAGTGAGTATTTACTTGGATCAGGGCCTGACTGAGAGGCAGGAAGGGGTGGAGTCCCCAGCTCTTATATAAACCTTTCAGTCTGCAAAGTCTGACTGCTGAAGTAATAGCTCTTTTAGAAAGTTGGTATTCTCCATCTTAATGGTGTTATGTGCTCTGATTCACCTGCTCCAGTTGGTATTCTAGTTGCAGTTTTCAAACTCTCTTTAAAATAAGCTCCATGTAGACTTAATTGTAGTAAGCTAATTTGGAAGTGACCAGAAACCAGACCTGACTGCTTAAGAAAAGGATATACTGTAGTGGAAAGTGGTAGAAGGCATGACTGGCCTTGGTTCACATTGTTTTCCAAGTATTATACAATAGAACAAAGAATGAAGGTTGGATTTTTTAACACATTTGTGGCTGACATCACACATTTTCTTTGAAGGATCAAGTCTAGGTTCAAACTAAATGGCTCAAATCCAATTGGTAATCCCAACCGGAGCTGACTCATTGAATCAAGAAGATTTTCCACAAGTGTTGATATACCATTTAGATTGATTTAATTACTTTAATCTAGTTGTGACTAGTGTTTGGATTTAGATCAATACATTTAGCACAAATTCCCAACTTTTCTTTATCATAGCAAGTGCTTGTCCTCACCTACACAAACTTAGAGATTCCCCCTATCTCCAAAGAAACCCTTGTCTCCTGCCCATGGGGTCCTCCTCCTGTCATCCCAGTGGTCTGGCTCCCGCTAGAAGGATGGGTTGGTCAATGCCTGGACATGTGGGTTTGTTGATGCCTGGATCCAGATCCATGCCTAGGCCGATCCAGCTATAGCTGTAATCAATAAAATTGTGGCCTATTTTTCTTCCACTGAAGTCTCTGCACACGAAGTGGCTTCACCCTTAAACACACAACTCCCATTCTTCCATCAGAAATCTCTGCCCACTGTTTTCCTGAACCCTCTTAAGAAGGCCTTAAATTAAAAAGAGTCTGAAACATGTTGGGCTTTTTAATAATAAACTTCACCTCATGGTATTTTGCAGTGTGTCTCTTTTATTCATGAATTGATTTGAATGTTCTGGTTTTTGCATTTTCTGGTTTTTGTGCTTTTTTTATTTTTTGTCAGCCAACATAGCTATGAAGAATGGAAGAAAGGTGTGTTCCAAAACATCCTGAAGACACTAGGTTGTCAGCACCTGGGCTGTAATAAATAAATTCTCAATTCATGTAAAACAAATAAGTAAATCAAACACTAAAAAGACTTAACATCTACCACTCAACAGCTACAGGCTAGTGGAAAATAAATATTCGTTGCACTTCCAAAATCCAGGAAAGATCATTCCAAAGTTCTGGGGCTACAACAGAAAGGCTATGCTGCTAGAGTAAGGTGGCTTCTTCAGACCACAAATATTATTTACTTGGCTATATTTTTTCCAGTTTTCAACAGTCTTTAAATATCAAGACTTTTACATATCCTACCACAAAATAACAGTTCCCTTTAAAGGATTACACAAACTGTAATTCAAAATACATTATTTATATATAATATGTCCATGTGGACATTTATAAAGGTTTGTCTTCGAGAAATTTGAAGGTTAGAATTATGGAACACAGGAGTAGGATTAAAAATAAAAATATGGAGTGCCCTTTAGTAGATCATTTTTTGGAAAAAAAAATACATGATCCGGAATCATTGGGATTTTTTGTGATTGAACAGTTACATTGGAGTTTGTCTTACAAACATTCTTTACATAGGTTACATCCAATAAGAGAGAAGCTTATTGGATTTTTAGATTACATACTAAGAAACCAGGGGGACTGAATGAAAGCTTAGGAGATTTTCAGACAGGCAAAAATCGCCCCTTGCCGCGCGAGCAGCCTCCCGAAACTGCTGCGCGGCAAGGGTCTTTTTCGGACGACGCTGTGCCTCTAGCGAAGCCGTCCGTGTCACTTCCGTGAAGCTTGGGACGGCTCCACGCCATATTTCAAGCACGGAGGCTGCCCGTGATTGAAATATGACGCGGAGCCGTCCCAAGCTTCACGGAAGTGACACGGACGGCTTCGCTAGAGGCACAGCGTCGTCCGAAAAAGACCCTTGCCGCGCAGCAGTTTCGGGAGGCTGCTCGCACGGCAAGGGGCGATTTTTGCCTGTCTGAAAATCTCCTTAGACTACTCTGGTTTTTTATGAATGAATCCACTTAGATTGTGAATGAAGGCAGGTTTTATGAATGTACAGAGCTCCGGGCAGCATATTTTCAATTGAAGATCCATCTCTGCCAATCAGGGTTTAGAGGAGAGAGGAATTGTGTGAAAGGTTAATTAGGATAATTGCTTTAGAAGTGATTGTATTTATTGTATGTATATGTTTTGTAGATATTGTTATTATATTATACAAACAACATGCATACATTTGAGAATTTATACTATTATATTTATTGACATATTGCACAATTATATTCACATAAAAAACTTTTTTGGAAATATTGGGTATACAGTTCCTCATATAGTGTTGGAACAAACAGAAAGGCCATGCTGCTAGAGTGAGGTGGCTTCTTCAGACCACAAATATTTACTTGGCTATATTTTTTTTCCAGGTAGACTTGGTTGACGTTGAGTATACATTTATAGTTCTATCTCAGGTAGCTTTTTTTACCCTGCCTTGCCTGAAAAAGATGATAGCTTGGCTAACAGAAGATGACTTCATATCAAAGTTTAGAGGATTTTATGTGGGAGGAGACACTTCCTGAAAAAATCAGGACCCATTTGTTGGGGCACATTTTTATTTTTATTTTATTTTGTAGACTTTTTTAGGTTTTCAAAGGGGGTCTTGAGCCAGGGCAGAGTATGTAAGCAAATATTCTATTAATGTCCTTCCATAGTTCTTCTTTTAGCCACTCTGGATTACTTTCTCTGTGAACATTTGGGAAACAGAAACACACTGGATCTGTATATACTTGCATGACAGATTACTTCTGATAGGCTGACATTACAAATTTCAGTAAATATGAACTCATAGAAAATTCTGCAGCAAGTTGTGAGGTCCCATCCAAGCACAGGGCATATTTTGATTTGTGAAAAAAGATAGCAAACGGTTTATTGTTTCTTTCCTCAGTTTTTATATTTGCATACCCTCCAACATTTCACAGATGAAAACTGGGATACATGTGGCTCAGCAATATAAGAAAGGGAAAACAGATGGAGGAAATGTTCCTGTTTTGTGCTCTATCTCTTGCTCAAATTCTTGGTGTTTTTTTTAAACAACCAGATCACATTTTCCTTTTCACAGAATATCCAGAGCAGTTCCAAGAAAGGAAAAACAAAAAACAAAAAACCAGAACTATTTTATTCCTACCTAAAAGCTAGGTTCTTTTATTTCATGAGAGATTGCAGCAAAACCTCCATTTTTTCAGGAGGCATGGATGGCTAATTTCAATTCTTTTTTTCTTTTTTTTTTTTTACTCTGGATGGGAGCAGAAGAACATGATCTTTATGCTACAAAAATAAGAGTTTTGAAACACCATACCTTTACAAAAGAAGGTTATGTCCATTCAGCTCTCCAGAGCCAATAGTGAGCAAAGACACAGAAGAGATCACTCACTGGCCAACTGTCTATAGCATTATGGAATCTGAATGTGTATTGGCCAAATTGCCTGCCCAGCTTCCTTCATCTTCCCCACTCTCCAGCTGGAGAAATGCTTTTCCAGGCAATCCCTACGGGTGAGAAATGAGGCTTTTTGTAGCAAGGTACCTCTATTTTTAAGAGTAGTTTGGTCAGGCCTAAAGTGTGGTCAAAAGGGTAAAATGAGGGGGGGAAACATAACCTAGGAAAGGCTGTGGCAGGTTGCTTTTGTCTGAGCATACTGGGAAGGGCAGGTTGCTGCTTCCTCTCCTCTCCCCTGCTGAATTGATTGAGTGCAAACAACTTTCGTACCTTTGAATTTGGTTTGCAGCAATTGAAGTAAGCTGAGCACAAAGGAGGAAACTGGGACATTTTAAAACTAGCTGAAAAAGTGGGATGACAGAGGGTTAATTGGGTTTGTCCCTGCCAAATCAGGATGGTTGGAGGGTATATATCTGTCCTCACTCCAGTGCATTCTGCAAATGTTTGTTTTTTGATGGTATCTAAACATTTTGTGTATACAGTTGTCCCTCTGTATTCACGGATTTGGTATCCACAGATGTAAGTATTCATGGCTTAAAAATATTCTTTAAAAAATAATAATCCAAAAAGGAAACCTTGATTTTGCCATCTTATATAAGGGACAACATTTTGCTATACAATTGTATATAATGGGACTTGAGTATTCACAGATTTTGGTATCCACCGGAGGTCCTGGAACCAAACCCCAGTGAATATGAAGGGACAACTGTAACAGTTATTATGAAGCAGCTGAAGTACAGTTTCATAAAAGCACCTGAAGGCCAAGCCAGCTACTGTTGTCTGCTCCACAAGGAGAGCTCCTAAATCTTATTCAGTTAATTTAAAATAACACTTGGACAGTTTTAAAAAATGGTTTGCTCAGCTTTGCACAGTAAAAGCATTGATTTATGACCATGGTGACTTTAATGATAGCTTTATTGTATTAGAGTATTTATTACCAGGGATTCAAACAAACAAATACTAAATGCAAAACCAATTGTATTCCCCTTCTTTTTGGGAGAGATTTCATTCCTTCTTCCTTCACCATTTGTCTTTCCTTTTTTAGAATATGTGTTTATGGATGGGTGTATTCATTGCACTGTATTTTGTTGTATTTTAAAATCACATATTTCAGACCACCATTGCTTCCCAGGTAGGCTAACATCAATAAACAGAAGAAGATGAAGACGGACATGGCTTGCCATTCCCCAAGAGGCAAATGCCTTGCTGTTTAGTTTTTTATAGACTAAAAAAACAAGTCATAAGGGAATGGAAGAAAGAAGCAGAGGACGAAGAGTAGCTTTCTAACACCACAATAAAGTGGTGAGTTACAAACTGAGTTTGGAAAAGTAGCTTTTTTGGACTACTACTTCCAGAATCCCCCAACTGTGGCCAGGAAGTCAAAGTATTCTGGGAGTTGTTCTTCAAAAATGTAACTTTTCCAAGCTTGCCTTATAATGGAGAATTTATATCTAGTTCAGTCCAGTTTAATCTTTTCTTACTGCTGTTGTTCCACTGAATAGCAAAAGAATAGTGGCTCCTATTCCTTTGGCTGATGAATGGGCCAGAGTGATCCCCCTGCCCACTTCTGCAGTCCCTGGGCTATAGTCTGAATTGCATGTTGTTGCTGGCAGGGAGGAACAAGTAAGCTCCCTGCAGCAGCTTCTCCTCAGGTTGATGGTGGGTAAGGTTGTTCTCCCCCATGATACTACTACTAGGAAACAGGGGATGCAACTTCCCAGTGGCTCTCTATCCCCTGCATGATGTTGTTTGTTTGTGATTTTCTTACTCTGTGCCCAGGGTATACAGCATATACAGATTTATTCCTTTAATACCACAACAACCCCGTGAAGGAGGTTAAGCTGAGAGGTAGTGACTGACCCATTCCAACACCAGCTTCTTCCTGTCCCACTTATGAATAAATTTGCAAGACATTTTAGTAAGTTGGGATCAAAAAGTGAACCAAATGTGGAGCTTTCATGTGAGGCTATGTCAGGCTGGCATCCCCTTATGGAGCCTCATGGAGAGAAAAACTACATTGGTGACAATCTCCAGTGTGGAAGCAAGCTCTGGTTGGTGAATCTGTCCACAGAGAAGGGGAGAGCATTGAGATCACCCACAGTGGTCTGGGAACCTCACTATCCATGCTGAGACCATGGAAGTTTAAATAGTCAGACACAAGTGAAGTGGGTGGTGGGAGAAACTATGGAATTCCACCAAGCTCATGCCACTGTATATGAGATTTTAAAGGACAATGAGCCTCAACCTCACATTCTTAATTACTTCTTAAAGATGTCTGGAATTGTTTGAATTTAAATCAAAGAGATCTTCTATTTGGTGATGACACTAAAGCCTTGGTGAATTTCTTGCTTTCTGTACTAATAGAAGAGACTCTAAAAACTATTTTAAGATTTTTAAGATTGCATTTTGAAAATGGACAAAGGGTATACTAGCATTAAAAGTTGTAAAGTATTTTTTTAAAACATTGGCTGTTCTTGCAAGTGTTTTGCAATTTAAAATGGATTAAGGAAAGAGATCAATCTATTGTGGGAAACTGGATTTGTTTTGTCTGGGAGAGGTATCCCAGTGAAAGTAATTTAAAGAACAAGGTAAGCTAAATAGTCAGACTGTGTCATTGTATCTGAGGAGTTGCTGTGTACATTGTATCTGAGGAGTCGCTGTGGAGACAAGTGTCAAATCAATATATGCCAGGTTTTTGTTTAATAGAAGAATGACAATGATTCAACCCCAGGAAATGTACGTGACCCAGCAATTTGGCAGAAGATATGATAGGAACTTAAATTGATGAAAAATTGCTTAAGGAGGTTCAGAACAGCAATGGGTGACATGATGGAAGTCAGAGAATCAGATGGAGCAATGGTGTATTGAATGGAGGATGAAGACTGAGGGGAGATACTAGAGTGTGAAGAAATAAATTATGGATGGTGATTTGCAGCCAGACCAAGATGACTCTATAGATTTAGAAGCAACCCTGAAGGAACCAGGGAAGAGTATCAGATGTATTAGAAATAATGGAGAGGAGAGGAATCACATCAGAAACACTGGAAAGGAGAAGAGTATTTGGATGGCTTTTCTGAAAAACAGTCAAGATGTTGGAAAGAGGAAACTGAAATTTACAGTAAAGTCACTGGAGAGGACAGTGATATTTGGGAGGAGTTTCTGAAAGACAATGGTGATAGTTGGTTTTCAGCTAGACTTCTGGAAGGAGAGAAAGATGAGGACAAAGTTAACAAGATCAATATGGTCTCCTATGTAAGGATGTTTCCTCCTCAAGTCTTATTGAATTTGATGATTGCTGTTCAGTTTCTACAATTGCAAGTTTGCCCAAAAAACAAACAAAAAACAAAAACAACCACAGCCCCCTCCCAAAAGGTTAAATTTAAAGTATGAATGGGTGAAGAAATAATGATTGAGTTTATTGGATTTAAGATGCTATTCTGTTGCTTGATGTTGATTTAGCTTATAGGAAGTGGTTATAAAACAAGGCTTTTTCACTATATGAAATTTAAGAAATTGTTTAAAATGACATTAAGGTTGATTTGTATGTGTGTTGGAATGTTATAAAATTAGAAATGGTTTTATCATGAGAGAGGGGAAATAGCTAAGGAAACTAAGAAAATATGAGGTTGAGATTTGTCTTAAAGATGAAGGATTAAGTAGAATGTAACTTTCTTTTTGTGGGTAGATGGGAAACGCAGCTGGAAAAGAGTTAGAGGGGAGGGAGAAATAGTTGGCAAAGAATTGGGAAGACTTTTAGTATAAAGACAAAAGGATTTAATATTTGATATTTCACATTGTGATAGATTATTGTTAAAATAGAATGATTTAATAAAAGGGGCCAATTTGTTTAGTTTAATTTAGGGGAAGGATTAATAGTAGTATTTGATAAAGATTACTAGCTCTGTATGGACTTTCTGTAGAAAATATGTATATGATTTTATAAACTTTCATTCTGATTATTAGCAAGTATCTGTTATAGAAAGGATGAGGAGGATTTATTGTGATAGATGAGAGAGGTACAGACTGATTATATGCTTTAATAATCACTGAAAAGAAGATTGGAAGTAACCTATCTTTTCTGTCTTTCCTGTCTTTCCTGTCTTCTTCTTCTGCTTGTTTTCCTTTCTTTTCTTGTTTTTCTTTTCTTTATTTCTTATTATGCACTGTTATGGTTTAACTTTATGTATCTTGGAAAATTTTTAATAAAAATATTGAAGGGAAAAATGAACCAATTGTAATTCTTACTTATTTCTCTCCACCACTCATATTCTACAGTCATCCAGACCAAGAGGTTCCAGATTGTAGCTGGATACCTAGAACACAATAATTAGGTCATCAGATCACATACCAGTATGCGAGAATGTGATGAAAAGGCCGCTCTTGTAGCCAATCTCAGAGCAGCAGGTGCCCAGCCAATAGGAAGGCAGCTGGACACGGCTATAAAAGGGGCCTGACAGAGAGTGAGTGGGGGTTAGTTGTTTTGAGGTTTGACTGGAAAGAAAGAGTTACACCGAAGGGAGGGTGTGCTCTTAGAGTTCCTGAGGGAATTTTTCAGTCTGACGACCACAGAAGGGTCTTAAGGGTCCAGAGAGGGACTGAATAGACTTGGAGAGTCTAATAGGGAGAGGCTCAGAGCAAGTCAAGTATATAAAGGGGATTTAGGACTTTGTGCCTGAGTTAGTAGTGCTGGTGTGTCTAGATTGATGTTATTATTTTAAAAGGAATCTGATGGAACTAAGCCTTAAAAAGATTAACAACTTTAATGCTCAACTACAGTTTATTTGTTTTATATTTTTCAATAAACGTTTGTTAGAGTTTAAAGCGGCTTGGCCTCCGTTTAATTTAAACCATGCTACCTGATATCAGGGACACAAAGGGCTGTCCCAATAAAAAGTGGTTGGTGCTTCACACATTCTTTTGGGGACAGTAGTGGGATGCAAGAGACCCCACAGGACTGCCATCCTAAAGTCAGAGTGTTAAGGTGGTGGGTTGAACGTGTACGGGTCACCACATATTTTTGGTGGCAGCGGTGGGATAGGAAAGGCCCCCGCACCACTAGGAAGGCGCCTGGTACCACAGAAACCACAATGGAAAATGAGACAGGAAATAAAATAAAAGGAGTACAGTAGCACCCCTATGTTTTTAAGGGATTGTTTCCACCCCCCGATACTGAAATCCATGGATAACGGCAAACGCTGTACCCCACCCACCACCACCATGCTGCTGCCAGAGCCATCCCAAGGGAAGGGAGAAAGGAGGTGAAATCTTTCCTCACCCTCTATCTCCCCCCTGCCATCACTGCCACTGGAGCCCTCCTGGTGGAAGGGAGGGGAAGGGGAAGATCTCTCATCCCCCCTCCCTTCCCCCTTCACCCCCATAGCGACCACAGATAACTGAATCAGTGGATGGCAAATCAGTGGATACGGGGGTGCTACTGTACTATGTTTCCATTCTTCCACATCCTGTACTCTAGAATTTATACTGAAATCTGGGTCAGATTTTCCCACTGGATATGAAACTAATCCTTGCCAACACTTATTTTGCTTCTGAATGTGTTATTTCTTGTGTATATTAAACTAAACTGCAAATAGTGGTCCACAAAAATGGATGCAATGTGTTTGTACCAGTTTGGGCTAGTGTATTGCATCCAGTCATTGAACAAAGAACAGTTCTCCACAACAATATCCTTTCTTTTCATAGGAACCCAATAAAACACCCGAGCAAGAACATCTAAGTAATAGCTACCTTGGCTAGCATACGAAATAGCCAATTCTGGGTCTGACAGAAGGCCACTTCCCCAAAATATAATTATTTCTTCTCACACATCCAGACAAAATGACAGAGGAAATAAACAAAGGCTCCTTCTGTGTTTGTCAGATATGGACATTCAGCTTTTATTCACACAGTCAGAAGATTGATTATCTCTTCATGGGAGGATTTTGACTGTGTGAGATCCAGATTATATTGGTCTCCCCTAATCCATGAACAGTTCTAAACATTGCACAGTGTTAATTACTGGTATACTTTTTTTTTATCTGTGGTAATTTATTTTTCACACAGCCTTCCTGTGTATTTTCCACAAAGCCTTCCCTTTGGATCCACAAAGAAAGAGCCTCTTTTGCGATGACAGTAGACAGTAATTTCTACACTAAAATTCCAGGTCTGTTATGCAGCTGCTAACCAGGCAATGACTTTTATGCTGATGTGCATAAGAAAGCCACTGTCGCTGGTGCCCTCCATGTGTGTGGAGCAGTGGACCCACTAAAAAGTTTGCCTTGTTTTAAAGGAGCTATCCAAGGTGCTGACCTATTCAGGAATATGTTGAATGGCTTGGATTAAAATATGGAGAGGATTCTTGTCCCCGTAACATGGGAACCAACTGTGAGAAAGCTGACTTTTTTGGTGGCAGGATTGTGTCATGGCAGGCATTCCAAAACTGTTGTTACTATCTTTCTGTATAGCCCACCTTTTCCCCAAAACTCAAGGTGGGTTACAATTTTTTTTTAAAATATATAACACACCTTAAAAGCATACAAAAAGTGAGCATCAAAATGGAATCAAATTCTTCAAAACATTTAAACAATTTCAAAATACACTTTTAAGAGATAACAAGCAATTAAACCACTCATCTTTCCATTAAGATTATGGTAATCCTCTTGCGAGGAGAAGGGTGATGTTCTCAATATGGTCTGCTGAAAAAAATTCCAGTATGCATGTGTCTCCCTCTTAACCTTCCAGATTATCTAGTGAAGAACATCTGTCAGCACAGTAGGAGCAGCCCTGGTTTCAGGAGTTTGCTAGAAGATATGTAGACTGTCCAGTTTATACCTGATGATTTCTGTTTGGATCTGTGGAATAAGTGCAACAATGCCCCAACTATATCTCACCACTCTACTGCACAACTATGTGTAAAATCCCATGTATAAGACTACAGTGAGGCAAAATATGCCACATATTGCCAACATTTAAACTGGTTTATGTATTTTAACTGATGTTATGTGCTGTAACTGCTGTTCCCTGCTTCGATACATGGAGAGAGGCAGGTAAGAAATCAATCATCATCATCATCATCATCATCATCATATGAAAAGAATACCTTAGGACAAGGTGGGTCAAGTTCAGTTTTCAATCTGCATGTACCCTAAGACATTTTTGAGGCACCAAGGGTCCCTGTAAAGTGGGGTACATTTTGGTTCCAAAATGGTAGTCTCCCAAAGCATTCAAGGGAGGGTGCCATTGGCCATTTTGATGCAATGGGGGGCATGATTTTGGCCTGTACAGAATATTTTTTCCCCCCAAAACAGTTACTACTGCTGTTCACTTCCTGTTTTGACAAAAAAAAAAAAGGGGGCCCATAGAGGCTTACAAAAAGATTAGTATGACCATATATATATATATATATATATACACACACACACACACACACACACGCCTCTGTATGCAGAGAAATGGGAGCAAAGATTTTTCTTTCTCCTTCAATTTTCAGTGGTAGGCAGTTCCTGGATTGGTCACCCCTTAGGTCCCTCCATAAGTAGAACCAAGATGTGCAAAAAATGGGGTCTAACCCAACTACCACCAAATATTTCTGGAAACCAAGATATGCATCTATTGCTATCCCCACTAATTTCTTAGATAACTCCACTGCCACTATCAAACTTACACATTTTTAAAATTTTATTAATACCTTGTAGGCCTGCACCAGGAAAACCCATGTATTCTCCTCTTGCCTTTTTAAGTATTTACTTTCTGATATGTAGAATGCAATTCTTTGGTTTTATTTCCTTCCTGCTTTTTCTCCAAAAGATTAATTGTTATTGTCCTTTCCTTGGAAGAAGCCAGCATGTGTCTCCATAATCCCTGCAAGCATGCCTACACTCATGAAAGTCAACTATAAGGGCTTTTATAAACTAAGTTAGTAAGCCTCAGAAAATCAAACTGAGCATCAGAAAATAAATAAGTATGCCCTTAATCAGTAGCAATGACTATTAAAAGTTATCCTTACAGAACCTCCCCAAATAAATAAAGCTTTAGATCAGGGGTGGGCAACTGTGGAAGGCTGCACCCACACACCACACCTCTTGCAAAAAATATATATCGTTTTTGACCTCGAACACTCTTTAGGAGGCTTGGGGGCATTTTAGCAGAAGATATTTCTGGTTCTCTTCCCATTTTGAAAAAGCCTCTCCTGGTCCTAAATTGACCTGTGAGCATCCTGACACATGGTGCATATGCTTGCCATGCCATCAAGAGGGGGAAAAAACATGTTTGCATTTTTTTTTTAACCTGGGTGTGTGAGGTGGGGACCACAAAAACTTCCCTAATGGGGTGCACATTGTCCCCCCCCCGATTTAGATTACCACTGTAGCAATTTACAGAGCAATCCTTTGAGCCTTTCTTCAAAAGTCATTCCCTTACATTCAGTGGAGCTTATTGTGCTGTCACCCAAAACACCTGGGGTCCACTGGGACCCTATAACACACTAATATTAAGATAGGGAATTAATAAATGCAACTTGGCAATGTCAGAGGGGGTAACGAGCAGGACCTTGAGACTGGTGTACTAAGGAGGCAACTTTAAGCCAACTAGGTACAATTAAATTATCTTTATTGGAAAATAATAACAACAACATACACATGCAAACACTCAGGCATCAAGCACATGCACAAAGCTAGCGAATAAAGTAGGGAGTATTTGGATAGAGGAATAGAGTGAGGGGAGTTTGTTGGGTGATACTGTACCAATCAGAGGAGTTGTGATCGTGGAGGAAACCAGCAGAGCGTGGGTCTGGAAGCAGGAACAGCTACACAGTCTGACGTGGAGTCAAAAGGAAGATGAACTGTGCACCTGGTGACATAGATTGACAAAGTGTCTGGAAGAAAGGGATCTGTGCGCACTTAGGTGTAGTTTTGAAGGGATTTTTATACCTAATATATCCTTTCAGGGGATGGGATTTAGAGTGAAATGCAATGCTTCTCGGAGTCTCCCAGGTTAGAACAATAGACCCTCTAGAAGCGCTAACAATCATTAATGTGTTATCATTTGAAATTGAATGAAGCAAGTAACCTGCTTTGTTTGAAATGGAGGAGAGGGAAAACAGCTCATTTACAAACTTTGAGTACTCAAGCTATACTTGATTGGATTATCCAGATGTTCCAGTAAGAAGTTGTCTTTCAGGTTATCTCTCTTTGGAATTTGGAATGGCCCCTCCCTAGGGTGTATGTGACTTAGTCTCAGCACTGGTCCTTGGGAATCCCTGGTGCTTTGGGGTCCCTGGTTTTCTTTGCCACTCTTATGGAAGGCTACAGTTAGCTAGGTTATTAAATATTGCCAATTATTATATGGAAGAGGAGCTGGAGGCTGTTTGGGCTTGTAACGATCCTTTTAAAAAAAATTTTAAATTAATTTTTAAAATTAAACGACATACAATTTCTACATAAAACTTAACAAACATATATAACAGTGATTCCCTCCACCAAGGGACTTCCCTTTACATTCATCCCTCTTTCCAAAATACCATTGTTTCCAACTCAGGTTTGCTTCCTCTCCCCTTTATTAATACAAATTCTAAAAATTTACTCCATTTTTCACCAAAAACATTCTTATTTAGCCCTCCTTTTTTTTCTTTAACCATATTTGTTAATTTCTCATTTATAGCTATATTCCATACTTCATCATACCATTCTTCTATTTTGTATTCACCTTGTATTTTCCATTTCTTTGCTATTATTAACCTTGCTGCTGTCAGCAGATTTGTTAGTAAATCCTTAACAATTTGATATTCTTGTATTTTTTCACAATATGATAATAATGCTATTTCAGGGCTTAAAGGTATATTTATCTCCAGTATTTCACTTATTTCCTTCATTACTATTTTCCAAAATTACTGCACATATTTGCAATTCCACCACATATGCATATACATTCCCAATTCTTGGCATCCCCTCCAACACTGTGCTGCATATTTTTTATCTATTTGATTCAATCTTACTGGGGTTAAATACTATCTCCATATAATCTTATAGTAATTTTCTTTTATTCTTACTGATAATGTTTTCAAATGTTGCATATTCCATATTTCCCCCCACTTAGATTTGTCTATTACAGTTGCTACATCGGTTTCCCAAACATCTTTTAGATAATCTTGTACTTCTTCATTATCTATTAATATTTTATATATTTTGCTTGTAATACATTTTATAATATTTTTCTCTTGAATAGCTTTTATAATCAATTCCTCAAATTTTGTACTTTTCCTACAACTTCCCTCCTTTAAACATTTTTTGTCCATCTTTCTAACTGTATCAGTTTAAACCATGTAAATCCTTGCTCCTTTAATATTTTTTCCATATAATTTTTATTTTTCATTTTCCCCATCCATTCCTTCAACCTTATTATTTCTTGTCCTCCTAACTTTGCTTCCACTTCCTTTCTTAAATTTGCTGGGAAACCCTCTAACAATATTACCAGCGTTAATGGAGATATTCCTGGAACTAATACTTTTTTATATTTATTCCATATATCTAATATATTTTGTAAAGAGACAGACTGTATTGTTTCCCTAAGTTTCATTTTTAGTTTACAAAAAATATATATTTCTTAATTTTAACTCTATCTTGTTTATTTATTTCCATCCATTCCATTTCCTTCACGTCTGCCACAGTTCCAATAATATATCTCAATTGATTCGCTACGTAATATAGCTTTAAATTAGGTAGGCCTAAACCTTCTTTTTTGGGATTTATACCATCTATTTGTATTGATTCTTGATCTTTTGCCTCCATTACAATAATTATTTATCATATTTTGCCATTTTTAATTCCATCTCTGATACTTTAATAGGCAGCATTCTGAATAAAAAAATATTTTTGTAATATTTTCATTTTAACAAGCACTATTCTTCCAAACCATGACAATTTAATTTTCCCATATTTCTCTATTCTTTTCTCCATATCTTTCCTTAACATAGTAAAAAAAAATTTCCTCTAGATTTTCCAATTCTGCCACAATATTTATTCCTAAATATTTTATTTGCTCTTTTATTTTAATATATTTGTTTTTACTCTTCATATTTTTTTGCTCTGCTTCTGTATAATTAAATATCATCATTTCTGATTTATTCCAATTTACTTGTAAACCTGTCATCTTCCCAAACATTTCCAAATGTTTATCTATCTCCTGCATTTTTTCCAACGGATCTTGTATTGTTATTAAAGTATCATCTGCAAACATATTCAGTTTGATCTCTTCAATATTTCCTATCCCTTTAATATCTTCATCATTTCTAATTACATTAGCTAATATTTCTACTACCATAGCAAATATTATTGGGCAAAGTGGGCAGCCTTGTCTTGTTCCCCTAGTTAAATTTATTTGTTCTGTCTTACCATCATTTACTATTACTGTAGCTTTATTTTTTTATATACAATTGGTCAATCACACCCCTAAATTTTTCTCCAAATCCAAATGTTTTCATTATATTTTTTAATGCTGGCCATTCCACACAATCAAAAGCTTTAAATATATCTATAGCTATAAGTCCTGCTTTAATTTTCTTTCTTCTAATTATTTTTATTAAATTTATTACTCTTCCAGTTAAATTAGCCATCTGTCTTCCTTCTATAAATCCACATTGGTCTTTTTGTAGATATTTGTGCATAAATTTATTCATCCTTTTCGCCATTATTGCTGTTAATATTTTTGCATCTTGATTTATTAATGATATTGGTCTATATGATTCTGGATCTGTCAAATCTTTATCTGGTTTTGGAATTAATATAATCAAAGATTGTTTCCATGATGGTGGGATCTCATCTCCTTTTAAAATGTTATTATATAATTCTTTCATTCTGGATATTAATATACTTTTAAATGTTTTATAATATTCAGCTCCCAAACCATCTTCACCTGGGACCTTTCCTAGTTTCAATTTGTTTATAATATTTTCTATATCCTCTTCTGTTATAGGTTTTTCCATTGATTCTTTCTCCTCTTCACTAATTATATCCTTACAATTTTCCTATATATATTTCTCTAAGTCTTTCGGTGGATCACCTGCTGAATATAATTTTTGATACTATTCTTGAAATATCTTTAATTTATCTTTCATCAAATTACCTTTTCCCCCTTTTTCATTTTTAATAATTCCAATCAGACTTTTAGATTTCTTTGTTTGTGTGGCTCTTGCTAACATTCTAGAATTTTTATTACTGTATTCAAAATAATCTCTTTTCATAAATAACAGATTTCTTTTTGCTATTTCTATATCTTCCTTTTCTAACTCTTTTCTCTTTGCTTGTATTAATGCATGGATCTGTTTATCTCTGTTTCTAAAATATTCTTTTTCTAGACCCTTTATTTCCTCTTCTAGTTTCTTCTTACTTTCCCCCTGTTTTTTCCACAATGTGTGCTTCCCTAATAAATATTCCCCTTGCTACAGCTTTCATTGAGTCCCACAATAATGCTTGTTTGCTTTGTCCCACTCTATTTATTTCCCATATTTCTTTTAATTCTACCTGTAAAAATCCAGAGGACTGCAGTATAAGCCAATGAAAGCTTGAAGATCCAGCATGAAATGATCAGAGAAAGATCCATCAGCATGTTTCCCAATGTGCTTTTTTTTTCTTATAAGCAAGTTGTGTTTGTGTGTTTGTGTGTACATAACAGTATGCACACAAGCAGACATTATGATTTGAATGAGGGCAGTGTTGCTGGAGGCTAATTCTTTACACAAAATGTGGGAATTGTGAGCATCTCCAGATGTTGTTGGAGGGCAACTCCCAGCATCCTTCACCATTTCCTATGCTACCTAGGGCTGCTGGGACTTGCAGTTCAATCACATCTGGACAGATGCTTCCCCCCCACCTCATTTACACATGCACACATATACAGTATATCCCTGCATCATTTCACCAGTGTATGGGTCCCTGCAACTTAGCTGTGGAAGAGGAAAAAGACAGTAACAACATGAATCGGTGGTAGGATCCATCTTTTGTCCACTTACGGCTTAAAGCAAGTGGTGGTGATGGTCCTGGTGGTGATGGGGAACCATTTAAATTGGGAGAAACTGGGAAAATGGCACAGGAGGAAACAATTAATCTGGATCAACCCTGAGTGCCACTCTGTGCCATTACTAAGGCTGGTGTCACCACTCCTTCCGACAGTGTCACCTGGTGCAGTTCAAGCCCACTGCACCCCCCTACTGCCACCACTGGGCCACTGTGTTGACCCAAATCAGGCTTTTTCTCTGGAATGCAGCTGAAGCCTGTGTGCACACAGAAAAGAAGCAGCTGGAGGGAAGGAAAGCAGCCGAAAGGAGATCCCTGCCAGAGCTCACACATGTGCACGCATGCACAAACAAACAAACAAAAGGATGATTTATCGATCAGCCAGTTGATCTCTCTCTCATACAGAGAGAGAGGGAGGGAGGGAGGGAGGGACAGTAGTTAGAAAGCAAGCCGCCTGGCTGGATCTTTTTATTTCAAACTCATCTCTTGCAAGTCAAACCCCCTACCTGTTTGGTCAATTGAAGCAATCAGGATTAAGTTCTGCTGCCCCGAAAGCCTTGAATCAAGATGAATGACTGAAGGGAAGCACAAATAAATGAAGGTGCCATCGGCTGGTTGCCACACACACACACACTCTACCCAAGCGGGGGCTAGCCCCATTACCGATCGTCTTCCCTACCCCCAAAGCTTTCCTTTGAAACATACAGGAAGGGCTCAGAGCAGATTTCCCAAAGTCAGCTACAAGCAGAAAAAGGAGCAAATGGCAGGCTTGGTGGATTTCTCTCTCCAACCCCTCTTTCTATTCGGAGACGGCACAATGGTCATTCCAACCAATCAGGATTCAACTCTGCTCACGCTAATTCGCAAAGGTTGATGCAAGTTCACACGGATGGTAAGTTCCCACGACCAATTGTGCGCATTTTCACGAACTTAATCAAAAAAGTCTGGAAAACTAGCAAAAGCTGATACTGTGTGACTTATGGGTTTTTCAAACCCCCTCCTTCTGAAAAGGGCACTGTGGCTTGGAAATGCATGGGAACTATCAGGCTTCTTGTTGCATTCTTTGAGGATTTATTTTGCCATGTAAACGGCCCCAAAGTCTCTGAGAGAGCCAGTCATATCACATTCATTTAGGCCCTTAAACACTCCAGAACATAATAGAAATGTAACATATTCTATTTATTTTATTCTAATTATTTATTACTCTTTATGTTCGGCCAAGGAATTTACTTTCACAAAAGCCTTCTTGCTATTCTTTTCAATCCTGTCTGTTCTTGGCAGGGAGCTGCTGAATTATTGTTGTACCACATTAAGTGCCCTTGTGCCCTTTCCATTTAAAGCCAGCCTCCATTCCCTGCCCCCACTGGAAGCGAATTATAGCTTTGCTCATGGAAAGAAGTGCATATTAAAAGGCTAGCAAATTACTTCATATTGATTCTCATATGGAAATGAATTAGTGTTGAGTTAAGGGAGGTTAAGATAAAGTTAGCTTTATGTTCCCATTGAGCTGGTTGCACTTAACTACTCCCTCTACATTTTCTGGTAGTCTGATTAAGGAATACATTGAAGTCTCTAGATGCCGTGGCTTTAATTCTGACTACAGAGAAATTGGACACCCCACAGGTAACCACTCATAAGCTAGAGAGTGTGGAGAGAGAAGAAATGGAGCCATCCAATTTGACTAATCTAATTTAAATCCCAGGGCACTGCACAAATCATTGCACATTATTTAGAAAGCAAAACAAACTGATAGAGAGATGATGGCTAACAAAGCAGAAATTAATACAAAATATGGGAGTGCTGGGGAAATGCCAGTCAAATGGAACCCACAATGATTTTGATTAAACCACAAGAAAGAATGAGTTAACTGTGCTTAGAGGTGATAATAAGCAACATTAGAAGGCATATTGTAGTCGGTGGCAGTTAAACCTGAGAAGAATGACACTGATACAGAAATAATTGGAGAAATTAGTTGCCTGACATCTATGAGAAAGCATTGCTTCCAGTAATGTTAAATATGCAATCAATCAACTGAAATACAGAGATTCTCGTGGGACAGGTGGGGAAAAAACACAGGGTAAGTAATAAGTTCTTATGAATGATCTATAGAATCTATAAGGTATTTAAGCCATTTATATTGTATGGTTTATTAGAAACCACACCACCAAGAGCTCCCTTAGTAAACAATGGTAACAAGAATGTCCAATGAAATTTAATATCCCCCCAAGGAATCATGTTATGGTAGTTCACAAATACGTTAGAAATAGTGGATCAAATGCCATAAATCTTAGCCACTTGGAAAGAGACAATCTTATGTGATACAATGAACAGGAACCTCTCCTAGTAAGATAACAATACAAAATGCTATAAAGAGTCCCATAAATAATCCTTTAGTAGTCCGACAGCTGTATATTCCACCATTCAATGGAAGTCTGGAAACCTTGCATATGTAATGACAATTGAAGAGTTCTTCCAGACACAACTGTTGCTATATAAGCATGCTGCTTTATTCATGGAATTTTATAAGAAGTCCAGACATCATCTTCTTCCATTTGTCACTTTCCAATATTTTCTCAACACTGCTTCATATCTTTGTTTTTCCTCTCAAATAAATATTTTTTTAAATTGTTTAGGAGGAAAAGAAGGAATGACCTCATCATGCCTTAGTAGTGCTGGTATGGAATGCCTTGTAGTGAGATAGTAAACACTGAAAGATTCTGTGTTTGTGTGTGTATATATAGGATGAGGAACGTATGAGCCTCCATATGTTGTTAGACTGCAACTCCCATTTGTCCTCATCATTGGCTATGCTGGTTAGGGCTGATAGGAGTTGCAGTTCATCAATATCTAGGCAGAGACCATTTCTTTGCTTTTGGTATATACTGTAGGACTTGATTTCCCTAATAGCTACAGTCTGAAAAGTGGCAATTGAAAAGTCAACATTGAGCCAGCAAGTTGGTCCAGCAATATTAAATACATAAATAAGGATTTTTTTCAACCATTTTTTTGCTGCTCATTAATAAGCCTTTATGAAATGGGCTAGCTGACCTAGTCTCTTTTTAAAAATCCATTTAATTATAGGCAAGCAACTCTATCACCATTACACAATCCAGCACCCAATTGGGTTTGTTTAAACCCATTGATTTCAATGAGCTAATGTGCACTGGATTGTGATCAACCACTTGATATCAAATACATATTGGTCAGTATCTTTCCATTAATAAAAATGATGGGAGGCCAATTCATGCAACTATTTGGCTCCTTTATCATAGACTGAAGTCCACCATATTCACATGATGAATTGAACATCCTCTAAAACAGTTGCTCTACTATTACTTTCTAAAAGTTGCATATACAGTAGATAGGTTCACATGTGAGTGGTCAGTTGTAGAGGATACTAGATGGGAATTCCTTAAAAATTAGTGGCTTTCCCCCTAGGAAAAGTCCTCTTTCTCATCACTGACAGATAACCATCCCCTGCTGAGGAGATTTACACCAGCCTTCTGCAACCTCGTGCCCTTTAGATGTGTTGGACTACAACTCACATCATCCATATTCAGCATGGCCAGACTGAGTAAGGCAGTTTCTCGCTTGGGATTTGTCTAGTGAAAACCAGTGAAAATCCCTGAATTGCCCCCAATACAGCCTGTTTGTCAGGATCTGGGGCATGGCAGCAAGATCTTGCAGCAGAGATGCTGGGGTTGGGGCAGGTAAGGAGATGGAGAACCAAACCCCTGAAGGCCAGAGGCAAAAGTAGGTCCAACAACAAGCTGAGGTCAAAACATGTACCAGAAATCAGAGGATCTGAGGAAAGGTAGGTCCAGGAAATGAGCAAGAGTCCAAACATATTTTATATTTATTTAGGTAAACATGGTGAGAAAGAAGAGCTGGGTAAGTGGAGCAAGGTCCATGAAGCAAAGACTGGCTACAGGCAGCACAAGAGATCATGTTGCGGTGGCAAGAGTTGAGGGGAGAATGCTGTTCTTAAATAGCTGCTCCAGGTATACTGCATGAGGGCAGCTGGCTGTGCTTGATAAGTTGTCTCTGGTCCTTTCAAGACTTCCACAACCAGGGTCTAGTTCTGCAAGGTGAGGCTGACCCTGCTTTCATAGTCAGGGGCTTAGTCCTGCAAGGAGAGGCAGATCCTGACACCGATAATGCCACATGACATGCGGCCTTTCCCCCAATTCTAGTGCGATAGTGACACATGATGTATGTCCTTATTCACACCAGACTTGGAGAATACCCCCTAATATGGGTTTTAGAAAACTTACAGTTTTCTCCAGAGTTTGCTGGAAACTCTGGAGAAGACTGCCACATGAGCAATCCATCTGCACTGGATTCAGTAGGTGGGATGGGGAAGAGAGGAAGGACAAACACTGCCTGAGGTGCCGCCATTTCACCCCTCTCCTCGGCATCACTTCTCATTCCAAAGGCAGAGCCCCAATGGTAGTCTCTCTCTCTCTCTCTGAGGTCAGAAATCCCTGGCGAGCCTAGACATTGTGAGTCTAGCCATTCATTCTGGCATCAGAGAGAGTGACTACCATCGGAGCTTTGTTTTTCTGGTGCACAATCACCCCTCTGAACTCCAGGAAAAGCAAAGTCCCAGGGGTAGTTGCCCGGGGGGGGGGTGATTGTGCACCAGAAAATCAAAGTCCCAGTGGTAGTCACCTGATCTGGTTTCAGAGAGACAACTGGTCATTTTGCAATGCACAATGGTACCCAGTCATTGACATACGTTGCACCATGCTGCTGTTTTCTGTAGTGGTTGTGTAGTGATAGTACAATATATCCACATGGAGATATTTATGCGTTGATGAGGGGACATTAGATGGCAGCCAATGCATATGTATGCTTCTAATGCAGTCATTTAAAATGGACAGCAAAGAGCACAGCAAGTTGCCCATAGTAGGGAGAAAGGAAATCCCTTTCAATAGCACCCTAAAATCCACTTTAAAAGTACTTAGCACATAATTCCCAGGAATTTATCTCTAAAGTTTGGCAGGCTTTACTCCTTCAGATGTGGCTTGCTTCATCCAATGCTGTCACATTAAAACAACAACTATTGGGGGACCTTTTAAAGAACAAGACGCTTAAAAGATTCAGGTCTTCTTGACAAAAATTTGCCCTATTTCTCTAAAATGTGGAAGACTTTGTCATCTTGGAAAGAACTATTTCACTTGGCTGTCAAATTCCCCCCTCGCAAGTTGCAGTGATTTGTTGTTTTCCTCACGAGGAAACATGAAGGTTTGGATTTTCTGAGTAAAGTTCTACTTCTGACCGAAGGCAATGCACACTGCTTTTGAAGCCGTCTGAGTCAATCCAACTGATTCTTCTAAAGCATCAAAGTAGGATCCAAACCAAAGACAGTGTGTCTGTGGACACACTGCTATTCTGAAAGTTTCTTGGCTTCTAAGGGCAAGTTCTTCCCATTTTGCTAAAAAGAATGGAAACATTACTTTGCCTTCCTTATCAGCTGCATGAGCTTGTCATGCACTGCTCTGGGTAATTGTGTGAGTCTGAAATATTTATTCGTTACACCATTGATCTCTGACAGCTCATTTTGTAATGTCTTTCATCATGTGACTGCTGGCTGTGAGAAAAACCTGCTGAGCTTTGCTGTGCCAGAATTTGCACTAATAGTTGAGAGTTCCTTCCTGTACTGACATGTCAATATTAGCTATTGAACAGTTAGAATAGTATCTGTTCATAGAAAATGTAAGCTCCATTCAAGGCAGGTACACACAAAATGAGCCAGCGTGGTATGGTTGTTTGAATGATCAACTAGGATTGTGGGAAACCAGGGTCCAAATCCCTGCTTAGCCATGGAAGCCCCGTGTGACCTTGGGCAAGTCACACTTTCACAGCCTCAGAAAAAAGAAATGGCAAGCTCTTTTGTACAAATCTTGCCAAGAAACCCCCATGATGGCTTTGGCTTAGGGTTGCCCTAAGTCCAAAACAACTTGAAGGAAAACAACAACAACAACAACAACAACAACACAAAATACTAAGAATCTTCATTCAAGGAAGTTGATGGGATGGATCTCAATCAACTAGAAAGAGGGCTGCTCCAAGTTGCTTTGTTGCCCCAAAGAAAGGGCAGGCTCTCCATTCCACCCCTCAATTCCACATTCAGGGGAAAAAAACTGCACTGGCAGTTGAAGTTTACTTCAACAGTGGTGACAGGAAAGTGCTTTACTGGGCATCAGCCACTGCAAATGAAAGAGGGTTGTTCTCCTATCAATGGTAGCACAGAAGATGGACATTTCCAGCTCCCTTCTGCTAGCAATCTCTGGTGCAAGGAGGAATTTCAACAGGGAATCTGCTTCTGATTGTTGTACTGGATATCACTGGAGGGAGGGGATGGAAACATCAGTATGCTGTGCCCTGATTGATAGGAGAACAGACCTCTGTTGCTTGCAGTGGCTGCTGCCCATTAAAACAGGATTGTGGAGAGGGAGGAGTTGGAATAGGAGATGCTACCTAGTAAAATAGCTGATCTAGGATCTCAGCCATTGTTTTTAACTTTTTAATCAAATGGTAAGGGATTTACATGTACCAAAATTTATTTCATATAGTCATCTGCATGCAATGAAAATTTCCACAGTGGGTAAGTTCCACTCAGCATGCTAATCCAGTTATACCTCTTGCATTTGTCAGGGAAAGGAAGAAATGATGAGGCATTTAGAAAAAAATACACTTTCATATTATGTCATAATCAGATCTCAATGATTCAAAAATAAAAAACCTCCCCAAAACAAGCCACATACCAATCATACAATTTTAGTCAATGGGAAGCCTGCAACCACATGGATTATGATGATGTTTGAGGATACCATAAATCGACATTGTCTGATTGGTATGTTCATTTATCAATGGCTTCCTATATATGCAAAAATAGTTGTGGCAGCATATACAGCTTTTATTAATTGTTCAGCATTTATAACACTGAAAGCCTACAGTGTTATTTAAAATGACAAATTAGAGACCTTGGCTCATTATACACTTTTTAATTTCATGCTTGTCTTCTGCAAAATCTTTTCCTATATATTTCACTTGCACAAAGCAGAGATGCAGCACAAAACTTTTAAAATATATTGATAAAATTTCAGTTAGAATCATTGAAACTTTTGACTTGCTACCGAGACACAACCAAATAATAGAGGGGCTGATCAGGTTAATGAAGACCATATTAAAAAATAGGGATACAACAGGGAGCTAGCTTTCCCCAGCCTGGCTAGTGGTGACAAAATTGTAGTCTAATACATCTGGAAGGTATCAGGTTGGGAAATGCTGGACAAAACTGTAGAGGATAGAACCATCAATACTCCAGGAATATTCCAGGAGTACTCTTGTTGCCCATGCGGCAAAATATAGCAAATGCAAAAACAAAACAAAACACATTATTATTAGACCAATTGAAAGGCATAAAATACATTACACAAGCTTTTGAACTTCACAGGCTTCTTCACCAGGCATGGATGTCATTTTAGGGGATGACAGTGGAAGGTCACAGAGCTGCATCTTTCTTGAGATATTAAAGCTGAGTTTAAGGTGGTGTTAGAGGAGGGAGGTTTGAGGCCTGTAAAGGCCACATGCCTTCCTGGCCCTGAGACATTTGGGATTCAAAAGCAAGGCAAGGCAGTAAACCTTTCCCTACATTGTTAGAAACAAAGGCAGTTCCTTTGAGATCTAGCCTTTATCTGTTCTATGTGAGGCTATAAGCCCCTGTGTAAGCAGAATACAGTGAGTCCCTTGAGAAGCCTCTGTACTGACACATCTGGAGACATGCCAGTGTCCCAGTTATAGCCAATTGTCTTGCCTTAGTTGGAGGCAACAACCTCAGAGAATAAGTCCCAGTTCATGTTGTCCCTCTACTTCAGGCTTCTCCTGATGCAGCTGAATTTGGCATGTTTTACCTTTTTTGTTGTTGTGTGCCTTCAAGTTATTTCTGACTTATGGCAACCCTAAGGCAAACCTATCATGGGGTTTTCTTGGCAGAATATGTTCAGAGGTCCTATGTGACAAATGTTGCTGTCCTTGAGCAAGCCGGAATCACCAGCATTGAGGCCATGATATTGAGAACACAGCTGCACTGGGCAGGGCACGTTTCTAGGATGGAGGACCATCACCTCCCAAAAATACTACTCTACAGTGAACTCGCCATTGGTCAGCGTAAGAGGGGCACTCCAAAAAGCGATAGAAGGACTCCCAGAAACAACATCTCAGGCTTGGCCATATTGATCAGCAACAATGGTCTGCCTTGGCTTCACATCAGAGGCCTGGAGACGCACTACTCACAATGCTGCAGCTTTATTTGAGAACTCACACCGAACAAGTCTTGAAGAGAAACAACAACGCAGAAAGAATCACAAACAGGAAACATCACCCAAGGAGACCTTCTGCTGTGCTTTCTGCAACCGGACTTGTTTATCTCAGATTGGTCTTTTCAGTCATCAGCGCGCTTGCAGAAAGCATGGGATGAGTCCTTCCTGAATCTTTGTTTGCGAAGAAAAGCGAGAGAGAGAGAGAGAGAGAGAGAGGGGGAGAGAGAGAGAGAGAGAGAGATGTTCAGAGGTGGTTTGCTCTTACCATTCTCTGAGCCTGAGGGGCTGTGACTTGCCCAAGGGTACCCAGTGAGTTTCTGTGGCCGAGCAGGGATTCGACCCATGCCTTCCCATTGTCCTAGAGTCCAACATTCAAACCACTACACCATGCTGTTTCCTTTTACCTTTAACTTTTACAGCACCTAAATTTGTGTCCAGTTGTGTCTGTACAGCACCTTCTCAAGGGAATCACCACAGTTTTTGCTTTGCTTTGTATGCCTATCAGAGATCCACAACCTCTATCAATTGTTTGCTTTTAATGTTTTTCTTTTGTTGGGATGGATCTTGGCTGCATTTGACAGCCTTGCCCCTCTTCCAGTCCTCCTTCCCATTTGTTGCCAGTCCCAAACTCACAGATAGTTGTTGTGTCTTTAAAGGAAGCAGTGCCTTTATCCAAATCTGCTAAGATGTCTTGGTGAGACCAGGGAGAGACAGAGCTGAAGTAAAGATGTGGGGGTATGAGTGTGCTTGTGGGGAGAAGGAAGCTCAGAATCACTTGGCCAAGTCTTGCTCTCTGAAATGCAAGTGAGGAAGGACAGGGTGAAAACAACACCTGGTTACCCCCACAGAAAAGTGCTTGTTTTTACCTCCTTAATGAATCTTTTGTTACATTTATGTTTAAAAAATATTTTTTTACACAAAAAAAATTCATGGCATAAAACAATGCATAAGGATCAACTACAAAAGCAATGAGAAGCTTATACAATTAACATCTACAAACAAAGACAAGGGAATTACATATGATTTCCAACTTACCATCTTATGGTTACAGTCTTCCACCAATTCTACTTCCTCTGCTTCAGTCTCATACCCCCCATAGAATGTATTACAAACAAACAAAAAAACACCTGTTAATAAACTTCACCTCTACTTGTTGTCTGCTATACTTTAGATCTTAAAACTATTGATTTCTCCCAGTTCTTTCTCATATGCATTTTTCAGTAAATAAATTCTCTTCACTTTAAATGCATATACTGTCTTTTTTCTTATTACATTTGTCAATTTATCCATTTCTGGATAACACAATTTCACACCATTTCAGCCACTAGTCTCTCTGTAAAGGTATCTTTTTATCTTTCCATTTCTGCACATACAATAATCATATACTGCATAATTTCCTCTCCAGCTATTCTTCCAACAATCTAAGAAGAAATAGTTCAACTTTCAAAATATCATCCATCATTTAATGTATCTGGATCCAATATCTCTTTGCCTTGTCACACGTCCAACATAGGATAAAGCTTGTAAGATTTCATCTCTTTGGATATCTTCTTCTGTTTGGCTATCCAGGAAACCAGTCTGCAGGTTTTATCTAATTACCATTCAAGATCTTCTTTCTGCCTTACCAATAGGTCAGTCAAGATATCCACCACTCTTTCAAAAATATTCTCATTTTGTTGTTCTTCAATCCCTCTAAATCTTAAAGCTTTCCCTTGTTCTATGAGTTCAAGCAATGCCATTGTATCCAGATCTTGTTCTTTCTCAAGTGTAATTCTTAGTTATTTCCTCCAGTTTCTGAGTTCTGCTTTCAAGGGATTCTGATGTTTTTGTTAGTCTGCTGTAATCTGCTTCAGAACATCAAACTGGCTTCAGAGCAGGGTACAGAGTTGAGACCACTATGGTCACCTTAGTGGGTAATCTTCATCTGAGAGAGGGGCATGTGTCACTGCTGATGATCTTGGACCTCTCAACAGCATTCGATATCATCAACCATGGTATCCTTCTGGAATGCCTGGGTGATTTGGGAATTGGGGCCACTATGTTTCAGTGGTTCTGGTCCTATCTCTCAGGCATGTTCAAGATGGTGGTGACTGGGGATAGCTGCTCCTCAAAAAAGGAGCTACTATATGGCACACCACAAGGTGACATTCTATCCCCAATGCTACAATTATACGAACACAATATCTATAAATATATACTTATATACTTATAAATATAGACATATAAATATATACCAGTTTGCATATATTTATAGGTATTATCCAGAACAGTAAAATATATATACACAGTGATTATATAGGCAATTACTTGAGTATATACAGATATCCACATATAGAAAATTGTCATACAGCTTAGGTAACTGAGAGTTATATATATAAAAAATTAGCAGTTGTTAGCTATTGCATAAAGTTGTGGTATTTTTCTCCCTGGCATTAATAAACAACAACTTTAGTGTATAAAATAAAACATTAACGATGGCATCAGGCATCAAGAAGATGGTAACACAAACTCAGGTATCAACAAGAAGAAGATCCATAGAGGCAATGAAATTATCAGAATTACATACCTTGATTATTGATGATTTAAAAACAGAATTGAAAAATTTCAAACAAGAAATAAGGGCAGGACTCAAAGAACTAAGGAAAGAGATAAAGATGGACAACAAGAAAGAAAAAGACCTACTAGGAAAAAAATTGATAAGATTCACAAAGATGTAGAAGAAATGAAGGGTTAAATCACTAGATTAAAAGGAAATGTTAAAGAATCTGAGGAGAAGATAAAGAATATAACAAAAAAACAAGAAATGGATGAAATCCAAATGTTGAGTCAAGAATTACGACATAGAGAAAAAAAGCATCAAAATAAGAGGAATATCAGAGAGACTAAATAAAAATTTAGTAGAAAGACTTGCATCTCCCATAGCAGAATTCATTGGATACACGGAAGAAAATTTGGAAAAAGAATTGGACAGAATTTTCAGGGTTAATTCATTGGTGGCTAGAGATAAAAAAATTACCTAGAGATATTGTAGTTTCATTCACTAGGACAAAAACGAGAGACCTGGTTATTCAGCAAAGCTACAAGAACAAATTGTACGTAAATGGGGATGAAGTAAAAATCTTTAAACATATGCCACCACTAATACTAAAGAAAAGACAAGATTACAACTTTATTACACAATTACTGTTCAGAAATGGGATATTTTATAAATAGGAAAGAATAGAGGGTATATCCTTTACATACAACCAAAAAAGATACAAAATTAATTCAATCCCTAAAGTTAAAGATTTCTGCAAAAAAAATTGAAAAAGAACGGGAAAAAGAAAAAATAAGAAAGAAACAACCTAAGGATAAGAAAACCAAGACAAGGTCAGAAGAATTACCAGAAGATGAAGAAAAAGAGGATCAAAGCAAGAAATATTTAGAAGAACAGGTATCAGAAAAAGAAGATCAAGGATGAAGTGACCAGGAAGAAGAAGAGATAGAAGAAGAAGAACTAGAAGATAGGAAGCGAGGTGAGGAGAGTCACAGTAATTCAGAAGAAGAAGATGAATCTTAAGATAACAACTTGGAATGTGAAGGACTCAACTCAGAACTTAAGAGAAGGCAGGTGTTACATCATTTAGAAAGATTGAACTCAGACATAATCTGTATCCAAGAGATGAGAATAAAAGAGAAATATATGTGTTTTCTAAAAAGCGCAAAGCTAGGAAATCTATATTACTCAGCAATAGCCAATAATAAGAAGAGAGGAGTAGCTCTGTGTGTAAATAAGAACTATGACATGAAAGAACTATTCAAGGACAACAAAGGACAGATAATAGGAGTAGAGGTTTCCAGTCTAGATAAAAAAAACATAATTATAGGAATTTATGCTCCTAATAATAATCAAGAATCCTTTTATAGAGATTTACATAAAAGAGTTGCAATATATGATAAGGAAAATTTATTGATAATAGGGGATTTTAACGGAATCATCAATCCCAACAAAGATAGAACTACGATCAAAAAGTCAAAATTTAAAGGGAAACTACTGAAGAGTTTTTTTGAATTGAAAACAGAACTCAGTCTGGAAGACACATGGACAGCTATTAAAGGAAAAGAAAAGGGTTTTAACTTTTTTCTGACAGATTCAAGTACATATCTAGGATTGATTTGATTTTAGTATCTAAAAATCTTATTCTAGCTATTGCAAAGATGGAGATCTTGACAAAATCCATATCTGACAATAACCCCTTACAGATTAAGATAGAATCATATAAAAAACCATTTCACTGGAGATTAAATGAAAGCTTGTTACGTAATGAGTTTTTCTTGACATCCCTAAAAAGGGAAATAAAATTCTACTTTAAAGAAAACATGACGAATGATTCTCAAACAAGAATGGTGTGGGACGCCAGTAAGGCGGTAGTTTGTGGAATATTAATTAAAAGAGGAACAGAAGTTAAAAAAGCCAAATCAGAAAGATATAGGTTTTTGACTAAACAACTAGGTGCAAAAGAAAGAGAATTAAGAGAACATCCAAATAATATAGAAACGATTCGGCAAATTAAACTGATACAAAAGCAATTAAATTTGGAGGATTTAAACCTGATAGAGAAGAAATTAAAAAGAACAGGACAGAGAAATTTTGAATATGGAAACAAAAATGGAAGGTGGCTTGCTTATAAACTAAAAAAAGAACTAGAAAAGAAATTAATTACCCAAATAAAAAATAAGGGAAAAATAATTACTAATCAAAAAGAGATAATGGAAACCTTTTATGATTACTACAAACAACTATTTAAAGAGGAAAGACACAATGAAGAATCCGGAGAACTCTTGAGAAGATACCTAGACCATCACAACCTTCTGAAACTCACTAAAGATCAAAAGGAAAAACAATGAAAATATCACAGTAGCAGAAATATCAACAACTATAAGAAGACTGAAAACAAATAAAGCTCCAGGCCCGGATGGGTTTACAGAATTATATTATAAGCTGTTAGAAGACGTAATAATTCTACCTCTCCAGAAAACATTCAAAGAAGTGGAAGAAAATGGAATACCTGAATCATGGAAAGAGGCAAATGTTACACTAATACCAAAAGAAGGCAAAGACAATAAGGATGTTGCCAATTACAGACCTATTTCACTGCTTAACCAAGATTATAAAATATATACAGCAATAATAGCAGAAAGATTAAAAAACGTCATAGCCGAAATAATACATGAAGACCAAAATGGGTTTATCCCTGGGAGACAGGTTAAGAATAACACAAGAGTAATTCTAGACATTATAGAGCATTTTGAAAAGAATAACGAAAAAAATGTAGCAATGTTATTTGTTGATGCTTAAAAAGCTTTCGATAATGTAAGATGGGACTGCCTACTAGAAGTGATTAAAAGACTGGAAAGTGGAGAAAATTTTTACAAAAGGATTGAAAAGATTTATGAAAAACAGACAGCAAACTTAATTATAAATGGTGAGAGGTCAAAATCAATAGAGGTAACTAAAGGTACAAGACAAGGGTGCCCTTTATCACCGTTACTCTTTATACTCGTATTGGAAATCTTAAACAGAAACATAAGAGAGGATAAGAACTTGTCTGGAGTGAAAATAGGAAGATATCGCTTCAAACTGCATGCATTCGCAGATGATATAGTTATCTTTATGGAAAATCCGATTGATAATATTGAAAAATTATTAGAGGCCATAACAGAGTTTGGTCAACATACAGGGTTTAAAATAAATAGAGAAAAATCAACAATATTAACAAAACACATGAAAGATCACGAAGATCAGTTACTAGCAGAAAAGACAGGTTGCAAAATCGGGAAAAAAGTGAGGTACCTAGGAGTTTGGATAACAAAAAGAAATATAGATGTTTATGAAAATAATTACAAAAAAAAAAAAACCTGGAAGGAAATCAAGGAAGATATGGCTAGATGGTCAAAATTGGATTTATCAATTTCAAGGAAGATAGCAGCATGTAAGATGTGTATACTGCCCAAAATGCTATCTTTGTTCCAAAATGTACCACTTATTAAAATAATAGATGTTGGGCAGAATGGGAGAAAGATCTGAAAAATTTCATTTGGGGAAACAAGAAACCCAGGATTGAATGGAAATATGTCACGGATTCAGTAAAAAGAGGCGGTTCGGGCATGCCAGATCTCAAATTGTATTATTATGCAGCCTCGTTATTGTGGTTACAGGACTGGGTGAAATTAGAAAATGAGAAATTATTAGTTATGGAGGGGTATGAAAACCGTTATGGATGGCATGGTTATTTATGTTATGATAAGGATAAAGTAAATAGAGACTTTTACAATCATTTTGTAAGAAGAGCCTTATTACAAACCTGGCAAAAGATTAACAAACTTTTCTATTTTAAACTTCCTTACTGGACCTCCCCCCAAGAGGCTTTTCAAAACAAGTGGAAAACAACTAATTATTGGTTAAAATACAAAGATCTGCTGAAGGAAAACGAAGAGGGAGCAATAATTCTGAAATCTATAGAGGAACTGGAAGAAAAAGGTAGAATAAATTGGTTTACTTACTTGCAGATAAAAGCGAGATTCCAGGAAGACTTGAAATCAGGTAACATAGAGAGAGAAGAAAATGATTTAGATAAACTGTTATTGGAAGGAAAAGAAAAGGGAAAGATTGCTAAATTTTACAAGCTATTATTGAGCAGGAGTTTAGAAGCTGACAATATTAAAAATTATATGATTGAGTGGGCTAAGGATTTTTGATATTCATTAGAACTAGAAGCATGGGGAAAAGCCAGAAACAGAACTCATAAATTTTCAAATTGTCAAAATTTGAAAGAGAACTATAGAAGGTAGTTCACAGGTGGTATTTCACCCCGGCAAGACTTAACAAGATTAACAACTCTATCAGTAACAATTGTTGGAAATGTCATGAAAATGTTGGAGCCTTAATACACATGTGGTGGAGTTGTAAGATAGTTAAGAGATTTTGGGGTATAATACATAAAATCTTGGAAGAAATCTTTCAATTCCATTTTGATCTAAAACCTGAAATATTTTTGCTAAATATGATTGAGGGACTTGAAAAAGGTGTCGTTGCAAGAAATTGGAGGATTATACTGTATTTAATATCAGCAGCTAGATTGACAATTGCACAGGTATGGAAATCACATAAGGCCCCCACAATAGAAGATTGGTTAAAAAAATCTCAAGACTTACTTGAAATGGACATATTGACCTCAAAAGTTCAGAATCTACCAAAGAAGAAAACACTTGAGAAATGGAGTCCAGTACTAAAGTATTGGGAAACAAGAGGAGTGTGTTATGATGAAGAGAATTTGTTATTAATGGGATAAAGAGGGGAAGGCTAAAGGAAATAAGGATTTGATTGTATTAGAAAAGAGAACACTGTAGAGATCTTTAATATAATTGGAAATTATAGGAAGTTGTTAGATGACTGGAATAAGCAAGATGTTGATTTCAAAAGCATCACCTTATAGGAAGTCAAAATGTGATTGTTATTTGGTTATTGTATTTAATGTGTAAAATGCAAAGAAAGTAATCAAGGTTATTAATATGTGGCTATGTAATATTGGAAATAAGAGTTATAACTAAAATTTAACGTATAAGCGATATGTTGAAGAAAGATGTATTAGGAGAATGGAAACCGAATAAAAATATTAATAAGGAGATTGCCTCCCCTCTCAATACACAGCAAGAATACTACAAAAAGGCAAAATGACATATAGGGGAATTAATTAAATAAACAAAGAATAACAGGGATAAATAAATCCCTTTAAAATGTTAATTTGTGTAGTCTGCATGCCTAAAAATACTGTGATATTCTAACTCACCTGAGAAAAACAAAAACAAAAAATCTTTAAAAACCACAAAGATATTACATACACTTAATGAGATCAAGTTATAACAATCTGAGGCTTAGTCAAGATCACCACTCATCAGACTGACAGGCATTTTCACTGCGGCTCCCTGGTCACCATAATCATTGCAAACGCACAGCAGTATGAAAACTTTGTTTAAATCATTAAAAAAATAAAACTGTGTCTTACATGAAAAATGCCCCCCCCCCAAAGTGCTGCCTGGGGTGGACCTCCCCCTCCAACCCCCCTAACTATGCCACTGGCCAGGGAGGAGATGAGGAGATTAGGAAGGAGGACATACCTTGCCTTTTTTTTTTTTTTTTTGGTGAGGAAAACACTACTAGAAATGGAATTTCCATGATAGACTTGATTTCACAGGTTAATCATCTGTGAAAAATACATGGCAAAATAATAAAAAGGGGGGGGGAGATAAAAATGATTGTGAACGGTGTGTTTGTCTGTCCTCTTGGATTAATATGGGGGGGAAGGTTGCAAGACTGAGAGAGGAAATTTTCTTCATATGTACACTAACTATGTAAAGATACCATTTCCTATGAATGTATCATCTCTATGCAGCAGGAGCTTTGTGTGTGGGGGTGGTGGGGGGTGGGAATCCTGTTTGAACAAGGTAAGATTGGCAGAAGAATATGTTGTGAAGGCAATATTGTCATCAGTATGGAGAAATCTTCCACAATGATGGCAAAATGGCTGTGAAATCATCCTTACAATGCATATGCTCCATGTTAACCAAAGTAAACACAGTCAACTGCCATATATCAGTATGTGTTTTGAGATGCACATTTCACTTGGTATGCCCTGTAGCTAATTAACATCTGAGAAGGTGACTCACCTCATCCATCACCTCCTCCACATCCAAACCCTGAAGCTAGTTCAGATCAAGTTGCTGCTGAATGCCATGTGAAAGGACTGTGACAAAACCTACAGAGACATGCTACTTTTGCTGTGGGGAGAAGTCATGAGGTAAAATAATTGGGTTAATCAACCTGGTAGGATGCCAAAACCCAAAAGGACAGGGAGGCTTTACTCCTATGTACTGGGATTATGAATGTACTCACCCCATACAGCCAGGTTTAGCATTTTGAACAGTAAAGTAATTTATTGAATGTAAAAATGCCAAACAAATGTAAATGTTTGAGTAAATAAATGTTGGTGCGGGCAATTTTATGCAACACACTATATATGTTTTATAAAACACATTTTTAGGGCATCTGGAACTTTGCAGAGGAACATCAGCAAGGAGATGAGATTTCCTTTGGGTGGGATAAACTGAACAGATAATATTCTCCAAGCTACTGTAATTGATGAATTCTCAAATTATTTTCCTGAGCATATGTATCTGAGCCAGTCATGCAGCTTGATGCAGTTTAATTTGTCAGCAAAATGTACATACAGATAGTGAATGATAGATCAAAGTTTTAAAATGGATTTTAAAATGGCCTTAGTGCCTGAATTTTTAAATATCACATTTCTTCAGTTGCATTAAGGTTGTCTTCAATTGTTTTGAGTTCCAGAGTGTAGTAAGCACTTGACTTACTATATCTTCCTCAAAGCTTCTCTAGTTTCATGTCCAGGGTTCATACACTGCCCAGAAATTCATCCTGCATTATCTAGAGTTCACTCCCTTTCATGTTAACAGCATTTGACATTGTTATAACCGGTCCTTATGCTGTCTCTACATTTACTAATTTGGGCTCTTTTATCCCAGCAAATCTCGTCCATGATTTACTCAAATCACCACCCACTTGTTTTGTTTTTTTGTTGTTGCTTAAAGACAGATCCAAAGTGATTATTGAGTGTTTAATGCTATTTCTTTATCCACTGCTTCTAATTTCTCACTATCTTGTCTAAGCAGATAAGTCCTTTCACTATAGTATCCTGCTAGAGCAGTTTAAAAGCTTGCCATCATTTGTTTTGTTTTGTGCCACTAATTATTATTATTTTTTCTAGATGCAGTCAACCCTGGGATTAATTGCTTTTGATGCTTTGTGTATACCACAAATGTTCCGTTTTAGAGACAATCCAATAGAGAATCCAGTGTATTTAAGACTCTTGATTTCAATAGGTTTAAGCATGCCTAACACACTCTTTGATTATGGCCCTTTTCTGTGCTTCACACACAGCTGCTCTGGGTTCTTCGTATTTGAAAAAGCATTTGGTATCTAAGCAGGTTCGCCACTTTCTCAGCTATGCAAAACAAAAAGGGATAAATACAACTCTGCAATGTAGAGCTAACATGTAGGTATAAGGTTCCTAAACTAAGCATGATTATCAGTGTTAACATCTGTATCAAAGTTAACCTTAATCATGGTTGGCTTCAGGTCAGTGTTGTATGAAGGTTTTGGTCTGGACATTTTCCCCAGGGGAAGGTAAATGGCCTTGGTAGGACAGAACAGAGGCTGCTCCATCATTCTGACTCTTCAGAACAATTAACTGCATTTTCCACAGCCTGCAGCTGAAGCATCTCCCTCCTTCTCTTTAGCCAGCTGAATTAATGGCATCCACTCTGATTTCAGGAGATAACTCTGGTATTTTAGGATCCTTGCTCTGCAACCTTCCCAGCCATCGCCTGTGTGGTGAACATAGGCTTCCAATCCTGGTGCTCAGTTGCTTGCTGCCACACACAAAATTAGAAGTGGAGTTGCCCAGTGTGTTTTCACATAACCATCGCTGCCCACCCTTCAACCATCCCAGCAGTGGTGGCAGCTTCCTTGTCGTCTCTGGGTGCTGCTGAGTTCCCTTCTCTGACAATTTTTTTTAAAAAAAGTTTTTAAAAAGCACATGATCACTATCACTTCTGGGTGCTTGATGGCAAGCCCACCCTTGCACAGTCCAACCAATCAGATGTTCAGCTCCACCCTCTCTGGACTGTGCTACAAATTGCAGCAGTTGTCCCAACATACAGGAATGCGCATTTCCTTTGGAGTTTTTTTTTTAAGTTGGGGGAAAGCCATGAAGGTAAAAGAAAACAAAATATATTAAGCTGCTAGACAGAATGTAATGTTTCTAAACCTTTTCACCAGAAGAACAAATTAATAGTGTTTCCTCTGAAGTTTCAGCTTTGGCTAAAAGGCCTGCTACATTAAATAACAGATAAAGTTTTGTGATATGGCTTTAAACTTTCTGCTCTTTTATATTGATCCCATTTATCAACTCTACAATAAAATGTCCTCAAAATTCAATTAGCATTTCTGCTTAGAGAAGCCTTACAATTGCAACCGACATTAAATAACAGTCTAGTATCCAATTTAGAACTAAGGACTTTTTCAAACAGGGAATAAAATTCCCGTCGAGGTCAGGAGGAGGACAGCGCTGTCTCGCTTACAGCGCTCCATTTCATATGACTCCGTCCTCCTCACGACCTTCCCCCATGCTGGGGGAGCAAGAAATGCACCACTTTTATTGATAGGGGGTTATCTATTAATAAAAGCAGTGCATTTCTACAGCTCTCAGCACAGGGGAAGGTTGGGGGAAGGTCGGGAGGAGGACGGCGTCATATGAAATGTAGCGCTGTAAGCAAGACAGTGCTGTCCTCCTCCTCCTGACCTCGACAGGGGTTTTATTCCCCATTTGAAAAAGTCCTAAAATCTGGTTAATAAAAGGTCCACTTTTACAAACATAATCCTTTACATGGGATGAAGTGCACTATTCCTAGCTTCTCTATATCTGTCATGATTTTCACTTTGATAAGTAATAGGACATGCAAGAAGGTGTTGGGAAAGCCGCCAAGTCAAATAGTGATAAGACAGCCTGGCTCGGCAACAACTCAGTTCCAAAGCACAGTACCTTGTGTTGTCAATAGCAGTCCAGAGAGTCAGGAGTCCAGAGAGAGCGAAGAACGATGAGGCAGTCCGAGGTCAAAAGGATTCCAGCAGGTGGGTCAATGAAGACAGTCCAGGGTCAAGATAATCCGAGGGTTTCAAGAAAGCAAAGTTCCAAGAGCCAGGAGAGTCAAAGGCCGAGGCTTCCTCCAGGGAACGCAGATAGCCTGAGATAAGGAATTCAGCATCTCCCCCAGCTGCTTATGTTGGCCCAACTCCCACTCACAGCTGCTGGGTGATTAATGAGCGTCTTTCTTTTAGTCTCTGGGAGTGACGCAGCTCCTCCCTTTCTGCTCTTCTTTGGCTAAAGGTAGGTACCTGCTCTTCTACCTCTTGCTGTTGCTCAACTATGTCTCCCAGGCTTGGCCCTCTGCTGGGGGAAGGCTAAGCTGCTGAGACCTGGGTTCTTCAGGGCTAGACTCAGACTCAGCCAGCTTTTCTGCAACTGGCTCAGCCTCCTTGCCTTCTGAGTCCTCAGAGTCCTAGCTGACCATGACACAAGGATGAAATCAGTTCTTCATTGTCCATTCAGAACAGGGAAGAATAAAATGAGAAATACAGGATGAAACAAGACATAACGGTCCCCACGTTTCTTCTAATAAACTCATAGGCCACATTCTATAATTTTGCTTGATGTGGCCTTCCACGTGCTGATGGTAAATTCGGACTCCCCATGCCCAAGGCTGGAGTCATGCATACAGGCATGTACAACCTAAGGACCCCCCCCACTTCCTCAAAAGATCACATCCCCAGATAAGGATTGTCTTAAAACATTCCTTTCATCACAATCATTAACTTATCTGGGGATCCAATATTTAACTTTGGGAATCTCCGGCAAACATTTGTCTGTCTCTCAAATTACTCCTTCAGGGGAAATACCAGCTATAACTATCACCCCAAAGCTCCATCTCATTGTGCACAGATTCCCTTCTTCCCATTTCCATGTTTGTCTGTATTGCTAATCCCCCTCTTCCTACCTGCCCTTTCTTCCTGCCAGTTCGTTGCCATGCATGGGTCCCTCTTTTCCCATTTCACTTCTAGTACTAATTCCCCTTTGTATTTCTCCCTCCCTCTGTGTCTGTTTACTGCTTGAACATCTCTGTTCTTTGGATCAGTACAGTATAACCTAATATCGCATTAAACTAGTTCTCTATCGAAATACTTCCTACTATCTTTGATAGCCTTGTGTGAGTGCTAAAAACCTGAGTGTTGGTGTGAATGTTGTTTAGACTATATTTCAATAAAAAACACATTTTTAGTTTACTTTTGTTTCCTGGTCTTGAGGCCATTCAGTGAGTACTGGTATACACAGGTAAAAGATCCTGCACTTACCTGGCCTCTTGCATGCCAATTTGAGCCAATTAAAAATTCCCCAAATCATGATTCAGACACATGTGGAAATTCCACGGACATCAGCAATTCCCGTAACAAGGATGAAGCTGGGAAATGCAACTCTGATCCAGGGTTACACATCCTTGAGGGTTAAACAAGATAGGAAGTGTAATGTCTATTTCCTCAGAGTAAAACATTTTTGCTTTCATAGTGGGATTTCCTCAGAGAAATGCTTCAGAAATCAGAATAACAAATGAAGGAGATTATCAGATGTGGGGGAATGCATCAAAAATTGTGTTTCCAACCATGCGAAAAGATCACTGCGAAAACAGAAAGGGCGACTTATCAGACACCCGCATCCTTCAGCTGTTCTGGGGGCGTAGCACTGTCGTGGATGAGGCTTCACTTTTCTATCGATGAGGACAAGCTTCTAATAGAAAGGGATGCTTTACTCATGGCTGTGCTATACCCCTGGAACATTGGAAGATGACATCGTCTGGTAAGGTCGCCCCTTCCTATTCTTCTAGCAATCTTTTGACACAGTTTTTGCCGCGTCTGATAATCTCCTAAGTCCATGTCTATCCTCCAAGAACCAAAACACACATAAAAAAAAACAGTCACAACAACTGGGATGCACAGTTAAGAACAACCAGGTCCATGACAAATCACATGCTTTCACCTTTCGAAGGAGCACTTCTTCTAAATTCATGCTAAATGTGTTACCTAGTTTGACCCTGAGTTAAACCGTTTAGGTAGAAATTCCATAGTCTCTGCAAAGGTATTCCAGGTCTCTCTCCCTGTGGATAAAGCAATGCTCAGCTGACAGTGTAAACTCCCACCCCATTGATCCTCAGTGTTTCTTCTCTGCAGAACTTAGAAAAGTTAATTTCTCTAGATGATAACTCTCAGAATCCCACTCGACAATGGCAGCTTTTCCAGCCTGTGGCATTTACCCATGGAGAGGTGTATATGTTAGGATTCACAGAGCAATTATATGCTTACTTTCTGTGCTTACTTTACATTGAGGTAGAAGGAAAAAATCACCACCACCACTACCAGTCTGCAAGTCTGTAGTAAAAGGCCATGCTGACTGGGAAGGGTGTCCTGAAAGATGCAATACTGTACAAAAAACTAATTTTTAAAAGATTTGTTTCTCTCTGTGCTGCAATCACACTAATGAGGAAGGAGACATATTGCCTGACATTCTGCCTCCCTTATGTGAGTGGCTGAACCTTTTTGGCCAACGGGTTAATGGTTGCATTCAGGTGAAGGTTGTGCTTGAATGATGTGCAGTGCCACCATTGCTCACTGTACATTGTGCACTGATTGCCTGATCATGCATGGTTGTGCATTGCACATCAATGCATTATGCACAATTCTTGTGCAATATCACAATTCTATAATGATGTATCATAGCACAACTGAAGTGTAACTCTGCAGTGTGTCTGCAAGGTTACACTATATCTTCTTGATGTAGGATCTCGGTCAGTGGTGCATAAAATTCCAAGCCTCCCTGTTTCCCTAACTTGAATACTTGAGTTGGTGCACTTATTTTTACCTCCCATTATTGTCAATGGGAGGGAACATTTTAATAAGGCAGAACTGGGGGTGGAGATTGCACCAGAAAACCTTCTGGGGAAGTTCATATTCCACTGTGGACAATGTGACCTGGTAGGGCTCCACCAGTTTCTCTGCTAGACCTTTTCCCTTTCCTATTCTCACAGGACAGAAAGAAAATGTTGACTTCATCTGCTTCAACATAACATTGATCTGAGTAGTTTTTAATGAAAATATTTTGAGAGCTGAGTGATTTACATGGCATCCCTTTGCTATAAATTTTGTTGTAATTAGCACAATAGATATTTAAAGCTTGAGCTGGAATTTATTGTGTAAAGGGAGAGTTCTAGAAAGATGTGACACCATGCTTATGTATTTTTTATTGTAACATCTAATTGCACATTAAATATGTATCGAATTTGACAAAGACAAAATGAACCTCATAAACACACACACACAAAAGTCCCACCAAAAATCCAGCATATTTTTCTAGTATGAGGGAAAGGGGGAGTCCACAAATTTAATGCATCCCTTTTCTTGTCTTAGCAAGAAAACAAAAGGAGAGTAGTTGCATCCAATGAAGGTAGACTAACTAGCACACACCCAAATGGAGGCGCGGTTCTATCCCCCGTCTAGTCATTTTCTTACCTATTTGGTCAGATAATGGCAGCTGTTTTGAATTTAGTGTGAAGTCATCAATTTTATAGTAGTTGACGTGGCATGTGTTCCTCCAAGAGTTCTAGAAATTGTAGTTTGGAAAGAGTGCTGAGAAAAATTCAACAGAGATTCCTAGGCTACCCCATGGATCTATAGTTCCCAGACTGCCATGGGTTAAAGCAGAGCTTGGTAAACTGTTTTTAAGAAGAAAGTATATAGTGATATGCTGACTGCATCCATAGCCTCATCTTACCAGAAGCATCATCTTACCACTGTGCAATTATGATTGGCTTTGGCATGTCATTTTTCTTTTTTCCATTCATATTTCCTAAAGGTAGATTTCTAGGTTGTGCATCAATTTAAGCATATAGTATGGAAATACACTCCCCAAAGGAGGTATATTGGCATATTCATGATTTCTGTCTGATATTTTCAATGATATAGCCTTACAGTCATGATCAATCTGTAGCAAAGTGGGAATAAGTCAGAATGAGTGAGCAGGAACAAGGATAAAAATCCTACACCCCTGATCTCATTCGGACATAATCTTTAATGGAGTCAAGAGTTCATCCAATTGTCGTCTGCCAGTGGAGATGTTTAAAAACTGGGCCTCTGCAAGACAGTGGATATGATCTAATGAATGGTTAAGCTGGGTGTAAGTAAACAGTTCAGATCATCCTACATTCATTGGCAATGAGGCAAACAATTATTCTCTCATCCTCAGCTTACTTAGTGTGCAATATCATATTGATAATAATCAGCATAATAATACCAGTCTACTTTAAGGGGCTGTTATAGGGATTACGGAGATGATATTTGTGAACACTCAAAAACACTCCATTAAACTCTGAGTATTACTATTTTTGTTAAATACATATTTAAGTTTTTCCTTTTGAAGCTGACAAGACTCAGAAGCACTTAACTTGGAATGGATGGTGCCTAAATATAAACACACACACACATACACATTCAGTCTGCATTGATATAGTAGTATATTATTAGCAATAAAAATATGTATAGTCAGAAATGTACAGACTTCTTTTGCAAGTCATTGAGATTCTATTATCTTGTCCATGAAATGCTCCAGCTCTGCTGAATGTGAGACATGAATCAGAAACATTTATGAGTTAAGGGCCCAACAGTGTCTCAAATCATTAAGATTTTCCATGTTTTCTGTGGAAATCAAAGACCCCACTGCTCTCTTTTGAAGCTGTTGCTGTTGGTTTATGGAGCAGTCAATATACTTTGAGCAAAAAAGTATTTTATTATAAGAACTGATGCTTCATGGAAGAACTGTAGACTTTGGGGAAAGCCTCCAATATTCTAAGATCCAACCCAACTCAACCTGTGACACAAATCATAGAACATTGTAAAATATCCTTGATAAATACTGTACTTACACTGACTTTAAAATATTGAAGGTGATTCCCCAACTTCCCAAAGCAATTGAACACACTTCAGATTGTTTACTCCTCACTTTAATAGTAAGTGGCACATATTAATCTGTGGAAAATATTATGTAGATTCAGAGGGAGAAGTCCTTAGGTCATCACAATTTGCTAACTAACATATTGTAATCTCAAACTGCTCATCCATAATGTTTGTATTTTCTTAGATACATCTGCATGCTATAAGCAGTTTGTTGTGTTACCTGAATTACTGAGGTCTGTGGAAATTCCAAGCATGTCTACCAAAAAAATATATATATATTTCTATGGGGAATTTTAATTAGCTCAAATAGTGCCTATGGGAGGTCAGGTAACTGTGGGATCTTTTGACCTATGTATATCGGTAATAACCAGCAAGACTCCAAACCAGGGGGTAAACTAAAAATGGTTTTTATTGAAAAATTACCAAGGAATGCACACATATATACACTCAGGCTTCAAGCACTTATACAAGACTATCAAAGAAAGTAGGAAGTATTGGGATAGAGGAATAGAGTTTGAGATGTTGGGCTATACTGTACCTATCCAAAGAGCAGAGATTCATTCAGCAGAAGATACTCAGATGGAGCTCTGAGGGTCACACAGCAGATTGACAGAGTGATGTGATGCAGGAAGCTGTGCATTTGGTGACACAAATTGACAGCGTGATGGGAGGAAGAGAAGCTGTGTGCACTTTGGCTGTATTTTGGGGTGATATTCCCCTTGAAGGGGTGTTTTGAGTGAAATACAATGTCTGACAGAGTTTCCCAGAGTTAAAGAATGGATTCTCTGGATGTGTTAATGATCACTTATGGCTAAGATATTAAGATTGATGGGTGTCAGACAACCTTTTACTGTTTTAGGAAAGGTGCAAGGAAAACCCAGTTTTGCAAGGCAATGAGTGTCCAACTACCTTGACTGAATTAATGAATCACTCACTTCTATGTATGTCCAGGAGGATTAGCCCATTTCCACTCTAACTCACCAGTCCAAGAGGGATTTGCTTAATCCCTACCTGGGTGTGTCTTTTAGGAATTTGAGCTGGCTACTTCCTTAGGCTTTCTGAGCAAACCTTGAGTCCTTTTATTTGGGAAGAACTGGTCTACTACCAACCATGTGGAGTGCCAATAATAATCCAATTTATGAAATATAGCCAATTGAGGAATTACTGGGAGAGTGAGGGGTATCAGGGCAGGTAACAATTGTGAGAAAATGACTTCTGTTAGTCAATTTCCTTTTGTTACACTCACTAGGAGAATTGTTTGTATTTTCTATCACTATAGAATCTCTACTATTCCATTGACCCTCAGACATTAGCAAGCGACTTTTTTTTCTTTTTTCTTTTGCTCAATTCACATTTCACTTGAAGTTCTTTTGTTTAGATCTGCTGGAATGCCTTTCTTCTGGGATGCTGTCCACTTGGTATCAATATTTTGCTTACCTCATGCTTAATTATTTGTCTGTTCTATTTGACCCTCAAACTAGAAACAGAAGCTTCTGAAGTTTTGTATTTACTTGGCACCCAACTGATACATGGGGGAAAAGCAAAATGGATGGTCTGTGTAGGTGGCATTCCCATTAGAAAGAGAGACTCACAGCATCATTGAGGTTTCTCTATGAGATCACATTTTATATTGATCCTCATGCACAAGGTTACACCCCCCCCCCGTATTGTCTGAAGTGCAGGTTATTTTCTAACCCCACTGAAAATTCCAATGTATTGTGGGATAGAAAAATGTCTTATACCTAAAAGAGTGTTTGTGTGTGTAAAATCAAGAGCCAGAAAACACAAGGTGTAATAAAACATGGAATAAAAGAAAAACAAGAACAGATAATAAAATAAAACATACCTTTCCTGTATTGTGGTGTTACAAGCTGGACACTAGATGTCTTCATATTTTGCAAAATTGAAATATGTGAAGCCTGTATATGGAAGATGAAAAGGAAATATGTGTCTTGTTACAGGAGAAAGTAAGATGTCTTGGTGTTAGACCTCTAAATATTAAATGTGCAAGCTTACCAGCTAGTTTCAGGTATGAAGCCAATCTAACTTAAAACTAAGAGATAAGGAGAAAATAATCTTAATGGAGACAGTGTAAACAAATGGCCAGAATATAATGAAACAATTAAAGGGTGCATTGGTATGAAAGGGTTACTAATATCTGATGGGTGGTGTAATCTGATGTAATCACTTGATGGCTGGCAGCCAGGAAATTCTAGCTAGTAACATTCTCAGGTATTGTTCCCTAAAATGGCCTCATATAAATCTCCTTTCCCATTGGAGGGGAAGATTATTGTTGACATTAACAGGTACTAGTGACATCAATATCTGGTTAGACAGATAGAGGGTAGGGATGATATAAAACCTTTGAGCAGCAAGGGACCAGGTATTACTTTTAGCAAAGCTGGTCCACCTTTTGGCTGCTGCTACACAAAGCAATGGTTGACAACCCAAATTCCTACAAGTGGTAAGCAGTGTTCATTTCTGGGTGCTTTTATTATGGAATATCCCCCCAAATCCGGTGTAGAGATACATTTAGCTATATACTCCAGGGCAGAGGTGAGCAACTTTGGAAGGCTTAGAGTACTGTATTACCTTCCTTGGGAGACTGCACCTACTCCCTAAAATAATTATTATTTTATAAATAAAATAATTATTATTATTTTGACCCTGGATGTCCCCAAATGCTCTCTAGGGGACATGGGTGCATTTCCACCATGTTTTGGGGCCTTCCTGGGACATTTAAGCAATTTTTTTTTTTAACAAGAGGAAGTGAGCAGAAGTCACCTCCTGTTCATTGCCTGTTTTAAAAAATGTCGCTCCTAAGCCTAATTTGACTGGAGGAGGTAAAACATAGTGGAAAGGCCCCTCACCCCAAAGAGGGCATTTGGGGGCAAAAATGCAATTGATTTTTTTTAATTTTTTTTAATCCCTGGGGTGGTCCAGGGGGACTCAAAATGTGGTAGAAATAGCTTTCACACACCCCAAAAGAATTTTTGAGGAATTATTTATTTCCAGAAAAAGATCACAAAGGTCCTGGGGTCCACATGTGGCCCACGATATACACTTTTCTCACCCCTTCTCTAGGAGGCAAGTATTGTAATTCTATACCATAGTTATGAAAGAAATAAAAATCTTAGTACAGTCAGCGCGCTCTATCCACGGATTGGCATCCACCCGCTGCAACTCATTCCCCTGCAATAATTTCCTGATAACCTAATGCTTAAGAGGTACTTAAGGGGGATACAGCTGCTGATCTGATTACCAGATAAGACTCGTCTTCGCAATTTTAGAAGCATAGATGACTAAAATGGCAAATCCCAGGTGTCATGATGGAGTTGCAACTCCCATCATGGAGCCAGAACTACATCTGCCAGAACGGCATTTCCCAGTATCTGTAAACACCACTTCGCTTATCTTCAGGAACAGGTAAACAAAGGGGTATGAGAAGTGGGAGGTGGGACTCATCTGCTAAGCTGACATTAGCATGAAATCACATCACCTGACTGAAGAGCCAATCAGATTTGGCTAATGGCGATTTGAAGAGTTGCAGCCTTTGTTTGGAGGCACATGGCCCTTGGGTCTGCGATGGAGGCAGACCCTTGAATTTGCTCTGAGCATCCATCATCCCATAGACTGTGCTAGGCCAGCTTATGAATAAGCATGAGGCCTAACCCCAATTTGAACACATACTTGATCCTACTGGACTTTCCAAATGTGAGTGGAACTTTTCTTAGAGTTAAGGACAATGTATTAGCTAGATTACCTTAGATTATATGATTTGTTTTTTATTCCTTGACTGGATGATTTCTGTACTTGCTATCCTTTGTAACTCTAAGCTGGACCTGGAGAAAAAGGCCCTTTTCTCCATGATATGGTTTCTGTTTAACTGGTTACTTGCTTGAACAATGAAATAAAACTCTTTTAGTTTTCCTATCTAAAAGCAAGCCTTTAACACGTGCCTGTCTCTCAGGTCTTCGCTACAGGGTTCTCTCTCTTTCTGGGGGACAGAAGGGAGGAGTTGGTTGGTAAATCTCTTTTAATGCTGGAAAACCTGCATAAATGTGGTTATCTTCTTGTAATCACATTTTAATCATAATTCTAAAATCAGAGGTGGCATTTTGGCTTCTAGAGGGCACCGTTGAGTGAGGCCACTAAGGGTACCCTTGGAGGGAAGCTAGTTTTGGGGGCTCCAGGCTGAGAGCCCCAAGTTAGCTAATTTCACAGGGTAAAAAAAGAGAGAGAAACCTCATTTTAAGGTGTATGCAGGCTGGCAGACACTCAGAAACCAGGCCATAACCTTCACACCAAGCAACAGAGGTTTTGGAAAGATCAGAAAGGAGAATTATATTTGGATGATTTCCCTAAAAGATAGTGGAGAAGCTGGAAGTAAGAGTGCTGAAATTTACACCAATGTCACTAGAGGTGACAAAGACATTTGGGGGGAGTTTTTGAAAGACAATGAGGATATTTGTTTTCTTGGAAAGATGCTTGCTCTCCAGGTTTTATTGAGTTTGATGATTGATGTCCAATCTGTCCAATTCCAAAGATTGCCAGAAAACTAAGATTAAATGTAAAGTATGGATTGAAAAAGAAACCAGAATTGGTTTATTTGATTTAAGATGTTATTTAACAGCTTGATGTTTGATGTTTATTTAGCATAAAAGAAGCTTGTATAAAATAAGGCTTTTTGGATATATGAAATTTGAGAAATGGTTTACAATGATATCAGGGTTGATTTAGATGTGTGTTGGAGGGCTATACAGTTAGAAGGGATATTAGCAAGAGAGGACGAGTGTTTGGGAAATGGTTAAGGAAATTGTGGGGGAATGAGAGAGTTGCCCTTTGTTTGGAACTCAAAAAGTTCAATTTCTTTTTTTTAACTTCCATCCAAGCAGAATATCAGTTTAGAAGCATGACTCAAATGTATTGCTTTGCCCTGAACTATATCCCCAAAAAGAGGCATGCAGCTTTAGATTAAATAAACTTAAAAACTTAACTTAATGAGGTGAGGGAGAGAAGAGTCATTCATGACTTAGGAAAGGAGAAGAAGAAGAAGAAGGCTTCCCGAGAAAAAAAGGGTGGGACAGACAGAAGCATGTTAACTACAGAGGCTGAGAGGGGATAGATCTATATATGCAAGATGTCCAACAGGGGGTGCTCTATAGTAAGAGAGTGTGGAGAAAAGAGAATGCTTCAGTCTTTTCCCACAGAAATGAAGGAAAAAAGAAAAATATTTTAAATTATAATAAGGTTGAGATTTGTCTTATAGATGAAGGATTAAGTAGAATTTAACTTTCTTTTAGTGGGTAGTTGGGAGACACAGCTGGAAAGGAGATGGGAAAACTGTCCTAGTATAAAGATGAAAGGATTAAAGGATTTTACATTTGATATTTTACATTATGATAGATTATTGTTAAAATAGAATGAGTTCGTGAGAAGGAGGAATTTGTTTGGTTCAACTTAGGGGAAGATTGATAATAGTAATCAATAAAGATTGCTAATGCTATATTGACTTTCTGTAGAAAATAGATGTGTGCTTTTATAATTTTCTATTGTGATTTTCAGTAAGAATATTTGCTAGAAAGGAGGAGGAGGAGGATTTATCATGATATATGAGTGAGGTCTTATTCTTATATATCTTAATAAGCACTGAAAGAAGATTGGAAGTCACTTTTATTTTTTCAGTTTTTTTCTTTTTTAAAATTTTATATATATATATATATATATATATATACATACATAATTTAGTTATTTATACCCCGCTCTTCAGCCACAAGGCTATCAGAGTGGCTTACAAATTGTTTTTAAGCAATAGAAATTTACACATCTACACTGCATTAAGCAGTTTCCAATGTGTGTTAGCTAATTGCCCCCACAAGCCAGGCACTCATTTTACCAAACTATGAAAGGATGGAAGGCTGAGTGAACCTTGGAGCCCTCTGGAATCGAACTTGCAACATGGTGACTTGCATTATTGGCATTTAACCACTGTACCACCAGTCTTTCTTTGACTCTGACTTGTCTTTCTTTTCTTTTCTTTCTTTCCTCTTTTATTTTCTTTCTTTTCCTATTATGTATTTTTAGTGTTCTATTTTATATAGTTTGGAAAATTTTGAATAAAAAAATTATACTTGAGGAATAACTGAATATTCCTTGTATCTCTTAAAGAGAGTGGTTTTTTTAAAATAAGTCAACAGTTTGTAGCATGCACCTGATTTTTACAAAATAATTACAGTATATTATTTCAGTGAAACTGAAAAGTATAGTGTTACATATATATACACACACACACACACACACACACACACCTGTTTTGTTCAAATTTTGGAGTAATAACTGTAACTAATTACTTTTTAAAAGTAACTTCCCAGTATCTTGCCATTTAGGCACTTTACTTGCATATTGAGAACTGTTTAAGATAAGTAGGATCTAAAATTGTCATTTCCAGTGATTCAAAGTAACCCTGTAATAGCACTTTTCCCTACATGATGCAGATTTCAGGAACTGCACCAAAAATCTTCCAAGGTTCAGATCGGGATGCAATGTCTAAGGGCTCATCTACATGAGTCAGGATATGCTAGCTCCCCACTGGTGTATCCTGGCTGGAGATCAGGCCCATTGTTCCCCATTCCCTCCATGGAATGGAAGGAAATCCTGATGGGCACATGGCCATCACCGCCATTTTTTTTTGCTGTCTTGGAAGGAAGGAAGGGGCCCTGCACCATGTGACAGAGGCCCCCTGCATGTGATCACCCTTGGTCACAGGTTGCGGGACTCCTTCCTGCCTTCTGGGAGAGCCAGGGAGAGGGCAGACCTAGCGGGGTGGGCTCCTACGGACATGTGGGGCCTGATCCGTTTTCTCCCAGAGGGAACAGAATAAACCAGGTATTTTCTTATAACGCTACACTGGGCTCTTTCTCGCCTTTCCCCTGTCTCAAACCTTTATCTTCCCCGGGGGTAGTGAGGACTGCAGAACAGGGCAAATGCCCTGCATCATCAGGACTGCAGGGCTCTGAGAGGGGGGCAAGATTGGGTATATTTATTTTATTTATTGAATTTGAATTTAATTTGAATTATATTGCCCTTGTAGATGAGCCATAACTCTCATGAATACTCAGTACAATTATTTCAGCCCTGAAACAAACTCACATCTTTCCAGGGCAAGTGAGACCTCAGAGAATAAATTTACAAGTCTGAACTCAGTGGGACTTCTTCCTTCTGTGGAAAAAATAACCTGCAAAGTGGGTACCCGAGTTTGCTGACGAATTCCAAATACATAGTCCAACTATGATTTAAGAAACTGTTTCCCTTCATTAGTGGCCACTGCCCCATGCTGTATGATCCAAAGGTATCTCTCCAAAAGATTGCTGCTGAAATACATGGTGGGTTCTTCCAGATTGACAAACATACTAGAAACTACAGTTATCCCTTGGAATTCACGGCTTTGGATTTCATGGCTTTGACTATTTGCAGAAAGCCACCGAGGGTTTGCTCGGCCTTCATTCCCCGTGGGGGGAGGGGAAGCTGAAGGCCGAGCAAACCTTCAGTGGCTTTGTGGGGAAAGTGCAGCTTTCCTCCAGCTTCATTCCATTTGGTGCTGGGGGAAAGCCAGGGCCGAGGAAAGCCAACAAATGCCCGGTTTTCATCGGTCCTGGTTCCCCCCATCAAACAGAATGAAGCTGGAGGAAAGCCACACTTTTAGAGGGGCTTTAGCTGGCTGGGGGGTTGTGGGCAGGTGGTGATGAGGCTTTCTAAGCTCCACCACTGCTTTATCAGGGGCCAGGGGTTTGTGGGCAGGCAGTGGGGGGGTTGTGTGCAGGTGGCAGCAAGACTTTCTAAGCCCCACCTCCACTTTAGCAGGGGTGGGGGGCTGGGAGTGGGTGACAGCAGGGCTTTCTAAGCCCCACCACTGCTTTAGCAGGGGCGGGGGGTTGAGTGGGCGGAGACAGGGCTTTCTAAGCCCCACTGACGCTTTAGCAGGGGCAGGGGGGTTGTGGGGCAGTCATGGCAAGGCTTTCTAAGCCCCACCGCCATTTTAGCAGGGGCAGGGGGTTGCAGACAGGTGGTGGTGGAGCTTTCTAAGTCCCCCCGCTGCTTTAACAGGGGTGGGGGGTATGGGCGGGCAGCGAGGCTTTCTAAGCTCTGCTGCTGCTATAACAGGTGAGCTTGTTGGGAGGGGCGAGCTGAAGGTTATTTGCATTTTTTTCAATTTCATGGTGGTGCTCCAACCATAACCCCTGCAAATTGGAAGGGAGGACTGTACAGATAACATTTCTGACACTGTGTTGAGAAGTATCTAAAACCAAAGTTGACTGATGAAATTGCAAGGCACAAGGCACATTGTGTGTAATAGTAAAACTGATGGCCAATAGGCCAAAGACTGTGGACTTTGTCAGATGGACTAAATATGGCATCATAACTAAGCCACATAAATGCAAAAGGGTGAGCAGATCAGATGACATCGCCCTTTTGCATTTATGTACTGTCAAAATCATGTACTTTTTATTTGATGGCTTAAGCCATCAATAGATCCACCATGCTGCTTATGTTCATTGCCAACATGAAAAACATCGGGCCATTTAAGTCTTGTACTTACCCCGAAAATGGCTGGACTGAGCACAACACTTCCAGGTGAAATTGCAACATCCGTGTAAGTGACGAAGTTTTTATGACCCTCCCTGGGTTACTTGGAAGTTTTTTTTAGTGTGTTTAGGTGCTTAATGTAACTTTTAGATGTTTATTTCTTTTTTACTTTTGAATTTCCTGCAATGAAATCGCGCAGGATTTCAAATGAGGAAGTTAACGGGGCTCCATTCACTTCCTCTTTATTGACAGAGCTGTCTTTTCTGGGAGAAGAGCTAAGCGTGGGGAGGAACATTCTTTTGCCAGCATATAAATGGGTTTTTTAATACTGGCAAAAGAACATTTTTAAGGGGCCCATCTGATAAAGTCCAAAGAGAGGGAAGTACATCTTCAACTGACACATGATTTACTCCCGGAACTCACAGTCACAAAATGTTGTGGAGACCATTAGTTTGAAATGGATTTATAGAGGGTAATTGTGGTGACTTAATGAAGGACAAGTCTTTCACAGCAAGTTTAAATCAAAATAACTGAAAGAAATCTGCATGTTCAGAGGCAGACAATACAGTATGAGATGCTGAAGGCACATAGGATAGGGATATGGTCTTTATTCTTTCTTTGTGAACTTTCAGAGGCATTCAAATGCCAAGTTATATGAATTTTATGCATGTTTATGAAAAGTGTGTTTTACATGATTCCGTTGGCTTATTCTAGCATAAGTATGCATAGGATGGCAGCATTAGTTTCATCTAGCAAGGGAATTATGATGTTTGAGACATCAACTGTAGACAACTGTTGGGTGTCAGCAGGCTATACTGGTTACCTAGGAGAGCTCAGACATCTGAGCCTCCATCCAATACTCCACAGTGAAAAAATTGTTGTTGTTGTTAGTAGCAGTAGTAGTACTATATTTATTTCTATCCTGCCTTTTTTCCCAGTTTGAGACTGAAAGCAGCATACAACTTAAAAAAATGTTGTTAAAAATCTACAAGATGCAAGAGTTAAAACAAAACCAAACAATCAAACTAGAACCAGATTAAAACATATACAATCCTCCCTCAACATTTGCGGCCTCCATACTTGCAGTTCTGCATATTCGTGGTTTGCCAGAGGGGAGACCGAGGAAAGTGGTGACAGGGCCTCTGAGGCCTAGTCGCCACTTTCAGGAGGGAGTGGGGGGGCCTGGGGAGGAGACCTTAGGGCCTCCGGAGGCCCCGTGGTCGCCTGTGGAGAGAGTGGGGAGGCCTGGGGAGGCAGCCTCGGGGCTTCCGGAGGGCGTCTGGAGGCCCCGTGGTCGCCTGGGAGGGAGTGGGGAGGCCTGGGGAGGCAACCTCAGGGCATCTGGAGGCCTCCTGAGGCCCTGTGGTAGCCTGGGGAGGCCACTACGGAGCTTCCAGAGGGCCTCCGGAGGCCCCGTGGTCACCTGGGGAGGGCATGGGGAGGCAAGCATGGGGCCTCCAGAGGGCCTCCAGAGGCCCCCTGGTTGCCTACACAGGCCCCGTGGTCGCCTGGGAGGGAGTGGGGAGGCCTGGGGAAGCAGCCTTGGGGCCTCTGGAAGGCCTCCTGAGGCCCCGTGGTTGCCTGCGGAGGGAGTGGGGAGGCCTGGGGAGGCCTGGGGAGGCAACCTCAGGGCATCTGGAGGGCCTCCTGGGGCCCTGTGGTAGCCTGGGGAGGCCACTACGGAGCTTCCAGAGGGCCTCCGGAGGCCCCGTGGTCACCTGGGGAGGCCTGGGGAGGTGACCTCGGGGCCTCCAGAGGGCCTCCTGAGGCCCCGTGGTCACCTGGGGAGGGAGTGGGGAGGCCTGGGGAGGTGGCCTCAAGGCCTCCAGAGGCCATGTGGTCACCTGGGGAAGGTGTGGGGAGGCCTGGGGAGGCGGCCTCAGGGCCTCTGGAGGCCCCGTGGTCACTTCAGGAGGGAGGGGGAGGGCAGTCTTTATTTGTGGAAATTTCACATTCGCGGGGGTCTGTGGAACCTAACCCCCGCAAATGTGAAAGGACGACTGTATCATTAAACATGCACACATGCCAGCACAACAATCAGCAAGATCCAATATATTATTTTGGTTGGACCGGCTTATATAAATAATCAAATGCCCATCTAAACATAATCTTTACTTGTCTAAGAAAAGAATGTAGGGAAGGTGACAGTCTCACTTCTCTGAGAAGGGAGTTCCAGAGCCCGGGGACAGCTACTGAGAAGGCCGTCTCCCATTTCCACATCAGATGTACCTGTGAAGGTGATGGGACAGAGAAAAGGTCCTCCTCAGCAGATCTCGAAGCACAGGGTGGTTCATCAGGGAATATATGATTCTTCAAATAACCTGGACCTGAGCTGTTTGTTGACCAACCATGGAATAACAAGACAAAACACAGAAATTTGGGCTAAATAGGGGCCACTTTATTTGACCTAGAACCTATTTAAGTTGTGTACACTCTGGAAAGCAAGTGGGGGGGAGCAGCTTGATGTGGGATTGGTTGAGTCCAGGTGTCATCGCTTGACTACCTCCCCAGCCTTCCCTTGGGTGAAACACCTGAGCTCTGAGCGCAGTCCATTAACTGGGAGGCTTCCCAGTTGGCCATCTCCTGGAAACCAAACCCAGGGCATTCTCCTACCTCATGTCCCAGGACTCTATAAGTGAGAGCAACCCCCCCCAGGTCCACCTCAAGGGTAGACATCTTCCACACCACACCCCTGGGTCCCACATCACCAGTGTTTACTGGTATACACTTTACTGGTAGCTAGCACACTCTTATTGCAGACTATCACACTAATTTCACTCACAAATTATATACAGTAATAAAATTTATTCGGTCTTTGACCAGTATAAAAACCAAGTCATACAATCGTACAATCATACAAATGGCGTATCAATAATACAATACCAAATTAAAATATAAACTAATAATGGACTGTATATGTACAGTATTCAAACAAATCTTACTGCACAGTGATAGAATGTCCATTTGTCAATTGAGGGCACAGTTTACAAATGATGTAACAAAATTTAGCCACCTTGTGGGATACTGTGGGGTCAATGTTATCCAATAGAAAGTGCAAATAAACAGAGTCAGTTTTACCTGGAAATTTACTCAGCTAATCAGTTGGTGACGAATGTCCCTATAAAATTGACAGTATAGGAGAACATGCTCATTGGTTTCCACAGCACCCGAACCACATGGGCAAAAGCAAAATTCAAAAGGTATTTTTTTTAATATACCTTCCAGCATGGCCGTAGGCAACACATTGAACCGTGCCAAAGTTAAAGCCCTTCTAAACTTCGGGAGAGTGACATGGAATAAATATGGAGCTGGGGAGGGGACCAAGGCTTGAAAGCTAAACAAGGCATATTTTGAAAGAGAAGCAGAATCCATGTATCTTTCTGCTTCTATAATTTTTTGTTTAATAATAGATTTAGCTCTATCGGCATCAAGCTTTAGAATTTCATTTTTATTGAGACCTAGCTCATTTATTTTCTTATAGATAGAAATTTCCCAAGAGGATTTGAAAGGATCCAGAAAGATTAAATTTGTCAAACCTCCAGGAGTTTTATGCAATTTTTGCCAATAGGTGAGTATACTGATCCACAGACTAGATTCTATTTTGATAGACCCAGCCTCCTTTCTGAGAACAGCATTCGGAACACAAGGGGCAACGTGGAAGATTCTCCTAAGGAACTTAGTTTGCATACATTCAATTACATTGATGTTACAATATGGTCCCAATTGGGCTCCGTATAGAAGTTGAGGACGAACCTTGGCATTGAACAGTTTGACTGCGGCCGGAATAAACTGAGCACCTTTGGTGAAAAAAAATCTTAGAATTGCCGTTATGGTTCTTTGGGCATTGCTGACGACAAGTTCTGAATGGGCTGTTCTCCTACCAGAGTTATGGAAAATAATTCCTAGATATTTGAAAGTCTTAACCTGCTCTATGTGTTGTCTATCAAGTGTCCATTGTATCAATTTGGGGCGATGAGCAAAAGTGAGGATCTTAGTCTTGGAGGAGTTAATTGTTAATTTCTCCTCTTTGCAAAACAGAGCAAGAGAGTTTAGGGCTCTTTTGAGTCCAATAGGGGATAGCGAAAGAATAGCAACATCGTCTGCATAGAGCAATGAGTTAATATGCTTGTTAGCCAACTTTGGAGGGTGAAATGAAAGATTATTCAGAGCAGAAACAAGGGAATTAATGTAAAAATTGAATAAGGTAGGGGCCAGGACACATCCTTGCCTTACACCCGTCTTAACAGGAATTGTCTTGGAAACATGACCTTGGAGACTGCATCTGACCTTGATATTAGAGTTCTCATGAATCTTAATAAGAAGCAAAAGAAGTCGTTTATCTATATTAGTGCACAATAATTTCTCCCACAATCTAGATCTATTGACTGTATCAAAGGCGGATTTAAAATCTATAAATGCCACATATAGTTGTTGTCCATAATGGAGGTATTTTTCAACAAGATATTGCAAAATCATTGTATGATCAATAGTGGATCTTCCGGGCCGAAAGCCTGCCTGTTCAGCCATCAGAATATCTTCAGTCTCAAGCCAGTCTAAAAACTTAAATAAAAGGTGTTTTGTGTATAGCTTACTCACGAAACTCAAGAGACTAATCGGTCGGAAGTTAGAGGGATCAGTTCTGTTACCTTTTTTATATATCGGGACAATAATGGCCAAGCCCCAATCTTCTGGGATGGAAGCAGATCTATCGATGGCCGTAAATAATTTAGCGAGGACCGGAACCCACCAGTCAAGGTTATTTTTAAGTACTTCACCAGTTATAAAATCAGTACCTGGGGCACGAGCTGGTTTGAGTTGGGTGATAAGACTCTTTATCTCTGAGTACGAAACTGGGGGCCAGAGGGGAAGAGACGAAACCTCTATCATGAGATCAGATACTAATGAGTTTGAGGTATTTTCAGCAGAATCATAAAGATTGGCAAAGTGACTTTCCCATACATGAGCTGGGATCTGTACTGTAGAATTATCTGAATTCTTAATGAACAAAGGGGCAACCTCTTTCCAAAATAAGTTGGGATTGTTTGCACTGGCTGACCGAATTAGTTTATTCCAGGTATCTATCATGGCACCCCTTTTCTTTTGTCTTACTAGAAGCTTGTATCTTTTCTTCTGTTCCAGAAGTTCAGATACAGAAAATTGTGTTGGATCTGCTTTATACTCTTTGAAAAGATATTTGAGGTACGCCCATAATTCTTTGCATTCTTGATCAAACCAAATCTGATGATGTATCGGTTTATGTCTAACAGGATTACTTTTGGAAATGGTTAGTAATGGTTGTAAAGAACTAATTAAAGTATTATAATTAGACATTATTTCATAATCCAGATTAGCATCCACTATTGTAAAGAAAAGCAACTTAATCGGTTCGCTAGAGAGAAACTTAGTGAGAGTATCAGACAGTCGGGGGGACCATTTAATTCGGGTTGGACTGATATCGTTAGTAAAAATTGAGATCTTATCAAGTGGCAGGGTAAAGCTGTCATTAAATTTTAAGCACAAGAGGGCTGGGAAATGGTCGCTGTCAGGTCTGCTAACAATTGTAAACTTAGAAATATGAGAAATTAAATTTGGAGAAACCCCAATATAATCAAGAACTGATGGTCTAGCACCTACCCAGTGAGTATATTCAGCTGGATGATCATCCTTAAAGCTACCATTTAGGATGATTAAATTTAGTTCATCAAAGGTGCGAGCTAGACAAAAACCCTTAAAGTCGCAGAACGTATCTTTAGATTTACGACACATTATCGGTGGAATGACTATAGGGGTAGGTGGTTGGCAATTGTATTTTGCATACAAAGACACATCATCGGCTCCAATTCTAGCATTAAAGTCCCCTGCAACAATAAAGCTAGCTTTTGGAGCCTCAAACATCAAATCTTTGATAAAAGATTTAAGCTTATTCCATACACTTTCTATTTTAGCACGGCCTTGGAGTGGAGGAATGTAGATATTAGTCAAATATAATAAATTGTTATTGAACTTCAAAAGAACCGCTAGGGCATACTGCTCCAGTACAGAGACCTTAGTTATTTGAACCTTAAGTACCAAGGAAATCAGCACCCCTAAGCCACCACATAATCTCCCATTGCCTTTGCCGGGAATGGCATTTAAAGCCGTATATTTATAACCCTCTATAGATATATCTTCAGCAAGCCACGTTTCCTGAAGAATAATAATATTATGTCTGTTAACAAAAGGCATAAAGGTAGGGTCCCTGCATCTAGGTTTCCAACCAGCTACGTTCCATGAAATAATAGACAGAGGGGACAGGTCAGTTGAATGTCAATTATCTAAGATTATTACAGACTGTTCCTGAGGTGTGGAAACTTGTGATTCATTAGCAGTTATAGTTCCATTAGGCATATATCCCTTCTCTGATGCTAAATTTATTAGCCTGCCAGATAGACTCTGCTTAATTGTTTTTGCTACAGAGGATTTTGACTTAGAACATCCTCTTTTCTTAAACTTGGAAGATTGTGGATTCTTAATGGGTTTGGGAGAATTCGTTGTTATTAATTGCAGAGTCTCACTGTGATGTCCAGTCATTTGATTGGGAAAAGTTTGAGTTAATGGAATAAGAGGATCCGCCAAGCGGTCCATTGAACGTTTGGGAGACATGTACATTAAAGGAGTCAGATCATCCTCCTCCTCACCAATGCGCCGTTTAAGACCATTTTTAAGTTGTGCCAAAGGATCAGGTAAGGAACAGTTAGTGGATAATAAGTCCTTAATTGTCTTAGTAGCCGTTGTTACTGACATCAGCATAAATTTAACTGCATCGAGCCTATTTAGTACTTGCTTTTGTTCCTCGCCAGAACGAGAACCAAACAAATCGACCAATTTTCCATCATCATCAAAGAGACTCTCAGGAATTGGTATTATCCTCCTGACATCCTCATTAAAGTTCGCTTTCTGGTGGGGGGCTTCACGTCTTGAGTAGGTCTCAAACAAAGGTTGAATATTGGAATTACAGAAAACACGTACTGGCGTGATTAAAAATTCCTTAAATGACCTCCAATTTTTCAATATCAAGGAAGGTATTGTGGCATTTTTAAACTGTAAAACAATTCTCTTGGAGTTATTATAGGAGGGCAGCCAATCGATTCCAAGTAGCTCATTATATTGCAGATGTCGATGTAGAAGAAGAGAAAGTGAATGTAATATAGCAGACTTATTATGCCATCTGGCATGGTTGTGGTGATTGTTGGTCACTAATAGTGCTATGCTATTTTGCAATAGCACTAGCTTGTTGCTATTCCTAGCTTTAGGATTATTTTGAATTTGTTTAGAGTCCTTTTTATTAAATAGTGCTCCTGGATTTAATGAATATTTGGGCTTGGTCATAAGGTCTTTTAGCCTATCAAGCTTCTGGTCTATACTTGTTAATTTACCAAAAATGGCAATTACTGTTCTGGCAGTAAGTAAGCAGTTCCTAGCCACAATGTCTGATTCAGTCATGTAATTAATATCAATATCTGTATCAAGACTTGGAGCAGGCTCTTCATGCAAGGAAGGAAAAGATGTTTCAGAATTAGACTTATCATTATCTTTTGGAAGGAATAGCTCCTCCATTTTTAATTGTTTCATAGTAGTAGCAGCCTCCAATAATTCTGGATTCGTTAAACTCACTACTGGATTCTTGGCAGATTTCTTAGGCCTTTTAACATTGGAACAAACTTCTTTTTTGGCTAACCTCCTTTTACGCTTAGTACTATTCTTAACTACCATATTTTCATGAATTGTTCAGGTATCTAACCAAGCTAAAGCACCTCAGCAAAAATATTGGGATAGGGAAAGGGAAAAACCGAAATACTGAATAAAATCCCTAATCAGACTATAATTAAAAGAACATTTAAACCAACTACAAAGTATCAGAGTAAAAGGGCTTTTACAGCCCCAAAAACCCACAAGTGTCTTGGGAGTCTCCTCTGAAGCAGGGCTGCTACTGGTGTTGCTCAGCGTCCTCTGCCTCTGTCAGAGGCTCTGGGGAAGAGCTGAGAGCCTTTTGTAGTCTCAGGAGCCCACAGGTGTCTTGGGAGTCTCCTCTGAAGCAGGGCTGCTACTGGTGTTGCTCAGCGTCCTCTGCCTCTGTCCTCACAAATTATATACTTAAAACATGCTCATAAGGAGCATCAAATCCATTGAACATTTATTCAATAAAGAAGCCCACCTGTTTTTGGACAAAGATATTTACACTGCTTTTATAAACAGGTGGTACAAACTTAGATGTTCTTTTAAAGGAGCTCTCTTTTTTCAATTGATGTGAGTCTTTGAAAAGCCCAAAAGACTGATAGAAAGATATTAATTTTTGCCCAGAAAACATACTGAATCAAATAGGATTGTTGGTGTATTTACTTATTCATATAATTTTCATAACATTAGTAAGATTATCAGAAAACACTGGCATTTAATCACATATATTCCAGGGTGCGAGAATATTCCCATAATAGCATATTGTAGATCAAAAAACCTTTGGGACCTGTTGGTCCATGCAAATATGAAAACTACATTTCAAAAAGGCCAAAAATAGAGGATCACTTTCCTTGTGGACATTGCTCAAATTCTGCAAAATCCGTAAAAATTAAGCTATTTACTCACCCTGACACACAAGAACAATTTATTTTAAAAAATTATTTTACCAAATGTAATTCAATGGGGGTAATCTACATAATTCTTTGCCCTTGTGGAAAACTTTACACAGGTAAAACTGAGAGACGTTTAGCTCAGAGGATATCAGAACACAAGAGTCGTATCAGGATGAAAGCCATAGGAAATCCACTTGTAGAACATTTTTTAGAAGCCAGACACACTCCTGAGTCCTCATTTTTTTTTTTGTGATAGAAAAAATAGAGCACAAACCAGGTCTAGGAAGTTCTTTTCAAAATAAACTTTTGCAAAGAATGATAATTGATCTGCGCCAATGAGAGGCGCCCGCAGCAGCTGTTTTCCTGCTTCAACACCTTGCTAAAACCTTCCTCCCCCCCTGTTTCTTCATTATTTTCCCCTTCTGACTTTGCTAATTACTTTATCACTAAGATCACTACCATTAGATCTGAAATAGTTCTTCCTAACTTATCTTCCCCCATTAATTTTTTGGAACTGTTGACTAATCAATTCTCTGTGTTTACTCCTGTTTCTCTGGATGAACTTTCTACCTTGCTGCACTCTTCCAGCCCTACAACTTGTTCTCTTGATCCAATTCCCCCTCGTCTCTTAATCTCTATAGACACCTCCTTCCTTCCTTCGCTTCTTTCTATCTTTAATCTTTCTTTTTCTACTGGTTGTTTTCCCTCTGACTTTAAACATGCTCTTGTTTCCCCTATTTTGAAAAAATCCTCTCTTGACCCCTCTTCTTTGTCTAGTTATCACCCAATCTCTCTTCTCCCTTTTCTTTCTAAGGTTTTGGAATGGGTCATTTATTCCTGCTGCCTTGAGTTTCTCGAAGCCAACTCCATCCTCGATCCTTTTCAGTCTGGTTTCCGCCCACGGCATTCCACTGAGGTAGCCCTCACAAAGATCTCTAATGATCTTTTATGGGCCAAGGCAAATGGTCTCTATTCTGTGCTTATTCTCTTCGATTTATCTGCGGCATTTGTCACCATGGATCACTGTCTTTTAGTTGATATACTTTCTGACATTGGGTTCTTGAACTCAGTTCTTAACTGGTTTAAATCTTATCTGTCAGATAGATCTTTTGCAGTGGTCACCAGTGGTCAGATCTCTTCTCCCATACCCTTATCTGTTGGGAGTTCCCCAGGACTTTGTTTTGGGTCCCCTATTGTTCTCTCTTTGCACCTTGTCTTTAGGAAAACTTATTAGTTCTTTTGGTTTTTCCTATCATTTGTACGCCGATGACACCCAACTGTATCTTTCCACCCCTGATCTTTCCTCAGGGCTTGAACAGCAAGTTTCTTCATATGTCTTTCAGCTATCTCTCTTTGGATGCATCATCGGCAGTTGAAGCTCAGTATGTCCAAGACGGAGCTCCTTGTCTTTCCACCTAAGTCCTCCCTTCAATCCACTTTTTCTGTTTTTGTTGATAACAGTTCTATTCACCTGGTCCAGGAAGCCCACAGTCTCGGTTTTATTTTTGATTCTTTGCTGTCATTTATTCCCCATATTCAGGCCACAGCCAAAGCCTGCAGATTTTTCCTTTACAACATCACCAAAATACGTCCTTTTCTTTCAGCCCCCACTGCCAAGACTTTGGTCCATGCTTTGATGGTCTCCCAATTAGATTGTTTTAATCTCCTTTTAGCTGGGCTTCCCCTTTCTCATCTTCGCCCTTTAATTTCTGTTCAACATTCAGCCACCCACATCATTACTTCCGCTCATCACTTTGAACATGTTTCCCCTTTGCTGTTTTCTCTTCACTGGCTTCCCTTCCCTTTCTGTATCCAATATAAGCTTTTGTTGCTAACTTTCAAAGCCCAGCATGGGCTAGCCCCTCTTTATTTATCTGACTTTCTCTCTCTTTACATTCCCACCCGTGCCCTTCGTTCTAGTACTCAAGGCCTACTGTCCCAACCTAGGATCTCCACTGCTCCATCCCGGATTCGTCCCTTCCCGCTTGCCGCCCCTCACTTCTGGAATGTTCTTCCCCCTCAAATACGGGCCATTACTTCTTTGTCCACTTTTGAATCCAGGTTAAAGACCACCTTGTTCAGGGAGGCATTCCCTGGCTTTGTCTTATATACATTTATTCTTTCTGTCACTTGGGTTTACTGTGGATGTTGTTATTAATTGTTGTAATTATCCTTGTTTTAATTGATTTTTATTATTTTGCCTATCGTTTTACTTAGATTGTGCACCTTCAGCAGGTTTCATTCTGTTTTATCCTTGATTGTTTTGTATAGTGCTGTGTACACTGACAGCACTCTAGAAATAAACTTTAATAATAATAATAATAATAATAATAATAACAAAGAGAATCATATTGGATTTATAGGTTAAAAACACATGATCCATTTAGTTTGAATGAACAACTAGACCTTTCAGTATTTTTATAATTAACCCTGGATGTACTGAGTTTTTATGTTGAAGGTTGCTCTCAGGCAACTCTCTGGTAGCACACTAGGATTAAATACACCAGGAGGATCATTCAGTTAGAAAAGAAAAAGTAGGTTAGAAACACAGGCGATCACTGCATCGTTGGAAAAAAGACCAAGGCAGCGAGTGGTAAGTTACCAAATGTTTTTCTATAGAATACTAAACGATAGCATTATAAGATATTCAATATTTCTAAATTATTTTTTAGAAATTTACAAGGAAAATTTGGATTTGGAAATTACATTGAAGATAAAAACACTGGGGTGAGTTCACAGTATAAATAATTCTGGAATATATATATATGTATATATATTACCAATAATTTAGACAGTATATTTTTATTTTAGTATATAATAGTGGTGATAATCACCTTATACAAGTCAAGCAATTGCTATAATTGAGGTAAGCAGTCTAAAAAAATTATTATAGTTTAAACAGCAAAATAAAAAGCTTGTGATAATAATATAGTCATAAATGTTGTAGATTCATACTGATGAAGAGATGAAATAACGCAGAGATTCTCTAGAGCCAGTTGTTTGTGTATCAAGAACAGAAACAAGAAACAAACATTTCAGATTGACTCACCAAGAATCTGTGTGTATATTGAGAACACAAACAAGACACATTATTCTGCGTGTACTTACCAAGAATTATATATTGTTGATTGGTATATTAAGGATGTGGTCCTGAAAAAACGATTATAAAAATTATTTCATTGTTATTAAATTGGAAGCTATTCATTGTATTTTTGTAAGTGATGTATGTTTATAGCAAATTGTAAATACATTTTGCATGTAATTACTTCAAAATATTGTTTATATATTTTTGAGTATATCATTTGTGAGTGAAATTAGTGTGATAGTATGCAATAAGAGTGTGCTAGCTACCATTAAAGTGTGTAATATTATAACAGTTTGCTTGTAACAACCAGACATCCTGCTCTAATAATTGTAGTGAAGCTGTTGCAACAAGGAAGTTGTGTGTTCCCTGTAGCAAATGTGTATATATATATATATATATATATATATATAATCATTTTTTGCTCCCACATGTGAATGGGGTGTGGGTGGGGGCAATTTTGTCATGTTTTGCCTCCCTTGGCTCAGAAAAGTCCTTTAAAAAATGACAATAAGAAAAGATGGGAAGTCAACCTGTGGTTCACTTTCCTGTTAGAGAAAAGGCCACCTCTGGGGCCACAAAAACAGCCTAGGAGAGTGGATGCAGCCCATGGGCTGCACTTTCCCCACCCCTCTTTTGAAGTTTATTGTTCAATTTCCATTTGTTTTAGTTCCACTTAATTTCAGCATTAGTGCCAAGCATCCACAAAACTCTGCAGAGTTGGTGATGGCTAATTTGTGTGCCAAGCAACAAATAGATAATTAAACAACAGGTGAACCATGTTGGATTCCATCTGGGATGTATCCAGGAAGAAATGAAGTTCAAAGGAAGAGAGATCTTCCTAAATATAATGAACTGAGCCAAAAATGCAATCTGGTGATCTAATAGATTATGGAGTTAATACACAGGGGAATAAGCAAGGTATGTGCCATTTATTTGTGGTAGAGGTTACGTAGAAATGCTCATGAAAGGACATTTAGTTAGCACAGGTCTTTTGAAGACGTAAAAAAGAAGCACAGGACAAGCCTATATAAACATTCATATTGAAATAAATCCCTTTGTATTCAGTGGGGCTTACTCCCCAGCAGAACTTGGAAATATTACTTTTTTTATACTATAACCCCCAGAATCCTGCTAGGGGATTCTGAGAGCGGTAGTCCAGAAAGTAAAATTTACAAAGTGGCGATAGGGTTGCAACAAATTAGGCTTTTTAAACAGGAAATTACAAATATCAATCTCCTGATTGGGCCTCATTGCAGGACAGAAATGCTAAACATCCCCGCAAAAAGATAGATGCTCAGCTAGGGAAAAAAAAAGGTACCTTTTCAAAAGAATAAAATAAAATAATATTGTTATAAGGAATGTAGACATTTTACTTCAATTTTTAGAAACTGAACTTTATGTCTTTAAATCATAGGTATGGGAAAAGTCTAACGTAGATTTTTATTTCCTTTTCAAAGCATGAGATACTGAAAAGCATGTTTACTCAAATGTAAGTCCGAATGTATTCAGTCCCATTTAGTTATGCAAAGGATCAAGGCCTAGAAAGGTAAATGTTTCCCACTTTTAATATTGAGTAGTTCTGCCTTGTTCCATTTTGAGACAAAAATAATCAGTCTATGGAATATCAGTGAAGTCTGGCAATGCAACTCTGTAATATACAGACTGAATCAAGACTGATTGTGGACATCACATACCTTGATTTTAGTAAGGCCTTTGACAAGGTTCCCCATGACATTCTTGCAAACAAGCTTGTAAAATGTGGGCTAGACAAGTTAACTGTTCAATGGATTTGTAATTGGTTGACCGGCCGAACCCAAAGGGTGCTCAGCAGTGGCTCCTCTTTGTCTTGGAAAGATGTGACCAGTGAGGTGCCACAGGGTTCTGTCCTGGGCCCAGTGCTATTCAACATCTTTATCAATGACTTGGATGAAGGAATTAGGGGCATACTTATCAAATTTGCAGATGACACCAAATTAGGAGGAGTAGCTAATACCCTAGAGGACAGGATCAAAATTCAGAATGACCTGGATAGACTGGAGAGCTGGGCCAAAGCTAACAAAATGAAATTCAATATGGAGAAATGTAAAGTACTGCACTTAGGGCGGAAAAATGAAATGCATAGATACAGGATGGGGGGGACCTGGCTGAACGAGACTAGGTGCGAAAGGGATCTAGGAGTTCTAGTAGATCACAAGTTGAACATGAGTCAACAGTGTGATCCGGCAGCTAAAAAGGCCAATGCGATTTTGGGCTGCATCAATAGAAGTATAGTGTCTAGATCAAGGGAAGTAATAGTGCCTCTCTATTCTGCCTTGGTCAGACCTCATCTAGAATACTGTGTCCAGTTCTGGGCACCACAATTAAAAAAGGATATTGACAAATTGGAGCATGTCCAGAGAAAGGCAACTAAAATGGTGAAAGGTCTGGAAACCATGCCTTATGAGGAGACTTAGGGAGCTGGGTTTGTTTAGCCTGGAAAAAAGATGGTTAAGAGGCGATATGATAGCCTTGTTTAAGTATTTGAAGGGGTGTCACGCTGAGGATGGAGCAGGCTTGTTTTCTGCTGCTCCAGAGACTGGAACATGGAACAATGGATGCAAGCTCCAGGAACAGAGATTCCACCTCAACGTTAGGAGGAACGTTTTGACAGTAAGAGCTGTTTGGCAGTCGAACACACTCCCTCGGAGCGTGGTGGGGTCTCCTTCCTTGGAGGTCTTTAAACAGAGGCTGGATTGCCATCTGTCGGGGATGCTTTGATCAAGATTTCCTGCGTGGTAGGGTGTTGGACTGGACGGCCCTTGTGGTCTCTTCCAACTTTACAATTCTATGATTCTATGGACTTTTTCGGATGGAAGAAAAGTAACGCTAGCAGCGTCGCCAGGTCGCGACGCTGCAGCGCAAGAGGGTGTCCATTTCGGACGACGCTTCTCCCAGCGGTACTGTTGCAGTACTGCTGGGACATTTGAGCGTGATATTTTTCCTGCCCAGCGTCATATTTTACTCACAATCGCTGATCGCGAGTAAAATATGATGCTGGGCAGGAAAAATATCATGCTCAAATGTCCCAGCGGTACTGCAACAGTACCGCTGGGAGGAGTGTCGTCCAAAACGGACGCCCTCTTGCGCTGCAGCATCGCAACCTGGCAATGCTGCTAGCGTTACTTTTCTTCCATCCAAAAAAGTCCCATGATTCTATGAAATTTAATGAACCTAGAAACTGTTAGTAGCTGACAGAAGGTGATGAACGTCAGTGAGTCAAGATACCTGAGGCCATGCTTTTGACTTATGTCTACACAGATAGAGTTGCCATGACAACTCTGGATTTCTTGAGGGAAGGCCTGGTAAACACCACATTTCTCATGTGTATTGTAGAAACCATGGAGTATAAGTGCATAACACTATACTTAACAATAGTCTTGGAAAATGCATAATTTTCAATTAAATTCCAGTATACTTTCTTTGAAACAGAATAAGATAGATAATTTCTCCTTTGCTCCTGAGTCATAGAAATGTACTAAGGACTTTATCACACGAGCGTCTAAAAATGCTGTTATTCCCCAATTGAGGAAAGTGGAAACATAGTGGTGTGATTACAGTAATTATTGCACACTGCCATTATCACACAACACTACCGCTAATGGAAAATAACAGAACCACCTACTACAGTTTTAAGAATGGAATTGTAGCTTGTGCTACAGTAACTTGTTTTCACATTACATTGTAATGATGGAGTATTAACGCTTCGAGATGGCCCATGTATGCATCTTAAAAACAACAACAACAACTCCTACTTCTTTGATTTTGCATGGGCGAGATCTTGGCCATTCTCTCAAGAAGATGCCACTTTGTTTAAAAAAGCCTCCCAAAACAAAACAATTTTTTTAAAAAAGAAATTCACAACTTAACAATTAAACAAAAAAAAGTTCAGAGAAAAAGCAACAGTTCATTAAAAGAGTGTCCTGGAGGTCCTCTTTACACCCCCCCCCTGGAAGTTTAATGATGTGTTCTCATTGGGAATTGGGAGGGGGGAAAGAGGGAGGAACACCAAGTCACACAATAATATTGGAACTACAGTGGGATGGAATTATCGCACACTTGTCAATACCGCAAAAAGAGCACTATTGACAAGCTCTTCACGGCTTTTGCCCATGAATGGTTTGAGCACACATGGACCACAGGAGGATGATGATGTCATGTAATAACAGGAAGCCATTTGTGCTACTATCCTGCTGTAATTATGCTATTGCAGCTTGAAGGACATCAGCTTAGTGAACACCTAAAGTTGTTGTCCTTCATGGAAGTATTCAACTTTATATTCACCTTTGCGAGGTTGTTTGGTGTGTGTGTGTGTGTGTGTGTGTGTGTGTAGAACTGTTGTAGATGTCAAATAGCAAATACCCACTGTGCAGGTATTATATAGGGTTCTTTAAAGGGTTTTTAAAAGGTATGTTTATTTTTTCTAGAGTGAATGTATCTGTGGGTACACAGGGACACTGTTCCCATTATAGTTCTTATTTGCTATAAAGACAGGACATTCATATAACTCAGTGAAGATTTATAGCTGTACTGAGTCTGCATCTGTAAAGGGAACTTTGGCTGGAATCCTGTATTGGGAAGCATACATTTGACATGTATCTATGGAAATGATCAGGCAGGAATGAAAAAAGCATTCCTGTCTCACAATCTCCATTCCTGCCCCTGTCCTGCCTCTGTCCCACCACAATCATCCTCCCCACCGCACTTACTTTGGTCCCATTTACACGGTAAAAAAAATACGTACGCCATTCGGAAGATCACTCTTCCGTACACACAGCCGTTCGGATTCATATGTGTCATTCAGAAGGGGGGGTAACAAATCCCCCGTAAACTACGTGGATTCGGCGTTTGGGATGATTAGTGGATCTCGACATAAAATACGTACAGCCGTTCGAATGGCTGATGGTCTTAAAGCCCCGTTTGCATACATACGAACATGCAGTGTAATCTGATTGGCTGGCCAAGTAGAGGGGGCAGGGCTAGCAAGGAGGAGAATTGGGAGTGGCCGCCATGTTGGATTCCCGGCTAAGCGAGAGTCCAGTAAGTCGGTGAATTTTATACATATTTATTTTTATTTTACTTTGTAAATAGGGAAAACCGAATGTCCGCAAAGCAGGCACCTTTTTAAATTAAAAAAAAGCAGCGGGAGATTTAAAACTGCCGCTTGGCTTGCTCACTCCAGCCAGCTGGGGAAGGGGGCTTATATGGAGTTTAGGGGGGTAAAAAATAGTGTAGGCATATTGTATGCATACAAAAGGCTGCCTATTCTTATTTTTTACCCTCCAAACGGATTTTTTTAAATCATGTAGACGAACCCTTTGTCTCCCATCTAATAGAGCTCCATTTACTTCCTGGATCAAAATCCCGCAAATTCTCATGAGAAGATGTGAGCATGGGAAATTCAAAAAGAAAAAGACCCTCCCCAAATTGACAGCAAACACAAAAACACTTTAAAATGTTTAAGTAACCCAGGGAGGGCAATAAAAAGTGTGTCACTTACCTGGATGTCCCAATCTCACCTGGAAGTGTTCTGGCAGGGACCTCTCATTGATGCTGGGATCTCACCAGCATAACAAGGCACCTTGTCACATGCAGGCAAATCCGTCACAGAAACAGAATGGGGGCGTCTACTAATGGCTTCTCCCATCAATAAAAAGTGGATTCTTTTGAGAAGATGTGAGTGTGGGAAATTCAAAAAGAAAAAGAAAAAGACCCCCCTCAAAGTGACAGCAAACACAAAATGATCACCCCCTGAACACTAGACAAAGTTGTGAGGGGGGAGGTGCTTTTAATGGCCTCATACAAGGCGAGTCAGGGATTGGCCATTGGTGTATCACATCATGGCACAGAGGAGTTAGGGGTGGAGCTTAATTAATAAAATTCTTACCGCCCCTGACATCCTCTTCTTTTCCCTTTGAAGATTTGCTGGAAGAGATCTTTCTCTGGATAAGATCTCTCCAAGGACAAACTCTCTTCATGAAGCTCTCTGTCTTTCTATGGACAAGCTCTTGCTAAATATGGTGAGAGCTAAATATGGTTTGGCATTGGGAAAGGGGGAGGCTAGCTGGGACAGCTTGCGCTTCGGCTGAGGCGCGTGGCCACAGGCGGTTGCTGCATTTAGGCTTCAGTTGGAGCCCAATCCCTTCAGTTCCTTAGTAAACCTTGCCTCTCCAGGGTGGGGCTCGGTCGGGTGGCTCGTGCTGTCAGCCGTTTTTGTCTCCAGGCCACCCGATTGCAAGCTTCCCGGCTTTGTCTCTTCAGCAAGAGAAGTGCAGTTGGGTGGCTCAGGCCACTGGGCATTTTTTCTCTTCCGCCCCCCCCCTTTGCTGAGCCCTGATGCCACCCGGTTGCTGGCTTGGGGGCGTGGATGTGCTTTGGCTGAGGCACATGTTCAAAGCGGCCTGGTTGCAGGGGCTGCTTCTTTGGCCTCCTGAAGGGGCCTGTGGGGCTCTGAGAAGGCTTCTGCTGAGGCGTTGTTACATGGCTCCTTCCTCTAAGGGATTAGCAGGCAATCGGCTGAGCCGGCACAGCACGGTGCAGCACGGCCCCTCCCCTGCCCTGGCTGCAGTGGGGCTAGGCTCTGGGTGGACCGGAGTAGCCAGGACAGGCACCTAAGGGGATGATCAGGCTGCATAGCACTCAAGCGTGTGGGTGTGCTAGCAGGGCGACTGCAGAATGTCAGAGCTCTTTCCCTGCCTTGGCTGCTGAAAAACAGAGCTTCAGGGAGACTGAGTTCCAGAGGGGTGAGTGGGTAGGCTTAGGATGACAATCACAGGAAATCAGAAATCAGCCCATGCTGGCTTATTCTCCCTGGCATTCACGGCTAGTTCCTCAGCTTTGACGGTTATGTGTGTGTGTGCGCTCGTGTGCCAGTGAGGGAAGCCCATCAGCTTCTGTTTGCATTTGAATTTGAAAAACACAGTGCCATCTGGTGTTCATTTGGCAGTATTGCATGTCTGGATCCAATAATAATAATAATAATAACTGCTTCTCTAATTCAAACACTAATAACAACTGCCAAACTGGAAAACTGGTGACACAGTGCCATCTGGTGTTGATTTAAGGGTCCTGCCTGATTAGATTCAATTATCATAATAACTGCTCCTCCAGTTCAAACAATAATGATTGCTCAACTTGAAACAGGTGACAAAGTGCCACCTAGTGTTCACTTAAGGGTATTGCCCAATTAGACTCAATAATAATAATAATAATAATAATATAATATAATATAATAATAATAATAGCAACTGCTCCTCCAGTTCAATTGATAATAACAACTGTTCATTCTAAATACAGGGAATGCAACGCCATCTGCTGGTCATTCTAGGTCAATGCCCATTTCGATAAATAATAATAATAACTGCTCCTCCAGATCAAATAATAACAACTGCTCATCCTAGATGCAGGGGACACAGTGCCATCTGGTGTCCATTCAGGGTCTTACCCAATTGAATAAAATAATAATTGCTCCCAACTGTTCATTCTTATTCTTTCCTTTCTTTGCAATAGAGCACAGAGTGCCATCTGGTGGTTGTCAGATGCAATTGGCTGGTTACAAATTTGAATTCAACAGGCACTGGGTGATGTCACCTAGTGGGTAAGGCGTAGTTGAGAGCTAATTTAACTTCAACTACTCTGTTCAGTATGGCTCCAAAGAAGGATAAGGGAGAACCTAAAGGAAAGGACCAGCTAAGAAAGTCCCACTAAAGTGCCCTCTACCACCGGCTTCATTTTCCGGTGAGGAAGATAGCGCAGATGTCACCCAAGAACTCATGGAATGAGTTCGAGCATTGGAGCAGGTGAGACTGAAGCAATGTACAAAAGAAGTGAGTAAGGGAGGTGTTGTGGCATTGAAGGCAACTCTAACAAGGGATCTTCTCGCATGCATACAGGTGCTCAAGCAGGAAGCCCACCTCAATGCAGCTACAACACCTGTTGCAGAGGATGTTGAGCCTGGCACTGACCCCAAACCTCAGGAGGAAACAGGACCAGAAGCAGGGCCTTCAACAAGGCAGGGTGAGTCTGGGCAAACTGATTATAACCCAGATGCATATGGGTGGCCATGGGGGTAAGGGGGCACACAGGTTGACCAGATAGCAGCAGCAGGCATGATGCCTGGCACTGGGGCCAGGGCTGCCATGTGGGATCAACATGGGAGATACCCCAGCTTTTACTTGGGGGTCCTGATTATACAATGTATCCCTGGCCAGGACAGGCTTACCTCGGAGGGCTAGCCATGTCTTCACCTGCAGCATCATCTGTTTTTACACCACATGGGGTTGATCAGATGCCCTTACTAGGAGAGCACTTGGCCCCAGCAACCGGAGACAAAATATTAAGGGGGAAATGTGTAGATTTCTTCTCTCTTCTATACAGGGATCTGGATAAAAGGGAGAAGGAGACTTTGGATGACAAAGAAAAAGAGAAATTAAAAAAATGCCGGGTGGACAGGACTTGGGCCAACTGGCTGCCGGGTTTCTTCATTTATGCAGGTTTCATTGCTCAGATGCAGCCCCATAGAGCATACGCCCTGATTAGATATATGGACATCATATATAGGGCATACGTGGACTTTGCAGGCCTAGCATGGCTTCAATACGATGAAGCATTTCACTTAATGGCAGCCTCTCATCTCTCTATGAGATATGATGTTATTAACTCCCATCTCTGGCTTCAGGTCATGACTCCGGCACATCCTGTGCGGGGAGAGAGAGTACAGAGTTACACTTGCTACAGAATTCGAAAGCTGGTGGCACAAAGTGCCCTATGATGGCACAGCAGCAGACGCAATCGTGTCGGCCAATGTGTTGGAAATTTGGTTTGAAGGGAGCGTGCTCCTGGCACATGTGTAACTTCAGGCATGAATGCTCAGTGTGCGGGGGAAACCACTCCTTTCATAACTGCCCTAGGGCAAAGGGGAAAGCCGGAGGTAATTGGGAACAATGGGGGAAGAGGGGGCCTGGCCACCCCCCTCCTCCTACAAAAGGGACCCAGTCCAATTAGATTACACTACTTGGCAGTCTGGTTGACAATTTACCCCAATGTCCAGGCTGCCACATACTTGAGGGAAGGTTTCAAATTTGGTTTTCATGTTCCCTATCAGGGGGAGCACTGTTCTTCTAAGGCCTCTAATTTGAAGTGATGGGGCTTGAGCATGTTGTTAGGCTGAAAATACAGAAGGAAGTCGATGAAGGCAGGGTTATTGGGCCTTTTGCAGATCCCCCTGTCCCCAACCTGAGGGTGTCTCCAGTAGCAATTGTGCCAAAGAAAGCACCAGGGGAGTATCACCTTATCCATCACCTCTCCTATCCTAAGGGCCTGTCAATGAATGATTTAATTCCTGGTGAGCTCTGTTCCATCCAATACACCTCTTTTGATTTGGCAGTAAGGACAGTGAGACATCATGGGCCTGGGGCTGAATTGGCCAAGTGTGATATAAAATCTGCATTCCGTCTGTTGCCAGTGCACCCAGATGACTTTGAGCTACTGGGTTTCTCCTTTGACAGCATGTTTTATATGGACTGGGCACTACCAATGGGGTATTCTGTGTTCTGTGCCCCTTTTGAGACCTTTAGTACCTTCTTAGAGTGGGCTGTACGATATAAGACGGGAATGCAGGGAGTTGTGCACTACCTGGATGACTTTCTCCTTATTAGGGAGTGTGGGTCGGGTGCTTGCCAATTTCTCTTGGGGGAATTCAGTACCCTTATGGACATTTTCGGGGTTACCCTTGCACATGAAAAGACTGAAGGTCCATCCCAACAACTGGTATTTTTGGGAATCGAAATTGACACTATTAATCAGTTATGCTGGCTCCCCTTAGCTAAGATTGAGGATATGTCTTATTGGGTAGGCCAATTTCTCAGCTGTAGAAAAGCCACTCTCAGGGAGTGTCAGGAGTTAATTGGACATTTACATTTCAAGGTGGTGGTGCCTGGCAAGGCATTCCTGCGGCATTAAAATGTTGCCACTTCTGGGGTCGCTCAGCCCCATTATCAGATCAGGATCAACCGTCAGATCAAACAGGACCTGGTGGTCTGGCACACATTTTTCGGTCAATTCAATGAGGTATCATTCTGGAGAGACAAAATTAAATTGAGAGATGCCCTACAAGTGGCATCTGATGCTTCGGGATCCCTGGGATTTGGGGTTTATTTTCATGCGCATTGGTGTGCTGAAGAGTGGCCCCAGGATTGGGCGGATGTGAGGGTGACCACCGATCTGACTTTCCTAGAGTTTTTTTCCCATATTGGTCATGGTTAGGATTAGGGTGGATGAATTTTCAAATTCATCAGTCCGCTTTTGGTTTGACAATATGGCCACTGTTCACGTTATCAACACTCTTACGTCTCGGTCGCCCAGGGTCCTGACCTTGCTTTGGGAGTTTACACTACATTGCTTGAGGTTTAATACTGTGTTCACTGCTACACACATTGTGGGAGCTGACAATGGATTAGCTGATGCTCTCTCCCGTATGCAGATGGACTGCTTTAGGCAATTGGCACCCGAAGCTGCTGACAAACCAGATTCGATGCAGGAGGATCTGTGGGACCTTGGACGACCGAGATAGTCCGGGCCATCAGCCTTTCCATTTCCCCCAGCACAAGGAAAGTTTACACCAGAGCTGTTAAGGAGTTTTTTGAATTCAGAAACAAACATAAATTAGATGAGTTGTGGCCAGTTCTAGTCCACCACATACTACACTTCTGAGTAAATTTAAGGGATAAAGGTTTATCCCCTCAATCTATCAGGTCCAGACTTTCTGCCTTGGCCTTTTGGATCAAGGCACAGGGTTTCAAGGACAACACTAATGATTTTCATGTACAAAAGGCAATAGAAGGGTGAGCCAGGGAGAAGGGGAAAGTATGAGATGATAGGTGCCCCTTCACGCCTATGGTTTTGAAAGGCTTACATCAGGCCTGGCCAGTCTTTTGTGCATTATGAACAGCTCTTGTTTCATGCTGCCTCACTTACAGTGTTTTTTGGAGCACTGCAGATAAGCGAATTGGTGGTGATGCCAAAGACGGGTGGGTCTGAGAAGGTGTTACAATTTGGTGACATGTCTTGGTTTGCCCAGCACGTTTCTCTTCTGATTTGCAGATCAAAGATGGATCAGATGGGCAAAGGTGCCAAAATTTTGTCGTATAAATGCTATGACGACAATCTTTGCAGGCTTAGGGCATTGCAGGGATATGCCTCGGCCTGCGGTTCACGGCCAGGCTTTCTCTTCTGCCACGCAGATGGATCCCCTTTGACCCTCTACCAATTCTGGACATTGACATCCAAGGGTCTTTCCCATCTGAGGCTATCCAGGGTGCATTTCTGCACCCATTCCTTCAGGATCGGTGCAGTCTCCACAGCTGCAGCGATGGGTATGCCACCTGACGCGGTCAAATGAGTTGGTCATTGGAAATCTGCTGTCTACTGGAAGTATGTCCACCCTGTCTGTTTCTAACCCAGTTGGTCTGTTTTAACCCTGTTGCTGTTTATATCTTACAGGTTACAGACTGTGACCTACTGCAAGGAGCCAAGTGTTGATATGCAGCCACAGCTTTGTGTTTTGGGCTGCACACCATGCCAAGTCAAGTAGATTTGTAGCCCACTTGGGGTTGGGCCGATCGGCTGCAGTTGAGTGGCTGGGCTGAAGAGGTCTCAAATGGCATGGATTAATGCCCACTCTGTTCTGAGAGTGTCATGGACCTCCGCCTCATGTGTTGGTTATTCACCTAGGTGGCTATGACCTAGGCCTGTTAAAAGGAAAAGCCTTCATTATTCACGTCATAGTAGACATGCAGCGCATCAGGTCATTGTGGCCTGGGGTAAAAATAATTTGGTCAGCCATCATCACTCGGCAGGTTTATCCTGGCAAGGGTGATACAAAACGTATTGATGTTGCCCATAAAAGGGTCAATAGGGAGATCCAGTGCGCTGTGGCTATTTTATTGACCACCCTAAGATTTTGTTCAACATCCAGCTGCCCACATCATTACTTCCACTCATCACTTTGAACATGTTTCCCCTTTGCTGTTTTCTCTTCACTGGCTTCCCTTCCCTTTCCGTATCCAATATAAGCTTTTGTTGCTAACTTTCAAAGCCCAGCATGGGCTAGCTCCTCTTTATTTATCTGACTTTCTCTCTCCTTACATTCCCACCCGTACCCTTTGTTCTAGTACTCAAAGCTTACTGTCCCAACCTGGGATCTCCACTGCTCCATCCCGGATTCGCCCCTTCTCGCTTGCCACCCCTCACTCCTGGAACCTTCTTCCCCCTCAAATACGGGCCATTACTTCTTTGTCCACTTTTAAATCTGAGTTAAAGACCACCTTGTTCAGGGAGGCATTCCCCAGCTTTTTCTGATATACATTTATTTCTTCTGTCACTTGGGTTTACTGTGGATGTTGTTATTAATTGTTGTAATTATGCTTGTTTTTGATTGCTTTTTATTATTTTGCCTATTGTTTTATTTAGATTGTACTCCTTTGGCAGGTTTCATTCTGTTTTATCCTTGATTGTTTTTGTACAGCGCCATGTACACTGACAGCGCTCTAGAAATAAACTTTAATAATAATAATAATAATAATAATAATAATAAGCCTGAGCTTTACAGTGTTGATGAGGTCCACTTGTCAGATATGGGGATCCAGCTGTTTCTTGAGGATATACAAACCAGGGTGAAGGTTGCTTTAGCCACCCTGGTAGGAGATAAGGGCTAAATAGACACTTGCCCTTATCTGTGGCAGGTGAGGGGGAGATGGGGTTAGTTTGGTGTTCACCTATGGCACCCCTTTTGGGTGTAGGAAGGGCTTATAAAACTGTCCGGCAGGTCATGCATCCGGGGGCAGAGAGATGAGCTGTCCTTGAGGCTGACACCAGGTTGGAGCCTGTGACTGAAATCCGTTGGGTCGAGGTGTTTCATCCTGGGGTCTTGCCTTCCAGTAGATGGTGCCCAGGGGCATCCCAGTTTGCAAGGATCCCCTCGGGACTCAGATGTTTTGCCCAGGGAAGCTGGGATGTGAGTCTTGGGAGACCATCGGCTCCAGCTTTTCCTGCACTGTGTCTCCCCCTGGTTTGCATATCTCAAGAAACAAATAACTAAATAGATTAAATGCAATAAAGTGGCCCATGTTTAACCCAGCTATGGTGTCTGACTCATTATTTTTTGTGTTAGTCATTAAACACACTTTAAAATGTTCAAGTAACCCAGGGAGGGTCATAAATAGTGTGTCACTTACTTAGATGTCCCAATCTCACCTGGAAGTGTTCTGGCAGGGGCCTCTCATTGATGCTGGGATCTCACCAGCATAACGGGGCACCTTGTCACACACAGGCAAATCCATCACAGAAACGGAATGGAGGGGGTCTATTGATGGCTTCTCCCATCAATAAAAAGCAGCTCTGGCAGAATGGGAGCAGAGTGGGTACATAACGAGCAATGTCATCTGATAAGGGAGCCTTTTTGCAATCTCCTGGCATTGCTGTAACACCACTTTTAACTCATCTGATAATCTCCTATATCTCATCTCCTACCCCACAACCCACCTTTAAATGACATAGCCCCCTCATATGGCTATTTCCATGTTGTTGTTGTTGGGATCAACAGAGATGTGTCCAGCTATTTTCCTATAGCTGAATGCACTGCAGCAGGCATCTGCAGAGACCTCTCTGAGGACATTAACAGACTAGCATCTAAAAACACTAATTCTGTGAATGAAGATAGCGGGAACATAGTGACATTATAATACTTATTATCACACATAGCTGTGATCACATGAAAGAAATGCCACGGAATTATTGCATGATGACCACTAGCACTTTAAGAACAGGAGTTTACTCCTGCAATTTGGCATGGGTGAGATTTCAGCAGTTCTCGCGAGAATATGTGAGCCCACTTAAAACTCCCCAGACCCCTTAATTAACAAAGTAAATGAACACACAAGCACTGAAGCAAACCTAAAAACATGCAAACTAAAGGGGACAGTTCATAAAAAGAGCATCCTGTGCTTTGTTTTCCCATTCTCACCTGGAAGTTTTCTCACTGAGGATCACCCATTCACACTGTAATTCTCATGCAGTCAATACTGCAAAAAAGTGCTATTGATGATCTAGTTATGGCTTTTCCTGTGAATAATGCCTTTTTTGCGGCTGGACACAAAGACGATGATGATGTGTGATAGCAGGGCTCATTCACACTTCCCTGACATTCTAATCCCATGATTTTTGCCCCATCTGATAATGTCGTGAGTCTTTGGGATGTACCTATAGGTGACATTCTTGGATGTAGCCCATTTTCATTTTGAGCAACTGAAGAAGGTAGAAACTGAAACATTATGTTAATATATTTATAAAGTTCTGTTTGTTAATCACTCCAATACACCCACTCAGCCAGCCACCCACCAGCTTATGATTTTATAATGCCAAATAACTGTAAACAAAGTAGAGGAAGCACAGTGTTATTTTGTGCTGTACCCATTATATCATAGTCTGTTTAGAGGTAGCTGGGAAGAAAAAAACCCTCTTATGTCAAATTTCTTTAGACATTAAAAAAAATCCCATAGCAATGAAATATAACCATATAATTTGGAAATATCTGAGTTTGATATTTGCATAAGATCCTGGTATGTTGACTGCATATTCTCCACAAGAGGAAACAGAAGGAATCAATATATAATCAAACCTGGCAATTAAATGTATAAATAAAACTTCTCACTACTAAAACTTCTTGGGTAAAGTCAGAGGTGTTTTGTCCTGGCTCATAAAGTTATAATCCAATCATATGAACAGATTGGTGTCACCATTTCTCTGTCTGTTTAAAATGAAACAGTGGTAGCAAGCCCATAAATTCACACCATGACACCTTGTTCAAGTACAATAAGAATTTATTATTGTAGAGAACTGGCAGCCAGAAAAAGAGCACTACTCAGATAGAGCATTGTATTCATAGATCATAACAGGAGTACTAACAGAAGAGTGAGTTTATCTCAGATGTTGGAAAAAGTTAGTTTTGGGAACTATGACTCTCAGAATCCCAGAATTGGCAAGCTGGCTGGGGGATTCTGGGAACTGTAGTCCCTGAAACTACCTTTTTACAAGCTTTGATTTATTTGCCATAATCTCACCACACAAGAGCCTGAGGAATATGTAATATATTTGAGCCATTTCCTATCTTGAAGCTGAAAACCAGAAAAGAAGACAGTAGAATTATGTCAGCTTCAGAAGCACTTGCATGAAAGGTTCTCCAACACAATTACTTGGCAGCAGAATGTACTGCTGACTTCATCACTGCTGTCAGGCATGCTACTGACCTTACCCCTTGGATAGAAGCTTTGGCTTCTGCACTACACAATGGTTCCAATTCCCAGTATTCATATGGAAAGGACTATAGAGGTCCACTGATTTCTATGGTTCCTGAAAGCATGGGGTGTGTGTGTCTAAGGTGTGTTATTAAATTGCCCGTTTAATTAGGAACACCTTGTAGGGCATTGTTATTGAGAAAAGGTTGGAGAGCAATGGTGTCATAGAATGAATGGATTTACATGATCATACAGTGCAAAATCCAATTGCTCGGTCAACTAGAGTAGACCCACTGAATGAATGGGACTTACATAAATGTTGACTTACCATTCAGCAGCTGATTCAATGGGTCTTCTTTAGTTGGAACTTACAACTGGATTTCAGCCCAAATCTTCAACATGGCTGGGCCCCATTTAATATAGAGTTGAACCCCTGTATCTGTGGAACCAATATCCATTATTTCAGTTATCTGTGGGACACGAAAAGAAGAAAACACCATAGAGTCTTCCTATAAAATGCCTAGAGAAGCATCCTTTCTAGACATTTTCTAGGTCCTCCAAGGCAACTCTATGCTATTTTAAACTGGAAATCCTGTTATTTTCAATGATGTTTGCTGTTATCCATGGTTTCCAATATCCGCAGTAAGTCTGGGAGCTGAACCCCCATGGATACAGGGGTCTGACTGTAACAATATTTTAGATTCCTGTGAATTACCTATGCTGATTATGTAAATTTTTGTCCTGCTTTTTTTGAAAGAATGTTATTGAATTAGCCTTCAGAAACAACAAAGAACAAGCAAGCTGACTCCTATCTTCAATTGAGAGGTGGGGCTGGATGTGTGTGTTTTAGAGAGCTGTTTTTAATCACTAGTGATAGATGTAACCATATGTCAAATTTTCACAATGAAATGAGGGGACTAAAACCTGCTTCAATTTGGTTTGATTTTGCTCTGGAACATCTATATTTCACTACTTTACTTGATAGTACATATAAAAAGGTCAAACCTCAGAAAACATTATCAGTAACTGCTTATGGCTTTTTTGGAAAGAAAATAGAAGATTGATCAATTGATTGATTGATCAAATAATCAATAATTCACTTTATTTACACCTGGCCTTTCCTCCCAAGAGTGAGATTCCAGATGCCTATCTGTGCCTTGTACACTGTACATTACATTTTTCAGTTTGTGTTGTGTCAGAGTTTGGAGAGTTACTTTTAAAAGCCATTCATCCTGTTAGCATTATATTTTAACAGCAACTTACGCGCTCCCATTATTCATTATAATGAATGATGAAAACAAGTAACTAGTTACATCATTTATTGCATTACCCATTACGTTCTCATTACTTTATTTTATGTTTTTGAAGAAAAGCCCGCTGTCCTTATAAGAGAATGGCTCATTGCATCATTAAAGTAACTTTGCTGTTACTCATTACATTATGTTTGAAATACGGCTTTGTTGTGCCCTTGATGCTATAAACATAGCTAGTTGCTCATTACTTCCAAGCTATGCTCTATCAAACATGTTTAGACAGAGATTCTGGAGAGTCTTTTTCATATATGCAGTGATTGGCATCGCTACATATATGAAGGAGAAAAAAATGTACAATCTGCTTGCAGATAATAATAAGGTAAGTTTTACACTGGTTGGCATTATTTGCCATAGTTGGAAGAAAACTGCATAATGATTTTTTGTTTGGGTGTGTGAGAGTCATTTCTTTTTAAATTGCATTTGTCTGGGATTTTATCTATATTATTTTGTGTTCCCAGAGTGCTCTATGGTAAATGATAAATGTTCTACATTACAACTCCTCAAATAATTATTTGCTTGATGGAGAACGTTATCCATGGTAAAGGTTTTTGCAGTGTCTGAAATAATTCGGGGATCTTTGGGAATGAAAGCACTGCAGTCTTGAAATTTTCCTCCGCTTCTGTAATTTGTATTCATGTTCAAAGTCTCTGTTCAGCAAATGCCCCCTCTTGACTTTGTCATTCATATTTCCTTTGCAGATCTCACGTTTATATAACCAAGATATGTCATTTAATTTGCACTCATTCCTGATATTTAAAGAACTGTATCCTCCCGGAGCTGTTGAATTATTTGGATGCTCATGAGTATTGCAAAAGGAGTTCAGCAACAGCTTTTGAATTTTGTTCAGATGCTACAAGTTGCTTTTCAACAGCTGATCCAGTTCAGGTCACTGAAAGGTCTTTTCATTGTTAGCAAGCCAAATGCTTAGAAAGAAATTCCAGCTGGTGTTTTCTTCTCATACTTCACAAGCCGATGCTCCTCCATCATTGTTCACCAAGATTATTCTCTCCAGCCTTTCCAGCATATTCCATAGTTACATTCTAAACACCTCTGCACATAAAAAGTTCTCAGCCTGGGGAGTTCCAGCCTAGAGCAATGAGCTCATTCATAGCTCTCCTCAAGTACCATGGCCAGCACAAGATATGCTTCATTTCCTCTCCCACTGACATCAAAAATATCAGCATCAGCCCCAGGGGTGTGCAATAGTTCGGAGTCAATATTATGAGTATGTCAGAGAAATGAAGGGATTTTGGATCCATACTCTCAGATTCCCCATTTTAGTCTCCTAAATGGAACACCACCAGAGCTATCTGCATGCACACTGGTGAGCTTTTGGTCTGTGACTTGTTACCTGAATTACAGGGGTAATTTCCCCAAATATTAATATGGGGAATTTTAATTAACTCAATATGGCAGTAAGAGGCTGGGTAACAACAGGATCCTTTGACCTGTGTATACTGGTACTAACTGATGAGACTCACAGCCAGGAAATAAAATAAAAATGGTTTTTATTGAAAAATAATCTTAGGAACACACACACAATACACTCAGGCTTCAAGCAGTCACACAAGGCTAGCAAAGAGAGTAGGAAGAGGATAGAGGAATAGAGTTTGGGGTGATGGGCTATACTATACCTATCTGACAGGCAGAGATTCAGGTAGCAGAAGGTACAGTACTCAGAAAGCAGTTCTGAGGGCCACACAGCAAACTTGCAGAGTAATGAGGTAAGAGAAACTGCAAACACTTTGGCAATGTTTTGGGATGGTATTCATACTTGATATTCCCCCTGAAGGGGTGTTATAAGTGGAATACAATATTTTCTGGAGTATCCCATATTAAGACAATGGAAGCTCCGGTTGGGCTAATGATTGCTAATGCCTGAAACACTAAGACTGATGGGTGTCAGGCAACCTTCTATAGTTTTAGGAGAGCTGTGAGGGAAAACCAGTTTTGCAAGTGAAAGAGTGTCTGGCCCCTTTGATTGAATTAATGAATTACTCACTTCCATATTCATCCAGGAGTATTAGCCCATTTCCACCCTTCCAGTCCAAGGTGTTTTTTTTTTTGCATAATTACTACCTGGGTGTGTTTGTTTAACAATTTGGGATGGCCTCTTAGGTTTTCTCAGTGCACTTTGAGTCCTTGTATTTGGGAGTCCTTGTATCTGGTCTACTACCAACCACATGGAAGGCCAATAAATAAGTCTATTAATGAAATATAGCCAATTGATGAATTATTGAAAGGGAGGGGGTATCAGGGTAGGTAACACTCTTCACTGGCAAAACAACATTTGCCCTGCTCCCAGTAGCCCTTCCCGGAGAAGACAGGAATGCTTCTTTGTAATAATTTCTTCCCATTCTGTTTCTTCCCAATGCTTATAGAACCAGTTTGGAAATCTAATTTTTTAAAAAAAATCTTTAAAATAAAGCAAATGCCAAAATATGAAATTTTGTTCCTATCTTCAAGCACCATGAAGTCTCACAATTTGTCTCACAATTCCAATGGTTCTGCTAATTGTCCAAGGTGCCAAACTTTTAAGACAGCCAGATGGCTGCAGAGTTAGAAAGAATAGCATCTGTTGCATCTTTTTCTTCATGGCTCCAAACAGTGAAAATGTCATCCACATATCAGAACCAGCTTGTGGGCTTTTTTGGTGCTGTTTCCAGGGCTTGCTTTTCAAAATGTTCCATGTAAAAGTTTGCTATCATGGGGCTCAGAGGGCTTCCAATGGCTACCCCATCTATCTGTTTGTAGAATTCATTAGTCATTATTTGTTATCCCACTGGATATGTGGACAATACTTTCACCATTGGGAGCCATGAAGAAGAAGGTTTGGTCTAATTTCTGAACCACCTGAACAGCATCCACCCAAATATCCAATTCATGGTGGAAAAAGAAAAGGAAGGAACACTGCCATTCTTGGATGTCCTAGTCATCTGCAAACCAAACCAATGGTTAGGCCACAAGGTATACAGAAAACCCCTACACACAGACAGATACCTACACAAGAACTCCAATCATCACCCAGGACAAAAAAGAAGCACAATAAAAACATTGGTAGACTGTGCAAAAAGGATCTGCGAACCCCACTACCTGGAGGACGAACTGAAGCACCTAAACTGTGCTCTATAGGCTAACAGTTGCTTCAGATTGACATCACAAGAGCAGCCAGACCCAGAAAAAAACCACAGGAATGAAGAAGAAAAACAGCCACCCAAAGGGAAGATATTTTTACCATACGTCAAAGGAGTCACAGACAGAATAGGGAAACTGATGAGGAAACACAACCTCCAAACTATCTACAGACCAACCAAGAAAACCCAAGAAATGCTATGCTCAGCGAAGGACAAAAGAGACCCTCTCACAGCTGCAGGAGTTTACCACATACCATGCAGCTGTGGACAAGTTTACACAGGGACCACTAAACACAGTGTGCAAACACGAATCAAGGAACATGGGAGACACTGCAGACTGGGCCAGCCAGAAAAATCAGCAGTAGCAGAACATGTTATAAACCAACCTGGACACAAAATGTTATTTAAAACAATTTTGGGGCGACTTCCAACAATTAAAACACTACAATGCTGACTAAAAGCACCACCCACCCCCATCCTCCCCTATAAAAAGACAAATTAACGAAGCTATTAAAATGGAAAACTACTGAAAAGTATACAAATGCTTGGACAACTATAGTCAAATACCTGACAAATAGATGGGGATACATTGTAACAATTAATTAATCTAAATGGAAAATACTAATGTTGATTAAGAGGGTCAGAGTTTCTTGAGACATATCTGATAACAAGAAATTTTCTCTGTTTCTTTTGTAATGGCAATACAGATAGAAATACAGAAACCATGTATTATTAATATGAAATAGATGTACAGTAAAAATAGAAGAATATTTGAAGCACCCAGAAAGGAAGTCAGATAATAACATACAGTAAAGGTGTGCATTAAATTATAAGGAGATTTTCAGACACGGAAAAATCGTCCCTTGCCGCACGAGCAGCCTCCCGAAACTGCTGCGCGGCAAGGGTCTTTTTCGGACGACGCTGTGCCTCTTGCGAAGCCGTCCGTGTCACTTCCGTGAAGCTTGGGACGGCTCCGCGTCATATTTCAATCACGGAGGCTGCCCATGCTTGAAATATGGCGCGGAGCCGTCCCAAGCTTCACGGAAGTGACACGGACGGCTTCGCAAGAGGCACAGCGTCGTCCGAAAAAGACCCTTGCCGCGCAGCAGTTTCGGGAGGCTGCTCGCGCGGCAAGGGACGATTTTTCCGTGTCTGAAAATCTCCTAAATCTGGAATGTAAATTCATTATAAAACAAACAGAGCTCAATGTACAACAAATAATGCACTGCTATCAAGTTAATTAATGTAATCATATTTTTTTTATTTTTCAAATGGATGAATGTTATTCAATAAAAATATGCATTTAAAAAAAGAAATCCACAAACATCTGGACAACTTCAACAGGAAAGAAGAAACTTTAAAAGTAAACAAAATCTGGCTACCAATCCTGAAAAACACTAAAATCATAACTCAGCACAGGCAAATGAACTCCACCCAGGGACAGGGGAATTTGCAGCAGACAATGGACCATTAGCCAAACAGACAGTAATCCTGCTTGCATTTCTATACCCAGAAACTAACCATTCAAATACACAAATTTACATATCCCCTCCAACAGGGACTCATAGTATATAACCCCCCCACACACACACTCCTACCCAACCATTCTCTGAAGATGCCAGCCACAGATGCAGGTGAAATGTCAGAAATAAACTCTTCCAGAACACGGCCTCACAGCCCGGAAAAACTCCACAGAAAGCCTGAGATCTCTGGATATGTTAACTGTCCTATAATAGGCCATGTGGTTGAATTGAATAGCATGAGCTACCTCCTTGACTGCAAGTTCAGGGTCCAGGAAAGGTTTAATTTACAGACAATGATTACCCTTAGCTATTGATGATGGGATTATAGTCTAACACTGGGTGTTCAGGAAACATTTCCTTAGGTCTGGCTTGTTATTTTAAGATTTGGAAATTTCCCTGGCTTCTCCCTAATGCAACGCATGACTTGTCTTTTTCCAGTGAGTGTCTTTTGGGATTTTTCAGGGTCTACTGCATATGTGGAAGACCACATTAAGGTCAAATTATTAAATATTGCCAATTATTGGGGGCTCAGGGGGTTCTAGCTGGTAGCACTGTGAAGAAGAACACTTGACCTGTCATTACTTCTGAGGTAAGAATTTTCCAGCTTCTCTGTAACACTAACCTTCTGTGACATGTTTCTGGATTGTGGAGGATGTGGTAAAGACATTGTGCTAAGTGGTGAAAAGACTCCAAGACATTGATAACAGATGCAGAGCTCTAACAAAATATTTTGTGCTTTTTGAGCCAAAGGGCTCCTCCCCACTGTTCCATGTACAAAAGCAGAGTGGATTGGTAGAGGAATCTTATTTTAGCAACAGGACACTAAAACAGTAGGGTAGTTTAAATGACACAGAATAGGTAATGGGGCACAATGCATTCCATAAGCGTCTGATTCTGATAGGGCCAGCCACAGAGAGATGAAGGAGATTTTCATACTATACTGTTATAGCGGTATTCCACTTTAACTGTTATGGCTGCCTCCTGTAGAATCCTGGGATTTGCAGTTTAGGGAGGGGCATTTAGAATTCTCAGCCAGAGATCTCTTAGGCCTCACTAAACTACAAACCCCAGAATTCCACAGGAGGAAGCCATAGCAGTTGAAGTGGAATAATAGCACTCAAACAATGTAGTGTGATAAAGTCCATATACTTTCTGCATGACAGCACATTAAAAAGTGCACCTGCTAAAGTGTTCATAAACATGTCAAACAGTACAAAGCGGCTCCTAAAAGTAAGGAAGCCACAGTCCAAGGCATTACAAATGAGCTGTGAGTATAAATGCCACTGTATCGATTTACATTTATAATTAATATAAATATTAATTATATTTATAATTAATAACATAATATCATTTATGGAAAAAGTATAATGTAAATTGCTACAATAATATCTACTTATGCCACCAACCAGAGGTTCAAAAAAAAAATACTTTCTGACTATAGCACTAAGGACTTTATCAGACATGCATAATATGGTGTCATAAGGATGCCACATAACTGTGAAAGGGTACGTGGATCAGACAACGTTGCCCTTTTGCAGTTTTAAAAAGGCAAAATCATGTACTTTTTAACTGATGGCTTAATCCATCAATAGATCCCCCTGCCATTTTTTTTTTTTTTTTTTGCTGGCATGCAATACCTCGGGCCATTTAGATCAATACTTACCCCGACAATGGCCTCTCTCGAGTGATAACTTCCAGGTGAGATTGGGGCATCTAGGTAAGTTTCACTCTTTTTATAAACCTCTCTGGGTTACTTGTGACTTTTAAATTGTGTGTATGTGCTTTGCTTCACTTTTTAAGGTTTATTTTTGTTTTTATTTTTAAATTTCCCATGCAATGAAATTACACAAGATTTCAGGGACTCTTTACCGGGAAAGGAGGTGAGTGCGGCGGGGCGGGGGCATACTTTTGCTGGCATAAAAATCATTTTTTTTTTGTGCCAGCAAAAGAACATTTTAAAGACTGCATCTGATAAAGTCCTAAGAATCCCCTGACCAGCATAGTCATTGTCTATTTTGTATATTCTATTGTTGCTCTCATATAATATCAGCATTGTTGCTCTTGTATATTATTTGTTGGTTGCTGGAATAACTTGTTGACTTTTTTGAACCAAAAAGGTAAACAAGCTCTGTAAGTAGCAACAAATAATATACTTAAGCAACAATACTGACCAACAAGAAAAATACTAAAAATCACAACAACTGAAAAACAGTAATTACTGAAAAACAGTAATTTGGAAGTGATTTTTTTCTCTGTCCACTGCAGCTTGCTGTTTGCCACCCACAGGAAAGCTTGTTTATACATAGGTAAAATGTATAAACAGGCTGTCCCTGTCATTTGGAACCTTGACTGCACATGAAGCCAAACAAGTATATAAATCCTGATTTGGCTTGTCCTTGCTTCGTAATCAGGAGGGCAACACACACACACATACTTGCCTTTATCTAAGGAAGCCCTCCTCGTCCTCGTCCTCCTCTGTGTCTTCATCGTAGATATCTGAGATTTCACATGGAGGCTGAAGATACAGGAACAATCTGTCCCACCATGCTGAGGTGTTCAACAAAAATCTTGGTAATGGCAATTTTCCCCAACCCCTAGTTCCAGATCAGAGGGGAAACTTACAGGCATACAGCAGTGACCTTTGCTGACATCTCCCCATGTGTGGGTGAGATTGGGTGGGAGGAGGTACAAAGATGGGAGGGGTGTGACCCTGCTCTTCACTGCAACATGATTAATAATAATAACAACAACAACAATAACAACAACAACAACAACAATATTTATTTATATCCCGCCCCTCTACAAAATGCAATCGGGGCAGCTTACAACATTTAAATATATACACATAAAACCCTCCATCCCACCCCCCTCCTATCCACAATCATGTGGATTGGAATGCCTAAAGCAGCCTTCTCCAAAACTGGGCCTCTCCAGATGCTTCATCTCATAGCTCTCACCATGATCCTTGGTCAAAGCAATGGAGGCACCAGCTGCCTCTAGTTGCCAGGTCAGCAGCATTCTGTTCCTTGAGATGTCAGGGTCAGAATAAGAGATAAGGGGGTGGGTCCTAGTAATGGCACTAAGAAGGGCTGGCAAGGGTTGCAGGCCAGAACTGCCTCTAGGTCAGTTGATTGTAGAAACAGACATAAGGGCAATCTGGATAAATGGCCCCAGAATTTGAGTAAAACCCAGCTAACCAGGAGATATGGCAACCCAGTCAGCAAAATGCATCCAGTGACTACTGTAGTTGCCATCATTCCCACTAGATCTTGCATCCAGTTGGGTCTTATCTATATGGCACATCATGAGAGGTTCTTTCAGGCTTTATGCTGCTGCTACTGAAGTATGTTAGATTCACCCCCAGCCTTCAGGGAGTCCACCCACCCACCCAACTCTGGACATGCACAACAATAAAAACCATGAATGACAATACTAACAATCCTTTCTTCTCCTGCTCCAAATTGCCAGCCAGGAGGACTCCAAGCCTGCAGCAGCCTCTTTTCCTCCACTCCACTGGGCTAGAAGGCTGCAGAGGGCCCTGAGGACTTCCAGCAGCAGGGCAGAAATTAGAGGGGGCATGGCCAAGAGTGGCTGGTGATATAAGCCACTCCCACATCCCTCAGGAACACCAGCTTGCCAGCCAGGAAGACCCAAGCCTGCAATTGTTGTCAGCTGAGACTGGGAATGGAGTGGGGGCGGAAATTGGAGTTGTGCTGGGGAAAGGGAGGTATGGTCAGAACGGAGTGAACAGATGTTACAAAAGAAGGTGGGATTGCTGTTTGTTATCTATCCCACCTTCAGTTCACCCTGTTTCCCGGAATGGATTGGAGAGTGTACCAACCATTCCACAGAACCTTACTTTGCTCCTCTGCAATGCCAGGTCGGTTTAAAAAACCCATATTATTTACAATCTTCTTTTGGATGAGGATGCCGACCTGGCTTGCTTCACGGAAACCTGGCTGGGAGAGGATAGCGCTGTCACATGGGCGCAGGCCCTCCCAGCTGGGTATTCTATCAGTGAGCAGGTGAGGGGAAGTGGGCAGGGGGGGCAGAGTGGATCTGGTTTATAAGGATAATCTGACTTTGACCAGGATACCTGTCCGGAACACAGTCCACTTCGAGTGTATGCACCTTAGGTTGAGGACCAGGGATAGTTTGGGGATTCTGCTACTCTACCGACCACCCCGTTGTCTAGCAGACTCCCTGACCGAGCTGACACAAATGGTCTCAGAGCTGCTGTTGGAATCACCCAGACTTTTAGTTTTGGGCGACTTCAACATTTCACTTGAGACCAGTTTGACAAATCTGACTGGTGTAGCTCAGGAGTTCATGGAAACCATGACAAACTTGGGCCTATCCCAATTGGACCCAGATGTGTGGGTCATACCCTCGATGCAGTCTTCAGTACGGAACAGGAATATCCATGGGCGGAGGTTACTAAAACCACCGCATTGTCATGGATGAATCATTTCCTGGTCAAGACTGAACTAAGAGTCTCTTCCTGCCACATCGGGGGTGGTGGACCCATTAGAATGGTCTGCCCCCGAAGGCTAATGGAACCAATAGGATCCCAGAAAGCCTTGGAGGGTTTAATGGTTGGTAATGCCGCTGACCCTGTCGAAGCTTTGGTTAATACCTGGAACACCAACCTTACCAAGGCTATCAACACGATTGCTCCCAAGCGTCCTTTCCAACCCACTCCAAACCGTAAGCCATGGTATACATCAGAGCTTAGGAAAATGAAGCGGGTTGGACAACAACTAGAGCGCAACTGGGAGAAAACTCGACTCCTATCCAACAGGACTTGTCATAGGAACTTTCTTTGGTCCTATCAAGAGGCAATACATGCAGCGCAGAGATCCTTCTCCTCTGCACGTATTGCGTCTGCAGAGTCCTGTCTGGCAGAGCTGTTTAGGGTGGTAAGGGAGATGACATAGGTTATATCTGCACAGAACCTGTTGCTTAACCCAACAACGGCCTGCTGTGATGCGTTTAAAAACTTTTTTGCAGATAAAAGCTCTCGGATAAGAGCCAACTAAGATGCCAATATTTTGACAGAAACAATTGACGAGGTGTCCAGCAACTCTGTTGATGTAAGTTTACTGGATCAATTTCAATCCGTGAGTACCGAGGATGTGGACGAGCTACTTGGTAGAGTGAGGAAGATTACCTGCCCTCTCAATCCTTGCCCTTCATGGCTGGCCATCCGGGGGGGGGGGAGGGGATGCCTTGATGGTGTTCCTTAAGGACATAATCAATGCATCCCTCAGGAAAGGGTGTGTTCCATACTGTTTAAAGGAAGTGGTGATTAGGCTGCTCCTGAAAAAAACTTCACTGGACCCCCTGGACATAAACAACTATAGGCCGGTTTCTATGTTACCATTCTTGAGCAAAGTGATCGAGAGGGCAGTTGCGCTTCAACTCCAAGTGGTCTTGGATGAAACTGATTGTCTAGACCCATTTCAAACTGGCTTTAGGATGGGATTTGGAGTTGAGATTGCCATGGTTGCCTTGACCGCCGACCTGCATCTAAGCATTGACAGGGGGTAGTGTGACCCGGCCCAGTATAAGGTGTTGGTTATTACCTTTAAATCTCTAAATGGCTTGGGTCCAACTTATCTTTGGAACCGCCTCCTCCCATACAATCCTCTCCGCACACTCCGGTCCTCTGGGAGGAATTTGCTTCAGCCACAAAACTCTAGGCTGTCTGCAACCTCCCAGAGGGCCTTTTTGGTAATTTCCTCCAAATTATGGAATGGCCTGCCAAACGAGATCCATCAGATGACGAGTTTGAGTAGCTTTAAAAAAGCACTAAAGACGGATCTCTTTCGGCAGGCCTTTCCTGATTAGCTCCCGGGCTCAGGAGCTGCATCTCATGGCCTCTTTTAGTCTTGCTGACTGTTGATTTTTGTATTTGTTTTTTATGTGATTTTAGTTTAGGTGGTTTTTTATTTTAAACTAGTTTAATATCTTTTTATGGGGGAGGGTGGGGGTGGGTGGTGCTTAGGGATTTTAGTCAGCATTGTTGTATTTTATTTGTTGTAAGCCACCCTGATTGTTTTTAACAGAGGGGAGGGGTAAAAATAAATTTGATGATGATGATGATGGGCAAAAGTGCAGGTACCCACTATCTCTCCCTAGTCCCTTCACCACTTTTCTAGCCTTTGATACATTGATGCTGCATAGCAGCCACAAACACAGAGAGAAAAGTCTTCATGGAGAGCCCAGGCAGCAGTTGGGAGTAGATAGAGGTGTATGCCCAGGTTTTATAGTCACCTTACATACAAAAATCTATTGCTTTCCTCCTCTAGTGCTGCTCACTGGTCTCACTGCTCATTAGTGCTCCCACTACCCTGGGAGACTGAGAGAAGCAGTACTAGTCCCTGAGATCCGACAGTCCCATTGGACATGATGGTTGGGGATGACAGGAGTTTTACTCAGCACATCTAGAGGGACTCATTTTGGAGAAGAAATTAAATTAGACAGGGAGAGAATGGGGAATAGGTAAAACAGCTTAGGAATGTCAGTACTTGGAAAGTGTTCAGATACCTAAACCGAAAGCCAGGATCTGGGTGTTTCATGGGCAATAAGGCCTGACTTGGAAGGGTTTCTATGTGGGCCAGGGATAGGTGTCTGGGTAGCCATATCCCTGTTAGAATCTGAGAGAAAAACACAGCCATTTTAGCCTACTCAGTTCAGGAGAAGCAAAACATGAATGAGCTGGCCTCTTGGTTCTCTAGTTCTGGCCACTCCTGCTATGCATTCATCTGAAAGCTCAGCCTTCTATTCCCTGTAAGAAACAAAGAATGTTTGAAGAACTATACTCTTACTGTACCAGTTTTGCCATTGTCTTGTAAATGAATGCAACCCTGTAAGTGGCAGGTATTCCTCAGAGGTTCAAATACCAGGTGATGAGATGCTTCAACAAAAGGGCACCTGCTCTAGTTACTTTTGTATTTACTCAGAAACCTAAGTGATAGATCCTATTTCCAGAGTCCTGTTAACTTTCACCACCCTCACTATTATGTAGCAAGACACATTTGGAGGCACTTTGGTGCTCTGGCACATCCAATGGAAAAACAACAACAGCCCAGCAGCATTCCAATGGTGGGTTGAAAGCTAAGTGGAATGTAACTCCCTCGAAGACAGAAATCTTTGGACAGTGTCTGATGTATAGTTGTGTCTAATCATTTTATTTCTCTAATGCTTTATGGAATTTCACTCACACACTGAGTCATAAAATTATTACTATTACATTAACAGTGGGACTGGAACTAACTGGAACAGTGCCAGCTCTCAGGGTTGAATTTTTCCCCACACAGAGCTTAAAGTGAGGTTTGCTTCACTTGCTCTGTATTGTGAATGTGAAAGCCACATTGGCTAGAATGCTTGTTCCAATTACAGTGACCTCTCCTCTGCATTGTTTTCCTCAGCAAATACCTCAGAGAGAGAAGGAAGAAGACTCAAATGTGAAAACTTCCTAATAATCTGCTGAACATGCTGAGACAATTTCAAACACATGCTTTGGTTTTCTTTTCTTTTTTTGGCTATAGAACTACATAGAGAGGGAGAAAACCAGCCCAAGATGTTTAGCTGCATGAGGCAACCCCCCCCAAATGGCACATATGTATGTGTGTGCATGCACAGACACACACATGCCCATACCTTTTCATCTACAGAAGCTGGCCAAACCAGCTGTTGAATTTTACTTCAGTGCTGCCTGCCTTTACTGCATTTGAAGGCAGTAGGCTACCTGATGGAATGAAGCTCAGCAGCTTCACATCTCATCTCCATCCACAGACCACAGGATCTGTTGTGAGAAGCAGCCACTATAGTTTGCCTAATGATAAGGCCACCCATGGAGACTGACCCTTAACATAAATCCAAGACCCAGGTGATTTGTACTACTATCATATTTGTATTGCTAAGACTTTAAATCCAAAATTCTGGTTTCTGGGTCAGGCCTTGAGGGAAAGCCTAGAGTCAGAAGTCAGTAGCTTTTGAGAGCTTTGGATATGGCAACAGAAGTGGAACCCAATGCTTTTGGACAGATGTGATGGCAAAGCTCCACGCAGAAGCAGTCTTCTGCATTTTGGAATCCTGATTTCTGAGGGTTCTAAAATATATGTAGACCCTCCACTGGAAAAGAACTTAAAAGTTAAAAATTATCGACCGATCTCACTTCTGAATGTTGATTACAAAATCCTGACAACAATTTTGGCTAATAGATTAAAAGTTATTCTGCCTGAATTTATACATCAAGATCAAAATGGCTTTATCCCAGGAAGATTTCTAAGGAATAATATTAAAACAACTCTGAATGTATTAGAATACTATGAGAAGCATTGTGACTAAAAGGTGGCCTTAATTTTCGCAGATGCGGAAAAGGCCTTTGACAACCTGAGTTGGCCATTTATGAAAGCCGTGTTGGAAGAAATAGAAGTGAGCTCAGATTTCCTAGGATTTATAAGAGGCATATATCAAAATCAAAATGCAAACATATTAATCAACGGGGAGAGGTTGGAAGGAGTCAGCATTCAGAAAGGGATGAGACAAGGGTGCCCATTGTCGCCACTCTTATTTATATTATCCATGGAGGTCCTAAATAAACAAATTAGAGAAAACCAACTGATAACCGGTCTGAAGGTGAAAGGACATGAACACAAATTGTTAGCGTATGCAGACAATTTATTGCTTATATTACAAGATCCTTTGGATAATATAGATAAACTAATGGAAATAATGAAGATTTTGGGGGATTTCTCAGGATTTAAAATAAATAAAGAGAAAATGGTTATTTTGCCTAAAAACCCAACGAAGGAAGAAGAAGGGAAATTGAAAAGCAGGAGTGGATCTAGAATAGAGAAAAAGATCAAATACTTGGGAGTATGGATAACTAAAAGAAATAGAAATCTATATGAAACCAATTATAATCAAACATGAAAACAAATAAGGTTAGACCTGAAGAAACGGCAAAAGTTGAATCTGTCTTTATTAGGCAAAATTGCCATAATTAAAACGAATATTCTTCTGAGAATCTTCTAATCATAGTAAATGAAAGACCCTTCTTGGAGTGGACCAAAGATCTGAAAAACTTCATATGGAATGGGCGTAAGCCTAGGATAAAATGGTCTACATTACCAGGTGTCAAAGACAGAGGAGGTGCAACTCTTCCAAATTTTATATTATATTATAAGGCAAGTGGAGTAATCTGGCTGCGAAATCATAAACTCATAAATTTAGAGTTAGAAGATGTAAGACATGGTGTACATGGATATTTGTGGTATGGGAAATCATCCATTGATAAAGAATTTGAAAATCATACCATCAGGAAGGTTCTAATGAAAATTTGGAAAACAATTAAGCAAACATTTTATAGGAACATCCCATGGTGGTTATCACAGTTAGAAGCATGCCAAAGGAGGCCAAAGAAGGACAAACCAAGAGATATGGATTAAATACAGAGACTTGATAATCTGGCAGGATGGAACACCTCTTGGCTTGAAACCAAGGGATAAATTGAAAAAACAGGGTTACGATATACACTGGTTTACATACTACCAAATAAACTCCAAATTTAAGGAGGACAGGCGAGAATACAATTTTGATAAAGAGGATAATGAATTTGATAAAATCATTTGGGGTACAAATAGGAAGAAAATTGCCAAAATTTACAGATTACTACTTGACAGAGATTTAGAGTCAGAGGTGATTAAAGATTCTATGATTAAGTGGACAAGGGATATAGGGGAATCAAAAACTATGGAACAATGGGAAAATGCTTGGAGGGAAACAAATTCTTTCACGGCTAGCCAAGACCTGAAAGAGAATCACCTAAAAATTGCCAACAGGTGGTACTTAACACCAGCAAGAATAAGCAAAATGTATAAATTAGAAAACAAAAATTGCTGATGTGATAAGGAGGTAGGATCACTATATCACATGTGGTGGGGGTGTAAGATCATAAAGAAATTTGAGGGAAAATACACAAAGTAATTCAGAAAATATTGAAGATCTCAATTCCATTGGACCCCAAACTATATCTTCTGAACATAACTTCGATATTAGAGGAACGAGAGGAGAAACTTCACTGGAGGGTACTCCTATACTGTATTACAGTGGCAAGATTATTAATAGCTGCAAACTGGAAAAGCAAAGAAGCCCCAGATGTAGAGGCTTGGCTTCACAAATTGTTGGAGATGAAAGATAATGATAAACTAACTTGAATAGCAAATAAAGGTAATATTGAGAAAATTAACTTGGACTGGACCCCAATGCTAGAATATTTGAATATATGATGGAATACTCAAATGATGAATGCTTAGATTAGTGAGTTAATTTGGTGCATCAGGAAGCTTTAGGATATCACCAAAACAAGAGGAAATATAGGAAGTGGCAAAATGCGAGTTTAGGAAAAAGTACATGGTTAAAAATAATGGAAGTGTGAGTAAAAGTTATTTTTATAAGAATGAAGTAAAATTGGAATGATGTATAAATGATAAAGTAAACTACAATTGGAAGTAAAATTGGAATGATGTATAAATGATAAATGATAGATTGTTGGATAGAAGGATAAGGAGTAGTTCAATGGTCTATTACAACCAGATTGGGCATACATAACGGTGGAAGTCAATGGAGATTAAGTAATGGAATAATTTATAATCTCTCTCTCTCTCTCTCTCTCTCTCTCTGGCTTTTCTTTGCAAATGAAGATTCAGGAAGGACTCATCCTGCGCTTTCTGCAAGCGCGCTGATGACTAGAAAGGCCAATCCAAGATAAACAAGTCCGGTTGCAGAAAGCACAGCAGAAGGTCTCCTTGGATGATGTTTCCGGGTTGTGATTCTTTCTGTGTTGTCATTTCTCTTCAAGACTTGTTCAGCGTGAGTTCTCAAATAAGGCTGCAGCATTCTGGATAGTGCGTCTCCATGCCTCCCGATGTGAGGCCAGAGCGGACCACTGTTGGTGATCAATTTGGCCGAGCCTGAGATGTTGTTTCAGGAAGTCCTTGTATCGCTTTTTTGGAGTGCCCCTCTTACGCTGACCTGTGGCGAGTTCACTGTACTACTTTTGGGAGGCAATGGTCCTCCATCCTAGAAACGTGCCCTGCCCAGCACAGCTGTGTTCTCAATATCATGGCCTCAATGCTGGTGATCCCTGCTTGCTCAAGGATAGCAACCTTCATCACATAGTCAGTCCAGTGTATATTTAGGATTGTGCGTATGCAGTGCTGATGAAAGTGTTCGAGGAGTCGTAAGTCTTGACGATAGGTGACCCATGTTTCAGACTCGTAAAGGAGAATAGACAGTACAATGGCTCTATACACACTGATTTTTGTGCTTCGCCTCAGGTGTTTATTACTCCAGACTCTTTTGTAAAGTCTTCCAAATGTGCTATATGCCTTTGCTAATGTGTGATCGATCTCTTTGTCAATCTTGGCATCTAAGGAGATGATGCTTCCCAGGTAGGTGAACTGCTGAATGGACTTAAGCACAGATTTGCTGACAGCAATGTGGGGATGGTGGTGTTCATTCTGTGGTGCATGATGGTAAAGAACTTCCATTTTCTTCAGGTTGACTTCCAGGCCAAACAGCTCTGCAGCTGTTGCGAAGCAGGATGTTAGGTGCTGCAGAGCTGCTTCTGTGTGGGCAACAAGGGCAGCATCATCAGCTAAGAGCAGCACATGGACTAGATAGTTTAGAGTCTTAGTGCGAGCCCTCAGACGGCTTATGTTAAACAAGCTACCATCAGTACAGTAACGTATATAGATGCCGTCTTCTTCTTGAAGCTCTGCTGTAGCCCTTTGGAGCATCATGCTGAAGAAGATTGTAAATAAAGTTGGAGCAAGAACACAACCTTGCTTCACTCCATTGGTTATTAGAAAGGGCTCTGAAAGAGCATTGCCATGTCTGGCTTGACTGCGCTGCTTGTATTGCATGATTATATGTAAAACCTAAAATAAATAAATAAATAAATAATATATGTAGAACCTCCATGGAGAGTGGAAGCTGTTGCCTTCAGACCGTGACTTCATATTTAAACTGCATACAATGTGTTTAAGGAAGGGGCATAGCTGGCACACCCACGCCCTCTCCATATTTCTTTTTAAAAAATCTGAATAGAGACTACTTAAGAGTTTTTGTTCTAAGAACCTGGGGCTGGATTCAAATTTAGTCATAGTATATCCATTGAAATCTGTGAGACCTAGGTTAATCATGGCCAATTTAAATAACATTGATTTCAATAGGTCTACTCTGAGTATGACCACATTTATATTCTGCCCCCTTTGCTTTGAGGAAAAATCTGAAACACCTTACACCAATTTGCAATATGAAGTCTACTGTAGAATACCAGACAGCATTTGAACAGGCAGCAAACTAACCTCTATGTCCAGCACAACCAAGGAGTGTGGAATTCACCCCTTTATACCCCACCATCTTTTATGAAAATCAGTTAAATCATTCTTATGTTCCATTGGACAGTTTTTAAAGTTCTCCTTGTTGACTTGCTTGCTTTCACTGTCTTGAATGTTTCTAATAGTTTTTTCCCCTAGTGTATTTTGTGCTTGTGCAGTTATAATGAAACTATTTTTTTTATTATTATCCCCTTGTACTAAACTTCAACTATCCAGCTTTTTAACTTTCTATGCAGAGATGTAAAATATGTCTCCATGAGTCAACGGCAGCATCATAAATACTCCATTATGGGATATTAATGAAAGGGATTGCCAAGTTACCCATCATGCTAGCATAGCAGAGGGCCCGTAAAAACAGCAATAAATCAGATGGTCTTAACAGCCTATCTACACTCTTCAACACATAAAAATGTGGCCTTCATCAGATATATGGCTCTAGGTTCTCTAGGTCTCCCAGTTTGGTGTCATGTATAATGAAAATAGCCAAGATAATGACCTTATCAAGTACTACCAACCTTCATTTATATACTAGCTACTCCACACTTCAACGCATGGTAGAAATTGTAGGCATCATAAAAATACATCTGTTAGCTGAATAACCCCATCAGCCATATGCTCCCTGAGAAGATATATGGAATAAGAACTTGGCCGTGGAGGTGGTGCTGCAAGCTGGCCAGTCAGGTGGCAAATTCCCTGAATCCTACTGGAAATAGCTATGGCAATGACACATGGCACCTCCCACTCATTCATACATGGTTTCAGTAATACTAAATTTGGACCCAGAACAAAAAATATCCATGCAGAACATCTCTTACTATTCATACTAAGTTACTTTTTTGTACTAAAATGGCTATCATGAGTAATGGATGTTTGCAGTTCCCAATTTCATACACCATGATGAAGCAACACCTCTAGGGAAAAGCAAGGTGGTAACCATGGTCTTCTTTTAATCCCATCATTTTTTCCTGCTTCACCCACTCTTAATCCATTGCTATTCAATTTTGAACCAGTCCAACCCTTAACTTTACTCCTGTGAGGACTGGCCAGCCAAAGTGCAGCACTTTAAGATCCCATTTGTCTCTGTAGGAAGAGCCTGCAGCTCTTTCTCTTTCTTTACTCTCTGAGTAAAATTAATGGGGATTTAAAAGTAATTGGCTTCAGGGCTCTAAGATTATTGCAGGGAAATCTAAACCAGGCAAGCTGAACTCATACTAGTGAAAGAAATATACATAAACTACAGCTGCTACCTGGAGTTAATAAGTGATCTCTTCTGAAAGCTGAATGTTGCATTGCATAAGTGTATGATAGCATTTCATGAACCTTGGTGGTTTTTTTTTTCTTAATTAGCAGCCACGGGGAACAGTCACTGGAATCACTGTGTACAGGACTGGAATAACAGGATTAGAATCACACTACACATGAAACGAAAGTTAACCCTTTCCCTAATGCTGTGAAACTAATAAATTTATTCTCCCAGCTGTTATTTGCTATAACAGGGAAGATACTAATGGTGCTGATATTATATTGGCCACCATGCTGTTAGTGGACACACATCAGCATAACTGGGGGCTATGCCTCTGTGTGGACTGTTCTTGGAGATGAAAACTGAAGGGACCCCTACATTTGGAGCTGAGGTTGCTCCTTCTTCCCTTTGCATTTAAGAGCAGCCAGAACAAGCCCAAGCACACCCTGAAGCTGATTGGGGCTGGGGAGTTGGAGCTGTTGCTGTACACTATGGGAAGCACTTGGGCAGAGGAGCAGTCCCCTCTGTTAGTATGCCCTACTATCCCCTATCTCATAACTGGACATATTGGACACGTTTTGGGGTCACTTTGGCTGGGAGGTTAGGCAGACTGGAGGTCAGCCAAAGGTCACAATGACCTGGGATGCTTCTAGAAATATAATGGTGAGAAAACCCAAGTTAAGATTATGTGGAAAGCCCCTACAGTAATGGGTTTATGCTAATGACCCAGTCATTAAAGGGTATATGCTAATCCTTCCTTGGGCATTTCAAGCAATAATTCAATCAAGCAATCAAGTGACCATTCCTCAGTCCATACCTTACAGAAATCTCTCTATATACCCCCTTCTGTCCAACCTTATGAGGTTGTTGCAAACCCATCAATGGTCTATCTCTAAGAATTAAAGCATAGAATCATAGAATCATAGAACTGTAGAGTTGGAAGAGACCACAAGGGCCATCCAGTCCAACTCCCTGCCACACAGGAAATCACGATCAAATCATTCCCGACATGGCCATTCAGCCTCTGTTTAAAGACCTCCAAGGAAGGACACCCCACCACACTCCAAAGGAGTGTGTTCCACTGCCGAACAGCTCTTACTGTCAGAGAGTTCTTCCTAATGTTGAGGTGGAATCTCTGTTCCTGGAGCTTGCATCCATTGTTCCGTGTTCTAATCTCTGGAGCAGCAGAAAACAACACAGCTGCACTAAACAAAAGGAGGGTTCCTAACTGTAATGCACCACAAAAAGGAGAAACTCAAAACTAAATGTATGTTGTAAATCAAATGCTATATTCAATGAGAATGAGTTTTTTGATTGTTATATATCAAACCATATAGGGTGCTAGGAAGAAGAAAAAAGAAAAGCTTTATGCTGGTTTGAATTTATGCCAGGCTTGATGCAATTAAGTTCTCCAGAATTACCGCTGAAGAAGAAGTATGGAGATTTTCGGACGCCTAAAATCAGCTTCTTGCCACGCAAGCAGCCTCCGGAACAGTACCGAGGCTGCTGCGCGGCAAGGGTCCATTTTAGACGACGCCTTTTCTCTCTCGGCATCGTCCGTGACTGTTGTGGCCAGCATTGGAGGTGGCCACGCTGTTTTTTAATCACTGAAGTTGTCTGTGAGTAAAAAACAGCGCACCCACCTCCAATGCTGGCTGCAACAGTCACGGACGACACCGAGAGAGAAAAGGCATAGTCCAAAATGAAACCTTGGCGTGCAGCAGCTTTGGTACTGTTCCGGAGGCTGCTTGCGTGGCAAGAAGCTGATTTTAGGTGTCCGAAAATCTCCCAAGTTGAAATGGATCTAGAATTTACTGGTCCAATCCGTACGGTACTCAGTATTCACATCGGAAAAACAAGAAAAGTTTTTCTTATTCTCCCGATGTGAATACGGAGTAGATTAAATCCAGTTATAATAGGACTATTCTCTCTCTCTCTCTGGCTTTTCTTCGCAAACGAAGATTCAGGAAGGACTCATCCTGTGCTTTCTGCAAGCACGCTGATGACTAAAAAGGCCAATCCGAGATAAACAAGTCCGGTTGCAAAAAGCACAGCAGAAGGTCTCCTTGGGTGATGTTTTTGGGTTGTGATTCTTTCTGCGTTGTCGTTTCTCTTCAAGACTTGTTCGTCGTGAGTTCTCAAATAAGGCTGCAGCATTGTGGATAGTGCGTCTCCATGCCTCCCGATGTGAGGCCAGGGCGGACCACTGTTGGTGATCAATTTGGCCAAGCCTGAGATGTTGTTTCAGGGAGTCTTTGTATCGCTTTTTTGGAGCGCCCCTCTTACACTGACCCGTGGCGAGTTCACCGTAGAGTAGTATTTTTGGGAGGCGATGGTCCTCCATCCTAGAAACGTGCCCTGCCCAGCGCAGCTGTGTTCTCAATATCATGGCCTCAATGCTGGTGATCCCTGCTTGCTCAAGGACAGCAACATTCGTCACATAGTCAGTCCAGTGTATATTTAGGATTGTGCGTATGCAACGTTGATGAAAGCGCTCGAGGAGTCGTAGGTGGTGGCGATAGGTGACCCATGTTTCAGATCCATAAAGGAGGATAGACAGTACGATGGCTCTATACACACTGATTTTTGTGCTTTGCCTCAGGTGTTTATTGCTCCAGACTCTTTTGTGAAGTCTTCCAAATGCACTATATGCCTTTGCTAATCTCTGATCGATCTCTTCGTCAATCTTGGCATCTGAGGAGATGATGCTTCCCAGGTAGGTGAACTGCTGAATGGACTTGAGCACAGATTTGCCGACGGCAATGTGGGGATGGTGGTGTTCGTCCTGTGGTGCAGGCTGGTAAAGAACTTCTGTTTTCTTCAGGTTGACTTCTAGCCCAAACAGCTCTGCAGCTGTTGCAAAGCAGGATGTTAGGCGCTGCAGAGCTGCTTCTGTGTGGGCAACAAGGGCAGCAGCATTGGCGAAGAGCAGCTCACGGACTAGATAGTTTAGAGTCTTATTACATTACCTCAGGTGGTACCTTGGACTTTTCATTGAACAGTCATAAGAATCTGTTATTCCACATCATGGTTATGTATTTGTTTGATATATAACAATAAAAAAAACTCATTCTCATTGAATATAGCATTTTATTTACAACATACTTTTAGTTTTTTGTTTCTCCTTTTTGTGGTGCAGCAGAAAACAAGCTTGCTCCATCCTCAATGTGACACAACTTCAAATACTTACACAGGGCTATCATATCGCCCCTTAACCATCTTTTTTGCAGGCTAAACATACCGAGCTCCCTAAGGAGATTTTCACACGGGGCCAAAATGCCCCATTATTGCTCTGCCACCTCCTCTCCCATTCCTGCCACAGAATAACATAAATCTGTCACACACTTACCTTAATTCCATGGCAGGAACAGGCTCCCCCTCCCCTCGCTGGCTGGCCATAAATGTAGCTGTTGTAATGCTGCTTTTATGACCGGCCATCTGAAACATTATCATGTTATCACGTGATAACGGATGGGTGGTAAATTTTAAAAAATTAAACTCCCCCAAACATAAAATCAGTTCACCAAGCACAAAAACGCACTTTAAATGACACAATCAAAACAGAGAGGGTAAAACAAAGGGTGCCACTTACCTGGATGTCCAGATCGTACCAGGAAGAGCTTGGAACGGACCTCCCCTCCACGGCTGTCATTTTGGAACAGGAACGGGGCTCCTGTTCACACACCCATGATTGCGTAATAGCGATGGAATGAGAGGTCTATTCACGATGAAAAATCATGCTTACATTGTTCCAGAACAGTCACGGGAGCAGGATGGAGGACATAATGGGGTCAACGTCATCCGAAAGGGAAAACCTTTTCCAACCCTGTTCTGTTCCTGCCACAGGATATATAGCCCGTGAGAAAATCTCCTAAGTCTTTCCTCATAAGGCATGGTTTCCAGGCCTTTCACCATTTTAGTTGCCCTCCTCTGGACACACTCCAATTTGTCAATATCGTTTTTGAATTGTTGTGCCTAGAACTGGACACAGTATTCTAGGTGAGGCCTATAGGGTTTCAGTTTCCTTTGTCTGTTCCATGGGAGAGTCATTCAAGCTTTGTTATTACCAAATTTTCTACTCCAAGGCACAGAATAGGTTATAAAGATTAGAACCCTGACAATAGTAAAGTGTGCCACAATGTACAGACCTGGTCACTCTCTTTCTCAGTGTGCCCTGGATCAGAATCTCCTGTGCCATTCTCAGATGCCTGTCTGAGTATTCTCACTGCATGGAATTCTTCTTTTCAAGACTGGTTGCTATCACCCTATCTTCCCAGACCTCTCTCCCTCTCTCCAACCTTTCTGTCTAACTCTGCTATAGCCTTGTATGGCTCTTAAGAACACATGTTGTGTATGTTAGTTCACTTTGTGTTATTTCAATAAAATACTTTATTTCACTTTAACTGGAGCCTCCTCTACAGTTAGTACTGGTATACAGAAGCAAAAAGATCCCTGAAGTTACCATCCTCTTGCAGGCCTCCTGTTTGAGCTAGTAATCCCCACAAATATTAAAGGAGATTTTGGCATCACAGGTGGGACTCCAACACCCCCTATCTCTTAGGGTAACACCACCACCTCCCATAAGTTCATTATGAGAGACTTATGCTCCACCAGCATGACGTCAGACCTCAGCCATTCCCTCCTGTGGCAAATAGTTTCAGGGTTGTGGTTTTCTTCAACTGTGGCAAAGTAAGAGAGAAGAGTTAAAACTCCCTGACAAGAAACAGCTGAATAGTTATTATAAGAAACATTTTGAGGACAAAGTTACTTGTCTGCATTTTGGCCATGACACTTAATTAAATACATATTCAAAAGTCAACATGTCTCCAGCACCATTTAGGTAGGTTTCATGGGATATGTTCCAGTAGCTGTCTGAAGATAACTGAGAAGGCTCCTGCAGGGATCAGGCCAATTGCTTACTCTCTCAGAGGCAGTCTACTTTGGATGGGGCAGCACTCCCCCTTAAAGAAGGCATTATGTAGTGTGGAGATTGTTCCTTGATTTCAAACTGTCACTGGAGACTCAAACAGTTTTGATTTTGAGGGGTACACAGGGACACATTTAGCTGGTTCATCAGCCATATCCATTAGGACAGTTTGGCCTCAGTAACATCCTGGATAGCGGGGATGTAATAATCTGCCAGTCCCATTTCAGAGTGGTCACAGTTTGAAAAAAAAAAATCTCTCCATGTTTCTTGGATAAATCAAGAATTTTAAAAAAATAAAATTGACATGGAGAGCTGCTGTTTTACTGCATTTGAAATATAGTTCCTTTAAGAATAATTGCATTGCAAGAATCTTTTATTGCAAGAATCTTTTATTGCAAGAATCTTTTATTGTTGTTGGTACTTTGTGCCATCAGCCACCATTTATTCCTGTTTTATAAGAAGAACAGGATATAAGAACACAAAAGAAATAAAGATTCACATTTCAGGGTAAGAAAACAATTTTCAAGAATAAACCAAGCACCATCTCTTGGTTTTGTTTTGTTTTTTAGAATTCCAATGTTATCATTTTCTATTTTAGCATAACATGTTTGTATTGATGTGCATTGTACTTTGATATATTGGAAGTAAAAAAAATAATGTCATAATAAATAATGGGCAAATTAGCAGAAGAGGTCACACAGGACAAATAGACCACTTTTTAACTGAAACATCTTTGATATACTAACTAAGGAAGCACTGAATGAATTTTGGGTTTGGAAAAAACACACAACAGAAGCCAGATGCTGAATGTAGGGATCATGACAGGGCTTATTAGAGTTTAACCCCAAATATGTTTTTAATGAGGCCTGGGATATGAGAGATAGTAGTGGCCTAAATACCCTGAAGGCACCAGATCCCACCTGATCTTGGAAGCTAAGCAAGGTCAGGCCTGGTTAGTACTTGGAAAGAAGACTGTGAGGGAATGCTAAGTGCTGTAGATAATATGCAGAGAAGGGCAATGGCAAACAGTTTGAGTAATATCTTGTCTTAGGACTTGTCTACATGTGGGGCAAAAACTCCAAATGGAGTTTGCTTGCATGCCCCTGTATTCCCTCCAAAGCCATGTGCATCATTATACTCTGCAGGGATGTGGCTTCACTGTCCCCGAGGAGCTTTCGCAAGCACCACCACCATTGCGGCCACTTAACTGAGACCAATTTCAAGGCTCTGGAGGCATTTTCCTGCTGAAGGGAGACGTTTTCTCCCTTCCCCAGCTCAACAGTGCTGCCTCCTTGCCCACTCTCTTGCTTCCTCATCACTTCCTGAGTGTTGCTGTTGCTTTAAGAAGCGGTGGTAGTGGCAGTGGCAGCTATGGCAGTGGACAACAAGTCTGTGGAAAACCTCAAATCCCACATGATGCACAACCTGGCAATATACACTGAAATGGTGCAAATCTGGACCATGTGTAGTTGGATAGCCCCAGATTCGGGGGAAAGGCCATGCCATGTGTGACCTAATTGCAGCAGACTCAGGGGCATTTGCATGGGGATTCAGGGTATTTGATGGTGTAGACAAGCTCTAAGAAAAGCTCATAAAAGTCATGAAGTCAATATAAATTGACAGGCATCTTGAAGGCACATATTAGTGTGTCTGAACATGTGACTCTGAGTGCATTCCTCTCAGTCCTGAAAACTTTGGGTAATTTCTAGATATGATCAGCAAATGATTATCATTTGCTCTGGACAGAAAAGCTGTATCCTCTGTTTTGGTAGTTTGCGCTTTACACAAGATCCATTGTGTAAAGGATAAACAATACCTTTCACACTTGCTGTTTCCAGAAATAGATAGAATTTATAGGACTGTCGAGAATATATTACCATGGGGCTTTTATCTTCTCCAGACAAATAGAAGAATAAAAGCTACATCATGAATTCATTTCATAATAAAACTGTATCATATGCTAGAACTAGAAAAATGATTGCGCTGAGTACAGCCAGATATTCTCTAAAAGACATAATTCAACAGAAAAGGAAGAAGCATTTTCTGACTATACCATGGAATTCTACCCACCAAGAAGAGTTTGCCCTTTAATAAGTCTTACAGCCTCCACCTCAGTTCCACTGGATTTATTAGGAAACCTTATATAGAATTTTTTTTGAGACTTCATGCTGCCAAGTATGAGAAAATACTTATATTTTCCACCACAGCTCTTTATTAATTGCTGTGCTACCTTTTAGACAAGGCCAAATTATTTTTGTGAGATCAGAACTATAAAGATGTAGGGAAGCAGAAATTTGAGCCAAAGGAAGCCTAAAGTGGATTATGGATCACTTGACACCTACTTGTTCCTGGTACTCTCACAGCAAATGCTGGATGAGATGGATGCTGTTCTGACCCATAACATGTTGTATGCTCATGCACAGCACAGGAATGTGAAGAATAATCACAAAATTTCTTGCTCTCAACAAAAGGATCTGCCTTGACACATCACAATGGCTTGTTGAGAAATCACCAGTCTCTCCAAAGAGTTATTGCCTCTTGTGCAAGAATAAGACAGGTGGGGTTCCCTCCCACCAGGTTTTCTGTAATGTATGCCCAGAGTTTCTGCACAAACTCCTTTGTAAAGCAAAGCAAAGAGCAAGCACAAAAGGACTGAATGTTTTAAAAAGGCACAAACAAGCCAACCAATAATTCTCATCTGTGAAAGTCCACATAACAAGGCAGCAGCTATCACTGTCAGCACAGAAGTTGCCTTCGGCAAATTCTGCAAATATTGCAGTCACAAATACAAAAATCTCTTGCCCATATTTGCATGGACAGGGAGAAAAAATTGTTTGCTTTCATTATTTTTGCATGTGACAATGTGACAAGTTAGGTTTTATGTTCCTAGTGCAAAAACATTCACATTCATTTGCATTCGCAGCAGGACTGGCCCAAGACATTTTGTTGTTTGAGTGAAACGTCAAGATTACACTTCACTCATTCCACACACAGAAGTTGAAGACTTACTATTCTTTCAAGAATGGTGACAGGTCCACATCTTCCACCACAACTGAGAGCAGCAGGCCTGTTCCTAGAGGTTAGTGTATGCTGTGTGACACTCACAACTCTGTCTTCCAAAATCATGTCATGACTCTGATCCTCCTGGTACCTGCTACCTCAGACAGGTGCCTCACCGTGCCTTGTAGCGAGTTGGCTTTGGTCTAAAGCTTGATCATCTGTTCCTTCCACATATATATGGAATCTGTGAAGGGAGGATGGGAGTTACACTCACTGGCCTGGGTGTTAGCATGCTCAGTTGAAGGTTAAAAAGTGACTTGCATACCCAAAAACATTTCATAGAAAAATGTTTGCTTTTGCCTGAGTCTACAAAAGGGCACAATTCTGCCTACTCCTTTCCTCTCCCACTGCCGAGTTAATTGACTACAAACTATTATTGTACTCTAAACTCATTTGCAACAATGGAAGTGAGCTGACGACAAAGGAGGAGAATGGGAAGAGGAGAGAGAAACTGGAACATTTCTGAAAAAGTGGGATGACAGAGTTTTAATTGAAACTGTTCCTGCCAAATCAGGATCCTGTGTGTGGAGTGGAGTGGCTTGTGAACTGTTCAACTTCTGCCTAGTGCATTAATTTCTCTGAGACATCTACTACAGTCTCTCATATTTCCCAGTACAACAAACCACAGACCCCAGGTTTTCATAGGATGTTTCATAGGAATGAGATCCGTCAGATGACAAGCCTGAGTAGCTTTAAAAAAGCACTAAAGACGGATCTCTTTCTGCAGGCCTTTCCTAATTAGATCCCAGCCTCTTTTAGTCCGCTGACCACATATTGTATTTTAGTCCGCTGACTTCTTTTAGTCCGCTGACCACATATTGTATTTTATTGTATTTATTTTTTTTAAATGTGATTTTAGATCAGTTGGTTTTAATTTATAATTGTTTAATAATTTTTTATGGGGGAGGGTGGGGTGGGGGGTGTTTGGGGATTTTATCTGTATTGTATTTTAATTTTTGTAAGCCGCCCCGAATGTTTTAACAGAGGGGCGGGGTATAAATAAATAATAATAATTATTATTATTATTATTATTATTATTATTATTATTTTTTTGCCATGGCAATTAAAGTGGAATCACAGTGCTATCATTGTGTAGTGTGAAAGGTAACATCTATGAAAAGATCATGTTATGTGATGTCACTGGGCTTAGAGCTCGCTATCATCTCATGATTTCATTGGTTGCTTCCTGTGAGACTCAGAGGTAAGGGAAACTCTGAGTCAGAGTTTGGAAACAGTTATTCTTTTTTGACTACAACTTCCAGAGTTCCCCAGTCAGCATGGCCTCTGGCTGGTGGATTCAGTGAGACATAGTACAAAATTGTAGTTTGTCTATATTTTGACTGAGAGTAAAATGAATTCTCACAGAGAATATTTTTCGATATGTTTCCATAGAGTTGCTGGTTGGCAACAGCCACACATCTCCTGTAACACCTACTTCATACTTGACTTTGGTGCACAAGTAAAGCATTGAGTTATTTCTTGGCGAAGAGGCAAAATTTCAGAAAGCACCTAGTTAAAGTCATCAAGCAACCCTTAGTACATCAAACACCATTTTACTAAAAGAGAAAATACTTCTCATTTTAGTCTACACTGTCACACCCTGTCATTAATTTTCTACTAGTTGAGACCTTTTCATTCAGAGTTTCCCCCCATTCTTTATAATGTGATCTTAGGTGGTTCAGTGCCAATCAACCAAGAAGTGAAATAATGTCAGTTCAAAAAATAAGGTGCAGTTTCTCTGTGTTGGGACTTCCTAGGTAAACAGAGGTATATAAATTTGTCCATTAAAAAAAATGAATAAAGCAGCAAGAGCTTCTAGGATCTAAGGAATGGGTATAGAAAGATGTTAATACAATTGAACCCCTGCATCTGCAGAACCAATATCCACAGCTGAAAAACAGGGACTAATATCATAGAGTCATGCTGGAAAATGGCTACAGAGAAGTGTCCTCTCTAGGCATCTTCTAGGTCCTCCGATGCAACTCTATAGTATGTTTGTATCAGAAGTCCCTTATTTTAAAAGAGTTTGCTGTTATCCATGGTTTCTGGTATTCATGGTAAGTCCAGGAACTGAACCACCATGGATATAGGGGTCTGACTGTATTAGTATGACTTATCTCAGTTTTTGGAGTGGGATCTTTCAGATTCTTTTTGAACTTCAAGAACAGGGATTTTTATCTTTGCCGTAGGAATGGAAAATTTTTTAAATGGTTGAAAAATATGTTTCTTGAGTGTTGGGAGACCCTTATAAAGAGAATCCTGGATTGATGAGAATCTTTGCAGTTATTCTGCAAAAAAAGAAAAAAGAAAAAAACCCCACACTTTTTGTGTAGAAATCATAATTTTATGCACAGAAAATAGTATATTTGCATAAAAATATTGTTTCCTAAACAGAAAATGACATTCCTACTTTACTGTAATCTTTTGTTTGCAAGAACTCATGCTACTTCACAATCAAATGCTATGCCAAAATTTTGAATTTCTCTGTTATTTCAGTCAGTAGCTCTTAATTCCACCACAGAGGCAGGCTGCTGTGGGGAGGAGTGGTCAAAAGGAACCCAAAGTCAGATAGTTTGTGTGACTCTAGTAATTAATCATGAATAATGCAACCTATACATGTCTACTTGGAGGTAAGCTCCACTGTATTCAGACATACTCTCTGGTAAGTGTGTATAGAATCAAATCCTCAGCTGTCAGCGGCTCAACCATGGAATATTGAAGGTGTTGATTGAGAAAAAGAAGAGAAATAAAACAGAGGGAGGTGGACTGCTTAAGCCCTTATAGGGAAGGTAAAAATTCACCTTTCAGGGTTCTTTCAGGAAGAGAGAAACGTTGGCCCTCCAGAGGTTCAAAACAATGAGGAAAGGAAGAAGGACTCCTCAAGAATTGCCCTTGCAGCTGCCAAGTGCAGAGTCCTAACTGTGGGAGCGAAGGAGAAAACTTTGCTTTGGGTCCCCTTTGGGAGAAAGGCAGCATATAAATCAAATAAATAAATCAAGTTCTTCTGCTTCTTGCTGAGTCAGGCTCCAGGTTGCTCAGTGAGCCAGATGCCCTTCCTCCTGCACCAAATGGTCACCTCACTCTCATCCCTGCTCTGTCCACCTGCCTGCTTCCCTTCCTTGTCACCAAGCATGCTGCATGTATGTCTGCTAGGCACCCCCTGGCAGCAGATGCTGGGAAGAAACTCCAGAGATCTGCAGGAAGTAAGAACCTTCCCTTCATACACAACTGGGAACCCCTCTTCCCCTGAGCCAAAAGCCACCACTCTGGCCCAGAGGTGCTTAACCAGATAGCTGCACAGCTCATGGGCACCCACCAGTGGCCCTTGCCTGTTGTGCAGATCTGAAGGTCCTGCCCTCTGCCTCAATTTCCCATGGGGGCCAAGCCTGCTCCTTTCATGCTATGTGGTACAGTATGATTCCTTTCATGCTATGTGGTACAGTAAGAGGAAAGTTTCAGCAGACATTCTCCTTCCCATAGCACCAAGCCCCAACTAGAGTTACAAGACTCACATATCCTGGCTAACTAGAACTCTGAACAAGAGCAGCCCTGTTGGAGCTGGGGATATACTGCAACATTTTTGTCAAAGGGCTTTCCTTGTCTTTTGAGAATCCTAGGATGATTCCATCACAGTGGAGGTGGAGGCATTCCTCTTCTCACTTCTTTGAATTCAGGAAGAATCATAGCTCCAACACAAACACACACACACAAACACACACACACACACTTATTTTCCTTCCTCCTGTTTTAGAAGGGGAGGCTTAGCTGGAAAATTAAATGATCAAGTAGTATGCACAGCTCATTGATCTTGTTCTAGCAAGCACAGCTTAGACAAGTTACTATTTTGAACTAAATGGGAACAGGGATTCTGGGATTTGTAGTCCAAATTAGTAAATTTTATGAGCTCTGCTAACTGGCATCTCTTGTGATGAATTTTGTTCACTATAACTTGGAACATATGGGAGCTGTGCATTGCAGATACCTATCAGGCTTGATCTTGTGTGTGCTCCTTATTCAAATTACAAGGAGTGTCCAGGAAAAGTCTTCAATAAACTCAGGGCATAACTGTCATTGATTACAGTTTTACATCATTCACTTACTAAATCACTCCACATTTTTCCATTCATTCATCTGTCACAGCAGCTTAGATCCTAATAAAGCATGAAAACATAATTGTTTTTGCATGCTTCCTCATTGCTGAACCTATTTCCAGGGCTGTTGCTATTGTGATATGTGAAATGAATTATTTAGCTTGCATCATTTGGTTCACTGTTCTCTCAAAACTTTCTCTGTGTGTGTTTGTGTGCAGGGGAAATACTAAGGAGATGACTGAGTTCTCCTACCATGTGGATTTTGAAACTTGGATTCATCCAACTACTACTCAAATATCCTCATTTCAATAAATGGCTCCCGGTTTCATCTGCTAATGCTATTACTTACTGCCTGGATCTTCATTTCTTTTTTACAGTATCAGCACCTTTGTCCTTCTTTCCTAAGAAGCTATTTCAGATGCAGAGACTAGGAAACTACTTTTCAAAAGTAGCTGATTCTTATTACTCATTACAGTGTTTAAAAATAACTGATTGCCATTACTTGCTGCATTTTTTCCCTTGTCATTATGTTTCTTGTTGCATTCCTCTTTATTCTTCCATGACTTTCTCTAACCTTTGGAGGCAGGAATTTAGGACTGGAAAGAGAACGACATACATTTAATTCAAAATGTCTTTAATAATATCTTAATATGTCTTTTAAAAATAACTTTTGAAAGTAGAGACATGAACCTTTGGTGTTTTTTGTTTTTTTTTAATTCTTGTGCACAATAACAAATAATTTCAGTTTTCTCTGCACTGGGTGAGATTACAAGAGTTTTTGTAGAATTTTTGTTTCTTTTTTGCATTTGGGTCTTTGTTGTGAAATTTGTTTCTGCAAAAAATGTAAATTTTTGCACAAAACCTTAGGTTTTTTACACACAAAAAAATCCCTTTTTCTACAAAGGTACCCTGCTTTCTGTGCAAAATGCTGATTTGTGCACAAAACAACTTCTTTTGCACAATACTATCTCCCCTCCCCCCGTGTCTCAAATTAAAAAAAAATCTTGCATTGGTTGGGCATTTTCCTGAGTGGGTGTCTCAAGGTGTTGAAGCAGCTTTTTTGGAGTGGGGGTCAAGGATGAGAGCACCTGTGGGTATTCCTTACATCCCAATTTGAGGGGAGCTAGAAATGTTGTTCGTTGCATCAGTAAAGTAACCCCTCTCATACTTGTTCCATTGCTTTGAAAATGTTATTTTCTTATTCCCTCATCATTCCAAAAAAACATAGAAAGATAGAATCACAGTGTTGGAAGAGACCACAAGGGCCATCTAGACCAACCCCCTGCCCTGCAAGAATACACAGTCAACATGGCCATCCAGCCTCTGCTTGAAAACCTCCAAAGAAGGAGACTCCACCACACTCTGAGGCAGCACATTCCACTGCTGAACAGTTCTTATGGTCAGGGAGTTCTTCCTAATATTTAGGTGGAATCTCTTTTCCTATAGTTTGAATTCATTCCTCTGTGTTCTAGTCTATGGAGCAGCAGAAAACAAGATCCATCCTCAGTATGTCATCCCTTCAAATATTTAAACATGGCTATTGTGTCACCTCTCAACCTTCTCTTATTCAGACTAAACATGCCCAGCTCCCTAAGCTGCTCCTCATAGGGCATAATGGCTTCCAGACCTCCCACCATCTTGGTCACTCTCCTCTGGACATGCTCCAATTTGTCAATATCCTTCTTGAATTGTGGAGCCGAGAACTGGACACAGTATTCCAGGTGAGATCTGACCAAAGCAGAATAGAGTGGCACTATTACTTTCCTTGATCTAGACACTATGCTCCTATTGATGCAGCCTAGAATCACATTGGCTTTTTAGCTGCTGCATCACACTATTAACTCATGTTCAGCTTTTGATCCACTAAGACTTCCAGATCCCTTTCACATATACTGCCATCAAGCCAAATAACTAGTTATAGTCACCTATTTACTTGTCACTCACTGGTAGCTGATGGCTGTCATGGCTTCTACTCAAGCGTTTAGTTTTAATTTTAAAGGAACTATCCACAGTGCTAAATTCTAGCCCCAAAATAGGTTTAGCACCTAGGATAGCTCCTTTAAATCCAGATTGAAAAGCAGAGCAGATTCATTACTCTCCTCACATGGCAGCCACCAACAACCACTGTATAAACTTGCATACAGGAAGAGCAGAATGAGTGTCTGCTGTGGGACAAGACTCAAAGTATTTAAATGCATATTATAGAAAATATTTAAGATCCAATCACAAACACTATGCTGGGCTAACACTATTCCCATTCACATCTCTCCATGATGCAGATTTATGCTAGTTAGTTATCAGAAAGTACAAAAGAAGAAGATAATTATAATACTTCAGAAGAAGACAACCATTAAAATAACATCATGGAATATAAAAGGCCTTAATTTGGAATATAAGCGAAGACAGATAACGCATCAACTGGAGAGATTAAAATCGGACATAGTTTGCATACAGGAAACTAAAATTAAAAATGAAGATACTAGATTCCTGAGGAACTTAAAACTAGGAAATCTTTTTTCATTCAGCAATAAATAATAAAAAGAAGAGGGGAGTACCTATGTATGTGAATAATAGATATACATCCAAAGAATTGTTCAAAGATGAAGGCGGGCAAATGATCAGAATTGAAGTAACTCTTCGGGAGAGAAAAATAGTTGTAGTGGGAATCTATGCACCAAATAATAATCAAAAAACATTCTTTAAAGAACTTCATAACAGGATAGAAAGATATGATAAGGAGAATATCATAATCATTGGAGATTTCAATGGGGTGATAGACCCAAAGATGGATAGAACTACAAAGAAAGAGTCAAGATTCCAAGGAAAGCTTCCAGAGAGTTTCTTTGAGATGAAGATGCAATTGAATCTGGAGGATGTTTGGACAAATAAACATGAGAAAGAAACTCGGTAAAACCTTTTTCTCGGACAGATTCAAAACTATGTCCAGAATACACCTGATTTTAGCCTCAAGAAACATCTTACCATCTATCTCAAAGATGGAAATATTGACAAAAACATTATCAGATCACAATCCAATTCAGATCTCAATAGAAACGTATAAAAAAACATTTCATTGGAGAATGAATGAACAGTTACTAAGAGATGAGAATTTCCTAAATACATTAAAAGAGGAGATAAAGTTTTACTTTAAAGAAAATACGACAGGACAGATGTCAAACAAAAATGGTTTGGGATGCCAGTAAGGCAGTTATCCGAGGACTTTTGATCAAGAAAGGTGCTGAAGTAAAGAAAACAAAATCAGAAAGATATAGATATCTTGTTAAACAGTTAGAAATTAAAGAGAAAGAATTAAGAGAACAACCATGCAAGAAAGATATATTGCGACAAATTAAACTAATACAAAAACAAATTAACATGGAAGATCTGACACTAATTGAAAGGAAGATGAAAAGAACAAAACAGAGAAACTTCGAACATTCTAATAAAGCAGGAAAATGGCTGTCATATAAATTGAAAATAGAACTGGAAAAGAAACTTAGTGTACAAATCTATAGGAATGAGAGGACATTAATTAATCAAAAAGAAATAGTAGAGGCTTTTCAAGAATACTATAAGCAACTATTTGAGGGAAAAAAGACTAGTAATGAAGAGGAAGAGCAGATGAAAAGATATTTGGAACAACAAAATATACCCAAGATATCCACAGAACAAAGGAGGAAATTAAATGATCCCATTTCGATTGCAGAAATCTCAACAGCCATCAGACAATTAAAATCAAATAAAGCACCGGGTCCCGATGGATTTTCGGCCCTCTTCTATAAGTTGATGGAGGACGAAATAATCATTCCATTATATGAAACTTTTAGAGAGGTAGAGGAGAAAGGTATTCCAGAATCATGGACTTTGGCCAATGTAACTCTTATACCAAAAGAAGATAAAGATAAGAAAGAGGTTGCAAATTATAGACCTATCTCTCTGCTAAACACAGACTACAAAATATTCACCACAATCCTCGCAGGGAGGCTGAAAAAAGTATTATCTGAAACAATACATGAAGATCAAAGTGGATTCCTCCCAGGTAGACAGATAAACAACAACACGAGAATAATCCTGGATATTATAGAATATTTTGAGGCAAACAATGAGAAAAAACTAGCAATGTTATTTGTCGATGCGGAGAAGGCCTTTGACAATGTTAGGTGGAGCTTCTTGCTTGAAGTAATGAAGAGGATGGATCTGGGTGAGAAGTTCATAAAGAAAGTGGGAAAGATATACAATAAACAAAGTGTGCAACTAATTATTAATGGGGAAAGATCGGAAGTAATTAATGTAAATAAGGGCACCAGACAGGGGTGTCCACTATCGCCTCTATTATTCATTCTAGTTCTAGAGACTCTGAATAGAAACATAAGAAATAATACCAAATTTTCAGGGGTCCGAGTGAGAGGCCAAAATTTGAAGCTTCATGCGTTTGCTAATGATTTAGTCTTCTTCTCAGAGAATCCGATAGAAAATATAGGACATCTTTTAAGTACCATAACCGAATTTGGACAACAGGCAGGATTTAAGCTCAACAAAGAAAAATCAACTTTAATAACAAAAAAAATCAACAAACAAGAGGAAAAACTACTAATGGAGAAATCCAGATGTAAGGTTGAAAATAAAGTGAGATATTTAGGGCTATGGATAACAAAAAGAAATTTGGACCTATTTGAAAATAACTATATTAAAACATGGAAGGAAATTAAGAACGAGATGGAGAGATGGAGAAAATTGAATCTGTTGTTACTAGGGAAAATAGCTGCTTGCAAAATGATAATACTGCCAAAAATGTTATTTTTATTTCAAAATGCACCAGTTATAATAAACGAAAAATGTTGGGATGAATGGGAAAGAGATTTTAAAAATTTCATATGGAATGACAGGAAATCCAGATTCAAGTGGAAATATATTATAGATGATAAGGTGAGAGGAGGTTGGGACATGCCTGATCTAAAATCATACTATTATTCGGCTGCTCTTACATGGATACAAGATTGGGTGAGATTGAGTAATGAAAATACATTAAATCTAGAAGGCCACAATAATATGTTCGGATGGCATGCCTACCTCTGTTATGATAGAGATAAAATTAACAAATAATTTAACAATCATTACGTTAGAAGGGCTCTTTTACTAGTTTGGAAGAAAATCAAAAAGATGTTCTATAATAAGCTACCATATTGGACCTCTTCACAGGAGGCTTTCCAAAACAGATGGAAAACATCCATAAATTGGTTAAGATATAAAGACATAACAAGGGTAAGCGGAGAAGGGAAACTAATGCTGAAATCTAAAGAACAACTAGAAGAAATATGTAATATAAACTAGTTTACTTATTATCAATTAAAAAACAGATTTGCAGAGGATGTAAAGACAGAAGATATAGAATGTGAGGAAAACGAATTAGACAAAATCCTATGCCAAGGGCAAAAGAAGAAAATGGTCAGCAAGCTATACATATTATTATTGAAAAGGAAACTAGAAATGGATAACATTAAGGATTACATGCTTAGATGGGCAGCAGATTTGGGCCACCCCATAGAACTAGAAGCATGGGAAAGAGCAAGGAGCAAAACAAATAAGTTTACCATGTATCAAAATTTAAAAGAAAATTATATGAAAATTACTCACAGGTGGTACTTTACGCCTACCAGATTGAACAAAATAAATAATTCTATCAGCAATAAGTGCTGGAGATGTCAGAGCAATAGGGGTACTTTGCTCCACATGTGGTGGAGCTGCAAGGCGATTAAAAATTTTGGGAGCAAGGTGCATAAACTTATGGAAGATATGTTGCAAATACATCTTGAAGCGAAGCCTGAGTTATACTTGCTGAATATAACTGATGTAACTAAAAAAGAAGAGGAAGTTAAACATTGGAGAATTATTCTCTATTTAATTACAGCAGCAAGATTGGCAATAGCGCAGAGGTGGAAATCCCAAAATGCACCCACCATAGATGAATGGATGGAGAAATCACAGGAAATGATAGAGCTAGATATTTTAATGGCTAAAATACATAATATACCAAAAAGAAAATCTTTAGAAAAATGGTTTCTAGTATTAAAACAATGGGGAAAAGGGGGCTTGATTTACGATATTGAATATTTGAAATTAATAGGATAGAGGAATAGACCAGAAGAGACAGAAAGAGTCGACAGACAGGAAGAGAATCATAATGACATAACAGACAAGGCAACAGAGAACAGATAGATGAATGTTAACAGGAGTCATTTTTGGTATTGAATTAAGGAGATATTGTTGTTCCAACAGCACCAAACATATAGGAAGTCTGATGTAAACTTAGCTTCATATGTGTACGTATATATCTTGGTATGTAGTAATGATAGGAAATGTCATGTGAATATATGTATGTATGTTCTGGTTTTGGTTGTGATAAAAGTACAATAAAAAATAACAATAAAAAAAGAGGTCTCACAGCTTATTTTGTCTTACCGAGTTAGGAGTGCAGACATAACGGCTTATGATACTGGCTTCATAGATATCCATGGCCTATGAGTACATGATCCCATGAAAAATTAGAAATGTCTATGCCCATTGAAATTAATGATGTCAGGCCAGTAGTGGCCAATTTTGGAATGCCAGGGTCCACTTTTCCATGCTTTTGGACCTTAAAGAGCCTGCATAAGTCCTGCAAAAGCACGTCCATTGTTTTTTTTTAAAAAAAGTTTTTTTTTTGTTTTTGTTTTTGTTTTGCGAACATGGGAAACAAACCATGTTTTAAATATATATGGCTATGGGGAAAGAGAACCATAAAAATGTTCTGGAGTGTGTGGGGTTCAAGGCTGCAGGATAGCCAACCCTGCCCAAGGCACCCCTGAGTCTGCACTGGATCAGACTGCATTTTTAATGTTTTTCAAAGTCAGAAGTGAGGGCATGAGGAATCCCTTGCACATTCTTAGACCCTGAAGTGGTGAAGTTATGAGTAAATGGGCTGAATAATGTGACTTTTCAATGTGCCATGGCTTTTCAAAGACCATTAAATTAATTGGGCTGTATTGATGGAAGTATTGTGGAGTTTCTTCTTTTTAATTTTTTCCCATAAACTAGTTGAGAAGTGAATAGGGAACTTCACTTTGATTAACCTCCAATTTCTTATTTAACCAGTCATATAAAAATACACACATAAACACTGTAGTACTCAGTGGCCTGACTAACTCAAATATCTGTTCTTCATTTGAAATGAATTATCCTTTCATTAAAAGAGAGAGATCTGTGAATTATTTCATTCTGATAGATTTTCCTTGGGTTTTTTGTGAGGCCATGTTCTGGAATAGTTTCTTTCTGATGTTTCTCCTGCATCTGTGGCTGGCATCTTCAGAGAATGGTTGGGTAGGAGTGTATGTGGAGTTTATATGCTGTAAACCCCTGTTGGGGAGTATATGTAAATTTGTGTAATTAAATGGTTAGTTTCTGGGTATAGAAATGCAAGGCTCTTTAGTGTCTGATTGGCTAATGGCTGGTTGATGGGCCATTATCTTCTGGGAATCCCCCTATCCCTGAGTGAAATTCCTGTGTAAGTGTTGAATTTTTATTCTATTGTTCTTCAAAACTGGGAGCCAGATTTTGTTTACTTTTAAGGTTTCTTCTTTCCTGTTGAAGTTGTCCAGGTGTTTGTGGATTTCAATAGCTTCTCTGTGCATTCTGAGTCCTTCCTGAATCTTCGTTTGCAAAGAAAAGCCAGAGAGGGGGGGGTGTTATAACATGTTCTGCTATTGCTGATTTTTCTGGCTGGCCCAGTCTGCATGTTCCTTGATCGTGTTTGCACACTGTGTAAACTTGTCCACAGCTGCATGGTATGTAGTAAACTCGTGCAGCTGTGAGAGGGTCTCTTTTGTCCTTTGCTGAGCGTAGCATTTCTTGGATGTTTTTGGTTGGTCTGTAGATAGTTTGGAGGTTATGTTTCCTCATCAGTTTCCCTATTCTGTCTGTGACTCCTCTGATGTATGATAAAAAATACCTTCCCTTTGTGTGGCTGTTTTTCTTCTTCATTCCTGTGGTTTCTTTCTGGGTCTGCCTGCTCTTGTGATGTCTGATCTGGAGTAACCATTAGCCTGTAGGGCCCAATTTAGGTGCCTCATTTTGTCCTCCAGGTAGTGGGGTTCGCAGATCCTTTTTGCGCAATCTACCAATGTTTTTATTGTGCTTCTTTTTTGTCCTGGGTGATGAGTGGAGTTCTTGTGCAGGTATCTGTCTCTGTGTGTGAGTTTTCTGTATACCTTGTGGCCTAACCGTTGGTTTGGTTTACAGATGACTAGGACATCCAAGAATGGCAGTGTTCCTTCCTTCTCTTTTTCCATCGTGAATTGGATATTTGGGTGGATGCTGTTCAGGTGGTTCAGGAATGAGACTAAATCTTCTTCTCCATCGTTCCAAATGGTGAAAGTGTCATCCACATATTGGAACCATGTTGTGGGCTTTTTTGGTACTGTTTCCAGTGCTTGCTTTTCAAAATGTTCCATTTAAAAGTTTGCTATCACTGGGCTCAGGGGGTTGCCCATGGTTACCCCATCTATCTGTTCGTAGAATTCATTATTCCACTGGAAGTAGCTTGTGGTGAGGCAGTGTTTGAACAAGGCTGTGATGTCCTCAGGAAATATTTGTTGTATGAGTGCCATGGTGACCATTATGGGGACTTTGGTGAACAAGGAGACAATATCAAAACTGATCAGTCTGTCTCCAGGTTTCAGTTCGATGTTGCTGATTTTTTCTATGAAGTGAGCTGAGTCTTTGATGTAGTGAGGGGTTTGTCCTATGTGGGTTTATAATTGTGTGGCCAGAAACTTGGCCAAGTCATATGTGGGGGATCCAGTGGCACTCACTATGGGTCAGAGTGGAATGGAATCCTTGTGGATCTTGGGAAGTCCATATAATCTTGGTGGGAAACTGCCAGCCACAGATGCAGGCGAAATGTCAGAAAGAAACTATTCCAGACACAGCCTCACAGCCTTGAAAAAAACTGAAGGAAAATATATGGATGCCGGCCATGAAAGCCTTCAACTTCACATTTCATTCTGAGTTTTGCTAATAAGGTACTAGAAGTAAAGCTATGTCGATGCATTATTGGTTCTTGGTAAAATGACTGTGTTAATGTTGCAGGTGAATGAATAATGCACCATGCCTGTCAGATGTACAATATTTTCTGGTAGTGTTGCATCAATTAATTAATGTTTTCATTTGTTCACATTGTTGGAGGATGTAAATTAGTATGAGACCAAGATCAATTAGTGCCATACCCTGAGCATCTACTTTTTACGTTCACTTCCTGTAGAGTTCTGGGATGATGTTTCTTCTACAGGAAAAATGAAAGATGTAAAATAAGGTTTGTGGATGTAGGTGTGGTGCCCCAGATGTGCTGGAATGGAGCAAGATGAGTTCCTCATGTCCACACCTCCTCTATTTGAGGCAGATGCCATCACCATCACAAAAATCAACATGCCACATATATAAGATGAAGTCTGGAACTGACCGGATCTGATCTGATTTTTTCACAAGGGTTTATTTTATTTTTATTTATTTTTAGATATTTGTACCCCACTCTTCAGCCATGAAGGCTCTCAGAGCAGCTTACAAATTGTTAAGCAATAGCACCTACACATCTACACCACTTTTTTTAGCGTGCTAGACACTCTCCAAGTGGTTTCCAATATGTATTAGGTAATTGCCCCCACAATTAGTACTCATTTTACCAACCGACCAAAGGATGGAAGGCTGAGTGAACCTTGGAGCCCTTGGGATCATATTTGCAATGTTGTGGCTGCAGTACTGGTATTTAACCACTGCACCACCAGGGCTCCCTGGGTTGCCCCCCCCACGGGGGGGGATGTAAGGCACTGTAAGTCACAGACTTCCCATACTTCATTTGCCTGATTCAAACATGACTTCACTCTGCCTAAATATATTGAAATGCAACATACTATATTCACAAGTGTTTAACCCCCCCACCCGCTGCTTTCATGGTCTAGATTTTTAGGACATTACTATTGCAATTGAATCCTATGCATGCCTACTGCGAAAGAAGTCCCATTGAGTTCAATGGCACTTCCCTAGCCTGCTTTGGACACTACAACATTTTCACTGAATATATTGAAATGTAACATATTGCATTGTCAGCTACTAATTCTTTCCAATACTTTAGTGTTCTAGATTGCACATTAAGAGTAAAATCAAATCCTATATATGCCTACTGAGAAAGAAATCCTGTTGAGTTCAGTACTACCTGTACCTGAGTACAGAACTGCTGTCCACATTTGCTTTAAATCAGGCTGTCAGCTGATGGGTACATTACAGCAGTCTCTTGATAATATATATTTTGCTTTATTAAAACATAGGCACAGGGAAAATTTTAAAGAAATTAAATAGAAATTTGTGAAACCTTCCTAAGAAAGTTTACCCATTAGAATCTCTTCTGATGATTTCTCCAAGCAAGACCCTCCATAGTTGCCTTGCATTAAACTTCAGGAGGGGCTGCATAACTAACCCATAATCGCTTCTCCTAATTTATGTACTTCTGTCCTGCAGCTTCTCCAGTGCTGAAATTCTGTTCTTTCTTCCTTTTTATCATCCCCTGGTAGCCAAACATTGCAAAGACTTCCAGATTTTCTAAAATAATCATGGAACAAAAAGATTGAACTAGGGACAGAAACCTCTGGCCTTTCAGAAGTTTGGGCTTTCAGTGCCCATTCACCCACCCTCTGTGGTCATTGGTAACAGACTGTGGAAGTTGTAATCCAAATCATCTGCTGGACCTGCACTTTCCCACCTGTGAAGAACCCTAAGGCTGCTGACACCCTGGGCTCAGTTACACGACAGTTTTTATCACAGGGAGAAAGTCTCGGTGTTTTTTATTTCTTGTTCTGAGTGCCTCCATCCCAGGATAGGGGCACACAGCACAACAGTATTTTGATTGGTCAGACTTTGGAGGGGATGGACTTACAATGGCACAGGGAGCCCTGGTGGCACAGTGGTTAAATGCCAGTACTGCAAGCCACCACGTTGCAAGTTCGATTCCAGCGGGCTCCAAGGTTCACTCAGCCTTCCATCCTTTCGTAGGTCGGTAAACTGAGTACCCAGCTTGTGGGGGCAATTAGCTAACACACATTGGAAACTGTTTAATGCAGTGTAGATGTGTAAATAGCTATTGCTTAAAATAATTTGTAAGCCACTCTGATAGACTTGTGGCTGAAGAGTGGGGTATAAATAAATAAATAAATAAATAAATAATTTTTTTAAAAAATGGAAGCCTGGTAAGTCTGGATCCACCATTTTTGGAATGGTCAGTCTGGGAGAACCACCCCCACCCCTGGCAGGCACAGCTATACTCGCCTCTAAAGATAATTCCCCTCCCCTGCCCCATGGGGCTACTGCCTCCAACCCTTGCCGCCGTGTGGGTTGGGGGTGTCTTCTCCATGGCTGCCAGTCACAGAGAAGTTCCCACCCACCCCGCACGGCTATTTCCCCCACCCTTGCCACCGCACAGGGCAAGAAAGGCTTCTCTGTAACAGTCACGGAGAAGCCATCCCCAGCTCAGAGCAGCCATTCCCTCCTTCCCTCTTAGGAGCTCTGGAGGGGATGACTTCTCTAGCTCAGAGCAGCCATTCCCTCCCTCCCTTGTAGGTGCTCAGTGCAGCTATGGGGGAGGGATAGCAGGGCGGGGGGAATTATCTGTGACTGTCAGTCATGGAGAAGACACCTCCCTGCCCCGCACAGCTACTGGGGGGGGGGAATAGCCACGCAGGGGGGTATTCATGACTGTCAGTCACGGAGAAGCATACCCTGCCCCGCACGGTAGCAGAGAGGGGGGAATAGATGCGTTTGGCAGGAGGAATTCTTTGTGACTGTCAGTCATGGAGATGACACCCTCTGCCCTGCACAGCTATGGGGCAGGGTGGGGGGGATTGCTGGGCGGGTGGGGCTTCTTCATAGCTGCTTGGGTGGGGGCAGGGGAGGGGAGACAACTTGCCTGGCTCTCAGCTAGCTGCCTTGGAGCCAGTGAGGACCCTGGGGGAGCATACTAAATGGCGATTGCAGGGCTTCCCTTGCAAGCCTGCCCCCTCCAATGTCCAACCAATCAGAGATCAAACCAAGTCCTGGAATGGTTCCTGATTGTTCAGCCAACCAATAACATGGGTTGTCTCAGACTTTCAAAAAAAATATCCTGAAAAATAGAGGGGTGGAAAGTCATGGGTTAACCAGGCTTTTTGCTACCCCTCCTTCTGAATAGCTCATGATGTGTGTGAACTACCAGGGATCCACACAAATTCTTCTCAGGCTTTTTTTGTCATGTAAATGAGCCCCCTGTAGAAATAATGCAGTTTGACACCACTTTAACTGCCATGACTCAATGCTATGGAATTCTGGGATTTGTAGTTTTGTGAAATATTTAGCCTTCTCTATCAGAAGGCTCTGGCACCACAACAAACTACAAACTCCAGGATTCCATAGAATGGAGCCATGATAGTTAAAGTGGTGCCAAACTGCATTATTTCTGCAGGTATCAGCATCCAAAGAGGGTGTCTGTACCATCATCATTCTATCCTGTTCTGAACCCAAGGGAGTTTAGGAATAGCTGTGGTTTTGCTCTAACATGGAATTGGGGCAGGGGTGTAGCTCTGAGGGGGCAAAAATGAGAGCATTGCCTGCCAAATAAGACTTCTGCCTTCTCAATGAAATTTTCCTTCCATTCCCAAATTTTCTAGCAGGGTAGTAATTGAAAACTTTAGGTGGAGCATTTAGAAATATAGGGCTTGTCTACACAGAGTGGAGGGGGGACCTGGATTGCCCCACAGTGTTAGCAAGTCAGCAGCTCCAAACTGTATTAATGGTTTTATGGCCCCCATAAACTTTGTGTGCCTTTAGCTGAGACGGTGGATGCAAGTGGATGACTCATGTTTTTAAATATGCCACTGCCAAATATTTTTTTAAAAGAAAACTATTTCTATGGTGTGCACAAGCAATATTTCACCTTCCAAAAAAAGAGAAAGGGGGGAGGGAGAGAAAATTAACACAATCCCCCCTGTTTTATTGCTTTATGACTGAGGACCTCGTTGCTACCATCCATGCTTGCAAGGCCACAGCAGATGAGCCTTTGGTTTAAAGTGTGAGGCCAGTTCTGTGCACGCTGCGCTCCACCAGGAAAATCCATTGCACAGGCTCGAAGGATAAATCAGTTCCAAAAAAGCACTGTAGCGATAGGCGAGGGATGAAATGGCAGGTGTAAAGATGCACTGAAGCCGCAGACCCAACCCTGCATGCAGGCGGTTCAGGACTTTGGTTGCTCGAGGCTGATCCGGGAGATGACAGTCTTGTTTCGCAGCATCCTGACCCTCTGCTGTGCTTTCTGCAACCGGACTTGTTTATCTCAGATTGGCCTTTTCAGTCATCAGCGTGCCTGCAGAAAGCATGGGATGAGTCCCTCCCGAATCTTCGTTTGCGAAGAAAAGCCAGAGAGCGAGAGAGAGAGAGAGAGAGAGAGAGAGAGAGATCACTCGCTGAGGTGAAAATCCAACATGGTGGCAGCAGGCACTTGCCCTGTAACCCAGCCCTGCCTCCTGCACTCATTAGGCCAATCAGATTTGTGCTTCCTCTCATTTGGACAAGGAATTAGATTGATTGGCTTGTCCCAACAAGCAGAAATGCACACCCTCACATTGTTGTTGGTTTTTTTTTTGTTTTTTTTAAAGATGGGAAAAGCCATGAAGGTTTTTCTGGTGAGGTTTTTGGCAGTTTTGGCCCCGGCAAAATAAGGTGAAATCAGACGGGACACCATTAAAACGGGTAGGATTCTCCTCACATTAGGTGAGGAGTTTTTTCACTGTTTGGACAACCCCACAGTTTAGACATAAAAAGTGGGGAGGAGGGAGACAAGATGACTAAGGGAATGTGAACACAGCAAAGGTAAAAGTTCTGAGTGTGAATGATTTTCAATGTCTCACTTTCTGCAATGCTAAAATTGGGATAGTGAAAGGAAATTTCATTGGGGGGAGGGTTAGAATTCTTATCTGGTGGGGAACAATGCCTTCATTTGCCCCCCCCCATAGCTATATCCTATTATCCCACCCCAGTTGTCTTGCATTTCCATTAGCCCAAGACAGCATAGCCAGTGGTAAGGGATGACAGGAACTGAAGTCCAATGGCATCTGGAGAGCCAGTTCCTGTGTTGGTGAGATCACTTATTTTTCTGTACCTTTGTGTTCAGATGCCTCCTGTTCTGCTTCTCTTCTAATGCTAATAATGGATTACTGAACAAGACTACAGACCCTGTCAAGCAGCTGGAGGCTACAGACAACTATACAGGAGAATCTTCACACTTGTGGAACAAATTACTGGAACTAACATAGAGTAGGGATAGAGAGAGAACACAAGGGAGAGGATATTCAGAAAGCAGTCAAAAGTGAAAACCTTGTTGTAATATATGTGAACACACACACACACACACACACACACAAAACACATACACCTTTGTCTTACTTGGAAGGAGAGCTCTCATTGCACTCATTACAAGACTAATCAATGTTATTGTTTGTTTGTTTATTTTTTTAAAAGCAACCCTTACACTCTGGAGTCATTTCTCTGAAGTTAGCGGGAGTACTTAGACACATTCCCATTATTATAGCCATACTATTTCAGAGGCCATGTTAACAAGAGATATGATGCTTGTATTTCATGAATTATATTTGACTATTTCTCATTATAATATATGCAAATCAACATCAGTAGCCTTTCTGATCTTTGCTGAAATTTCACAGTAAATGAATCTTTCCTGGTTTTACTCATGTTTGTTTAGTTCATTTAATTAGTCTTTGTGAAAATGAAAGCAGAACAGTAACAAGCAACTTAGCAAACCCCTGGAGTTTTACATTCATCAGTCATCCAATCAAGTAATGTGTCCTTCTGCATGTGATTCATTATCAGCCAACTGCAGACTACATAATTAACATGTAAAATGCAGATTAAACAAATCCAGACATTTGCTTCACTGTTTGACGTAGTACTTTGTGATATGTCAGCACATGGCAATTAATTTTGTGACATTTTCATTTGTTTCATTGTCAGCTTTGTCACCTCAGTAGGTTATAAAAATTAAATGAAATTGCCATCTGAATTTCATATAGCAAAATTTCTGGATTTGGGGAGGGGGAAGCCTTATTCTTTGGCTTTATGCCATTCTAATGGATTAATTTTATTGAACTGGAAGTTGTCCTTGAATACTCTGTTCAACTTCAAGTAACGATGTATCGATTAAAATACAGCTTATTTAAATATATCTAAATTGGAGTTTTGGAAGTACAGTATTTAGTTATTTGTCACTGGTTATATTTAATTAATTTCTTATTCTGAAGGTATAACCACATTACATTGCAATTGCTACTTAATGAGGGAGAGTGTCACATCTTTTGTGAAGTAACAGCACATTTTGGTTGCTTTTGAAGTTATGAGGGTGTGGCCCTACCACACAGCAGAGAAGAAATATCACATGGTTCAAGCACTATCTCACTCTGGGCTTCATAGTGCTGCTTGAACCCTGTTGTAGGTGTTGAATCAATTAAGACATGGCTGTTAGGGTAATGTTTTGCATCACATGCCAGCAGCTTATAGCATTTACATGTTTCTTAAAAGTAACTGATTTAGTTATGTTGAAAAATGAAGAAAAAAAGAAAGTTGTCTTGTAAAACATGCCAGTATGTCAACAACCATCTTGTGGGCCTTGGAACTATAACTATAGCTACTTTTTGGTACGATATCCCATGGTCTGATCTAAATAAAAGCCAGTTTCCAAATTCCATTTCATACTCTAGACATCCTGAAACATGTGAGTATGACAAAGAAATAGAACCCAGGAAGAAGTTATGGAGTTAGACATTAGATTTATTCAACTAGAAGGAACAGATTTAGCTCTCACTCCAATTGTAATTCCGATTTATACTTTACTATCTGCCACATAAAGGAAATGGACCTTTGCTTCTATTGTGGGAAGGAGTAAAGTGTTACATTTCTGGAAAACAGTGTCATGGGGACAAAATAGCCCTTCACTCTGCTCGCTTGATGCTTCAATGTTTAGTGATGGGGATATATACTAACACAGCCCACCTAAAATAACAAAATAATAGAGTTGGGAAGGTACCCTCACTCCCAGCTGATGCAGTGAATGTACAACTATGGCATCCCTATAGGTGGCCACCCAACATCTCCTTAAAAAGTTCTAGGGGGGAAGAAACCTCCACCTTCTGGATATGTCTCTTCCACTGTTTAAACAGCTTGTATCATCAGAAAATTCTTCCCAATATTTACTCTCAACCTCTTTTCTTGTAATTTGAGCCTGGTGGTTTGTATCGTAACCTTTGGAGGAAAAGAAAATGTTTTTCTATCATGTTGTCTCTTAACCATCTCTTCTTCTCTAGACAAACAGTTCTTTAAATTTTCCTCATGGGACTTGGTCTCCAGGGCCCATAACACAAAACAGGTTTAATACATTTGTGCAATCTGATGCTGGTGGTGGTGTGGAAATTATTTGCCTTAGGCTATAGAGGAGGTTATGAATTGTGTGGTTTATAACATTTCATTGGCCATGTGGTGTGTATATTTTCTGTGGTGAGCACTGGTTTTAAATGAATAAACTGTAAGGGTTTAGGTGCCAACAACAGCTGGAATTCACTATGTTTATATTAGTTAAGTTGATGTTAGTAGTGCTGGGACATATCAACTTCCTAAAAATAGAACGATCCAATAGGCTATTATAGCAGGCAGAGGTCAGGGTATAATATGATTAGGGATGTGATCCTGATGAAAATTATTTTAGGACTGTGCTACATGTTGCTTTCTTGCACAGTCTCCTGACAAGGGATAGCACTGGCTGGGGTGCTTGCGTCTTTCTGACCAATCAACCTGCCCTTTCATGCTTGCTATGTATTAGGTCCGTCTATTAAATAATGAGACTGATACAATAACCCATCTTTATTTATATGTATTACAATTCCAATGCTTGTCCCCTTCAATATACACCCCATTCAAATTCACACACCAATGCAGTCTTGTTTTCCACTCGTTGAAGGCATGGAGCAGATCAGTTTCTGTCAGCTGTTTCGACACATCTGCTGTTTTCTTCTTTGCTGCATCAATTGACTCAAAATGTTTTCCTTTGAGCACCCATTTCACTTTAGGGAAAAGAAAAAAGCTGCATCGTGCAAAATCTGGTGAATATGGAGGATGTTCAAGTGTAGTAATGTGTTTATCAGCCAAAAACTGCTTCACAGAAAGTGATGTGTGAGCAGGCGCATTGTGTTGATGAAGAATGAAACCGTTTTTCTACACTTCTGGCCTTTTTTTCCCTGACTCTTTCTCTCAGCTTTGTCAAAACTTCCTTATAATAATGTTGGTTCACTATTTTCCCTTCTGGAACCCATTCTGCCAAAATTACACCCTTGGTGTCAGCCCCCCTCCACCCATCAATGAGCATGGCTTTGAATGTGGACTTGCTTTGATATGCTTTTTTTTGTCAGAGTGTGCACTACCTGTGGTCCCTTTATGCTGGGTTCTGCAGTGCTGTACCCTACGTACAGTGTGCAAAGTGCTCAATAATGACTCTGAGTCTCCAGAGATTATCACACGACCTAAATATAGCATGACAGGGAGATTGCAAAAGGGATTCTCTTTCAGATGTCATCATTAACAGGTCATCATGCTCCCGTGCCCCTTCTGTTCCCCCAAAGCTCCTTTTTATTCATGGGCTAAGCTATGAATTGATCCATTGTTCTGTTTCTGTAATGGAATGATGGGTGAGAGAAAAGGTACCCCATTATGCTGGTACGATGCCAGTGTCACTGGGAGGCCTATGCTGAACACTTCCGGGTATGATCGGGACAAGGAGGTAAGTGACACACTTTTTTCTACCCTCCCCAGGTTACTTGTATTTTTTAAAGTGTGTTTTTGTGTTTGGTTTTACTTTTTGATGTTTCTCTTTCTTTTTCTTATTGAATTTCCCAGGTGATCATCCAGGGATTTCCATTCCAGGAAGTGAATGCAGCTTCATGAGAGCTGCATTCACTCCTAGGCTGCTGTGGAGAGGGAAACAAGCAGCAAAGGTCAGTCTGAAATTTTTTATTTTTATAGCATTACAGGGATGGGAGTGGGGTGGGAGAGGAGATAGTGAGACAGGAACACTATTTTTGTCCCCATCTGATAATCTCTTCCAAGTTCTATTTACAGAACTTTACTTACAGAGTATTTACAGCTATATATAGACCAACAACTGTTGAGTCACAAAGTAATCCAACATCATCTCCTGCCATAACACCGGGCCAGAGGGCTGTGGAGGGCCCTGAGGACTTCTGGAAGCAGAGCAGCAACAGGAGGGGGTGTGGCCAGCAGGGGCTGGCGTTTTAAGCCACTCCCACACCCCTCAGGAACACCAGCCAGCAGCCAGAGGGACTCTAAGCCTGAAGCAGCCTCTTCTCCCCATTCCACCGGGCCAGAGGGCTGTGGAGGGCCCTGAGGACTTCTGGAAGCAGAGCAGCAGCAGGAGGGGGCGTGGCCAGGAGTGGCTGGCATTTTAAGCCACTCCCACACCCCTCAGGAACACCAGCCAGCAGCCAGAGGGACTCCAAGCTTGCAATTGGCGTCAGCTGAGGCCGGGGATGGAGTGGGGGCGGAAATTGGAGTTGTGCTGGGGAAAGGGAGGTATGGTCGGAACAGAGTGAACAGATGGGACAAAAGAAGGCGGGATCGCTGTTTGTTAGCTATCCCACCTTCAGTTCACCCTGTTTCCCGGAATGGATTGGAGAGCGTACCAACCATTCCACAGAACCTTACTTTGCTCCTCTGCAATGCCAGGTCGGTTAAGAATAAAACTCAAATTATTTACGATCTACTCTTGGATGAGGATGCCGACCTGGCGTGCTTCACAGAAACCTGGCTGGGAGAGGATAGTGCTGTCACGTGGGCGCAGGCCCTCCCAGCCGGGTATCCTGTCAGTGAGCAGGTGAGGGGAAGTGGGCGGGGGGGCGGAGTAGCTCTGGTTTATAAGAACAATCTGACCTTGACCAGGATACCTGTCCGAAACACAGTCCACTTTGAGTGTATGTACCTTAGTCTGAGGACCAGGGATAGTTTGGGGATTCTGCTAGTATACCGACCACCCCGTTGTCTAGCAGACTCCCTAACCGAGCTGACACAGCTGGTCTCAGAGTTGCTGTTGGAGTCTCCCAGACTTTTAGTTTTGGGGGACTTCAACATTCCACTTGAGAACAGCTTGACAAATTTGACTGGTGCAGCTCGGGAGTTCATGGAAACCATGACAAACATGGGCCTATCCCAAATGGTCATCGGGCCCACACATTGTGCGGGTCATACCCTCGATGCGGTCTTCAGTACGGAACAGGAATATCCGTGGGCGGAGGTTATAAAAACCACCGCGTTGTCATGGACGGATCATTTCCTGGTCAAGATGGAGCTAAGAGCCACTGTCTGCCCCACCGGGGGTGGTGGACCTATTAGAATGGTCCGCCCTCGAAGGCTAATGGAACCAATAGGATTCCAGAAAGCGTTGGAGGGTTTAATGGTTGGTAACTCCGGTGACCCTGTCGAAACTTTGGTTAATACCTGGAACAACGATCTTACCAAGGCTATCGACACGATCGCTCCCAAGCGTCCTTTCCAACCCGCTTCAAACCGTAAGCCATGGTATACAGCAGAGCTTAGGAAAATGAAGCGGGTTGGACAACGACTAGAGCACAACTGGCGGAAAACTCGACTCTTATCCGACAGGACTCGTCATAGGAACTTTCTTTGGTCCTATCGAGAGGCAATACGTGCAGCACAGCGATCCTTCTCCTCTGCACGTATTGCGTCTGCAGAGTCCCGCCCAGCAGAGCTGTTTAGGGTGGTAAGGGAGATGACGCAGGTTATTCCTGCGCAGAACCCGTTGCTTAACCCAACGACGGCCTGCTGTGACGCGTTTAACAATTTCTTTGCAGATAAAATCTCTCAGATAAGAGCCGACTTAGATACCAGTAATTTGGCAGAAACAATTGACGAGGTGTCCAGCAACTCCGTTGATGTCAGTTTACTGGATCAATTTCAATCTGTGAGTACTGAGGACGTGGACAAGCTACTTGGTAGGGTTAGGAAGACGACCTGCCCTCTTGATCCTTGCCCTTCATGGCTGGCCATCCAGGGGGGGACTGCCTTGATGATGTTCCTTAAGGACATCATCAATGCATCCCTCAGAGAAGGGTGTGTTCCATCTTGTTTAAAGGAAGCAGCCGTTAGGCCGCTCCTGAAAAAATCTTCCCTTGACCCCCTGGACATGAACAACTATAGGCCAGTTTCTATGTTACCATTCCTGAGCAAAGTGATCGAGAGGGCAGTTGCGCTTCAACTCCAAGTGGTCTTGGATGAAACCGATTATCTAGACCCATTTCAAACTGGCTTTAGGACGGGATTTGGAGTTGAGACTGCCATGGTTGCCTTGACTGATGACCTGCGTCTAAGCATTGACAGGGGTAGTGTGACCCTGTTGGTGCTTTTAGACATCTCAGCGGCTTTCGATACGATAGATCATAGCATCCTCTTGGATCGCTTGAGAGGGTTAGGAATCGGAGGCACTGCGCTCCAGTGGTTCCGGTCCTTCCTCTCGGGCAGGTCCCAGAGGGTGTTGCTCGGGGACAGCTGCTCCAGCAGAAAGGAGCTTACCTGTGGGGTTCCACAGGGCGCCATCCTGTCCCCGATGCTGTTTAACATTTATATGAAGCCGCTGGGTGAGATTATTCGCAGTTATGGGGCTGGGTGTTATCAGTACGCTGATGACACCCAGATCTATTTCTCCTTGCCCCGATCATCGGCCTCGAATTCCGATGGCGTCTCTCCTCTTAATGATTGTCTTAAAGCAGTAATGGGCTGGATGAGGAAAAACAGATTGAGATTAAATCCAGATAAAACGGAGGTGCTCACGGTAGCGGCCCCCAAACCAGGAGTTGGGTTGCAACCTCCAGTCCTGGACGGGGTCACGCTCTCCGTTAAGGACTGTGTTCGCAGTCTGGGGGTGCTCCTTGATTCATCGCTTCAGATGACGAGTCAGGTGAGTGCGACAGTCAGGAGCACCTGTTATCAGCTTCGGCTGATACGCCAGCTGCGCCATTTCCTGGAAGTAAGGGACCTTGAGACTGTGGTGCACGCGCTGGTAACCTCCCGTCTAGATTTCTGCAATGCGCTCTACATGGGGCTGCCCTCATGCTTGGTCCGGAAACTTCAGTTGGTACAAAATATGGCAGCCAGAGTGTCTCGGGAACATCTCGGAGAGACCATATAACTCCAGTATTAAAATCTCTCCACTGGCTGCCAATCAGTTTCCGGGCCCAGTATAAGGTGTTGGTTATTACCTTTAAAGCCCTAAATGGCTTGGGTCCAACTTATCTCCGGAACCGCCTCCTCCCATACAATCCTCCCCGCGCACTCCGGTCCTCTGGGAGGAATTTGCTTCAGCCACAAAAATCTAGGCTGTCTGCAACCTCCCAGAGGGCCTTTTCGGTAATCGCCCCCAAGTTGTGGAATGACCTGCCGAATGAGATCCGTCAGATAACAAGCCTGAGTGGCTTTAAAAAAGCACTAAAGACGGATCTCTTTCGGCAGGCCTTTCCTAATTAGATCCCGGCCTCAGGGGATCCTGGCCTCTTCTAGGCTGCTGGCCATTTATTATATTTATTGTATTTATAGTTTTAAAAGTGATTTTAGATTAGTTGTTTTAATTTATATTTGTTTAATGTTTTTTATGGGGGAGGGTGGGAGTGGGGGTGTTTAGGGATTTTATTTGTATTGTATTTTAAATTTTGTAAGCCGCCCCGATTGTTTTAACAGAGGGGCGGGGTATAAATAAATTTTATTATTATTATTATTATTATTATTATTATTATAACACCAATAATGACTCCCAACAATGATCATAGGCCACAACCATATTTATACACTTTATCTATGGCATGATCTCTTTCCACAGCTGTCTGTAATGGTCCAGTTGCATCAGCCACTTGCATCATCTCTGCTGTATCATCCTGGGTGTATCCTGGGTGGTGTGATGATGACAGTTCATGTCCATCACCATACTACAATCTTTACCTCATGTTGCATCATACAGCATATACAGCAGCCATATTCTATCCAGTGAAATTCTGGACAGACTTTGTATATGTACTGACATTTTTTCATTCTTGGTGATGAAGGTGTTTTCCAGTGCATTGACTGTTGTTTTGTCTCAGGATCATACTGGTTTCATCACAAGTGATGATTTTTTGAAAAAGGTTTGTGTGCGTCTCAAGTTGCTGCAGAATGTCAGCACAAATTTCCTTGCAGCACTCATTTTGCTCTGGTGTGAGAACTCTAGGGACCAGCTTGGCACAAACTTTTCTCATGTTGAGATCCTCATGCAAAAACTTCCATGCAGTGTCTCTGTCAATGTTCACAGCTTCAGCTATCATTCAGACACTGAGTCAATTGTCTCCTCAAACAATTTGGCTGATTTTCCCCCACAATTTCTTCTGCCCTTGAAGTGGAAGGTTGTCCAGGATGTTCATTGTCTTCCACATTCTCACGTCCTTCTCTGAATCTTTTGTGCCACTCAAACACATGCATACGAGACATGCACATTTTTCCATAGGTCTCAGTAAGCATTTGAAAAGAATCCATTGGTGTTTTTGTTCAATTTTACTAAACATTTCAATTGACATGTTGCTGACTTTTAAACTTAGCATTTTCCTGGCACACAACAGACAATACAGCTGCTTTAAATGACGACTGACAATTAACTGAACGGTGAGAGTGTTGATGTTTGTCATGCATGTTCAGCCATGTTCAAAGTCACCACTCAAGCTTCCACAATCAGTTCTCCCTCATTTGTCTGAAAGGTAAAAACACAGTCTTGTTATTTAGTAGACAGACCTTGTATGTTGTTTGGCTAGCCACATAAAGAACATGATGCAAGTCCTTAAGGGCTTAGCTACATAAAGTTCTACACAGACACATTTTGCACAAACTGCAGAACCATTACACTCCCCACCCCTACCCCAAAGTGCTTGATGTCTCTGTCTTGTGCTGGAATGAGACCTTTTGCAGAGCCTGCGGCATCCTTGATAGTCTGCCTTGTTATGTCAAGACGGCCTGTCCTGAACACAATCCTGCAAACTAGAGACAGCCCCAGACTTACCTTAGAGGCTGTTTTGTGGTTCGTGGCAGGGTTGGGATGGCTTGGCACCACTTTGCCTGCATGGGCATGTCTCTCCTTCCAAACTCCTACGTGGTTTTGGTGGGCTCCATGCAGTGGCATGAAAACTAGCCAATCAGGATTGGAATGGTTTCCCAGGGCTTTCACACAGAAAGTGAAGTTTTCTCTCCTGCCAACCCAGCCTCAATCGACTTTTGTTCATCATCCCACCCTCCTTTTCCTTTAGGATTATAAAAACTTAATGTCACAACTGTCAGCAGTTTGGCATGGGGTTGGATCCAGTTTTGTGGCTAGACCAGCACTGGGTGTGTGTCTTATCCAGTGAGGATTCTATTAAGGGGCCATAGACATGAAGGCAGCATGGGTCATGCCCAGCTTGATGGGGCACTTCTTCACACCAAAGTGAAGGGGGTTCCACAGAAATTTACACCCATGTGGCATCCCCCCTGCAGTCTCTCAAGGGGTTACCAGCATTTGGGTTGAATGTGTGGCTCATTGTGCAACAAGAACGGTCAATGCCTGGATCCAATCCCCTCTGGACCAAGCCTTCTACAATAGCAATAGCACTTCTATTTCTTTCTTTTTAAAAAAATATTTTTTATTAATTTTTAAAATCAAACGACATACAATTTCTACATAAAACTTAACAAACATATATAACAGTGATTCCCTCCACCAAGGGACTTCCCTTTACATTCATCCCTCTTTCCAAAATACCATTGTTTCCAACTCAGGTTTGCTTCCTCTCCCCTTTATTAATACAAATTCTAAAAATTTACTCCATTTTTCACCAAAAACATTCTTATTTAGCCCTCCTTTTTTTCCTTAACCATATTTGTTAATTTCTCATTTATCGCTATATTCCATACTTCATCATACCATTCTTCTATTTTGTATTCACCTTGTATTTTCCATTTCTTTGCTATTATTAACCTTGCTGCTGTCAGCAGATTTGTTAGTAAATCCTTAACAATTTGAGATTCTTGTATTTTTTCACAATATGATAATAATGCTATTTCAGGGCTTAAAGGTATATTTATGTCCAGTATTTCACTTATTTCCTTCATTACTATTTTCCAAAATTGCTGCACATATTTGCAATTCCACCACATATTAATATATGTTCCCAATTCTTGGCATCCCTTCCAACACTGTGCTGAATACTTTTTATCTATTTGATTCAATCTTACTGGGGTTAAATACCATCTCCATATAATCTTATAGTAATTTTCTTTTATTCTTACTGATAATGTTTTCAAATGTTGCATATTCCATATTTTTTCCCACTTAGATTTGTCTATTACAGTTGCTACATCTGTTTCCCAAACATCTTTTAGATAATCTTGTACTTCTTTGTTATCTATTAACATTTTATATATTTTGCTTGTAATACCTTTTATAATATTTTTCTCTTGAATAGCTTTTATAATCAATTCCTCAAATTTTGTACTTTTTCTACAACTTCCCTCCTTTAAACATTTTTTTTGTCCATCGTTCTAACTGTATCAGTTTAAACCATGTAAATCCTTTCTCCTTTAATATTTTTTCCATATAATTTTTATTTTTCATTTTACCCATCCATTCCTTCAACCTTATTATTTCTAGTCCTCCTAATTTTGCTTCCACTTCATTTCTTAAATTTGCTGGGAAAACCTCTAACAATATTACCAGCGTTAATGGAGATATTCCTGGAACTAATACTTTTTATATTTATTCCATATATCTTATATATTTTTTAAAGAGACAGATTGTATTGTTTCCCTAAATTTCTTTTTTGGTTTACAAAAAATATATATTTCTTAATTTTAACTCTATCTCTTGTTTATTTATTTCCATCCATTCTATTTCCTTCACTTCCGCAACACTATCAATAATATATCTCAATTGATTTGCTACGTAATATAGCTTTAAATTAGGTAGGCCTAAACCTCCTTTTTTGGGGATTTATAGCACTTCTATTTCTATACCACTTATCAGTACCAAAGAACTCCCTAAGCAGTTTACAACGTGTTAGCTAATTACCCCCAACAAGTCAGGTACTAATTTTACTGACCTATGGAAGGATGGAAGGCTGAGGAGATTTTCAGACAACACTGTTATAGTGTTACTATTCCACTTTATTTGCTATGGCTTCCTCCTCTTGAATCCTGGGATTTGCAGTTTAGGGAGGGACATTTACAACTCTCAGCCAGACAGACCTTAGGCCTCACTAAACTACAAACCCCAAAATTCCACAGGAAGAAGCCAGAGCAGTTAAAGTGGAATAGTAACACTATAACAGTGTAGTCTGAAAATCTCCTGAGTGAATCTTGGAGCCCTCTAGGATAGAACTCGCAATGTTGTGGCTGCAGTACTGGCATTTAACCACTGCAGCACCAGGGCTCCCTAACTGTAACCAATAAAAGTTGTGGCCTTTTTTCTGCCCCCAGAATTGCAAGTGTCTATGGCTTGTTTGCTGAAGCATGATCCCTCAAGATTTCACCAATGGACGCTGCAATTAGGGATGGGTTTTTGTGTGTGTCTCCAAAGACAATATGGAATGGAAAGGTTTGCAGTTGGCTGGAGTTCTCTTGTTGTTAGAGCTAATTCTTGCTACACATGAAATTAGTAATTCAAGCTGGTCCTGGAAAGGGTCTTGATTGGAGGTCCAGATTTCTCCTGCTCTCCTTTCTTGTAGTCTCTTTTCAGTGGATTCTCTGTTGCCAATGAATATTGCCTTGCCTTGTTGCTCTCTTAATTTGACATCAGTCTCTGTCTGTGTATCTGATGAATGGTGGCATAAAAAGTCATACAATAAAATAAAAATAAATATTATAGCCACATGTGTGTGTGTACACATACAAATTTAATCCTTTAGAAAGCAATGTGAGAATTCTATTTGTATAAAAGTAGGTTGCCATGCAAAAATTAAAATTAAAATTGCCCTCAAGTTTTAGGCAAAAATGAAAAATTGGTTTATATTTCAAGTATACGTATGTTAGACTCAATATAAAACTTGGCAAATAATTTCAAGCCATTTACAATGGAGTAGTCCTATTGATTCCAGTGAAATGACTTTCTACAAATGCTGGTAAGAGAGCTGAGCAACTGCTGTCTAACATATTCATATGCATTTAGTTAAATGTTTCCACTGAGCAAACAGCTTATGAATATGAAGGCAAATGTTTGTCTGCTGTGTCAATATTTTAATAGTAGAATATTTTCCAGTGCACCTAGGATGCAAAACAAACATAGCTGAAGCTTGGCAAAAAGAGATTCATGTTTACCCAGAAGTAAGTCCTAATGTGTTAAATGGGGCTTACACCTGAGTAAGTCTGTACAAGCTTGTAGCCTGAGTTTGTGCTTTTATATTTTTAAATATTGTGTTAACAAAACTTGTAAAAGATACATTTTGGAGGACAGCTCTTAACCAGCATGGCCACGATAGCAGAAGAAGTTGTAAAATCCATTTTGTGTTTTAAAATAATTTGAAAATGGGGAGTGGGGGGAAGCTGCAAAGGGGAACCACAGCCTGATGCTACTGGACATGCTGGGCAGGAAAGCTATAGACCAAAAAATTACTTTCCATGCTCCCTGTGTTAATTGTGACTAGAAGTGCTGTCTGCACAAGAGCATGATAGCACAATGCTTCCAGAGGCGTCGAGCTATGTTGGTCTTTTGCAGGGATTGCCCTGCTGATTTGCAACTATTTAAAAACACCAAAAGAATTTCAAAGCTTTTTGTCTGATTGGGTGTTTGTTTTTTGTTTTTGGTGTGTGTGTGTGTGTGTGTGAAGAAGGGGAATGCTGCTAAATTGTAATGTAACTAGAGTATGAGGGCCAGCAAAAGGCACTTTGTTGACCCAGTACAGTAGCAAAGGTTGCCTTCTATTCTTCCCCTGCACATGTGCATCCTACCAAGTTGTTTGGACACAAGGAGCAGAAAATTCCTCAAGCACTTCTCCCCGTCTCTAGCAGTCTAATCACAATAACAGTAAAAGTTGACCCCTGTATCTGCAGGGGACACATTTCAAGGCCCCCTGTGGATACCTGAAACCATGGATAATAGGGAACCCTATTGTTTTCAATGAGACAAACACCACAAGTTGACCATAGAATCACATTGGAGGACCTAGAAATGCCTAGAGAGAACATATATTTTTGGATGTGGATAAGTGAAACTGTGGATACTGAATCAATGGATATGGGGGTCGACCTGTACATGAATTGTTTAACTGCCTCACTTTGTTTAATGGTATGGCCAGCCTTAGAGGGTAGCATGAAGGTTAATATGGGCATGAACACAACTTGAAGGAGCCTCCAGACAAGACTTTTGCTGTGTAATTTTCCTGTCTCATTCCTGGGATTCTACAGGGATCCAGATAGTACTACATAGCTTCCATTTTCAACTCTCCCATATTTCCCCACAGCTTCTTCCATCTTTCCTCTTATCATTAAGGAAATAGGTGTTAAAGAGGGAAAAGATGGAATGGCTGCCCAATAGCTGAGAAAACGGAATACTGTAGAAGATATTATACAATATATAGTAGCAAATGTTAATTGAACAATATATATTGAACTATATCTATATTGTAACTATAAACAGACTATGTATTGATGTATTGATGATTATGAGAATGGATAAACATTAATTTAAAAAAAGAGGCTCAGACTGGCATCTGAGTGTGGCACACAGAATCCGGCAGTGTCGGTGTCTACCTGTGACACACTTAGCTGGGGTCTAGGCTGGGATATTTATACCCTATTTCATATCCTGAAGAGGTACTCTAGTCATGACAAAACCTGGATGGCTTTCCCACTGGATAGGAAAAGGGAACAAACTTCAACTGATTGCCTTGGTTCTAGCAAGACAAAACATTGATGGTTCTGCAGCAATCTCTTAATGGTCAGTCAGGTAGGAGGTATAAGAGAGATTTCTGTAGGACTAGATTTGGGGAATGGTCACTTAATTGTTTGATTGAAATTATGATGTAGTGTTTATAGTCTTTGTTCCATTTGGGATAGATATATATGTATATATGTTTAAAAACGAGCTAAAATGCCAGAAAGTTAACTTGGAGTTTTAAGGGCTGCGAACCAGGAAGCATAGCAGTCTGTGTTAGAATAGTTGGCATTTATGCTAATCAGAGAGCAATGGGCTACTGCAGTTTGAGTAATTAAACACAGAAGTAATTACTCTGGATGCTCTAGTAAAGTAAAAATGAATCACATATGTTTATTGTTTCAGGAAATCCATCTGAAGATAAGAAAGGATATAAAGATTAAAAAGAGTTTATTTGTACTTGATTACAGGAAGCTCTAAGGAGATTAACAGATGGGGACCAAAAAAGTGTCCCCAACTTGCTATATTATATCCCATCCTCCTCCCGTCCCTGTCCTGGCACGATAACCCTCCATTTCAGACCTACCTTTTCGCATGACCACCCCCTCCCCTCAGCAACCCAGGAGTGAATGGAGCTCGAGTGGAGCCCCATTCACTTCCTGGTTTGAATTTCTGGCCATTCTCACGAGAGAATGAGCACGCGGGAAATTCAAAAATAAAAAGGAAAATGAATTTTTATAAGTTTACACCAAACACAAAAACACAGTTAAAAAAAAAAAAAGCCAAGTAACCCGGGGAAGGTACAAAACAGTGTGTCACTTACCTCCTTGTTCCATTGCACCCAGAGGTGTTTGGCGCAGACCTCCCACTAATGCTGGCATTGTGCCAGCATAACAGGGTTCCTTTTCACTCTCCCATCGTTCCGTGACAGGAATGGAATGAGTGATCTATTCATGGACTGAGCCATGAATAAGAAGAAATGGATCCAACACAGAACCAGCACAGGATGAGGATGATGTCATTTGAAAAGTAAGCCCTTTGGCGATCTCCTGGTATTCGTGTAACGCCATATTAAGGGCATATGATAATCTAGAGCTGGATCCTATGTTTGAGAATAATCTAGCAGCCATTACTAAGGCTTAAACCCCACATGGCTGCCCTCTTCTCAGATGAAGGGAAGAAGGCGACTGAAGAGAAAGAAAGTGGCTTCAACAGGTAAGAAAGAAACAAAAGGGACTAAATAAATGGCTACAGAGAGGAAAATGCCATGTGCTATGTATCAGGTCATCGTCCCCTCACACTGACCACGTAATACATTTCCTTGGAGCAATTTTACATCCAACTTTCCATTTTCTCAGATCTAACAGCATAAGAGGGAAGAGTATAACAAGATACCAAACACAGTTGACGAGGAACAAATGAACTTAAGTGTACACTTCTCTATATGCCTACTCAGAAACAACTCCCATTGCATTCAATGAGACTTATTCCCTGGGGAATGCAGGATTGCAGCAATGTTGGAATTTTAATACTATTAGAATGTTGTTAGCATAGTATTCTTACAGGCGCAAATCTGGGTATCTGCATCACATTGCTTTAAAAGAAAATGAACAGTACAACTTGTGGCTCCCCCAGATGGAGTAAATTTGTTAAGAAGACACTGGAGGTTGCAATATTTGTTGTTCTAGTTCTCAGGTTTTGGTTTTGGTTTTGCTTTGTTTTTTTTAAAAAAACACATATTCAAATGATCTTTCTGTTGTCCCAGACTATTTACTGGCAACTATTGGCATCAGCTGTAATATTTTATTCCCACTGTCAGGTGGGTTTCTTTTAAATTCTGAGACATATTTAATTCTGAGACATATGATTTTTTAAAAACATCTTTTGCCTGAGGTAGAAGCCAGTGAAGCTTCGAAACCTTGCATGATGCATTTTGTGCATTTTGGTTGGCCGATAAAAGTATCACTCTTTTGTGGATTTTGTATTTTGGAACAAAAAAGTCTCCTCCTTTCTTTCCTTTTTTTTTTTTTAAGTTGCAGTGCTAAATTGCACCAGTGTATCAGTCGAATGCACTATAAGGTTATAATGCTAAGGGTTTTTTTTTTAATTCAGAAAGGATAAAATTTTCCTTTGAAACTATAGGACCACCTAAGCAAAATTATGCCCCAGTTTAAAAAACCTTGAAGAACCCAGTGCTGATAGGCAGTGCAGGAGTGCAGCACATACCTACTGTGATGAAGGAGCACTGACACCCATGGCTACAGGAAATAAACTAAAAATTTATTATAGGAACGCCATTAGAGATAGGGAAGCTCTCTAAGGGTGCTAGGCCAAGCTAAGCTATAACAGGAAGAGGATTAAAATAGTTATACTTTTAGAGCAGTGAAAGAGCAAAAATGAGGTGGAGGTGAAGAAAAGAGATGGAGTAATCCCCAAGAATAGCACTCTGAGGCTGCATCTGCACTGCAGAAATGATCTGGTTTGACACCACTTTAACTGCCATGGCTCCGTGCAATGGAATCCTGCGATTTGTAGTTTGTTTTTGACAGAGAAGGCTAAACTTCTCACAAAACTACAAATCCCAGAATTGCACTGGGAATTACATCTGAACATTTTGCTACATAAAAATATATTTTGAAAAGTAATGTTAGTTGACATGTGTAGAACAAATTACAAAACACAGAAGACATTTAAACAAAATCAGAATGTGAGCAGCATGCTTTTTAGAATCTGGCTGCTTCACCTGGTATTGTAGAAATAGTAAATGTACCACTTTCTTTTAAAATGAACTCTGCTGAAGTATCCAACTTATCCTTTGCATAGATAGCATTATTTGATTTCTCTCAGATATTTCATGCTTCACTGTTGCTTTGTCTGAGAGCAGTGCACAATCTAATTTGTATTGATCAAGTGGTTTACAAAATTAATCCCTGAAAGTGAATCCCATTCACATTATCACCAGTGATTTTGAAAGTAGTGGTTTGGTTTTACAAAAATCCAATCAGAAGGCCAGGTGGAATCAAAGAGCTATTTTACTGATGTTAGCTAAATTCCACATTTAAAAAGGTGAACAGCATCCCACGTAGATGCTATGAATGGAAGCAAAAAGAACAGAACTACCAAGCTGGACCCAATGTTGTCTTTATTTTCTTGTTTATATATGTTTCTGGTTAGATATAGAGGACAGGATCTGGAGTCAGACTGCAAACTGAAACACTGGGCAGATTAATAATAACCACTCACAAATCCAAAATTCTCTTGAACATCAAGAGCCCTAAATTACTACAGAGCAATGTGCCTTTTGCCTAGAAATTAACATAAAATGGGCTATCGTCTGTGAAAATAACTACCGGTACCAGCAAACTGTGGTTTGCGTGCATGGGGGAGGCTCATACCACCCCCGTAGAGTACTATCAGACCATGGATGGAAACAGCTGGCAAAAACAACAAGCAGAGATTATCTTATGTGAAGTTGAAGGCTTTCATGGCTGGCATCCATCGACTGCATCTGTGGCTGGCATCTTCAGAGAAAATTTCTCTGAAGAAGCCAGCCACAGATGCAGGTGAAATGTCAGAAAGAAACTAATCCAGAACACGGCCTCACAACCCATTAAAAAACCAAGGAAAATCTAGAGATTACCTTATGTTCCTTAAAGGTGATGGGTGGTGATTCAGAAACTGCATTTAATCTTTGCACCTCACATATTAAATTTAGACCATGCCCCACACTGATGGGGGCCCCACACTGGTGGTCACTTAGGGTGACCAACTTTCAGCCATGAATTTAAGGGAAATTTAGTCATGACCAATTTTGCACATTTTTAGCAGCATGGCATCACTCCAGCAAATGTTCATTGGTATACAAATACATCTTTAATGGTCAGGCATACTGATCAAAGCCATTTTGATTGGCTTTGTATATTTGTGTATGTATGCACTATCCAGGGAACTTAAACAGCAACAACTCTCTGGCTTGTCTTCACAAACGAAGATTCAGGAAGGACTCATCCTGCGCTTTCTGCAAGGGTGCTGATGATTAAAAAGGCCAATCCAAGATAAACAAGTCCAGCTGCAGAAAGCACAGCAGAAGGTTTCCTTGGGTGATGTTTCTGGGTTGTGATTCTTTCTGCGTTGTCGTTTCTCTTCAAGACTTGTTTGGCATGAGTTCTCAAATAAGGCTGCAACATTGTGGATAATGCGTCTCCATGCCTCCTGATGCGAGGCCAGAGCGGACCATTGTCGGTGATCAATTTGGCTGAGCTTGAGATGTTGTTTCAGGGAGTCCTTGTATCGCTTTTTTGGAGCGCACCTCTTACGCTGACCCGTGGCGAGTTCACCGTAGAGTACTATTTTTGGGAGGTGATTGTCCTCCATCCTAGAAACGTTCCCTGCCCAGCACAGCTGTGTTCTCAATATCATGGCCTTAATGCTGGTGATCCCTGCTTGCTCAAGGATAGCAACCTTCAGATGGGATTCCATCAATCCCACCTGCCTTGCCATTTTTCAACTGCTGTATGGCCTTAACGGTCTCTTCCAAAGTGGGAAGAGCTATGTCCAATTCATTTTTCATTGGTTTTTGTATCATATGTTGGATAGCTGAGCCTTGGACTACTCGGTTGGCACTAAAGAGACTTTGAAAGTGTTCAGCCCATCGATTCAGGATGGAGGCTTTATCAGTAATTAATGTTTGACCATCTGTACTGTATAAGGAGCTTTGGACTTGATAAGTAGGTCCAAACACTGCCTTAAGAGCTTCATAAAATCCTCTAGAATCCCCCAGATCTGCACAGCGTTGTGTATTTTCTGCTATATTGATCCACCACTTGTTCTGCATGTCTCGGAGTTTTTGTTGAAGTTTACTACATGTGAGACAGAAAGCTGCTCTTCTTACATGGCAAGTTGGCTGGGCAAGGTATGCCTGGTGAGCAGTTCTCTTCTTTGCCAACAGCTCTTGGATCTCTTGGTTGTTTCATCAAACCATTCTTGATTTTTCTTGTGGGAGAACCCGAGGGATTCTTCCGCAGAGTGGAAGATACTGTTTTTGATATGTTGCCAAAGCACTGTAGGGGAAGAATCTATAGGCTGGTCTTCAAGTTTTGTTTGCAGGTTTGCCTGGAAGTTGTCTCTATCCACAATGCTGCAGCCTTATTTGAGAACTCACGCTGAACAAGTCTTGCAGAGAAACGGTAACGCAGACAGAATCACAACCCGGTAACATCACCCAAGGAAACCTTCTGCTGTGCTTGCTGCAACCGGACTTGTTTATTTCGGATTGGCCTTTTTAGTCATCAGCATGCTTGCAGAAAACATGGGATGAGTCCTTCCTGAATCTTCGTTTGCGAAGAAAAGCCAGAGAGAGATATACAGCACTAATGAAAACATTTGAGGAGTCATAAGTGGTGGCGATAAGTGACCCATCTTTCAGACCTGTAAAGGAGAATAGACAGTACAATGGCTCTATACACACTGATTTTTGTGCTTTGCCTCAGGTGTTTATTACTCCAGACTCTTTTGTAAAGGCTTCCAAATACGCTATATGCCTTTGCTAATCTGTGATCGATCTCTTTGTCAATCTTGGCATCTGAGGAGATGATGCTTCCCGGGTAGGTGAACTGCTGAATAGACTTAAGCACAGATTTGCCAACGGCAATGTGGGGATGGTGGTGTTCGTCCTGTGGTGCTGGCTGGTAAAGAACTTCTGTTTTCTTCAGGTTGTCTTCCAGCCCAAACAGCTCTGCAGCTGTTGTGAAGCAGGATGTTAGGCACTGTAGAGCTGCTTCTGTGTGGGCAACAAGGGCAGCATCATCAGCGAAGAGCAGCTCATGAACTAGATAGTTTAGAGTCTTAGTGCAAGCCCTCAGACAGCTTAAGTTAAACAAGCTACCATCAGTACAGTAACGTATATAGATGCCGTCTTCTTCTTCGAGCTCTGCCATAGCCCCTTGGAGCATCATGCTGAAGAAGATTGTAAATAAAGTTGGAGCAAGAACACAACCTTGCTTCACTCCATTAGTTATTAGAAAGGGCTTTGAAAGAGCATCGCCATATCTGACTTGACCATGCTGGTCCTCATGTAGCAAGATAATCATTTTAAGGAATTTGGGGGGACATTCTAGTCTTTCCAGGATCTGCCACAGACCTTTTCTACTCACAGTGTCAAAGGCTTTGGTGAGGTCGACAAATGTTACATAGAGACCCTTGTTCTGCTCTCTACATTTCTCTTGCAGTTGTCTAAGGACAAATACCATATCTGTAGTACTCGTATTGGCTCTGAAGCCACATTGGCTTTCAGGAAGAAGTTCTTATGCAACAGCAGGAAGTATCCAGGGAACTTAAACAACAACAATAAGAACAACAACAAAAACTATTCTAAAAAGACCCCAAGCACCACTACTAACTTAAAAGAAAACTGAAAGAACCATTGCAGATATCTTATCAAAACAGACACACAAAGATATATATTAACCCTCACACAAATAAAAAAAACACCCTTCTTTTATATACAGAGATGCAAAAGCACACACATTTCCCATTCCTGCCTCTTACAGGGACATGCAAGCATACATTTTCCTTTCTCACATGCACACAGATGCAACAACACACATACCTCTCTCTCCCTCTCCCTTTCCCTCCCCCTCCCTCCCTCCCCCACATACATACACAAACAAACACACACACACACACCCTCAAGCCAGCAGGAATTATGTGGCTTGCTTTCTGATGGTACACACACACACACACACACACACACCCTTCACAGGTTCCCTCTGGGGGCTGACTTGCTTGCCCTTGACATCTGAATGTCAGACCTTTGTAAATATATGGAAGAAACAGAAGGTCAACAAGGGAGCTGGGAGATCCTGGGAAATAAGGAAGAGTTGGTCAGTCTAGATCCACTTCAAGCTGAATCTGCCAGGCTCCACATCAGACCTTGAGTGGCTCCCAGCATCCGTAGCAGGACATACGGATTGTCAGAGTATGATGGGATATGCAGTCTGATAAATTTATGCTGTAAAGAGAAACAGGGCAAGCAAAGCAACATGTTTGTCCACAAGGGGCTTACTTGTGTAAACAAGGCTGCAGCTGGCCCATGTTATAGAAGTGTAGCCTTGAAGGAAACAGAAATGTTTATATCCGTACTTGTAATCTGTATGAGAACTGTGTGTATGTCTCATAGAGGTAGGACGTTTACTATTACGTGTTTTGAATTTCTGTAACCAGTTCTAAGCTGCCTTTTGGACTGTGCAGTGGCTGAAGCTGTTGTGTCCTGATTATTGCCACAGAGAGGCTTCTCTGTTGATTTTGTATATATTTTACCATGTATCAGTAAAGTTTAGTAGTTTTAGACACCACCTGAGTGTCTGTATGCTTTATTGGACATCTTACATGGAATGCTGGGGCAAATGGGTTTTTCTGCTACTCTGCTACTTTTTTTGCTACCTGGATCTCTCTGAGCATGTACAGAGTGTCCAGTGTGCCATAATGCATCACAGATGATCCTGCCTTTGGTTGCTCCCCTCTACTTTTTCTTTTAAAACAGGCCTCTGATCAGCAGCAGACTACTGGGCTTGGGCTGCCATATTAATTTCCCATGGTATCTTGGAGAAATTCTACTTCAGGGAAATTGTGTCCATGTGTCTTGCTTTACAGAGGACATTCCTCTGTCTGAAGGCCTGATGTTTAAAACACTGGGATCTTCAGGTGGCAGGATTATCCAATACAAGTCCATTGTAAAGATAAATAACCAGAAGAAGAAAGAGTAGAGATTTTTAAAACTGGTAACCAGCAGTTAGTGCCTGCCCAGTAGTCTTGAGGAGGAACTCAGGCAATTTCAGTTATGGCAATTTTTTTTACATTGACACATATACAGTACATATACATTAGTATATGGAAACATAATGTAAATCTGTGAGTTTTTTCTGTGCCTCCTTTTTCTGTTGTGTGGAAGTGGCTGCCCTAATCAGGGGCATCAAGTGAAATTTAACTGATGCCTGGATGCTCCTTCTGCCATCACTGGAGAAAGCTTCCAGGGCTCTCTGACAGAAGAGGCTCCCACTAATACAGGAGATAGCCCATGAGTCAGCAATTTGCTAAGAGCCCATGTGAACCCAAGGACTGCCACGTAGACTGTCTCAGCCAGGAGCATCCCAGAGGCTGTGGTGACACAGGACAGGATCCAATGGCACAATTTTTATTCTTTGCATTTCTACCCAATGTTTCTTCTAATGAATTCAAGGTGCTGACCATGGTTCTCCTCTTTTGTAATTTTTCCTCACAATAACACTGGGAGGTATGCCAGGCTAAGAAAGAGTGACTGGATCAGGACCACAATAGAAGGAGGACAACTTCATCCCCCTCATGCTAGTGTCCCAATCCATCATGGAGAGTCATCCATACATCTATATAAGGAAGAGAAGAAGATGTACTGTAGCTGCAGGCAATGTCTTCAAAGTAATAGGTTATTTGATCTTCAGTTGCCCAGATGCACATATACAATTGCAGAAACCAAAATCTCATCCCAAAGTCTTCCTGGTTTGAAAGCTGCCAAGATTTGGTCTACGGAATATAGCAGAAGTATACTAATTTGCATCAGGCCTGAGAGCAACATTTTAAAGTAGTAGAGAAGGGGACCAGTGGTCCATGAACAAAAGTGTGCCCATGAACTGGGCAGAAAAATTGATTTCCTCCCCTTTGATTTCTTTCCTGTTATTTTGAAAATTGTGTGCAAGTGCATTTTTCTGGGGAGTGAGTCCAAAGGTTTCATCAGATTATCAGCAGGGTCCATGACCCCACAGAGCTTGAAAACCACTGTACTAGAGCAATATTTGACAGCCCTAAAAGAGAATTCAAAGATGTAGCCATGTTAATCTGGATCAGTGTGCAAAGGGATCTTGTAACACCTATTTGTCTAATTGAGAGAATGAAGTTGGTAGCATAACAAACTCCACCTTACCATCAATCTCAGCCTGGAACTACCAACAAAATTTCACTTTGTGGATGTCACCATACAGCTACACAACAGACCTCTAAGCACCACACTATATCACAAACCCACTGACCGCTACGCATCCTTCCATGCTTCCAGCTTCCACCCTGAACACACTACCAAATCCATAATTTTCAGCAAAGCCTTCCAATAAAATCACATCTGCTCAGACCCACAAGACAGGGACGCTAAACTTGTGGAATTACAAGCCTTCCTCAAGCTACAGTTATCCACCATCTGAAGTAAAGAAAACACAAAACAAATCAACAGGGCAAGATTTGTACCCATGACTGATCTTTACAGAACAGATTAAAGACAGGAAATGGCAGAACCCCACTAGTGATCACATACAGCCCCCAACTGAGATCACTCAGATCTACTATCATCAATGAGCTACATTATATTCTGGACAATAATGCTTCCCCCACAAGGGCTCTTGGTGGCAGGCCTTTATTCCCACAGACTGCCTCCCAATCTCAAACACTTACTTACCTGCAGGAGGACACACAACACAGATGGGGAGACAGGTAAAAGACCTTGCCAAAAACTCAGATGCCCACACATCTACTCGGGAAATGTCGTCATAAGACCTAAATGCATCACCCACAATATTAAAAGAGTCAGTACATGGGAGGGAGAAGAATGCTATCACCTCTGCCAGCCTAGGAAAGAGGGCTGCTGCCAGCCTGCTTGCTGACTTCACCTCTCCTGGTGGAGTGCTGCCTGCTTCAGACTGCTCCCTGCAGAACCCCAGGTACTCAGCCAGTACTGGATAATAAGCCAGAGGACCACCTGTACCTTTTGCAAGGGGCTAAAAGCTGGGTGCCTGCTGTTGCAGGCCCACTTCTGGCAGGATTGCCACAGAAGGGGGTGACACCAAAGAGCCACTTCAGAGATGGAGCAAGGACCAGTCCCTTTGGCTGGAAGGGTAGGGGTGCATTGGGTTCCTTCCCTTCTTTTTAACTTTTTAAATAACATTCCTGCCAGCAAACCAAAATGTGTCACAATGAAGACACGGGAGGAGAAGCAGGCAAGGGAGCAGCCATTACAGCAGTAATGGGCAGTGGGAGATGCTGGCATGGAAAGACAGTCCTATTGTCATGGTAGAAGGGAGAGTCACAGGGTGTTGATTACCTCCAAGCTATTTCCTACTTCAGCTAGTCTGGATAGCCTTTGCAACAGGCTGGCTGAACTGAAAATGCTGCTGCTCAAGGCCAAGTCAGTGAATGAAAAAAACATCACTGATCCAGGACTTGATCCTGGATGAGTGTGCTGACCGGGGTTGGATTACAGAGGCCTGGGTGGATGAAGCAGGTGGGGATGGGGTCAACTTCTCCCAGATTTGTCCACCTGGGTTTTCAGTACAGCAGCAGGCAAACCTGGGGGGCAGGGGTTTGCAGTGGTCTATTGGGATTTCATCTTCACTGGGTGCCCTGTCCCACAGTCTGCTGCATTCAAGTGTGTGTTTTTGAAGGGGGTGGCCTGGAGAGAAAAAGGATTCTGTTGGTGTACCACACCCACACTGCTACTCAACAGTCTTCCTTCTTGAGCTGGCTGAGTTGGTGTTTGAGTCCCCTTGCCTTGTTGTACTGTGGGACTTCAACATTCATGTGGAGATTTCTCTGTCAGGAACAGCTCAGGACTTCATGTCTGCCATGACATAAGGCCATCCCAAGTAAGATCTGGTGCTACTCATGCTGCCGGACACACTCTGGACCTGGTTTTCTGTTCTGGGCAGGATGACAGTGATCTGGGCATGGAGGAACCTTCTGTAGTTCCATTGTCATGGTCTGATAACTACCTGGTGGGGTTTAGACTCATGGGGACTCAGAGTTCCTAAGGGGGGAGGGTAATTAAGATGGTCCACCTCAGGAGACCTATGGATCCAGATGGATTCCTGACAGCTCTTGGGGAGTTTCCTGTTGCCCTGGCAGTTGATCCTGTTGATCTCTGAAACAGGGAAATGGCCAGGGTGATGGACATGACTGCCCCTAAGCATCCCCTCCCACAAGTGAACAAGTGAAACCCCTGGTTCACCAGGGAGCTGGCAGAGACGAAATGAGTGGGACAGAGACTACTACAATGATGGCAGAAGACTTGGAGCAAGTCTGACTGAAAACAGGCTAGAACTCATTGGAAGGTCTATGCTGAGGCGATGATGGCAGTGGATACTTCTCTGCCACTACTGCATTTGCAGTGTCATCAAGCAGACCTGTCTCAAGGGGTCAGGAGCTTTTTATACTCTGACCCACAAGAAGAGAACAAAGACCACTCAACAGCTCTCTGTGAGGAATTTGCAACACTTTGCAGACAAAATTGCTCAGATCTACTCTGGCTTGGATGCTGTAGTTGATATAATCTTGATGCCTGTTTGCCCTGTATTATTGGGTCCTGTACTATTGGGTAAGTTTCAATTTTTGCAGCCTGAGGATGTGGACAGGATCCTTGGAGAAGTGAGAGCCACCACATGTATATTGGATCCTTGCCCTTCCTGGCTTCTGAAAGCAGCTAGAGGGGGACCGGTCAAGCGAGTAAGGGGAGTGGTGAATGGCTCATTGCAGCAAGGGAAGTTTCCAGCATGCCTAAAAGAGGCTGTGGTGAGGTCATTACTAAAAAAGCCCTCCCTGGATCCAACATTCTGAATAATTATTGCCCAATCACTAAGATTTAATTTCTAGGGAAGATTCTGGAGCATGTGGTGGTCTCCCAGCTCCAGGGCTTTTGGGGTGAAACAGATTGTCTAGATCCATTTCAATCTGGCTTCAGGCCTGGTTATGGGACGGAGACAGTTTTGGTTGCCTTAGTGCAGGGAATTGGCCAGGGGGAGTGTGCCCCTGTTGGTCCTGCTGGACCTCTCAGTGGCTTTGGATACCCATCAACCATGACATCCTTCTGGGCTAACTCTCTAGGGAGATTATCAGACACTGCAAAAACCACCACAGGAGCATGCAAGGATGATATTACTGTTGCATGAATGGGTCCTGGTTTCAGATGATGTTGTCACCCTCGCATGCTTCCTCCTGTGCTGCAGCCATGAGTAAGGTGTCTCTTTTCATTGACAGGACCTCCCCAACAATGAAAAGTGATGCCTTACTTGCAGCTGCAGCTCAGGAGGAGCATGCGAGGATGACAAAGACATCTGAAATTGGGACCAATTCACGCAACAGTAATGTCATCCTTGTGTGCTCCTGGGGTGGCTTTTGCAGGTGTCTGATAATCTCCTAAGGTGGGCACTGGGGGAACTCTTATACAGTGGTTCCAGTCTTTTTTGGAGGGGAAAACTCAGAAGGTGGTGCTGGGGGAGAATCCTGTTCAATGCCCTGGCCCCAGGGTTCTGTTTTGTCCCCCACGCTGTTTAACATCTACATGAAACCACTGGCAGAAGTCATCCTGAGTTTTGGTGTTTGGTGTCACCAATATGCTGATGACACCCAACTCTGTCATCGTCATCATCATCATCATCATCATTGTCATCATCATCATCCTTGCTTTCCTTTCACTGGCAGGCAAAGGTGTTTTTGTTTAAGCCAGCTTTTAATGTATAAGCAAAGGGGCTGATTTTAAAATGTTTTATCTGTGATTTTAACCTTTTTTTTAAAAAAATGTAATTGTTTTTTAACACTCCAGCTTCTGGAAGCTACCTTGAGTCCCGCTTTGGGAGAAAGGTGGCATATAAATGAAATAAACAAATGACAGCAAACAAACAAACAAATAATACTTTCACTTGTTCATCCTCTAATGTGATATATGCCATTCTCTGTCAACAATGCCCTTCAGTACTCTACATTAGGCAAACAGGCCAGTCTCTGCACCAGAGGATAAATGGACATAAGTCAGACATTAGGAATGGGAATACACAAAAACATTTCAATCTTCTTGGGCATTCCATCTGGGACTTCAGAACAGCAGTCCTTGAACAAGAATGCTACAGTAGTACCCCCGTATCCACTGGGGATTGGTTCGGGGGGCATGGATAACAAAAACTGTTGATAATAGCGAACACCATTGAATGTAATAGTTCTTCCAGTTTCAAATACCATAGAACTCTATATGCCTTGGAGGACCTAGAAAATGGCAAGAAAGGACACATTTTCAAGGAAGACTCTATGGTAGCTGTGCTGTTTTGTGTCCCATAGATAATTGAATCAGTGGATAATGAATCAGTGGATATGGGGGTCCTACTGTACAAAGGAAGATTGGAAAGAGAAACAGAGATAAATGTCATCACAGGAGAATTGGAATATATCCACAAACTCTGGTCCCTTGATCGTAGGTTCAACAGAAATAATGGTTTTCTTGCCTCATGAGGGCTGTCTTGGCTACTTCATCACATTTCCTTTCTGGTTTCCAGCTAGCATCACACTACACTCCAATAAATCCCTCTAGTATTCATATGGTTATCTACTTAACTTGGCTTCAGGTAACATTCTTCTTCTTGCTTTTATCCACCAACAGCCATCATTAAAAATGAACTTGTCACCTCATCACCATGCCCACAAGTTTTGCATTTCCATTGCTATTCATACATACAGTATGTTCATCCATAGCTATAAAGGTCTATTCCTAGGCACTTTACTCCATGCATCTGATGAAGTAGATGTTAGTCTAGGAAAGCTTATGCTACCAATTTCTTTCTTTCATTCTCAAAGGTGCTACAAGATCCCTTTGCATACTAAAGAGAACGTGTGTGTTGGTACAGGTGATGAAGCTGCAAGGTTTGCACTGGCTGGGGCGGGGCAGGGGGAAGGATAAACCGTAGAAGTAGATTGTCTCATTATTTCTGAACTTCACATATCTATATTATTGCAGATTCCAATGCTGTTTTATTCTTGCAGGATAAGCATTCCGTATAGCCAAGTTGCTGCTTTTCCTTTGCAAAAATAACAATAGAAAAACTTTACTCTGCCCATGAGGTCCACCATTTCAATGTGTTCTCCTGCCACCTTTTGTGTGGCTCAGCATTGCTTGAATTTTCAATGCTGAGTGTTTAAAACATTGATGGCAACTTTCTTAGTGTGAAACAGAATACAACAAATACTGGTTTCCTGTATATTCTTCCTTCCCTGAGTGCCTGAAAAATTAGAATAAATTAAACAAATTGAAATTAAAAGAAACTAAGACATTTCTTTTTTAAAAAGAAAAGTAATACACTTCCCTCCCCCACCCACCCTGCTGCATTGTAAGTTTTCTTCCTCTTTTTAAGTCATTTAACATACCCTCCAACATTTCACAGATGAAAACTGGGACACATGTAGCCAAGCAACATCCAAGTGTTGTTATGATAGTCAATGTTATTAATGAGGGCGGAGACAACCTATGAAAAGCTGCAGAAGTTTGCTTTTCCCTGAGCCTGCTGGGAAGGGCAAGGGTTTGCCTCTTCCTCTCCTCTCCCCTGCTGACTTAATTGAGTTCAAATGATTTTTGCACTTTGGACTCAGTTTGCAGCCACTGAAGTAAGCTGAGAACAAAAGCACAATATGGGAGAAGGAGAAAGAAACTAAGTCATTTTGAAAACAGCTGAAGAAGTGGGACAGCAAAGGATTAATTGGGACCCTCCCTGCCAAGTTGGGACACTTGGAGGGTACAGACTTGCATTTGGAGGGTACAGACTATACAGCTGTGCGTGACTCGTTTAATGACTTTTGTACGTGAATTATTTAAGGGTCTTGTTTAATGCTTTCTGTTTGGGAGATTCAGGGCTTGACTACACAGGGAGTAAACATCCAATTGAAAATCAGACTTCTTTGGCTCAGAGCTGCCCCACGTGATATTTGGACTACTCTGGTCTGGATTTCAGTGCCCCATATACCTCGTCAAAAAATTAGAATCTCCCATCTAGATTTTTACCCCCTGCTGTAGGTCCGCCACTGCTGCCTACCCAGGCACCTCTTCCCAAAAAGCTTCTTGCATACTCTTTAACAAAGCAGAGCCCCGGCATGCAGCTGCTTCTTCTGAGGGTCAGAGTGAGTGACTCCGCCCTGTGCAGTCATTCCCTCTGACCTCAGAAGGAGCGGCCGTATGCCAGGAAGGCAGATCCCCAGCGTACAGCCAGTCATTCTGATAGTCAGGTGAGTGACTCTGCCTGGTGAAGCTTTGACCTCAGAATGAGCCACTGTATATCAGGAAGGATGATTCCCGGTGTATGGCTGATCATTCTGAGGGTCAGAGTGAGCAACTCCGTCCAGTGCTGGACAACAAGCACCACCATTTCCCCACCCGGTTCAGCACCAGCACCACTGGTTCTGCCTTCCTGGTGTATAGTGAAAGAGTAACTGCACTGGGAGGCAGAGCCAGCAGTGGCATGGAGGGGGGAATGGTGGTACCTGTTAGGCAGAGCTTGTCCTGTCTCTTTTATTTATATGCCACCTTTCTCCCATGAATCCAGTGCAGATCCTTTGCCTACACTACAACAATTTCCCACAAACTCAAGACAAAACTGTGAATCTTCCAAAACTGGATTTTAGGTGGTATACCCCAAGTTTGGTGCAGACAGAGCCATATGTTGTATGGCACAATCACACCAGATTTGGGGATAACGCTGAATGTCATGTGACATTATCAGGCTAGATTCGGGGTGTGTGTGTGGATTTTATCACTAGTGTAGAGAAGGCCTCAATCAAAATGTCCTCCAAATTTGCCAGTCCCCTTAAGTGAAATGCCAAGACATCAGTTCTCATTTTGAAATCTACAGAATTTTGTAAACTACGCTCAAGTAAATTCCAATGAGTCTCCTTTTTTTAGGCTTCACAGTTAGATTTAGGCCTATGTGTTCACTTGAACGTTTGGGTATGGGGTTTTTAAACGTTCAAGTAAACACATGCTGAACATACGTGAAAAGGCTATAGACTTGGAAATAGAATGATTAATTCATTCCTACTCATCACATGAGTTTGGTGATTTGTTTAGGGTTTCTGCTGGGAAATCTTAAACAAATCACCAAACTTATGTGATGAGTAGGAATGAATTAATCATTCTATTTCCAAGTCTATAGCCTTTTCACATATGTTCAGCTATAAGCCTGTTCCATCTAGCTGAAGGTCACTTCCTGCTCAGTGTGGATTCATACCCTGCTTGAGAGGACAACCAAGAATTGAAAAACCTTTGCAATGAAAAGATGGCCTCCACAGAATGAGGTCAGACAATAGTGATATACCACCCTCTACAAACCACCCCACCTCTCAGTGAGGAAGCTAAACTCTATTTCTTGAAAGACACATTTCCTCTTAACTTTGGTACGAAAGATACATTTGGGAAGAAAAATATGAAAAAGAATGCTAATATGTCCTGTGTAACACAAACAGACCCAGAAAAAAGAACGAGTCCACAGTTGTCTTTATATCTGTGGTTTGCCAGAAATTGCACTATTTAATCATAGCCACTCACTTTTTCCAGCTGGTATAAGAAGACTTTCTTATGCTTTCAAGGCAAAGGAATGTTTAGGGTGGAATTCTCCCCACATTCATTCCTAGGATTTATTTCTCCACTCCACCTGCAATGCCCAAGGTTTGGCATGATATTAGATACTTCTACCATACTGGAGAGAAAGAAAGAAAGAAAAAAAAGACACACCAATGTATCTTGCCTTTTAACTTGACACGTATGTTGGGCTTCCATTCTGTTCCACATCCCCCAAACATCTCTCTCTTTCCCTCACACTGCAGCAGTATGTTCCATGTTCACCCTAAAGAGATGAAGTAGCTTATGAAAATCTCTTAAGGAAAAAAGACTCTGGGTGACAATTTTCAGATAGAATTCACCATCTCCTTTTCAATTTGCCTTTTTAAAAACAGTTCCGATTCCACATACTTTCACAGCAGTTTCACAATCACTGTCTAATCTTCAGGTGGTTGTATGGCTAGTTTACACTTTAAGGAACACACACTAGGAATGGCTAGGCCAAAATGTGCGGTATAAGGATGCTGGCATGGAGGCAGGGAAGGCCACTTGGTAGTAAAGCTGTTCATTTCCTTTATGGGCTCTGACTGTGGAAAGGGGTGTCTTAAACATGATTTATCATTTTGCTGGGTTATAAGGGGTGTGTGCATTTGAAAAATGATGTAGAACAGGCATAGCCTCCTTTTAATGAGAGAGCAATAAGCTTTATAGTTTGAGGGACAGGAGGGCATACATTTATGCGCAGGGTTCTGATATTCTTATGAAGGGGATGAAATGAAAAGACTAGAAAGGAGTTGTTACCATTTTAGAAGGAAAACTGGACAATGGAAGGAAAGAAGGAAGGAAGGAAGGAAGGAGAGAGACAAGGCTATCCGAGAAGCTGTCACTCTTCACTAGTGTAAGGCATTTGGAACAATTGGTTAGTAAGGACAAAGAAAAGCAGAGGTCGTGCTATTTCCATTCAGTCAGCACCTTTCCATTTAGGGAGTGTAAGGAACTCCTTTAAATACAAAGCTTAAGACTGCAGATGGTGGGAGAGGTTTTACTATACTATAGTAGTGCTGAGCTCAGAATATTTGTGAGAGGGGATTTCTTAGGGTGTATCTTGGATAAAGATACCTAAATACCTTAAAGGTACCAGATCTTGTAATGTATATTCTGGCGTATAAGACAACTGGGTGTATAAGATGACCCCCCAAAAAATTTTAAGTTAAAATAAAGAGTTTGGGATATACTCACCATACAAGACTACAACCCCACCTGCCGTCCCCGAAGCTGCGACCAGGCTCCTGATCACAGCTTCGGGGAGGATGGGTGGTGGCTGGACAGCCTCCCCCCCAGCCAGCCAGCCACCCCTTGACCCTTCCCGAAGCCTTGATCAGGAGCCCACATGCTGGTTAGGGAATTGCGGGAGATGGCTAGCTGGCTGGTGAGATTCTCCAAGTCCCATGATTTCCCAGTATGCCAGCCACAATGGGTCGGGAAGGACAGGAGCTGGCTAGGAAGCTTTCCCCCCAGCCAGCCACCCCTCTGAGGTAGCTAGGAAGCTTCCTAGCCACCTCGGAGGGGGGCTGGGGGTGGATGTTCCTAGCCAGCTTCCATCCTTCCTGAGTCCAAAATGGGGCTAGCAGCCCCATCTTGGACTGGGGAAGGACAGGAGCTGGCTAGGAAGCTTCTCCCCCCAGCCAGCCACCCCTCCACCTTTACCGAACTTTGCTTCTGCCCCATCTCAGGTTGAGTAAAGGCAGAGGGGTGGCTGGCTGGAGGGGGAGGGTTTCCAGCCACCGACCACCCTCCCTGAAGCCATGATTGGGAGCTCGATCATGGCTTCAGGGAGGGTGGAAGGGTGGCTGGCTGGGGGGGGTCTTTCCAGCCACCACCTGCCCTCCCTGAAGCCACAATTGGGAGCCTGATCATGGCTTCAGGGAGGGTGGAAGGGTGGCTGGCTGGGGGAGTAGGCTCATCAGCCACCACCCGCCCTTCCCAAACTCCCAATCGTGGCTTCGGGAAAGGTGGGAGGTGGCTGGCTGGCTGGCTGGGGAGATTCCCCAGGCCTGCAATTCCCCACTCAGCCAGCCACCTCCTGGTCCTCCCCAACCCACGATGGGCCCATTGCGAGTTGGGGAAGCATGGAGGTTTCTCCCCACCCAGCCTAACTGGCGTATAAGACGACCCCAGACTTTTAATTTGGGGAAGGGGGTTTAAAAAGTCATCTTATACGCTGGAATATATGGTAAGCAGGGTCAGCCCTGGTTAGTACTTAGATGGGAAAGTACCAATGAATACCAGGTGTTATAGGCTATTTTTCAGAGGAAGGAACTGTCAGAACCACCTTTGAGTATTCCTTCCCTAATGAAATTGCCAATTACATTCATGGGGTCACCATAAATTGACAGGCAACTTAAAGGCACACACACATACACACACGGAGTTGGATTAGGAGTACAGAAAGCAATCTTACGAGGCTTGCTCCTTAAGAAACAGGAGTAATGACACACAGAGAAAAATGGTATAGAACATGAGTTACCAGTTAATTTTGTTAGCATAATTATGCAGTGCTCCTTCTCATTGTGCCTCATGAGTTCTGATGATGTGGTTCCTGAGATGTATTTGGTCCAACAACATGCATCCACTACTCCCCTCTTCCACCCGCAAATCCTCTTTCTCACATAGAGGTGGATCCCGAGGCCAGAAAGTGACAGCCTGGCTTCATAAGAAAAGTAGGGGCCTGTTTACATGGTAAAATAAAACTGGGGAGAATTTGTGTCGAACCCTATTGGTTCACACTGTCATCGGGGCAGACATGAGCTATTCGGAAGGAGGAGTAGCAAAAACAAACAAACAAACAAACAAACAAAACACCAGTAAACCCGTCACTTTCTACCCATCTATTTTCCACTGACTTTTTTGGAAAGTCTGAGAAAACCCACGCTATTGGTTGTCTGAACAATCAGGAACCATCATGGGAAAGGGAATGAATTTTGATTGGTTGGACTTTGGAGGGGGCGGCCTTGAAAGGGAAGCTTTGAAATTCTTGATCCACCATTTTTGTATGGCCCTGCGCAGGGTTCTCCGCTGGCTCCAAAGCCCTGACCAAGTGGCCCAGACCTCTCTCCCCTCCCCTAGCTGGCCCTTTTCCCCACCCCCTGGCTGTGGTGGCTTCTTCCACCGAGGGACCATTCCCTCGGTGACAGAAGTTGTCATAGCCAGTGGTGAGGTGGGCGAGTGCCAAGCAGGACAGATGTTCCCCCCTTGCCTAGCCCATTTGGCCTGGCACCCTAGCCCTCAAGAGCTCGTTCCTCCCGGCGCCGCCTTCACTTGGGAGACCTAGGGCACTTCTTCTGTGATTGTCAATCATGGAGGAAGCGTCTTCAGCCTCCTGAGTGAAGGCGGCACCGGGTGGATGAGCTCCCAAGGGCTAGAGCACTTCTGAGTGTCAGAAGCACCATAGCCCTCAGGTGTTTGGCCACCGAGCACCGCTGGAGCTCAGGAGGCCTAGGGCGCTTCCTCTGTGACTGTCAGTCATGGAGGAAGTGTCTTCGGGCTCACAAGCGAAGGCAGCACCAGGCAGAACAAGCTCCTGAGGGCTAGGGCAGCACCGGGTGGAATGAGCTGCTGTGGTGGGGGGCACTTTCTCCATGACTGTTAGTCACAGAGAAAGCCCCCCTGGACACAGCAGCAGCAGCAGCAGGGTCAGGAGGGAAGAGCTGCCAGGGCAGGGGGGGGGCTTCCAGCCGGACTTTGAAGGCTGCGGAGGATGCTGCCCATACAAAAACGGTGGATCAAGAATTGCAAGGCTTCCCTTGCAAGCCTGCCCCCTTCCAAGTCTGACCAATCAAAATTCAGCTCTGCTGTGTGCCCCTTTCCTGGGATGGAGGTACGTTTAAAAAACAAATTAAAAAAATGAGACTTTTGCTACCCGCAACAAATTGTGGGAACAGTGAGGGACAGATTCGAGATCACGATTTTTCAAATCTCTCCGGGATAAAAACTGCCGTGTAAATGAGCCATAGGAGTTATCAGGATGACTGGTAGGATTCAAGGAGTGAATACCTCACCATATTAATGAGGATAATAAAATTGGACCACTGAACTTAATGGGAGGGAAGGGCGTTTTCAAACTGATACCAAGTAAGGGGTTAAAGAAATCAAATTCTAAGCATGTGTCAAAGGAGGATACTAGGTTTAACAGCCTGATCTGATGAATTCCAACAATGCAAGCATGAAAGGAAGACATCAACTTGAAATACATCTTGTTTATGAATGAAGGAGAAATGTCAGGGGATAAGAGCTTGACTCATAAACAACTATTCCAAGTTTTGCTGCTCTATATTATAAGCCAATTATTCACAAACTTTGTAAGCATCAGTACTTCCAGTGGGAGGTGCAGAAAGTGGTATCTGAGAAATAGTATCCAAGGAGGAGGATGACATCATGGTATAATCCTGAAGCATTACTGAATTTAGAGCTGTGAAAATTTTGAATTCTATAATTAAATAGGTGACATCAGATGACATTGTTTTTAATTTGCAGTCATGCAAAAATTATTTTGAATGGTGAAGTTTCCATATGTTGTATAAAGGGCATGTTTTCAAAATTCATCATGAACTTGTGAACTATAAAATTTTGGAAGGCAATGTTATTTTTCATCAATTAACTCCCTGTATACACTCACTCACACACATTAGAATGCCTATTTGTTTCTTCAAAACACACATCCATTTTCCACCCATTCGTCATTTAGGGAGTATGGACATTTTCAGACACGTCTTACCGCGTAAGAAGATTCCGGGAGGGTACGTAGCTATCCCGTGGCAGGGAGTGCTTTTCAGATGCTGCTGTCTCTCTTGTGGCATCATCCCATCTACAGCAACCTCACCATTCCGGGTCCCATCTACAGCAACCTCACCATTTTTTACTCACGGAAGTTGTCCGTGATTTAAAAATGGTGCAGTTGCTGTAGATGGGACCCGGAACTGTCACGGATGATGCCGCAAGAGGAACGGCAGCATCTGAAAAGGACTCCCTGCCGCGGGATAGCCGCGTACCTTTCCCGGAGTCTTCTTGCGTGGTAAGACGTGTCTGAATATGTGTCTGTATCTCTCTACTGACAACAATAGAACAGCAAAAATATTTATACAAATAAAGACTTTTTAAATTGAAGCTTAATTCAGTGCAGGGGAAAAAGTTAACAAAATGCCTTTGAACATTTTGAAAAGGTGAGATATGAATGTTAAAATAAACAAACAATAACAAAGCCAGTGTTTGAAAGGAAGACAAATACCCACTGTTTTGTGTAATAAATTCCCATAATTTATAATTAAACACAAGTGGTGACCACAGCAGCCCAGTGGCAGCTGATTGCATGACTTTTATTTTTTTATACTGCAAAATGTTTGTGTGGGTGGCTGTGGTTGTAAATTTAGTACTTAACTGATAGGTAATCATTACCACATTATCCATTAAGATAATCCATTAGTTCCTTTGTTTTTATGGTTCAGTCTATTTGTGGATGGTGTGGTTTAAGGAAACAGTTTCTAAAGGCACTGCTCACTCTTGCTAGAATTTAGCAGTAGTATTTATTCTTGCCATTGCTGTTCTGATTCTACAGTAATCTTACCTGCCTGACTGCAAGTGTCCATCTGATGGGAGCCTGAGGCAAAGCTAGGCAATTCCCCAGGTGCAATGTGGCTAGGCAACAGCAGCAAATCACATCCTAACTTGCATGCACGCTCTCTCTGGCTCCTGTTCTTTTCTTCATTTTAGCAGCTGTGTGCAGCATGATAAATTTGAACAGGGTGTGACAGATGTAGGAAGAAGCCAGTGCTAATAAAAACCCCAGCTTTCAATTGTGTGAAATCAAGACTGCTAATGCCCATTATAGAGAGTCTGTTTTTTTTAAAAAAAAAATGTACACACATGGCGAAGAGGAAAAACCTTCCAACCAAATGCTGAGTAAAAGCTTGGGGGCTGACAGAAAATTTCACAGTGCCATCATATAGGGCATATCCAGACTGATGGAAAAGTCCCCAATTTTGCTCCTGTTCTTACTGATTTTATACAGGGTTAAAATATACTGACCTGGGCAGCTGGTATAAAAAGACTTTGATCATACCGGGAGCTGACAGAAAATACATTGGGATAAACAAAACATGTACGGATCTCTAAAATAAAATCAAAAAGAACAGGAACAAAATCTGGGACTTTCTGGTCTTTTTAATCAGTGCAGATGCACCCATATAGAGATGTTGTGCAATTCATTATACACATGAAGTGGTTAATTTGTTCGAAGGGAAGCACTGGATTTCAAGCTTGCTTTTCATCTACACCAAGACTTCTGAAAACTACACCATATTTTCTCCCCCATATTAAAAACTGTAAGTCCACCCTTAGAGGCTTTACGTCATACTTTTTTCTCCAGCTGAGTTTACTCCTCAGGGATAAGAGAATATTTTAAAAAGCAACACAGTTTACTTTCCCACTCCTTACTGGTACTCTTCCATGAACAGAATATGTCTTCCTTTGCTTCTTTGACAAAGCTCTTGATAGCCAGCCCAAATAAACATGCATGGCTTAAGAAACAAAATTTGTTAAACAACAGATAAAATAAACAAGTTGAGTAGAAGTGACTAGAAGCTTGCGGTTACCGTTTCTTATTCTTTAGACTTTTATGGTTCAAGATATCACCTCAGGTGATCCAAATCCCTGCTTAATTTACCCACTATTCCTACATGAGAGATTCCACCTAAACATTAGGAAGAACTTCCTGACAGTAAGAATTGTTTGGCAGAGGAATGTGCTGCCTTGGAGTGTGGTGGGGTCTCCTTCCTTGGTCGGTTTTAAAGAGAGACTGGATGACCATCTGTCCGGAATGCTTTGATTGTTTATTCCTTCATGGTAGGGGTTGGACTGGATGGCCATTATGCTCTCTTCCAATTCTATGGAGATTTTCAGACGGGAACAAAAAAAGTGTTCCTGTCTCACAATCTCCTCTCCCATCCCTGTAATGCCAAAAAATAAAGTTTTCACACCTACTTTAATTGCAGCTCGTTGCCTCAGCTGGGCAGCCCAGGAGTGAATGAATCTCTAATGGCGCTCCTTTCACTTCTTGGATTGAAATCCCGGTTGCTCTTGCAAGAAGACAAGAGCACAGGAAATTCAAAAATAAAAAGCAAAATACAACAGTAAAAGTGACACTAAGCACCAAAACACACTTAAACTTAACAAGTAACCTGGAGAGGGTTCAAAAAAGTGTGTCACTTGCCTGGATGTCCCTATCTCACCCAGAAGTGTTCTGGCACGGACCTCCTATTGATGCTGGCATCACACCAGCATAATGGGGCACCTTTTCAGTTTCTGTGACAGAAACAGAATGGGGGATCTATTGACGGCTTAGCCTGTCAATAAAAAACAGTGCTGGTGTAACAACAGCCAAACGGGAGCATAATGAGAGGGGAATGACATCATCTGAAAAAGAAGCCCTTTAGAAATCTCCTGGCATCATGATAACACCATATTTAGAGCATCTGATAATCTTCTATGAGTCTATGATTCTATGATTGCAATAGTCTAGTTTAGTGAAGCTGTCATTCCTCACTCTCCCTGTTCAACCATCACAAGCTATCACTCCAGCCAATCAACACCAAGCATTCTCCCACATTCTACCACACTCATTTACCCTTCCTTGCTCCCCCACCTGATGTTATTTACTGTTAAACACTAACTTATAATACATCTAATCATAATCACATTATAAGGCAAAACTGCACAAAAATGTAGACAAAGTAAGCATCTCATTTTACTCTATGATGGCTGGAACTACTTCCATTGGCATTGGAGAGCTGCCATTTTCATTTCCCACAATGCCTCTGATAATATATTGGTAACTTTTCAGGAAATTAAAATGGTGTTCCCCTTCAGCTCTGTTGATGTTATTTAGTTTGTTTGTAACATATATATTGTAAACTGCTTTGGACAATAGCCTTTCTTCCAAAGTACCCAAAGCAGTTTATGATTTGACAGAATCTATAAAAGGTTCAAAATATAAGACAAATTCCCTCAGCGCAACTGTGTGCCATGGCCGAGACATTCCCACTTCTGCCTCCCCTCAGGGTTTAGAGATCTTAAGCATCTCCAGGGGAACTGTGGGAGGTGCTGACTATTAGTCATCACAAGTTAGCTGATGGCTCCTTTGGGAGTAGGTGGCACAAGCACTCTTCTAGCATTGACTTCTCTTTGATGAAGTTAGCTCTAATTCATGAAACTTTATGCCACAATAAATCTGCTTTAGGGCAATCAACTCTATTTATGTCTGTTCCACAGTAAATTTCATTGTGCTGTTACCGTAGGATCTGCTGGGATTCCACTAGTGTCCAAAATTTATTATGGGGAATATTAATTAGCTCAACTATGGCAGTAAGAGATTGGGTAACGGCAGGATCTTTTAACCTATGTATACTGTTAGTAATGGAGGAGACTGTAAGCCAAAGCGTACAATTAAAGGATCTTTATCAGAAACTAATATCAACAGCATTCATACACACACTCAGACTTCAGACTCTCACACAAGGCTATCAAAGAAAGTAGGAAATGTTTGGATAGAGGAATAGAGTAAGGAGATTATGGGTTATACTGTACTGATTCTGCAGAGCTGAGTAAGTAAACTGATGTCGAAGAGGTCCGGACAATAGACTGGTGACATGAATTGACCAAAAATTGGAAAGCAGGGGATTCGTGCACTTCGGTGGTGTTTTAGGGTGATATTTATATGTGACATTTCCCCCTGAAGAGATAGAATTTTGAGTGGAATACAGTTGTTCCTTCATATTCACTGGAGTTTGGTTCCAGGACCCCCATGGATACCAAAATCCATGAATACTCAAGTCCCATTATATAAAATGGCATAGCAAAATGGTGTCCTTTATATAAGATGGCAAAATCAAGGTTTGCTTTTTGGATTATTATTTTTTAAAGAATATTTTCAAGCTGTGAATACTTAAATCTATGGATACCAAATCCGTGGATATGGAGGGACAACTGTACAATGTTTCTCGGAGGTTCCCAGGACTAGATAATGGGTGCTCCGGAAGAGTTAACAATAGTTAATGGGCAATGTGTTTAGAATTGAATAGGAACATGCAAGGTCTTATGTTCAAGGGGGATGAGAGGAGGAAGGACCCACTTTACAAGCACCAAGGACTCTGCTATCATTGAATGGATTAGTGAATGACTAACCTCCAGGTGTTAAATTCTGACCTGAGTAGTTGAGGAATTTCCAAAGTCCCCTCCTTTGGTCACACATGACTCCATCCTTGGTACCTGATTTACCTGCTAACCACATGGAAGGCCACATTAAATCAAATTATTTGATATAGCCAATTATTTGATATCCCAAGATGGGGGCTATCTGGGTAGATAACAGTGCTTAGTGAGGCTTACTCTCAGGTAAGGAGGTATAAAATTGTAGTTATAATCTTTAAAGGGCCAAAACACTCCAACTCTGTCCCTACTGCAGCCCACACATACACAACTAGCTGCTTGGAAGTTGCTCTGTATGCGACTCCTGAAGTAAGTCCAGTTATGAGATGAGCCAGCTGAAGGTAGGAGATTCTCTGTTGGGGGCAACTGGGTGATGCAGGCACTTACCCAGTGCAGCATACCTATCTTCCTCAACATATATATGGCCAGAGCAGTTAATTGCCCTGACGTTCAACAAGCAGCTTCTTAGAAGCCCAGCTCCTACATCCATCATCAGAGGAGGAGTCAGTAAGTTGGCCACCTGCCTTGTAGGCTACAATGAGCGAATTACCGTATATTCTGGTATATAAGACGACTGGACATATAAGACGACTCCCCAATTTTCAACTAAAAATCTAGGGTTAGGCATATATTCTCCATATAAGACCACCACCACCCCAATTTGGCTAGCTGGCTGGCTGGCTGGCTGGCTGGGGGAGTCTTGCCAGCTGATCCTCTTTGTTTCCCAACTCACGATGATCTCCTCGTGAGTTGGGAAAGTGAATAGGATCAGCTGGCAGGGCTCTCCCAGCCAGCCACAACATTCACCCCTCTTTTCCACCTTCGGTTGCTCCCCAAAGGGGGTGAAGCAGAGGAGGGGGCTGAATGACCCTGGTTTGCCTCGACCACTGCCCATTCCCTCCATCTTCGTTCCCTTTGCAAAGGGAATGAAGACAGAGGGGATGGGCAGAAGGTGGCTGGAGGGGGGGTCTTTCCAGATACCCACCCCCTCCCCGAAGCCGCGATTGGGAGCTTGATCGCGGCATTATTATTATTATTATTATTATTATTTGTATCCCGCCTCTCCCATCAGGATCGGGGCGGCAAACATACAAACATCAGAACAATCCCATACAAATATTACAACAGCACCATTAAAACAATTTCTATTATTATAAATAACTTCACACTTTACATACTTTAAATATAATACAAATGTTAAAAACCTAAATAAAAAAAGATCATAGAATTACTTTTGCCATACAGTAGGACCCTGAATCTTTGTTTGCAAAGAAAAGCCAGAGAGAGAGAGAGAGAGAGAGTAGAACCCCCGTATCCACTGATTCAATTATCCACGGGACACAAAATGGCACACCTACCATAGAGTATCCCTAGAAAATGTGTCCTCTCTAGCCATTTTCTACGTCCTCCAAGGCAACTCTATGGTATTTTAAACTGGAAGCCCCATTATTTGCAAAGTTCAGGTTAAAAAATAATAATATCCAAAACAATATTTTTGTAAAAATTAGCTTACCAATTAAGCAGGGCATGGGTTTAGTCAACTGGACAAAAAGTTGATCAATTGAAAAAAATATTGATTTTTATATTTTCTTTCTTCCAATGAACTCAAGGGAATATACTGTATGTAGCTCTCCTCTTCCTGGTTATCACATTACACTGTTATAGCGCTATTATTCCACTTTAACTACTATGGCTGCCTCCTGTGGAATCTTAGGATTTGCAGTTTAGGGAGGGACAATTAGAACTGTCAGCCAGAAAGCTCTTAGGCCTCACTGAACTACAAACCCCAGAATTCCACAGGAGGAAGCCATAGCAGTTAAAGTGGAATGATAACACTATAACAGTATAGTGTGATAAAGTCCAAGTGACCTTGGGCAAGTCACATTCTCTCAGCCTCAGAAGAAGGCAAAGGTAAACCCACTCTGAACAAATCTTGCCCCCCCAAAAAACCCATGAAAGGTTTGCCTTAGGGTCGCCATAAATTGGGAACAACTTGAAGGCATACAGCAACAAGAAGAAGGATTTCTAATCTCTGTCTCGCTCTTCCTCCCCAGCATCACTTTACACTTATGATTAACCTAATCTGTAATTCAGCTGTCAGGCAGTTTCCCAGTTTGAGTGGATCCTTCTGCAGTAATCTGCAAATTACTTGGGATTTAACATTATCAATCATTTGGCTGGAGGGAAGGGGCTTCCCAGCCACCCACCCCCTCCCTGAAGCCACGATTAGGAGCCGGATCATGGCTTTGGGGAGGAGGTGGCTGGAAGGGAGGACTGGAGGGAGGGGGCTTGGAGGAGGGTGGAAGGGTGGCTGGAGGGAGGGGCCTTCCCAGCCACCCACCCCCTCCCCAAAGCCACGACCGGGAGCCGGATCCCGGCTTTGGGGAGGGGATGGGTGACTGGAGGGAGGATGCTGGAGGGAGGGGGCTTCAGGGAGGGTGGAAGGGTGGCTGGAGGGAGGGGGCTTCTTAGCCACCCACCCACTCCCCGAAGCCACGATCGGGAGCCCAATTGAGGCTTTGGGGAGGGGGGGTGGCTGGAAGGGAGGACTGGAGGGAGGGGGCTTCACGGAGGGTGGAAGGGTGGCTGGGAGAGGGGGCTTCCCAGCCAACCACCCCCTCCCCGAAGCCACGATCGGGAGCCAGATCGCGGCTTTGGGGAGGGTGGAAGGGTGGCTGGAGGGGGCCCCCCTCCTCTGTCTTCGGTTGCTCCCCAAAGGGGGAGAAGGCAGAGGAGGGGGGGCGAATGAACCGTAAGCACTTTGCCTCACCCCCCCCGGCCTGATCTCCTGCCTCTTCACTCCATTTGCGAAGGGAGCGAAGAGGCAGGAGTTCAGACTGTGGGTGAAGCAAAGTGTATCCGCCGTATAAGACGACCCGTGATTTTGGAGCCTATTTTTCAGGGCTCAAAGGTCATCTTATACGCCGGAATATATGCTAAAAGGGATTGAGTAAAGCGAAAAATATGGGCTTTTACTTGCCCATTCCCCTCCAGGTTGTTTGCATAATAACTATAAGCATGAACTTCCAGTAAAATCTAAACTTCAGTCAATTAGCATTTACAGTGCAATTTTAAAAAGTGAGGCCTTTATTTTGAGACAACATTTACTATCAGGGTAAGCACTACTACCCCCCCAATAACAAAATAAACCCCAGCAACCCCCCCCCCCAAAAAAACTAGCAACCAGGGATCAAGAACATGTCATTTAACCTTTGGATTGATACTGTTGAACTACAAGTCCCCTCATCCCTCACACTAGAGCTGATGTGAACTACAGTCCAACAACACCTGGAGCACCTGGCATTTCTTAGCCTTGCTGTAATTGCTGTCAGGACAATTTTGCTAGAGTGCAAAACAGAGGGAGCCAAAGACTTGTGTTGACTGGGGCACCATTTATCCAATGGCTAGCCATGTCCATCTTCATTTGTGGAAAATGGTCAGGATAGGCATAACTTTCCACCTGGGAAGGATCCATCTATAGGAAAGGGAATCTGAACAGATATTACTCCTGTTGTTGCATAATTTAAGTTCCAGAGCTTGGAAAAAGGTACATACGAGTGCTCGGGAGTGGTAACCTGCAGCCAAAAGATAATCGTCAAATACATTTATGTCCTGCTTCACTGCTGAATCTTAGCAATGGAAGTAGACTCCAGGGTGCAGCCCTGGCTTACATTAAATTCAAGCCTTGCTATTTTAAAGCCTGGTTTAAAATTAAATTGACATTGTTATATCAAATCAATGTACACTGATGGCTTTATATTAATAACAATACCTTTTTTTATTCTCTATGGCATCACTGGGAGGGTTTAATGTATTTTAAATCTCAGAGCAATTACCCAGTGTCTTCAGTCATTTCAGCTTTATTATTACGGATGGCTTTCAGAAAGACAGGTCAATCTGTTGTTTCGGACATGGCATCATCAGGTTTGAGGTTGCCTTGGGACTTTTTCAGATAGGCTTTTTATTCCATGGCAGTCACGGAACAGGGTCCCTGAAAGATTTCCCTTTCAAATGACATAGTCCCCCTCCCATGCTGATGCTGTGCTGCTTCTGTAATTTTTTATTCATGATGAAAAGTTGTGAATAGACCACCGGTTCTGTTTCTGTCACGGAATCACAGGTGGTCTGAAAGGTGCCCTGTTCTTGTTTTGTTATGCTGGCACAATGCCAGCTGTGGGGGGAGGGTCCCATGCCAAAGATGTCCAGTCGAGATCGTGACATCAAGGTAAGTGGCACCCTTCCCCCCCACCCCCCGGCCAGGTTACTTGGCATTTTTTAAATTTGTTTTTGTGCTTGGTGTACTTTTAAAACTTTTTTTAAATCTTTATTTTTAAATCCCCCGCATGATCATTCTCTCATGAGAATGGGCATGATTTGCTTTCCAGGTCGTAAATGCCGCTTTACGATGGCTGCATTTACTCCTGGCCAGCTGAGGGGAGGGGGAGTACGTGCCTGTGGCGGCAGAAGGTAGGTGTGCGAAAACTTTTTATTTATTCCGTGGCAGGAATGGCAGTGGGGGTAGCAAGGCAGGAATGGGGTAGAAGTCCCCAGCTGAAATGTCCTAGGTCAATGTGACTCCTCTAGCTAAGCTCACCCTCACCACTGCTATCCTTTCCTCTCCCTGCCACAGCCCCATTTTTTAAAAAAATCTGGCAACAGATTGTGTGGCAATGGTTGTGTGATAACACTTTCCCTCATTGTTGCCAGACCACACTGCAAAATAAATTGCTATCTACTGGAAGAAGTTGTAGGCTATGCATGCAACATTCCAATTTAAAGAATTTTTCCAAGTGTGAAGATCAATCTTTTGACTAAGAGGTGAAAATATTTTTAATTTGTGAAAGCTCTTTTGAAAACTACAGTTAAAGACATCCTTTTAAAGTTTACTTTTGGTTCGGCTTGGGTTGGCGTGGCATAGTGGTTTGAGTGTTGGACTACAATGCTGGAGACCATGATTTGAATCCCTGCTCAGTCATGGAAACCCACTGTGTGACCTTGGGCAAGTCACACTCTCTCAGCCTCAGAGGGAGGCAAAGGCACCCTGCCCAAACAAATCTTGCCAAGAAAGCACTGTGATAGGTTCACCTTAGGGTTGCCCTAAGTTGGAAAGGACTTGAAGGCACCCAATAACAACAACGAGTTTCTGAAATTAGGGGATGAGAAGCATTAAAGAAGGCCTTAACTTTATTGCCTAGTAAGCAATCTTACGCATGTTTTAATATCTAAAAACAAACAATCCACTTAGAAAAATCCATTAATACTGCACAGTCTCCAACACTTAAAAATAGGGGTGTTAGAAGTACACAAGAGTGTCTTTACTATCCCACCAAGGTTCACTGCCTGAATGACACCTGCTAGCCATTAGACAATGTTCTTCCCACTGCATTAATTATTGCTGCAACAGCATGCCCTTTGAAACATAATGTGTAAGTAAAATGACTATAGTACCTGCATTGATGTATAAAAATACAAATTATTCAAATATGTGATGCAAGATTTTTTACTGTCTTATTGCAGCCAAGGGGCTACAGTCTGCCCAAAGAGACTACTTAAATCCAAATATTAGCTTCAAACATTTGGACTAAATCCAGGGCTTTCTCCCCTTGAGGAGACCCCTACCCTTGAGATCTCCTCCTTCACTGCTGGGAGTCTTGGGTTTCCTGGCCCTTAGGCACCTGCTTCACTAATTCTGAGCTCCCTGCAGTTTTACCTTCTGGTGCCAAGGCAGTCTCACACTGGGCCTCCTGATCTTTCTCCATGGAAGAGGCAGGATTCCCAGAGGGCTCCAATTCAAGGCTTTTTCCAAGTTTGCTTTTGCTGAGGAGCCTAACCTACCATATCCGGGGGTATATCTATGGGGTACATGCCAGGGAGTATCTATGGGACTATGAAGTCCTAGGGGATCATGGGGAGTTCACCCTTGGAGGATGAGATTTCTGATTCTGGGTCAGACATAGCAATTACTTGAATAGGTGGGCCATCAAAGAGAACCTTACACTATCATTTTGTTTTCACATGTGTACAATTACATCCTTATGAGGTGGAGATGAATAAGCATTTTCTCCACCCACCGCACACTGATTTAATTACTAGATTCAGGGGACAGGGTAGACCCATGGAAAACTACAGCAGTGATGGCAATTGTGCAACTGTAAGGATCCAAGACTTCATTTCACTCAAACAACAGTCACTAGTCAAAGTGTTTTATTGCAGGGGTAAAGAAGTGAACAGGTCTAGAATCATTGCCAGAATTGGTTGGCAGAAAGAAAGTGTAGGGTTTAAAATCAGAGGCTTGACTCACTCCCCACCCCCTGCAACCTTACCAACACCCCCTCACTTTTGTTCCCAAGCCTTCAGCAGATGTGTGACCTTGGAGATAGGCTGTGAGCTCTCCAGGCCTGGGAACTGTAAGGTACTCACATTCCAGCCTCCCAACATATAAACAATACTCAGACACCCACTGTGCATGATGGGATGCTGAGTGACTTAGGCTAAATGAGACCTGGTTCAGACAGGATTCCTGACAGAGGCCAATGAACTGTAGACTTTGGGGCAGGGAATTCCAGTGTGCCATTGGGCCTCAGAGTTCCACCAACCTCCCATATCCTGGTGCTGCCCCAATTTTAGCCTAAACCCAACAACTTTTATTGCTGAATCCTGCCCCTCCCCCATACTCCCTGGGTTACATTCCACTATAAAAATATGTCAAGAGTCCCTCCACCCAAATCAGCTAGAAAAAAAGACAAATGCTCCCAAATGGGATGTCACAACACTTCTAGTTGGCCAAAATGAGGTCCACGATAGCATGTTGCCACTCTCTGGGGTCTCAGAGGAGTTGGAAATATTCATCCAGGCCTAGCAGTGTGCCCATCTCTATGCACATCAGCATTTTAAAATTCAAAATCCACATTTGCTGTATAGCCAACATGGCTACCCCTGAATATGCTTCCAGCATTTTAAAAATAACCTCCCATTTACCAGTGACAGAAACTAGCAAATACAGATTGACTAATCCTGTTTTAAAAATTTTTTAAAAAGCAAACAATAAAACAGGAAGGGATGGTTAGAGCAGATGATACTCATGATCAGGCATTAGGCAATTTGGTTTGATCAGTCAATTACTTCAAAGAGAGATAAGTAATCTTCAAGAAATTAAGCAGTGAATTTGGTGGAGCAGACTGTTCTAATTTCAGTCTTTGATACCAACTCTTGAGTGTGTTCCCACCCTGCTCTCTTTTAACTGTGGTAATGTCTCAGTATCCCATCAGAAGAGATTCCCCTTCCACACAATAATCAAAGTGCCTCACTTTGACACACTTCAGCACTGTTTACTTCACGGCCAGAACACAAGGGATGATCGAATATGCTTCAGGCACGGCATGTTATAACATAAATATAAAGAGATAATTCTCTTGTTTTATGAAATCAAGGTAATCCAAACAGTCACATTAGTGATAAATATACTCAAAAACATTCAGACTTGTAAGTACTGAGTGTTCAGAAATGCTTTGTGATTCCTAAGTCTTTAGGGCTTGGAGCAGTGATGGGGAACATGTAACCCTCCAGATGTTTTTGCACAGTAACTCCCTTCGTCCTTCACAATAGGCTCTGCTGGTTAGGGCTGAGAGATGTTATTGTACATCAACATCTGGAAATGCTCAGGTTGTCCACTCTGTCTTGAACAATTTACCTGGTTATGGAACATAGCAATTTCTGTTTTCTATTTGGTATGTTACAACACCAAGAGCTCCTTGCACTTATTGTTTGGGAACACCCAATATGATTTTTTAATTTTTATTTTAAAAGGAGACAGTCCTAGTCTGGCATCCAGTTAGGGACATACACACAGTAAGTTACACTGCACATGAGGAGCCCAAAAGTCATCATTGTGAAATGGATATATTCTGCTGATAGCCGCCAAAGCAGTTCTGAAGACAGCATGCTGCTTTGTGTCATGTCTTTGCATGCTGCAATTGCACATTGCATGTGCAGTTGTGTGACGTGCATTTTGGTTCTGCACTGTATATTATACATTGCTGTTGTGCATCCTACATTGTGCATTGTGAAACAGCACCTGGTCATTGATATGGGTTGCACAGTGTTGATGTTCTGCATGGGTGCTGTGTAGTGCTTGTGTGATGAATCTTCATTTTGTGGACATGTCTGCTATGCTGGGGGGTACATTGGATTGCACACACACTGTGGCACAAATGGCCTTTGAAATTCCTTTCCTTTTCAACTTCCACTTTCCATGAAATATGTGAAGAGAGAGGGAACTCTTAAGTAGGGATGTAAATTTCAAATTTCCATGCAAGAATGAATAATTTCAAAAGTCCTGGACACGATTACAAGAGTGTTCGCACATAATATTTACCAAAAATAATATAATTTTTTTTTTGCACTTTGCAACTTTCAACAGGAAAATCATTTGTACAAAACAACCCTTTTGTTTTTGTTGTCAGAACTGGTGCAGAACTCAAGGCTTTGCACAAAACTCCCAAGTTTGTGTGTGCAAATGAGTTTTTTGCAAGGAAATAGCAAAATGTAAAAATCTCAGAATGGTCAAGCAGGTCACAGTTCGTTGAACACCCTTGCTTGTCACACATGAGAAAATTTGTGAGTATTGGGGGGGTGAGTACACCCCTTATTCTTTCAGAAAGAAGCTGTAGTTCTTTATTTAGCTCAGACTGCCTACTAGCTATGAAGTCAAAGGCAGCAGTTTGATAGAGGTCCAAACATAGGGAAACCCACATGGTTCTTTGAATATCCTGAAGAAAACTGGGACCTTATGTTCCCAGCACGATATTCTGATGTCTGTGACTGCTGGTGAAGCTCTTTGGTCCGTACATTTTTTTAAAAAAGAAGGTTTAACATCTCTTTGATTTTAATGCACCAATGGTACGGTTGCTAGGTGTTCAAAATAGCAATAAAGATTGAAATTTAATAACAGATGGGATTGACAATTAGCAAATAGCTATTAACAAGGTTGTGTTCTACCTAAATACCATTTGTATGAAAGCATTTGACTCTGGGATGTGCCAAAATGACAGGTATTAACAGTTCCATTTGAATACACTCAGACCTACAATGCAACCTAACTTCAAGGTCTTTACCCAGGTGATTGCAGAAGTTGTAAGCACTTCAGCTTTTCTTGTGCTGTTTTCTGCACAGCAAATGCTGGGTTTTGTGTAGAAAAAAACATGTGCAAATTTTGTGCAGAATAAGTCCTAAACTGTGAAGATTCTGGTCAGTCCAGTGTTCTCCTCATCAGAGCTTTCCAACACTCAAGAAACACATTTTTAAAAATCATTTTTCTTCAAACATTTCCCAACTCTACAATTCTAGCATTCTACAGATTCACAGGATGGCATTATCAGGTTCAAATCCCAGCTTCTCCATAAAAATCCAGGTGGTCACCATGAGCTCATCACAGTCGCTTAGCTTAACCTACTTCACAGGATTGTTGTTAGGATAAAAAGGCAGGAGGAGAAATATAACATACAACTTCATCTCCAGGAGATAAATGGAACAAAATTAGTTGAAATATACATAGTTGTGGGGAAAGCATGATCATCATAAAGAAATGGATAAATTTCCAACAGCCTTTCAGGGTATATCACTTAGGCTACAATCTGATACACATTGTCCTAGGAGAATGTCCACTGAAGTCATTTGGGGTTACTTCTGAGTACCTAAGTAAATATCTGCACTGTTACTTTAAATGGAATATTGAGGCAGATTCTATCAAACACACACACACCCCAATAAATATATACACTTAGTTTTATTAAAACATGAATCCATCACATGCTGAAACAGAAACTATGATTTACTTGTTGCTTTGTTCTCAACGGTCTCAGGGCTTGTCTAAACAAGGCAATATAATCCTGATTTCTGCGTATTATTGCAAATTTGCAGCAGCATTCATTTGTCTGCATGTTTTGTTTTTTGCAAGATCACTGGTATGTGAAACTATCTTCACACGGGCATGCCTGCGAATCAAGATAATAATAATAATAATAATAATAATAATAACAACAATAAAATTTATTTCTATCCTGCCCCCCTGCAATGCAACCGGGGCGGCATACAGTATAAAACTCCATAATTACATCAATACCCTAACCCACCCACCCCTTAAAATAATATTGAATTAAAAAAGATTAAAATAGAGATTTTTTTAAAAAATTCAATGGCCGCTCAAGGGGAAAAGACAGCCGAATATTCGGGCCGGGATAGCTATTCAGGAAAGGCCTGCCGGAAAAGATCCATCTTGACAGCTTTTTTAAAGCTGTCTAAGGTGGTAATAAGATGGTGGCTGTGAGTTAATTACTTGCATTTTATAGGAGTCTAAAAATAAAAATGTATTAAAAATTCCAGGGATCTAGCCCTTTTAAAAAGCAATAAAAATATCTTCTTTTAAAAAGGAGTTAAAAATCACTTACTTTCAAATTCATGCAGAGTGGCTTAAGAATGGAGACAAGCTCAATTAACATTTAAAAGTGTATTCAGAGGTCTGTGATCACCCAGTTAAATTAGACTCATTACAAAAACAAAGGAGTCAGTTTAAAATGCATATCAAAAGTTTACTGAAGGTATATCAATCTCAATCTACATACTAAAACAAACTTTAAAAAAGGGTTCCTAACTAACTAGGAGGATTTAGGGTAGAAAGACTCACCCAGCCTTTAGCGGTAGAAGGTTGCATGGTGAATATCATGGCATAGCATCATAGCAGCAGCATGGCATCCATGGCTAGACATCAAAAGATGGCATGGCAAAGATGGCAAAGACAAAGATGGCTACAGCCGCATGGAGACTCTAACTTAAAAGAGAACATGCAAAGAGCAATAAAATTTAAATTAGATCATGTGTTGAATGACCCAGCACTCCAGTTGGCTAGAATTGCCTAGTGAAATAAGAGATAGGGAGTTTGGGAGAACAGAAGCATGCAGGGAAAAATTCCTAGACTTATCTTAGGATGTGAATGGGATACACAAGATTGCTTTTACATTACAATAATTATTTCCCCACATACTACACATTTTCATTCCCCACAAGTTGCCACTGCTGAACACTAATTTTTTTAAATAGTAAATCTAAGGTGTGGAAGTGCAATCTTCCGCTTAAACAAGTTTTAAAAAAAACCTGATAGTCAGCTCAGTGCATGATCACTACTGCGAAAATCCAGCATGGTGGTTCCAGCCACTTCTTTGCTGTCAAGCTCTGCCCCCCTGCACACATCCAATCAATCAGGTTTTCACTTCCGCTCTTATTAGAAATGTGTTGTGGTCCGAATCGGTTGTCCCAACAAGCAAGAATGCACATTTTCCTTGCATCATTTTAAAAACTTTGGGGAAAGCCATGAAAGTTTTCCCCATGCAGTATATGACTTTTTGCCCCCCTCCTTCTGAATACAGCAAATCACTACAGGATCCCATTTGGATAAAAGCTATTCTCCTTGAATTCTATGAGGATTATTTTCACCGTCTAAAGCCCTCAGCTGCATAGTCGTCGTCTCCTGGAATAGAGACAAGAACAAGAAATAGTCAGCCTCTGTGTACATTCCAAAGAGAGACTATACTATACTACCTCCTTGAGGGATTGGTTTCTGGAGTACTCAGTGTAAAATCGTGCATTAGCTTAAAGGCAGAGGAGAGGAAAATGGATGATCTAATTATCTGAATTGGGGTGGGTTTCAAGCATGATCCCTTGGCTTCATCTTGTTTTAAAGGGTGCACACCCCAAAATACAGGACTTTTGGCAGCCCCTTCAGTCTACGTAAGGGACATCCCTTATAATACAGGACACCTGACAACCAACAGGACACCTGGCTACACATCATCCCAGGAGCCAGCTCAACATGATTTACAGGAAATGAATACATCTTTCAGCAAAGGTGGCAATGTACCAAAGGATCTGTCAGTGAAATTATAGCATTGGGATGTGCTGCAGGGTGGCTGATATGACACCAATTTCAATGTTTTAAATGACAAACGTTTGAAAGAATCCATTTAATGAAAACTGGATATTTTATACATGATTTCCAGATGAGTTTCTGGATGCTTTTAATCTGATAGGATTTTTTTAAAGATGAACCTTAAGTTTGATCGTATTTTAGATAATCTTAGCTGAATGGTACACCTTTGCCCATTTTTTTCATGCAGATGTCATGTTCCATCATGTTTTCCAATGGGTTTAATTTCTTACATTACTATGTTACTAAATGCAATTACAACCTATGCTGAGGAAACCCCTTCAAGCTCCTGTTTGATTTGTGGGAAGAATAAGAAAAGCTCATGTATAATCTGTGTGCTTCTCCACCTCAAAAGCAAATAATAGCTCAGGGAGGAGCAGTCAGATCAGAAAAACAGTGCAGAAGTCGTAAGGATTAGACAAGCATTCCTAATCAAATGAGCAACCCTTGACCACTGCATTTGATAAGGGGAAACAGGCCAGGAATCCTGGCTCTCCCAATATTATATGTGGCTTTCCCTGAAGTGAAAGTGGTAAACCTGTGTCTATCCGGTCTTACATGTAAAACAATGTTCTCTGTATAGAAAATGATATACGGTACCAGAAATAGGTTTTAGCCTACCCTTCTGACTTTTTAGGTTTCTATGGATTCTTTTCCTCACCTTCCTCTTGGGAAAGCTCTCCATCATGTGAACCATCACTTGTTGATCTGAATAGATTCAGCCCAGATGCAAGAGGACCACATCAGTGAGAACTAAGCCAGAGTGATAGAGAGTTGGAGGAAGATATTTCATGCATTCCCACAGTCTCCCAGTATAAATAATAACATACATAATACATAATAACCCTTCATTAATTTCTAATTGTAACATATAAAACTAATTTTTAAAGTATAAGAGCTACTGCCATATCTACTTCATAATAGGTAACAACATTGCTTTAATACAATTCTCTGTAATATCTCAAGATTTTAGCACAGATTCTCTATTCAATAAATATTTGGATGAACCATGATAGGATATGCGTGTCCAGAGCTGATGAGAATTCTGCAGCTAATTTTTCAGAGCTTGCTAGCAATTCCATTTCATAGTATTTTACAGTAGAATAGTTTCTGGCTTTGTATATTACAGCAGAACCAAGTTGTTCATTTTGCCATTTCAGTTCAGCTGAAATCATTTTTAAACCACAATTTGTCACAGATATTATCATGATGTTTCTTTGTCAGTCCATCTGTTTGTCTGCATTCCTAGAAACACTATTCTGATACCTCACAGATCCTGAAGACCTACCCCATATAGAAGAGGCTCTCTTCTTCAGAGACACCACTTTTCCTGTGATCAAAGCAACGACAGAGAGAGAGGAGGGGCTAACATGATTCTTTTCTCACATAGTGCACAGGCTGAACAGGGCTAGAGTTTCTGCCAATATAATTAAAGTTTGGCATAGTTAGCTTGTGGGTGGGCAGAAGGTACAGTGATATCTACTGGTAGATCTCCTGTTACTTTGCAGCAGATTGGCAAGATTTACTAACTCCTGTTCATTTAACAAAAGCAACAAATGAAAACAATTTTCTCCACCCCAAACAAAGGTGTTGAAATGAGCAATGCCATTCAGGTGGCAATTGAAGGGAAGGCCAGTAGAGGATTTGTGGGTGAAGGAACTGTAAGATCCGTTCTGATACTGAAAACAAATTCCACAAGTGAGCCAAATATATAGATAAGCACACCTATGACAGAAAACGATAAGTACGTCGATTTCTTATCACTGTCTGCCTGTTATATTGTTCCCCTCCCTAATCAGAAAAAAGACTAAAAGAAAGGATAAATTTGATATCAATATAATACAGAGGGTGCGGCTATACGATCATAAAAAATCCGTATGGGGGGCAAAAAATACGAACAGCCTGTCGTTCGTATGCATACGAACCGGCTATACGATTTTTAAGCCCCCTAAGCTCCGTATGACTCCCTCTTCCCGAAGCTGGCTGGAGCGAGCAAGCCAAGCGGCATTTTTAAATCTCCCGCTGCTTTTTTTTTTTAAAAGGTTCCTGGTTTGCGGACAGTCGGTTTTCCATATTTACAATATAAAATAAAAATAAATAAACAGATAAATTCACGGACTTACCGGACGCTTGCTAGCCGGGAAACCAACATGGCGGCCGCTCCCAAATTCCCCTCCGTGCTAGCCCCACCCCTCTACTCGGCCAGCCAATCAGATTACCCTGCCTGTTCGTATGTGTGCAAACAGACCGTACAGACCCGTCAGCCATCCGAACAGTATACGGATTTCTCTTCGCGATCCGCTTTCCCTCCCAAATGCCACGTGTGCATATTTCAGGGTGGAAAACTGCCCCCCCTCTTTTAAATTCGTGTGCATCCGAATGGCCGTTTGTACCGAAGTGCGAACTTCCGCATGCCGTACGTATTATTTAAATTGTGTAGATGGGACCTGAGTATGATCAATTATTATAATTTCAACCTTGCTGTTCTTGCACTTGCATACTCACAGGATAATCCCACCCAGCTTGATTACTCACAGGATAATCCCACCCAGCTCAGATCCACTTGGAACTCCTCAGAGATCCCATGGATAGTCAGATCATTTTCTGGCACATGCCATTTTCATGTGTGTTCACCCGCAAGTGTGGCCCATCACTTTTCTGGCTTCCACATGAAAATCCACACTTTAGATAGATAGATGGACGGATAGACAGACAGACATGTAAAGTGTATTTTCTCTCAAATTATACACTTCTAAATGAATTTTATCTGCAAGGTATAAATTCATAAACATATTCTCATTTTTAAAAATACATTATTTACAATACTTCAATATGTCATTTAAATATAAATTTTATATACTTTAAATAATAGCAACATAAATTATTTAATATAATTTTAAAAATATTTTAAATATAAATAACTTCTTTAAATTATTTATAAATTATAAATGTAAGTATCTCAATCCCTATAAATATTGGTATTTTGATATTTATATTAATAAATAAATTTATTTATATGACTAAAAATAAATATAAACTATTTAAAATATTTAACAGCAGCAATGACAATAACAGAGAACTGTACGTGGGCATTTGTCAAGTGCAATAGCCAACGCATATGTAAGTTTTTATTTTCATTGGGAGATATAGAGTTTGAGTCCTTTCACACTACAGAATTATATAGCACTATGACTAACTGCCATGGCCGCATCCTATGGAATCCTGGTGTTTGTTGTTTGGTGAGGCCTCTCTGGCTGAGAATTCTAAATATCCCTTTCTAAACTCCCTAAAATGCTAATTCCTATGATTCCATATGATGTTGGCATGGCAAAGTGGAATCATAGCACTACAACTGTGCACTGTGAACTGTGAAAGGACCCAGATAATTTCATATTAGAATTCACAAATATTAAATCCCCCTAGTTACCTTTTGCCTTCCTACAGCCAGAGAAATGCATGTAAAAATTGTGGGCAACAGATAGAAAGTGAAAAAAACAGACGTGAAAATTTCTGAATTTGGCAGGAATTGCATGGGTTTTAGTACGGCACATAGATGGATGCCTTTAAGTTATTTCTGACTTATGGTGACCCTAATGCAAAGCTATTACAGGGTTTTCTTGGCAAGAGTTGTTCAGAAGGGGTTTGCTATTGCTTTCCTCTAAGGATGAAAGAGTGTGACTTACCCAGAGTCACCCAGTGGATTTCCACAGCAGAGCGGGAAGTCGAACCCTGGGCTTCAGTTACACGACAGTTTTTATTGCTGTAATTTGCGCTGTATCGCTGTTTCGCACCAGTACTGCTTCGTTCACATGAATTATTGCTTTATTGGTCTATCGGTTTAGTTTTCAGCTGTTTTCTGCTTTGATATTCACACACAGACTGAGGCGGGGGCGTGGCCTCCCAAGCACATCCTCTGATTACCACAGGAATGCCTGAGACGAACATTCACACACAGAGAGACTGGAAAAGGCTAGCTTGGAATTCTTCAGATGGCAGCAGCTAAGCACAAAGATACCAAGGAGGGAGGGAGAGAAGGAAAGACACACACACACACACACACAAGGCTAGCACTCACAGTCTTTTCCGTGGCTGGAAACAACAGTGGATGGATCTTTCCTCCATCCCCTCCTTGTCCAAACCCCTCCCTGGTGAGTTCAACCAATCTTGGCAAAGCTCTGCTGTGAATGTATCGGAAAGATTGCTGGTAATTCACACAGCACTTAGTGTAATGGTTGATCACACTATCAAAAATGTGCTACTTTTCAAAAAAGTCAGGAAAAGTCCCGAAATCCTTTCTTGAATTACTAATGGGTTTTTGTGCCCCTCTCCTTCTAAAAGAGGCAACTTTGTGGCACAATGCATGTAAACAATTAGGAATCTTGGCGAATTCTTCACATTTTTTTTTCATCGTGTAACCAAGTCCCTGGTCTCTTGGAGTTCTATTACGACACTCAAACTGCTACACCATACCAGATCTCAACACAGAACTGTGAATCCATGTTTGTTATAGACATTTCCAAAGTTGTTGGAACTAAAAGAGAGAGGCAGAATGAAAAGATTGCCAGAGCCTTTCCTGGCCTGTCATATTTCCTGCATTGAAGGGGAAAGCAGCTGTGAGAATGGTTTGTCAACAAGAGTCTGAACATCCATTTCCCCTCCTCACCCCTCTTCCTCTGAACTTGTTGGTGCTTCACTGACTGGGAGGATTACTACACAGGGTTTGTTGCACTACCCATTAGTTGTGATTACACATAATTACGCGAATGAGTTTTTCCCAATCGCATGACACAACCTCCCTTTTGTTGCTGGTCTGGCTGTGGGGTGTCTTTGTAGCACCCCTTTTCATTCATGGCAAATCCCTGTGAATGAAATCAGTAGCACTGTGAAACCACCATACTTCCTTGTGCAGTAATAACATTGCACCATTGGAGAAGAACATGTGACAGAGTGGCATGTATTGGGTTGTCCTACAGTTTTCGCCTGTGTTTACCTATACTCCTTCATCCCATTCAACTTCTGGCTTATCAGAAGAGCTCACCAGTGCTCCTTGGCTACCCCTCCTTTCCCAGAGTTCATTTAGATTCAAAACTCAGCCTCTGGCTGTTGCATACTTAAATGTATATTTTTATTTAAAACAAACACAGGGAAGAGGGTGTATGGGTGTTTTTTTCTGAGGCAGTGGGGGTGGGGAGATTTGACATGTGGGGAGAGTGTGGCAGTGAGTTGGCCTGATCCCGGTTCAGGGATGAGTATTTTTATGTAATGCTCATAGCCTGTAGAGTTGATGAGCGAAGAAATCTATATCTGGAGCTCTTTGTGGCCAGAAGTGGGAGAGAAATGCTTCATTTTTTTTGGGTGGGGGGGAGAATTTCTCAACACCTTTCCTCCTTCTATGTTTTAAATTGAGGTTTTGGGTTTTTTTGTTTTTGTTTTTTACAAAAATAAATAAATCAGGAATGTGTCTTAGCAGGTAGAAGACTTCTGGCCCCTCTCTTTCTTTTCCCATGTGGCTTTACTTGAAAGTAATCCCCTTGAGCCTAGTGGAGTTTACTCTCGAGTAAGCATGGCTAGTTGCATTTCAATGCTTTTCCCGCAGGTTGGGTTAAGCTGGTTTTGTCCTCTTGAAATTAAAAAGAAAAAAATTGCAAGTATTTGTCAATCAAACAATGAATCACCCCTCTCCCACCTCAATATTTTGCCTGTGGGTTTGCACCTCAGGAATAACTAACTACTGAGTTCAGTAGAGGCTTATTCCTGAGGAAGGGAGAGAATCTCCTCACTTTTCTGCTGGGGGAGGGGGCAATCTGCTTCAGAAATGGAGAACCTGCAGCCTGCTGGGTGCCAAGTGGAGAATGGTTTTACAGGGAGACTTACTTTCCAAGTAAAAATTAGAAAAACACATGTGGCAGTATGTGCCATATAATCTGCTGTTTGTGTGAGTTAAAGCAATGTTAGGAACCAACATTTCATCGTACATTCAACATTTAGGGTACATTGTGCATGGGTTTTTAAATGGGTGCTCAATTTTGGATAATGGCAATAGGCAGATGTGAAGTAGCTCTGTGACAGCCTTGGATAAGTGTGTGCTAAAAAGATAGCAAGACTGTGAAATTGCACTGGTATTTTTTATTTTTAAAAAAAGGGTGCATGTGCCTTATTGAAAATGGATATGGTGAAGCATTGAGGAAAGAGGAGTGATACACATGGGGTGGAGAGGAAAGGGCTGATGTGGTGCCCTTGTAGCGGTACCAGACATTAACTAACGATTTAAAAAACGAGATTAGGTATAGCATTTGATAATGTTTGTTTGCTTCAAGGAATCTATTTGTTTCCTTTAGAAACCATATGAACACTTATTGGAAGCATGGTGTGGGTCTCCATCAGCTCTGCAGCTACCACTGAACCATAGTTTGGTTCATAATGTGTAAGCAATTCATGCACCCCATTTGTACACTCTGACCTTTGGGACCTCCCAGGAAACAGGCTGATGATTTTAGTCAAGGAAAAGGGAGCTCATGCCTCAGTGTAGGATGGATTTCTAGAATACCTTGCATTATATTATTGTTTCCAGATCTCACTAATTATTCATACTTACTCTTTCTGTTCTGCTGCTAGCCAGTAAAATGACCTCTGGCACCAAAGGAATTTACACAGCAACATTTCTTGGCAAGGGGAGGAAAAGTACAGAAATTCAGCAACCATATCTCTTTTGTCAGTTTCTGTTCATTATGAGACAAAGGTCATTGGAATTTGGGGCAAATGAATTCCATAGAATATAAACCTCTGTAAGGAGCATATTCAAGTCTTCTAGGAATCTCTCAGGTAGGATTCTGATTTCCCAACAGAATGCATTAGTAAGATATTTCCCTAGCTATTCTAGATTTTTATTGATTGCCTTTCCTTTGTGTGATTTTTCCTCTCTCCCTTAGAGGCACAGAAATCCCTAGCTGTGCAGTTTAAAGCCAAATGTCTCTATAACAGATAGTGAAAGATGATGAGGTCATGTGACTCCTGTGGCTGTGTAAGAATTTGCTCTGCTGTGGTTTGGTCTAGAGAGATTTGTGATTCCATGCTTTGCAACTAGGGAAAAAGCCCAAAATGCAGAGTATGAGAATTCCAACTTTTCTGCCAAGATGGCAACGCAGGGATGTGCCTGTAATTTTGCTCTCTTTGCACTTCTGTTTCATTGCATGTATAGAAGTTAAACTTTTCACCATTTAATTTCCTTTCCCTCCAGTACAGAGCTTAGAAACATGCAAGGGGGAAAAATGTTGAAAGATAAGGAAAACACAGAAAAAGTATGCACATGTGAAAGGAATAAGAAAAAGAGAGCTTAAACTATAGCTATCAGTAGCATTAGGCTGTAATCCTGAACTCAAGGGAGGAGTAACTCCCTTGGGACTTACGTCCAAGAGAACACATAAAGGATTGTTCTGCATGTCATTCCCAAAATTGAAAAGATATCTTCAAACCCTATTCTAAATATCTAATATATTTAACTAGCTGGACCCGGCGTACCATACGCCATTAAAACACTCCCCCCAAAATGCCCACGAGACCTCATGACAACCCTTTGAGGTAGGCTGATGGGTTTAACTCACCCCCACCGCTTGCCCTTTGCCCTGCCCCCCTGCCACTCGCCCTGCCCCTTGCCCCCCTGCCACTCGCCCTCACCCCCCACCACTCGCCCTCACCCCCCACCACCGAACTGCCCCCCGCCCCCTGCACTCCGGCACACACACACCCCACCCCCACCACCCCTTCTACTCACACTCCCTCTCCAGCTGCCATGTTTGGAAAGGATTTCAACTTCCACATGGTCCGACCCCCAGTGTGCTGATTGGCTGCCCAACAGAGCTTTGATTGGTTGATCAGTTCCCTAAGCAGCCAATCAGCACACTGGAAACAGCAACATGCCTAAGAGAATTGTATGTATAGATATATATCTACTGCTCCTTTTAATAATATATGAGCAGCATTTTAACACAGGAAGGAACCATCGTTTAGTAACAGAATGTGATTTTGCCTGCAAAAAGCCTCATGTTTTTATATAGTTCAAATAGTATGTTATGATTCTAAGTATGTATGGCATAAATGTTTGTTTTTATAGCACTACTTTAACATGTTTTGATATCTATAGTGTTGCCTAATGGTCCGTTGACTGTAATAAAGGCTGTTGTTATTGTAGCCTCACGTCTAATTTCTGGCATGTCCAATTAAAAGGAGCAGACATCTCCAATTAATCCCAATGTACCAAGATTAAAAAAAAAAAACATGGAGTGAGTTGTAGAGTATTTTCTGGCCCCATCAGAATTCCAGCATACTGAGTATTAGCAGTAGAGTTAAGGACAAGGTTGGGAAACACTTTTGTACTTTCAGAGCCCACTCAGAATTTTATTACCTTCACACACCCAACCCGTAGACAACTAGAGTATAGTATTTCTATTTCTTGGTACTAAAGCAGAGACAGCACTAGGGATGTGTGGAGAGGCCAAACTGTACCAGGTGACACCACTGGAGGGAGGGGTGACACTGGCTTTAGTAACACTACAGTACTAAAGCTAACTGAAAAATGGTATGGGGCATTTTTTTTTTTTTGGTACCAGTACCTTACAAAAACGTATCCGCATGAGAGAGAAAAAACCCTAATAGATTTATTGCATAATTTTTATTTAAAAATAGACTTATAACTCCTGTGAAAAAGAAGATCTGTACACCAGGTAAATGCAACTTGGTGACATTGTTTACTGTCTTCAGAATATGATGTCATAGAATGCCTACATTGTAGATGTAGTTCTTTTGTTGATAATATAGCAAAAAAATGACTGTGGAGGACTAAAATGCCCCATAGTATGCATAGGGGTTAAATAATACCATGAGTTTTAGGAGATTATCAGACAGGAACTCAAAAAGTGTTCCTGTCCCACAATCTCCATTCCCACCCCTGTCCTGCCACAATCTCCTTCCCCACTGCACTCACCTCCTCTCCTGTCATTCTGGCAGCCCAGGAGTGAACAGAGCTCTAACAGAGCTCCGTTCACTTCCTGAAGTGAAATCCTGTGTATTCTCATGAGAAGACATGACTGTGGGAAATCAAAGATTAAAATAAAAAGAACACAAAAAAGACAGCAAGCACAAAAACACACTTTAAAATGTACAAGTAACCCAGGGAGGGTCATAAAAAATGTGTCACGATGCCTGGATGTCCCGATCTCACCCAGAAGTGTTCTGGCAGGGACTGCCCATTAGCACTGGGATCTCGCCAGAGAAATGGGGCACTTTGTCACACACAGGAAAATCCATGACAGAAACAGAATGGGGAATCTATTGACGGCTTCTTCCATCAATAAAAAGCAGTGCCTGCGGAATGGCAACAGAATGGGTGCATAATGATGGGGAAATGATGTCATCTGGTAAGGGAGCTCTTTTGCGGTCTCCTGGCATTGCTGTAACGCCACTTTTGACATGTCTGATAATCTTCTTAGAAAGAAATCAGTTCAATTTCTGTGTATGTTCTGGTCTTCTCAAATAGAGAAATTTTCTAGCTTTTCTACATGTTGATTTGATTTTCTCTTTCCCTTCTTTATGATGATTAATGTGAGAAATCTAAGTTCAAATGGATCAAATTAGTGTGTGTGTGTTTGTTTTGGGAGGGGTTCTATGGTTGGTTTGTTTGTTTACAAACCCCAACATTTTCAGTGTTCTGAACAACAATCAAGGGGTTTTCCCCCTGTCACAAATGAATTTTTCATTTAAAAAGTCCAAAAGTGCAAAAAAATGCACAAAACTCTGGTGATCTCATACAGTGGGGATGAAACATCTGAAATTATTCATTCTTCCTTGTGAGTATGAAATGAATGAGGATGTATAAACCTAGCCCCATAAGGTTAAACATGCATATCCACACCTGCATGTAACACATGAATCAGCCTTTCCGAGTAGCCTGTGCTTGTCCAATACAAAGCTTTATGCCTTGAATAACATCCAATTCAAACAGGGCATTGTAGAGTCAAGTGAATTCTGCCTCTCTCCTTGTACTTGCTGGATGATGAATTGGTTATTCTTGCCCCTTTCTGTTCTGTAGTGGTTTCCCCCCCCCCCATACTCCTGTTCCACTTTACCCTTCTGGCATATATTGTAAGGGTACTTGACTGTGTATTCCTATTTCACTGAGATGTATTCCACAAGGATGTAATTGCAGGGTGTGTATATGGGAGGAGGGTGAGGAGAGACTTGCTTCAAGGCTGTCTAGGAGCTAATTAGTCTAGTCTCCCATCATATATAGCAGTACCTCAAGGCGTCTCTAACATGAGCTCAGCTAACCTTGCCTGCTAGGCTTTATTCTGTCATCCAATAGCTATAGCAGTATGAGGGCACCCAGCCATGACAGGACTCAGCATCTGGCACTTAAATATCAATCTCTATTCAAAATCAAAATGTCTTCATTTTAAACAATTCATTGTTATATCTGTCTTTTTTTAAAAAAGACAACTTGCTAAATATAATCACATGTGTTTGTTAAAAACCACTCTGTTTTTCTCTAGCAAGACAATTCATACCTCAAAATGTATTGTTTCCACAAAGACATCAGTTTTTATTAGAGTAAGCCCAAGGCTGTAAGACCAAACGAATGTAACTTCCATCTAGGCTTGTTTACTACTTGCTGCATTCTGTTGGAGACCTTAAATAGACTTTCTAAAGAACAACCAGAGCTCTCAATCCTAGCAAAAGCACAGTGCACAAATGTGTCTCCTTTGGTTGGTAAGGGTGAGAAATTAGAAGGACAAAGGCTGAGTTTTTTCCTTTTTCACAGAGGAAGTAGTATTTGTTTTTCTGGGTGAGGATAACTTAAGTGCCTTAGCATGATTAGATAATAAATGACTCTTTTGTTGGTTTTAATTAGTCCGAAATGTTGACCGCACTTTCTAGAGGTCCAATTAAAGTCAAAAGATGAAGCCAATAGCAGTGAATGCATTATTTTATCAAGAGTGATAGCTTCCAGTCTCCTACATGGTGAGATAGTCTTCTACCAAAGACTGAAATATACACAGTGAAGACAGATGCTCATACATTTCTTTTTATATTAGTCTTGTTTATACCTCTATTTATCAAAATATACAGTATTCACACTTACATACACACACATATGCATATGTATACAAATATATATGAGTAGGTGGATATTGTCATGAAAATAGACATGTGGGTAAGATGAGCTAACTCGTGCTTGTTTCTCTACTCTCCTTTCTTTATCATTTTTATTTTCTTTATATAGAGCTTTATCAGACACTGTCCTTTAAATGTTCATTTGCTGGCATTTAAAAAAAAACATTTAAAAAGAACGTTCCTCCCCGCTGTACTTGCCTTCTTCTCCCGGCAAAGGCGGCTCCATGAATAAAGAGGAAATGAACAGAGCCCCTATTCACTTCCTCACTCAAAATCCCACGAGACTTTGTCTTGTGGGAAATTTAAAAATACAAACAAAAATAACACATTTAAAGTTACACCAAGCACTTTAATACAATTTAAAGGTCACAAGTAACCCGGGGAGGGTCATAAAAAGAGCGAAACTTACCTGGATGTCCCAATCTGACCTGGAAGTGTTCTGGTCAGTCTGGCCATTGTCGGGGTAAGTATGAGATTTAAATGCCCCAATGTTTTGCACGCCAACACAAAAGTGGCATGGGGGAGCTATTGACGGCTTCAACCATCAATTAAAAACCATGGGCTGGTTTACACAGCAGATTTATTGCGGCAACTTGCGGTTTAATTATTTTCCACAGCTGTGAAAGTCAGGTTTTTTTTTCTAATTATGTCGCTTTGAAGTTCAGACTTGAATAAGTGTGGGGGGTGTGGCTCTGTGTGTCTCTGTAAATCTGCCTGTAAATGAACTCACTCCATAAAGCAGAGGGAGAGTAATCTCTCTGCTAAAAGACCTTGCTGCCATGCCGTGGATCGCAAGTTTTTCCAGCTGCTCTCTCTCTCTCTGTGTCTCTCTGTCTCCCCCTCCCTCCCTCCCCCAAGCAGAGAGAGAGAGAGGGAAAATAGCAGTTCAGCTTGCTACAGCCCTTTGTGAAATGGTTTCTCTCCCTCCCCCGTGCACAGGATAAAAGTGATGAACGAGCTTTACATACTTTCAAAACAGCAGAGAGGATGAGAAGGAATGCTCCCTGAATGAAAGTTGTTGGGAATCCTTTTTTTTTTTCTTTTCCAAACTGGCTCGCAAAATAGCAGACAGGATTTTTTGCAAGTTTCTTGTCTAATGGCTACTGTCTTTGCCTCCTCCCTGCCCCCCTTTTAAGCCCACCCCTGCATCATCAACCAATCACAATGCAGCTGTGCTTTAACCCTTAGCGGAATGCTAGTTTACACTGCCAATAATGCACTACATTGCAAATATTCCTGCAAAAATAGCGACATCCCCTGGCACGCTATATTTGGGTGTTTTACCTTCCCCCCTTCTGAATGAGGCAATGCTGTGCTGCGATCCGTGGGAACTATGAGCTATCTTAGCGGTATATTTAGGGGAATATTTGCCTGTGTAAACAACCCCCATGTGATTTTCACTATACATAAATGTGAAAGGGTGATGTTGTCTGATCTGCGCACCCTTTTGCATTTATGTGGCATTGTTATGACACCCTATTTAGTCCACCTGATAAAGTCCATAGAATTGTTAATTTTTTCCAAGTAAATAAATATATACATCCATTCATGATGAGCAATATGCTTAAGAAATTCTAAACAGAAATTTATCACATGTAAATCCAATAACATACTGCTTTTCCCCAATTATGAAAATTTAGCTTTTGTGTATTAAAAAACATTATTGTAAATGTTATATCTACATATATCAGATCATAGCATAAAATGGATGCATTTGTACTTCCTAGCTTGTTACTAACTGTTACTGATTTATATTGTATTTACATTGAGCTTTGTATCAATATAGATTTATGTAACCTATCCACTTACCTTTCTAAATATGTACTCTTAAAAAGTTATTTTGGTTCTTATACCTTTATTTCATCCACATTTAGTCCATTTTAACCATCTAATTAACTGTTATCTCACTCTTTTCTGATCTCACTCTTTTCATTATATTCATTCCAAATATTGAAACTGGCCCCAAATCTCTTTTTACTTTCTACTGTCTATTTTATTTATATATAAAGTTATATGGTCTCCACAAGTGCCCTTGCACTACTCAGTGTGACTCACAACAGTTCACAATGACAATAGAGTATAAGGACTTTATCAGACAATAAATTGAAAACATTATTTTGCCGGCATATTCAGATCTGGGTTTTTTGCAGGCAAAAGGACCCTTCCCACCAGACCTTACCTTGGTCATGTCAAAAGGCATCAGTGGAGAGTGAATGGAGCTCCATTCACTTCCTTGCTTGAGATCCCGCAGATTCTCACAAGAAGATGTAGTGTGGAAAATTCAAAAATAAAAACTAAAATAACACAAAAAGTTCCAAAAAGCACACAAACACACTTTAGAAATTACAAGTAAACTGGGGAGGGTTTTAAAAAGAGCATTCCTTACCTGGCGGTTGCAATTTCACCCGGAAGTGTGCTGTCATTGATGAGGCACGAGGTTTCAAACACCGGCAATGCCAGCAAAAAAGCACCAGAGAAGATCTATTGATGGCTTGGGCCATCAATAAAATAGAATGCCTTATTGACAAGATACGATTGCAAAAGGACGATGTAGTCTGGTATGCGGGCCCTTTTGTGATCATTCGGCATCCTTATGATACCATATTTGCTACATCTGATAAAGTCCTAAGATAATGCATTCAATAAAAATACAAAGAAAAACAGAAAGCTATAGGCAATAGAGCCAGTGTGATGTAGTGGTCTGAGCACGGGACTACAACTCTGGAGACCAGGGTTTGAATCCCTGGTCAGCCATGGAAATCCACTGGTTAACCTTGGGCAAGTCACAGTCTCTCAGCCTCAGAAGAAGGCAAAGGCAAACCCACTCTGAACAAATCTTGCCAAGAAAACTCTGTGATAAGTTGGAAATGACTTAAAGGCCCACAACAATATAGGCAATAGATAAAAGAACCTGGAAAGAAAACAAATGCTTGATAGCTGCCAGAAGAGTAATGTTTTCAACCAATATGGAGTCCATCATTACTTCATGAAGCGAGATGTTCCACAGTATTGTTGCAGCAACTGAGAAGGCTTTGCCTCTTATCAATAGCTATAGAGATCCTACCCATCATATCCTGTTGGAGTTTACAGAGCTTTGGCAGGTTTCCAGGCATTTCAAAATTGAGATACCATTTTAATTATCCAATCTGGAATGCAAATCTGTCCAAATCTAACTATTCATAAAGAATAACTGAATACGCAGGTAGAGTGACACTCTCAAGCCTCGTCCTCCAAGTTGTTCTCTGGCTTGGAATGTAAAATGATTCTGTGCAAACATGGGATCCTTTCACACTATGCAGTTAAAGTAGAAACATAGTGTTATAAATGTATAGTGTGAAAGAATCCTTGGTTAGGATTCAGCAGAAGTCCATTGTAGATGTGTGCTCAATAATCTATAAACAATTGTTCTCGATAAAACATTTGTGGATCACTATGAGTTATATGACTGGAGCATCCAACCAATCTTTTATTTGGTGACTCTCTTATCTCTTTAATGATGGCTAAATTCTTTTGGCTTGATTTGGAATTGGATCCAGCAAATCAAGCTATTGTTTGTTTCTTTGTTACTTTTATTTTTTTTTATTTTTTTTATACCCTGCTCTTCAGCCACAAGGCTATCAGAGCAGCTTACAAAAAAATTTTAAGCAATAGGAAATTTACACATCTACACTGCATTAAGCAGTTTCCAATGTGTGTTAGCTAGTTGCCCCCACAAGCTGGGTACTCATTTTACAGACCTATAAAAGGACTGAAGGCTGAGTGAACCTTGGAGCCCGCCGGAATCGAACTTGCAATGTGGTGACTTGCAGTACTGGCATTTAACCACTGCGCCACAGGGCTCCAAAAATATGTATTTATTTACTTCAATTATTTATTTATTTTATTTATTTACAAAAAAAATAGTTCATGTTATTCCTAGCCACGTTTTGAAATACGGATCCACTGCATTCTGAATGATATAAAACTAAGAGCATCCAACACACCAGCTGTGGGACCCTCAAAGTTCTTTCCAGTTGGATATTTTTTTTTGCAAATAATGCATACATTTTAAAAAGCGTGGAAGAAGGATACATTTAAATAAGTTCTTTTCAGTTGGATTTTTTTCCCAAATAATGCATACATTTTTAAAAGTGTGGAAGAAGGGTACATTTAAATCAGGTGTATAACTATACAAATGTGTATATATTTTTTTTAAAATGGAAAAAAGACATCCAAATTTTTGGGTGGACTTAAAAAAAATACACAAACTGATGTGGAACCAGGAAGGAATTGATTTAGTGGGGAAACAGAGCTGGAAATGTTTGGGGGGTTTTTTGGATTGCAACTCCCAGAATTCCCAAGCCAGCCTAACATTTCCAAGCTCTGACTACAACCAGGGTAATTTCTATCCTTGGCAGATTAGCCCATCCCAAACTGTTAAAACTCCATGGATTATACACTAATTCTAGCACCTGAGGGAAGCTTATGCAATCTTTCAAACACCAGGAAACTCCACGACCCAAATTCAGATACTGTTTACACACACACACTTTATTCTCTCAAAGCTCTTCCCTAGCCTTTATTTTAATTGACCTTGTTAAGAAAACAAGGCCAAAAATGTACCTCCTAGACATTTTACCCTTAAATGCAAACACTGCATTTAACTGAAGCATGCTCTCCTCAGGGCTCTGAGGCTTGCCTGCCTGACCTTGCATATGGTTCCCTGGAGAGTACTTAAAAAAAAAAAAAACCTTTGAGGACATTTGTGTTGCTCTTTTTTTGACCTGTCACTGGTATTGAGGATTTGGGCAAAAATGAGATGACGTGTGAGAAGGCAGATAAATGGCAATGTCCAGCCAACAGTGGGGAGGTGGAGAGACGAGGAAGAATAAGCTGTTGTTTTCCATTGATGCTTTTAATAACAAATCCTGTTCTGAATGATGGCTGGTGGCTTCCACATTAGTGGGACAGTGAATCTGCTCTGTCTTTTAGTCCAAACCACTAAATGTGCAGAACAGATTAGGGACAGGGTTTGGTACCTTGGATAGCTCCCTTAAAGTTCAGAATAAAACCTGAAGGGGATTTACTGTCTCACTGATATGGATGCCACCAGCAACTACAACAGAGAAAGGGAGATTCCCAACACTGGAACAACCACACTTCCCATTTTAACCTGAGACAGCAGTGATTTGCCCAAGAATACCTAATGAACTTCAGAGCTGTGGAGGAACTTGAATCCTAGCCTCTCCAGGCCAAGTCCATTACATCACATGGGAACTCAAACACCCATGTTGAAAATCAGTGGTTCTTCCATTTTCTACAAATTTGTCCTGCATTATTGCATCCCAGCTTTTCTTTTTCTTTTTTTGGTACTGAACACTGGAAAATGCAAACACACGCTTACAGATCTATCTTGGAAGAGGGATAGAGAACATGTTGTTACCTGAATTGCTTGGAGTCTGTGGGGTCCTACTGTCTGGGAAACTAGCCAAGGTGAGGGGCTATCTGCAGATAACAGCATGGCAATCTGCCCAGAACTCATGGTCACACAGAATTCCAATGGTAGGACAAATATCTAGGTAACAGAACAAGTTCACAAAAGCCAAAGAATAGTCCAGTTTACCAATCCGATAGTCCAGGGTCACAATGAGCAGGGGGTCCGGTACATTCCAAAGGTCAAAGTCCAGGCAAGGCAGCACAAGGAATCAGGAGCAGAGGTTTCCCCACTGATGCAATCAGATAAACTCCAACAAGTTGGCAGAGTAGCTGTCCCTGATTTATACTGACTCAGAGATTGCACAGCTGTTCTCTGATAAACCAGCATCTCTCATAAATACACTAAGACTTCCATTCCTCTTCCCTTTGATGTTGGCGTTCCTGAAAGGTGGACAACTTGGCCTAAGGTCTCTCCGTCTGAGGGGCCAGGCCTCTCTGCTGGGTCTGGGTTATCTGCTCTGTTCCCTTCTGCTATCTCTGAGGGGCCAGGCAGCTCTGTGGGGTTGGGTGCTGTTGTCTCTACTCCCTGCTGCAAATCCTACTCTGAAGCTCTCTCTTCCTCTAGCTCATCTTCAGAGTCAGAAGAGCAGGGCCTGACACCTAATATTAAATTGGGGGATTTAGCTAACTTAACTTGGCATACAAGAGGTCGGGCAATAGCAGGACCTTTTAACCTATGTATACTGGTAATAATGGAGAAGATTCTAAGCCAAAAGGTACAATTAAATGATCTTTATTGGAAATGCTCAGGCTTCAGACACTCACACTAGGCTATCAAGATAGTTGGAAGTAGATTTTCCTTGGGTTTTTTCCCAGGCTGTGAGGCCGTGTTCTGGAAGAGTTTACTTCTGATGTTTCGCCTGCATCTGTGGCTGGCATCTTCAGAGAATGGTTGGGTACAAGTATATGTGGAGTTTATATATTGTGAACCCCTGTTGGGGAGTATATTTAAATTTGTTTATTTGAATGGTTAGTTTCTGGGTGTAGAAAATGCAAGGAGGATTAGTGTCTGGCTAATGTTGGTTGACCCAAGGAAAATCTATGGATGTCGGCCATGAAAGCCTTTGACTTCACATAGTTAGAAGTATTTAGAACAAAGAATAGAGTAAGGGGGTTGTGGGTTATACTGTACTGATCCCGCAGAGCAGTGCTCTCAAAGTAAACCGGAAGAGAGGAGGTCCTAGAGGCAGAAAATGGTGACATGTACTGATGTGGAGTTGAAAGGCAGGGGATTTGTGCACACTTGGGTGGTGTTTTAGGGTGATATTTATATTAAATATTTCCCCTGTAGGGGTAGGATTTTGAGCGGAATACAATGTTTCTTGGAGGTTCCCATGACTAAAAAAAAGGATGCTCTGAAAGGGTTAATGAGCGCTAATGGGTGCTGCATTTAGAACTGGCTAGAAACAGGCAAGGTGTTTTGTTGGAGGAGAGCAGGAGAGGAAGGACCTATTTTACAGGCAATAAGGACTCTGCTATTGTTGAGTGGATTAGTGAATGACTCACCTCCAGATGTTAACTCTCTGACCTGAGTATTTGGGGAATTTCAAAAGTCCCCTCCCTTGGTCTTACATGAATCCTGCCTTGGTGTTTGAGGGTTCCTGGTTTACCTGCAACCATGTGGATGACTACACTTAGCCAAATTATTAAAATATAGCCAATTATTTGATATTCAAAGATGGGGGCTATCAGGGTAGGTAACAATGTGGCCCTCCAGAAGTTGTTGGACTATTACTCTCCTCAGCCCTAGAAACATAAGTATTGGTGATGGGAACTACAATCCAATAGGATTGGAAGGGCCACATGTACCCCAGCCCTATCCTGGAATAATCACATCCCTTGAAAGAACATTGCTGTCGCTGACCAGCAACAGTTGGATAAATTGCTGCAACTTGATATGAAACTTCATAAATAAAAAGCCTCTTCTCCCAGGTGCTAGTTAAGCTATCTGGTTTATTTCTAGCTTGCTGTACCTTTGAAGGACACCACTTCATGGTGACGGGGCGGGGGGGAAGCCCCTGTGCCTACCCTGAGTTGTTGCAACATAGTAATGCATTGTAAGAGGAATATATTCATTGACAACAACTTCCTTCAAATAAGAGCATTGTAAAAGGTCCTGTTTTCATTCAGAACAATTTCTGTCCACTTAACTGAAATCAGAAAGGAAATTTAAAAAATGGTTTTCAGTACTTAACAGAACAGAATAAAAACCTGACAAAAGACCTGGCACAGAAGAGTGTTGCAGTGTTTGCCATCTGTGCACTGAAGTCAACAGTCACAAATATTGTATATGTAGTTTGCCCTTGCTACACCACCACAGTCACCTCCTAAATGTTTGCCTGACTTTAATTGCTTTCAAAATATCATTGAGCAGATAAAGCCTATCACATGCTCAGGGTATGAATGAAAGAATGCCACAGGGCTGCTGCATAAGCGAGTCAACGGTACCATTTCCAGTCAGCTTCCTCCACCTTTCCTTGTCACTCTCCATCCTTTTGGACCTACCCTTCAGCTTATTGCATATCTCCCTGTTATTAGAGTCTGTCCCTTCTTTTCTTTTCCCTTTTCATCTTCTTATTCAGCTAATTGGGCATTCAACTATTATGTGGCTATTCAGCTGTATTCTGCCATCCTGTGTTTACTGGGATTCTCACTGTTTCATGCTTGTTACTTCTTTTTCAGAGGAGAGGACTGCAGTCTGCTCATGTCACAGCTGTCCAGACATGAAAAAACAGTCTAAGGCAACAAGAGCACATTGGTCTAGTGGTTGATGGTATCACAACTGCTTCCATTTGTTTTTCATCAAGAGCTTGGGGTTTTTAAATAGGAAGGCCTGTCTCCTATGGGTTGACCATACAGAGTAGACTTATCAGTCCTGAACTGCTCTCTGATGGTATTCTCTCCTATTTCCTCAGTTGATGTAGAGTGATGTAGAAGATGTAGAGTGGAAAGACTCCCAGCTCTGCACTCATTTACATATATGGATTTTTTCTTATTAGAGAATATTAGAGAATATCTAATTATTAGAGAATATCTATTAAAAGATACAAATGATGAAGTTAGCTTAACATGTCATCAAACAGCAGCCATACATAAAAATTATAAGTACTAGGAATAAAAGGTATAATAAATTTTTTTCCCTTCTAGTATAAAAGGCACCCTACCCTTACCCCCCACTCCCACTCCCAAAAATATGGGTACAAAAAGCTTGAAAAGGCAAGAGACCATTCTGTTAACATTATTTTTTTAATATATATATATATATATATATATATATATGCCTGGCTTTTAATTTTCTAGCAGCCAGAGCAAAACTTACAACGTACACAGCAGTAAAAATATATGTTCCAAGGGTGGAGGGTCTATTTGACAAAGAATAGGGGATGTTGGCAAGCAATTTGGGCCTTGGAGACATATACAGTGGGCAGCTTAATGAACAGTGGAAGATATCCTCAGTGTCACTAGATTCACAGATGCAAAATCTTTGGTGAGATGGGGAATTATTAAAACCTCCCATCCCCAAAAGCAGTGGGCTACATTTACAAAATAACTTGTATAAAACATCCTTGGACTATTTCTAATTTCAGATTCTCGTTGATCCAAGTTATATGACCAAGTGATACACAATCTGTAGAGTCCTAGTTGTGCAGCTGACAAGGAAGGGAAGGGGCTATTTCAGACTGACATATGACTGTCAGACACAATGTGTGCAGTGGTATTTATAAGCACACATTATTGTGCCAGGAAGAAAAAAGAAGCAAAGTTAAGGTTTTGTAAAAATAGAAATGTACAGTCACTATGCTTTGGTAACTCCATTTCTGTATTCAGCTATGTCAGTCTTGGGCTACAAATCAGAAACTGCAAATGTCAAAAAGCAATAAATCATTGTATACCAATTCAAAAAAGAAAAGAAAAAAAGAATGCCCTATTTTTATATCAGGACATTATTGCATGAGATGTCAGGGGCAGCCAAGATGGATCATAAGATGAAGAAAAGGCTATTGCCCATCCCATTCCATAGCAGATTTTAATAATGCATTTTAAACATGAGTTTGACCATTTCAATAGTGCATTCAAAAGGTTTTTAAAAAACTTTTGGTGGGGTTGTTCACAAGCAACATGGGGGAAGCACTGGCAGCTTCAAGCTGAGATGATAGTTTTTAACCTGTGTCCATGCAGGGGGTTGAAGATGGCTTGGCTATTTCTGAAAAGATGGCTTGATGATTTCTGGGAATAATACAGTTTGGGGGGTGGTGTGCATGGTGTTTGAAGTTACGTTTGGTCAGCCCTGTGCACCCAGGTCTGGCTGAAATACTCCATGATAAGGTGCATTTCAAATGCAATATACATTCTGATCCACGGTACAACTTTCCCTTCCTGCCTGAAAGCTAGGGCAGTGAAAATGGAGAGCCAGTTGGTATAATGGCTAACTTTTGAACCACAGTGAGGAAATGTGGGGTCAACTCCCCCACTGTGTCACGAAACTCACTTGGTTGATCTTGAGCCAGTCACTATATTTGGACCTTTTTACCTCACAGGGTTGCTGGGGAGGATGACCATGTATGCCACCTAGAACTCCTTGGTGGAAAAGTAAGATACCAATGTAATGAATAAATGAATAATAAGCAGAAGATCCTTGGGATGAAAGGTGCCTGCCTCTCCCCAGCATATTTCACTTCCTCTCCATTCAGCAAAGAAACAGAGAGCATCTGAATGTACCTACAAGTGCAAAAGCAGGTGCTGTGCTTGCTCAGGAGGGTCCCCCTACACTATCAGTTCCCCACCACCTCAGATGCAACAAAGATTTTGCCCATTGTCCTAAATGGCTTCTTTTGTCTATGGTTTTTGGATCCAGGACTTGAGAACCCTGCTGTGCGTGACTAGAGCTACAGCCTCAAGTGTTTTGCATCCACAAGAGGAAATTAGGTCAGTGCCCTTCCCAAGGTTGATGAGTTGCCAGCTTGTGAACATAGGACATCTGCTCACTATCAGACAGGCTGGCATAATGTTTTGCCAGAATAAAGGGGCTGAAAGGAGCATTCTGGGTGTGAGGAAGAGTGTAGTTCTGAGCATGCTACCTTACCTGACCTACCCAGAGCAGCAGCGTTTCTCTGCTCCCATTGTTTCCTTGCAAATACGAAGTATTTGTGCTTTCTTTGCCTGCCTGCCTGCCTGCCTGCCGCTTTCTCTTTTCTTTTCTTTTCTTTTCTTTTCTTTTCTTTTCTTTTCTTTTCTTTTCTTTCTCTTCTCTGCCTCCCTTCCTTTGGTGAGCAGAAAACTAACAATGTACAAAAATTGGTGTAAATTCCAGTCCACATGTACAGGTGGAGGAGAATTTACTGCACTTGGAAGAATGTTCAGCTTCCAAATCCACACACCTTCCTGGTTAAAGGGCAAAACTGATTACTTTAAAAATTGCTGAGGTTTTTTTTTTTTTAAATGAAATAGCAGGTGTGCCTTGAAAGGAATGAATATAATAACATTGGTACATGATATGAAATTTTGGGGTCTCAGGGGTACAATTCTCAAGACTGGGTTCCTTCCCCTATTCAAAGGTATGGGATCATTTTGCTTGTATCCAAGTAAGGTGTGACCCACCCATTCAAAGAAACTAGCATTCCAATTAATGTACAGTGAATACACTTTCTGATACAACAATGGAACAGATCACAAATAAAGCAATAATGAAAGTAGAACTTATTCTAAGGATTTAACGTGTGGATGAGAGAAATGTCAGATCAGGACAAGGGTGTGTTTGTGCAGCAGTTTGTTTGCCAGAGTAGGGTAAGATAAGAGGGAGAAAGGTTAAGGGGAGAGCTGGAGTCTGAATTGACAAAGAAAGCAACATTGTGGGAAAGAATGTAGCCTATCAGAGGTGAGAAGGAGAGACCAAGAGGCTAAGTTTTGGTCCAGGATAGGGTAGCACATGGCATAAAAAGGCTCAGTACACTAAGCATATACAAATCACACAAAAACATGCTTACCTCACTCAGACCTGGAGAGAGTGTCATAGACATGATCAGAAAATCAATGCACTATCCTGTGGTTTGATTCTACTGGTTCTGCCTCATTCTCCATAGCCACCCTCATAGTTCCAATCATCTAAGGTACCTTTTCTTCCTTTGAGTTCCATATCTTGATAATTTGTTGGTTTCAACCAGGTTGCTCTTGTTCATGGGTCCCAGAAGCTTATGTGAGTCCAAACTTGCTTAAGACAGCTGTTCCAGGGCTAGAGAAAAGGTTGCATCAAAGGATCCTTTGTTCATCTCCATCTTTCAAAGTATTTACCTTTCTTCTCCTTTTCAGTCAGATCTCTCTCTCTCTCTCTCTCTCTCTCTCTCTCTCTCTCTCTCTCTCTCATTCTGCCCAGGCCCCCAGGAAATCTACTCACTCTTTATCATATATACACACATTCTCTCACATACGCACAAACATACTTTCACAGACCCCAGTTAGCACTTCCAAGATGGTACTGATAGCTTTCTGCTGATCCAGGATGTTTTATCTCTTGGTAAAACAGTCGTTCTTTGGCTGTTTTGTCTGGGGCCTAACCTTTGCCACACAAAGTGGCATTTAATATTCAAGGTAACATCCCATATACCAAAAATTACAAGTAATAAATTACAAAGCATATATTTCATGAGTGTTGCACCTGTTACACAAGCAATATTGTTATGTATCTAAATGTATGTGATAAAATGAAAGAAATGAATTAAAGAAATATATTATGATATCTTCCTTCTTGGGTAACAACATGCTGAAACCATCCATAACTGGTCCCAGAGGATCATTCCACATTGCTCAGTTGTGCATGCCTTCATTGCATTCATTAACCTTAAAAGTTACATTCCAAATTCTTGCAGAAAGGAGAGATTTAAGGATATCTCTTCCCAGATGATTTTTCTGTAAAAATTCCTCCTGATCCTGTGATAACATTGAGTGTGGGAGAGATATTCCATTGGAGGATTCAAACCATTTTTCCTATAGATAATTATCACATTGGGAAACAAGGGGCTTTTTACTGAAATAACAGCATAAACCTTTCTTCTCCATGCACTGTAGGGACAATGATTATCCCCCCCCCCCTTCACTTCTAGTATTTAATTTTTAAAAACCCAAAGAACTGATTGCTAATCCCCTTTGGGGCACCACATGGTGTCTGGCCCTGAAGATGCATTTCCCAGATGCTTCTGAAATTTGGGAGTCAGGATGTACATTTTCATTCCTCTCATAGTTGACAGGAATCAAAACAAATAATCCATTTATTAACCTCTGTCCAGTCTGAAGATTTTTTAAACTCCCCTTGATCAAAAACTAGGCAATTTATCAGAGAAAACTGTGCAGAAGATCAGGTTGCACAAAACATATGTGTACTTTTCTGCTAAACACTTTGCAAAGATGCACCTTTGCCAAACTTGTGTCTTTTTCTCTGTGTAATCTACATACTTTACACAAACTACTGCAAAGTGGGTTTAAAAGTTTAAACTTTATGCAGATAGCACTGTACCAGTGAGGTAAACTCAAGTGAGCATAAATTATGAAGACACTTGGCATTTTGCAAGATTTGTTAGACACTGCAGATTCATTCCCCTTAGTGTGCTCAGATTGCAAAGAAGCTTTTGAGAAGAAAAACTTCCTGTTCTCACACCTATGGTGATACCTTTCAAAATGCTTTAGCTTTCCTCACTAAGGTTTCTGGCAATATAGAAAATCAGTAATTTTTCAAATGCTAGCTGGGCCCATTGTACCATACACCATTAAAAAAAAAAACTCCCCCCAAAAACACCCAGTAGACTTCACAACAACCCTGTAAGGTAGGCCGTTGGATTTAAACTCCTCCTCCCCCTTCTCAGCATTCCAAACTTTTCCTGGAATTGCTGAGGGTGACTTGCTCTGTTGCCTTGCTGCTGCGACCACCACAGACTGAGTGGCAGGAACCTGGGCCACAGATTGAGTGGCAGGAACCTGGGCCACAGAGTGAGTGACAGGAGTGGATTGTGAGGTGGAGAGGGAATTTGCATGTGGGTGGTGATTGATTGGGTGTGTTTCCTGAGCAGCCAATCAGCACACTGGGAAAGACAACATACCCAAGAGAATTATAGAGAGAGAGTAATTTTCTTTGTTAACATTGATCTACTGACCTACCAATAGTAGGACTATTGGCCTCTGTGTTAATTTTCTCCCATGTGCCACAGCTGTCAATATTTTTCTTTTCTTACTCTTTTCATGCTTTTTAATTCCTAGGAACAAAAATCCAGACAGGGTAGGGCAGCAATGAGCAAACATTACTATAGCTGAGATACTGCGTGTAGCTCCTCATTCTGCCTGATATGGCCACCTTACCCTATGTAATGTTGGGCCATTCTTGTGCTTAGAGACTTCCAAAGGCCCTCTTGGGCAAATTGTCTTCAGTGAGCCTTTTGGATGATACAGACAGAAAACTATTCCCTCAGTGCCCTCCCAGGATATTCTGCTACCTGAGGAAGAGTAAGAAATCCCACACTCACCCACCCATCCATCCACCCTTTGATGTCAACCTGCATGGTAGGCATGGCAGGCTAAACTGTTTTGGCCCCTCAGCAACTGCCTCTCTCTATCCCTAATAGTTAAAATATAATACTACTGAGACAAATAAGTAATAATGTGCTGTTCTTTCATGGCACCTAAAATAAAGTGCTTGAATTGATCACCTCACTCTCCCTTATGAGGTCAGCTCTGCACCCTCTGCAGCTCTGGTATTAATTATTTTGAGAGTGAATATTTTTAAAATTAAAAAGAACCACATTTTAAAAATAATGAATAGAAGTGCATGTTCCAGGCTTTATGCAAATAGTAATAGCTGGATCCCTTCCAGCTCTCTAATGCTTTACATTTAATATTGTGAACATCCCTGTTTGTCTAAATGCCCATTTGCTTGCTTTCTTTTGAAGAGGTAGGAGGAACTGTGAGCTGCTCTTGCCTATGTCTAGTTTTTCTGCAGAAATAGAGCTGCCAAGGCAGAGGTAGCTGCTGAGGTAAGTGTAAGTAGGTAAGTTTGTGTGTGTGTTTGTTTCCCTAGACCATTATAATTGGTCCAGTCTCAGTGACTAGGGCATTCTGACTTCTCTGGCTGCCTTCGCCCCACATGTCTGTCTTTTCATGAATATTATTTCCAGTCCTCCCTTTGGGGGATCTTTCTTCTCCCTCTGCTGGCTCCCTTTAACTCCTTGCACATCTTCTCTGCTAAGCTCCATCGCCTACACAGTGTCACCTGCTGAACGCAGACAGTGACAGAAGCAGATAGCACTGCAGGGCAGTGACATTCCCTCTGTGTCAGAAAGAATCTAGCAGTCAGAGGATGCCAGCAGCGCTGCACATCACCTTTTTCCACTTTCTCTTGCCCTCAAGCTGGGTGTGCTTTCAATTAGAAGAAAAACCTTATTTCCAAACCTTCAAGACCTGATTGTTTCCCTGCCTGCCCAGCCTGGGAAGTGACCTATGTCAGGAGGCAGGGTTGCTGCAAGTTTTCACATGTTTCTGCCAGGCTTTCTTTGCCTCTTAGCTGAGTGCTCTCTTTGTGAAATGTTATTTAGTCATGAACTTTAATTAAAAATGCTCAGGATAGAACCTGTGGTGAGGGGAGGCAGAACAGAGACAGGGTCTGGTGCATTCTTGGGTGGGTCAAAGCAAGAAAGGTGTTGTCCTAAACAAAAAAAAACTGTATAGCAAACAAAAAGGTCTAGGAAGAGAAGTAGGAAAAATTACATGAGAAAATTTAATTAAACCATAAAATTCTCCAATAACATAAACAATGTAGGTATATTCAATCTTTGAACATACAAATATATACAAAATATTGCTATTTTGCATGTTTGTATATATTTGTATGTTCAAATATTGAACATACCTACATTATGTATGTTATTGGAGAATTTTATGGTTTAATTAAATTTTCTTATGTAATTTTTCCTACTTGTCTTCCTAGACCTTTTTGTTTGCTATGCATTCTTGGGTGAGGGCAGCTTTATTCCACATTCCAGCCTCCCAAAATCTGGTTAGGAAAATTATTAACTCAAACAGGAGGCCTGCAACAGGAGGGTAACTTTTGGGATCTTTTCACCTATGCATACCAGTACTAATTGTAAAGGAGGCTCCAGTTAAAGTAAATCAGATATTTTATTGGAATAATACAGAAAGTAAACTAACATACACAACATACATTCTTATGAATCATACAAGTCTATAGAAGAGGAAGGCAGAAAGGCCGGATAGAGAGAGAGGTCCAGGAAAATAGAGTGATGGTTACCAGTTTTGAAGAGAAGAGAGTTCCACACAGCAAAGCTACTCAGACCGGCAACTGAGGGTGGCACATCAAAGAAGAAAATGATGAGGTCCAGCCGTATCACACCGTGGCTGTGACACACCTAGCTATTGTTGGGGCTCTGATACTTACACTACATTCCATGCCTTGGAGGAGCAAGTAAGTAATAACAAAACTTGGATGGCTCTCCCACAGAACAGACAAAAGGAACTGAAACTCAACTGATTGCTTTAATTGAAGAGAGATAGACCATTGGTGGTTTTGCGCTAACCTTGTAAGGTTGGACAGGAGGGTGTATGAGGGGAGATTTAATTACCTGTCTCTACTTCAGGGCTAGGTAGTGCAGCTCCCAGAAGCCCTAGCCAGCCTAGCCACTGTTGAGGGATCATGGGAACTGCATCCCACAGTTGCCCACCTCTGGTATATTGTTGCCAGTCATGGCTGCACATTTTCCCACTTTCAGTGTTCTTTTCCAACCACACCCACTGACAGTGTAGTAGCTGCTACCTCTGTAGTTACACCTGTGTTTTTCATAAAAACATACCTGTGATGTTGGCCCCACCAGGCTTGCCCCCAGTTCTCAGCTCTGGCTGCCTGTCACTCCCACCCTACTCTAAGCCCCTCTCTAGTATCCCTTTATGAGTCTCCATATGAGTCTATGGGCCTGATTCTCCAGGTGACCCTAGTAGATAAGTTTGTCTAACAGTGTAATTTTTTGGATAGTGTGACCACCCCTTATTCTAAGGGAGGGAAATCTAATATGAGCCAGTGTAACGGTTAACAAAAGAGTTTACAGTTGTCCCTTCATATTCTCTGGGGTTTGGTTCCAGGACCCCCTGTGGATACCAAAATCTGTGAATACTCGAGTCCCATTATATGCAATGGCATAGCAAAATGGTGTCCCTTATATAAGATGGCAAAATCAGGGTTTGCTTTTTGGATTATTATTTTTTTAAGAATATTTTCAAGCCGTGAATACTTAAATCCATGGAAATGGAGGGACAACTGTATGTTTCTGTTCCCACTCTGCTGATTGGCCACTTAGGAAACGGTCATGGTCAGCCAGGACTCTGAGGACTCAGAAGGCAAGGAGGCTGAGCCAGTAGCAGAAGAGCTGGCTGAGTCTGAGTCTAGCCCTGAAGAACCCAGGGCTCAGCAGCCTAGCCCTCCCCCAGCTCAGGGTCCAAGCCTGGGAGACATAGTAGAGCAAGAGGTAGAAGAGCAGGTACCTACCTTTAGCTAAAGGAGAGCAGAGAGGGCCTGGCTGCGTCATTCCCAGAGATTAAGAGAGAGAAGCTCATCAATCACCCCGCAGCTGGTAGTGGGAGCTGGGCCAACATAAGCAGCTGGGGGACGATGAGTTCCTTGTTTTAGGCAGTCTGCGTTACCTGGAGGAAGCCTCTGCCTGTGACTCTCCTGCCTCTTGGAACCTTGCTATCTTGAGACTTTGGATACCTCAACCTTGGACTGTCTTCATTGACCCACCTGCCGGAATCCTTTTGACCTCGGACTGCCTCTTCGTTCTTTGCTCTCTCTCTCTCTCTCTCTGCGTGTACTTCTGACCCTATAGGACTACTACTAACAACACCAGGTACTGTGCTTTTCAACTGAGTTGTTGCCGAGCTGGGCTGTCTTATCAGCTGTTTAAGTTGGCTTCACGACAGAAACATGTCAAGAGTATTATCATTTGATGCATTAATATATAACCTTTCAAATCAACTATAATGGCTAGTTTCATGCTGAGAGCCCCTTCACCGCTACCATGCAACCGCGCATACACACAGACACATAGACACACACACAATGCTAGACACACATACCCCACATGCGCCAGGATGCGAGAGCCCCTCCACCATCATGGAACCGTACATATACACACACACAACACACTCACCAGGACATAAGAGACCCTCCACTGCAACCATGCAACCACACATATACATACACCACACTACAAAGAGAGAGAGAGAGAGAATGCTACACACAGACACACACTGCATGCACCAGGATATGAGAGCCCCTCCGCTGCTGCCATGCAATCACACATACAACATGCGGGCCTGGATGTGAGAGCTCCTCTGTTGCTGCCATGCAATTGCACAAACACCCCTGTGCTACACACCCACCCCACATTATACCCCATACTACACCCCCATGCTACACACACACACACACACACCATGCCCCACACGGCCAGAAAGCAAGGGCCCCTCCACCACCATGTTTAGAAAGGACTTGAAGCTTTCCACATGTTTCCACCCCAAGGTCCAAGAGCAAGGAGGAGCTACAGACAGCACAAAAGGCCCAAAGCCAAGGAGCATCTATAGACAGCCCAGAAGGCCCAAGGGTGAGGAGCAGCTACAGACAGCACAGAAGGCTTTCCTTGGGTTTTTTTCTGGGCTGTATTTGAATTGTTAGTTTCTGGGTATAGATATGCAAGGAGGATTAGTGTCTGTTTGGCTAATGGTTGGTTGATGGGTCTCTTTTGTCCTTCACTGTGCGTAGCATTTCTTGGATTTTTTTGGTTGGTCTGTAGATTGTTTGGAGGTTGTGTTTCTCCAGCAGTTTCCCTATTCTGTCTGTGACTTCTTTGATGTATGGTAAAAATACCTTCCCTTTGGGTGGCTGTTTTTCTTCTTCATTCCTGTTTTTTTTTTCTGGGTCTGGCTGCTCTTGTGATGTCTGATCTGGAGTAATCATTAGCCTGTAGGGCACAGTTTAGGTGCTTCAGTTCATCCTCCAGGTAGTGGGTTTCACAGATCCTTTTTGTGCAGTCTACCAATGTTTTTATTGTGCTTCTTTTTTGTCCTGGGTGATGATTGGAGACAATACCTGGACAACTTGAACAGGAAAGAAGAAACCCGAAAAGTAAACAAAATCTGGCTTCCAGTTTTGAAAAACAAAAGAATCAAAACTCAGCATTTGCAAATGAATTCCACCCAGGGACAGGGGGATTTCCAGCAGATAATGGACCATCAACCAACCATTAGCTGAACCGACACTAATCCGCCTTGCATTTGTAAACCCAGAAACTAACCATTCAAATACATAAATTTGCATATACTCCCCAACAGGGAGTCACAGTTTATAAACTCCACACACACTCCTACACAAACATTCTCTGAAGATGCAAGCCACAGATGCAGGAGAAATGTTAGAAGTAAACTCTTCTAGAACACAGCCTCACAGCCTGGAAAAAACCCAAGGAAAGTCTATGGATGTCAACCATGAAAGCCTTCAACTTCAGCACAGAAGGGCCAAGGAACAGCTACAGACAGCACAGAAGACCATGTTGTGGTGGCCAAGACTGAGGGCCAATTGCTGCTCCTAAATAGCAGCTCCCCTACCTGCTTCAGGTGTGCTGCATGACTGTAGCTGGCTGCATCTGTTAGCTTGGCTCTGGTTTTTCCAAGACTGCCACAGTCAGGGCCAGAGTCTACAAAGAGGCTGTGCCAGCTGCTGCAGCCAGGGGCCTTGTCCTGCAAAAAGAGGCAGATTCTGACACCTAAGCAGCCAATCAGCACACTGAAAACAGCAACATACCCAAGAGAATTATATATAGAGATGTTTCTTTCAATTAGTTACCAACCATACTTCCACTCAAATCATCCACTTTCCCCCTAGTCTCTCTTATTGGACTCATACCACCCTCTCACATCACAGTTCACTCCCAACTGACTTCTCAACTGTCATTCTCTCAGAATCAACCTTGCAGAGGCCCCACCCATCACAGCATCCTGTGTTGGGATTGGTTGCTTCTCATCCATTCCTTTAAGGACACCTCTTCATAATACCCAAACACCTGGATACTTGGCTTCCTTGCTTGACTTATGTAACACACAAGGAAGTCTTACATCTGTAGGATGTCTACCTTCATCTACCTGTTAGATATACAAGGAGGTCATTGGGAGAAAACATTTTAAAACAATCTTTGGAGCTACAGGGAAGGCAGGGGAAACCACATATTCACAAGTAAAGGAGTTTCAATGTACATTGCAAGTCTTTGTCAAGGGAGTCCAGAAACAAAGCACATGATCAGCAACTTTGCTTTCTCATCTCATCTCCATCCCACTGCCTAACAACCTTTCTTTTGCCTATCAGCTTTTGGCAGATACTGTAAACATCAAAGATAATTAGTATTCAATAGTACTTCATATTTGATTATTGCCAAAACCAAAATAATTCCATGTGCCAATGCCAACAGTACTAAAGCACTTAGCTGAAGATTTTGACCAGAAAAATTACATTCAAAATGATACCTGCAATTGGAAAAGATTCATCTAAATTGGATATGGTAGTAATACTGAAAATGTTGCCAGATTTCAGATATAAGTAAATATGTCAAGAAAAATAAATGCACCTCCCCTCCCAAACCATGGAATAAGTCCAAAGAGCTGCAAATTTGACTTCAAGTGCAAATTTTCACACCCTGTTTTCCAGCTTCAATATTCCTGATAACGTTGCTCTAAATGAAAAGAACTTGCTTGGTGCAGTTGATACTCAACATTAACTTAAATGTGACAGATTTGGAAGGTTTCCCAGACAATGCATCTGGATCTGCACACAAACCATAAAAAGGGGGATAACAAGGGAAGCTGTTTGTATGGGTAAAAAAATTCCAGTAACAAGTAACTTTGTGTGTGTGAAGCTTTTGCAAAACTTGCATGCATGCAGCTCAAGTGTGCTAGCAATAGCAGTCTCTACCTAGCTTATCTCTAGGGATTTCATTCATTTCTCTTGCGGGGTCTATTTTTTTCACCCAATTAAAAAAAACTCATAGAAAACAACTGTGTTTTCCTTCTGTCAATGAGAAAATTAAATACTCATTCATCTCTTCTACTGATTTAGGTCCATAAATGCTTGTATGACCTCATAGAAGCATTAGTTATGTTTTCCCCATTTACTGTTTCCCCTCTATGATCCATTTATTCTCTGTAGTAAAGTGCTCCATTACTTGATAGTGTTTCAACACACTTATTAATTGTTTATTTGAAGGTTTCATGAAATTGGGATTGGGGACAGTTATACCCCACGTTAAAGTGGCAAAATCAAACACAGCACATCCAGTGTGTTATAGTGAGGGAGCTAAATGTCCCTGAGATAGTGGAAACACAGTAGTGATGTTTGTACTAGTGGCAATTCAGGTAAAGAGTGTGAAACTTTCTATACTTTTTCTAAAAATTATGGCCTCTAAGACATATTGTTGCCTGTGACAAGGATAAGATTCACCACCCCACCCATATTCCACATGTATAAACAAACTTAGACTTTGAATTTTCTGCTAAGGAACTCTAGTATTACTGTTCTTCACAGAAGTGCACTAATGCTCTCAAGGAAAGTATTCTAATAATTTCATGAAACTATAAATCTATCCTCAGAATCAAACAAAAAAGCAGACAACTAAGGTAGCAAGATTCTAAGAGCTGACATAGTCCATGCTATAAACAAATCCACAGAATAGATCATAATCGATCCCAGATCTGTGGCATCACTAAGGCTGGTGTTGCCCCTTTCCCCAACAGTATCACCTTGTGCAGTTCGGCCTCTCCACACCCCCTTAGTGCTGCCACTTTCCCAGATGTATGTGTCTGCGCCTTCAGGTCACCAGTTGATTTATGGTGACCCCATGAATTTCATAGGGGTTTCTTAGGCAAGAAATACTCAGAGGTTATTTTGCTAGTTCCTGTCTCTGAAATATAGCTTACAGCACCTATTATTCGTTGTGGTCTCCCATCCAAGTACTTACTAGGGCTGACCCCGATTAACTGCCAAGATCATATGAGATCTAGGGCCTTTAGGGTATTTAGGCCTCTAGATCCCAGATACCATCCTCATATGTTTGTGCTGATACATTGCAAATATACTATACTATCCCCAATACAGTTTCTTTTTTGTTTGGTAAAAAGGCATTAAATCAAAATGATTGTCAAATACATCTCATGTTCTACAATTTAACATGGGCATTGCATTGTAAAAAATTTTTTTACAAGAGTAGGGAGGTCAAATATTCATCCTATTAAGTTGGTCCTTCTGTTTCCAACAGTGCCTAGTCCAGAATTTCATAATTCTTGGCTGAAGGAGCCAGCTAGATGTCTGAGGGTTCATCTACATGGGTCAGAATATGCCTGCTCCCCACTGGCGTATCCTGTCTGCAGATCAAGCCTGTTCCCCCCTATTACTGCCATGAAACAGGCCAGAGTCCAAATGGGCATGCTGGCCCATCCCTGCAGCCACCGCCACCTGTGTTGCACTCTCTGATGTCAGGAAGCAGCACATGAGCAAGGCCCCTTGCATGTGACCAGCCTTTGTCACATGCTGCGGGCCCCTTTCCTGGCTATGGAAAAGTGAAGCAGAGGACAGCTGCATCAATGGGCTGGTGTGCCAGAACAGGCTCCCACGGTCCATCAGGGCCCAATGCATTTTTTCCCCAGAGGGAATGGATTTATACTGGTATTATTTTAAATTTAAATTTTATTTTAAAATGCTTTATTGGGCCCTACCCTATTTCCCCCATCTTAACCCTGTCTTTGCCTCAGAGGTTGTGAGGCCTGCCCAGTGGCAAAACAGGGCAAAAGCCCTGTTTCGTCAGGACAGCAGGGCTCCAAGATGAGGGCAAGATGGGGCAAACTGACCATGTTGACAAGCCCTAAGACAACTGTGGGATGCTTTGTTTTGAGAGCAAGGCCACAGTTAGTATCACTAGCTATAGTTACTCTTTTTTCAATTCCCTGCTTTCTTAGACTGACTTCCCTCATTTACAGTTTTTATTTCTCAAGTTTTAGCATATTTTGAGGCGCACTACCACTAGGGAGCTTTCCAATTTCTGTCTAGACCTGCAGGACAAAGACCCCCATCTTGGATCATCATACCCACCCATATCAGCATAGCAGGGAGGGACACTTTAGGCCAGGAGTGTACCCAGCATATTTGACACCCGTTGCAGATCATTTTTCAAACCTTCCCCCATATTGTTTTAAGTAACAACCATGAAATGAAACAAATAATAATGGTCAGAAAAGAAACGCAGACAGTGAAAATTTTCTTTTATTGAACTTTGTATATGTAATCATGTAAGTAAAAATTAATTAAATAAGAAAATAAATTTTATAGTACAAAAAAGTAATGGATTAAAAAGTTTACATTACATTAATTGATTTTTTTTGGGGGGGGGGAGAAGAAAAAAATACCAATCCAACATATATTTACAATATGATCCATCTTCCTTTTCTGAACCCATCTTGGATATCTGGCATTTCTCACTCCATATATGGTGAAAGTCTTAGTTATAGGATTTTGAACATCACTTTGCTTCCATGGAAGATTTATCCAATGGTAATTGCAATCCCTTGTATCCTGTTTCTTGGGGATTAGAGTATAAAGGTTGCCCCCATATATACAGAACAAATATCTGCAGTTTCAGTTATCCACATCTGAAAAAAGAGGGACACATACCATAGAGTTGTCTGGAAAATGCCTAGAGAGGTGTCCTCCCTGGGAATTGCTAGGTCCTCCAATGCAACTCTATGATATGTTTTTACAGGAGCCCTTTATTTTAATAGGGTTTGCTATTATCCGCGGTTTCACTTATAAACGCTACAGGAATATATCCCCCATGGATACAGGGGTGACCTATATATTGAACATTTCCAATCTGTAGGCCATTGTTTTGTTTTCTATATTTGTTGGCCGATTTTAGTTAGGATTTGAGTAGATTCTATCTCTGTAGCTTGAAACAGCGCTATTGGTGTGCCATCTATTCGTGGTGATTTGTTTCTCCCGAGTGCTTTGAGTGCAGCTTCTATTTCACTTTCCAAAATTGGAGATTCATCTTCAAGTGGTTCTTTCTTTAATGAATTTTTCATCCTTTCATCTCTTGTGTATAGTTCTTCAGTTTATTGTTTCCATCATCTTTTTATTTTGTCTTGATAATGTAGTGTGTTTTCCTGCTGGTAATGTAGCATCCCACTCTTGGTTTAAATTTCCCTTATATTTCTCAGATCTTGTAAACAAGGTTTCTTGTGCTAGGAGAAATACAATAGAGCTTAATTTTTTCTAGAAACCCTGTAATGATTGCCATGTCTTTGCACTGTGTGCTGGTATGTTTATAGCTTTGTGAAAAAAGCCCCACACAAAAGGAACAAAAACTAGCTCTGCTCTTTCCAGCAGAAGCAAGCCCCCCCCCCAAGACTAAAGGGCTCTCATTTTTTTCAGTCTGCCTCTGCTTCCAGATAGGCTAGAGACTTAGGACTTTTTCAGACACCACTTACCGCACAAGAAGCCTCCGTAACAGCACCAAAGTTGCTGTGTGGCAGGGGGTCTCTTTCAGATGACACCACCCCTCTCTCGGCGGCGTCCGTGACTGTTCCGGTTAGGATTGAGGGCGGCCATGCCATTTTGTATTCATGGACAACTTCTGTGAGTAAAAAATGGCACGGCCCCTCAATCCTACCCGGAACAGTCACGGACGACGCTGAGAGTGGGACGGTGTCATCCGAAACAGACCCCCTTCCGTGCAGCAGCTTCATTGCTGTTATGGAGGCTTCTTGCACAGTAAGGGGTGTATGAATAAGTCCTAACTTTTAAAAATGAAACCTTAGGACTTTATCAGACTAGCATCTAAAAATGCTGTAATTCCATGAATGAGGAAAGTGGAACATAGTGGCATTATTACGCTTATTATTGCACATCACTGTGATCGGGGAAAAGAACCACCACAGCATTATCGTAAGAATGGGACTTTACTTCTGTGATTTAGCATGGGTGAGATTTCAGCAGTTCTTGCAAGAAGATGTGAGCACGCTTGAAAATATCCAAACCCCATTAATTTGCAAAGTGAACAAACACGCAAACACTTAAAAAAAACCTAAAAATGTGCAAACAAACCAGGACAGTTCATAAAAAGAGTGTCCTGTGGATAGTTTTCACATTCTCACCTGGAGGTTTTCTCACCAGGAACGAGGAGAGGGGAAAGAAGATTGCCCATTCAGGCTGTAATCTCGTAATTACAGGGGGACGTGTTTTCGCACACTCTTCAGACTTTTTCGGACAGGGTTTTGTAACAGAAGCAGCCTCATCCCTGTTGCAAGGCTGCTGCGTGGCAGGGGTCTGTTTCAGATGACGCTCTCACCTGCCGATACTGTTGCGGAAGTGCTGGGAGGCTGCAGCGCCATATTTGGTGATTTTCTAATCATGAAAGTTGATTGTGATTAGAAAATTGCCAAATATAGCGCTGCAGCCTCCCAGCACTTCCGCAACAGTAATAATAATAATAATAATAATAATAATATTTATTTATACCCCGCCCCTCTGCTAAAAACAATCAGGGCGGCTTCCAACAATTAAAACATTATAATAATGACTAAAAACACCACCCACCCTCACCCTCCCCCATAAAAAGACATTAAACACAATAAGATTAAAACCTTCTAACTCAAAAACACATTAAAAACAAATATATACATAATTTTTAAAAAACCAGGAGACTGAGTTCCTGAAGCCGGGATCTAATCAGGAAAGGCCTGCTGAAAGAGATCCATCTTTAGTGCTTTTTTAAAGCTACTCAACCTCGTCAGCTGACGGATCTCATTCGGCAGGCCATTCCACAATTTGGGGGCGATTACTGAAAAGGCCCTCTGGGAAGTTGCAGGCAGCCTAGATTTTTGTGGCTGAAGCAGATTCCTCCCAGAGGACCAGAGTACGCAGGGAGGATTATATGGGAGGAGGCGGTTCCGGAGATAAGTATCGGCAGGGAAGAGCGTCATCCGAAACGGACCCCCTGCCACGCAGCAGGCTCACAACAGGGATGAGGCTGCTTCCGTTACAAAACCCCATCCGAAAAAGTCCTAAAATACCATGAAAAAAACTATATTGAGAGCTATTGATGGCTTCTCCTGTGAATTAAAAGTGATGCCTTATTCATGGCTGGAGCACGGTTTGACCACATGAACATGATGAAGTCATGTGATAGCGGGAACCATTTTTGATACCATTACATCATAATCATGCAATTTTTGACATGCCTGATAAAGTCCATCAACTCTGAGGAAGGTACTATAATAGATACTGGGTACAATGGCTGCTGACACACTGCAGAAATAATGCAGTTTGGCACCACTTTAAATGCCATGGCTCAATGCTATGGAATTCTGGGATTTATAGTTTTGTGAAATGTCTAGCCTTCTCTGTAAGAGAGCTCTGGTGCCACAACAAACTACAAATCCCGGGATTCCATAGGATGGAGCCATGATAGTGAAAGCAGTGTTAAATTACATTATTTCTGCAGTGTGTCAGCACCCAAATGCTTAGAATACAGATTTGATCTGGTCAGTTTGGTCATATGGGAATCTTAAAACATGATCCTTTGATAATTCCCCCCCCCCAACTCTGTAAAATCTCCACTGGATTCACCATTCTACAGAGAAGAAATGGTGGTGAGGAAAGAAAATTATAACTCACATTTGAGGACAAATGCAAAAACAGAATAGAGGGGAAGAGAGGGGAGAATACACAGCCCTTTTAAGACTAAATGATTTCTATTTTAGCATGAGTTTCTGTGGGTATCAATCCACTTTCTCAGCCATTGCACCCAAGGAAATGGATTAATATCAACAAAGGCTGGTGCTAAAATACAAATCAGGTAGTCTTAAGGGAGCTGCTAGATTCCTGTTTTTCCTTTCCCCTCCCCTCCCTTCCTTTCCCTTTGTCTTTTTCCTGCAACAGACTAGCAGGACTATGAGTGGGAACAATTTCATTTTCAAAAGAAAGTGCCATCTATCATCCCTCATCCACTTCCATCTCCTCCTTCCTTTTCTGCCTTACTCAAGGAAATTCCAAAGGGAGTGAGGAGGAGCCAGGGCTGATCTGGTCCAGATTTGGAGTCTGTACTGCCCAGCTCAGTTCCTGGCAGCTGATGAAGAGGCAGACACCTTGTTTATCCATTAAACAGGCCACATTTAACAGGTCTTTACTGAAAGACCATAGCATAATGCATTAAGTAAAACCCATGTGGAAGAAATACTTCTGACCTTCTCCCTATAAGATGCCTTGGGAGACTGTCATGGATAGCCAGCTCTAATATCCCTTGCACAACCAAGATCAAGCCTGAGTTATATTGAATGGATGATAACCCATTCTCTTTGGCAGGAGAGGCAATTCTAGAGTAATCACCTTTGCTGACTTTTAGGAGATTATCAAACAGGAATGCAAAAAGTGTTCCTGTCCCACAATCTCCATACCTATACCTGTCCCGGCACAATCAGTCTCCCCATCAGACTTACCTTATCTTCCGTCCAAAGGCAGCCCAGGAATGAACGGAGCTCTAACGAAGCTCCGTTCACTTCCTGGACTGAAATCCCACCCATTCTCATGAGAAGACGCGAGCGCAGGAAACTCAAAAAGGAAAAGGAAAATAGAAACACAAAAATTAACAAAAGCACACACACATTAAAAAAAAAGTACAAAAGGGTACAAAAAAGGGAGGGTACAAAAAAGGGTACTTAGTTCTCACGATCACAGCCTGAAGTGTTCTGGCAGGACTGCCCATTGATGCTGGAATCACGAGTCAAAAATAGCATGAGGTTTCAGATGCCAGCAATGCCAGCACCAAAATGGGACAAGTGTCAGCTCTGGCCCATCAATAAAAAGAAACACCAGAATAACGACAGTGGAACACAAAAGGATGATGTGTGATATTGGCGTCCTTTTGCATTCCACTGGCATCATTATGGTCCCACATTAGCCGCGTCTGATAATCTCCTCAGTAGTTCTGCTACTTTCACAAGGCTAGGCAGGAACTCTTAAGTACTATTTTAGCTCTGTGAGTACCCTTCTGACACATTGTCATTGATACAAGCAGCATTTGTCTCTGCATCACTGAGAACAGAGTATGACTTTGGAGTGCAGCAATTCAGGGGAGTCAAGTTGCTAAGAAGACAGTCCTTCAAGCGAAGAGTGCCATCATCTTTGTTGTGTCTCATATTGTCTAATCCATGTGAACTTGCTTGAGGAAGTTACTGTTAAGGATGGCAACTTTTAAAAAAGGGAATTGTGGGGGGAAATGTATGAAATTACACTTGAAAAATTGTTTTCATTGGTTTTAATGAATGCTCGCTGAATAATTCTCTCACAAATTTGAAAAAATGAACATTATGAATATTCAGCTTAACCCAGCTGGGGGGGGGGTGAGGGCAGAATACGTAGTCTTCCTAGTGTATGTGGACTGCAATTCCCATTAGTCATAGGAAGCAGTGCCAATAGTAAGGGATGGTGGAAGTCGCAGTCCAACAACATCTAGAAGATCACCTGTTGCTCATACGTATCCTTAAAAAAAGCTGTTAATATGCAGCCTCACTTTACATAGCTGTTGATGGACTGTACCACATCTGGGGTTCACTGGAATTTTGTGAATTTGTTCTCACAAAAGCACAAGTTTGCTTTGATTGTTTATTCCTGCATGGCAGAGGGTTGGACTGGATGGCCCTTGTGGTCTCTTCTAATTCTATGATTCTATTTCTAAATTATTCCGGCCATATTACTGTGGAAGAATTCTATATCCTTTATAAGAATAAATTTTAATTTATAATAAATCCCAATGTCTATTAGTCTCTCTTTAGCTATCTTTTTGCTATACAAAAAAATCAGAGAAGTTTTAAAAATGTTAAATGTAAAGCAATGATATATTCCATAATTATATCATCAAAATAAAACATGAAAGCTGTGTAGTTCCTAAGCAAACTACAAAACCACACACAGAGACATATACCATTACATATTATTTCAAGGTCAGCATTGTTTCAAACAAGCAAACAAAGTATTGGGATGAAAAGCTATCTGTTAGGCTGCCTCATATGGATAGTGTCTGAAATTTCACTTAGGATATCTCTTTATCTCCCTTCCTTCCTTCTGCAATCATGTTTATTCTTGAGGAAAGTGCCCAGAGTTGTAATTCTCTTATTAGAATCTTAGAAGATTTTCACATGGGGGGGGGGGGCAAAAGCCCTGTTTCTGTCCTGCAAGCACTCCTCCTGTTCCTGCAATGGAATGGAGGTAAATGTTCGCACACTTACCTCTGTTCCACTGCAGGAACGGGCTCCCTCACTCCTTGCTGGCCAGCTGTAAATGTGAAAGAACGGCCGGGTGGCAAATTCAAACGAAGGACTTTTTCAGACAAAGAAAAAACAATGCTAGCAGCCTGTTGCGATCGTGAGTAAAAATCGCCGAAATATAACGCTCAAATGTCCCAGCGGTACTGCAACAGTACTGCTAGGGATGGGCGTCATGCGAAACGGACGCCTTGCAGCGCTGCAGCCTCGCAACGTGGCGAGGCTGCTAGCGTTGTTTTTTCTTTGTCCGAAAAAGTCCTTAATCCCCCAAAAGTCAAAACACAAAACCAAGCCCTAAAACACAGAAAAAAATACAAGTAACCCAGGGAGGAGGGGAAGGGTGCCACTTACCTGGATGTCCTGATCATTCCTGGAAGTGCTCGGCATGGACCTCCCCACCGCGGCTGTCATTCCAGAACAGGAACAGGGCTCCTGTTCGCACACTCGGTGATTCAGTGACAGAAATGGAATGGGTGGTTAATAATAACTTCTCCCCATGAATAAAATATCATGGGGAGATAACAGAACTGTCTCGTTGAGGGAATGGATGTCTGAAAGAAAAATCTTTCAGTGACCCTGTTCCGTGCCTGCAACGGAACAGATTGCTTGTGTGAAAATCTCCTTATTCCACTTGGAAGCTAGTTTTCCTGCGGTACAATTTTCCTCAGAAAACCCCTGGCTCTGGCAATGAACCAGTACCCCCTTCTTGTGAGCGTTGTTGTTGTTGTTGTGTGCCTTCAAGTCATTTCCAACTTATGACAACGCTAAGGGGAACCTATCATGGGGTTTTCTTGGCAAGATTTGTTCAGAGGGGTTTTTCCTTTGCCTTCCTCTTAGGCTGAGAGAGTGTGATGGCCCAAGGTCACCACATGGGTTTCCATGACAGAGTGGGGATTCAAACCCTCTTCTCCAGATTCATAGTCCAATGCTCAAACCACTACACCACACTGGCTTTCTCATGTGAGCCTTACCCATAACACAGCTCTGTAATGGGGGCTTATGTGATGATGAGCTAGACAGAAGAGTGGGTTTTGTACTACAGTAGATGTCACTGACTTGTACCATTCAGGTATAGTCACTTTTTTTAACAATTAAAAGTAATTATTCTTGTTTCTTTGAGAAATGGAAAATTAAAGAGTTAGTATAACAGTAATTAACTACTTTGGGAAAGGTTGGAGCTATACTTGTAACTGAAAGCTATTTAAAAGTCCTTTTCAAGCTTTGAACATCACATCACAGTCATTTAGGCAGATGTTTCTAAACTTCCCACCTGCCTAGTCCCAGAGCTAACCCACAGATGACTAATCTAGCTAGCCTATTTTCTGCTTTGTGAATCATGATACCTAAGTGAGACAGGAGAGCTCTAAGTCTTCTAACTGAAAGGTTATTCTCTCACTCTGAGTAAAAAAAATAAACTTTATACAACATGACTTGCTGATTTTGGAGCATTCTATAAATGAACCAGAATTTTAAAGCTGTGTAGGAACACCTCAGCATAACTAGATGGCTTCTATGGTAAGATAGTTTTCTTACCATAGAAACTCCATGATAGAAGAAAAGTCAGACTAGATGCAGTCAGAACAGTCTTTTGGACAGTATCGCTCAATGTTCTTTGTGTGGAATCACCTTCTATCTGCTGCTTGTCTTAGGTAATTGTCAGTGAAATGGAAGAGATGGTTTTAATGGATTCAAACATTTACCCCAATAACTACTCCTGAACAGTGAGTTTAGTAAGGCTGAGATACCCAAACTAAATATGGCTTCCTTCTATGCACAGATAGATCAGCTTTGCTTCTTAGGGGCATGTGCATACATTATTCATGCAGCATGATAGAGGATAATGTTGTAGCAAAATATATTGTTTATTATTCATTTATTAGCCACATTTGCATGCTGCCTTTCTTGAAATGAGCTCAAGGAGGCATACGCAGCTGTCCTTCCCATTTTAGCTTCAAAATAACTTTTTATATTATTCAAAATAACCAAAATACAGTAAATCTCCTGCTTTAATTTGAAGTTGAGAAAGAAAGACTGACTCAAATGTTGTCTAGAAGGTGAAAATACTCCTCATGGAATTTGCAGGGAATAACTTTTGTCCCAAGAAGATCCTGTGGTGATTCACCATATTCAGAAGGAGGGGGTCAAAAATGTCAAAAATTACACAGGAAAAGCCTTTGCAGCTTTCCCCAAACTTTTAAAACTAATGTATAGAAATGTGCATTACCACCAATTTGGACCTCCAATTTGAAACACAGCACATTCTCAGAAGGAGCGGAAGTGGAAATCTGATTGGTCAGATGGGCATAGGGGGCAGCCTTGCCAGCTAGAAGTGCCATTTTGGATGTGAAGTTGAAGGCTTTCACAGCTGGCATCCATAGATTTTCATTGGAGGGGGGCAGTTCCGGGCTGTGAGTCCGTGTTTTGGAAGAGTTTACTTCTGATGTTTCTCCTGCATCTGTGGCTGGCATCTTCAGAAAATAGTTGGGTAGGAGTGTGTGTGGAGTTTATATGCCATTAACCCCTGTTGGGGAGTATATGTAAATTTGTGTATTTATATAGTTAGTTTCTGGGTTTAGATATGCAAGGAGGATTAGCGTCTATTTGGCTAATGGCTGGTTGATGGGCCATTATCTCCTGGAAATCCCCTTGTCCCTGGGTGGAATTCCTTTGTAAGTGTTGAGTTTTGATTCTATTGTTCTTCAAAACTGGGAGCCAGATTTTGTTTACTTTTAAGGTTTCTTCTTTCCTGTTGAAGTTGTCCAGGTGTTTGTGGGTTTCAATAGCTTCTCTGTGCATTCTGACATGATAGTTGTTGGCCTGGTCCAGAATTTCTGTGCTTTTAAATAACATTTTGTGTCCAGGTTGGTTTACAACATGTTCTGCTACTGCTGATTTGTCTGGCTGGCCCAGTCTGCAGTGTCTCTCATGTTCCTTGATTCATGTTTGCACACTGCGTTTAGTGGTCTCTGTGTAAACTTGTCCACAGCTGCATGGTATGTGGTAAACTGCAGAATCAAAACTCAACACTTGCAAATGAATTCCACCCAGGGACAGTGGGATCTCCAGCAGATAATGGGCCATCAGCCAACCATTAGCCAAACAGACACTAATCCTCCACACATTGGAAACTGCTTAATGCAGGATAGATGTGTAAATTGCTATTGCTTAAAACAAATTGTAAGCCGCTCTGATAGCCTTTGTGGCCAAAGAGCGGGTATAAATACCTAAATAAATAAATAAAATAAAAAACAAATTTACATATACTCCCCAACAGAGATTCACAGCATATAAACTCCACATACACTTCTACCCAACTATTCTCTGAAGATACCAGCCATGGATGCAGGTGAAACATCAGAAGTAAACTCTTCCAGAACACAGCCTCACAGCCTGGGAAAAAACCAAGGAAAATCTATGCCATTTTGGAGTTTCACGGTAGTGATCATGCACTTTTTTGCTGCACCGAGGCAACCAAACCACTGTTTTAAGCAGGAGGTTGCACTTGTGCACCCTTAATTTACAGTTTTAAAAAACTACTGTGCATTCATGGTGGCATCTTGTGGAGAATAATAATGTGAGTAATTCACTCATAGCCACCATCTTGATTCGCAGGCATGGCTGCATGTGAACTTCAAACACGGATAGTTTCACATACAAGCAATTTTGAAAAATAACTGTGGAGACAATGAACGCTGTTGCAAATTTGCGTTAATGCACAGCAATCCACATTATATTGCCTCGTCTAGAAAATACCTCAGTGAATCTTATGGATCAGTCACACTTGAACCTTGATCTCTCAAGTCACAATCCAGTACTCTTAATAAGTACACTACAGTGTGTACAAGCTTCCTATTACATGGCATTTTCAGGTGAATTGCAGCACATCTATTGCTATAAGAACTTTTAGAGGAGGAAGAGCAGGTAAAGCACTGAATTGTGCCCTTCCTAGATCTTGTCAAGTGTACACAAAATACAGGTTTCTGTATAACACAAAACTTCACAAGCTAAATAATGTAATGTCAATGCAAATTATGGTGTTTTTTTTTTAAGATAGATCTTTTAAAACGTTTTTTAAAATTTTGTTTAACTTAAAAATGCACCTTGATTTTTGTCCATGTAAATCAGTTTCTCCTGAAGGGAGAAAAAGTTGCATTGCCAAATCAAAAGAGATGCTATGAAACCAATCCAAGCACAACTCTGCTCTTGAAACTGTAATGCTGCAATGAATGAATTGCTGCCACTTTGGAAAATATTCATGAATGTCTTCTGACCTGATCAGCATCTCACAATAGACACTATTACCTTACCCAAGGTGGGATATCATCACTTGTCATTTTGATTGTCACAAGGCTTCTCTTAGAAAGGCTTTTTTAATATCTGGTCCTGTAAGCCAAGCTCCTGATAAGATCACAAATTTGTCATGTTGAGGTGTTACTCTTTAGACAAAGATTGCTGAGCCTCTTTGCAGATTCTTAGTGGCCCTTTTGATGTAAGTTGTATTAGTTCTTCTGGGGAATAGCTAAGTAGGTAGCTTTATATGTCACAAGAGATATTTTGTGTTTATTCACAAACATTATTTTTCCAGGATAAGCCCTATGCATAAGATGCAGTTCTAGGAAAGTGAAACCTAGAGCAGCAGCCATCTTGAGAACAGTTGTAGTATGAGGTGTACAGCATTAAGTAAACTTTGCTTCTTTCAGAAAATTCATTCTACTGTGGCAATAGCAAATATTCCACCTGCTAGAAATATCCTTTCTGCTAGATCCATAGAGCGTTTTCAGCATCAGTGGGGGGGGGTCACGATATGTTATTTGTTGCTGTGTTTTAATTCACCACCAATATCTATTTTTCAAATATTTACCGGCTCTGTGTACAGTGGGCCTTTGGTATCTGCAGGGGTTTGGTTCCAGGACCGCCCCCCTGGATGAATACCAAAATCCTTGGATGCTCAAGTCCCATTATATAGAATGGTGTAGTAAAATGATATCCCTTATATAAAATGGCAAAATCAAGGTTTGCTTCTTGGTATTAATTTTTTTAAAAAATATTTTCAAACCTTGGTTGGTTGAATCCATGGATGCAGAATCCATGGATATGGCGGGCCAGCCATAGTGTATTGTATGATCTTATTGTTGCATCACAAGGAAGCAAGGGTTCAAACAGATACTGATGTCTTGTTCTCTTTGGGTATGGGGCAGAGTTCAGTGAAAGGCCTTTGAGGGTATGGGTAGTAAGTGAGGGTTCTGCATGCTTAGCTGACCAAAGCAAGAGGTGTTAATTGGGGATTCTGCCTACCTGACTGACAAAAATATTAGATGCTGACTTAATGCACTGCCAGGTTTGGAAAGACAAGTGAGTTCAGAAGGAGGCCGAAGTTGGAAAAGGTGAAAGAAACAGAGATTTACTCTACAGTTCATTACATGCCAGATTACCCTAGATTCCTCCAAATATTGTCAGGAGATGTAAACTCCATGTCACATGTTCACATGTCATGCAAGTGGAAAAGGCTTCATGTGCTCAAAGGTCAGTGGGGTTCTCCATGCACCTGTCCTCAGCATCCACATTAAATGCAGATGCTTCCAGGTAGAATGCTGATACATGCAGAACTCTTCACATGTTTACTTTCCCAGCAGCCATGTGTTGGATTCCCTTGGGAGATGCCTAATCCAGAGCTCTGTTTCCTAATGGAAGCAGATACATGTAGATCTATGTGCATAGAGGATTTCTCCTGCAGCTATCTACACCTAATGTGTTTATGCCAAAGGAAGGAGCCATAGGAAGAAGGACAACATGGAGGGTGGGGGCAGCCATGCAGCCCCACTGCTCCTTTATTATATGGGACCAACTTTATAGCTGTAGTCTGGTAAGAATGAAGTTAAATGTATTAGTTATCATTACCCACAGTACCCACTGAGCCCTAGGAAGAGGGGATGACTATTATATACCATCAGAAGTCTTTTCCCCTGCAATAACTTCTATGAGGAAACCTGTTTCCATTCAAGCACTGTTAAAATAATACAGATCTTGTATTTTTTTCTTAGGAGAATGCACATTCATGGACTTTTATCCACCTCCACATCCAGTTGATGTCCGCTACCATCCTACTGTAGTTCCTGGGTTGAGATACTTCTGCAACTATGGAGAAGTGGACAAAACCATTCTCATCAATATAAAAAACCCAAAAGGTGAAATCATAATACGGGCACAGAAGCCCCTGGGGAGAGGCTATTTTGACATCACTGACCCTCAGTTTCCTCATTTATTTCCAGTCATTGGGGTCAACACTGAGGACACACAGAGCCCAGATGCTGAACTGAGGATATCATCTTCTCAGGAGCTGCATCTGGCTGTTTGGCAGACTCTCCAGGCAGATCTGCTGGCAATCCTGGATTTGCCTGTGGGTCTGTCATCTGTCATATTGTTAGGCTGCTGACAGGCTGTCTCTGTGTGCCTTGCCTTCCTAGGCTGCTTTGGCCTCTCAGTTGCAGTGGCTGCTGTTGCGGCTGTGGTGGCTGCAGCTGACTGTATTACAGGTTTAAGAACAAAGGGAAAGAAAACACAGTTATGACCTGTTAAGTCAAACTCAGGAGAGCTTGCCTATGTTACACAGATAGAGACAGACAGGCGGTATGTATTTATTATTGTACAGCAGATTTGGTAATGTTGCTGTTTAAAAAGTCATTTGATACTCATTACTTCTTATCTTTTGAAAAAGACAAATCACTACCAGTATGTGTTACTCATCCTTAAAAGGGTAACCCTAGGGGTAGAGAACCTCAGGCCCTCAAACTGAATCTGCCCTCCCCCCCCCCCGGAGGCCCAGTCCAGCCCTCTGTGGCTTCCCAGATGGTCACACCTCTTCCTTATGATACCATTGTCTGGCAATTTCCCAGATGTTGTACTATTTAAAAAAGGTGGAAATGCTTCTCTTAAGACTCACTCACTGACATGTTAAGCTGAATAATGCCAGTATTTTTAGTTCGAGCCTTTTGCTTTTGACCCACCCCTGGGAATGAACATTCTCACCCACCCTTGCACCTTATTACTAGCAAGTTAGTTTTTGTTTTAAAAAATAGAGTGAGACAATATTAACATAAAATTGATTTCTTGTACTCTCAACATTAGCCAAGACTTATTAATAAATATAACATATTATTTTTAAAAATAGAGTGAAGAGAGCAATAGAAATAAATCCAGCTATTTTGCTTTAGCTGGGTGCACTGGAACAAGCATCCTCAGAGACCTCCTGGGGTTCTTGGCATACCTCTGGGAGTGACATTATTTAGCTTCCAGCCAAAGGAAAAAAGATGGACACACCTCTGCTGCGGCTCCCCACCCCCCAGCATTCCTAACTCTGCAATGAGCCCCTCCTCCAAAATGAGTTACGATGGTATATATTGGACTTACGCCATTGTAACTCACAGGATGATAGTCACTATCTCTTGGTGATCCCACCACGTTGTGAAATCAACTATAGGTCTGGAAAAACACCCTTCCTATTTTATTGGAACTGGCTGGTGACTTCACTAAAAGTGGCAGTGTCATTTCAAAGTCTTGAGGATTGGTTGTTTGTATACATTTACTTTTTTCATTGTGACGCTTCCTATTAATTGGGATGTTTTCATTTCGAAATACACCTGGCAGACTTTGGCATGTACAATTACTGCTTAGCAGGGGAGCTGTGGGTAGCTTGTTGAGCAGACTAGTAATTTATCATGAGTTTTCTCATCCTTGCTTCCTTGGCACATAATAATTTGAGGGAAATAGTTAAAATATTAAAGAAGGGAGAGAAAACAAATCTCTGTTAACATGCCCAGTGGTGAGAGAAAATTACAGGTTTCATTGTGTATGCAGCACCATCTGCCTCCACACAGAGCTTAACCTGGAGGCTCTCCCAAGGGAAATAGCTATGGATAAGTTATTCAATTAGAACAGCATTATTGGGCAGCTACCTTGGAGAATTGGGTTGATGATGCTGTGATTATCCTCCTCTGCATTCCTTCATGTCCCAGACAGGCTGCAGAACTATTCAGCTTCCTTGAGTGTTTGCTCAGCTATAGAGAAGATGAGCAATTGAAAAGGGAGCTAGCAATATGGGGTGCTTGGAAGGAAATCAGGGTGAATGTACTCTCTTTTTGTCAGAAAGAGCCAGTGGTTGCAATTACTTCAAAGTAAGTACCATTGGATCTAGTGGCCCTTTCTTCTGATTAAATGCCAATAGAATTGTATAGTGATCATTCTAAGTTAAAGAACATTTAATGATAAGTCAAACTGCATTAAAAAACGACAACCATAATTCCAGACTCTAGTTACAGCAAGTGGCAGTGGGCTGCCAAAAGAAGGAAGAGAGAATTCCATTGCATGTGTTCACTCTGTAGCTCAGTGCCTCAGAAATCAAGCAGTGAAATATCAGTCACTCAGTCTGACAGAGAGCTTGTCTACCCCAGTCAAAAAACCCAAATCCCCCCTGAATTCAGACTGATAATCCAGCCTTTCCTCCAAATCTGGTACGACAGTGACACATGGTGTAGGGCCCTATTCACACCAGACTCAGGGAATACCTCCTTAATCCAGGTTTTAGAAAACACACAGTTTTCTCTGGATTTTCCAGACAACTCCAGAAAAAACTGCTGTGCAAACAAGCCATCCACACCAGATGGGGGAGAGGGAGAGGAGAGGAAGGACAAGCACTGTCTGAGGTGCTGCCATTTCCCCCCTCCTCAGTGCCACTTATCATTCCAAATGCAAAGCCCCAGTGGTTGTTGCTCTTTCTGAGGTCAGAACCCCCAGCAAGCCCCACCATCATGAGGCTAGCTGCCCTTCTGGCTTCAGAGAGGGTGATCACTGCTGGGGGTTTGCTTTTCCAGCACACAATCACACCTCCAAGCTCTGGGAAAATCAAAGCCCCAGTGGTAGCCACCTGATCTGGCTTCAGAGAGGTGCCCTTTGCTTTTCCCTGAAGCTCCGAGGGATGATTGTAAGCAAAGCACCAGCAGTAGCTGCCCAATCTGGCTTCAGAGAGGTGGCTACCACTGGCCCTTTGCTTTTCCCAGAGCTCAGAGGGGCAATTGTAAGCAAAGCACCAGTCTGGCTTCAGACTGCCTAGTCTGGCTTCAGAAAAGCTACTATTGCTGGTGCTTTGGTTAATCAGTGAGCCTTTGCTTTTCCCAGAAGTCAGAGGGAAGCCAGACCAGGCAGGTACAATTGGTGCTTTGCTTACAATTGCCCCTCCAAGCTCCAGGAGAATCAAAGCCCCAGTGGTAGCATCCCAATCTGGCTTCAGAGAGGCTACTACCACTAGTGCTTTGTTTTTCCTGAAGCTCAAGAGTCAAGCATGAGTAACAGCTTTGAATGAAAGCCCAAGTAAAAATCTGAATGCAAACTCAGGCTTTGGCAGGTGTGGTGTTTAAATCTGGTCTAGAGTAGTCTGAATTTCATGTGCCACAGCTCTGGGCCAAAGTAGTCCAAATCTCATCAGGATTTTTACAACTTTAACTTTTTAAGCCAAAGTTACATAGAACTGGACAGCCTAAAAGCTGCAGAATGATGTCTTTTATATTTGGTTTTCATACATTTGAATCAGCAGAATCTCCACATGCTTATTGGTGATCTGAATTCTTTTAAAAGCCCAATGTGTTTCAGCCTGTACATAAACTGATTGGCCTCTTTCAGGGCCGACTGGAAGAGTGCAGTAGTCATTTCCCAACACCCTGATTTGCAGAACCTTGGAAATCCTTTGGTTCTGGCACTGCCTAGCTTAAGAGATAGGTTTTTGGTAGTACCATCAACAGAAGTAGCTATGATGACAAAGATCCATCATTGTAGCTGTGCCTGACAATACAGGATCTCAGCCTAAATCTTTTATTTAAAGAAATATGAAGCTGCCTTAACCTGTGCTTAAGGCAGCTAACAATTCAAACAACAAACTTAAGAGACAAATGAAATTGCTTCTTCCCCAAAAAGACCAACCACAGTACAAAACAGCCCAATATATGATGCCCCCATTGCTCATTTGAAATTAGGTGCTTTACAGTTTTGCTCCTGACCATTCTGAGAGAGATGTGCATCAGTTTAACCAGAAAGGGTCCATTGAGTCCTCTTTCTAGTATACAGAACTCTCATAGCAAAGACAAAAATGATTTGATGAACCACTTGTTCTGTGAAGCCATTTGAAATGGTCCTAACAGCATTTGTGTCTTACTGTAGGACGTGAAAGCAAAGCCACTATTGTAATTAAAAAAACAGTAACTTGTATCTATAAACCTTTAATAATCCAAATATTCTTTATATTTGAAGAATATAAAGAATTTATTGCTTGTGAGCATTTGTGAAGATTCTGTTGAGCTCAAAAACCTTTATTTGGAAACCCAGCTTCTTTTGTGTGAGTGTGTGGTTACGCTAGAAGGGAAAGACTCACAAGGATAAAACCCCCTTTGGTTTATACAGCCAATGGGGATGCCTACAATGCATTTTCCTGGGAATTGTTAGGGGAAGCATTTTCATTTGCTATATTGTTTCCCTTGTTCACTGCCTCTGCTTCTGCCCTTGTCATTCTGAGTAAGGTGTTGATGGCAGGTGTGGCCATGAGTAGCATGGAGCATGAGAGGAAGCAAAAAACAGGAGGGAGGGCAGAGCAGAAAGGGGAAGTCTGCAGTGCAGTGTCTCATGGTGCAGAAGACATGCATGGAGAATTAGAGTGGGGGGAGATTGGATACACAGTGGATGAGATGATACAAGGCGAGAGAGAAGGGAGGGTGGAGAAAGGGAGGCATAATATAGAAAAAGAGACTATCCATATGCAGAGGCGTAGAAGAGACACATGGAAAAGAAGATAGGCAAGATAGAGTGGTCATACAAAATATATATGGAAAAACAGGAGAGTGCAACTGTAAGAAGGAGGGAGACTGAGGAGATGAGAGGTAGAGGAGACAGGATGCTGGATAAGGACAGTAAGGAGGATGTGTGGCCAATAGAAGAATTAGTAGAGAAGAAGAAGAATTAGAAAGAGGAGAAGGGGAGGGGTGGGGAGACAGAGAGAGAAAGAAAGAGAGGACTTTATCTGATGCAGCACATACGGCGTCACAATGACACCTAATGAACACAAAAGGGTGCCCAAATCACATAACATTGTCCTTTAGCATTCTGCTGCTGTTAAGACATTCTTTTTTATTGATGGGTCAAACCATCAATAGATCTCTCATGGTGTTTTTGTCCCGGTATTGCCAGTGTTTGAAATGGTACACTGTTTTTCTCTCATGAATACAGCGTCAATGGGCAGTCCAGCCAGAACACTTCCGGGTGAGAACATGAAAGCCAGATATGGGAAGATCTTTTTGTGAACCTCCCCAGTTTACTTGGAAGTGTGTTTCAGTGTTTGTGTGTATGTTTTATGTTTTAATTTTTATTTTATTTTAACTGCTCTTGCGTCTTCTTGTGAGAACTGCTGAGATCATGAACATGGAAGTAAACAGCACTAGCGTTCATGCTCTGCTAATGGCTAGGGCTGCTTTTTGTCACTAATACGGGTTTTTGTGCCTGGACAGGTATGCTTGAAAATATGGTGGGACAGAAATGTTTTTGGAGGTTCATCTAATGTCCAGAGCGAGAGAGAGCGAGAGAGAGAGCAGTCCAACCAAAATGTAACAGGATTCATAAAATCAAGGATCATTTTGTATGTAATGTAATTAATTTACAACATTTCAATACATGCATTTTTTTCTAGAAAATGACAGAATACTATATTAAAATGTTTTCAACAGCTGCAGATAGATATTCGGACATTTTAAAAAATAACCCTATTTATTTCGAAGTAACAGAAGTAACAGAACCGCTTTGAGTATTATTAAGTTGTGGTTTTTTTGTGGAGGTTAAGGAGGATAAACAATTAATGGTTCTAAATATAGCCACCCAAATAGAGATTAAAAATACTAGACTTGTTTAATAATTCACACACTAAGTGGTGTGTGTGTGTGTGTGTGTGTCCTTATTTCAACAAGTGTTTTAATACATGCAAAAATATATAGGAATCTTTATTTTAGTTCATTATTGTTTATGATTTCTTAAAGTAATATCTGGTAATGTTTTGGTCTCATGGATAACAGCAGCCCTGTTTCTTTTTGTTTTTTTTTAAACTTCTTCCCATGTATGAGGAAAGGGTGGTCACTGTGGAGGGAAGCTGGGACAGAAGACACCTGAGTCCTTAGACCAGTGATGGCGAACCTATGACACACGTGTCAGCACTGCACACGTAGCTATTTTTGATGACACACGGCCGTAGGCCTCCTCCCTCCCGCCTACAACCTCACCACCCTCCCTAAAGTGGCTTCGAAGTCCCAGTCGCCACTTTCCTCCACCACCACTACCCCACCCTCCCTAAAGTGGCAATTGGGGCTTCGAAGCCCTGGTCACCACTTTCCTCCCACTCCCACCCTCCCTAAAGAAAAAGAAGTCACTAATCAGGCAAGTTAAATAATTAGTTTTTAGTTTATTAAATACAATTATATATATAACAATTATACATTTATGTTATTTAAACAATAAATATCATGAAATAATGTTTTTTCCTCAAAGTGACACAACACCTGAGTTATGCTCAGTTTTTTGGTGAAGTTTGACACGCCAAGCTCAAAAGGTTGACCATCACTGCCTTAGATTGTGTTTGGCTCCTCTCCCTGAAGATGTATTTAAGGCAGGCATCTTGCAAGAGGTGTGAGCCTCTTGGCATGGGACCGAAGCCTGGGACTTCAGTGGAGTCCTGCTTCACTTACTCAACCAAGATGTAGTGGACAGAAGAGCAAGACAAGCTACTATGCATTGGCCTTGGAAAGCTTATGACAGAAGAGCATGTTGCTCTCTAAATAGGAAAATAGAGAGACTACTGGGTGGAATCTCATAACGGCAGCTTTTTCTAAGTACTGGGAGTTGTTCAGGCAAAACTGACCTCTGTGTCTGTTGGTTTGTGGTTGCTTGTTTATTTGTTTTTTGTGTTTCTGGTGAGCTAAATATGTGTTGAGAAACTGCTTGTTTCAGTTGTAATGGGCAGTGGGAGATACGACGGTGGAGGTAGAACAGGCCAATGGAGAAGTAGAGGAGACATCTTGTGGATGTTCCTCCCTTTGGTTTACCAACCAACCAACAGATTCCTGGCTGCTTTCTCAGATCATAAAGTGCTATTGCTTCATGTCAATGACTAGGAAGAATTGTTTAATCAAGGGCCTGATCCTGGACAAGCATGACTTTACATATATAACTGAAACCTGAATAACTGAAGAGGTGGATGTCATCTTCACTCAATTGTGCCAACCAGCTTTCTGGGTACAGCAGCCAGCAAGATCTGATGGGTGAAACATGGAGTTGCAATTATTTATTTTGAGTCCTTCACCTATTGAGGTACCCTGTCCAGCAAGCTCTCCAGGTTGAATGTATATACCTTCTAGTAGGGGAACAAGACAGGATTGCTATTCTTTTGGTGTACCTCATTGCCCAGCTGTCTCCTTGCCTGAGATGCTGAAGGTGGTCTTGAAGATAGTGTTGATCCTCCTCTAAGCTTACTATGTTTTTAACTGGGGGTAGAATTCAAAGACAAACCATCTGCAAAGGAATCTTGTAGCATGTTTCAGACTGAGAGGAAGATGTTGTAGCCTAAGCTTTTGTAGACTTGGTCTACTTCTTCAGATGCATGGATTGAACTAGTGCCTAGGAACAGACCTTCTAAGCAGGCTGATGAATAGCCGTAGAAATTCAAAACTTGTAGGTGTGGTGATGAGGTGACAAGTTCAATTTAAAGATCGTCATTGAGGGACAAAGGCAGGAGGTAACATCTCTGGTACTGGCGCTTGCTCAGAAGTCAGAACGAGTGACCAGCCACACGATGATCACATGGCTGGCCACCTCGTTCTGACCTCAGAGCAAATGATTGTGCACCAGGGAGGCAGAGCCCTGGTGAAGTCACTCACTCTGAGGTCAGAACGAGGTGGCCAGCCACATGATGATCACATGGCTGGCCACCTCATTCTAATCTCAGAGTGAGTGAATTCACACCAGCAGCCCTGGGGAGGGGGGAAATGGTGCTGCAGAGGTACCTGGGGGTAAATATCTGGATGAATCACTTGTGCAGATGAGCCCAGCGACAAGCAGTGAAGATTCAGGCTTTGGCCAGGTAAGGTGGAGCACTTAACTCCAAGGCAGAATAGTACCAATTTCATGGAGCACAGCTTCAGGCTAAAGAAGTCTGAATTTCAATCAGATTTTTACCCCCAATGTAGACAAGCCCATAGCTGTGTGCCTTCAAGTAATTTATGACTTTTGGAGATCCTAGTGCGAACCTATAATGGGGTTTTCTCGGTAGAATTTGTGCAGAGGGAGTTTGTCCTTGCCTTCCTCTGAGGCTAAGAGAGTGTGACTTTCCCAAGGTCACCCACTGGGGATTCGATTGTTGGTTTCCTAGTGTCTTAGGACTTTTTCGATGAGCTTTTAGAGCGCTAGCAGCCTCGTCCCCATTGCGAGGCTGCTGCACTGCAGGGTGTCCCTTTCGGATAACGCTCTCCCCTGCCAGTACTGTTGCGTTACTGCGGGGACACTGCAGCGTTATATTCGGCAGTTTTCTAATCACGGTCAACTTTCGTGATTATAAAACCGCTGAATATAACGCTGCAGTGTCCCCGTGGTAACACAACAGTACCAGCAGGGGAGAGTGTCATCCGAAAGGGACGCCCTGCAGCGTACATATATCATATACACATATATATCCTGCTACGTGTTCAAAATGGCTTTTAACTCTTACATTCTAAAAAAAAAAAAATTAAGTATGAACATTTACATTCAGTTCACTCAGTTTATTATGCTAGCCAAAAACCATGACAAATACAGCTCAAATGTAAATTACAACTAATGGCACCCAATTTCAAATATGATAAATTCAGGTACCAGTGTTGCTAGGTTGTTATTGTTTTGTATATGACAAAAAGTATGTTAGGGATTTGAATGCATTGTAAATGTAAAGTACCTTTCTTTGCAATTTTGTTTTTGGATTCCCTTCTTTCCTTCAATGTCTTTCAAAGGGCTCATGCTGAAAAATTAAAAGGCATCCTGGATTTCCTGTATATCATAGTAGGAAGCTATGGGGATAAAGAACATCTGCAGAATTGTAATGGCTCCCTAAGGAAGCAGCAGATACATGCAGAGAATTGGACGTTGGGGTGGCCAAGTGTAAGCCAGGTTGGTGTTAACAAAAGAATGGTTAAACTTGTTGTGATAAAAACATTGCCTCTGAAGCTTGTGGGAAAAGATGCTTTCATGCATTTTATTTGATATTACATTCCAATGAACATAACCATCATGTGTTTCATGATGGAGAAAGAGAACTGAGCAAACTTCAGCCAGCATGCATGAAAAACTAATAGAGCAGATGTGTGTTGTGTTATATGTAGCAACCACTGCAGACTGCTGGACAAAGGGCAAACTCTGATTCAGAGTGCAATTTTTTCACTAGGTGTTTCTAGGAGTTGCATGTTGGCAATAGCTACACATCTCCGGCAACTAGTTTAAGACTGAGGAGATTTTCAGACGATCCTTGCCATGCAAGGATTGCCCAGGACAGTTTTGTCACAGCAGAGCAGCAGGGGGACGATTTTGGACAACGCCGTTGCTGCTGTGAGATCGTCGGTGCCTCTCGCGCTAAGGCTTGGAGCCTGCCGCGCTATATTTGGCAAGATTTTATTCACGGACAACCTCCGTGAATAAAATCTTGTCGAATATAGCATGGCAGGCTCCAAGCCTTAGCGCGAGAGGGACCGACCATCTCGCAGCAGCGACGGCATCATCCGAAATCAACCCTTTGCCGCGCTGCTGTGACGAAACTGTCCCGGGCGATCCTTGCACGGCAAGGATCGTCTGAAAATAATTCCTGGCTGTGGTGGGGACATTTCCTAGCTCTAGCTCTTCTAAAATAAGGAAATGGCTCATTTCACATGGTCCTCCAGACCATTTTTGCAATGCTTAGTCCTTTAGACTAAATGCTCCTTGAATATTCCTTGTACCGAGGGGCTGTCATCCATGGTACTGTTACCTACCCTGACACCCCCTGCCCCATATCAATGATAAATTGGAAATATTTAATAATTAAATCAAATGTGACCTTCCATCAGTGCTGCCATTAAAGCTGAAAAATTCCAAGAAATCCCAAATACAAACATTGCTCAATCAGATATACACTTAATGAGGGGCTGCCCAAATTCCAAAGAGATGTTAATTCGCAAGGCAACTACATGACTGAACACCTGGCTAATCCTATCAGCCAAAGCTGAGATACTCAAACCTGTAAACAATCTGTATACCTTTACCCTTCCACAAACAAAGAAGGTTGCTTCCTTGATTCAGTTGCAAAGTATCTGCACATTAAATACCTTTAACATATCTGGAGTGTCTATTGTCTCACCCTGAGCAGCACTACCTTCCCCTGAAGGCAGTTATTGACTATAAAAAAAAAAACCTTCCCAAACTCCACCCAAACACTCACGGAGTCCCTTCCTGTGGATAGTACATCAGTGTGTGCAGCCGTTCCTGTTCCAGACCCCCCTCTCTGCTAGTTCCTTCCGTGACCTCATCTCCTCAGATCAGTACCATATCACCCCAAAACAACTCCCTTCTCTAGCCCTCTATCCCAATATTTCTTACTTTATTCGCTAGCCTTGCATGAATGCTTAAAGCCTGAGTGTGTGCATGAATGCTGTTATTATTTTCTCAAATAAAGATCAATTATTGTACTATCTAGCTTAATGTCTCCTCCTTAGTACCAGTAAACATAGGTTAAAAGATCCTGCTATCTGTTGCTCCCTCTTGCATAGCCAAGCTGAGTATATTAATCCCCCAAATTAATATCAACATCTTGAGGGTCCTTAAGACCCCTGAGTATTTAGGGTAACAGTACACTTGAGAAGTTCTGTGCTCCTCTGGCTGGCATTTCTTAGACATGAAAAGAACCAGAACAGTAGAGCATTGGCCACACTGTAATGTGAAGAGGACTGGGAGTTGGCTCCTAGGGTCTCATAAGTTAGCCCTTTGTAGCTGATAACCCACTCTGAATAGAAACCTTTATGTGGTCCATACAGTACCATAACAGCCAGGTGGTAAATTTAAAAAATAAAACTCCCCAAACATAAAATCAGTTCACCAAGCACAAAAACACACTTTAAATCACACAATCAAAACAGCGAGGGCAAAATAAAGGGTGCCACTTACCTGGATGTCCAGATCGTACCAGGAAGTGCTCGGAATGGACCTCCCCTCCGCGGCTGTCGTTTTGGAACAAGAACGGGGCTCCTGTTCGCACACCCGTGATTGCGTGATAGTGATGGAACAGGAGGTCTATTCACGATGAAAAGATGTGATTAAATTGTTCCAGAACAGTCACAGGAGCAGGATGGAGGCAGGACAGAACGGAGTCAAAGTCGTCCAAAAGGGAAAACCTTTCCTGACCCTGTTCTGTTCCTGCCACAGGATATATAGCTCATGTGAAAATCTCCTAGGTTGTAACACAACAAAATGTAGAAAAGAAGGGTGTGAATACTTTAGTAGGGCACTTAAAGTACCTACCTATCCTTTCATCTGTTGGGCTCTGTCATATCTGTTGCTTTTATATCTTTTTTTTAGTTGCTGCATCACCACCGCCATCATTGTCACCATTAGTTTGAATCTGTTTTTTTGAACTGCCATGAAGACATTTTGCAATAAAGTAAATAGTAATACCTTAAACAAACAAGTCTAACCATTCAAGATTACTTTCACAGAGCCAGAAAAGAAATCTCTCCGTGTGAAGATGTTCATTTAGATATACCTGTATGTATATGGCAGATGTGCATTTAGATGTTCTCTCCTATCTATATACAGGTATACCTCACCTAACAAAGTAGGTGTGTTCCTGGACATTACTTCTTTAACAGAAAATCTGGTATCACAGGTAGACATAGAATGTAGGGATAAGTTCCTATACCACCAAAAAAAAAAACCCCAAAAAACCCAGCAATTCAAAACATTTCAACAAAGCTTTGATTCAAAACTAACAATATATATGTGGGAAACAATTAGGTCAGGTAAGCCTTGCATACACAGACAAAAATATTTTTCTCTTTCTATAGACCACTTAAAAACTTCTTTCAAAATGCTTCTAGAGATTGATTTTTCTTTCACCAGCCTCTAATTTTGTTATGATTTCCTATTTGGTGGCCAAACGTATAGCTCTATGCTTTTTTTCCCCCCAACATACTGGGAGTATCTAGTGAGACAGACTAATTGGCTTTCCCCCTTTCTGTTTGTTTTGCTCTTCACACAGGCTCGATAAATGACTCTGGAGATAGCTGCATACTTTGTCTGCTGTACGTAAGCACACACAGCTACAGCAAGATCATGTTGAGTAGAATCCTATTCTTTCCCAGCTCAAGCTTTACCACATGTTAGCTGGGGTGTGAGATCTCAGCAGACATGCTGCTGCAACCAGGCAACTGAAAGTCTGTGTTTCTCCAGTTCTTCGCCACCCTTCCAATTCCAATGCTGTTTTTTTTTTAAGTCCAGCTAGAAAGAGGGTGAGGAGGAAAAAGGAGGGACTGGGTGAGCAGAAAAAGACTTTGGACATTAGTAGACTGGTGTGTTAAAATGCTGTGATAGTGTTCAGGTCTATCTGGGTAATCATAAGGAAATCTCAAAGTCAAGATTCTATTGTATTCAGATGACTTTTATTCTCTGCTAGCAAAGTGACACAGGGCATAAACTGCCATGGTGTGTTCCCCGAAACAAGGCACATATATCTTTTTATATTACAGAGAAACAAAACCTAAAATCTAAGGCACTGCAGATGTGTATTATAGTGGTTACCAGGCAGATTTTAATTTTAGAAAACCTTTAGAAACAAAAATCATTTCTTAGCTCTCTGTGTCCAGCTACTATTTCTGATATCTCAAGGCAGCTGAACTGGGTGATGCGCCCAGAAGAAGATAACACTTTCTAGGCTGAATGAATAGTCCATTGTTTCTGATTCTAATAAACAAAACAAACCATACTATGCCTGTTTCTGGGCTTTTGGTCAAGCTGGAGCAAATACAGTTGTATCTCTCAGCTTTCTCTGACACAGACATATTTTGGCAGACTAGGTCTTTTGCTCTAGAGACTCAATATAACAAACTTTTGGGAAATCAATACAGACAGACCCTCTTAATAGCACAAGTAAGGAAGGCAGAATCATTGTGACATTATAACTAAGATAATCAACAACCACTAGCGTTTTAAGAATGGTATTAAAGGTTTTGCAAACGTAGCACTTGTCTTCGAATTGCCTTCTAATTACACTGTAGTGTCCACTTGCTTCCATGTTAGCTGGGGTGTGAGATCTCAGCAGTTCTCACAAGAAGATGCAAGTTAATGTAAAAACACCAAAAACACTTAAAGTACCAAATTAAATACACAGATAAGCTCTGAAACATACATAAAAACTTGTCAGCAATATGGGACAGTTCATAAAAAGAGATTCCTGGCCATCATTTTTATGTTGTCATCTGGATGTTTTCTCGGTGGCAATGGGAATGGGGGAAAGATAACCGCCCATTTGTGCTGTATTCTTGTGATTGCAGTGGGATTTGGTTTTGCATGCTTTTAATATCAAGAAAACAGTGATATTAAAGATCTATTGATGGCTTAGCCCGTGAATAAAAAGTGATGCCTTATTTGTCAGGGTATGCAGCCCCTCTGAGCATTCTGTTCAGGGGGAACAAATAGCAGAAACAGCAGAAGCGTGAGTATTATATGCCCTTCTGCATACCTAGGTGTGTAGATGCATGGAGACATGGAGACATAAGAAAAATATCCTTTTCCAGTTTTATTTAAAGTTCTAAATCACTACAGAAACAAAATACATCCAGGCTACTTCAGCCAGGCTACAGAGCTAAAAAAAAAAAATCATTTCAGTCTGTGTTCTTCTCTCACAGACTGCAATGCAAAGCAACAATTTCGTTTTCAGTGAAAGCTAATAAGAACTCAGCAAAACCCATAACATACTAAGATTCACAGGCTGTGAGAGAAAGTGAGATAAGACAGCTGCCTGGAACATTTCCCAGGCTTAAAGAAATGTTTACATTTTGAGGCTTGGCCTGTCTTTTTGAAAATCAGACCGGGCCTGTATTTTTTGCCCACAGTGAGAATTTATTGTTAGGATTCTGGGACTGTATGTTCCATTATCCTTGATTCGCGGCTGGCACACACACTGGCCATGGGAGGAGGAGGATGCCGTTTGATCATTTCAGCCTCTAATTATTGCATTGCAATGATACAATTTTTGCCTTGTCTGATAAAGTCCTTTGTAAAAAGGAGCTCCTCTTTCAGAAGTTTTGTTAACTGAGGTATGCCTGCAATTATCATACTCTACATAATGATCCAGGTCACTACAGTTGAGCTGGAAGCCTGGACCCATGTCACATACTTGTGGCATGTGACTAGTATCATACATTGATGGTGCAAAAATAACCTTTACAAACTCAAGCATATATCCTGCATTGGGAGTTGTAGCTACATCTCATAGCTGTATCTCCCCAAGCACCCTCCTGCAAAAACCCTAAATTTTAAGCCACACACACCCCAACACAGCCATTTCTGAGTTGCTGGAAAGTGTGTCAGGAGGGGTGAGCGATGGTGTGTCCAACCCTCTTCCTGCAACTGGGCATGCTGCAACAGGTTGTCACAGTGCACCCAGCCACAGGAAGAGGGCTGGGGACATCATTGCTCACCTCTCTCCACTCTTTGGCAACTTGGAGGTGGCCATGCTGGGGAGGGGCTGTGTGGCTTAAAAGTAGTTCTTTGGGGGACTTTTGGCTGTTGTAGTGGTGCAACAGCCATAAAAGTGAATTGTGTTGTCATAATTCATATTTAGGAGATCTTAATTGCTGAACAAGATCCTAGTCTCATTTTTTTTCCTTCCTGTAATAATACTGTGGAATTCAAAGAAATGTTCTGGTGCTTGTTCAATATCCAGAAAAGTGCTGAGCTGGCAAAGAAATAAGCATTTGTGTTTGTCAACTTTACTGATTGAATAATATAAGGAAGTCATAAAAATCCAGAGAAGGAACTTGACCAAAATTTTGGCATAAGCAGGGCCTAAGGGGAAAAATAAAAGACTTCAGGTGGACTAAATCCAAACAAAATACTTTAGGCTTATTTCATGTTTATATTTCTTTAGGATACTTAATAGTGTTTTTCCTTCCAAAGGTATTTTCAGGATGTGGAGAATATATCCTCCTCCCCAACCAACATTTTTCTTTCTTTCTTTTTAAGAAGAAACAGGACACCATAGTCTGAATGTTATTTCATATTTACAGGAATTGCTTTAACCAACTTTTCACACAGTCCAAAAACTAAGTTGAGCCTATCACCAGCACTTTACTTTTCAGCCCGTCTCATTGAAATCTACAGCTGCAGAAAACTGGCTGTGCCCAAGTCTTGTTGAAATACACAAGTAAAATCCAGACAGCCTCTAAAGACTGCAGGCCTAAGACAGGAAGAAAAAAAATATTTTTTTGTTCTTGTCAAGAAAGACTGTCTGGATACATCAAGACACCCTGTCATAAAGGGAGTCAATTGCCAAAACATTTTTGTCCTCTGAAGAACAGAAAACTACATTTTTTATTGCCATCATGATTTCCCCCATTTGCACAAAAAGCCTCAGCACAAAACTAGTTGCTCTCCCTTTTTGTTACGCAAAGTGCATACATGCAGTATGCAAAGCAGATCAGAATTACAGACAAAAAGGTAATCTACCAAATGTTTCAGCTTTTGCAAACAAGGCAGCAGCAGTAGGACGTTGTGTGCAATACATCATGGCTGGCACCCAGTTCAGTATTAACAGGTTTGTAAGCTGGACTTAGGACTTTATTAGACCAGTGTTTCAAAATGCTGTAACTCCACTATTGAGGAAAGGAGAAACATAGGACTTCATCAGAGACTCTAAATACGGTGTCATAACGATGCCACATAAACATGCAAGGGCGCGCATGTCAGATGAATAAAGTTGCATAGCCAAGCTAAGTATATTAATTCCCCAAATTATTATTGATATTTGGAGTGTTCTTAAGCCCCCAAGAGTTTAGAACAGGCGATGCACAGGCTTGCTGTCAAACAAATACTAACAGGCCCATCTCCCAGTGGATGGCCAGGTAGCTACTCCCATCCCTTTGGACTGAGTCAGGAGTTCGCCACCGCCAAGATGGGTAAAGGGTGGGTGACTCTCTCCTCCACATGGCCGGATTGTGTTGCCACCACTGCTGCCGCTGCCGCCGCCACAACCAGGATGGGTGAAGGGCAGATTGCTCTCTCCTCCTCCTCACCATGGCCACCCTCCACATTGTCTCAAGGTACTGCTGGGTCCCCTTTGCTTTCCTTGCCCCCCCCCTGCACAAAACAACATGGCCACCATCTTGATTCACAGCCATGTTAAAACCACATTGGAGAGCTTCACACAATATAGTTTTGGCCAAAACGCCATGGAGAGAAAAAAGCTGCTGCAAATTGCCTATAATGTGCAGCTATGTGCATTATTTTTTTTCCTCATATATATGATTCCTAGCTTACACTTCCCTATGGTGAGGCTTACCCCCACATATATCATAGATGTCAGTGAGAAAGATGTATGAATGTGCCTAACTATTAGGGGTGTGCATCTGCTCTGAATGAATCCACAACACCAAAGTGAAGTACATTCAAGAGGAATGACTTGCATAAATTTTGAAATTTTGCAAGAAACTTCCTTGGGTTAATTCTACAAAGTATAAACTGCCCACTAAACTAGAAGGAAGGGAACACATTTAGTGAAAATAACGTGCACTAAAACTTTAAAGCTCCCTGCCTAAAATGTGAGTGGCTTCATCCCCTCAGAAAGGGGGGTACCATGTCCACAATTTCATTCAGTTCTGCCAAAAAAATGAGAAAGTACAGTTGTCACTTTAAAAGTTGCTGAGATTATAAAGATTCCTTATACCCAGCAACAACAACAACAACAACAACACAACCCCTATATGCCTATTTGCCTAAAGTTTGACAAGCATAACCTCTTAAAAAGAAGCTACAATGCCTGCAAATTAAATCCAATTCCATCAACAAAAATTATAGCCATGTGTTGATTTCTCCCATTATTCTCAATAAGAAAAACATCTGAAGCTTCCTTAACCAAACCAAAATGAAGCTCTTTTTGGATGTGAACCAACATGAAATGGGAGGCTGTGCTGCCTTGCTATGTAAAGCAGATGCTGAAGTATTTTGTTTTCCTTTCAAAGAAAAAAGGATGTTCAACCTAGGCCTAGACACAAACTTACTTTAATGAAAACCCCATGTTGGTCTATAGGCCTTACTCCTTCATAAGTGTACATGGAATTGCAAATTTAATGCTACTTATTTTTATGTGTCTTCTGTCCCGAGAAGTTATTTCCCTCTCCCCCATCTATGATGCTGCTGCAGGAACTTGTTACTACTTCAGTAGTTCATAATATTTGAACCAAGTTTAAAGGACATCTAATCTATCCTATACAAAGAGATCACACAGCTCAGTTCAGCATGGCTTTGGAGAGGGATTTATTTAGAATAGAATAATCTTCGGTGGCATTTGAAGGATTGGCTCATTGTATGTGTATATATTAGTAGTAGTAAATAAATCCCTTTAAAGAATAGTAGTTACTTGGGATGGCTTCAAATGTTCATGTGAAGTGATGACAGAAGAGGAGTGAAAGGCTGGTGCTGCCTTCATTATTGCTTATGGGTTTCATGCAAAATGGTGAGATAAGTATGGAGGAAAGATGCCAGAATCTTGTTGGTATCACATGTTCATGTAACCTGGAGTAATATAAGCATCTGTGATTTTACATTCGTTGTATGTGTACTCCTTGGAGACTTGGAAGGGTGACTTCTGCTTTACATACCCAGCTGCAGAACTGCAGCTGGACACTACCTGGGCAACCTCCCCAGGCCACTGGGCAACAATCTGGTACTGGGAAGCTGTCTTCTGTGGGGGATAGAAGTGGGAGCCCAGGAAACTGCATGGATGAAGTGCTATCTCTCTCTGTCTCTCTGGCTTTTCTTCGCAAACGAAGATTCAGGAAGGACTCATCCCGCGCTTTCTGCAAGCGCGCTGATGACTAAAAAGGCCAATCCGAGATGAACAAGTCCGGTTGCAAAAAGCACAGCAGAAGGTCTCCTTGGGTGATGTTTTTGGGTTGTGATTCTTTCTGCGTTGTCGTTTCTCTTCAAGACTTGTTCGGCATGAGTTCTCAAATAAGGCTGCAGCATTGTGGATAGTGCGTCTCCATACCTCCTGATGTGAGGCCAGGGTGGACCACTGTTGGTGATCAATTTGGCCGAGCCTGAGATGTTGTTTCAGGGAGTCTTTGTATCGCTTTTTTGGAGCGCCCCTCTTACGCTGACCCGTGGCGAGTTCACCGTAGAGTAGTATTTTGGGGAGGCGATTGTCCTCCATCCTAGAAATGTGCCCTGCCCAGCGCAGCTGTGTTCTCAATATCATGGCCTCAATGCTGGTGATCCCTGCTTGCTCAAGGACAGCAACATTCGTCACATAGTCAGTCCAGTGTATATTTAGGATTGTGCATAGACAGAGCTGGTGAAAGCGCTCGAGGAGTCGTAGGTGGTGGCGATAGGTGATCCATGTTTCAGATCCATAAAGGAGGATACACAGTACGATGGCTCTATACACACTGATTTTTGTGCTTTGCCTCAAGTGCTTATTGCTCCAGACTCTTTTGTGGAGTCTTACAAATGCACTATATGCCTTTGCTAATCTGTGATTGATCTCTTTGTCAATCTTGGCATCTGAAGTGCTATATCCACCTACCTAAGGTAGGGCCTTGACCAGAATATGACAAGACCCAGAACGAGCCACAAAAGTATGCTAAAGTTAGACTTCCCTAAGGCTGCCAACTTCAGAGTTCAGGCTCTTGGGCATGGCCAGGAGGATGAAGACAAGATAGAAGCAGGCTAAAACCCAAATGTCCCTGTTTCTTTAAGAGAATTAAACTCACCCGTAGCTAGTCAGTGGGATGGTTTTAGTCTGCATTTTTAAAGAGCTAGCCAACTCTAGGGAGATTTTCACACGTTTGATTTATACTGGAGTAATAACAGAATAAAAGAAAGCGGTACTATCTTGGAATTATTACAATATCATTCGCACGTTACGTGATAGCGTGATAATACCATTTCTAAATTTTCGCACTTAGGTTTTATCCCATTTTGCTACCAAAGATATGCTGTCGATTTAGTTTCATTTTTGCTGGCTAGCCCTTTCGCAAAGGGGCTTGTTCTGTTACAGAATCACAATTGAGTTGCTCAGGCATGCGTGGTTAAGCATTATAGTTTTGCTGCGTCCATTTTTGTTAGGGTCTATGTCCTCGTCTGGAGCCACGCGAGACTTTGACGTGACGTTATAACGTGATCACGTCGACCTATCGCTGCTCTTGTTCTTCCTGTAGAGCTGTCAAGATGGATTCAGGAACTGATTTTTTGAGGTGACGATTTCCTTACTCTGTGTTCCCTATTTTTTGTCATTGGGAACTGCTTGCATTCTTTCCTTGAGAGGGAGAGACGAAGAAAGCTGCGGAGACGGGCCATTCTTAGATATCTGTCCGGCCATTACATCTGTCCCCCCAAAAGCACAGTCACAGGGATCCTTTTTAAAAAAAGGATTCCAAAAATTACAGTCAGAAGAAAAGAATCATAACATTCTCTAAGGAAGCTGAGCAGTATACTACCAGTAAAACACATTATTAATAAGTAAGCAGAGATAAATCAAAACCTACCTTTTAACGAGCTGGAAGGCCAATCGAGGGCAACAGCAAGCCAACGTCCAAAACCTGTCTGACGTCATTGGGGGGGGGCGGGGAAACAATGTAAGGGCAGAGCATTATCGCGTGATAACGGAATAGTAACAAAAAATCTTTCGGACGTGTTTAGATACCGTGACAGAAATGGAATAGGCTGTTAATAACGGCTTTTCCCCGTTATGACAATATCGCGGAAGCTAAATGGAACCACCACAGGGCCAGCACGGATACGTTACGACGATGTGCGAAAAGAAAATATTCTAGCGATCCTATACTATTATTCTAACGGGATTTTTAGCCCGTGTGAAAATCTCCTAGCTCCAAAACAGATTCAGCACTTAGGGTGTAGCTCTTTTAAAGTTCAGGTTAAAATGTGTATTCACCACCACCCCTAACAAGGAAACCATTAGCCACCACTGAGTGAACTCTCATACAGGAAGTGTAGAACAGAGGGGCGGGGGGAGGGAACACATAGACTTATAACAGCTACAACAATACTCAGAACCTGTTTCACCTTTCAACATAACATTTCTTTTTACTCCCCAGGGTGGATGTAAGAGTTGCTGGAATAAAGTGGTATAGAAATTTAGGATTTTTGCAGCTGTGAACACCCTCACCATTACCTCTCCATCCTCAAATATACAGACAGACACACAGACTGCTTGTGAAAAAGAGGGGGGTGGAAATATGAAGTATTTTTGACTCAGGGCTTATTCTGAATGTGCAGGAGGTTTATCCCCAGAGAAGGAGAGATTAATTTGGATCCCCACCCCTGGCATTGTGGAAACATATGCAGTTGGTCTTCTTCAGTCTTGGAATTCCTATGTGAGAGAGGCAGGAAAGGGGGCACACCAGTATTGTGAGAGCAGGAGTGACAAGATAGGTTGCAGAGCCAAAGGACCCACAGCTTCCCTAGTCCTCTTCCACATCCATAAATCGGCCACAGACTTGTCCCAGCTCTGGGGTTGACTCAGGAGTTTATCAGAAGAGCCAAATCTCACCCCCCCCCAAAAAAAAAGAAAAGAAAAAAGAAAGAAAGAAAGCATCATTTAGGATGCCACAATAGCACTAAAGGAACATTATCAGATGTCCTCATTGCTTACCCATTCCTGTTGGCACTAATGAGGTGTCACTTTTTATTGATGGACTAAGCTGTCAATAAAAAGTGACACCTCATTCACGCCAGCGCGATGCAGTGGGAACAGGTAAGCGACAATGTAGTCTGATCATTTCAGCCCTTTCTGCTATTATCACATCCAAATGCCACGGGTTTTGCTACATCTGATAAAGTTCTAAGGAGCTACAATGTTAGTGCTATTATTCCACTTTAAGTGCTCTGGCTGCCTCCTGTGGAATCCTGGGATTTGCAGTTTAGGGGGGGCATTTAGCATTCTCAGCCAGAGAGCTCTTAGGCCTCACTAAACTACAGACCACAGAATTCCACAGGAGGCAGCCACAGCAGTTAAAGTGGAATAATAGCACTATAACAGTGTAGTGTGATAGTCCAATTCCTTTTCATTGACTATAATAGGAAGTGATGGGGGGGAACCAGCTTAGGAAGAAGAAAGAAGAATGTAAATGCTGCCCCTCCCCTACTTGTGTCTTACTGGCATGAGCTGGTGAATGCTTGGGATGCTTTGAAGAATCAGAGGTCAGAGTTCTCTCCAGAGCAGAAGAGGGCTATTCCATTAATGGTGGAATGAATCTGCACAGAGGTCAGTGTGTGAAATTCGGCACTAGATTTGGACTGGGAGAAAGCCATGGGAGCAAATTTAATTAGTCAAACCTTTGTTGAAGTCTATAGGGCATTTGGTAAAGAGGAAGTTTGGCTTGAACCCAAAATCAGACCCTTCTCCTCCATCTCTTGTCTACATTGTTAGCAATGTGAGTAGTATAGGGCATGTACTTCTCGTCAAATGAAAAGTGACAGGTGGCCCCGCCCCCTTTTTAGGGGTACACTCTTAGTCCCGCCTCCTGGATTTGGGGGTGCTCTTTTTGGGGAATTTTTTTGGGGTGCGCTTTTTGGGAGGCATATTCCTATATTTTAAGGATTTGGGAGTTCCCTAGGGATTTGGGGGTTCCCTTTTCCTCATGGATTTGGGGGTGCTTTTGGGGGAATTTTTTTTGGGGGGTGCCATTTTGGGGAGGCCTATTCCTATGTTTTAAGAATTCGGGGGGGTTCCTGAACCCCAAATCCCCCCAAGAATGTGTCCATTTTTGGTTATGTAAATCTTACCTGCTTTTCGGGGTAGGTTGTAACCCCTCTCCGAGTTCGTCTCGGGACCGCCGACCATTAGGAACAGGTTCCGGACCTCTCGGAACTTTCCCGTGGAAATAACAGCTCTTTTAAAGTGTGATGTGTTGGCCATCTTTGAGGTGCAAACTTGTTTTTCGGGGTGCGTGTGACCCCTCTCCGAGCTCGTCTGAGTACCCCCAATAGAGTGGGACAGGTTTCCACCCTGCCAGAATTACGGAGAACATAGAGGGTTGCTCTTAACCTTTGTCTCGCACGCTGGGGTCTGATCTTGGTGGGTCTAAGGTGCTGGGGGTAGGAGCATGTTTCTCCTCCCCTAGGGGCGTATTTTCTTGAATGGCGCCATATTTGAGCGCCGCTGATTGGTCTGATTTCCCCCTCCCTCCACACCATCCAATGAGCATTTGAGAATGGATGTCATGCCCCCCCCCTGCGGCATAGAGTATATGAGCAGGGGGCCACAGGACCTCATCTGCATCCTCACCATTGCCGGAAGACCGCCTTTTTCTCTTCTTTTCTCTTCTTCGCCGTCATGGAGAGCTGCGCTGATGTGATACCTGTGAGATCCGTGGAAGTTGTGGGTGTCCCGGCAGTAATAAGAGGCAAGCCTACGAGAAAGAGATGGATGGTCGAAAGTAAAGATGAAGACCCAAGTGTGGTGAAATGTCTCTTTTCAGCTCCCCATGAAACAGAAGAGGGTCATCAAGATTCTGCCTCTTTGGAGGAGGAAAGGGGTATGGCATCTGAGAGCGATGACCACTCTGAATCAAAGACTGTAAGCAAGGGTCTAAGAGGTGGGATGGCAGGTGGACATTAGTAGTGCAGGGTGGTGGTGATGGTGCTGAGTATGGGAAAATATTTTTTTGGGGGGGAGGGAGGATTAGGGGGGATCTTTTAAAAGTCAAAATACTTTATTATGATTTTTTCAGTATTAACTTTAGAATTATTTTTTTCAGGAAGTAACAGGCTCTGACAGTGGAAGAAAGGGCTGTGAATGCCTTGTGAATAACTTTCAGAGTTATCAAGGACTTTTTCCACACAAGGAGGTTAATAAGTTTTATCAATTACAGATTGAAGAGGGAGATCTCGTTTCGTCAAACAAGATATCTGGAGCAATGAATAGTGTTGTCCATGCAACGATGTATGAACCATTGTGCTACGTAAGATCAGAAAAACTGCTAAGTATGTGTGTAGGGTGTGTAGAAGAACAAAATAATCAATTAGCACATTCTTGCGTGTTTTGGGAAGAATCCTATACAGACTCAATTCTAAAATCCCTTTCTTCCATGCTGGATGTGAAAAAAATATCTGAATGCCATCGTAATGTTTGCAGTGGGTTTCAAATGTCTGTCTCTGTGTACAAATCATTTAGTAATGGCTGTTAAAATACAGAAATGGATTATAAATTCTGAATTTCCAGGGAGGGCTTTGGAAAGAATCATTAAGCCGAGAGACAAAGTTTTTTTAAAGTATGCCAATAAAATGATACGTCATGAGAAATATGATTTGTATTTGAATTCCTGTCATATTTGTAATAAAACTAAATAAATACCTTGAAGCACCTACGTCTTTTCAATGTGTAAGGGGGGGGGGGCTGGAGGGATGGCCGTGGAAGAAGTTTGTAAAGCAGGATAAGGTTATCTCTACTTACACACACTTACACAGACACAGGCAGGGAGTGTGAAGGGGTGAAGTGGGGGAGGATTGGCAGGGAGGGAACCAACCTGGGATATTAGATAGGGGCCCTTCAAAGTTTGTAAATGTAATGGAAAAAATACAAAATGAGGGAGCGTGCTATTTATAAGAGTTTCATTCAAAGAATTAAAAAAGGAAAAGAGTAAAATAGAGAGAGAGGAGGCTGATTCTTAGGGAGAAGATGTTTGGCATCCCCCTCCCCATGTATTTCATAACACAACCTCAATCCAACCTCCAAATTAGCTCTTATTTCCACATTCTCTATGTATGTTTTCCAAATAGAAATTATTTCATATTTCCCTATCTCTCAGCCCTCCACCCCCGATAGGGTATCATGATTAATGTTAGAGACCTTGTCTCTTTTAAATGAGGGGCCTGTAGGGAAGTTAAAACCAATCATGTATATTTCATTTTAGCAAGGTACGGGGATGTTTGGTTATGTTAGGCACCTTGAGCACACACACACACACACCTCCTATTGGGAGAAAGTTGGGGGGCCATTATCATCATCATATAATGCTGTAAGCTTCATGTTTTCTAAACTTATGTGAGAACAACTAAACAAAATGCTGCCTAAATATTACACCTATACATAGAAAGCAGGCTGACAAACAAGAGGAAAATAATACATGCTAAAATATATTATACGTTCTGATTCTGCTGTGGGGGGTGCATGACGAGAGTAATTAAGTCTTAGTCAGCTTCAGATATATAGGAGATTTTCAGACAACACTGTTATAGTGTTACTATTCCACTTTATTTGTTATGGCTGCCTCCTCTTGAATCCTGGGATTTGCAGTTTAGGGAGGGGCATTTACAACTCTCAGCCAGAGAGATGTTAGGCCTCACTAAACTAAAAACCCCAGAATTCCACAGGAGGAAGCCAGAGCAGTTACAGTGGAATAGTAACACTATAACAGTGTAGTCTGAAAATCTCCATAGTCTCATGGCGGTGGTATTCTACCATGTAGGAAAATATCATTAAAGCCCTCACACACGCACACACACACATGGCCACCACATTCCCAGGCAGCTCACATTCCACTTTTGAACAGCTCTACTGTCAGAAAATTCTTCCTAATGTTTAGATGAAATCATTTTTCCTGTAGTTTGAACCCATTGCTCTGTGCCCTAGTCTCTGGACGGCATGGGGCATAGGAAGACTGATCCTTCATAGAATCCTACAGTTCAAAGCTACCCCAAGGGCCATCTAGGCCAACCCCATTCTGTCCCTGCAGGAACACACAATCAAAGCACGCCTGACAGGGGACCATCCAAAGAAGGAAACTCCATCACAGTCCCAGGCAGCAGCGGATTCCACTGCCAAACTGCTACGGGCAGCAGGCAAGCGGGGTGCAGGCCTAGGTTATCTACTATTCAAAGTTTATAAAAGCAAACAAGCCCTTCCTGACACACGGCCGCCCCCAGCCTCTGTTTAAAAGTCTCCAAAGAAGGAGACTCCACCACATCATGTGGTTATAAGGTATTTCAATGCCTATTTATAAGATGGAAAATGAAAAATATGACTTACTTTTGAGCCATTATTCAGGATTCCCAAGGTGCATTGTGGGGGGTTTGTGGAAAAAGTTTGCAAAAGCATCTGTAACCCTTATCTCTACTTACACACACACACTGGCCATCCTGATAATTACCACAGAGAATGGTGCCATATCTTCATAAATAGGCTCCTCTTTCTCTTCTTTGCTGTTCACAGGTGACATTGGTACGTATAATTCTTCCTCTTCCTCGCTGCTTGAGTTCTCCCCCACATATCCTTCATCTGAGGACATCGCTTCTAAACATCCCTTATAATCAGGTTGGGTGTCAGCCATCCAGATTACAATGTTCTGTTTCAATTCTTCAGGAGAATCATAGATCTTCTTTTCAATTACCATCTTTGTAGTTGTTTCATACATTTTACGTAGGTTTTCAATCATTCTCTCAAGATCTCTCCCCCATCTCTTAATACCCCTTCGCTCACGTCTCCGCTCACGATAATCCTGGGGGATATCCAGGATGAATTTTTCCTTTTCTTCCAGGGGTCTCATGGCTGTCACATCGGCGCAGCTCTCCATGATGGCGAAGAAGATAAAAGAAGAGAAAAAGGCGGTCTTCCAGCAACGGCAAGGATGGAGACGAGGTCCTGCGGACCCCTGCTCATATACTCTGTGCCGCGGGGGACGTGACATCCGTTCTCAAACTCTCATTGGATGGTGTGGAGGGAGGGAGCAAATCGGACCAATCAGCGGCGCTCAAATATGGCACCATTCGAGAAAACACGCCCCTAGGGGAGAAGAAACATGCTCCTACCCCCAGCGCCTTAGACCCACCAAGATCAGACCCCAGCGTACGAGACAAAGGTTAAGAGCAACCCTCTATGTTCTCCATAATTCTGGCGGGGTGGAAACCTGTCCCGCTCTATCGGGGGGTACTGAGATGAACTCGGAGAGGGGTCACAACCTACCCCGAAAACCAGGTAGGATTTACACAACCAAAAATGGACATTTCTTGGGGGGATTTGGGGTTCAGGAACCCCCCAATTCTTAAAACATAGGAATAGGCCTCCCAAAAATGGCACCCCCAAAAAAATTCCCCAAAAAGCACCCCCAAATCCATTAGGAAAAGGGAACCCCCAAATCCCTAGGGAACCCCCAAATCCTTAAAATATAGGAATAGGCCTCCCAAAAAGAGCACCCCAAAAAAATTCCCAAAAAAGAGCACCCCCAAATCCAGGAGGCGGGACTAAAAGTGTACCCCTAAAAAGGGGGGTGGGGCCACCTGTCACTTTTCGTTTGACGAGAAGTACATACCCTATACTACTAATGTGCTACATTGCAATGCAGTCTGAAGCCTGCCTGTCTCTCCCAAGCATCCTTCCTACCAGCAAATAAAGGGATAACAGAGTATATTGATACTATGAGGACAATTTCAACTGTTTCTCTTATCTCTGTGATGTGCTGGACTCAGACTACAAGAAGCAGACTGTTACACCTTGCGGGGAGGTGGAAAAATGTGATGTTTCTTGGGGAAAGTCATTAGAGCACAAGGTGTCTGCATATGTCTGCTTTGGTTTATGGTTTGCTGGCAGGATGTAGAAGGGGGGAGATACACTGGAGATGGTAGTTTCATGTGAATTAGCATGGATGGGGACATTCCTTTCTTAATGTCAGTGTTGGCCAGCTTCCAAGAACTGTAGTCTTGACCAATCTGTAATTGGTTCTTTATAGGGTCCTTTAGAGGTTTAGAGCACACTAAACCAAGAAGACTGCTGGTCTGTTATAAACCATGGCAAGTGTTGTGAGCACTACAGAAGATGAATGGTCATAGCACTTGATTGGACCAGAACCTTCTTACAGCCTTCTAGGAAGCCCATGTGGAAATATAGTTCAACAATATTATTATAAAACAGTATGAAGTTACTGGAAACCAGTTGGCATTACACCATGCGAGGAATGTCAGACAAGCACTAAAATTGGTAATCTTAATTTTTGATGTCATCATTGGAAAAGGAAAGATTTACATTTGGAGGAGCCAAGTGGTTAATCTTCCAAAAGTTTAGCAATGTTGGACAGGAACTAACAGTCTCTGCCTCCCACATAATGGCAAGTACAGCAAATTGCTGAAATAGCTTTCTCTGACATTGCAGTTTGGTTCATCTGTTGCCTCTGCTTTGGAAGAAGTGCATTGCATTTGTATCTGCCACATCTAAAAACATGGAGGAAGAGGATAATATGAATTTGGTGTGGACCCAGGTTTACTAAAGAAGCATGGCCATCTACTGAGACTAGAAAAGAAGAAATCAATTATGAGGTTTGTGTATGTGACACTATACATGAGATATCTACCAACACCCCTATTTATTATAATGGTAAAGGATTTAAGAATTTGGGAACAAATTATTTTTATGTATGCTAATGCCAAAGAAACATTGGTAATAATGGTAGCAGGAATTAACATGAAAAGGAATATACCAATAGGGTATCTTGTAATAATGTTCTGTGCTCTGAAGAAGAAGAAAAAAATACTGTACTGGTACATTCTAACTCTCTGTTCCACAATCTGAAACCTTAGGACTTCATCAGTATCTTTGATGTGTTAAGTCACAGAACAATGACAAGGAATAAGAACAAGAAGACACCTAATGTCTGTTTCTGTGAAGTTCCTTTTCTTCTCACCTCCCAGTCCCCTTCTATGGGTTTAATTTCTTTTTTATGGAAAAAAATTGTATGCATTTTTGTGCCCATTTTAAAAATCAATATATTAATGTGTACATTAATAGGCACATTAATGTCACCAGGCATACCTCGCCCAGCCAACCTGCCACGTAAGAAAATCAGCTTTCCACCTCACATGTAGTAAACTACAACAAAAACTCCGAGACATGCAGAACAAGTGGTGGATCAATATAGCAGAAAAGACACAACAATGTGCAGATCTGGGTGATCATAGAGGATTTTATGAAGCTCTTAAAGCAGTGTTTGGACCTACTTATCAGGTCCAAAGCTCCTTATACAGTACAGATGGTCAAACATTAATTACTGATAAAGCCTCCATCCTGAATCAATGGGCTGAACATTTTCAAAGTCTCTTTAGCGCCAACCGAGTAATCCAAGGCTTGGCTATCCAACATATGATACAAAAACCAATGAAAAATGAATTGGACATAGCTCCCACTTTGGAAGAGACCCTTAAGGCCATACAGCAGATACAAAATGGCAAGGCAGCTGGGATTTATGGAATCCCACCTGAAGTTTGGAAACACGGAGGTCATGTACTCCATGATAAATTCCACGAATTCCTTGTGAATTGCTGGGAAAAAGGGACCTCCGAGATGCAGTCATCATCACCCTGTACAAGAAAAAAGGAGCAAAATCCGACTGCTCAAACTATCGAGGCATAACACTGCTCTCTACTGCTGGAAAAATCCTTGCAAGGATACTCCTGAACAGACTAGTTCCTGCTATTGCAGAAGAACTTCTCCCTGAAAGCCAATGTGGCTTCAGAGCCAATAGGAGTACTACAGACATGGTATTTGCCCTTAGACAACTGCAAGAAAAATGTAGGGAGCAGAACAAGGGTCTCTATGTAACATTTGTTGACCTCACCAAACCCTTCGACACTGTAAGTAGAAAAGGTTTGTGGCAGATCCTGGAAAGACTAGGATGTCCCCCCGAATTCCTTAAAATGATTATCTTGCTACACGAGGGCCAGTGTGGTCAAGTCAGATATGGTGATGCTCTTTCAGAGCCCTTTCTAATAACTATTGGAGTGAAACAAGGTTGTGTTCTTGCACCAACTTTATTTACAATCTTTTTTAGCATGATGCTCCAAAGGGCTATGGCAGAGCTTGAAGAAGACGACGGCATCTATATACATTACCATACTGATGGTAGCTTGTTTAACTTAAGCCATCTGAGGGCTCACACTAAGGACTTTTTCAGACAAACCAAAAATAACGCTAGCAGCCTCGCCAAGTTGCGAGGCTGCAGCGCTAGAGGGTGTCCGTTTCGCATGACGCTCCTTCCCAGCGGTACTGTTGCAGTACCGCTGGGACATTTGACCATCATATTTTGGATTTGACCTCATATTTTCCTCACAATTGTTGAGTAAAATATGAGTGATCGTGAGTAAAATATGATGGTCAAATCCAAAATATGACGGTCAAATGTCCCAGCGGTACTGCAACAGTACCGCTGGGAAGGAGCGTCATGTGAAACAGACACCCTCTCGCGTGGCAGCCTCGCAACATGGCGAGGCTGCTAGCGTTATTTTTGGTTTGTCCAAAAAAGTCCCAAGACTCTAAACTATCTAGTCCGTGAGCTGCTCTTCGCCGATGATGCTGCCCTTGTTGTCCACACAGAAGCAGCTCTGCAGCGCCTAATGTCTTGCTTTGCAACAGCTGCAGAGCTGTTTGGGCTGGAAGTCAACCTGAAGAAAACAGAAGTTCTTTACCAGCCGGCACCACAGGACAAACACCACCATCCCCACATTGCCGTCGGCAAATCTGTGCTCAAGTCTGTTCAGCAGTTCACCTACCTGGGAAGCATCATCTCGTCAGATGCCAAGATTGACAGAGAGATCGATCACAGATTAGCAAAGGCATATAGTGCATTTGGAAGACTTCACAAAAGAGTCTGGAGCAATAAACACCTGAGGCAAACAAAAAAATCAGTGTGTATAGAGCCATCGTACTGTCTATCCTCCTTTATGGATCTGAAACATGGGTCACCTATTGCCACCACCTACGACTCCTCGAGCACTTTCATCAGTGCTGTCTACACACAATCCTAAATATACACTGGACTGACTATGTGACGAATGTTGCTGTCCTTGAGCAAGCAGGGATCACCAGTATTGAGGCCATGATATTGAGAACGCAGCTGCACTGGGCAGGGCACATTTCTAGGATGGAGGACCATCGCCTCCCAAAACTACTACTCTACGGTGAACTCGCCACGGGTCAGCGTAAGAGGGGCACTCCAAAAAAGCAATACAAAGACTCCTTGAAACAACATCTCAGGCTTGGCCAAACTGATCACCAACAGTGGTTCGCCCTGGCCTCACATCGGGAGGCATGGAGACGCACTATCCACAATGCTGCAGCCTTATTTGAGAACTCACGCCGAACAAGTCTTGAAGAGAAACGACAACGCAGAAAGGATCACAACCCAAAAACATCACCCAAGGAGACCTTCTGCTGTGCTTTTTGCAACCAGACTTGTTTATCTCGGATTGGCCTTTTTAGTCATCAGCGCGCTTGCAGAAAGCATGGGATGTGTCCTTCCTGAATCTTTGTTTGCGAAGAAAAGCCAGCGGGAGAATAGGCACATGCTCCTATTGGTGAAAGCATCCCTGTGTGGAATTTAGAAATGTACACAAAGGGAGTATTTTGTTGGGTTTTTATAAACTTTTTTCAAACATGCACATCCTGTCACTTTTTTTTTTTCATGGAATGCATCATAAGGTAAGAAATGTATGGATTCCCAACCACAGTGATATCTTCTGTGTTTAGTCCAGCAGTGCAGAATCTGGGGTGTTTATTAACATTCTCAAAGGAAGAAGCATCTCACAGATCCCTAGCTGGGTGCAGATCTACCTTTGCTCATCTTTCCTTGCTGGACATTGTCTTGGTTTACTCATCTACTCTCTGGAGAAAGGTACAGATCCCTGGCATTGGTATATAGCCTCAATTTGCACTTGAAACACATGCAGCCAGTATCTGAAATTACTGGGCATTGTGTTCCTACCTGATATTATTTTGGACTTTTGATATTGATGCTGTAGGGTTGTTTTTTTTTCCCTGTGGCTTATTGGGGTGGATTTTGCTTGAAGCATCTACAACAGGAAGGGAGAATCATTGGGTCTCCAAAGGGTTTCAGATTACAACTCCAATAGTCCCTTACCATTAGCCATGCTGGCTGGGGCTTCTGGGAGATGAAGTCCAAACATCTGGAAAGATAATGTTTCCCCACTTCAGTCTACAGAGATATTAGTTAACTATTAAAAAGATCTGTTTAAATGGATGATTCTTGCCCCTAAACTACTAGCACCACCACCACAGTTTTAATAATAATGATAATGTTTCCATGTTATTTCTATGATGGTTATTGTTACAGGCAATTAAAAATCCTAATAAATAGCTGATCATTGAATTTTGTTCTGTGAGTGCTGTTCTTCTGTGCAGTTGTATTTTACCAATAAAGATCAAGTAGATGGCAGTCTTAAACCTTTGTTAGAGAACTGTACCTATCAGTCTTAGCCGATATCCAGGTTAGACACCTCACCCCCTCAGCATACTGCCAGACTACATTCCTACTCACAACCTGCAATACAGGGATAACAGGCCTGAATTGCACTGCAAGATTAATGCATGCAGTATTATCAATCTTTCTAACCAGTAACATGATGATAGTCTTTTTGTTTTACCTGTTCTAAAGAAAAAACCTGTATCCCACACTTATAGTGTTTACAACTCACTCAGAATATTAACAGCAGTTAAAACCAATAATAAAATTCAATAAATAGAATAAAAATGGGCAATGCAAGTAAAACCATTACATAAAATTCAAGAAGTAAATGTGAACATGAACAGAAGGGTCTTTGCCATATGGCAAAATGCCTTGGAATTTGTATGTGCGGGGGCTATTTTTTAAATTTTAAACCTGCAAATTGTTGGGAGTTTTTTTGGTGGCTTTTAAGAGCATGCTGATCTTTACGGTTGGGGTTTTTTTTATGATTAATCTATTGCAGAATACTTTTATGTAATTGTTCTTTTAAGGCACACTAGGCATGTTTTATTGCTCGGCAGTACAAAACTGCTTATAATATATGTGCATTGTAGAATCATAGAGCTGGAAGAGACCACAAGGGCCATCTAGTCCAACCCCCTGCCATGCAGGAATACACAATCAAAGCATTCTTGACACATGGTCATCCAGTTTAAAAACCTCCAAAGAAGGAGATTCTACCACACTACGAGGTAGCACGTTCCACTGCAAAACAGCTCTTACCATCAGGAAATTCTTCCTAATGTTGAGATGGAATCTCTTTTCCTGTAGTTTAAACACATTGTTCTGTGTCCTAGTCTCTGGAGCCACAGAAAACAAGCTTGCCCCATCCTCAGTATGACATCCCTTCAAATATGGGTATCAGTTCACCTCTTAACCTTCTCTTCTCCAGGCTAAACATGCCAGCTTCCTAAGCCACTGCTCATAGGGCATAGTTTCCAGACCTTTTACCATTTTGGTCACCCTCCTCTGGACACGCTCCAGCTTGTCAACATCCTTCCTGAATTGTGGTGCCCAGAACTGGACACAGTATTCCAAGTGAGGTCTGACTAAAGCAGAATAGAGGGGCACTATTATTTTCGTCTATCTAGACACTATACTCCTATTGATGCAGCCTAGAATCACATGGGCTTTTCTGGCTGCCGCACCACACTGCTGACTCATGTTCAGCTTGTGGTCCACTAAGACTCCAAGACCCCTTTCACATGCACTACTATCAAGCCAGGTGTCACCCATCCTATATCTGTGCATTTTATTTTTTCTGCTTAAGTGTAGTAACCTATGTTTCTCCCTGTTGAAATACATGTTGTTAGTTTTGGCTCAGCTTTCTAACCTGTTAAGGTCATTTTGAATCCTGATCCTGTCCTCTGGAGTGTTAGCTACTCCTCCTAATTTGGTGTCATCTGCAAACTTGATAGGAGTGCCCTCTACTCTCTCATCCAAGTCATTGATAAAGATGTTGAATAGCACTGGGCCAAGGACAGAACCCTGTGGCACTCTGCTGGTCACTTCTCCCTAGTATGAAGAGGAGCCATTGGTGACTACCCTTTTGGTTCTGTCAGTCAACCTGTCTATATGCTGTAGGCTATATTTCAGAGGAAGTATCTATCAGGATAATATTCCTTTAATTGCAGAGAGAAAATGTTGGAGCAACAGATCACTCTGATAGCACAGCTAAAATGGGTATGTGCACAGCTGTGGCTAGGCAAAAGGTGACTAGCCAGACACTCCTATAAAGATACACTCTGTGAGTTACTGTTGAGGAGTGTTGGAAGTCTGGAAAATTGCTGTTGGATCTGTTATTGAGGTTTGCTGTAGATATTCTGTGTTTGTTTTGTACTGGAACTGAAGATAAAGCCTCCAGATATTATTGGAAGAACCTTGCTGCTTTTAAGTCTTCATATTGTGGATGAAAGTGGGTCAGAACAGTGATAAAGCCTTAACCACTTTTCGAAAAAGTTAATTCTTGGATGACAACTCCTAAAATCTCCATCAGCATGGTTCCTGGATAGCTGGGGGAGTCTGGGATTTATAATTCAAGGAAGCTTTTGTTTTTCAAGCCCTATTCTGCCATGTAGTTCATCTGCTGTTTGGCTAGTCCTGGGTTTAGTTCATCCCCAGGCTGTGCCAGTCACCTCTCAGTGAGCCTATACTGAGTGGGCAGGGACTGGCAAAAACACCACTGAGTGGTCCTCGCCTTAAAAAACTATGAAATTCACTCAGTCACCAAAAGTCAACAGGTAACTTGAAGGCATGTTCAACGCGCGCGCACACACACACTCTTAAGTTTTAAAACTCAGAAAAACCTTCACATGAAATAAGACATGAATTAGAAATAATATTCATTAAATGCTACTTTTCATTGGGGAGAAGAGGGGACACACTGCTGCCCCATCACACCTAAATTTTTGCACTGATTTCTATGGGCAGCTCTTACTTTGGGCTCAGTCCTTAAAAATGGCATCTCCAATGTGAACCTAAAAATAATCTCTCAGATTTCTTTCACACTAGACAGTATGCACAGTTAGTTCTTTGATAACATTAAATTACCATATGGGATCATGGGATTTGTAGTTTTCTGAGGTACTTAGAATTTTCTGCCAGAGAGCACCAGTTCCTCACTAAAACACAAATCCCAAGATTCGATAGGATGAAGAAAGATAGTGTAGTATAAAGCTATGCCAGGGTATCTATGCTGTGGGTGTGCTATATTAGTGTCTGCTCCCAGTGTGCAGTGGCTAAAATAGGCCCTAGATAAAATGCACTGGGATGCAACATCTTGAAAAACATAACTGTTTGCACACAATGATGATACTGGCAGAACTTAGCTTACACAACTTTAATTAAGATATAAACTTTCTGTAACAACCTAAAAAGTGCTAATTTAATTAGCCTAATATAGAAGGGTGGGAACCTTTACACTATTGCAATTGTTGAAGAATTTGGAGCAGGAGCAGCCCAAGACCAGCTACCGCTTAAGGGGTGAAGAGAAATGCCTCTGTCACCCTCAACCATCATCTTCAACCTCATTATTACTGCATCCCCATTCTCACAACCCATTGCTCTGCTACATCTTTGCCTCTGCAAAAATACAGCTGGGACAGCGCTCCTGAACTCAATAATGTCTCCCCAATGCCTACCTCCCAGAAGGCCAGCCAGTTGCTGGGTACACTATTTGGTGCAGCTAGAGAGCAGCCAGCAATTTGCCACCCCTTATCTCAGGCAGGTGCCTCACTCTGCCCAATGAGAGGTCCAGCCCTGATAGAAAGAGTTCCTGGTAAATCTTGATATACAGATATATGTGTAGTATGTGGGGAAATGATCATTGTAATGTAAAAGCAATCTTGTGTACTTCATTCACATCCTAAGATAAGTCTAGGGTTTTTTTCCCTGCATGCATTTATTCTCCCAAAATTCCCTTTCTCTTATTTCACTGGGCACTTCCAGCCAACTGGAGTGCTGGGTCATTCAACACATGACCTAATTTGAATTTTATTGCTTTTGTGTAAGCTCTCTTCTAAGTTTGACTCTCCATGAGGATGGAGCTATATTAGCCATCTTAGCCATCTTAAGCTTTTCTGAAACAATGCCATGATGTTTCACCATGCAGCCTTCTATCGTTGTGCGCTGGTGAGTTCTTCCTACCCTATTCTTAGTCAGTTTAGGAACCTCTTTTAAAGTTTGTTTTAGTATGTAGATTGAGATTGATATACCTTCAGTAAACTTTGATTTGCATTTTAAACTGATTCCTTTGTTTTTGTAATGAGTCTAATTTAACTGGGGGATTCCAGACCTCTGAATACACTTTTAAATGATAATTGAGCTTAAGTCTGCTTCCTAAGCACATTCTGCATGAACATGAAGTCAAAAGTGAATGAATGTTTTTAACTCTTTTTAAAGGAAATAATTCTTGTTGTTTTTAAAAGGACTAGATCCTGGAATTTTTTAATACAATTTTATTTTTTAGACTCATTACGTTCCCACAAAAAAGGGTTAATGGTTCCCAGATTTAAAGACTTAAAAGCTCAATTTAATTTCTGTTTTTGCAGAAGTTTTGTTTTTTCCTTTTATCTGATCACCTCAGAGCTGCTGCTTTTGGTCTCTCTCGGCTTGAAGACAAAGGCAGTAAAGCAATGAAGCTGTAAAGCAATTATGGCGGAGTCAAATCCTCCTGGCCTGCCTGCCTTTTTAGCCATGGAAAAACTGTGTGGTCCAAATTATAGAAGATGGGCATTTTCTTTTGAAACATACCTGAAGGCCATGGGATTTATTGATGTTTTACACAATCCCAGACCTCCTCAGGGAAGAGAAAGGAATGATTTTGATAGGATTGATCAAAAAGTATTAGCATTCATAATTTTAACAACTGATGAAGGATTAATTCCTGAAATCAAAGATAAGAGAACAGCAAAAGCTGCTTGGGACACTTTGAAAGATTTATGTGATGTTCAATCCATGGGAAGAAAAATTGCATTGATGATTGAACTTGTGAACCTGAGACTATCAAATCCAAAATGTCTAGATGAACACATTAATGATTTCAGAGCTACATTAGCAGAATTGCAATCTCCTGGAGAAGAGATTCCAAAGGTTATGCAAGTTGGGATTTTCTTAGCAAGCTTACCAAAGTTTTACAATCCCATCATAAATACTTTGCAATTAAAGAATGATTTAACCCTACCAGAAACCTATATTCAAATACGGGAATTTCAACATAGGCAAAATTTGATGCAAAATGACAAGGTTGAATTCAGAAATTCTAACTTTAACCAGCAAGTAAATTTGGTTGGAAAAGAAAAGAAACATTTTAAAGGGAATGCTACACACTCAAAGCCCCCCTCCTCTTCTGAGCCAAATGGGGAGCAATTAAACTCTAAGGCTTCAAAGGGAAACAGGCAGTCACTCTCACAGCAAGGGATGACTGGCCAGAGGCAAGAGACTGCAAAAGGCCATAGAAATACTGCTAAACAGAGATTTCACATTGGATTATCTTATGAAAAAGTAATGCAAGCTTCTGGAAATGAATATAAAGATAGTTTCATCGTAGATTCCGAAGCCTCCAACACATTTATCAATAAAAGGGAATATTTCCAAGATCTTAATGAAGAAGTAAACTTCCCTGTATTTCTAGCCAATGGAAATTCTGTCACAGTACAAGGAATTGGAACTGTCTATCTACCTATGAAATTGGGAGCTAGGACAGAGATATTGAAAATTATGGGCGCAGTCTATGCCCCCGAGCTCAAGAGCTCACTCTACTCAGTCAAAATGAGCACCTCTAGAGGCAGCAGAGTAGTTTTCAAAAAGAATGCATGTTATGGTCTTCATGGCAAACAGTTGATTTTTAAGAGCATTCTGAAGGATGATGGCCTTTATCACATGGAGATCAGTGACTCAAATGCCAATGTTGCCACTCAGTGTAAACACAAAGACTGCATAAATTTATGGCATAGAAGGTTTGCTCATAGAAATGTTGAATGCATAAAGAAATTGGCTAATCAAGAGCTAGCAAGAGACTTTCATTTCAAGAACTGTTGTGTGAATGAAAGGTGTGTGGAATGCATTAAAGTCAAGGCTACTGCACCTTCACACAAGCCTCTCACAGAAAGGCAATCTACTAAACCTCTTGAATGGATACATTCTGACATCTGTGGGCCATTTAGACAGAAATCAGTTGGTGGAAACCTCTTTTTTAACCTTCACAGATGATTTCAGCAAATATTGTCATTGCTATCTCCTAAGGGAGAAAAGCCAAGCTTTTGAAAAGTTCAAAAAGTACTTTAATTATGTCACTAATAAATTCAATTATAAAATTCAAAATTTGAGGACGGATAATGAGACTGAGTTTGTCAATAATCAATTTGATGAGTTCTTAATGGAACATGGCATCAGACATCAGACTTCTGGGATTTATAGTCCTCACCGAACCTTAAAGGAAATGGCAGTTGCAATGCTTTTGCAGGCTAACATGTCTAAAGTTTATTGGTCTGAGGCAATTCTCACAGCCACATACTTATACAATAGACTTCCAACCAGATCCAGAGATGTTACTCCATTTGAATTGTGGCATGGTGTGAAACCCAGACTCAACCATCTAAGGGTTTTTGGATCAAAAGCCTATACATACATTCCCAAACAGAAAAGAGACAAACTGGACTGTAGAAGTGAAGAGGGAATTTTTATTGGCTATGCCAAAGGTGCTTACAAAATCCTAAACCCTGATGGACGCACAATGAGAATAACAAGTGCTGTTTATGTTGATGAAAGACCTCAATTTAATTCTAATCCAAACAAAGATTTCTATTCAGATGTGTTTGCAGTGGAAGAAGACCCTGACCCTGATTCTCAGCGGCAGCCACAGCGTGTGCAGCTCTTTCACCCTCCTGCAAGTGCTTCGCATCCAGAAGGGGCTCCCTCAGCCCAGGACTTACCAGAGGACAGAGGACCGGACGGCACACCACAAGCAGAGCCAGGAACTCAAGTCCAGGTGAGACAATCTGCGAGGGGTAACAGGGGAGTGCCTCCTTTGATATTCTCCTACCTAACCACAGGGGAAAGCCTTCTGGAACCCTCTGACTGGCAGAAGATCAAAGGAATGCCAAAGTCAGATTCTGAGAAATGGGTGAAAGCAGCAATAGAGGAAATGGAATCCTTATATAAGAATAAGACTTGGACTTTGACAGAATTGCCAAAAGGCAAGAAGGCAGTTGGCTGCAGATGGGTCTTTACAACAAAGCAAAATGCAGAAGGGGAGATCGAAAGATATAAAGCCAGACTTGTAGCTAAAGGTTATAATCAGCAATTTGGAGAAGATTTTCATGAGACTTTCTCCCCAGTTGTTACACACACAGCTATTAGAACCTTATTGGCTGTTGCAGCTTCCAAGAGAATGCATGTACAACATCTAGATGTGAAAACAGCATTTCTTTATGGAGATCTAGATAAGGAACTGTACATGGAACAGCCTTCAGGATTTGTAGTACCTGAAAAGGAGCATCTAGTATGTAAACTTGAGAAAAGCTTGTATGGATTAAAACAAGCTGCCAAGAAATGGCACAAAAAGTTAAATCTGCTCCTTATCAAAGAAGGATTTACTCCAGGCACTGTTGACCAATGTGTTTACAAAAGATTCAGAAACAATAGATGGACTTACATTGCAAGTTATGTTGATGATTTGATTCTGTGCAGTCAAGACAAAGCAGATAGTCAAGAGATACTCCTGAATCTCCAGAAAGAAATAGAAATTAAAAGTTTGGGAGATATCTCACACCATCTTGGAGTACAAATTGAAAGAGACCGTGATGGAAGCTTTTTTCTTAATCAAAAGCAAAAGATTATAGAACTTTTGGACTATCTTGGCTTAAGAGATGCCAAGGATGCTCTAACGCCGATGGAAGTGGGTTTCTTAAAGAGCAATGAGGCATCTGAACCTTTGAGAGACAGTGAAAAGTACAGAACTGCAGTTGGAAAACTTCTGTACATAGCAAATTTCACTAGACCTGATATTGCAAATGCTGTTGGCATCTTATGTAGAATGGTTAATTCTCCTACACTTCGAGATTTTACTGCAGTGAAAAGAATTGCAGGATATTTAAAAGCAACTGCTGACTTCAAACTGATGCTGCCAGCATGTGACAAGCCACGACTGATTGCCTATGCAGATGCCGATTGGGGCAGTGATTTGGTGGAGAGAAAAATCAACCAGTGGAAACATCATCTTTTACGGTGGTGGAGCAGTAAGTTGGACAAGTCGGAAGCAGAGTACAGTGGCGGATAGTTCCACAGGTGCCGAGTGCGTCTCAGCGAAAACAGCTTGTGATGAAATCAAATGGCTGCAGAATTTGCTTCTGGATCTTGGGATAGAGGAACCCAAGCCAACCATTTTGATGCAAGACAATCAAAGCTGTATCAAGATTTCTCAGAGTGACAAGCCTCTGAAGAAGAACATAGACATTGCTTTCCACAAGGTGAGAGAAATGTGCCAGAATCAACTTGTTCAACTGGAGTACTGCAACTCAGAAGAAATGACAGCTGATGTTTTAACAAAGCCTCTCCCTAAGGACAGTTTCCTTAGACTGCGAGAAGAAATGAAGATTGTTCCTGAAGTACCCTATGATTGTGAAGGGGACTGTAGTATGTGGGGAAATAATCATTGTAATGTAAAAGCAATCTTGTGTACTTCATTCACATCCTAAGATAAGTCTAGGGTTTGTTCCCTGCATGCATTTGTTCTCCCAAAATTCCCTTTCTCTTATTTCACTGGGCACTTCCAGCCAACTGGAGTGCTGGGTCATTCAACACATGACCTAATTTGAATTTTATTGCTTTTGTGTAAGCTCTCTTCTAAGTTTGACTCTCCATGAGGATGGAGCTATATTAGCCATCTTAGCCATCTTAAGCTTTTCTGAAACAATGCCATGATGTTTCACCATGCAGCCTTCTATCGTTGTGGGCTGGTGAGTTCTTCCTACCCTATTCTTAGTCAGTTTAGGAACCTCTTTTAAAGTTTGTTTTAGTATGTAGATTGAGATTGATATACCTTCAGTAAACTTTGATTTGCATTTTAAACTGACTCCTTTGTTTTTGTAATGAGTCTAATTTAACTGGGGGATCCCAGACCTCTGAATACACTTTTAAATGATAATTGAGCTTAAGTCTGCTTCCTAAGCGCATTCTGCATGAACATGAAGTCAAAAGTGAATGAATGTTTTTAACTCTTTTTAAAGGAAATAATTCTTGTTGTTTTTAAAAGGACTAGATCCTGGAATTTTTTAATACAATTTTATTTTTTAGACTCATTACGTTCCCACAATATGATCTACAGTTATGTATTTTGAAATGGTCTACAATATGTGATGTTGCATAAGGTGCCAAGAAGTTCCGGGTTCATCTCTTCTCTTAGACATGATGCTAGCTTGTCTCAGCCAGTCGCCATCTCTCAGCATCTCAGTAGGTGCATTACTGACTCTGGCTAAGAGCCTGTATTATGCTGGTGCAGCAGAAATCTATGCCAGCATATCTCTGCTGAGCTTTCAGTCCTGCCTGCTATACAACCCCAATTTCAGGGTGCTGAGGTATGTATGGACCTAGTGGAGTCAGAGGATTAGAGGCATCATTGTGCTGCAATTTTGTAATTCAGAAAAAGGAACAGCTCTCACCCTCCCAAACTTCTAGCATGCCCACCAAAAGTCCAAGGAGATGGTGACTCTTCCTTTTTTCCTGGGTGAAAAACTAAACTAAATGGTGCCTTCAAGCATAATGGGTCATTAGCCAAACAGACACTAATCCTCCTTGCATATCTCCCCCTAGGAACTAGCCATTCTGTAGGAGGTATGAGTCTAAAAATAAAATGTATTAAAAATTCCAGGGATGTAGCCCTTTGAAAAAGAAATAAAAATATCTTCTTTTAAAAAGTTAAAATCACTTCACTTTCAAAGTCATGCAGAGTGATGCTTAAGAATGCTGAGACAAGCTCAATTAACGTTTAAAAGTGTATTCTGAGGTCTGTGGTCTGATCACCCAGTGAATTAGACTCATTACAAAAACAAAGGAGTCAGTTTAAAAATGCATATCAAAAGTTTACTGAAGGTATATCAATCTAAATCTACATACTAAAACAAACTTTTAAAAAGGTTCCTAACTAACTAGGAGGATTTAGGGTAGAATGACTCACCCAACCTTTAGCTGTAGAGGCTGCATGGTGATCATGGCATAGCATCATAGCAAGGCTTCATAGCAGCATGGCTACATAACATGGCTACAGCCACATGGAGACTCTAACTTAAAAGAGAGCTTGCACAAAGAGCAATAAAATTTAAATTAGGTCATGTGTTGAATGACCTATCTCTCCAATTGGCTGGAATTGCCTAGTGAAATAAAAGAAAGGGAGTTTGGGAGAACAGAAGCATGCAGGGAAAGTTCCTAGACTTATCTTAGGATGTTAATGGGATACACAAGATTGTTTTACATTACAATAATTATTTCCCCACATACTACACATTCAAATACAGAAATTTACATATCCTCTCCAACAGGGGTTCACAGTATATAACGCCCACACACACTCCTACCCAACCATTCTCTGAAGATGCCAGCCACAGATGCAGGCGAAATGTCAGGAATAAAGTCTTCCAGGACATGGCCTCACAGGACATGGCTCACAGCCTGGAAAAAAACCACTATGTATGCCGGCCGTGAGAGCCTTCGACTTCATATCTACTGTATTTTGTTAACTGAGGTACTCCTGTATGGCTTAGGTCCAGACTATTTGACAGCCCATATCTCCCCATTTGAGCCTTATAATTTTGGGGGAAGGCTTCTTCTCCATCTCACCACCCATCCAGGTGCATCTGATGAGGATACAGGAGAAAGCCTTCTTGGTGGCTGCTCCTCGCCTATGAAACTCCTTTCTGAGGGAGGTTCAGCTGCCCCCCTCTCTTTTCATCTGTAAAGACCTTCTTATTTAAACATGCCTTCAGCCTATATCTGGTTGGGGTAGAAGAATGTGCAATGTCTCTGTTCTTTTTTAAAAATATATAATATGTTTTTAACTAGTTTAAATTAATATTTTAATTGGATTATTTAAAATGCTTGTTAAATTTTTGTACTAAAGATTGGTGTAGCTATTTTGTTTTAACCTACAGTGTAAGCCACTCTGGGTCCCATATTGGGAGAAAAGTGGGGTATAATTTAAATAAATAAATAATACTGCTAGAAGATCAAAGGTTGGAGAGTGAGCATATATGGGCCGTTTAGAGAATGTTTAAACTACTGTTCGAAAAAGTTAATTCTTGGATGACAGCTCCTAAAATCCCCATCAGCATGGCTCTTGGATAGCTGGGGGAGTCTGGGACTTATAATTCAAGGGAGTAATTATGGGTGCCAATTGCTTAGTGTCTGCCCACTTTTTCTGGGGTCAAAGAGGACATTTTAGATGCCCGCATGTACAAAGTGCCAAGTCCCAGACTTGAAAATTAAGAGGAACAAGGACATCTTGATTGTGAAGATTATTCTGGTGATTTATTTCATAATTATTCACAGCACCCAGCATGAAGTCTTTAGGTATTTTTTAATCAATCATGTTTATTAAAGCTATTAATTTTCAAACAGCCTCCTGAAAGACAGTATAATGTGGTTAGAAAACATATACACACAAAGTGGAAATTGTTCTAAATTCAGAGGAAATTAAGCAGGCTTACATGCAGAAATACTAGTTGGGTAACAGATATTTAACTACTATGGCCAAGAGTTAAATGCAGGGCTGGTTTAACCAGTCTGCCAAATCAGCATTGGTGGGGGGGGGCAAGGTCAAGAGAGGGCCCCGTACTAGCCTCCTTAATCTGACGGAGACAGCCAGTAGCAGCTCCCTCCTCCTCCAAAAACCTCTGCTGTTTTTTTTTTAAGCGTTTCACAAACCCAAAGAGAAAGTGAAAGAAACAGCAGCCCTTCATGGCAGAAGCTGGAGGGAGAGGCATGGGGAAGGTGAGTGTGTGTGTGAGAGAGAGACAGGGAATTTGAGTGCTGTCTCCCTCAGAAAGGATTTCTTTCTTTCTTTCTTTCCTTTCCCTTCCCTTCCCGTCCCTTCTCATCTTGGTTCCTCTCCCCTCCCTTTCCCCCTTGGTCTTCTTCAGCTTCCTCTCCTTGCTGCCAACTGAGTTCAGCCTGCAAAAGAAATTTGTGTGTTTGCCCATGTGCCTTCAAGTCACTTCTGACGAAGGCAAACCTACAATGGGGTTTTCTAGGCAAGGTTTGTTCAAAGGGGGTGTGCCTTTGCCTTCCTTTCAGGCTGAGAGAGTGTGACTTGACCAAGGTCACCCAGTGGGCATTGCTTCTTCCTGCATGTTTGTGGCTGGAGTGGATTGAACGGTAATATGCAGGCCGAGCCAGCCAGCCTTTGGCTTGGTTCCTTGTCACATGGCTACTCCACTACAGGGAGGAGGTGGGCCAAGCAGTCTTCAAGCCTTTGTGGACCCCCTGTGAGGACATTGTGGACCCCAAGTTAAGAACCACCGGGCTAGAGAATGCTGGAAAAGGAACAATGCAACCAGACCCTGAGAAGGATGCTGGCAGGGGGATTCCAGGAGGTGTAATCTAAGAATAACTTTCCCAGGCTCTGAATGCAGCCTAGAATCATAGAATCATAGGGCTGGAAGGGACCCCAACAGCCATCCCATCCGATCGGCTTCTGCCCTGCAGGAACACACAATCAAAGCATTCCTGACAGATGGCCATCCAACCTATGTTTTAAAAAACCCAAAGAAGGAGACCCCACCACACTCCAAGGCGGCAGTGTATTCCATTTCCAAACAGCTCTTACTGTCAGGAGGTTCTTCCTAATATTCAGGTGGAATCTCTTTTCCTGTAGTTTGAACCCATGGCTCCGTGTCCTAGGAGATTTTCACACGGGCTATATATCCCGTGGCAGGAACAGAACAGGGTCGGGAAAGGTTTTCCCTTTCGGACGACGTTGACCCCGTTCTGTCCGCATCCATTCTACGCCCGTGACTGTTCCAGAACAATGTAATCACGATTTTTCATCGTGAATAGACCTCCCGTTCCGTTGCTATAACGCAATCACAGGTGTGCGAACAGGAGCCCTGTTCCTGTTCCGAAATGACAGCCACGGAGGGGAGGTCCGTTCCAAGCACTTCCTGGTACGATCTGGACATCCAGGTAAGTGGCACCCTTTAGTTTACCTTCCCTGTTTTGATTATGTGATTTAAAGAGTGTTTTTGTGCTTGGTGAACTGATTTTATGTTTGGGGGAGTTTTATTTTTTAAATTTATTGTCCGGCGTTATCACGTGATAACGTGATAACGTTTCAGATGGCCGGTCGTAAAAGAAGCCTTACGACGGCTGCATTTACGGCCGGCCAGCAAGGGGAGGATGAGCCCGTTCCTACGGCGGAATTAAGGTGAGTGTATGAAAGATTTATGTTATTCCGTGGCAGGAACGGGAGAGGAGGTAGCGGGGCAGTAACGGGGCATTTTGGCCCCGTGTGAAAATCTCCTAAGTCTCTGGAGCAGCAGAAAACAAGCTTGCTCCTTCTAAATATGACATCCCTTCACATATTTAAACATGGCTATCACATCACCTCTCAAGCTTCTCTTCTCCAGGCTAAGCATACCCAGCTCCCTAAGCCGTTCCTCATAGGGTGTAATGGCTTCCAGACCTCCCACCATCCTTCTCAGTATCTTTCTTGAATTGTTGTGTCCAGAACTGGAAACAGTATTCCAGGTGAGGTCTGACCAAAGCAGAATGGAGTGATACTATTACTTCCCTTGATCTAGACACTACTCCTATTAATGATTTGGCATTTTTTGCTGCTGCATCACACTACTAACTCATGTTTAGCTTGTAGTCCACTCTTTCTTTTCTTTGAGGAAATCTACACCATTACATTAATTGCTAATAAACAAAAAATATTATGTTAGTGCCTATAATATAGTTTTTAAACTAAATTATTGGTGGCAAAATATGTAATACAGTAGGCCCCTCTTATCCACTAGGGATTGGTTCGGGGGGGGGGGTGGCGTGGATTCTGAAAACCATGAATAATAGTGAATGCCATTGAAAGTAATGGGACTGCTGGTTTAAAATATCATAGGCCTTGGAGGGCCTAGAAAACAACTAGGGAGGACACATTTTCTAGGAAGAATCTATGGTAGGTGTGATGTTTTGTGTCCCATGGATAAAGAATCCATGGATACGGGGGTCCTACTGTAATCTGAAATTCCTGTAAGGTGAATAGGTTAGGTTACATTGACCTGAGATAAACATATGGGGCCCCCAAAATAAAGCATTTCAGGGGCCCCAAAAATTCCTTAAACCGGCCCTGGTTAAATGGCTACACCATCTACACCAGGGATGGACAAAATCGGACCTCTGGGACTCATGTGATCCATAAGGTCCTTTTTTGGCCATCCCAGCCCCCCCCCATGACATTTTTATACTTTTACAAAGGGTGGATTGCCTTTCCTGGGAGCATTCAAGAGCACCAGTCCAGACTGTAAAGAGATCATCAGCACTCGCTGTGTTGCTTTAGACTACCCCTACCTCCCTTTATTTTAAAACTAGAAGTGGATTTCTGGCCACTTCAGAGGCCTTCCACACTGTTACCCCAAACACTCAGGGGTCTCCAAATATTGATATTAATTTGAGGAATTAATAGACTAAGATTGGCTATGTGGGAGGGGGCAACAGATAGCAGGACCTTTTAACCTATGTTTACCAGTACCAAGGAGGAGATGTAAGCTAGATAGTACAATTAAAGGATCTTTATTGGAAAACAATATCAACAGCATTCATGCAAAACACTCAGGCTTCAAGCAGTCACACAAGACTAGCAAAAGCAGTAGGAAGTATTGGGATAGAGGATATAGTGAGAGGAATTTCAAGTGGGTGATATGACACCTGTCCTGTAGAGCAGAGATTGCAATCAAAGCCACCAGAGTGATGGTCTGAAAGCAGGAATGGCTACACAGTTTGGTGTGGTGCCCAGAGGAAAATGAACTGTGTGAACTTGAGTGGGGTTTTGAGGGTTTTTTAAATAGTCAATAGTCAATAGAACCTTCAGGAGATGGGATTTAGAGTGAAAGACAATGCTTCTCAGAGTTGCTTAGGGTAAAACAATGAACACTTTGGATATGCTAATAATACTTAATGTGTGGAAACTTCGTAATTGAATAGAGGAAGCAACCTTCTCTGTTTAGGGAAGTGTAAAGGTATGAGGGCTCTTTACAGGCTTGAGTATCTCAGCCCAGGCTGATAGGATTAGCCAGGTGTTCAGGTGCTTTGTTGCCTTGCAAATTATCATTTTTTTGGAATTTGGGTTGGCCCCTCCTTAAGTGCATACCTGACAGAGTCTGAACACTAGTGTGATGATGGCAGTTCCATCATCCTGCAAAGAACTTTACAGTCGTCCCTTCACATTCGCGGGGGTTCCGTTCCGCGGACCCCCGCGAATGTGAAAAAGCCGCGAATAACGACACCCCTCCCCCTCCCTCCCCAGCCTTCGCGGGGCCTTCCTAGGCCCCGCGGAGGTCTCCCCGGCCCTCCCTCCCTCCCTCCCCAGGCCATCGCGGGGCCTTCCGAGGCCCCGCAGAGGCCTCCCCGGCCCTCCCTCCCTCCCTCCCCAGGCCTTTGCGGGGCCTTGCTAGGCCCCGCAGAGGTCTCCCCGGCCCTTCCTCCCGCCCTCCCCAGGCCTTCGCGTCTCCGGGGGCCCCAGGATCGCCTCCCCAGCCCTCCCCAGGCCTTCCTGGGGCCTCCGGAGCGTCTCCGGAGGCCCCAGGATCACCTCCCCAGCCCTCCCCACCCCGTCCCCAGGCCTTTCTGGGGCCTCCGGAGACGCTCCGGAGGCCCCAGGATCGCCTCCCCAGCCCTCCCCACCGCGTCCCCAGGCCTTTCTGGGGCCTCCAGAGCGTCTCCGGAGACCCCAGGATCGCCTCCCCAGCCCTCCCCACCGCGTCCCCAGGCCTTCCTGGGGCCTCCGGAGCATCTCCGGAGGCCCCAGGATCGCCTCCCCAGCCCTCCCCACCCCGTCCCCAGGCCTTCCTGGGGCCTCCGGAGCGTCTCCGGAGGCCCCAGGATCGCCTCCCCAGCCCTCCCCACCCCGTCCCCAGGCCTTTCTGGGGCCTCCGGAGATGCTCCGGAGGCCCCAGGATCGCCTCCCCAGCCCTCCCCACCGCGTCCCCAGGCCTTCCTGGGGCCTCCGGAGCATCTCCGGAGGCCCCAGGATCGCCTCCCCAGCCCTCCCCATCCCGTCCCCAGGCCTTTCTGGGGCCTCCAGAGATGCTCCGGAGGCCCCAGGATCGCCTCCCCAGCCCTCCCCACCGCGTCCCCAGGCCTTCCTGGGGCCTCCGGAGCGTCTCCGGAGGCTCCAGGATCGCCTCCCCAGCCCTCCCCACCGCGTCCCCAGGCCTTCCTGGGGCCTCCGGAGCGTCTCCGGAGGCCCCAGGATCGCCTCCCCAGCCCTCCCCACCCCGTCCCCAGGCCTTTCTGGGGCCTCTGGAGCATCTCCGGAGGCCCCAGGATCGCCTCCCCAGCCCTCCCCACCCCGTCCCCAAACCTTCCTGGGGCCTCCGGAGCATCTCCGGAGGCCCCAGGATCGCCTCCCCAGCCCTCCCCACCGCGTCCCCAGGCCTTCATGGGGCCTCCGGAGCGCCTCCGTGGCCCCCGTGGACGCCTCCCTGGGCCTCCCCGCTCCCTCTATGTCTTTCAGGGGGCCTCTGGAGGCCCCGTGTCGCGGTTTTGGGGGGGCCCGGGGGGGCCCTCCCAAAACCGCGAATAACCGAAACCGCGAATGTCAAGTTCGCGAATGTGGAGGGACAACTGTAGTTCCTATCATCTGCGTGTGATAATGGAGGATTACATATCCCATTATCCTGCAGTCAGCGATTGTCTTGCAAACATAATATCAGGTAACCAAAGGGTTAACCACAGGGGAAGGTACTGGGGTACCTCCAGATCAGTATCATCAATGACATCATCACATCACCTGAGGCAAACTTGACCAATAAAGAATGCCAGCATGGAGATTTAAACTAAGGTATAAGGTCCTTCTTCTGAGCATATTTTTGAGTCAGACCAGGTGGAGAGCTGAGACAAAGAGACCATGTCTCAGAGCCTGAGAAGCTGAACAATGGAAGAGGTGGTTAAGCAGGCCTCAGATGGCCAGCCGGCTTAACACCTTCCTGGAATTCAAAGACTGAATCCTGCATACTGGACTTCACAGTTGTGAGTAGAAAATTTGTGTAGGGACAGTTTTTTAGCTAGATTGCATCAGGATTTTATGATTTATTTTCTCCTTGACTGGATGAATTCTGTACTTACTATATCTTTGTAACTTTAAGCTGAATCTGAAAGGAAGGGCCTTTCATGAAATGACTTACCTCTTTAAACTTGCTTGAATAATAAAATAAGCTTTTTCTATCTTCCATCACTGATGCCCACATGCTTATTCCTTGGTCATTGCTACATTTCTCTCTCTGGGGATAGGAAGGAGGAGTTGGTTGGTTCCACAGTGGTAAGTAGTTCCCTGTGGTTTCCTTTTGAACCACATGAAAAGGGGGTACCCAAATCAAGAGGTGGTAGCAGCGTTTTTTGGCCTCTAGGGGGCACCCTTGAGTGAGGTTACTTGGGGTTACCCCTAGAGAGAAGCTAATTCTGGGGGTTCCAGGCTGAGAGCACCCAGATTAGGTATATTACAGCTAGTCTTTGGGATTCCTAATTTTTGGAATTTTCCAGCTTTAATGGCCATACTGTGTGGAAGGCCACAGTTGACCTAATTATTAAATATTGCCAATTTATTATAGATACGGTGTAGGGGGTATCAGGGTTGGTAACAACACTACACAGAGATAGTGTTATGATTCTACTCTAAATGCCATATGGAACCATGGGGTTTGTGGTTTAGGGAGGGGCTTTTAAATTCTCAGTCAGAAAGCTCTAGTGTCTCACCAAACTACAAACCTTAGGATTCCATAGGATGCAGCCACGGTAGTTAAAGTGGGAAAGCTCCTCTTGTTTCAGGTATTTGGGAGTGGTACATTTTAAGATGTTCATCTGCCCCCTGGAGGGCCCCAGGAACTCAAAATAGGCCCCAGGGTCCTGGAACCTACCCACCGCTATTCTAGATGGTCACTTATTGGACTTCTGTATAAACAGTGCGTGGGGGTAGATCAGGCAGCAGGAGCAGTGGGTGTAAGAAAAGAGGCAGATCAGGCATGAGGGGAATAGTCAGATCAGGTGGGCAGGAAGGTGGAAAAACAAGGGGAAAAGAGAGTGAGAGAAGAGGAAAAGCACACCCACTCACCCCATGTGACTGCCACTATCAGAACTGAAGCAGAAGAGGACTTATTATACAGAGGGAATAATGGAAATGCATCCCTATTGAGGGGCTATTGATGGGTTTCCCCTGTCAATGAAAAGGTGTCCTCCAGCAACTGTTTGAATGCCAACTGGCAACAGGACAGAAATGATGTTGTGCAATAAGGGATGGTTGCATATGCTATTATCCTGCTCTACTAGTACTGATAAAACCACATGTGATAATCTCCTAAGGCATGGTCAATAGCTAAGTTTACAGACAGCAGCACTGTTGTCTTTGGTGATGTCAGCATAGAAAAACTTTCCCATGACATGATACCTCCCAGATGTTTACTGCTGTTGTTCTTGACTATTGGTCATGCTAGCTGGGTCCAATCAGAGCTTAGAAGAAACATACTTAATGTAACATCATCATTCATTAAGGTTTTTTTTTAAAAAAAATTGTTACAAGGGCCAATAATATTACATTTAAAGGTTATAATGAAAACATTGTTATCATTAGGGGGTGGGGGCATTACAGCTATTATTTGTCATTGACAAAACATGGGGGGGGTTGAGGATGGTGGACATCTTTAGTGAGCCTTTATTTTTTAAAAACAATTAACAGTAGGAGTAACATGTTAATAACACATCACATTATGAATTACTTGTGTTAAAAAAATTACTGTCCTATGAATATTGGTTTTTAATGTAACATTCCCTGTTTTAAATGTTTCAAAACTGGATTCTAGGATTGGTTTTAGCTTGCTTTTAGGAGTTTTTAAAGAGTATTTTAACATGGTTTTATCTTTGTATTGTGTTAATTGGTTTTTATTTGATCATCACCCCAGGAGCCCTTGTGGGCTGGGGAGGTGATGCAGAAGTACTTTAAATAAACAAAAATAAATAAATAAAGCTCTGGAAGGCACCACATTGGAGAAGATTGCTTTAGCAGTTGGGAAGACCCAGCAGTATCCTCCCATCTATCATGGATTCAGCTATTTTATTTATTGATTTATTTAATTTATACCCCACCTTTCTCCCAATATGGCATCCAAAGTGGCTGAATTTCACCAATCCCATTAATTGGGGAGGATACATTGTTCTCCATAAAAGGTAAAGATGTTTTGTGCCTTTCATAGACTGCAGGAGTGTACATCATTATTAGGGAATGGATTTGGCTTACTTTGATGAAATGTGGTTTATTTTATAATTTTAGGGGGAGGGGAAAGCTTTGAGTCTGTGCACAAGTCACACTATTACCTCCTTACGCTGTAGCCTATTTCCTTCTGAGGCTAGGTTGGAATACTGCTGGAGATATTTCCATGGGTCTTATGACCATGGCAAGCAAAAAAACCCACTCTGGTCAGGAGGTTACAGCCTGGCTTTGTGCCTATTACAGACAGCAATGTGTGGTTTGTTTTTCCAAATGTTTGAAGGAAATGTTTGTAGTTCTCGTATTGCAGAGGCAACATAAGTAAACCTGGTGTTCAGGACATCAGAGGTGTACATGCTGGAGCACAGAGGTGCAGAAAATGTTAGATTGCAACTTATATCTGCCCCAGCCAGCTAAAGGCAAGCTACCCCCTCCCTATAAAAATTAGAAACATTGGACACTTCAAAGGGGTCAAGTAGACTGGGGTGATCCAAAGTGAGGTCACATGGAGGCCACAAAGACCTGGGAAGGTGTCTTAGAAATATTTTATATTTTATATAGAAATATCCAAGCTAGGTTTGATTGGAATCCTCTTAGTAAACAAAACCATTAAGGAAGAATGTTCTAATTCCTTCTTGGGCCCCGCAATGGTGAGTCACACATCCTAAACCATCAAGTGACCTACACAACCCAAATCCCCAGGAAAATATCCTTCAGACCCCCACTCCTGTCTTACAATGCAAGGTTGTCATAAACCCATCAATACCTATTTCCCAACCATCTAAGACAATCAGTGGAGTTTTATTCTCTTTGTTCCTCCCATGGCAAAATAATTTAGTCGTTGTAGCCAAAACATGTTTTTGAGGCACAAAATGGGTTGTAAATAGCCCAGCTGAGATAATAGCAAGGTGTGCCACTGTGGGTAAGACCAGGTCACCCTCTCTGTCAGGGCATCCCCACATTGGAACTTCCAGTGCCACCCTCAGACTTTGGTTTGAGTACTTAGCTACCCTTCAAGACTGGTAACTATCACCCTATTTCCCAAATCTATTCCTCTATCCAACCTTTCTGCCTTAACTCTTCAATAGCCTTGTGCGGTTCTTGTGAGTGTGTGTTGCATTCATGAATGCTTTTTGTGTTATTTCCAATAAAAACATTTATTTCACTTTAACCTAGACTTCTCTACAGTTAGTAATGGAACAGTGAAAAGATCCTGAAATTACCTGCCTCTCACAGTCTTCCATTTGAGCTAATAATAATAATACTTCTGTCATGGGCCAGGAGTCAGCTTCTCCCAGTGAACAGCAGCCTTGAAGAAGGACAAGCAAATGCTAAGACACCAGGAGCTCATCAAGCCATGAATGAGAGCAAGCTGGCTCCAGCCTTTTAAAGCAGAGCAGAGGGCAGTAGTCTGATGCCAGAAACAATGTGTGTATTTTATCAGTCACTGTCTTTGTATTCAGTGCTTCGGACCTCTTGCCTGCTGTCTACCTGGATTCCTTGACACACACCCCAGACTGTCTGACCTTGCTATTTTTTTCCAGATTCCTGACCCTTGGGCTGACTTTGATAATGCTTTTGGAGAAGCCTCTTGGAACTATGAGGTTGTTTCAGTTTGTTTCCTTCCTGCCAACTCTGTATGGTTGCCTGACAGTGGGGGCCATGCCTACAAAAAAATACCCAAAATATTAATATAGTTGTTGGCATAATGTGTGGGACTCTAAAGTACCCCCATCTCTTCAGGTAACAAGGGAGGATAGGAGTTGCAGTCTAGCATCTGGAGGGCCACAATATTTGGCACAGCCAATCCCTGCTATAGCATCTCCACGATACTAAAGCAATGAAGGAAGGAACATCTGGCTATAGGGACATGGCCAGATGTTTCTCCACTGGTCCCCATCAGCATGAGACAGTTGGGGGTTGAAGCGATTGGAGGTTGTTGCACAAGGAAGGTAGTGAATTCATCCTTCCACAATGACATATATATATGTATATGTATGAATGAGTATGCCACTAACAAGAAGCCAGTCTCTCCAGAACTTTATTGAGCAGACAGTGGGACAAAAATGAATGGCCACATGATGAAAAAAATGGCTCTACCCCATGCCCTTCAGCTTTCTCCATTCATGTATTTAACCTGCTCTTGTATTTTTACATTAGTAGATATTCTGTTTTGCCAAGGACTGGGAATATACATTATGTCTGACTAGTGTTAATCCTTATTGGGACAAGGTGTTTTTGCAGGCAATACAACCAATTATACTATGTTTTATATTATACTATGTAAGGAAACTTTAAGATTGGTACTGATTATTCATTTTGGTGAGGTTCCTTGTAACATCGTTTAAAGGTCGTGTTTTTCCAATTTGTACTTGCCGATGTCAACTTTTATGTATTCCTCAGCTCTCTCTGGATTAAGCCAAGCTGCACTCTGCATGCCAAATTTGAAATCATCCATAATCCAAGTAGGCTGTGATTAAAAATTACAGTGCTGATATCCTAAACTAGATTTTAATAGCTATTGTGATAAGAAAAAGTGGTGTTATTGGATTATCAGCTTTGAATTAATTTTCACTATCTTTCTCTCTTTTAATTGTTTCTCCCCACCCCCTAGAAATACCACTTCCTCTTCCAACTCCATAAAAATCTAATGAACGTTAGTAGAAAATAAATACTTGTGCAAAAGCTTGTAAAACTAGCAATTGCTCTGAACTAATTAAATCTGTATCCAGTACTGTGTAAAAGAATGGAATTTGTCAGATGTAAAACTTTAAAATGGCCATGCTTACCTGGCATTATAGAAATCTTATAAATGTAATAATACTACTAAGCATTAATATGGCATATTTAAAGTATGCTCTTAATAAATAGTACTTCAGCAATACTTTTCTAGAGATGTGAAGGTTGGGGAGCAGAGAAGGAGAGAAGTCCAAGAAAGCTTTCCCCCATCCTACCCCCCTGACATCCCTACTTACAACAATCCTACAATAGGTCACTATGATTGCATGTAGAATCAGCTTTGTTAAAGTCTGGACTAAAATCCATCCCCTCACTGATATAGCAATCAACCACAACAGGTTGGAATCCTGTTGGTGACATAAATTAGCATGACCTCCTGGTTGTTGTGGTATCGGATTCTCTTTTTGGCATGTCTCCCCACCGCCCCCCATGCAACACCAGCTTGAAGGTGCCATTAGGTTCCCATCAGATAGTATAGGGAAATTGATGAGGAAACACAACCTCCAAACAAACTACAAACCAACCAAGAAAATCCAAGAAATGCTACACTCAGCAAAGGACAAAAGAGACCGTCTCACAGCCACAGAAGTTTACCGCATACCATGCAGCTGTGGACAAGTTTACATAGGAACCACTAAACGCAGTGTGCAAACACGAATCAAGGAACATGAGAGACACTGCAGACTGGGCCAGCCAGAAAAATCAGCAGTAGCAGAACACGTTATAAACCAACCTGGACACAAAATGTTATTTAAAAACACAGAAATTCTGGACCAGGCCAACAACTATCATGTCAGAATGCACAGAGAAGCTATCAAAATCCACAAACACCTGGACAACTTCAACAAGAAAGAGGAAACCCTTAAATTAAACAAAGTTTGGCTACCAGTCCTGGAAAACACCAAAATCAAAACTCAACACATGCAAATGAACTCCACCCATGGACAGGGGGATTTCCAGCAGACAATGGACCATTAGCCAAACACACACTAACCCTCCTTGCATATCTCCCCCCAGGAACTAGCCATTCAAATACAGAAAATTACATATCCTCTCCAACAGGGGCTCACAGTATATAAACCCCACACATACTCCTACCCAACCATTTTCTGAAGATGCCAACCACAGATGCAGGTGAGATGTAAGGAATAAATTCTTCCAGAACACGGCCTCATAGCCCAAAAAATCTCACAGAAAACCTATAGTAGATGTGTTCCTGGGCATTACTTCTTTAACAGAAATGTTGGTACTAGAGGCAGAAATAACATGGAAAGAATAGGGAAAGGTTCCTACACCACACACAGATGAAGAAGAAGAAGAAGAAGAAGAAGAAGAAGAAGAAGAAGAGCAGTTCAATAAGTGTCAGCAAACTTTTTATCCAAAACTAACCTGCATATGTGAAATGAAACAGCCAGGTCAAGTAAGCCTTGCAAAAGTACACAAAACATTTTCAGCCTTCTAGTGACCACTTGAAAGCTTCTTCCAAAATGCATCCAGGAACATTTTTTTCCTTTGGCAGCCTCCAACTTTCTTAAGATATCTATTTTGGTGGCCAAGTACAGATATATGGCTGTTGTTGCTGCTGTTTTTAATATACTGGGTGAGGGGGCTGAGAAGGCAGGCTTGTCTGTTTTCTCCCTTTTACATTTCATGCATGTTCAGTAAGAGATTCTGGCAGGAGCTGCTGTTTACCTTATCTGTTGTATGGAAGCACACACAGCTACAGTAGCTTCAGTAGAATTGCACTTGTCCCCACCTTACGTTTCATTGCATTGTTTACTGCAGACATCCTTCTGCAACATGACACTGAAAATGTGTGTCTCTTGTTGATATTGAAAACTTTATTGAGGGTGATAGATGGGAAGAGAAAATTAAAGTTCTGAAACTGAAAAAAGACTCAAACTAAAAACCTTTCCCAATGATGTAATGTTAGTATTACAAGATCATTTATTATTTTTATATTTTATAAATACATGAATTATATGCTTATATATATGAATTGAGTTAAACTGATTAATGAATTATTTGATCTTGGTGAAAGAACAATATTGGAAGATAAGCAAATCACAGTAATTTAAAGAAGCGTTATCTGATGGTATTGAAATGAATGGTAATTACCTGATTATTTAGTTAAGCATTTTTGATTAATTATTAATGATTTAATATAGAGATACAGGAAATTACAAGTAATAATTGGAGAAAGAGACTCTTAAGATACATAATTGGAAAAAATATTAATTGATTAAATAAGCTTATAGGTACAAACAACTCTTATCCAACTTAATAAATTTACCTTTTTGAATTATACGATTAAAGAAATACTTGATTGTATAAAATAAAATAATAGTAATTCTAGAGAAGAAGACTGAAGACCTCTAGGTCCAGAATATGTATAATTACTGATACTTTTTCTTGATATAGTGTTGGAAAACAATTTGAATATAAACTACAAACTGCCAACTACTTTTGCAATATTGAGGTCAGGCAAAGTACAGGAAACAGAACCACAGAAAAGGAGAGACTCGGTTGATGAACCTCCAAAGTGCCATAAAAAGTTTATGGAGGAAATGAGCGCATTTATGCAAGGAATAAAACAGGATTTAGTTGAAGTTAAAACTCAAATGAGTGAAATGCAGGATACCTTAGAACATGTGAAAAGAGATATAGATAAGAACAGGAAAGATATTGATAAAAATAAAACAAAAATATCCATACTTTTAAACAGAAAATGGACTCTTCCAATTTGGATATAGATAAACAACTGGATAAGTTAGCAATGTTAGAGCAGAAACAAATGGAATCCTGGATGAGAGTGAGAGGGTTACAAGAAATGGCTAAAGAAAATATACGAACAAGAATAGTTGGATTGTTAGCACAATATTTGGAACTTAGTGAAGAGGTTTTGAATAATGAAATAGATCTGGTTTATCAAATTAATTTTGAGATGGCAACAAAGAAAAAGTTACCGAGATATAGAATTGTTAAATTTATTAAAAGGAATATAAAATTTATTAAAAGGAATATAAAAGACAAAATTATGGAAGAACATAATAACTATCACCCCTTTATTAAATGTATTGGAACAATATGGAGAAGTTACGGGATTTAGAATTAACAAACAAAAGACTAAAATGTTGATGAAAAACTTGATGAAAGATGATACATCAAGATAACAGGGTTTATCTGGGCTTAAAGTAGAAAAAAAGATATATAGGAATCACATTGACTAGTAAGAATTCATTTTTGTTCAAAATAACTATGAAAAGACATGGAATGAAATAAAACAAGATTTTCAAAGATGGAATAAATTGAAGTTATCTTTGATGGGAAGAATCTCAGCAATAAAAATGAATGTGCTGCCTAAATGGTTGTTCCTTTTTCAAAGAATACCAATTTTGACAAACAATATACATTTTAAGAACTGGCAAACAGAATCGTCAAAATTGATTTGGCAGGGAAAGATACCAAAAATAAGATTCAAAGTCCTTCAAGACAATAAAAAGTGAGGAGGTCTTGGATTACCAGATTATAAATTTTACTTTGAGGCCTATTCTTTGGTTTGGATGAAGGAATGGTTAATGTGAAAAAATGACACATTGTTGAATCTAGAGGGGCACAGCCTAAGGTTTGGATGGCACATTTGTGGTACGATAAGCTCAAAGTTAATATTGACTTTGATAATCAGTTTTTAAGATGTGGCACTTTGAATTTGAAACAGATATAAACCCAGTCTGTGCCTCAACTGCCACTGTAGATCACCGCTCAAGAAGTATTTCATAGGTAGGTTATAAAGATACACGAGAAATTAATTATTTATTATGATTTGCTAGTATGGGAAAATGATCAATGTAGATTTAGAACTCAAGAAGAAATTGCAAATGATGGATATGACTTTTTGGTATTGTTATAAACAATCATCAGAAAGATTTAAAATAGATAAGAAAAATGACAAAAATCTAAATTTGTGGTTAAATTGTGTACAGATGATGAACATTTGATTGGGAAGATATATAAGACGTTATTGAAATTAGAGTTAGAAGATGAACACATTAAAGAATGTGTTGTTAAATGCTCAAAATTTTGGATATACTGTAAATTGGAACAGTGGAGAAAGATGTGGACTAAAAGATTTAAAGATATATTGTGTTATGACCTTAGAAAAAATGTTTATAAAATTGTGTACAGATGTTATTTGACTCCAACAAAATTGTCTAAGATGTATGAGGTTCAAAAATGAGAAGCGCATGAAGATACTTTTTATCATATGTGGTGGACATGGGATAAGGCTAAGGCATACTAAAAGTTGATGCAGAAGACAATGCAAGAGATTTTTAAAGTACCGGTAAGAAAACAGTTAAGACCTGAGTTATTTTCACTGGGGATGTCAAATGCGCAATTTGAAGGTGTTCATTTTAACTTTCAAGTAATGTATCCCATGATACTGGCAGAAAAGCTGCTGTATGTCCAGATTTGGAAAAATACATGTTTGCCAACAAAAGAAGAATGGGTTTTAAAAGTTTTTGAAACTGTGCAAATAGACAAATTATCTACTTTGATAAGGGAGAAATCATTGGTCAACTTTTTAGCAGATTGGAAAATGTTTTTTATCTTTCATAAAGAAGAAAGAAGGGAATATCACACTCACAGGATTTGGAGATTAAGTTTTTTCATTTTTATTGAACTTTAAGTCAGAAGACAAAATTTTAATTAAGCATCTAGAGAAATTTATCATACTTGTACTGTACTGTCTTTGATTTGGAGAGATTGGTACTCCTCTCTTTATATTCTTGTCCATCAACCATCACTTTAAACCCAGCTTTACTTGTGGTAAGATCTTCACTTGATAATGCTTCCTTTGTCCTATTGCATCTTGAGTCGATTCTTTATCTTTTTATGTGTGTTAGGTAAAGGAGGGGGTGGGAGCAGATTGGATTAATAATTTGTAGTTTGGTCTTTTTTATATAATGTGTTTTGTAGTTCTGTGCACGATGAGCTCCACCAGAAAAATCCATTGCACAGGCTCGAAGGACAAATCCAGTACCGAAAAAGTCCTGTAGCAATAGGTGAGGGACGAAACGGCAGGTGTAAAGATACACTGGAAGCCGTAGATCCAACCCTGCATGCAGGCGGTTCAGGACTTTGGTCACTTGAGGCTGACCCGGGAGATGACAGTCTTGTTTGGCAGCATCCTGAACTATCATGCAGCCTTTTTTAAGGAGAGCACTGCTTGCTCCATATGGAGAGGGGCCTAGAAAATGTGGCCTAATAAAAGCTCAACCCCAACTACCTGGATGGCTACCTGCAGCCAACGGGCATCTTCTGATATGATCAAACCAAGGCAAAGAAACAAAGGCGCACACCGGCCTCCAAAGGTGTAAATAAACTGACGCTTGCATGCTGGAACATCAGAACCATGAGAGACTCTGCAGATAGTGGACGGCTTGACTGTTGTTCTGCTCTAATAGCCCATGAACTATCACAACTTAATATTGACATTGCTGCTCTTAGTGGAGTTTGTCTCCATGAGGAAGGCAGCCTTAAAGAACACGGCGCCAGCTACACACTTTACTGGTCTGGCAAACCCAAAACCGAAAAACATCTTTCAGGAGTAGGCTTTATGATTAAAAACTCCATTGCCTCCAAACTCAAAATCTTGCTAACAGGGACACTCTGATCGCATTATTTCCTTACGCCTCCCATATGTTGTTCTCTTTAGTATATATGCCCCAACTATGCAAGCTGATCCTGTAGAGAAAGACAAACTCTACACAGACCTACGCCAACTCATACAAAAAGTCCCTGTAGAAGATAAAATTATTATAATTGATGACTTCAATGCCAGAGTAGGAAAGAACTCCGAAGCCTGGAAAGGTGTCTTAAGCAAGCATGGTGTTGGAAACTGCAATGATAACGGAAGCCTCCTGCTAGAGTTCTGTGCAGAACAACAGCTAACTATTACAAACACAATCTTTCAGCAGAAAGATAGCTTGAAGACAACCTGGATGCATCCCCAATCCAAACATTGGCACCTCATTAACTATGTTCTAGTCCGCCAGAGAAACATTCGCAATGTCCGTCATATTCGAGTGATGCCCAGTGCAGAATGCCAAACAGATCATTGCCTCATAAGATGTAAACTAAATCTTCATCTTAAGTTCAAACCTAAGAGGGGTGGCATCTTAAAGAAGAGACTCCAAGTCAACAATATTCAACAAGCTACCATGAGAGACAACTTCCAGGCAAATCTGCAAACAAAACTTGAAGACCATCCTACAGATCCTTCTCCTATAGTGCTTTGGGAACATATCAAAAACAGTATCCTCCAGTCTGCAGAAGAATCCCTCAGGTTCTCCCACAAGAAAAATCAAGACTGGTTTGATGAAAACAACAAAGAGATCCAGGAGCTGTTGGCAAAGAAGAGAACTGCTCACCAGGCATACCTTGCCCAGCCAACTTGCCATGTAAGAAAAGCAGCTTTCCACCTCACATGTAGTAAATTTCAACAAAAACTCCAAGACATGCAGAACAAGTGGTGGATCAATATAGCAAAAACACAATGCTGTGCAGATCTGGGTGATCTTAGAGGATTTTATAAAGCTCTTAAAGCAGTGTTTGGAACTACTTATCAGGTCCAAAGCTCCTTATACAGTACAGATGGTCAAACATTAATTACTGATAAAGCCTCCATCCTGAACCGATGGGCTGAACACTTTCAAAGTCTCTTTAGTGCCAACCGAGTAGTCTAAGGCTCAGCTATCCAACATATGATACAAAAACCAATGAAAAATGAATTGGACATAGCTCCCACTTTGGAAGAGAACCTTAAGGCCACACAGCAGATGAAAAATGGCAAGGCAGCTGGGATTGATGGAATCCCACCTGAAGTTTGGAAACACGGAGGTCATGTACTCCACGATAAATTCCACGAACTCCTTGTGAATTGCTGGGAAAAAGGGGAACTGTAATCAGATCTCCAAGATGCAGTCATCATCACCCTGTACAAGAAAAAAGGAGCAAAATCTGATTGCTCAAACTATTGAGGAATAACACTGCTCTCTATTGCTGGAAAAATCCTTGCAAGGATACTCCTGAACAGATTAGCTCCTGCTATTGCAGAAGAACTTCTTCCTGAAAGCCAATGTGGCTTCAGAGCCAATAAAGTACTACAGATACGATATTTGCCCTTAGACAACTGCAAGAGAAATGTAGAGAGCAGAACAAGGGTCTCTATGTAACATTGGTCGACCTCACCAAAGCCTTCGATACCGTGAGTAGGAAAGGTCTGTGGCATATCCTGGAAAGACTAGGATGTCCCACCAAATTCCTTAAAACGATTATCATGCTACACGAGGGACAGCATGGTAAAGTCAGATATGGCGATGCTCTTTCAGAGCCCTTTCTAATAACTAATGGAGTGAAGCAAGGTTGGGTCCTTGCTCCAACTTTATTTACAATCTTCTTCAGCATGATGCTCCAAAGGGCTACGGCAGAGCTTGAAGAAGAAGACAGCATCTATATACGTTACTGTACTGATGGTAGCTTGTTTAACTGAAGCCGGCTGAGGGCTCGCACCAAGATTCTAAACTATCTAGTCCGTGAGCTGCTCTTCGCTGATGATGCTGCCCCTGTTGCTCACACAGAATGTTAGCTCTGCAGCACCTAACATCCTGCTTCGCAACAGCTGCAGAGCTGTTTGGGCTGGAAGTCAACTGAAGAAAATGGAAGTTCTTTACCAGCCTGCACCACAGGACAAACACCATCATCCCCACATTGCCGTCAGCAAATCTGTGGTCACATCCATTCAGCAGTTCACCTACCTGGGAAGCATCATCTCCTCAGATGCCAAGATTGACAAAGAGATCGATCACAGATTAGCAAAGGCATATAGCACATTTGGAAGACTTTACAAAAGAGTCTGGAGCAATAAACACCTGAGGCGAAGCACAAAAATCAGTGTGTATAGAGCCATTATACTGTCTATTCTCCTTTACGGACCTGAAACATGGGTCACCTATTGCCACCACATACAACTCCTCAAACACTTTCATCAGCGCTGTCTATGCACAATCCTAAATATACACTGGACTGACTATGTGAGGAATATTGCTGTCCTTGAGCAAGCATGGATCACCAGCATTGAGGCCTGGATATTGAGAACACAGCTGTGTTGGGCAGGGCCTGTTTCTAGGATGGAGGACCATCGCCTCCCCAAAATAGTACTCTACGGTGAACTCTCCACGGGTCAGCATAAGAGAGGCGCTCCAAAAAAGCGATACAAGGACTCCCTGAAACAACATCTCAGACTCCGCCAAATTGATCACCAACAATGGTCCGCCCTGGCCTCAGATCAGGAGGCATGGAGACACACTATCCACAATGCTGCAGCTTTATTTGAGAACTCACGCCGAACAAGTCTTGAAGAGAAATGACAACACAGAAAGAATCACAACCCGGAAACATCACCCAAGGAGACCTTCTGCTGTGCTTTCTGCAACTGGACTTGTTTATCTCGGATTGGCCTTTTTAGTCATCAGCGCGCTTGCAGAAAGCGCGGGATGAGCCCTTCCTGAATCTTCGTTTGCGAAGAAAAGCCAGAGAGTTTTGTAGTGTGTTGTAGTGTGGTAATGTAGCATGTATTACAGTGTATTGTTGTTGAAATACCAATAAAAATTTAATCCAAAAACATGTTTCTCCAGTACTTCTTCTCCATGCTCCCAATGCTGATGCTGGTTAAAAGAAACCTTCCGGCTAAACAGATGATGTGGGTAAAGGCGGGCTGGGCAAGTATAAAAAGACTTTGTAAAAAAGGAGCTTCTTTGTCAGTCGCTGACCTATGCCTGTATAGGGTTTTATAGGTCATAGCCAGCGCTTTGAATTGAGCCCAGGTGAGGCCAACTGTTTGCCCCCAGGACCTATTACAGGGAGGAAGTGGGGAGGAATTTTTTCAAAAATCAAAACTTCAAACCAGACAGACGTCCACCTCTCATTCTCCCCACCTTCTTTCTATCTTTCTTTCTTTTTATTTTCAGAGCCTTTTAAAGTTTGTTCTTCTTTAACAAAACATCACCCTTCTTAGGATGCTTCCAAGAACAGGAAAAAGCATCCCTCCCATTTTTTTAAAAAAAAAAGCACATAGAGTGCATCAGGGCCTTTGTAAGCCTCAAAAACAGACTGGAAGGCCTATTATCCATAGGCCACGCTTTAGCCCCTTTACCCTAAATTGTGTAGCCTTTTTTTTTTTTAAAGGAAAAAAAGAAAGGTGCTCCAAGCCCCTGAACCCATTTTGGTTGTTCTTTTCAGAGCCATTCCCTTCCCCCACTTTTAAACAGTATCCTGTTTGGAGATGCAGGAATCAGAATTATGAAGAATATTCCAGGTGAAGCCAGCTACGTTAGCTATGATTTTCAGATGGGATTTTTGGCAGGATATATTCCAAAACAGCTCCGTTGCTGCCGCGCAGGAGGGGAGCAGTTTTGGACGATGCTGTCCCTCTGCCGAACCCCTCCGTGTCACTTCTGTGACAGAATGGTGGAAACTGCATCGTATTTCATTCACGGGCAACAATCGTAAATGAAATATGACACAGTTTCCTCCATTCTGTCATGGAAGTGACACGGAGGGGTTCGGCAGAGGGACAGCGTTGTCCGAAACTGCTCCCCTGCCACGCGGCAAAAATGGATCTGCTTTGGAATATATCCTGCTGAAAATCGCATCTGAAAATCTCCTATGACTCTCCCTAAAGACAGCAGAACAAGATGCTTGCGTCATAGGAATGTGGGTATTTGCCTTATACTGAGTCACACCTGTGCTGAGTGCTGACCTAAGAACAGGAGTCTTCAGAACATGTAAGTTGCCCCCAAACAAGGAAGGGACTACATTATAAAACCTTTGCTCCTTTGTTCCCAAGCTTGGTTTGTCAGATATTTTTGGCTTACAACTCTGAAAATCTCTCATCACTTGCCATGCCGACTTGGGCTTCTGGATACTGAAGTTCAACAGCATCTCTCCACTGAAGATTAGAAACCAGTGATTTAGAATATGCGCCCCTAGAAATTCAACTCCCATCAGGTCTAGAAAGTACAGCCAATGGTGAGGGGTAATACAGGTACAGTCCAGAAATATCTGGAGTTTCACATGTTCACCATTCCCTGACAGAGCTTAATATTGTCCGTACTGATTGATTGCAGCTCTCCATGGGATCAGTTAGGTCATTCCCAGCTCTACCTGGAGAAAACTGCAATTACTGGGCCATTGGCATGAAAAGAACATTGCCATGAATCTCCATCCCCTCTCCCCATGCTACAGGATTCAAGGGAACATAGGGGTTGTCTATACAAGGAGGAAAAAATGGATTACTCCACAATAATAGCAATTTGCAGCAGCTGCAAACTATCTTAATGGTTTTACAGCATCCATAAACTTCGGAAGCTTCTAGCCAAGATGGCGGCCATGAGTGAATTAAATTTGTGTTTTTAAATCTGCTGCCGCTGAACATTTTCTCTTTAAAAAAAACTTGTTTACCATGGTGCATACAAGCGATATTTCATATTTACAAAAAGAGAGAGAGAGAAAGATAATACAAATTGCTGTTTTATCACATTAATGAATGCTTGGCAAGGTGAAAATCCATCATGGCAACAGCAGGTGCTTGCCATGTTAGCAAGCCCCACCCCCTGTGCTTGTCCAGCCAATCAGCTTGTGCTTCCTGTCCTATGGGAAAGTGCAGCAATGTGAATGCAACTGTCTTAATGAGAGGGAATGTGCATCTCCTATGGAGCTTTTTAAAAACTCTGGAAAAAGCCAAGAAGGCTCTCTGGGCGTAGTTTTTGGAGTTTTTTGCTGCCCCCCCCTCTAAATATGACACATCAATGTGGATTCCCATTAAGACAGATCAGATTCCCAGAGAATTTCATGAGGCTTATTTTGACCATTTAGACAGGATAATAGTAATATCTAGCTTCAGCTGGACTGAGATTGGTGGCTCAAAGCATTAACTGGTTTCACGAGTAGATTGGATGACCAAAGTTCAGTTTATCAGTCTGTGGGGCCATTTTAGTGGGTGAGGTCAGGCCAAGGATGTGTGTTATTATGGAGGCTATTTTGTTTCTGGTGTGTTACTCAAATAGGAAATCAAAGGCAGATGGTTAAATATAGCATCTCCTACTAACAGTTTTGCTTGTTTATTGAGTTATAAGTAATCTTACAATTCCCTAAATATCTCAAAAGGCACACATCTTGAGATCCTAGTTAGATGCAAATGTGTTTACATTAAGTAATCAATTGGTTAAAGGGAAGGTAATTAATCAACTAAAATTCTATAGACTGAAGACAGCTATAATCTAATTGCAAAACTGCATAAGAGTTACATTGTAATGTAATATTAATGTATTAATGCAACCATTGCATAATTTTTCAATTAGATTTCCCATGAGCTTGTTGCAGTATATTTGTATGTTTTTAAAGGTTTTTCTGGTTATGAGCTCACCCAATTTGCTCTCCTTGTGCTGCTGTTCCTAGAAAGAATCAACCTACCAGTATTTTAATCAGACAGCTGTGAATTATTCCCTAAACTGAGAACACAAAAGAAGAAAGCACAAGGGAATTCTACATTGGCCATCAGACTACATTGCAATATTAGTGACTGGAAGACCAAAAAATAATGGCTTTTCCTTTTTTTCCCTCTTTAACACCCATGCCTTTAAAGCACCTAGCTAAATACATACCTGCTTCTTTCTTCTGTGTCTGTACTGGCTTTCTTTTTCAAACAATTGGGAGGGAGTTGAGGAACTAGAAAGTGCTATGATAAGGCAGTCATTGCCGGCATTCTATTCCACTTCAGAGGACATAATCTCCCTTGGGCCTGCCTGGGTATTCAGGTGCCCAGAATGTCAGTGGTGTGGAATGAGCCACATTCTCTCCTAGGTTACATCTCAGCAAGATGACTTTGTGAAGTGGGGCGTGGGAGATGGTAGTGGTGGGAAAAGCTTAGGTTCACCAAAGCCAAGAAAGCAGTAGGCTTCCAAGAACCTATTTTTGATGCTCTTCTTTTTTCCTACTCCTATAAATAAGAAATCAAATTTATTGGAAGAAATACTAAAACCAGACTCAATGCTCATCTCCTCTGATCTCCTCTGATGAACAGAGTTTGGAATGAGGTGGATATGCTACCACCTTGTATTTTCTGACTCTAGATATTTGGATATAAACTACTTAATTCTGCTCAGAGAAACACTCCTTTAGACATGGGACATTTTTATATACCAGAAAACAAACACCTAACCATCCAAACAATATAAATTGCTGAAATCCACCACATCTACACAGTCTTTCAAATAACTAAGAAGTGCGTTTTATTTATAGGGATTGGCCAGTGGATCCATCACCATTTATTTTTGTGTGCCTTTAAGTTGTTTCTGAGCTATGGCAACCTTAAGGTGAACCTTCCATGGCATTTTCTTGGCAAGATTTGTTCAGAGGGGGGTTGCCTTTGCCTTCCTCTGAGGCTGAGAGACTGTGACTTGCCCAAGGTCACCCAGTGAGTTCCCATGGCCGAGTGGGGATTTGAACCCTGTTTCTCCCGGTGTCCTCATCCACTACACCACACTGCCTTGACACATCCACCACCATACAGGCAGTGAATCCTCAATGATTTTACTGCTCCTCCTCCCATAGATACTCTGAGCTGAATGGGAATTCTGCCAGTACCAAACCTCTGAAAGGAGATGGTCCAGCACTGCCAACCCTGTGTTTTATTTGTCATTGTTGTGATTTGTCTTCAAGTCAATTTCAACTTATGGTGGCCCTATATATGGCTCTTCTTGGCAAGATTTGCTTAGAGAGTGTTTCCCTTTTCCTTCCTCTGAGGCCAAGAGAGTTTCCATGGCTGAGAGGGGATTTGAACCCTGGTTCCCCAACAGGAGTGTAAACTATGGGGGGGGCAGAGGGGCTCAAACCCCCCCCCCCAAGATTTCCCAGAATTGGCAAAGCCCCCTCCAGGCAACCAGCTGTTACATGTTTGGGGGGATCTAAATTACCTCCAAGGATCCCTTATAATTCAGTGTCTCCAAGTAAACAAACAAATAAATAAATAATTTATAGCCTGCCCAATCACAAGGAATCCGGGTGGGTTACAACAATAAAAACCCATGGAACACAATAAAATTCAAAATTAGTTTCTTCCCAACTCCCCCTCAACCCAATACTAAAATTACAATTAAATAAACACAGTTTAAATACAAGAATACAAAGGTTTTAAAAGGGAGATAATTGGTGAACAGAGCAAGGTAGATCACTTTGTGTGGGGAGAGGAGTTAAGTTGGGAAGGCCTGCTTGAAGAGATCCATCTTAAGAGCCTTTTTAAAGGCTGTAAGAGTAGAGATGTGATGAATCTCCTCCGGCAGGTCACTCCACAGTTTTGGAGCAGCAGTGGAGAAGGCCCTCTGGCTCACCGATGTTTGCCTAGAGGTAGGTTCTTCCCCCCTCTCCATTGACGCCCCCTTGTCGTGGGAGAGAGTCTTGCGTACCCTTATGATGTTTTGAGCTATGCTGGCTGTGGCATAATAGCCACTGGTAGGGTCTCCCACGCCAGACAGGTCAAAACCGAAGGGTCTGACAAAGAGCGTCAAAGGGCAGGATGGGCTCTCTAGCCTTGTGGCAACCGTCCTAGGAGAAGGAAAACTCTAATCCCAAACCCGGGCAGATGGTGCTCTTCCAACCCTGTAAGGTCAACCATCTAAGAGAAGGAAACTCTAATCAAACCTACAGCCCGAGGACCTCGCTGCCACGTCCATGCTTGCAAGGCCACGGCAGATGACTCTCTGGTTTAAAGGGTGAGGCCAGTTCTGTGCACGCTGCGCTCCACCAGAAAAATCCATTGCACAGGCTCGAAGGACAAATCCAGTTCCAAAAAAGCCCTGTAGCGACAGGCAAGGGACGAAACGGCAGGTGTAAAGATGCACTGGAAGCCGCAGCCCCAACCCTGCATGCAGGCGGTTCAGGACATTGGTCGCTCGAGGCTGACCCGGGAGATGACAGTCTTGTTCGGCAGCATCCTGAACGACCAAGCAGCCTTTTTTAAGGAGAGCACTGCTTGCTCCATATGGAGAGGGGCCTAGAAAAGGTGGCCTAACGAAAGCTCATCCCCAACTACCTGGTTGGCTAGCCGTGGCCAACGGGAATCTTCTGATGCGGTCAAACCAAGGCAAAGAAACAAAGGTACACACCAGCCTCCAAAGGTGTAAATAAACTGACCAAAAATACTACTCTACGGTGAACTCGCCACGGGTCAGCGTAAGAGGGTGCTCCAAAAAAGCAATACAAAGACTCCCTGAAACAACATCTCAGGCTCGGCCAAATTGATCACCAACAGTGGTCCGCCCTGGCCTCACATCGGGAGGCATGGAAACGCACTATCCACAATGCTGCAGAACTTGTTTGAGAACTCACGATGAACAAGTCTTGAAGAGAAACGACAACGCAGAAAGAATCACAACCCAAAAACATCACCCAAGGAGACCTTCTGCTGTGCTTTTTGCAACCGGAGTTGTTTATCTCAGATTGGCCTTTTTAGTCATCAGCGTGCTTGCAGAAAGCGCGGGATGAGTCCTTCCTGAATCTTCGTTTGCGAAGAAAAGCCAGAGAGAGAGGTTCTTCCCCAAGGAACTTAGTGTGCGGGACAGACAATATGGAAGAAGGTGATCCTTTAAGTATTTTGTGTTAGTGTTTTGAATGTGTAGCCATTGGAAATTTATGTCATAAAGAGATACCATATATTCCATTTATCTGTAGAGGACAAAGCTGAAGCTTAAACAGCTATGCAGTTAGCTAGGCAGATGATGTTTTTCTGCCCTCTTATCTCAGTATGACTAATTGAAGGGGAGATAACATGCTAGGGATTATGTCAGATGATGTCACCAGTCACAAATTGAATGAAGGGGAGTTGCTAGAACTTGCTAGAACAGCTAGGAAACCCTATATAAGTCATGGTGCAAGGCAGCCCACTTCACTTCTTCAACTGACTTCTTTGACTGACTGCTAACTGTAAGCTTAGCTATTAAAGCAATGATTTTGTTTGTAGTTTAGAATGTAAACAATAAAGACTGTTAGTTTTTAGACACTAAATGTGTCCATCTACTCATTCAGCATTGAGCATGCTGGAAGCATCTGGACCAAGCTTTTGCTACTCTGCTAACATGACTGCTGGCTGGACTCCTGAACATAGACTCCAGCAGGCTGTAGCGCGACACTCTGGTCCCAAGCCATGTAGGGCTTTAAAGGTAATAACCAACACCTTGTACCTTGCCTGAAAACTAGTTGGCAGCCAGTCAAGGGACTTCAGGACCAGTGTTATATGGTCATTACAGGAAGTACCAGTAATTAACCTGGCTGCCATATTTGGACAAGCTGAAGTTTCCAAACTTGGCACAAGGGTAGCCCCATGTAGAGCGAATTACAGAAATCTAATCGAGAGTATTAGTAAAAGAGTAAAAAGTTTTTTAAAAGTAAAAGAGATTAAGGATACCAATCCCCCACTGTAATTCCTAAATGGGAAACCTTTTGTCCTACAAGACTTAAGGGGGTAGAAGGGAATGAATCTGGGAAAAGCTGAACCTGACACAAAAGGAGAGTGGCTTTTCTCTTGCAAAATTTTTAAAGGGTTTAAAACCTGGCTTTGAGTTACAATGAGAGGAAATTGAGAGGAAAAGAAGTGGGGTGTGAAAGAAAAGGTTTAAAACCTTGCTGAGGCAATGTGTTGGAAGAGGTGGTTATCCAGAGGAAAAGCAGTGAGAGGAGGAAGTGAACAATGCACCCAGATATGCTGCTATTGCTGACATTTATGGGGAGGGGTCTTCACAGCGGGAAATTATTTTCCCAGTTTGTAGATTTTTATCTTAGGGTTCAACTTGAATGGTATATTGTATAGGCCTTTGGATGGTGGCGTGGTGTAATATTTTTGTTGAGTACTTGTTATTTTAATATGGCTTTGAATACTCTAGGATCTATTGATAAAGGATGGTTTCTAGAAACAGATATAGAAATATATACATAAATAAATGTAAACAAATTAGCATAGCCTCTTGCCCAGGTTTAGCACCATCCCCCACCCCCACCCCCGGAAATTGAGAAGTCTACATCCCTGTCTCCCAAAGACCTGGTCCAGCACTCAAGGCACTACACCACATTGGCTCTGTATTTTATACCCCATTATAATATCAATATGATGCAGAATCAAGGACATCTACCCCCTTGGGAGAGCAACCGTGCTTCCTCATTCCTGCTCTCTCCTCTAACCCTCTCCTCTCTTTTCCTCCTAACTTTAGGTTCAGGCTGTATACCGGAGGTTGTGGTTCAGTGTGAGGGGTAGAACTGTGTGCCAATATCCCTTATTGATGATCAGGTGACTTGGAGGCCTCTTATTTGCCATAAGTCAAAGTTGACCTGACGGTAGTTAACAACAATAAATAACTACATCCCTTGTGCATCAATTCTGTTTAATACTCACCAGACGTTTCAGGCTGCTGAGGGGCGGGGGAGAAAAATCCAGTGACATGCTTCCTCAGTCCCAGCCTTATAATGTGTCACTTCTTACCTTTGAATATCCCATCTTACTTTAAAGCTCTTTAAAAACAAAAGCTAACTCATAAACAACAAGAAATTGCTTGGGTTTTTTTAAAGGAAGTTTGCTGAACAGAGCAACATTTCCAAAGGAATCTGCATGCTGTATGACCCCTGGTGCAAGATCCCTTCCTCCCAATACAGCTGCCACTCGGAGCCTGTAAATGATTGTCACAGATGCGATGATTTTGCCCATTTGTACTTGTCAAAGCCAATGCAATTTAAACTCTGACATTCAGTTTCTGCCTTCCCTTTGGAGATCCCAGTTTAATCTTTGGTTTATGAAATGTGGGGGTTGGCGACACAATGGCTTTCAAAATTGGCAAGTCCATTTCCCTTTGCCAAAAGAAGAGTTCAAAAGCAAAATTAGTCACAACTTCAAAACAGCATGAAGACCTCACAGTGCCCCTGTAGAGCTCATATGAATGAGTAAAGCCATAACATTAAACCTCATGCTTCTCACATAAAAAAAATATTCATAACGTGGAAAATCTTCTAGCTTTAAAAGAAAGGCGGGAGGTCTTTTTCACCCCAAGGGGCCACATTATCTTGGTGGGAACTTGTTTGGGAGGACATGCTAACAATAGGCAGGGCCAGCACTGAGGCCACCCCACATTCTCTCTCTCTCTCTCCCTCCCTCCCTCCCTCCTTCTCACTCACAAATACACATATAAAGACAGAAGCAGACAGACACACCATTCTGGCACACCCAACTGTAGCCAATTTAATCTTTTCAACACCAAGTCAACCTTTTTTTTTTTGTTTTCTACCAAAAAAACCCACAACCACTTGAACCACCATTTCAAATGGAACTGCACCAGTCAACCTGTTCTGTGCAATTAGCTGTTCCTCAATGGTTTCATTACGAGGATTTTGTCTGACATTTTTATTGTGTTTTGTTGTATCCAAGGCTGTACTATGGTGGTTGGGAACCTGGCAAAGTTTGAAAAACAGGGCTGCCTTTGTGCACTTGTCGAAGCTCCCCCAGTGGAGGGCTGGTTATGCACTGCAGTGGTTTTTAAGCAGTACTGCAGGGTGGAGACGAGCTCCTCCTAGGGTTCCTATCAGGCCCCAAAGAGAGTGCAGCTTGGGGTGTGATGGAGTCCAGCATATTAGAGGCCATTAACCCAACATGCCACGCACATCTTTACTCATTCCACAGCTGGAGAATGGGGCATTGGGATGGTAAATGCCATGAACACTTATGCAAGATGAGGTGGTAGAGAGATATACTATTCTCTTCTCCCCAGGGAGTTTATTTTAACAGTATCACATGACAAAAAGTGTGTGTGTGTGTGTGTGTGTGTGTGTCCAACAGCCACAAGCCAAAGAGCTCCAGAACAATTCCAACTACACCATTGATAATGCAACCTTGGTTGTAACTATCTCAATGGTTTCCACTAACCCATGGGCTTTATTCAACCTGTGGGGATTCTCTATCCAGCCCGTTATGGTCTCTGAACACACTCCCCCCTGCTGCACAGGCCCTACCTTTCTTCTGGAGGCTAGCTCAAGGAAATTGTTACTATATATAGTGGGACATAAAGAAGAGTCCCTTCCTTGCTTTGCTTTTCTCCATTCACCAGCAGGCATAGGCTGGCAGGGGGTTCTTCTTCCCCATCCCAGAAAGGGTGGAAGAAGAAGAAGTAGAGCAAAACCAGGTTCCTAGATGAACCATGGGTAGAAGAACTCCAACTGGTGCTTTGGTCAGGCAACAATTTCCTTCAGGGGATGTGGCCACAACCCACTATGTTAATGGAGATTGTTATGTCCAATATCTGTGGGCAGTGAATCCACTCCACTGGTTAAGTGTAAAGGAACTCTCCATGATGCTGAACTATTTGGAGGGTAGGATTCAGCATCTTCGAGAGTTCCTTTAAGGCCTGTATTAAAATCTGGAGTAGACTCACCACCCCAGTGACATGAGAGCAACCACTGAGGTCTGCAGGGAGGAAACCAGGCCCCCAACTGGTTGCCATTCCCCACCCTTACTCTAGTCTTTATTTCCCTCTCAGGGAAAGGAAATACTGATTCTAATGTAGAGGAACTTTAGGGGTTGTCTAGATGGTGAAAATAATTCTAATAGAAATTGCAGAGATCACACTGTGATTCGCCTTAATCACTTCAGAAGGAGGGAGGCCAAAAACTCTGTGTAGGAGGAGCCTTTGTGGCCTTTCCTGAGTTTTTTTAAACAAGGTGTGGAAATGTGCATTAATGCTCATTGGGACAACCGATTCACATTGCAGCACATTCTTGGCTAGGGCAGAAGTGAAATGCCGATTGGTCGTACATGAAGTGGCTAGAAGCACCGTTTTGGAGTTTTGTGTTACCAATCATGTGCTTTTTTGCTGCACTGAGGAGACCAAACAGCTTTTTTAAGCAGAAGGTCGCACTTGCACACCTTTGATTTGCAGTTAAAAAAATACTGTGCAGCGGCAACAACTTGAGAATAATAACGCAAGTAATTATCTCTTGGCTACCATGCTGATTCACAGGCATGGCTACGTGTGAACTTCAAACATGGATACCTTCACATGCCAGCAATTTTGCCAAAGGAACATGGAGACAAGTGAACGCTGCAATTTTGCATTAATGTGCAGCATTGTATCTTCTCATCTAGACAACATCAAATGAGCCTTAGCCCTGCTTAAATAAATAAATAAATAAATAAATCACAGAGCCTTTATATAGGTCATCAACAACTGCATATTCTGGATCAACCATGGTGATTCAGAAGCCCTTGCCTATTTTTAGTGAAAATGGTATGGGCAGAGCTTTGAAATGTTACTGCTGGAACAACTTGGGACTTTTCCGGATGGGGTTTTACAATGCTAGCAGCCTCGTCCCCATTGCGAGGCTGCTGCGCTGCAGGGCATCCCTTTTGGATGATGCTCTCCCCTGCTGATCCTCTGCCGATACTGTTGCATAACCGCGGGGATGCTGCAGCGTTATATTGAAAGTTTATCGTGATTAGAAAACCGCCAAATATAACGCTGCAGCGTCCCCACGGTTACGCAACAGTATCGGCAGGGGAGAGCGTCATTCGAAAGGGACGCCCTGCAGTGCAGCAGCCTCGCGACGGGGATGAGGCTGCTAGCGTTGTAAAACCCCATCCGAAAGTCCTTGGAACTGTTACTTACTGGTCACCATGCTGATCAGAGATTGTTGAAGTGCCAGTCCAAAAGGTAACTTTTGTCCAAGCTCTGGAATATGTTTATTCGCACTGCAGTTGAGGTTAATCCTATCCACACTAGGATAACTGAAATTCCATGTATAAATGTGTTGCTTGGTGGGGATGATTCTACAAAAAAGTAAGTTTAATTTGTTAGTCATTGTGTATACAAATATTTAGTACAGAACCTGTTCTTTCCCTTTCTTGTGGGGAATGAATGCGGAAGATGAAAAAACAATATTTTGTCTGTTTTCAAAATAGATGGAAACTGTTTTTAAAATTCATGTTTGCAAAAAGGGGTTTTGTCAGCCTGTGGGGTACTATTGATCCCTAACATAGTTTGTACCAAGATGTGTAATATAAAATATTATTGCTCCTTCAGCAATGTGATTGGAAGAATGTTTCATTTCCCTCAGGGGATGAGTTTCCACACTGAGCAACAATTGCACACCTATTGAACTTGTTCCTGTTGGTCTGACTCTAACTGAAACAAACCTCCTGGCTGCAGCAGAGGGAGTGATGACTAGCAGCACCTCTTTGCAGAGAGGTCAGCTTAATATTGAGTATTAGGAATCAAAAGCAGAGCTTGGAAACATTTCTGTTTTGATCTGCAACTCAAAGATGACCCCAGCCAACAAGGCTACTGGCTTGCTGGCTGGACATTCTGGGAGTTGTACTCCAAAAAAGAAACTTTCCCAAACTTTATAAACCCTACATATTTATAAAATCCACCACAAACCTGCATGTTAAAGACATTTGTTCCAGTTAGAACTTTCCTTGTGACTCAAAAAATTTGTCCCCTCTTCCAGAGCTATTTGTAGAATTCACATTAGGCAATCCTTACTAAATGTGCTTTTAGGGTCACTTGGCCAGAACTGACAACAAGCAACCTGCAACCTGGCTTCTGCAGATGGTCAGACTTAATGGTGACATTCAGCCCAGGACCTTTTGATGACCCTGTTCTTCTGTTGACATCTGATTCTAGAACATCCACTAGAATTCCATGACTACAGATCCAGATCTGTCAGCAGAAGCACTTTTGGTTTTCAAGTTTTGTCAGAGAAAGAATGAAGAGTATTTCTACTTTCTCGAATACAATAATGCAGCTATCTCATACCATATGTATAAGCCACACATGCACGCACATGCACACACACATGCACGCACACATGCATGCCTCATTACAATAAAACAACCCCCAGTAGAGGCAACTGTGACAACTGTCTCTGTGTTCTCCTCCAAATCCATGATCAACCACTTGTAGATTTTGGAAAGGTTTGCTTGACATAGGACTTTATCAGATGATCCCCTTAAGGTGTTCTTTTGCTGGCATAAAAAAAAACAACAAAAAACTATTTTTATGCCAGCAAAAGAACACTCCCCCCCGCCGCACCTACCTTGCTTTCCCAGAAAAGGCAGCCCCAGCAATGAAAGAGGAAGTGAACGGAGCTCCGTTCACTTCCTCCTTTGAAATCCCACGGAATGTTGGGAGACTTCATTGCGCAGGAAATCCAAAAACAAAAATAACACTAAAAAAGCACAAAAACACACTTTAAAACTTACAAGTAACACAAGGAGGGTCATTAAAAGTGTGTCATTTACCTGGATGTCATGCTCTCACCCAAAAGTGTTCACGCTGGACTGGACACTGACGAGATAAGTACAGTAAAAAAAAAAAAAAAGACATGATGTTTCACATGTCAGCTAAAAAATGCCAAGGGGAATCAACTGACAGCTTCAGCCAACAATTAAAAAGTATGTTTTTTTAAGGGGATATAACCGTGAAAGGGTGATGTGATATGGTACACATAACCTTTTGCGGCTATGTGGCATCATTATGACGCCTTATTCTGCATTTCTGATAAAGTCCATAATAAGCCAGAGATTTTTAGGACTCACTTTGACCAGGATGTGCATGATTCAGGGGAGAAAAATGGGAAGGGAGTTTGTGAGTCTACAACATGTTTCTGATCAGGAGATCATGATTAATGTGAAGTCGAAGGCTTTCATGGCCGGCATCCATAGGTTTTCTGTGGTTTTTTTCTGGGCTGTGAGCCATGTTCTGGAAGAGTTTATTCCTGATGTTTTGCCTGCATCTGTGGCTGGCATCTTCAGAGAATGGTTGGGTAGGGGTGTGTGGGGTTTAATTACTATGAGCCCCTGTTGGAGAGGATATGTAAATGTGTGTATTTGAATGGCCAGTTCCTGGGGGGAGATATGCAAGAAGGATTAGTGTCTATTTGGCCAATGGCCCATTATCTGCTGGAAATCCCCCTGTCCCTGGGTGAAGTTCATTTGCATGTGCTGAGTTTTGATTTTGGTGTTTTTCGAGACTGGTAGTACAGTAAATCTCTGATTACTTTAAGGGTTTCTTCTTTCCTGTTGAAGTTGTCCAGGTGTTTGTGGATTTCAATAGCTTCTCTGTGCATTCTGACAATGATAGTTGTTGGCCTGGTCAGAATTTCTGTGTTTTTTAATAACATTTTGTGTCCTGGTTGGTTTATAAGGTGTTCTGTACTGCTGATTTTTCTGGCTGACCCAGTCTTCAGTATCTCTTGTGTTCCTTGATTTGTGTTTACACACTGCATTTAGTGGTTCCTATGTAAACTTGTCCACAGCTGCATGGTATGTGGTAAACTCCTGCGGCTCTTTTCTCCTTCGCTTAGCGTAGCATTTCTTGGATTTTCTTGGTTGGTCTGTAGATTGTTTGGAGGTTGTGTTTCCTCATCAGTTTCCCTATTCTGTCTGTGACTCCTTTGATGTATGGTAGCAGAACATGTTATAAACCAACCTGGGCACAAAATGTTATTTAAAAACACAGAAATTCTGGACCAGGGCAACAACTATTATGTCAGACTGCACAGAGAAGATATTGAAGCTATTGAAATTAAAGTGTAGCAGCCCATATGTTCATGATAAATAGAAAGAGCTTGAGGCTGGGAAATCCATGGTTCAAATTTCAACGAAGCCATAGATTTTCAAGTGATACAGGGGAAAAATGAAGAATGAAGTATCAGTTCTCCCTGTATGTCACCTGAACGGGCCTAATGTAACCTTTAGACACACAAGATGCATACTCTCAGCTCCTGCCCATTAAAGTGCCAATTTTTCTGAGGTTCAGACCCTGAGGGCCCGAAGGGATCATGAGGAGTCTGGTGGCATGGAGGGAACACCTAGCTCATACGACAAAAGAGATCAACTAGTATTCAAAAGTAGGGTTCCCATGTGCTCCAGTAGCTTTTCTGGCCTGAATACCCCCACCCCACCTTTTAAAAGCAGATTTTCTGACCTCATATTTTAAAAAAAAGTTATATGAGGCAAAATGTGCAGTTCATATTCTGCCCAGTGTTTTTTATGTGAAATGATCCTATCCAAGATGGTCTGTTTTTGTAGCTAAAGAGTAAAGTCACAGTAAGGACTACTGTATACATAAAGCAACAATTTTCATAGAAATAAGACAATAAAGCCATAGTTCATTTGTCTAAGGGGTCTGTTGCATAGTAGAAGTGCACAAAATTCTGGCTTACCTTCCTTTCGCTCCAGTGCCCTATAGTTTACATGATTTAGGCCAAAATTGGTTGATGCAGTAAGTTTTCGTCTTTGCAGTTCACACAGCTGGGGGTGCGGGCATGGCCTACGGGCTGCTGCGGCTGACAGATGGCCCTCCATGACTGACTGTCATGAAAGCCCATCTCTCCACTGCTGCATCCCTTGCTGAAAGCCAGGGAAGACGTAGGGCTGTATGGGCTGTAATGGAACTCTCTGCCACTGTAGCTTTATCTGAGTCTCAGGCTCAATTGAATTGATCAATTACTTTAGAAGAAGTTTTGACTGCAATTGATATGGTAAAAACTGGGAAAGCTCCTGGACTGGGTCGTTTCTCTGCAGCCTATTATAAGAAGTTTAAGAATGAATTGGCTATTCATTAAAAAGTATTTTCAATTACATCTTTTTAATGAGAGAAGTTCTGGAATCTTGGAAGTTAGTGACAACAACTCTGATTTTAAAGAAAGAAGAGAAGGATATGAAGTTGGGAATTAAAGACCCATTTCTTTATTGAATAATGACTATAGGGTTTTTGCTTCCATTTTTGTTGTTAGAATTAAAGAAATATTATAGGAATTTATACATGAAGATCAATATGGCTTTTTACCAAAAAGACAACTTCTATTATAAGATATGCTTTAGATATTATAGATGCTTTAGATAAATGCAACGAAAAATAAGTGGCATTGATTTTTATTTTTTGGATGCAGAAAAGGCCTTTGATAATTTAAATTGGGACTTTTTATTTTCAGTATTAGAAAAGGTGAATTTTGACCATAACTTTTTTTCTTGGATAAAGGCAATCTATAACCTGCAATTTGCAAAGATTTTAATTAATGAGGATTTGACAAAACTTTGTGAGATACAAAAAGGCATGAGATAGGGGTGCCCTCTCTCCCCGCTATTGTTTATATTGACATTGGAAATTCTATTGGGAGTAATAAGAGCAAAAGAAGAAATGAAAAATTTGAAATTGAAATTGAATTTGGAAGCAATTAAAGTGAGAGCATTTGCAGATGATAATTTAATTGTGTTGGAAGATCCTTTGGTATCGATAACACCTTTTGGGAATGTATTCAGTCAATTTGGGTCTGTTTCTGGATTAATAATTAGTATTCATAAGGCTAAGATGTTGACTACGAATTTGTCAAAAGAACACACAGAGGATTTACAAAGGCATTCTGGATTTAAGGTGGAGAATAAAGTGGGATTAATTTAACCAATAAAAACTCAAATTCGTTTCAGAATAATTATGAGAAGACTTGGAAAGACATCAAACAAGACATTCTGAGATGGAATAATTTGAAGTTTCCCTAATTAAGATGAATGTGTTACCTAAAGTGCTCTGCTTGATTTTGACTAACATTTCGCTGTTTGTGAAATGGCAGAAAGAGATATCACAATTTGTATGGCAGGGTAAGAAATCAAGGATTAGGTTTAAGCTGGTGAAGGTGCTAAAGAAAGTGGTGGTTTGGAATTACCATACCTGAAAGTATTTTATGCAGCTTTTTCCTTGGTGTGGTTAACAGAATGGATAATATTTTTAAAATATCCAGTTGTTATAGGAGATTATCAGACAGGAATGCAAAAAGTGTTCCTGTCCCACAATCTCCACTCCCACCCCTGTCCCAGCATAATCACCCTCCCCACCACGCTTACCTTCTCTCCCATCAACAGGGCAGCTAGGAGTGATCAGAGCTCTAATGGAGCTCCATTTACTCCTTGGAGTAAAATCCTGCCCGTTCTTGCGAGAAGATGCAAGCATTGGAAATTCAAACTTAAAAAGAAAAATAAAGCAGTAAAAGTGACAGAAAGCACAAAAACACACTTTAAAAATTACAAGTAACCTGGGGAGGGTCGTAAAAAAGGGTAGCTTACCTGGATGCCCCAATCTCACTTGGAAGTGTTCCGGCAGGGACCGCTGGGATTCCTGCCATTGGGATTGACGCTGGGATCTTTCCAGCAACACGGGGCACCTTCTCGCTCACACAGAAATCAGGGACAGAAATGGAATGGGAGAGCTATTGATAGTTTCTCTCCATCAATAAAAAAACAGCGCCCATGGAATGGCAGCAGAACGAGTGCATGACTATGGGGGACAACGTCATCAGGTAAGGAAGCCCTTTTGTGATCTCCTGGTGTTGTAACACCACTTTTGACGCGTCTGATAATCTCCATACTTAGAGGGGTTTATTTATGGTATGATAATGTTAAAGTAAACAAAGCTTTTGCTAACCATTATTTAAGATGTGTGATTTTAAGAATATGGAATAAATGTAAGATGTGACTATGTTCAAAAACGCCCCTTTGGGTATCTCCTCAAGAAGCGTTATATAGATGGAAAAATGGAGATTAAAAATGAATAAATTTTCTCTTTTTAAGTTTTTGTCAGGTCCTGCTTGTAGCCTATGGCTAGGAGCAGGCCTCTGCCATGTCAAGCAGGCCTCTGTCAATTAGAATAGAATGAGAATTGTTTGGATGTTGGGAAGGAGAGCTGACTGTTGGGCCTCTTGGTTCTCAGGAGAAAAACATACTGCTCTGTGCCTACCTCCAAGGTTACACCGAACGAGATCCGTCAGATGACAAGCCTGAGTAGCTTTAAAAAAGCACTAAAGACTGATCTCTTTCGGCAGGCCTTTCCTAATTAGATCCCGGCCTCAGGGGATCCTGGCTTCTTTTAGTCCACTGGCTATTTATTGTATTTATTGTTTTTAAATGTGATTTTAGACAGTTGCTTTTAATTTATATTTGTTTAATTTTTTTTATGGGGGAGAGTGGGGGTGGGGGTGTTTAGGGATTTTTATCTGTATTGTATTTTAATTTTTGTAAGCCGCCCCGATTGTTTTAACAGTGGGGCGTGGTTTAAATAAATATTATTATTATTATTATTATTACTACTACACACAATCTGTTGTTATGGAAAGAGAAAGGGGGGCTGGCCAGTGGGGGGTGTACAGGGGAAGAGCAGTTTGCTTTTAAAATCTCACTTTTCTTTGTTTCTCAGTTCTGGCTTTAACCGAGACCTGTTCACTAAATTTCAACTGCAATAAAGTACTTTGGAGATCAAACGGGAACAAAAAAAAGTGTTCCTGTCCTGCAATCTCCTCTCCCGCCCCTCTCCTGTCTCTGTCCTGGCACTATCACTAAAAGTTTCACACCTACCTTTAGCAGCATTGCAGGGCAGCCCAGGAGTCAAAATAGCTCTAATAGAGCTCCTTTCACTTCCTGGATTGAAATCCTGCCGGTTCTCACGAGAATACAAAAGCACGGGAAATTCAAAACTAAAAACCCAAATAATACATAAAAAGTGACAGCAAACACAAAAACATACTTAAAACTTTACAAGTAACCCGGTGAGGGTACAAAAAAGTGTGCCACTTACCTGGATGTCCCAATCTCACCAGGAAGTGTTCTGGCAGGGACCTCCATTGACATGGGGATCACACCAGCAAAATGGGCACCTTTTCACTCGCACAAACCTTCATGACAGAAACGGAACGGGGGATCCAATGATGGCTTAGCCTGTCAATAAAAAGCAGCGCTGGCGGAACAATAGCCAAATGGGAGCAATATGAGAGGGGATCGACATCATGTGAAAGGGAAGCCCTTTAGTGATCTCCTGGCACTGTGATAACGCCATATTTAGAGCATCTGATAATCTCCTTTAACTAGTATCTGTTGCCTGTTTGAATTGGTGACTGATGGGATCCTCACAGTTTTTCTTTAAGAAATGTATGCTATTGAAGAAAGATAATTTAAGCTGACTCCTCATCATGTGGGAAGCACTTTCTAAGTGTCCTAGTATTGCTAGTCTTAGATGCGCTCTACATGGGGCTGCCCTCATGCTTGGTCTAGAAACTTCAGTTGGTACAAAATATGGCAGCCAGAGTGGTCTCGGGAACATCTTGGAGAGACCATATAACTCCAGTGTTAAGATCTCTCCACTGGCTGCCTATCAGTTTCCTGGCCCAGTATAAGGTGTTGGTTATTACCTTTAAAGCCCTAAATGGCTTGGGTCCAACTTATCTCCGGAACCGCCTCCTCCCATACAATCCTCCCCGCGCACTCCGGTCCTCTGGGAGGAATTTGCTTTAGCCACAAAAATCTAGGCTGTCTGCAACCTCCCAGAGGGCCTTTTCGGTAATTACCCCCAAATTGTGGAATGACCTGCTGAACAAGATCCGTCAGATAACAACCCTGAGTAGCTTTAAAAAAGCACTAAAGACGGATCTCTTTCGGCAGGCCTTTCCTAATTAGATCCCGGCCTCGGGGGATCCTGGCTTCTTTTAGTCCGCTGGCCATTTATGGTATTTTATTGTATTTATTGTTTTTAATTGTGATTTTAGATCAGTTGGTTTTAATTTATAATCGTTTAATATTTTTTTATGGGGGAGGGTGGGGTGGGGGGTGTTTGGGGATTTTATCTGTATTGTATTTTAATTTTTGTAAGCCGCCCCGATTGTTTTAACAGAGGGGCGGGGTATAAATAAATTTTATTATTATTATTATTATTATTATTATTATTAGTTTTTCAGTTTTAGTATTACATGTATGTGTATTTGTATCCTACTACCAGTATATGTGTAATGTTTCTTTGTGTGTTTTTTCTTCTCTTTAAGTTGCACATCATATTTCTTCTAGAAATAAAAGTTATAAATAAATATCAGAAGCATTATATAGAAGAAAGAAAATAACAAGGGGGAAATTAATTACTTATAAAGAGTTACTTAAATGGGAAGGAAATGAATTTAAATTTAAGTTGCAGAAAGAGCTTGTTAGGGAAGGTTTGGGTTTTCATCGATATAAGCAACGTCTGGAAAGATTTAAAGTAGACAAGAACTCATGGGGCTTTGAGACGGAAAAATAGAAGATTTTGAAATGTCTGGATGATGAGAATTTGATTGGGAAAATGTATAAATTATTATTGAAGTGGGACACTGAAGATGAGCAGATTAAAATTTGTATGCATAAAGGGGCTCAAAATTTTGCATACAATATTGAGCTGGAATATTGGGAAAGAATGTGGAAGGTTGACTTAAAGATATACTTTGTTATAATTTGAAGGGGGAAAAAATTATAAGATGATGTAGAGCTGGTATTTAACTCCAGTAAGGTTATCTAATATGTATAAAGGTCTTCATAATAATTGTTGGAAATGTGGCAAACAGAAGGTACTTTTTTTCAAATGTGGTGGTCATTTGATAATGTGAAGAAATACTGGAGACAAGTACAGAGATATATGCAATCAATTTTTAAATGTAAGATTGTTAAAAACCTGAATTATAGCAAAAGAGAAATGTAAGAATATTAGTTTTAAAGTGATGCATTATATGATTATAGCATCTAGACTGTTGTATGCCCAGAATTGGAAGACAGAATACTGTATATTCCTTCCAATGAAGAGTGGATTGTTAAAGTTCTTGAACTGATGGGAGATGGACAAACTTTAAAATTTAATGAAGAAGAAACCACCATAATTTTTTATTTTTTATTTTTTAATTTGGGAGCCATTTTTGAAGAAGGATAAGGAGATTGTAGTTGTGGATGTGGCTTTCTGAAGCATGTTTATTTTACTTTTAGGTCAGAAGTGATGAACTAGATTAATTTTTCAATAATTTTACCATATTTAGCATTACATTTCTTGGGTTAGGGTATTGGAAGTCAATTTTAATTTGTGTGTGTCATTATGCTTTATGTTTAGATGGGTGAAGGGGAGTGGGGGGAGAGTTATTTGTTATGTTGTTTGTAGTTGTAATTGTAGTTGTGTGATGGGTTGTAATGTTGGTATTATGATTTAAAATTAATAAAAAATTATTATTAAGAAAAGAACTGGTGCCTGTGTTTGCTTAGTTTCCTCTCCTTTTCCTTTTTTTCCTTTTGTACTCTGTCTTTTGAATTATAAACTGGTAGACAAGGACAATCTTTTTGTAAAAAAAATAATCTTATATAAGTCACTCTAAGAGCCTGAAGTGCTAGAGAGAAATAGTTTAAATAAACAATGGACTCTCTTGCAAAATATTTACCAAGTAACTTTTTTTAAAAAGTTGTGGCATTAACAATAAAGTCCCCTTCAGTAAATGGCTATTATAGAGCTTCTACAATATCTCACTGAAAAATCAGATAAAATCAAGATTGCATTAGCAGATTATAAATATCTTGTACTATCTTCCCTGTACTTTAAAGCACAAGACCCAAAAGGAGGCCACTTCAACAACAAAGAACGACTCAGTGCTCATTGCTGTGTCATTACTGTAACTGTCTGATTCAGTGCCAACATAATAATAGTGGAATAAGATGGGTCAGCTAATTATGTAATCCTAGAACTATAAAAAGGAACAGATGAAAGGCAGAAGATGGGAAAGTTATGCACACTCTGATGCATTAGGCTGTACCACTAATTTTAAAAAAAATAAAATCATATAACCAAGCCTTGGGTCATCAGCTTATGACACAAATAGGAAGCTCTATTAAGGGATGTCTTCTTCTTCTTCTTCTTCTTCTTCTTCTTCTTCTTCTTCTTCTTTTAAAAAGAATAACATCATTTAAATGCATTGATGATATTCAAATGACCTTGACAATTTCAAATACAAAAACATTTTACAGAATGTGAAACGCTGGTGGTGAGGGGGAGGCAGAGGGGGATGTTCAGCTGAGTAGCAGAAAGGTTAACCCAGCCACTTCATTTCGATTGTCAAGACAACTTAAGTCTCTTTAAGAAAATAAAAGAATATTTGAATCATTGTGGGTGATTTATGAAACAAGCAGTGACCTGGCTTATCCTTTGATTAGACTGTCTCTGTATTACTTTAACATTTGTAGTATTTATTTAACTGTATTCAGTGCTTAGGAGCCTGCTAATCATTGACTCAGGGCTTGTACACACTAGTGCCTTAATCCAGGACCAGTCCAGAGCATTATGTTCCAGGCTGGTCCAGATTCAATACAATAGCAGCCACATGTACCCAAGGCAAATCTGTGTCAGAGTCCAGATGGACTAGACAGTCTGACATTGCATTGGCCCCAATGGTGCATCCCCTTATCCCTGGTGATGCCACTGCTGCTACCACACCGGCCAAACAGCTCCGTGAGGTATCCTGGCTGTCGCCATTGCTTCTGCTGAGGTCAGAATGGGGCACCCAGAGGTGTGATCAATAAGGAGGGGGTCATTCTAACTTCTCTTCATTGATTACATGGGCACCCTGTTCTGACTTCAGCAGAAGTAATGGTGACAGCCAGGCTAATGTAGGAAGCTGCTTGGCTGGTGAGGCAGCGGCAGCAGCTCCAAAGAGGATCCATCCCCTCCCCTGTGCTGTTCAGCACAGAGTAAAAGAGATGGTGCCATGCTTGCATGTGGACAACTGGGGTGAATTAAAACCAATCCAGCTGCCCAGACAGCAAAAGAACCAGAGGCACTCTGGAATTTCCTGTGGTATCTCTTAAACTGGATCAACAGCTTAATAAAGCTGATCTGCTGCATGTGTCATCTGGACACATTGCACCAGGTCCAGGATAAGTTCAGTCTATTTCCTTGGTGTAGAAAACCCGTCAGATATCCCAGGAAGGAGTGATGTTGTGAAGAGTACCTGGGCCTCATTTCTACTTATTGTTCTGAAATCATGACAACTGATGGTGTCTCATTAAAGAGGTGTTCCACACTGAAAGGATCTAGTGTTTCTTTACAAAAAAGAAAACAAAACCTTTGGTCTGAGTAGGAAGAATTCTTCTTATGTAAAGCTTTTCTCACAGACTGGAAGACACAGCCCAAACTGCACAGATGGTTAGCTGCCCTTGGCTTTTAGGAGGAAGGGAACAGTATAAATCAAATCACTGTTAGTACTGTTATTACTATTGCTGCTGCTACCATTATTAGTAGTAATAACAACATAATTTCCCCGGACTACCACCACCTCTAGATATGTTGGTCGATAATTCCCAGAATTTCCTGACTGTGATAACACAGCCTGTTGTCCAATATATAGAGGAACTAGGTTTGGAATGGCTGGTTTCATAATTTAATGTGGGGAAGAATTTCTGGAACACATAGATTAGTCAGATAAATGGTGAATAGATCAACTGGTGAAGATGGCACATACTTTAGCTATCTGGGCTCAAAAGTTAAAGAGATCCATATTTGTGCTTCAAGAAACTGTTTTGGTTGGTATTCACTCTATTAAGAAACAAATGGAAAAATATTAATGATTGTCTTTCCTTTGATCAAAAAGTGAGTGTTTGAAAGAGAAAACACATTTTAAAAGATCTCAAACCAGAGCTTGGGTGGGGGGACCATTGGCCAAGCTTGCTCAGTAATTTTGGGAGTTGTAATTGTGGAGACCATGTAATGGACAGTTGATGGAATTTTGGAGAGTAAATGGGAAGAGAGCATGAAGGAGCCAATCCTGTGGCAGGAAACTGGTAAGGGAGGGATCTCCTAGTGTGAGAGGACTGAATGACATTTGGGAGAGAGAGAGGACAGTTGAGAAGAGGGATGACAGTTGAAAGGGGAGAGGGTGATATGATGTGATGTGGTGAGGAGAGGCTGGGATGTGTGTATGGCTATGAGTGAAACTGAGGGAATGTATGTGCAAGGAGAATAAGTGATAAGAAGAACAGAGGCTGATCACAAATAAAGACCAATGCAGTTCTGTTATCTTATTAAAACAATAAACCAATCTTTATGTTTATTTATCATATCCAGTCCCCTCATGAGTTATTTGCCCTTACTAATATTCAAGTGGCATTCTAACCTTGTGAACACCCACACACAAATACAAGTACTATCCATCTAGCTGTGGAGCTGCAGTCTCCACAGTTTATTAGCTTGGTGGCAGTGGTGGGATGTGAAAAACCCCTGTGTCACAAATTTGGTGGCAGTGAAAGTGACAAGACGGCCAGGCTGAACAGTGTCATAAATTCAGCTGGTGTGCCGGATTGTCACAGTAATCTTAATAAGTAAACTTTCCATGTTGTTGTTGTTGTTTGCCTTCAAGTCATTTCCAATTTATACTGACCCCAAGGCAAACCTATCATCTGGTTCTCTTGGCAAGATTCATTCAGAAGGGGTTTGCCATTTTGCCTATTTCTTAGACTGAGATGCCCAAAATCACCCAGTAGGTTTTCATGGCCAAATGGGGATTCAAACTCTGGTTTCCCAAAGTTCTAATCGAACACTCAAAAACTAACAGTGTACAGTACTGGCTTTCTGAAGACACCTATATTGAGGTTTTAGTTTGAAGTACTTTCTCTTCCTCTCTCATGCTGTCTTACATGTGGGAGACTCTCTTCTTAACATATATGACATGCTCCATTTTCAGGTTCATCTTCAAAGCTTTCTCCCCCAGCTCAACTCCTTAATCTTCACAGTCTAACTAAGCAAGCCTCCATAATTCCACCATGTTCCCTACATGGATTCTGCTTTTCAAGCAATTCTGATTTCTGACACTGCTGCAGTCCCTAATCTGTCAAATAAGTGGGGGCTTCCTGTATATGCTTTTTGTTCACACTCATCTCTCTCTCTCACACATATCGTGTCCCTTCTTTTTTCTACCCCCATGGTCAATGAACTATGTATGCAATGAAGACCCTGAAAGGAGCAGGGAAAGACCTATCTATCTTCCTTGTGAGACTCCTGTAAAGCATGGCATACACTGATGGTGTTGAATAAATAATACAAATATTTCAGTTTGATATCATAATTACTTGTTTATGAGGTAGATGATTAATAACTCATGCTTCTTTAATCAGCAATGAGCCCAATGGATTCTGTCTTTCACACCTGGAGACATTTCACACCTACCGCTATTAATAAAAAATTAATAAACATAGCATTAGAGGAGTGTAATGACAAAGAGCAAGACACAGTTCAGGAACAAAGGAAGCTGCCTTATATCAAGTCAAACCATTGCCGGTCTAGTCAAAACTGTCTATACTGAGTGGCAGTAGGGATGAACGTAACTGTCAAGACTGCTTTCTCCCATGCTTACCTTCCCACATTCCCCAAATCTGTCAAGGTAACTTTTTTTTATGTCAAATATATGAAGAAATTTGCACAGTTTAGTGACTGTAACTCTTCTCAAAAACAAAAACAAACTGCATAAAGTTGTTCACCATCTGCAGTGGACAAGTTCAATGGGTACAGCTATTCCCAGCATGAAGGGGATTGCACTGCATGTGCCAGTCATGCAGCTGATGCAGATGAGAAGCCTGGGGTGTGTGTGTGCAGAGTGGTTGCAAAGCGAGACTTTTCAACAGAAGGAGCAAAGCTCCTTCCTTGTGAGTTGCACCTTTGAAACTCTCTGGCTGGTTGAGTAAATCTGCCACTTTTGTTTTATCCATCTTTGAATGTTTTACTGTTCTTCCTGTCAAATTTGTCAAGAAACCTGTGAATTTTAAAAAGTTCTTATCTATAAATGAAGCAAACAGGAGTATTACCCATCTGTAACTGACAGGAATTCTCCAGGGTTTTAGACAAGAGTTCTTCTTGGTCTTAACTTGAAATGCCAGGGGCTGAACTCAGACCTTCTCCATCCAAAGCAAGTGACAAAGGCATTGATTCAGTTCTTGTCTCTGCTGGGGTGTAAATCTTTATTTATTTGGTTCTCACATGCAAAAATGGAATACACACACATACACATACATATACATATACATACTCTCTATAGTGTGAGATTACAGGAGCATTTGCGCATTTTTTGAGGACTGCTCAAACTTTGGGCCATTTTTGTGAAAAATATGCTTGTACAAAAACCAATGTTTCGTGTAGAAAACAGCATTTTGTACACAAAACACTCTTCTGTGCAACAATCTAGTTTTTTCTTCACAAACCCTGTTTTTTTCCTCCACAAAGGAATTTTATGCAAAGAAAAGGTATCAAAATATGAAAACTCTTGTGGTGGCTTACTATTTTCTCAGTGTCTCAATGTGAGAGGCACCTTGTTTGTTATGTGCCTCCAAGTCAATTCCAACTTATCCTAGCCTAAGGTTTTCTTGGCAAGATTTATTCATAGCAGATTTGAATAACTCCACTTGCCTTATTCTAAGGCTGAAAAAGTGTGACTTGCCAAATATTACACAGTGGGTTTCCTTGGCTAAGAGGGGGCTTGATCCCTCAGTATCCCAGACTCCTAGTCCAACATGTAAACTATTACACCACACTGGCTCAAAGATGACATAGTTGTGTATGAACTTGCTAATAAGATTACTCTTGACATCCATGCCTAGTGACCTGCTACAAATATCACTAAGGATAGCACCTGACGTCAAAAGTAATAATAAGGGCTTCATGGGGTACAGTACATTGTTCTGTTCACTTTTATCCTCACAACACAGAACTCCATGAGGTAAGAGAGGCAGGTCACATAGAGAGAGAGAGACTGATTGCCCAAGGCTAACCAATGAGTTTCATGGCTCAGTAGAGGCTAGAACCTGGATCTCTCACTTGCTGCAAAATTAATAGAAAACCTACATATAATCTTGCATTCAAATCCTGACTCAATGACTCCTGTTACGTTTTGGTTAGTCCACCTTTGAATCCCCTCCTCTCTTATTCTCTATCTGCTCAGTCTCTCCTTTTCTCTCATTCTCTTTCTCCTCCTTCTCCTCATCTCACCTCTTTCCAATGCTTCACCAATACTGTCATCCATGTCTGTGGTGCTATCCATCTTTGGGGTCCCCTTTCCTCTATTTTCCTCTATTTTTGCTGGTCTCTGTTTCCCAACCCCTTAGATTCTGTTTCATACCTCTGCATGTCACCCACTCTTCATTCTCTCTCCCTCCCCCCTCTCATCTCTTCTCTTCACTTCTTTTCTTTTCTCTTCTCCTTTTCTCTCCTCTCTGTGCAGCCACTCCTCCTCTCCCTTGCTTTCTCACCCTGAAGCCCTTCATTCCTGCACATGCTGCACCATGAAGCAGAACTTTGACCCTACCCAGTTGAACTTGTGGGAGACTTTTATTTCTCCGTCCCTTCCTTGTATTCTTGTGGCTGTCCATTGTGCTTTTTGCCAACTGCTGCCACTGCCACCACTCTCCCCGGTAGAGTGAAAAACTGATGAGGATGACAGAAGAAAGGAAAGGGAAACAAACAAAAATACTATTCCTTATAGCGTTCTCACACACACACACACACACACACACACACAAAGGCCCTAAAATTACATGGAATGGTATGGGTTGGTGAAATACTTTATTTTCTGATCTTTTTTTAAAAAAAATGTAATCCCCAGTGTCCAACACATACTGTCCTACTGTCTGGATTTGGCAGGGGCACTCATGATTGATCCTATGTTCTCCTTTTCTTCAGCTGCTTTTAAAATGTCCTAGTTTCTCTTTTCTCCTCTCACTTTCCTCCTTTGTCCTCAGCTTACTTCCATTGCTGTCAATTATTTCCAAGTGAAAAAATACTTTACACTCCTTTAACTCAGTAGGAGGGAGTGGAGTGGGCAGAATGTTGCCCTTCCCAGTAGACTCGGGCAAAAGTAAACAGCTGCAGCTTCTCCCAGCTTATGTGTTCTTCCACATTAATGACTTTTGCTGTCTTGAATGCATTTTCATGTTGCTTGGCCACATGTGCTCCAGTTTTCATCTGTGAAATGCTGTAGGGTATGTTAACATAATGTTGGTTACCATCTGTGTTCTAAGTCCAGTTGCTAGCCCCAACTAGAGTAGCAACAGGATCTCGGGAAGTCCACAATTATGGCACTTCCATTGATCCAATTAGTATCCTCTAATTGGGACCGGCAATCGGATTTAGGCCTAGGTGCATGCGTAGCTGTTAAAAGATTAATTGTAATGGTCGAGGACAACTACCTCCCATGGTTCCTAGATACACTGTAAGTCATCTGAATAACAGGTTTTAGAAATAGCTAGATATAAAAACTGCATGCAGTCTAAAAAAACAATTGCTTTATGAAATGGCATGGTCTCCATTTGGTGATTATTATTTTTTTAATGCAAAATGCTCTTATGGGAATCCTCAGTAACACTCTTATTTGGGGTTGTTGCTCCATTCATCTTCAATGACACTGTATTTATTAAATTCTCTTCTAGTCTGCCTTTGATAAAAACAGCAGTTTTAGCCTTGTCCTGTCTTAGAATCCTTTCTAGACCTAAATCAAAACAGTTTTGTCCATGTCTTGGAAGCATGTTTCCAATTTGAGCTTAGTTTTGAACCTGTATTAAAGTTCTCCTATTTGTATAATAGCCATTGTATGGCAGCTTTCTCTTTTCTTCTTATCTTAGATTTTGGAATTATTTCTTGAAACACAATTGTAGATTCCTTTCCATTAAGGATTTGACTATTCAGATCCAGAATTTATGGAACTTTATATATCAACACACACACATCCTACTAGAGCCTAGAAATGTACTTTTAGATGTAGTTGCAATTATAGCTCCAGCTCCAAATAGTTAGCTATTGTAGTTACAATTTTAGTGCTCTTTACTTTCTCTTTATTCAAAGGCAAGAAAAATAATTCATTTGTTATTTTTAAAACATTATTTATTTATTTATACCCTGCTCTTCAGCCACAAGGCTATCAGAGCGGCTTACAAATTGTTTTAAGCAATAGCTATTTACACATCTACACTGCATTAAACAGTTTCTAATGTGTGTTAGCTTATACAATGCTATAAGCCACTGACTGAATACAGAACACAACTACATAATAAGGTGACAAATCTGTAACTATAGAAGTAAATTTAAAAGTAACTAAAACAGTTACAATTACCCCACTAACAGAGGAATATTCTCTCTCATTATGTTGCCATCACAATGCAATTTGCAGTTCTTATGCCCTTGTTAGTGTGCCCTACTATCCCCTCCCCACAATATCTCATAATTGGAAATATTGAACACTTTTCAGGGGCAAACTATCAGAGGCAAACCAAAAGTCATTTGGATGTCACAATGACCTGGGATGTGTCTTAGAAATATTATGGCAAGAAAGCCCATATTAGGATTGCATGGAAGCCCCTTAGTAAACAAATTCCTTCTTGGGCACCTCAGTAATGAGTTATTCAACCAAGCAATTAAATGACCATTCCCTACTCCACTTTTAAGGAAATCTCACCTCAGACCCTCCCCACACTGCTGTCCAACATTGTGAGGCTGTTGTAAACCCACCAGTTCATATCTCCCAGCCATTAACACAATCGGTTAAGTTTCAGTTTCCTTTGTTTATCCAGTGGGAAAGTCATCCAGACTTTGTCCTAGCCAGAGTACCCCTTCAGGATATGAAACAGGGTATAAATATTAGTCTTCCCAAAAACAGAAAAGTGTGCCACAGTGAATGAACCCAGTCACTCTCTTTCTCGGTGCACCTCTGGATCAGAACTTCCTGTGCCACCCTCAGGCATGTCTCTGAGTCTCTTCACTGCAAGAAACTCTTCTCTCCAAGACTGGTAACTATCATCCTATATTAGGGAACTACAAAGATTCATATGGGCAGGGAAGAAACCCAGAGTAAAAAGAAAAACTTTAATTGATGCAAAAGAATGGGGTGGGTTAGGCTTACCAGACTTCCAAACATATCACCATGCTAACTGCCTAACATGGGTTCTAGAATGGATAACCTTAGAAAACAACAGACTCCTACAATTGGAGGGTTTTAATTTGCGGTTTGGGTGGCACACCTATTTATGGTTTGATAAGGCATCAGTTCATAAAGAATTTTGTCATAATTATGTAAGATGTGCGCTCTTAAGAGTCTGGTTGAGATATAAGAAGATACTCTGCCTGAAGATACCTTTATGGCTGTCAGTACATGAGGCCTTCCATAAAAGGGAAAATTTATATAATAACAGATGGCTGACTTACAAAGAAGTTCTGAAATGGGAGGGAACTATAAATATAAGTTAAGATAAAAACACAGGAAGAATTAAAAAATAATAATATAGATTGCCATTGGTTTCTTCATAGGCAATTAACAGAGAAGTTCAAAAAGGATACTAAGGTAGAAGAAATAGAGTTAGAGGTAACTGAACTAGACAAAACCTTGCAAGGAGGAAGGGAGAAAATCATTTCTAAACTTTACAAATAATTACTAAAAATTACTTTAGAACAAGAAAGAATAAAAACTCATATGATAAGGTGGGCTCAAGACTTAGGTCATGAAATACAACTTGAAGATTGGGAAACATCATGGAATAAAAATCTGTTATTTATAAGAAGCTACAATTTAAAAGAGAACTATTATAAATCGCTGTATAGATGGTACTTGACACTGGAAAAGATATCGAAAATATACAAAAACTCCTCAGAGGTATGTTGGAGGTGTAAGAAAAATAGAGGTACGTACTATCATATGTGGTGGCAATGTGAAGAGGTAACAAAATATTGGTATAAGATTCATAAGATTATTACAAAAACGCTAGACGTGAACTTCAGTTGCAAGTCAGAAGTATATTTATTAAATATGCTGCATAATATAAAACAATGGAATAAGGGGAATTATACAAAGATCCCCCTTTACATGGTAACGGCAGCAAGAATTACTGGTTACTAAAACTCTACGACATGTATGAGATGGATAAATTGACAATGATGCTAGATGGGAGAAAAACTCAAAAAAGTTATGAAGATTTGAAAATTGTAACCTCGCTATGGAAAGAAAAATGGGGTGAATTGGCAGTCTTAAACATAGAGATTTAATTTTAAAAAAGAGAGAGACTTAAACACAAAATTGAAGAAAGGGGAAAGGAAAAAGTCTAAGATATAGCCAGAACAGAATCAAGAAAGAAATATTAGGAATGAGGGGGAGAAGAGGTATGTAACTAAAAACACAAGATAGAAAGTAAAGAGGGAGTAACCTTTGTAATTGTTGTTTTTTTATGTTGGAATAGGTGTAAGTATATAAAGTTTGCAAATCATAGCTGTTGGGATGAATGTAACAACGGGTGATGGTATGGATGGAAATGTATAAAAGTGAAATGTACAGTTTTATTTTTATTGAAAAATTCACATTATATATATATATATATATATATATATATTAAAAAAAACTATCATCCTACATTCCTGAATTTCTGTCTGTGTCCAATCTTTCTGCCTTACTCTGCTTTAGCCTTGTAGGTTTCTTAGGCACATGTGTTGTGTGCATAAGTTCACTTTATGTTATTCCCAATAAAAATACTTTATTTCACTTTAACTGGATTGCTCTCTACAGTTAGTACTGGTATACTTAGGTGAAAAGATCCATGAAGTTACCCTCTTCTTGCAGGCTTCTGTTTCAGTTAATAATTCTGCCAGATAATAACATAGATTTTGGCGTCATGGTTGGAGTTCTAAAGCACCCCCCTTAGGGTAACACCCTAGTTATTTCTACATGCATTTCATTACAAGTAGCATATGATTTGTAATTAGTTACTTTTAAGTTTTAGCCTAACAATACATGCTACCTTCAACTAGTGTCTTGTTAAACCTGTCTGGAATTAACTTAATGCTCATATTCTCCTGCAGTTAGAAAAGGTTTTAAGTGTGACAATAATAATCCTCAACTGCAAAGCAATCTTGTTCTCTGGTGTATCCAGGCACACAGCTAGGTTCTTCCAGGTCTTTGTGTCAAAAGCTGGAGCCTGCAGGCTGTCAAAAAAAGAGGAGAGAAACAAAGTTGTCAAACCTTGGCATACTGCCTTTGAATGCTGGATTTCTGAGCAGCTTTGTCAGTGGTGAGTAAGGACTGAGGAGGTGATTTAAGGAAAAGAGTGTCTGTATTGATCCAAGTGCAGGAAAAAGGTAAATAAGAAGAGGCTAAACCAAACACACAAAAGAACAGCCATCACAATTCCATGGAGAACCTGCAAGCTGAAACAAGATCTGTTTCAAAAATCACTGCAAGGACCAAAGAGGAAAGTGAAAGCAGCACAGAAAAAGCTGTGTGCTTTGTAGCATCCAGCTCTAACAGAAATTGGGGAAAGGGGCAGGATTGAAAGTACTCTATAGTCCTAGCCAAACCTTTCCCCTCCAAAATAGGAAGGAAGTTTTAAATCCACATTTAGTCCTTTTCTTACTTTTTCTGATTGCCCCCCTCCTCTCTAGTGCCCTAAAGACTACAAGTCTTCTTCCATCGCTTCAACCCTGCCCCCTCTCCTTTCTTTGATTCTTCCATGTCTTATATGGAACGATGCAAGCCAATCACAGGAGTATGGGGATTATCAAAGACAGGAACACACAAACATTCCTGTCCCACAACCAAAAAAACTTCCACCACATCCCTGTCCTGGCACAATAACCAAAATTACTTACCTTGAGTAGCATCGACAGGCAACCCAGGCATGAATGGAACTTTAACTGAGCTCTGTTCATTTCCTGCTTTGAAATCTTGCCGATTCTCACAAGAAGATGTGAGCGTGGCAAATTTTAAAACAAAACAAAAATTAAAGCAAAATGAATACACACAAGCACAGAAACACACTTTACACTGTACAAGTAACCTAGGGAAGTTTTAAAAAGGAGTGTAGCCAACCTGGTTTTCATGATCTCACCCAGAAAGTGTTCTAGCAGGACCACCCATTGACGCTGCAGTCATGTGAGTTACATGGCCTGAGGTTTCATACATCAGCAATTCCAGCACCAAAACAGAATGGGGGAATCTATTGATGGTTCAGCCCATCAATGAAAAGAAATGCCATAGCGATGCCAGCGTAACGCAAAAGGACGCCGTTGTCTGATATTGGCCACCTTTTGCATTCCTTTTCTGTCGTTATCACACAACATTTGCTGCGTCTGATAATCTCCCATGTCTCATCAGGCCTTTCCCTCAACTCATAGTAGCCTGTCCTATCTAACCAAACCTGGCTACATTCCATCAGTGCCCAGGCAGTTCCAGTTACTCCATCTCCTCCTTCCCCTGTGGGAAACCTCATCCACAGATACACTTTAAAGCTTTACAATTAACTTTAAATGGATTGAGTACATTTTGCTTTTAATGGTTTTAGGGCAAAATGGAAAAGTTCACTATACCAGTCACAAACCTCAAATTCCTCCCCCCCCCCAAATAAATCTGGCCTGATAGTGTGGTCTTTCCCCCAGTACTGGAGCAATAGTGACACACACTGTAGGGCCCTATTCACACCTGACTTGGGGAATTCCCCCTGAATCCAGGTTTAGAAAACTCACAGTTTTCTCTGGAGTTTTCAGCAAACTCCAGCAAAAATTGCTGTGTGAACAAGCCATGTGCACTTAATTGGGAGGGGAGGGGAGGGGAGGGGAGGAAGGACAAGTGCTGCCTGAGGCACAACCATTTTTCTCCTCCTTGGTGCCACTTCTCATTCCAAAGGCAGAGCCTCAGCAGTAGTCACTACCTCTGAAGTTAGAACCCCCAGTGAGCCCAGTCATCATGAGGCTGGCCACCCATTCTGGCTTCAGAGGGGGTGACTGCCACTGGCACTTTGCTATTCCAGTCCACAATTGCCCCTCTGAGCTCCGGGAAAAACAATGTCCCCATGGAAGCTGCCCAAACTGGCTTCAGAGAGGTGACTCCTCTGGTGCTTTGCTTTTCCTGGGTGATTGTGTGCCAGAAAATCAAAGCCCCAGCAGTAGTTGCCTTCTCTGAAGCCAGAACAGGAGGCTTACTCATGGTGGCAGGGCAGGTGCTTGTTCTGCTTTCAAACTAAACAACTCCCACTGGTGCTTTAATTTTCCAGCACACAATCACATGGGAATAGTAAAGCACCAGCAGGACTCTGAAGGCAGAAGGAGCACCCACCCCACCATCAAGAGTAAGCCATCTGTTCTGGCTTCAGAGAAGGTGACTAGCACTGGGGCTTTGATTTTCCCAGAGCTCATAATCAAGCAGAGATAACAGGAAGCCAAGTAAAAACACCATGTAGATTCAGGCTTTGGCAGGCGTGGTGATGAAATCTGGGCCAGAATGGTCCAGATTTAATGTGCTGCAGCTCCAGGCCAAAGTAGGCCGAATTCTATCTGAAATTTTACACTCCGTGTAGTCACATTCTAGGTCTGGGGGCTAATTGCACTGCCCCTCCAAATGTGCTGTGGGCCATACCCTTTCCCACTGAAGCAGGTTCCTGGAATCCAGTCCTGCAATAACAACTGGGAAAGGTTATTTTTGCAATTCTGTTTTGTTGAAAGCTTTACTTTGGAGTTAAAACAAGAGAGGTAAGGACGATGCTCCTTGTTTTAAACAAGAATTGTTCTCCTGGAAGCCTATAGGAAGCATGTTTCTGAAACCCTCTGAAATGAGGAACACAGTGCCCATCAAACTCAATTTAGTTATAAAACTGAGAACATTTCACCCCTACACCACTGAAATTTGAAAGCCCAACATCAAATTCAACATCAATGGGGGATTGAGAGACCACAAAATGGGTGAGGCCACATGGTCTGCTCCTTTTTCAGGGTATAGCTTTTCTCTGAAGTTGACATACCTCAGAGTAATTTACAGGTTTTTAAAATCCCCTGTGTACTGAATGCATGAAAGCTGTAATCATTTTTGTTGTATCTCTCAGGCATTTTGCACTCTTCTAAATGTTAGTGACTGTACTTTTGTACCATCAATAATTCAGATTCTATCCTAGGACTTAGGAATCAATGAGATATCGTCAGATAATATGGCATTTTCCAAGACTTTTTGCTATTTTGTTTCTGTCAATAACATTCAGAGTTTTGCCAGTCACTTTGGTATTGTTCCCAGAGTGTCTGTCACTACTGGAACCACATTTGTTTTCTTTTCCCAGGAGTCCTGAATCTAAATGAATAGATCTCACTATTCTGTAATTCCCCCCCTCCCATTTCTTTGTCTTGAATTCTTCTATTCCTAAAGATTGCTACATCGATATGCCAATTTTTTTCTTTCTTTTTTCCCATCACTGTTATGTCTGGCATGTTAATTCTTGATCACTTTGAATTTTAAAGGCTCTTCTAATTTTATTTTGCTATTGTCAACAACTTTGTCAGACTTATGTTCCTACCAGTTCATTGCAGATGGCAGATTCCAACATTGCAAGCATTTTATCATAGCATGTCTTAGGAGATTTTCAGACGCGATTTTCGGGTGTATATATTCCAAAACAGCTCCGTTGCTGCCGCGCAGCACGGGAGCAGTTTTGGACACCGCCGTTCCTCTGCCGAACCCCTCCGTGTCACTTCCGTGACAGAATGGAGGAAGCCACGTCATATTTCACTCACGATTGTTGCCCGTGAGTGAAATATGACGTGGCTTCCTCCATTCTGTCACGGAAGTGACACGGAGGGGTTCGGCAGAGGAACGGCGGTGTCCAAAACTGCTCCCGTGCCGCGCGGCAGCAACGGAGCTGTTTTGGAATATATACACCCAAAAATCGCGTCTGAAAATCTCCTTAGATTCAGTCTGTGCACTCTTGCTGTATGAACTAATAAGGTGATCAACAGTTTAATCTTTTTTTATTTATATAGATGACTTTAGCTACCCTTAATTATTTTGTCAACATTTACCTTGATGCTATCTGTCTAAAGCTCTTGTTCTTGAGCCACAAATATAAGTCCTTTAGTTTCTTTTTTCAGTTTTCTATTATGTAACCATTTCCATACAGTCGCTTTCTTAGTTCTTCCTTCTGTGTTTTTAATATGTTTACCATCTAATTTTTTTTTTCTGTTAGGCCTTGAAGTGATTTTTCATAATATTTTTAACAGGTGTCTTTTGTTTCTTTACTTTTGAATAAATTCTCTCTCTCTCTCTCTCTCTCTCTCTCTATATATATATATATATATATAATTTTTTTCTGCTTTTTTAATATAATCACTCAAATCTCCTTTTTTTTTTCCTTAACCAGTTTGTTTTACTTGAAATCATCCTCGGCCACAGATATTTCATGATAGATAAAGCTGGTCAGTATCACTTTGAGGCTGTAAAGCATGGCATGCTGTCATAATTTTCTATCTCATATATCTAGTTCTGTTTGAGTCAAATCAACAATTCCATCACTGTATCAGATGACTAGTATGGCACAGGAATTTTTGGCCTGAATAAGTTTTGATTGCAAAACTTTACATAGTCTTTTTATATACTCTCAACCATTATTCACTTGTCATTATTGTTACTACTCATTAGAAATAAATCAATTTTGGATTTAACAAATACATTTAGTTATAATACTACAACTTCATTTTTCTCTGAATGTTTTGCATAAACCCTTAGGCTACCATAATGGGCATTTCAACTTGTTCAAAAATCCAATGAAGAAAAAGGTGTATAAAAGATTGGTACCAAGGTATACAACTGCCTGTGCAACATTTTCTGAACATGGGGACCCTTGAACAGAAAATGTAATGGATCCCTCATACACTCAACCCATTTCCACACTGATCAGAAGATGGGGATGAGTGACCAAAAAAAATCCATCAGGAGATACTGAACAAAATACTTGTGTAAATCCAAAATGCCAGTTAATTCAACTCACATGATAATTTGGTGGTTTGAAAACTGATGTAATTATCTAACTGATGTGGACAGTGTCTTCTCCTCACACAATCAGCTGCAAGCTCTGTATGAAGGGGTGGGAAATATGCAGTTAATGGGTTTCTGGTGCCCTGGGAGGGGGGTCTGCAAGACACTTGGAACCCCCACTGATTCCTCAAAAGCTCTGGTACCCTCCTCAATTCTGAAGCAGGAAAAGGTCATATTTCACTGTCAATATGCTGTTGGATTGAAACTCTGAGCATCCCTGGCCATTTGTCATGGCGGTTGATGGTGAAGAAAATGTATTCCAACAACACCTCAGGTCAGAAACTACTGAAAAGGCCTCCCTTAGATGGAATCAATAGTGCTGTACTAGAATGGCCCACATATTTGCCTTCTGGCATGAGTTAGTCCTCTGCTGGAAAGTAGGGGTACAGTGGGATTATGGAAAGCTTCTACATGATTGCCCTCCCCCCCACACACACATCTGATACCAGTTCCCAAATACCAGCATAAAAGCAATGGGAGAGAAGCAGTAGTGGTGCTGGAAGAGGTCCTAAAGTAGCTCCATAGGTACAAATTTTAATGTAAGAGAAAGGAAACTATGTCCCACCAGATGTTGATGAACTGCTAATTCCTTTATGCTTCACTATTGGCCACAATGGTGGGGGTTGATGGCAGTTAGACCTTGAACAACATCTGGTAGGTCACAGGTTCCCTGGCTCAAGGAAAGGGACTTTAAGAATGCAACTAGTTCAGATTTAAAAAACAAAAAACAAAAAAACAATATGACTAACTGAGAAAAGCTATTTGTGATTCATGATCTTTGCATTATAGTAGAAAATTCAGAGTAATAGTGAAATCTTCTGGTGGAGCTAAAAATAAAGTTTTATGGATTGTTTGTTAAATTTGATCTCTCTTCTGAGACGAGTTTTAGTTCCAAATAAGCACTGTTGCTTAGAAAAGTTATCAGCAGTACTCCCTGTGAAATGAAGCTGTTAAATATATCATCAGGAGAAGTTTTCTCTGGTTACAGATCCATGTGACCAAAGCATATGAAACTTATTGACAAAATGCTGAGCTTGTAATGGCTGAGGAACAGCAGTAATCATTTTTTGCTCCTGGAACAGAACCTGCAGAATAACTTTGCTAGGCTCTCTGTGTGAAAGTATGTATTAAAGTACAAAGCTGTGCTAGTTTGTGATAGTATGCCATTGCTATTATTATTGTGAGCCATGCTCTCTGGGAGAAATGTGAACCTTCTCATTCATTTCCACAGATATTTCTGAATTGCCCAACAGAGGCATCATATTTCAGGATGTTCCCCGAATTGCATGGGGTCCGTGAAGAACCCACTCATGTCCAATTATTAATATGGAGAATTTTAACTAGCTCAATATGGCAGCAAGAGGTTGGGTAACCATGGGATCTTTTGACCTATGTATACTGGTACTAACTGATCAGACTTACAGCTAGGAAATAAAATAAAAATGGTTTTTATTGAAAAATAATCTCAGAAGCATTCACACCAACATTCAGGATTCAAGCAATCACACGAGGCTAGTGAAGAATAGGAGGAAGTATTGGAATAGAGGAATACAGCTCAGGATGATGGGCTGTACTATACCTGTCCAAAGAGCAGAGAATCGTGTAGGGAAGAAGTACAGCTATGTGTGCCAGGTAATGCAGCGAATCAACAGAGTGACGGTCTCTGGGAAACTGAGCATACTTTGGCTGTATTTGGGGTGATATTTATATTCAATATTCCCCCTGAAGCAGTGTTATAAGTGGAATACAATGTTAGATGGAGTTTCCCATAGTCAATGGAAGCTCCAGCTATGTTAACAATCACTAATGGCTGAGACATTAAGACTGGTGGGTATCATGCAACCATCTATTGTTTTAGGAGAGGTGGGAGGAAAACCAGTTTTGCAGAGCAAAGAGTGAGTGTCCGGCCACTTGATTAAATTACTGAATGACCCACTTCCAGGTATGTCCAGGAGAATTAGCACCTTTTCATCCTAATTACCAGTCCGGGGGGGGCGCATAATTGCTACCTAGGTGTGTCTTTTAGGAATTTGGGGTGGCTTCTTCCTTAGTTTTTTTGAGCACACCTTGAGTCCTTGCATTTGGGAAATCCTGGTCTACTACCAACCACATGGTAGGCCAAATAATAAGCCAAATTATGAAATATAGCCAATTGATGAATTATTGAAAGGGAGTGGTTATCAGGGCAGGTAACAGTGAAACTTGGAACCACTTTATACTTTATACAGCAACTATGTTAGTCACAGATAGACCAGTATACATGGCAGAGAGTGGGCAGGAGAGATGTCCATGAGGGGAGATGTCCATTCCTAAATAGGCAGTGGATGTACTCACATAGGTGCCACTACTTCTTAGATCTGCTCAGCACATCTTCTGAGTGTCTATGAGTGCATGACTACTTTCAAACCTTTGCCTCTGCTCCATAAGATAAGTGGACCCAACTCTGGTATAGTTTGATTCACAGTAAACATTATCAGCACATAATGATGAACACCTTGAGGCTTGATCCAAACAAATCATAAGTTCTATTGGTTAACAGAAAAGCCAGCCTTGGTGTGGAGACCAGATAATGGATGGCTGTTGGAGTGTTGCAGAGCAAATGGGAAGAGAGCATGAAGGAGCCAATCCTGTGGCCAGAAACTGGTATGGGAGGGGTCTCCTAGGGTGAGAGGACTGGATGACAGTTGGGAGAGAGAGAGAGAATGACAGTTGAGAAGAGGAATGACAGTTGAAAGGGGAGTGGGTGATGTGATGAGGAGAGGCTGGGATGTGTGTATGGCTATGAGTGAAGCTGAGGGAATGTATGTTCAGGAAGAATATGTGGTAGGAGGAACAGAGGCTGGTCAAAAATAAATGCCAAAGGAGTTCTGTTATCTTGTTAAAACAATAAACCCAACTTTATGTTTATTATTCATATCCAATCTACCCATTAATTTATTTGGCCTTACTGATATGTAATGGGCATTCTAACCTTGTGAATACCCACATACAGATGCAAGTATTATCCATCTAGCTGTGGAACTGCAGTCTCCACAGTTTATTAGTTTGGTGGCAGCAGTGGGAGGTGAAAACCCCTGTGTTGCAAACATGGTGGCAGCGAAAGTGACGAGGTGGTCAGGGTGAGTGGTGACATAAATTCAGCTGGCGTGCCATCACACATGGGTTAACATTACAGTCTGTTTTCAATAGTATTCCATTCCTCCTGTAAGACCAGGTTTTGAGCTCAGGAGTACACTTGGATCCAACACGGATCACTGAAGGCCAGCTGGCTGATATGGCCAGGAGTGCCTTTACCCATCTCCAGCTAGTATACCAGCTGTACCTCTACATTGGGAAGGCAGATATAGCTGTGGTGATCCATGCCCTAATTACCTTCTGATTATAAACATATTAAAGTTTCCAGCACAATGTCCTTTAAAATTATTGACCAAAAGAAATATGTCCATAATTTCTTATCACTCAATGATGGGGCAAAGGGGTCAAGAATATATATGATGGGAGGGGGGACAGACAAAACTGCCACTTTTGCCAAGTGTCTTCTATGCCTTGGAAAGCAAATCTGACAAACTCCTTATATAAGCTTTCAAGTCTGGGTGGTGGAAGTTTAATAATCCAGCTGCATCAGACACATAAAGACAAACTCTAGTGGTTGTGATTAATCACTCAAAATCAATTGTGACTGACAGGTTTATAGAAAGAACAAACCAGGGAAGGAAGGGGAAAGATTCCTAGTTTCCAGGAGAGTTCCCGTAACAAACAAATGGCCTTCAATCACCTCAAAAATTACTTTTCCACCAAAAAAAATGTTCAGAGCTTGTACCTCACCTTTGTGAGTTCAGGACAATGGTCATAAATTAGAAGTGGGCAATGGCTTGGAAGCTGGAATTTAAGAGAGAGATCCTAAAGAGATGGATGGAGCACTCCAATACCAAACCTCTAATCTACCCAAAGTAGGTATGTAAATCTTCACTTATCAAAACTTTTCATTCTGTTGGGCAAGATTAAATGAATTTTTGTGCATTGTTTTATATTTGTTTGCATTCTATGTCTTTTTTGAAAAACTTTTAAGGGAAAAGTAGTATTTTTGCATAAAATTCTGCTTTTTGAGCAAAATACAACTTTTGTTTTGCTATTGCTGCTGCTGACCAAACAGTTTGTGTGACTGGCCTTTTTTTTTTTTTTTTTTACAAGATGTCTGGACATGTTGAGATGCCCTTTCTGCTCAAGGATGATACATTTTGTGAGTATTCTTAATATTCCTTATTCAAAGTCCTTTTTGTCTCTTGTGGCAAGGTGGAAGCAAAGAGGGAGCATCTCCCCTTTGGGGCTGTTAATTTAGACCATCTCCAGCATCATCCTGCACTCTCATTTGAATGCTCCCTCATTCTTGGCTGGTGGCTGGGAGTCCTGTATTCAGTGGTGGCATTTTGCTAGTGGGAATGAAGTTGTGCCTGTGGAGATCTAGGTCTGAACTGTGTGTAAAAAGGGGTGGGAACCCAACATAGTTTCCAATTGTGTAGCCGGTTACACAAGAAACCACAACAAATGTGCTACATCTTATGCAACTGGAAAAAACAACGGAACTCTGCTGCTGTTTTTCTCTGTTAACATTATGCTGGATTTAGGCCATGGTATATAATCTCCCATTTTACTCATCCAGGGCATTTCCATTTTCTCTGTAATGCTTACACCAGATCCATTCCTTAGCCCAGGCCAGATTTGTTAGAATGTGCTGAACTAAGTATGGTTAGCCCACCCCAGGTTTTCTATGGAGTGTCTGGGAAGATTAGATTACTTGGCCCTGGACAGGAAAGAAACTAGGAGATGGGGGGCTGCATCTTTTAAATATCTACAAAGCATACATTCTTACTTTAAATAACTCTTGACCTTGAAACATAATTGTGATGGTGGCTTCATTAACACGTGGTTGGCCTCATGCTACCAACCTCTTAAGGCACCTGCCACCAACAATGTACCCTACTTTCACCTTTTTAACACTATCCTGAAGTATAAAAGGACTAGGTTCCCAAGTGTTTCCATATATCAGTCACAATATTTTAGGCAATGTGTTCTCTCTTCTTTCTAGTTACTAACAATCAATTCAGTCTGAGTCAACCCCTATAAAACAAATAGTAACTTTTATTGAAAAACATACAGATATAAAGTATCTTATGTGAGTTGCTTCAAGCTCAGAACGGTTACATTAAAATCAAACATTTGGCAGACTTTAATCATTCTCTACCTAACACCCTTTCTCTAGACACACATCTCTCTCTTGGCTCCTCAGCTCTCACAACACCTCCTTCTTCCCCTTCTGTCTAGAATGATGGTTCTTAACCTGTGGTCTAAGGACCCCCAGGGGGGCACAATGTCTTCACAGGGGGTCCATGAAGGCTTGAAGACTGCTTGGCCCACCTCCTCCCCACAGTGGAGCAGCCATGTGACAGGAGCCAGAGCAAAGGCTGGCTGGCTGCCATTCAATCCGCTCCATCCACAAACTTGCAGAAAGAAGCAGGAGAAAAGTATTCCCTCCCACTCCAGTGCCTCTGAGGAAAGGTTTAATGGATGGTGTAATGTTTGTTGTTGCTGTTGTTGTTTTAAATCCTCAATTAAGTCTTGGAGGTCTGTGGCAACAAAAGATATTTAAAAGGGGTTCCTGGTAAAGAAAAGGTTAAGAGCCACTGGACTAGAGCCAACTCCCACAGGACATTCTGTCAACCACTCCCCTCTCACCAGCAGGCCCCTCCCATTGCGTACAACTGGCTGGGTTTAATTCCTCTTGTGCTGCCTGTTGCCTGCTATCAACCAGCTATCAAGCAGCACTTCTCCCTAAAGAGCCAGCTCATACAGGCATTTCATCACAATAACACTCCTCATGGTTGGAAGTTATCATAGAAGCCTTGAGTCGGCTAGGTAGAGCTGATGCATCAGGAGATCTGAGTTACAATCTCCCTCCCAAGGCCTGCCTGTGGCCCTCAGGCTTGCAGTTATCACTTTTGGACTTGACTCACCAAGCAGCTCCCGACTGACATATTTGCCTCAGACTTCATTGGAGCCTGATACACTTCCTTTCTGCTATCCTCCATCAGGATTTACCATCTGATTGTATGGTCTTCCTGAGCTAAAGGGACTCATCTGTTAAAACCAGAACTGCATGTTCACAAATGTACGGTAAATTCCACCACCACCACCATTTCCCCAATTCAGTTTTGAATGCATCATGTGAAATTTGTGTTTTGAATTTGAAAAGTTTGCCTCAGACTTTAATTTTTTTTGGTGCTGTGGTTTAGTTGTCATTTCTTGTTTTGATTTTGCTGGCAACAAATACAAAGCAGCATAAGCTATAAACTTCTAGAACAGAACATCATTGCATGTCAGTGTCAAATGCAGTTAAATATTAAGTAAACTTGTATGTCAGCTACCAAACAGAAAATACCATTGCAATTCAGCTATCAAATCTTGTCAAACATCAACTGTAAAATAGTTAATATTGAAATTATATATAATTGATGTCAAGTGCACTGTATATTTAGCAAATGTTCAGCAATCATAGATTTTCCTTGGGTTTTTTCCAGGCTGTGAGGCCATGTTCTGAAATAAGTTTCTTTCTGATGTTTCATCTGCATCTGTGGCTGTCATCGTCAGAGAATGGTGAAGATGCCAGCCACAGATGCAGGTGAAATATCAGAAAGAAACTATTCCAGAATATGGCCTCACAGCCTGGGAAAAAAACCTAAGGAAAATCTATGGATGCCGGCTATGAAAGCCTTCGACTTCATATTCAGCAATCATTCAGAGGGATTTTTTTTCAGGCCAAATTTATTTCAGCAATAGTTCATATTTGCCTGTTCAAATCCACAGCAGTGTTCAGTGATGCTATTTACCAGGGATGTGCTGTTTTCTCTTGTACTGCTATCAAGGATACATCTGTAAGAGCTGCAAAGACCAGTTGCCAATGGAGATAAATTTAGAACTAGTGACTCACTTATGGCTTGAACACTCACTACGGTAACCTGTCAGATAGCTTCCTTGGATGCATTAGTAATGTCTGCCTAAGATACCCATCCCCTACCAGTAGCAAAAGAATACATGAGCCTGCTGTGCTCTCCAAGCTGGTGTTTCCTTGGTGATCTCAGCAAGCAGCAACAGCACATGTATCTCATCTCTGAATCATTGGTCCTATGCTAACCTAATGCTAACTCTGAAGTCAGTAGTACAGTACATGTAATGTTTTGTTAACTATCTGTTGTACTAAACGTCATCATAAAATTGGTCAGGGTAGCAAGGGTAAGCTAAGATCCAGACCCAACCAACTGTCCTAATTTGGCAGGAACAGTTCTGCTTTTTCACCTGCTTTTAAAATGCCCCAGTTTCTCTCTCCTTCCCCACACCCTCACACATTCCTTCTTTGTCATCAGCTTACTTCAACTGCTGCAAACTGAGTTCAAAGTGCAAAATTAGTTTGTACTCAATTAATTCAGCAGGGAGGGGAGGAGAGGAGAGGAGAGGAGAGGAGAGGAGAGGGTGAAACCTTGTCCTTGGGCTTGTCTATACTACGGGCAAAAGTCCAAATGGACTCCTGCCCTAGAGCCGCCCCGCTGCCACCCCGCCACCTGTCACTCTGCAGGGGCATCAGGTAGATTGTCTACACATGTCACCACAGCCACATTTTGATTGGGTCCACCATTGCTGCCTTTGTCCATTAGCTCTCTGGCAGAGGAAAAGATCACTGCGTGGAAGGCGCTGCCATTTCCCTCAATGTCCGAACTAGTTCAGAAAGGTTTTTCCCTCCTCAGCACCACTTTGCTCTGAGGCAAACAAGGTGCCCAAATCACATGGCTGGGTACCTTGTTTGCCTCAGAGCAAGCAACTGTGCACCAACAGTGGAGACACTGAGGAAGGGGAAACTTTTCTTCACCATTCCAGGCTGGAAACTGGCCTGGACACTGAAGGAAATGGCAACGCCTGCCAGACAGCAATGTGTCCTGCCTCCCACCTCCTGAATCCATAGCAAATCCATTGTTCAGACCACAGGAAACACTGAAATTTCCAGCAAACTCTAGAGCCAACTATGAGTGTTTAAAACCTGGGTTATAATAACCTGAGTATGGTGTGGGTAGGGCTGTATCTCACGTGGCCTTATCACAACAGATTCGAGGAAAAGAGCATACATCACATCAAATTCGGGGGGGGGGGTTGCAGAGTTCCCCCCCCCCTTGTGTAGACAATTCCCTTCTTAGTAGGTTCAGACTAAAGCAAATGCCTGCAGCCTGTCTTAGCATGTGTGTTCTTCCTCATTAATAACTTCTGCCATACTGACCACAGTTTGATGTTGCATGGCTATATGTTTCCAGTTTTTATCTTTGAAATGTTGGAGGTTATGAGATCCTCCACTGTGGCTGTGCAACATAAATCTCTGCATGTGAAGTTATGCATTGACGGTGCCATAAAACTCTTGTGTTGAATGGCAACATTGTGCAACCAAATCCACAACTGCATGCACAATCAAAAAGTACTATTGGTAATATCAGCAGAAGGGTACACATCAGCCAACAATATGCTTCCTCATGTGCAACACTGTGTCATTCTGCTGCTGTGACCTTGAAATGTATGAACACTGTGCATCAGACAAAAAGTGCCCCACTGCTTCTGTAGGGAAAACCACATATGTGTAAGCTACCAGTGGGATTCCAGCCATATGGTTTGCTTGCTTTCCCTAACATTTATGGGCCCAAGTGGCTTGTCTATAGAGCAGCCAAAGTCCTTTTTCAACCCACCAACAGCAAATGTCTGTGCTGTTGGTGGTTAAGTTCCCCATGGGACATGATGAAGGTAGAAAAATTATTAATAATGCTTAGCAGTTTGAGCAGTTCAGATATATTACCTCAAGAATCCTTACATCAACAAGCCAGGCATGAGCAATTTCTTCAGGAGTAAATTTTGCTCTTTTTGAACTTTGGTGGCCTGCATTCCCCTCCCAAAATTTTGAAATTTGTATTACCAAAATGGCAAATAGTGTCCCTGAAGGCTAGAAGCACGAATATCCTTTTAAAGAGTATTTTGGCCCCTCTTCTCAAGTTGCTTTCGTTGGTTCTGGAACTCCCTTCCTTGGGAGGCTAGGCTGGCTCCTCCCTGCTTTCTTTTCACCAGCTGGCAAAGATGTTTTTATTCAAGCAAGCTTTTAACATCTAAGCAGGGGAGCTTTTTATGGGGATGTTTTATCTATCGTTTTAAATCTGGGTCTTTTTAAAATACTCTTTTATCTGGGTTTAGTATGGAGCCAGAAAAGGCCTTTTTAAAAAAAGAAATAGGTAGTAACTGACTGGATGGTCACTTTCTGTCTCTATAAAAGACTATTACATGCCTAAATCAGGCTGCACTTTGCCCACCCTACTCTAATGAACATGATTTATTATTCTCATGTAACATATAAGGATCTGAGTGTGAGCCTACCTAATGTGTTTATAAACTGGGATAGCTCTGTTTCTTAGACACTTGTACTATACACACACACCCTGCAAACACACATTCATGAGATGGATAAGGATGCCATGGGGGGCACATGGGTTAACCACACCCCTGCTGCACCCAAGAGCCTCCCACCTCAACCGCCCCAATGTTTAGCATACATGAAAATGGGCTCTGTCTAAATATTGCCATTCACATGCAGCAATCTTTCTCATGAAGGGAAATTTTGACTGGGCTACATTCTCTCCTGATACGGACAATCACTATTAATGTAGAATCCCTTCAAATGCTCTGTGCCCATACAGTCCTTCTTGCCCCACCCCAACCCATGCATCCCTTTCATTTTGGGGGGCTATTTTTGACTAAGGGGTCCTTAGTCAAATAGTGGGCCTTTGGGAATCCATTTGAGCTCACTGGGATGGTTGAATACCCTGATATCATTTCAGTATCATAGTATGTGAGGCTCTCTCCTCTTTTTAATGGGCAGGAAACAATGTTCTCGAAGGAATGGGTTGCTGCCAGGCTCCTTCTGCTCTGCATTTGTACTCATGATACCATTTGGCTACTGCAAGCAGATTTTTGCTGACACATTTACCAATGAAAAGACCCTTTGGGGCTTTGGCAGCAGCAGAGGCAGTGACAGAGTAGGAGTATCCAACCTTAATCTTGCTAGAGAACAAAAGAATGGCACTTTCCTCCATATGTTTGTCGGATTCCAAATCCTTTTTTATTTCATTTGATTTATTTATCACATTTATATCCTGCCTTTCCTCCAAGGAACTTCACAATGTTGGCACCCAGAACTAGATATAGTGGCAGACAGCACATTGTCAATTAAAACAGGATCCTGGAAATTTTCTCCTCATCAAAGAACAAAATGTCCCCCACTTCAAATAGTCTGGATAGCCTTGGCAATAGGGTGCTGGCCTGAAAATGCTGCTACTTTATGCCAGGTTGATAAAGGGAAGCACAGCCTTGATCCAGGACCTGATCCTGGATGAGCATAACCACCTGGCTTGCATTACAGAGACCTGGTTAGATGGAGCTGGGGGGAGGTGTTGAACCTCTCGCAGGTCTGTCCACCTGTACAGCAGCAGGCCAGGGAGACAGAGTTGCAGTGCTCTATCATAATTCCATCTCCCTTATCAGATGCCCTGTCTGACAGTCTGCTGGGTTTGAGTTTGTGTATTTGAGGGTGGGTGGGTGTGACAGATTAGGGATTATGTCCATCTACCACCCACTCCATTGCTCAAGAGCCCCCCCCCCCGAGCTGGCTCAGTTGGTCTCAGTTTGGCTAGAATCCCTCCCGGTTGTGCTGGGGGGCTTCAACATCTATGCTGAGTCCACTTGGTCAAGGGTAGCTCAGGACTTCATGTCTTCCATGATTATCAGGATTCTTTCCCAAATAGTATCTGGTACCACCCATGACATAGAACACACTCTGGCCCTAGTCTTCTGTGCTGGGCAGGATGATGATGTTCTGAACATGGAGGAACCTTCCATAGTTCCATTGTTATGAATAGATCACTACCTGATGGGATTTAGACTCACTGGGACTCAGAGCCTCTGTATGGGCGGGGGGCTGACTCCAGGATGCTTAGGGAACCCAGTGGATTCCTGATGGCTCTTGAGGTGACCCTGTTGAAGCACTGGCTGACCTCTGGGAAATGACCTAAGCATCTCTTCCCATGGAGTTGAGGCAAGTGAGCCCCCTGGTTTACTAGGGAGTTGGCAGTGATGAAGTGAGTCTGATTGAACATGGGCTGGAGCTCATTGGAGAAATTATGCTGTATCTGTAGGGGGGAAATACTTTGCTGCCACCATATGTTTGCACAGTGTGGTCCAATGGAGCTGTCCCATGTGGTTAGGGGCCTTTAACACTCTGCCTAGCCCAATCTGCCCAGCCCACTGTCAAGAATTTGCAAGACAAAGTCATTCCGATCTGCTCTGACTTGGATGCTATAGCTGATACAGGTCTGGTGGAGGTAACCTTGGTGCCTGACTGTCCTGTGTTACTGAATCTGTTCCATTTTATGCAACCTGAGGGTGTGGACAGGATCCTTAGAGAGGTAAGAGTCACCACATGTGTACTGGACCCTTGCCCTTCTTGGTTCTTAAAAATATTGGGGAGGGGGATTGGTTGAGTGGGTAAGAGGAGTAGTGAATATCTCACTGAGGCAAGGTGACTTTTCATCCTGCCACTAGCATCACAGGCCTCTCTGCTGAGGGCACAGGAGAGAGCCTTCTCAGTGGTTGCTCCCAGGCTGTGGAATTCCCATCTGAGAAAGGCTAGGCTGGCCCCTTGTCTGGCCTCCTTTCACCAGCAGGCAAAGATCTTTCTATCCAAACAAGCATTTGATGATAAATTGGTTGCAGGAAGTCATTGTTATTGGGGGGTGCTGCTATTGCTACATTTTTAACATTATTTTAAAAAATGGTTTTAAACTTTTAAACAATTTAATGGTATTGAGTCACATGCTGAGAGAAAGGTGGGGTGCTAAAAAAATAAATCCCCTTGCTTCTATTAACATCAAATAAAATAAAGCATGTGTTGTCATTATATCTGCTTTTCCCTGCCTGGGCAAGCAGGAGCCAATGAAGTAAAACAGAAGACACTTAGAACACAGTGATATCACATCTCTTATTTTGTATTAGTGATACTGTGGGGGTGCTATGTTTTTCAATAGCATCCACATGCCTGCCATAATTTCTAGTTCTGACCTGTGAGTTCCAGAATCCAATGAATAATATGTTTCTTTGCCTGTTGGTTTGCTTCCTTTATGTTTTTTACCTGTTGCTTGCCAATGAGCAGTGCACTCGTGCCTCAAAGATGTGTTGGCTGTAGGAGATGGCAGAAATGCTTTTCATCCTGCAGAACCCTCTACTTCCAGCTGATATAAGAGCTATGTCATGCCAGCAGAAGGAACAAAAGAGTGGATGGAGAAAGGGACATGAGGAAGGAACCTCCTGCATCTTAGTAACACAGGAGGGGTTTGCATTTAGCACAGTTTTAGTGGGCTGTCAGCCATCTTGGCCACTTAGGATTGCACTTTTAATTGCTCACTGTTAATGTCATCATCAGTCTCCCAGCTCTTTTCTTACAAAAATGTGGTAAGGAACATTTGATTGTCAAGCCCTCTTTGGTAGTCATGATTGCTAAAACTGGAGATCACATTCCAAAGCCTATATTACATTGGTGAGCTGCATTTTGTACACATACAGTTGCCCTAAGAGGTTGGGGGGTGCTTTAGAGACTCACCCGTAATCTATTATTAGCTGGGGGGATTATTAGCTCAAAAAGTATGCCTGTGAGAGGAGAGTAACTGTGGGGATCTTTTCACCTATGTATACCAGTACTAACTGCAGAGGATGCTCCAGCTTAATGTGAAATAAAGTATTTTTATTGGACATAACACAAAATGCATTCACACACACAGCACACACTCCAATGAACCATACAAAGCTATTGAGGAGTAAGGCAGAAAGATTGGATAGAGGGAAAGGTGTAGGAAAATAGAATGATAGTTACCAGTCTTGAAGAACAGAGTTGCATGCAGCAAAGTACTTAGGTAGGTGTCTGAGAGTGGCACAGGAGGTTCCGATCCAGAGGCGCACCAAGAGTGTGACTGGGTTTGTCCACTGTGGCACACCTTTCTACTGTTGGTGGACTAATATTTATACCCTGTTTCATAAGTTCAAGGGGTACTCTGGCTAGGACAACACCTGGATGGTTTTCTAACCCAATAGACAAAGAAAACTAAAATTTAACTGATTGCATTAATGGCTGGGAGATAGGGATTGATGGGTTTACAACATCCTCTCAATGCTGACAGGAGGGGAGTCTGAGGTGAGATTTCCTTACGAGTGGAGTTGGAAATGGTCACTTAATTGCTTGGTTGAATAACTCATTGCTGTGGTGCCCAAGAAGGAATTAGCATATACCTCCTTAATGAATGTGTTTACTAAGGGGCTTCCGCACAATCCTAATATGGGCTTTCTTGCCATAATATTTCTAAGACACTTCCCAGGTGATTGTGACCTTCACCTGACCTCTTTTTGGTTCACCATGGCCAACCTGACCCTAAAAAGTGTCCAGTATTTCCAATTATGAGATATCGTAGGGGAGGGAGTAGTAGGGTATGCTAACAATACCCTCCAATATTTCACAGATAAAAACTGGGACACAGGTGGCCAAGCAACACAGGTGGCCAAGTGATCAAGGTGGCAAAAGCCATTAATGAGGAAGAACACACAAGCTGGGAGAGGCTGCAGCTGTTTGCTTTTGCCTGAGCCCACTGTTAAGGGCAAGATCCTGCCTCCTCCTTTCTGCTCTCCCCTGCTGAGTTAACTGAGAGCAAACTAGTTTTGCACTTTGAATTCTCTTTGCAGCACTTGAAGTAAGTTGAGGACAAAGGGGGGGAAAGGGGGGAGGAGAGAGAAACTAGGTGAAAAAGTGGGACACCAGGGGATTGATTAGGACTGTCCCTACTAAATCAGGACAGTTGGAGGGCGGATTAATATTGCCAACCTAGTCTGAGGACAAAGTTTTGTACCTAGTAAAGCTTGCATATCATGTTCAGTAGTCAATTTTTTTTCTTTACTCTGTCTGCTCTCTTCCATATAATTTTTAAACTTGGACTTACAAGGGTCATATCAAATATCTTATTGGTCCATTACAAGTCATACTTGCAAAAATGGAGAGAGGGACACATGGCACACTTATACACACCTCACTGAAAGAACATTTGGCGGACATGGGGCCACATGAGCTATCCCCCCAATATGTAAAATGTCCATACACATAGCTGCCCTCACTTATGCTTCTTAGACTTCCACACTAGTTTTTTTCATTTCCTTTCAACTGACAGTTAGCATCTTAACTTTGCACAATCGTGGTGCTGTCTTTGGCCTATTGAACTGGAACTGGGAAGATCCAGGTTCAAGTTTGCACTGAGCTCTGAAAGTCACTGGACAACCTTGTGCCATCACACTGTCTCTCAGGAGATTATCAGATGCATCAAAAACAACATTATAATGGCACTATGAGATTGCAAAAGGGCTTCCTTATCAGACAACCTTGTGTCCCAGCATTCTACAAGCGTCCCACCAGAACACTTCCAGGTGCAAATGGGAAAACTAGGCACTGTATGCTCTTTTTATGAACCTCCCTGTCTTGCTTGCAAGTTTCTAAACATGTATCTGTGCATTCCTAAATGTTTTCTTTTTTAATTTTAGTGCTTGGTTTTTGTTTTTTTTTTTGTTTTTTGTTTTTTGGGTTTTTTTTTTGTATGCTCACATCTTCTCATGAGATATGCCAAAATCTCGTTCATGGAGAAACATGGAAGAAAGCAGCATGAGCACTCATATTGCCAGATTCTTGGGATGATTTTGTATCATTATCACAGCAGTGTGCGAAAACGTGTGTCATTGTGCTAGAACACAAACGCTGTAAAATATAGTGCCATAATAACATTTTAGACACTCGTCTGATAATCTCCTATGACTGACCAACTTCAAAGGGTTGCACTAAGACTCAAATGGAGAAGCCAGGAGCCATGTATGCTACCTTCAGCTCATTGGGGGAAAGGCACAATATAAATTTTCCTAAATTTATAATGTTGTTACCAGTGATTATGCTGAGTTCTCATTGGACTATTTTGAGGGGGCCCTCCTGCAATTAGTTTATTCCTTCCAAAGTGGGGTGGTTTTTTTTTTTTTTTTTGTATTTCTGAAAACTCTACTTGTGTATGGGGGAGGGGTGATTACTTATGCAATGGTACTCATAGGGCCCTTTCATACCAAACAATTATACCACAGTGATCCCACTTCAACTGCCAGGGCAATATCTTAGGATTTGCAGTTGAGGGAGGGGCATTTAGTATTCTTAGCCAGAGAAGTCCTTGAGCACCTCACTGAAGGATGTTACCATAGCAGCTAAAATGGAATCATAGTGCTCAAATTGTTCAGTGTGAAAGAGCCCTTAGTCTCAACATCTTCTCTTTGTTTCCCACCAAACAGCTGGTTGCAATGGGGCTTCAGACTGTTGTTGTTGTTGTTTTTAGAAAAGGCAAACAACTCCCACTATGTGCTCTGTCAGATGGGAGGAGGTGTTTATGCTAACAAAAAGTTAAAGAGTCTAAGATTCAGGTTAAGCCTGCAATTTTGTAATAAATTCCTTAATTTTCATCCGGTAAAGTTCTTATGTTCTTATTGCTCTAGAAGGTAAGACATTTCAAAAGATACCTATCCTTATCATGAAGTTTATAGTTAGCTAATAAAAAATGGGAATTTGTGAATAGAACAAATAAGTACACCATTTTATGGCTGAATGACAGGAGGAGAACAGCAATGAAATAAAACAGAGCAACAGACAATATTTTTGTATTTGTATTTTACTGTTTGGAGAGAGCAAGAAAAACCAAGTCTTGCAATAATATTATGGAAATTGCACACTGCATGAAAGTAAATACTTGCATATGTGTTTGTTCTTGCAGCACTCTGATCTCATAGAGTGATGTCAATTAATTTGATTTCGGTCAAATCACTTGTGTAATTTGTGGCTTAGATAACCCATCATTTTTAGGTACTCAGATGTCACAATGATGATCTGGTGATGGAGAGACATGCTGATTGACTGGCTGCAGTTGACCTATGCTGTGATGTTTGTCTTCATTCATTTATTGATAGAATGACACCAGGCTGATTTTTCTGTGGATACTACGCTGTTGAAGTCACCATCTAAAAACTGAGTGTCTGTTTGATTGAGTTATATCCCATCTTTGTATAGAATGTCTTGGTTTTCCTAGAACTTTTCAGTTACTTGAGATCTTCCAGTTAATCTAAAACTAGCACCTCTGGCTTTCTTAGCATCTGTCTCAGAGCATGGGAAAGTTACATTCTTGGACTACAAGTTCCAGAATCATACTTTTCCATGCTCACATGGGACTCATGTAACATATATGAGCTCTTATTAAATTCACATAACTACATAATTAAAGAACACTGGCCACATCCCACTTTTGGAACCATGTTAGGAAGCCCCTGAGGACCATAGTCATGCTCTAGAGAGTTAGCTATGTATCCAGCCTTAGACTCTAGACCCATTGTCTGAAACAAATATAAAATTAGACTGTAGCAAAATGTGTGCTCTTTCTGTACATATACACAGCGTGCCTCCATTAAAAGTGGCATCAACATTTTGCCGGAGGGAAGGTGCCATCTTTGCTTTTGTTCCTTTGTCCTCTTCAGCTCTGTGCAAGGTTTGGCAAACAGAAACTTGCCAAAACATTCCCTCAAGCAGGTGGTCTTCAGCTCATTGGATCAACCTTTTCCTTTCTATATGCTTGAAAGCTCTCTGCACAAAACAGAAGGCTTCGTATGTCTATGTTGGCACGTGTGCCATCTGAGAGGCAGATGTCCTTGTACGCATCCTTTCCAATCCTGCTGCCAAACTAGTTAGCATTAGAACTATTAGTTAGCATTTGAACTGGCCACCTGGGAGTGTTGCTGCAAAAAGGCTGTTAAAAGCCATGTGCTGCCACTTAATTCCCTGTCTCTTACCAAGAAAGGGAAGAACTAAATGAGTTTGAAGAATGGCATTTTTTTTTACCTGCTTGTTTCACAAGACTTTATCAGTCCAGAGACTTAATACCATTTCCTCTACAATGCAACAGGGAAGTAACATAATGGGGAGGGGGGAATTCCCATTTATAGGAAAATGGCCTGCAGTATGTGCTCAGTTTCAAAGTTGAAAAATATTTGTTGTACTGAATTTCTTGGTCATTTTTCCAGATAAGCCAAACTCAGACTCACAATATGATAAATGCTTTATGAAAAGCACAATCATAATGAGTTGGTGGAGGGGGATCCACATTAGAACTGACATTCATGCAGCAGATATCCAAGCAAGTAAATTAAAAGAATGCAAAAGTGGTTGCTTGTACAAGCCAAATTGGTTTGGATTCAATCAGGAGACAACTCACCAAAATCTAAGCAAAGGCAGTGCAAACAGCTATAGACAATTCTAGTGGTGCTCCCAGAAATAGAAACTGATCATATTCCAAGGCATTGTTTGTGCTCTTCAGTTATTCCATGCCATTGTCCACACACTGAAGTCAGTAGGCAGAAGGTGAAGAATTTCAGCATGACAATTTGTTCAAAGTCGAATCCCTGTGGACATACCAGGCATATGGATGATAAGGGTGAGTGGGCAGAGTAATGGGAATGTTTTTGCATTTCAACAAAAATCCTAGTAACAAAATTCAAAACAAAACATTTGAAAAAAACTTAAGCTAACGTCACAAAAATAAAATTACGTTATGGGGAGGAGCTATAGCTCAGTGGGAAAAAAAAGGTCCTTCCACATTAAAGGTTCAGTATAGAATTACCATGCTTTCTCTACTTGTTTTTTTACAGCACTTCAACAAGACTCAGCCATTACCTTCCTGAATTTTCTCTGTGGTCCTTCCACCTTTTCTCAGAAAGGTCAACATTTTTCAGAAGGACAGAAGAGTAGTACAATCTCCACAGGTGTGGGTGCCCTTAGCAATGATAAGGACATAAGGAGTGCCATGCTGGATCTAACCAAAGGCTAACTTAATCCTCCATTTTGTTCACACAGTGATCAGTAGCTGCCCATAAGATGCTCAGAAGCAGATGGATTTCAAATCCATCCTCTGTCTTGTGCTCCACAGCAAATTACAGTCTGACCCCCATATCCGTGGAGCGGTTTCAGTTATCCATGAGACACAAAATAGGGGACGCATACCATAGAGTCGTGCTGAAAAATTTCTAGGTCCCCCAATGAAATTCTATGGTAGATTTTTACTGGAAATTCTTTATTTAATAGGGTTCACTGTTATCCATGGTTTCCAGTATCCATGGTAAATATAGGAACCTAAACCCCATGGATACAGGGGTCCAACTGTATATGTAGAAGCATCTCAAGTGGAAGTGTTATATAGCCCTCATGATTAGTAGCCAGAGAGAGCCATATCTTCCATGAATTTATCCAATCCTATTTTATATATATCCAAATTGCCAGGCATCATCACTACAGCTTATTCTAGTAAATTCCACTGTTTAATAATGTGTTGAGTGAATGACATCTCTGAACACTGTAACTTTTCCTCATGTGGGAGTTGCTCCAGCTACTTGATCATTTTGGTTACCCTTTGCTGCATCTCTTCCACTGTACAATATCCCTTTCGTAAAGTGGTAACCAAAACTGTACACAATATTTCAAGTATAGTTTTCACCATAGATTTGTATAAGGACAATATGTTTTACCAATTTTAGTTTTTATTGTTGTTCTAATTATGCCCAAAGTGGAAATTTATGTCTCCTTAAACAGTACCTGAACACCCAGGATCTGGGTCAACATTTTCAACAAGCTATCTATCATAAGTGAAAATTTCCTATTCTGCCGAGCTTTTAGGAACTGACTGAACTGGGCTATTAGTTAGTATGCCATTTTATTGATTTTTATAGCCTTTTTGTGAATATTAACTGGTTTTAACTCTATGACCTGCTTAATTTTTTTAAACAACACACACACATATTTACTGGTGTTCTTCGTGTTTTTAATCTGTACTAGTTTTAATAATTTGTTAGCTACCTTGCAAGGCAGGATGCTGCTGCTGCTGCTGATGATGATGATGATGAAGACATAGTCATTCACTACCAAACCAGATTCTTTCAGTGTATATGTGAAGCTGGATTGTTTGGCCTCATTGGATCTCACATTACACTTGCTAACGCTGGAGATTATCAGATGCATTAAAAGTGGCATTTACAGGAACCAGAAGATCGGCAAAAGGGCTCCCTTTTCAGACAACATCATTCCCCCCTTGTTATGCACCCATTATGCTGCTGTTCTGCTGGCGCCGCTTTTTATTGATGGGAAAAGCCGTTAATAGATCCACCCATTCCGTTCCTGTCATGGATGTTCCTGCAAGTGAAAAGGTGGCATGTTATGCTGGTGAGATCCCAGCATCAATGGGTGGTCCACACCAGAACACTTCCGGATGAGATCAGAACATCCAGGTAGGTGACACTCTTTTTATGACTCTCCCTGAGTTAATGTCTACCTTTTAAAGTGGGTTTTTGTGCTTGTTGTCATTTTTTTCATGTTCTTTTTTTAAATTTTTTATTTTCCATGCTCACATCTTCTTATGAGAATCAGTAGGATTTCGATCCAGGAAATGAAGGGAGCTCCATTAGAGTTCCATTCACTCCTTGGCTGCCGGAACAATGGGAGAGGAGGTAAGTGCGGACGGGAGGTTTATTGTTCCAGCACAGGGGTGGAAGTGGAGATTGTGGGACAGGAACACTTTTTTTGTTCCTGTCTTATAATCTCCAATGACTTTCAGCCACTCTAAATAATTTGGCATCACGAACAAACCTTAATACTGATTGCTAATTTTTGAACAGAGTCTAAAGTACGAGTCTCAATATAAATCCGTGAAACGCATGATGACCACTGATTACTGACTGCCATTACAATACATATAATTCACTCCTTCATTGTAAGAACTCTCTCCTTGTTATTTAACCATTTTATAATCCATAAGAAGACTTCCTTCTCATCTTGTGGCTCATGAGTCTTTGCTGAGAGACTTAATCAAAACATTTTAGAATGTCAGGATCACCTCTGGCTACCTGTTTACTAACACTCAAAGAATTCTAAATGATTAAGGAGAAAGGACTTAATGTTAATTCCTTTTCAGCTGGGCTTGCCTTTCTACAGTATATGCTTGATAATTTCATCTTTAATAACACTTTTCACTGATTTATGCAGAACAGATATTAAGCAGAAAATCTGCAATTTCCTGGATCCCCTCTAGATCTCTTTATAAAAACTGGTGTTGCATTGGTTACTCTCCAGTTCTCTGGTTCAGGAGCTGATCTTAGGGAAATGTTACATATTTTAATTAGAAGACCAGCAATTTCACATTTGAGTTATTTAAGGACTGATGGGTAAATACCAATTGGAGCCTATGGTCTGTTGGTCTATAATTTGTCAGTTCAGAATGTCCTCTTTTCTCGCCACTATTTGTCTTCTCATTTTCCCCTATTGGAGATTATAGCCTAACCCACACTACACAAATAATCCAGTTTGAAACTGGATTATTTGCCACGGCTCCTTCCTATGGAATCCTTTGTAGTTTTACAAGGTCTTCAGCCTTCCTGCCAAAGAGTGCTCGTGCCTCACCAAACTACAAATTCCAAGGTTCCACAGGAACATAATCCTGTGGCAACTCCTGTGGCAAATAATCCAGTTACAAACTGGATTATTTGTGCAGTGTGGCTACACCCATTATTTCAAATATGCTTCTATCCTTTTTAAGGTTCTTTTAATTTGGATGTGGGCAATGATGTACCAGAGCCACCGTGGTGTAGTGGTTGAGTGTTGGACTCTGGAAAACTGGGGTTATAACCCCACTCAGCCATGGAAACCTACTGGGTGACCGTGAGCAAGTCACTCTCTCAATGTAAGAGGATGGCAATGACAAACCTCCTCTGAAGAAATCTTGCCAAGAACATCCTATGATACTGTTACCATAAGTCAGAATTTACTTGAAGGCATATAACAATAACAATGATATACTAGGCACACGGGGGGGGGGAATCACAGTTTAGCTATGAGCTTTGCAGTGGGTAGCATTTTTCACCTTTTTTTAAAAAAGTATTTTAATTAAGGATAAAACATTTTTTCAACTAGATCTTTTAAAAATACTAAACTATAAACAAAATATGAAATAGTGTTATGGTATATTGCTACTTTTAAAAATGAGTGGTGGTAGTTCTATTCACCACCATTTTAGCTATGTAATCCCCCCCCCCATTAAATACCAGTCCAAACAAACCATAAATGTTATATGGACAATCATGTTTAAAGGTATAAGTGGCTAGAACTAAATAAATATTTGATTTATATTTTTCAAAGATTCCTTGAAAATTATATATTTACATCTATATTTTAAATGACTGCTCAGGTGACTCTGACCTTTTTTTCCCCCTTGCCCACAGCAGCTATGTCGCATTCACTAATGCAGACAAAATATGGAAATATAAACATTCCCCCCACAATACCATTTTTCTCAACGGGGGTGGGCAAACAGCTCAAGGCTTTCTTTGCAGCCCACACACTTGTCCACTGCCCTTGGTGGCAATTTCTTTAAAAATGAAAATACAGTTGTCCCTTCATATTCGCTGGGGTTTGGTTCCAGGACCCTCCGTGGATACCAAAATCCATGAATACTCAAGTCCCATTATATGCAGTGGCACAGCAAAATGGTGCCCCTTATATAAGATGGAAAAATCAAGATTTGCTTTTTGGATTATTATTTTTTAAAGAATATTTTCAATCTGTGAATACTTAAATCTTATCACTACTCTTGATAGCTTCAAGAAAGTGCTAAAGACGGCTCTCTTCCGGCAGGCCTTCCCGGAATAACTTCCTGGCTCAAGTGGAGTTGACTGCCTACCCTCTCCCTGCCGCCACTGCCATTTCCCCCCCGATAATTTGTACATTTTACTGTATTTGATGTTTGTTTTAATTCTCCACCAGTTTAATTTAGATTTAAGGGGTGGGAGGGTTAGGATTGGGAATGATTGTTTTAACTTCCTGTTGTTTTAATCTTGTTGTACGCCACCCCAGTTGCTGAGCAGAGGGGTGGGTTAAAAATAAAAATTTATTATTATTATTATTATTATTATTATTATTAATCCGTGGATACCAAATCCATCGATATGGAGGGACAACTGTACTAAATGTTTATGTTGCTGGATTGTCCCAGGAGAAGCAGTTTTCATTAAGTGAGATGTGGAATTTTTAGTACTTCACACTAGGGACTTTATCAGGCATGGTAAAAACTGCATCATTCAGACACTACAATAGCCTCAAAGGCTGAAATTATCAGATGTCATCATCGTTTACCTGTTCCCTCTGCATCATGCTGGCATGAATGAGGTGTCACTTTTTATTGATGGCTTAGCCTGTCAATAAAAAGCAATGCCTCATTCGCACCAGCGCAATGCAGCGGGAACAGGTAAATGACAAGGATGTCTGATAATTTTGCAGTTTGTGCTATCATTGTGTTCTAAATGACACAGTTTTTTGGCAAGATTTGGCTTGTCTGATAAAGTCCCTAGGGGTATAATTATTCACTAATTTTCTTACTGAAGAAAGCAATAGGTAATTTTAGCAATTGTCTTCCCACAGTGAGAAAGTCTTTGAAAACCATGCATTCGGCAATTCAGGATTTATTCTACACAAAATTTGCATGTGATTGTTTTGCCTTTTCTGCACAGCAAACTACATTTTCTCTGACCATTTCTTCAATATTTTCAAATATTCTTTTCAGTCCTATTCAAGCCCTACCCCCTTGCACCAAAAAGAAATCCAGAAGTGTTTAAAGTCAATTATGTGTTGTTGTTGTTGTTGTTGTTGTTTTTATGTAGAGCATATGGTGTGTGTTTCTGTGAGAAACACATAAAAGTATGTATAATTTCAAAACAGCAAAAAAATCCAGGATTTGTGGTTAGCAAATATTTCAAGAAATGCAGTCTTTCTCCTACAGTCATTCTGTAACTTTTTAGAGCATTTATCTCTCCCCATACTGGGTAATATTTTATCCAGTCTCTTCTCTTTTAATCTTTCACCTAACTTTCACCTAGTCCAATCTAATCCTGTTAATTCCCTTGTGTATCCTGTTGGCTCTTTCTCCAGTATTCTTATTCTCATTCTAAGGAGGAAGTCACTCTGGTTTGTAAATGAAGTGGACAAGCAACATTAATTTCTGGTGCCCTTGGGTAACTCTTTTAGGTCAAGTATTTCAATAACCACAGCCTCCTTAGGGAACTAGCATTTTCATCTCCTTTTAGTATTACAGATTACGTACATCAAGTAGAGCCATGAGGGCTATTAAGGATGCACAAGGGAATCTTGCCACTACTTTTGAGTGCCAGCACTTCACCTTAACTTATGAGTGTGCACATATATAATGCAGCCCTTTTTAGAAGGACCTAGCAGAAAAACTCTTAATGAAATTAATTTATGCCACTTGTCTTTGTTCTTATGTTTACTTACTCCACACTCTAGGAAGCTAATAATGAAATATAGTATCTTTCTATTTTTGTCCCATCTAGTTGCAAATAAGGCTGTTAACTCAGGACCATTCATTTGTGATCATCACTAGTTTTGAAACTGACAGGCTTACTGCAAAATAAATAAATAAATAAATAAAAATCTGCCAATGCTTTGACTGGTCTAACGTTTCTTAAAAATGGCTAGTTCAGGGTTCCCAAAAACCTTAGTTATATGATTCTGGTCTGCCTAGTCATTTTAGATTATTAGGCTTGTTTTTGATTATGGCCTCCATCTGGGAGATCCTTAAAAGTAGTTCTGTAGCATGTTAAAGACCAACACATTTTATTATAACATAGATTTTTGTGAACTACAGCCCACCATGAAAGCTGATACTGTAACAAAGTGGAGCCCTGGTGGCGCAGTGGTTAAATGCCAGTACTACAGTCACAACATTGTAAGTTCCATCCCAGAGGGCTCCAGGGTTGACTCAGCCTTCCAACCTTCTGTAGGTCGGTAAAATGAGTACCCAGCTTGTTGGGGGCAATTTAGCTAAAACATTGCTTTCTGTAGGTCGGTAAATGAGTACCCAGCTTGTTAGGGGCAATTAGCTAACACATTGTAAACCACTTTACAATGTGGTTTACAATGTGGTTTAGCTATTGCTAAAGTGTTTTAGTTTTTAAGGTGCCACAAGACTTTGCTGTTTTTGCTGCAACAGATTAACATGGCTACCCTCCTGGAAATTAAAACACTTAAGAATTAAAACTTAAATAACTTCAGACTTTTTAAAAAAAAATGCATGACTGCGTTTATCATGTGTGGTCACTGTGGATCAAAGCTATATGTGCACAGACTTCAGACTTGGGAAGTGGACTATGTCCTCTCTGTAGGGTTGACATGTTGAATTTGGGATGGGGCTCTATTGGTTTTAATTGTTGACAGTTCCTGGATCATAGAATCATAGAGTTGGAAGAGACCACAAGGGCCATCCAGTCTAACCCCCTGCCATGCAGGAATAAACAATCAAAGCATTCCCAACAGATGGCCATCCAGCCTCTAAAACCTCCAAAGAAAGAGACTCCACCACACTCCAAGGCAGTGCCTTCCACTGCCGAACAGTTCTTCCTGTCAGGAACTTCTTCCTAATGTTTAAATGGAATCTCTTTTCCTGTAGTTTGAGTACAGTGCTCTGTGTCCTAGTCTCTGGAGCAGCAGAAAACAAGCTTGCTCCATCCACAGTATGACATCCCTTCAAATATTTAAACATGGCTATCATGTCCTCTCTTAACCTTCTCTTCCCCAGACTAAACATACCCAGCTCCCTAAGCCACTCCTCATAGGACATGGCTTCCAGACCTCCCACCGTTTTGGTCACCCTCCTTTGGGCACGCTCCAGCTTGTCAACATCCTTCCTGAATTGTGGTGCCCAGAACTGGACACAGTATTCCAGGTGAGGTCTGATTAAGCAGAATAGAGTGGCACTATTACTTCCCTTAATCTAGACACTATACTCTTATTGATGCAGCCTAGAATCACATTGGCTTTTTTGGCTGCCGCATCACACTGCTGACTCATGTTCAGCTTGTGGTCCACTAAGACTCCTAGATCCCTTTCACATGTACTGCCATCAAACCATGTGACACTCATCCTATACCAGTGCTTTTTGTTTTTACTTCCCAAGTGTAGTATCCTACATTTCTCCCTGTTGAAATTAATTTTGTTAGTTTTGGCCCAGCATTCTAATCTGTTCAGGTCATTTTGAATTCTGGTCCTGTCCTCTGGTGTATTAGCTACTCCTCCTAATTTGGTGTTATCTGCAGATCTGATAAGCATACTCTCTATTCCATCATCCAAGTCATTGATAAAGATGTGAATAGCATTGGGCCCAGGACAGAACCCTGTGGCACCCCACTGGTCACTACTCTCCAGGATGACAATGAGCCATTGATGACTACCCTTTGGGTTTGGTCAGCCAACCAATTATAAATCCACCTAACAGTCGCATTGTCTAGCCCACAGGTTACTAACTTTTTTGCAAGAATATCATGGGGAACCTTGTCAAAAGCCTTACTGAAATCAAGATACACTACATCCACTGTGTTCCCTTCATCTATCAAATATGTAACTTTCAAAAAAAAAGAGATAAGATTAGTCTGGAATGACTTGTTTTTGAGAAATCCATGTTGACTTTTAGTGCTCATGGCATTCCTTTCTAAGTGCTTACAGACTGTCTGTTTAATGATCTGCTTTAGCATCTTTCCTAGCATTGATGTCAGGCTGACTGGGCAATAATTATTGGGGTCTTCTTTTTTCCCCCTTTTAAAGTTGGGGACAACATTTGCCCTCTTCCAGTTGCTAGGACCTCTCCTGTTCTCCAGAATTTCTCAAAGATTATTGCCAGGATCTGTTAACGATTAAAGCTATAGGAGCCTTGTCCCATATTCAACTGGCAATCCTAGCTCACAGCCAAGGACTTCTCTTGAATGTTCCAATAGGAGATACTAGGGTTGTTGAAGAGGCAGGCCACTATTTCATTTCAAAATGTCAGGTTGCCTCTTCCATATAATTTTGAAACACCCCCAAACTCCAGATTTCTTCCCCTGTGTTATATTCATCATGTGTGACCACCAACGTTCAGCTGCAACTTGCTGGATGAATAAGCTGTTCCTCCACCCACTATGTAAATTGGACCCTGCAAAAGGCATATTTTAAACCAGGCATTGGCAGTTTTTGTTTTGTTTCTTTGTCTAGACCATGGTCTATGGCAGTGATGGCGAACCTATGACACATGTGTCAGCACTGACACGCGTAGCCATTTTTGATGACACACAGCCGCTGAGGCGGCCACATGCCAAAAAGGATGTTTCACACACACACACACTGCCTCCCTAAAGTGGTGATCAAGGCTTCGAAGCCTCGGTCGCCACTTTCTTCCACCACCCCCCTCCCTAAAGTATTTTCCTCAAAGTGACACACCACCCATATTATGCTCATTTTTTTTTTGGTGAAGTTTGACACACCAAGCTCACAAGGTTGCCCATCACTGGTCTATGGGATAGAAAACCTACTCTTTCACACAAAATGAAAACCCTCATAGGGGAGGGAGCTCTACAATAAAAGATTTTCAGGGCTGTAGTTGTGTTAGACTGTTGCAGCAAAACCAACAAAGAGTCTTGGGGCATATTAAAAACTAAGAAGTTTAATTTGGTACAAGCTCTCATGGAGAGTGGCTCACTTCATCAGGTGTATGGAGTAGTGCTAAAGGATGAATCATTACAGATATCAACGTGATTTTCCTTTTTTGGCATTGACAAAAGCTGAATTACATGGTATCTGTAATTGGAGGGACACTGTAGGAGGTTCTCAAGTTTCACTTGACTGTTTCCTTATCTGGAAAAGTTAATGTCGCCTCTCACTTGTCGCCTCTCGCCTGAAACCATGCTCCCTGTTTCTGGCAGTTGTTGGAGGAGGTATAGATTTGACCTTCTTCATGAATCTGTATTTTCTGATGCTCTGGGCCTGATGTTGCATTTCCATTCATCTTTTCCCCAAGGTGAGTAAAGATAGGTGAGTTCTGTGTAAGATGTTTGGACATTTATTTGAAGACCTTTTTACCAATTAGGCAGAAAATGAGCATGGCCATAAGATCTGCAATTAAATAAATCTGAAAGACTCCCAACATTGGGATGGTACTGGCTGTCCTCTTGCTTTACCTAGGTTGTTTTTATTGCTTTCTAACTCCCACATCTGCTGGGTTATTTTTAATCTGCGCCAGCAAATTACAGTGACCCTCTTTATCTGAACTTCTGATCAGAGGCCGCCTATTTCTCCCCAGGTCTCCCCCCCTCCCCTTTCCCTTTTTTTTCCTGCCTGGAACCAGGGAAGCAGCTGCTGAAAGCAGAACAGTTACCATAGCAACGTCCTGGCAGCTTCCTCCAAGTATCTTACTGAGCAATAGTGTTGATTCCTGAGGCTGGGTTGGAGGAGGTGGGGCTCACAGGAAGTAAAGGAAGGTTACTGTGCACATCATTAATATGCAAAACCACTTACTTCAGTGCTAGATGAGAAGGGAATCAATGCAAACAAAGCGAGGCTTGAGCTCCTAACGTGGACCTTATACACAAGTTGCTCTGTCCAGAGAGAATTGAGGTGATAGGTCTAAATAAAGATATTTTGCAAGCAGGCTGCAACAGCAGTGAGCGGAAATCCTGAATGCCTTTATTAGCAAGGCTCTGTGCCTATCATTCTTTCCCTTCAAACTAAGGGCAGTTCAATGAATGGGAAATTGGATGGAACTATGTGTGCCCCCCCCCTCTCTCTCTCACACACACACACATGGGGAGGGGAAGAGTTTTCCTTTTTTTTTCCAAAGGAAAATTCAGTATTGAATCTCTATGACATTGGAGCTGACAAAGACAAGTTCAAGTTTGCATCAATTAAGCTGCGCCTGTGAAAAAAACAATATGTTTGATTACAAATGAAGGTAATACAGCGGACTTGGGTTGGTCCCTGTTTTCACAACTCCAGTTAGGCTTATTACAAAAGACACGCAAACTTATTCTGCCATAAGCTTCCTGAGGTTAGAACCCGCTTCATCAGATGCATACAGCTTGGATAACAGGATGGCTCATGTTTGGATCAGCGAAAAGGTTCAGTGGGCTTAGTTCCTGAACAGAGAGGTGAAAACCAGTAACAGTACAATCCAGTAACATGGACAGCTCTCATTTCTTTCCTGGGGCGTGGTCCTGTTGGAAACGGAATTCCCCAGTAGGTTAGTGCACAGGTGTTGTCTCACTTACTGTGCTAACAAAGCTCTTGGGAATACAGAACAGTCATGGATTTGAATAGCAATCTCCTCTTTTTATAATATTTATTATTATTTATATCCTGCCCCTCTAGAAAACGCAATCGGGACAGCTTACAACATTTAAAAATATACATTCAAGACCCTCTATCCAACCCACCCCTTAAAATACAATTAGATAATTCAAAAAATTAAAACGTACTTTTAAAATACTAAAAATAAACAATAAACAGTGGCTGTAGCGGGATATGGCTAAATTAGATTTTTCTTTCTGATAGCCGGGTATCTATTCAGGAAAGGCCCACCAGAAGGGATCCATCTTGAATAACTGGGACTTGTCCCTGCCAAATGGGGACGGGGGTATGTACCAGTGATGAGGATATAATCCACACACATGCACATGCACTATACAGACTCAGATTCACTAGACTGAAAAGGGATGGGCAGAGGATTAATGGGGACTGGTCCTGCCACTTGGCTTGCTTCTTTTTCTCTGGAGGTACCTGTTTCTAAATGCAAGTTATTGTAATGCTAGGAATTTGTGGAATGAAGGAAAATTTCATGGGAGGAAAACATCAACAAAACAAAACATCAACAAAGAATCTCAACAATGTAAAATGTCATTATAACTTATTTTAATAAAACAGTTCAGTTATTTAAATGGTAACTTCTTAAATGGCAAGAGAGTCTCGTAGGCTGCTACTACATTCACAGTAGCAGATGTCTCATCTATATGATCTATTCTGTGCTCTTGGGACCTCTGCTGCAGCCCCCCTCTCTCACATGACACACACCCTGCCATTGCTTTGCCGTCTGAAAGTTCCCTTCACCAGGGTGTAGGGGAAGGGATGAAAAGGCAAGAGAGTTCCTCCGTCATTATCAGTCTCTCCCACAGAAAGAGGGCCCTCTAGAGGCAGTCCCCCAATTTGAGCGAGTGCTCCGCCAACATGTTAAGGGAAATGGGAAGGGGCTGGGTGGCTGCTCCTATCTATCTCCTCTTTCCCTCCCCTCATCCTGCTCCTTCTGTCCACCCAGAGACCCACCCACCACCCACCCACCCTCCTGCTTTTGCTTCCCCATCCCATCCCCTTCCTCCCTCCTATCCAAGTGAGCGAGTGAGGAAATGCATGCGCAGTCAGTACCCCTAATGCCTACAAATGTGGAGGGATGACTGTGTTTAATAAAATTTAATAAAAATAATAAGTATTTAATATAATTTAACACACACACACAGAATCTCAGACCTTCAGAAATGGGAGGTGGGTAAAGTTCACCAGTGGGAAGGGTCCCAAAGGTGGTTCAACATTTGAATGGTTTCACATTCAAAGTAAAAGCACTTTTTTTAGAGGATAAATATGAGGATAAACATATATTTTTAAAAAATGCATTAAAGCCTCAGGCATTAAAAAAAGTGCTTTCACTTTGAAAATGGAGGAGTGTCATAGGTTCCAACAGCACTGGGATCAAGGTAAGGGCAAATTATTTTGCAGGTATGGGTTCAGCCCAGAGTTCAAATATCCACTCAGCCATGGAAACCCACTGGGTGACCTTGGACAAGTCACTCTGTCTCCCTCCTTTGGACCAACCTTGCCAAGAAAAGCCCGTGATAGATTTACCTTAGGGTCACCATAAGTCAGAAACAACTTAAAGGAACATAACAACAACAATGAGCCCTATGGAACTCAATAGGACTTCTGTAAATAAATAAATAAATAAATAAATAGCATTACACTGTCAATCATTGTGCGTGGTACAGAATATGTATTTGCAATCATTTTAAACAATACATTCATAATTTTACAACCTGGTATCTGTGGAAATAGATCCCACTGAATTCAGTGGGATGTGCTTGCTGAAATTTCAGTCTTACTGAAGTCTGTGGTTGCTGCACTATGACAGGGAGAAAAATTATTACGTGATGTTCTTTTATCAGGGCTTCTCTGATCTGTATCCTTCCTCATTCTTCACTTGTTTTATATCCCTTAGTAGTTTGCCCACTCCAGAGCTGTATTTTATTTCACTCTACTAATACAGGGGCATTTCCAATCTGGATACCAGATGTAGGGATATATGAAGAGGTGGTTTTTACTGTGTGCTTATAAGGAGAAACATGAGTTAGCCCAATAACTCAAAAGTAATGGTGCATTGGCTGAAGGGTTGTTACTTTGGCTTGCTGATATTACAAGCTTGTCAAAATATGTTTCATAGCAAAAGCAAATGTTTCTTTTGTATTGAAAATTGTGAGGTGGTTATGCAGGAAAAGTAGGGATTTCCCCCAGGCACTTTGCTTCAGTCCATTCATTGTTGATCTCTTGTTGCTAAATTGTATGCTTTTGATGACTGGTTTTCTTGGGCTCCTCAGAAACTTATCAGGGATTCCTCAGTGAAAAGATCAGTAATAGTGGACAAGCTTTTCTCAAAGGCAGATGATCCTCCCCCATTATTTCCTCTGAAAAGTGCAACTGTGGCAGACTTCCTGCGCTTCATGCAGGGTAGTAATGTGTCCCAATCCAGAGCATGGAAATGTTTTTCTTTTGGACTGTAAATCCTAGAATCCTAGAGTCAATGTTTATTGGCTCTGCTGGCTGGTGGATTTGGGAAATTGTACAACAAAAAGTAACTTTCCCAAGCTCTGTGATAGCCAGCTAAGCCAATAGTCCATGTAGGAACTGCATCCTATAATATAATGATTCTTTGTGTGATGTGGTGGACAGGCAATGTTTGCCACAATGTGCCAGAGATCGATGCCATATGTTTGCTATATTATCATATTATTATCATATATTTTCATAGTATATTATCTGGCTGGTATTGGAATTGAGACCCATGTCAAGAATGTAGGAAAACTGTATTTTCTCTAATGTCTACAGTATCTAAGGAAATTGTTGTTGTTGTTGTTGTTGTAAGACCAGCTGTGAAAAGATTTCCTAGTTGTCTCATAAATTCTGATAGTGGTGCTGGAGGATGGCTGTTTGACACCCTAGACACTACCTGTGGTGTCCCTCAGGGCTCAGTTCTGTCATCCATGCTGTTTAATATCTACATGAAATTGCTGGGAGAGGTCAGCCAGAGTTTTGGGGTTCAGTATCATCAGTATGCTGATAACACACAACTCTATCCTTTCCATCTGATTCCAAGGAAGCTGTTTCTGTAATATACCAGTGTCTGCTGTCAGTAATGGACTGGATGAGGGTGAACCAATTGAAACTTCATCCAGACAAGACAGAGATGCTCCCGGTCAGTCAGAAGGCAAATCAGAGAATTGGACTTCAGCCTGAGCTGGATGGGGTCACATTCCCCCTGAAATCTCAAGTTCACAGCTTGGGTGTACTCCTAGATTTGGATCTGAGCCTAGATGCCCAGGTTTCAGCTGTGACCAGGAGTGTCAGCTACACTCATTCCTTGAGGAGTCAGATCTGGCTATGGTGACACATGCCTTGAATACATCTTGTTTGGACTATTGTAACATGCTCTATGTGTGGCTGCGTTTGGAAACTGATTGAAAACTTCAGTGGGTCCAAAATGCTGTGGCCAGTGTCATGCCCTGCTTCCAGAACTTTGAAAAGGACTCTGACTCAGAGACTGAAGCAATGGACATGCCAGGACATGCCAGGACATGCTGAACCAGAGCAGGAGGATGTCCCAGAGCCACAGGCCCCAGACACAGACAATAGTGCAGTACCAATTCTGGCAGAGGGTCCTGCCGTGGACAAGGCACAGCCACCAAATTTACCCAATTATTCAGCCTGGCCACCTCTCCACTTACACTGCCACCTTTCTTTCAGATTCTTCTTATCCCTTCTTTGGACTGGGGTCTGCCTTTCTGTGGATAGTATATGTGATTATGTGGACTCAATTGGTAAGTGTGCCTAATAGATGCCAGGGGAATAATTCACAAGGAGTCTAGACTTTATAAACAAAAGGCAAAGACTGGTTTATTAACTGAAGGTTTGTAACAGCAATGCTTCAGTGCTGTGCCTCCAACTTTGTTACTTGCTAAATATCTCTTAGTCCCACTTTGTAGGGACCAGTGCATATAAAAGCTCAGATTATAGTATTTGAGCCCATAATAATAAAACCAGATAACTTCCAGACTCAATCACTCTTTCTTATACTCTTAATTTCCACTCACTATAATCCATTCAGCCTTAACACTCTCTCAAGCATAGACCATACTGCACATAATCATCATTCAACTGTACTCAGAAGCATCCAAACAACAACTGACCACTCTCACCTGTCATATACATCTTTCAAAACTCCAGGAAACCCCTCCCATAAGAGTTTCCTGCTCTGGGATTGGCTCCCTCATGCTATTTTCCCCTTCTCTCAGCAGCATTCCATCAACCACTTATCACACATTCCCCTTCAGATACAGAGGACAACTTACCTATACCTATCTTCATAACACAGAAACAACAAAAGCAGGGCTTGAGGCAGTCTCGGCATATTTATAGGAAGCAGCAGTTAGTTAAGCAGCAGCTACATTATCTGCTGCTCTATAAATACACAGCATTGCCCTCCAGGGTTGTCAGAGATTATCTGACCTATCTGATTACTCATTATGTTTTTGCTCGCTATGTTTGACCTGGACTTTGTTTGCTTACTCTGGACTCTGTTTGGCTGAAGCTGGATTGTGATGGACTCACCTGAACTCTGTTTGCCGGACCTGGACCTTGTATATTGGACTTTGCTTGTGGACATGTGTTTTGCTTGCTAGTAAAGACTGACTTCACGCTGCCTTGATTCCTTTGCCTGCAATTACAGTTGCCCCTCCACATTTGCGGCTTTCACACTCGTGGTTTTGATTATTCACAGTTTAGCCCGAGCCCATCGGGAAGGCTGGTGAGAGGTGGGGCAACCTCCTGCCTGAGCCTTCCCCGGCCTTCCAGAGGCGGCTCTGGGGCTTCAATGCCCAGGAGTCTGCTCAGGAAGGCCAGGGAGAGGCAGGGCAGCCTCCCTCCCTCCCTCCCGCTGCCTTCCCCGGCATTCCTCAGTGGGCTCCAGGGCTTCTAAGCCCTGGAGTCCCCTCAGGAAGGCTGGAAAGAGGCCAGGCAGCTTCCCTCCCACCTGCCCGCTGCCTTTCCCGGCCTTCCTAAGGGGGCTCCGGGGCTTCTAAGCCCCGGAGTCCACTCAGGAAGGCTGGGGAGGGCACAGCAGCTTCCTTCCCACTCGCCCACTGCCTTACCCGGCCTTCCTCAGTGGGCTCCAGGGCTTCTAAGCCCCGGAGTCCGCTCAGGAAGGCCACGAGGCAGGGCAGCCTCCTTCCCACCGGCCCGCTGCCTTCCCCAGCCATCCTCAGCAGGCTCCGGGGCTTCTAGGCCCCGGAGTCCACTCAGAAATGCTGGGGAAAGGCAGGGCAGCCTCCCTCCCACCAGCCCACTGCCTTTCCCGGCCTTCCGTAGTGGGCTCCGGGGCTTCAAAGCCCTGGAGTCTGCTCAGGAAGGCTCTGAGGCTTCAAAGCTCTGGAGTCCGCTCAGGAAGGCCGGGGAGAGGCAGGACAGCCTTCCACCTTCCCTGGCTTTCCTAAGCAGGCTCTGGGGCTTCTAAGGCCCACAGTCCCCTCAGGAAGGCTGCGGAGAGGCCGGCCAGGCTGGCCAGACACCCCACCACCATCTCCCTCCCGCTGGGGGGGGGTCGCAGGAGCAACATTTTTATTCACAGTTTTTCCACATTCGCGGGAGTCTCAAGACTCTAACCCCCATGAATGTGGAGGGACGACTGTAGTTTGACTGTGCTGTGCTTCTGCTTATCAGCTGTGTAGTAACAGGCCTTTGGCTGGTTGTGCAGATGTTGTTTTGACAACCAGGCTGTTGACTGGAGCTGAGCACAGGGATTATGCAACTCTCCTGTTGAAACAGCTCCATTGGCTATTGTTCTTTGTGAGTGAGAACCCATCAGCTAAAAGGCTGTGGTGTTTTCCTCTGCTGTAGATTACTTCCTGCATTGATTAACCAACAATGAGGTGATCATACATTCAGAGTTTTGTTTTGGTTTTTGCATCAAACAAAGTCTTGGCAAAATCTGGAACTGCCACCAGTTCAGTCTTAGAGCAGTGAGAGATGTAGTAGTATTGGACTAGTTATCGTACAGGGATGCTTTCTCCCTCACTATTCATTTTCTTATTGAGAAATAATTGCTAAGCAACTAAGGAACATCCAAGTTTCCTTGAACACAATTTAGACATCACTATTTTGGCATAATAAGAGTGTTGGAACACAACTGGCAGCTTAACCCTGTTTGGGTGTTACTTGGCTCACTTTCCTCAACATGGGATCCAGATGACAGGCTGCCTCACTAAAATCTGCCTCCTGAGATTGTGTGGGGCATATCAACAAATGGTCATCTGCGGTACAATGCAGATGTCTGCAAAGATGTTTGTATAGATGTCTGCACTTTGCAAACAGACACCAGGAATATATAACATAATGCTGGATGGTGACTTCATGTCAGTGTGGGCTGCAAATACACTCTGAGTTTTAGCCAGAACTTTAAATGGGCCATTCATGATGCTGAACCTATTTTAGGTTCATTTAAAACTAAAATCTGGAGCAAATTAATTGCCCGACTGATACCAGAGCCACCAGCTCCTGTGGGTACTACACATAACATCAGAAATAACCCTGCTCTCCAGCTGAATATTAGGAAGGTAACACACAGGGCTCTTGTTCATGGTTTATTTGATTGCTGACCAAAGCCATATGTAAGCCACATGACATTGCTTTGCAAAGGAATGAATTTTGGCTTTTTTGTTGTTATTTGTTGTCAAATCGACTTTCTCTTATTGCAACCCTATGAATGAGAGACCTCCAAAAACCCCAGTCATCAACTGCCCTGAAAATTCTTGCAACTTCAGGGCTGTGGCTTCCTTAATTTAATCAATCTACCTGGAATACAGTCCTCCTCTTTTCCTATGACCTTCCTCTTTGCCCAGCATAATCATATTTTCCGCTGAGTCACATCTTCTCATGATATGTCCAAAGTACAACACCCTCAGTTTCATCACCTTGGCTTTTAGTGAGAATTCAGGCTTGATTCATTGGTCTCTTTAGCTGTCCATAGCATCTGTAAAATTCTTCTCCAGCACCACATTTAAAATAAGTTGATTTTTTTTTCATATCAGTTTTCTTTACTGTCCAGGTTTCACACCCATACTTAAAAACAAGAAATTCTATGGCCTGGATGATTGTGATGTTGGTACTTAATAATATGCCTTTACATTTGAGGAACATATCCAGTTCATTTATGGCTGCCTTTCCAAGTCTTATAGAATACTGGCTAACAACCAAATTCTTGTGAACTTTCGAATATTTTGTGGGTTTTTTTATGGACAATTTTTTAAATAGTAATTTATTTTAAAAGCAATAAAAAAGCAACCATCGTAACATTAAATCAATGGAAATATAACATTCAACAATAAATCCTTCCAAACACTCAACAAATTAAAAGCTTGGTTATTATTGGTTTAAAATGAAAGAAAAGGATACCAACTCAATAAGCATTTGTCACTGTTTTGATTATTTCTTTTAATTTCCATTTGCAAGGTGATTTTTTTTCTGACAAAGCTATAGAACAAATATAGACCCATTTTTTAAAAAATCCACTATTGCAGAACAAAATTAAATGTATAACAAGCTCTGTTCATATGATCTGGAAGTGAGTAGGGGCTGCCACCAGTTTTGTAACAATGATTTTTTGTTAATACTGGCATAAAACAATCTCTAAACATCATGGGGCTTGTTTTGACAAGAGGATATAATGCTAATTCCTGTGCATTATTGCAAATTCATGGAAACGTTCATTTGTTTCCATGGACTTTTGGCAAAATCGATAGGATGCGATGCTATCTGCGTTTGAAGTGCACACACCTGCAAATCAAGATGGTGGCTGAGTAAATTGGCATGTTATTTTTCTCCACACATTGTCGCCACTGCACAGTAATTTTTTAAAACTTTAAAACAAAGGTACGTAAGTGTGGCCTTCAGCTTAAAAAAGGTATTTGATCACCTCAGAACAGCAAAAAAGTGCACAGTCAGCAACTCAAAAATCCAAAATGGTGCTTCCGGCCACTTCCTTGCTAGCAAGCTCATCCCCGTGCTGGTCCAACCAATTAGCTGTCCACTTCCACTCCTCTCCGAGAATGTGCAGTATCTGAATTGATTGTTTAAATGAGCAGTAATGCCCATTCCCAAGCATTAGTTTAAAAACCTGAGGGAAAGCCACGAAGCCTTTTCCTCTGTAGTTTTTGGAGGTTTTTTTTTTCTCCCCTCCTTCCAAATATGGAGAATCACCGTGGGATCTCATTGGGACAAAAGGTATTCTCCTTTAATTTCATGAGGAGTATTTTCACTGTCTAGACAACCCCATGGCCTCTCTAGGTAGTGATTGAGATGAATATTTTATAACACATACAGCTTACACATTTATTTTGCCTTTCATACACACATGCAATTCCATATATTATTGTACTAACATCATTGCTTATGTCCCCACCCACCCCCCACTGGCTACATTCTCATTATATTTTATTAATAATAACTAGCAACTTTCAAGTACAGATCTGTCAGTATTCAATTAATTTTCCTGCATTCAGTTTGGAAGAAATGAGCAGTAAAAAAAGCTATCCCAGCAAAATTTTTCTGTCAACTTTGGAACATAATTAGTAACATATCAATATGGAGAAAAGAGGTGTGTGTAAGGGGGGGGAGTTTATATCTGTATTTGTATCTGTAGTTTTACTTTACCACGGGCTTGTCTACACATGGGGACAAATGTCTGAATGGAGTCCTGCCCCTTGTGCCTCCACATTTGCCCTGAAGCCCTGTGCAGAATTTATTCTCCATAGGGATGTTGGGTATGTGTCTTCACTACCTGACTGTCCCTGTGAAGTTTCATTTGCCACAGCCACTCCTGCCACTCGCTGCTTGCTGCTCGTCACTGCTGCTGCCACATGTGGTTAGATCCTGGCAGGCACAACCATATTAAAGCTCAGGAGGCAAGTTCACATATAAAGAGAGAGTTTTTCTCCCTTCTCCTGGCTTGACAGCGATGCATCTGCATCTGCCTGCTCTCCTGCTCACATGTCACAGATTTGGGGGAATTTGAGGCGGGGGATTCAGGGTTTTTAAAAGTGTAGAAAAGCCCCGAGTGTGAGCTATGAAATTCACCCTTCACATCTCAGCTCAGCTTTGTTTGTTTGTTTGTTCTTAAAAAAATGTAAACAACCTTATGACCAAATCACATTTATGGTATCTGTTTGATTTTTTAAAGTAGCAGTGATAGGGAAGCAGAGCTGCCCCTATCATTAGGCAGAGTGAGGCAACTGCCTTGAGTGTCACATGTTGGGGGACAACAGCAACATTCTCTTGAGTGTTCCTCCGAAGCACCCCTCCCACTTCTTTCCTTCATTGGGGGGGGGCACAGCTGTGTGTGACATATAGCTGTCTGGATCCCATAACTAGTCTGTCATCCTCAGGTGGGATAGAAGATTCTGTCCCCTTGCCAACACTGGAGATTCAATTGAGAGTCCAGTTAGCTTCTGTATGGGGACTGTGGGATAGGGGTAACAGCTTGTTATTTGCCTCAGGCAGCAAAATGTCTTTTCCCATTTGAGATAAAAGCAACATCCTTCCCATGTCAAACAACAGGTTCAGGGAAAGGGTGATTTTTGTCACCAAGGGTAACCCACTCCCAGAGCACCATGCTTTCAATCTGGGTTGGATTCCCACACAGTTCCAATTAAAAAAACAAAACAAAACAAAACATATAGATATGATAAATGCAATTATTTGACCCTTAGGCATGACAGTAAGTATTCTCTTAGCTTCATCTCTCCATCTGCAAGAGACTACAAATATTTCTACAAATTCTTACAAATTTGCTACAAGGAATGGTCTTAGATCATTCCTATGTGTTGTATAAATGCTGAAGGATAGCTGTAGGCATGTAGTAGGGTTGCATTTTTCATATGAGAATGAAAAATTTCAAAAGTACTCTCTTCACAATAAGGATTTTTGCACATTTTTCATGATGCATCTGCATGTTGGTGGGGGTGTTTTTTCAAAAATTTCATGGAAGTTTTTAATGAAAAAAATGTGTTTGTGCAAAATACATTGCTTTGTGAAAAAATACACTTTTTGTGTGCAAAATCCAATGTTTGTGTGTGTGGGGGGGGATCCTTCATAAAAAGGTTTGCCAAAAGATTCCTGAAATATGCACTGATTTTCTCAGTATTCTGAACTGATGTAAAATCTTGTAGAGGTTGATATTATTTCAGTGACATGTCTCAACATATCAAGACACTTTTTCTCACTGAGAACAAGGAAAATTGTGAATATTCTTTGCGTCCCTCATGTGTATGCAGTAAGAGTTCAGGAACCATTGAAATGTTAACAAATGATATTCTCCCTTGTTTCAGACATATAACAATGAATGCTAGAAATAAGGTTTAGTTTACCAAGTATGCTGCTGAATTTTCAGACATTCACAAACTTGTTTGGAGGTGTCAATATACATGAATGCATTACATTTCAGACATTCCCTTTAACAAGCATACAAACACCTCCCCTCCCCACACACAAGTTTTACTTTGCATTACTCAAAGTGGACAATATTGGGCTTAAGAGTCATTGTGTGTGTGTGTGTTTTCTCTTCCCTTTCCAAGTACCGGTAGACATAACCTCCCAAATAAAATTATCTAATAAACTATCAGGGCAGAAGATGAATATAAGCCAAGGTTTTATCAAGAAGAAAGCTCAATGCGAGTGGAGCAGTTCTTCTATTTAACACTTAATTATGAAGCAAGGCACAAATACAAAAGCCTTTGAGATGGTTGCCATTAGAAACAGAGCCAGAGTTCTTAGGTTGTGGTCACACTCCTGTCCTCCAACTCTCCCTCTTCACCCTGACTACCCCCCCTCCTCCTCTTCTTTAATTGAGTGACCTCACCATGCCTGGTCAAGCTGAACTCTGTGGTTCTGCTGTTTTTCATCATAGCCAAGCCACCAGAGGCAGCAGTCCTCAGCTAAGGAACACTGGAGCCAGATTTACAAAGAAGCAACTTTCCTTGCTGGAGGCTTCCTCCAGCCAAAGGTGGTTGGGCGGGTGGTCATAGCAAACAAAGATCTGCATAAGGAAAAGAGGATATGGCTGCGTGCTTGCCAGCTGAATCATATGTGGACATTTCCATTTACTTGCAGCAACTGTGACGAGAAAACACTACTGAGCTATTTTGACCCCCAGCTAGGGAGGTCGCTACATCAGTCAGAAGCTATTTAATAATCTTCACTACTAAACCTATGTGAGGAAGTTGTATCACTCATTGGTTAATTTCTTACTTCTTTGTGGTTTGCTCCACAATCTATTTTATATAGTAGTGTGGCATTTATTCACTTGGGGGTTTCAAATTTGTGTTTCGTGGAATCTTGAGGTTCCATGAAAGCTCGGCAAGGAAAACAGTATTGGTGGACAAGCTTTTCTGGAAGTCAGCTTGCCCACTGCTATCTATCCCTGCAATGTGTCACTACAGTTGATTTGTGTTCTAGAAAGCATTCATTGTTTATTTTGTGCTTGGCATTCTGCCACTTTAGATTGAAGATAAAGAACTATGTGGTGGAATGCCTCATAAAGAAAAAAGAACCCTTCCCTGCATTTGGAAACTTAGCATGCCAAGAGAAAGCTAGAGACCCTGGTACTCTTGTTTTTTAAGTGAAGGGTGTTTTTTTTTTAAGGTGCATTCAGCTATATAACTCCCCATGTGTCCAGAAAACAGTCCAGAAACAGCTGAATCTTCACAACTGCTACCAGTGTGACCTTGGCCTTTGTTAATATAGTGTGATGATGAGGCAGTAACCAATGCCCTGCATGAACTCAATGATCTTCTTTGTGGTCTCCATGAATCACATAGCTGGGTTATTCCTGCGCCTGCACAGAGCATTCAGAACCTTCTGGAATCATTAGGCAGAATGTGCATTGATACATTTTTGGAGGTAACTCCGCCCACCCTAACAGCCCCTTAAAAGGCGCCCCTGCCTAATTCCCCTCAGTTCCTTTCTTTCCACCACGTTAGCAGCTTGAAGGAACCTTCATTCACTAGTTTTTTCCTCACTTTCGATTTGATTTGATTTTTGACTTGGCTTGGATTTTTGACTACAATTTCTCTCACTCCTCTGGACTTGGCATTCTCTCTGTGATTTTTTGGTGTTGACCTGGACTGTTTCTTGCTACTCTTACGATTTGCCTCTTGGATTTGACGACCTCATGAGTACAATGGCTACAAGAGCGGCCTTTAAAAGATGCGCCATCTGCCAGGCCAAACTCCAGAGTTCTGACGGCCATTCTCGCTGCCTTATCTGTCTAGGTGAGTCCTACAATGTGGACTCTTGTGTGCACTGTAGGGCATTTACACCTCAGGCCCGTAAGCACAGGATGTCCCACCTGAAATTGTTCTTATACGAAAAGGCTTGGATTCCAGCAGCTGCTTTGACTCCGACCTCTGCTCCGGCACCCACACCTCCTAAACGGGGCTGCTCGCCATCTCCAAGGTCAAAGGCTCAAAAATGACATCAGTCCCGTAGTCTGTCCTGATGCTGTTCGGTTGCTTCGGACCCAGAGGCTGTGTAAGATTCGCACAGACATGTTGTTCCTTCTGACCCGTGCCGAGACCAAGCACAGTCGACACTGTCAGCCTCCGCAAGGGACCAGGTACCCTCAACATCGAAGGTTGTCCCTCCAGACCAAACACCTCTGAAACCACCAGTTGGGATCAAGCTCTGTCGGACCCCTCGAAATCTTTAAAAAAGAAGAGGAAGGAGAAGCATTCCTCTCGGCATGAGGATAGCTCTAAGTCTAAGAGCAAGCCGAAGGATGATCCCAAAAAGTCGAAACCGACGACTGTTCCACCAGTGGCCCCAACTGTTACTGCCACTGTGGCTCGCAGAGACCCCACCTGCCAGGGATCCTAGGGCCACTACCAGTCAACCATCCCCCGCGAGGGCTGCTGAGCACAAGCCTCCATCCCGTGCTCCACCTCCTGCCGCTTCAGTGGAATTTGTTGCAGTTGAAGTACCCTCGGGGGCTGCTACGGTCACCTCAATGTAGAGGCCAGTCGCCAGCCCTTGTTGTTTCAAGAGTTCAGCTTCTTGGACGCTCTGCCTCTGATGTTGAAGTTGATGTCATTGAGTCTGAAGATGCAACTCGAATCTGTGCTTCTTCACCCATGATCCATTACAATGAGCCTGCTTACTTAGCCTACAATCTGGCACGCTCCATCTACCGTACCCAGTTTACTTCTCGGACAGGATCCCAGGTCCTGACCACCCGGGCCTTTGATTTGATGGGAACATATATGGGTCGGAGTGTGCGTCGTTCTCCACCAAGTCTAGAGTTTGAGGACTCTTCAGCCCCCACAAAGAAAGATGCGGAGAGTCAGGTATCTCCATGACCTGACCGACATTCTCTGCCACCTACTCCACCTACTCCACTGGCTTGAACAACTTCTCTTCCCCATGGAGTCCGGAGTCCATCACCCTCGGGTTCAACCTCCACTTCATTGGATTCATGGGATCCATGCTTACCTCATCTGCCATCTCTGCAACCTGATTTAGTGGACGAGGACTCTGCCTCACCAACGGATGATGTCTGTGCCTTTTCTGAACAAGTGGTTTGTATGTCCCATGCTCTGGACCTCAAGGTTGTGGAAAAGGAGTCAGAACCGGTAGATCCGATAGGAGTCTAAGGCACCTCCTACTGCCAGTCTTCCAGTCTTGCCTTCTCTGTTAAAACTAACTCAGAGCTCATGGGAAAATCCTTCTTCGATCCAGTCAACATCAAAGAAGATTGACAGACTTTGAATGGCTGCAGATTCATCCTCGCCCCAATTCTATGGTAGTTGAGGCCTCCCAGAGCTGAAGGCAACGGTGCCTGCAATCGACGCCACCTGACCCAGAAAGACAGAAGCTAGATATAATCGGGAAAAAGGTTTATTCCGCCACAGGTCTGAGCTTCAGTATTGCTAATTATTCTGCCTGTATGGTGGCGTATCAACAGGTTCTCTGGGAGAGGATGATGCCCCTCATTCAGGATCTGCCAGATGAGAGATGAAGATTAGCAGAGGCAACCCTGTCAGAAGCACAACTGCTGGCCGGACAACAAATGAACTCTGCCCAACATGTCGCAGATTGTGCCACCAAGATGATAGCTGGATCCATCCACACATGGCTCCGGTCCTCGGACCTCACTCCACAAGCTTCAGCCACGATCGAATATATGCTGGTCAATGAGTCGGGCCCATTCAATGGCTCCACGGATGAGAAATTAGAGTTCACCCAGAAGATAAGGATCACTGCCAGAAAGTACGGTATGGCTACTTCCTCATCTTCTGCGTATTGCTCCAGTAGCCATACCAACTGGCAGGCCTCTACACCTGGCCATCAGTTTAGAAGGGGGTTCACTTCAATCCTATAGACGCTCCCGCTACCTGCCGCCCTCCTCGTCAGCCTCATCGGTGAGGAGCTAAGGGTCAGCACCTCGATACCGCTCCCCCGCGAAGCAGAGGTCAAAGGACCAAACCAGGAGAAAGTTTTGAATCTCCACTTCTTCATTCTCTTCTCTTTCTCTCTAGACTCCAGTGTTCGGAGATTGACTGTCGAGCTTCCAAGGAGCCTGGTCTTTAATAACATCAGATTGCTGGGTATTTCACATCATCCAGAATGGCTATTGAATCGAGTTCGACTCATTACCTCTGACAGGTCGGGTTGGGCCAACACTGCCCTCCTCTCCCCTCCTCGAGGAAGTGCAGACACTGCTGCAGAAAGGGGCCATTGAACCTGTGGACTCCGAACTTTACCACCTCTGTTTCTTCTCAAGGTACTTCCTAGTCACAAAGAAAGATAGCGGTCTCCGTCCCATTCTCGACCTTCGCAGAGTGAACTGGTATATTGCACCAAAGAAGTTCAGGATGGTTACCCTGGCTTCCATCTTACCGCTCCTACAACAGGGAGATTGATTTGCTTCCATAGACCTCAAGGACACCTACTTCCACATCAGGATCCACCCATCCCATAGACGGTTCCTGGTGTTCAAGATCGGGACCTAAGTGTTCCAATTCTGGGTCCTACCGTTTGGACTCTCAACTGCTTCAAGAGTCTTCACAAAGTGCATGGTGGTTGTAGTAGCCTTCTTGCGTCAGTGTGGAGTAGTGGTCTTCCCCTACATTGACGACTGGTTGTAGCAAACTCTCGATGTCAGCTCGAACTGGACATTGTTCTCACCCTAGATGTGTTGAACAACCTGGGACTTCTTGTCAACATGGAGAAGTCACAACTTTGACCGTCCCAGTCTATCCAATTCATCAGGGCTTGGTTGAATTCTTTGACGGCTGCAGCCTACCTACCTCAAGACCGATTCAACACCCTTCATTCTTTGATCCACGCTTGCCGCCAGTCCCAAAGACTCTCAGCCCATGCAGTTCAAGTACTTGTCAGACACATGACAGCTACTACCTACATGACCCACCTCGTCAGATTCCGGTTCCGCCCACTTCAACATTGGTTTCTGCAGGTGTTCGACCCTCTGCACGACTCCCCAAAGAAACTGCTCACGATGCCACATGCAATCCAACATTTGCTGGAATGGTGGTTGGCCCCGGAAAATGTTTTGCCAGGGATGCCCTTTGACCCACCTCAACCAGACACCTCTCTAAAGACGGATGCTTCTATGCTCAGATGGGGAGCCCATCTCGAGTCCTATGAGATCCAGGGCACTTGGGATGCCAACAAACAGATGTCCCATATCAACATCTTAGAGCTCCTCAGCATCCAGAAAGCACTACGGGCCTTTGAGACCCTGGTGACGGGCAAGACCATTCTGGTGGTGACAGACAACACATCGGTTATGTACTATTTGAACAAGCAAGGAGGAACGAGATCTCCCCAGCTTCTTCAGCTCAGATTAGACATCTGGGATTGGTGCATGCTCAGAAACATTCATCTCTAATCTATCCACTTGCCAGGGGAGGAGAACACTCTTGCAGACGGACTCAGCCATTCCAGCCTCTCCATCCACAAGTGGATGTTGCACAGGTCAGTGCCATCAGACCTGTTTCGGCAGTGGGGAACTCCTCAAGTAGACCTCTTTGCTTCACCCGAGAACAAGCAGTGTCACCAGTTCTGTTCCAGGGGTCATGCTCCAGGTTCAAGAGGCAATGCATTCCTCTTCCACTGGACGGGACCTCTTCTCTACTCTTTCCTCCATTCCCACTGTTGACAAGAGTAATTGCCAAACTACATCGAGATCAAGCGGATGCCATCCTCATCACTCCGTGGTGGCCCCGTCAACCTTGGTTTGCAACCCTCCTGCGTCTAGCCAGGCATCGATTCATCCACCTTCCGAACTGTCTCGATTCTTCTCACGATTCAGAAAGGGATGGTCAGACACCCAGATGTCGAGGCTCTGCAGCTAACAGCATGGAGACTACTTCCTTGAATTCATCCTCAGTTCTGAAGGGCACGGGGACTATGCCCTCGAATTCATCCTTGGTCCCGAGGGACCAGGTCCCTCCATCCCTTCCTCCAGAGGTACAGGCTGTCATCGATGCTGTCCAACGACCCAGACCCGTAAGTCATATCACTACAAATGGAAGAAGTTTGAAGCCTTCCTGGCTGAACAGGACTATCCACATAACCGTACTCAGTTCCAACAGTCCTGGAATTTCTCCTTCACCTATCTGCAATGGGACTTTCAATTTCCTCACTCCAGTGCTACTTAGCAGCTGTCTCTGTGGAGTTCCAGGCTAGGGGCTGACCGTCCCCTTTCACAGACCCGATGGTCAAAAATTTTTTAAAGGGCTATGTCAACCTGCATCCTCTGGTGCTCGAGCCTACCCCACCTTGGAGCCTCAAACTGGTCCTTTCCCAACTGGTTAGACATCCCTTCGAACCCATGGCATCTACTGACTTGAGACTCCTGTCTTGGAAAACTGCTTTCCTTGTTGCCATTACTTCAGTGCATCGAGCTGGAGAACTGTGTGCCTTACAGTCGGACCTGCCGTACACTGCCTTCCACAAGCACAAAGTGGTACTGTGTCCTGACATCTCCTTCCTTCCAAAGGTGGTGTCTAGCTTCCATCTGAATCAGCCTATCACCGTCCCTGCTCTGATGCAGGATCTGAAGAATGAATTCAAGCGCACCCTCCATTCCATGGATGTCAGGAGGGTGCTCGCCTTCTACATCCAGAGAACTGCTCCATTCATCTAAACTGTTTGTCTCCTATGCCAACTTGAGACTTGGGGAACCAATTTCTGCACAACGTCTGTCAAAGTGGGTGACATCAACTCTATCTCTCTGCTATGAACTGGCTAAGAAGCCCTTGCCGCCACGGATTCGAGGGCACTTGACGAGGGCTTTCTCCACCTCCACAGCTTTTCTCTCTGGGGTGCCTCTAGAGGACATTTGCAGAGCGGCAACTTGGTCATCACCTTTGATCTTCATCTCTCATTATAGACTTGACACTCGTTCTAGGAACGAGGCTGCCTTTGGAAAAGGTGTGCTTTTGTCTTCCATTCAATGAGTGAGTGTAAATTTGTTGCCAAGTTACTTGATTGATATCCTTGATATGCTATGTCTGTGTAGTTGATCAGTTTTCTCATACTTAAGAAAGTGCTGTCAATAAATCCAACTGCTGTTTGACTGTGCAGCATGGTCCTAGTGTCAGTATGTACAGGACATACCCTCCTCCTGGGATAAAGCTTGCCAGTCTACCCAGCTGTGTGATTCACAGAGACCACAAAGAAGATGGACAGGTTGCTTACCTGTAACCATAGATCTTTGAGTGGTCTTCTGTGAATTCACACAGACCCGCCCATCCTCTCCTCTACGTCCTACTATATTATATAAACATGCTTAATGTTCCTGATGCTGCTGGTTGCAGCGTCATTCAAGGAACTGGGGGAATTAGGTGGGAGCGGCTTTTAAGGGATCATTAGGGTAGGCAAAGTTACCGCCAAAAATGTATCAAAGCACATTCTGCCTAGCAATTCCTGAAGGTTCTGAATGCTCTGTGCAGCCACAGGAATAACCCAGCTGTGTGAATTCACAGAAGACCACTCGAAGATCTATGGTTACAGGTAAGCAACCTGTCCTTCCAAAAGCCATTTTTGATGGGTTGGTGGTGCTGCAACTTGTAGTGCTTTGGAAGATGGGCAGATCTGCTAATGTTGCCCATCCCCTACCTAGAATGTCCCCCAGAATCCTCTATGAAAGGGATGGGGAATATATGTCCCTTCATGTGCTGTTGGACTACAACTCAGTGGTGGCACTAGAGGAGGGTGGAGAGGCCAAACCTCACTTGGTGACACTGTCAGAGAGAGGGGTGACACTGACCTTAGTAATGCCAGAACTACAACTCCACCAACTGTGCGGACTGGGCCTAATGTCAGTTTCAGTCCACAACATTTGGAGAATCACATTACCTACTTTTATTCTACAGCTACAGATGAAGTAGGTAAATAAACAAAGGTTGCTTGACAGGCAAGTAAAAAGGGTTACTTGTGGGCAGAGGGTCTGAAAACCACAGTAGAAACCAGTGAAATAACATGATATTGGAATCAAGGAATGATGAACATCTACTGTATGAACTGGCCTTTTACTTGTGGGACTCAGATACTGCAACCCCTGTGATCACTGATGTACTTCTCAGAGCACCAGCAATGAAGGTACAGCTGGTAATGGATTGAAAGAACTCTTTAAAAAAAATATTTAACTTGGAACCTTGGGAATGCAGTAATCACATTTGTATCAGTTTCCAACAGGCCATAAAGTTCTTTGTTTTCATCAAGATCTCCTTCTTCCCTCCCTCCTTCCTTCTGCTCTTCCTCCTCCAACAGACTGAGTGGTTTATTCTGGTATGCTTTTTCATAGAAAAGACCCTGTGTCATCAGTTTCATGTGATACAATTTTCAATAATATTGATGTCCTATATTTATTTCTGTTGATCTTCTCATGAACTGCTTTTCTGTTTCTAGCAAGAAAGTGAGAGTCAGGTGCTTTATATAGCAGTGCAGAACTAGGACAACATGGATAATACTTTCTGGTCCCCTGCACTCCATTTGGATTTGGGCCTAAAAGGCCAAGGCAAAATGTGGGTGCATGTAGGGCAAAAACAACTAGTGATGATCACAGGGGTATAGGTGACTGAACTGTGGCTCAGGAAGTTCCCACTTCAAATTTTGAACCTTTCTGTTATGGCCTTTGGCACACTACTTTCTATATCTGAACCTAATCTCTAGTGTATAATTTGGAATAATAATACTGACCTGTCTTGCAAGGGTTGTGTAAACACTGCTGAAATAATTATTTGGATCCAGACCAAGGCCTAAATCTAGTCGTTAGTTTCAACTACAGTAGACCAGTTCAACCAATGGAACTAACATATGTGTTGACTGAAGAAGTTCCCATTGATTCAGTGTGTCTTCTTTCGTGGGGAGTAATAATTACATTTAGGCCTAAATTAACAAAATTTATCTTATTGAAACAATGGGATAAGCTCTGCATGATGTAACTTAAATCCCATTGGGTTGGCTCCAGGCATAGGCTTGTCTAGATTGGCAATTTACAAATTACAGCCCTACAGTCCAAATGATGCAGGGCTCTTGCCCTGATTTGCTTACGGATAGTCCTGGTGACACCTGAGGCAAAGGTGGGCAAAACCCATTTAAAACATTTTTTTTAAAGCCAGGAAAATCTGTATTACATGGGGAAACCCAGGTGCATCTGGCACAAGATCAAGGGTTTGTACTTGCCTGCCAATCTTCATCGCTGGATGAGGACGATGCTGGTGGTGGTGTCACTCTGTAGTCGGGAAGGAGGCCTCCAGCATGTGATGAAGTCCCCCTGCATGTCACCAGCCTTAATCACATGCTGAGGGCCTCCTTCCTGGCTTCGGAGGGAGCAACATGCAACAGTGGGGAAGACACCACTGATATAGGCTGGCATCTGTATGCAGACTTCTGCCCATTTCCTCACAGCAACAAGGGGGATTCAGGCCAGATCCAGGGTCTGAATATGCAGGCTGGAAGGTGGCATATTCTGGCTGGTGTAGACAAGGCCATAGTTGAGCTTGGAAAAGACCCCTTCAAACCTATGATACTTACATTAGGACTAAATTAAGTCTCATTTATTTCAATGAGTCTACTTTAAGCATGAATAATATGGGATTCAAAGCACTCCAAAATCCAAAATTGACCACATTGGTGGCTAAGATCGTGACACTTTGGCTTTCTAATAGTTCAGTGTACACAAACTTTGTTTCATGCACAAAATTATTGAAAATATTGTATAAAATTACCTTCAGGGTATGTGTATTGGGTATATATGAAACATAAATGAATTTTGTGTTTAGACTTGGATCCCATCTCCAAGATATTTCATTAAGGATGTACATATATGCAAATACAGGTATTCCAAAATCCAAAAAAATCCAAAATCGTGAACAAAATCCAAAGCATTTGGGATAAGGGATACTCAACCTGCATATTTAAAAGAGGTTCTAGGAGGGAATTGTGATGGATGGATGGATGGATGGATGGATGAACAAATGGGAGAATTGTGTTCTAAGAGCCAATCCTATGGCAGGGAAGCTGAAATGGGAGGAGCTTCTGGATGTTTTAAGTATGCATGACCATTGGAGAGAGTCAGTTAAGCTTTGAGTTTTGAGTGGAAGGGAGTTGATGACAACTGGCTGGAGTGGAAGACTCCGTATGTGTGACCTGTGTGAGAGGCTTGGATGAGGTAAAATGGTGTGCAGAGGTTACTAATTTGGCATAGAGGAGTGAGTGGACAAAGAGTGAATGAGGCTGGGAAATAAGCAATGACATAAAGATATACGTACTGGTTAAAACAAAAGATTCCACCCTGAAGTATGTTTATTCCCTTTAGTAAAGTTGTCCTTTGTTGTTAATACAAATACAGACAAATACAGGCTCATTCCTACAGAATAAAGATAAATAAAGGCAAGCAACCATAACACACTATCCACCAATTTAGGTTAAAGGTATAACTTTGGTTCAAACGAGGGAACAAAGGGAACCATAGATGTTGGTGGAAGGAACAGAGGGAAAAGAGGTGACCAGGCTGAACCCCGAGGTAAAGTGGGGCTGGCACTTTGAAGTTGCCCTCGACCATCTGTTGTTATGAGTTGTCACAAAGTTGGTGGCAGTGTCACAGGAATGACCAAATGAATGTCAGGCTCCCTTCCTGAGGGTATCTGATTGTACACCAGTATAAGAGGTTCTCATGTATACCCCAAGCAGAACTTTGTTATTTTCCTAAACTGTTCATAAGCTAAGAATGTCTACTTTAAAGACATCTCATTCACAACTGAGAGTTTCTTCAGACAGAGAGTTCCATGCGAAGGTCAGCATGAGACATTTTATGCCTCTGAGCAAGCAGACCACTTCCCCTCTCCAAGTCAGAGGGCATAGTACCCAAGATTAGTCCAGTTACTTTTTACCTGGGACAGAAATTCCCACAAGTATATCTCCTATGCCCTGGAGGTGAAAATACACCAAAATTAAATTGAAAACATGACACAGTGCTGCACAGTCTCCTTATCTACTACCTTGGCCAATTGTCTCACTCTGCCTAAAGGAAGGGTGACCCTGGTTGTTTTGTGAAATACAGCAGAAGTGAAAATGCCCAGAACTCCCTGTTTCTCTGCAATACTGTCTTGCCTGGATTACAATTTTTGCATGAGATGCATTCAGGACAACAGGGAGAGTGAGAAACCTGGGTATCCTTTTTGCTCTGCATCAGGTCTGAAGAGCTATTATCTAATAAATGGTTCATTGTGAACAAAAGAGCTTTAAGGGGGGTGTATGTTGCTTGTACATTCCCCCTTGGTGCAGCAGCAGTGGTAAAATAACAGCCATTGTCTCTGGAGGGTTGAAACCTTGGAAAAGGAAACGGTTAATCTAAAAGTTAAAGGGAGGAAACTGAAGGCAAGGGAAAGCCTGAAAAGTCATTCCTCTCTGAGCCCCACTTGCCTATCTCTGCTAGAAGGTCCAACTCTTTCCTATCTCCCATAGACTAACATTTTGTTTGGGTTTTAATCCAGCATGATACAGGATGTAATCCTTTCAATTAGATTTTTCACTTCCCTCAAATCCAACAGGTGTTTAAGATGTAAAGACTCTCAAGCTTCTCTCCCCCTCCCCTTATAGTGGAGGGCTTCCACCTGTGGCATCTGTTCAATTATTCTTCTAAATATTAGACAGATCAGATAAACAAAAGGCCCTTCCCAGCATTTTAATGTAGCACTCATTCTCTTGGCCAAGTGATGTTTAGAATATGTTGACTCATTTGGTCCTTCCCAAGTGCTGATATGGCTTTAATGGAAGGGAAATGTCTAAATCAGTATTTAATTTATGGAGCAGGATTAGGCACCATAATGTGTGTGGGCCATACCCTGCGTACCCCTCCGAGGCTCAGGCTGTAGCCAGGTGCAGCAATCATGCAGAGGGTGATTGTTCTGGAAGAAAAACATCCCAGTGGGTGGTTATGGTTAGACTGTTAGCCGTGCTGGCCTTATTTTGCTTGCTCCTGGTGTGTCTGAATTGGGCTGAAGCTTGTACATCTTTGTTGTGTTACATTACTACGGCTATATACAGTATTAACAAGTGGGATATGAATGAATAAAACAAAAATGATTAGAAAGAACAGTGACACGTAAAAAGCTCAACCCAAGGCACTGGGCTACTTGAGAAAAACAAAAATAACCAATGGCTCCCTTACTTCAGAGTGGTGAATCCATTATGAGTTCAACGGAAGCTACTCCCAGTTTATGGGAGCTTTTCAAGGTGCTGAATCTGTTTTTGAAATGCCAGACACACGAGGCAAAAACAAAACAAAACCAAAAGCACCTCTCCCTACAAAAAATGACAAGAAACAAAATAATTAGCAGGGTTTGGGGAACAGTTGGCTTTCATGACACACCAAATCTACTCCAATACAGCCAGACTTTCAGAATTTGAAAATAATAAAATCATAGAACCTTAGAGTTGGAAGTAACCACAAGGGCCAATCCCCTGCCATGAGGAATACACAGCTAAACACTCCAGAAAGATGTCCACCCTACCTCTGTTTAAAGACCTGTTTAAAGAAGGAGTCCACCACCTTCTAAGGCAGTCCATTCCACTGATGAATAGCTCTTACAGTAAAGAAGTTCTTCCTGGTGGTGATAGGGTGTTTTTTTAAAGCCCTATAATGATCAGCGGCAAGCATGGCCACTTTCTGAGAGAAGTAGCATCTCCAAGGCCTGGTAATTACAACATTATTAAGACATACAAACTTTAAACACAGGCTTGTATTTTGGGTTATTTTCGTAAAATACTGGCAGCCCTTTGGGCATTTGCTAGTAGGACCAGATACTAGAGGGATTTTTCTCTTTACCTAAATTAATTCCTGGGTCATCTTGTCTTTTCTATTTGAACTACTAGAATTCTCCTAGCATGCTTTTGCTCACCAATGCCTTACCTTAATCTAATGACCACCCTTACTCTGTTCTTATCTGTCCTTATTCTAACAAGTCTTCTTGTGTACTTCACTGACCACTATTGATTTGCAATGTTAGGACAAAATATCCTGTTTGTCAGACCCCTTTCCCTCCATCTGTCATGAGTGTGACCTATCCCTTGAACTCCAGGCCCTCAGATTATCTTCTGAACTGGTTCTGACTACACAAGAACAAAGTGTGCTAATAAACTAAAATGGCTCTTTAGTTGCCCATTACCCCCCTCAAGCATATTCTGCAAAAATGGCTGTCAACAACAAATGTGAGAAGTTGCAGAGAATTTTCACAAAAATGTAGCACTGCTGTTGTGTCCCTGTTGTTACCTTGTCTCCAAGGATACTCTCCAGATGTAGGGTTATTCTCTAGATGTTTTTGGTGACAATTCCAGTCGATCCCAGCCAGAAAAGCCAACAATGGAAGGGTATAATGGACATTTTAGTCACAAACATCTGGAAGCAAAATGTTGGAGAAGGCTATGTATGAATCTTTATGTGTCTTTATGAGACCACTGAGCTCTCAGACACCTTATTATGTCAGTAGCTGGGAAGTTGACAAAAAAGTAATGAGGCTTGCAAAGGTTAATATCAGGAGGCAAAATCTTGTCAGAAAATGGCAGTACAGAGCAATATTTTTTAATCTGTGAAATTTATGTTCTCAGATGTTGGAGCTAGCATGAGTAAGAAAGGGAATTAGCCAGAAACACTTTGGTTAATTTTTTTGAGTGTTCAGGGTTTCATTGGATGAGTGTAGAGTTTCTGAGATGTAATCAAGAGGATGTTGAGGGTAGTGAAACTCTGTGATGCAAATCTGGGATTTCCCAAACCAGCTATCTTAATAAAAAGAATAATTTCATTGTAATGTGAAGTTTCAAAGTAACTCCTGTTATTGGGCCAATTCAAGTTGGTTTGAAGAATCTCTTCTTCTTTTACTGACAGAAATGTGCCCATCACTATTTATATTCTTACTTATTTATGTTCTTACTCATGAACTTGTCAGTGAAATAAAGCTACTTTTTAAATTCTCATATAAAAGAATGAAGAATTTTTAAGATTTTCTCCCCTCTGGATGAGATTATGAGTTTCCTTACTTTTTCAATGATTTTTTTACATGTTGGTACTTGTGGAAAAAGCTGGTTTCTCAAAAGAACATTTTTGGCACAAAACATTTTTGCATGTATTTTATGCAAAACCAATGTTTTCCTGCACTATTTTTTTTTTTTTTTTTTTGCAAAAAGTCCTGAAATACAAGAATGAAAAAACAAAGTTCACTTCAGTGTTTTTTTAAACACCCATGCTTTGTTGTGATGGAATGTTGGAGTAGGACTTTGGGAGACCAGGATCAAATGTTTGCTCAGCCACGACAGCCCACTGAGTGACCTTGGACAAGTCACACTCTCTCAAACTAAGAGGAAGGCAATAGTAAATCTCCTCTGAAAAAAATCTTGCCAAAAAAAGCTTAGGAGAGTGCAGCCATAAGTCAAGTCAAGGCACATAACAACACCAATACACTTTGTATCTCCTAGGCATTATGAGCCAACATATCAACCATATTGCTGCACTAAAACATTTGCTTCTGTCAGAGATATTGGTTTGTATTAATTCTGTGTAATTTATGACATGGATGCAAGAAGCAAGAAATGTCCCCATCTCGGTATCCCCAAGGGTTACCTGTATTTGCAAAACCATAGACCTGAGCAATCCAAATCTATAGCAAAGTGGCTATCATTTGAAAATAAAGGATCCAATAGGCATGGGGCACATAAGTTTGGATGGTATGAAGTTCTTGATTCAAGAGATTAGGGAATGAATAGTTCAAAGGTCTTATGTTGTAACAAGGACCACAAAGCCAGTTAAGGAAAGTTAATGTTGATGCCTTCACAGATGTGACCTGTGATCATCACTCACAATGTTGTAAAATGTCACTGTGACGGTTAAGCCAACCCATCATCACTGTCATCAATTGTGTTTACCCTCCATGCATTCACACTTTGCCTTGGTCTTTCAGGCTCCATTCCAGATGGAGAAACTGGAGTGCTGGAGACCAGGAAATATGTCCTACAGTGTCCTCGTCCTGTACTGCTGTATGACACATCTTACGAGTATACACACTGTACAGTTAGAGAACTATGATTCCACTTTAACTGCCTTGGCTGCATCCTATGGAAGCCTGGGTGGAGTATTAGATTTCTCTGGTTGAGAATTCTAAATGCCCTTCCCTAAACCACAAATCCCAGGATTCTATAGGATGGATCCATGGCAGTTAAACTGGAATCTTAGCACTGTAATTGTGTAGCCGAAAAGGGTCCTGGATATTACATCTGAGTATTCCTTGCCCACGAAAAGCCTATGAAATTCATGGGATTACTATAAATTGACAGGTGACTTGAAGACACATCCATACACGCACAAATCTACCTGTGGGGTAACACCTGTCTGTTTACTGTCTACAGCCTAGGTCTAGCTAGAAGTTAAAAATGGTGAGCTGAACAGCAGCTACAGTTAACCACAGCATTTTGATCAGACTTGGCAATAAAGAAATCCTATTTTTAAAAAATCATGGGTAGATTGGACAAAACTGAGAACTGTTAAGTTACACAATGATCCAAATGCCAATATCAGAGCAGCACTCAAGATAAGAAGTAAGATTAAAAGACATGTTGTTTCACAAAAAGTGGATAAGCGCTAAAGGAAATTACAGTAGTAAAAAGCTTTGGAAGCTGCAGAGTCCATAGGTGTGTGGATGATGGATGTTAATTCGATTCAGTATAACAAGGCCATTCCAAATTTTTATTGGCCCAATAAATTCAGGGCACTGCCGCACTGCAGACTATGGTTGGTCATGCCAGATTTAGAAGAAAAAAAAAGTAGGAGAGGGAGGAGTGAGAAATGCCATCCAAAGTATTCCATTGCTCTGATTTCCCTTTAGACTAGCCAGCTGACCATCTGTAACACAGCAAAAGCTCAGGAACTGTTTATCTGGACAATATAGTTCATCCCATGTGTTCTCTCTCTCTCTCTCTCTCTCTCTCTCTCTCTCTCTCTCTCTCTCACACACACACACACACAGAGGGGAAGGGGGAGAGAGAGGGAGAGGGAAGAGGAGAAAGAGACCTCTTTTTCTAATGAAAGCATGGGAAGAGAAAGGACTGGCACCAGGTCCCTTAAAGAAATAAAATGTATTTTCTTAAAGATCGTTCTAAAGATGCATCTGTCCATATCCATGAAGGCACTGTCCCTTCCTGCAAGGAAAGGTGATGCTTGGAGCAAAAATGATGTGGAAGGAGAGTCATGCACTTATTTCACTGTGTTTATTGCACTGCCCCTGTTGTCCCACCTCCCTTCAGCTCAGACAGCAGGCGAGAGGACTGGCTTTACGCTCCTCTAGGTTTTGGAGGACATGTCAGCTGTATGGTACAGTATTTCTTGAACCAGAGGAATTGTTTTCAGTCTTTCCTAATGGAGAGAAAGTGTGGCTGAAACGCTTCACCAGTTATCCTGAAACCTTAACCTTTTTAATGTCCTTCAGTCTTGATGTGTTTCGTCAACCTAATGCTATCACAATTAATGATCACTTAAGAAAATTGTGCCCTGATCATCATCAGGGATAAGTCATTCCACAACAAAAACAGGAACAGATACAAATTATGAGACAGGCTCAGAACTAAACTGGGATTTTATGTTTTCTGGTACTCAAGATGGGAATGGATCAATAAACATATAACATTTGCTCTGTATATCATGTTTGCATGCGCTATATGTACAGCATTCCTATATTTATGCACATTTTAACAATGTTGGGCTAGAAATTTTTTGTATTATTTTTATTGAAAGTTTTAATTAAAAATTTAAAATTACAGAAATTAAGGGGGGAAAGAAGTAAAAATGGGGGGGGGGGAGAAGTAAAAATGAGAAAAAGAGAAAACAGACAAAAATAACTTCCAATCCTCCTTTCAATAGGTATATCGGCATATAGTTATTCACACCCCACTCTCAAAGAAAATACAGCATAATCTCTTCTTTTACTGGGTTACTCTTTCTAATCATCAAAGCCAAATTTTACCAAGTCATTTTCTTCCCCGCCTTGCAAAAAGTCTATAAGGCGTTTCCAGTCTTTAAAAAATACGACTAAACTAAATATCACAATAAACTAATGACAATTGACAATTTGTCCATTTCTACTAAATCTATCAGCTCCAACAAGCATTCCTACATGATTAGTAATGTTCCCTTAAATCACATATTTTCCTTAACCCGTTCTTCTTCCATTTCAAATTTCAATGAAAGTGTATCATTTTAGCAATTACCTTCATACAGCCATCATCTGTACACAATTACATCCAATCCTTACTTATTTTATTCAAACACATAAATCTTTTTATCTGTTTTAAATCTTATATGAGAATCACTGAAAAGTATATCCCGCTATAATTAACTGCTGTCTTAACTTAGTTTTATATTCCCCTTCACAAATCTTCAAGAGGTCTTAATACTTTAACCATCTTTCTTTTACATCCAGACCAAACAGCAGACTTCAGATATGCCCAATCCTCCACTTTCCTTTGCATCTTGTATTGCTTTGCAGTTATTTATTTTTTTGCCTTGCCATACAAACATAAACATATCTTTTCATCATTGCTCAAATGGTACATCAGTTGTCAAAACAGATATTGTCTGAAGTAAAAACATTATTCTAAGCAAGATATTCATTTTTGTCACCAAAATTCTCCCCAACATCTGCCCACCTTAACAATATCTTTAAATATTTAACTTTCTTCTCAATTTTAAAACCATGTTTGCCTATGACTTCAACTTGATCATCTATATCCATATCATCTTCATCTCCAATTTTGTGTCTAATACCATCAGCAGAGTCTTCCAAAAATCACTCAGAACCCCAGGCAAAATTCAGCTCCTCTCAATTCAGTTCCAGCAATGACATCTCTTAATCTTGTAACCTCAGATTCAGTCTCCAAAATCTCCATTGCCAACTTGATTCATACCTCCAACAGTCTGCCTGTTGCTTCTCCAATTTGTTTAATCTCTTGTTCAAATTTTCCTTCAACTCCTCCTTCACTTTTACCAAATCTTCTCTCATAGATCTAATTTCTTCAAACAACTTCTGTAGAATTTCTGATTCAATCACTTCTGTCATTTTTCTGGTGGATTCATTTTCAGTAAATCCAATGTAAGAATCTAGCAATTGCAAAGTTAAAAATAAAAAGCAAGCCTCTAATTTTTTAAAAAAGTTAGCAATTTAGTTCCAATGCAGTCTCCATAGCTGAAATAGCACCACCTGGCTGTTTTAGTAAACGATCCAAATTCCCACAAAGGTCTGGTTTCTTTGCCTAATGATCTTCAATATCCACAAAGTACATTCATCAAAAGTAAAAAAGAAGTTTTCTTTCTTTTAAAATTACTGTTCCCTTTAACTGTTTCTAACTTTGTTGAGCCATGCTGACTAAGCTTTTTGCTTTAAAACTAAAATCTTGTGAATAATCTTTATTTTCTCACTTTTTGTTTACAGAAAGAAGGCAATTCAGCAGCATTTTGATCTCACTGCCTTTGGAAGATCTCTCTTCAATTGTAAATTAGGTACTTAAAATGTAATTAAGAAAGTGAGATTTTTGCTGGTCCAGTGTACATTACAGGCTCATTTAGCAGCTTTAGCCCATCCCACTGCTCAGCCCACTTTCTGACCACTAACATTTCTGTTGTCTCCTAATGAGGACCAGCATTTTGGAGCACATGTGATGATCTCACACCCTCTCCTTGTCCAGAGAGTTTTCACCAGCTAGAACCTGCCCCTGGCTGAAATTCTGCCACCTAAGCTTTCCCTGCTGGGAGCATCTCACAGGATCATCAATCCACCATCATTCCTCACTCAGACGTCCCAATGTTGGGTTAAAAAATGTGTGTTTATATATTTTTAGTTAGAGCCCTTTTCTATATTTTCCTATATTTTATTTGTGTGTGTGTGTGTAATGATGTTTGTTCATCACATTGATTGGGTGAAGTTTGGTGGGATGATTTTAATGGCTATTAAGAGAGAGAGAGAGATTCAGAAATCAAAGCAAGCTCACCTGAGAATGAGTTCAGGTACCAAACATCAGGTACTGTTGTTAGTTAAGCTCCAAGCGCACAAATAAGAAAAGGCTTATGATGTACATCAGAGCTACTCAAAGGGGTAGTCCGTGGTCCAGTGGTGGTCTCCAGGCCATTGGCTGCTAGTCCACAAGAAGTTTCTAGCACTGTAAGAAACAACGGGAGTGATTAGTCCCAAATATGGTGCTGGTGCTGGCCCTTGAACACTGGAGTGAAAAAAAGCCTACTAGTCCCCACATCAGAAAACTTCAGAAGTACTGATATACTTCATAGAATCATAGAGTTGGAAGAGACCACAAAGGCCATCCAGTCCAATCCCCTGCCATGCAGGAATAAACAAAGCATTCCCGACAGATGGCCATTTAGCCTCTGTTTAAAAACTTCCAAAGAAGGAGACTCCACCACACTCTGAGGCAGTGCACTCCACTGCTGAACAGCTCTTACTGTCAGGAAGTTCTTCCTAATGTTTAAATGGAATCTCTCTTCCTGTAGTTTGAGTCCATTGCTATGTGTCCTAGTCTCTGCAGCAGCAGAAAACAAGCTTGCTCCGTCCTCAGTATGACATCCCTTCAAATATTTAAACATGGCTATCACGTCCCTTCTTAACCTTCTTTTCCCCAAGCAAAACATATCCATCTCCCTAAGCCACTCCTTATAGGACATGGCTTCCAGACCTCCCACCATCTTGGTCAACCTCCTCTGGACACATTCCAGCTTGTCCATATCCTTCTTCAACTGTGGTGCCCAGAACTGGACACAGTATTCCAGGTGAGGTCTGACTAAAGCAGAATAGAGTGGCACTATTACTTCCCTTGAGCTAGACATTATACTCCTATTGATGCAGCCTAGAATCATATTGGCTTTTTTGGCTGCCGCATTACACTGCTGACTCGTGTTCAGCTTGTGATCCACTAAGACTCCTAGATCCCTTTCACATGTACTGTCATCAAGCCAGGTGTCAGTTATCCTATATCTGTGCCTTTCATTTTTATTCCCGAAGTGTAGTATCCTACATTTCTCCCTGTTGAAATTCATTTTGTTAGTTTTGGTCCAGCTTTCTAAACTGTTAAGGTCATTTTGAATTCTGATCCTATCCTCTGGGGTATTAGCTACTCCTCCTAATTTGGTGTTATCTGCAGATTTGATAAGCTTGTCCTCTATTCCCTCATTCAAGTAATTGATAAAGATGTTGAATAGCATTGGGCCCAGGACAGAACCCTGTGGCACCTGGCTGGTCACTTCTCTCCAGGATGAAGAGGAGCCATTGGTGCCTTCCCTTTGGATTCGGTCCATCAACCAATTACAAATCCACCTAACAGTTGCATTGTCTAGCCCAGAGGTTACTAACTTTTTTTGCAAGAATGTCATGGGCGACCTTGTCAAAAGCCTTACTGATATCAAGATACACTACATCCACTGCATTCCCTTCATCTATCAAGTTTGTAGCTCTATAAAAAAAGTGATGAGATTAGTTTGGCAACTTGTTTTTGAGAAATCCATGTTGACTTTTTGTGGCCATGGCATTCCTTTCTAAGTGCTTACAGACTGTCTGTTTAATGATCTGCTCTAGAATCTTTCCTAGTATTGATGTCAGGCTGACTGGGCAGTAATCATTTGGGTCTTCTTTTTCCCCCTTTTTAAAGATGGGGATAACATTTGCCCTCCTCCAGTCCTCTGGGACCTCTCCTGTTCTCCAGGACTTCTCAAAGATTATGGCCAGTGGTTCTGAGATTACTTCTGCCAGTTCTTTTAGTACTCTTGGATGTAGTTCATCTGGCCCTGGAGACTTGAACTCATTTATACTGGCCAGGTATTCCTGAACTACCTCTTTACCTATTCTATGCTGCATTTCTCCTATTGCATCTTCTGCTCCATTTTCTCCAGGCTGAACACTGTTCTCCTTTTGGAAGAAGCAGAAGCAAAGAAGGTGTTGAGTAGCTCTGCCTTTTCTCTGTTCCTTGTTAGCATTTTGCCACATTCTCCCTGCAGCGGACCTACCACTTCCTTGTTCTTTCTTTTGCTATGGACATATCCAAAAAAACCCTTTTTATTGTTTTTAACCTCTCTAGTAAGCCTGAGCTCCACCTGTGCTTTTGCTTTTCTGATTTTCCCCCTACATGAGCTGGCTATTCGTTTGAATTCTTCTTTGATGATTTCTCCCTTTTTCCATTTCTTGTACATGTCCTTTTGAATTTTTAGCTCAGTTGAGAGTTCTTTCAACATCCATCCTGGTTTCTATAGACACCTGCCATTTTTCTTCCTCATTGGAACTGTTTGAAGTTGCACCTTCAACATCTCATGAACTCCCTTCTCTTTTAGCATTCCTGACCATGGGATCACCCCCAGTAACTCCCCAAGTTTTCTGAAATCAGCTTTCTCAAAGTCTAGAAGGCATGTCTGGCTATGCTTGGCCTCCCTTTTCCTCTGTTTAATAAACTCCAGCAGAACATGGTCACTCCCCGCTAAGGATCCTGTCACTTCCACACCATTAAGCAGATCACCTCTGTTGGTTAGGATCAGATATAAAATAACTGTATCCCTTGTTGCCGCTTCCACCTTCTGGACTATGAAATGGCCTGCAAGGCAACTGAGGAATTTGTTGGACCTTAAATTTTTGACAGAGCTAGACTTCCAACACATATCAGGATAGTTGAAATCCCCCATTATTACTACATCTCTCCTGTCTGAATGCGTGGTCATCTCTTCTAGGAAGCCACCATCCAAGTCCTCAGTTTGGCTTGCACTTCATGCGCTGGTTGTTGTTGTTGTTTTTACGTTAAAATGATTCACCTTTCTGACTCCAAAAAACAGGGTGTTAGAAATCAGAAAGACTTGCAAACTGAATTGATCAACTTTGGGGGGAAAGGGGAAGTATATGATAGTTCAAATGTTATATTTTCAGATCCAATTTTACGATCAAATGATACATTTTGACATTGATACTTTGGGTAAAATTGAAATTTGATGGTGAAAATTCATTTCAACTAATTTAGTATGCTTTTCTTCTCATACGACTGGAGACCAGACAGCCATATGTAGCCTTGCTAGAAAGCCCAGTCCTAAAAGCCATACTTTGGACTCCTCTCCCTGGTTTCATACTCCCAGATGGACAGCAAAACCAAAATGGCTTGTCATGGCCTTGGCAGTCTATACCAGTGGAGTGTGTTATACTTGGTTGGACAGATGTTATACAGGGGTCCTGAATAAATAACAAGTTTTCTGTTCCCAAAATATCCTTAACAAACACTTTCACACCTGACCATTTCATAGAAAATCCAGAAAGAAGGTATTGGCACACCTGACACTGTTATTCAAACACTTGCAACCCACAGTCCATCTGCTGCTTAGCATTAAAGAAATCTCAGTTCAAGATCTTTGAGAAATATATTAATTGATGCAATGTAACAGAAGAAACAGAAGGAAGTATTTGAATACAACACACAGTGGAACATAGGTTTACTCCCCATTGTCTGGGTAAAGCTAGTAATATAAATGAATTCAGAAAATGATTAGACAAAGCTTCTAAAAAATTAATTCATCTGTTATCCAAGACAGGATGTGGCCTCATGTTCAGGGCTTCCCAGCTTCTGAATGCCAAATGTCTGAAAGCTGTGTATTAGTAGACACATCTGTTTCCATGTTATAACTAGAAAACAATTCATATTTAAAAAGGTACAGTGAGAGATGTTCAGTAAAGTACGCAAGTCTTGCAGCACGGATCTCTTCATGAGTCTACACAGAGAGGTAATGGTGTACATTTTAGCTATCATATCTACTATACTGCTGAACTGTTTTTTACAACTGCTGTTGCTTGTTTTTCGGGAGTAGAAATTACCCCAGACCTCTTTTTCTCTTCCTTGGTTGAGAAAGTAATATGTGTGAACTGAGTTCTGCTTAGACCAAGGAAACCTTGCTAGATTGGGGCTTGTTTGGTATACAATTTGAAGTGCATACATAAAAAGTAAGGTGCAAATAGAGCCAGAGGTGGCCCGTAGCCTTAGCAGGGAGTAGTGTGTGTGTGCTTCACCCTGATATGCTACGGTCACAAGCTGTCAGTGAATAAAACAATATTCATCAGCAGATTCATCTGTATGGCGTACTGAACAGGAAACCAGAACTGGTTGCAGCTCTGTCAAGTTCACGCTTGGTGACAAACATAGGTTTGTCCTACATGACATTTTAAATTGCCATTACTTGAGACAAGGGGCTGAGCTAAGTCAGATCCAGGAGGTACCATTTCCAATTTCAGCGAAAGAAGGAGGAAGAATATTCAAGACAGCTTTCAAGAAAAATGCTTCAAACTATCATTCGTTTTGCCCTGGTATGTCAGTGAACATTTTTATACCATGGTACACATGTTTAATAGATTTATTATCATTCTTTATTTACAATCATAGATCAAAATATAGTAGATTTATTGTACCATACACACTGCAAGTATCCAATGTACTCAAAATGTGCGCCTGAGTTACCCATTTTGACATCTGGCACCCCAGTTTCTGTCAGCTTGGAAATTTTTGTTTTGGACTAGCACTCTCAGAATCTTCAGCCAAAACAGACAGTGGCTATGGTGGCTGGGAGATCCTGGGAGCAGTGGTCCATACAATTTTTTTCCCCAAGCTTTGGTCCCTTTTATCAGAGCCAGGGCAAAAATTGGGGCTTTGACTGTGGAACCATATGCTCAAATTTTTGCTCAGCCATTAAGCTCAGTAAGTGGCTTAGGCAAGTGAAAGTGCAGTATATGGCTGCCTCAGCTACTCTAGAATTCCCACAATGAAGATGAAGTTACAGTGAGGATAAAATGGGAGAACACTGGACACAGTAACCTTGGAGTGAAGTCATGGTGCTACTGGTATCAGTGAAGTGCTCCTGCCTGCCTAGCTGCTGAAGCAATAAAATCCCTGGACTGCAAAGGAACCTACTTCTTGGGTTGTTGCCGGTTCTCAGCTGTGGAGATAGACTGGTGGCTCTTTTGTTTTGTAAGAATGTAAATTCCTTGCATTTTACAGCATTGCTTTTAGCAAGGAGTGGTTTGAATAGCTCACTCTCCTGACACTGCCTTGCCACTTACTGATAAACATGGCACAATGCTGCTATTACTCTGTAGCATCAGATATGCTTATTTGTACTGTCCATATGCCGATGCAAATAACCAGGCAGGGAGCTCACATTTCTAAATGGAGAAGTGCATGAACTTAGCCAAGGACTTCTCCACTGCTGGAACTTTACTTGAAAACAGCCTTGGATGGACTGATAATGAAGGAAGAACTGCTGTCTCCATCACTTCCCCCTCTACCCCAGCCTGCACTCTCTGGCCCCTCATATCCTGGTAGCTACAGAGGAAATCTATTTGTGAAGGGACAAGGGGTTTATCTCACAGTGGCCTTTCTTTTATCAGCAAATGCAGGAAGCTGCACAAATCCCTGGCAAGCATCCATCTTCGGCTTACAGAGAAACAGTTACTGGGCCCCAGCCAGGGCTCACGCTCTCTCTTCCCCGTCCGCCTCTGTCAAGTAGGCTCAGCTTTAAAAAGAATTCCCACAAATGAAGAGCAAGGTACAACATAGTTCTTCAGCTGGCTTTGCCTTTCAGAAATGACAATTCACAGGTCACGAAATACAATTTTATTTCCACTCATCAGTTTATTGTGTCAGAGTAGAAAGAACAGGTCATGTGGACAAGTTCTGAAATGCACTGCAAAATGGCTAAGCTTGCCTGCCATTGAAACAATTTTAGTTGGCTTGAAGTTGAATCATAGAAATATTTACTCACGTATAAGACCCACTGAGTTCAACAGGGTTTACTCCCAGATAAGGACTGCAACCTTAATTATCTGCCATTTAAATGAATATATTTGAACATATTTGCATGTTAGCATTACTTCAGGCTAGAAGGATTTGAGGGTCCTTCTAATCTAATATCTACTATTGGAAGAAAAACTCATCTTCTTTCATTTATTATATATTTCGATAAATTATTTTGTATTTCATTAATCTGATATGTCATTGTTCTCTGTTGCACTAATTTAATAGAACATACCTGGCTTCAACAAATAAGAAAGTAGACCTTTAAATTAGATGGAACTCAATTCAAAAGCAATTCTTCTGTTCATATTTTTAGGAAGATTAACATCTGTTATGAAACTGTCCTGTCATCTGTTGCCTTATAAAATATGGAGCTTGCCATTTCTGTACAGTTTTTTTTGTTTTTGTTTTTGTTTTGTTTTTTCATGAGAAGAGGTCTTGACAACATTCTTCAGGATTGGGACAGATGTTTCTGCAACTACAGAATTATGCAAGGAACACTTGGAAAATATACATTTCAGTAGGAAACAGAGTTAATAACAACCAAACAATAATGTGAGTGATAGAATACATCATACTCAGTATGGAGTGGATGTTCCTATAATTATTATTCAGGATTAAGAAATCCTTTTCCCAGTCATGATTGCTAGAATTACTTTCCATTGTGAATCTTACAACTTTATGGCAGCAATTCTTGTATAGGTGTATAGCCTGAAGATTTCCAGCTTCTGTATCATATGGGTCATTCTGTTCTCCAGACACAGCCAGTCCAATGAACAAAACTTTCTTGCTTCTTTAGATTCAGGTTATGTATATTAAAGTTGACATGGCCGAGCACTAGCAGTAAAGATTGAGCAGATAGGGAACATACATGATCCGATCACTTTAGATACCAAAGTGGGGGAAAGGAAAGGACTGTACATGATCAATACAAGTCTCTCTGGCTTTTCTTCACAAACGAAGATTCAGGAAGGACTCATCCCGCGCTTACTGCAAGCACGCTGATGACTAAAAAGGCCAATCCGAGATAAACAAGTCTGGTTGCAGAAAGCACAGCAGAAGGTCTCCTTGGGTGATGTTTCCGGGTTGTGATTCTTTCTGCGTTGTCGTTTCTCTTCAAGACTTGTTCGGCGTGAGTTCTCAAATAAGGCTGCAGCATTGTGGATAGTGCCTCTCCATGCCTCCCGATGTGAGGCCAGGGCGGACCATTGTTGGTGATCAATTTGGCCGAGCCTGAGATGTTGTTTCAGGGAGTCCTTGTATCACTTTTTTGGAGCGGCCCTCTTACGCTGACCCGTGACAAGTTCACCGTAGACTACTATTTTTGGGAGGCGATGGTCCTCAATCCTAGAAATGTGCCCTGCCCAGCGCAGCTGTGTTCTCAATATCATGGCCTCAATGCTGGTGATCCCTGCTTGCTCAAGGACAGCAACATTCGTCACATAATCAGTCCAGTGTATATTTAGGATTGTGCGTAAACAGCGCTGATGAAGGCGTTTGAGGAGTCGTAAGTGGTGGTGATAGGTGACCCATGTTTCAGACCCATAAAGGAGAATAGACAGTACAATGGCTCTATACACACTGATTTTTGTGCTTTGCCTCAGGTGTTTATTACTCCAGACTCTTTTGTAAAGTCTTCCAAATGCGCTATATGCCTTTGCTAATCTGTGATCGATCTCTTTGTCAATCTTGGCATCTGAGGAGATTGTGCTTCCCAGGTCAGTGAACTGCTGAACGGACTTAAGCACAGAGTTGCCGAGGGCAATGTGGGGATGATGGTGTTCATCCTGCAGGCTGGTAAAGAACTTCCGTTTTCTTCAGGTTGACTTCCAGCCCAAACAGCTCTGCAGCTATTACGAAGCAGGATCTTAGGCACTGCAGAGCTGCTTCTGTGTGGGCAACAAGGGCAGCATCATCAGCGAAGAGCAGCTCACGGACTAGATAGTTTAGAATCTTGGTGCGAGCCCTCAGCCGGCTTAAGTTAAACAAGCTACCATCAGTACAGTAACGTGTATAGATGCCGTCTTCTTCTTCAAGCTCTGCCGTAGCCCTTTGGAGCATCATGCTGAAGAAGATTGTAAATAAAGTTGGAGCAAGAACACAACCTTGCTTCACTCCATTAGTTATTAGAAAGGGCTCTGAAAGAGCATCGGCATATCTGACTTTACCATGCTGGCCCTCGTGTAGCATGATAATCGTTTTAAGGAATTTGGGGGGACATCCTAGTCTTTCCAGGATCTGCCACAGACCTTTTCTACTCACGGTGTTGAAGGCTTTGGTGAGGTCAAGAAATGTTACATAGAGACCCTTGTTCTGCTCTCTACATTTCTCTTGCAGTTGTCTAAGGGCAAATACCATATCTGTAGTACTCTAATTGGCTCTGGAAGAAGTTCTACAAAAGCAGGAACTAATCTGTTCAGGAGTATCCTTGCAAGGATTTTTCCAGCAATAGAGAGCAGTGTTATGCCTCGATAGTTTGAGCAGTCGGATTTTGCTCCTTTTTTCTTGTACAGGGTTATGATGACTGCATCTCAGAGATCTGATGGCAGTTCCCCCTTTTCCCAGCAATTCACAAGGAGTTCGTGGAATTTATCATGGAGTACATGACCTCTGTGTTTCCAAACTTCAGGTGGGATTCCATCTGCTGTATGGCCTTAAGGGTCCCTTCCAAAGTGGGAGCTATGTCCAATTCATTTTTCACTGTTTTTTTCTATCATATGTTGGATAGCTGAGCCTTGGATTACTCGGTTAGCACTAAAGAGACTTTGAAAGTGTTCAGTCCATCGACTCAGGATGGAGGCTTTATCAGTAATTAATGTTTGACCATCTGTACTGTATAAGGAGCTTTGGGCCTGATAAGTAGGTCCAAACACTGCCTTAAGAGCTTCATAAAATCCTCTAGGATCACCCAGATCTGCACAGCATTGTGTCTTTTCTGCTATATTGATCCACCACTTGTTCTGTATGTCTCAGAGTTTTTGTTGAAGTTTACTACATGTGAGACAGAAAGCTGCTTGTCTTACATGGCAACTTGGCTGGGCAAGGTATGCCTGGTGAGCAGTTCTCTTCTTTGCCAACAGCTCTTGGATCTCTTGGTTGTTTTCATCAAACCAGTCTTGATTTTTCTTGTGGGAGAACCCGAGGGATTCTTCCACAGACTGGAGGATACTGTTTTTTATATGCTGCCAAAGCACTGTAGGAGAAGAATCTGCAGGATGGTCTTCAAGTTTTGTTTGCACATTTGCCTGGAATTTGTCTCTCATGGTAGCTTGTTGAAGATTGTTGACTTGGAGTCTCTTCTTTAAGGTGCCACCCTTCTTAGGTTTGAACTTAAGATCAAGGTTTAGTTTACATCTTATGAGGCGATGATCTGTCTGGCATTCTGCACTGGGCATCATTCGAGTATGATGGACATCGCAAATGTTTCTCTGGCGGACTAGAACATAGTCAATGAGGTGCCAATATTTGGATTGGGGATGCATCCAGATTGTCTTCAACCTATCTTTCTGCTAAAAGATAGTGTTTGTAATAGTCAGCTGTTGTTCTGCACAGAATTCTAGCAAGAGGCGTCCATTATCATTGCAATTTCCAACACAGGCTTGCCTAATACACCTTTCCAGGCTTCGGAGTTTTTTCCTACTCTGGCATTGAAGTCGCCAAGGATAATAATTTCATCTTCTACAGGGACTTTTTGTATGAGGTGGCGTAGGTCTGTGTAGAATTTGTCTTTCTCTACAGGGTCAGCTTGCATAGTTGGGGCATATATACTAAAGAGAACAACATGTGGGAGGTGTAAGGAAATAATGCTATCGGAGTGTCCTGTTGGCAAGGTTTCGAGTTTGGAGGCAATGGAGTTTTTAATCATAAAGCCTACTCCTGAAAGATGTTTTTCGGTTTTGGGTTTACCAGACCAATAAAGTGTGTAGGCAGCGCCGTGTTCTTTAATGCTGCCTTCCTCATGGAGACGAACTTCACTAAGAGCAGCGATGTCAATATTAAGCCATGATAGTTCATGGGCTATTAGAGCAGAACGACGCTCAGGCCATCCACTATCTTCAGAGTCTCGCATGGTTCTGATGTTCCAGCATGCAAGCATCAGTTTATTTACACCTTTGGAGGGCGGTATGTACCTTTGTTTCTTTGCCTTGGTTTGACCACATCAGAAGATTCCCGTTGGCTGTGGCTAGCCAACCAGGTAGTTGGGGATGAGCTTTCGTTAGGCTACCTTTTCTAGGCCCCTCTCCATATGGAGCAAGCAGTGCTTTCCTTAAAAAAGGCTGCTTGGTCATTCAGGATGCTGCTGAACAAGACTGTCATCTCCTGGGTCAGCCTCGAATGACCAAAGCCCTGAACCGCCTGCATGCAGGGTTGGGTCTGCAGCTTCCAGTGCATCTTTACACCTGCCATTTCATCCCTCACCTATCGCTACAGGGCTTTTTTGGAATTGGATTTGTCCTTCGAGCCTGTGCAATGGATTTTTCTGGTGGAGCGCAGTGTGCACAGAACTGGCCTCACCCTTTAAACCAAAGGTTCATCTGCTGGCCTTGCAAGCATGGACGGTAGCAGTGAGGTCCTTGGGTCGTATGTTTGATTAGAGGTTCCTTCTCTTAGATGGTTGACCTTACAGGGTTGGACGAGCACCATCTGCCCGGGTTTGGGATTAGAGTTTTCCTTCTCCTAGGATGGTTGCCATAGGCTAGAGAGCCCATCCTGCCCTTTGATGCTCTTTGTCAGACCCTTCGGTTTTGACCTGTCTGGCATGGGAAACCCTACCGGTGGCTATTATGCCACCACCAGCATAGCTCAAAACATCATTAGGGTACGCAAGCCTCTCTCCCACGACAAGGGTGCATCAATGGAGAGGTACATGAGCAGTAAAACAATGTATGGAGTGTGCATGGAGACTCATTCTTGCTCGTTTCTTAACCATTTATCTATAATCTATATCATGATTAAAACTCAGTAGAACAGATTAAAAAGTTATTCAAGTCTAAATCCAGTCTGGAGGCTATCTTCCACCCACCTCTTTCTTAAATATTATGCTTGGGATGGAGATCATGCCTCACTATCACCAGCCACTGTGAAAGAGGACTATATTTCAACCTCTCTAAAAGAAGCAATTGCAGGACCTTTGATGGGGAAAAAACCCCTTCATTGGACCCCATCTCCCTAGGTAATTATTGGCCAGTCTCTAATCTCCCCTTTCTAAGGGCTTATCTACGCTGGGTGATGATGGAGCTAGCTGCTTCTTCTGATCTCAGAATGAGCAACTTTGTGCTAGGAAGGGAGAGCCTGGAGGTTGTTTTTTTGTTTTTGTTTTTGTTTTTTTTGAGCCAGCAAGGCATAGTGGTTTGGGTGTTGGACTACAACTCTGGAGACCAGAGTTCAAATCCCTGTTCAGCCATGAAAACCCACTGACTGACCTTGGGCAAGTCACACACTCTCAGCCTCAGAAAGCACCTTAGGTTTGCCATAACGTGGACATGACTTGAAGGCACACAACAATGAGTATTTTAATGTGTTTTAGAAATGTTTTTATCTTTGTATTTTTTAAATTGGTTTTTATTTGTACATTGCCTCGGGAGCCCTTGTGAGTTAGGAGGTGATACAGAAAAACTTTAAATAAATAAATAAATAAATAAATAAATGTGGGTATCTTTTTTATTACTGCTCATTCTGTTGATTGTTAGAACATCTTGCAGTTGTGAGGATGGAAGTAGCTCAGCAAAGAGGCGGAGAAGCAGATGTGAGTAAGAACCAGCAGTTGTGAGAAATAAGTATTTACATTTTTCTTCCCCTCCACCCAATCCCCACAGCTATCTATGCCTAGTTCCAAGTCTAGAGTCCATCTTGGTATAGCAAACAAGTTAATTGGCAGGCAGGGAGAAATTAAGCATTCACCTCTGTAAGTGCCCCTCTGACCCTGGATTTTCCTTATGAAGGAAACATTGTTAGGCATCCATGTTGTCCTTGTAATATGAATTTAACATTTCTACCTCAAATTTCACAGGTCAGACCTATTGAAAAACATAACATTTCAATAACTTTCAATGGTGGTGGTATGTTTACATCTATCTATGTGCACGCACTCATTTCAACATCTCCACACAGTTTCAGGGGATTTTTGTTGTTGTTTCATTTTAGTCTTTGGCATGTTATTTTGCTATTTCACTTTACAGCAAATCTGAAATATTAATATAAAACACTCATGAATCATAGATTCCAGAGTAGCATAGGTTAGAAAGCTTTAATATTAAAAGTAATATTTTAAAGGAAAAGATCTAGTTACTTCGCAAAGCTGCTAGAAATCTCAATGCAGACTACTTTCAAGAGCCATGTTATATCTGTCTGGATTAAAGACATTAACGGGCACCGATATCATTCAAGAATCCATGAGGGCAACAATATGTACATAATTATGCCTTAGTAGAAATATGTATCTTAAGATACTAAAGACTTAGGGCTTGTCTACACGGCCAATTTACCCTGTCTTTCCCCCACCTTGGAGCCCTGCAATCCTCACAATGTGGGGCTTTGGCTCTGTTTTGACCCAGGGCAGTCTTCATAACCTCCAGGGCAAAAATGGGGCTAAGCCGGGACAAGCTGGGTTATGGCCCGACAAAATGTTTTAAGAAAATACCTGTTTAAATCCATTCCAGCCACAATAAAACGGATCAGGCACCACATGACTGCAGGAGCCTGTTCTGGCATGCTTGCTCGTTGCTGTAGCTGCTGGCAGCCTTGCTCATCTGGAACCAGGAAGGGAGCCTACAGCATGTGACCAGGCTAGACACATACAGGGGGCCTTGCTCACATGCTGTGGGCCTCTTGCCTGGATCCAGAGGGTGGGACACAGGTGGTGACGGTGGCTGCAGGGACGGGCCAGTGTGCCCATCTGGACTCTGGCCCATTTCGTCTAGGTAAAATGGGAGGAACAGGACTGATCAGAGGGCAGGATATTCAGAAAGGGAGCCAGTGTATTCTAGCCCGTGTAAATGAGCCCTTAGTCCAGTTAAGAGCATTGACAAGGAACTTGTGCCTATGCTATGTTTTTCTTCCAAGGAGAGGTTCCATCCTGAAAACATTGTGGTAAGATTTCAAACTCCATTCCATGAAACTGCACTTTTGCTAGAATGGTTATTTCATTTCCTGCAGATTCTGAAGGGGAGAGAAATCTGGTTTGGCACAATTTTACTTGCACTGGGCTTCAATGTGTGTTTGTGCAAACAACAGTGTTCTTCATCCTTCGTGCTTACATCTCACACAATATATCTTGGCAAGGCCTTTGGGGAGACAATAAGAGAGATTACAGATGTTTATCTGCTGAATGTTCCATAAGTAATTGTGCTAGGATGCTTGATTTGTATTACAGATTGCTCTTAGCTGCAAATCATGTTCTCTTTGTTACCAGCAGCAAAGATACTACTCATTGAGTTCTGAGAAAAGGTTATTTTGAATTAATAAAATGTGGGAAAACTATTCCAATTGACATATTATTTTCACTTTAAAGAACACAGGATTAAAGTAGTAGATTGGTGAGAAGAATGGAAGATGTTTGTCCATTTCTTTAATAATCATATGTCCTTGTTCAAGGCATTCCCTTTTAAGATTTGTAAGCTATAATTTTAACATGATAAAAGAATTAGAAAGGATTATACCTAAATAATCATTTGTTTAGATATTTATTTTGTTGATTTGTATTTTGAGTAAGCTTAGGATTCAATGGAATGCTGCAAAAGAGATGGCCAATTCTGCTCCATAAGAGTGTGACAATTTTTTTGCAGCATCTTTTTATTACACTGAAATTTTATATTTTAGGTATACACTTCAAATACCTTTTGGTCCACACCTAAAAACATGGTGCATGAAGCATCTCAGAGATTCTGACTTAGGCCAGCTACAGTAGGGGTCAGCAAAATGAGAGGTAATTATGCATTGCCCAGATCTTCCTGGCAGCCTGCCTAGACAGGTCTTTTGAACTCAGCTATGGTTGACAAGGAACGTTGTCCCTGGACATTTGAAGCAAAATTTACATTCATATCTGAAAGGAGTCTATTATAGTGTGTCCAGCATGCAGGCAGATAAACATTACAAAAATGACAGAATCACTAAGGATTAGTGGGGGTGGGGGGTGGTATCACAACGGCACAAAAGGTTGAAATAACACTGCTCAAGAATAGGGCAGGGGTTCCAAATAAGGGAAAAGGGCCTTCAAATAATTTAGGAGCTGTTCCTTTCATGTGGACTCTGCAGTGTTTCCCACTTGTTGTACTCCGATTTCTTCAAGTGTTAGGCATCTGCTAACATTTACTCAGATAGCAATGTATCACCATTTCCATATCCAATAGCACTTTCAAATGAAATACATTGTCATTGATCAGAAAAGCTATGGTGGGTGGTCTTCAGGATTGTTCTCACTGTATTGAAATAGACTTTCTAGAAGCAAGCAGTTTGTAGTTGGCCATTTTCTTCCCTTAACATTTCATCTTGAAGATGTACCCAAGATTCACCCTTGAAATGTAATGCAAAATGCAGCAGATTTAGGTGACCTCACAAGGTATGCCTGTTAAATGCAGTTAACAGGGTGTGCGTTTCCACAAGGTGGGCCTCTATGATGCTTTTTCTTCCAGCAACTAAGAGCTGATTAACTGCCAACTTTGTGGCTTTTAAAACAAAACAAAGCATGTGATTCAATTCTTGGCACATGTGATCTGTAATGGTTTGGTATGTCTAATACAAATAAAACCCAGATAATTAGCAAGTAGAGCAGCTGGTAGATGGTAGCTCTAACTGGCAGGTACAATAGGAGCCATTTATGTGGCAAAAGCTGAGTAAGCTCAAAGTAGCTCATTTTAACCTGATTTACAACAAAATGTTCTCTGCAAGCTACATTTCTCTTCCACAACCCTCTGTTACCTCATAGTTTTTAAATAAGAAGCTGCCACATTCTGTACTTTCTGGCTAGCTTTCTGTCTGCCTCAGCACTCTATAACTTGACTTTGCTCTCCAAAGACTAAAGCCCAAGTGTTCTCCAGGGGCCCATCCACACTACTCCATTATAGTGCTACATTCCACTTTAACTGCCATGGCAACATTCCATAGAATTCTGGGATTGGCAGTTTAGGGAGGGGCAGTTAGAATCCTCAACCAGAGCGCTCCAGTGACTCACCAAACTGCAAATCCCAGGAACTCATAGGATGGAACCATGGCAGTTCAAGTGGAGCGATAGCACTATAATTGAATTCTGTGGATACCCTGGACTGCCAAAAAGACAAATAAATGGGTCCTGAATTCTCCCTAGAAACCCAGATGGCTAAACTGAGACTCTTGTGCTTTGGGCATATCATCTGAAGGCATGACTCACTAGAAAAGACAGCAATGCTTGGCAAGGTAGAAGGTAGCAGGAAGAGAGAAAGATTGCATTACAGGTGGATAGACTCAAGCAAGGAAGCCATGGCCATGAGTCTGCAAGACCTGAGCAGGGCTATTGATTACAGGGTGATTTAGAGGTTTCTCGTTCATAGGGTTGCCATAATTCAAAGTCACCTTGAGGCAGCTAACAACAAATTGTGTAGTGTGAATGAGCCCCAGATCTGGGATCTAGAATGGTGGGTAGCAACTGGGACTTCATCAGAGCTTGGAAATATTAACTTTTTGGCCACATCTTCTAGAATTTTCCATCCAGTATGGCCAGCTCTGGGCCTCATACACACCATGAACCAGCTGCCTCAGGAACTGGTTTTTGCTTGTCAGGAAGAGTGGAAGGTTTTCTTTTCCTTTTTACCTTCTCACACAGATGATGTGGAAAGAATTTCCAAGATGATGAGCAGTGGGACCCAATTGCTGCTTGAGACATAGCACAAGGAAGCAAGTTACACAAGCAACCTCTGTAATGATATAAAGGCAGCCTACTGGACTGTCAAATCCTCCAAGGATGCTGGTGAGAAGGGGCACCATTTCACTTTTCCATCACAGAAGCAAAAAGTCTGAGATATGGGAAAGGGGAAGAGGAGATTCATACCTAGGTCAAAAGCAGATTCAGTAGAGGTTTTACATAACTTGTTTTGGATCATTTAGTGTGCTTATTGACTAATTTTCAGGCAAAGCTTTCTGAGGCCTTATCGATACTGGCCAAATAAAACAACCTCACCTCATTGTATTCAAGATCGTTCTAGACAATGCATGGCTCGAATCTGGGGTAGTCAAGCATTTCAGGGCTTTAATCCACTTTTTTAAAAACACAGGGATCTTCTTCGTGGTCTCTGTGAATCACACAGCTGGGTTACTCCTGCACCTGCGCAGAGCATCGGAACCTTCTAGAATCGCTAGGCAGAATGTGCTTTGATACATTTTTTTGCGGTAACTCTGCCCATCCTAACGGTCCCTTATAAGGGCTTCCCACCTAAATCCCCTCAGTTCCTTTCTTTCTGCCGCGCTAGCAGCTTGAAGGAACCTCTGTTCGCCAGGTGTTTTTTCTCTCATCGATCTGGTTTTGACTTGGCTATGGATTTTGACAGCTTTGGCATTTATCTCACATATCGTTATGGACCTGGACTGTCGCTGACTATGGTTTTTCTCTCCACTTCCTTGTGCTGAAATTGTGGATAAAATGTCTGGAAGAGGAGCCTTTAAACGCTGCGTGATTTGTCAGGCGAAACTCCCAAGTGTTGATGGTCATTCTCGCTGTTTGATTTGCCTGGGAGAAACCCACAATATCGACGCATGCGTCCACTGCAAGGCCTTTACGCCTCAGGCCCGTAAGCACAGGTTGTCTCACTTGAAATCATTCCTATATGAGAAGGCCTTAATCCCAGGTACAACTCCAGCTTCTGCTTCTGCCTCAGCCCCAACATCGGCTCCTGCCTCTAAGCCCTGAGACCGTGGACGCTCTCGATCCCCAACATCTAAGGGCCAGAAACGTTGTCAATCCTGGAGCCCATCCAGGCGCTGTTCAACGGCTTCTGATCCGGAGGCTCTGCATACCTCCCTCCAGCGTTTGTCTTCGGATTCGACACGGGATGGTTCGACACCGATACAGGAGCTGACACCGTTGACTTCAAAGACTGCCCCTCGGGATCGAGCTCCTGCCACCACTGAGGCCCACCCTGACACTGGGTCTGGCTCCTCACAATCTTTGAAGAAGAAGAGGAAGGACAAACATGTCTCTAAGCATGACTATAAAGTCTAAGACCAAATCGAAAGAGGGCTCCAAGAAACCGAAGCCCCTTGATACCGCTACCCTAGCAATTCCTCCACGCCAGTCGGTTGATACCAAGGCTACTTTTGCCAGGTCATTGCCTATTTTAGCCACGCCAGAGTGCGTGACTCGTCGGTCGCTTACACCACCAGGATCAGTGGATATTGTGACGGTTGAGATCCTATCCGGTACCGACACCGAGAGGTCACCCAAAAGCTGGAGGCATCACCCGCTCTTATCATTTCGAGGGCTCAGTTGTTGGAATGCCACTCTTCTGATGTAGAGGTCGAGGTCATCGAGGCTGAAGTCGTGCCTCGGAGCTGCATACCACCGGCTACAATCCGTGACGATGTTCTGGCTTACACTGCATATGATGTTGCCTGATCCATCTGCAGGGCAGGTTTCGCGTCCCCCATGGGTTCACAGATCTTCACGTCACGAGGTGATGTCCTTGGTACTTCTGTTACTGGCCACTCAATGGCCCGCTCCCCACGACTAACTGACCTCGAAGTCGTGAAACCGGTGTCGAAGAGAGATACAGTGATCCAGGTCTCTCCTTCTCCTGAGTATCGCCCTCTGCCTCGGACCCCTCCAACTCCACAGCCCCAATCTCCCACACTGCCACGGGACCGTAGTCCTTCGCCGGAGGGTTCATCCTCCTCTTCCTCCATGTCTTGGGACCAATACCGACCATACTTGCCATTGCCTAGAGCTGAGCTGATGGAGGATGATTCCTCCTCCCCAACAGATGATGTTTGCGCTTTCGTGGAACAAATTGTCCGGATGTCCCATGCGTTGGACCTTAAAGTGGAGGAACGGGCAACTGGCCCGGTGGACCCTATTTTCCAATGGATCCAGTCAAGCCCCCACCCCCCACGGCTTCCATCCCGGTCCTACCCTCACTGTTGAAAATCACGCAGGGATCCTGGGAGAATCCCTCCTCCATACAGTCGACCTCTAAAAAGATCGATCATCTACACCGTGTCAGTGGCGAGCATGTGGAATGGCTCCAGAATCATCCAAAACCAAATTCTGTAGTTGTCGAGGCCACACAGAACAGGAAGCAGCGTCAGCCTCTGTCAACCCCACCAGACCCAGAGGGCCGCAAGTTGGATATTGTGGGGAAGAAAATTTATTCCACAGGGTTGAGCTTCCGTGTGGCGAATTACTCGGCTTGCATGGGAGCTTACCAGTAAGTTCTCTGGGAACGTATGGGCCAGTTCATTCAAGACCTCCCTGAGGATCGGCGTCGGATGGCAGAAGCAATACAATTGGAGGCCCTATCTCTTGCGGGGCAGCAGATGAATTCAGCCTGTCATGTGGCAGACTGTGCAGCGAAAACCATCACTGGTTCCATAGCGCTGCGCCGACATGCATGGTTGCGCTCATCGGGCCTTACACCTCAAGCGTCGGCCACCATAGAAGATCTCCCTTTCGATGAGTCTGGATTATTTAATGGGTCAGCCGATGAAAAGCTCGAGTTCACCCAAAAGATGAGGACCACTGCCAGGAAATATGGTATGGGCTCCACCTCCGCCTCTCAGTACCGTCCTAAAGGCAGATATTCCTGGCAGGCTCCATCGTATGGCCAGCAGCTCTGTCGAGGGTACTCTGGCCAGTCTTACTGCCGGTCCCGTTATGTTCCCTCTCCTTCTCCGGCTTCATCGGTGAGGAGCCAGGACTCGGGTTCCAGATACCGCCAACCACCGAGGCAACAATCCAGGGATCAGAGCCGGAAGAAATTTTAACTGCCTTGCTGATAGTGTTTCTTTTCTCTCTTAGACACCACTCTTCGGGGATCAACTGTTGAATTTCTAGGAAGCCTGGTCTTCTATAACATCAGACCTCTGGGTACTTCAAATTATCCAGAATGGCTATTGGATCAAATTCAACTCTCTACCTCCAACAGGACTGGTTCGATCAACACCGCCCTCTCCTCCCCTCCTCGAGGAGGTGCAGACACTGTTACAGAAGGGGGCCATCGAATCCGTCGATCCCGACCTTCACTGTCTTTGCTTCTTCTCGAGGTACTTCCTGCTCACAAAGAAGGACGGCGGCCTCCGTCCCATTCTTGACCTCTGTGGGGTGAACAGGTACATAGCTCCAAAAAAGTTCAGGATGGTCACCCTGGCTTCCATCCTTCTGCTCCTGAAACGGTTCGACTGGTTCGTCTCTATAGACCTGAAGGACGCCTACTTTCACATCGGGATTCACCCGGCCCACAGGCGCTTCCTTGCATTTCAAGTCGGAACCGATGCCTTCCAATTCAGAGTTCTTCCCTTTGGCCTCTCGACTGCTCCTCGAGTCTTCACAAAGTGCATGGCGGTGGTGGTGGTGTTACTTTGCCAGCAAGGCATTGTGGTCTTCCCCTACATCGATGACTGGCTGATTGTGGTGGACTCTCGACAGCAGCTCGAACTCGATGTTGGCCTCATCTTAGATGCCTTAGACTACCTGGGACTTGTTGTCAACATCGAGAAGTCTCAGCTCCAATCAGTTCAAGTGATCCAATTCATTGAAGCTCGTCTAGATTCCGTGACGGCTGCAGTTTACTTACCTCAAGACTGCTTCAATACCCTTCGGTCCCTGATTTATGCCTGCCGTCGGTCCCAAAGGCTCCCTGCTCTTTCAATCCAGGTACTTCTGGGTCACATGGCAGCCATCCGAGTCCTGAACCGTTCTCCATCCCGACTGTCTTGGAGTTTCTTCTACAGTTGTCTTCTGCGGGCTTGTCACTTTCATCGATCAGCGGCTACTTGGCAGCGATATCCGTCGAGTTCCAGGCGAAAGGCCATCCATCTCCCTTTGTTGATGTGACAGTTAAAAAGTTCTTGAGAGGCTACGCTAACCTGCATCCTCCGGTAACAGAGCTGACCCCAGCTTGGAGTCTCGAATTGGTCCTCTCGCAGCTGGTTCGCCAACCATTCGAACCCTTGGCTTCTACTGATCTACGACTTCTGTCCTGGAAGACTGCCCTTCTTGCAGCCGTCACTCCAGCACGTCGGGCTGGTGAGCTCTGTGCCTTGAGGTCTGATCCTCCATATACTGTTTTCCATAAGCACAAAGTAGTGCTTCCCCCTGACATCTCCTTCCTTCCGAAGGTGGTGTCGAGCTTCCATCTTAAACAATCCATCACTCTCCCTGCATTGATGCAGGACCCAAAGGACGAATTCGAACGCACCCTCCATCTCATGGACATCAGGAGGGCTCTTGCTTTCTACATACAAAGAACTGCTTCCCTCAAGAAGTCACCTAAACTGTTTGTGTCTTATGCTGACTCAAAGCTCGGAAAGCCCATTTCTCCTAGAAGATTGTCGAAGTGGGTGACATTGACCATTGCTCTTTGCTACGAACTGGCAAAGAAACCTCTGCCGCCATGGATTCGAGGACACTCCACGAGGGCTGTCTCCACTTCGACAGCATTCCTCTCTGGGGTGCCTCTAGAAGACATTTGCAGAGCTGCAACTTGGTCTTCACCTTTGACTTTTATTTCTCATTACAAACTTGACTCTCGTTCCAGGAACGAGGCTGCCTTTGGGAAAGCTGTACTGTTATCTTCTATTCAGTAACTGAGTGTTCATGTTTGCCAAGTCACTTGATGGTTTCATACAGGAATATATATGTGGTTTGAGTAGTTTTACTTAAGAATGTGCTATTACTATCCCAATCTCAGATTTGACTGTGTAATATGGTATTAGAGTCAATACGTGTAGGGCATACCCTCCTCCTAAAGTGAAGCTTGCCAGTCTACCCAGCTGTGTGATTCACAGAGACCATGAAGAAGATGGACAGGTTGCTTACCTGTAACCATAGATCTTCGAGTGGTCTTCTGTGAATTCACACAGACCCGCCCATCCTCCCCTCTATGTCCTAATACATCATATAAACATGCTTAATGTTCCTGATGCTGCAGATTGCGGCGTCATTCAAGGAACTGAGGTGATTTAGGTGGGAAGCCCTTATAAGGGACCGTTAGGATGGGCGGAGTTACCGCCAAAAATGTATCAAAGCACATTCTGCCTAGCGTTTCTAGAAGGTTCCAATGCTCTGCGCAGGTGCAGGAGTAACCCAGCTGTGTGAATTCACAGAAGACCACTCGAAATCTATGGTTTCAGGTAAGCAACCTATCCATTCACTCCAGATTCTAGTGGAAAATCCAGATGTGTGTGTGTGCACGTGCATGAGTGTGTGTGGACTGCACTCCTTTGTCAGTGTGGGGCTGGGGGAGGAGTTTTTGGTGGGAGGGTGGAAGAAGTCAGAAGGGGGCACTCAGGGCCAGATGATCAGCTGACCCTTCCTGCTGTTTCAATTTCATTTTTAGCTGTTCCTTTTCCTTTCCTTTCTTTCTTTCTTTGCACACATAGCAGTTATTAAGAGAAGCACTTAGCAGCATGTTCATCTCATTAGCTGCACATACCTTCACTTAATAGAATGTCCCAAGCCCCTCCAAGCCATGGGAAAAGACATGATCATGCATGCAGGAGGGGAAAAAAGGAGTGGCCATGGCGGTGTGGCTGCACATACTGTGATTTTTTTGGACTGGGGTGAGTTCAGAAGGGAGAACTGTGTGTGGCCCCCAAACTTGCCTTGGTGTGTGTAGCGATTGTTTAGACAAGCCCATGGTTTCTGCAGACCAGGAAAAACCAAAGGTAAGCCATGTTTTCCTGTCAAGGTAGATGAGCCCTGAGTGGCTTTACAAAATCAAAATTAAATAAAACAGAAAAACAACAAAAATCCACAGAAAAACTAAAAGCGGCAGATAGATTCAAATTCCATCAGAAAAATCACACACTAAAATGCCTAAAAGGATGTAAAAGGTTGTGTGTTTTCAGAGCATTTATTTACACCTTATAATAACCAGATATACAGGTACTTCTAAAAGAACAACACTGAGATGCATTTCAGAAAATGGTGGTGTTGGGGATTTCCCCCTTACCCATATTAAATGACACCCCTAAAAGCTTTTAAATGATAGTCAACTGGAAATTATCATATCATGACACAAAGGAGATTTTTTAATTTGAATAGATTTCAAAAAAATGGGCACACCCTAATATTGTACATGATAGTCTCAAAGATCTACAGGCATAGTCTTATCACAAGTGCAATACTGAGTTTATTCTGAAGCCCCAATGATTTCAAAGGAATATACTTTTAAATGAGAATATTTAGGATTGTAAGTTGCAGCCTCAATTAAATACTTCATGGATGCAAAAATAAAAATAGCCCCTCCAACACAACACTAATCAAGATCTTCCCCTCTCAGTCTCTCATTCACTCAGAGGTTTATATGAAGCCTATAGACAAACAAATTAAGCTATGAATTGCTTTTAGCTGCTCTTTTGTGCACACTCTTTTGGAAAGCTACCTTCAGATACTAATTAACCTCTGGGTGACTCTATGTAAATTAGATGACTCCTTTACACAGTTCCTGTGTCAGTAATATAAGACATCTGAAAAGATTTAAAGGTAGCCAACAAAGTTTCTTTTTCACTATTAAATAACATATCAATAGAGATGCAACATGACTGGGGAAAAGAGGTGGAGACTACCTCATATAAAGAGAGGAAATTTTTAGGGCAAACCTCCTAAATAGGAATGCATCCTTCGTTTCTCTTCTCCTTATACCAATGTTTAACTCTCACTGTGGTGGTGAGCTTCATAAGTCAATGAGAATAATAGTACAGTAGTCTAGCCTTCTTTCTGACAGCTGCACGTTAATGATTTTTTTTATGGAGGAACATTCAGTAATAAGAGTCCCTGCCTGTCTCCTTTTGCTCCCCAGCACACTGAAGTAGTATAGCCTAGTGCCCCAGGCATGTGTTTGTCACCTCAGGGAGAACTAGGCCTGGAAACATCATTCAAGAGAGTAAGAACTGCTTCCTGGCCACTTTTTTTTTTTAAATGGGAAAAGTCCTGATGATATTTCTTCTTTCCAGCTGTTGATATGCCACAGATGACCAGCACAGATAGATGTGGGTAGGCAGATTAGCAAACAAAGTAGGATCTGTGGCAGCAGTACAATGATGTCTTATTCCCTGGAACAATCAAGAATGGTCACAGACAGAGGGAGTAATTGGGCCAACGTTTGCTGCACTGTCAGCAGGGCAAAGATCCCTGCTGGTCTGCCAGCATTATTGCACTGCTGTACTAGCCAACCAGAGAGGCTATGGCTGGTCATGTGATCTGATCAACCAACACAGCAAGGGTGGGAGAGATATGGCCTTTGAACTGTTGTTGTACTTCAAGTCCCATCAGTCACCACCATGGCATATGTTGGTAAAAGCTGGTGGGAGTTGCAGTCCAACAACATCTGGAGGATCAGATGTCCCCTTCCCTACAGCAGGGACATGGCTGGTCCATTATAACTGCTGATTCTGGTTCCTCACTCTGAACATTTTCTTCCTATGAAGAGCCCCACAGACACCCCACCTTGTCTCCTGGACTTCCACCTTTTGAGGCCAGGCACCTGCTTGGGTCTGACTACATATTTCCTGCAGACCATCTGACCTTGATTTATACCTGATATGGATGTTATGGCCCCTTTGATTAGCTGTTTGGAAGCCTGATCTCACAGCGTCCTGACAGGCAAGATGTAATTTGTTGATTCAAACTCATCTTGCTCAACATCATGATGGCAGATTCCTTAGAAACTAATTAGAATTAAATTGGTACCCACTTATGAAACAGACAGTGTAAGGCAGGGAATACTATTGAGTCTTAGCTGCAAAAGCTTGGGTTCTCCAATCAGCATTAAAGGGCACACTGTCATTTTGGGCTTGTAATGACAAAACCAGTGGGTGTGGGTGTGCATGCATGTGCACACATGTGCCTTGAGCCTTTTATAGGAGGGTTATAATCATAATGCAGAGATCTCTTAAAGTTTTCCTGAGGCACCTGGGAATTTTGAAGCTAGGTCAAAGTTTGTACAAAGGACAAAACCTCAAAAGCATTGGAATAAATTCTAGTTTTGCAGTGAATTTTCTGAGTTCAATAAGGTTGCAGATTATTGTGTTTTAAATTACTTGATCATTTTGCAAAGAGACTGTTGTAAATTGGAAAGGAACTTTGTTAAAAAGAACAGTAACCAAATAGCAGTAACTAAGCAATGCCTTCATTCACCTTTTCCATCAGCCCTTTGGTTCTTTGAGTTTCCATGGCAGCTCTGCTCATCACTACAGGCCTGTGTAAGTATATCTTCCTGGAGGGCTGCCAGTTTGACAAGAAGAAAGATAATACAGCCAGTTTTTAAAACACTCAATGTGCTACATATATTCTTCTCTGTTTCTTCTTTCAAGAGTGTGTTGAGCCATTCTGCATATTCAAGTTATGTATGTTAGCTTCAAAAATTAATAGTGTACCTTTATATCTGAGCTAACTGGCATTCTTCCCCACCACAATAAAATGTACAGTATAGCATATCCTGGTCAGTCACCTCTCCTTAATTTGTTTCCTTAGGTTAGGTCCATGCATCACCCACCTAATTTCACCCCCATCTTTTGAGGTATAAAATAAGAAGGGCGGGGGAGAAAGTTAGGGTGATAAAGTCCTTTAACCACTAGGTTAAAGGGCTTTATCACACCAGCCAGCTGTCTCACCACTATTGCATTAATTTAAGGAAATGGAAACATACCGGTTTGTGAACATTCATTATCACACTTCTCTGCAATAGTGCTATGACATTGCTTTGGCAATCTATAGTCTTGCACTCTTCTGCACAGCTTCCATAACCCCACCTTCCTGCCCTATGCCCTACCCAGCCTGTCTTTTGGTGTGTGTTTTTACTGCAATTGCACAATTATGGCAATATGATGAAATAAAAAATAAAAATAAATAGAAAAGGAAGGGATAGGAAAATAGCCTGCTTGTGAATAGTGAGGTGGAGGAGAGAGAGTGGGGGAGGAGCAGGATCATGCCCACTGATGCCATGTGACTTCCAGCATATTGCAACTGTAGCAGAAGGGACTTATCACAGAGAAGGCAGTCCTGAAAAAGCTGTTATATTGGAACCATTGAGGGTTTTACCCATCAATGAAAATGTGCGTTTGAACGGATTGAATACAAAGCAACGGCAGGATGGATACAATGTTGTGTGATAAATATCAGCCAAAGACACTGTTGTCCTGCTGAAATTCTGCTTTCCCAGCTGCGTGTGATAAAGTCCAAAGTGTGTTGGACTGAGATGCCATGAAATTCCCTGGGTGACCTTAGGCAAGTCTCTTTCCCAATATAAGATTATGAGAATAAAAAAGGGAAAGAGGGGAGACCTATATGTTGTTGTGAGCTGATTGGAAGAAAGGTAAGATATCAGTGTAACAAATAAACAGACAGACAGACAGACAAACAAGTAAGGCCAAACAAACAGACAAACAAGTAAGGCAAGGGGTGATAGAAATGTTGCTCATGCAAGGAGTCTATGTACCTACCTTGGCAGAGTAACCTGCAACAGCTAACCTTAATGTAGGGATATCCCTTTCTCTCCTGTGACCTGGTAAACTACCATGTACAATTGTCTTATGCTTGTATGAGTTTACACACACACACACACACACACACGCACGCACACACCATGATATTAAAAAAAGATCTTTATGGAAAGCCACTCTGGTTATTACTTGGAATAAGTCTTTAAGTAAATGGATCAATATTTCAACAGTTTTTTTTTTAAGTGAAGTATTCTTCTTTAGAGTATTATGGATTATAGCTTCACTTTAGGATTAGAAACAAATTGAAGGCACACAACAACAACAAACTTTTTGTAGAAGTGTCAAGTATTGATATAAGAACTAAAAATCTTTTGTGCCTTTTTTTTTTTGAAATGTATATATCCTGCCCTTTGTCATGAGATTTTGAGTTGGTGTTCAACTAAAATTAACTTACACAAATGTAAACAATGTAGAATTTAAAACAATAAAAATAATTTAAACAGACTAAAATATATTAGGTAATTTACCAAGCTAAAAGTTGAAACACTTCAAAATCGTATACATGTACATTGGGGGGTGGGGACAGAATTAGATCCTAGAATATGTTCCTTAAAATCCAAAGCATTTTGCATGCAGTCTGACCTTATGATGGGTTCGATACACCACAGCACAAACAGTATACAGGTATTGTGTTTGAATGTGTCATACAAGGTTGATACAATCAACAGAGTTAAGTATTTCCTGTTTGTACCACTTTGAGCTGTGGGTATTTGGATCTGAAGGACTCCTCTCCACAAGAAAGAAAGAAAGAAAGAAAGAAAGAAAGAAAGAAAGAAAGAAAGAAATCTTGATGAGGGGAGGCTTCCATAGGAGATTATCAGATGTGGGAAAATGCACCAAAAAATCATGTCCCCAACCATGCCAGAAGATCACTAGAACAGAAAGGGCAACCTTAGCAGACAACTGCGTCCTTCTGCCATTCTGCGGGGGGGGGGGGGTGCTGCAGATGAGGCTCCATTTTCCTATTGATGGGGACAAGCCACTAATAGAAAGGGATGCTTTACTCACAGCTGTGCTACACCTCCAGAACGTTGGAGGATGACATTGTCTGGTAATCTTGCCCCTTCCTAAGGGATCAGCTCCTCCCATTTAATCCACCCTGTACCCTTAGATCTTCTGGGAGGGGTTTATTGCAACCAATGAGATCTAGATTAACAATAACCTCCCAGAGATCTTTTTCTGTCGCTGCTCCCAGACTATGGAATGCCTTGCCGGAATAGATCCGTCAAACAACAAGCTTGGAGAATTTCAAAAAAGCCATCAAAACGGATCTCTTCCAGCAGGCCTTCCTTGAATAGAATAGACCATTTTAATGGATGCTTCTCCCTCTTTTTATGTTTTTATGTTTTATGCTTATGTTTTTATGTTATAGTTTAAAGTCTTAGAGTAGTATTTTATATTATTGGTGAATTTGCCAATTATTTTTAAATATATGTACTATTATATGTAATTTTAAGGGGGGTAAACTGTTTTAAGTTATTACTGTTGCTATGGATTTGATTGTTTTATATCCAACTGTTGTGAGCTGCCTTGATTACCTATTATTATTATTATTATTATTATTATTATTACTCCTATTCTTCTAGTGATCTTTTGATGCATTTTTTGCCATGTCTGATAATCTCCATGAAGAGCAGGGGTGCTACATAAAGTTGAATGATCTAGGAAAAGACTTACCATTCAAGTTTTGCTTCTATAAATTACCTCATAGCTGATGGTGTCATTTTATCCCTTTTGAATTTTCACTTTCATGTACCATGTGTCTCATGCCTTTTTCCAGCAAACCATGATGCAGTGATACAAAAGTGGTGAGCTATGGTTGTCACTAGGTTGGGCCACTTGGGGAGAAATCAACATTTCTTCCTTGAAAGGGGTGGGGGTAAATAGGAATCCTCATAGAGGCCAAGAAATGTAAAAAGTGTGCATTGTACTCTAGCCCAAACTCTACCCTAACCTTCCATACAATGTACAAAATGTAGGCCTGTGGGTCACCATCATTCTCCTGTATGATTTTTAACATCTTTGCCTGATGACGAAGCTGTTGAAGCTTTGACAGCTTGCATGAAGTACTGTATTCTATGTTTTAGGGATGGCTGAATAAAGTATTGCTGCTTAGTGGACTTTGGATTTTGTTCTGTTTTGCTGCATGGCCAACACAGCTACCCCTGAATATGCATTTGAAAATACCCAAATTAGCCACAACAGGAGAACCTCAAAACAAGTGGAAACCAAATGACTGGGACTTAACTCTTTGAGGTTTTCACCAAAGTAAAACTTTTTCACTGAGGCTTTGGGGCTACATTGCACCTGATCCTGGAGAAGGGGTTCCTCGGGAGTAACAGCAAGCTGGTGCACCAGAAATGGGGCGGACAGAACTAAGGCAGGGAGTTAAGCTTATGGGAAGCAGGAAGGAAGAAGATATTCAGCAGAAGCTAGCCAGGGTTCAAGGAGACTAAGGACTTTTTCAGATGTCGATTTACTGTGGAAGAAGACTCGTAATACTCACAAGGCTGCTGTGCGGCAGGGTTCCCATTTCGTATGATGCTATCCCCCTGCTGTGAGAGATCGGAGGCAGCCTTGCCATATTTGGCCATTTTTTACTCATGGAAGTTGCCTGTGAATAAAAAAAAAATGCCCAAATATGGCGCGGCTGCCTCCGATCTCTCCCAGAACTGAAACAGTTGATTTTGGTAGGGGGACAGTGTCGTATGAAATGGGCCCCCTGCCATGCCCCCTGCCATGCAGCAGCCTCGTGAGTGTTACGAGCCTTCTTCTGTGGTAAATTGATGTCTGAAAAAGTCCTTAGTGGAATTTGGAGAGACAAAGAGAGAGGGAAGGAGAGGGGGAGAGATAGTTTCAGACTGGTGTGGGGGTGGTGGAGCCAGGGAGGTCTGAGCAACTGATTTTTCCAGGGGGTTTTATAGGAAAAAGCTCTTTGAAGTGGCAATCTTGATAAAAGAAACATTTGCCTTCAAGTGGTTCCTATGATTGCAACAAAGGAATTCCAGACCAGCCAGGAACTGGGAAATGGGGATACCTTTGGATCGGGTGACTGACAGATCACCTTCCTTTTGACTTGTGCATATGTAGATGAAGAACATGTTTGGCAGGGCAATGAAAACTCCCAACTGTATAGATGGATGTCTGCCTTGTCAGACATGAGTTGAGACAGGAAAAAACTTTTCTACATCAAAAGAGATGTTGACTGGTTGTGTCAAGGTGTGAGTGGTTGGGGAATTTGAGGGGGCCTTCCTGGCTTGGTATGTGCTATTCCCAGCTTTTCTCTGTTTCCCAACATGAAAGGCCCAGGTTTGACCAAACCGATATCAAACTATTGCCAATTGTAAGTGAACCAAGGTGGAGGATGATAGGTTTTGCAGTTGGGGATGACGAGCATCATTACAAACATTGTCATCTTTCTTCTCCTGTACATTTTAAAACATTGTTGCTTGATGAAGCAACCAGTGAAGCTTCAAAAAGTTTGCATGATGTATTTTATGCTCTGAAGTTGGCCCAGTAAAGGTATTGCTGCTTTGTGGATTTTGTTGTATCTTCCTCCGTACAATTAAATTCTCACTGCAGTAAAAAAAATAAAAGAAGCTGCAAAGAACTCACTTCCACAGGATGTTCTATGTGGTATCTGAACAAACATCTCAGGAACCTCTGTTCAATGAGCTGCTTAGGGCCTGAATCCTGGGTTGCATTTACACAGCAGATTTTATTGTAGCAAATTGCATTTTAGCACTTTTTTGCAGCAGTGCCAGTCAGTTTACATGATGTATGGGGGATTCCATTTACTATTTTGCTTTATGGTCCAGACACGGCAAAGGTGTGGGGGCATGGCCTTCCAAGCAGAGGAGGGGCTTGATGGGGGGGAATAGATCTTCCGTGACTGAAAGGACTTGGAATCCTGCATTTTCTTGCCAAACAAAGAATCACAGATTGCCAAAATAGCAGGAGGAAAGATCAGAGAAAACTTTTTCTCTCTCAATTTCCCCCTCCCCAGCAGAGACAGCGATCACAGCTGAAGAGAAGGGGCTTGATGGGGGGAATAGATCCTCCGTGACTGAAAGGACCTGGAATCCTGCATTTTCAAGATTCACAGATTTGCAAAATAGCAGGGAGAAAGGTCAGAGAAAAGTCTCTCTCTCTCTCTCTCTCTCTCCCCCCCCCAAGCAGAGACAGCTGCCCACAGCCAAGGAGAAGGAGGAGGGGCTTGATGGGGGGGAATAGATCCTCCGTGAGTGAAAGGACTTGGAATCCTTTTTCTTGGCAAACAAAAATTCACAGATTTGCAAAGTAGCTAAGAGGATGGATTTTTCAAAATTTCCTAATTGCTACTGAATCTCCTTCTCTCACTCCACCTCTTTTAAACTCACCCCTTCATCATAACAACCAATCACAGTGCAGCTCTGCTGCAACTGTATCAGAAGACTGCTGGTAATTCACACAGCTCTTAGCAAAATGGTTGTTTACACAGTCAATAATGTGCTAAGTCGTGCTACTTTGCAAATAACTCGGCAAAAATAGCGACATCCCCTGTCACGCTATATTTGGGTGTTTTACCTTCCCCCCTTCTGAATGAGGCGATGCTGTGGTGCGATCTATGGGAACAATGAGCAATCTTTGTGGTATATTTAAGGGAATATTTGCCCGTGTAAACGCAGCCCTGGTTAGTCCCAATAGAGTAGACCCACTAAATCAATTGCTGGTTCAGGTAAGCCAACCAATGCCTCAGCTAGAACTAACAGTAGGAAATAATAGAGAGATTCTAAACAAAACAACCCAGTTATAAAACTAAATAGAACAAATGCCTACTATAAAGACACACACACACACTACAGGAATTTAAAAGATTGTCTCAGGTTTCATTAAAGACATGGGAGAGATCATTAAATCTTAATGCCTTATTATTGCATTTCTAACTTCAATGGCTTTAAACAATTATAAGACTTAATATGAGAGGTTTCTGTGAAAGAATTCAAATTAATGATTTATTAGGTATAAATTAAGACTTCTCTCTAGTGGCCAGCTAAGAAGAAGAGCAATAGACATCACCTCATACTCTTGAATGATAGAACTGAAAATCTGCTGCTACTTGTGCCCTGTCCTCACAAACATCTCTTTAAAGATCCCAATCGCTGAATAATCTCAGAAGCCCTGACCTTTGGAATTTCTTGCTGTTGGTACTATTGATGTATTTCTTAGCAATAACAGCTGTGATGCCAATATCTGCCCTGTGTGAGGTAGCATTTGATAACAGCACTTATGCTTCCACTTCAGACTTTAGTGTATGGAAAGTTACTGGTGTTAGACCAAAAGAACAGGGCAAGATGGTCACATACAAAGCATGAATATCTTCTGTTCACCCCAGGCAGTCTTATTTACTCCTCCATGGCAGTGAGAGCTCCTGTCTTTGACTTGAAATGGGACACATTTTCTGCCATTCTGACCTCTGTACTTGTTGATGCATGATTAATGGGATGTAGGCAGACAATTTTCATGTGGTGGGTAGAGACAAAAATGGGAGGAGCAAAAGGGTTGAGTCATTGGTCACTATAAAAGAGATTTAACTGAAGGAAAGCTTAGTTAGCTGGAGAATGATCAAGGGGGTAATGCCCTCATTTGTCTTCCCTATTGTTACACCCTTGGTTATAGTAGTTGGCTGGCTTGCAAATAGGGATATTGATATGATTTTGTCCTATTTTTAATTGGGGGTTGTTTTCATCTGTTCACAGATAAATTCACAATCTTTTTTCAAAAAATAGACTAAAATGTAAAGTTGTTTTTTTTTAATGTTGTGATACAGCTGGGGGCTTCTCTGGCTCCCGAGAACCCCTAAGCTGCCCTTCGTTGCCACCGTGTGATACAGCTTTTCCTCAGTGTGCACTTGTGCACCTGCCTCTGAGGACCTGCTGCCTTATGAGACGCAATCTTCAGTTCCTCTGTTTGGGAATTCCCTGAATTGCACCCCCTGTTGATCTAGCTGCCACCACCCTTTGAATTCTACCCCCTCCCTCTATAACACAGTCCAAAGGGAGACTGTAGGGATTTCCTTCTACTCCCTGCCACTCTGCAGAGATTTACCTCCCCCTCTCTTCTATCCCGAAGAGAGAAAAACAACCGAGCAAAACAAGGCACGTGTGTGCATCAGCTGAGAAAGATTAGAAAAGTTTATTTATTCCAAGCAGAGTCATAACATGCAGATAATTCTCATGGAAATCTCCTCCTTCCAAGATACATTCTTAGACATTACAGACATAGTAAAGCATTCAGTTAGCATTCAGCAAAGCACTCAGCCAAACAGGAAAATAACATAATTCCCTAATGTAATCTAGCTAATACATTCCCTGATCTACTCACTGTCCATGGAGTTCAATCTGATGAAATCAGAGTGGCTGAGCCACATGTCTGTTTTCAGACCAGTTTCAAACAGCCTTCCTCCAGCCAACATGAGGTCCTTGCCTTGGATGTTCCTTTGTTGTCTCTCTCTACCTGAGATGAGGTCCCCCCATCTCAGGACTCCCTTGTTCTTCTCCCTGCCTCGTGCCCCCAAGGCAGTATTTATTACCTCACCTTTGAAACATCTCGAAGCTTGTCCACCCTGGAATTCCTGATTGGTCAGTGTCCCTTGTGACCTAAGACATCTTGTGATGATGCTGACCCTAGAGGTGTTGCCTTTCTCTAGACTCTTTGTTTACCTGATTGCTGAGCTGGCAGATAATGGGTTCCATTATCACAAATGTGCATAATGTTTTTCATAGCAGAAACATTTGTGTCAGCATCTCTTGCCAATAGACACATTTGGGAGCACAATTTTCTCCAAAGCACACATTTTTGTACACAATTTTCCCTGTGTGCTTTTGTAATTAAATTCTAAGGACTTTATTACAGGAGGCTGAAATCACATGATTATGATGGGATAGTAGCATGAATGGGTTCCTGTTATTGCATATGTTGTCATCTTCCCATGGTCCATGTGTGCTCCACTTGTTAATTATGCATAACTTTTCATTGACAGGCAAAACCCATCAATAGCCTTCAATATCCTCTTTTTGCAGTGTTGATGAGCATGTGAAATCACACCTTGCTGTAATTGCATGACTACAGTGTAAATGGGTGGTCCTCTTTCCCCCTCTCCTTTCCCAATGAGAACACAGAATTAAACTTCCAGGGGAGAATGTGAAGAGGACAGGATACTGTTTTAATGAACTGTAGCCTTTGCTTGGTAGGTTTTTATGTTTGCTTAAGTGTTTATTTGTGAAGTTCTTTGTTTTTAACTGAAGTCGCATCTTCTCACAAGAACAACCAAAATCTCACTCATGAAAAATCACAGAAGTAAGAGAAAAATTTTCTTAAAGATACATGCGCAGGCCAGCACAAAGTGTTAAATCCTCTGTCATTAGAAGGCAATGCGAAGAGAAGTGCTACTATAGCACAAGCTGAAATCCCATTTTTAAACTGCTAGTGGTGGTTGTCCCATAATTGTCGCACTAGTATCACCTAATTACGGCAACATGTGATAATTGCTGTAATCATGCCACTATGTTTCGGCTTTCCTCAGTTGTGGAATTACAGAACTTTTAGATGTTTGTCTGATAAAGTCCTCTTTTTTTATTAAAAAAATCATCCAATCAAAATTCTTACCCTACATGGGTAATTCAAAATTCTTACCCTAAATCCTACATGGGAGGGATTTATTTTGAGAAGCAGACATGCATCATTACCACCAGCAGATCTGCTTGCTGGTAAAGAGCTGAGTTTCTTACTTTAGAAAAGAAACTGGACTTCTAATTAATGGATATATCTGCAGTTGCTTGTTACAGCCTCAAAAAGAAAAAACAGGAGGGAAGAAAGGGAGGGATAACTTCTCTCACCTCCATGCAATAAAAGTAACCTGGTCAGGTTTGAATGCCTTCTATTAAACTTTTATATACCCATTATTGAATTGCTGTTGTTGATTCATTACATCCACAGGGGGGTGATTAGCTGATTGACTTTGGTTTCAGCTAATTATATTATTGCTGAATGTGTACTTAGTATGATTATGCTTTTATGATTTGTTTTATTGTGTGTTATTGATTTCTTTTTAATTATGTATTTTATTATTTTGAAGTTATTAGCTATGTCAGAGTCTCCTTGTGAGCCATAAACAGAATAGAAAGTGCAATATGAAATACGTATTCTGAAACATCTAATTAGAAAACCCAAAATTAGGGGAAACAAATGTTTAATAATAAAAGCTATTGGAAATTATACATATATTCTCAAAGAAAAATTTCTATGCTGTTTTTTCCCCTGCAGTTGTTGATGTAGCGTGTATTTATTCACTACAAGCCTGAGATGCCTGTTTCATTGATTCAGAAATGCAAGGTAATATACAACCCAATGCTGAGCAAAAGGAAAAATACTTGACAAGTCTTGCATTTCTTTTTGAGCATGTTCAGTGTTGGTGGTGCAGTGCTATACTTTTAACTGTAGAAAGTCATCTTGATAGTCCTCCTAGCCAGGCTTTCAAAGAGATTCCAAAAATGTAGTTAGGTACATTGATCTGTATCAATAAATCAGTCCCTGCAGTATCAGTTTCAGCCCGGAGCAGGTCTTCTGTAAAGTTAAAGTGTCTCAATTGCCTATTCAAAACCAAGCTTGCCAAAACATGCAGTAAATCCTTAAAACATTTTATACACTGTCTATGACACATGTTTTCAGGACATTAGCTGGAAAGACCATTTTAGAAAGCATGACTTCGTGGCGTGAGCTTCAGACACAGAACAAGTGAGGAATCATTGCATATTGTGAAAGTGGTGTAGAACCAAATGGGGCTTTCTGGCAGAGTTTGAAATAGTACATGAAGTGGAAGTGTCAGGATCAGATCTCTTGTCTCCTGTCCCTGCTATTTTTGCTTATTTCCTGTGGTGTATAATGGGCCTAATGTGGTGGATGTATGTGCAACTGTTTGGATTTCACTTGGGAAAGGATAGAGAATGATGCAGCTGCAATTAATGGTTTTCTAAAGTCTGGGAAGAAGGTGGTTTCAGTTTAAGGTGGGTAATGGATAACCATTGATCTTGTAACCCACCAGATTTTGGTGACTGTAAAATGTTTTTAGTTTAGAGGGTACCCGTTAGGCTCCCATTCATAGCAATGATTTTGTATAGTATGCTTCTTGAATTTCTAGTAATAACGTTTTCTGATGGACTCTGAAACTTGTGCTCTATGAGTTTGGGACAGCTGATGTCTGACAGGCTGGTCAATTCAAAGCCAGTGCATCTTCTCTGGATTTCAGTCTGAACTTTAAAGAAACAATCCAAAGTGCTGAATCCTGTTCCCAAAATATGTTCAGCTCTTAGGATACTTTCTTTAAAGTTTAGACTAAAAACTGGAATGGATACATTATACCACTGATATCAGAGACATGTGCTGCCACTGGGAAAAATTGCCATTATTTTCATATTTTGTAATGGATGATTTCATTTAACGCATATTTGGCCAACAAAACACGATGCCTTAGGTATCTCACCTCACCAATAAGCTTTCTATAGCTGCCTTTCAAAGAGGATATGGTTTCAAAGACAAATTGTAAGGCTGTACCAGAAAAATGTTTTTATTTTCATTATTGTAAGATTGTTAATGAATATACTGTAAAAGTACGAGATTGATGATAGAATGTTGGTTATCTTTCAGTCTAATTTATAGTCTCTAAAATCCATCCATGAAAGTATTAGCAGTCACGTTATGTGGTTACTGGGCACTATCCAGCCAGGCAACTGCTTTCATCATTTTTCTTTTAAGATGAGTGCTACCATGTGCTTCCCATTGGAGTTAGTGGAAAATAAAAAGCTTTAAATACCCACCTACTACCTTCTTGAATATGTGAATCCTAAGTGAGTTTATCAATATAGTACATGGGAAACAGAGTATTCTCTGTTGTGGCACTCCTGTTGTGGAATACCTTCCCTTGGAAGGGGACTGGCACAAACTCACACCTTTTCCTGGTGCCAACTTTCATCTTTGGGTGTAATCAGTTTCATCTGTAATCAGTTACAGATACCGGTAGTTCCAAACCCCCTCCCCAATGGTAGCTGGTTCCTGTTATGGTCATAACTTTAAAAACAATTCCTTTTCTCAAAAATAACTGTAATGGAAACTTTCATCTACTCTGAAAATCCACTGGCCTCCAGTACAAATTACACAAGTAGCCAAATCATAGGACTTTTTCGGACGCGAAGAAGTAACGCAAACAGCCTCGTCAGCTTGCGAGGCTACTGCGCTGCAGAGTGTCCCTTTCATATGACACTCGCCCCTGCCGGTACTGTTGTGGTACCGCGGGGAGAGTTGAGCGTCATATTTCGTCATTTTTTACTCACGATCAACTTTCGTGAGTAAAAAACAACGAAATATGATGCTCAACTCTCCCCGTGGTACCGCAACAGTACCGGCAGGGGCAAGCGTCATATGAAAGGTACGCTCTGCAGCGTAGCAGTCTCACAAGCTGACGAGGCTGCTTGCATTATTTTCTTTGCGTCCGAAAAAGTCCAAAGAGTAAACTTTTCTCTTTCTCTGCTAGACCCAGTGTGTGCTGCAGGCAGGGGGACACAACAGATTGTTGCTTGGCTTCTGCTTTGCCAATTTGATTACTTTGCTTGAGTGATCCACTACTATTTTTCACATTTCCCAAAAGAATATTGGATCCCAGATGTGACCAGTTAACCAAACTGTTCATACATCATTTCCTTTTGAGTGTTTTTGATAATGCCCCCTCCCTTTGAAACATACTACCTAGGGTTTTCGTGGTGTTTTTTTTTTTCCTTTTGAAGCTACTGAGTGTTTTTCTGAATTGGTAATCAAACAAAATGCATAGATTTTCCTTGGTTTTTTTTCTGGGCTCTGAGACCATGTTTTGGAAGAGTTTATTTCTGACATTTCATCTGCATCTGTGTCTGGCATCTTCAGAGAATGATTGGGTAGGAGTGTGTGTAGGGTTTATATACAGAGAACCCCTGTTGGAGAGGATATGTAAATTTGTGTATTTGAATGGCTAGTTTCTGGGTGGAGATATGCAAGGAAGATGGTTGGCTAATGGTCCATTGTCCACTGGAAATCCCCCTGTCGCTGGGTGGAGTTCATTTGCAAGTGTTGAGTTTTGATTTTAGTGTTTGGCTGGACTGGCAGCGAGATTTTACTTTTAGGGTTTTTTCTTTCCTGTTGAAGTTGTCCAGGTGTTTGTGGGTTTCAATAGCTTCTCTATGCATTCTGACATGATAGTTGTTGGCCTGATCCAGAATGTTGGTGTTTTTAAATAACATTTTGTGTCCAGGTTTATAAGATGTTCTGCTACTGCTGATTTTTCTGGCTGGCCCAGTCTGCAGTGTCATTCATGTTTGCACACTGCATTTAGTGGTCCCTATGTAAACTTGTCCACAGCTGCATGGTATGCGGTAAATTCCTGCAGTTGCGAGAGAGTCTCTTTTGTTTTTCGCTGAGCGTAGCATTTTTTGGATTCTCTTGGTTGGTCTGTAGATTGTTTGGAGGTTGTGTTTCTTCATCAGTTTCTCTATTCTATCTGTGACTGGCTGTTTTTCTTCATCCCTGTGGTTTTTCTGGGTCTGGCTGCTCTTGTAATGTCTGGTCTGGAGTAACCATTAGCCTGTAGGGCCCAGTTTAGGTGCTTCAGTTCATCCTCCAGATAGTGCGGTTCACAGATCCTTTTTGCGCTGTCTACCGATGTTTTTATTGTGCTTTTTTTGTTGTTCTGAGTGATTATTGGAGTTCTTTTGTAGGTATCTGTCCATGTGTGTTGGTTTTCTGGATATGTCAGAATACCTTGTGGCCTAACCATTGGTTTGGTTTGTGGATGCCTAGGACATCCAAGAAATGGCAGTGTGCCTTCCTTTTCTTTTTCCATTGTGAATTGGATGGAGCCATGAAGAAGATTATTTGGTCTCATTTCTGAACCACCTGAACAGCATCCACCTAAATATCCAGGAGTATGTAACTATATATAACATTTATAATCATATAACTATTCTGGTCATAGTATAGTATAGTAATGCACTATGGCATGATAGCATCATAGCGATGCCTTAGTCCCACTATTGCCTCAACCTTATTGTACAACTTTGGTGTTCTTCTGTTGTTCTCCCATGGAAAATGTTTCCTTTTATTAACACAAAAAAATCTGAGAATGACCTCCTTTTTCACTTCTGTTGTATTAGCATTTCCTGTGTGATGTGAAAGTTAAATTGCACTTTTATGGTGATTTGGGGCAGTCATGGGCAGTCAGTGGCTATGCTTTGGATGGAGAAACATCAGTCCATGGACTTAAGAATCTCAAATCTGCCATGCCAAATGTTGGCAACTTTTAGGACCTTAACATCAGCTCCCATAAGCACTACCTCACAATAAAACTATATAACTGCCAGGAAGATTTATGACTTTCTATTGCTAAGCTCCCAGTCAGATAATTTTTCATTGCCAAATGACTGCTCCACACACACACACCTTGTCAGAGAAGCCAAAACTTTGCTCACTGCTCCCTCCTTTTCCAGTCCCATTCTGGTCTCTCTCTCTCTCTCTAACACACACACACACACACACACACACACACACCTGGGGGCCATTTACATGGCAAAATAAATCCTCTAAGAATTCACAAAGAGTCCTAATAGTTCCCACATCTTTTGGATGAAAGTCACCATATTCAGAAGGAGGGGGCAACCCCCCATAAGTTACGCAGTATCAGTTTTCGCTATTTTCCCCGTCTTTTTTTTTTTGAAAAGTAGCGCACGTTAGCACACTATTGACTGTGTCAATTACTATTTCACTTATGGCAGTGGGAACTGTCAGCAGTCTTTCCAAAATAGCCACAGCAGAGCTTAGCCGTGATTGGTTGAATTGACCAAGGAGGAAGGAGGTGGACTTGCAAGAGATGAGGCTTGAAAAGATTTAGCCAGCTAGCTTGCTTTCTAGCATAATTACTGTTCCTCTCTCCCTCCCTCTCTGTGTATGAGACAGAGAGAGTAACCGCTCGATTGTTCTTTTGTGTGTGTGTGTGTGTGTGTGTGCATGTGCGCACGTGCGCCGGCATGAAAAAGAGAGAGAGAGAGAGAGAGAGAGAGAAGCAGTCTGCTCAGCTAACAGAAATGCAGAGCGAAGAGAATTCTTTTCCTTCCCTCCTTTGTCATTATTCCTCCCCCCTCCTGGTCTCTCTCCTTTTTTGTTGCTTTCTGGTTTTCTCTGGCTCAGACGAAGCTACTCTTTCCCCTTGCTCTGCCCCCTCATTGCTTCCTCCCCGCCTCCTGCTTGGTCTGTGTGAACTTAGAAAGGTGAAACTGTTGCTTTAGATACAGACGAAGCTACGCATTTACTGTCTCTTTCCCCCTCGCACTGCCCCCCTCCTTGCTTCCTCCCTGCCTCCTGCCTGCCTTTAATAATAGTGATCTGGAGGCCATGCCCCCTCACCTTTGTCTGTTATGTAAACTTAGAAAGGCGAAACTCACCAGATCTTCCAGTTTAGCAATAAATCATGTGAACTATGCACCGCTGGTGCGAAAGGACAGAAATCCGGAATTTCGCACACTTTATTCTGCTGTGTAACTGGCCTCCTGGAAATGTAAGTGGAAAAGAATCTTACAACTTTAAAAGGCATTTATTTCATTAGCCCTTCCTTCCTTCCTTCCTTCCTTCCTTCTTTCTTGCCATTTCTTCTTTACTTCAGACTTACTAATCACTGAAAGTCAGGATCAGGATAGATCAGACAGGTAGATAGATCAGTAGCTGCTCAATTCATCTGCCAGTGATTATTTACATCTGAAATTATTTATTTATTTTTATTATTTATTTATTTATTTATTTATACCCCACTCTTCAGCCACAAGGCTATCAGAGCGGCTTACAAATTGTTTTAAGCAATAGCTATTTACACATCTACACTGCATTAAACAGTTTCCAATGTGTGTTAGCTAATTGCCCCCACAAGCTGGGTACTCAATTTACCAACCTACGAAAGGATGGAAGGCTGAGTGAACCTTGGAGCCCGCTGGAATCAAACTTGCAACGTGGTGACTTGCAGTACTGGCATTTAACCACCGCGCCACCAGGGCTCCTTAACTGAACTTAACTAGAAGTCCAACCAAGAATACATGCCCCAAGGGGGAAAAGGGCATTTTTAAACATAAGACTCTTTGCATTTATTTTTATATGTGTATATATATATATATTTTTGGGGGGGGAACTGTGTGTACATATGCACATGTGCTCCAAACTAGGAAAAGAGATGGGGTAATATAATGGAGGAGGTAGTGGATGAGCAGTCCCATGTACAGTAAGGTTTTAGCATAGGCACAATAATCCTGGAAAGGTGCAATAGAAAAGAGAGGCTAGAGATTGCATAGCATTTTTAGAAACAATGCTATTTAACAGGAGAACAGCCTTGTGCAATAAGGCCCTTGGTGATGAACAGAAAGTGGGATATCTTATACCCAGACATCTTACTGAAACTTTGGGAGAAGAGTTAGATTTTGTGTGTGTTTGTTGGATGGGATAAATTCTCTGAAATTTGATGATATTATCTCATGACCCAGAAGAAAATACATTGGATGAGAGACTTCAGTTTATCTCCTTATTCCAAGTTCAAATGGATCAAATTACTTAGTCAGTGGGAAAGGTAGGGAAAATCCTCCGCTCAAGAGCTAAGAACCTAGGGCTCGTTTACATTGGTGTTGTAATCCAGGGCCAGTTTGGAACATTATGTTCAAGAGCTGTCCCAGATCTACATGATTTACCCCTTTCAGCCCCCATCTGAGAGCCCTGAAGTCCAAACGACACAGGGCATTTTCCCTGTTCTGCCCCCGAGTAGCCTTACAACCCTGAAGCAGAAACAGGGCTCAGATGGTGGCATGCCAGGGTACCATACAGCGTGTTTTTTTTTTTAAAAAAATACCTGGTTTACTCCATTTCTGCTGGGAGGAAACGGATTGGACCCCATGTATCCGTGGGAGCCCATCCCTGCAGACTGGCCTGTCGTTCTAGCTGCCGGTCACCCTTATTCTTCCAGTTCCAGGCAACAGGCCTGCAGCCTGGTCACATGGAGGGAGACTTGTCACATGGTGTGGGCTGGCTTCCTGGACCCAGCAGAGCAAGGAAAATGGTAATGGTGGCAGTGGCTACAGCGATGGGACTCTGGATTCTGGCTTGGTCTGCAGCCCGGATATACCAGCAGGGAGCTCATGTAGATAAGCCCTCTGTTTCAAAGATTGTTAAAGACCTTATAAGGATCTCTTATTACAATCTTAAATTATATCTTTTATTACCTGTTGAAAATATTGTGGAGCACTGATACTTGCAAAGTTCTTATGCATATTTAGTCCCTGTGGTACTGATGTAGGCTTTAGCTTCTCTCATTTGCTGGTTTTTATCCCCTCTGCATTACATATTGTTCACTGTGTTGGTACTTGTGCTTTGAAGCTGAATCTTAAGATTTTTAAAGATTTGTATGTGAGTCATAGGAGAGAGCCTTCTTAGTGGCTGCTCCCAGGCTGTGCAACTCTCTGCCACAGGAAACAAGGCTGGGCCCTCCCTGATGTCCTTCTGCTTGCAGGTAAAGACCTCTCTATTTGACCAAGCATTGGGTGACTAAGCAGCTATGCAGAAAGATCTTTTCATGGGATGTGTATGCTGCATTTTTTTAATTATTGCCAGCTGTTAAAATGATTTCATATCGTTTTAAAGTATGGATGTTTTAATATGATTTTTTATTTCATTATTTTAAACTTTTCATTATTAGGTTTTAATTCATGTACTGTGTTTTAACTCATGTTGTGATCTGCCTTTGGTCCCATTTGAGAGAAATGGCGGGTAGACATGAAACAATTAATTAAATAAATAATGTTATTGTATTGTTGCACTGTTTTAAGCATTTACAATTTGTATGATATAGACAACATAATAATAAATATAATAAAGAATAAATGTCATCCCTTCTAATATATAACATATTTGATGTCTGTTGTACACACAGAGATAACATCACTGCTGTTGATTTCATTTCTACTACGGCAATTATCAGTAACTAAAGCAAAACTTAACTTGTTCATTTCTGAAGTATAAGAGATCAAAACCAAATCAAATAAAGGTAGGAATAAGTTGCAAGCCTAAGGTCTATAGTATTTTAAGTGTTTAATGTACTTACTTACTGAACACAGAACACAACCAGAAAATCTCTTTCAAGGTTATTGGGGGGAAAGTGTCTGATTAATCTGCCACTTGAAACTGACTCTAATCTATAATGATTTTGCTGTATGGTGGCATGCATGTGCTGTGACATTTTGTATAGATAAAGGATGGTGTCTCTAGACCAAACAAATTTGGGTCCTGCTATCAGATCAATGTGGACAGACTCAGAGGCTCCTTGGGGTCCAGCTGATATCTAATGGATTCTGTGCCAATAGATGGTAGAAGCAGAACCAGTGTTATCTCTGTATCAGCGATTAAATAGGTGCTCATACAGCTGATTAGCTTGGGAAAACCTAGCACCTTTTCATGCTTTTAGTCATCAGAGCTGGTTTGAAAAAAGAATTAGTAACACAGTCTCTCAGTAATGAGTAGTTAAATTGATTTTCTGTCAACACAAAGGTTTCTCCAAATTCATCCAATGAACCCATAATCTCTGCTAACATGGAGTGCTAGGACCTTTCTGCACAATCACTCCAGATGCTCTATGGGCGAATTGTTGTCAGAGTTGGACAGAATTGATGGCATAACTGGGTGGGGTGAGGTGAAGGAAAAGCAGAACCACAGCAGGACAGGTCAAAAAGAAAGCAACATAGTCCTGTGGTGAGGAATTTGCTAGTAATCAGGTCACAGGGACTAAAGAATGAAGATGGCCTTGTGGAGCAATCATATGGAGACTATCAATGTAATATTAGTTTTACAACATTTTTAATGGTCGAATCTTTCTACCTCAGATCCACTGAAGGGCCAAGATGGAGGTAGAAATAGTAGAAAGCAGGAGTGGTTTGGGCAGATGGGATGCTGCCCACCTAAATCCCAGCACCCCCTACTATCTTTGGGGGTAGAAAATATACTTAAGACAGTAAGGGATACTTGTGTGGCAAATTAAATATAGTTGACTCTGCCTCTGCCAACCCATATGGTTTGCCTCTACTCCACAATCTGCAATGGAGATCAAGTGTCATTGGTTGAAAGCCACAATTTGGAACTACTTAAAGCAGCTGTATTATGGAGTACTGTACTTAGATCAGGGAAAGCCAAGGTTAGGAGCCACAAAATCTAGTCAAGGGAACTGGAAAACAGAGAACAGAGTGAAGAAGGCACAAGGCTAGGTGAACTGTTGCTTTTAAAACAAAAGTGTGACCCAGAACTAGAAATACTTATATCTGCTCCATATGTATAAACCAATTTAGTTTTTTTCCTGATGTCATATTTATTTATTTAAAATGTTTATATGCTGCCCTTCATCTTACAGTGTCAGGGTAGTTTTTAAAATGTTATACAAATTTTAAAATCTGAATGAAACCACAATAATGAGGCAGGAGAACTACAGATTAGGCAGTGGTGCCAGACGCCTTCATAAACCAATCTAAAATCCCTTGGTGAACATATAGATGTTCACTGGCCACTGATAATAATATATTGTCAGTGTCATCTTACCTCCATGAGAGAGTATTCCACACATTGTGTGCCACATCAGGGAAAGTTCTGCCCCTTGTTTTCACATAATGCATCAAAGTTACTTGGAGAAGAGCCTCCCTTGAAAATCTAGTGCACAGGCAGGATGATGCAGGGACTCCTTCAGGTATTTAGGTCTCTAAAGGTGATGTAGAATATATATTTCAGAGGAAGGAACTGCCAAAACCACTTCTGAGTATTCCTGGCCAAAGAAAACATTATGGAATTCATGGGCATGCCATAAGTCATACACAGACACACAAGGGTAAGCATCAGCCCTTTGAATTAGGCTCAGAAATGAATAGTTTGAATGAATTTCCCACAGAACCAGCCACAATCCTGGCTGTCACACTCTGTACTAGATGAAATGTCAGTTGTCTTCAAGGAGAGCCCCATGTACAAAGCAGTCCAATTGGTTTACTAGAGCATGAACCTCCAGATGGAGTTTCAAGGAAACTCCAGAGAAAACCCCAAGTTTTCTAAACCCCAGATTAAGGGGGATATTCCCCAAGTCTGGCACAAGTAGGGCCATACATACAGATTTGGGGGGAAGGCTGCATGTTGTGTGGCATTATTGGGCTGGATTCGGGGATAATTTTTTTCCCCACTGGTATAGTAAACAACTCCTAACACTGCAGGTAGGAGTTGAACCCCTCTACCACTCAGAACTGATCCATCAAAGTGGTATCAAAAACTGCTGAAAGAGAAGGAAGAAACAGCAGCCCACCCCCATATCTCTCCCAACGGAAATAACCCACCAGGGTGACCAAGACTATTTCAAAACCACCCCAGGTTTGAAAGCCAATTAAAATTTCTCTATAATCTACTTTACTCAGGAGTGCCTGGAGCTGAGCTGCTACCAACTTCTCTAAAACCTTGTCTCAGAAGTGGCATATGTGACTGGGTAATACCTATGAAAAATGTCTGGGTCCAAAATGGCACAGAAATGCCTCCTTCAGTGCAGCTGGCAACACTATGACCTTTTGTAAGTGGTCATTAAATTTCTTGGATACCTGGACATTATCAGACGAGCGTCTAAAAACGCTATAATTCCGCAAATGAGGATAGCAGAAACATCGTGGCATTATTACACTTACTATCACACGTCACTGTAACTGCATGAAGGAATCAGCATGGAATTATCACATGATGACTACAGGTGCATTAAGAACAGGAGTTTACTTCCTTGATTTAGCATGAGCGAGATTTTGGCGGTTCTCATGAGAATACGCAAGCACACTTAAAATTCCCAAAACACCTTAATTAGCAAAGTAAATGAACACACAAGCACTGAAACACACCTAAAAACATTGAAACTAAATGGGACAGTTCATAAAAAGAGCATCCTGTGCTTCATTTTTGCATTCTCACCTTGACATTTTCTCACTGAGGATCATCCATTCATGCTGTAATCTCACAATTACAACAGGATGTGGTTTCACATGCTGTCAATAATGTGAAAAAAGCTATATTGATGGTCTATTGATGGCTTGTCCTGTCAACTAGAAGCAGCACCTTTTTCATGGCTGGAGCATGGAGTAACCACGCAAAGACAACAACGTTGTACAGTAGCGGGCCTGGTTCACGCTACCATGATGTCATAATCCTACAATTTTTGCCACATCTAATAACGTCCCCAGTCAATCTCCCGGTTAGGCAAGGATCAAGAGTACAGTCAGTCAGTGACACCCTTGTAGGCTTGGTGGACTCATTTTGTATCTTGGAGGGCCGGAGCACCTGATTTTTTTTTGGCTCATCTGGAGTTCTGGAGGGCCTAAACTGCATGATCATGGCCACAATTTTAGTTCCCAAGCAACATAAAATAGCCACTGAAAATTAGGGTTTTTGTAGGGCTGTTACACTTTTGTTAAAAAAGGGGGATGCCAGAGCCTTTGGGAGGATCAGTGGCGATCCCAAGGGCTACACCAGGCTGCCCGATTCCCACTCCTTTTCTAAGCACTGTGTCCCAAGCATTTCAGTTGCCTCAGCTGAAACTGATCCCACATAACCAAACTAGAAGGCATTCTGGACATCCTATCTGAACTGTATCAATGAGAATGTTGGGGTTAAAGTGAATCTGAGCAATTTTTTCCTCTAAGTGCTTAGCAAACTTGTCATAGGCCTCTGAGGGGTTTCACCCCACCCCACTGTAGTGTGTCTTCTACAATCTATTTAGCACGGGAAAGTATTGCTGGGCAACTATTTGTTAATGCAATGAAAACAGAGAAATAAGACCTCTTTGCAGTGGGACTTATTTCTGAGCATACATACAGAGTGCTGTAAGGCTGTAATTCTATACAATGGGACTTACTCACAAGCAAGTGGGCTAGCAGGCTTTGCCACCCACTTACTTTCAAGCCCAACTTTGGTGTCATAAGGACTAGGGGGAAATGCTTAAAAGAAAATAAAAAGTTAAATTCTGCCCTCAATATTATATAATCTTGCCCAATTTTCTAAGCTACTGCTTGTCTACAGAAGCTCTCAAAGAGTTCATGTTACTGTATTACAGTAGGAAATTGCAAGTACAGTAGTGATTGTAGTTATATGTTGCTATCGGTGAAAATTCCATGATTCCCTTGATGTGGTCACATTTTGTTTTCGCTTTTCAATCTAAAGGTCATACTCTGTACTTCAGTGGACTTTGCACAGTTCAGAGTGAACTGATTGTACCCTGTAAGGGACAGACATGCCACACTACATTTTGTATCACAGCTGGTTATCCTTCTCCTCACTTGTTAACCTACCTTTCTTCCTTCTTGCCAAAAATGGCGTTGAAAACCAAAGAGACAAACAACTGGCGATGTAACAAATCATTTTAAAAGGAGCCATATGGAAGTGGATTAAAACAGCATGAAATGATACCTGTTTTTTAAATTTATACACTGCACAGCAGTATAAACACATGTTTACTTGGGTTATAAGTCCCACTGTGTTTAGTGGAGCTTACTCTTAGATAAGTGTGCATAGGATTCCATATAGCCTTTGACACAATACAGCAAACCACAAGCAAGCCAGAGTGGCTGAGGGGAGGTCTCTTAGGACAAATGTTTCATACAAATGCAAACATCAAATCAAATACAACCCTAGATGAAACACAGTTTCTTCCAGCGGAATATGTTATCATGCTTTGTGTCACAGAAGAAGAAAAAAGGAGGGGGAAGAGGAAGAGGAGAAGGAAGGAAGGAAGGAAGGAAGGAAGGAAGGAAGGAAGGAAGGAAAGAAAAGACAAAAAGTATTCAGGGTACATATTATTCACTGAAAAACTCACTCTGGATAACTGGAAAAATAAAGGGCTAGTCTAGCTGAGAGCATATAATGCTCATTCCTGCGCATTATTATAAATTCACAGCAGCGTTGTCTCCGTGGTCTTTCAGCAAAAACGATAAGCTGAGGAGCTATCCGTGTTTGAAGTTCACATGCCCATGAATCAAGATGGCCGCCGTAAATTAGCATGTTATATGTTGCTGCTGTTGCACAGTTTTTTAAAACTTTAAAACAAAAGTGTGCAAGTGTGACCTTCTGCTTAAAAAAATTATTTGGGCACCTCAGCACAGCAAAAAAGCGCATGATCACTAATGCAATAATCCAACAGGGTTCTTTTAGGTGCTGCCTTGCTAGCAAGCCTGCCCTCTCCATGTCCAACCAGTCTGATCTCCAGTTCCACCCTCTCCGAGAATGCACAGCAAAGCGAATCAGTTAACAAGCACTAATGCTCATTTCCTCACATTATTTTTTTAAAATACAGGGAAAGCTGCAAAGGCTTTTCCCACATAGTTTTTGAAGTTTTTGGTTCCCCTCCTTCCAAAAATGGCAAATCACTGCAGGATATTGTTGAGACAAAGGTATTCTTGCATTCTGTGAGGAGTTTTTTCATTGTCTACACAACACCAAAGACACATCTCTGACAAATGTGACAGCAATCCTCCTTGGTTGTGTCATTTTTAATCTTTTTTTCTTGAACAGAAACACTTTCAGGTTGTTTTTTAATATTGTAAGCACTAAAGTTAAATGTACATGCAAACCAGCAAAACTATATCTCATTTCACAAATGCTGCAAACTAATGCAGAGGACAATTGTTTCAAAGGTTAAGGGAGAAAACCCTCTCAGTTGAAGGGCTTTCAGATTTGGTGGGAGCCTTGCTGCATTGGCAGAACATCAGATACACCACTGTCATGAGAGAGATTATGGCATACGTTCCAATAGTTCTGATTTGTCAGACAGTCCAAATTAATCCTCTGTCATTCCCCTTTTTCTGTTGCTTTTAAAATGTCCCAGTTTCTCTCTCCTCCACTTTTCCTCTTTGTCCTCAGTTTACTTTGCACTCAGTTATCTCAGTGGGAGCAGGGGAGAGGAGGGGGCAAAACCTTGCCCTTCTTAGTAGGCTCAGGCAAAACCACACATCAGCAGCCTCTCTCTAGCTTGTCTGTCCTTCCTCAATAATAACTTTTGCCATCTTGAGCACTCTCTGATGTTGCTGTCACACATGTCCTGGTTTTCATCTGTGAAACACCGGGGGGTATGTAATGGTGGAACACCTCAAATAGGCCGATAGAAGGACTACTTTCCCCTGATGTGGCAAAGTGGTTAGGGAATGGTCCTGTGAAGCTGGCACTGTTGTTTGTTTCTTTGGCTTCTGATATAATAGCAATAGTAACAATAGCATTTATATTTCTGTACCACTTATCAGTGCAAAGCACTCCCTAAGTGGTTTACAATCTGTTAGCTAATTGCCCCCAACAAGCTGGATACTCATTTTACTGACTTACAGAAGCATGGAAGACTGAGTCAACCTTGGACCCCTTGGGATTGAACTTGCAACATGGTGGCTGCAGTACTGGCATTTAACCACTGCACCACCAGGGATCCTTATTACTTCTTCTAGAGTGTTATAACTACAGTTGTCCCTCCATATCTACGGATTTGGTATGCACGGATTTAATATTCATGGCTTGAAAATATTCTTTAAAAAATAATTATCCAAAAAGCGAACCTTGATTTTGCCATCTTATATAAGGAACACCATTTTGCTATGCCATTGCATATAATGGGACTTGAGTATTCATGGATTTTGGTATCCACAGAGGGTCCTGGAACCCAATCCCAGTGACTATGAAGAGACAACTGTATATAATTTTTTTCAACCAAGCATGCAAAAGTGAGGGCATTTTCCCACTCCCATGTGACTCAAACTCCTACCTCCTCCTTCTCAACTTTTCACCCTCTGCCCATGTCCTGTACAGCCAGTGTCTCTGTGTGACTATATGGGGATTGTGGGTTCAACTCATGGGAGAGGTTACCATCCCCATCCCCAACTGCATTCTCATTGTCCCCTAAGCAACCTCTTCGAAAGTACAAGTAGTGCTTCTCCAAAGGTTGGAAAAGTTACCTTTTTTGGACTATAGCTTCCATGAATTCCCAGCCAACATGACAAGTGGTTTATGGGGTGGTGGAGTAATATTTCCAAGTCCTGAGTTTTCTAAAACATTGACATGACTAAGCAGGCATCTCTGGAATCCTGGAACAGGAGGCTGTTGCCTAGTTTTCCTCCATGGCTGGGTGGGGCCCCAGAGCTTTCATCAGAATGAGCAAGAGTACTTATTTTCCCGGAACCACATTTTAATAAATACTTCCCCATTTAGCTCCCGATTGTGAGAAGGAACACAATCAGATCTCTGCTGTTTTAGAGAACCTAAACCAACATACTGTACTGTCCGTGGGTAGTTTTATAAGAATAGTTTTTCCTTGTTTGATATGCTATATCCTGCCCATCACTTGAGCTCCTGTGGTTTCTATGTAGAGTGCAAGGGAAAAATTGTGGATTTGTGCCACATACAAACACAATCTAGATTTGGTCAGGGACCAATTCAGTGTGCAGCTCAGTTTAGAGCACCCACTGTGGTCTGCATTCTCAGCAATCACTTAGCAGTTGGAGTTGACCAGAACACAGCTGTTCTCTGGCTACACCCCATTTGCTCCCCACATCATCATCCTGGGCTGTGAAGGGAGGAGGCACAGGGTCCTCATGCCAATATCTAACAGCAAGGGATCATATTGTTTCCACTGCTAGCTTTGGTATATTCTTCGCAGTGCTGAAAGCAGGCCTCACCAAAGGTTTGTAGTCTGGTGAGGCACTATACCTCTCTGGCTGAAAATTCTCACTCCTCCCTAAACTGCAAGTTCCAAGTTCCCATAGGATGCTGCCAGAGCAGTTAAGGTGGAATCAAAGTGCTATAACGGTGTAGTGTAAAAGGACTCCTGGAAGGGCCAGGCTTTTTATGAGGCAGGATGAATTTCTCTCCCCCAGCAAGGAGTTTATAATGGGGTTACACTTAAGCATTTCTTTCTTTCTTACACTCCCACCTGACATATCCTCTGAGGTGTTCAGAGAAGATTATGCCCTTCTCTTACTCTGTGTTGCACACAACATTTATATTCTTGGTCTTGATCATGATAATCTTATTTCCCAAGCAAATAAATAAATACAGTAATGTGGTTTTCTTTTAAATGATGGATACAAATTGGTCAATATTAGATAACTCTTTTAAGTCTTATTAATTTCAGTACCTGTAATAGAGAATTTATTATATATTTAGGTCTAGCGATACAACTCAAAAGTACTTAACTTTGGCTGAATTGTGCCACTTGTTCACTTTACTACTACAAACACACGTGTTCTCTCTTTGAGTATGAGGACTGGCTATTAAATAACAAGACTCGTACAATAACCCATCTTTATTTATATGTATTACAATTCTAAGGTTGTCCAGGATGTTCATTGTCTTCCACTTTCGTCCTTCCCTGAATCTTTTGTGCCACTCAGACAGATGCACACGAGACATGCAGTCTTCCCCGTAAGCCTCAGTAAGCATTTGAAAAGATTCCATTGGTGTTTTGTTCAATTTTACTAAAAATTTCGAATTGACACTTTGCACGACTTTGAAATGTAGCATTTCCCCATCACACAACAGACAACACAGCTGTTTTAAATGACAACTTACAATTAACTGAACAGCCAAGTGTTGATGTTTGTCATGCAAGTTCAGACACGTTCAACAAATCAGTTCTCCCTGATTTGTCTGAAAGGTAGAAAAAAATAGTCTTGTTATTTAATAGACATACCTCATATACTTTCATTGAGATCAGCCAAAGGAGACATGAGCTGAAATGTCTTGCTACTGCATTTTAATCTTTCTGTTTTCTTCATCACTCCAGTAAAGATATGCACACATCTCTTCTATAACTGTTTCCTATTTTTAAATTCCAGTAAACTGGAAGCACTGTGTTTGACTTTTAAAGCCAAAATTGCTTTAGGATCAGGATATCTAAATGGCTGACTCCACCCATTCTGAACCTTCCTACACACTTTGGCCCTCAGACAAATTTCATGTTTTGCTGCAGTGTGAGGTGTGACTGGTTAGCACACAAGATAAGACATTCTTTTCTCATAGTTTGGGGAAACACCACAGTAAATCCAGTAGGCTTTACTGGATAGTATATTGTGAATATTATCTATTAGAATACAAGCAAATGGTGTTTTAATGTAATATTGTACAGTTTTTAATGCATTTTAATATTTTCAAAATAGTTTAATATTTTTAATGTTTAATGTTTTTAACTTATAAATGAATCCTTTTAATTTTGTTATTTATACTGTAATTTTTACTTTTGTGTTGTTTACAACTTGTATTGTTTTAAAGATGTTGTTAGCCACCTTGACTCCCATTGGTGGGAGGATATAAATGAATAAAACATTAAATTATTATTATTATTATTTAAAACCAATATTTTAAAGGCAATATGATTATATATTTATAGCCTGCCTATATCAGTGCAGGACTACTGTACATAAAATATTTTTAATTTTAACTAAATTTTAATAACATTTTAATTAATAATTAATTAATCATACAGTTCACTCATAAGAAAACTTTATGAGAAAATTAAATATATTTGATTTGGTTCTGCCTTGCCTTTATCAGGACCACCTCACATTCCACAAAAGCTTGTAAGTTTTCCAGAATTCTGTATCAGACTAATAAAGCAGGGGGCTCTAAATACCCCAAAGGCTCCAGATCCCTTCTGATCTTGGAAGCTAAGCAGGGCCAGCCCTGTTTAGTACTTGAATGGGATACCACCAGTGAATGCCAGGTGCTGTAGGCTATGTTTCAGAGGAAGGAGCTGGCAAAACCGCCTCTGAGTATTCCTTACCTAAGGAAGCCCTATGAAATTCATGGGGTCGTTGTAAGTCCACAGCAACTTGAAGACACACACACAGAGGGGCAGAGGGGGGCACAAGACTGGGGGGCGGAGGAAGCCACGGCCTTTTAGTATGTGGGCCCCTTTCAGGTGAGTGATGCATTAAGGGGGCTGATGACAGTCCTTGTGGCCAGTTATTCTGAGGCAACCGAATGTCCCTGTCACCACACACTCTACAGGTGAAGCACAGCACTACCCAAGCCTAGCTGGCTAGTTGAGGGGCAGGAAACAGCCCCGGCTAGAACAGTGAATATCCTCCAGAGATGCAGCCTTCTCTGTGCGCGGGTACTTTCTGTGGTGGTTTTGCAGGCGAGAAGGACCCAGGTTCAATCCCTGGCATCTCCAGCAGGTAAGGAGAACCGCAGACAACACTGAGGCGAGAGAACCCTGCAGAACCGCAGACGGGGCTGCCTGGGTGTGTGACAGCTTTCTAAATTTGAGCAGGAGCCCCCCCCCACCCCGCCGCTTTTTTTCCTCTCTCTCTCTCCGCCTGTGAAGAGAGGCGGTTTTGAACCTTGGTGGCTCCTGCCGCCCTCCCCTCCGCCGCTGCCTCGCCTCCTGCTCCGGCCGGCCAATGTCCTGCCGGCTCCCCCTCGCTCTTCCCAAGCCCCCCTCAGTCCCCCGCGGCTCCCCATCCCCTTGGAGCCTTTGCCAGGCGGCCCCTCCCCGCCGCGGCTGAGGGGAAGCTCGGAGAGAGCCGGGTGGGCGCCGGGCTGAGAGAAGACGGGGGAGGCAGAGGAGCAGCGAAGGGAAAGCCGTGCCTCTTGCCCGCGCCTTTGCCGCCTCCTGGCTGCCGCCGCTCCGGCTGCCTTGGCCCCTCGCTCCGTCCTTCGCCAGCCCCGGGCAGAGGGAGGTCGAGCAGCCCCGGCCCCGGCCCCGCTCTCCCTCCCAGCCCCGTGTGGGTGTTTCCCTCCTTCCCACCGCTCGGGGCGGGGCTGCCCGTGCACCGGGGGTCCAGAGCGGCTGGGTGAGCCGCCTAGATGCCGCCTCCCTCCCTCGCTCCCTCCTTCCCTTCGCCGCCGCCTCCTCCTCCTCCTGGGCTTGATTGTTCGGGGGCTCTGCCTTCCTTCCCAAGCCATCCAGCCCGGGCCGAACCACCAAGTGCGTTAAAAATAGGCATTTGCCTTCCTTGGGCTGCCTGTATTATTCCTCCCCACACATTTTGGGAGGGGGGTGGAGCAAGGCGGGGGAGGGCTTTTGTTTGGGTTGGTGGCGTCTCCTCCCCTCCCTCCACCCCCACCCCCAGGGCAAGGCGAGAGAAGCCGCCCCTGCCGCATCGCCTCGCCTCGCCGCGGCCCCGTCCCGCCCTTTCCCCCCTCCCCTCAGCCCACCCTCACCGGGGCCCCAATGCAATCCGATGCTGCCTCCCCGGGAAGGTTCCCCTGCGCGGCTACATTGTGCCCCCTCTCTTGTTTCGGGAGCCTCCACCCACTGGTCCACCCTACATTTAGCCCCATCATGTGATCCGGGTAAGTCATTTGCAAGTACAACAGTGCTCTGTGTGGCGCCCCCCGTCCCCTCCCTTCCCCTCCATCCCCCATTCATTTCCTGAGGACTGCATAGAGCAGAGGAGGGAAGACGGGGAGTCCGGGGCGGCCGGGAAGAGCGCGCGAGGGCGCGCGCGCGCCTGTGTGTCTGTGAAGCCCCCCGGGGTGTAAGAGAGAGAGAGAGAGAGAGAGTGTGTGTGTGTGCTCGCGCGCGCGCGAAATGGGAATGTGTGGGTGAATAAGTGAGTGAGTGAGTGAGAGAAAGAGAGGGACTCTATAAGGAAAAAGAAAATATCCTCTGCTGTACAGCTTCTGGTCAGGTCTGTGTCTCTTCGGTTTCTTCTCAAAAATAAACAGAACAATATTCTCTCTCTATCTATTTTTGTTGATATATATTCTTTTGCTCTCCCATCCAATCAGTAGATTGGGGCTTTGGGGTTATATTTAAAGGGGGGCGGCGGAATCTAACTGTATATAAAGAAGTACTTAGACTGTACTGGGGGCATGGATTTTTACTGGGCAGAAAAAAGGGGACAATTGGTTTTCTTTCTTTACCTGGCGAAGAGAGCTTGCTTTAGGGAATCCTTTCCCCCCCCCCACCAGATAATGCATGTGAACAAGGTAAATTTACATTAGCCAACCCGCCCCCCCCCAAACAACAGGATAAAATATGGGGGTAGGGAGAGGGAAGCCAAGACAGCAGGTTCAATTGGGACTGCACTAGTTTGTCACTCCCCTTGGTCCTCCCTCTCTCTCTCTCTCAATCTCTCTTTCTGAATGTTTCTTATTCTCTCTGTCGCCCTGTATTTGGGGAGAGTTGGCTGGCAAAGGGTTAAGGTTTTGAGGACACTTGTGTGTTAATTGTGTTCCTTGTGCCACCATTGTTATTGTTCTGGTAGTCGTGACATGGACCTGTCACTTGCCACAGTACATAGTTCATGCAAGGGGGGGGGAGCAGGGGGAGGGGAGGGAATAGCTGGCTTGTGGCTAGCACTGCCCCCCTCCCTTTTCCCTTCAATTAAGGTGGATCTAGCTGGAGTTGACAAAGGGAGAAGTTTGCATTTTGGCCAACCGGTCATAATGAATATTTGAGACCCAGCCTGGCAACTGCAGCTTTGCCTCAATATGAGCTTGCGGGTAATGCGAGAGTACTGACCTGGGTGTCATGAGCTAACGTAATTGCAGTAAGTTTATATGCAGAAAGAACCCATTCTTAATTTGGCTTGCTGTCTCAGAACTTCTCAAAAAAAAAAAAAACTTTTTAAAGTGATGAGTGGGAAGGAGGGGAGCCAAACTCATACTAGAGAGCTTAAGTAAGTCTGCTGGATTTATATTGTTTTCTGCAGTATTTCTGGTCTCTGCTCCTACAGACAAAACTCATATCATTATGCATACTTTAATAATAATTAAGGAAATTCAACTGATTTAAAAGCTTTGGTCTCTAAATGTATGAGTACAGTGGAATGCATAATCTGGTTTAATACACACACACACACACACACACACACGTTAACATTGGCAGATTTCACTATGGGTTCTGCTCACAGCTATTTGAAAGTAATGCTGTGAATACTTTCTTTCATGTCAAGCTAGTTTGTTTGTTTCTCCCCCAAAACTGAATAAACATCATAGAGCTGTTGAGGGAAACATTTGTATTTACATCAAAAGCATGTGTGCCTGCTGTTACCAGGCATATGCCAATCAAGCCAACGTCATGCTTTAAAACCACCTAGACCTCTTTTTCTACTGGAGGACAGAGTTGGTTAGCTAAGTCAATGGTTTGATATTAAAAAATGCATCTTGTCATGAGGTGGGACAAGAGTCTCTTGACTTTGTGAATAGGAATGGTCGGTTGTTAAATGCAGGATGTAAATTCTGTTTCTTAGGCTCATGCTATTAGTTAGGGATGTTGCAAAAAGCAGCAGTAGCAACTGTATAATTTCAGCATTGGTAGTGTGATATTTTACTTGCAAAAGTGCTTCAGAGATGGTTGCTTGTCCAAGAACAGAGATGTGAAGATGGAAAGATACTGAAGACATTTGCACACCTTGTTGTTTGTGCCATGCCTTAGGTCACTTTGGCTCACAAAATCTGTTTTGATTGGCTGACAGCTGGGGAAACAAATTGGCCCCATTTAAGAGTCATGTGATGAGGAGTGGGATGGAGATGTCGGTTTCCATGGTGTCCTCCTCCTCCTCCTCCTTTTCCTCCCTCCTCCCTCCTGAATCTCTCTCCAGAATCTTGGCAGGTAGGTATTCATGGCAGTCATGCAGAGTGTCTTTATATGGCCCTGGTATGTGAGCTCCATTTTCAGAGTAGTCTTCAGCTTTGAAGTGAAACAGGAGCAGCAAAGATTGTATGCATATGCTCTCTCTCTCTCTCTCTCACACACACACACACAGTGGCACACACCCACAGTGTCAGTAATAAGATGGGAAGGATAGCACAGGCACAGTTAAATACAATCTGAATTTTCCCCTTATGACACAGCACACTTCTGTTTGTCAAAGTATATCACTGGTTGAAAAATGAAGCACTAGCACATCAGTAGAAGTGTTGAATATACTATCACCATACCTGGCAAAGTAAGGCAAGTAATTCTGCTCCCTGTTCTCTCTCCTTCTCCTGCTGTTCCTGCACACTATATATTTAAGAGCACGGTAGAGCTGTCTTAGCAGCAGTATTTTCCCTCTGCCTCATGCGCAAACACAATGATGTCACTTTCCTTTTCTGCTCTCTGTGGGGGGGGGCAGGAGAAGAAGGCTGGGCCACTCCTATTTGCTCTCAGGTCACGCATGGTGTTTCCTAATGGCAGTAGGGCTATTACAGATACCATTATTGGGGGCAGGAGTTTCTTCTCTTAAGGAATCTGAGGTGACACTGAGGGAGAAACACTGGATAGGAGTGTGGCTCACCCTTTTCCTTACTCTGTGTAATTCATATGGGTTGCTTTTTTTAAAAAAAGAACGCTGTAATGAAGAGCACATGGTACATCCCTCCGTTACCTGTTTCAGGCAGAATGATTTGTCATGTAAACGATTGCAAAAAAAAATAAATAAATTAAAAATCACTCTCAGTTTTCTGTATAAAGCTGAGAAGAAAGCAATCCAAATTCTTAAATGTTAAGTGTAGATTTATTTGTTACTCTGTTGGAACAAGGTTTTTCATACTTTACATGTACTGTATATGCATTTGCCCTCTCCCACAGTGACATTCCTGGACTTAAAATTCATCTTTGAAACACCTGATGAGTAATACTGCCCAAGTTCTCATGGACATCTAGGCAAAACATACTCATGTTCCCCTCAAAAGAACATGCTATTTGTTCTCCCTTTCAGCACTTAATGCAACCCCTCCCTGGCTCATCTTCCAAGCAACAAGACTGTAGTGAGGACTGTGCACTTGGGATAGTTGCAGGGCAAACCATTCAGGAGTTCCACCCTGAGGGTTTGTGTATGTAATCATTTATAGTGGTAAACTACTTATTTGCATAAACAAAGTCCTAGATTCAGTCTACAGTATAACTTCAGTTAAAAGGATCTCTGCAAGATTGAGAAGGACCCCTACTGAGGAACACCGTGTGCTGCTGCCAGAGAAAACAGTACTGGGCTGCATGGACCAGTGGATGACCTAGTGATATGACTTGGTGTGAGGTAGCTTTGTAGTTTAATTCCTGATTTATGGAGCTACCTAACCTTGTCAGGTGCTAGTACCAGCCACTGTAGCCCAGGTGGGCCACCGCAAATAATCCCAGCTCACTTGCTCTCATGAGTATTTGCATGCTTGCATTTCTTGCTGCAGATATTGCAATCCTGTCCTTTTTATTGATTTGTAAGCAGCTTTGAGAAACTACAGGTGGAGTAGAATGACCAAATCGTGATGTAGCTAATGTCAAAGAATGTAAAGTTGGTAGTTTAGTTTCTTCCATGAACACTTACAAGGGAATATTAACATACTATACAGGCATGTGAGTGATGCAATGAGAATTCGCAGTGATAGATATCTTAAAGATTCTAGTACAGAAGGACAAAGGATGGGGTAATGTTCAGAAACAGAAAATATGATGATGGGAATGGGAAATAGAATGTAAACTGTGACCTATCATAGGGCGTGGCATGACTTGTGTCCCCTCCTCCCATTTATAGCAGCAGATGGTATGAAGAACCACGGGTTTCAACAGGGACAGCTGTATAGGGCCTTGGACTAGAGGGAGAAGAAAATGGGGAAGCTGCCAGCAGGAAGGAGGAATTCTTTAACCAGTGGGGCTTCTATGCTGGCTTGGAAAAGGAGTCCAAAAATTGGAAAGTGAACAGTACTGCTGTTATTTATCTGAGAGTCTTGTCAGCCAGCCAGGCATGCAAAGGGAGGGAGGGCTGAGGGTTGAGGCCAAGCATATAAAGTGAAATATTCAGACTTTTCAGCATTTTTGTAAGAGATAGGCCCTCTAATAGAAGTATAACAACTTAACTCCCTTTAACAAGCTTTCCCTCAAACATTTTTTTTCTTTTTAGAAGGAAGGATACTGTATTCAAAGACTGCTCTTATCAATGTCTTTTCTTGCAAAGGAGATAAAGCTTCTCTGGCCTCCAAAGAAGAAAAAGTACTTGATGTTTTGGTGAGATTCCAGCCCCTATTGCTCAAAATGGTATATCAGGGTAGAAAGGCATTCTGGAGCACACACAATATTTTCCTAGTGTATCCTCTTGCCTTATGGAGAGAGAGAGAGAGAGGCCTTCCCCACCATCATTACTTGTGGAAAAATGAAGCCCGAAGAATTATCTCCCTTAAAGACAGTACAGTTGTCCCTCCACATTTGCGGATTTGGCATTCACGGTTTTAAGTATTCACGGCTTGAAAATATTCTTTAAAAAATAATAATCCAAAAAGCAAACCTTGATTTTGTCATCTTATATAAGGGACACCATTTTACTATGCCATTGCATATAATGGGACTTGCGTATTCACGGATTTGGGAATTTATGGGGGGTCCTGGAACCAAATCCCAGCGAATGTGAAGGGACAACTGTAGTATGTGTTTTCCTGGGCATCATTTGGTCATGTACAACAGTTACCTAGATCTGAAAAAACTTTCCACTAGGAGATAGTGGTTGTGATTGTCCTGCCCTGTACCTGTGGTTGCCAAGGAGGCATGTTTGCTTTTGTACAGCCTGTGTGGCTGGCACAACTGTACATCATTCCTTGCAAGCCTACCATAATACATCCTCGGGAGAAGGCTTCTTTCTGTTTATAGGAATGCAGTTATTGGGATATGATCCTTCTGTAAAGCTGCCTTCAAAATAAGTCTACAAACATTACTGACCTATTTGTCCCTGGATAGCTCTTTGTGACCTGAAATAAAAAATAGTGGGGTATGACCAAATTGAGGCTGTTGTACTTCAGACACATCATGAGAAGGAACAGTTCACTAGAAAAGTCAATAATGCTATAGAGGTGGAGGAAAAAAGAAAGAGAGGAAGACCACACACTAGGTGGATAGACTCAACCAAGGAAGACACACTGGCCTGTACCTGCAGGATATGAGCAGGGTGGTTGAGGACGGGATCTGGGAGATTTCTCATCCATGGGGTTGCCATGAGTTGAAGTGGACTCGAGGGCAGTTACCAACAACAAGGAAGGCAAAAATAAAATGTTTTTCCAGTTTACAAAAAAAGCTTCCAAGACCACTTGCTTGCTGTAGGGATCATGAAAATGGACAAAACATTGTTCAAGTAGCAAGCAAAGCTTAAGTTTTTGGGGAGGTGGGTATGCAGGCAGAGTGTAGTAAAGTGGAACTCTTCCTCCCAAATTTATCACACAAGACTTGGAAGTTCCCCTCCCCTCCCTTATTGTGAGGTCTGGCAAAGGCTTGCCTGAAAGAAGATAGGAAGAAGCACAAGACAAATGCATTTTGGGGATAAATGCTTCTGTATGCAAGACTAGCCAAAATCATGAGGTGGGGCAAAGACCGTGCCTAAGGCAATGCAGTCTAGTGGTGGCCAATGTTTTTCTACAAATAGTCTTGTGAATCTTGTCCAAGGTAAGATCTCCCCAAAGTATTGACTCTAGGAAGCCTGTCTCCCCTGGCATCCATACTGGAGGTGTCCTGTTTCTAACTTTTGCCCTTCAGACTTCCTGGAGTAGAAGGACAAACGAATTGGTGTGGGGATTTAATCATCTTGCCTTGATCAGTGAAAAGGCCATGGGAGTGCTTATTTGCAGTTACTAGCTGCCAAGTGAGTGCTTCCTCTCTCCCTTCTTTGAAAGTTTCATTGCAATAAAGGCTGAGGTGTTTATGGTCATCTTGCACTTCCTATCACAGTTGATACTTGAGTTGGTTTCCCCATGTGTTGGTGGGGTTTTGTTTTGTTTTGAAATAGCCAACTCAATACCAGATGCTGGTGCAACATCAGGCTTGGCTACCTTTTGATCTTAGAAATATTGCTCTGTCTCTTACCACCAAAACAAGTGGGGAAAGGGCAAGAGAAGCACAAGTAGAATCGACTTGCCTATCTTAGACCAGTGGTCCTCAGCTCCCAAAACTTTTGACCACAGGCTGTACTGGGTGGAGCTTCTGTGAGCTGAAGTCCCAAACATCTGATAGATGATTTATTAATAAAAAGTCCAATACGTTTCAGCCTGTATATATGCTCTCAAAGGCCTTGTTCAGGGGCTGTTTGGAATTTAACTTGGGGCTTTTTATTAATAAAGCATTCATCACTGAGCACCTTCAGAAGTGCCTCCTGAGTTTTTTTGTTGATTATATTGGGTGCTCCCCAGTTTGATTTCAACTGGGTTTTTGGACTTTAGAAGCTGTTGCTTGCTGGAATGATCTGTTACTGGTCACACCAGTAAAATTAATGTCTGGTTGCCAACTTTGATCTTCAGAGATCAATGAGAAAAGGGAATCCAGCCATGCCTACATGTCTCCCCTTCTTTTATGGACCCTTATGTTGAATTTGTGGATTGTACTACTGTATTCGTGCTCAAGTGTTACAGAATTATTCTTTTAAAATTAAGTTGGTTGCATGGGTCACCATTCATTTTACAAAGGCAAAGCCAGTGACTTATCTGTCTCTCTAGCGGAAGGGTAAATGAAAGGAAACAGTCCTTTTCCAAGAAAAGAGAGTTTGTTTTTGGAAGAAAAAAACCCCTTACTATTGGTGTAACAGTGAAACCTTGACCTTCTAAACTCTTGGCTAGTGGTTCTTTATTGCAGCTGCAGTCTCTGTGAGTGGTGGGAAGGAGAGAGTCATGTGGATTCATTTCTTGTTATGTAGACAGGCATAGCACTGTGTAAAAGACATATAGAGGAACAGTATCAAGTCATTGTGTTGGCTTTTTTCTATACTTTTATACAGAATATGTTCAGTCTGAAAGATTAACATTATTGGATCTTAAGGACTTTTAAAGAGGAAGGTTTGCTTTTGTGCTCTTATGCTACCTTATGTCTTCTACAGATAAGCACTTTCCCTCCTTTCTCCAGTGCCATGAGAGGTTTTAATACATGTCTGCGTTTTAGTTGACCTTGAAATATTTTTGAACATTGAGTCTGTGGTGTCACTAAGGCTGGTGTCACCTGGTGCGGTTCGGCCTCTCCGCATCTCCTTGCTGCCACCAATGCATTTAGTGGCATTGTAGTCTTCCCTGCTTCAATGTCATATAAGAAACTCTCTTATTTACAAATCATGGGCAGATTTTTTTTTTTACCCAACTGGATTTAAGTGGGGCTGCTGGTGGTAGGAAAACAGGCTAGGGTGATATTTGTGAAATATTTGAGAAGCCGTTACACCAAAATAATGGTTTTAGTTAACATCACTAGCACAATTCTCTTGAAAGTCTTGGCAAGATAAGTTGCTTTTGTTAACAGTGTGTAATTCCTGAAAGTTCTGTCTCTCTTAGGGTGGGGATGGGAGGAGAGTCACATGCACTGCAGCTGTTTGTCTCTCTTAAGCCAACAGCTGTTTGTCTCTCTCAAACCACAAGTCTTGGCTAAGAGATTATCAGTGGGGAACCAAGTGGTAGAAGGTTGAGCCTTGCCCCCATCCCTTTCCCATGAATCCAGTTCCTATGCAATTTGAATGGTTCTCTGTGTATTGCTTACTTGTTTGATATGTATGTATGTACTTTATAATCTCTGCTAATCTATTTCCCATTTTTCTGGGGACTTAATTTTGTAAAATATGCATGGTGGCATCAGAGTTTTTTGTGTGTTTTACAAACACACAAACACATGCTCCAAGCAAACCCATTTTTATGACAAGAACAAAGCAAGTTCACTACGTAGAGTTATTCTAGATTATTTTATATAGCATCCTGCTTTTAATTTTGGATGCTTAATTTGGTTTGTTGTTGTTGCTGTTTTTTCCTTAACAGGTAGAATACTATGTAGATGGAGGCAAGATCACAGAGCGTACAGATGGAGCATGAATGAGCAATGAATAATAGTGATAGGAGTAAAATAATAAATTATGTGAAGTCAAGAATACAATATTTGCTACTGTTCATTGAAAGCTTGTTCCATCCCTCTACTAGTTCTGAATATCTCTAGATACTGCTCTTAAGTTTCTAAACCTTTTCAGTTAATTATGAAGGCTGAAAACATATATATAGAAGGCAAACTGTTATTCTAAGGGGGACAAATTCCATGTCAAGACCTAATTCTTGCTTGTAGAATCAACCCATGTAAATATGGAACCACACAACCTTAATTGTTACAAATGGGTTGTTTTATGCATTTTCCATGTATTGACACTTCGGCTTATCTCATCACTGTTTTTCACTGTAAATACTTGGTCTTGTGTTCCAACAAATTGGTTCTAATTTTTTTAACCCCCCCCCCCCATGTTTCACACAGGGCTGAATTACCTTCCCCAAGTGATCACACTAATGATGTATATAGCTCCCATATGGGATGCTGACAGTTACACATGGGGCCTCTTTGTAAACAGTCATTGTGTGGGGCAGTGAACACTATGAGTTATGCAATCACCCCAAGAGTGGCAAAGCTGTTTTCTGAATAACTCCTCTATTGGAGATAATATGGCCTGCAACAATTTGTTGGAGCATCTTTTAGATGTTCTTTCTGTTCTCTTGGTAGCCAGCTACATTTTACTTTTAATCTGTGATGTTTGAAAAGTAGTGATATCCTCATTGACTTCTCTAGTGGGAGAGCTGTAGTTATTTGTGTTTTAGGCTATGCATTCATTTCACTGGCCATGAACATCCTATCAGGATTTGGTGCTTCAGTGGAGGGCAGGGATAGCAATCATTTTGGCTGCTTCTGTTGCGTCAAATATTCTATATCAGAGACTCCTTTTTTGTAAGTTTTAATCTACCTTTTACTATTGCTATCATGAGGCTGGCAGATAGCAATGATGTGAGAAAGCCCCCCTGTTCCCTAGTATGACAGGAGTTTCATATGACCACAATACAGGAGCAGATACACCTGTAGTACAGCCTTTTCTTCTGCAGCTTCTAACAATTGCAGGCACAGTTCAGCTAGAAAACAGTAGAGGAATCTCTGAAGCATTGCTCTTAAGATTTCTGGGGTTGGGGTGTAGAGAGAGGAAGGAAACAGGAAGAGGGTTCTTTGAGTTGCTAAGATTCCTGAGGTTTGAATAATGGTGGCAAAGAAGAGGTCCTTTGAGGTACTACTAGTAAGATTCCTGGGGTAAAAAAAGGAGGACTGGAAAAACAGGAGGCCTTATGGACCCTTTTGGGGTACTAGGTACAGACCTGGGCAGTAGCAGTACACTGCAGCTTGTAAATAAATAAATAAAGCTGTAATGAGGAGGATCTTTCATGTGATCTGCCGTAACTGTTTAAAGCTCCAAAGAACACTGGAGTTGAAGTCTTTTAGGAGATTGTCATCTTTTCAATTTAGCATAATGCTCTCTGATCTTCCTAACTGTTCTAACAAATTAATGTGTTCAACATTTGATGGTTATTTGACTGATCAATGGCTTAACTCAGTGGAGAACAAAACAAGACAAATAAATCACATGATAGTCCACAAGTTGGGGTAGCAGCAATTTCTTCATGTTGCTAATTAGCAAATAGAGAAGCTGAACCACAGTGGGAACCACAGGTGCTTAGCATGCCAGAGCCCAAAAGGCTTGACTACCACAATGTTATCACACAACTGTCTGTTTGGCGCTTCCTGACAAACACACCTGTTTTAACTTACTAGAGAAGTAACAGATGCTATTGTTTATTAGCTTCAGTTGTTGTATAGACTCAAAAAAAGAGTATTGTAAGGATGAAGTTTGGGGGCCATTTCTGAAAAGGAATGCTTAGGGCTTCCCTTCAGTTGTTGGTAAGGAAGAAATTTTTTAAAAAGGAAATATTCCATCATCAGATATGTATTTTTGAGTGACATGCATTATTTTTGTTCCTTTCAACTAACTGTTGTGAAACTTGCTCGCACACTGATAGTTCATTTCACTTGTTTAGTATGAAACTGAATATCAGAATAATGACATCTACTGAAGTATTGAAAATCTTGTTTTGATGGCTCAGATTGTAGAATAACGGGTACAGTGATAGGCAACTGTGGTTCTCCAGACATTCTCAGACTGCAACTCTCATCTTCCTAAGCCAATGTAGCCAAAAGTGAGGGATGATAGGAGCTGTAGTCTGCAAACACCTCAAGGACCACAGTTGCCTCCCCTGGAATATTGGGCCAGTCCCTGACCCCATGTCACTTTGCATGTGTGTTGGAGCTTTCTGTCATAGCACGTAGTCTTTAGTCTTATATATTTTCTTCCTTATACAGTTATAGAATAGGTTGGGATGTTGAAATGCTCAGCCTAATAAGGACAGCAGAATAACCAAAATATGATTGCTTGTTTTTTATTGCAATACAGACAACATACTTCAGTGGCCCTTCAGACAAATTAATTGGTATGGCTTGTTATGTGCTGTTGGGGAAAATAAGTTGTTGTTTATGTTGGCTATATATATCAGTGATGGCAGCTGAACTTCACTGACTATCTCCATTCTCATCTGTTTTAAATAATAATATGCTTTGTGTCCAAGAACTTTCCTTCTTATGTTCCCCTGGGGATCACTTTTCCTCTGATGCAGCAGTGATGAGCATTCAGGATGCTGGTTTCTTTTGCTTTCCACTCTTCTGCCCCTTCTCCCTATTCATCTTTTGGTTCATTATGCATTTGAATTGTGAGAGTAGCCAGTGGTCCTTTTAGGTTGTCTAAAAATATTTCTATCTTCAGATTACCTCCAATGCAACTATGGTCTTTGTAGTCTTTAAAAAGCTAATCAAAATTTGGTCCTGATTATTATCTTCCTCTTTTTTCCCCCTTAAACATTTTCCCACGGTATATATACTTTCCCTGACCTGTCTCTTTTGATAGGAGATATTTTTACTTTGTATTACTAAAATTTCAGTGCTTTCTTGAACTGTGGAGATCGTGTAACCACTCTTAGTATAATACAACAGAACATCTTTCCTAAAAATGACATATTGAAATGTGATGCAAGCTAGTGGGACCTGACCATGTGACATTTGTTCTCTTTCTATATTTGTTGTTATTAACTACCATCAAGTCAGCTTTGACTTATCATGACCCCATGAATGAGAGACCTCCAAGTCAACCTATCATCAGCAATCCTGCTCAGGTCTTGCATACACATTATTTAGTTAGTTAGTTAGTTATACCCTGCTCTTCAGCCACAAGGCTATCAGAGTGGCTTACAAATTGTTTTTAAGCAATAGCAATTTACACATCTACACTGCATTAAGCAGTTTCCAATGTGTGTTAGCTAATTACTCAGGCCATGGCTTCCTTGATTGAGGCTATCCCATCAGGAATGCTCTCCTCTTTTCCTACTGCCTTGTATCTTACCAAGCATTATTGTCTTTTCTAGTGAATCATGTCTTCCCATGATGTGGCCAAAATATAACAGTCTCAATTTAATCATCTTGGCTTCTAAGGAGAATTCAGGCTTGATTTGCCTTAGGACCCATTTTTATTTGTTTGTTTGTTTGTTTATTTGAGTATTTATACCCCACTCTTCAGCCACAAAGGCTCTTAGAGCAGCTTACAAATTGTTTAGCAATAGTTCTTACACATCTACACTGCATTATAGCACACTAGGCACTCTCTAAGTGGTTTACAATGTGTATTAGCTGATTGTCTCTACAAGCCAGGTACTCATTTTACTGACCTACAAAAGGATGGAAGGCTGAGTGAACCTTGGAGCCCTTGGGATCAAACTCACAATGTTATGGCTACAGAACCAGCATTTAACCACTGCGCCACCAGGGCTCCCTTTATTTGTCTTTTTAGAGTTTCACAGTATCTGTAGAACTCTTCTCTAGCACCACCTTTCAAATAAGTTAATATTCTTCCAATCAGCTTTCTTCACTGTCCAGCTCTTACAACTGTACATAGAAATGGTAAATATGATTGCATGGACAATTCTAACTTTAGTATTCAATAATACATCTTGACACTTGAGGATCTTGTCTAGTTCCTTCATAGCTGCCCTTCCAAGTCCTAGGTCTTATCTACACTAGCCAGGATGTGTTGGTTCCCTGCTGGCATATCCTGGCTACAGAGTTCCCTCCTGCCTCACCATAACCTGCAGAAGATGTGCCAGAGTCAACACAGGATGCAAGCCCATTGCTGAATCTGCCATCATTTTTTTGCGAACGCGAAAGCCAGACACAGGTCCCACAACATGTGACTGTAGGCCCCTTGCATGTGACCAGCCTCAGTCACATGCTGCAGGAGTCCTGCCTGGCTTCCAGAAGAGCCAGGGAGGTGGCAATGGCAGTGAGGAGCAGTGTGCTGGATGTCCTCCCACAGAAACACAGGGCCTGATCCAGAGGAACATAGACTTATAGAATCATAGAGTTGGAAGAGACCTCAAGGGCCATCCGGTCCAAACCCCTGCCATGCAGGAATACACAATCAAATCATTCCCAACAGATGGCCATCCAGCCTCTGTTTAAAAACCTCCAAAGAAGGAGACTCCACCACACTCCAAGGCAGTGTATTGCATTTCCAAACAGCTCTTACTGTCAGGAAGTTCTTCCTAATGTTTAGGTGGAATCTCTTTTCCTGTAGTTTGAACCCATTGTTCTGTGTCCTTGTCTCTGGAGCAGCAAAAAACAAGCTTGCCCCATCAGTATGACATCCCTTCAAGTATTTAAACATGGCTATCATGTCACCTCTCAACCTTCTCTCCTCCAGGCTAAACATGCCCAGCTCCCTAAGCCGCTCCTCATAGGGCATGGCTTCCAGACCACCCACCATCCTGGTCGCCCTCCTCTGGACACGTTACAGTTTGTCCATATCCTTCCTGAATTGTGGTGCCCAGAACTGGACACAGTATTCTAGGTGAGGTCTGACTAAAGCAGAATAGAGTGGCACTATTACTTCCCTTGAGTAGACACTATACTCCTATGAATGCAGCCTAGAACTGCATTGGCTTTTTTAGCTGCTGTATCACATGGTTGACTCATGTTCAGAGGAACAGAGAAAGAGGTTTTTTTCTTATATTGCAGTAAAGGGCCCTATCCCAGGCTTGTATCTGCCTCAGGGGTTGTTTGGACTGCTCAGGGCAGATTGGGTTAAATACTCTGTGTCACCTGGACTGTGGGGCTCTGGAACAGGGGCAAGCCAGGGTATTTGGCCAGTGTAGGCAAGACCCAGTCTTTTTCTTATTCCTTGACTTCATTCTCCGTTCTGATTAATGGCTGAACCAAGGTATGGAAAACCTTGAACTATTTCAATGTCTTCATCATCTATATTAAAGTTATGTAAATCATCTGTGGTCATTATTTTTGTTTTCTTAATGTTCGACTGTAAAACTTTCTTTGCACTTTCCCCCCTGAGTTTCTTCAGTAAACCTTGCATGTTTTTGTTATTTTCTGCTAGGTAGCATGGTGTCATCACCATATCTTAAAATGTTGATGTTCTTCCTCCAATTTTCATGCCTCTTTTCTCTGAGTCTAATCCTGGTTTATGTATGATATGTTCAGCATAAAAGTTAAACAGAGAGGATGATGAAATGCAGCTTTGTCTGACCCTCTTGCCAATTGGAAACCATTTAGTTCCTCTGTATTCTGTCCTAACAGTAGCCTTATATCCTGAGTAGAGGTTACACGTTAGGATAATCAAATGTTGTGGTGCACCCATTTCTTTTAGAGCAGTCCATAGTTTTTCATGATCTATACTGTCAAAGGCTTTGCTGTACTCTATAAAGCACAGGCTGATTTTTGTTTGAAGTGTTTGGTGCACCTCATTATACAATGTATGTTTGCAGTATGATCCTTAGTGCCTCTTCATTTCCTGAACATTTGGCATTTGTCTCCATATATGGTACACATCTTTGTTGTGGAAGTTTGAACATTGCTTTGCTTGCATTGGAAATTAATGCAATGGTCCTGTGATTACTTCAATCCCTGGTGTCCCCTTTCTTGGGGATTGGAATGTAAATTGGGTGTTTCCAATCTGTGGACCATTGTTTTATTTTCCATATTGGTTGATGAATTTTAGTTAGAACTAGAGTAGATTTTGCCTCTGTAGATTCAAGGAGCTCTATTGGTATGCCATCTGTTTCTTGTGATTTGTTTCTCTCAAGTGTTATGAGTGTAGCTTCCATTTCACTTTCTGAAATTGGAGGTTTGTCTTCATATACAGTTGCCCCTCCACATTTGCGGCTTTCACTTTCGTGGTTCCGCCTTTTTGCGGTTTCTTCAGCAAGCGCCTGGTTTAAATCAGCTTCTCTCCCTCACACACAAGGGAGGGGAGGTGATTTAAATAGAGAGCTCCCCAAGAAAACCACACACCCAACTCTCCTGGGGCCTGGCTACGTTTGGGGTGGAAAGCCAAGCCCCGGGAGAGCAGGGACTTCAGGGCAAAGGTGCTTTTCAGCCACCACCACCCCACCCTTCCCAAAACGGAAAGTCCATCTCGAAACAGGACTTCTCCATCTTGAGAAGTCCATTGTGGCTTTGAGAGGGGGGGGGCTGAAAAGTCTCCTGCCCGCCCACCACCCCCTGGTCCTTCCCAAAATGGCGATAGGGCTCGAGAAACCCATTGCCGCTTTGGGTAGGGCGGGGTGGTGGTAGTTGAAAAGCCTCCCACCACCTCCCGTCTGCCACCCCCTCCCTTCCAAAGTGGCGATGGGCTTCTTGAGAAGTCCATCACCACTTTGGGAAGGGTGGTGGTGGCTGAAAAGTCTCCCACCACCCTCTCTGTCCTCCACTCGCTGCTTTGGGAGGGTGGGGTGGCAGCGGCTGAAAAGCCTCCCACTATCCCTCTGTCCAGCAATCCCCCCTCCCTTCCAAAGTGGCGATGGGCTCCTTGAGAAGTCCATTGCCGCTTTGGGAGGGTGGGGTGGCAGCGGCTGAAAAGCCTCCCACCCATCCCTTGTCCACCACTCCCCTCCCTTCCAAAGCAGCTATGAGCTTCTTGAGAAGTCCAACACTGCTTTGGAAAGGGCGGGGATGTGTGTGGCAGCTGAAACTCCCCCACTTCCAAAGTGGTGATGGGCTTCTTGAGAAGTCCATGGCTGCTATGGGTAAGGTGGCAGGTTGCTGAAAAGCCTCCCGCCCTGATGTTAGAGTGCAATTCTCATTGTCACTAGTCGACATAGGCAATGGTAAGAATGATGGGAGTTGTAGTCCAACAGGAACTGGAGAGCCACATTTTCTTGTAAACAGTTTGGGAACCTTTACTGGGACAGCTCTACAACATATGTTTGCCTGGTATTTAAACCAGAGTTGGAAAAGTTACTTTTTTGGATTAAAATTCCCATAATTCCCAGGCAACAGGGCCAGCTGTAGTCAAAAAGATATCTTTCCTAGTCATTGGCTTAAAAACACATCTATGTCTGCCACACATCCTGTATCTGCTGTGAAGAAATACTGGTGTACCTCTCATCACACTGTGCCCCCGCCCTCAGCAATTGATATAAATCAGTGGTTCTCAACCTGTGGGTCCTGAGACGTTGTTGGGCTACAGTTCCCAGGAGCCCTCTGAGGTCTCATCTTGTCAGCCAGGTCGTCCTCCCAGTCATTAGTGAGGCTGTGAGTTCAATCCTACAGCCTCACTAATGGCTGGGAAGACCATCTGGCTGTCAAGGTGAGACCTCAGAGGGCTCCTGGGAACTGTAGTCCAACAATATCTGGGGACCCACAGGTTGAAAACCACTGATCTAGATATTGCTTTACTTTTACCCCTGGCCCAGCTCCTTCAGTATAATCAATCCTTGTTCTTTTTTCCCCTGTCTTCACTCTGTGTCAGTGGTGACCACTGGTGGGAAGATTTCAGTCCGCAGTGTTGCCATTTCATCTGGTCAAGGCTATAGCCAGAAGGACAGGAAATTCATCATGTTCAGAATGATGGGGCATAGGTAAAGTTAATACCAGTGTTTTTCAAATGGTGTCGAAGTTCTGCAAAATATTACTGTATATCAGCTCGCCTCAGGCATGTTGTATTCTCCTCTTGCATTTACCAGTTCATGAGAAACATGTGGCCCGGTCTAGTCTCATGATCCATTTTGTGAACTTCAATATGCAGAAAGTCATTCTTTACATTGGGGTGTTTTGACAAAGCAGGCAGGATGCATGTCATGATTTATATTATTTTGGTGTTCGTTTCAGGTTAATGACATTTCAAGTGCCCAATGAACCTGAAACATTTTCCAAGTTAGTTACGGTATGCATAAATTGGTACATACCTACATTTTAAATGTTGTAGTTCAATAAACCGCTTATTACTCATTTGCACTTTGTTTTAAAAAGTGTGATAGAGAGCAGTGACATGGGGTTGGACTTCTGCAAGATATCATGACACATGAAGTAATTTATCAGCCAAGGTAGAGATGAAAAAGCACTGATGTAGATTATCTTTGGTGTTTTCTAGGAAGTGCTGTGTAACCAAAAATGGAACTACATGCCAGTTTCTAATATTATAGTTGAACTGAACAGAGTAGTCAGTCTCTTAGTCCAAGTGGTAAAGAACTGAGTTGTGAATTTTTATTTATTTATTGATATTTTTATTCCAATTTTCCTGCAAAGAGTTCACAAAAAGTGTGTTTGGCACTAAGCTGTAATTTTTAAAAAACAAACACATTTTCCAAGTGTGTATCTTTATGTAGCCAAGATAGTAACAGCTATCAGGAGGTAGAGGAAATTTGAAACAACTTCAAGGGTTCTATAAGTTTTTTAAAAAAAGATATTTTGGGAAAAACTCTTATGTGGGAAATGGACATATGTTAAAACAACCGAGTGAAGACTGAGCATGCTCAGTAGCCATGGAATGCTGAATGGTTATTGGTGTGTGTGTCTACCTGGAGGAATAGAAAACTGGGATCTGAGGAGGAATGGAATGGAGTAGCCTACTGTGAGTATGTCTGGTTGAGACCTTGAAGAGGAGCATTGCACACCTCAGCACTTTGTTGCAGATTCTGGAGATTTTCACACGGGGCCAAAATGCCCTGTTACTGCCCTGCCACCTCCTCTCCCGTTCCTGCCATGGAATAATGTAAATCTTTCACACACTTATCTTAATTCCTCAGCAGGAACGGGCTCCCCCTCCCCTTGATGGTTGGCCGTAAATGCAGCTGTCATAAGGCTGCTTTCATGACCAGCTGTCTGAAACATTATCATGTGATAACGGCTGGGCAGTAAATTTAAAAAATAAAGCTCCCCCAAACATAAAACCAGTTCACCAAGCACAAAAACACACTTTAAATCACACAATCAAATCAGGGAGGCTAAAATAAAGGGTGCCACTTACCTGGATGTCCAGATTGTATCAGGAAGTGCTTGGAATGGACCTTCCCTCCATGGCTGTCATTTCGGAACAGGAACGGGACTCCTGTTCGCACACCCATGATTGTGTGATAGCGACAGAACAGGAGATCTATTAACGATGAAAAATCGTGATTATATTGTTCTGGAACAGTCATGGGAGCAGGATGGATGCAGGACAGAACTGGGTCAACGTTGTCCGAAACGGAAAACTTTTCCCGACCCTGTTCTGTTCCTGCCACAGGATATATAGCCCGTGTGAAAATCTCCTCTGTCTGTACAGGTTGAGTATTCCTTTTCCGAAATGCTTGGAACCAGAACTGTTCCATATTTTGGATTTTTTTAGATTTTAGAATACCTGTATTTGCATATATGTAATGAGGCATAATGAAGGTGGAGAGACTGAGGTTCTGTGAAATGGTGAGAGGTGTGGATTCCCATCATTTCACAGATCTTTATATCTCTCTCCAGCCTTGCAAATAAAGTACAGGTATGTACTACGTACACTACTTGTGTTGTAGGTCAAAAAGTTTTGGATTTTGTCAGGACATTCCAGAAACATGGGAGAAAACAATGATTACTGTATATGACAACTTAAAGAAGGTCATGATGAAACTAGACTGGAGAACTGTAGACCAATCTCTTTGTTGAATAATGACTATAAATTTTTGCATCAATATTAACTGAAAGAATAAAAGTGAGGCTTCAAGGAAGACCAAGCTGGGGTTGTTTTTTGTTTTTTGCCTAAGGGACAATTCAGATATAATTTGAGATATGCTTTGGATATTATTGAATTTTTGGATAAACATAATGAAAGACAAGCAGTGTTAATTTTCCTAGAGGCAGAGAAGGAGTTATGGCCATTTAAGTTGGGATTTTATTTTTGCTGTCTTAGAAAAGATGGGCTTTGGAAAAAACTTTAATACTTGGATAAAGGCAATTTATAAGTATCAATCAGTGAGGATTTTGATAAATGGAGAACTAAAGAAAACTTCTGAAATTCAAAAAGACACAAGATGAAGTTGCCTTCTTTCCCCATTTTTGTTTATTTTAACATTTCAAGTTTTATTGAGGGCAATAAGTCAAGAAGGAAAATTAAAGGATTAAACTTTAAGAAGGATTCTGTAAAATTAAGGCCTTTGCTGATGATGTAATGACAGCATTAGAAGATCCTGTGGAAACAGTGTCAGCACTACTGGAAATATTGGGACAATATGATGGGATCACAGGTTTTAAAATTAATAAACAAAAAACTGTGATGTTGACAAAGAACCTGACAAAAGAACATATAAGAGAATTGGAAGAATTATCAGATTTTACAGATGGGGAAAAAGTGGAATATCTTGGTATTACATTGACTAAAAGAATACAAACTAATTTCAAAATATTAATGAAAGAACATGCAATGGAATCAAACAAGACCTACAAAGGTAGCATAAAATGAGACTATCATTGTTGGGGAGAATTTTAGTAATTAAGATGAATGTTCTCCCTAAAATGTTGGTTTTTTTCCAAACTATACCAGTCATCACAAATGATGGACCATTTAAGGGTTGGCAGAAGTATTTGTCAGAGTTTTATTTGGCAAGGCAAGAAACAAAGGATAAGGTTTAAGGTTCTTCAAGATGATAGAAAAAGGGTTGGTCTTGGGCTTCCGAATTTGAAAATTTATTTTGAAGCTTGTGCACTGGTCTTGATGAAAGGATGGTTAATGTTAGATAATGAGAGATTGCTAAATTTGGAAGGGCATGACTTGAATTTTTTGGTGGCATGGTTAATTATGGCACAAGAAAGATCATGTAAATATGGACTTAATTTTTTTATATATGAAATGCCATTTTGAGGATATGGAAAAGGTATAAACTTAGGCTATGCCCTCAAATGCCATTATGGATAGCTACACAAGAAGCTTTTTATAAATTAGACAACAAAACTACTGGAAAATGGCTAATTTATCAAGATTTGTTGGTGTTTGACAATGATCAATATAGATTAAGAACTTGAGAAGAGTTAGCAAATGATGAGTATTAATATTATTGGTACTCATACATGCAACTGTCTGAAAGATTTGAAAAAGATAAAACTCTATGGCTTTGAAAAAGAGAAATTGGTAATTGAGATTGAACTATGTACAGATGATGAACATTTGATTCGGGAAATGTATCAACTTTTGTTAAAGATAGAACTGGGGATAAGTTAAAAAATGTGTATGGGCCTAAAATTTTGGTTATAGTATTGAGTTGGAGCAATGGGGAAAATGTGGTCAAATGAATTTAAAGGTATTTTGAGTTAAGATTGTAAAGAAAAAATACATAATGATTTATAGGTGGCATCTGACTCCAGCAAAATCTCTAAGATGTAAAGGGCCAAAAATGGTAATTGGATGTGTGTGAAATATCAAGGTTCCTTTTATCACACGTGGTGGACATGTGGGAAAGCAAAAATGTACAGGAATATTATTCCAGGGGGAATGCAGGATATTCTTAAAATGAAGATTAATTTAAGCCAGAGCTTTTTTGTTGTTGTGGATAACTAAGGAGTAATTTTGTGGTGTGAACTTTAAGGAGATAACATTATTTGATATTAGTGGCAAGACTGTTGCATGCTCAAAAGTGGAAAATGACAGATATCCCCATGAAAAAAAGAGTGAATTTTGAAGATCTTTGAAATGGGAGAAAATGAAGTGGATAAACTCTTTGCTTTGATTAAGGAGAGGTCTATAGACAATTTCTTAAAGGATTGCAAACTCTTTTGTGCATACTTAAGAGAAAAAGGAAGGATTATGTTTGTGGAATTTGAATATATATATATATATATATATATATTTGTTCTATTTAATCAGAAGAAAAGTATTATAGTTTGATATCAATGAGCAATTTAGAAATTTTGTAAATTTTGTTCTTAGGATTTGAAGGGTGGGAAGTCAACTTTTATGTATTTTTTATAAGATCCAGGGTGGGTGAGGATAATAACTTTTTTGATTTTGGAGTACAGTACTTTGGAATTCAAAATTCCAGATAAGGGATACTCAACCTATATTAAGTAAATGGAGAAGTCAGTGTGCACATGTTAAGAAAGAAGTAGTGAGCCTTTGGCATGGCTTTTCAACTGAAATGTTGAATGCTCATACTAGGCTATGTGAACTTGAAGGAAAATTCAGTGCTTTGTGGGAGCTGAAACTGGACAGCAGTGAAGATCAAGCTGTATCATTCACTTTCAGGTTCTTTTTTGATCCTAGCAAGTAGGAAATTATGAGGGAAATGCTGTGTGTTTGCATGAACACTTGTGCGTTTTTGCTACAATGTTATTCAGACATTAATTTAAGTCTTTTTCACACACACAAAAACCTGTTTAGTGTAATACACAGGCTATGTGGCTGTCAGGCACATTTAGTTGCCAAAAGATAAAATAAAAGCCAGCACCACCATCACTGAGCTGTCCTCTGGAGTACCTTCTGCGCATCTTGCTGGAATATATTTGCTTTGAGTAGTCCTGCTTAGAAGCTGTGGGTAGCACATCATTTCATTTTTTAAAAGCAGGGCATTGCAGAGAATCAACATGGAAGATTGATTCCAAAGGCAGATCAAAACCTGTGATTTATCAAGTTACTTAATGATGGCATTTCTTCAGCCTACATGCAGGCATCATTTTGTACCTTTTGAAATATTGTCTCTGAGAACTTTAAGCATTCAGAATTTGTTTTCCTGCCCAAGTTGATATATAGACTATTTTACCAAACTAAAATTACACTGACACCAAAAGTGCACAAAGAAGACATCTGGAATTGTCCTAAATTGGGTGAAACTACATCTAGCCTACACTTGTCTAAAGAACAGCAGTTCTCCAGTGTTAGCAGTTCTCCAAGGCCTCATGCAGGATCCTTTCCTGGCCTCTACTACTGAAGATCTTTTTTATTCCTGGAGATATCTGTGATGAAACCAGAGACCTTCTTCATACAAAACATTACCCCTATTACTGAGCCATGGCCTGTTCCCAAGACAGAAACCAAATGCAAAATACGTAATTCTTCTTCACTTGATTGAGTGAGAGCTATGTGAAGGGACACCATCAGTCATTACCTTTAAAATAACAATCCTGTATATGCAGGGGAATCAATCAGAGCATTTTCTTTCTAATCCAGTTTACCAATTACCTGTCCCCTAACCCCTCCTCCCTCAACCCAGTAGCTCAGCTCCCCTTTCCTAAGCAGACACTTTCTTCAGCATTAATATTTCTTAGGCTACCCAAAGGTCTGTGCACAGAACTGGCTTTAAGAGCACACATTTACATTTCTAGTGATTTGTATTTACATATTTGCATGCTATGGATGTGTCAATATATAGGTCCTTGGAATGGAAAAATTTCTAGTGGAAATATATTTCAGTTGCTGTCAGAAGCACTACTGTAAACCAGTAAGTAGAATTATTTTTCCTCAGTTACTACTTGTTTGTATAGTGAAATTTCATGTGGGAACTAGGGAAGGTTATATTGTACACTAATTCCCTGAACTCAGTGCTATGAATAAACTACGTGCAGGCTACAAGGAATAAAATTGAATAAATAAAAGTTTTTATATGTTTTTATGTTTTCCAAGAAGGTTGTCCACTGCATCTCAGGGCTTGTGGTTTTGCTTCTGTCAAGTTCACCTTCTTTGAGGGTGGGATGGATGAGGGGAATAGTTTTAACAGCCTTAAAAAATCCATAAGATTATGCCCATCTCTGACTTTCTTTTTGATCTGGGGCCCTTTCACACTACACAGTCATAGCACTGTGATTCCACTTTAACTGCCATGGCAACATCTATTAGAATCCTAGGACTTGTTGTTTAAGGAGGGATATTTAGAATTCTCAGCCAGAGAGTTTTAGTAGCTCACTATACTACCAATCCCAGCTTTCCATAGGATTCAGGCATGGCAGGTAAAGTAAAATCATAGTGCTAAAATTGTGTAGTGTGAAAGGCTCCCACATCTCTGCATTAGCATGACTGGATCATATTTATTTTATCACCTTAAGTTTCAGATTCAGTTCTCTGCATGCCATTGTTTGTGTAGCCAAAAGGGAACAGCCATAATCAGGGTAACCCCCAAGTTCATGAAGGTACAAAAATATTAAGAAAATGTATTCCAATGTCATGAACATGTGGCCCTTCAGATAATGCTAGACTGTGGCTCCCATCATCCTATCTAGTAGAGCCAATGGTAAGGGATGATGGGATTTACAGTCCAGTAGCATCTGGAGATTGACCCTGTCCTTGATCTAAGGGAGCCCAAACTGGAATAGTTGTCCAGTGAAGACTCAACACGCTCAGAACCCATTGCTGAGGACAACTGAAACCTGAGGAGGGATTATGGAATGGCTGGAAAGGATACAATATAAAGGATGCCCCTGTATACTCTCTCACCCCCTCATAACCACCCATTTGCTTATTCTGGGAAGCTGCACAGAATACCCAGACAGGCCATTTTGTTGTGGGGCGTCATTAGTATATTTGTGGCAGTTATATAGCCAAAACAGACCTACTGAGAAACATGAGGGAGAGTATCATAACTGTGCTCAATTAAGGAAGATGATTTTTAAAAGGGTCAAAGGAGTAAATGGTGCCCAGTGAGGACTAACCGTGGCCAGTGTCACAGAATGCCAAGCTCTTCTGTTGTCTGTGTGGATATGGGCAAGTGGTGGTGGGGAGAATGGAAATCTGGCAGTATCCAATGGAGGTATCCTAAAGAAATACCTCCTGGCACGCTATAATGCTGAACAGGAGTAATGCAAACTTTATACACTTGTTGCAGGCTCCATTTCAGTCTGAATAAGGAATGTAGCAGAATTAGTCTCTTCAGTGAAAGCAGTTCATTGAATATTCAGAGGTTATGGGTCTTGGTTTGTCTCCTTTCAGTCAGGAGGCACAGTTGGTTTTTGAGTGATGCAAAACTCTGAGGATGGGTCAGTTTGGGGCAGGTAAAATCTATACATTTTTTACACTCCAAAAACATATTTTTGGACTGCAAGAGTGAAGTGTGACTCCAGGCTTTAGTTTAAAATAATCTGTGCTTCCCCCTTTGGAAGCTTGAGAGTTAAGATGCACTGCTGTAGAGTTTAATCAAAAATCCGTTAAAAAAAGATGGTTGATTAATTTCAGTCTTTTTTTGACTGATTTAATTTGCATCAACCACTACATATTTATGTTGAGGGATGTGTTTGTTTAATGTTAGGTTTTGCTTTTGTTTAGCCTTTGGGGCATTTATTATTTTTTTTTAAATGTAGGCTTCACTCCCCAATGTATTGTAGAAATGTAGCTTATGAATATAATGACTTCCAGTGAATATTCAAACAAGTATGCTTTCCAGTTTTCATCATTGGCTATGAGGGCTAGAAACCTAGAAATGAAAACTACATAATTATTTGAGAAAAATAAGATATAATAAATGTGTATGCATTCCTAGTTTTGGCAAGCAGGAACTGGGCTACTGCCCCATTTAATCAAATTAAAATTGCCAAAATGTATCTATGCTTATAGTATTAATTGTTAAGGAAAGTAAGATGGTTGCTCAATCAGGCAGAATCGTACTCTAACCAACGATTCAGATGTGCCCTTAGTGAGATCTTGTATTAGTGGTGGGTTGGGTTTATTGTTCTTTTGTTGTTGTTGTTGACTACAGCTGGTTCCTTCCAGCAACTGGACTAGCAAAGATTGAAACATGTCCAGTGCCTTCTCCCTGATCATTTGCTTGAGAGAAAAGGGGCTGAAGGACATTGGTCCCCTTCACACTACGCAATTATAGCAATATGATTCCTCTTTAACTTCTATGGCTGCATCCTGTCGAAACCTGGGGTTTGCAGCTTAGGGAGGGATACTTAGAATTCATTGCCAGAGAGCTCTAGCGCCTCACCAAGCTTCAGACTCCAGGATTCTATGCAGCCATAGCAGTTCCAGTGGAATCATTGCAAAAAGGTCCATGGTAGGTACAAATTTAGAAGTGGGGTGTGCGTGCATGTTTCTTCTGAAATGGTGCTTGATTACTTAGGGAAACTTAAAATCATTTGGAAAGTGTTTTGTTGATTCGATCAATTCAAAATTGCAGCCCTAGTACAAATAGTTTTTTTGTAGCTCCTTAACAGATGGCAGAACATTTCCCCCATGTAAACAATCTTCATAGACTCTTAGAATCATAGAATTGTAGAGTTTGAAGAGACCACCACAAGGGCCATCCAGTCCAACTCCCTGCCACACAGGAAATCACGATCAAAGCATCCCTGACAGATGGCCATCCAGCCTCTGTTTAAAGACCTCTTGATATGTGGGCTTCCATTATGAGACATGTTTCAGAGAAAGGTCCATGTGTATGGTGTGAGAAATGCCTATGGTGCTTTAACATGTACAGTTGTCCCTCCGCATTCACGGATTTGGCATTCACAGATTTAAGTATTCACGGTTTGAAAATATTCTTAAAAAAATAATAATCCAAAAAGCAAACCTTGATTTTGCCATTTTATATAAGGGACACCATTTTGCTATACCATTGCATATAATGGGACTTGAGTATTCACGGATTTGGGTATTCATGAGGAGTCCTGGAACCAAACCCCAGTGAATGTGAAAGGACAACTGTATATGTTGATTGTTCTATATCACGTGTGGCTTCAGATTGTCTTGTACATCCCCTTGGGTCCAATTTTTTATTTTTATTTATTTATTTATTTAGTTATTTATACCCTGCTCTTCGGCCACAAGGCTATGAGAGTGGCTTACAAATTGTTTTAAGCAATAGCTATTTACACATCTACACTGCATTAAACAGTTTCCAGTGTGTGTTAGCTAATTGCCCCCACAAGCGGGTATTGACTATAAATGTTAAAAAATATATGATGGATAGGTTACAAGTTAGTGAGAAAGGAGAAAAGGAAGAAATTACACAAGATGAGTAAGAATGCTTTGAGAGGCATCGGGGTTGGCAGTAAGGAAAACAATATCTGCACCCATATCTGTATCTCAGATAAAAGATATTTCAGTAAGACTGAGCCTCTGGATCAGAAAATAGTGCCTGAAATGAGGAGACAGTCACAGTACTTGAGAGTGAATGTCTGTATTTGAGGCAAACAGAATTGTCAAAAGCAAAACCACAAGAAAATCATTGTGACAAAGAATGTAATAGTATCCAAAGAGAGAATATTTATTTAATTTCCCAGTGTATGGCCCCAAGTAGTTACACAGATTAAATATCACCATGAAACTGTATCAGTAATTGCCATGTGAAATTCTGTCTTCATCTTACCATATTGTGACTGATGAACATAATCCAAAATCCACAAAAAAGCAATACCTTTATTGGCCGATCAGAATTCAAAACATGTGATGCAAGCTTTCGAAGCCCTACGAAGTGGTTTCCAAACTTTGGTCCTCCAGGTGTTTTGAACGTCAGCTCCCAGAAGCCCCAAACAACCAGGCCAGCAGTCAGGAATCCTGGGAGCTGAAGTCCAAAACACCTGGTGCACCAAAGGTTGAAAACCACTGCTATACTGGTTTCTTCATCAGGCAAAAGATGTTTAGAAAGAAAGAAAGAAAGAAAGAAAGAAAGAAAGAAAAAAGGTGACGATGTTGGTGTCACAGGCCTACATGCTGTTTCAGATGTTACTTGTCTTGTTGTTAAGGTGAGGGATCACAAGCAGGCAGAGGCCGCTCCTACTTCCTGGCCATGTGGAATTGAGACAAAAGACAGTAAAATTTAAATCCTTTTGCAGCAGTGAGGCAACCTCTCTGGCATCCAGGATGTATCTGTTTCTTTGTGAAGCTATGGGCTCCTTTGTTAGGTGGAGATCATTGGGTTTTTCAAGAAGTCTCTGGTATCCAGAGACATCCTGGGTACCAGAGAGGTTGCCTCACTGTGCCAAAGGATTTATGATGCATGATACAAGAAAGCTTACATCACGTGTTTTGCATTTTGGTTGGCCAATAAAGGTATTGCTGTTTTGTGGATTTTGGATTTTGTTTTACTGCTTGGCCAACATGGCTACCCCTGAATGTGTTTCATACATGACTGGTTCTTTCCTCTGCATTACCATTTTCTGATTGGTGAGCCTCTGTCATTTTCATCTCTGTCAAGGAGTCCTTGAGGGTATCAGGTTTAAGAACCCCTGATATATAGGTTTATGTGCTTCATGAAAGTTTGCTTAAATATCTTTCCTAGTCTTCTTTTGTCCCTATCAGACAGTATTGATGCCTGAGGAGCAGCAGAGAGTAGTTCACAGCCAAATGGTTTTAACTAGCACTTGTGATTTGCAGTGGGAGGCCAGGTGCAATAATGTAAATGTAGCGGTAAGGAATGTAGATAATCTATGGACTTTTTCAGACAGGATTTACCGCACAAGAAGACTCTGGAATAGTTACGACACTGTTGCACGGCAGGGAGTCCATTTCGGATGACGCTGTCCCTCTCTCGGCATCATCCGTGTCACTTCCGTGTATGATTGGAGGCAGCTGCGCCATATTTTACTCACAGAAGTAAAATATGGCGCGGCTGCCTCCAATCATACACGGAAGTGACACGGACGATGCCGAGAGAGGGACGGTGTCATTCGAAATGGACCCCCTGCTGCGTGACAGTGTCGTAACTATTCCGGAGTCTTCTTGTGAGGTAAGTCCTGTCTGAAAAAGTCCTATGACACCATAATGCCTAACAAATTTCTTGTGACATAAGCTTTTGTAGACCTTAGACCACTCACTTAGATGCCTGCCTAAACAATATTATGCCACTAAATGTATTTGTCTTGATTGATTTTACAGGAACAGAGTTATCATGGCTGCCCTGGTTTTTAGGTATATTGTACCACTTATACCAGGATCCCTAGGGGATTGAAAGGCAACACATGAATGCTATATATATTGGGTGGAGGCTTGTTATCAATTTTTTTCCTCATTTGTGAAGGTACATGATACATTCAAGACATATCTGGATTTACATTAGCTGTCCATATGAAATCAGAGCTTGGAGCCTTCTCCCCCAGACAACTCAATAAGTATTCCTTGTTACATTTTCAAAATAGCATGTTGGTGGCTGCTCATTACTTTAAGACAAGTTAATTTTTATTAGTTTATTATTACTTTATTATTAGTTTAGAAGAAAGCAGAAAAATAGGAAAATGGCTCCAAATACCCCTAAATGATCCTTTAAAAACAATATTCTAGAAAGTAAAAATTAAATATTATTCACTACACTAAAACAAACATTACTAGATTTTTAGCTTTTCCTTGTTTTTTTTCCGGGCTGTGAGGCCACGTTCTGGAATAGTTTCTTTCTGATGTTTCGCCTGTATCTATGGCTGGTATCTTCAGAGAATGGTTGGGTAGGAGTGTGTGGGGAGTTTATCTGTTGTGAACCCCTGTTGGGGAGTATATGTAAATTTGTGTAATTGAATGGTTAGTTTCTGGGTATAGAAATGCAAGGCTTGTTAGTGTCTGCTTGGCTAACAGTTGGTTGATGGCCCATAATCTGCAGGAAATCCCCCTGTCCCTGGGTGGAATTCCTTTGTAAGTATTGAGTTTTGATTGTATTGTTTTTCAAAATTAGAAGCCAGATTTTGTGTACTTTTAGGGTTTCTTCTTTCCTGTTGAAGTTGTCCAGGTGTTTGTGGATTTCAATAGCTTCTCTGTGCATTCTGACATGATAGTTGCTGGCTTGGTCCAGAATTTCTGTGTTTTTAAATAGCATTTGTGTCTATGTTGGTTTATAACATGTTCTGCTACAGGCTAATGGTTACTCCAGATCAGACATCACAAGAGCAGCCAGACCCAGAAAAAACCACAGGCATGAAGGAAAAAAACAAAACCAGCCACCCAAAGGGACACAACCTCCAAATGATCTACAGACCAACCAAGAAAATCCAAGAAATGCTACGCTCAGCAAAGGACAAGAGACACCCTCTCACAGCTGCAGGAGTTTACCGCATACCATGCAGCTGTGGACAAGTTTACACAGGGACCACTAAAAACGGTGTGCAAACACGAATCAAAGAACATGAGAGACACTGCAGACTGGGCCAGCTAGAAAAATAAGCAGTAGCAGAACATGTTATAAACAAGCCTGAACACAAAATGTTATTTAAAACACCAAAATTCTGGACTAGGCCAACAACTATCATGTCAGAATGCACAGAGAAGCTATTAAAATCCACAAACACCTGGACAACTTCAACAGGAAAGAAGAAACCCTAAAAGTAAACAAAATCTGGCTTCCAGTTTTGAAAAACAATAGAATCAAAACTCAACACTTGCAAAGGAATTTCACCCAGGGACAGGTGGATCTCCAGCTGATAATGGGCCATCAACCAACCATTAGCCAAACAGACACTAATCCTCTTTCTATACCCAGAAACTAACCATTATAACACATAAATTTACATATAAAGTTGTCCCTTCACATTTGGTGGGTTGGGTTCCAGGACCCCCCCCCCCGTGAATACTCATATCCGTGAATACTCAAGTCCCATTATATGCAATGGCATAGTAAAATGGTGTCCTTCATATAAGATGGCAAAATCAAGGTTTTCTTTTTTGGATTATTATTTTTTTAAAGAAAAATTTCAAGCTGTGAATACTTAAATCTGTGAAAGCCAAATCCGTGAATATGGAGGGACAACTGTACTCCCCAACAGGGGTTCACAATATAAACTCGTACCCAATCATTCTCTGAAGATGCCAGCCACATGTGCAGGCGAAATGTCAGAAGTAAAATCTTCCAGAACATGGCCCCACAGCCCGGAAAAAAACCAAGGAAAATCTATGTATGCTGGCTGTGAAAGCCTTTGACTTCACATTACTAGAGATTATGCCTTTGTTGCCCCCCCCCAAAAAAAAACCTTTTATAGATAATGTAACTTACAATGTGTTACTTCTGCTTGAAGTTGGATCTACTATCTGTGGTATTTATTTATTTATTTATTTAACTTAAGGTACAGTATTTCTGTACTGTCTCCCAACCCACAAAGGCTCCCAGGGCAATGAAGAAATAAAAATCAAATAAAACAGTAGAGATAAAAACAGTTTAAAAACACATTAAAATAATCTTTTAAAACTCCTAAAAGGAATCATAGAATCCAGTTTTTAAACAGTTAAAACAGCAATTTCAAACATTGAATGCCAGACACAGTTTTGGCTGCCTGCCTGAAGCATAAAATAGATGGGCCCAGCCAAACTTCTTTGGATAGGGTGTTCCACAGTCGAGGTGCTGCCACGGAGAAAGTCCTGTTATGTATACTCACCAACCTAACTTTGCAAGAATAAATGGCTGCCCTCAAGATCTCAAATTTCTGGCAGGCTCATATGGGAGGAGGCGATCTTTCTGATATCTTGGCCCCAAGTCATTTAGAGTTTTATAGGTCAACACCAGCACCTTGAATTGAGCTTGGAGGCAAATTGGAACCCAGTGCAGTTCTTGCAAAACTGATGTTATATGATTGCTAAAATCATACCTGACACCAGTGTGGCTGCTGCATGTTGAACTAGTTGCAGCTTCTGAACACTTTCCAAGGTACATGTAGAGTGCATTATATTAATTGGGAGGTCACTAAGGCATGAACCACTCTAGCCAGATCTGCCAAGAAAGGGTGCAGCTGGCACTCTAGCTGAAGCTGGGCAAAGGCACTCCTGGCCATCTGGCTTTCCAGGAGCAGTGCTGGGTCAAAGAGCAACCCCAAACTATGAATCTGATCTTTCAGAGAGAGTGCAACGGCTATCTAGAATGGGCTGTGATCCCAATCCCAGGTTGGTTTTCTTACTGAACAGTTGCACTTCAGTCTTGTCTTGATTAAGCCTCAGACCATGCAGCTACATCGAATCCTTTAAGCATCCAAACAGTAATTCAGTACTACCACAGCCTCCTTGGCATGATTTGTAAAGGTGAGATAGAGTTGGGTGTCATTGGATGACTCTCCCAGCAGCTTCATGTAGATGTTAAACAGCATAGGGGGCAGTATTGTCCCTTTTCAACCCTGCAGGCCAACAGGCTGAAAAACAGTCCCCCAGCACCACCCTCTGGGAAATGTTCAACCAAGAAAGACTGGAACTGCAAGACATGCCCCTAAGTCACTTATCAGCCAGACCCAGAAAGATATCATGGTCAATGGTATCAAATGCTGCTGAAACGTCCAGGAAGACTAACAGGGACTCCCTCTGCCATCCAACCCCCAGTGTAGGTCATCCACCAAGGCAACCAAGGCAGTTTCTATCCCATAGCCAGGCCTTAACCCACATAGGAATGGATCTAGGTAGTTTGTTTAATCTAAGAAAGTCTGGAGTTGTGTTGCCATCACTCTCTCCTGGACCTTGCTTAGAAAAAAGAGATTAGAGCCTGGCCGATAGCTACTTAGGGAGGTGAAGACATAAGGAGTCCCAGCAAATCTAAACCCTATCAGATAATGATCTGTTCATGACAGTGGGATTCTTTCAACACCCCACCCCACCCCACCCCAGTTCACCATCGTCATGACCAGCAAAAACCAGATCACGAGTGTGGCCTGCTACATGTGTAGGGCCAGATATTTATTAAGACTGGCCCATAGTTGTCATAGAAGCCATGAAATCCTGAACTGGCCCTGATAAGAATGCCTCAGCATGGATGTTAAAAATCTCCCAAAACAATAAGTTTGCATGAAATTAACATCACCTCCAGCAGTTCAGGCAGGGAGACAGTTGGGTAATGGGGTAGGTAGTACGCCACCAGCATCCCTATCCTGTCTGGTTGCTCTGTTGCCAGGTGTATACATGCAAACCTTGGAGATTGTCAGACAGGGTACCTCAATAGGGGAATAGAGTCATGGTAGATCACTGTGGCTCCTCTCCCCCCATCAGATCTTGCCTGCTGCTGCACTTAGAAACCTGGTGGGCATAACTGGTCACGTAGACACCCACCTTTTTAGTTAACCAGGTTTCAGTTATACACACTTGCTTGCTTATCCAGGATCCTGGGTCAAACAGCTCTTCCCAGTCACTACCCTGGTGTTAAGCAGCAGCACTTTATGAACTGATGGGGTTCTACTAGACTACGGCTTGGGTCCAAACTATTTGAAAGACTGTATCTCCCGATATGAATCTGCCAGAATTTTAAGAGCCTCAGGGGAAGGCTTTCTCTTTCACCATCATCCCAGGCTTGCTTGTTGAGGACACGAGAGAGAGCCTTCTCAGTGGCTGCTCCCACCCTCTGGAACACCCTTCCTCGGGAGGCTAGGCTGGCCCCCTCCTTGCTTTCTTTTCACTGGCAAGCAAAAACGTTTTTATTTCAGCAAGCTTTTAATTTGTAGTTGTGAGCCAGAGGTTTTTATTGGGGTGTGTTTTTATGTGTTTTTATTATTTTTATTGTTTTAACTTTTATATGTTTTAAAAATAATTTTAATTGTTACTTTTTAATTGTTTTATTTTTACTTGTTTTTATGTTATAAACTGCTTAGGGAGAGCTTTGGCACTGATAAGCAGTATAGAAATGTAGATGATAAATAAATAAATAAATAAATAGCCAGTAACATGTCGATTGGATGTGAACTGGAAGGAGAAACAGTCATGAAATGTCTCCCCCCACTCCTCCATTGGTTTGTTTAATTTCCACTGCCATACCTCCCCTTGCCCATTTTGACTGAAATTGCAGCACTCCTTGCATATTCTGAACACATATTTAGCTCACCAGAGATACAGAACAGACACAGGTCAATTTAGCCCGAAGCACTCCGAATAGTTAGCCAAAGTAGGCCTCATGGGATTCTACTCAATAGGTGCTCCATGTTTTAATTTAGAGAGCAAACATGTTGTTCTGGCAAAAGCTTCCTAAAGCTGTGTAGTAGTTTGTCTTGCTCCACTGTCCACTACATCTGGATTCAGTAGGTAAAGCACGTCTCCATTGCAGCCCCAGGGCAAAAGCCCTTGTGCTCACCTTTTTGGCAAGATGTCTGTCTTAACAATACCTGCAAAGGGGGAGGGCAAACAGTCTCAGGAACTCTGGTGTCTCCAATTTCAGTGTCCTCCACAGCAACCATTTTCCGCAGTCCCTCTGGCAAGATGCCTGCTTTAATGCTAAGGAAAAACAGAGTTGAGCTTATAGCAGGAGCACAAGTTGGAGGGCAGGAAGGTACCTTAGCTTAGAGGGATCAGTCAGTCACATAGCTCTAGGACAGTAGTCTATAAACAACATATACAGAGAGGATAACTTTGGTCAGCCGCTAGCTTTGACTTAAGTTGGTTACAGTAGATCACAGAGTATTACATCAAGTCAGTGCAACTTAATTGGATTGGTATCACCTAGTTCTATAGCTAAGGAGGTTTCTGGGATCTTGTTCAAGTGTTCCAGCTTGGCATATGTATAGTTCCCTTGTCTGACAGCAGTTCTAGTAACACCAGGATCAAGGAGCTAGTGTCTGAACTCCTGCTTTTGACCCCTGTAGTGTCTCATAGAATCATAGACTTGGAAGGGACAGCAAACTTTGCTTACAAATCAGTCTTCAGTCAATTTGAGCTGAGGATCTTCATGATTGCTTGCCAAAAATGCTAATTGCTCTCAACTGTTTACCTGTTCAAATTCAGTGAAATGGCAAGAAAGCCTACACTTACCTTGGTGATATTTCCATTCCAGTTTTCTGATTACATGTTGTGGTAAACCACCACCGTCTCCCCAACTATTTCTCTTTAAAATCTCAAGTGACCGGCTTCTTGGCACTTGTCACCTCCCCATCAATAATCTACTGATAACACAATGGTAGTGGTTTTCAAATACTAACTCAGAGGCCAATATAGGTTTTAATAAAACAGTAGAATGGTGTATTTCTTTTAAACATGCAGGCATGACTTCTTGTTCTTAAAACTTGGTAATAACAGTTCTGAGTCCAATGTAGCTGTTTCATATACAATACTTCATCTCTTCTAACTGTTACAACCTAACAACACGGACCCTCTCTCTACTAGAGTTCTGTAAATAATAAAGAGTTATCCCTTTCTTCCACTCTTATCCTTTTAAAACTTAGTTCCCTCAAGAACTCTGACCAATTGATTCTTCACTGAACTCTCTTGGTTCCTATCTCTTCTAAGAACCGTTCCTGTCCTCTCTACAAACGGTCCCTCTTCCTTTCTCTCCCTCACAGCCTGTGCTATTTATCTGCTCCCAGCTGCTCTCTCATTGGCTAGCTCCAGCTGTCTTCGGATTGGTCAGCTGCCTTCTGGTCTTCTCAGCTCACAGCTGTCCTTTTGTTCATCACACATGTAAGTGCTGTGTATGCATGTACATGCATCAGCACATTGCAGATACATACCACTTCCTATTGTCTTTGGGTCCTTTCACACTAAACCAATTAGAGAGCCCATCTACACAGGAAAAAAAAACGGCATGCGAAAGATCTGCAATCCATTCACACAGCCGTTCACACAAATACATGTCATTCAGGGTGGCGGTGCCAAAACTCACCCTAAAGTCTGTTCTCAGGGAGTCCTGGGCTTTGTATGGATTTTTTTTTTAAATCCATACGACGTGCGAGTGAGTGATTGTTTGACCACTCATGTTCGCACAGAGATGCACAGGCAGGGGAATCTGATTGGCTGGATGAGCACAGGGGGCGGGGCTAGCAAAGAGGGGAATCAGCAGCGGCCGCCATGTTTTTTCATGCTATGCGAGTGGGAGAGTCCGCTGCCAAGCTGCTTTCCCCCAAGCTCCGCGACCTCTTGCACCTTCAAAAAAGCCCTTTGGGGGTCCCTCAGCCAGCAGCCTCTGCTACCCTGAGGCCTTCCAGGTCTTGGTTTCCCTTTCTACCCCTGGCCTCATCATCATTGCCTCCACCGCTTTCATGGGGCTGCCCTCCTGACTGCAGGTCCCAGTCGCTAGCCAGGCTGGCGATATGGCTGATGAGAGGAGGAGGAGGAAGGAGGAAGTGCTGTCGCTGCTCCAGAGACTAGAACATGGAACAATGGATGCAAGTTCCAGGAACAGAGATTCCACCTCAACATTAGGAGGAACTTTCTGACAGTAAGAGCTGTTTGCAGGGGAACACACTCCCTTGAAGTGTGGTGGGGTCTCCTTCCTTGGAGGTCTTTAAACAGAGGGTGGATGGCCATCTGTCAGGGATGCTTTGATCGTGATTTCCTGCGTGGCAGGGGGTTGGACTGGATGGCCCTTGTGGTCTCTTCCAACTCTACAATTCTATGATTCTATGCTCCCGGAAGGTCAGTCACTCAGCTCCGGACCTGGTCGGTCCCTCCTACCCCCCTCCCCTCAAATACCTTTGGACTTTTGCGGAGAGGATACTCCGCAGAATCCCCAGCCGGGTGTGGTGGCACACTTGCCAGCTGGACTAAGGTCATGTGGAGTTTAGGAGGGATTTTAACCATGTAGTCAGTTTGCATCCTTGCGAATGCCTGCCTTTTTGGACCTGTTCGTATCATTTCCCCCTCGTATAGACAGGACTTTAGTATGATGATTCCACTTGAATTGCCATGGCAACATCCTATGCAATTCTAGTGAGGCACTAGAGAATTCTAAAGGCTTCCCCCTAAACAGCAAAACCCAAGATTCCATAGGATGCAGCCATAGCAACTAAAGTGAAATCATTGTGTTATAATTGTGTAGGCTCCTTTTATGTTTGTGGAATGCAGACTTCTTTGTATGAATGGGACTATCTTAGTGCTGTATCTGTGCCAAGGTTGAGCCTTCCATGTGTTGTTGGTGTGCAGCTCCCATCAGTTCTAGTCAATATAGACAACGGTAAGGGATGGGGAAAATTTCAGTCCAGCTATATGTGGATTGTTAGAAGTTGTCCACCTTTGATGTATGGAATATTACTCATGCTTGTTTATGTTATACTTTCCTCTGCTTGATACAATGACAGTGTCCTCCAACGTACCCACACAAACAAGTTCTCAAGATCGCAGAGCTATTAGGTAATGGGGCATTACAGCTGATTTCAGAGGTGGGGTGCCATCCAGAGTCAAGAAAAGTTGTTTAAACTCCTGCTCTTGTCACCCATATACTTCTGTTCATGGCCTCAAGCTAATTTTTGTTTTCAAATTCCTTTAAGTTTGTCATTAATTCTTCATTCCATTTGTCTGTTTGTACTTGACGGAATGATCTTATCTTAAGCTGAAACAGAGGCAGGTTGAGCCCCTAATTATCCAATGGCTCTGTCTCCTCAGCCTCTGATTAACCTTTAAATCAATGTAAATAAATTGGAGATTGAAGTGAGTTGAAGGATTACTATTGCTAGGTAACTGATCATATGAACATGAATGTAGTCTTTTTTCCCTCTCATCCTCCTTGCCTCTGGATTAGACTTTTCACTACACATTTAGGTAGAAATGCTATTTTCAGCCACATAACCTCCTTGTTGAACAGATACACAGTGTATTTACTTCTTGCTTCTCCTAATTCATGTCTGTTGCTTCAAATACTGCTTGACAGCATCCCCTTTTTAGACTTCTGGTTCTGGACAACAAATGACCCCTGAGGTTTTTGTGCTGAGGTTTGTGCAGAGTAACAAGTTGGCTAAATCTCAATAGGACAATTGGATATAAATGCTGTGCTCATATTTTGGAGGACAATGATGTTTGGATCAGGGTGGGAAGTTTCTTTGAAGCAAAGAGTTGGTGTAAAATGTGCTGCATTCACATACTAATATATATAATTCAGTTCTTGAAGAAAGCATTAAGTCATCAGAGCAGTAAATGTCTTTTTCAACCTGGAGAGAGGAAAATTGATCTCTCTTCTTTCTCCCCCCTTTGGACGATCTTGAGAATTGGTCACATAACATACTATTCAGAGTCTCTCTGCATTAAACTAGAAACTCATTTCACATCACACTTTTTAAAAATCCTAGTTCTTGCCTTCCTTAAACCAAAGGTGAGAAACCTTTGCCCTTTCAGCTGTTGTTTAACTACAGCTCACAGAATCACTTACCATGGGCTATGCTGACTGAGACATTTGGATGCTGAAGTCCAAAACATTTAGAGGACTACACAGTTCCTATTCTGTATGTTTAAAATTCCCCATTCTCCCCCTTCTACTTTGGATCACTGGTGACTTTACTTTTTCTTAAAGACACTCCTGGGCAAATCATTTAAGATGCATCTCTTATTCATCAGTGTTAATTATCTCTCCAGAAGGATGATCAAGGCAATCATGCTTTATAGTGACTAGCTGACAATAAAAACATAGGTAAAATAAGTTCTTAAAACCTGCCCCTATGGGCACATTTGTAAAATACTTTTTATGAGCAACTGGGAAGATTCATTAGTGCAAAGCTAGAAGTGACCAAAACAGCAGATGTTTCTACATGGATGTGTCTTGCAATGCGCAGCTTGGCTCATGTAGTCCCCCTGCCCACTCCTCCATTTTTTAAAAACCAACTGTAACTTATCTAGATTAGGACACAGAAAGGACTTCTTAGAATCAGTGCTTCTTTGTTACTGGAGAAAGGGTGAATGGATTTTAGGACATTGAAATAACTTCCTCCAAAAAGAGCCATGCAAATATGCCCTGAATGGGGTTCTTCCACAGGATGTACAACACAACATTCACTTGTACATGTTCATCAGTTAGCAACCTTCTGTTCAATCTATACATTATTTTTACTGAAAAATACTGTTGTTAACCCAATGCAGGGTGATGTCTTATATAAAACTGTGATTTTGGCCTTGAAACTGGAACAGCTCATTCACACATGCAGGTCTTCATTTAATATGGTTATCTGGGTGGGGTGGGAATCAGATGCCCTCCAGGTATTCTTGGGCTGCAACACCTAGCATTTCTCATCATTGTCTATGCCAGTTAGGAGTGTTGAGAGCTCCAAGTGAACAACATCAGGAGGCTTGCATGATTCCCACCTGTGCTATAATCAATGGGTGATGAACTTTTCTACGTGGTTTTTTTTAAAAAACCATTGATTTGCATTGAACAGGGATAACTGTTTATGACAACTGTTTCTTTCCACAAAGAAAAGCAGTAAGCTGATAAATAACATCTGACTTCTTATGAGATTTCTTGGTTTGTTTGATTCTGTATATGTATATGTTTTCAGGTACAGAAAAAATGTATTGGATGTCAGCAAAGATAAATGAAAATTAACAAAAAGTTGATGACAGGAATAATGGTTGAAAGAGGGAATGGTTTTGTGATTAAATACAGGGTGTTGAATTTGTATGCACCAGCATGGTATAGTGGTTGGAGTGTTGGACTAGGACTCCAGGAGATCAAATCTCAGGGTTCAAATCTCCACTCAGCCACGGGTGACCTTGGGCAAGTCATTCTCTTTCAGCCTAAGAGGAAGGCAATAGCAAACACAAACCTCCTCTGAAGGAATCTTGCCAAGAAAAACAGATTATAAGGGTGCCATAAGTCAAAGTTAACTTGAAGGCACAAAACCACACGAGATGGAGGCAGGGCTTCCCTGTCATTAGGCAGATGAAGAGAGTTGCCTCGGACAACAGATACTAAAAGGCAGAAGCAAGGTGTTGGAAGAGACAGCTGTAGGCTAAGCAGCTTGTCCTGCACCTTCTAAGCTTACCTACTGCCTCAGGTATGATGGATGGTCTCCAATTGCCAATATTAAAAAAAAACAAAAAACCAACTACCAGCCTAGCTATGGAATGGAGGGAGGTGCCACCTTTTTCTTTGCTAGGTGACAAAATGTCTTGGACTGGCTGTGGGTGGGAGAACCTGTGCTCCCTGAAGTATTGGAGAGTTGTCATCTCAACAACACCTTAAGGGCTACTAGTCTCCATGGTCTAAAATCCAAAGCAATTTAAATGAGAGAAACCCTGCATATGTTTGTAAGCATAAGTGCTGTATGCTACAGACACCCCTTTAATTAGATTATACCTTTCTTTGCTTTGTCACATTTGGGGGAATCAGAAACTGCCAAATATCAGTTGTCAGCCTGTGCAGTTTGAAATAATTTTCATTTTTAAACAGCTTTCCATTTGAAGAATACAACACTCTGAATTGTATAACACTTTTTTTGAAAACAAATCAGTTTAATATCCACAGCAAAGTCAAAATGAATAGAATCCTCCAGATCATCACCAATTTACTTAATAAGAATTCACTCCAATGAAGTGCTTTGAAGGAACAAATAGCCTAGACCTTCTTCTTAAAAGTTTTATTTGGATATATCCTGCTGTGGTGGTGGTTGTTCTGCTACCGTACATCAAAGGAATCACAGACAGAATAGGGAAACTGATGAGGAAACACAACCTCCAAACAATCTACAGACCAATCAAGAAAATCCAAAAAATGCTATGCTCAGCAAAGGACAAAAGAGACCCTCTCACAGCTGCAGGAGTTTGCTGCATACCATGCAGCTGTGGGCAAGTTTACATAGGGACCACTAAACACAGTGTGTAAACACGAATCAAGGAACATGAGAGACACTCCAACCCATCTCCTTTTCACACCTTTAGTCCACCTCAGTAAGCCAAAATAAATCAGCAGTAGCAGAATATGTTATAAACCACCCTGGACAGAAAATGTTATGGAAAACACTGAAATTCTGGACCAGGCCAACAACTATCATATCAGAATGCACAGAGAAGCTATTGAAATCCACAAACACCTGGACAACTTCAACAGGAAAGAAGAAACCCTAAAAGTAAACAAAATCTGGTACCAGTCCTGAAAAACACTAAAATCAAAACCCAACACATGCAAATGAACTCCACCCAGGGACAGGGGGGTTACCAGCAGACAATGGACCATTAGCGAAATAGACACTAATCCTCCTTGCATATCTCCACCCAGAAAGTAGCCATCCAAATACACAAATTTACATATCCTCTCCAACAGGGGTTCATAGTATATAACCCCCACACACTGCTACTCAACCATTCTCTGAAGATGCCAGCCACAGATGCAGGCGAAATGTCAGAAATAAACTCTTCCAGAGCATGGCCTCACAGCCCGGAAAAAAACCATGGAAAACCTATGGATACCGGCCGTGAAAGCCTTCGACTTCACATTGTTGGCTTTTCCAGAACAGGCCCACTGAAATGAATGGGGGTTGAATAAGTGATGACAAACAAGTCCCATACGGTTCATTCTAGATAGGACTGGTATTGAATTTAGCACTATATCTTTGAATGGCTTACTGCTTGGTTACATCCCCAGGGACAGTCTTGTATGAGAAATAGGTGTGTGTGTATTCTTCTAAAATGCAGAATGTGTCACTTGGTAGAGAATTCAGTTTCCTGCGCATCTTGGTATTTTATTTTATTTTAGTAGATTTTTTTTAAAAATACAGCAAGTTTGTAGCTCTTATGGATGCGAATGTGTGTTTGGTGTTGATGTGGGCATTGCCTGTTGATACCTCAGAAGGCAGGCATAGCTGAACAAAATTTTCTTTGACTGGAGTAGGAGCAGGGGAAAAGTGACTTCAGTATCCTGTCTGCCTTCTTGCCAATTTACTGGTCTTTGAAAAGGAGATGATAACCATATGCAAAAAAAATTATGAAAATGGTACCTGTAACTTTTTTTTTTTTAGTTTTCACAAAATGTACTTTTTGGAGAATTAAACTTTTCATGCTTCAAAATTTGGATTGTCTGGATGAAGTAGTGTTGGTATTATAATTTCTTATTTAGTGTGAGTACACAAAACTCTATTTCTATGTCTAATTCCTGCCTTGCTTGTTGAAAACTAGTAATATCAGGTTTTATTGTTTGTTTCCAACCCATCTTTTCACACCTTTAGTCCACCTCAGTAAGCCAAAAGAATTAAAGGGTTCCAAAAGAAAGCTCATGCCTGGCTTTGTAAATAAGTCAACCCACTTCTGGCCCGCTGTCCTCAATGGCTGGCTGGTAATTATTGGTCATTTCTAGTATGCGAATAGCCAGAATGGCAGCTTTTCTGTATGGAATCAGTTCTTAATAATCACAAGGGACCCAGTTATGTATCCAGTGTTTGGAAAGTCCCTTTTGTAGAATTACAGTTTCCATGGATGTGCTGGCTGGAGGATTCTAGGAGTTACCATTTCCTAAGCTCTGTAGGTATCTGGCAATCCTGGATAGGCAATCTTAAATGACAGGTATCCTCTTAAATGACGGGTTTCCTTACAACTATCCTGTGTTGTACCCTGCTGTAAATTGTTTCTATCAAAATAGGATGTGTACAGCTTGATCCCATACATACCGTACTTTTTGAAAGGAGCTCTCAAGTAAGTGCACTTGGGATTGCAGTGTGTTTCATTGTAATGCCAAGAACCTTCTCTTTTTCTTTCTCTTCTCTTTTCGTTTTAACAAATATGATAGGAGTATCTGCTCTGCAACATGAGGGTGGTCTCCTTTAAAGGGCAGATTACTAATCTGGTTGCTTGGGTAACACACAGTGCTAAATATTGACCTGGGGAGACTATGCTTTAAAGGAATCCTAATTGTTGTTTAAGTTTTTAACATATCCTTAGGGTGTTTGGTCGTTATGTTTGGTGATGCATATCCATAACATGGTGATCATACATTAATACTAAGATGATTGAAATGCTGATGGAATGCTAATTCTGAATACCTGCAGGGCTTGCTAAGTGAGGGCTGCACCTGAATAATGTCCATGCATCTTGACTACCGGATGTGTCAAGTTCATTCACCCATAAAATTCTAATATATGCACCTACAGTAAAGTAGGTACTTGTAGGCTAATTTTCCATGTCGTATTCTTCATGGATGGTATCTGTGTGAAACATGATTCCAGAGCTACATGGAATGGTGTGAGTTCTGTTTGTGTGTGTGCCTTCAAGTTGCTTGTTGGTTTATGGTAACCTCATGAAAATAATAGGGTTTTTAAAAGGAGGGAATACTCAGAAATGGTTTTGCCAGTTCCTTCCTCTGAAATATCCCCATTCAAAAACAGTTTCATAGAGCTGGAAATGATGTGAAAATGGGTAATAAATGATTATAGCCTAAAAAGAAAGGGTAATGTATTCTGGGTAGTTTAGTATAGAATATAGTACCTTGCAAAAAGTACCGTATTCACACAGCCCTTTGCTTTTACACATTTTGTTGTGTTACAACCTGGAATTGAAATGGATTTAATTAGAATTGTTACCACTTGATGTACACAAGGTAATCGGCACTGTAAAGGTGCAAAATACTTTTACTGGGGCACAAAATAAAAGAAACAAAACAAAATGACATTTGTTGGTTGCATAAGTATTAACTGCCATTGCTGTGACATATTTAAATAAGCACTAGTACAACCCACTGCTTCCAGAAGTCACCTAAGTCCAAAAGACCATCTGTGAATACTTCCATTGCCACATGATGTCAGATTAAGTATCTGTGTTTCTGAAAGGCCCCAGAGTTTATGAAGAGCTTATCTAAGAAAAAGTGAAGGTTAGGTGTTATCTAACAAAGTCCGTGCTAAAGTTGTATAGAAGCAACAGTCAGAATTGGGCTATAAACCCCCACAAGCTATTAACATCCCTTGGAGCACTGTTAAATCCATTCTTACAAAATGGATTGAATATGGTTCAACCATAAATCTGTTTAAAGAAGGCTTGTTGGGGATGATAGGACAACTCAATCCCTGGAGGAAGCAAAAATATCTCAGTAGAAGTCAGCAGCAACTCATTCCCAGAAAGGATACTCTCACACACAGAGATTGTCTTCCAGAAGCTCAAAGCAGTTATGATATGTACAGGTATTCACAAAGTAGACGGACAAACTGTTACACCAGGCACCAGATTTGCTCAAGAGAGAAAGTGCTCTGGGCACACCCTCCTTTTATACAGTCCCTCAGGGCATTGGCTCCCTGAAACACCTGGGTGCCTTACACCAGCCTTTTGCACACTGCTCTGTGCTTTGCACACCATACTCTATTGTGCACCCACACTTCAGCCTGATGCAATGCCCTGCAATCTCCTGATTGTGCAGCTGTGGCCTCCAGGTTTGAGACTGGGCTTGGCCTTGACTAGGCTGGCAGACTTGGCAGTTATCTGGCCATTTTCTAAGGAGTTCAGACACTGACTCCTGACAAGGCTGTCCACCAAAGTTCAGTGACTGGTGAGGAGGCCTTACTCAGAGAAGCAACCATGAGACCAATATCAGAGCAACACTTCATGGGTCTATTACCTGAACGCCCCACAAATCTGGGCTTTATGGAAGAATGGTGAGAAGATAGCTATTGCTGAAACATATTAATAACATAATTAAATGTGACCTCTAGTGAAGCCTTAGTGAGGCTTAGTGAAGCTATATTTTCTGGAGTGTGCTGGGCAATTGTGAAGGATTTATTGTTTGCTTCCATGCCGTGCTGTGGGGCTTCCTTGGAAAATCTGACTGTCCATAGACGGGAATATGTGAGCAGGAACCACACACAATGAATTTGCTTCTGGACTATACCATTTTTGATCAAAGAGTTCTGAATAAATGTTTGAATTTTACCTATACAAAACTGGAGTGTCAGGAAAAAAGCCTAGCCCAGAATCTTATTATGTACAAGACAGCTTTCAGTTATTCAGGCTGGAAGCCTATGGGTTGGCTTACACCAACATAATGTTCCATTATGCCACAATAAAGTACTTTTGGAGTGATGCACAACAGTAGCTGCAGAGGGGGGTGAAGAAGAAAAAGTGATCTCTGTTGGCAGAGAAAGCTGCCTTGCTGATTTCTTTCTGGACAGCCCAGGAACCAGCAAGACAGCTTCCTCTCTTGATAGAGGTGCCCTCCTGTGCCATCTCTCTATCCACTTCCACTGTTGCAGTTATGGTGGCCTACAAGATCACATCCCAAGCCTCCTGAAATGATACATACCTACAACAAGTAATGTTAGTTGTGCAGATGATGTTTGCTCACCTGGTTCAGTTCTAAGTTTTCACTTAAATCAGTGACACATTGCTTAATAAGAAGTCATATGTTATTGATAGGGTCTGTAACATTATTACACTTATCAACAGTTTCTTATTAAACACAGTATTTGTGTGCTTTGCCACCCAGCCCTGTTAGTGGTATAAATTGTAATACAGGTCATGTCCTCCCTACATCCATGGGGGATATATTCCTGGATTACCGTGTATATGTGAAACTGTGGATAATAGCAAACCCTATTAAAATAAAGGACTTCCTGTACAAACATACCATAGAGTTATGTGGGAGGACCTAGAAGATGACTAGAGAAGATGCCTCTAGTCATTTTCCAGGATGACTCTATGGTGCATGTCCCTATTTTGTGTCCCATGGATAACTGAAATTGTGGCTACTGGTGCTATGGTTACAGGGGCTATACTCACTTTAGCAGAGCCAGTTAAGAGCTAATCAATTAAACACATAAAGAGTTTTTATCAAAAATGACAGCTTCCATCTAGGAAGTGAATGTGATGTACATGTGAGCTTTGCAGAACACATTTTATATTTGTTGTTGTGTGCCTTCAAGCAGTTTCCAACTTATGGCAACCCTAAGGTAACCCTATCATGAGGTTTTCTCTCCCCCCCCCAATTATATTTTATTAAGTTGCATGATTTTCTTGCAAAAAAGAACACAAAGGGAATATATACAATCTCCATCTCTGTATGTAACTTTTTTTCCTTATAAAAATATAAATGCAAATACACAACTCTAACAGATCATTTTCAATCATTTTCCTCCTGCTACATTTGTTTTCAAAGTACTATAATAGTGCCTTCTCATAAATTCTCTTTGTATATTTCACCTATGTCCTATCTAGTTCGCTGGAATTCTCTTACATCTGCTTTTAACTGATTTTCTATTTCATGTTACCTATCTTATTCCCTTCTATTCTCACAGTTTTCATGAGGCCTTCCAAGGCTGAGAGTGTGTGACTTGCGCAAGGTCACCCAGTGTGTTTTCATGGCCAAGCAGGGATTTGAACCCTGGTCTCCAGAGTTGTAGTCAAACAAAACATGGTTAATCAGGACAGCTGGGATGGATGTATTTGAGCAATATTTCTTTTTTAAAAAGAAAGGGCTGAAGCTCTTAATTAGGGCATTGGGGTGGTCAAACAGTAATTACTGATAAAACCTCCATCCTGAATCGATGGGCTGAACATTTTCAAAGTCTCTTCAGTGCCAACCGAGTAGTCCAAGGCTCAGTTATCCTACATATGATACAAAAACCGATGACAAATGAATTGGACATAGCTCCCACTTTGGAAGAGACCCTTAAGATGAAAAACGGCAAGGCAGCTGGGATTGATGGAATCCCACCTGAAGTTTAGAAATACGGAGGTCATGTACTCCATGATAAATTCCATGAACTCCTTGTGAATTGTTGGGAAAAAGGGGAACTGCCATCAGATCTCCAAGATGCAGTCATTACCACCCTGTACAAGAAAAAAGGAGCAAAATCCGATTGCTCAAACTATCGAGGCATAAGACTGCTCTCTATTGCTGGAAAAATCCTTGCAAGGATACTCCTGAAGAGATTAGTTCCTGCTATTGCAGAAGAACTTCTTCCTGAAAGCCAATGTGGCTTCAGAACCAATAGGAGTACTACAGACATGGTATTTGCCCTTAGACAACTGCAAGAGAAATTTAGAGAGCAGAACAAGAGACTCTATGTAACATTTGTTGACCTCACCAAAGCCTTTGACACTGTAAGTAGAAAAGGTCTGTGGCAGATCCTGGAAAGACTAGGATGGCCTTCCAAATTCCTTAAAATGATTATCTTGCTACACGAGGGCCAGCACGGTCAAGTCAGATATGGCGATGCTCTTTCAGAGCCCTTTTTAATAACTAATGGAGCGAAGCAAGGTTGTGTTCTTGCTCCAACTTTATTTACAATCCTCTTCATCATGATGCTAAAGGGCTATGGCAGAGCTCGAAGAAGAAGACAGCATCTATATACGTTACCGTACTGATGGTAGCTTGTTTAACTTAAACCTTCCGAGGGCTTGTACTAAGACTCTAAACTATCTAGTCTGTGAGCTGCTCTTCACTGATGCTGCTGCCCTTGTTACCCACACAGAAGCAGCTCTGCAGTGTCTAACATCTTGCTTCACAACAGCTGCAGAGCTGTTTGGGCTAGAAGTCAACCTGATGAAAATGGAAGTTCTCTACCAGCCTGCACCACAGGACGAACACCATCATCCCCACATTGCCATCGGCAAATCTGTGCTTAAGTCCATTCAGCAGTTCACCTACCTAGGAAGCATCATCTCCTCAGATGCCAAGATTGACAAAGAGATCGATCAGAGATTAGCAAAAGCATATAGCTCATTTGAAAGACTTTACAAAAGCGTCTGGAATAACAAACACCTGAGGCGAAGCACAAAAATCAGTGTGTATAGAGCCATTGTACTGTCTATTCTCCTTTATGGATCCGAAACATGGGTAATTATCGCCAACACTTACGACTCCTCGAAAGCTTTCACCAGCGCTCTATATGCATAATGCTAAATATACACTGGATTGACTATGTGACAAATGTTGCTGTCATTGAGCAAGCAGAGATCACCAGCATTGAGGCTATGATATTGAGAACACAGCTGCGCTGGGCAGGGCACATTTCTATGATGGAGGACCATCACCTCCCAAAAATAGTACTCTACGGTGAACTCGCCACGGGTCAGTGTAAGAGGGGCGCTCCAAAAAAGCGATACAAGGATTCCCTGAAACAATATCAGGCTGGGCCAAATTGATCACCAACAATGGTCCGCCATGGCCTCACATCAGGAGGCATGGAGATGCACTATCCACAATGCTGCAGCCTTATTTGAGTGCTCACACTGAACAAGTCTTGAAGAGAAACGACAACGCAGAAAGAATCACAACCCGGAAACATCACCCAAGGAGACCTTCTGCTGTGCTTTCTGCAACCGGACTTGTTTATCTTGGATTGGCCTTTTCAGTCATCAGCGCGCTTGCAGAACGTGCGGGATGAGTCCTTCCTGAATCTTCGTTTGCGAAGAAAAGCCAGAGAGAGACCCAACTGGACACATTCCAACTGATTTGTTCTACAGTCCCCATAAGTCCATTCTACATGGGCAATGGGGACAGATGACAGGAACATCCAGAGGAAACTGGGTGGGGTGGGTTCCGATGCAGACTTATTCTTGTATGTCATTTTGATTTTGTTAATGCTCTTGGAAATTCTGATAGCAAGGTGTGATGTAAAATTAAGAAAAAAATAAAAATTAATTCCTTGCATGAGTTTGACACATAATAATCAAACAAAAAGAATCTGGGTTTGTGAAAGTATGAGGGTGGGCATGATCAAGGTAGCAAAAAATAAATAAATTAGGCTTTGTTTTTTGTTGTTGTTGTTGTTGTTGTTGGTAACTGCCGTCAAGTCGTCTTCAACCTATGGTGACATCATGAATGAGAGACCACTGTGAGAGCAGAATAGCTGTGGGAAAATACAGCAGAAATATGAAGAGAAGCTGCATTTCATACATCTGTTGAGAATTCCATAAAAGCTTTCATTTAGCCGTGAAAGCTAAATGGAACTAGAATGGAACTAACCCATGACAGGCAAGAGTACAGATGAGAAATGCTTGCTCTGAGTTGATTTCTCCTAGGTCCTGCTGAAATGTCTTGCCCCATTGCCTGCTGCAACCAACTGTATTCTCTGATTCCTAGATGCCACTTCAGAACTTTGATTCAAAGGAGGACAGAGAAATGAATTTTATTATTGAATATTTATCCTCTGAAGGCCAACTGTCAAGATTTTCCCCCTCAGCTAGCTACAGCTGCCTTTCTCCCTTAGCCCATACTGATCTCTGCCCATGTTGGTCTATGGAGAGGCATACTTCTACCGGGCCAGAGGTCATATGGATCTTGGGATGCCATTCCAAAGCATTTCTAGTGGTCATGTCCCACGGTGACAACATGAACATTGCTGAACCTCGGCCAGCTGCTCGAAAACGATGAGTACTAGAGGCTAAAACATTCCCATTTTCCAGCTGGTAGTAATGTCTCCTGAACTCCTGCTGTACTAGTGCTTTAAATACGAATCTCACTTATCCTCTCCACAGCTTTTTAGGAAAGATATTTGTGACGGTGGGGGGGAGTGATGTGCCCTGCATCACTCAGCATGTTTCCAGGCTAAGTGGGACTGTGAACCTGGGTGTATCTGCATCCAGATGAAGCCCCTGTCTACTGATTCTCCTCTTAGTTGGGCAGAGACCATTATTGGGGAATCTTTGTGAAAGTGGTCTCAGCAGAATGGAGTGGGCTAATGCCAGACTGCAGGCAGTTGCGGGGTGGGGGGAGAAACAGAAAGAGGAACAGAGAGAGTTTAGAGAACTGAACCAGCAGCAACAATAAGCAGTATCTGCAAGGAGCTTAAGAATCAGAAACGTGGTGGATGGTGCAGAAGTTGGTGAGTTTAGTGGTATTCAGGTAAGTCAGTTACAACTTTAGACACTGTGGCAGCTTGTGGAAGCATTGTGCCATCTGAAATGATGGAAACTGTGCTCTGGGGGTGGGAGGAATAGTTTGCATGCAACCATAGGTGCAATAGGTATAATAATATGTTCTTCTGAGATAAAGGGATTTGGGCAAGGAGAGTGGGATCGTCTGCTCCTATTCCCCCCCCCTCTCTTTTCCCAAAGCCTTGATATGTAAAAAGGATTTTGTGCGATTATGTCATCTAAAGGACAGAATTCCTCCAGTGCAGCTCTGCACTGCAGCAACAGCAGCCGGTCCTGGAGATAGTCCAGTGTTAATGCCTTTTAATCATGAATGGAGTAATGTAACCAGAAGAGCACAGTGTTAACAAATTAATGGGAGGAAAGAGTTTATTATCTCCCTCCCTCCTTTTTTTTTAAAGAAGTCCCATCCATTTATGACATTGTTGCTAATAGCATGCAAATCCTAATGCTTAAAAAAAGCTTTAGTTAAAGTATCAAGTAACATTAGCTACTGACATGGTGCTTAGCTGCTCTGTTATGCTGTATGTTGCTGAATAAGTCATATACAAATTACACTACTTTTCAGATCTCTCTCTCTTTTGTGTGTATGGGGTGAAAATTCCATTAGAGGCTAACTGGATGATTTGTTTTTTGTTTTCTTGTTGTTTGACTGAGGTTTTTACTGCTTGTGTAACAGTATCTTCAGGCGCTTCAGCATTTCATTCCGTGGTTAAAGCATTTACCATCATTTTCCTGTAATGATTTGGTCTTTGCGGTTATGTGTGTTGGTATTTTGTATGTGTTTATGAACTCTTGGACTACAATATGGGAACTTCTGTGTGGCCGTACTTGAAACAAAAGCATCCCTAATTTTGGTATAATTTGCTCAGCAGCTGTGGTGCTCTCAAATGAAACCCGGAAATGTTCAAAGAGTGAATAGAAATGTGGAGTGTGTCTTCCTTCCCTGCCCCTTTCTTTCTTTTTCCTCAAAAAAACAAGCAAGTAGTGCAGGATGAGAAAATGAACAATGGTACTTCCAGTGTTGTGAAGTTATGATTTTTGGAGAGGAGAGGTGAGAGCAGGAAAAGAATGAGGACTGGAAAGTAATAGTTTTCTGAATGCAAAGTCTGGAAAATTATTGACATTCTCAAGCGATCCATAAATGTGTTGTGAGAAAATGCTCTCCAGGATCCAGGGCCAGATGAGCTGCACGCAAGGGTACTAATGCCTCAAAATGTCAAGCGTTTCGTTGTGTAATCTTTGAGAATTCCTGAATAATTGGGTGAGGTGAGCAAATTTGTCCTCACCTTCAAAGAGTGTGAAAAAGCAGGACCTGGATAACTATCAACCAGTTAGCTTGATGTCATTATCAGGAAGTGTTCTAGAAAAGCTAATTAAACAGTCAGTCTGTCAGCACTTAAAAGGTAATGATTGGATTACTAATACAGTAACTAACATGGGTGTCTCAAAAACAAGTCATGTCAGACCAATCTTGTCTCTTTTTTTGATAGAGTTACAAGCTTGTTAGATCAGGGGAATGCTGTGGGTGTAGTGTTTGGTTTTAATAAGGGTTTTGGCAAGGTTACCCATGATATCCTTGCAGACAAGCTAGTCTCTCTCTGTCTTTTCTTCACAAACGAAGATTCAGGAAGGACTCATCCCGCACTTTCTGTAGGCATGCTGATGACTGAAAAGGCCAATCCGAGATAAACAAGTCCGGTTGCAGAAAGCACAGCAGAGGGTCTCCTTGGGTGATGTTTCCAGGTTGTGATTCTTTCTGCGTTGCTGTTTCTCTTCAAGACTTGTTCGGTGTGAGTTCTCAAACAAAGCTGCAGCATTGTGGATAGTGCGTCTCCATGCCTCCCGATGTGAAGCCAGGGCGGACCATTGTTGGTGATCAATTTGGCCAAGCCTGAGATGTTGTTTCAGGGAATCCTTGTATCGCTTTTTTGGAGCGCCCCTCTTACGCTGACCCATGGTGAGTTCACCGTAGAGTACTATTTTTGGGAGGCTATGGTCCTTCATCCTAGAAATGTCACCTTGCCAGCACAGCTGTGTTCTCAATATCATGGCCTCAACATCCTGAGGAGATATGGCTACTGAGGTGCTCCAGGGCTCTTGGCTTGACAGCACTACATGTGAAAGGGATCTAAGAGTCTTAGCAGATTGGCTTGACAGCACTACATGTGAAAGGGATCTAAGAGTCTTAGTAGACCACAAAGTAAACATGAGTCAACAGTGTGATGAGATGGCCTGGTTTATAATTACATGTAGTTGAGAGGAATGTGTGGAAGCAGTGATTTACTCTTGTCAGTTCCTACATCACAATTGTATTAGGGGCTAAGGGGCAGGACACTGCAGCAATTCCAAATGATAGTTAACAGAAGTGTAATTAAGGGCAATGTTTGTTTTTTGTTTTTATAAGATGAGTAATTCTTACCTCCAACTTTCCCTTTGACTTCTTGGATGTCTTTGCAGAATGAAAGCTGAGTTTTCCTGAAGCCATAACCGTAGACTGCTAAAATATTTGAAGACAGATGTTCTCCAGAATTCTGAGTTAAAATAGTTATGAAAAGATTGAAAATCTAGCATGACTGTATATACAGTGCCTTCCAGAAGTGTTCATTTCCCCTTTGACTGTTCTAGTCTTTATTGTGTTAACAATCTGGTATTGAAATAGATTTAATGGACATAGTTATAGCTTCATGTACAGAGGATACTCAATACCATGGAGGTAGAAATTATTTTTATTGTGGCACAAAAGTTAAGGAAACAAAAACAAACTGTCACTTACTGGTTGCTTAAGTGTTTACTCCTTTTGCTCTGGCATGCTTAAATTAGATCCTTTAGGTGAAGCCCCTTACGTCCAGAAGTCACATAAGGAGTTGGATGAGGTCTGTCTGAGTGCACTTTGAGTGTGGTTTGATCTGCTGTTTGGAAAGCCCCAGAGTTTGTTGGAGAGCATATCTGAACAAACGGTATCATGAAGACCAAGGAGTTATCACAAGAGATCCATGTTCAAGTTATGCAGAAGCACCAGTTAGAGAGTTATATTTGGGAGACATGGTTTGGCACCTTTGATGGCTCCTTTAAAGGGCAAATTAAAACTCAGAAGATTGCCCTACTGACATGGAAGCTGGCAGTGCCATGGAGGAGAGTGAATGTGTTTTCTTCAGGTACATTATCCCCAAATTGTTTAGAGTCCTAGAAACTTGTGCTTGACTGAAGTTTGGAAGTAAACTGGCTGCCAGAGCAGATTTTACATCTGTGTAATAGTCTTCCTTTGGATCTTTGGCTGGAGGAAGATCTCACCTGTTTTCAAAAGATTTGCTGGATTACTAAACTGCTTTGTTGTGCCTGAGGCTGCTGAGTGGGTGGTGGCTGGTGGGATGTTGGGGTTTTTATATACCGTATATTCCAGCATATAACGTATATTCCGGCATATAAAACGACTGGGCATATAAGACGACCCCCCCAGTTTTAAAGTAAAAATACAGATTTTAGGGTATGCTTGCCATATAAGACGACCCCCATCACCCACCCTCCCCGAAGCCGCGATTGGGCTCCCCTTCATGGCTTCAGGGAGGACAGATGGTGGCTGGAAAGCTTCCCCCCCTCCAGCCAGCCACCCTTCCTGAAGCCTTCCTGAAGCTGGCTGAGGAATCGCGGGGGATGGCTGGCCAGCTGGGGAGAGGCTCAGGCATCTCCCACGATTCCCCAACCCACTAGGAGGCTGGCCAGTTGGGGAATCACCCATCAGAAGTGGTTATTTGGTGACCTCTTGATCACTTTGCCAGATGAATGGGGTTTCATTTTGTCTGACTTGCTTTTTCCTGATTATTCAGTCCCTCCTAAATTTAAAAGGAAGATGCATTTTCGCCAATTTCTGTCCTGTCCCACTGTGTGTGTATGTGCTTTCAAGTCAACTGTCAACTTATGGTGACCCCATGGGATTCATAGGGTTTTCTTAGGTGAGGAATACTCTGAAGTGGTTTTGTCAGTTCCCTCCTCTGAAATGTAGCTGGCAGCACTGGCCATGTGAGTTGGGGAATCGCAGGGGATGGCTGGCTAGCTGGGGAGAGGTTCGGTCACCTGCGATTCCCCAACCCATGAGGAGGCTGGCCAGCCTCCTTGCGAGTTGGGGAATCACGGGGGATGGCTGGCCAGCTGGGGAGAGGCTCAGTGTCAAGGAGAAGACCCCTTCCCACCCAGCAAGGCTTCTCCCCATGCAGCTGCACTGACGGGGAGGATAAGGTGGTTAGCAGGCTTCCTCCCCCAGCCAGCCACCTCCGTTGTTCCAAGTCTGAGATGGGGCTGGCACTTGTATCTGGCGTATAAGATGGTCCCTGACTTTTCAGCTGATTTTACAGGCTGAAAAAGTTGTCTTATACTCTGAAATATACGGTATATTTATAGTGTTACATTTTATTATCTTTGTCTCTGATTGTATATGTTTGCTATTCTGCCCTTTAGTGGAAAGGGCATTATAAATAAATCTCCTCCTCCTCCTCTTTTTATAACTGGTGAATAAGATCCCTGTTGATCCACACCTTTCCCCATGTTTTCCAGTTTGATGCATAAAGATATACTCTATTCTGTAGGGTGATATGGCAGGACCAATCTGTTAGCATTGTGAAACTAGGACCATCCAGCATGAAGCAGGAAGTTGTTCTGAGCCTTTTGGAAATCAAGTCCTTTGTTCTCCACTCCTCCTCTTCCACGAAGCCAATTCAACTTCCTGCCTCACCCTGCAAGGACAGGTTTTCAACTTCTCCGGACTTTGATCCATTTTCTCTCTTCTCTAATTTTTACCCTTCCTCCTTCCCTCGCATTCCTCCTTCCTCCTTCGATACCTTCTTCACCCCTCGATCCTCCTTTACTTAAAACCCCCCTTTTCATCCCCTTTCTCATTCTGAGCAGCAAGCTCTGAGAGAATACGGGTACGAAGACAAGGTTATATCTACACTCCTGATCTCCCGCCAGCCTTCAACAAAGAGGATATACCAGGCCACATGGAAAGTTTTTTCACAATGGTGCACCTCGGAGGAGGTGAACCCTCTCAAGACCACGCCACGTCATGTCTTGGTGTTCCCCCAGAGAGGGCTCGAAAGTGGTCTTCAACCACATACCCTAAAGAGACAGGTCGCCGCCCTGGCAGCCTTCATCCAGTGCCCGCAGGGGGGTCGAATCTCGACCCACCCGCACATCAGAAGGTTCCTGAGAGGGGCAACACTAATTTCTCCACTGGTACATCACAGGTTCCCCTCATGGAACCTACCCCTGGTCCTATGCCAGCTTACTCGACACCCCTTTGAACCCCTGAGGAAGGTCCCTCTCAGAGTCTTGACGCTTAAAGTGGCCTTCTTGGTGGCAATCACGTCAGCTAGGAGGGTATCAGCGCTCACGGCCCTCTCAGTAAGAGAACACCTATGCTCATTCGACGACAACTCGGTGTGCCTCCGTCCAGACCTCTCCTTCCAGCCCAAAGTACTATCACAGTTCCATGTGTCGCAACAGCTAGTACTACCGTCCTTCTGCCCCAAGCCATCTCACCCCATGGAGAAGCTGTGGCACAAACTGGATGTCAGGACATTAAGAATTTACATTAAGAATTTACATCAAGCGCACAGCCTCCTTCAGGCGTTGTGACTCCCTGTTCGTCTCCTTTAACCCAGCATCAGTGGGGTCTCGGGTGTCATGACAGACCTTGGCGACATGGACCAAGGCATGTGTTTTCATGGCATATGATGCAGCAAGCATCCCATGACCTTCAGGAGTATTGGCATACTCAACTCGATCAGTGGCCCCATCAGCCATGTTCTCAACAAATGCGCCCATATCTGAGATATGTAGGGCAGCAACATGGAGTACCCCGTCCACCTTCATCAGACACTATAAGGTGGACAGATTCAGGTCAGCAGAAGCCACCTTCGGAAGAAGAGTGCTTCACGAGGTGGTACATTCATAATACCACGGTACCTGCAGTCACTCCCGCCCTAGGGCTGCAACGAGCTTGGGTATGTCCCAATGCTAACGGATTGGTCCTGCCATATCACCCTCAGAATGTTACATTGGGTACTTACCGTGAAGGTACTTTCTGTAGGGTGGATGGCAGGAACAATCCGACCCACCCTTTGACTACAGAGGAAAGACATATACCGGATCACAACACAAAGTGTGAGCACTATTAACATGTGGTTTTCTCTGTAGGTAGGAGTTTTTCAATCTGCTTACAGGGTTTTTCTAGTCAGAGAACTGGCCTCATGGAAGAGGAGGAGTGGAGAACAAAGGACTTGATTTCCAAAAGGCTCAGAACAACTTCCTGCTTCATGCAGGGTGGTCCTAGTTCCCCAATGCTAACAGATTATTCTTGCCATCCACCCTACAGAAAGTACCTTCACGGTAAGTACCCAATGTAACAATCTGGTTCAGGCATATCATAAACCAGTGGTTTACATTACAGAATTAACTTTAGGTTCATCAGATTCTCCCTCTGTGGCATGGCCAAAAGAAGGTTGGAAGCCTTGACTTCTGGTTTTGTATCCAAGGGACTGTCTGGCAGAAGCACAAGTTCCCTTAGGTTGACCTACTCTACCTTTCTGTGAACTAGCTCCTTTTTCTCTACAACTGTGTTTTTGGCTTTTTATCTTCATAGTTATACCTACCAGCCCCACCCTTGGCCATATTAATATTGCTGTCCTTCCTCTGTGTGTACCCCCTACAATGTTTACTTATTTTATTCTTATGAACAAGAAGAAATAATTTCTAAAGTTTTCTCCCTGCTGGGAAAAGACTACAAGGTATTTTGTGCATTTTTCTTGTCTTTTCTCCCCCCCCCCACTTTCCCCCCGTTTTTTGCATTTCAGCATTTTTTTTTTGCAAAAAAGTTTGATTTTTTTTTTTTTGGCAATGTTATGAAATGCGAACTGTCTGGTGGTAATTGACTTTTTTCTTGATCCTTTCCTTGATCCATCTCTTTTTGTGCATATGATTTGTTTATGTGTTTTTTTCTTTACAGAAAGGTCTTGAAATACAGAGTATCTCATGGTGCTTGGCCATTTTTCAACCCTTTTTGTGAGTATTTCATACAGTACATCCCTAGATGTATCCTGGAACGAGTAGCTTTAAATCAGGGAAGGGGAACTGTGTGGGCCTACAGGTATTCTGGGGCTCCAGATCCCATCAGCCCCAGCCCATCAAGCAGGTTGGGACTTGCATCTGGTGGGGCATAGGTCCCACCAGTGGCTTTCTACTGTCATGATGCTTATTGGAATTATTGAGGAATGCATCTTGGTGATGTTTTTAGTTCTTCATTTTCCTATGACTGGACGTTTTGCTTTGTTGCTAGACAATCTGCTTGATGAAGTTGATTTTCTGATTCTCCTCTGTTTCATTGAGCAGAGTTCAGCAGCTACTGCCTGGCTTTTGCTCTGAGTAAGGTACTGCAGTCTAGAAGAGTGTAAGGTCATTTGGAAGTATTTCCTATTTGGAAGTATTTCCTATTTATTGGCATTCAGGATAAATGCTTATTTAAGATTTAAAGAGTATTGTTCATATTTCATGCTAAGAAAATTAAATGAAGGAAAGCTGGATGGGGGAGGTGGAAACAGGTTTTTTCCCTCTTAGGGAAGCAAAGAGATATTTTCTATTCTTCAACTGAAAACATGAATGTCCACATGGAGGAAGGACACTGTTTTACCCAAGAGCAGGCTGTGAGGGCATTGCCAGCTGGACTGTTCAAGACAGCGAGTTCTATTTTAATACAATGATGCTGTGCACTGGGCACAGGCATGTTGAAAATACAAGACAAAATGTTTTTCCTTCAGTAATTGGCTATCTAATTCCCTATCTGCCAGGTATACTTATGTTACTGGTATATCCAAAAGGTGCAGCGGGGATGGGGGTGGGGGAGGCAGGAGGCTTTGCGTTGGGGATTTTGTGTAATGATGCAAAAGTACCAGTTTGTTTGCTGGATAATACAGTGATGCTCAATGCTGCTTATACACTGTGATATGCCAAAAAGTGATGACTGGCTAGTGTATAAAACCAGTTGAAAATTAAATCTTGGCCAGGTGAGATTGTACCAACAGAGTCCTTTCTTCAGGCAGCTGCTATCAGGCTGTGTGAGGTGATAATCTCAGGTAGCAGATTTTGAGTGTCATGAAAAAAAAAAAGCAAATGGTTACTTATTTCATTTGTACTAAAGGGATGGGGAGAGGTGCTTGTAGACTTGTATGCCTTACATACCATAATTTGTGTGACTTTGAGTGCAGTTGGGCCCCTGTATCTATGGAACCAATATCCATAATTTCAGTTATCTACATGATACAAAACAGGGACAAATACCATAGAGCGATCCTAGAAAATCCCTAGAGAGGCATCCTCTCTAGACATCTTGTAGGTCCTCCAAGGCAACTCTGTGGTATGTTTTTACCGGAAGTCCATTATTTTAAAAGGCAGATCGCTGCCTTGGGAAGGGGGGGTGAAAAGCCTCCCTCCCACCCCTCCCTTCCCTTCCCAAGGCAGATTGCAGTTATCCACAGTTTCCGGTATCCACAATAAGTCCAGGAGTTGAACCCCGTGGATACAGAGGTCTGATTGTACAGTTGCCCCTCCACATTCGCGACTTTCACATTCGAGGTTTTGATTATTCGCGGAAGTCTACTTCCCCCCCCTCCTCAACACACCCTCCCTTCCCAAGGCAGGAAAGGGCTTAGCCCCTCGTTGCCTTCGGAAGGAGGGGTGGGGAGCAGCTAACCTGCTCCTTCTGCGCCCACTCCCTTCCCAAGGCAGCGAAGAGCTTCTGAGGAAGCCCTTCGGTGCCTTGGGAAGGAGGGGTGGGAAGCAGCTGGGGCACTGGTTCTGAGGGAAGGGGAGCAGCTGGCGCGCTGCCTCTGCGCCCCACTCCCTTCCCAAGGCTCCGAAGGGCTTCTGAAGAAGCCTTTCGGTGCCTTGGGAAGAAGGGGTGGGAAGCAGCTGGGGCGGGGGAGGGTGGAGAGGAGCAGCGACGGGGCTTTGAAGCCCCCTCGCTGCTTCTGGGAGGGCGGGGTGGTGGTGGAGAGGAGCAGCGATGGGGCTTTAGAAGCCCCTTCGCTGCTTCTGGGAGGGTGGGGGTGGTGGAGAGGAGCAGCGATGGGGCTTTAGAAGCCCCCTCACTGCTTCTGGGAGGGCGGGGGGGTGGAGAGGAGCAGCGATGGGGCTTTAGAAGCCCCTTCGCTGCTTCTGGGAGGGCGGGGGGTGGTGGAGAGGAGCAGCGATGGGGCTTTTGCAGCCCCATCGCCGCTTTTGGAAGGGCGGGGTGGTGGTGGAAAGGAGCAGCGACGGGGCTTTAGAAGCCCCTTCGCTGCTTCTGGGAGGGCGGGGGTGGTGGAGAGGAGCAGCGATGGGGCTTTAGAAGCCCCTTCGCTGCTTCTGGGAGGGCGGGGGTGGTGGAGAGGAGCAGCGATGGGGCTTTAGAAGCCCCCTCGCTGCTTCTGGGAGGGCGGGGGGGGTGGAGAGGAGCAGCGATGGGGCTTTAGAAGCCCCTTCGCTGCTTCTGGGAGGGCGGGGGTGGTGGTGGAGAGGAGCAGCGATGGGGCTTTTGCAGCCCCATCGCCGCTTTTGGGAGGGCGGGGGGGTTCCTGGAGGGCGTGGCATGACCTTTATTTTATTCGCGGTTTTTTCACATTCGTGGGGGTCTTGCGCCCCTAACCCCTGCAAATGTGGAGGGACAACTGTATTATGTACCTTGATTTGAATGAGTGAAGAGTTTCATTTGCTACTATGCTTAAGGCAATAAAATTTCTTGGGCTGACTCTGTCAAGTAGCTGCCAAGTAGTACTGGTACAGGTATACTTCAGTTAGGAGCTGTAGTGGTTTGAGTGTTGGACTACAACTCTGGAGACTGGGGTTCAAACCCCCAGTCAGTGAGTGACCTTGGGCAAGTCATACTCTTTCAGCCTCAGAGGAATGCAAAGGCACCCCCCCTCAATAAATCTTGCCAAGAAAACTCCATGCTCCTAGGGTCACCATAAGTCAGAAACAAGTTGAAGGCCAACAACAACAACAACAAGAAGAGACCAATTGAAAGCTTCTTCCAAAATGCATCCTGGGATGATTATTTTGTTTTCTTTAGCCAGCACCACTTTCCTTGTGATTTTCATTTTGGTTGCCAAAGCCATAGATCAGTGATTTTATAATATATTGCAGGTAGCTCTCCCGTTATCTCTGTTCATGCATCTTAAGTAAGGGATTCTGGAGACAACTGCTGCTTACCATGCTTGTTGCAGGCAGGCACACACGACTGCAGTAGGATCAGCTAAAGTCCAGTCTTCCCTGCTGAAGCTTCATTGCATTGTTTACTGCAAACAGATTGTTGAAAATCAGCACTGAAATTCTATGTTTCTCCAGTCCTCCATCACTAATGCTGCTAAAAATGTCTAGCTATCACAAGGAGCTTCTTTGTCAGAGGCTTTGTTAACTGAGGTATGCCTGTACAGTTGCCCCTCCACATTCGTGACTTTCACATTTGCGGTTTTGATTATTCGCAGAAGGCTGCTTCCCCCCCCCCACTGCTCAACACACCCTCCCTTCCCAAGGCAGCAAAGGGCTTAGCCCGTCGCTGCCTTCGGAAGGAGGGGTGGGGAGCAGCTGGCACGCTGCCTCTGCGCCCCACTCCCTTCCCGAGGCAGCGAAGGGCTTCGGAGGAAGCCCTTCGGTGCCTTGGGAAGGAGGGGTGGGAAGCAGCTGGCGCGTTACCTCTGCACCCCACTCCCTTCCCGAGGCAGCGAAGGGCTTCGGAGGAAGCCCTTCGGTGCCTTCGGAAGGAGGGGTGGAAAGCAGTTGGCGCGTTACCTCTGCGCCCCACTCCCTTCCTGAGGCAGCGAAGGGCTTCTGAGGAAGCCCTTCGGTGCCTTGGGAAGGAGGGGTGGGGAGCAGCTGGCGCGCTGCCTCTGAGCCCCACTGCCTTCCCAAGACAGCGAAGGGCTTCTGAAGAAGCCCTTCGGTGCCTTGGGAAGGAGGGGGTGGGGAGTAGCTGGCGCGCTGCCTCTGTGCCACAATCCCTTCCCAAGGCAGCGAAGGGCTTCTGAGGAAGCCCTTTGGTGCCTTGGGAAGGGGGGGTGGGAAGCAGCTGGGCCGCTGGTTCTGCATCCCACTCCCTTCCCGAGGCAGCGAAGGGTTTCTGAGGAAGCCCTTCGGTGCCTTGGGAAGGGGGGTGGGAAGCAGCTGGCCCTCAGGCTCATATCTTATTTGTGGTTTTTTTACATTCGCGGGGGTTGTCTTCCCCTAACCCCCACGAATGTGAAGGGATGACTGTAATTGTTTTCAGGTGGTTGCACAGAAAGTGATAGGAAACATATAAAAGATTATACAGTCATCCCTTCACATTCGCGGGGATAGGGGCAGCCAACCCCTGCGAATGTGAAAAAACCACGAATAAGAAATGAACTGGGGGTGGGAGGGTTTTCACCTCCCTTCCCAAGGCAGCAATTTGCCTTGGGAAGGGAAGGGAGGAGTGGGAGGGTTTTTTTTCACACACACCCTTCCCAGGGCAGCGATCTGGCTTGGGAAGGGAAGGGAAGGGAAGGGAAGGGAGGGGTGGGAGGGAGGCTTTTCACACACACCCTTCCCAAGGCAGGATGGCCTTCAGGAGAAGCGCATAGATGCTTTGGGAAGGGCGGGGTGTGTGAAAATCGCCTCTGCCCCAAACTCCCCGCTTTCCCGGGACTTGGCTCTCCACCCCAAATGGAGCCAAGCCCCAGGAGAGTGGGGAGTTAGGCAGCACAGTTTGGTCAGGGAGCACTCCATTTAAATCGGCTCCTCTGCCTTGTGTGCAAAGGATTGAAGCTGATTTAAATGAGGTGCTTCCTGAGCAAAACGCGAATAGTCAAAACTGCGGATGTGAAAGCCGCAAAAGGAGAGGGGCAACTGTACTTTGTGAATAATGTCTGTGTAACTGTGTGTTTTTTTTTAAAAAAAACACCAGTAAAATATTTTAATTACAGATAAAATGGTAAATGCAATGAGGATGATAATAATTATTCATATTTCTATTTCAACGTGTGTAATTGTCTCATTGTTTCTTATAACAATCCGGCTCCCCCCACATCAGCAGAGCTGTTTTGAGACCTCACAATGTTGCAGGCGGTGTCGCCTGCGACGGGAAGGGAGGGGTGGGGCCAGAGGCCATATAAGGCCCTGCCGCTCCTCGGCTTCTCCTCTTCAGCCAGCAATTGTTGACCCACCCTCCCACCACTTGAATAGTGTGGCAATTGGTTGCTTCAGAGCCAAGTAGGACCCCCCCTTTTCTCGGTTTTTTCCCCCCGCCTACCCCATACTAGGATAGCGGCATTTGGAAAATTGGCCAGGGTGGTGTCTAAATAGGTTAATTCCCTCTTATTATGGTGGGGAAGGGGGAGGCGTAATTTTGGTGAGCACCTTGGCACCAATTTTGGTGAAGGTAGGGCCTCTGGAAGGGCCACTTCAGGTTGTGTGGCCTAAGGGGACAGAAGGAGACCCACATTGGGGTTGGCCTAAAGGATAATCCTTCACCCCAATCCCTGTGGTTTGGGTGAGGGACTTTTTGGTTGACCTTCCAGGTGTGGGCCAGCTGGTGAGCAACCCCAGACAACTGGAGTTCTTCTCCAGGACCCAGGTGTTCACCCGGGAAGGCTGAGGGGTGTGGTCTAGCATAGACCTACTGCCTCAGCTTGTCCCTCACCAGGTTGCCTCCCCTTGCTGAAGATCTTAGAGGGTATTAAATAGGTTGAGTTTAATATGTTATTTCACCCCATTTCATATGTGTGGTCTTGTTATTCTCGCAATCGGCTGGCAATGCTTCACTATAAGTTAGACCAGTATTGCTATAGCCATGGGCCAGTTTCTGTGTTCAATTTAGGTTACTTCTCAGGGTTTTAAGGGGAAAAACATCCTCTCAGATAAAGTATAATAAAGTTATTAGCATATTAAAGATGGAAGGAATGTTTGAGGCTGAGAGACTATGGCTTGTCTGATGCTACCTGGTGAAACCAAGGCTGAGGTAAGATTTAAACCATTAGCTTTCTCATTTGTCCACTGTGCCATACCACCTGCAAAGCTTTAAAATGCTGCTTCAATTATTTTCCTACTAGCGTTTATCTAGAAGATTTATACAGATTTTTTTAATGAAAGAATAATTTGATTATATGTATTGTTTGAAGAATAAGCTGTTTATAACTGAAACTAGAGAGTTGATTAAAAAGGAGGAACTGTTTTGACTATTGTTCAGGAAATCCAACAAGTATTTGTTGGAAGCAGGACACTCCAGGGCAGTGGATTTTTCTTTACCTCTCCCCCCATCTTTTTTTTAGCTTTGAAATTCTGAGCACTGTAGACAAATGTATGTAAAGCACATTTTGTTGGATCCCTGGTTGGCTTTCAAGAAGAGATGCCTGCTTTGGAAGCCTCACCTCTCCTCACTCTCACCCCAAATGCAATGTAGCATAAATAGAACTCGGCAGAGTTTCAGCTCAAATACATCCACAGGTCATGAACTGTAAAAGATGCCATGCTTAATCCTGATTTAGCAATGGGAACCCTGAGACGGGAAGTTGCCGTGTTTACAAGAAGTAGTGTAACCACAATTGCAAACAAAGTCGAAAATTCCACTGCAGCTTTCGTTATGATGAACAGGCTAGTGTGCTGAATGCTTTTGTCTTGAGAAGGGTACCAGTAACTGTGTCAACAGTGACAAACTGCATAGTACCAAAATTGGATTTATGATCAAAAAGTTCATGCAGAAACACACATGCCCTCCAACGCATATAGTTTTTCTTTTCTGTTTTCCAAAGTTCTGGCAGCTAAGGCATACTTTTTTTCTTACTTAAAATCAAAGATGTGCTTCATTCCATGCCTGAAAGGGGATTATTTTTAGATAATAAAAGGAGTTATTAGGTATGTCCTCAGAGGAGTCTCCCCACTCCATTTTGTGTTTAAGTCACTGATTCAGGTGTGCCTCATACCTGGAAAAAGCTAGGATCTGTGACTTTTGCAGAAATACAATTGACAATCTCCTTTGAAATCAGGTAATTCTATTTCATTTTGGCACTGAAAGTTTGGTGATGATGCAGTCACACCTGATGCAAAGAGGTGGCAGAATTCCTGCGTCTTCTCCCGCATAGATGCAAAAGAGGCAAGGCCAGAGCTGCGAGCTGTTCTTGCTTCTGGACAGGTGAAGTTGTTGTTATGTGCCTTTTTTCTTGACAAGATTTATTCTGAGGGCGTTTGGTAGTGCCTTCATCTTGAGCAGAGTGTGAGTTGTCCACGGTCACCCAGTGCCTTTCTAAAGCTGAGTGGGTCTTTAAACTCTGAACTTCTGGAGTCCTAATCCAACACTCAAACCACTACACTACATTGGCTCTAATAAGGGGAGAGGTAAATAGAAAAATAGGGCTGTTTGACCTTCTCTCCCTTCCTTCCTTGCTTTTTGCAGCAAAGGCTTTTGAAAACCCATCCCTAATATCAACGTTTCAGCTATAGAGCCTGAGACAGACTTTTCTGTCTGCTTGTTCTAATCAGCAAAAAAAAGGCTGAGTTGGAGCTTTCCAGTGGGCATCTGTATGTATGACCCAGGATCAATCTACACAGGATTGAAAATGCATTTCAGCTCCATATCTACCCCAAATGGGATGATTTTTTTAAAAAAATCAAAATTCAGAGGGAAAGACTATGGAACCATGTGTTATTTTATTATTTATTTATTTTATTAGAGTATTTATACCCCGCTCTTCAGCCACAAAGGTTCTCAGAGCAGCTTACAAATTGTTAAGCAATAACACTTTATACATCCACTCCACTTTATAGTATGCTAAGCACTCTCTAAGTGGTTTACAATGTGTGTTAGCTAATTGCCCCCACAAGCCAGGTACTCATTTTACAGACCTACATAAGGATGGAAGGCTGAGACAACCTTGGAGCCCTTGGGATTGAACTCACAAAGTATTGGCTGCAGTACTGGCATTTACCTACTGTGCCACCAGGGCTCCCTATGTTATATGCTCAGGTTGCCAGACTGGAAAGAAAAAAAAAAAAAGCTGGTTCTCACAAAAAATAACAAAAATGACCCAGATAACCCAAGACATGCTCCCTACCTGCTCCTTAATGTAGGATCAACATGTAGTTGAAACTAGGGCACTGGCCACTTATAGAATGGGCAAGAAAAAACACATGTTACAGGTAAGAGAGGAACAAAATACACCCCTTTCTACCTTAGGTTTAAGCCCCAAGGGAAGCAAAAAGTCAGAGTTTGATGGTAGGGTGGGTGGGAGCAGCAAGCATCATGTGTCAGTGCATGTCTAGAAATGGCTAGACTTAGCCCTTGTCTGAAAAACTGTAACCACTACAAATGCAATAGATTTTGGGGGACAGTTTTTGTCTGTAAAGACAGACTTGAGAACATTGTTTCTAATTCTTCAAGTGACCATGTCATAAAGTACACATCTTCAAGTCTAGTTCTGTGTTAATTCTGCAACAAAATGTGATTTCAGTGGATTTAAGTGTCCCTGTCAGCTTGGATGAGGATTAAAGAGAATGCATGACTTTCCTTTCTGAGGTGAAGGGAAGAATTGGGGGAAGGCACCACGGTTTGGATGGTGATGGATTATGAAAGGAGACAACAGTGGCTGCAGAAGAGGGGTAGAAGGGCTACATGTTGCCTTATTTTTGTTTAGGAAAACAAGCTAACTATGTAATCCATGGTTCGAAACTGGCTTCTTTCAGAGTTGCTCAGGGGGTATGACAAACTGAGAGGTTGGAAAAGAGAGCCCCCACATTCTCTACGCTCATACTGGGGGAGGAAGAGGAATGGGGCATTTGACTTGAGGCTTATCTATGAATTGTTCATTTAACACTATTATATGGTTTAATGTTATATCTGGACCAGCCTGTTGTTTTGAACCTTTAAGTGTGAGCTGAAGTCAAAATAAGATCTATTTTTTTCTTTTATCTTTTTTAAAGCAGTGGTCAACCAACAAAACCTCATAGATATGAAAACTGAGACCCCCCCCCCCCCGCCCAGGTTTTCCTTGTACCAGAACAGTGCATCAAAATGAAAGTAGCACAGAACAGGCTGTGGATCTGTGCAAAACAACATTCTTGTGGCAGTCTGGAATGCAAAACAAATCCTTCACAAGAATAAAAAGCATGGTGTTTAAATCTGACTCAATTGATCTGTAAGGGAACCTTCTGGACCATAGTTCATTCTTTTATGAAGAGAGCATATTCTTCTCCCTTCAGTTTGCAGTCAAGATCTTTAGAGGTGCCATGCATGGGTCAAAGGGAGAATATGGCCCCAAGTGATGCATCTGCTCCAAGGGAGGGAGGCTGCACTCATGCATGAACCTCTGCATACAAGCATGACTGTTCTTTGTAGGCAGTAATAAATGAGGCATTGCAGTCTTGGCTTGTATTGCTGTGGATATATTAAGCAACCAATGACAAAAATGTATCTAGCCTTTGCTATATGTGCATGAAACGTCTTTAAATGGCAAAGTGCTTTGTAAAATTTCTGGCCTGAGTGGGATACTGAGGTGTACCATATTCAACCAGCAGCTCACTTGTTAGTGTCAGTGCTGAAGCTACTGTAAATGTGAAAGCAGATGAAATTTAGGTCTTGTCTATACAAGGGGGGAGGATACAAACATACCTGAAAAAGCAGGCATTCGCAATGATTACCCAACCTGTATTCATGGTGGGGGGAAAAAACCCAAACTCCGCATGACCCCCTAGCCAAGATGGCAACTGCAAGTGATTTACTTGTGATTTTAAATCTGCTGCCACCATTTTTTTTAAAAAAAAACAGTTTCCTATGGTGTGCACAAGCAATAGTTTGTATTTCCAAAAACAGAAAGATAAAAGAACATAAGATCACCGTTTTATCGACTTACTGGACTCTCACTTAGCGGAAAATTCAACATGGTAGCTGCAGGCACTTTCCATTTGCTAGCCCCACCCCATGCTTCTCCAATCAATCAGATTACACTGCCTGTTCATATTTGTGCAAATGCGAGTGTTCAAATGATCACACATTCACATGTTGTACAGAGCTTTTTTAAAAAAACTGGACAAAGCCCCAGACGCAACGCACATGGACTTTGCAATGGATTTGGCTGCCCCCTTCCAAATTATTTGTATTTATGTGTGTCCCCGTATGAATGGATCACTTTACATTCACATCCTGTTCAGATTATTTTGGCTGTATAGACAAGACCGTACTGAACAGCTCCATCTTTCAAGGCCAGTCTATGGGTTTCAGTGGCAAAATACTCAGTACTTCATAGACTCTATGAGATATCTCCAGGGCTTGCAAAATTTTCTTTTTGTATTGTACTCCCCAGAATTCTCCAACCAGCATGACCCTAGGAATTGAGGTCCAGGTGAGTATCTTTTGGAGCCAGCATGACCTAGTGGTTTGTGTGTGGGATGACTCTGGAGACCCCGCTCGGTCATGAAAACCCACCGGGTGACTTTGGGCAAGCCATACACACTCAACTTCAGAAAACCCCATGATAGGTTTGCCAAGTTGCAAATGATGTGAAGGCACACAACAACAACAACAACAACAAGTATATTTTCAAATTCTGGATGGTGTATGATACTCTTTCTCATGTTTCCCCCCCACAAGGGTGGAAAACAGCTTGAAGAGTTTAGAAAGTGGGAGTGAAATGCTGTGTGAGTGGGATGAATACTTTCCTATCCTGTCATTTGTCTGCTTCTTTGTTACCCATGAAAGAACATGTTGTGTATAGTCTGACCTCAGATACAGACTCTAGGGTGGCCAGGTTTACAGGAGAGAAGGATTTTCAAACAACCCCTCAGAAGTTAAATGTTTGCATGAGGAGAAGAATCATGGGTTTAGGTGTCTGTCTGTCTGTCAGTGCCCTGTGGAGTCCTCTAGAGGCTCTATATGCACTTACCAATGCATACTCATCGATCTCCTCCACATAGAGATGGACCCTAAAGTCAATCAAACCTTCTCTTCATGTGAAGGAATCCTGTGTGGTGTATGTGTACAGTCCTCTCCAAGGCAATGCTGGTTGTTTATGGCTACAACACACAGCCAGCCCAAGCAAGGCTAGTCTACATGACTTTATGACTCTCCTCACATGTTAATTCAATGTGTGGAGAAATCCCGTAACAGCTCCCACCCCCAGATTTGCATACTTTTAATAGTTATGAGTACCCGGCTTGTGGGGGCAATTAGCTAACATAAAGTAGAACCTGCTTAGTGCCTAGTGTGCTATAAAGTGGTGTAGATGTGTAAAGTGTTACTACTTAACAATTTATAAGTCTCTCTGAGAGCCTTTGTGGCTGAAGAGCGGAGTATAAATTTCTAAATAAATAAATATGATGTGGCAGACAATTTCAGAAGGGGTTGGATTCTCTTCCTGGTCACAAACTTTTGCACAACATTTAGAATGTTAATTTCTCTGCGAGGGTTTAAGTGTTTGATTGGAGGGGCTTTTTATGGATTCAGTGTCTGGAGGGTGATTCTATCCAGTTTTAAAACTTCACATTCACTGTTTTGCAATGAATATAATGGGCCCTTGGAATATACTGGTATTTGATTCCAGGACCCCCTGTGGATACCAAAATCTGTGGATGCTGAAGGCCCATTATATACAATGGTGTAGTAAAATAGTATCCCTTATGTAAAATGGCAAAATCAAGGTTTGCTTTTTGGGTTTTTTTTCATTGTTGTTCAGTATTTTCAAGCTGTGGATGGTGGAATCCATGGATATAGAGGGCTGCCTGTACTTGCTATCTTCTGTGTGAAATTGTTATTTTATATTTTATTACCTTAAGTCATTAGCGCACTTGTTAAATATATTGGCTCAGACACTTGGTTCACTTGTTGTCTGCTTCAGTTTCTGTGTTATGTCATGAGCCCGCTGATTGGCTGTGTTTACTCCTAAAATGAATAGTTAATACCCCTAAAATAAATTTAAATGATTTCAAAGGAGAGCAGCTGCAGTTAACAAAATTGTTAACACAGAGAACCATAAAACTAGCCAAATGCAGACTGGAATGTAACAGTCTTTAAGACTCTCCTAAAGCTCCCCACTTACCCATAAGGGATTGTGCATATTTTATTGGGAAGGGAAATCCAAAGGCATGGAGCCATAAGAGAAAAGGCCCTACTCCAAGTACTCATTAACCTAACAGCTGTCATTAGGGCATCAGAGAAATGTCTATCTTAAGTCTGTCTAGGTTAAAGCCTGGGCAAGTTTATACTGATGTGGGCATTCAGGTGGCCTGGACCTACACAGTTTAGGACAGGGGGCAACTGCAACGCACACCACTTTCACCCCCATGTTGAGCAGCCACCATTGACAAAAAATACAACTCAGAAGTGTCCAGAAGTCAATTCCAATTTCTAATTCCTGGCTTTCTTGTTTGGTTTTCAGCCAGCTTTTCTGGTTTGGAAGAGGAGGAAGTGTTTAAAGACAACCTTTCCCTTATTTGACAGTGAGTTTGGCCAATTTAAGGTGAGCTTTTTTACCCAGGGTTCTTGGGATTAGGGGAAAAAAGTTTGGGGGGCTCAAGTGGCCCATGCACTGAACTTGCCGAACACCTAATATAAGGCTTTAAATACTAGGACCTTAAGGGCCAAGAAATGAATGGCCGTCAATGGAATTACAGTCAGCCCTCAACATTTGTGGGGCCTAGGAATGCAGCAGCCCACAAAAGTGGAAAAAACCATGAATGTAGGCTTGCTATTTTTTTAAATAAAAATCTGAGAAGACATTTCTGTAGGCATTTGTATGTTCTCTGGCAGAGGTTGACCATAGAATTGTGTTGGAGGACCTACAAATACCTAGAGAGGATATATTAATCAAATCCTCTAATAATCAAATCCGTGAATGCTTAACTCTCAAATGTGCAGGGACAACTGTATTACATAATAGTCATACTATGATCCCAACATTTAGCTCTTACAAGCATTCCAGCTGCTAGCCTCTGTATCACCTGAATTGTTTAAGGGTAGCCCTATATAGGGTATATTGTAGTAATCTAGCTTAGGTGCAAACAGAGCAGCCCCTTGGATTGTAGCTGGGTAGAGAAGTAACTTGCTTTTTCATCAAGACATTGGACAGAAGTGGACATTCATTGAATTTTTAGAAAGTGTTATTCATGTCTGTTTTGATTGGCTGCTTTACTAACAGTGGCAAGAACTGCAGGTGTTTTATAACATGGAGGTAAAAGCGTGACATTGAGATGGGGGCATATTTAGTATAGAAATTGGAAAAAGCTGCATTTGGTTCTTATGGACAATTGTTAATTCAAGTTTCGAAACTCCCACTTCTGAGTCATGAATTACAGGGTTGTTCTTCTATGAAAGCTGTGCTGAAATGCATAGGCACTACACAACAGCTCAGTAAGAGAACTTCATGGTGAATCTGTGCTCTGTCGATTTTTCTCTGTTGTATTATTCCTCCCCATCCCCACACACATTATCTTCAGATATACATAACTACCATTGCTTTTGAGTTATCATCTGAAGTGTTTATATTCATTAAGCTTTTCCAGTGAGGGCTACCAGGCTTCTTGCAGAGAATGTTTTGACAATATTTGAAGTACATAACTCATGCTGTAGTTATTGCTTATCATTCTGTTTCTTTCCAACAGACTGGGGTTCCATCTGTCTACCTGATGGTATGAATGTTGCCCTATAGCATCAATTGGGCTTTAAGGGGAAAAAATCCATTATTATCTGCCTGGCAGTGTGCTGTTTCCATGAACTGAGCAGCAATTCAGAGTTAACCTGGTCTGATTCTGGAGGCTGAGAGGGATGGTGACTTGTCTGAGTCCACATGGTAAACTTCAAAAATGTTATGAAATTGGACCAGGGTTTCCCATGCTAAGAACAGGTCTTCTAATTCTTGATTGGCTGCCCTAGGTAGATGTTGGACTGTACTTACCTTTGTGAACCTCACATTGTAGAACATTGTACTAAATCAGGGTTGGGGAATCTTTGGCTTTCCCAGTGTTTTGGACTTCAACTCCAAGAAGCCCAAGCCAAAGGATTGTGGGAATTTTAGACTAAGGCATCTGGAGGACAAAGATTCCTACTTCTGTATTAGTGCCCACTTAAGTCACTGCTGAAACTATGCCAGTATTTGCAAAGCTGTTTCACAGCACTTCAGTCTTTTTTAAGGGACATCTTAATAATAAACTTAAATGATAAACTTAATCTACCTCTTGCCCTTCAAATTTGAAATGGAAAGCCATTTCACACTATGGTTTTTGATTTTGGTTCAGAGGGCAAGTGTCAGCAGTGGCAAGGTGTAAAATAGTAAACAACAGTTAGGGTGAAACTATAAACTGAAAGTGAAGCCACACTTAAGATGGGGGAAAGGAGAGTGTTAACCTGCAACAGTATACCTCTATTCTAAATTGTGGTTTTTGAGGACTGTCTAAACTGAGCTATTAGAGAGATTGAGAGGAAGAGAACATGAGTAATGGGGAAATTAAGCATACCTTTTGGAAGGGTGGGATTGGAGCCCATGAGGGACAGTGCCCCAAACACCAACCATGGTCAAGAGATGCTATGGTAGAAAGCAGCCAAGAGATTCAGGAAAATGAACAAAATGGCACTTCCCCATCCTGTACAGATGTAGGCTGTCCATAAGAACATCCAAAGCTATTTTGGTGTGAGTCACAGGCTGGAAAAGACATTACAATGGACCCAGATAATCAAGAGTCATTCAACAGTGTCTGGAGTTGCATGGTCACTATTTGCTGAGGCACTTTGGCCCAAAAGCTAACCGATAGTTAGGAATGTTTCTGACTCCCATTCAGTGTACTTAGGCCTGCAGATGGAATCTTTTCAGGTTGAGTGTGTTCTGTGTGGCTGATATTTATTATTCATTTCTGTATATTGCCTTTGGCATTTAAAAAAAAGCTATTTAGTACTAAGAACAAATGGCTTCCTCAAAACAATGGGGACTATTAGTGCTAGGGTAGTGAAGATCCATAGCATTTCATAAGATAACTGATTGAGGGTTTAACTTCTAATCACCTTTTCTTAAACTTCTACTGAGCTGAAAGGGTGCATACACCACTTAGTGCCCATTGAAAAGCTGATATCCTATGAAGAAAACAGATGCTTTTAAAATCAGAAGCTGTATGTGACTTTATAATTCTCTACCTGTAAGGATTAGGAAATGTATAAATATGAGGATTTAAATTTGAAGCAGTCAGGACTTCCAACCCTTAGATCACATTTATATAGTGTAATGTTAATTAAATGTTCTATAGTACTGAACTTTGCTAGAAAAATATAAAACCTGAGCAGTTCTGGAGATACCCTTTCAAAGTTAGCATCATTGTCATCAACATCATCCCTGGCATTTCCCATTTCAAAATCCATTGGGGGAAATTGATATATCCTCACTACAGTGGTTGTTCATTTAATTAAATGGGTTTCAGAACTTATTTCCAAACTTGCTGGCCTTTAAGCTCTTCTACCTGTGAGACAAAATACAGTGATGAGTTTCTTTTGTGCTGCCATACTTCTCCAAGCTGAACGTTTTTTTAAATCTGTTTATGTTCTGTGATTGCTTGAACATTGATACTTAAGCCATTTGCTCTTAAATAGTCACTGTGACTTAAACAAGCCTTTGATAATGTCAGCATCAGTAGTAGTGCTGCTGCTGCTGCTAACAACAACATCAACAATGACAACAGACTGGCTGGGCATGCCCTGATAGCATACATTGCTGAAAATCTGAAAAGGCTAGAACAACATGTTTCACACAAGTAAGTGCAACAGGTCAGAGTGCTTTTTAAAAAAGAAAAACACCCAGCAGATTTGAGAGCAGGATTCCTGGGGAAAATCACGAGGGGTACGTTTTCAAAACCAGTGCATCTCAAGCTATCTGATGTGGAGGAACAGCAGTCCCCCCACCCACACAATGTGCCATGGACCAGTACCATATTTGTACCCATTAGCTTGAGTTGCTTCTTTACCGTAAACTCCTGGGATGTCAGCCAGTGGCTCATGGAAAGGCTCAGGGACCACCTGTTTGAACAGCACTATTCTAAATTGTTTCTCTGCTCCAAATGACCTACCTGGTTGCCCCCCCCCCCAGCACCATACAATTACATCTCCTTGATACACCCTATTCAGGCACTCTTAATTTTTTTTTAAAGGAAAGAAGGTTGATATTAGCCCCACCCTCTCTGATGTTTTTTCATGGTCTCTGGATTGTGGACCTCTCTTTTTCAAGACCATTGCTCTCTACATTTGGAGAACAGCTACAGAATGGGCTAGCTCAGTTCCTTCCTTGCCTGTTTACCTATCCTAGAGAGAGAACACCAGAATAGGGTTAGGGTCACAAGGATATGTTTGTGAGTGGCCATTTTGGAAAACAACAGAGAGAGGGTTAAGCTTCTCCTCTGCTTGGCCACTTACTCTCTCCAAGTCCCCCTCTTGAATTTGTCACTGTGCACATGGCCACCACCAGATTATCATTCCTCCCCCTCTTTTTACTGTTGACAGCTGTAGCTTCAGGCATGAAAAGTATTAATAGGTCAGCCACCATCTCTCAAACTATCCTATGGCCACAGGATTATGGTGATAAAGATGGGAAGGATGACCATGTATGCTGTCTTTTGCTCTTTGGAGTAAAGCAGGGATGACTGGTTTTGCAGCCCTTGACCTCTCCAGATTTCCTGGATGAGTCTTTTTCTGACCTTAAAAAAATGATCTGCCTCTTCTGGAAGCCTCCAGTAGTAGTGAATTACCTCTTAAATAGATTGTAGGGCTGTTTCATACTGTTTAACATCCAAAAAAGTGTCAGCTCCTTTGGCTTGGCTTATAGAATAGCTCCATTTGGCTGCTCCTTACCCTAAATTGTTTCCATTCCAGCTGGTCTTTATAAGAAATACTGTATAAGAATTGGTGCCTCGGTTTGTTTTCCTCTTCCCATCCCAACCTTTTCACTTCTGTGTCATGCCTTTTACATTGCAAGCTTGCAGATAGGACTTGTCTTGTTTTATTGGTCTTGTACAAGTGAATTGGGGAGACATTTTTGTTAAAGAGTGGGGGTAAAAATGCTTTAAACAAATGGATGTGGGTGTAGTTTATATACAGGACCTCTTCAGTGTTACATGGAAGCAGCAGGAGAGAAGAGTGAGCTTCACTCCTCCCTCCTGCTGGACTTTGTACAGAGTTAGGAGACCCCATTGTATATAAGGACCTGTCTACACCAAGGATAAAACACATACACACTCTGGATCCAGTGTGATTTGTACACATGATGCACAGAGCGAATCCACTCCTTTTAGCTGTTAATCTGCCATAACAGAAACAGCAAGTTGCTCTTGAGTTTCCAGGAAACTCTTGAATCGCCCTGGTATTTTGAACACGTGGACAGCAGGATTGGGCTGGATCCAGAGTAATCCAGCTATACACACATCTACATACCTACTGCATCAGCCCCGCTGGCCTGTCCCCCTTGATTCCACTCACCTGCTGGCCAAGAAGCTGTTTGCAGAGCTGGGCCATCACTGTCACTGCTGGTGAGGTCAGGGTGGGTGAGGTCACTCTACCCACTCCTTGTGAACCACATGGTGCAGCGGCCCATTCTGATCTCACAGAAGCAGCAGTGATGGCCAGGCTCTGCACATAGGTGCTTGGCTGGCGGGAAGGCAGCAGCGGCTCAGAGGGGGATGGGCCAGCAGTGTTGGCCCATCAGCTTGTCTGGACTACAGCATGGATCCAGAACGGATCTGCACTGGTACGCGTAGCCATCATTGTGTCAATCTGGGGCAGCTCCAGAGCATAATGCTCTGGTCTGGCCAGGGATTATGGTGCTGGTGTAGATGAGCGCTAAGATGCAGAAGTGTAAAAAGTAGCAGCACACTTCCTGTTTCCCTTCTGCCCTTTTTTCTTAATGGTAAACCTGCATGAATGGAGTGCAACCTTCCAGACATCATTGCAATTCCAACAAGGGCTTAACAAATTTCCTTTCTTTGCCAAGATGACAAAAACAAAAGTGGCCAGTGTCTCACCGGCCACTGTACCTGCCTTGTGGGCTGCTCTCTGCAGTGTGTAGCATAGCACTCTGTTGATCCATTTTTTTTTCTTGGTATGATTCCTGCCTCCTTGTTTTTATACATTTGGTGGGAGGAATACAGGGAAAAGGGAAAATGGGTTGTCCAAACTGTGTTTGGACAGGTCTGTTTGCTTGGGCAGTAGTGACAGATCTTGGGGTGGCGTGGAGGTCAAATTGACAGCCCTGACTTTTCCCCAGCCACTGTTTCAGTCTGGTGGGACCTAACATGTCCTTGTCTGAGAGCTTCTTGTCTGTGACTGATGTGAGGGCCACCTGTCAGCAGCTTGTGTGATTGACCTGCTCTTCAAAGCATAGGCACCCAGGCATGAGATTTGGGCAGGCCTTGAGCTGCCAAAAAGGCAGGATGCCTTCCAAAAAGAAGTCTACTGTAGCAAGGATAAGCCACACACACTTGTTATCCATCAAAGAGCAGCACAGTGTGAATGTTTCTGGGCATAATGGACATTATGTGAAATGCGAAACTGAAGTCTTTTATTTTGTCAGTAGCTTTAAGATTATACCTTTATTTGCATTGCCTTAGTTTGTATTGCATGTTTAAATTATTTAAAAAAAATGAAAAAAGATTACAGAGTAGGCTTAATTGCTTTTTATTCTAGCAGAGTCTTTAGCAACTGTATGAGGAGAAATTCAACAGAAAGATGCATCTGGCAAATTTCAGCTTGGTATGCCTCTTAAAGGCAAGAGGGTATTGCAGGAGAGGGGGTGAGTGACAACCTTCTTCTAAGGCAATCCAGTACCGTATCTCTTAATCTGGAAGTGACTACACAGTTGTATGAGCTACAGGCTGCACTTGTACTAATATCCATCCTTTTCTATTCTTGGGTAGCAAAGGAAGCACAGCTGGGATAGGATGGATTACGCTACTTGAGTAGACATTTCCCGTCTCTGCTTTCCTGGGCCCCTCAAAATAGCTCTTTCCTCTCTCCATCCATTTCTTTCTTCCTATCTTTTTCTATTCAGATATGAGATGCTATGCATGTCTTTGTTCCCCCATCCCCACTTTTTTACTGTGCACAGGTAATGAGAAAAGTTAATTGACCTCTATGAAGGCAAAGGTTCAGATATACTGAACAATTTATTTTTGAAATGTAAATATATTCTATTTTTTCTAAAACAATAAAATTGTTTTTAAATTGTTCAAAGCATTACATTATTATTTTCTTTATCTGAAATATATTTATACTGCAGTTTATTTGATAAACTTTGAAGGAGAAGAACAAGATCTGCAAATCATGATAACTGAAACAATAATCTGAACACCATTAAAAAAGATGCCAGTAAAATCTAAAATAACCCAGTTCATGACCTGGAGACTATAGATACCACTAAGCTTCTGAGCATATGTAATATGAATAGGATAAACAGGGGATGTAGGAAGCATCATGCTCATGTTCATCAGTTTCCCTCACACATTATTCTATTAAGGATTTAAGTATTCAGGGCTTGAAAATATTCTTTAAAAAATAATAATCCAAAAAGCAAACCTTGATTTTGCCATCTTATATAAGGGACACCATTTTGCTATGCCATTGCATATAATGGGACTTGAGTATTCATGGATTTGGGTATTCATGGGGTGGGGGTGGGGGTGTCCTGGAACCAAACCCCAGCGAATGTGAAGGGACAACTGCAATCACTTCTTATTTCTATTTCAAGCCTAGAGCCAAATTTGAATCAAACATCTTCCCAAGTATCTAGGCAGACCTTCCCCAACTTCCTGCCCTCCAGACATATTGTGTCAGGTGATGATAAGCCACTCAATCCCCAGCAGATTCCAAAAAGCCTGTCTCAGTAGCAACCCACTCCCAAGAATACTCACACACAGAGCGTTTGACGTCCAAATAAGCAGGAGGCACTTTTACCTTCAAACTCAGTTGCAATATATACAAGTATTTACAATTCCAGAAGAAACTGCTTCACCAGGCCTCAGCATTCACAGGAGGAAGAGTAAGCTCTGCTCTGAGCCATCCCATATACACAGTCACGGCATTGGCTTACTCAATCACAGGATCTTACACACCAATAAGAACCCTCCTTCTGTAGCTAAGGAAGACTAGGCAGTTCATGGACTCAGCCATTTTGACTAGGCATGACTCTGCAGTTTGTTTGGCCATTTTAAAATGGAGTTCTAACTCCTGACATATTGGACTCCCAACTTCCAGAAGCCCTTCCATCCAGTCCCTCTATGCAGTATAGTCTAACATAGCTAGAGAACACCATATTACATAGGGCTTTGAGCGTTGGGAGGTTTGGATTTGATGGAGGAGTCAGGCTGGATCCACACTACAGAAATATTCCAGTTTGAAATTGGATTATTTGCCATGGCTCTTTCCTATAGAATCCTGGAATTTGTTTTCCAGGGTCTTTAGTCTTTTCTGCCCAAAAGTGTTGGTGCCTCACCAAACTACAAATCTCAGGATTCCATAGGAAAGAACCATGACAAATAATCTAGTTTCAAACTGGATTGTTTATGTAGTATGGATTTAGCCTCACCACTCAAGTGAAAGCAAAGCATATGGAAGTACCTGTACCTGAGTGTGCCAGTTTCATGTGTGTAATCTCAGCTCTTTTTGGATTGCATCCTCTGCATCAAGAATGAGATATTAGCTATTATAATCTCATTTGTCAAATTATTCTGTGATGTTCATCATAATAAATTTCCTGACTGGCTCTGCCAATTAGGCAGTGGGAAAGAAAGAGGGAGGGAGAGAGAGACCTCTGGCAATAGGTTTGGGATGTCATAAAAGGGCAACAATTCGTCACTTATTTACTTTGTGTTCATTATATTTTACTAATAGAGATGGGAAGAATTGCTACTGAGGATTTTTTTTTTTTTTTTTTTTGCTATATCTGACAAATGGGTGTACCTTTGGCTTCAACCAAAATGTCTGGGTATTAAATTAGTTATGCTCATCCTGCAGGCTTCAGATTCATTGGTCTTAGTTTTGTGCCTTACCTGAGGGAGTAGGGTAGGGTGAAAAATGTAGCTTTTAAAAACATTTCTCCAGCAGTCACAACCAATTCAATCACCTGTCTAAAAGACCTTTGTAATGACCTAGATGTTTCAGCCCCCGAGTTGAACCATATCCGGAAACATTATATGACTAGGATTAGCAACAGAGTTTCCTCTTGTCAGAAAATAGATTTTGTTGAGGATATGACATTTGCATAAAGGAACTTCCCTTTGCCACTATTTAGGGAGGGCTAGAAATCCAGTTTAGTTTCTTTGCAGTTGCATTGTTTCTAAATAGGTTTTTTATATTGGATGCAATGAGTGGGAATATTTTCTTTACCCTGTTTATTTCAAGTTTTCATAGTTGAATACATAGTTTTCAAGAATTAAGAGGAAATGGAAAAAACTCTTACCTCATTCAGTTTTTCAGCTTTCCATATTTATAATAAGCAAATATGTTTAGTATGGCAATCCTCCTCCATCTTCCCACAATTTTTCTAATGTAAACTGGGGACTAATTCTTTTTAATTACTGGTAGCCTTACAAACATATCTACACACTTCTCCCTCCTTCCCTCCCTCCCTCATATGTATATTCTACCTTTCTTCAAGGCATAAGACTTAAGGTAGGTCATAACATGATGAAAAGCAGATACAACAAAAACATAACACATTATAATCTTAAAACATAAACTGATTATCACTTTAAAAGTATCACTGAAGGAAAAGTACTTTTAAAAGAACATAAGGGGGAAAAGGACACTTTGTAGTTGTGTGCCTTTAAGTTGTTTTCGACTTATGGAGACCCTAAGGTGACCCTATCATCTGATTTTCTTGGCAAGATTTGTTCAGTGGGTGTTTACCATTGCCTTCCTCTGAGGCTCAGAGTGTGTGATTTGCCCAAGGCCACTCAATGGGTTTCCATGGCCAAGAGGGGATTTGAACCTTGGTCTCCCACAGTCCTAATCCAATGCTCAAACCACTATATCATGCTGGCTCTCAAAAAGTACATTACCTCTTATTAAAAGCCTCTTCCTCAGAAACTAACCAGTTGTAAAACACTTGCCTGAATGAAATGGCCTTTGCCTGTGGCAGAAGGACAACAGGGAGGGGCCAAACTAGCCTATCTTGAAAGGGGGTTCAACAATCTGGGAGCAGTCACTGAGAAGGCCCTTGCTAGTTTCTAGTCCATAATTTTTGTTCTCCTTCGGCTACCTGTCCAGGCGTAGCGTGTTGATTCACAGTTAGTCATGACACATTGACACACTGGGGGAAAGAGTGGAACCAAGTTCCTTAAGAAGCAAGAAAAACCATAATGTACCAGACTGAAAGCCAATCTGGTCTAGCATTCTTTTCATAGAGTAGTCAACGAGTTCCCTGGGAAGCTCTTCAACGGGATATGTATGCAAGTGCATCCCATCTCTAGTGTTTCCCCAGGAACTTGTAGTATACACAAGCTTATTGGTACTGGAGATAATACATAGCCATGCTAACTAGGAGGATCACTTTACAAAATAACTGAAGTTGTCACCTATCACTGTATCTTGTGGCAGTGAATTACACACACTGTGCTTAATTTTAAAAATACTCTCTTTTTTTCTTTTCTTTTTTGCCCTGGAGAATAAAAAAGGCTTCTACATATATAGACAACTAACCTTCTTTTGCCTGGGATTGTTCTTGATGGCAAGTTTTGCATTGTGATCAGTTATCTCCAAACATACCTTTGAACTTCTAATCCTTTCTCCTCCTTTAATTCAGTAGTAGATCACATGCTTTGCATGCAAAAGGCCTCAGAATCAAAGGGTTGTGTTTTACTTCTGGTGCTCTTCCAGAAAAAAACAAACACACAGAACCCCACCCCAACACTTTTGTATTGCACAGAAGTACATAACAGCAATACTGTCTCATTTTCCTGCCCCCCCCACTTCAGTTTTCTATAGAGAAAGATAATGCCTTGTCTCTAATCTCTTGGGCTGCGTTTACATGGGAAATATTCCCCTAAACATACTGCAAAGATAGCTCATTGTTCCCACGGATCGCACCACAGCATCGCCTCATTCAGAAGGGGAGAAGGTAAAACACCCAAATATAGCGTGACAGGGAATGTCGCTATTTTTGCCGAGTTATTTGCAAAGTAGCGTGACTTAGCGCATTATTGCTAGTGTAAACAACCATTTTGCTAAGGGCTATGTGAATTACCAGCAATTTTCCGATACAGTTGCAGCAGAGCTGCACTGTGATTGGTTGTTATGATGAAGGGGTGGGCTTAAAAGAGGTGGAGTGAGGGAAGGAGATTCAGTAGCGATTAGGAAATTGTGAAAAATCCATCTTCTGTGCTATTTTGCAAGTCTGTGAATCTTTGTTTGCCAAGAAAAAGAATTCCAAGTCCTTTCATTCACAGAGGATGTATTTCCCCACCCCCCCATCAAGCCCCTCCTTCTCCTCAGCTGTGATTGCTGTCTCTGCTTGGGGGGGGGGAGAGAGAGAGAGAGAGAGATTGAAAGAGAAAAAGTTTTCTCTGATCTTTCCCCCTGCTATTTTGGCAGTCTGTGATTCTTGTTTGGCAAGAAAATGCAGGATTCCAAGTCCTTTCAATCACGGAGGATCTATTCCCCCCCCCATCAAGCCCCTCCTCTGCTTGGTCTCTGCTTGGGAGGCCACACCCCTGCACCTTTGCTGTGTCTGGCCCATAAAGCGAAATAGTAAACAAAGCAACAGAACCCCCCATACATCGTGTAAACTGACTGGCACTGCTGCGAAAAATTTGCCACAATTTGCCGCAAGAAAATCTGCCGTGTAAATGTAACCCCGGTCAGCCACAGTTTCTACACAATGCCTATAATGTTGCAGTTTACCCTTTCAAGGAGATATTCTCCCTTTGCCATGGGCATAGACTTTTCTATCATACACACATAATACATTTCTGTAATGGATTTGTCAAAAAGCTAGTATCCTTCAGTGGGACATATTTGGCATTAGGCATGCCAGTTGCTGATCCCTATTCTAAGGTGCATGCTAGTATTGGCTGTGTATATATCAGGACCACAATCAGTACTTGGCATCCCTGGGCAGGCACTGGGACTGTATTTTCTGCTGCTTGACTTGGCTCCTTTTAATTTTGTTTTCCTGACCTGGAAAGCACCATTGAGCAGCTAGGTCTGACTGTGCAAGCCCACAGGGACCTGCTGATGGAGGAGGGGACCCCAGTTAATTTTGCCTAACCCTCACTTTGGCATTGGTGTACATAATAGTGTCTCTGTTACAGTGAAAGAAGCTCACTCCCTGGTTAATTATTTATAAGTGTTCTGCTCAGCGTCAGGTTATCAGCTTGTGTAAGTGTATATCTATATCTTTTGCCAGCAGAAGCACCTTTTTGGAATTAAAATGGGAAGTGTGTGTTACTCTTGCACCCCAAAGTAACAATAACTTGGTCTCCACCACTACCTCTGCATTTGTATATGAGTTACTGTTCTGGGTCTGTGTCATGCATGGAAGGAGGCAAGGCAGGAGCAGGAACTCATACAGACAGAGCTTCAAGATGTGGCTTCCTTTAAGAATGGATAGTGCTGTGCCTTTAGGGCTGGCCTGGAACAATTTACTCTCCCCCTAAATTCCACATAAAAAAGAAAACAATGCTGGTAGCTGAGTCTAACTGAGCACTGACAAAGTGTGGTATGTATCACCACACCTGATACCATACGCAGCTCTGTTGCCCACCACCATGGTGCCTTCTTAGGGGTTGCAGGGCAGTGCATGTAATAATGCTGTTCTTACCTTTAACATCTTGCAACTGGTTCCATTAGCTCAGGCAGCTGCTTCACTCTGTCTCATGTGAGGGTTGGCCTTGTCTTGATATTGAGAGTAATTAAGTACTCTAGTTCCTCCTTGATAAAGCAGGCCTAGGGAATGTGTGGCCTTCCAAATATTGTTGGGCTAAAGGTCCCATTGCCCCTTCACATTGGCTGTGCTGGCTGGAGCTGATTTAAGTTGCAGTCGCATTAAGAACAGTCACATGTTCCCCAAATCTGCACCACAGAGACAAAGTAAGATTACCTTGTCCTAGCTGAGGCAGAGAGGAAGAAAACATAGCCAGAGCAGAGACTCATATACAGATGTAGGAGACTATCTACTTATGGGTTAGCAGTGTTTCTCAACCAGGGTTCCCTGGAACCCTAGGGTTCCCTGAGGGGTCACTAGGGGTTCTCTGAGAGATCGTGATTTTTAATAATAAACTTTTTTTCTAGCTTTAGATATAATACTTTTTAGGCAAGGGTTCCCTGAGACCTGCAGGGGTCCTCCAATTTCAAGGGGTCCTCCAAGGTAAAAAGGTTGAGAAAGCCTATGTTGGATTTATAGAGGGCCTTTAGTTGCTGATTTGTTTCTCACATTACATGGCAGCTTGCCACTTGGTTCCAGTATGCCATTTGGCAATGACCATCCTGTGTGTTCTCTACTATTCTCATGAAAAAGGAGCTGTTAGGCATGTAGTTGTCATGAAAATAGAACCGGTAAATGTAACTGTACACATTCACAGTTATCTTAAAGCAGGGTTTTTCTTTTAAATAAGTTCAGTTTCTCAGTAAAGTATATTTTAAAATCAATTGCTTTGCTTTAAGGACAATGCAAAACCCACCCAATTATTTCAGAAGCTACTTTGAGAGAAGTGAAATTGACAGAAAATATTTTGATTGGAGCTATTGTTTAAGTTGTTTTTTTGTAATTATAGTCTTGGAAGACCTAGTTCTGTTCATTTCCTCTTGGGGGGAAAAGCCCATTTAAAGCTCTGGCTTTGATCCATTTTTCCATTCAAGGGACTGCTTTTGAATGGTATCTTATACCTTGAAAGTTTAAGAAACTGTCAAGATTTCCTAGTGGCTTGACACTTGTCTTGGAGCAAGCCTGCTGTGACTGTTGAGACATGAAAACAGATGAGCAGACAGGTCGCCAGGTGGAACTTCCTTTGGTGTTGCTTGGTTGGTGTAATGAAAGATTTGAGACCAAATAAATGAATGCCACATTATGTGGTAACTATATGGGGGGGGGGAAATGAAACAAATTTAAGATGGTCATAATATATTTTCAGGGCAAGAGAGAAATGTTTCATCTGCTCAAATTAGCCTGTAAAAAACCTGCTAACTGTTAAAGTTGGAGCACAAGTGAGAATGGTTGGAACAAGCTTTCTATTCCTTACCAAGAAATGCTAAATTAGTGGTGAGGTACAGTTGTCCCTTCATATTCACTGGGGTTTGGTTCCAGGACCCCTGTGGATACCAAAATCCATGAATACTCAAGTCCCATTGTATGCAATGGCATAGCAAAATGGTGTCCCTTATATAAGAGGGCAAAATCAAGGTTTGCTTTTTGGATTTTTATTTTTTTAAGAATATTTTCAAGCCGTGAATACTTAATTCCATGGATACTAAATCTGTGGATAAGGAGGGACAACTGTATACTCATATCCTTGAGGTAACATTCATAACTTTACACTTCTGACCCCAGTGCATCCAAAGGGCAGGTTAGGTATGTTTGTTTGGATTGCTTCCTTCCTTATGTTCTGTTCCAATGTTCTGTCCTGTTCTGCCCTGTTCTGTCCCAATGTTGTCTAAACATAGGAAATGATCAAAATAAAGTTTATTTAATTATCATTGCACCTCAATTGAAAGAGAAACAGCACTCCTTTGCTTCTGTATATAGCAAATAACAATATCTTAATAAATGTTGACCTTTTGCTAAGTGATTAAGATGTTTCAGTCTTCTGCCTTTGCATTTTGAAAATAGTACCCAGCTTCCACCTTCCTACCAGTCTTCTGGCAGATACAGTAGGCTGAGGTGAAAGGCAACAGCATATTTTTTCTTGTACAGTAGCTGGGGAAGATGATAGTGCAATAGAGTCCTGCATTTTCATACTTTTTTCAAATCACAGAACAGGTAAAAAGGTGATGGGGGCATCTTTCTGTCCTTTTCTGTCTGGTTTCAGACCTGGTTATGGCACAGTTGGCAGCTTTGGTAGCCTTCGTGCTACCAAGAGAATTGGACAGGGGGAGTGTGTCCCTGTTGGTTCTGCTGGACCTCTCAGTGGCTTTTGATACCATCGACCATGGTATCCTTCTGAGTCACCTCTGTGGGATGGCACACTACTCTTTCCTGGAGGCGCATTCTCAGAGGGTGGTGCTGAGGGATTCCTGCTCGACTTCATGGTCATTGTGGAGTCCTTCAGGTCTTACCCCCTAAGCTACCGTATATTCTGGCATATAAGACGACTTTTTCAGCCTCAAAAATCAGCTGAAAAGTCAGGGGCCGTCTTATACGCCGGATACCCCAAGCCCATCTCAGACTCGGAAGGAAGGAGGTGGCTGGCTGGGGGGGGAAGCTTGCTAGCCACCTTATCCCCCCCCAATGCAGCTGCACTGGGGGGGGAGCCTTGCTAGGTGGGAGGGGCTGAGCCTCACCCCAGCCGGCTGGCCATCCCACGATTCCCATAGTCATGATGAGGCTGTCCAGCCTCCTCGTGGGTTGGGGAATCGCAGGAGGAGGTTGCATGCCTCCCCAGCCGGCTGGCCATCCCACGATTCCCCAACCCACGAGGAGGCTGCCCAGCTTCCTCGTGAGTTGGGGAATTGTGGGAGGAGGGTGAAACCCTCCCCAGCTGGCTGGCCATCCTGCACGATTCCCCTACTCATGAGGAGGCTGGGCAGCCTCATGGGTTGGGGAATTGCGGGAGGAGGGTGAAACCCTCCCCAGCCAGCTGGCCATCCCCACCATTCCCCTACTCATGAGGAGGCTGGGCAGCCTCCTCATGGGTTGGGGAATCCCGGGAGGTGGCTGAGCCTCTTCCCAGCCAGGCAGCCATCCCCTGCGATTCCTCAGCCAGCTTTGGAAAGGCTTCAGGAAGGGTGGCTGGCTGGAGGGGGGGGAAGATTTCCAGCCACCATCCGCCCTTCACGAAGCCATGAAGGGGAGCCCTATAGCGGCTTCAGGGAGGGCACTGATGGGGTCGTCGTCTTATACGGCGAGCATATGCTAAAGTCTAGTTTTACTTTAAAATTGGGGGGGCGGTCTTATATGCCCAGTCATCTTATACGCCGGAATATATGGTATTTAACATCTACATGAAACCGCTGGGAGAGGTGTCCAGAGCTTTGGAGTCAGGTGTCACCAGTATGCTGATTACACCCAGCTCTAAAACTCATTCCCATCTAATTCCAAGGAAGCTGTTCCTGTGCTAAACTGGTGCCTATCAGCTGTAATGGACTGAATGAGGGTGAACAAATCAAAACTTAATCCAGACAAGACAGAGGCACTCTTGATCAGTCAAAAGACAGATCCAGGAATAGGGATTTAGCCTGTATTAGATGGGTTTACACTCCCCCTGAAAATGTAGATTCACAGTTTGGGAGTGCTCCTGGTTTCAGCAGTGACCAGGAGTGCTTTTGCACAGTTAAAGCTAGTGTGCCAATTGCATCCATTCTTGGAGAAGTCGGATCTGGCCACAGTGGTACATTCCTTGGTTACATCCTATTTGGATTACGGTAATATGCTCTACGCGGAGCTGCCTTTGGAAAATGTTCAGAAACTTCAGTTGGCCTAAGGAGCAGCAGCCCAAGGGTTGTTAACTGGGGCTGGCTACAGGGAACACACAACTCCGTTGCTGTTGGTCCGTTTCCAGGCACGATTCAGTGCTGGTTTTGACCTGTAAAGCCCTATGCGGCTTGGGTCCAGATGATTTGATGAATCATATCTTGCTTTGTGAGCCCATTAGAGTTCTAAGATCATCTGGAAAGGCTCTTCTCTCTGTGCTCTCAGGCTTGTTTGGTGGGAACTAGGGAGAGGGTCTTCTTGGTGGCTGCTCCTACAGTTTGGAATTCCCACCCTAGAGAGGCCCTGTCTCTGTTCTCTTTTCAACAACAAGTAAAAATATTGTTGTGCAATCAGGCATTTATAATCTAATGGGGTTGGTTTTGTATGTGCTGTGCAGTTTGGATTTTAAGGTGTATACAGTTTTATTGTATTTTAATATTTTTGACGTTTTAAATGTTTTAACACTTTAAATTGTTTCATGTGTCTTTTTTAACTTCATATTTATTTTTAATGTTTGTGTATTGTTTTTAAATTTGCTTTTAGCTGCCTTGAGTCCCTGTATTGGGAAAAAGGCAGGATATAAATAAATACAGTATAATGATAACAAAAACAACAACAGCAGCAGCAGCAGCAGTAAGGATCTTCAGCAGTCCAAAAAAATCGTAGTAAAAGTAGTGAAGAATAGGTAGAATCCAGGGATGTGACTGTTTGCTTGTTTTGCTTTCGCATATGAGAATGAAAAATTAGAAGCTTTCTCCCCCATTGGGTGAGGTAATGGCTATATTTGTATACAGTATGACTCCTGAATCAAGTGGGACCAGTACTCATGGTTTCACATGCCCATGGCCAAAAACCCCAGGTTCTCTCTAGGCATTTTCTCGGTCCTCCAACACGATGCTGTGGTCAACATCCACCAGAAATATAGGGTTCACTGCTATCCACAATGTTCATTATCTGCAGTAATTCCGATAATGTATTCCCTGTAGATAGGGGGCCTGTTCTGTATTTTTTTATGGTTTCCCCCCTCTTTTGAGATGTTTGTTATTTTGTACAAAACCCCTCAAATTTTGTGCAAAATATTATGGTGTTTTTCCATTGAATCCTAAACATTTTCACACACAAAACAAATCCTTCATGAAAAGTCCAGAAATGTGCAAAAAGGTGCTAATCTTTTTTTTATTTTCTGTAAGGACAATCTTATTTTTGAGAAATAACACATAAAGTCTGGTGCTTTGCTATGTAAAAAATAGTTATGCTATGTCATGATCTTAATAATTCAGTAAAATGTTTTTTTTTAATCTCAAGGAAACCACCAGTCATCAAGTGACTGTTTTCTCAAGGATAAGAATTTGTAAATACAGTATTATTTGCATCTCTAGTTGAATCTCATCAAACCTGTATCAGATGGTGAGACAACTTAATAGTAAAGGCACTTTAGAATGAGTTGGAAAGTTGATAAATGTGTAGAAAAGCTGACTGTTAGATGTATCTGCACTGGACAGATCAGTTTTATGCCACTTTAATGATCCTGGTTCCATTCTATGGAATTCTGGATTTATATTTTGGTAAGATGCTTCTCACTCTGGCCTAAGTACCTTAAAGTCATCAGATTCCATTTGTTGTTGGAAGCTAAGCAGGATCAGCCCTGGTTAGTACTTGGATGGGAGACCACCAACAAATATCAGGTGCTGTAGGCTGTATTTCAGAGGAAGGAATTGGCAAAACCACCTCTGAGTATTCCTTCCCTGAAGAAAATCCTATAACATTCATGGGGTTGCCACAAGTTGGTAGGTTGGTACACACACACCTCTAACTCTCTATAGCAATGATGGGCAACCTTTTGAGCTTGGTGTGTCAGACTTTGCCAAAAAAATGAGCATAACTCGGGTGGTGTGTCACTTCGAGGAAAAAACATTATTTCGTGATATTTATTGTTTAATAAACAATATTATTAATTGTTTAAATAACAATTAATTAATTAATTAACAATATTATTAATTGTTTATTGATAATTAATGAGTTGACACAAGTAACTTCACAGTTTCATATGTATAAGGATATTACTTAGCTGGCTTTCATGCAGAATCTGTCTTCTCCATTTGAGAGCTCTCTCTGATCTTAGAACTTTTGACAAGCATTGCCCTTCTATGCAGATAGGCCAGTCTCTTTCCATCGTTCCAACAAACAAGAGAAAGAAGATTATTGAGGGCTCTGTCAGGCTGGTCAGTGAACTCACCCATATATTTTTACCTTAAAGAGTTTGTAGCTACTCTACTTGAGCATTGTCTCTCTTGGGTGCCTTTGTCCATGGAATTCCAATTCCCAAACTACAGTGTGGCAGTGTTATCACAGCCTACAATACCTTTTACTGTCTTGAAGCAGGGACCCATGCTGATACCTCTTTTAGCTGAATGGTTCTCTGTTTTTTCACTTGACATGGACCTGTATCTGGTAAATTAGCTTTTTATTCACTTTATGTGAGTCATAGAGACCGGAGGCCCCATCGCCACTCCCCCCCCCCACCTCCCCCAGCCTCCCGAAAGTGGCGATGGGGCCTCAAAGCCCCGGTCGCCACTTTAGGGAGGGTGGTGAGATTATGGGCAGGGGAGGGAGGAGGCCTACGGCTGCGTGTCACCCAAAATGGCTACACGTGTCAGTGCTGACACGCGTGTCATAGGTTCGCCATCACTGCTCTATAGACAGGTACTAGAATTTTGTCATAGAGATTCCAAGTATTTTTACAAACTACAAATGACAAGATTCCATAGGTTGTATTTGTGTTAGTTAAAGTGGTATAAAACTGATGTAACTGTATAGTAGACATACACCCCATGAAGATGTTGTAGATGAGGGCCAACATTTTGAATACATTAAATTATTTCCATGCAGTAACATTAAAGTGCTTATCACAGAATGCTGCTGTCCTGTTATAGCAGTGGATTAATCCTGACTTTGCCTCAACCTTATTACATGATGTCATGGCTTTCCCAATGCTATCCTGTAGACACATAGAGTTTGATATTTTCTCCCACATTGGAATTACTGGTAATCTTGTAATGACCCTCTTTCTAGCTATGGTTCAGTAGCAAGTTTGAGTGCAGATGTCTCATTCTGCTTCACTGCGATAAAGATTGCATAACGGGCATGGTGTGGGGATGGTCTTGTTGCCCAGTGGTGTGATCCTGACCTGTTAATCTTTGTTAGTCACTATTCAGATACCTTTACTGCACAGAGGTGTTTTCCAAAGATCTTCCCCAGGGCTTTCCTATGGTACCATGCACCACAGTGTTGCTGCCACAGTGTTACTTAATTTTTTAAAAAAATATTATTAATTTATTTTAAAGGCAATAGTGTAATAGTGCTGTGACATTATGCCATAATAGCATTTTTATGGCTTAATGAGTATGGATGGAGCCATGTTTGCATGGGTCAACCTGAAACAGCTGAGTAGTGCAATGAGCACCTTTGTTTTTCAGAGAAGAAAGTGCATAAAAATGTTAGGAGTTGTGTGGTCTGTTTCTGTTTCTGTTTCTCCTCTTTGCAGTGTGAGATCAGCACAGTGATGGGCAGCTTGTAATGATGTTGTGCCACAATTGCATTATTATGGCTTTACTGTGTGTTTTTTAAAATTAAAGGTAAACCAATCCTGAAGAACAAGGTGGGCAGACAGGATGGTGATGACAACATTAGTGCAGATGGGAAAAAAATGAAAATTATGCCATTAAAGCACAAATGTGGTGAGGATGCAGTACACATTGTCTACAATAAGCTATTATTGCAAGGACACCTGAAGTGGGTTTTGAATTGGATAATCTGGCATAAGGGCAGGGTGTGATAAGGTCCTAAATAAAAGAGTGACCATTTTTTTCACTAGTCCATCAAAATCTGTTAAAAAGCTTCTCAAATCAATGTTGGTTTGTTGTTGGTTTTTTATAGGGTTGTCACCTTTTAATTTGGCAAATCAAGCCATTTGCAACAATAGGTGCTAAAACAAATAGGGTGTCAAGGGACATGTTTCAACTAAAACAAAACCAAAAGAATCGACTACAGTTGCTTGCTTGAATTGCTAACGATGGAATTGGAAACAGGTCACTGATGCCTTAGAACTGTTATAGCGTCTTACTATTATCTTTCACAGAAATGATAGTTCCCAGAGTAGCTATGATGGAGCAATGTTATTCGCTGTAGTATTGCTACCAAAGCCCCCAAACAGTCCAGGCAGTGACTGCAATTATAGAGCACGACAAGAATGAAAGCTCTGAAACTATGTTTGCCTGAAAGTGGTTACATTTCTGCAGTAGACCTTCCTGGTAAACACAGGAAGGTTGCCATTAGAGGGGGAAATGTCCCACTCCATGAATACGGTATACATTTTGAGTGCCTGAGGAGGGCTAGGGTCAAAAGGATGTTTATTTGGAAGGATGTTCTAGAGACTTGGTACAGTCATTGAAAAGGTCTTATACTGTGTGACCAATTGCCTGACCTTAAATGGAAGGGGCACATAAGTAGGGCCTTCCATAAATAATAGTAAAATGATAACATTTATTTCTTACCCATCTCTCCCCATGGATCAAGGTGGGGAACAACAAGAGACCTGGGTGAGTAGATAGGCTTATGTGGTGCTGTAGCCAGGGCAGCAACAGGTCTGAATTGGCAAGGGGCCCTACATGCCAGACTTGCTATAAAACTGAGTAGTTCCTCACCCTGTTATGCTTGGTCAAACACACAGAGCTGAAATGAGGAATACTGGAGAAAGGGGCACAGCCAGCTACTAGAAACTCTCACCTGTCAGTTTTAAAATTGTTCTACAGATTGGAGAGTGCGCGGGGTGGATTCCAAGCCTCCACCACCACCCCGTCTAGCCAGCCAGCCCTCCACCCTTCCCGAAGCTGCAGTGTGGCTCTCCAGACCCATCGTGGCTTTGGGAAGGCCGGAGGGGTGGCTGGGAAGCCTTCCCCCCCATTCATCCAGCCACCCCTCGCCCTTCCTGAAGCCACGATGGGGATCTCCAGCCCCATCGTGGCTTTGGGAAGCACGGGGGATGGCTGGTAAGCCTCCCCCGTCCAGCCAGCCACCCCTCTGCCCTTCTCGAAGCTACGATGGGGCTCTCCAGCCCCATTGTGTCTTTGGGAAGCATGTGGGGTGGATGCCAAGCCATCCCCCCCTGTCCAGCCAGCTGCCCCTCTGCCCTTTCTGAAGCCGCAATGTGGCTCTCCAGCTCCATCGCGGCTTCGGGAAGCACAGAGGGTGGCTGATAAGCCTCCCCCTTACCCAGCCAGCCCCATCACACTTCAGGAAGGCAGAGGAGTGGCTGGCCGGGCGAGTGGGAGGCTTGCCAGCCACCCCCACGCTTCCCAAAGTGGCAAAACGGGGTTGAAAAGCCCTGTCGCCACTTTGGAAGGGTGGGGGGGGGGTTGTGGTGGTGGGAATTGTATTTTTATTTGCGTTTTTTCACATTCGTGAGGGTCTTGCACCCCTAAACCCCACAAATGTGGAGGGATGACTGTACTTTAACATTTACACTGTAGTAAAGGAGCAGGTTAGAGGAGGGAGTGGGCAGGCCTTCTGACCATTTCTGATTTATTTTAATAATGATAAAGATGGTTTCCTTGAGTACTTCTCTAATCGTTTTTAATAGATTTGTAATTGGTTGACTGACCAAACCCAAAGGGTAGTCACCAATGGCTCCTCTTCATCCTGGAGAGAAGTGACCAGTGGGGTGCCACAGGGTAATGTCCTGGTCCCAGTGCTATTCAACATCTTTATCAATGGCTTGGATGAGGGAATAGAGGGTATGCTTATCAAGTTTGCAGATGACATCAAATTAGGAGGGGTAGCTAATACCCCAGAGGATAAGATCAGAATTCAAAATGACCTTAACAGATTAGAAAGCTGGGCCAATATTAATAAAATAAATTTCAGCAGGGAGAAGTGTAGGATACCACACTTGGGAACTAAAAATGAAAGGCACAGATATAGGATGGGTGATGCATGGCTTGAGGGCAGTACATGCGAAAAGGATCTAGGAGTCTTAGTCGACCACAAGCTGAACAGGAGTCAGCAGTGTGATGTGGAAACTAAAAATAGCCAATGTGGTTCTAGGCTGCATCAATAGGAGTATAGTGTCTAGATCAAGGGAAGTAACAGTATTCTGCTTTGGTCAGACCTCACCAGGAATACTGTATCCAGTTCTGGGCACCACAATTCAGGAAGGATATTGAGAAGCTGGAATGTGTCCAGAGGAGGGCGACCAGGATGGTGGGTGTTCTGGAAGCCATGCCCTATGAGGAACGGCTTAGGGAGCTGGGCATGTTTAGTCTGGAGAAGAGAAGCTTGAGGGGGACATGCTAGCCATGTTTAATTTTTTGAAGGGATGTCATACTGAGAATGGGGCAAGATTGTTTTCTGCTGCTCCAGAGACAAGGACACAGAGCAATGGGTTCAAATTACAGGAAAAGAGATTCCACCTAAACATTAGGAAGAACTTCCTTACAGTAAGAGCTGTTCGGAAGTGGAATGCACTGCCTTGTAATGTTGTGGAATCTCCTTCTTTGGAGGTTTTTAAACAGAGGCTAGATGGTCATCTGTTGGGAATGATTTGATTGTGTATTCCTGCATGGCAGGTGGTTGGACTGGATGGCCCTTGAGGTCTCTTCCAACTCTATGATTCTATGATTCTAATAATGGTTGAACAGAAGTTTAGCTACTCCTGAGCAATAACCACAGGGGATCTCAACATGAAGGAGGGCCGTGCTCTCCTAAAATGTTATTTTGGCAGCAAAAATTGTTTTGGCCCATTCAAAGCTGCCTATGTAGTTTTCAGCCCACTTGATCATTTCTTCAAAATCTTCCCAATTGTTTTCTTCTATAGCTATGCCTCCATTAATAAAAAGGCTATTGAGAAAACCCAATGCTAGTCCCAACTAGACTTGTATAACTGGGCTAAATGGACCAACTGGACCAACTCACAATTATTTCAGTGAATGGAACTTGTTAGCTCTTAGTTGTCTCAGTGGAGGTCATTGGTCTACTATAGTTGGGACTGACATTGGATTTAGCCCCATATAGTTGTAGATTAACCCGTGCAGTACCTGGTTGCATTTTTATTAGATAGATTGATAGCTAGGGGCAATCTGGTGCAGTAAGTGATCTGTGCTTTATTTATCTGTTAAATTTTTTTTATTGTTCTGCAAATAAGCTGAAGTTCCGCTTTTGATTGTGGGCCAGTGAAAGTTTTGAGACAGTGTAAGATCCCCACAACCATTTTGAAATGTTCAGTTAGAATGACTTAAAAGGAGAAACCATGCCAATTACTACTGCTAAAGATAAATGTTATTTTAATTTTTCATCTAGCTCACTCCACCTCCTTTTCTCTTCTGGTGCCCTTTGTTTTCCTGAAGGCAGATTTGAAATGTGGCTGTCTCCTCTAATTTTTTGGAAAATAAATGTAGCATTAGCCTTCACCAAGCAGCACCTTTCATCTCTTTTGACTTCTGACCCCCAGAAGATTAAGCATATCACTCTGTGACCAAATAAGGTATTTCTGAGATCTGTATTCCTTTAATAGGAGTTTCATATTAGAACAGCTTTCTTGCCACGAACACTAGAAATAACAGGCTTAGAATGTGAAATATACCCTTTCATCAAATCTGCTCCCTTTTTGTATTATCACTACTAGTTTTAAATTGTGTATTTTAGGCTGAAACCGGTATCTAGATACCTGGGAATAAACTCAATGGACTGCATTTTGAGCATTCATACATAGGTTTTTTTCTTAGTAGAACTTGTAAGGTTGTTTGCTGTACTTTGCAGGAGAGTAGGCCATGGATAAATAAAACTTGGAGAACTTTATGCAACTCATTATTTTTTTTAAAGTAATGCCTTTATGATTATAGCCTTCATTTTAGTTAGCATTTCACTTATGTTTATATGTAAAATAAGCTTTAAGTCCAGGTTCACACTACCGTTGAAGAGTTATTGTGATAGCAATGTAATTCTTCACTAAGTTTCTTCTTGTACTAAACAACAAATAATTCTAGCAATTTTCTTGCTGTGAGAAAGTCTTCAAAAACCATGTGAAATTCAGCACTTATTCTGTGCAAGACTAATTTTCTCTGGAAGAAATAATAGAAACATTATTTTCTGCACAGAAGAAGCTGCTCCCTTTTCACAAAATGCTGTTTTCTGTGCAAATCATCTATATGCAAACTTTGCCAGAATAAATCCTTAATTACAGCATTTTTCTGTGTAGGAAACAGCTTCTTCTGTGCAGAAAATGATATTCCTGTATAGAAATATTATTAATTTTGTGCAGAAAATGCTGTTTTCTTCACAGAAAATGCTGGTTGATATGCAAAACAATCTTGTGTGAATTTTATGCAGAATTTATTTATTTCATTTTTTATATAGCAGTAGCAATAGCACTTCTATTTCTTTACAGCTTATCAATGCCAACTCTCCCTAAGCAGTTTACAATGTGTTAGCTAATTCTGCCAACAAGCTGGGTACTCATTTTATGACCTACGGAAGGATGGAAGGCTGAGAGAACCTTGAAGCCCTCTAGGATAGAACATGCAACGTTGTGGCTGCAGTACTGGCATTGAACCACTGCGCTACCAGGGCTCCTTCTTGGATTTATATCCCACCTTTCTCCCAAGATGGGATTCATAGATCCTGAACTGCAATGATTCTTGTCAGTCCAGGATTCTTCTTATGAGGGATCCTCAACATTTTTCAAATATTCTTTCTATCCCTACATCATGAACACAATATATTTATTAACCTAGACCTGTATAACTTTAGGGCTACGTTTTAGTGCATTGTAGATGAGTCTAGGTGAGCCTTCTGCATGTGCACTCCTTCCTCCTCTTTCTTCCTCCAGGACATTTTGGCCTCCAGTTTCAACAAACATCAGTATTGAGTTAACATCCAAACATGGGAAAGGTATGGCTAATTTTAATTGTGGTTTATGGATGCTTGACAGCTTTGCAAACCATACCATTTAAACTGCAAAACACAGTTAAAACTACCCTCTTTTCCCTGCTGAACCAAGCTTTGGCATGTCCTGTTTCCAATGCCAAATAATGGAAACTGACAAGCTCATTTCAGTTAAGCCATAGTCAAGACTTACAATGAGTTTGTTTTCTCTGGGTTCATGCATAACTCTAAATCTTTAAATCTCAAGTTATGGGAGTGCAGGAGTCATGTAGCATATGGGCTTTGTGCAGTCTCAAAGCCACTTTTTTGAATCTTCCAAACCCATTTGGGGAAGGGAGGGGTGAACTGACACTCCACAAAGCCCCAAGTGTGACCATTCACCCTTTCAACAAGTTGCAGCCCCCCTTTTTGTGTTATATTTTTTTAAAAGTTGACTTTGGGTGTTTTCTGTTCTTGCCCCCCCTTCTGGGGGGGTTGCACAGCCCCCTGTGTGTCCTGGGGATGGGAAATTGGGTCTCAGATCCTTGGAGCCGCCCCCCACTCTAAACTGTGGTTAGTTGAAAAGAGAATAAAATTCCTGGGTCTATATCAGAAAAGCAGAAGGAAGGAGCAGAGCGTGCTGTCCTAGGCTTTTGTTCACCATGATGAACCATACTTTTATCATTTTGTCCAAATGCAGCCTTAAACAATTATTTCTTGCCTTTAGTCTCATATAGGTTAGAATTCTAGCTTACAGTGATACATACAGCTCCTTGTCGATAATGATCTGTGAAGGGACTGACGCTGGATTCCACTGAAGTGCTAGTCTTTCTCAGTGCATATATTAAATAAAGCAGACCTTTCTTTCCTGTCTAAAAAATTACTCAACTTGAACCAATATATTTCTGTCTTCTAAGTATTGGGATTTTTTTCCTACTCGAGGAGTAAATCAAAGCTGAATGGATTGAAGCCCCCTCCTTCACCTTACACACTAACTGCCCTATAGAACACATATGTCCTATCACTGCCTACTTTAAAAACATAGTCAAAAAGCATTTAAATGTTCTAATGCAATTTTCAGTGTTTGAACTGTGCATACAAAGCTTGTTTCAGAGTTTGTTCTTTTACAAATACTGTAGCTTTTAAAAACACTTAAGTGGTAGAGTTGTGTGGTTATCACCTGGAATAAATTTGTTTCCTTTCACCCATTTTGTTGCATATATTTTCCCATTTAAAAACACATATGATGTTTCAAATGTTCTATGCATTCTTATGGCTGAGTTGGAATCTGAACCATGGACACCATGGTTCACATGCTTAGCCAGTGCATTACTAGCAGCTCTCAATGTGATGAATGTGAAGTCATGAAACATCAATGCCTTCCACTCTGTTTAGGCTCGGGGGGGGGGACAGCCAAAGATGTTAGTAAATAATGTGTTTGTTTATTTTCTAGATTAAAGTTTGTTTATTTTCTAGATTAAAGATTAAACTCAAGACTTGCCCATTAAAATGCTTGCTCTGAGCTCCCGTTAGCCCTTATTTAAAAGAAAATAAAATGAAATCATAGCTATATTTTGGAGAAAGTATCAATCTATCTCATCTTATTTTCCATTAGTTGTCAACTCACCTTATGAGGCTATACAGATGTTTTTCATGCTGGCAGAGAGTAAGCTTCCATCAGTCACCTAGCAACTAGCATCCCATTTTTCTCTGAATCTTCACTTCCTTTTTATTTTAGTCAACATATCATTGAAAGTCCATAAAGCCAACCATGAAGTTTACCTTACAGAAAAAAGGAGGGGCAATCCTGGCTTAAAAGGGCAAGACACTGAAAAGTTGATTTACTGTGACACAGACTTCCCCCAACATGATGCCCCCTAGATATGGTGGACTATGACTGCCACTATCCTCAGATATCAGTTGTATTTGCTGACAGTGATGGAAGTCATAGTCCAACATTCTGGAAGGTGTCATGTTGGGGAAGATTGCTACAGCACTTTAAAACCACATACATGTATACACAAATAAATTAGTCCCTGAAGGCTTTAATGAAGAGCCACATTTTGGCTCGGCGACAGAAAAAAATGTTGCTGATGCCAGTTAGATTAGATCTCCAAGGGGAGGGCATTCCACAATCAGGATACCACTGCCAAAAAGCCCTCTTCCATGTCCTTGCACTTCATATTGTCCCCACTGGTGGGGCATGTCAGTGGTGTGGTGAGGTGAATCCATCTAGGCGTTAGTCCAAACTTTAAAGGTGCTGACCCTTTTTGGGCGGGGGGTTAGGATTAAAAACCTCATATAATAGGCCACCTTTGTATGGGGTTAAAGGAGCAGAAGGAGTCTGAGAGAAAGTTCATGAACCCAATGAGGTCTACTCTGGATTTTGTCCATAGATATAGTGCAAGGCTAGAGTGATGTGTAGCCTGAATGTGGACTAAAAAAATCAGCCATTGGCCATGATTCTGTGCAGATGACAGGAGCTATGTATTGTCACTTTTGTGATGAAAATGTTATGTGCTGAAAGTGTCCGGGAAAGCAGCCAACCGAGGAGCTGATAAGATTGCAAGGCTTGAGAGCAACCCAAATGTTATTCTGAGGTACAGTACCGGTACCATGTTCAATAGCAGAAAACCAGGGAGCAAGGCAAAGGTCCAGGAGTCCAGAGAGCCATCAGTGAGTCCAGTCCAGGGTTAAGCGTTCCAGAAAGCAGGTCAGCGAATCCAGTCCAAGGTCAAGAGTTCCAGATCAATCCGAGGTCTAGGAGGCAACAAGGTTTCAGGCAACAAGGGAGTCAGAGTCAGATGCTTTCACCAGGGAACCCAGATAAACTCCAATGAAGAAGCTTGGTGTCTCACAGCTGTTTATATTGGCCCAGCTCCTAATCACAGCTGTTTGACGATTGCTGAGCATTTCTCATATAATCTCCGGGATCGCCGGAGACATACCCTTTCTGATCTTCTCTGACTGAAGGTAGGTACCTCCTCATCCTGCTCCTGTGTATCTCCCAAGCATGGACCCTGTGCTGGGGGGAGGCTAGGCTGCTGAGATATGGGCTCTGCTGTAGTGGGCATAGCAGGGCTAGGTTCTGGCTCAGCCAGCTCTGCTAGAGCTGGCTCAGCCCCCTTGTCTCCTGAGTCCTCTGAGTCCTCAGCCTGGCTGGCCATGACAACAAGATAGAATGGGAAAAAAAAACCCAGTTCAGTTTTAGACTTCAGCATATCCATGAGAAATATGCAGCTTTATTGTTCAGCATGTGTGTGCGTGTGCTTGTTGGGGGAGGCAGTCTTGAAGTAGTGAGATTAGATCAGTATAAATTGTCACAGTGTAGCTCAGCTTGATTGTGGGCACAGCTGTAATAAGAAGAATTGCCAGATGAATCGGTGGCAACTCTACTTAACTGCATACTGCTGATTGCCTGTAGGGAACAACATGACAGCAGCCAGCCGTCCCTAGCAAGGAGAAGCCAAGGTGCACTGTGGGGTGTGCATTTTTCTATTGGAATTGGAAAAAACCAATTCGCATTGTGTGTGTGACAAACTGGAAACAATTACAAGTCAGAAAGCAAACTCATGGAGATCTTAAAATGCAATGTGCATGTCATTTAAGAGAGCTTTATGGCTGGCTTATGTCTCTCCCGCCACCCTGCCCTACTTGGCAGTATCATGTCATGGAAATGCATATGCTTTGTATGCTGTAAGCAGGAAACTTGGCTGAATGGACCAGCCTGGATCATGGGGCAGGGCTGGGTTGCTAGCCACCCAGAAGCATTTCCCTCCAAAGTATGTTTCCAAAACAGAAGGATAAGGAATTTTGGAAAAGGAAATAGAATGCTTAAGGCACTCTGGCTCTGGCTTGTAGGTCAAAGAAAATTTGCCTCATGAAATGGAAATTCTGAGGCAATTCAAAAGATGCCAAGAAAGAGAAAATAGGGGAAAGGGCAGTTTCCATGATATATCCAAGTTGGAGCAAACTGTGTTCAGTAGACAGAGCAGTCCAAGCCCTACAGGGTTCTAGAAGTCGTTAGCCCCAAATTTAGTTGGTTAAAATTCATCATATGGCTTATTACCTTCACTGTATGCCTTTCTGCCCATTTGTACTCTCTCTTTTCTTTTTCCATGTTGGCATAGGGCTGTCTAATCTTTTACCATGGAGAGGCGATTATATAGTGCCCTATAGGGACTCCCACCACGAGGGCAAATACAATTTTGGAATCCTGCTGTGGCCAAGGAATCTGATGAGGAGAGTTGGTTGGTTGGTTGGTGGATAGGGAAAAGGTTAATCATATTCCTGTCTCCTGCTGCTTTTGCATTCTAAATTCCACTTCTGTGTGTTTGCATGTGTGTGTGTTTGTGTGAGTGTAGAGAGACATAAAAATTTTGGAAATTTTGAAGCTATGCAGAAAAAACTGCCTTTTCCTTGTTTGTTTTTTTTCTGGAAATAAATGAACATTTTCAGGAAAAAAATGGAAAAAATGCAATATTAACTCCCTTTACATAATAGTTGACATCCTATTAGTGACATTGTTGTTTGTTGTTGTGTGCCTTCAGGTCATTCCCAACTTATGGCAATCATGTCACAGGGTTTTCTGAGACTGAGAGTGTGTGACTTGTCCAAGGTTGCCCTGTGGGTTTTCATGGCTGAGTGGGGATTTGAACCCTGGTCTCCAGAGTCATAGTCCAATGCTCGAACCACTACACTACTCTGGTTTCTGTTAATGACTTATGCAAGCAGAATTCCCCCTTATACCTATGTGTGTCTTTTTTCTTTTTTTGTAGCAGAGGCTGGTATTCTTTTCTGTGCTCTGCAACAACCAAAGCCCCCACCACAGGACTCTCAGTTTTGCCCTCTTGCATGGTCGTTCCATGGCTGGTAGAGAGTGGGGGGAAGAATGGCAATACTCAGACTAAAAGTAATGACATCATCCACCAAGACTGCTGGATCCTGGCAGAAGATGTCATAGGGCTGCATCTGGCTATAGGGCACAGCCACTTTTACTCCTCCCCTGCCCCACAAGCCATGGAATGGCCATTGGGGGGAAATCACAGCAAAACTGGGAGTCCTGAGGGTGGTGGGCGGGGACCTGTAGTGGACTTCCATCTGCAGAACACCTACATTGGACAATGTAGGAACTTGGTCATTGAAAGTCACCTGGTTACTTTGTTGTTATTGTGTGCCTTCAAGTCATTTCTGACTTACAGCAGCTCTAAGGTGAAACTATCACAAGGTTTTCTTGGCAGAATTTGTTCAGAGGGGTTTTTGTCTTCATCTGAGTTTGTGAGAGTATGACTTGCACAAGGTCACCCAGCAAATTTCCTAGCAGGGCTTTGAACCCTGGTCTTGCTGTGTCCTAATCCAATACTCAAATCTCTACGCCATGCTGGTTCTGCTTTAGGACCATAAAATGCATTATTTATACAGTTGGACCCACCATATCTGTGCAACCAATATTAGTGATTTCATAGGACACAAAATGGGGACACATACTATAGAGACATGCTGGAAAATACCTAGGGAGGTGTCCTCTCTAGGCATCTTCTAGGTCCTCCAACTCTATGGTATGTTTTTACCAGAAGTCCATTATTTTAATAGGGTTCACTATTATTTGTGTTGTCCAGTATCTGTGGCAAGTCTGGGAATCGAACCCCTACGGATATGGGGGTCTGACTGTATGTTGATTTTACATGAAATTATCATGCCTGATATATTAAAAGTACAATTTATTCAGAAAATAATTACACATCGATTTTACTTTTCTAAATTGTATTTGGATACAAGTGAAGTTACAAGGTTCTGAACTGGAGCCTCTGGTTTTGCCATTTTAAGAGAATCAAGAATAAGTAAGAACAGAAAAGACCATCAACAGTCATAAAACAAAGAACAGTATTTTGTCCCCCCATGTCCTCCATAGAGCCAAGCACACATAAAGTATTCATTCCCATAAAAAGAACCATGAAAAGGAAAACAAGAGCATGAATTACAGTGATGTGGATACTGTACATAGTCTTACCTAAAAATCTTCCTGTTATGTAGTTTTTATATAATGTGGAGGAAGTAAATATATATACACAGTGTCTTAAATATTTTATTTACCATTCTAAAATAAAATATCACATTGTCCATCTTTTTTTAAAAAAAAATCCAGTGGAAAGAGGCTTTGGGGAAAACAAATATTTTGCTCCATTTCCCCCCCCTCTCCCCTCCCTTTCTTTCCCTGTATTGGTTTTTGCTTTGAGATACAATCTTCCACATGTTTCTGTGTAATGTGCAGTTGTCCTCTGTCAAAGTTGTCCCATCAAAGGTAGTTATAGGTAGATTATAGAAGTCTGCATGAAAAATCATAATAGGTCTTGCATTTCAGCAAAAGCAGGTGCCAGAAAACAGAAACTTAATGAATAGAGACACTTGAAAGCTTTTTTTGGGGGGGGGGGAGGTGGTTACTATTACAACTTGTGGCTGTAGCTGGAAGGAACCATTTGGGAGTTTTCTGCTTTGGCCATCAAAATGTCTTAAACTATCTTTGTGATGGAACATATTGTGATGGTTTGGGGGCTATCAACGGATAACAGAGTGTGACCAAGCTTTCTTGTCTCTAATTCCAGTGTAAAGTGGGTTTATTTGTTACATGGTTAATTTGCCTTAATCAGATGCTAGATTTGTGTATGGTTAATACAATCTTTTTTAAAATGTAAAATGTAACTTTTTGCAGCTGTTGCAGAAGCCCCCAGGCTGCATTACTGTCTGTACTAAATCTATAGCATGTCTTATTATCAAGACTCCAGTAACTCTTTGTGTGTGTTTACTGTCACAACCATACACTCTCTTTGCTTGAAGGAAAGTAACTGCTCTTGGGTAGTCTCTGTCATTTTTAACTCTGTCCCCTTGGCTTTGCACAAGAGTACAAATGCGAGCAGAAACATAAAAAGGATGAAGTGTATGAATCCCATGAGTGTGATCTGGTCTGGAGCATCAGTCCGCTCTCTCTTTCTTTGTCAGATTCTTTCCAGTATACATCAGGCTGAAGTAAAGAGAGACTCACAGGATCCCTTGTCACCATCTGTTATGAATACAAATGCCCAGGAACAAGTAGCATAAGAAATTCCTACATTAAAATGATGGATCTCCTCAACTGGAGGAATTGGGAGGCTGTAAGAATTGAAAAGGTATTTCAGGCCTGGATGGTGCCTGAAGATCATCTAGACCAGTTCACTTACTCACTAAGTAGATGCTTATTATATTTATGGTTTATATTTTGAATGCTCTGTCATTAATAAAGAAGGCATTTGTCAGCATAATTTGCATCTTCCTACACCTCTCATACACTCTTCTTTTGGCCACAAAAGCATTCTTCCTTTGTTTTAGTTTCAAGTAGGTGGTTGTGGCTGGAGACAACATCTGGCCCAGAGGCTCAATCTTCATGAGCATGATGTGGATGAAAGTAAGCAAGTCTGGCTTTGGAAACTGCCTAGATGAAACTCCGCCTGGAAGCCATATGTGCACAAGCCACTGTGAAGACTTTGGACTTTATCAGATGCGGTGAGACACAGCACAAAACCGTGTCCCAAATTGTATCAGAAGAATGGGAGGATAACAGAAAGGGTGACATTATCAGACGCTCGCATCCTCAGCCGTTCCGGGGTGTAGTGCGGGCGTGAATAAGGCATCCCTTTTTTATTGACAGGCTAAGCCAGCTGAAGGACAACATCGTCTGATAATTTTGCCTATTTGTGTTCTCATTGCATTCTTCTGACACATTTTTTCACACATCTGATAAAGTCCTTTGGAGGAAGTCCAGGGTATCTATGGGACAGGTATCTATGCCAGGAAGGGCAACAAAATTACACTTGTCCCTCCGTATCCATGGATTTGGTATCCACAGATATTCTTGAAAATATTCTTTAAAAAATAATAATCCAAAAAGCAAACCTTGATTTTGCCGTCTTATATAAGGGACACCATTTTGCTGTGCCATTGCATATAACTGGACATGAGTATTCATGGATTTTGGTATCCATGGGGTTCCTGGAACCAAACCCCAGTGAATATGAAGGGACAACTGTAATCCTGATTGTAGTAATGAAATGTATAGCACTGCATTGTCTGTCGCTCTGCTTTCAAAGCTGGAACCATTCTGTTTGCTTCTAATGGGTTATGACCTTTAAAGCCCTGCACTGCCTGACAGACCATATCTCCTTTTACGAGGTTGCCAGACTTTTTAGGGGAAGGTTTTCTCTTAGTCCTGCCACTGTCCAAAGTGCATTTAGTGAGGAGGAGGGAGAGCCTTCTTGGTGGCTGCTCCCAAGTTGTGGAATTCCATCCCATGGGAGGCTGTAGTTGGCCCCCTGTCTAGTCTCTCCACTGACATGCCAAGACCTTTTTATTTAAACAGGGCTTTGGCTCTAGGTTACTGCAACAGGGGGATCTTTTTATTAAGTTGTGAGAGGGTATCGGGGACTGCATGCTACCTGTCATGTAACCATCTTCAGTTAGTGGACAGTAGCTTCAGGGTTAAACAGTAAGCTTTATTGTCACAGAAGAGAATTAAAGAGCCATAGTACACAACATCATGGCTTCGAATGAAGCTCAAAGGAAAAGTAGTATAATAAAAAGGATTTGTTACCCAAATATCCACACTCTTCCTTCCGCTGCAGTATCCTTCCAGCCATTTGTTCCAACAGTATCCATCCTTTTTCAGCTATTCTCAGCACATCAATTATTACCATTTCAAAAGAATGCGAAACATCAAACCGTTACACAACACACAGAGTTAATGGCAGGAAAAGGTCACTTTACAACATGCTCCTGACACTAGCTCCTCCTTTGCTGTTTCTACCAAACTGAGGAAACTCTCAGCTGCAGGGCTAAGTGATCAAGAGAAAGCAGTTAACCAGCACCAGGGAGACAAAGCTCTGCAGGCTAAGGGGTGGGGCATCCCAACTATAAAAAGTAACACTGTAGCTGTGGGGAGGGAGGTGTTAGGAAGCAGAAGCTGCCAGCCTGTGGAAGGGGGTGCTGGACTTATCCATGAGGCAGAAGAAGGCCCAGGCAGGGGTGGGAGGAACAGCCCACCTTCCCCCTTGGAACTATAGCTTTGCCCGTGGAAGTAGAGAGGGAGTAAGGTCCAGGAGAGATGGTGAACCGGCTTACCCTATAGTCATCAACCAGTCCCCATGCAACCTACAGCTTGTTGGTCTCTCTGAGTGCTGAAGGAACTTAAGTTTATTGTTAAGCTCTGGAGCAAATAAACTGCTTTACTTGCTCTTTTGGCTAGGCACTTCCTTGAGTGTTTATGGAGTTGATAGGCATATGACGGGCTGCTCTCCATGGAGAGAATAATTGGGGGTCACAGTATTATGTTTTTATATTTTTACTATGTTTTAATGTGTATTAAACTGCTGTAACTTAGTTTTTAAATAACCATTTAATGGTTTTTAAACTTGGTATCACATAGGTTTTACTGTGCTTTGTTGTTAATTTCATGTGAGTCACCTTTCGTCCTGTACTTGGAGAAAGGCAGGACATGCATGCATAAATAAATAAATAACGGCAACCAAGCATTAGTGACTTCAGTCTCAGAGATGGTCGGCCTTTTTGTGAATGTGTCCCAAGCCAAGTCTAAAGTATGAGAAGATGTAACTCTAGTGCCCAGTGTACTACGTATACAACCTCTTCATAGGGCTTACCTCTAATGACCCAAGCTAATAGAGGCAAGAGTACTGCACTGGAGTGATAGGTAGGAAGGTGAGCTTAAGTCTGTACCCCAGCCAGGTAGAAGCATCTTCCTGTTCCTTTCCCAGTATGCTACAAGCTCCCATGGCTTGCCCATTTTGGCATCCAGGCCATGCCACAGGTTGGCCTTATGGAATTATTGCTCTCCTTTAATTCATGGATACATAAGATTAATAGGTGATACACTCATTCATTTTGTCCCACTGCATGATGATGGCTGGGTTGGTCACATCATGATAGCTAACAGCTAGCACATACAGAATCATTTGACAAAATACAGATACTCTCACCGCCTTGTCAGCAATGAGTTTCTGTAGTGGACAGATCAATGTTAAGGAGTGGCTGAAAGAAGGATGGGGACAAATGACTCCCAGTCATTTTCCCAATGTGAGTTACCAGCAAGCCCTGTTACACTTCCAGTCAACACCGGCATCTTGGCAGTTGGGGGTAGGAGGTATCTGCTATCAACTGTGATTCTGCTTATAGCTTACAGGGGAAGGGTTGTCCATCTGGAAGCACCCATGGCTTAGATATTTGTCTGGCATCACTGCATCTCTTTATACCTGCTAGAACAAAAGTGTATAAACCCTCTTAATTTGCTTAATTAACACTACTCTGTGTTTATAATGGATAATTTGAGACATGATTGGCTGGTATAAGCTATAGTATAAACCAGTGATTCCCAAAGTGGGTGCTACCGCCCCCTGGTGGGTGCTGCAGTGATCCAAGGGGGCGGTGATGGCCACAGGTGCATTTGGGGGTGATGAATAACTGTAAGGGGGCGATGAAAGCATTAAAGAAAGAAGAGAAGATTTAGAAAAATTGATTTATGTATTCCACTCATAATGCTTAATTTTTCTTTGAACAACGTACTGGACGTTGGCTCGGTTCCCGCATACTCCCTCACTTGCATTGAGGTATGTGCAATCGCGCACTGCTACTGTTCGTGTGGTGCCACTGAATTGCCATTCCAAAACATGTGAGAACTATGAGCATTGCTGCAGGCAACTGCCACTCATGCGATTGGTCGATCGCAAGGCCAAAGCCTGGAATGGCAGCGGCAGTACTGGCTACTGGCAGTAATATCAGCAGATTTTGGAGAACGCTATGAATCAGGAGATTCCCCGTAATTATTATGGGAAAATTACAGTGTAATATAACTCTTGAGGACTTTTTCGGACGAAGAAATACACCGCAAGAAGGGTCGTCCCTCTTGCGACGTTGCTGCATGGTGGGGGGGGCATTTCATATGACACCATCTCCCTGCTGATTCTGTTCTGGTACAGATCGCAGCTCCAGCGTCATATTTGACCATTTCTTAATCACGGTCAACTTCAGCCAGTTCACAAATTTATCGGGAGCAGGAAAAAAAAAAGATGAAGACATACTTTCTTATTGTGAGCACTTGGATGCTCTCTCCATTCAGATTTTAATCAACGATTTGATGATATTTTGAAAATGAACATACCTGATTGGACTTTTGGATCCTTTTTCAAGTGCAAACACAGAAGAATTTCCACAGTTACAAGAAGAACTGATGGACGTAACTACAAATGATGAATTTAAATTTAAATTCTAAAGCGGCTACTAACAATTCTGGCTACAAAAGGAGATCCCTATGGCTTATCCTGAAATATGGGCTGTAATTCAAAAGTTCTTAATTGCATTTCCTTCATCATATTTAGTGGAATGTGGATTCAGTGCAGTAACCAATTTATTAAAAAAAATAAAAGAAACTGATTGCAAACAGTCAATCACGGTGATTTAAGATTACTGTTGACGAAAATAGAGCTGAGGATTACTAAATTGGTAGTAGCATACCAGGTTCATCCTTCTCATTAAGATGATTTCAAATGTTTTAACTTTTTTTGTATTATCTTTCTATTCTGAGTTCAATAAATAATTTCATAATTTCAAACTTCAATGTTTCTAATTTTTTTTTAAAAAAATAATAATTTCCAGGGGGTGCTGAGTAATATTTTTTTCTGGAAAGGGGGCGGTAGGCCAAATAAGTTTGGGAACCACTGGTATAAATAGTGTTCAGGTTACCATGATTTGTTTGGTTTTTACCTGGTAGAACCATGATCCCTTAGTAAGCAGATAGAGCTGCCTTTTATTATAGTCATACATATTATTTTAGGTAGTGCATTCAGAAGTGCAAACAACTTCATTTTCTGCAAATTCTGTGCTGATGGAGGAAAAAAGTTGGCTTTTCTCTGGTAACTATTGTGGATATGCTGGACCAAGAATCTGAGAAAAGTGTTGGTGACAGCAAAAAGTTAGGTTCCATTTTTGATGAAGGGCATAAAAAGAAACAATGTATTGAAGATGGATTCATATTTACTATTGTGGCCCCAACACACCTTGGTTCCCTGGTCACACCTTGAATGTTGGGAATTGCTTTCAAATAGGCAAGTAGGAAAAGACAAAGAGAAGGTTTCAGTGTAGAATTTTTCTGTTCAGGGTCCCAGCCTCCGTATCTGCTGTTACTGCTCCTCTGCCTGCATAGCAATAGCACCTGCACTTCTATACTGCTTTATAGTGCTAAGCACTCTCTAAGCGGTTTACAATGTGTTAGCTAATTGCCCTCAACAAGCTGGGTACTCATTTTACCAACTTACAAAAGGATGGAAGGCTGAGTCAACCTGGAGCCCTACAGGATTGAACTCACAATATTGTGGCTACAGTACCAGCATGTAGCCACTGTGCCACCAGGGCTCTATTGTATTGTACTGTATTGCATCACTGTTTTCTCCCTAATGTTAAGGACTCTTCAGCTGGACATGTTCTATCCTCATTAGAATGATTATGTTGTCTTCACTTCTTTTTTTTTTTAAGGGATAGTTGTGTGGCTTGGGGTGGACACATTGGTCAAGATCCTACATCAAGCAGGCAGAATGTAAAACTCTGCTGGCACAGTTCCATGTCCTCCCTCCTGCTCCACAGCTGTCAAATCCCAGGAGGGGCCTCTGCTGCTGCTTACCGTTGGGAAGGGGCGGGAGCAGGGAAGCAGTTCAGATGAGGAATAAGCTGCTGGTTTCAGCTCAGATGGGGGGAAGAAATGAGGGTGGACTTGCACATGGTGTGCACCCTCCTTTTCCTTCCCCTGGGACCCCAGAGCAGCAGCATCTTCTTCATCTGAATTGCCTCCCACTTCCCCTTCCCAACAGTAAATAGGAGCAGCGTGCATCTATATTACTAATAGTATGCCACTCATTGTAGCTACTCTCAGATTAATTAAAATCTTGGATTCTTTCAATGATTTGAATGGGTAGCTTGCATTGATCCCCCGGGGACTTTTAAAATTAGCTTCTCAGTGGAAACCAGGAAATATATCCAGAGAAGGAAAGGATTTTCTCTACACCCTTTTATAATTATGTGTTTCTTCCTCCTTCTTTTCCAACTACATCATTTCAATCTCTCTTCCACATCCTTTTGAGGGTTTTCTTTTCCTTTCCATTTTCTGGGGTGATTTGTGTTGCTGTTGCTGCTGCTGCTGTTACTGCCTATTTTGTTTTTTTCTTAGTTTTTTGTAGCTCTACAAAAAGGTGTTGTTCTGCATTTTCTAATGCTTCCCTCTTGTATGGCGGTGGTGCAATTTTGATAATATTTGCACAAGCACAGGAAAACCCGCGTTTGAAATAGAGGGAATGATAAATATGAATGAAATAGATGGTGTGTGCTATATATAGATAAGAGAACCAAGTTCACCTTATGGGCTGAAAAGTCTATGACAGAATGACCTTTCCCTAGTTAATGCTTGGCCTACAGGCACCAAATCACCAGAAGATTTCCTTCAAATAGGAGCAGACTGTACCTGCAAGGCAGAGAGAGAGAGAGAAAGAGAGAAAATAAAGCACATATAACTTGCCATCTTAGAGAAAGTCTTGTCTTCTGTCCAATAAGAACCCCATGATGTTCTGATAAACATGGTAGCAATTTTGTGATGATTTTAGGAATCCAAACATAATGAGCAACCAGCATGTGGAAACTTGTTACTAGCTTTAAAAAGCTTATGGAAAGTATGTTTCCTGCATGTTTCTTCTCCAGTGTACCTCATGGTTGCCTGAATATCCATGAAAGAGGACATGAAGTGCAACACAAGGCAGCACTTGGACTCTGGGATATTCCTCCATCATTTAGTGAGAGCCCCCTCCCAATTGTAAAGTTTTCTTGGAATTGAGCGGGGGGGGGGGACTCTGAACAGGGTGGGTATGGAAGGGTGGAATCATTCCAAATCAGGCTTGGCCTCTAATCTGAGTCAGTTCACAGAAGACCAGTTTCCCATTTCTCCTTCCTCCTCAGCACTTTCCCATGCTGTATTGTTCAAGATACCCCTCTACCAACCCTTCTGGAAAGTTTTTTAAGGCAGCATAGGTGGCTGCAGTAGGGAGGAAAAGTCGTGAGACTCTTCTTCTGTGGGCATCCTTGTTACCTTACTTTACCCAACCTAGTGTTTGGTTGGTGGGTGCCATTTTTTGTCAGTCAAGGCAAATAGCTATTGGATTCATCTGGTATAAAGAGCTTTTCCTGGTGAAAGTGTTTAGGGCAAGTAGAGTGCATCAGAGAAGGAGCATTAAGCAACAATTTCTTTCAAATTAGAAAATAGGAAGTTGCTTTTGTTTTTCTCAAGTGAAATTAACTTAGATGGGTGGCTAATCTTATTGACTGCATTAATTTCACTGCTGTTTAGCTGCTCTTTGGAGATTTGCATAATGGATGAGATATAGATGTTCCAGTCTGCACAACAGCAAGAGTTTATTCCACTTCATTGTGTATAACCAGTGTGTTGTTTTAATAACATGATTGCTACAAATAGCAAAGATAGTAGAGTAATGTGCATGTAATTTTGGCAATTTGGCATGATATGTCATGAGCTGACTCTTGCAAAAGAGATCATCACTTTGGTTTAATTTGTTAATGTGCACAAAACTTTCTGATGAGTGAAAAGTGACCAAGGGATCAATACAATAACTCGACCAGGAATAACCTGAAATAGTGATTTATGGTTGCTCTGTCGTAGTAAGAGTTTTGAAGTAACTAGTTTCAAAGAAAAAAGTTACTAATAATTAATTCTTTATAATTAATTTACATCCCCATTATAAGTTAATTCGCAATAATTTATCTATCTGGAGGGTAGTTCTAACTTTTAGTTAGTTTTACAGTCTTGGGGATGTGATTAAAAGGTGGAAGGGGAGGACTATTACATGATTCAAATGCAGGCTTATGTTGTGCTTTGTGACACTTTCTTGTGCTCCATTGTGGGTGTCAAGGTGATAGCAAAGTGGATGGGAGGAAAGTGTGTGTTTGTGTGTGTTTTTAATATCCAAGGCTGGCAGTTCATTTTACAACTCTACTATGTAAATGCTGGTTTATTTTAAGTAACTAAAAGTTTACAAAATATAGTTACTTCTGAGAATGGGATTGCAAATAATAAAATTAATTGCCTGCTTTTAGGGGGGGGCATGGAATGACAACTATAATTAATTTTTAAAATTACTAGTCCTGGTTATAAGAAGTATGTCTTCCAATAATGAAGAATTAATTTAGAGAAGTGTATTAATGATGACTGCTAGTTCAAACATCTGACATATGTTTTTAATCTTAGTGATGACACCAAATTAGGAGGAGTAGCTAATACCCTAGAGGACAGGATCAAAATTGAAAATGACCTGGATAGACTGGAGAGTTGGGTCAAAGCTAACAAAATGAAATTCAATATGGAGAAATGTAAGGTACTGCACTTAGGGCAAACAAATGAAATGCATGGATATAGGATGGGGGAGACCTGGCTGAATGAGACTATGTGCGAAAGGGATCTAGGAGTCCTAGTAGACCACAAGTTGAACATGAGTCAATAGTGTGATGCGGCAGCTAAAAAGGCCAATGCGATTTTGGGCTGCACCAATAGAAGTATAGTGTCTAGATCAAGGGAAGTCATAGTGCCACTCTATTCTGCCTTGGTCAGACCTCACCTAGAATACTGTGTCCAGTTCTGGGCACCACAATTCAAAAAGGATATTGACAAATTGGTGTCCAGAGAAGGGCGACTAAAATGGTGAAAGGTCTGGAAACCATGCCTTATGAGGAGAGACTTAGGGATCTGGATATGTTTAGCCTGGAAAAAAGACGGTTAAGAGGCGATATGATAGCCCTGTTTAAGTATTTGAAGGGATGTCACTTTGAAGATGGAGCAGGCTTGTTTTCTGCTGCTCCAGAGACTGGAACATGGAGCAATGGATGCAAGCTCCAGGAACAGAGATTCCAACTCAACATCAGGAGGAACTTTCTGACAGTAAGAGCTGTTTGGCAGTGGAACACACTCCCTCGGAGCGTGGTGGGGTTGCTATCCTTGGAGGTCTTTAAACAGAGGCTGGATGGCCATCTGCCAGAGATGCTTTGATTGTGATTTCCTGCGTGGCAGGGGGTTGGACTGGATGGCCCTCGTGGTCTCTTCCAACTCTGCAATTCTATGATTCTATGATTCTATGATTCTGTGTTTGATATAAAAAAGCCAAATGGACAAGTTCACTTGATTTATGGACTTGTGAAACCCATGAAGTTCTTTTGTGCTTCCCTATTTATCCCATTTGAGATGGCATGAAATTATTCCTGGGAGCTCCCCATGTCTGTGATTATTAGTGAACTAAATGAAACCATGGCAAATGCCCTGAAGAATGTTGTAGTCACCCAGCAATGAACATCAACATTTACATTCTGGAAGGGCTCAAGGAACATCTTTCTGACTTGGGTTATAAAGGTGATTTCATATATTTTAAATGTTTTTAATGGCTTTGTTATAATTGTATGTGGTTATTTTTTGCTTTTAATTTTTTCTATAGCAGGTAGGTAGGCTTCAAAAAGGCAGTATAGGATTACTGTAAATAAATGCACTTGTAAAAGAACCAGGGTTATAATTGGTGCCAATATAAACTTTAACCATGGTTAAGGCTGGTAAGAGATGCAGTTGGTTGGGGAGGGGTCATGCTAAAGAGAAGGGGCATTTTGGAAGAAGAGACCATATGACCCTGGTCTAATTTGGAAGGAGCTTTAACATCTGCCCTGAGCATCAGCTTTTGAATTGCATTTACAATGAGACATATGTTACTGTGAAATAAGTAACCACTCACTGGACTGAATTTATTCAACATTTTTGAAATGAATAGCTGAAAAGATAAATGATGGAAGTCAAAATTGCAAAATCTTTTCTTAATAGCTGGTGATTTATTGTTCCTGCCATGGAACAGTGGGTAGAATAGCTGTTCTTTGCTATAATTCAGAATGGTGCAGGATTTATTGAAGTGTGTGCGCAGTAGTTGAACTGTGTCTCTCTCCTGTACTTTATGGGAAACGAGCATGGCCCATGATTATCTGCAGCAAGTAATGGGAATCGGGAGAAATAGCTTAAGGGTCTAAGAGCCTTGGGTTGTGTATTCCTCACAGCGCTGTAAAGTAAGTCACCAATAAGAAGGTCATCACCAGTCAATACACACATAGTGACAGCAAATGTTTCCAGTCCGTGGGGAGGATATCACATATCTGTATATTCAACTTTCTGTCACTGGATGCATATGAAAGATAAACTAGAAATACCTGAGAAGTGTCACAGCAAGCCTTAAGCAAAACCAAAGGATATTATTGGGCCACTATTTCGAGAGAAGGACTCTAGGACAGTGATGGAGTACATTCAGGACGTTACTCTTTGTTTGTTTCGGGAAGTGTTCCGACTCAGCAAGGAGGGAGATTGGACTGGTCAAATCCTACAGGTCGACCAGATGAAAGCTTTTGACAATGTAGATCATACGTTCCTATGGGAAACTCTCAAGTGGAAAGGGGTGCCAGAGAGATTTATTGCTTTAGTTAAATTGTTTTATAGGGATGCAGAGGTAGTTTTGCAAGTCAATGGTCATAGAGGAAAGAGGATTAAGTTAAATTCTGGGGTGAGGCAAGGTTGTCCCCTAAGCCCTCTTTTGTATGTTATTGCGTTGGATGCTATTCTGTGTAAGATTAGTTTGGACAAGAGCATCTCGGGGATCCAAATTCCGCGTCCGTTGGACAGTTCATGGTTGGTTCGATATGAATCTGTTAAATTTGTTGCCCATGCTGATGATGTGTCCTTCTTGGTTAAGGACAGGATGGAAGTTAGAAAGATTAAAGATGCTTTTGAGGCCTATGGTCGAGTTTCTGGTGCTCGACTTAACATGGAAAAGAGTTTTTTGATCAGGATTTTTGCTGCAGAGGACAAGATGGCAGCTATTCCTCTAAAGGACGTAGTTGGAGAAAAGGAAAGGTGGCAAGCAGAGCAAGAGGCAAAGATGGATAGGGTGAAGATCCTGGGGCTGAATTTTGCGTTGGCTCCAGAGGGATGGAAAGAAAATTGGTATCGCTGGTTGGAAAAAGTGAAAGAGAGGGTGGCCCTCTGGCAGAGATGGAAGCTGACCATTTACCAGAGAGCCGCTTTTGTAAATACCTACCTGCTTCCCGTGGCAGCCAACTTGGCGGCTGTTTTCCCACCTCCAGATTCAGTGATTAAAGAAGCTGATCGGGTTCTCTTCAAGTTCCTTTGGGGAATGGCCACGTTCCCCCTGGCAAGGGCAGTGGCTTATGGGCAGGTAGAACAAGGGGGCCTGGACTTCCCAGCCCTGGGACCTAAGTTCATCGCCATCTTTTCTGCTCAAAACTTTGGGAAAGTTTCTCTGTTACAAAAGGGTCAGATTCAACCTCAGGCTTGGCTAGTTTTGTTTTGTGAGTGCTGGATAGGGACTAGATGGGGAAAGACTTGGTGGGAGGAAGGCTCATTAAGTTTTAGGTTTTCTTTGCCTGAAAAATTGAAAGCACCAGATTATTTGAAAGACTTTGTTTTTTACATAAAGAAATATAAAATTCATGCTGAGGAGTTGAAGGGGGAAGACAGACCAGGTCAGAGCATCAAGAGGACTTTGTACAGGAAAATAGTGGAGGAGATTTATGTTAACCCGTTTTTGCAAAAGCGTCAGGCCAAACTAGATTTATCAGAATACCTAAATCACCAGACTAACCCAATTGAGTATTTCATGGACAAAAGGGTCCCCAAAAAGTTGTGGGACTTGAGGTGGAGGCTCTACCATCAGGTTCTTAATCTGAGGGGAAAGAGACCATGGACCGCAGAGGATGAGCAGACCTGTCCGCGTCTGAAATGTAAAAAGGCTGAGATTTTGAGTGGCGTGGCACAAAAGGAGACGATCAGACATTTTGTCCAGGACTGCCCGAGTGCCCGGGAAACATGGGAGGAGGTGGCCCGGGTCCTGGATTGGCCCGATTTGGCACAGCAGGCTTGGGAGACAGTGCTTTCAGGGACTGAGCCTCCAGAGGGTGTCAGGGGACCCAGAAAGTCAGTGGGCCAAAAGAGGAAGAGGAAGGAGTCTGGTTCTGTGGCTGAGAGTTTTTGGAAAGTACCCTGGTCCACGGTGCGCCTGGTAAACCTTTATGTGATGTTAGGGTTAGTTTTCCAGAGAAAAAAGGAGGTGAAAAGTCAAAATCTGCAGGATGTAAAAGGCACTGCCTATTATGTGAAGAATGTAATTGAAAATTTAGCTCTGAGTGAAAAAGAGAAATTGCCAAGCTATCGTTGGAAAAAGTTTTGGCCGTGGTTTAGTGAGACGACCCCAGCAATAACATAAAATGATATTTTAAATAAATATTTTATTAATTTTGTATTATTTTGTATTATTATTTTTAATTAATATTTTATTGGTTTTTTTCATTTCTAAGTAGGTATAATTATAATGTGTAAATATAATGTGATTATAGTGTGTTTAGATTAAAGGGAAAAATACATTAGTGTTAGGATAGATTTACTTTTGTATTAGTAAGAAAAGAGGAAAATAATTAGTATTATTTTTGTATTATTGTTGTGGCCTTTTGCGGTCGGGTGTATTTTTTAGTAGAATGGTCTTACTCCAATAAAAAAATTCCCTAAAAAATTCCACTTACAATGATCTGTGGCTGAGAAAAACCTTGGGGCTTTTAAGCATAGGGAAACAGCAGGAAAAGGAGGTGGTTGTTGCTGTTGTTGTTGTGTGCCTTCAAGTCATTTCCAGCTTATAGTGACCCTGAGGCAAACTTGTCATGGGCTTTTCCTGGAAAGAATTGTTCAAAGGGGGGGGGGTGCCTTCCTTTGAGTCTGAGAAAGTATGATTCTCCCAAGATTACACAGTAGGTTTCCATGGCCAAGTGAGGATTTGAACCTTATTCTACAGGATTTGAATACAGGATACAGGGATTTGAACCTTATTCTAGTCCAACACTCACACCACTATACCACTGTGACTCAGAAAGTGATAGACATGTATGAAATTATACATGACATGAACCCAGTGGATAAGGAATCTCCCTCCTAATATCAGAACCCAGGGTTATCCAGCAAAGTTCAGTGGCGAAGGATACAAGACAGATAAAAAGAAGTACTTCTTCACAGAGTATGTAGTTAAACTATGGAATTTGCTAACACAAGATGTAGTGATGGCCACCAACTTGAACAGCTTTAGAAGGAGGTGAGATAAATTCATGGAAGATAGTGCTAAAACTCATGGAGGATAGGCTAACAATTGCTACTACTGATGATAATTGTATTATCTCCAGTATCAGAGGTAGTATGCTTCAGTGTGTCAGTTGCTAAGGAACACAAGTGGGAGGGTGCATTTGTGCCCTGCTTGTAGACTTTCCTGAGGCAATTGCTTGGCTACTATAGGGACAGAATGTTTTGGCTGGATAGGACTTTTGGTCTAATCCAGCAGTATCATATGTCCTTGTGGGGAACCCCTCCCCCCCAAACCCAGCCAGTTAGAGTAGGCAGACAGAACTTGGCTTGATGGATCAAAGATATGATTCAGCACAGCGAGGCTAGGGAAGCCATGTTTCCTTCCTATGGAATCTGGGATTTGTAGTTTTATAAGGTCTTTAGCCTTCTCTGCCCAAGCAGTCTGGTGCCTCACCAAACTACAAATCCCAAGATTCCATAGGAAATAGCCATGGCAAATAATCCAGTTCCAAACTGGATTATTTGTACAGTCTGAATTTGGCCCAGATATGCAAGCATATTTTGGTTTAAACTTCTTACAGCCAATCACTAAGCCTTGGCTGAGGCCTTTCAAGCATTAATAATTTGCAAGGGGAAACAAAACTGGGAAATCACCAAGTGCTGATTATCATGAGGAAGGGTGTGTGTGGCTTTCTGGAAAATCTCAAGAGGACTGAGAACATAGGAGTGCTTAATTCATCCCCAGAGCCTGCTGTCTTCAGCCCTGCAATACAGGAAATGTTCATATGTTCAGTGTATGATTTCCAGAGTATGTTGATATAGAAGTGACCAGTGTGCACATCTATCAGTGCCATTTTCATTACTGCTTTGAATTATGTGAGATGTTATCATACATGTTGGTGAGATCACAGTGCTTTGTCAGATCTCCAGGTATTCTGATACACTAATGAGGGTTTAGAAATTCAGCAGGGAGCAATTCATTAATGGTGCCTCTTGAGTTTATCAAAGGCACTCTTACAGAAAATTCTGAATACACTTGGGGATATTTTCTCTTCCTCATAAGTGGCTTGATCTATTTCTATCGAGTACTTGTTAGTTTTAAAAATATAGCTTCTTAAAATTGTTGGTTTTCTGAAAAAAAGAAAAGAAAAGAGAAAGAAAGAAAGAAAGACATCTACAGCCAGCAGCTTTTCTTTCAGGTGCTCCTTGCTTGTTTTGGTCACGTTTGCTTCATCCTCTTGGTGTACTGTTCACAATCCTTAAATTCTTTATTCTAGTGCATCTACCTGTTTTCATTGTTGGAATCTTGATCAGTCTTCCTCTGGTCAGGAGCCATAGGACATAATTGTAAACATTGTTAAATTGTCTGCCTATCGATCTTCTGCATAGAAATCTGGGAAACTACATTGTTTAGTTAAAAATATGCAGTTTCTCACCTTAGTTCTTGAAGGATATGTATAACTTTCTCAGTGTCTTGTTACTTTTTCATCTACTACTCGGGGCTTATCTATACGGGCAGGGGTGACCGCAGCTGTGATTTGTTTTAATGGTGTTTTGGCCCCCAAAAGCTTTGCATGCCTGCTGGTCAAGATGGCAGCTGTAAGTGATTTATTCATGTTTTTAATTTCCTGCTGTCAAACTTTTTTTTAAAAAAAAAATATTTTCCATTGTGTACTTCAGCGATGTTTTGCCTGTTGGAAAAAAAAAGAACACCCTATTTTCTCACCTTAGCATGCTCATTTGCTAAGGCAAAAACAGAACATGGCGGCACAGGTGCTTGCCCTGTTAACAAGTCCTGCCCCCTTGTCCAGCCCAGCAGCTTTGCATTTCCCTTGCTATGGGAAAGCAATTCATATTGAATCACTTGTCCTAACAAGGGGGAATGGCATTCCCTGTGCAATGTTTAAAAAACTTTGTGGAAAACTTCAAAGTCTCCTAGTGCACAGTATATGGCAGTTTTTGCCCCCTTCCTGCTGAATACAGCAAATCGCTGTGGGTTGCCATTTAGACAACACATGTTCTCCTTGAATTTTACAAGGATTATTTTCACCGTGGTTCTGACACCGTGGTTATTTTCACCCCTTGGTTCTGACACATTGAAACATTCACCTTAGTTGTGCAAGTGTGCTCTACACTACCATTAGATAGGGTACCATCAGGTACAGAGCTCAATCAAGAAGTACATCCAAACCGTGAAAGCAGGTTTTCAGGGGCATTGTAACCCTTCAGCACAGGCTGAATCCCTATTGCCTAATTAATGGTTTCTTTTTCCTGTATGTGTCTCCTTATTAGATGTTCTCTTTTCCTCTGCTAGCCATCTAACATACCAGTAGTATCCTGAAATGATTTATTCCAGTCTCTTTTCTGTGGCTTTACGATACCTACATTCTTGGTTTCTCAAACACCTTTGTAAGAGGTGAACACACGTATTCTAGCAAAGGTGAGATTCAAGCGTCTTCTAAGAAATTGAAAGTCAATCTGACTCTACCTAGACAATATGGAGCTACAGTAGGAAGCATTAGCTTAACTTTCAGCTTCAAAGGAAATCCATGAAAATGCAAAGCTGTCGTTTTGTCTTTGCATTCTGAACAGCTCAATTCTTCTACTTTAATCACTTTTTGGAACAGAAACCCCAAGTAACTTTGCTGAGGTTTTATCCAAAGCATTATGGATCACTGATTTATTCACCTGTTCCTTCCTTGTTCAGTATTTTTTTCCCTCAAGAAAACAGCATCTTTAAGGATCTGAGGGCAGACACAAAGGTGAAGATGTGCCAGATTCTGTACAATTTTTTACATCACACTTTTATTGCTATTGTAAGCAAAAAAAAAAAAACAGTGTGAATCAAATAACTAATAGGAACCCCTGCATAGCATCAAATCATTTCCAGCTTTGAGCTTCCCCGTATGTATTGGACTAAAATCAGCTTACCATTGGCTGAGTCATTGGGCTTGATGGGCATTGTAGTCCAGAACATCTGACAGCCACCAGGTTTGGGAAGGATGATGTAGTTAATGTCCTATTTCATGTTCTTATAGCCTGCTAGATATGGACAGAAAAATGGAAGAGGGTCTCAACAGCCAACCCATAAAGCTTTAACCACTAGGCTTGCATGACTTGTGACCTCACCAGCAAAAGGTTTGTTGCCATAAATTTGCTCAGCTCCTGGCTACCCACCATGAAGGATTTCAAAAGAGAAGGAAAGACTTGAATAAATTACAGTCCAGACCTGATGTATCCATTGTATCCCCCCTCCCTTGTTACTGAAGGGGAGAGACAGGGACTCTCTCTTTTAAGAAATATGCTTTGGGATGAGAAAAGTGTGGGCTGGGGAGAAAGTCACAGAAATAGCACTGAAATGTAAATGTGTTAAATGGCACATGAACTAGTTGGGCTCTAGTGATTTATTACTTCAGAAAACTGTCAAAGGCTCTGGTTAAACTTGCTTAAAATTTTTTAATGAGTTCATTGTTGCAGTCAGTGGGGGGAAATGGTTAAAGTATATCAGCTGTAAATTGGTTGAAAGCACTAAAAGGGACATTAGCCTTTAATCAGATTCTGACAGTTCATTAAACCTGGGTTTTGAGAATGGTTCTTTGTCTCCCATTCCTTTGCCCTCCTTCCCGCTTTGCTTTCTGTGGGAGGCATCCTCTTTCTCCATTCGGATGAAACCTCCTTGGGGATGTGAAATAACGCTCATCCTTCTTCCTTTACAGGCTAAGCAGCCTGAGGCGAGGCTGCACAGCTGGTGACCTACCAAGCTGAACATGACACATGGGCTGCATGAAGCAGCCTATCAGGGCTCCATCAAGCTCTCCCACCTCGGCTGCCTCCCTGTAATGGCAAAAAGAAGGACAGTGTCAAGCACCTGGGAGGCGAGAAATGGATGGCTGATCAGAGCTGCCTCGGCTGGAGGGTTACCTCAGGCAGGCCTCGCCTAAGGAATGCTTTATTGCAGCAGCACCCTGGTCTTGCAGTAAATATCAGTCTTGGCTGTTTAGAGCTCAGGAAAGAGAAAGACTTCATTCTGCTAAATAGAATGAAAGGCTTTGAGTGAGGCTGAAAGAAGAGTTGAGTTGGCTCATTTTTTGCTGCTCCACCCTAGGCTAACAGCCAAACCACTGATGCTGGGTGACATCCGATGATGTGAAATCCAGGCCTGATAAGCAAACAGTCTTTTCTAGGAAGAAGGCTGAGTTTAGAGTCACTTTTTCTCCATCATGTTTTGGCATCCCATTTGAGCATTCCTGATTACATCTCAGTCCACACTCGTCCCTCCCACCACATTGCTCTAGAACTCATTGGGTCAACAGATAACTGACATAAAAGGAGCTGGATTCCTTGATTTAAAGATGGCTTTGACTCCTAGCCATGAGATATATTATTTATTATGCATATTGTAGGGTAATAATCAGGGCTCTCTCTCTCTCTCTCTCTCTCTCTCTATATATATATATATATATGATAAAAAAATGTTCAGATTCTGTATGCAGGCCATCCAAATTCTGCACTAAGAAAAGCTGGATTTTAATCCTGGTGTGAATTATTCAATTTTAAATCTATTTTTATTATTTATTCCATAGAGCTGTATCTGCAGGGCATTGGAACTATATCCCAAACAAGTGGAAATCCATTGCAATAATGGGGAGCTTCTCAGATTACAGCAGCCATTAAACACATTTTGAGGCACTTTGTCATCATGATGGCTGGAAACTTGCATTTAGAAAGACTGGGTGAGATGCTGGATTTGGTGCCCAGTAGAACATTCTGCACTTTCTTGAGGACTTGTGACATACTCTTAAGAAAATATGTGCCTCTTCTTAAATGTTGTTTTAAAACCAGTAGTTTTGCTATTTCATGAATATATTCTAGTTTATTTCAATGTTGTTAATGGATGATTTCTTAAACTTTCATATATTGAATTACAAAGTTTGTGTCCCTAGTTACTTCATAGTTTTTCCCTAAAGCTCACCTTTGTTTTTTGTTTTTTTCATTCTTGTTGTCTTTAAGGATATTAACACATTGGAAAACAGAATGTTAATGCTTGATGGGATGCCTGCAGTCAGAGTCAAAACAGAGCTGCTGGAATCAGAACAAGGGGTAAGTGTGGCAGCCTCCATCTTCTTCCCCATTTCAGCTCAACCATGTTGCTGGCAAATTTAGCAGGTTTCTCTTTCCAGATGATTCCCCCTGTCCTTGTTTTCAAAATAGAGGGGTGGGGTGGGGTGGTGAGCAGTGTGTGTGCAAGGTACTTAATGGTTGTTAATACCAGTGACCATTGAAGACTGACTAACTTCATATGTTCCCCATCATCAGTCAGCTGTGGGGGGAAAAGATGTAACTTCTCACCCAGAACCAACAACATTTGTTCAAAACACTTTAGACCTGGATTTGCAGTTCTTCCATGTGTCAGTGCCCTTCATAGAGAAAAGGATCCCTAGCTGTCCTATAGACCAGCAGTTCTCAAACTTGGGTTTGAGTACAACTCCCAGAAACTCTCACCACTGAACAACCTGGCTAGGGCTGCTGGGAGTTGTAGTCCAACAAAATCTGGGGACCTTGGTTTTAGAATCATACTCTGGACCACTGATTTGCAAACAATGTCCAAAAGAACTCTACTCCTTTGGAAAGCTTATCAGTGGTTCCAACCAGGAAGTAGAAGATGTCTACAAGATTCTACCAAAGCCACCCCAAAACAAAACAGAACAAAACCCAAAAATCCTACTGGCTTGAATTACTGATCATCCCTTCGAATATAAAGCCAGAAGGTAGGGTTGTATTCAGTTGTATTCTTAGTTTATGTGAAGCAGTTGTGAGGCTTGATCTCTTGCACCCTTTTGACCATTCATTGATTAGAGAATTGGAGAGCAGGGTAAGTCTATTGCTTACTGAACAGTTGGATAAAGCAACACTTGCATCTGTAGAACCAAAGAGGCACAATATTTACTTTTTTTGTGGGAAAATATGAAGCTGCAAATTCAGAGAAGAGATTTAGAGTATCCCTGGAAGTGTCTCAACCCTGCAGGCCTTTCCTGGTAGCTAAAATCTTGTACAAACATAGTATGAAAAACAGCAGAAAGCTAACGTCCTATTTAACAATGCTGACTATAGACATAGTGTTGCCTGAAGTGGAGCCCAAACAAAAATCCAAAAGAAAGACCCACTTCCAAAAGTGTTGGTGTCTTATTCAGGTACCAGCACCTACCTTCACCTAGCTTCCTTTCATAGTATTGGTTGCCTCACCGTGTTACATGGCATTATTAGCCCTGCTGCTCTGTCTCTTTTTGTGAGGTCCTGCCCCTGCCCACTCACGGTGGTGGTGGATCAGTTTTGGCCCAATGCCTGCAAAGGAAGCAATGAGTCTGGGGAGTCTGGCTTTCCCAGTATCTCTTGTTTAGGTTTGGAATGAGTTCCTCCCACTTCCTACATAAAGTTAAACTAATTGCTATGTTAAATGTGTAGTGCAGATTGCTATGTTGAATGTGCAGATTGGACCCAGGTATGTGTGTAGTCGGTTGTGAAGTTGAAACATTCCCATCCAGCTCTTCTCCCCCGCCAAATTGCCTCCCCTTCATAAGGGCTGAAAGAAAAAATGTAACTGATGCTAATGGAGTCTGTCCCCCCACCTTTTTTAAGTCCCTGTGAAATTTGGTGATGGTGGTGGGGAAGCTAGAAGACAAGTTAAATCTAGCCTACCCATATGTGGTAACCTTGATGCCAGACGAGGTTCTGCATACTTACTTTACAATAAAAAAGAAGAAGAAGAAGAAGAAGAAGAAGAAGAAGAAGTTGAGTTGCATGTAGTGCATTTTCAAGTAGCATGTACAGTAAGGTCATGTACTTGCATTCCCAGACACAGTGACCAGCAGTTTCAGAGTTAAATAGAAAACTGTATTGGCATAGTAATCCAGAAAGCATAACATACAAAGTCGTTGCTCAGAGGACAGACAGTATGCTAAAAGCAGTTTGTAATGTATGAAATCTGGTGAGCTACAAAGCTATTGGTCACCTATCATCCCCTGATTCTTTCTTCCCAGACAGTCGTACCTCCTCATGTTCCTAGACAACTCCTGCAGCTGCCTGCCACCTCATCTCTCATTTCATAGTGATGGGATACTCCCCACTCTAAAGCACTCCTTAGCCAGTACAGAGAAATGAAAATACAATTAACAGCAAGGTTACAACAACACACAAAAATGGCAGGAATAGGCACCTTTCAGGGACTGATCCTGACAGTAGCTTAACCCTCAGTTGTAACTTCAAATTTGTGAGCTTTGTCTCCATTTAGAGAGAGAACTAAACCATGAATATAATTGCCACTGAAAGATAGGTAATAATGGAGGTAATGGTGATACTAATAATTATGATGGCAGCATAAAATCTCCTTAAGGGAGGCTCAGAGTTCTTCATCAGAGCAAGCTTCACTTAGTTTGGTGATTTGATTTGATAAGACTGCTGCTCTACCAGGGGAAGGCAGTGACAGAAACCAGTTATTGTATTATGAAGAGAGCAGGATCTGGAAATGGTTGTGAGGAATACTTCTGCATCAGAGACCAATGTCAGAGTAATTCTGTTCATATTGGAGGGACAGGGGGTACTAGTGGAGTACGTGGATTGCAAATTTCTCCAGACTAACTGACCTGAAACCCTTGTTTCGGGGGAGGATAAATCAGCTGGTTCAGAGAGATGCACCCAGATTATTTGTTAATTCAGACTGGCTACAGGGAGCTTACACCTGCTTGTTTGCAATAGTTCCACTGGCTGCTGATCCATTTCTAGGCACAATTCAAAGTGCTGAATGTGCTCAGACTTCCATCCTTTCATAGGTCGGTAAATTGAGTACCCAGCTTGTGGGGGGCAATTAGCTAACACACATTGGAAACTGTTTAATGCTGTGTAGATGTGTAAATAGCTATTCCTTAAAACAATTTGTAAGCCACTCTGATAGCCTTGTGGCTGAAGAGTGGGGTATAAATAACTAAATAAATAAAAAAAATAAAAAAATAAAAAAGATCTATAAAGCCCCATGTGGCTCAGTTATATGCCATCTGAAGAACTCTGTCTTCCTGCATGAGCCTGCCTAGGTTTTAAATACTTGGGGGCAGCCTTTCTCTCTGTCCCACTACCCTAACAGGTACATCTAGTGTGAATATATGAGAGGGCTTCCTCAGCGGGTGCTCCCAGCCCCTGGAAATCCCTCCCTCAAGAGGCTAGATTGGAGCCCTCCTTGTCATCCTTATGTAGGCAGGTGAAGAACTTTTTGTCTAGGCAGGCCTTTGAGGACTGATTTTTCATGAGGAAATAATGTGCTAATTTGTCTATATTGGTTTAATTTAATTTAACAGGTATGTTTAATTGTATATAGTTTAAATATATGTTTAATTTTGGTATGGTGCATATTTTTAGTTGTATCTGTTTTTAAGTTTTGTATGCTGCCTTGAGTCCCAAGGCTGGGGAAAGACTGCCTGCCTGCCTGCCTGCCTATCTCTCTCTCAATCTTATTCTCTCTCTCTCTCAAAACATGAATCTGAGGCCAGTAAAAGAAGCTACTTCCTGATACAGTAAACAGTAAAAAGACTGAAAGATTACTATGAAGTAAGCAGAAAGCAAATTCAATGAGTTTATGAACCCACTGGGGCAGGGGAGGGGAAAGAAGCATTAAATTAACTTGCTGGAAATACCAGCTGAAACATGGAATAATAAAATAAAGATAGTAAATCTGAGACAGAAAAAGTATTTCCTTCCTTCCCTCATCTATTACAATACTTAACATGTGAAACTCCTTCCTTCAGAGTTAAGGATTGGAAAAGTTCCTCTTTGGACTAAGAATTGGAAAAGTTCCTCTTTGGCGGCTGTTGTTCAAACAAGTAACATTTCCAAATTCTGTTTTGAAAAAGTCATAGAGGATATCCTTTTCAATGGCTGTTTGGCCAGGAGGCCCAGATGCTGGGGACAAATAGTGGAGGAGATTGTTACCTTCAAGCATTGGTTGTAAAGTCATCATAAGCTCTGGTTGACCCCTGGTAGTAAAACAGAAAGCTGAAACAGAGGTTGGGAAGTGTTTTTTTTTAAGTAGTTTTTGTCATTACTTGCTATCAGTTTTTCTTATTTATCTTACTTGTTGCTCCATTTTTCTCACTCCATTATTAGTTTTCATCAACCCACCAAAAAAGCAAGAAAATGGCTTAAATTTGTGCGGCGGGGTGGGGGGGAGAGTTTTTCTTTTTATTTCACAAAAATAATCAGTAAAAGCTATGCATAACATGAGGAATGTAATGGCATTTCCAACTGTAGATTTTCCTTGTTTTTTTTCCGGGCTATGAGGCCGTGTTCTGGAATAGTTTCTTTCTGATGTTTCGCCTGAATCTGTGGCCGGCATCTTCAGAGAAACATATCCTACATTTCCAACTGTTACATTATTTTTGAAAAGGGAACATTGTTAGACCCTTGTGACCTTCCAAAATGACCTCCTTGAGAAAATATGAAAGGTATATAAAATACTACTAAATTTAGATCAAGAAACTGAACCTATTAAAGAGTTTATGTTAGAATGGTCACACAACATTGGGCGCAATATCCTAATAGAGGAATGGGAGGTCCTATGGAAGAAAAATTACACTCTGTAGTGATTTGAGAGAAAATTGTTACAAGATGCAATATCGATAGTATATGACACCACACAAGTTGGCAAAAATGTACAAAGAAATGAAAAATAATTGTTGGAAGTGTGGGGTGGCGAATGGTACATTTTACCACATATGGTGGACCTGTAGAGTAACAAAGCAGTTCTGGATTAATATTCATGACACAATTAGGAAAATATTGAAATTGGATTATAGAATGAAGCTGGAGTTATATTTACTGAATATTTTTGATAGAGCTTTCCCTAGTGAATTCAAAAGTGTGATGCTCTATATGATTACTATAGCTAGAATGATATATGCTAGATATTGGAAGCAAAAAGCAATACCAAATAGAGAAGAGTGGATGTCAAAGTTACAGGAGGTGGCAAAATTGGAGTGACTTACGTACTGGATACGGTTCTAATCCCTTGATAAATTTAGGAAAGATTGGGAAAAATTAATTGAATATTGGAAAACAGACAGGAATATTCATGCAATAATATGGTTTATAGATTAAACTCTCTCTCTCTCTGGCTTTTCTTCGAAGCGAAGATTCAAGAAGGACTCATCCTGCGCTTCTGCAAGTGCGCTGATGACTAAAAAGGCCAATCCGAGATAAACAAGTCCAGTTGCAGAAAGCACAGCAGAAGGTCTCCTTGGGTGATGATTCCAGGTTGTGATTCTTTCTGCGTTGTCGTTTCTCTTCAAGACTTGTTCGGCGTGAGTTCTCAAATAAGGCTACAGCATTGTGGATAGTGCGTCTCCATGCCTCTCGATGCGAGGCCATGACGGACCATTGTTGGTGATCAATTTGGCCTAGCCTGAGATGTTGTTTCAGGGAGTCCTTCAGGGAGTCAGTCCAGTGTGTATTTAGGATTATGCATATAGAGTGCTGATGAAAGCGTTCGAGTAGTCGTAAGTGTTGCCGATAGGTTAATCTGTACAGTTGACAAAATCATAAAGTAGAAAAAAACCAGACTCTTTGTGAGTCACCTTTTGGAGGGAGATATGGTAATAAATGCGATTAAGGGGAAAAGAATGGTGATTAAAATACTATATCGATAACTATAATGTACTAACATAGTTAAAATTTAATGTATGAAAGGCATAAAGAGTGTAGAAAATCAAGTTCAAAGTGCAGTTGGGAAGGAAGTCAATTGTATTATTTGTGTTGTTTTATATGTATGTTACATTTATTTAAAGATAATAATAATAAAAAACAAAATGACCTCCTCTTTTCATGTTTTGCGCTGGACTTTTGTTCTGATCCAGCTGGGCTGGTTCACAAAAATGACTAGCTAGTTGACACTTCTTCCATGGTGGACAGCTTGAAGAGCTACAACCAAGGTGGCATTTTGCCTCTTTGAGTTGGATCTGGCATGATTGAAGATAGTGTCTTCTATCTTTCTTTAAAGGTGGCTTCTTCTTTTTTCTTTTTTGAGATGCTATCTCTGGTCTTTAGACTGGTATTAATTGTGCAGCTTTGTTGCAATACTGGCTGTAATTTGGACTTCTTTCTCAGTGTGTAATATGTGTGCTTATATTTTCTACCACAGGGAAGAGTAGATACATAAGAATGACATTAAAAAGAACAGTGATGTTGTACTAAAGGGATAGGCAACTGCCAGGGGTTGGTGGAATCTCTACAGGATGTTGGAGGGCTCAATCTCCATCTTCTTTTACTTTGTTTGAGCAGGAAATCAAAATTTCTTCCATAAGGACTGTGGGAACGTGTTAAGTGAAAAATCACATTTTTTCAATATGGGGCTGAGAGCCCTTGGGGGCCACAAAACTGGCTTGGAGTCCACATGTGACCTGCAGGCCATACTTTGCCCACCCCTGTTGTTGTTGCTGACCATAGAACTGGACAATATCTAACACGCACTAAAGTATGCATTGGGGTGTTATTTTAGACCAGGCCTTCACAACAAGTGATCCAACCAGAAGAACTCAGCCCAATATATATGATATTTCACTGGAGATCAGTAGACCTACTCTCTATGTATGTTGCCTGGGATTATGAAAAATGGGGGGGGGGAGTCAAGCCAGCAAACCATATACAGCTCATGGTCTGACTTTTTGATTGGTGGGAGACTAGTTGTAACTGCTGGCATTAGACTCTCTTTCATCATGTACTAATGAAACAGCCTTGTAAAGCATAAGTTGTTAACTTGATAAGATACATAAAGATTGCATAAAAGTTTACAGCTGAACTCGCAATAATGAAAACAGAGCCAGGACACAATAATGGCTTGAGCATTGGACTAGGACTCTGGGAGACCAGGATTGAAATCCCTACTCGTCTATTGACCCTAGGCAAGCCATACTCCCTTAGCCTCAGAGAAAGGCAAGGGCAAGGGCAACCCTCCCCTAAACAAACCCCATTATAGGTTCACCTTGACTTGAAAGTACACAACAACAATAATGAAAGATTAGATTTTCCTAGGAAATGCAGAGGCCAATCTGGGTGCAACTCATCATCAGTGTATCACCTAAAGAGCTGTGTTTGAATATCTGATGACTTTTATGGCTGCATCATTTCACTAGATAGGATGGGGACACAGTGGCCTAAATCCAGTGGCTAGTCCCAACTAGAAAAGTGTGGATTCACCATTTATTGGGTCTCTTCTAGTTGGGAGTATGGAGTAACAGTTAAATTAGGAACAAGGAGATCAAAACATTTTTTTATGTATGTGTTTCTTTTCCCCTCCCCCACTTTTAAAAACATGTTCTATAATAGAAGAGTGAGACTGAGTATCTTTCTACCATAGCTCCAAATCCTTGAAACCTAGATACCTAACACAGACATATACATACACCAGAAACAGATTTGTGCATACCAAAAGGACCATGATAGTGTCTATCTTAGAGTTATTTTGTATTTTAAATAGGTTAATTAATTTTCTCTGTGGTACTACACTGAACAGGTGTTACAGAATCGCTAGGCCACTTGATGGCAGTCACTAGATGGAAAATTACCAGGCTCTTTGGGAGTAAGAGCCTGTTGGAGTAAGCACAGAGTAACCCAGTTGCCCAATAAACCTTGCTTTTTTTACTCTGTGTGTTTCTTACCATGGCACTACTTTTCCATTATGGTGGGATTGCATGTCCCTGTAAGACAAGAGGCTATGCTGACAAGTAGCAGTGCTGCTGGTAGGGTTTCAGACAGGCTTTTGCTGAGGAGCCAGACTAAATGTGCCAAACTACTACTGGGCAGCAGCTGTAGTGGGGGGGGGGTTTGACACTGGCAGACATCTCTCAGAGACAACAGCACTGGCACCATAGCTAACACTTGTTAATACTGTGCACAAGAAGGCAATAGTAAACTACTCCTGAAGACTTTTACCTTGAAAGTCCTATGATAAAACAATCCAAAATAAAACAGATCGTGCCAACAAATGAGACTTGCAGGTTGGATGGCACTAAATAAGCTACTGGGGAAAAGCAGAGGGCAAGTAAAAGTAGTGCTTTGGCTGATGATGCAACTGGACTCAATCCAAAAGGACATTCAGTTGTTGATGTGCTCAGAGGTGAAAGTAATCTCAAAGCTGCACAATGCATATTATAAGAACATGGAGTGTGAGAAGCATGAATAAGTGGAAGCTAGACAGTGTAAAACAAGAAAAGGAATGTATAAACATTACAATATTTAGCAGAAATGGAGTGGTAGTGAAGAGAGATGTGGCAGAAGCAAAGGATATAATGCAAAGTTTGACTAAATCATATCAATAAACCTTCAGGAAAAACTCACCAATGTAGCCATAATCCAGATTTATTCTCCAACCAAAGAGGTAGAAGAAGAATAAATTGAAAGATTATCCACTGGAGTTCAAGAGAAAATTGATGGATGTACCTCAACATTTGATTATTCTCATGCAATAACCTGTACTCAGGACACTGTTAGGACACAATATAGAGAAACATAATGGTTTCAAATTGGCAAGGGGTGGTCAGGCAAGCCAGCATTTTATCACCCTATCTGTTTAACTTGTATGTTGAACATACCATATGTAAAGCAGGATTAGACTTGGAGGTTGGAAATGTGAAAATTAGGGGAAAGGAATATCAACAATTTAAGATATGCAGCTGGCACCATACTTCTTCCCCCCCCCCAAATATTTTATTTCAACAATATCGACATTTACAAATTCACTCTTAAATCATACAGTTTCCGTTTCATCCAGTATCATTTTACATTTTCATTATACGTTATACATCCCACTCATTCCATCTCTCCACCCATATCTGCCCTGCCCATTCTTCCTTCTTCCATTCTCTCTTTCTTTCTGTCTTCTACCCCGCTACTTTCACATACATTCTGTTTCGCATCCCTTCCATCCTCCCCTCTGACTTGCTTTATTTCATAACCTGTATGGAGTGTTATAAATCTCTCCTCTTTCCTTTATCCTCCCTTAACCATAATCCCTTGATTTCTTATCTTAATTCTCTCAGTTTTCTTTCTGTTACCTATTTCTTTCTTCTTTCTTATTACCTAGTAGTGTATGCTTTCGTATTCAGATCCTTTCCTTTTAATTTCTGTTACTCTATATGATTTCATTCTTTTAAATATTCTAAACCGTGTATCTCCCTCCCTTATTCTGTCCTTCTGTTCCATCTTTTTCTCCAAAATTCTCGAAGTAGAGACCATTCTTCCTCCATTTTTACTGTATTTGCTTTATTTAGAATGTATGTTAGCTTATCATTTTCGTGCATTTCTGTTAATTTCATTAACCATTCATCTAACAACGGGATTTCTTTGTTTTTCCACTTTGCCGCTACCAATAATCTTGCTGCTGTCACTGCATATAGTAGCGTTCTCCAGTGTTTTTTAAATTCCAGCTCTAATTCAGAGGTCATGTTCAATAGATATAACTTTGGAGACATAATAAATTGGACTTTATAAATTTTTTGAATTGTTTTGTGAATTTTTATCCAAAATCTCTGTTTTTTGGGGCATCCCCACCAGATATGGTACATTGTACCAATATCCTTTCCGCAACACCAACATTGGTTATTCTTGGTCTTGTACATTTACTGATCCTCACCGGAGTTAATTACCATCTATTAGTTATTTTAAGGTGATTTTCTTTCAGTGCAAGGCACGCTGTAAACTTACTGGTATCTTTCCATGCTGTTTCCCACTCTTCCATGGTTATTGTTTCTCTTAACTCCTGGGCCCATTTAATCATAGCCTCCGTAATCTTTTCGCTTTCTAATTCTCTTTCTTATAGTATTTTATAAAATTTTGATATTTTTTTGTCTTCTTTATTCCAGATTACCTTATCTATTTCCGTGTCTGACATTTTGAAATCGTATTCCTCTTTATCACTTTGAAATCTATTTTTTATTTGCAAGTATTTGAACCAATTCATTTCGATGCCTCTATGTTCCAAATCTTCGCGTGATAGTAATTTGATGCCCTCTCCTTTTCTCCATGCAGTAAGGTCAATTAAGTCTTTATATTTTAACCAAATCTTCGTCGTCTCCCATCTCCCTAAGAAAGCCTCATGCGGGGACAGCCAAATTGGAAGTTTAAAGTAAAATTGATTCTTAATCTTTCGCCAAATCCTAACCAGGGCTTTTCTTATTATATGATTTTCAAAGTCTCTGTTTACTTGGGTTTGATAACACCGTACTTCTAGCAGAAAATAGCAGAGACTTGGAACAATTACTGAAGAAAGTCAAGGAAGTAAGCGCAACAGCAGGTTTACAGCTGAACATTAAGAAAACCAGAATGATCACAGAAGATTTACATAGCTTTAAAGAAGACAAGATCCTGAAGTATAAATATGTATTATTGAATACCAAATTCAGGATTGCCCATGCCATTTTATTTCCAATTTCTATGTATGGTTGTGAACGCTGAACAGGAAGCTGATAGGAAAAGAATCAAATTTAAAACGTGATGTTGGAGAAGAGTTCTGTTGATAGCCTGGGCTGGCAAGGAGACAAATAAATGAGTCCTAGAGTAAATCAAGCCCAACTCTCACTAGAAGCCAAGATGATTAAATTGAGACAGTAGTACTTTGGAATACCATGAGAAGACATGACTCTCCTGATAATGTTTGGCAATGTAGAAGGCAGTAAGAAAATAGGAAGACCACATTCCAGATGGATAGACTCAACCAAGACAGCCATGGCCCTGTATCTGCAAGGCCTCAGCTGGGCTGTTAATGATAGAATGTCTCTCAATCATAGGGTCACCATAAGTCAAAGCTGACTTCATGGCAGTTAACAAAAGGAAGTATGTGTGTGTGATGAAGGAGAGGAAGAAAATTACTGCTGTTTGATATGTAGGGAACAGAAGTAATAACTGGATGAGCAGTTGGGACGGATGGAAAGAAAAAACAGAACGATAAAGTGTGGAGCCATATTGCCCAACTGGCTGGGTTTTACTTGAATTCTAGCCATTGTAGCTGGTGTGTAGTCACATCTTTAGCTGGCCCTGCATCCCTAGCTTTTATTTTAAAAGAGAGGAAAAGTGTGTCTACACTACACATTTATATAAGTCTCATGCCACCTTGACCTGCCCGTGCTCTATCTTAAGGAATCCTGGGATCTATAATAAATACTTAGTGGTGCCTGTTGAATCTAGCAGCATGAGTTTCAAAAGTGTTAGGGATATACTGGGATTGTGAACATCCATACCTGAATTTAGACCTGGAAGCTATTATCTGCAGGACAGGATACCTGATGAGAAGTTATGGAGGGCCATGAATTATGTCTGGACATAGCAGTTGCAAAATATTTTTCTCGAATTGTAATAATATGGTGAAAATACCTCTGAACATGGGAAGAGTACCTTTCTCATTCCAACCAGGCTTCCTCCTTATATCTGCATTGAAGCTTCGTATGAATTATACATTTACTAGCTATACCCAGCATAACACACACCATTATCTACATATACAAAATAATAATATTTTTATCCTGCCCCTCTGTTAAAAACAATCGGGGCAGCTTACTGCAGGTTAAAATACAACAATACTGACTAAAATCCCTAAGCCCCACCCACCCCTACAAAAAGATATTAAACTAGTATCAGCTAAAATCCACCTAAACTTACAGTCACATAAATAAACAAATACAAAAATCAGCAGCCAGCGAGTCAGGGTAAAGGACTAAAAGATGCCAGGAGATGCAGCTCCTGAGGCCAAGATCTAATCAGGAAAGGCCTGCCGAAACACTTATTTATGTTTCCATTCCCACTCTGCTGATTGGCCACTTAGGAAACATGTCAAGACTATGATCATTTGATGCATTAATATATTACTTTTCAAATCAACTATAACGGCTAGTTTCACATTGAGAGCCCTTCAGCTGCCACCATGCATACACACATACACAAGCACACAACATTAGACACACACCACACATGCCAGGATGTGAGTGCTCCTTTGCCACCATGGAACCATGCATGCATACACACACCATGCAACACACACCACACATGCCAGGATATGAGAGCCCCTCTGCTACTGCCATGCAACTGCACATACCCACACAGCACATGATACACAGACACACACTCAAGGACATGAGAGCCCCTCTGCCACGCAATCACACATACACAAACAAACCACGCTACACCCCACACGCTACACCCTCGCACACCCCACACGCTACACCCCCCACACTACACACACACAACATACATGCCAGGATGCAAGGGCCCCTCCACCACCATGTTTAGAAAGGACTTGAAACTTTCCACATGTTGCCATCCCAAGGAGCACTACAGACACCCCAAGGAGAAACTATAGATATCTAAGAAGACCATATTGTGGTGGCCAAGACTGAGGGCCAAATGCCACTCTTAAATAGCAGCTCCCCTGGCTTCTTCAGGTGTGCTGCATGAATGCAGCCAGCTGCATCTGATAGCTTGGCCCTGGTTCTTCCAAGGCTCCCACAGCCAGGTCCTGAGTCTGCAAAGAGGCTGTGTGGGCTGCTGCAGCCAGGGGCCTAGTCCTGCAAGTAGAGGCAGATCCTGACACCTAAGCAGCCAATCAGCACATTGAAAACAGCAACATACCCGAGAGAATTATATATATATAGATGGAATATCTATGCTCACCTTTTGTAAAATACATTTTACATTTTATTTCATACCTTGCAACAAATATATTGGATCTTTGTGATTTGGGTATTGTTGACAGTCAAGTTTTTTTTTAAAGAAAATAAAATACCTCTTGTGTGTTGGAATATATAGTTTGCAATCCAATAAGTGGAAATGTTTTGCTATTGAAGGGTTAACTGATAGAAGCTAAACAGGATGTGTTGATGTAACTTCCTAATGTTTTGCTATTGGGCTTCTAGAAGAAAGGGGAGTGTTCAAGTCTTCCTCCTTTGTCTCGAAGCTGAGCAAGAGTTTTTCTGCTTCACCCACTCTTTTGCCATGTTTTCTTAGAGAGGACCTCCCTCTGAGGGGTCCTGCATATTCTTTTGTAATCATGTAGTTTTTAGTCACTTTTAAGTAGATTTTAGTTTTCTTCGAAGCTGTGCTAACATTGTACCATGTGTTCTGCTCTGAGACTGTGAGTAAATGAGTTTTTATACTTTTAAAACTACTATGTGTCTTGAGTACTTATTTGGTTAAACAAATAACTTGGGATAGGAAAATGGTGTTTGTTATCTGTAAGCTATTTCTTTTTGTGAATGTTGGAATTATTACGCTAACACTGCTGTGTGTTTACTCTGCTAATTGGCTCTACTTCCAAGGAGTGAAGTGCAGTGGGGGAGCATTTGCTAAAGGCTCTCATGTTTAAAAGGGGATATTGGAACCCTGGGATTAAACACTTCCGGTATTGCATTATATAAAAGTCACAAGTAATCTTGTTTATATGTTGAACTGTTCAATTTTATTTTACTTTATTATTTGCCTTTGTTAATGCTTTCAAGCATTGTCATATTACAGGTTGAATACCCGTTATCCAAAATGCTTGTGACTAGAAGTATTTTGTATTTCAGATTTGTTTGGATTTTGGAATACCTATGTTTGCACATACATATACATATATTTCTCACCTCCCCATTTCACAGATCTTTACACCTCTCTCCAGCCTTGCATCTCATTTGTTTATTTAGTTGTGTTGTGTACGAGACAAGAGGCTGGAGAGAGACTGAGAATCTGTGAGATGGCAGGAAACCAAAACTTCGACTTAATATGAAACCAAAACTTTTTGCCACTGGCTTCTGACTTCAAGGTGGCGGCTGCAGCACTCCTATTTGTTCATATCTCAGATTCTCAGTCTCTCTCCAGCCTTGCATCTCGAACACAACACAAATAGCAAACAAACAAGATGCAAGGCTGGAGAGAGACTGAGGATCTGAGAGATGAACAAGCAAGAGCACTGTAGCTGCCACCTTGAAGGCAGAAAAGTGGTGGCAAAAAGTTTCAGGTTTTGGAGTTTTTTGGATTTCAGATTTCCAAATTAGGGATGCTCAAACTATGTTTGTATTTTTAATTCTTGAAGGTGCCTCTTGTAAACAATGTCGCTTTTCCCCCTTCCTACTGGGAAAGGTTGAAAGACTGATATTACTTTTAAGAATTATTGGCAGTTTTGTTTCATCGTATGTGGAGATGATTGCTCACATAAGTTATCTTTCAGACCTCTGTCTCAACTGGTTTTTGTTATCTTTATTTTGTGCTTGGAGGAGAAGTTGTTTTAAGTAATTATTGTGAAATGCTTGTTTCCCCATTTGTGGCACTCTGTACCTTGTTACTATAGTGGAAGATGGTCATTACACATATTGTGGGACTGAGCAGTTTGCAGGTATAGTTGTCCCTTCACATTCGCTGGGGTTTGGTTCCAGGACCTGCCGTGAATACCGAAATCCGCGAATACTCAAGTCCCATTATATGCAATGGCATAGCAAAATGGTGTTCCTTATATAAGATGGCAAAACCAAGGTTTGCTTTTTGGATTATTATTTTTTAAAGAATATTTTCAAGCCGTGAATACTTAAATCCGTGAATGTCAAATCCATGAATATGGAGGGACAACTGTATAGGACATTTTTGGATTAGGGGTGGCTTTGTGATTTGTTAATGCAGAGCCTGGATTAAACATGCTGTACCATTCCTGGTTTTATTTTTGGTATCATGATTGCCTTATGTACATGTATGGACTGCCTTTGTGACCTGTATGTGAACTCACAGAGTATGCCAATGTGGCACACAATAGTAGTAATCTCATCCAGTCTGTGCCATACCAGAGGCCTCTAGGCACCTTATAAAGAGCTTTAAGGTGGACTGGGAATGTATCCAGACTATGCTAGAATTTGTCTCACAGGCTATTTCTGGACCAGACCTGGAACCCAACAGAAACAAATGGTTTCTAGATGGTGGATTTGTCATGTTTATTTATAGCTTGCCTTTCTTCTAGAGGGCTCCAGCTGTCCTCCTCCCAATTTTATCCTCACAGTAACCCTGTGCAGTCGGTCAGGCTCAGAAAGAGGGACTGTCCAAGAGAGTTTTATGGTTCACTGGGGTCTAGAAACTTGATTTCCTGAATACTTGTCCATCAGTCTAACTATAACAGTATACATACTAGGTCTTCTTTGTGGCCTTTCACTGCAAGTAGCTGTGATGTACCAAGAACCCACGCTCACATTCACTCAATAAGAATACTTTATTGGTAAGGAAACATGTGTCAGGAACATGGAACAAAGCCGAAACTGAATACAGGCTAGCACCAACCGCCAGATAAACCCTTACAGCATGAGAATGGCATGTAGGGAGGAGAAACGGTCCAGCTGCAACTTTGAGCTGCTGTGGAGAGCAGCGTTCCCAGGCCAACAAGGCGGGCTGGCACCCCTCCAAAGACAGAGGGGCCTAAGCAAAGGAAACAGGCCAAAGTCAGCCTCATGTCAGGGTCCTCCATGAATTCCACTCTAAACCCCAGAATTCAGGGGTGAGCCTGACAGTAGCTACATCACCCTGGCTCTCTGCTGGTTCCCAACTTTAGTTTTGAACTCAGTTCTCAAATAGAGCTCTGGAATCAAGAACAAATTTTAATTAGGAGAGGGTTTGATGCTGTCCTGAAATACTCTACTCTCTTCTTCTTCTTCTTCTTTTTTAAATCCTCATTGAAAAATAGTGTGTTTGCAATGTTGTAAGACCTTCAGACTCTCTGATGACTGTCACATACAGTTGTCCCTTCACATTCGCTGGGGTTTGGTTCCAGGAACCCCCCCCCCCCGTGAATACCTAAATCAGTGAATACTCAAGTCCCATTATATGCAGTGGCATAGCAAAATGGTGTTCCTTATATAAGATGGCAAAATCAAGGTTTGCTTTTGGGATTATTACTTTTTAAAGAATATTTTCAAGCCGTGAATACTTAAATCCGTGAATGCCAAATCTGTGAATGTGGAAGGACAACTGTACAAGTCATTTGCCCTGTTGCCTTGAACATCAAGCATGTGTCTGTGTAAACAGGGCCTTGGGACTCCAGTGGTCCTGCTTCAGCTTTATGGTGTTGAACTAGATGGTTTTAAAGATCTTTTTAAACATCTTGGTCCTTTCTTTTTAACATCAACTATCAGTAATGTGGTGAAAGTTAGTGCTGAAGAAAAGCAAGTCAAACCAATGAAGTCCAAGATAGGCTTTGCAGATTTGTATAGATGTCTCTTCCCCTCCTTATTGATTGATTACAATGATTACAGTCTGATACATAGGCAAATCTAATTTTGTTACAGCAGCTTTATGTTAAATGAGAGTGCTTTTATTGATAAGTATTTAGCTTCACATATCATTTGGCCCCCAGAAGCATTGATAGTTGTCAGTTACGACACAAAGATTTCATATTGCAATCCACAGGTATTTAATGAATATGGGGAGGGGACCACACAGGATGCTAGGTGTTTCATTAGAAAGTTGCATTACTTTTTCCTTTACATTCAAATAGAAGACACAGAAGTGGGGGCATCAACATTTGGATATCTTATGTAAAAAAGGAAGGTGATCATTTCCTTCCCTACCAATAGTCACCAACAGGAGTTTCCCTTCTGGAAGCTAGCAGCAACTGTGGGAGAGCAGAACCAGTTTCGGTGCTGATCCATCCATTTAGCAGGTGAGTAGACAAAGCCACTAGGGACAGTGGTGGGCACAGCTCTCCAGATGTTGGATTGCAGGTCCTATCAGCCATAGCCAGCATAACTAATGGTGAGAAATGTTGGGAGTCGCAGTCTGGCACCATCTTGAGAGTTTGTGCTGACCCCTGCACTAAAGAAAGTTCTTCCAAGACTAAATTGAGAGCTGTTCTGCTGGTTTTGTTTGAGGTACATAACTTGATGGAGCATAGTGAAAGAATATTCACTGAGGCCAGAATAAGATGTCACTGATCACAAGTTTACTACTGAAAACAACTCAAGGGTACTTCTTTGTTTGTTCCAAAATATACTGCAATGTGTACATAAAAAAATGACATTAATATTAAAACATAAAACATTCAACAACAACTCAATAAAACACATAGGGTTTCAGTTGGTTGTACTGCCCCGGCCTTTTCTTGTAACTTGTAGTAAAAGAAACTCGGTATTTTCAGGTACTGCATCATAAATTTTTCAGTCTACTGCCTGGTCAGTAATGTAGTATGGGGGTGAGGAAACCCACAATGCAATGACATCATATCACACTTTTACAGCCACCGCTCTGTATCCACGGATTTGGCACCTACAGATTCTACCATCCATGGCTTGAAAATATTTCAAAATAACTAAATTCCAAGAAGCAAAATGGTGTTCCTTATATAAGATGGCAAAACCAAGGTTTGCTTTTTGGATTATTATTTTTTAAAGAATATTTTCAAGCCTTTGATTTTGTCATTTTATATAAGGGACACCATTTTACTATGCCATTGTATGTAATGGGACTTGAGCATCCACATATTTTGGTATTCACAAGGGATCCTGGAACCAAACCCCAGCGGATACCAAGGGCCCAATGTACTTAACTGCATGTTACAGTGAAAGGACAGAGACTGTGACACTTAGTGCTTATCTACACTGGGAGCAAAAATCCAGATGAAATTCTGACTGCTCTGGCCTAGAACTGCACTACATGAAATTTGGACTACACTGGCCTGGAATTAAGTGCCATACCTTACCTGCACAGAGCCCAAATCTGTGCCACTCATTGCTGGGCTTGTCTACACAAGTGATTCATCTGGGTTTTTATCAGTAGTGTATAAGCCCACTGCTGCAGGGCCACTGCTGGCATGCAGTCACTCACTGTGAGGATAGAAAGAGGCGGACAGCCATGAGATCAACGTTGAGGAGGTAGCCTGATCAGCCTCCTCACTGTGGATCACATGGCTGACCACCTTGTTCTGACTTCAGAGTGATTGCACGCCAGTGGCGGTGGTGTCAAGGAGGGGGAATGGAAGTGCTGTGTCAGGCAGTGATTGTCCTGCTTCCCCACCCACCAAATTCAGGGCAGATCCTTTGTTTTCGCTACAGTTTTCTCCAAGGTTTCCAACAAACTCTGGAGAAAACTGTGAGTTTTTAAAACTGTGGATTAAGGATGATGTACTCCACATTTGTTGTGGATAGAGCTGTATGTCATGTGGCCTTATCACACTAGATTTGTGGATCATAGAATCATAGAGTTGGGATGAGGCTATTCTTTGTGTGGCTTTATTGGGCCAGATTCGGGGGGGGGTCAAGGTTCCCCCCCCCACACTTGTGTAGACAAGCCCTACATTGTAGTACAAGGTGTCAGTCCTTTGCTTAGTGTTGCCTTTAGTTGCATCCTGGGATGGGCAGAACAGTTGTTGGATGTGTTGTTGTTTCAGGAACTGTACTGCAAACCACAAAGGATAAAATTATAGACCAATTATTTCAAATGAAATAAATTGTGCAAGCTTTTCAGATAGATCTTGCAGATGGGGTTGTCTGATTTAATATGGCACTGTTACTAAACACATAGTGCATGTCTGGGGCCCAAGAGTTAATAATATCTCATGTGAACACATTCCTGAAAGTAATACCAAGCCTTGTGATGGCAAACCCCCAAAGCAACAGTGAGAAAGAGAGAGCGATCACAGGGGAGGAACCAAGAATAGGAAATGTAACTATTCCTACTAGTCTGCTGCAGCTAGCATTTTACTTGCAAGTGAAACTGCAAACTAAAAACACCCCAGAAATTTCAACATATATGTTAATCTCTAGCATTTAAGATAAATAATTCAGAACTTGCTTCAGTGAAACTTGAGGTACAACATTTCTGCTCTTTTCTGTAAACCTTCTTGAAACTTGCTTTGGGAACAACGTAATAATCTCTGAAGAATTACCGTAGATGAACCTGGAAATTTCTCATAACCAAAAATAGCAAGTTTTTTCTCCGTGTGGTCAACAGCTTTCCACTGAAAGGCTCTGAAAATACTTGACCAATTTGCAAGATGTCATTCAAAAGCCTGTAATGAGTAAGTAGGCTAATTCAACAACAACAAAATTCCACTTCAAAGGTATTACAGCACCATCTCCCCTTATTTCATTTTATTACCTGTTTTATTAATTTCGTAACTTTCCATCTATAGATGCCTAAGGTAGTTAACAATATGTAAATAGTTTAAACAGCTTAATTACAGTAAGTAGAGGTTAGCCAAACAGCAGAGTGATCAGTTAAATCAAGCAAATCATTTTCTTTCTTTGTAAAAGCCAAAACAGCAAGGTTTTAAACTAGTGTAAAAATGAATTGAGGAGGGTGCCAGATGGATCTCTCAGGGCAGAGAGTTCTATAAGCTTGCTGCAATCACCAAAGCCAATCCTACCATATGGTAGGATGAATACAGCAAATTTTCTGTTCCCATTGCCCTCTCGTGGCTCATCTGCAAGATCTGTTGCTACTACTTGCCTTTCCCAGCACCCCAAGCTTCTGCTGATGCCTCCCTTCCTTAGCACCCCAGAAAAGGTAAGAAGAGGAAGATGTGTCAGCATCACCAATGCTCCACTGTACAAAAAGCAGTATGTAGTGGTGGAGCATGTATCCCTCCCCCAAAGAAGGCGGAATTCACTACAGCACACCACATCACAACTGTGTCAAATGCCAGCTCTTCTACTGTACCAGCTATTTCCATAATGCCCGTGGGGTTCCTCTGAGTTGAGGCCCTATGGATGGGATGACCTGGAAAATCACCTACAACGTGGTGATTTTCCTAGTTATTCCTGCCATAGGGCTTGTTAAGGGGACGGAACCAGACATATGGGAAATAGCCTGCTCTGTAGTCACATCCTGCATCTGATTTTTTTTTTTTTTTTGACTGAGTGATGGCAGATAGTACCACTGCTGTTTCCACCTCTTCCTCCTGTAGCTGGATACGTATGCACTGTCATATTCTTCTGCTCTGATGGGGGAGCATGGAGCATCATGCAGTGTGGATGAACAGCCCTTTCTTTCCCTGTTAGATGACCAGAGCCCTGTTGATCAACAGAAACAGTCTTCTGCTCCAGCTGAACTTCCCACAGTAGAGTGAAATAAACTGGACCTGCTCTTCCAGAGTTCTTAATAGATGGCCAGCTCATACAAAAAGGAGACCGTCACTTGCTCAAGGCTACCCACTGCCTTTGTGATATCAGAATAACTAGGCCTTAGAAACATCACTTTTTTTTTGGCACTCTCCTTGCAACATTTAAAAATCACCTGATGTTACCCAAGCTCAGCCTCATGCCAACATTCCATCTCCAAAATGGGAATAGTTATACTGACCTTGACAGAGGGCTTCTGACCAAATGTAAGAAAAGTGCATTGTATATTCAAGAAACAGTGCTTGGGAATGTCACTGTTTTAGACTACAAGTCGCACAGTCAGCATGGCCACTGAAGTTCAGAGATGAATGGTTACTGTACAGTTTTACATCTCTAAGGCTGATCATCAAGGCTGTGACGTCATTTGTTGGCTAAACATGCTGAAAGACACTAGAAGGCCTGATTCTTGTGAAACAGTGACAAGATAGACTAGGTTTTGCCTCATATCAGCTTCTGCAAAGATTAGAATGTATATACATAAGTATCTGCAATGCCATTGTATCATGTTCATACCACTTGAGTTGTCAGCTCTTCCAAACTAAGGGATATTAAGATCTGTACATTGTTGAGGTACTTAGAATTCTCTGCTAGATAGCTCCAGTTTGGGTGATAACTGGGTGATGTCTTCACTACAGAATTTAATCCTGAATCCCTTACTTCTTAATCCTGAATCCCTTACAGAATTAAACTGATTTAATCCTGAATCCCTTACTCCCTTTGGTTTCTCAGCTCTCTTATTCTCCTTTTTCTGTTGTCATCCTGTATTTCTCTCCATTGATTATTATAGTAGTTCAGGAACTTGTGTAAGGACAAGGAGAGCTACTATAATAATCAGTGGAGTAAATGCTGCTACTGATCTAACAGTTAACGGTTCAGCTGCACAAAACTTCCACTCCAGGACAGAGTGAGTTGGGAAGGGCATATGTAATACTGAGCATAAATTGTAGGTGGGTGCTGCTCCCTGTTTATGCTGCTCCCTGTTTGTTCTGCTCCCTATTCCTTCAGAAATAGGATAGTATTTATGGCAGAGGAGGGCAGTGAGGGTGAGGGGCTCACATTATGCCCCCTAAAAGCCACCAAGGGCCACTCATTATTTTATTTTGTTATTGCTGTGCTGCCTGCTCCAGAAATTCTGAAACCACTGCCAAAATTACTGCAGCTGCTTTGGCTCTCCGTGAGGCAGCAGGTTGCTAGAACTGAAATAGAGCCCTGCTAGAATACAAAGCAGAAAGTCTGTTTCCCTTCTTGAAGCTATAGGCATGGAAGAATTGGGGGAAAGGTGTCATGATCTTGGCAGCACTGGTAGTGGGGAGGCAGTGGGGGCTGCAAAACAGATAGATGGTGAATATGGCCTGAATGTGTCTGGCTTCCCTCCCACTGAGTATAAGATTAGAATATTGTAAAGCATTTTCTCAAAAGAGGGTAGTTGAATAAAACATGGCAAAACAGGAATGTGCTCTGAATATTTGTGTGGAAAGATGTTTGGTGCTGCATGAGGTTGCCAAGACTTGCCTTTGGAAGGTGTTCTTGTGCTTCAACAGCAGCAACAGCCCAAGGCACAGAGATAATACAAAATGCATGCTCCTTATTTTGCATTGTTAAAGGCAAAAAGCACTCTCTGTGGGACAGGGGTTATCATGTTAACATGTGGTTGAAAAATAAATTTCCAGGCAGCTTTACCAGGCCTCTTGTTCTTTGTGAGCTCATTTGGAAGCTCTGGGCAAGTGAAAACCAGTTAGGTTATTGAAAAGGATTTGGTGATATTTTTCTTAGATGTTTTGTTGAAGGTACAAATCTCAAGGAACATGGAGGCAAGTGCTGCATTTTCTTGTAGCCTGATAGTTCATGTTGATCTCTAAAAAGGGAATGTGGACAATCACGGATGCATAATGTCAAAGTGAAATACTTTGACATTATGCTTTAAAATACTTTACTACAGGTCATCCCCTATATCTGCGGGGGATGTATTCCTGGAATTATCGTTTATAAGTGAAACCTCAGATAATAGCAAACCCTATTAAAATAAAGGACTTCTGGTACAAACGTACCATATACTGGCATTGGAAGACCTAGTGATTCTAAGAGAGGACACCTCTAGGCATTTTCCAGTGTGACTCTGTGGTATGTGTCCCTATTTTTTGAGCCACAAATAACTGAAACTGTGGGTATTGGTTCCACAGGTATGAGAGCAACCTATACGTACTGGTAAAAATCTAGTAGTAAAAATATGAACTGTATTCTAACTTGTGAAATATAAGTACATGGAATCACTTTGCAAATAAGGACACCACACAACAAAACCAACAAGAACAACACACACATGCATATTTTAATAATTGCAACACCTTCAACCATTTTGCAACACTTAATCCTCCTACAATTGTGAAAAGATCTTTCCATGTCTGATAATGGTTCAGACAGATCCCCAAAAAAGTCATTATTTTAAAAACAGAGATCATTTGATATTAACTCCAATTTGATATAAATTATATAACTTTTTATCAAAAAATATTGTTTCTAGTACAGGGTTGTTGTGACTAGACAGTTATGGGACCAGGAGTCTGTTGTGACTCAGTGTTAATTGTTACCCAGATCTTCCTTCATCTTCTGAAATATATATATATTACAGAGCAGATATCACCACCTCATCTCAAGCTGTGCATGTATAAAAGATACTTTTCTGAAGACAAATGAGTTCTTAATATATTTGGGTCAATTCGATGTGCAATTTCATTTTTCTATATTCACTTTTAATCAAGATCAACTCCATCCTGTTGTTCTTTTAGTGAAACTCTTATGATACATTTAATTTCCAGCAGGCAGAATGCAAAATAACAATGTACAATGTGTCTTTTTTATATATGGGTGAAAAGAATATTCTCTTATTTGCTTCCTGGTGAAAAAAAATGGGTTTCCCACAGTTGGATAACCCCATCAGGAAGAATAATAGAACAGTGAGATTGTTGAGCAGTTTTCTCCCAGTATTAAATTGTTCCTGAGTGTTTTGGAGGACTTTTTGCCCAGAGAAACATGTGGCTTGCGGGTGGGGGCACAAAAAAGGAAGCAGTGTTTGTGTATAGAATGGTGTTTTCTGTGCAGGAAATGTATTTTTTTGCTCAGGAAAAAAATATTTTTCTGCAAGAAAAAAATCCACATGTTTTTCTGTGCAGAAAAATTCTTCAGAACACTTTGGGATGCTCAAGCATAGGCAGAATACTGCAGTAAAATACCCATTTTCTCTTGCAACAGTGAGAAAATTATAATAATTGTTTTTCATTGCATGTGAGGATAAAATAACACAAGATTTACATCCCATAGGACAATAGCTGAGATATGAACTGGTACAGAAAAGGGGAGATACCAAATTAATGCCCCTTTGGGGTCAGTAATCTCCCCAAATGGTCATATGAGAGCTTTACAAATGTTCTGCCAGGTTTTCTCCATCTTTTTGTTGCATTCAGTAGCACTAGGAATAAACTGGGAAGGGAGAGCTGTGTTATAAACCATTTTGTTTGGTGGTATACCTCACCGTGTTACTCAGCAAGCTGCAACAAGATCCAAACTGCATTGCAGAGCATTCTCCCAGGAGAAAAAGATGACTGTATGCACCTGTGGATGGAAACCAGATGCAACTTAATTAAAAACCTTTGTAAAGTAATAATAAAAAAGAGGATGATATCAGTTTGAAGAGGTGGGAAGTATTGAGATGGTTGGAGTCTTGGAAATTGTAAAGGAAGGAGGGGAAGAAAGACCAGAATAGAATTTTATGGTGGAATATGTTACTGTGGCAACAAAGTAATTTCTGTAGATTGAAAACTGCAGTGAGGCGCCTGAGCGGTAGGGATAGAAAGCAGGATTGAGTGATACGGGAAAGAGTAGGTTATCTCGTTCTTAATTGTTTGCCTTCTTTGGATGTCCCACCCACCCACTTCTTGAATGAGTGCCTGAGCTCATAGCACCCAGATACAAGAAATGGCTGAAGAGAGGTTTTAGTTGATTAAGAGATACAGTACTGGCAAATTATAGTCAACAGTGCTATGGGATGTGGCCATGTTTGTTTAGATTTTTTATTTTATTTGGGATCTAGCATTATGAATGTAACAAAGAATGCAAAAGACAATCTTAACATTCTTTGTAAGAGGGGAGGCATTGGTCTGGTGTTGATATTGGAGAGTACAAACCAGTGCATGTCTGCTGTGCAAACAAAGCATATTAAGCTCAATGAAGTTTACTCTCAGGTAAAAGTGTATAGGACTGCAATCTTCAACAGGCAATTTAAACATGACGGAACATCCATACTTGCGGATAGCAGAGTATGGACAAGTTACTTTAACAGACTACAACTGCTAGAATCCCCCAGCCAGCATCCAAAAATGTTTCTAAGCTGTGGCCTATATGTACCACATAGCTTCCTGATGGCAGATGTCATCACAGGGTGATCAGTTGGCAGTAGGCAATGATGTGGATCAGAACTGGATCTCAGGTGACTTTAAGTCCATATTTGGCTTATGTAATGAGTTGTGTTCAACAATATTGCTGGGATCAGAGGCTTTGCCTTAGGGATACTGATTTCCCATGTGGAGCATAGCATCTAGGCTATTGGGATGATGTAAGGTGGCTCATGTTATAGCAGAATTAGGGAAACCCCTGAGTTTTCCATACACACAATTATTCTCTATGAATTATTATCTATGAATCCCAGGCTTCACAGGCCATTTACATTACTATTCAGAAGCCTGACTGCACTATCGCTCAACCATCAACCCAAGGGAACATAATTCAGAATTCTTAGGGGAGGTAACAGAAGCCTAAATACCCTAAAGGCACCAGATCCCATCAGACCTTGGCTCCTAAGCAGGATTATCCCTGGTTAGTACTTGGATGGGAGACTACCAGGTGCTGTAGGCTATATTTTTCTGAGGAAGGAACTGACAAAACCACCTCTGAGTATTCCTTGCCTAAGAAAACCCTATGAAATTCATGAGGGCAGCATAAGTTGACAGGTGACTTAAAGGCACATATAGGCACATAGAAAGGAGGTAACAGTATATTTTTAGCATATGTGCAGCCTCTTTGCCTCATTACGCTCACAGAATAATATCAAGTTAGTCAGTAAGTGTGATGGTAGTTGCCAGCTGTTGAGCTTCACAGCTGAGTGGAATTTTGAACTTGATTTTTTCCCCATGTCTAATGCCAACATGTTTATTATCCACTGCAGCATACAAACTCTTGAGCTTGGATCCAGAGTTAGTCTTATTTATTATTTATTTCTTTAAAGCATTTCTATATTGCCTACCAGCCCACAAGAGCTCCGGAGGTGATGAACAAATAACAATCAATTAAAACAATACAAAGACAAAATGTTTTAAAACACATTAAAATACTCACTAAAAATTCCTAAAAGCAGTCACCAAACAATCCTAGAATCCAGTTCTGAAACAGTTAAAATAGCAATTTCATACATTGAATGCCATGTGAAGCAGCACTGTTTTGGCTGCCTGCTTGAAGATTAAAATGGAGCCAGGCTAGTCTTGGTTAGAGTAAATCCAGTGAAATCAACAAGATTTTTGTTAAAAATAAATAACTTCAGTCCTGTTGATTTTGATACTCTAAGTAGAATTGAGTCTGGACCCAGCCCTATGGACTGATTTGCACATGCATGTAATTGTCTCCAGATGTCTCAGCCAAAAGCGTGAACTTGCTAAGTTGAAGAATAGTATGCTTGAGCTGACATGGGATGATATAGAAATCCAGAAAGTTCAAAATCCAGTATGTGATAGTTAAGTCATGAACGCTTATTTAATAGCCCTCACATTAGCCATGGTCATTATCACAGCTAGTAATAAATAAAATTGGATGACTTTACCCTTGGTGTGGCAGTCATGAATAGTAAACATGTCCTGTTAACATTGGTCACTGCCATATGAAAGTATTACTCCTCTTTGTTGCTTTTGCAAGGTACAGTCGTCCCTTCCTTTTTGCGGCTTTCCCTTTTGCGGTTTTGTGTATTCTCGGAGTCCCATCTGGCCTCGGCTCTTCCTCTGGGGAGGGGAAAGTGTGTGTGTGTTGGAGGTGGACAGGCCGGGCGGATGGGCAGGCGGGGGTGCATGGCAGTACGGCAATGGTGGTGGGGCTTACTAGTCCCCTCTGTGGCTTTGGCTGGCCTCCCCTTCCTTGGGACTGCGGCGGCGGCAGCAGCAGCAGCACCAGCTGCCCTGCCATCCACTCACCAGGCGGGCAGGTGGGGGTGCACAGTGGTGCAGTGATGGCAGCGGGGCTGTCCCGCTGTGGCTTTGGCCATCCTTCACCTCCCCGGGACTGCAGGAGCCGGGCAGCCCTGCCTCCCACCCAGCCTCGGTTCTTCCCCTGGGGAGGGATAGGGGGAAATGTGCGTGTTGGAGGAGGAGGGCAGGCAGGCATGGCAGTGCAGTTTTTACTTTACTTTTTACTTTATTTGCAGGTTGTTTACTTTTGCGGTGGTGCTCTGCCTCTAACCCCCAGGAATGGGGAGGGGCGACTGCATATGGATTGCTTCCCTTGATGGAACTGTTTCCACGTGCGGAAGTGGGAAAAGACAATCCCCCTGCAGCCCCATAACTGCCCTGGAGGACTGGGGATACCTCTGGAGACACTTCAGAGTTGCCTCAGAGGGAGGGTGCAGGAAGAGAGGGAAGAAGAAGAAAGATCCACCTTCCTCTTCAGGACTCTGAATACAGTCTATGACAGCAATATGTATCCCAGTAAAGGTTGGAGGCTTCCACGTTAGTGGGGCAGCAAATCTGCTCTGGGTTTTTGTCTGAGTATATCTCCTGCTCCCTTGGACAGCTCCTTCAAAATTTGGACTAAAACCTGGAACATATGCATCTACCCCTGACATGGGAGACCCCAGCCTCCAGTGCAGGGAACCTTTCAGAACTCAAGATGTAAAAACACTTTGAGGTTTGGAAGGGGTTTCTTTGTCTATCACTGACAATCTGATCATACCAACCGATACATATCTTTTGGCCAAAATGAACTGGATCAAGGTCTGTGTGCATTGTTATTTTTAATTGAAATTACTCATGATGCATGCTTTAAAATTTAAAGTTTGAACTGCTTTCAAATTTATTGCTGTTTGTTTGGTTTTCTGTTCTGCCCCAACTTCCTCCCAGACCCTGTGTAAGTTATTTAAATAAGTAAATAAAAAGGGGAGGGGGAGACGCAGCAGGGATGGCAAGCTAAGTCTGCTTCTGATCTGTGTCACTTTCACATCTGTCCACCCATAAGTCAATGTTATCATATTTTCCTATTAAAATGGGATTTATAAAAATGTCTGTGCAAATGAATAATTTAAAGACATGTTTACCTACATATTTTAAAACTATTTTTTCTAAAAAAAAATATGCATTTCAAAGTATGTTTTCTCTCTACAGATGGATTTTTAAACATTTGGATATGTTTCATGAGCCAAGGACTTGGTCAAAACAATGGGAAGTACAAAAAATGATAGATTAACTTAAGTTCCATTCCAAGTGGTAGATAACTTAAGTTGATTGCCATCTGGAAGGTACAGATCTGGGAATTAATTTCAGAATCTACAAAGGCTGAATTTCTCAAACAACCGTATTTCAAAGCAAACAGGACCAATTTAAATCCCAAAGATTTCAGTGGGTCTAACTAATAAAGCAGCTTTCTTCAATGTGGGTCCCTCCAAGTTTTTTTGAAGACAACTCCCATCAGCCCCAGCCACCTTGGCTAATTTGGGGGTGATGGGAATTTTAGTCAACCAATGAAAAGCATACAAAGAGGCAGGGTCCGGTTGAAGAAGGCTGTATCTTTCAGTGGCTATTAGCCATGGTATAATAACGGGAACCTTCATGTTCAGAGGAAATACACCTCTGAATCCCAAATGCCAGATACAAATATAAAAGAGCTGTTGCATTCATGTCCTGTTTACCAAGTCTGTGGAGACATCTTTCTGGCCTGTGTTAGAAACATATTCTAGGACCCAATCAACCTGTGATCTAGTTCAGCAGGGCTCCTCACACAAAATTGAACAAGGCCCATCATTACATCCGTTGCCTCTGCCATGTTTGCCTTCCATGACATACACTTGCATTGGTGCTATTATCTTGGGAGGGGGGGGGAGGAAATTGAGAGGGAAGGACTACAACTCCCAGAACCCTCATTCTGGCTACAGAGTTTTGGGACTTGCAATTTCAACCCCTCTCCCCTTTTCTCAACTCTTAAGTTTTATGTGCTACTTCCTGTGGCAATAGTCTGAGCTGATTATGAACAGCAGCAGTTTGCCTGCCTCATTCCAGAGGACAGCCTTCAACCTCATCTCCAAAATGGCTTATTCCTCCCCCTCCTTCCTACGCCTCCCAAAAGACCCCACAAATGTATATCCAGTATAACCAGCTGTTCTCCTACATTGGGTCATGATTCTCAAGTTGGGCTATGGACTGAAAGAATAAGGAACATGAAAGCAGGTTATTACATTCAAAGCAGATTTACAGATTAGATCAAGTGGTACCTCTGTAAGAGATAGAATGCAACCCCTTCAAAGGGAGAGGTGAAGTAAGATACGGTATGTAGCTTAATTATGACACATGGCGCTTGCTCCTGTGTGGAGCTTGGGGAAAAGGGTGCCCTCTGCACAGGGACTGTGTTCAACAGGGAGTCCCTTTTCCCTAATGGTTAATTACAACAAAGCAGTCTTTGAAGATCATGGAAGTACTCAGAGGGGCAAACTAATGTAATATTCATCTTGACATCTTAAACTGCACCCTTTCTTATCAATATAATTTGTCTTCTTCTAGCAAATATACCCATTTTACATGAGAAGAGCAATAAATGAAAGAGTGGCTCTGTTGGAAGCTCTCTAGGTCTAAACTCCCCCTTAAAAAATAAGTATATTTTATTTGTGTATGTGCATGTACAGTATGTGTATGATGCATTCATCCCCTGGGCACAAAATTTCAAGCAATGAGATACCGGTATGTTAAAAGTACAAACATCAACTATGCCATTATGAGGTTTTAAATTAATCGGAAATATTCTCTGCCTAATTCTCAGTGCCATGAATGCTTTGTCCATATTTTGTTCCCTTCATAGCATTTTGTTAGTGTTCAGGGTAAAAACATACATTAACATGCAAACCTGATCTATGTTAGGGCATTTAACTGGAATTAGTTTGCAAACATTTAATTCAAAAGTTTTCTTTCTTCTTTCTACCCACCACAAAAAGAAAGTCCAAAATGGGATTTTGTTAACTTTGTTAGAACTCATGTGTCTTCCTCCTCCTTCTCTCTCTCTCTCTCTCTCTCTCTTTCTCTCTCTCCCTCTCCCCTTCCCTTTCTCTTTCTCTCCCTCCCGCTCCCCTCTCTCACACACGCAATCTGTTGCACACTTGCCTCTCTCTCTGATACCTGAGGGTGTCTTTGCTACTGTGCTACCATTTTCCTATCCCTTTACTGCTGAAGGAGGAAGCTGCATCCAGCTCAAGTCAGCACAAGTGCTATGGAGTCAGCTGATCCCCAAATGAGCCAGTCTTCTAGGACTGCTGAGCACCTCTCTGGGCAAGATACTGCTTACAGAATTTATTATTATCCTGTACACTTCCAGATCTTTCCAGCTTGTTCCCCCTCTGGGTGCCAGCCAGCAGTGGCATTGTCCTGGTTGGTTTCCTGTCTAGATTCCATGAGAATGCCCTGGGCCATTTCCAGGAATCTGGGTTTATCAGCTGAAATGGGAATCAGTAAATACATTCATGTGATGGTGGCATGCGTAGATATTTACACAAAAGCTCTGATAGATAGGTTAGATAGGCTGAGAAATTGTGACTGGTCCAAGATAATCTAGTGATGATTTGGACTTCCTTATCCAACTCAGACATTCTGCCCATTAAGTAGCACTCCACTGGCTTCTTCTAAATGCATTCATTTTGAATTTAGTCTTACTACCATAATTTTAATTTAGTTCTGCATAGATGTTAGAGTATTGCCCTAACTACCTGTGTAATTCCCAACACATATCCAGTTGGAACTTAATCTGTTTAACATAATGATCCTAGAATATTGATTTTAATTCAACTTAATGCAGTTCTTATCCAATTCCTTTAAAAAGTGTGTGTGTGTATGTGTGTGCGCATGTGTATATGATATATATGTATATAACTACAGGTTCCCCTCTGTATCCACAGGTGATACGTTCCCAGACTTACCGTGAATACTTCAAACCGCAGATGATAACAGATCCCATAGAATCATGCTGTGGAGGACCTAGGAAATGCCTAGAGTGGCCTCCTCTCTAGGCATCACCAGTGTGACTCTATGGTAACTTCTGGCAGAAGTTACCATAGAGTCACTCTGGAGGACCTAGGAAATGCCTAGAAATACCATATTTTTCAGACAATGGATAATTGAAACCGTGGGTACTGGTCCCTTGCATACAGGGGGACCACCTGTATACATATCTATATGTAGCTATTAAAATATAGGTGCAAGAAAAGGGCAACCAGAATGATCAAGAGACTTGAAGAACTCTGTTGTCAGGAAAGGTTACAGTATGTGGGAATACTTAGCTTAGAAGAATTGAATAAGGGTAGAGGTGTATAAGACTATGTACAATGCAAACATAGGAGGAGTTTCTCTCTCTCTCTCTCTCTCTCTCACTCATAGTGCTGGAATTCAGTGTCATCCACTGAAGATGGGCAATTCATGACAGATCAAAGGAAATGCCCTTTCACCAAGATACAGTTTAGCTGTGAATTTTACTGTCACAATATGTAATGATGGTTGCTATCCTGGGTGGCTTTAAAAGGAGATAAATTTATAGTGGTTAGAGCAATCAGTGCCTCATAGTCATAATGGGCATGCATTCACTCCAGTATCAGAGGCAGTATGCCTCTCTACACTAGATACTGACAAAGGCAAGATAGGTGGTGCAGCTGTACTCCTGTCCTGATTATGCACCCCCCATAGGTGACTAATTGGCTGCTGTGGAAACAATGCTAGATAAGGTAGGACTTTGGTCTACTTCAGTATGACTCTCTTTACATCCTTATGTTTTTAATAGGTAAAGTATTAGATGGTGCTTTGGGAGACTGATTTCTCTGGCCCTGTAAAGACAGTATTCTCAGAGGAATCTGAGATTTAAAGAATTTGGGATGCTACTTTTATTTTTCCATCAAAAGGCAGCCATAGTATGATATACTAGTTTTCCACTATTGAATCTCAGTTACTAACGGCTGTAGTGTGAAGTATCCTAATGCATTCTAAGGGTGAGGCTTCCCATGAGTCTCTAGCTCTGACCATTACAGTAGCTCTGATCATTACAGTAGCTATAAGCCTTTCCATGTAGCAGAGTTGAAAAAAAGATAAATGTTCTGAGCAGGGGTGTTTGCTGGAAGCTTAATGGTCTGATGGTAGTTAGTTGAAACTGAAAACATTGGGATGCTATCTTTATTGCTAGTCATGTTTTTTCTTTCTTTCCCCATACAGTCTAGGGGGTTCTGTACTGAGAGAGGGGGGAAAATAATAAATTAATTAAATAATTAATTAGTTAAACATGCTCTGCTACATCATTGCCTTGGAAGCCCTTGTGGGTTGGGAGGTGATATAGAAATATCTTAAACAAACAACTGCCCAGAACTTCTTCACCCCCTCCAGTAGTCACTATGGTGTAGAGGGATAGAGAATGATGTGTGATGCCATGTCATGACACTGTGAGGCTCCAGAGCCTGTTCCACATCACCACTGTCACTGGAAAGGGTGAGGACATTTTCAACATGGTGATGTCATATACCATGGCAAGTTCCAATAGACCTTTACAAAGCGGAGAGCACCATTTTTGATTAGAGCATTGTGTCTCCTGTAGCATGTGGACACTCTCTGTCTGTCTCTCTCTCTGGCTTTTCTTCGCAAACCAAGATTCAGGAAGGACTCATCCCGCGCTTGCTGCAAGCACGCTGATGACTAAAAAGGCCAATCCGAGATAAACAAGTCTGGTTGCAGAAAGCACAGCAGAAGGTCTCCTTGGGTGATGTTTCTGGGTTGTGATTCTTTCTTCATTGTCGTTTCTCTTCAAGACTTGTTCGGCGTGAGTTCTCAAATAAGGCTGCAGCATTGTGGATAGTGTGTCTCCATGCCTCCCGATGTGAGGCCAGGGCGGACCATTGTTGGTGGTCAATTTGGCCGAGCCTGAGATGTTGCTTCAGGGAGTCCTTGTATCTCTTTTTTGGAGTGCCCCTCTTACGCTGACCCATGGCGAGTTCACCGTAGAGTACTGTTTTTGGGAGGCGATGGTCCTCCATCCTGGAAACGTACACTACTTTGATTAAAAGGCTATGGAGAAGAAAGTGGAGTAGCTTTAGTGTGTTCCAAGTTTGTAAATCTTTCCTTGCTACTGAGATGGAGATTGGTTGGAACGTCTATCATTTACTAGGCATCCACTGAAACTATAAAATTATAATGCTGTTATTCCACTCTAATGGCCATGGTTCCGTCCTATGGAGTCCCGAGGTTTGTAGTTTGGTGAGACCCTGGAACTCTTTGGCAGAAAATTCTGAATGCTCTTCCCTATATTGCAAATACCAGGATTCCATAAGATGGAACTGTGGCAGTTAAAGTAGAATAACAATGATACAGTTCTGAAGTAATGCCCCAGGTTAGAAGGTGGTAGTCCTATCACCAAAATATGTTGCCAAGACACTCTGACAGTAACAATGAATCTGTATAATTTGTCATTCTTTATAATATGGATTTTCCTTTATTGTATTTTACATTTCTTAAAATTCCTTGGTTGCATATTTGTATTATGAAAATAAAAACAAGTTATCTTTTTAATCTTTTTTTAAATATTCAACCTTCTATTTTTTTTTCTTGGCAGTATTAAAAACTCAATGTCCTCAAGGACTTTTTGTCATATTAAAATGAAGATAAAGGGAGCTTTGAGGGGTTGGGCAAAGAGGCAAGTTATGGTGACTGAGACCACTTTAGGAGAATAGCAACTAGTTTGTCCATGTTGGGTGAAACTATGAAAGGTACAAATTGGGGGCAAAATCTGACCATGAATGTGTGTGGTCTTTCCCTAATTAATGCCAAAATCTTTAGGGGAGTCATGCAGAATAACCTTTCCCTAGTTAACTGTCACAGAAGAAAGGAATGGAGGAAACCATTATGCTGCTGTCAAGATTTTCCTGAAACAAAGAGGGGCAGAATTATGCATGCTGAGGGGTGTCTTGGGTGCTTTGATTAGCAGCAGAAGCCCAATTTTGCCATCAAAGGCATTGTTAATTATAAGCCATGCTGAAAGGCTCTTGTCATGAACATTGCAGAGAACGATATTACAAGAAAGTGTCGTTTTCTGTTAAGGTGATCCTCAGCCATTGTTAGACTGAGAAATCAAAATGTGCACATCATTTTAAGGTAAACTTGAAAAGCTGTTGTATTTAATCAGGATAATTAGTCACTGAGATAAAATAATCCATATCTTATATTGATTTGTTTGCGTCAGCTTTAACGTGATCCAACAGACTTCCTCTTTGCTGTAAATGGTTGAAAAATGGAGAGACTCTGAACAAGTGTTCCTCTTAACAGCTGGCGGCTGTTAACAAGATGTTGTAAAAGTTCCTCTTTAAATAAGAGATCAGCCTTCATTATTCCATATCTTTGATGATTAAAGGGATTTTTTTTATTGAAATTACTCCACCAAAAAGCACACAAAAGAAGATGGAAATGCTAATTTGCAATCTGCCTACTGACCAAGCATCATGTGGTAATGAACTGTGACAGCCTGTGGTTTGCAAGTGGCCTCAGTTTCCTGGAGTAGCTAATCTGAAGTGACAAATAATGTACCACTATGTGCATTTTAAAAGGGATGCTCTTCTAAAATCATGTTTTGTTTTGTTTTAATTTTACTTTTTGGAATGGTGATTAGATTGTAGCTGCAAACAACTTGCTTTGTTCATCTGGAACAGGACATATAAAAGCCAAGGAAATATGTGGGGATTACTAGATGGGACCTTTTATCATATTTGTTGTGTTGGTTTCTCCTCTGCATCTGTTGATTAACTACCTGATGTTACATTAAGCAAGATTTGGAAAACCCTTTTCCAAAACAAAATACAAAAGCTACAATGCATGGTTTGAAAAGCTCACTTTTTCCTATTTCCACACATTTCAGGGGGCAACCTGGATTGTCAGTGACAAACTGCAGTTGGAATAAATGTTAAGTTCTTAAACTTTGGCAGGATTATGTCTAGCTAAATCCAGGCTAGACAGATAAGAAACAAGCTGGCAAGATTTAGCCGTATTCAGAGTAAACAACAAACTTGGGAAAGGAGCTAATTGGAAGGGCAAAACCAGGACAGGAAAAAAAAAAAAGAGTAAAACAGAATGAGTCCTCTCCTGGGCCTTAAACTTAGGGGGACCAGAACTCCCAGAATCTCCCAGCCATAAATAGGCATTATAGGAGAAGAGGATATTAGTAGAAGAGGACAGCAAAGATTGACTCCCAGAAATACATATGCCAAAGTTTCATACTATCAGTCAGAACCAGAATCACTAAATACCTTTCAGAATAAGTAAGGCCCTGTCTATACGAGGGGAAAATTATACACACAGATATGAACAGGCAGGTGTTTGCAAGAATGCAAACTGCCGACATGGTTTGAAAGTCCCCCCCCCAAACTCCACATGACCCCCTAGCCCAGCTGGCTAGTGGTTTACTTGCAAATCGGAATATTGCTGCCACCTACTTCTGCTGGCTGGGGGTTCTGAGGGGATGTCCTCCCCACAAAGGAACTTTCCCAGGGGGACTTCTGAGAGATGGCGGGATCCAGGTGACTCCATCCCACCCGCCCCAACTCTTTCCGCCTACCCAGACACTTTCCCCAGTGGGCAACCCAGCGGAGGGGAGCAGGAAGGATTGACCAGAGAGCATCCCCCCCTGGCCAACAGGGTCTGGGGCTGAATGACTGACCTGCTAGGAGCCAGGAGCAGCGCATGCCCCATGGCGGCCTCGGTCATTCAGCAGAGCTCCCTCCGACGGCGCTTCCTCCTTCCTCCTCCTCCTAGGGCAAAAAACCTGCAAGGGGTAAGTCGGGCTCTCAGTCCTCGGGAAGGGGTGGGGCAGGGAGGGAAGGTCCAGCACCTCCCTCCCTCCCTCCTCCTGCAGTCCTGGGTGGGAAGAGACACACTGGTACCCTCACCCCTTCTATGGCAGCGGCTTGCGAGGGAGTCCCGAGTCTCGGTGGAGCAGCAGAGAGAAAATCGCCACTGTTGGATCGGTTTGCATACCTGGAAATACAACATGGCAGCCGCTGTCGATTCCCCTCTTTGCTAGCCCCGCTCCCTGTGCTTCTCCAGCGAGTCAGATTCCCTTCCCTGTTTGTATCTGTGTGGACGTGAGTGGTCAAACGATTGCTTATTTGCACGTTGTACAGATTTTAAAAAATAATATGTTATGAAGCCCCAAACGCGAACAGACTTTAAGGTAAGTTTTGCCGATCCCCCTTCTAAATAGTATGTATCCGTGCGAATGGCCGTGTGAACAGATCACCATTTGTTCGTACGCTGTTTGTATTACTGTATATTCCGGCGTATAAGACGGCTGGGTGTATAAGACCACACACACCCCAATTTGGCTGGCTGGCTGACTGGCTGGGGGAGACTTGCCAGCTGATCCTCTTTGTTTCCCAACTCAGGAGGATCTCCTTGTGAGTTGGGAAAGTGAACAGGATCAGCTGGCAGGGCTCTCCTAGCCAGCCAGCCGCAACATTCGACCCTCTCTTCAACCTCCCAGGGGGGGGGAAGTGGGGGCGGCTGCGGCAAACCACTAGATTCACCCCCTCTCCCCACCTTCAAGGAAGGTGGGGAGAAGGGGCGAACATGCCCCGTTTGGCTCCACAGCCCTGATCCCTCCTTCTGCGCTCCCTTCCAAAGGGAGCTCCAAAGGAGGATGCGGGGCCACAGAGCCAAACCCCCGGATTTGCCCCCTCTCCCCACCTTCAAGGAAGAGGGAGCGAATCTAGGGGTTTAACTCCGCAGCCCCAATGCCTCCTTCTGGGCTCCCTTGCAAAGGGAGCACAGAAGAAGGCATCGGGGCTGCAGAGTTAAATGGACCCTCTTCGCTCACTCTCCCCACCTTCAAGGAAGGTGGGGCGAAGGGGCGACGATGCCCCGTTTGGCTGCACAGCCCTGATCCCTCCTTCTGGGCTCCCTCCTGGAAGGGAGCCCAGGAGGAGGACGCGGAGGCTGTGCAGCCAAACCCGGGATTCACCCCCTCTCCCCACCTTCAAGGAAGGTGGGGAGAAGGGGCGACGATGCCCCGTGTGGCTGCACAGCCTCCACATCCTCCTCCTGGGCTCCCTTCCTTGAAGGTGGGGAGAGTGGGTAAATCCCGGGGTTTGGCTCCACGGCTCTGCATCCTCCTTCTGGGCTTCCTTTGGAAGGGAGCCCAGAAGGAGGGAATGGGGCCACAGAGCTAAACGGGGCATTTTTACCCTTTCCCCCACCTTCCTTGAAGGTGGGGGAAAAGAGCGAATCTAGCGGTTTGCCTCGGCCGCTGCAGAGGCGATCGAGCGGCGGCTGCGGCAAACCACAACATTCACCCCTCTCCTCTGTCTTCTGTTGCTCCCCAAAGAGGGAGAAGGCAGAGGAGGGGGGCGAATGAACTGCAAAACACTTTGCTTCACCCCCCTGCCCCATCTCCTGCCTCTTTGTTCCGTTTACGAAGAGGCAGGACATAGGCAGGCAGGCGAAACAAAAGTATATCCTGCATATAAGACGACTCTTTGATTTTGGAGGGCACTTGTGAGTGCTCAAAAGTCGTCTTATACGCCGGAATATACAGTATTTTAGCCGTTTAGACAGGCCCTAAGTTTGCCCTTTTGTGTCTTGGTCAGTTAGAGTTTAGTGTTTTAATTAGTGTTCAGGGTTTGGGTTCAGTGTTTTAGTATTGTGTCTTAGTTTTAGTTTAGCTTTAGTTACACACACATATATGTATTTCTATATCTATAGATATAGATATTCCCCCCATTACTTTTCCTCTTTGCTTTCTTTTTTTCTGAATGTCTATTACTTGGATGGTAAATCAGACTGCTTCTGTTAAACTAATACTTTTTTAAAAAAAGATAAGTAAGTTTGTTGTCATATGTCTGCTGAAGTCATAATTTTCAAATGTGGGTTGTTCTATAGTTGTGGAGCTATAGCAGAATGTACGTTAATGTACATGCCATTCCTTAACACCTTTTAAGTGTGGACACTAAATTATGGACAACTTAACTGGTCTTCCATTAAATGACAAAGAGGAAGAGAAGGAGAAGGCACTGCTGTAAGTCTGTTCCTAACCCCTGATGTTGATAAGCAGTGCAGGTTAGGATATGATATAGATGCCTTTCAACCAGCCTACCTACTGCATCAATGAAGAGCTAGAAGAGAGAAGGTTGCTGTTGGCAGTTCTTCTGCCAGTTATAGCAAGCGTGAAATCCCTGGAAATTGGGTGGTCCAAAGCAGGGGAGGATCAGCTTTTGAATCTGTTCCCTTGAACTCATGTAGGGAAAGTTGTCTAAATCCTGCTGTGTTAGATACAGGCTAGGGAACCACCCATTCTAACCATCCATCTTGACCAGCGGAAGTAGATAAGGACATGAATATGGGGGTAGAGCCAATCGCATTTATGAATAGCCAGTGGGAAGTGACTGCCTTCTTTTGAGGCAGAGGCAGCAACAGCAAGCTTCAAGTCGTCTCTTCTCCCTGCCAGAACTTTTTTCTTCTAGTACCTCTTCTCTTGGCCTGTTCAATGAGAGAAAGCAGGAGCTCCAGCCTGCCAGCCGGGTACTGGCAAAGTTCACAAAATTTGAAAGCTGCTTTTCCCTGCCACCACTTCTTCCCCACCGCCACATGCACTAACTCCTGCTCCAGTCAGTCAGTTTGTCCCTAAATGCTACCACTCTGAGCCGCAGAAGTGATGCTGTGTACCCAAGCCTTGTGAGAGTTTCCTAACTGCTGCCACCACTCATAGCGAAACACGACCAAGGGAGTGAGTGTGCGCAGGCAAACATAGTGCCTTGTGCAAAGAGCAGGAGACATCACCACACAAATCATTCAGCAAGGCTGTGTGATGGTTTTAAGGGGCCAGAACAAGAGAAGTTTCATAGAACCCTCATCCCCACCATCCCCTGCTGCCACCCCTTTTTCCTCACTGCCACCCTGGAGTTTTCCACCTCCTTCAGGGGGGCGGTACTGCCCACTTTAAGAATCACTGGGTTACAGTGTAGAACAGGTAGGCAGCCTTAGACCAGGAATGAGGAAAGTACAGCCCCCATAAAGCATGTGCCCCCCAGGGTGTTCCTGATATTTTTAAACTAAAAATGCTCCCCCATGCCTTCTAGAGGGCAATTTTGGCATATTGACTTCTAGCTTATACTTGGGTGAGGTAAGTTCTCTGCTGGGCCTTAAACTGCCCAGGCAGTAAAAATATATATAGCAGAATTGTTAGCACTGTAGTCCCTAGGTTGAACGGGGGGGGGGCGCTTGTTAGTGAAAAACATTTAAAAGTTTAAAAATTCAAGGCGTCGTGATATAGCTCTCCAAGATCCTATAGGAGGCTGATGCAGCCCCCCACCAAACTCCAGGTGCTGTCTATCATGTCTTGCTTAATCCACAATGTCAAGATAACTGGTGGGACTATACAGATGGATGAAGAACCTCTCAAGAATGTCTGTCACTGCACATTGTACCTTGGAGGTGAAAGTGATGCAGATGATGTTGCTGTTGCCTGATCAGAATCTATAAATGGCTATTTTCCTCTGAAAGTATGGGATCCTACCAAAATATAATGTTTGAATCTTCATGAGCCTTCAAGATTTTCATGAGCACTGCGCTATTTATTATTATTGTTGTTGTTGTAATTTACTTGTACCGACCACTGTCTGGCATGAGAAGATAGCTGTTGATGAAAGAATGACTATGGAGGCAATATTTTTGAAAAACATTTTCTACCTTTTTCCTCAAGTAAAGAATATTTCTGCTATCTTCTTTTTCAACTGCCGTACAAATCACTGCAGTCAGTGAGGTTCACATTTTTGTTATCTTCAAGGCAACCCTCCACTTGTGGGAATACTGTCTACAACAAAGCAGCCAGAATAATTCTTCTTCAAATAATGTGTCTTAAAATCTTGGTAAGTCCTTTGAGTAACATAGTCGAAGGTCCTGCTTTTAATTCCAGCATCTTTAAGAAATACTGGTCTTTACAGTATTACTTTAAGAAATACTGAAATACTGTAAATAAAGCAGAGTGTTTAATGTATCCAGGAACTGGTTAAAAATAACAAGTTGCTGTTAAATATTCCCTTCTCTAATAATGGTAGAACTAAGGCTGCTGCCAGCAGTTTGACACAGCTTTAGCTGCTATGGCTCAATGCTATGGAATTCTGGGATTTGTTGTGAGATATTTAGCCTTCTCTGTCAGAGAGCTCTGGTGCCACAACAAACTACAAATCCTATGATTCCATAGGATGGAGTCATGATAGTTAAAGCGGTGTCAAACTTCATTATTTCTGCAGTGTGGCAGCAGCCTGTTACATTAGGATTATAGCTTTCAGAAGCATTGATTTCATTCTTTTTTGTAGTATAACTACAATTATAAGTGTTGATGTTGCCTGTATGCCTTGGTCATTGGCAATTGGCTTTGTCAAATGATGGTTTTGGTGGTATTTTGCTTCCAAGAAGCTGTGCCTTTTCTTGTTTGAATATGGATATGATACTGCCAAAGATGGAAGTTTAGGACTCTATTTTACTGGATGAAGAAGTTGTTCCTCATTAAACTGAAATGTGCACATTGCATAGAGGTGAGGTTTCCAGCTTGCCGGGATTTGAGATTGCTTGGCCAGTATTATGAAATGTCTCCACAATTTCCTTCTGCTTTATGTTTTCCATATATTGTAAACTCCAGTTCTCACAATTGGCAAAGGAAACTCTCTGTCATCTTTGTATTTTGCTTTACCTTTTCAGCAGGATTTAGCTTTTCTTTGCAAAAGAAGAAGCAGCCCAAGAAACTTAGATGCACTTATAGCTCATTGATTTGTTACTTGTTGTTTGCTGGTTGGGCATTATTTTCAAGGGAGAACAAATCACTATCATTTGGATTTTGTCCTATATAGTGGGTGGTTCTGTGAATGTTGATTGTTTCTCTCTGTTAACTTTCAGGCTGGAATCATTGCCAAATGTTTAAAGCTTTGGCATATTTAGCATTATTTCCTTCAGTTTCAGAAGAATATAACATCAGTTTAATACACCCCAAAAGAAACATGTAAATTATAAATAATAAAATACTTAACCTCTGCATTTATTTGTGGTTTAAAATAAGATACACAGTCTGCTTCTTTGCCCTAACTTCTTGACCCACCACTATGGCAAAGTTTAGCAATAATACAAAAACCAATCACAATATCCCAATTTCATAAAGCTGAGAAGCAAATTTCATAAAGCTGCCACATTAAAGTTGTGCATTTTCCAAGATAGTTCCACATCTGGAATCAGCTAGTGTCATAAAAGTGAAGTACCATATTGCAGCTTGCAGTGTTTTAACAACTTTCACCTAAAACATATAGATTCAATGTGGTATTGCAGGCAGAGTCACATTAAGTTTAGGGAAGCCTAGGGTATAAATCCATGAAACTCATCTTACCTTTATTACCATCAAACCTGCTCCATAGGGTTGTTGTGAGAATAAAAAGGGGAGAAGAACCATATAAGCTGCCTTGAATCCCTTGGATGAAAGATGGAATATACATTTGCAAACACAGCTACTCATATGCATGTACATATTTGTGCTGAAAATGAAGCACTCTGCTTTTATTATAAAACACATGCCATTATTAGACAAAAAAAATCAGAGCTGACCTCCTCCTCTTCCTCAGCTTATCATCTGTACCTGCTTAGACAGTAAGCATCCCACTCGAAGGTGGATCAGTAAATAGACTGATCTAACTTACTTCTCACATGATTAAAACAACATCAAGTCTCTTGGTGGGGGAACATAGATGTGGTGCTGCCACACTGCTGTGTACATTGTTGAACAGAAATTAAAATCTTGCACAATTTGGGATTGAACAAGCCAAATGTGGTCTAGCATGACATTGCTCCCTTCCAACTGCTTGACAACTTTTTGCATTCCCAGCAATAAAAATAAGGGGGTTCTCCAATGACGGGGCCAGTCCAAGACATTTTGGTGCTTGAGGAATTGTGCCTTCTTTGTTTAATGTGTATAGTACCTTTGAACACATACAGTTTATTTTAACGAATATTTTATTTTGAAAAAATATTACTATTTTTATTGTTATTATTTTAAAAATTATTTTACTAGTTCCTTGCTTCCTTCCTACCATGTTGCCCCTTCTTATCTCTCCTGGCAAACAGTACCTACCACAGTGGAAACAATGGCTGGTTTGCCCAGCTTACTATGTCAGTGGAGTAGACCAGTCAGTTGGTTCATTAGTTGGCAGGCAAGTAAGCAAGCTAACATTCCATTCTCTATACCCCGACCCACACCCACCGCTTACTAGTGTTGTGGTAGAAAGTGCAAGATAGGCTGTGGTGTTACGTGTGACCAGATGGTAGCTTCATTTGTGAGGCCCCATAGAGCATGCACTGCTTGATATACTTTTTTGTTTTTTGAGGAAGAAGCAACAGGCTGCAGAAGCAGTGGCACCATGATATAGAATGGGTGGCAATGAGACACCCTCCCATCACCCTATCAGCAGGTAAAACTAGGCCTCACACAGGGAGGGAACAGGCAGCAGAGTAACCTTGCACATTAATCTGCTAATATCAGCCCTTAGTTCACTATGTTAGATAAACATGACTGCTAAGCTGAGTTTGGATGGAGGCTCACACATTTTGCAGGCCTTTATTCTGATGTTGTCTACCTTTATCACAAAGAGTTTCCCATCTCTGTACATTATACAAAGTATGTTTAACCTACCAAAGTCTAGTTTTTATTTCTGGAAAATAAACATACCGGTATGTTTTATTGTAGATGTATTACTTTTTAAACTAAGTGTTACATTTCTAGACCACAGATTTAACCTTCTCCATAACTTCTTATATTTGTTCAAGCAGTAGAGAGGATGCTGGGCTCATTTTAAAAAGCTTCAGCTGATATCTATGGACAGTTATAAAATTTATCCCTACTATTTATTAAATTCTAGTTGAATGTTCTAGAGGAATAAATTTGGAAGAAGTCATGTTTACAGCTGTACTAGGAAGCCTAATACATCATTATAGTGTGTCATTAATTGTAACTGTGTTTTTTCAAGTAATTTAAATCGTACACTGCAATATTGATTATTTAAGTTATTCTGTCAGGAAGCGATGTTGTTTAAGACGTTATTTGAAAAATAGACTACTTGCATATTTTATGTTAGAAATTCTAAGAAGTATTATGCCATGCTCGGGGTGGTGGTGGTGGAGAGAGCGATTTTACTCATGTTTGATAAAGAGATAAATTATAAAATAAGAGTAGTGCTAGTAAAGGAGATTTAGTCTAATTTACAAACTGACATGATTGCATTACAAACAAATGATATGACAGTGATGCTGAGACAGTTCTTCAAACAACAACAACATAAATACAGTTGATCAGCTTCAATCTTGCTCCTGAGGTGACAAGATAAGAAATAGCTGCATTGACTGTGTATCTGATTTACATACCAAATATGCCGGGAGGGGTGGTGGAGGGTTGAAAGGAACACATGCAGAGCCAATGTAGCATCTGAAATCTTTCTAGGCAGCAGTCAGTGGTGGTTCCACAGTTATATATTGACTCTGAAATATATTGACTGTATACCAATGGCACTACCTTTCCATATTGGCAGAATTTCATGCTCCTGTGAAGCAAGAGGCTATGCTGATGGCAGCAGTACTACTGGTAGGGTCTCCCATGTCACACAGGCTTTTGCTGGGAAGCCAGACTAAATGTGCCAAACAGCTACTGTGCAGCAGCAGAAGTGGGGGGTGACACTGGTAGAGAATCTCTCTGAGACAACGGGAGTGGCATCATAGCTAACACTTATTAGTAGAGTACTGCGCAGAAGGAGGCACATTAAACTCCCCATGTCTTTGGCCATGAAAACCCTATGATGAGGCAATCTAAAATGTAATGAGGTAGTGCCAAAAGGTGAAACTCCCAGGTCAGATGCCACTCAACAAGCTATTGGGGTACTGCAGAGGACAACTATGAGTAGCACTGTGGCTAATAATAAAACTGGACTCAAGCCGAAAGGATGTTCAGCTGTTGAAGTGCTCTGAGACAAAAGATAAGTCTGAAGCTGAAGCACATAATGTTGTGCATGGAATGTGAGAAGCATGAATCAAGGGAAGCTAGACATAATAAAACAAGAAATGGAATGTATAAACATTGCAATGCTAGGGATGAGTGTTCTAAAGCAGAAAGGAATGAGACATACGAGTCAGAGAATTACACAGTGTTTTACTCAGAAATGAAAATCTAAGAACTAATGGGGTGGCATTAATAGTGGGGAGAGACGTAGCAAAAGCAGTCAATGGATATGATACAAAGTTTGCCTGAATAATATCAATCAGACTTCAGGGAAACCCCACGAATGTTACCATAATCCAAGTTTACGCTCCAACTAATAGAGGAAGAAGAAGAAGAAGAAGAAGAAGAAGAAGAAGAAGAAGAAGAAGAAATTGTAAGATTCTGTGCTGGAGTCCAGGAAGAAATTGATCACACACTAAAACAGGACTTTCTGTTAATCATAGGCAATTTGGACACAAAAATAGGAAACAGAGCAGTATCAAAGGTGGTAGGAAATTTGGTCTAGGATCAAGAAATGAAGCAAGACACCAACTGACTGAATTTTACAAGGCCAACAGTTTATTCATTGCAAACACATTCTTCAAGCAACCCAAGAAGCGACTTTATACACGGACACCACCTGATGGCCATTATAGGAATCAAATAGACTACAGTACACAATTGGAAGCAGCAAAAACAAGACCAGGAGCAGATTGTGCCAGAGACCATGCACTCCTAATATCAAAAATTAGAGTAAAGCTAAAGAAGAACACTAAACCATCCATCCTGCCCAAATACAACCTGAAGAACATCCTTGTAAAATTCAAAGATATTGTAAAAAAATAGATTTGCTCTATTAAGCCTAATTGACTGGAAGCCAGAAAAATTCTAGATTGAAGCCAGGGGCATTGTGAGGGAGGAATGCAAAAACACCCTATCTGTAGCCAAAAAGAAAGAAAAGCCTCAATGATAGGTGAAACTCTTTAAGCAGTTAAGGATTGCAGTAACCACAGGACCAGTGCATTAATTTCCAATGCAAGCAAGGTGATACTCAAAATTGTACAATAAAGACTTTTTACCATATAAAAAGTGAGAAATGCCAGATGTCCAAGCTGGGTTCAGGAAAGGATAAGGCACTAGAGATCATATTGCAAATATACATTGAATAATGGAGAGCACCAAATAATTTCAAAGAAAATCAGCCTGTGCTTTATAGATTATAGCAAAACCTTTGATTGTATAGATCAAGAAAAGCTTTGAATCAAGAAATGGGTTTGCCACAACATTTGATTGCCCTGATGTGTAAGCTGTACACAGGACAAGAGGCTACTCTTAGGAGATATTGAATGGTTTCCAGTTGTCAAGGAGGTAAGGCAAGGCGGCATTTTATCACCCTGTTTAACTTGTATGTTGAACGTAATCATACGTAAAGCAGGATTAGACTTGGAAGAAGAAGGCATGAAAATTGGAGGAAGGAACGTGAACAGTTTAAGATATGCAGACAGCACCATACTACTAGCAGAAAATGCCAAAGATGTGAATTATTGAAGGAAGCCAGGAAAGAAAGTGCAAAAGCAGATTTACAATTGAACATTAAGAAAACAAAAATAATGACCACACAGATTATTTCCATATTTTTATAGAAGATGATGAGGTCATTGAAATAGTTGAAAATTTTCCATACCTTGGTGCAGTTACTAATCAGAATGGAAACTACAGCCAAGAAATCTGAAGAAAACTAGGAGTTGGAAGCACAACTGTGCAGGGACTAGACAAGTGTAATGATATGTCTTTGAATACTAAAGTTAGGATTGCCCATGCCATTGTATTTCCCATTTCTATGTCTGGTTGTGAAAGCTGGACAGTGAAGAGAGCTGATAGGAAGAATATCAACCCATTTCAAATGAAGTGCTGGTATCTACAGATACCATGGACTGCTAAAAAGACCAATAAATGAATCCTAGAGCAATCCAAACCCGAACTCTCCCTAGAAGCCAAGATGACTAAATTGAGAGTCATACTTTGATCATATCATTACGGCTCCCAGACTTTGGAATGGCCTGCCAGACGAGATCCGTCTTATCACTACTCTTGATAGCTTCAAGAAAGCGCTAAAGACGGATCTCTTCCGGCAGGCCTTCCCAGAATAATTTCCCAGTCCAAGTGGAGCTGATTGCTTACTCACCCCCTTGCCGTCGTTGCCTTTATTTATTTATTTATTTATTGTATTTTATCTTTGTTTTAATTCTCCATTAGTTTAATTTAGTTTTAAGGGGTGGGAGGGTTAGGATGGGGAAGGATTGTTTGAACTTGATGTTGTTTTAATCTTGCTGTACGCCGCCCTGGTTGCCGAGCAGAGGGGTGGGTTAAAAATAAAAATTTATGATGATGATGATGAGAAGATATGACTTACTAGAAAAGACAATAATGCTTAGGAATGTAGAAGGCAGTAGGAAAGGAGGAGGACTGCATTCTAGATGGATAGACTCAATCAAAGAAACCATGGGCCCGAGTCAGCAAGACCTGAGCAGAGCTGTTGATGATAGGGTGACTATGGAGGTCTGTCATTCATGGAGTTGCCATAAGTTGAAGTTGACTTGACAGTAGTAGTTAACAATACCTGGTAGTTAACAATACCAGGAACTGACCCAATGTGGTATTATGGTTTGAGTGTTACACTATGACTCTGGAAACCAGGGTTTGAACCCCCGCTCAGCCATAGAAACCCATCGTGTGACCATGGGCAAGTCATATTCTGTCAGCCTCAGAGGAAGGCAAAGGCACAAGCCCTATGAACAAATTTTGCCAAGAAAACCCCATGTTAGGTTCGCCTTAGGGTTGCCATAAGTTGGAAATGACTTGAAGGCATGTAACAATGACAGTGAGGAACAAATTTTTCATACTGGCTAAAATGACTGTGAGATATTTAAGAGATATGTAAAGATTGCTGATACAGTTAGCTTCCCAGACCAGGGTACCAAAACCTGGGAGGGGTTCCAGCTGAGTCAAACTCCTCCCTGAGCAAAAGTCTCCATTCCTGAACCGGCATGCTGTGTAGCTCCTATACTGATCCTCTGTCCTCTTATCACCACCAGAATGGGAGGGACCATTTCTCAGTCCTACCTGCTGTCCCACATGCCTGGCAATTGGCTGAGATTTGTGTGCCATATTTACAATTATGCAGGTGACAAAATGTAGAATGCCTACATAGTGTTCCACGTCTGTGTGGATTCTACCACAAATATGACTCTGAAATGTTCCTCTGTAGTGCTAGAGAATTAATGGAGTAAATGTACTGTAATACCTGATCAAATCCTAGAAGCCAGGAAGACTACCAAAATGATAGTATCAGCAGTTGGGTTACTGCTATGTGCCCTTACTTTCTAAAAATTAGCAAACCCAGAATAAAAAATAAAATATAAAAATAAAATTAACTATCCAGATGTGCTATGTAAACAGTGTATAAAACTAAGCCTTTCTTGGCAATGAATTAGGATTGCTTTTTCAGGTATATATCTTTCTAGGCAATCAGACTGTTAGTTACTTGGCAATGAGGTTACTGAGGTAGTCATGGTCTGCTGAAAAACCATGTTCCCTCATGTAATCATGGCCAAGAACCGATGGTTGCTTTCGCAGCTTTCTCCCTATGTTTGTTGTGAACTTCTCACTTTTCCTGTCTGATTACTGCAACCATTATGTTGGTTACTGAATATATAATTTGTGAGTACTATATTGCTGTCTCATATTTAAACAAAATTCTTTCCCTCTCAAAACTGTAACCGTGGAATCTCACCTGATACCTAAACAATAGTCCTTGAAATTGTGGTGAAGGTTATCCTCAACCATACATGTGGTTAAACTTTTGAGGGGGTCATGATTTTTTGTAGGAATCTGAAGCAGTGCACATTAAACCTGACCATCAGTGCCATGGCATTTCTGTTGAGTGAGTATACACAACTCCACAATGTCCCTAAGGAGCCTAGTGCTGAAATTATTTGAGTACATTTTGGTGATGTAAAAGGACTAAAGTTAAATGCTGGTGCTTGGCTACCTTGAGCTTGCCCTTCTCAGGGGTAGATTGAAAGAGAACTTGTTCACTTGATGGACCCTGCACTTGCTTATTTGCAATTCACTGCAGGTGTATGAAATATGAGCTGATTTGTTGAGGTGCTGGAGGGGAAACATCCCTTGACCTTGAAAGAAGGGTTCTTGGTTTCTACAAATATAATGCAAGATTAGTAGAACTGTTATGTCCCATTAACTCTCTTCAAGTGTGTGGGATGTCTGCACTGACATTGTCATAGATGTAAAGGTCAAGCTAAAATGTCAGTGGAGCTGTTGCTGTGATTTTATTTGTGACTCAGTTTAGCAAATATGAGGAGCAGTACTGGCTTTATTATGCAATCTGTTTTTGTAGCAATGAATATTTCAACAATAAAAATCAGTTTTTATTTTTGAGGGGGTTAATGTTATTCCTTTTAGCTTGCTAGTACAGTGGTCATATAAACATGTGTTTTCTCTCTATGAACAACATAGTGTTACAGTCACAAACATAATCTACAGGAGTTCTCAGAAACATTCTCATCTAGATGTCATTAGGTCACCTTTACTCTTGATCATATGGATGTTAGTCAATTGACTGCCTTTTGGGTTTTGTTATTTCAATCAAGATCTCATGGTATCTGAAATACCAATGGGTTTATCTGGTAGTAAGGAATGGGGGGACCTGTTCTGACTTCATGATTCATTGTATAAACTGGTCCTAAAACCAGACTGAAATAAATTTGTGCATGGCTCATCGAGTTTTCAAGATATGTAGAGTTAAATAAAATAGAGAAGTTATTATATGACATATGACTCTTGTGAAAAGTGCAGTGAGCAAGCTGATAAGATAACTAAATGCTGGAAGCAACATTAATGTTTTGAATATAAATAGGCAACCATTCTGCTGTTAATGGGCACTTCATTCAATGGACAGGAGAATGTGAAAACAGTCAAATGTAGTGCTGTGTGTAGTCCAATTCAGATGAAGCCTTAAGCCAGAACAGGCCAGTGTTAGCAAGCATTTTTATAAAGGTTATTCTCAGGGGGGAAAAAAACAACAAAGCTTATTTGTATGGGTAGGGATCATCACATGGAGAACATTTTGAATGTCTGAACCAGCTTCATGTCTTGCCATCTCTAAAAGCTACAGAAAATGCTGTGCCTAGGAGAGTTATCTGGATAGTTTATCACAGATATACTCCATTCATTCTCTAGTGGGCTAAAGCTGATATATATTGTGACATTCCAATTTTATTTTACAAGTGACCTGCAAGGTTAGATAACATTTTGCTCAGGCTTGCCGCTGTAGCTGAATGAGTTTCCTAAGTTTGTGTCCAATGCTGTCTACTATAACATTTTTGCTCTTGATACTGACAAGCTTATATGACTTGATTTCAGCCTATTTCATGCTTGTCCATGGTCCCCAGTATGCTCATCAGTGGGAAATGTGCATGTAGAGCCACAGTCTGCTTAAAGAGTGGTATGTGTGACAACTGCAACATGATGATTGTGCTAATTTGAGGATCATACCAATCACACAAAGCATGGTAGACATGTGTACTGTCTGTGTATATTCTTTGCCCTCAAGCTTATTTCTTGACCCCATATGCTCCATGGGACTAGTTCAGGAGGCCCTCGGCTAATACAGACTTCTAGAATTTTAACTGTGTTAGTGTATTGTAGCAAAAATGACTTAAGAGTCTGTGGCACCATAGTGACTAATACTGCTTCATGCAGTGAGCTTCAGCCCACAAAAGCTTAAACTAAATAAAAATGTACTAGTCTTCAAAGATTTTGTGTTGTTTTGGCTCAAACAAACTGGCTTGTTGTTGATAACATTTAAAATCCTTTCACCAGTCTATTATGTTTTGTGCTTAAATGATATGATGTACATCATTCTATAGGTGATATGTTTTGTGTAGGCACTCTGGATACTGCTGCAAAAGCATCTCTGTGCTATCTACAAAGCAATTTCCAGGCCAGTTTTCTTTCCTGACTGTCCTCCCAAAAAGGATATAGGTTGTCTTGCCTCCCAATTTCATCTGCAGAAGTGTTATTTGTGCAGACTGAATGTACCCATACCATTTGGAAGGGATGAAAAGAAATGACTCATCATTCAGAACAGGCACTTGGCTCCTTAGAATTGACAAACACTGAGTCATCACTTTTCTCTTCCCCTGGTTAAGCATTTGCTGCTTCACTAAGTTTTCCAAAAGCAAAATGGTGTTAAGCAAAAGAGATTAATTATTACTGGAGTTAAACAGAGCTGTCAGTATAAAGATGGTTTGAGTAGTGGGCGGGGGGAGGGGGAGTTGGCATATTTCTAGAAAAGGGCAAAGTCTAGAATGCCATTAGGCTGTGTTGTTTTAAATTTAGAATTTATAGCACTGATATTTTGTGTTGCATTAAAAACCACAACAGAGAACCATACCCTGTTATCCTGAAGAAGGGCGAGCTGCATGTTTACCTTCCTTTACACTCCATTAGGTATGATCCAAACAAGGATCATCATATGTGCCTGTAGTTCAAAGACCTGACTCCTGTAGTTCTAATATAGACCCTTTACCTGCCCCCACCCATTGTTGCTATGTAGGTACTTAGCATTTAAAGGGTGTGATCCCGAGGTCCATTCTAAGATGTAAATTCACTTGAAAAAATCCAAGAAAAGATTTGCAGTTTAAATATAAATGGCAATACACTTGGTCACTTGCTTGCTAGAAAGGGGCTTTCTTATTCATTTACTCATTTATTTATTTATTCATTTTGCATTATTAAGCATCAAGGTTTACATTTTGCCTTTCTATCAAAGATCCAGCAGCTTACAGTCAAGATCAAAATACATGAACAATACTCAACAGCAACAGCAGAAAACTCAATAACACAAAAAGAAGAGTCTTAAAACATAAAAAAAAAAACCCTAAAATGGAGCAAGAGCATAAAACAGGTCCTTGCTCAAATACAGGTGCTTTCACTGCATGTCTAAAGGACGCAGGTACTTTGGGAGGCTGTTCCATCTCTTAGACACCATGCTTGAAAAGGCTCAATCTTTAGCCCCTTACTATCTTTGGCAGCAGGAGAGCCTAAAGCAAAACTCTAAAAGAAACAACCCCACCTCCTTTACTGACTGGTTTGCTAGTCTGGAGCAGATGAACAGCAAGGAACTTCACTCCCCTTGGAGCCATCTCTTTCTTCTTTCTCTTTCTATGTGTCCTTTACACAAACTTTTGGGTAGCTGTCCAGTCAGCAGCAGGGAGGCATGTTTTTTCTTTGGGTGTGCATGTTTGGGAAGGACTTTGTTCTAGTCAACTTGAGGAATACAGTACGATCCCTGTATCTCCAGGACCTGTATCTGCGGATTACCCATGTCTGAAAAAAAATGGTATCTCTAGGTATCTTCTAAGTCTTCCACCATGACTCTATGGTATGCTTGCTTGAGCCAGAAGTCATTCATTTTAATAGGTATCACTATTATCCATGGTTTCTGGTTTCCACAGTAAGTCTGGGCATGTCTCCCTTGTGGATATGGGGATCATACTGTATATAAAAACTTTTCCAGTGATGCATCATCAGAGGGGATTTGTTGTGGAACCCAGAGCTTGTCTTAATGGTGAAAATACTCCTTGTGGAATGTGAGGAGAATCTTACCTGTCTCAATGGCAACCCATGTTGTACCACAGTTTTGTGAAGGAGGGGGGCCCAAAACATAAAAAAAACTCTGCAGGAAAAGCCTTCACGGCTTTACCTGGAGTTTTTGAAAAATAACAGGGAAATGCATATTCCCCCTTGTTAGAACAGCGATTCAGTATCACATTCACAGTACAAGAAGCACAACACTGATTGACTGGACGAATGAAGGGGGGGGGGCTTGCTAACATGTTTTTTTCGCCTTAGCGAGCAATCACTAAGGCAACAAAATGGGGTTGTTTTTCTTATTTTTTCTTTTTGGAATGACAAAATATCAAAATATCAATCCAGTCATATACTGAACAATTTTTCTAAAAAAAAGTTCAGCGGCAGCAAAAAAGTGGGTAAAAAAAGGTAGGTAGGTAAAAAAGAGAGACACATTGGAAACCGCTTAATGCAGTGTAGATGTGTAAATTGCTATTGCTTAAACAGTTTGTAAGCCACTCTGATAGCCTTGTGGCTGAAGAGCGGGGTATAAATAACAAACAAATAAATAAATAAATAAATAAAGAGACTCACTTGTAGCTGCCATTTAGACTGGCGCCCATGCAAAACTTGGGGCGGGGGCAAGAAAACCATTAGGACAAATCAAATCTGCAGGGATTTGCTACTACTGTAGAGCAGCAACTTTGGAGGGGGGGGGCTCATATAAACAAGCCCTAAATTGTAGAAGTCCTATGTGCATATTTTCCATTTACCAACTTTGCTGTCTTTTAGATTCTAAATGAAGTCCACCTTTGTCTCTCAAGCTTTAAATGGTATAAGGGTTCTTTTAATTACCATTTCATCTGCTCTTTTTAAAAAAGTTGTGAGTTGTTTTTATTATCTGTTTTTACAGCCACTTGTTTCAGTTTTTCTATTGCGTTTTCATGTTTTCATGTTCATATTGTAAACTACCTTGAGACCTTCCTAGCATAAAGCAGCTTATAAATGCTACAAAGAAATCAACGTCAAAACATGTCTCCATGCATAGCCTTGAGCCTAAAACCAATTGTTAAATTAATGTTTGGGTATGGCCTGTTAATTCCATGGTCTACTCTAGTTGGAACTGACATTTGGATTTAGACCCTAGCCTGTTGAGTTTACATGTGCCAAGACCAGGGTTGTCAGTTCAGGATCATTCCAGGCCCTGAGGTTTCTGTGCCAAAACCTGAGATGTAGGCTACTGCCACACTGCAGAAATACAGTGGGCCCTTGGTATCCACTGGGATTTGGTTCCAAGACCCCCTGTGGATATCAAAATCCGTATATTCCCAAATCCAGTTATATACAATGGCATAGTAAAATGGTGTCCCTTATATAAAATGGCAAAATCAAGGTTTGCTTTTTGGAATATTTTTTAAAAATATTTTCAAGCTGTGGATGGTTGAATCCATGGATACAGAAGGCCAACTGTAATGCAGTTTGACACCACTTTAACTATCATGGCTCCATCCTATGGAATCCTGGGATTTGTAGTTTATTGTGGCACCAGAGCTCTCTGACAGAGAAGGCTAAATAACTTACAAAACTACACATCCCAGAATTCCATAGCATTGAGCCATGGCAGTTAAAGCCATGTCGGACTGCATTATTTCTGCAGTGTGGCAGCAGCCCTAGAGACAGTCCCTGGTGATGTTATTAAGTACAGGTTGCCCGTTGTATCTGCAGGGGATTTGTTCCTATGGTTACCACGAATACTTGAAACCATGGGTAATAGTGAATCCCATAGAATTATGCTGGAGGACCTAGGAAATGCCTAGAGGCATCCTCTGTAGTCATTTCCTAGGACCTCCAGTCCTCTCTAGGCAGCTCCAGTGCAACTCTTTGGCAGCTTGCAGCATACCTAGGAAATGCCTAGAGATACCATAGTTTTCGAACAATGTACAATTGAAACTGTGGGTACCAGTCCTGCACATATGGTGGCGCCCTGCGTTATGCATTAAGTATCAACCACAGTTGCTCAAAGCTTGTCATTCAAACACAGGGCTGGTCTACACAAAGGGGGAAAAATGGACTGCTCCACAGTAATAGCAAGTTGCAGCAGCTGCAACCTGTCTTAATGGTTTTACAGCCCCCATAAACGTCGCATGTCTGTATCTGAGATGGGCAGTGAGTCAATTATGCGGAACTTAAACAAAAACTATTTCTATTGTGCACACAAGTGATACTGCACCTTTCTTAAATAAGAGGGAAAAAAGATAGCACAAACCTCCATTTTATTGGCTTAGCGATCACTCACTAAAGTGAAAATCCAACATGGCAGCAGTGGGTGCTTGCCCTGTAAGCCAGCCCCGCTCCCTGTGCTCATCCAGCCAATCAGGTTTGCCCTTGTCCTGCAAGGGGAAGCAATTCATGTCGAATCGCTTGTCGTAACGAGTGAAAATGTGCATATCACTGGAGTTTTTTTAAAAAAAAGTCAGGAAAAGCCACTAAAGCTTTTCTCACATAGTTTTCCCTATTTTTGGTCCCCCCACCTTCACAATACAATGAGAAAGTGCAGGATCCCATCAAGACAGCTCATTTTCTGAGTGAATTATATGAGGGGTATGTTCACCGTGTGGCCAACCCCCTATACAGAGTGAATATACCTTCCTGTTTGGAAATTAAGTCAGAAATCTTAGCTAGAAGGGCCATTCCAGAGCAAAGTGAGGGCATAATTCCTTCTCACTTACTTTAGGGAGATGGGATAAGGGAACTTTAATAAGCTACTTGTTTCTTGCCAGAAAGTGGATGAAGCGCAGAGGAGAAGGTGAGTATCACAGCTACTGAGAGGTAAAGAGGAACTAAGTAAGTAAATACCGAGATCCTCTGGAGAGTTTTTGCAAGTTGCATAAAAAATCAAGCCTTGCATATTGTAGCAAGTTGCTGCACTCCTGTTAAGCTAGAAATTTGTACATAGCCCTTCCTCTTGTCTGTAGCTGAGCCAATCAAAAGTGAAGAATTTGCACCTTCTTTTCCTGCTTGGAGATGACCTGTGAAAACTGGAGAATCAGCAGTAGGCCCTGAGTTGAGACAACTCTAGTCAGGGCAGAAGAGCAATTCTCTAACTCAGGTCTGCTATCCCACCATTTATGGATTATTTGGTGTGAATGCAAACTTTGTGTATATGTGTGTAGGACCTCTTGCAGACTTTGTGCTCTTTTGCAGCATAAGGTGAGCTGGACCTACCTAACGACAAAATGTGTACGTGTGGTACAGCAGTTGGAACACCAGACTAGTAATGTGGAGACCCACAATTCAATCCTCATTTAGACATGAAACTCACTGTATGAGTAACTTTGGGCCAGCTACTACTTCTCAGCCCATTTCCTAGGATAACTGTGTGGGTCCAAATGGGAGAGTAGAGAGACCCATTGGGCTCCTTGAAGAAAAAATGGGATATATATAAAGCATTCATGAACGACAGAGACAGAAATGTATGATGCAAGATTCTGCCTTATTCCTGTACCTCATTGTGTGCTGAATGCTGACATTTTGAACTGAGCCAGCGGTGCTTCTTTAATCAGAACAAACGTAAAGCTTATTGTAATATTTCAATAGCTCTCCTTACAGTCAGCTTTCATCCTAATGTTGTGACTTTTCTCTGTATTTTGCTCTCTGCATTGGTCCATTGGGCATGTGTGTGTGTGTGTGTGTGTGTGTGTGTCTGTTTCCCAAGACTTTGCATTTCTGATCATGTAAAATATTGTCTTCCTGTCGAGTAGCATCCATGGGTTGGGCAGAATCCATGGCCCTGTCATTTGGATCTATCCGGACAGCTCCCTGGGGTTGGGGGGGGGCGAAATCTGCTAGGCACCCTCATTCCTGGGAATTATGAATCATAGTTTGAAGCTAGTCATTTCTTTGGCGAGGCTAATCTGAGAAGGATTTCTATTAATAATAAAATCTAGCATCACTCATAACCTTTGAGGCAAGAGCCTTATTGAACTTAACATGAACTTAAAATTCCCTTCCAAGAAGAATATGTGACAGGCTTGTTGTCACAGTGATATACAAGCTGCACAACAAGCCTTGTAAGACATATTCTGTGTCTTTGTAAGGGAGCTCATATGCATTGACTAGCTAGTTTGGTTTTACAGTGACAAATCTATCCCACTGTGACCATCATTCTCTTCTTCAGGGAATGAACTGGATATGTGCTTTCAAATGCCATCCATTGACATTTCAGGGTTTCATCAATGTTTGTTTGATCAGTAGTGTTGGATGTAATATGGTTCTGGGATAACAGAAGTCAGACTTTGATGCAAAATCTAATTTTATGTGCTAGGGTTTGGGGACCTTCTTAAGACTTCATCCAATGAGATAATTTAAGTTGATTAATCTAACGAAATATAAATGTGCAACTGTTTAAAGCTGATTTATTTATTTATATTCATTCTGCAGTTACACCACTTGAAATGGGTACACATCTCTGTTTGAATTCAAAACAACTTTAAGTATACATTAAATTACATATTACCAAAAACTAACTTCAGAAATTTTAAGCTATTGGTGAAAGAATGTGATAAATTAATAATTCAGTAACAAGAGAACCTACCAATCAGTGTGGAAAAAAGAAACATTATCCCTATTTTTATAATGCAACAGAAAGCAACAGCTTCAGCGAGTAAACAAAGGTACCATTAACTCTCATTACAGTAAGAAAAGAACCTGTTCAACAATTAATCAACTAAAATTTCAGGTGACTTAAGTACAATCAGACCCCTGTATAAGTGGAACCAATATCCATAGTTTCCGTTATCCCTAGGACACAAAATAGGGACACATATCATAGAGCCAAACTGGAAATGCCTAGAGAGACATTCTCTGTAGGCATTTTCTAGGTCCTCCAACGCAAGTCTATAGTATATTACCAGAAATCATTTGTTTTAGTAGGATTCACTGTTATCAGTGGTTTTCGGTATCCACAGTAAGTCTGGGAACTGAACCCTTGCAGATATGAGGGTCTGACTAGTCAGAATTAAAGTCCTTGTGACTTATTTTGCACAAGCATTGTTCATGTTTATGTGGAACAGTTAACTGTACAGTAGGACCCCATTAGCCACTGATTCATTAGCCACTGATTCAGTTATCCATGGGATACAAAACAGCATCCCATAGGAAGACTATGCCATAGTCTTCCTAGAAAATGTGTCCTCTCTAGCCATTTTCTAGGTCCTCCAAGTCAACTCTATGGTATTTTAAACTGAAAGTCCCATTATTTTCAGTGATGTTCACTATTATCCATGGTTTTCGGTATTCAGTACTGGGGTCCTACAGTATTATATTTCTTCTGGATTTAGTTAAAATTTCTTACATAGTTTTGTGTTTGTTTTCATTCTGAAAAGCACCTCTGTTGTTTGTTGTGTGGTTGTTTTGTTTCTCTGTGTGTGTTTTTTTAAAAACAATCCATATCCATATTGCTTTTGATGTTGATAAGCATCTTTTTGTTTTCTTCCTTGCTCTTTCTGTGCAGAACCATTTTACTACTTTTTCTTTGGCTTTTGTTACGCTCATCTTAAATTTGCCCTCATCTGCAATATAACATAGTTTACTCTTGCACTTCCTGTGATGCTACAGATGACATTGTAATGTTAGAGAAGATGTGGTAAAATCACATTTACTTGTATACATGCTAATGTGATTTTCCACTGTCAATCAGATAAACTTGCGGGGCAAGTAAAATAAGGAGGGGAAGGCACTGAGAAGTAGCAACAGTCAGAAAAGTAAAAAGGCAATGAATAGCAAGGAAACACATTGGATTTTTAGTGAGGTTATTGGAAGTTGGTTCACTTTTTCAAATAATACTAATTCAGAGGAGGCTATCAAATAGGAGAATATTTGGCATAGTCTATCTCTGCTATTACATGAATGCATACTAGCCAATGAAGGCCAACTGAGCAAGCTTTTCACTTCATAATTGCCTCTTCAACTGATCATATCTGTAGTGTTTAAGGTCAGGTTTCCTTATTGGATGTCTTATTTAAGGCTAAATGTTGAGGTTGTGTGGCTTCCATAAAGTCAATGTGGTGAAATGCAAAGAAGAAGCTGCAGTCCTGTATTCACCTGGAAGTGAATGCCATTGAACCCAGTGGGGCTTATTTCTAAGTAGACATGAATAGAATTGCATAGGTAAATTCATACAACAAACTGTAGATGCTCACTATAATGTTAACTGGATGACTTAAGGAAAGACTTTCCTTTGTGCTTAATGCACCTTATGCTGTGTAAGAGCAGCTCAAAATGCTTCTTTCTGTGCTCTCCGTAGGGGAGCAGAAATTCATAGCATGTGGCGATTTCTTCCCAGGAAGTAGTGAGTCAGTAGATTCATAGGCTGCCATCCTGCCATGCTGAGGAGGGGCTTGCTTTCTCTCTGTTCCCTTGCTGCTTTCCTTTGAAATAATCATATTATATCTCATTGGGTCATAAAGAGCTTGATTTATTGAAGCCGATTCACGAGACACTAAATCATTTCAGTAAAACAGCTGCATTTCACAGCATTTGGTTTTATCCCATTAAAATTTCAAGTCTATAATATGCAATTATGTATATACTCAAAGTAAAGATATTATTTTCTGTGTGGGAAAAAAAGAAGTATATATTTCTCCCCTTTAATTTGTAATATATTCAGGCTTGGCAGTACTAATTTGCACTGCAAAGTAATTTGGGCATAAGAAAACATATGTCAACAAGAGGAGTAGCAGTAGCTTTGTCTCTGGAGGATCACACTTAAATCTGTCTAGTTAGAGATAGGGTTGATATGCTCATCTTAATTTTTGACCCAATAATGATAATTTATGCAGTTTGGGCTTTCCTCTTCGTCTGAGGATTTGCTATATACAGGAGAGCAGAAAAGGCAGGAAAATATTTGTCATAACTTGTGTATGTTCTCAGGGCAAATTAGTCAAAGCATTAATGCCCCATTAACATTTAATGGGTATGCTTTTGATGCAGGTTCACCCAAATAACAATGGGCAATGGTCATTGATTATCATTTATTTCCAATAATGAGAAAAAGTCTAGGCCCAGATCCAATTATTAGTCCCAACTGGAATCAACAGGAACTTCCAATTATTAGTCACACTGCATCAACAGGAAGTTTGATCCCTTCACTATCTACCAGTTTGGACCAGGCCCCATTTCAAACTTTTGATTCTGGTATTTAAGGCTCTATGCTCTAACCTCCCCCAGTACCTGGCAGCTCAGCTAGCTTGGTATGTACCGTCTAGGGATTAAGATCTACAGACAAAGGATTATTGGCTGTTCCACTAATTGGCTGTCTAAGCTGCAAACCATTCTAGAGCTGGCTCCACATTTGTGGAACAGGCTTTCTTTGGGCCTCCAGCTGGAGGAGGACCTTACATGTTTTCATAAAGGTTGAACACCTTCCCCTTTGACTTGCCAGATTAAGCTGCTGAGTTGTGCCTAAGGTTGCTGAGATGGGCAGTAACTGGTGGGGTATTGGGGTTTTTATTTCATGTATATTTATGTTGCTATGTTTTATTGTCTTTGTCCTTGATTATATATATTGATGTTCCACACTTTGGTGAAAAGGGTGTTATAAATAAATGTCATTATATCTTGGTAAGCCAACAATTATGTAAATTCCATTTATTCTATGTGTCTGCTTTAGTCAGGACTAGCAATTTGCTTTAGGCCCACATTGTTTGTGGGCATCCCCCCAAAACAGGATCAAATCAGTCTATTGTGCTAGGCCAAAACAGAGGCTGTAGTACATGGCTCAATGGCATAATGAAATTTTATGAATATACGACACAGCCAGAGTTCACCCCATAGCCATAATAGTATCAGTATAATGTGTGTGTGAGAGAGAAAGAGAGGGGTGGTGGTGATGGTCCTGTTGATACCATTACTCCCAATTCTGAGACCTGTAAGTCCTTGCTCAAAGTCACATGCAAGATGGAGGAAGGCGATAACAACAACAGCAACAACAGTAATCACTACCAGTGTCTCCTCTTCCTCTCTGAGGTCCTTACATACTGCACAATTGTAGACCTGTGATTCCACTTGAACTGCCATGGTTGCATTCTGTGGAACTCTAGGAATGTAGTTTGCTGGGCACTAGAGCTCACTCACAAAGAATTCTAAATGCCTGACAAATCTACAAATCCCAGGTCTCTGTAGGACAGAGGCCTAAACAGTTAAAATGGTATCAAAGTGCCATAATTGTATAGTGGGGAGGGGGGAGGGAGAAGCCTGAATGAATGGGTGGGTGGATGAATGAATGGATGAATTTTGGCCTGTAGCCAGACAGGGGAAGAACAAAAGCCAGTATTTTGAAGGGAGCTACCAACCTGATATTGATATAGACATAGATTTAAATTTTAAGAAATTCATTGTTCAAATATGTGTACTGATCATGGGTTTAGCTTTCTGGGATTCACAAAGAAAAGGGAGGTAATTATTGCATGTTTTAAAAAAATTGAAATTGCTGCCTGTCCACCTTCCCAACAGACTCATTTTGATCCCATCCTTACCATCACACAGATCTTGGGCTTATCCCTGGAGAAAATGGTGACTTGGTGAGCTCTAAGTGGACAGCATAGGTCTTTGTAGCAGTAAAAAGCAGTTATTAAGTTTACTTTATGCTGCTATTGCTTCTGCAAGATAGCGGTTGTGACAGTGCAGAGATGGCTGACTTGCTGCTGGCCATCTGTGCAGGAATTAGAATAAAGGGGTTGTGCTTGGACCATAGTGCTAAGCATCCCACGCTAGCTTATGTCCTACCTGTGAGAAGAAGGACAGTGTTGTTGCAATAGCCACCAACCTATTCTGTCTTTCTGATAGGCTTCCCATAGGCATCTGTTTTGCCTCTGTGGAAATAGAATGCTGGTTTGTGCCAGCATGGCTGATCTTGTGTTCTTAGAAAAGATGCAGGCATGTATACCAGTGTTACAGTTTCATGTGTGGTTTCTGTTTAAGAATCCTTTGGCATAGATGTACTGAAATCCTTAAAGAATATATATATATATATATATATATATATATATATTCATTCAAAATGGGGGACCTTTGACTCTCCCAAAGTTTTCCACTACAACTCCCACTGTCCATTACTACTGGCTCTGCTGTTGAGAACTGTAAGTAGCAATGGGGGGAAATGCTTGAAAATATTTGAAAACTTGTCAAAAATGTTTTTCTCAAGTGCTGGGAAACTCTGATGAGGAGAATCTTGGGCTGATGCAAATCTTTCTTGTTTGGGACTTTATTCTGCACAAAATCTGCACATTTTACCATAGAAAACAACATTTTCTGTACAGAAAATAATAATTCTACACATGATAATATTTCTGCTACTATAATATTTCTGCCTCCAAGTCCCATCCCAGCAAGACTGCCCAGAAGTCTTGAGGGTATTGAAAGCTATTGAGGGTTCCAGGAGAACCAACAGGAACAAACTCCCCTTGTCTACGAAGCATAGGTTGTCTAGCAAGATGGCCAGAGCTGTCTCTGGTATCCACCTTCTGGGGGGGGGGAAGGTTTTTATCATACTATTTTCAACTCTTTCAGAAACTATTGTCTGCCTCTAGTATGTACATAGAGTTCTTTACAATTGGGGGCAGCCCTGTTCATGTCTGCAAGGAGACTGGAGGTGCTGCACATTGTCCAATACTTAAAGCTAAAGAGCCATCACTGATACATATATGTTTATGTTAATTGGTGTTTATTTTATTTATATTTATTTATTTATTTATACCCCGCTCTTCAGCCACAAGGCTATCAGAGCGGCTTACAAATTATTTTAAGTAATAGCTATTTACACATCTACACTGCATTAAACAGTTTCCAATGTGTGTTAGCTAATTGCCCCCCACAAGCTGGGTACTCAATTTACCGACCTACGAAAGGATGGAAGGCTGAGTGAACCTTGGAGCCCGCTGGAATCGAACTTGCAACGTGGTGGCTTGCAGTACTGGCATTTAACCACTGCGCCACAAGGGCTCCCTGGTGTTGGGGTGGAAAGAGAATCTGAGCTGCTGAGGTTTAAGCAGGTTGTGAATGTAAGCCCTTATTTGTGTTTTTTCTCTTGTGAAAATCTTGCTCCACATTCTTTGAAGAAGGCTTTGCATACTTCCAAAACAATAGTCTGAGGTAATGACCTCCCATTCACTGACTGTAATGACCTCCCATTCAATATGAGAACATGGTTCATGTGACAGATGAAGTAAAAATGAAATGGACCAACTGTTCAGTGGGGAAAGGGAGAGTGTTAGAGGAAAGGTGAAATGGACAGGATTGCCCTGCCTGTAAAGTTTTACAATGCAACAGTAATAGAAATGGCTTTCTGTTAAAAAAATCACACTAGTGTAGCAAGAGGATACAACAAAATAGTACCTTTCTTTATTTTAGAAGTATTGGGACTATTCTATAAGAAAAGCTCATGAATTAACAATGACTTTGAAATACAGTACAGAGATAACATTCACAGGAATGAATGGTCTTCAGAAAAGCTTGTGTTTACATGAAAGAATTTGGATGCTTAAGACTGGTAACACTTGAATAATGAGATTATACCGTAAGAAAGAACTATCTGAGTAGCAGTGAATAATGACTAAGGAAGGGCTGGTTCACACGTGTTGCATCCATGAAGTTGCTAAGACGAGGCAGTGGATCAACTTGTTCAGAAATACAAATGACTTTTGACTGAAAGTAAGGGCTGTCATCACTTTAGAGAGGCTCTGGGTAAGTTTTTTGGAGCATCCTCCTCCCTTACACCAACCTGGTTTCCACATGGGCAAGCAGTAGAAGGGATGGAGGCGTTTTTTCCTCTTTTCCCCTTCTCCCTCCACCCAACCTTTTTACTAATGTAGTGGGCTGGTAATCTCTGTATTCTTAGATTCAGATGGTGGCCTAAGGTATTCTGAGAAAATGAGAAAGTTGTCCTATGTAAACTTGCTGTGCATTTCATCACACCAGGATGAGTACAACCAGCCTGCCACCCTACTAAAAATGGTAGGGGAAAAGAATTACGGATGCTAGCAAGTCTCATCAGTCCCAGTAACCCCTTCAAAACCCATAATGGGAAAACATTTGGTCGTCTTGAGTTACCAACTTTTCCTTGCTTGTCTACTTTTTCTCCCAAAAGGAAATACTTAAAATAAATCTATATATTGTTATTCACCATGTGTTGTTTAGGTATTAGCTTCCAAATGTTGATGACTTACTTTCCTTTCCTTCCTTCCATAGTCTCCAAACACTCATAGTTACCCAGATATGGAAGCTGTACCCCTGTTGCTGAACAGCATGAAGGCAGATCCAGAAGAAGACTCCTTGTCCACAGACCATTTCCAAACGCAAACTGAGCCAGTGGACTTATCAATAAACAAAGCCCGATCATCCCCTATAGCTGCTTCATCTTCACCAGTATCCATCACTGCATCAGCATCTTCTCCCTCTTCTACTTCAACTTCTTCTAGTCGTCCAGCTTCATCACCAACAGTAATAACATCAGTATCTTCAGCAACCTCAGCACCATCAGTATTAACTCCAGGACCACTTGTGGCATCTGCATCAGGTGTTGGAGGGCAGCAGTTTTTGCACATAATCCATCCTGTACCTCCTTCAAGCCCCATGAACCTACAGACCAACAAAATGAGTCATGTACACCGCATTCCAGTGGTGGTACAGTCGGTACCTGTGGTCTACACAGCTGTGAGATCACCAGGAAATGTGAACAACACTATAGTGGTACCACTACTGGAGGATGGGAGAAATCACATGAAAGGTAAGACCTCCTCATATAAAATGTGTTTGTATAGGAGAATGAAGCCCCAGTTGATGAATAGTTGCTGGATCATGAGGGATGCCTAATAGCTTTACAAGTGCACCATTTTTTCTTATTCTGTTACATATGAAAATTTAAGAAAACAAATTAAAAATGGATGCTTGGTATCTGCTCTTTGACCAGGTATATAGAGAAGCACTGAAAAACAGGCCAGAAAGTTGGTATGGCACAGTGTCTGTATACCAATTTCCAGGTAGTATGCAAATTCAATTCCAGTTCCAATTCTGCCATTACCATGAATTCATGAGGTAGCCTTAGATAAACTCTTCTTTTTTTTTTTTAAAGTCTCACCTCCCCACCTCATCTGCAGCATCTTTTTGTGAAATAATGCATATGAAGTGTTTGAACACTCTACAGTGCTGGATAGAAACCCAGCTGTAATAGCGACCATGTTTTGAACTGAGCAGGTTAATTTGTAGCAGAGGTGTACTATACTGCCTAGCCCACTGACTCATTCAGATACAGACTCACCATGACCCACAACATCCCTACCACTATGCTGGCATGGCAGCTATATCAGTGGTTGGTGATTCTGCTACAGTTTTTAGTTTGCATTTTAAAGCAGCTATCTGGAAAAACCCTTTATCAGACAATCACACTTTTTACTTCAGTCCCTCATGCGACCCAAATGGAAGGACGGCAGCAGTGATTCTCCAGGGTTTCATGCGGGAAGGCAGTGGGAAAAATAGAATGTTCCTGCTGCTTTGCCACTTTTCTTCAAAGTGCAATAAGGCCCATAGAAACATTGTTGTTCAGCTTTTTACCTGTTGCTTAGCTTGGGAGCAGTGATTAAAATGCACTATAGTTGGTATGTGAGGTCTGAGAAAGTTAACACAACAACCTTTGTAACAGTAATAAGAGATGAATAAATGAGATTTTCCCCAAACCTTTGAGTGTAAGGAGATTTTCAGACAGGCAAAAATCTCCCCTTGCCGCGCGAGCAGCCTCCCGAAACTGCTGCACGGCAAGGGTCTTTTTCGGACCGCGCTGTGCCTGTGGCGAAACCGTCCGTGTCACTTCCGTGAAGCTTGGGACGGCTCCGCGCCATATTTCAATCACGGAGGCTGCCCGTGCTTGAAATATGACGCGGAGCCGTCCCAAGCTTCACGGAAGTGACACGGACGGTTTCGCCACAGGCACAGCGCGGTCCGAAAAAGACCCTTGCCGCGCAGCAGTTTCGGGAGGCTGCTCGCGCGGCAAGGGGAGATTTTTGCCTGTCTGAAAATCTCCTAACTCACAATACGGGCTTAGCTGCAATGTACACCATAGGTCAGAAAAAGTTGCACAACATCTAGGAGGCGGTTGCTAGCAGAAAGTATGAGACACAGGAAAGGATCTTGTGGAGCAAATAACACTAAGAAAAGAAAAGAAAGAATTCTTTAAATACACTGAGAGGAGGAGCCATGTTAGGGAAGCAGATGGATTGTTGGATGACAAACAAATGCCCCCCCCCAAAAAAAATGGATAAGGAGACTGCAGAGAAGCTAAAGGTATTGTTTTTATCTGCCTTCACTGCAGAAATTGTAGAATAAATACCCTGAGCTGATTTTCAGGAAAGGAAGCTGGGAATCTGAGGCAACTGGTGAAAATAAGAGAGCAGAGTCCAGATATTATTGATTGATGGGGAAAAAAAGCAAACTCAAATATAAAATGCTGATCTTCTAATGAATACATGTACAATTCCCTAAGATCACCCTCTGTACTTGAGAACTGAAGAGTTCTCGTAAATAAAATGCCAGTTCTTAAGAAAGAGATTCAGGAAATTGCAAGTCAGTTAGCTTAACATCTGTTCCAGGTAAATTTTGGAAAACATTATTAAATATGAAACTGTCAAACTTATAGAAGGGCAAGCCCTGCTGAAAAAAGAATCTGCATTACTTCATCAAAGGTAAGTCCTGTTTCATTAACCTTTTTAAGTGTTTTGAGAGTGACAGTAAATATATGGACACAAGTGATTTGGTAGACTTCATTTATTTGAACTTCAAAGGGCTTTTGAGAAAGATTCCTTTACAAACTTATAGCAACAGTGGGATGTGACAAGGAATCTTCTTATGGATAAGTGGTTATGGTTAAAGAACAGAAAGCAGAGATTTGGAATAAGTGGCAAGTTCTTGCAAAGGCAGGATGTGAATCCCCCAAAGATGTTTATTAGGACTAGTACTTTTTATCATATTCATGAATGATCTGGACGATAGCAGCAAGGTCTCTTTCACGCTGCACAATTGTAGCACTTTTATGCCACTTTAACTTGCACAGCTCCATCCTGTGGAATCCTGGGATTTGTAGTTTGGAGAAACACAGGGGCTCTCTGGCTGAGAATTCACACCTCCCTAAATGACAAATACAGTGGGCCTTTTTATCTGCTGGGGTTTGGTTCCAGGACTCCCCATGGATACCAAACTCTGTGGATGCTCAAGTCCCATTATATACAGTGGCATAGTAAAATGATGTCCCATATATAAAATGGTAAAATCAAGGTTTGCTTTTTGCAGTTATTTAGATGTAGTACCTCACCTTTATCTCAGCTGAAAATTCATTTTGTTAGTTTTGGTCCAGCTCTCCTATCAATTGAGATCATTTTGAATTCTGATCCTGTCCTCTGGAGTATTTTCTACCCCCACCCCCTTGGTGTCATGTGCAAATTTCATAAGCATGCCTTCTGTTCCATCATAGCAACATCAGGCCAGGACAGAACCCTGAGGCACCCACTAGCCACTTCTTTCCAGGATGAAAAACAACCATTGGTGAGCACTGTGTGGGTTTCTTTCGTTGGTCAACCAATTACAAATCCACCTAGCAGTAGCACTGTCTTGCCCCACAGTTCGCTAAGAATGCCTGCAAGAGTATCACGGAGAAACCTTATCAAAAGCCTTAACAAAATGAAGATACATTATCTCGACAGCACTACCCTGGTCTTCCAAACTTGGAACTATTAAAAAAAGAGAAAAGATTAGTTTGGCATGATCTGGAATATTGTGTAGAGTCCTGGTGACTGTCCCTAAAAAAGAATGTTAGAGATCCAGAAATTGTGCAGAAAGGAGAAACCAAGATTCTCCATGAATTCTCTATAAGGAAAAGTTACAAAGCTCAGGACTGATTGACTTTGAAAAGGGAAATTAAGAGTGACATGATAGAAGCGTTTAGAATTATTTATGTTCAGGGAAAGACAAGAACCCATAGTCATTTACTGAAGTTGAATTGTGGGAGATTCAGAATAGACAACAGAATTTATTCACACAGTGCATAGCTAATGTGTAGAATTCACTCATACATGATGTAGTGAGGCTGCTAATGTGAATGCCTTCAAAAGTAGATTGGACAATTGTGAATTTACATAGGAAACTGCTTTATACTGAGGTTGCATCTGCACTGCAGAAATTGACACCGCTTTAACTGCCATGGCTCAATGCTATGGAATTCCGGGATTTGTAGTTTTGTAAGATATTTAGCCTTCTCTGTCAAGGAGCTCTGGTGCCACAACAAATTACAGATCCCAGGATTCTATAGCACTGAGCCATGACAGTTAAAACAGTGTCAAACTGCATTACTTCTGCAGTGCAGATGCAGTCTTGTCAGTCCATTGGTTTATCTTTCTCAGTGTTTTCAGCTCTCACTGGCAGCAGTGGCTCTCCAGGGTTTCAGGAAGGGTTCTTTACTGGTCTTTTCCCATCCAAGTACTAGCCAGGTCCTACCCTGCTTAGCTTCTAAAATTGGGTGAGATCAGGTGTGCTCAGGGTGGCTTCACATAAGAAATTGGCATTGTGTGAGCAGTGTGCTGGACTACACAGGCTTTTCATCTGAGACCGTCTGGGTCTTCTTATGGGGTCCAAGTAACCATTTCCATTCTGAAATGAGAAGGACCATATCACAGGGAAGCAGCTGCCAAACACATAGATTGGCCACCTGGGTCAGATGGAATGTAAGAAAGTTTATGCACAATCTAATACAATCAGTAACTAAATGTACAGATTCATCTACATTTAATTTTCTTCATGATGAAATCTTTTTGTTGCTATCTCTGTATATTTGATTTACTTTGAGGAATACTTTAAGGTCAAGTAGATTTTACAGGGAGGCCTGGTGGTGCAGTGATTAAATGCCAGTACTGCAGACACAACATTGTGAGTTCTATCCTACAGGGCTTTAGGTTGACTCAGCCTTCCATCCTTCTGTAGGTCGGTAAAATGAGTACCTAGTTAGTTGGGGGCAATTAGTTAATACACTGTAAACTGCTCAGGGAGTACTGAGCACAAGCAGTACAGAAATATAAATGCTAAATGCTATAAATACTATTCGATTCTTTGGTTTGATTCTGCACAGAAATTCCTGCTTGCTGAATACTCCCTCCTTTGCATAACATAAATGAAAAGACATTCTAGAGAACATTTTGATAATTTACCCACTTACTTGTAGCAAAAACCAAATAGGCAATGCTTTGTGAAGGATATGAATGTCACATTATTGTACATGCTTGAATATCCAGGAAAAAGAGATGTTTCTACTCAGAATAAAAAAGCCAAAATACTGTCAGAACAAAGCACAATATCTTCATAGGTGATATAGTTGGCCCTCCGTATCCACAGATTCTGCATTCACAGCTTCAGCCACCCATGGCTTAAAAATATTAAAAAAAACCCACCAAATCCAAAAAGCAACTTGGATTTTGCCATATTATATAAGGGACACTATTTTACTCTGCCACTGTATATCATGGGACTTGAGCATCCATGGATTTTGGTATCCATGGGTGGTCCTGGAACCAAACCCCAGCGGATACCAAGGGCCCATTATATACAAATAAGGAACCCTTTCTAGGAGACTCATTAATTCAGAATAAAGAATCAGTCTTGCAGAAATACCCTAGGATTTTGTACAAGGAGTAAACAGTTTGATACCTAAGTCTAAATCCAGTTACAAGTCCCAACTAGAGTAGAGCCATTAAATCAATGGGGACTTGGTAAGGCAACACTCGTATGTAAGTTGATTCAGTATATCGAATCTAAAAAAAATTAGCAACTGGATTTAGGCCATGTTGGCTACAATGTGATATCATAGAATGCTTAATATACATGGTCTGCTAAGGGAGATGTCTGTGAAAGAATATTAACAAAGATCCAGGTTTGGTAGCTGAAGTTCAGACAAGATTGTGTGTGGTGGGTAGGGTGACATCTTACAGGCTTAGGGACAGGAAAAACCATATGGACAGTCACTTAGCTATGAAGACATGACTGGGCTAGAAACCCGAGCTTAGAAATGCTACACCCTATGTTGTTCTAACCTGTATTACTTTTCTTTCCATGACTTTGTTTTATATTGGATGGTATATTGGTTATAGATTAGATAGTAGATGTGATGTCTCTCTTAACACCTTCAAGAATTCTGTGTCTTGTAAAGTGTTGTGAGTTCTACACTATTCTGGTCAAAATGAAAAAAAAAAGTTTCAAGAATGTGCTGTGAAAAAAAAATATCAACCCCTATCCTTGTATTTGTGTGTCAGAATTATATGTAGGTTCATATTTTTCTGTGGATGTGCATAGTGGCTCTCAATCTTGTATACATTTAGCATATTATTTTACTTGTGAAATTACTATGAATAATGACTATGATTGAGCAGAGTAATTAACAGCTTATGGTAGTTTATGCTTGTATAGGAGCAAACCCCACCCTCCTCAGAGTGAACAAGAGCACACAGTTAACAGTGCAGGCCACACAGTCCCATAAAATCTCAATAAAGTCTGAAAACTGTGGAGTATGTGTAATGCTGCTATAAATTGCAGTAAAAATTACCCCGTAGACTCTATATTATGATCATTAAGTTCATGGATGCTGCTGCTGTGTACATAAAGTTTTATGGAATAAATCGACCAGTTTTGCTATCCCTATCAGAAAGCAAGCTGTTTTTTATTTAAAAGTTGATTGGTGATTTTGGAGCATTTTTCTAAGAGCACAAACCATTGATAATGACCTTTCATGAAAAGGGATGGAGGAGGCAATGTGCTGAGATCCCCCTGAATATCGGGGGTGCATTATTATGAGGTTACTTGTTGTCTGCAAGAAGCACATGTGTTTGAATTGTATGTGGGGGGGGGGAGAGTTGTTGTTTCCTAGTGCAGCTGCTCTGAGGTATATTAAATAAACCTCTGCACAATATCTAATCTCACCGGGCTTCATTTAGAGTATTTTATGTCTATCTGTAGTTGTCTGAAATGCTAAGGAGTACATTTAATTTTTATCTCTTCTTTTGCATTGCTTTTCTGCCCAGTGAAGTAATGTCTCTTTGATTTCCTTGAATGGTGCAGTTTGTACCCTCAAAGACTGGGGAGAGGGACTTAGTGGGAGAACAAATGCAAAAGATTCCATTACTGGGCTGAAACCCTATAAATCTAGGAGAGAATCTGGCCTGAAACCCTATAAAGCCATGGCCAGTCCATGTTATCAGGGATGGGCCAGATAGATCAGTGGCCCAAATTCCTATAAAGCAGCTTCCTGTGTTCTTATATAAACTACCACTGCAGTGCTGATAGATGGTTATTTACTACCATAAGAATGTTCAATCCCTCTTACCTCTTCCCAGACCAACTTTTGTACCAAAGGAGCCTTATACATTGTAAGAGGTTTCTGGGGCGTGTTGTAGATGCACAGTCAATTCACTAAGGATGTAGGTCAGACTAGAGGAAGGGCATGGAGTAGGCTCAGGACACTGTTAATATATGAACTGACAGTTCACCCCAGAATCACATCCCATCTGCATCTGCAGCATTTCTCTGCAGAACAGTTGGTAGTGGTGGCCTTCTTTTAGGAAAATCTGTCCAATTCTTACATGAATTTCTTGCTGGGGAGCCCTGTTAAGCTTCTGAGAAACTGTAGCACACAACTTAAAAACCATTGGGCCACCTTGCATGTATCTTACCCTAGAGAACAAATAGTGCTGAACATTGTACAGTTTTCCCTTCCCATTCGTGTCTTTCCGATTCACGGTTTTGCATATTCGTGGTTTGTAGCTACTGCTGGAATACAGCAGTGCAGTACTGTTATTGCAAGACCTTGTCCTCCTTCTCTCCCTCCTCCTGTCTGGAAAAAACCACAACCACCTCACCACCATTATTCTGCAAGATTTGCAAAGTCCCTTTGCCTCCTAGGAAGACTGGCTCTGCCCCCACACCTATCCCATCCTCATCCTCTCCCTTCTCTGCCTCCACTCCAGCCAACAATATTTCCTGTTTCTCCCTTTCCTGCATTTGAATGACAATGGAGTTTTAAGGTGGTGTAGCAGTGTTTAGCTCCAGATCATGGTGCACAATTCATACTGGTTTGGATTCCAGGTGAGCACAAAGTGGGGTGTTGTTGCTGGCTGGGCAGAAGGGGTGGGGGAGTAAGGGTGGGAAAGTTTTGTGTTCCTGAGAACTGTTGCCATGATGGCAGAGACTGTGCTTTTTGCTTTGGTTTGCGGGGAGATTGGGTGGAATAAATTTGTTAAGGTGGTACAGGTTGATTTGGGAGCCAGGTGAGCACTAGAAGTGGTGTTTTTTTTTAAAATTTTAAATTTTTTTATATTAGGTATTTATACCCCGCTTTTCAGCCACAAAGGCTATCAGAGCATCTTACATATTTTATTATTTATTTATTTATTTACTTATACCCCGCTCTTCAGCCACAAGGCTATCAGAGCAGCTTACAAATTGTTTTAAGCAATAGCTATTTACACATCTACCCTGCATTAAACAGTTTCCAATGTGTGTTAGCTAATTGCCCCCCACAAGCTGGGTGCTCAATTTACCGATCTACGAAAGGATGGAAGGCTGAGTGAACCTTGGAGCCTGCTGGAATCGAACTTGCAACGTGGTGACTTGCAGTACTGGCATTTAACCACTGCGCCACCAGGGCTTCCTATTGTTGGCTGGGCAGGGGGGGAGCGAGGGTGAGAAAGGTTTGTGGGCCAGAGAACTGTTGCCACAGTGGCGTCGGCGTAGACTGTGCTTTTTGCTTCGGTTTTGGGGGATATTGGGTGGAATAAATTTGTTAAGGTGGTGCAGGTTGATTTGGGAGCCAGGACAGCAACAGAGGTAGAGTGGTATTGTTGTAAGAATAGGAAGATAGAGAGAGGTGCGGTCTTGTTAGTGGATGCTACGGCAGCAGTTTTTGCGACTTACCTTTAATTTGGAGTGGAGGGAGGCAGAGGGACTTTGCAAATCAGCTGAGGCATTGTGCAAAGGCAGGAAAGGGAGGTTCTGGCAGTGGAGGGAGAGGAGAATACAGCATGTTTGGGGTGGGGCTTAATTCATGGCTTTTTTACTTTCACAGTGGTGCTCTGCCCCTACCCCCCCCCCCAATTGGGAAGAGACGACTGTACTTCTTATATATCTTTTAGGTTTTTGAAAATATGTTAGGTATATAGGCATCTGTGTCTTGTGGGACAATTATTCTTAACACTCCAGCAATGTCTCCTTGGTTTGTTAAACCACAGTTATTGTGACATCCTAATGGGGGAAAAGTGATTTAAGTGGTGCCTCAAAACCACAGTTTAGAGAAGTTACTTTTTAGAGTAGAACATAATTCCACAGCCAGTATGTCCAGTGGCTATGTTGGCATCAGATTCTAGGAGTTTTAATCCAAAACAGTAACTTTTCCAAGCTATGCCACAGATGAGGATCAATCTTGCTCTTTCCAATTCAGCATTGTCTTTCTCTGCCAGTAAAAGGACAAGGACTTCATCCCAAGAGAGGATGCATCCTGTAATGCCATCTGTGTTATCACTGACACAGTTACTACAAGTAGCTGCACAGAGAATACCAGGTCGTTATTCTGAGAACTAATCAGAAAACTGGTGGGTTTGGCTGACAGCATGCAGTGCACCTTTATTTTTAATCTAGACTAAAACCTGTTCCAGGTGTTAAAATGCTTGAGTACCACCAAATTATGAAAACTAAACACTAAAGGTATTATCATCATTTGGTCATTTGGTTCTTTCTCATCATTTGGCAATATTTCATCCTGAACAAATTCATACTCCCAAGCATAAAGACAAGGAGGAGTTCTCACAGATCTTTATAAACAAGCCTCCACCCTTGCTCTTGTGGTTCCCCCCCCCCCCGCTCAGCATGATCCTTTTTTTGTTAATACGTCATGACAAATGCAGTCACACCCACCTTGAGTGTGGGAGTTTATTCCAAATATAGGATGAGATGTTGCTTCCGTTCTATAATGCCAAGCCAGTTTATGAGAATTAATCATCTTTGGTAGCTGCTGGGGTTGTCCACAAAGATGTATTAAGCATTAAGCTGCCTTGGATTCATTATAATTCAGGCTGTCTGGTACAGTAGTAGTCATAAAAATGTTGACATTTAAGCTCTCTTGGATTTTAAGTTTCTGTGATGTAATCCTGATAATATCTTTAAAAAAATAAATACAGCCCTGGCTGATGCTGAATTCTTGCGAATGAATAAAGATGTTGCAAAATCTGTCAGCATGTTTTGAAGAAATACATGTGTACATAATGTGCTTCTCGTTTTTGAATGGGTCACCACATTAAAAATTGTAATTCACTGTCAAAACACAGGCTGCCCCAAAATCCCCGCCCCCAAATCCCCTGTAGACTTCACTACAAGTTGACTGCCAGGGTCCTCTCTCAGGTGGCCTGCCACCACCACCACCACCACCAGTTGACTGTCTGGGTCCTGTTTTAGTGGCAGCCTGCTGCTGTCAGTTGACTGTCTGTGTCCCGTCGCAGCCCTTGGACTATTCTAAGTCCAGCCACACACATCATACATTTCAGGATTAGTGCCTAGAATAGCCAGCTAAAAGTGAGGGGGTGCATTCTCTGGGTTGGTGAGAGGAGGAATCCAATAACCATTACACTTGGTTCCCTTCCCCACCCAGGGAAGAGGCAGGAAAACTTTTTAAACTGGTCAGATGACTGTTGGGACTGTTGTTACTTCCCCCCTTCCCAGCCCTCCCTGACTCAGTTGTTTTCCTGCCTCACCCAGAGCAGAGCTTTCTCCAGTCTTTCCAGACTTTGACTTTTCTTTGTCTTCCCCCCTTGTTTTATTTCTTATTTAGTCTCTGTCTTTACCTACTCTATATATCCCTCCCGTGCCTATTCAAAAGAAAAAAGAAAGAAAGAAAGAAACCCTTTTCTTTCTTTCACTACCTTTCTGCCTTTTTTCTCCCTCTGCTGTGGAAATGGATACAATGGGACAGAAGAAAAAAAGAGAAGAAGAAGCTCTTTCTGGCTTTGGAAGTCTCTCCGCTGCTGGAGTCCCTCCAGCAGCCATCGATTGAGGCTGAGAATAGAGCACTCCTCCTGCCTCCGAGCTCACCCTGCAGGCGTGCAGAGCTGCAGGGCCCAAGGGAAACCCCGTCCTCTCACAGCTGAGCCTTGCTCCACAAGCGGAGGATGGTTAGGATGAGGTTTGACACCCTTTTCTCAACACCCCTGCTGCCCTCCTGACTGGCGAGGTCTCGATGATGAGAGACCGACCTGATGAAAGGGAAGTAAACACGACCACTCAGTTGGGGGGTGGGTGGGATTGGAGCAGTGCGGATAGTGGCCTTGACCCAAGGGGAAACTGAGCATGACTTTTTCCATGGGGTGCACCGGCTGAAGAGGATAGGTGCGGTTTTTGTGACCAACACCATTACAGAGGAAGACACAGGAGGAGGACAGAGAGAAAATGGGCCCTGCTCCCAGCTGCCCACGTGGTCCCCACTGATGGAGGCTGCCATCTTGGGACCCATCCCCTCTCCCTCTAGTATCATTGCCCCGACTGAAATTAAGTTCCCTTTGAGCATCAATCCGGCAGATTGCCTGGTGGCAGAACAAAGGCCATACTCGTGGCCAAACAGGCCTTCGCAGAAGCAATGGCAGAGGTTGCCAGAAAGGATCTATCCCCCACTGCCCTCCATACCCCCTCCCAACCCAGAGACACATCTGGTTCGACTTGAAGCAGGGGAGGGTAGGAGCAGCAATGCGCCCAGGCAGCGTTCCTCTGCCCGCAAGGCTCCACCTTCACTCCCAAGGGACCAGGAGGAGTCAAGGAACCCACATTCCCTTTCGCCCCCAGCAGCGCGCGAGGCCCCAATCTGCAAATGACAGGAGCCTCAGGAGGCAGTGAACATCAGTTCCCTCCTGCTTCAAGCGATTCGTTTATTGCTCTCAACGGAGTCCAGCGAGGCGCAGAGTCTTGCAGGGCTTCAGGATGCCAGAAAGGCGAAATGTAAGGCCCCTTCTTCCCCTCACTCTGTGGATTCAGAGGGCGCCTCAGCGGACGAGGCAGAGCTACTGGAGGAGAAAGAGCTGGGCCAAGATGTCAGTGAGACTCAGTCAGAGAGGGAGAAAGGAGGAAGGAGAATGGTTGGATACAGAAGGTCCCCAAGGGGAAGTTTCTGAAAGGCTTTTTCACCTGGAGGATTTTTACTCATTTTTGACCAAGGCAATCTCCATACTGGGGCTAGTGAATTTGCATCCCCAGCAGGAACAGGCCCTGGAAGAGTTTAGCCAGAGGGCAGCAGCAGTGCTAAGTGCCCCCAAAGCAGCAGGGAAAGAGCTTCCTTCCCCATCCATTTTTACTCACGCAGTGGAGGGAGAATGGGAGAAGCCCCTTCAAGGAAAGAAGGGTGCCCTGTTAGCGCAGAAAATCTACACCCCAGTCAAGCACATTCTGGACAAGCTCAAGGTTCCAGTGGTCGATGGTGCCAGTTGCTTTGTTGTTTCGGGAGCTCTAGTTCCCTGCGAAAGAGAAGGGTTTCTTAGGGATCCTGAGAAAAAAAGGATAGAAGGGGCTCTTGAGAAGACCCACGAAGCAGTTGCGTTGGCCGTTAGGGCATCAACTGCTGGCTTCTTTTTTGCCTCGGCCTCTTCTGTGGATAGAAGATATTCTGCAGGATAAGAATCTAGATCGCTCCTCCTTTCAGAGGTCTCTCTCCAAAGTATACATAGCTGTTCAGTTTTTGGCTGATTCTACCTTGGATTCAGCAATGTTTGTCTCCAGAGTCATGGTCGCAGCTCCTGTGGCTAGGCGCACAAACTGGCTCCGCCGTTGGGATGTGGATACCCACTCCAAGGCTAAATTGGCTACTACCCCCTTCAGGGGCTCACGTCTTCTCAGGGAAGAAGCTTTAAAGGGTGTTTTAGTGGAAATCAAGGGTAAGAAAAAAGCCATGCCAGCCTTGTCTAAGAAATCTGACAAGAGGCTGTCGAAGATGTTTTTTCAGCCATCTACATCTTTCAGATTGCCTAGGGGTGGGCATCAGTGAGATTTTCACTCCTTTCGCCCAATCTGGAGCAGATCCAGTTTTCCCTTGATGCCCTTCGTCTTTAACCAGTCCCAGGGCAGATGTAGAGGAGGATCGAACTCCTAGAGAGGAGGGGGATACCAGCAGTTCTGACTCAGCGTCCATTCCCATGGGAGGTCACTTGCAGCACTTTCATCAGCTGTGGGATGCAGCATCCACAGACAGATGGATTATCTCCGCTATCTCTCATGGCTACTGCCTAGAGTTCAACAGTTTTCCGAAAGGCAGATTCATTCTTTCGACTTTTTCAAAGGGTGCCAACAAAAGATAGGTACAGATAGAAGCAGTGAACCATCTTCTTTCAATGAAGGTGAAACAGCCGGTTCCAACCCATCAGAGATTCTTAGGCATTTATTCCATGTTTTTCACAGTACCAAAGAAGGACGGGGACTCCCATTCAATCCTTGACCTCAAGTACACCAATACGTATCTCACATACAAGTGCTTCCAAATGGAGACGTTATTGTCCATCAGAGAGGCACTGCAAAAAGAGGATTTCCTAGTGTCTCTGGCTCTGGCAGAAGCATATCTCCACATGTTGACTGTGGAGGACAGCAAGAGATTCCTTCATTTCGCATTCAGCCAGAATCATTAGCAATTCAGAGCCCTGCTGTTTGGCTTGGCATCAGCGCCAAGGGTGTTCACGAAGATACTGGTCACACTGGTGGCACACCTTCGCACACAAGGGATCCACCTTTATCCCTACCTAGATGATATTCTGCTGCGAGCACTGTCCAAGCAGAGGGCCCAAGCAGCTCTCCAGACCACAATCATTGTCTCCAGGATCACAGTTACAGTCTATCACACATCTAGGGATGGTGTTGGTTACCCAGAGAGGATTCATTTTCCTTTCAGCCCAAAAACAAGCCACAATCAAGAAGGAGGCTTTGAGCATTATAGCACGCAAGAGAGTCCCACTCATGGAGTTGTCCCGCCTTCTGCATCTGATGATCTCCTCCATCCTGATAGTGCCATGGGCCAGATTTCATTCAAGACCCCTCAGTCATTCCTACACCAGTATCAACAGCAGATCTCCTTCAGGAAGTTCTTTCTGCTACAACTTCAGTCAAGGTGAGGTCCTCCATCTGGTGGTGGATGGAGGGAGGCAACCTGGCAAAGGGATCATCCTGGACCTTGAAGAACAAGATCACAGTGACAACAGATTCCAGCTAGTTTGGCTGGGGTGCCCATTGTCAGGACCAGATAGCCCAGGGCACCTGGTACAACAACTAGAAGTACCACAGCATAAATTGGTTGGAGCTGAGGGCTATATGCTTGGCTCTTCTACACTTCGAGGTGATAATCAAAGGGAAGCATGTACTGGTCCTCATGGACAACACCACGGCCCACTTGTATTTATCCAAGCAGGGGGGCACAAGTTCTCACTCCCTCCAAAAGGAGGCCCACCTCCTTTTCACCTGGGTGGACAGGACGGTAGTCTCGCTGTCGGCTCAGCACATTCAAGGCACAGACAATGCAAGAACAGACTGCTTAAGCAGGCACGAGATTCTGCCAGGGGAGTGGTTACTCCATTTCCAGCTCCAGAGTCAATTCGGCCAGATGACGGTAGATATGTTTGCATCCCAGACCAATCACAAGCTCCACAGATTCTTTGTAAGGTTTCAGGAACTGGGAGCAGAAGGGATAGATTCCCTTCAGTCCCCTTGGCCGGATGGCCTCCTTTACCTCTTTGCTCCACTTCTGCTAATTGCCAAGGCGATCAGAAGGATAAGGGAGGAGAGAGTGCAGGTGGTCCTAGTGGCCCCGTTCTGACCACGAAGACCCTGTTCTCAGACTTAATGGAGATGTCCCTGGAACAACCGTGGTTCCTCCTTCAGTGGGAGGACCTCTTGTCACAGGGTCCTCTGCAACACCCAGACCTCCCATGGCTCCGCTCAGCCACGTGGAATTTAAGCAGATAGCCCCCTGCCTCTTCAGATATGATAAGGCTGTAATCTCCACAATGCTCTCTTCCAGATGACAGTTAACGACTAGTCTTTATGAAGCCACCTGGAAGGCCTTTTCCAGGTGGTGCGTGTCCAAGCGAGTTGATAAATCAAGAGCAACAGTCAAGAACGTCTTGACTTTCCTCCAAAAAGGGCTAAACTTGGGTCTGAAACCCAGCATGTTAAAGAAACAGGAGGCAGCACTGTCTTCAGTCATTTCCCTGTCAAAGGGTCAACCTTTGTCTTCCCATCCCCATGTCAAGGGGAGCTGCAATTATCTTGCCCCCAGTCAGACACCGTTTCCCTTCATGGAGCTTGCCCTTAGTCCTCAAGCAACTATCGAAGCATCCTTTCGAACCTCTGAGGGAAGTGTCTCTCAGATTACTGACAATGAAGGTGGCCTTCCTAGTGGCAATCACATCTGCTAGGAGGCTCTCTGAGCTCTCGGCACTCTCAGTGCGAGAACACCTCTGTTCCTTCAACAAGGATCATGTGATCCTATGCACTGAGCCCTCCTTACTTCTGAAGGTGGTCTCTTCTTTTCACATCTCTCAGGAGCTATTCTTACCTTCCTTCTGCCCCAATCCCTCAAATCCAAGTGAACTGGAATGGCATAAGCTGGACATCTGTAGAGCCTTGAAGGTATACATCAGGAGAACGCACTCTTGCAGATGCTATGATTCCCTGTTTGTCTCCTTCAATCCTACCTCCCTAGGTATGAAGGCATCCAGGCAGTCCATCGCAAGCTGGATAAGGGCATGTATCCTCTTGGCTTACGATGCTGCAGGGCTTCCCTACCCCACGGGGGTCTTGGCCACTCAACCAGGTCGGCATCAATATTGGCAGTTTTTTCAACCAACACCCCAATAGCGGAGGTGTGTAGGGCAGCTATTTGGAGTACACCCTCATCCTTCATTCGTCACTACAAAATAGACAAGTTTAGGGTCACGGAGGCTAGCTTTGGCTGAAGGGTCCTTCAAGAGGTGATTCAGATCTAGTCGTGTCTGTACCGACCGTCGATCCCTCCCTCATTTCTCCTGTGGAACTTGGGTATGTCCCAAGTATAATGGTTATTGGATTCCTCCTCTCACCAACCCAGAGAATGCCATATTGGTACTTACCGTGAATGTACATTGTGGGGTTGGTAGAGAGGAGGAATCCACCCCTCCCTACCGACTGCCCGTCCAACCCAGTTCGCAGGTTTTTATTGGGTGACCTGGTTCTGGGATCAGATAGCAAAGAACTGGGTCAGGGAGGGCTGGGAAGCAGGGTAGTTCCAACAGTCCCAGCAGTCACGTGACCAGTTTTAAAAGTTTTCCTACCTCTTCTCTGGGTGGTGAAGGGAATTACCCAAGTGTAATGGTTATTGGATTCCTCCTCTCTACCAACCCCAGAATGCACTTTCATGGTAAGTACCAACGTAGCATTTTTTATGTGCCCACATGTGAAGCCACATAGAGAGAGGGGGAGGGAGAGGGGGAGGGGATTACTTCAACGCATCTTATTTTTACCTCCATTTCTTGCTTTGGGGTGGGTTCCAAAGCTTCATGCGTCATCATCCCGATATAGATTTATTATCCCTTATCTGAAATGCTTGGGACCAGAAGTGTTTTGGATTTCAGAGTTTTTTGGTTTTTGGAATATTCACATATACTTAATAAGATATCCTGGAGAGAGACTAAAGGATGAACCTGAAATTCATTTATGTTTCATACGCACCTTATACACATGGTCAGAAGGTAGTTTTATACAATATTTTTAAATCATTTTGTGCACAAAACAGTGTTTTTATACATTGAATGATCAGAAAGCCTCTATCTCAGCCACTCATGTCAATAATTTTGGATTTTGGAGGACTTTGGATTTCCAGATAACTAAAAAAACTAAATGTAATTTGTCTTAAAAGTTATTCTAAGTTGAGTGTTAATGCCTAGTCTAGACCATGAGCAGTGCTGTTGCTGCTGCTTACTTCCACTCTTGCTATGACTACTACTATATACCTACATAGCTGTGTGTTTCAACATATTAAGAGTTTCTGCCCGTCACCACTGAGAAGCTTAAACTAGTTTATGAACATTGGGTATAGACAGAGAAGTTCCCAGAGGACACTGAAAAGCCCCAGCAAGGACTTTTGCTTCTGAAAATTGCCTCATTCCATCTATACTAGGCATATGCTGTTATTTGCATATATTATGAGAGTAAAAAGAAATGGGGTCAGGGAATGCCTCCCCCCCTTTTTTTTCAGAGCAATAAGCAGGATGGCAGTCTGCTCTTTATTTTATTTTATTTATTTCCTATCTTTTTGTCTATATAGTACCTTGCCTCACAGTTTTCAAAAGAGGTAATCGCCATCTCCACGTAGAGGCCCAGTGTCTCTGCAGATCTCAAAATCTTTACATCAACTCTACATAGAACAGTTTAGGGCCAGACTAGACTTAACAATTATTGAAACATGGCAGCCACATTCCTCTCTGTAACATCTAGTAGTATATAATCACTGCGCTCCTCATTCTCCCATCCCTCTGTCAGCAACAGTCAAAAATATGGAGCCAGGAATGGCAGACTTCATGATACCACCTGTCGTCTGACTGGGTGGGCACACCCCACCCCCAAATTGTGGTGTTAGATGACTCCTCTACTCAGGTCATGAGCCATTGGTGATCACCAGTCAGGTAAGGAATATTAGATGTTTAGGGAAGGGAGAGAAAGGTCAGAGAACCAGGGCAGAGAACTGTTAATCTGCCAGATGTTTCTCCTACAACTCTTGAAAGCCCCAGCATGGCCAATAGTAAGAGATGTAGTCTATAACAAAGCTGCTTAAACTATGGGTTGTGACCACATATGAGGTTGCATAGCAATATGCGGGTTGCAAAAAATGTATTTGTATACCAAAGAATTGTTTTAAAAGAAATGTCTTTATGATTTTATTTTATACAAGTATATACCTGTATACCCGGGGTTGTGTAAAAATTTTTTGAGTGAAAAAAGATCACGAATGGGGAAAGTTTAAGAAGCCCTGGTCTATAACATCTGGAGGAACAAATGTTCCCCTCTTGGGCTTCTGTTTTCAGCTACAGATATATGTTTAACAACATATCTCGTTGTTGTGTGCCTTCAAGTCATTTCCAGCTCATAATGACCATGGGGTTTTCTTGGCAAGATTTCTTTGCTTTTGCCTTCTTCTGAGGCTAAGAAAATTTGACTTGCCCAAGGTCACCCATTGGTTTCCATGATTGAGTAGGGATTCAAATCCTGGTTTCCAGAGTCCTAGTCCCATGCTCAAACCACTACACCATGCTGGTTCTCATAACAACATATCCCGTTTGGTTCTAATTAAGATTGCAAAGCTCCTCTCTTTGCCTAGTTCCTTCTTGCCCTTGATACCCATCTTCTTATTAAATTGCTGGCAATTTGATTTGTGCTTTAAGCTGTAGCTTTAGGTGGAAATATTTCTTTAATGTTTCCACTTGTGCATTGGGTGAGTGAGTGAGTTTTCATCTAGTGGCTGATAAGGTGGAGCAAATTGGTGTAATCAGAGACTGATGGGACCATAGTAGTGTCATAGTAGTAGATGGGACCATAGTAGTGTCTTATCATCCCATTCTGTTCAAAACATTTCCTTCAATCACATCTTATCTTTATGTCTCAGAGTTTTGTGGTCTCATCCTAAATATGATAAATGCTTGTACCCTTCTCTAAATCCCCTGACATGGGTAACAGTGTAGAGTTTCTTGTCAAGCAAAGATTGAAATGGCAAATCCATTTTAAAAGTCAGTTACAACTGCAAAAAAAAAAAAAAAAACACCAGCAAATCAGTGTGCAAACAACCTTAAGTGATGTTTCCAGTTGTTGTTGGTGCACTACATGAATCCAGTGATGTGCAGTCAATACATCATATCTCTGATAGCCGAATTTGCTTATTAGTAGCTTAATTAGAAACTGCAGTGGCACTGTGTCATTTTACATGGTAGGTCATTTATATTTGTAGAAGTTTATAAACATACTGGGCACAATCCATTATGCGGATTAAAGTTAAGTGTTTCAAATACTTCTCTATAGCTATTAGTAATATAATCTTTATATGATATTGAATAATGATCTACACACCAAACAGGGCAAACCAATTTGTTTAGCAAATTGTCTCTTACGTATCTTATTACTGAGATTGTGTTAAATCATCTGTAACAGTTAAAAGACCTACATTTCTCTTCAAACTTAATTTTACCCTGATATACTGAGCCAGTGTGGTGTAATGGTTTAATTGTTGGACTAGAACTCTGGAGCTCAGGGTTCAAATTCCTGTTTGACCACAGAAACCCAGTGGGTGATCTTGGCAAGTCACTCTCTGTCGGCCTCAGAGGAAGGCAAGAGCAAACCTCCTCTGAACAAATCTTGCCAAGAAAACCCTGTTATAGGTTTTCCTTAGGCTTGCAGTAAGTCAAAATGACTTGAATGCACACAGCAGCAACAACAAATATTATAAATAGTTACCAGCTTTCTAAGGTACTTCTAGTACATTTCATGCCACTTTGCCCAAGCTGCTTAAATACAAGATTTTGCATATTACGTACTCTTATTTTTCTCTCTAATTCCAAAATGGGTGACTTCATTGTTTTTGGTTTTGTATTTTCTTTGTTGTTGTTATTGTATTTGCCACATTCTTCCTACCACTGTGTAAATATCCTCACTATTTGTTTCTTCCCCTATCCCTCTCATGTAGTCCCAAAGAAGAAGGAATCATGTGTTTAAATCCATCCCACTGAACGTTGTCTGAATTCTTTGTGCAATACCTCATGAAAATCTGTATGCTCTGATCCAAATAAACAAATAAATAATAATAATAAAAAAAACCTTAGACCCTTATCCTACTAGTTGCACATGACTAGTAGCTTTCCCACCATGGGACTACCTTTCCATGTTTGTGGAATTGCATATTTCTGTGAGGCAAGAGGCTATGCTGCTGGTAGCATTGCTACTTGTAGGGTCTCTCATATCAGACAGGCTTTTGCTGAGAAGCCAGACTAAACGTGCCAAACAGCAGCAACATGGAGTAAGTGGGTGGTGGGGACAACAGCAATAGCACCATAGCTAACACTTGTTATTACTGCACAGAAGGAGGAACGGTAAACCTCCTTTTGAAGATATTTTACCACAAAAACTCTATGATGAGATAATCTAAGATGAAACAAGAGATAGTGCCAGACAATGACTCTCCCAGGTTGAAAGGCACTGAACAAGCTACTGGGGTACAGCAGAGGAAAACAACAATTAGCTCTGTGGCTAATGACACAACTGGACTCGAGCTGAAAGGATGTTCAGCTGTTGACATGCTCAAAGTCCAAAGCTGCACAGTACATATAGGAGCATGGAATGCGAGAAGAATAAATCAGGAAAAGCCAGAGATAGGAAAACAAGAAATGGAATGTATAAACATTTGAATATTTGGGGTGATGAGAATGGGACATTTTGAGCCAGATAATTACAGTGTTTTACTCAGGAAATGAAAATCTAATAAGAAATGGAGTGGCATTAATAGTGAGGAGAGATGTAGCAAAAGCAGTAAAAAGGTACATAGTGGGCCTCAATATCTGTGGGGGATTGGTTCCTGGACCCCACACAGATGCCAAAGAAAGCATAAGCTCAAGCCCCTTATATGAATGGACTTTATATAAAGTTTGAGCGCCACCCAATCCCTTCTACCTCACCACCCCTGTGAGCACTCCGAAGGCAACTACTACATGTTTGCATGAGCCCCAGCCTCCCTTCTTCACTCGACCCTGACAACCAGTGCCCTCTTGCTCTCTCTCCTCATACCTCAATGACTTCTTCACCTTCAGCAGAAGAACACCACAGAACAGCTTGTGCCACAGTCATCTTGTGAGGCCACTGGGTGGGGTGGGAGAGAGATTAGATGTCCCACACTATTTTTTTTAAAAATACAGTTGCCCCTCCACATTCACGAATTTAGCATTCGCAGTTTTGAGTATTCGCGGTTTTGGGAGGGCTCCCCCGCCTTCCCAAAAGCAGTGACTGGGCTTTAGAAGCCCGGTGGCCGCTCCTGGGTGGGAGAGAAGCAGGCCAGAGAGGTGGGAGGTGGGAGGAGGCCTTCCGAGGCCACCTTAGGAGGCCAGGCGGAGGGTGGGAAAGGCAGCGAGGGGGCCTTGGGAGGGAGTGGGGAGGGCTGGGGAAGTGACCACAGGCCCTCTGGAGGGCCTTTGGAGGCTCTGTGAAGGCCTTGGGTGGGAGGGGGAGGGCTGGGGAGGCGACTGCGGGGCCTCCGGAGGGCCAGTGAAGGCCTTGGGAGGGAGGGGGAGGTCTGGGGAGGCGACCACAGGGCCTCCGGAGGCCCTGTGAACATCATGGGAAGGAGTGGCGAGGGCTGGGGAGGTGACCATGGGGCCTCCGGAAGGCTTCCGGAGGCCCTGTTTTGCCCAGGGAAGGAGGGCGAAGGCGGGGGGAAGTGACTGTGGGGCCTCCGGAGGCCCCGTGGTCACTTTGGTGGGGTAGGGGGAGGGCAATCTTTATTTGTGGAATTTTCACATTCACGGGGGTCTGTGGAGCCTAACCCCCGCGAATGTGAAGGAATGACTCTACTGTATTTTTTTAATATTTGATTTTTTTTAAAAAAATGAATTTAAAATAAAATATTTTTGTGCTACTGTTGGTTGAATCCGTAAATCCAGAGCCCATAGGTACAGAGGGCCCACTGTAATGCAAAGTCTGACTGAATAATGTTAGTAAGACTTTATGGAAAACCCATCAATATAACCATCATCCAAGTTTATGGTCCCAACAACAGAGGCAAAGGAAGAAATTGAAAGAATCTCTGCTGGAGTCTAGGAGGTAATTGACCACACACCAAAACAGGACTTCCTGTTAATCATAGGCGATTGGAATGCAAAAGCAGGAAACAGCAGAATCAAAGATTGTAAGAAAATTTAGCCTATGATCAAGAAAGAAGCAGGAGAGCAACTGGTTGGGTTTAAAAAAATATTTTTCTTAGACGCTTAATGGGACTTGAGCATTCATAGATTTTGGTATCCATTGCAGATCCTGGAACCAAACCCCAGCAGATACTGAGGGATCACTGTACACTGAACATACCATACAAAAAGCAGGATTAGACATGGAGAAAGGAGGGATGAAAATTGGAGGAAGGAACATGAACAATTTAAGATATGGAGATGACACCGTACTGCTAGCAGAAAATAGTAAAGAAACAAGAAAATAGTAAAGGAACAACTACTGAAGAAAGTCAAGGAAGTGCAACAGCGGGTTTACCATTGAACATTAAGAAAACAAAAATGATGCCCACAGATGATTTACATAACTTCAAAGTAGACAATGAAGACATGGAAAAGGTGAAAGATTTTACATACCTTGGCACAGTCATTAATCAGAATGGAGACTGCAGTCAAGAAATCAGAAGAAGACTAAGACTTGGAAGGGCAGCTATGAAGGAATGAGACAAGATCTTGAACTGTAAAGAGGTATCATTAAATACTAAAGTTAGGATTGTCCATGCCATTATATTTCCAATTTCTATGTACTGTATTGTTGTGAAAGCTGCACAGTGAAGAAAAAGTGGTGCTGGAGAAGAGTTCTATGGATATCGTGGACTGCAAAAAAGACCAATAAATGGGTCCTAGAGCAAGCAAATTAAATCTGAACTCTCTTTAGAAGCCAAGATGACTAAACCGAGACTGTTGTAGTTTGGACATATCATGAGAAAACATGGCTTACTAGAAAAGACAATAATACAGTTGTTCCTTCATATTCACTGGGTTTGGTTCCAGGACCCCCTGTCGATACCAAAATCTGTAAATACTCAAGTCCCATTATATGCAGTGGCATAGCAAAATGGTGTTCCTTATGTAAGATGGCAAAATTGAGGTTTGGTTTTTGGATTATTATTTTTTAAAGAATATTTTCAAGCCGTGAATACTTAAATCTGTGGATACCAAATCCATGGATATGGAGGGACAACTGTATTAATTATTTTTTAAAAAAAATTTGGTAAAAAAAATTTGGTAGAAGGCAGGAAGAAAACAGGAGGACTGCATTGTAGATGGATAGACTCAATCAAGGGTGACTTAGAGACCCCTCGTTCATAGGGTTGCCACAAGTTGAAGTCAATTTGACAGCAGTTATAGAATCATAGAATCATAGAATTGTAGAGTTGGAAGAGACCACGAGGGCCATCCAGTCCAACCCCCTGCCACGCAGGAAATCTTGATCAAAGCATCCCCGACAGATGGCAATCCAGCCTCTGTTTAAAGACCTCCAAGGAAGGAGACCCCACCACGCTCCGAGGGAGCGTGTTCCACTGCCGAACAGCTCTTACTGTCAAAAAGTTCCTCCTCATGTTGAGGTGGAATCTCTGTTCCTGGAGCTTGCATCCATTGCTACGTGTTCCAGTCTCTGGAGCAGCAGAAAACAAGCCTGCTCCATCCTCAGCGTGACATCCCCTCAAATACTTAAACAGGGCTATCATATCGCCTCTTAACCGTCTTTTTTCCAGGCTAAACATACCCAGCTCCCTAAGTCTCTCCTCATAAGGCATCGTTTCCAGACCTTTCACCATTTTAGTTGCCCTTCTCTGAACACGCTCCAATTTGTCCATATCCTTTTTGAATTGTGGTGCCCAGAACTGGACACAGTATTCTAAGTGAGGTCTGACCAAGGCAGAATAGAGTGGCACTATTACTTCCCTTGATCTAGACACTATACTTCTATTGATACAGCCCAAAATTGCATTGGCCTTAAGAACAGGGGAGCTATGGGGGCAGAGGGGGTAGCTGAAACTTTTACCTACATACCTTTGCTCATTGGAACAGGTTTTGCTTTAGGATTTCAACCATGCCCTCCGTGGAGGGTGGGGGAGCAGGTGCAATGCTCTCTACAAAAGAGGTGGATGTGGAAGATGTTTATCCCTCTCTCCACTTCTCTGTTTCCATCTACCCCCTGCTGCTGTGGTTTTTCGTTTTTCAGAAGAGGAGAGCATCAAGTTGCCACTGTATGTGTTACATTATGTGTAGTTTGATCCTCAGGTAACCTCCAGCAAGAGAGCAAGCCAGGGATTTGACAACTCCCTAAGCAGATATATTAGCCTCATCCCACCTGTCAACAACCCCCAAACATGCTTTAGAAAGACATTTCTTTATATGTTTGCCCTCGCCTTCCACTCTAAAGAAAGAGGCACACTTAACATAGAAACACATTTACATATTTAGGTATATGTGTAGGTGAGACCACATGTGTAAATGAAGTTTTCCTTGTCTCCTTTGTAAGAGCAGATATGGCCATAAGGATGCCTGACTTAAGGGCTCACACAAATCATTTGGCTGCCTGAGGGAGAGACATAAGTGGCACCCTGCCCTCATAAACAGATGCACACTTCCAGAGTTGAGCTGCAAAGTAGTATAGTACAATCAAGAGTGAGTAAGTTTCTTTTTGGACAGTTCGTGCAAATACAATTACAATAAGATATCACAAATATCATTTCCCTTACTTGACACTAAAAATGCTATCACTAAAACTAAGAACTGAGTGTTATTTTGTGACACATACCAAATTTGTTTCCTAATGGTAGGGCTGATTAATGGTAGTGCTGGCCCTAATTCTAATTACCTTCCCTCTGCCAGAGGGTGAGGTGACACCAGTAAATGACAGGGAGGCCTTATCAGGGTATGCAGCCCCTCTGAGCATTCTGTCCAGAGGGAACAAATAGCAGAAACAGCAAAAACATGAGAACTTTGGCCCCTCTCTGCATACCCAGGTGTGTGTAGATTCATGAAAACATGGAGACAGACGAAAAAATATCATTTTCAGATTTATTTAAAGGCCTACAAAAGTACTACAAAACAAACAACATTCTGGCTGCTTGAAATGATGCAGCCATCCAGTTAGAAAACCATCCAGCTAGAAAGCAAAAAGGCAGCTCTCTGTGTTTCTCACAGACAAGCAGCAAAGACACTTTCATTTTCAGTGAAAGTTGATAAGCTAAACCATAACATTGGCAGCGTTCACAGGCCAGGCTGTGAGAGAATGAGAGATAAGACAGAAAGCCTGGAAAAGTTCTCTCAGGCATACTGAATTGTTGACATCCTGTCTCACCTCTGGCAAAGTCAAAGCTAGGCCTGTATTGAGAAAAACAACAGGCTAAGTCAGACATTTGCCCAGATTTAAAATTTAACCTCAAGGCCTATAGAAACAATTGGCACTACAATGTCCATTTTCCTTGACAGGCCTATCCTGCTTGCTAGCTGGATTCTGCAGCCTGCCAGGGGCTCAACAGCACTTTGTTGAGTCCCAGGGATTGTCTACATGGTGAAAATAATCCTAATAGAAATTGCAAGGAATACCTTTTGTCCCAAAGAGATCTTGTGGTGATTCGCCTTATTCAGAAGGAGGGGGGGCAAAAACTACGTGGGAAAAGCTTTCGCGGCTATCACCAAATTTTTAAAAATAACACTCATTTGGACAATCAATTCAGGACGCTGCACATTCTCAAAGAGGAGCAGAAGTGGACAGCTGGTTGGTGGGACATGTGCTGGGTGCAGGCTTTCTGGCAAGGAAGTGGCCAGAAGTGCCATTTTGGATTTTGCATTGGTGATCATGCGCTTTTTTGCTGCTCCGAGCTGACACAAATAGCTTTTTTAAACAGAAGGTTGCACTTGTGCACCTTTGCTTTAAAGTTAAAAAAATACTGTGCAATGGTGACAACATGTAGAGAAAAATAACACACTAATTTACTCAGCCACCCATCTTGATTTGCATGTGTGTGCACTTCAAACACGGATAGCTTCACATACTGTCGATTTTGCCAAAAGACCGTGGAGACAAATGAACACTCCTGCGAATTTGTAATAATACACAGGAATCAGCATTATATCCTCTCATCTAGACAAGCCCCCAATGAAGCACTGATGGGTTCTATTCTGCTAGAGGAACTCATAGGCTGAAGGCTTGGTATGGGCTGCCTTTTCAACATGAAGGCATTACAGTAGCACCTTGGTTCAAAATAGGTTTTGTTGTAAGCTCCCCACCCCACAGCACATAAAGAATGTTAATATTCCTCATTCATATCTAAGAAATGATGGTCTTGCAGTATTAGCAAACTTACTGTGTAATTAGTTGCATAATTCTGAAATGGCAAGATAATATAGCTGCCATTTTAAAATCACAGCTAAGCAATGAAGGTGATGGAGTATCATTTGCAAATAGGCTTTAATACTGAAGAATGTTCTTCCCCTTTAATTTGCTAACAGGATACTGAGAATTGATGGACTCCTCTTTGTGTCCATCAAGTGCTTCTACCACAATATAAAAAATATCACAGCAAAAAACACAAACCAAAACAAAAACAAAGTAAACCACTATTAGTTTCCCAAGGTTAGTGTAAGCAGTTGATGTTAATGGCCAACTCAGTACAAAAAATGAGATTGTCTTTAAAAATAATCTTTGTAAAATCCAGCATTTGTTCATGGCTTTCTTAAACATTCAAGTTACTTTTATGTACAGTTGAGGACTAAGCTGCCTTGTATGCAGAGTTATATTCTCTGATGCCAAAACTTTGGATTGAGATTTTAGGAGAAGAGGGAAAAATTGAGAGTCCAGATAAAATAGAAGGATTTTATAATAAAGAGATGACCTTGTATGACTGTCATTCTGATTATAATCGCAGTCCGCTGGAGAAGGCAATCCATCCATTGTCTTTTCCACCATGTAGTGGGCCTAGATACCCTAAAGGCTCCAGATCCCATCTGATCTTGGAAGCTAAGCACGGTCAGATCTGGTTAGTACTTGGATGGGATAGCACCAATCAATGCCAGGGGCTGTGGGTTATATTTCAGAGAAAGGAAATGGCAAAACCACCTCTGAGTATTCCTTGCCTATGAAGTTCATGGGGTTGCCATACGTCAACAAGCAACTTGAAAGACATAGATACACACACACACACACACACACATTTTTCTTGCCAAATCCTTAACACTTTTTCTTGTCGTTTTTTCCAGTTTATTTTTCTCAGTAACATTTTTTTGGTACTCAGTCCTTTGTTCACCTCCATCACCTGTCTCTTCTCTCTGTTTGCTTCTGTTGGAGGCAGGCTGACAAAAATTTGGCCCTCTGGATATTTTGGACTTCATTTCCCAGTGGGGAGGGCTCCAGAGCATCCGATAGCTTTGGGTTGTCCCTCCCCACATGCTCCCAGTAGGCAGGAAACAAAAGGACTTGGCCTGCCCCTTAGTGAGGTCATCCTAGAGGGATGACCCTTGGCTAGCCAGTCTGTTTCCTGCCTACGCTCTTGGTAGGACAGTTTTCTGGTGTCTCCCAACTCCCCCCCCCCTCCATGTGGCCAGAGCCATCTTGGACACCCTCCTCTTAAAAAAAAAAAAACAAACTCAGGAGAAAGGAGAAATTGATTTGATTTGGTGTCCTAGCCTGACCTATGGAGGGGAGGAAGGAAGGATGAGCTCGTAGGAAGAAATTGACTCTGTGATTGCAGCAGTGATGGCCGGAGAGAGAGAGACAGCAGGCAAGGAGACCCCAGCGTGGACGATCAGCTGGGAGCACGAGAGGAAGCAGCTGGCTCCAAACGGACCAGCGCGAGCGGCGGCAAGGGAGCCGAGGATGCGGCGCGAAGAGGCCAGCAAAGAAGTGGAAGACCTCCACCGCGGCTGCCGCTGACTGTAGCCCGGAGCTGCTTCACCCGGACAGGCTAGAAGCTAGACGGGCGGAAGGCACCTCGCGAGACCTCCGGGATGACGAGGAGGCACGGACCAGCCCCGAGAACGGGGTGCAGACCGTGGCGACGGCGCACCTGGCCCAGGCACCCCCCATCACTGGACGATCCATGGCGTGCCCCCAGCAACTGCTGGTGGGCGGCGTGAGTGCTACCGGGGCCCCAGGGAGTGGGACGGCAGGGGGGGGAAGCCTTTACAGCCCTTCCGACCTGGCTGCAAAATACCCTGGCCAGGGCAGCCTCAGCCTGGCTGGCGGTGACTTTTCTGCAACCAGGCCTGCTGGGGTATCAACAGGTGATCTGGGGGGAGGACTGGGAACCCCAGGAGCCCAGAGCATCGCACCCCCTTTACTCTCGGTACCCCTAGACACCGCGGCCCAGGGGCAGGCTTCCCAACAGGCACCCCAAGACCAACACACGTGTTGGGGGGGCAAGGGCAAGGGGGGAGAGCAAGGGGAAAACCAAGCATCCCCTGGCCCGAAAACCAACTTCCAGAGGTGTAGGGGAGGTAGATCCCATCATCACCTCCAGCCAAGGCAGTTCCTCCCAGGGGACAAGTCTGGCTAGGCAAGCCAAGGAGGTGGAGGAGGAACCCTGGGTATCAGACCATGATGGCACCCCCCCTCCCAGAAAGTGGCCCTGGAATCAACAGGTTCAGGAGCCACTGCAGGATGCGGAAGACATAGTGTCTGTTTACTCATCCCAAGGGGAGGACTCGGATGACCAGGAGGACTCCGACAGGGAGGAGGGGGAGCTATCTGAGGAAGAGGAGAGCACTTCCACTGAGGTGGCCCGCCCTTCGGCCCGCCATTTTGTGACAGAGGATTTCCCTGTACTTTTGAAGAAGGCGGTTAGGACTCTGGGACTCCAGCTTCCTACTACTGAACAGTCTAAGGCGGACCCTGATCTACCTGAGATATCCGAGGAATTTTTCCCAGATTCTCAACCCATAGCGTTAGAGATGCCAGTTCCAGCAACTGTGATGTGCCTCATCCGTGATGAGTGGGCAAACCTGGCTGCGAACAAAGGGCAGCCTAGCCACGCAAAGAAGCTCTACGCCTTACCAAAGAAGGTAGTGGGCAAACTATAGGTCCCACTTATTGACGCCCCATTTTCAGCGCTAGTTTCGTTGGCAGGTTTTTGTCGGGATGGGGAGGAAACCCTAAAAGTACCCGAGGACAGACGCTTGGACACTGCGCTTAAAAGAGCACATGAGGCAATTTCACTGGCTATCCGTGCTTCTACTACAGCCACCATGATGGCAAGGGCAGCCATCCAGTGGTCCAGAGAGGCCTTAGCAGACGTTCCCAAATTCCAGCCGAGAATCAGACAGGACCTTAACAAGCTAGCAAAGGTCTCGGCTTTTGTAGCTGATAGCACCCTTGATGTGGTCCAGTTTTGTGCCAGGGCACAAGGGGCCACAGTTGCGGCCAGAAGACCGGTGTGGCTTAAATCCTGGAACGCTGACTTCACGTCCAAACAGAACCTGGTCTCTTCACCATTCCTAGGGTAAAAGTTGTTTGGCAAATCCTTAGAACCGGTCCTAGTAGAGGACAAGGACAACAAGAAGAAGACCTTGGCATCGGCCCGGAAGAGGGAGGAGAGAAGGTATTCAAGCCGATTTCGTCCCTTTCGTTCCTCAGGGAGTTAGCACAGCGGTTCGTCAGCGGCCAATGCATTGGGCGCAAGAGATTTCAGAACCCCAAGACCTCGCTGGGGTGAGAACAGATACTATCGCCGGCCCAATCAGAACGCCATGGGTATACCAACCCAGGCACAATCCAGCAAGCTGAACAGCAGCAACAGCAGAGGCCAATGAAGGTACCCTGCCAGTGGGAGGGCGCCTGCAGGCCTTCATGGGGGCTTGGGAAACCTCTACCTCGGACAGATGGGTCCTGCAGTTGATTCAACAGGACTACCAGATAGAGTTCTTCCGAGTACCACCACGATGGATCACTCCCACTCCACGTAAAAGAGACAAAGAAAAACAACGTCAGATGGCGGATGCCATCCAACATCTACTACAGCTGGGCACAATAGAAGAGGTCCGCAGGCCACAGCACTAGAAGGGTTGCTATTCAATCCTTTTCCTGGTACCGAAGAAGAATGGCACCTGGAGGACAGTCTTCAAACTCAGGGGTGTGAACAAGTTCGTGAGGAAGCAGAAATTCAGAATTGAGACACTGAAGCATATTCTAGAGGCTCTGAGACCTGGAGACTTCCTGGCCTCTCTGGATTTGCAGGATGCGTAACTACACATCCCAATTCACAAGAACCATTGGCGTTTCCTCCGTTTCTACTACAACGACAGGGATTTCCAATACAAGGCCCTACCCTTTGGCCTTTCGTCGGCCCACAGAGTCTTCACAAAAGTCATGGTGGCGTTAGTGGTGTGCTGGCGGCGATCAGGGCTCTATGTCTGTCCTTACTTGGACGACCTCCTGATCAGGTCCTCCTCCAGACAGGGGGCAGAGAGGGATGTACATCTGGTGTGGAAGTCCCTTCAAGCACACGGCTTCCAGGTCAACCTCAAGAAGAGCCAGCTGAGACCGGCACAGCAGCTAATCCACTTGGGGGGGTGGACTCATCAAAGGGCCTAGTTTCATTGCCCCAGGAAAGGAAAGACTCCATTCACCGGGCGGCCCAGAGAGTCAAGGATGAGACCAGGATAGACCTCATTCACCTGGCTCATCTGCAGGGCCTAATGATCGCATCCATAGATTGCCTTCCATGGGCCAGGTTCCACGCAAGAACACTCCAATGGTTCCTGTTGCAATATCAGGACGATATTGCACTCTAGAAACACATCCTGGTGCGACCGCCACAGGAAGCGGTAGCATCTCTGCAGTGGTGGACGTCCCCGACGATCGATGGGGGTCGGCTCCTGTGGAAACCGGACAGGATCCAGATCACAACAGATGCCAGTTTAAGATGGTGGAGGGGCTATTGCGGGACCCACCTGGCACAGGGCAAATGGTCAGAGAAGGAGTCAAAGCACAGCATCAACTGGCTGGAACTCAGAGCCATCAGATGGGCACTCATAGCCTTCGAGAGTCTCATCAAGAACAAGGCTGTACTGATTCATACGGACAACATCACGATGAAGGCGCACCTGAATCCCCAGGGTGGGACCAGATCCCGCGCCCTGATGGCGGAGGCGACCAGATTATTAAACAGGGCAGAAGAGAACCTGATTTTGATAGAGGCGGAGCACCTCAAGGGGGCGCTCAATTCCAAAGCTGATTGGCTCAGTTGTTCAGACATTGACCCGGGCGAATGGGCTCTCCACCAGCAGGTATTCGACGATCTCACACAGACACTGGGCAGACCATTAATCGACCTATTCAACTCTCCAGTGAACGCGACGCTTCCCCACTTCATCTCCCGTTACATCTCAGAGGGAGCAGAAGCCATAGACGCGTTGACGACTCTGTGGCCCAGAGGACTACTATACGCCTTTCCTCCGCTACAGCTGATCCCCAGAGTGCTCAACAAGATCCGAGTGGAGCGTGCTGAAGTCATCTTGATAGCACCAAACTGGCCACGCCGAGCTTGGTTTCCGGAAATGCGGGGAATGGCCCTAACGTCCATCGCTCTTCCGATACGAGTAGACCTACTAACTCAAGGACAGATAACACCATCCAGACTCAGCCTGGCTTCAGCTCCATGCGTGGAGGTTGAGCAGCAGATGCTAATGGCAAGGGGCTACTCACCCACAGTCCTGAGGACAATCCTGGCGTCCAGACGGGAATCAACTCAGCGGATTTATGAATACACATTCAGAGTTTTCCAACGGTGGTGCAAGCGCAAGAAGATGGACTTCAAGGAGATATCAGTCCCACTTCTCCTGGAATTCCTTCAGGACGGCATGGCAGCGGGCCTTCGTGCGAATACCATCAAGAGACAGGTGGCGGCATTGGTGTCTTTTTTAACCACCTGAGAAGGCAGCTTACATCTCCAAGCATCCGCATGTGCGCAGATTTGTGCAGGGGTTGACTAACCTGGCACCCTCAACAGTACACAGAGTTCCATCTTGGGACCTGCATACAGTGTTGAAAGCTTTGACGGTGTGGCCCTTCGAGCCCCTAAGAGAGGCTTCACTCAAACACCTAACCTGGAAGGTGGTGCTCCTGGTGGTGATTATGTCGGCACACAGAGTCTCGGAATTGGCGATACTGTCGATCAGAAGGAATCTGTGCATCTTTAGACCGGATTCGGTTGTACTTCATCTCCAGCTTGATTTCAAGCCAAAGGTAAACTCAGCCTTCCATAGATCACAGGAGGTAATCCTCCCCTCTTTCTGCCCACATCCTGAGAGAGAGTTGGAAAGGATCTGGCACACCCTGGATGTCCGAAGGGCGCTTTGGATCTACATCAAAAGAACAGAACCTTTCAGGACCTTGGAGGCACTGTTTGTGTCACCTCATACCAAGTATTTAGGACGCAAAGTGTCACCATCAACCCTGAGGAGAATGTCTAACCCTGAGGAGAATGTCTAACCCTGAGAATGTCTAATAAATTAATCAGGAACTGTATCACAGCCTGCTATGAGACTCTCCCCATGGAAGTTCCCAAGGGGATAATAGCCCACTCGATGCGGAGCACGGCAACTTCGACGGCATGGCAGAAGGATGCATCCCTGGAGGAGATCTGTCACGCTGCAACGTGGAAATCACACTCAACCTTCGTGCAACACTACAGGCTGGACAAGATACAGTCAGCAGAAGCAGCCTTCAGCAGCAGAGTGCTTCAACAGGTTTTCCAAGCATAAGGAGTGCGACCTTGCCAGACCCACCCAGATGAGAGGCTTTTGTACATCCCAAAGCTATCGGATGCTCTGGAGCCCTCCCCACTGGGAAAAGGAATGTTGGTCTTACCTGTGATACATTCTTTTCCAGTGGTAAGGCGAAGAACATCCGGGCCTGCCCACTGGCGAGATGACCATGGTGAGCCAGGGTGGTTCAGAATGGACCTTGCACTAAGAGGAATCTAATCCAAACATATGAACAGTACACGATCTTTGGAGACTATCAAGGGAGACTTCAGTCGCAGGGCTTGAACATTGACTGGCTAGCCGTCCCTCTCGGATGACCTCACTAAGGGGCAGGGCAACTCCTTTTGCTTCCTGCCTACTGGGAGCATGTGGGGAGGGACAACCCAAAACTACCGGATGCTCTTTACCTCACCAGTGGAAAAGAACATATCACAGGTAAGACCAACGTTCCTTTTCCCAGAAACCCCAGGTAGAGTCGTAAATGATAAGGAAATGTGGGAGTTGTCATCCAAAGATTCTGAAGGGTCACCCCATCTGAAGATGGGGAGCTTGTTTCTCTGTACCTCACACAGGGAGTTTTTCTTTCAGGATGGTTTAAAGCAAGCTGCATCTTATACAGTTGTCCCTTCACATTCGCTGGGGTTTGGTTCCAGGACCCCCCGTGAATACCCAAATCCGTGAATACTCAAGTCCTATTATATTCAATGGCATAGCAAAATGGTGTCCCTTATATAAGATGGCAAAATCAAGTTTTGCTTTTTGGATTATTATTTTTTAAAGAATATTTTCAAGCCATGAATACTTAAAACCGTGAATGCCAAATCCGTGAATGTGGTGGGACAACTGTACATGATTTTCCTGTTAATTTAAAATCAATTGATACATGGTATCCTGTACAAATAATTCTTGCATGGTGAAGTTTTCTTCAGACTGTATTCCCCTACACACACACACACACACACACACACAAAACCCCCCTCTGGATGCTGAATCTACATATGACTAAATCTGGATCCAACCTGTTTCCTTTTTACTGCCAGAGAAGGCAATAATGGTATTTTCTATTCCTGGTGCCAAAATAAATTGACCAGCCTTAGTTACTATGCATCTTGACTATGCTAGGGTTGCTGTATGGTCTAATGGCAGGGCTCCTTTCACTTTAATGGTTATGTAAAAGATGGATTTCAGCACATTTCAGCTAAAATGAGATTCCCTCATCTATATTTGTGCCAAGGCTGGGGGGGGGGGATGTTAATTTTTGCAGAATAAGACCTGAACTGTGAAGACTCTCATCAGTTCAGGAGTTTCCTCATTGGGGTTTCCTGACACTTGAGAAACATATTTTTGAATATTAATTCTATCCATAGCTAAAAGACACCGTGATGCTTGATTTTAAGTATATTTCTGTCCCCCTGAGTTATTATTTTAGTGGACAATGAAATCCTAATAAAAACCAAAATAGACCCCACAAGCCCATGAAAACTGTGAAACTGTGCACATGCTTTCTTGCTTAGAGTCATGTTGACAGTTAGATGCCTGCACAGAGTGGGTGAAAACCTTGACAGCACTGGTGGTGAAGTGTGTTATATTCAAAGCTGTAACAGCAAGCATCTTCAACACTCATGTTTTGTTTTTTGTTTTTTTTAATTGTGAGTGAGATTTTTTTAAAAAAAAGTGGGCCCAGAGACATAAACACAGTACTGAAGGTCTGTAGGACTCATTTCAGACCCTCCTTAGTACATGCTGTCTATTTTTTTTTTATTTGTCAGATATAGAGAGGTTTCTATTTAGAGCTGCTTTTCTTAACCTAGATCTTTCCAAATGGTTTGACATCCATTCCCATTATCCCTGATCATGTGTAATATTGATTGGAAGTTACGGGCTAAAATAACTCTGCTAAAATATCTCCAGCAGCCCCATTGGGGAAGGCTGGTCTAGAATGAAGAGGGATCATGACAGATCTGAAAACTCATACACCCCAAGTTCCTCTTTGCGCCTTAAGGTCAATATATGGATAATTTTTCATTGCCATGATAAATCCAGCTAGATCTTGTAGAAGCTAAGCAAATTCAAGTATCCCCCCCCCTTTTGGGGAACAGGCTTACTACTGTGCTGTGCTGATGATTTAAGACACCAAAATCCCCTCCCCCCAAAAGAAGCTTTGTTCCAAAAAGAGTCACTGTTTGGATTAAACGTCAGAAATTTTCTGGCAGGACTGCCCTTATATTGTTAGCAACGTCACATGACATGGCAGGAAAATGGTCTCTCGTCTTTAAAACATTGGTAAACACTATGCGGAGCATGAATTTGCAGTCTGTGGAGAGTGGCTTTGACAGCAGAAGGAAAAGTGGACATATTTGGTTGGGTTCCATGGCTGTAAAGAAATAGTCTTCTATTTACTTCTCAGATTATGAGCCACTCTTTTCCATCAACTAAGACAGAACATTTCTGTGACCTGAACTGTACATATGATGTTTTGGAATTATCTTTAATTTCTCCCAAAACTCTATTTTTTAATGTGTTGATAACATATTTTTAAGCCCCTGCACTGTTAGGACCTTCAGCCTTATTATTTCAATACTTAATACTATACCATTTATGAAGTCATCACAGTCAAAGTGATTTGTGGCTTTTTAAAAGAGTGGTTAGTGCTTGTACTGCCCAGATGTAATTGTTACCTGCAGTTCTAAGTACAGTTGTCCCTTCATATACCCTGGGATTTGGTTCCAGGACCCACTGTAGATAACCAAAATCTGTGAATGCTCAAGTCCCATTATATGCAATGGCATAGCAAAATGGTGTCCCTTATATAAGATAACTAAATCAAGGTTTGATTTTTTGGATTATTTTTTTAACAATATTTTCAAGCCATGGATACTTAAATCCGTAGATAACAAATCTGTGGATATGGAGGGGCAACTGTATACTTAAACTAAAGCTATATGCTGTGCAGATTACTCAATTTACCTTCCTCCTTGCTTCTGCATGAATGTCTAATAAATTAAAAGACATGGCACGATGTTATTCTACTTTGAATTTCTCTGCCCTCACAACAGCACCCAATGGAGTGTGGGAATGTACAATGAGATGACATCCCACCTTTGATTTTAGTTTGCCAGGTGTTATATAGAGACAGGATGAGACAGAATTACTGCTTTGCCTTGCAACTTTGTGGTTTTCATAACATCTAGTTTTAACCAGAATAGAAGTCAGTCCATTGAACCCAGCAAGACCTTTGAATCCTTTGAACCCAACTTCTTTTTTTCCTTTAGTAACGGTTCCCAGTTCTATCCATTGTTACTCTGGTTGCTTCCTGTCTTGCATGTTTCTGCTCCAGAGCCTCTGCTGCTTTAGGTACATTCTTTCCCACTTTGTTGGTCTCCACCCTTGCGCGTTGTTGCTCTGGAGTCTCAAGTGTGCTGGATGCAGCTTTTCTCACTCTCTGCTGTTGTGTGGTTTTAGTTAATTGTGCTGTAGCATTTACTAGTCAGTTTTTATTGCAAGCTAGATTCATAATAGAATCTCTTTTGTTAATAGAAACTGTTATGTCATGAGGCAGTTAACAGAAACTGCCCCCTAATAATTGGGTGGTACTATAGCCTGTATAGGCACAGACTATAGATTAGTCTGCCATCTAGTAGTTGAAGTAATATTAGACGATATTAGACACATTTAAATGGATTAAAATCTATGAGTTTTTAAAAACAAATGACTCCAGGATGCAAACCCCCAAGATTCTCTTAGCAGCCATGCCAAGTTTCAGGTGTCCAGACTTCATACAAGAGCGGAGACAAAAGTACTGTCAGGATTGGTCCCAAAAAGCGACCTTCTCTTGCCAAAATTACTGTGTGCTTTCATTTTTATGTGCTGTTTGATGTTAGCATTCTTTCTGAACTTGTAACAAGTTGGTGTTCTGTGAACAGACAGGGGAGGATGGTACATGTCAGGAAACTGACTAAGTGGCCTTGCACCTGCAATGGCCTGTGAGAACGGGAGGCTGAGAAAGGGGAGTGGGGATAATGGATGTCCAATGACTATACAGCCTGCCAGATTTGGTGATTGTAACTACTTTTTATTTCACTGCTTTGCTAATAGCTTTCATTCAAAGCAACAACTTTGTATAGTTCACTCTATAGATTACTATAGCAATAAAGCTTTGTTTAACACCGAAGCTACTAGTTACTGAGTTTGAAGAAGCTAATATATGACAAGCACATCTTTTGTTTAGTATTATAAAGTAAGAACATGCAGGTAAGAGCATACCTGAAATGCTTCAAACAGATTCACTTGAAACAGTCGGCTCTCCTGAGCTGGCATTTCCAGTGGTGTGTACATGGGGACTGTGGCTATCTAAACCTGCCATGGTGTCTGCCATGCCATCTGCTTCCTCCACACCCAATTGCTTGGTTATTATTTTTTAAAATGACTAAAATGGTCTCTCCTCCTGTGCTATACTTTTATCTGTGTGCTGTTTGTGCCAGGCTTTTGTTGCAGGTGACCACTTCCATTCCAGTTGTACAAATGGGCTTTGGGGTGACCTCAGGGGAACAAGAAGGACCAGCAGTAGCTTAACTGAAGAAGGACAGATTTGGACAATAGGGTGAAGGAACCGATGTGGGGGGGGGGGTTGAAAAAATAGTGGTGCCCATAGATGGTAAGGCTTAAAAACAGGGTCTTGGGGGTAAGATGTAAAAATGGAATGGGTAGGGCCATATCAAGGTATGAGGTGAAAGTGAAGGGAAGGCCATGGGGGCAAAAAAGTAGAAGAGAGATAGGGGAGGGAGTTGGCTACCATGTGGGATTTGGTGCTGTGAATTTATTGCTTCTTTCTTTCTTTTACACACACACAGACATGAACACACCATTTGGTAAGAGAATGTCCCTGGCTGGTAGAAAGAGAGAGAGTGAGTTACCATTTGTATTTTGTCTTCTGTTAAACAGGTAATAAAGATTGCAGGTTTAAGGGACTGGTTTTGTGTTTTGTTGTTCACATCTCACCCTTGCCTTGTTCACAGTTTAGGAGCAAATTTGTTGTCCTTTTTAATCCACTTTACCCTCTACAGCAGCCATTTTCTGAATGGGCAGGTTTCTATGGCAGATATTTTATGATGGTGTCCATGATATTTTTCCAAGGTTCTGAGTGTCTCCACAGACTGATAGGGTCAGTCCTAACATTAAGTAGATTGAAACAGTTTCTTCAGGCAGTAAGCTGCTGAGAGGTAGAAGCAAGATACTAGGAGAGATAGCTATATTGGTCTCTCTTTATCTGACTTAGACTGCAGATTGTTCTCTTTAGTCCTATGATATTATCCTTAGAAGAGAAAAAAATCTGCTTTTTTCCCCATTCAAAAAACACCTTTCTCCTCTCTCGACTTTTGTATATACAGTCAGCCCTCTGTATCCACGGATTCTGCATCCATGGATTCAACCATCAACAGCTTAAGAATATTCCCCCCAAAAAAGAAATTTCTAAAAAGCAAACCTTGATTTTTCCATTTTATATAAGGGACACCATTTTACTATGCCATTGTATATAATAGGACTTGAGCATCCACAGATTTTGATATCTGGGGTGGGGGGCTGGAACCAAACCCCAGTGGATAACAATTGCCCACTATATCCAGCTGTACACATCAACATATGTACAGTGGGCCCTTGGGATTTGGTTCCAGACTCCCCTCCCCATGGATACTAAAATCCGTGGATGCTCAAGTCCCATTATATATAATGGTGTAGTAAATTATTGTCCTTTATATAAAATGGCAAAAATCAAAGTTTGCTATTTGGATTTGGGGGGGGGGGAGATAGTTTCAAGCCATAGATGATAGAATACATGGGTGCAGAATATGTGGATATGGAGGGCCAGCTGTAAATATGTTTGGAGTCAGGAGCAAGGAAGGATTCCACCAGTGGTGGAAAGACCAAAAGTGAATGATAAAGATGCTTGGTTTTCATGACAGGAGTTCTGCTGCAGATATTTGAAACAAATCTCAAGGCTTTCTACTCTTGAGGAGAACTCTGCTTCTGACAAGCATTCTTGTCAGCAAGTGCCTATAACCTAGTGAATCAACCTGGTACTGTAGGCTACAGAGATGTTCACATATCTTGCAATTCGTTTGTTTTAAAAATCAAATATGTGTTCTCAAAACTAATTTAATCCAGGATGAACACTACCAGGATACTTCTTCTAGACACACAAAGTTTCAGATGTCTATATGTAATCTTCTTGTGGCTATTGCAGAGACAAACAAATATGCACACATTGTCTTATGGATTCTCTCTCTCTCTCTCTCTCTCTCTCTCTCTCTCTCTCTCTGTGTGTGTGTGTGTATGTGTGTAAAACAAGCATACAACTGGAAACAGGGCATCTCGCCTCCCAGATGGTGGAATACAGCTCCCATGATCCCTCACTATTGACTACACTAGCTAGGCTTGATGGGAGTTTCAGTCCAGCAACTTCTGGAAGGTCACATGTCTCCTATCCCTGGCACAGAGAGTAACCAGGAATGCCAAATTGTTTCCTCTGTTATCCTCATCATGAAACTGGAGTATAGTATCTGACTACTGAGTTTTAATTTAGTTATTTAATTGTTTTTCCCCAAATTGTTTATTGTGTAAATTAATTTTTGCAAATGGCCTTAGTAACCCTGTGAGGCCAAAAAATGGGATAGAAACAGTGAAATAAAAATAATAAAGATAATGATGGTTCATAGCAGAGTAAAATGGGAATGTCTACCTGAACTTTGTTCTAGGGCAGTGTTAATTTCTCTGTGTTAATTTTAATCCGTTGTGTCTCCTTATTCCCTAGCACAAATGGACCCACGTGGACTATCTCCCAGACAAATTAAAAGTGACAGTGATGACGATGACCTGCCAAATGTGACCTTGGATAGTGTTAATGAAACTGGATCCACAGCCCTCTCTATAGCCAGAGCAGTTCAAGAGTAAGTATCAAGTTTTCAGGGAGATGCCAAGGCGGATGGTGCCTCATGGAAACACCTGGTCATATGACATTCTTTAGATACCCTGCATCTGAATCAGTAGAGATAGCAGTCTTGGCCTGTTAGTTAGCATTACCTGTAGCAGCAGACTGCACTCTGTGCCTACGAGAGTAGGGGGATTTGAAGCCATGTACCAGTCTGGCTTTAGAAGCTGACTTTCAATTCCCCTCAATTTGCCTAATTAATTGGAAAACAGATATACTTTAATACGTTACCTGTGGTTTTAAAATTTATTTAATTTCTAATCAAGGCTACAAAGAAGATAATGTCTGGTTTGCTTTTAGTGCAGAGATATTTTAAACTGTTGTGCAAAAAGACGTGTTAAAGAAAGGTGATATACTTTTTTGAGTTATTTTTTTTAAAAAAGGTTGGTGTTTCCTTTTGTTTACAGGAGGAGTAGATCTGTTCCTGTAGAATTTGTAGACAATATTGAGAGAGAGGAGTTCAATCAATGTGTACATGTGTGTCTTGGAAGCAGGATATGTGAGTAAATGATAGGCACAACAAGGTAATGTCAGCATAGGAAGCAAGGTCATATTTCCCAGTTTGTAAGCCATTTACTTTATCTGGTCAAATTCTTCAGTCTGCATTACATGGCAGAGAAAACACTTTACCTACATAAAGAATTTTCTTAGGGAGAGTGTTTACATAGTTCCAATGTTTGAGCAAGCCCACCTGAGAACTGGGATCTAATAACAAGGCCCTATTATGGATGCTGACATCCTAGGGAGGTGTGGCTGTCAGCTGCCAGAAACAGTGGCCTCTCAATGGTGTTGGCTTGGGGAGTTGTCCTGAGGTGAAACCCACCGCATCTGTAGCCTTGGTTCATTTAGAAGGACAGTTACAACTTTTTTTTGGTCTCTAGAGGTCCTCCCTCTCCTGCTGTGGTTTAATATTGTCTTCTGCTGACCCACTGTATTTTGCTGTTGATGGTGCTGCATGTTGTATGATGTTTATTTCATGCTTAATTTATTGTTTTCATTTTAATTTACTGTGTAGCTGTTTTGGAGACCAGATGTTCAAAAATATCTGTGTGGCACTGAATTAAAATTGGGACTTTGTGCATATGGGCCCTCTATGTTATCAAGGTATGGTGGAATCTGTCACCACATAAGATCACTGGCTGAAAGAATATAAATGGCCCCATAAGTCACAGGATCATGGGATGAAAAAGTTGGAATAAGTCTAATTGCGACCAACCCACCAATGGATCAGTTTCCTGGTGTGCTATCAAAGGGAAATTAAAACATCCCTAATTATTATAAGAGAAGGGCAGTGACAAAGTGAGATAGTAAACAAACCACACTTTCCTTCCATGGTTTGTTTAGTGTGACATCTCAGCACTGGCACTCTGAATTATTTCTACCCTGACAAGCCAGAGGAATAACCCATGACTTATTCTAGGGTTATTTTTCTATGGCTTTTTGGGAAAGAGACAAGCTAGAGTCCTGGTTTCTGCTGCTTTAGACCTTGCAGTAAACAAACCATGGACAGAAGATCTGTTGTTTGCATAGCCTCGCAGTGCAAATGGAAGTGACCAGCCAGTGTACTTTACCCACAACAAGTCTTGTTCTGTCTTGTTCTGACATCTGAACGTGGCCTGTGTTTGCTCTTCTTTACTTATTGAATCCAGCATTCTGTATCTCAAAGCATGATGGGAGAGAAACATAGTCTCCCATTTCTGCAACTGTTTGCTATAGGTAACTGCTGCAGTTTAAAGTGACATTGACTGCCCTTGCTGCACTGATATAGCTTGTAACGATAGATCAGGTTGGGATGTTGAATTGATACAATAACAGTTTGTTACAACATTGTTTTGCAACCCAATACAGTAGTCAGCCAGCCCCATCCAACATGTTTCTTTCTTTACTTATCAAAAGCAGATCTTCAGACACTCATCCCACAGTGCTTTCGAACAGCAGTCATCTAGTCCATTTGGTCAGAGCCCAAAACAGTATTGTATCAGTGTTGAAAATATGCATGATCTGGGAAGAATCCAAGTCAACTACCCAAAAAGTGATGTATATGTGCGTACAAAATGGAAAAATATCAGGGAAAGAGGAGAAAATTTGTAAAAGATAAAATAGAATTAAATTGCCAAAATTGTTCTTCAGATTTTTTTCAAGATGTGTTGACTCATTTTTTAAAGAATATATCTAGTATCAAGTTTAGACTTAACAATTCAATTGCTATATATTCTGTTCCTGAAGTGGTGATTTTATGCATTGGGAAGCAGTACTGCTGAACTATTTCTGACCTGCACTGGCAGAGTTTTTTCTCTCCCCCTCCCCTTTCTTTCTTAATTCAATGCACTGATCAGAGGCATTAAAATGCTGATTGTAGCAAATATTCATCAGGGAGCAAAGAAGGGAAAGTATGCCACTGACAAGTAGTCATAATAATCCCGGCCTAGCTGAAAGTGTTTTTTGTTATGCTGTTGCCTTAGGTAAGGCTGTCCCCATAAGAACTGAGCACAAATGAGAGTGTAATCGCAGCAGTGGGGGAAAGCTACAAGCAAACAAGTAGTGAATGGATAAGCAGACCTGGCAACACTCAGGGAGGGTCAAGGGCGCAGCAAACCAAGAACAAAAGCGAGGTTCTACAACAAGGAGCTGTATGCAGAAGATGCTAACAAGCTTTCCAGTAGTCTTTTCCTGTCTCACTTTAGATGCCCTGCTAGGAAGCTTGCAATCCTAAATACCCCAAAGTCATCAGATCCTGGAAGCTAAGCAGGCTCATCCCTGGTTAGTATTTGGATGGGGGACCACCAACGAATTCCAGGTGCTGTAGGCTATATTTCAGAGGAAGCAACTGGCAAAACACCTCATGTGTATGTCTTGCTTAAAAAAAAAACCCTATGAAAAATTCATGGGGTCAACATAAGTCAACAGGCAACTTAAAGGCACACACACACACACACAGAGAGAGAGAGAGAATATGAGAGAAGACTGGAGCCCCCTCTCCCTCCCCCCTCCAAGCCAGTAAAACCATTTGGCTTCTGGTGAGTTTGAATTTTAGTATAGGGCAGGACTGGTGTGTGATTCCTGATGACTGTGCTGTAGGCAGAACCCCATGTGTCATTTTTGTTGACCAAACTAGAGCTTACATGGCATCTTAGTTTGCCTGTTTGGCATGATCAGCCCTGTCTTAATATTATGAATGTGATTAAGAAAGAAACAGATTATGATGTTTTACTGGCATGGGATCTCAAATGACCCTTTTTTTTTTTTTGTCATTCACATACTGTACACCTTATTTGCAACAAAACATTTAACTAATTGAAATATGTAGTAACAAGGTGTCACTGAATATTTTCCAGTGGAGATTTCTCAGGTATTCTCAAGACTGCTCTAGTCAAACTAAAGTGCTCTTTAAATTATGGGGACAAAAAAAATTTGCTGCAACTACTTTTCCTGTTTCAGTTGAACATAAACCTGATGAATTTCCTTAGATCTGGGCCTTAAATTATGCAAATAAAGAACCCACTTTTGGGGAAAAAATCACCTCTTTTTCAGCACCCTTTCTTTCCCATATGTGATAATTGTTCTCTTCTGGATTTAGGAATGCTGTAATGATCAGGATAACATTATGACACTATAACTGGTTCTCATGTTGGCTGTCCCAGTATAGTATCAGAATTGTTGCCCAAATTACTGAGGTCAATGGAAATTCCATGTATGTCTACCAAAAATCAATATTTCTATGGGAAAATTTTAATTAGCTCGAATGTGTCAGCGAAAGGCTGGGTAACATCAGGATCTTTTGACTTGTGTATACAGGTACTCATTGAGGAGGCTCACAGTCAGGAAATAAAATAAAAATGGATTTTATTGAAAAATAATCAAGGGAACACACACACACTCAGGCTTCAAGTAGTCACACAAAACTAGTGAAGAAAGTAGGAAGTATTTGGGTAGAGGAATAGAGTTAGGGATGATGGGCTATACTATACCTGTCTGACAACCAGAGATTCGTGTAGAAGCTGCAACTCATGGTGACACAGACTGACAGAGTGACGGGAGTAAGGGGAAGCTGTGCACTTTGGTGGTGTTTTGGGGTGATATTTATATTAACTATTCCCTGCCCCCTGGAGGGGTGTTTTGAATGGAATACAGTGTCTGCTGGAGTTTTCCAGAGTTAAACAATGGATTCTCTGGATGTGTTAATGATCGCTAATGGCTGAAACATTGAAACTGGTGAGTCTCAGGCAACTCTATTGTTTTAGGAAAGGTGAGAGGAAAAACCAATTTTGCAAGACAATGACTATCCAGCTACCTTGATTGCATTAGTGAATAACTCATTTCCATGTATGTCCAGGAGAATTAGGCCATTTCCTCCCTAACTCATCAGTTCAAGGGCGGTTCACTTAATTCCTACCCAGACGTATCTTTTTAGGAATTTGGGCTGGCTACTTCCTTAGGTTTTCTGAATATACCTTGATTCCTTGTATTTGGGGATCCGTGGTCTACTACTAACCATGTGAAGTGCCAATAATAAGCCAATTTATGAAATATAGCCAATTGATGAATTATTAGAAGAGTGTGGGACATATAACAGAACCAGTAAGATTTGTTACTTGATGATGTCACCAAATGCAGATAAGGACAAGTCAGAGCAGGCAAGTGATGGCATTATGAATACAAAATATGACATCTCCTAAGAAGTATTGATAAATGGTCAGAAAGGTACCCTTTCCCCACAGTCCTGAAGAATGGTGTGTAGCTTCAGTTCATTCCTTTTGTACTGTGAAATATTAAAAAGAAATCACTTATCATAGAAAGAATACATACAGGTTCAACTGTGCTGACATGCAAACTCAGACATAGACACACAGATCACTGTCTTTTATTTGTACATTCTTTATAAATTATTATGAATGACCAGAGGCCTGTGCTGCATGGCAAAAATAGTGCTCTTGTACCTACTTGTTATGGCTGGCATAGCGTCTCTGTACATGGTAAGTCTTTCTTCACTTGTTTGGAGGCGGGTGCAGCAAGTGCTCTCCAATGTCCAATACCCACATCACTCAAGTTGAAAGGAGAGCATGGTTGAGAAAGTCAGACATGTCTCTGTATGACAGAAGTTGTAATTGGTTAATTTTTGCCACAGTCTCATTTACTAAAGGTGATAGGGTGAAAGCCATTTGTGACACATAGTACTGTTATTTTCCTTTCCTTGCTTGATCCTTGGTCTGAAAATAGTTTGGAATTAAATTGCGGTCAGTATTAGCCTTGCGGTGCCACTCCTTTTCAACACCTGTGAAGTATTTGGCTTCTGTATGTTAATTCAGGAGTGTTGATTATTGATTGCTGGAGGGGGATGCATAATAGTGTTAGGCCAGGGTTTGGTTTTTAGCTCATCAAACATACCTATATCCAGTGCAAAACTCAGGCTGTGGTACCTAGTCAGCAAGGTTCACCAACGTATCTTTGTAACCTGAAAATAAAAAGAGGAGGGGACTTAACTGAGTTCCTGCTGGTCCAGAGGTTGGAAATGGTATGGAGGGGGGGGGGATGCAGCTCCCAGAATCCCTAAGTCAGTATGGCTACTGGCCCTTAGCTTAGTGCAAACGGTGAGGCTGGATCTAACTTATCAAAAGTACTGTGTTTCTCTAGTAAGTCTTGAATTATAAAAACAAAAACAAAAGATAAAAATGAGCCAAAAAAAATGCCCAAAAGTTCCATGTACAGTGGGGGTGGGGGGCAGACTTCTGAAATGATTTTGGTCTAAATTTTTTATCTCATGAGAATGAAATAACTGAAGCTCTGCACCACTGGTTTATATACAGTGCTTACCATTACTTGAAGCTCCTTATTTTAGACATTTGCTCAGGTAGCCCAAAACTCATGTTTTAGAGCAATATTTCTTAATTTGTGGTACACGGACCCCTGGGGGCAGCAATGTCATCACAGCAGATCCGTGAAGGCCTGATGGCTTAAAGGCTGCTCAGCCCTCCTTCCCACAGCAGAATCGCTACATGACAGGAGCCAAGGCATTGGCTGGCTGGCTAAGCCTGTGTGTTGCTGTTAATCCACCCCAGCTGCAAACTAGCCAGAAGTGGGAGAAACAACTCTGAGGGAAGGTTTAACGGATGTTGTAATTGTTAATGGTTCAGTGTTCAGGTATTGTTGTTGTTTTAAATCTTGAGATAAGTCTTGGGGATCCACAGCAACAAAAGATATTTAAAGGGGGTCCAGAACTGCAACATGAGACATATTGAGGCTGCCTTATGTGGAGCTAGACTGTTGGTCCATCCATCCACATACTGTGTACTCAGCTGGCAGGAGACAGTGGTGGCAGGTGGTTCTTCATTATCTCCTTAAGACAACTGGGTACTATCAAGCATAGATAGCTTTTAGATTCTCACTGGATCTTTTGTTATACATGGAACTCCAGCTTAATGGCAGGTCAGAGTGCAGCCATTCAGAATTAAGCTAGAAGAAAGTGGTAGCTCATGGTTTTGAAACCTTGTTGCTTGACAGATACCATGTATGTTTTGAGCGTAATGGCAGCTCGTGGCTCTGATGTGACTGGGGCAGTCATTCCATTCTGGGTTTCGACCTGAAGTTAAAGGAGCTATTTATGATTCTGAACCCTATCCCACAAGTGATTGCCACCTCCTGAGGGGCAAACCCCAGCTTTGGCACTGAATTTATGACTCTGACCAGCTATACAGTACTCACTGTTACATATCCCTGAATTTACCACCTATGTTCCAGAAGGTAAATATGAAGATATATGTGCTTATGTAGCATAGGGTGTAGCATTTCACAACTTTTAAGTTTAATATTGGGTTTATTAATAGATTTGCCTTTGTACATTGGGTGCTGTGATCCTACATGCCCTTACCTAGAAGTAAGTAAAGAGAGTGCGTACTGTTTCTGAGTGAACATGAATAAGATTATTTTGCATGAGTCTCTCAGAGAGTTTTTCTGAATACATTTTATTATTGTTATTATGTGCCTTCTAGTCAACGCTGACATATGGTGACCCTTTCCTAGGGTTTTCTTGGCAAGATTTATTCCCAAGAGGTTTGCCACTGCCTTCCTTTAAGACTGAGGGGTTCTCTTAATAGTCAAAATAATCCTCATAGAATTTGCTTGGAATCCTACCTGTCCTAATGGCATTCTGCATTGGATTGCAGTATCCAGGAGGAGGGAAGCCAAATCTACCATAAACTCTGCCAGGAAAGCCTTTGCGACTTTTCCTGGTTTTTTTTAGAAGCTCTGTAGAGAATGTGCATTTTCACTCATTTCGACAATTGGATTTGCATTCATTCACATTTGCAATAAAAGCAGAAGCGGAATCTCATTGGTCGGACGTGGGCAGGGGCCAGAGCTTGCTCACAAGCCAGGCGCCCAGAACCACAAGCGATCGTGCAATGAAGTAGCCTTCTTCTTTTCTTTTTTCTTTTACTTATTTAGGCGGAAACTCACACTTTTGCACCTTAGATATGCTTTTAAAAAAACTGTTCGGCGGTAGTAACTGGCAAAAATAAAAGTGTGAGTAATTCACTAGTGTCTGCCATCTTGATTTGTAGGCATGCCCGTTTGGACAGCAAAAGCAGATAGCTTCGCATGCCTGTGATTTTCCCAGAAAACCGTTGAGACAAATAGAAGTTGCTTAGAATTTGCATTAGTGCACCTCAGTCCCCATTTTTTGCCCATGTATAGACAGGCCCTGAGAGAATGTGACTTACCCAATGTCACCCAGTGGGTTTCTGTGGTTAAGTGAGGTCTTCTAGAGTTCTAGTCCAAACTCAAACCACAACACCACAGTGACTTTCTGCATATATTTCTATTTTCCCCCATGTTTTTCTTTTTCAGTTGTGGAAAAATTAAATTTTGCATTAAAATGATGTGTTGGGATCCTGTATACCTGCTTTGGCTCCCACATCCCAGTGAGATTTACAAAAGTGAAAGTATAATTCTGAATGTGGACATTCCTGAGATGTTTTCTGGGATTATATGGAGAAACATGGAACATGGGGCCTACAATTAACCTCGAGCTCTGGAGTTTGCCCACCCTTCTTTTAAGTATATCTCTAAATATGTAACTTGTAAATAGAATTGCACTTGTCAGGGAGACAAGATTGACAATATGGAAATAGCTCTGAAAATCTATGTGAACACACTGCTGTCCTATATACATTTTATTACTGCATCATAGAATCATAGAATTGCAGAGTTGGAAGAGACCACGAGGGCCATCCAGTCCAACCACCTGCCACGCAGGAAATCACAATCAAAGCATCCCTGACAGATGGCCATCCAGCCTCTGTTTAAAGACCTTCAAGGATAGCGACCCCACCACGCTCCGAGGGAGTGTGTTCCACTGCTGAACAGCTCTTACTGTCAAAAAGTTCCTCCTAATGTTGAGGTGGAATCTCTGTTCCTGGAGCTTGCATCCATTGCTCCGTCTTCCAGTCTCTGTAGCAGCAGAAAACCAGCCTGCTCCATCCTCAATGTGACACCCCTTCAAATACTTAAACAGGGCTATCATATCGCCCCTTAACCGTCTTTTTTCCAGGCTAAACATATCCAGCTCCCTAAGTCTCTCCTCATAAGGCATCATTTCCAGACCTTTCACCATTTTAGTTGCCCTTCTCTGGACACACTCCAATTTGTCCATATCCTTTTTGAATTGTGGTGCCCAGAACTGGACACAGTATTCTAGGTGAGGTCTGACCAAGGCAGAATAGAGCGGCACTATTACTTCCCTTGATCTGGACACTATACTTCTATTGATGCAGCCCAAAATCGCATTGGCCTTTTTAGCTGCCGCATCACACTGTTGACTCATGTTCAGCTTGTGGTCTACTAGGACTCCTAGATCCCTTTCGCATGTAGTCTCATTCAGCCAGGTCTCCCCCATCCTATATCAGTAACAGCTTATTATAATTGAACAGGTTTTGATCTCAAAATCACTATATAGCACCCTTTTCTAATTAAAACAAATCAAGGCAATCATGGTGATACATTTTGCTTTATTGCAAATTATGAAGACGCTACATGCTTGTTTGCTGGGGAAAGATCTTAGAATTTAAAAAATTATGGACCTCATATTTGCCTAGTGATGTTTTCAGGATAACCTCAGACAGGTAAAATTGCATGTAAATGAAGCAGGTATTTGCCTGATTCCTGTGGTGAGCTGTGTAGGCTGAAGGAATGATGGAATGGCTGAACAAATTTGTTGCATGATGATTGAAGCATATGTGCATTTTTCATTGTATTTTTCCAGGTGTTACTGCAGAAAGAGAGTAAAGTTGGAGAACAATAAAGATGTATAGCTTATTTTTAAATACTGAGAAGATAAAGTAGAGAGATGGTTAAAATAATAGCTTCCTTGTCATTTCATATCATTTTCATAATTTCTTTATATATATTAGTTTTCCTGACCCTTCCTCTGCCCCCCTCTGGTTTTAATTTTAGGAGACTGCAGGGATAGGGGGCAAGTGGCTCTCCACACCTTGTTGAACTGCAGCTCCTAAGCTCTCATTATCCTTCACCACTACCTATGCTGTCTAGGACTAGTGGGAATTGACTGGAGGTCCACAAAGGGCCTATCCCTGCTGTGGTAGGAGAGGCAGAGTTGGTTTTATTTTCCCAGATGCCCTAGACATTATGTCACTCTAAAGCATTCTGGGAGAAAATAGCAGCTTCCACACAGAAATTACTGCAGAAGACAGTAAAACTTCACATAAGGGCTGCAGAGGAGTGGTCAATGGGAATGAATGAACTGAATTCAATCTGTACATATATTACTGGTAGCATTCATTCTGTAACATGTAACATTTGATGCAAATGGGGTCCATGGAGTTCTCTTATAGATAAATGCATGAACATTCCTAGTCATTCCTCTGTCCTGTGAAAAAAGTATATACAGATTCATACAAGTATATATCACAGCAGCTAGGATATAACCATGTAGCATAATCCTATGCGTATTGTTATCTTGAACAATAGTAGATGAAATGATTAGAAGCTCCTGGGAGAACAATAATTGATCCAGGTAGAATATTATTTATTGTATCTCTGCATGACTTACACATCTGAATTAGGGGATTGTGCTGCATCTCTGAATGGGGGTACTTGGAACATCCAGTCATTCTCTCCACTCTCCCCTCCACATACAAGCACATGTTATCTGATATCAGAGAAGCCTGACTTGTTTCTTTGAACATCTGAGTTGGTACATAAATCTATATTATTATGTAACATCGTGAGCTTTGGACTTTTCAGTTTTCCTTTTCTTCTCTAGCCCAACCATATGAGAAGATAAGAAGCTTTTGCTTCCTTTTTTATTAGCTGCTAATAATAAGTGCTATTAGTGGTTTGCTCATCAAGCAACTTCATACTTTCATTTAGAAAGTTGGCTTATTTCAACAAACAATAATTAAGGTTGTCCCCAGAAGAGGACAGTGGAGAAGGAAGCATATGAACCCCAATTTAGCATGACATCTGGACAAGGCCTAATGAATTACATCTCGTTACTTACCCCTTTCTGATCATAAGACACACATACTGTAAATCACTTAGTCATATTGAATACTTATTTTTATATATATTCTAGAATTAAACTTTCCATGTTCCAAAAATTTTGCCTCCAGTTTCAAAACAGAAATATGTGTGTCTAAATTCTCAGAATTTTGAAAAGCACGAACTTAAAAGTAGGTTTCCCATAGTTTAATGGACTTTGTTCAAATGTAACTTTGCATAGGATTGCAAATCTGAAGCCAGAATACTTTTTCAGGTGTTTATTTTTCAGTGCATTTTTTTTAATCTAACAGGATTGTGCTAAAACATCACCTTTTGAAACCTGCTCACCCTGTGTTCTTTACATTCATCATCAAATCATTAAATTAAAGTTCTACATTAAAATATTTGCTCCTAATATTTTCATTAGTGTGCTGAAACAGAAAATGTACTTATCATTGAGAAAGCATTTATCATTGTGTGTAATCACTTCTTTCTTTCCATCAGAACTGCTGAAAATCTGTGTTTTGTGAATTTCTGCATGAACACAGTCAACCCTAGAAATACTTTTTAAAAAAGAAAGAAAGAAAACAAGTTACAGTCTTTTCCCAGAGTACCTGTCCTCCGCACACATGCACAACAGCATGCTGTCCACCTGTTATTTCATGTCCCGCTTTCTTGCTCTCCAGCCCAAGTTCTGGCCCAATTAAATGTTTTAATTCAGGCTGAAATAAAAGCCTCACTGGAGGTAGGGGTTGACCAGAGCAGGAGCCAAACTGAAAACATACCAGCTTTTTGTTCTGTATAATGTCTGGGATACCATGGGACAACCATACAAGAAGATGGAAGGCTCAGCTGGCCTTATCAGAAGTCCTGCATGGAATGCAGGCATCATGTCTTTATTGATTGAATTTGGAGTCTGGCTGTTTACCACTTAACAGCTAATGCTGCTTTCAAGTGCAATGTCAAACATTTCTGTTGACAGGAATTCCCAGATACCATTTTAAAAAATAAAATCCCACTAAATTCTTTAAATTACCCAATGGTATATTGAGTGGCATAACGTTATGCTCTTCACAGCTGTTTAAATGCTAGTTGCATGGTGAATGTCATGTGGAGGAATGCAAAACCCTAGAGGTAGGCTATGTGCTTGTTCTTGTTTTTGCTGCGTATTTCCCTCCCTGTTGTCTATACCCTTCTACCGTTCTTTGGGGTCTCTTAAAATTCCTAATTGTCTGTGTTCAATTTCCAGAGAGAGCATGTGGGGCTGTGCCAGGTCAGCTGTTAACACTTTTCGTTTTTTCAACTCCAGGTATGAAGCATTTTATTGTGCATTATATAATGTTGATGTTGTGTGATTGAAATTTCTGAGAAATAGTTTAATTCAGCATTATTTCCCTCTGTTGGAGCTGACCCATGTAAAAAGGGGGGGGGGATTTTTGAAGGGGAAATATAGAATTAACACTTAGATATTTTTGCTTCATTTTCCTCTTCAAACCTGCACATTATTTCCTGGTATCTGATATCCTCTGGAGTCCTAGTGCCGTGGGGAAAATATAGTTCAGTACACAGGCCTGCACTGCTTCTTACCCACTAAGCTAAATGCAATACAGCTCCTCTGTTTCCACAGGCTGTCCAAAAACTGGGAGGGGGACAGAGGGTGTCAAGGCTTTGGGTGCACTGGTGAATTATATTCTTCTTAGCGGGTAGCAACTTTTGGAGGGCTGATGCAGCAAAATCACTGCCATCCAATAAGAGCACATTCAGTATATTTGTATATTGAATGCATTTAAAATGGAAGGAGCCAGTCTCGCACTCAAATCTTCTTTCATTGAGTATCCACCAACTAAAATTGATTGTATAGGTGTGGAAATCTCCCAGTCCCATTTTCATTGAGTTTCTCCACATTCCATCTGCATTTTCCCCATCCTTGTTTCATATTCAGTTTGTGAAAGTTTGTGGTTTTTTCCTGCTGTTAAATTCACAAACATTTTAACACATTTTTCCCAAAATGCACATTTGTTTGTGCAATTTACCTAATCTACATCACTCTTCCCTATTGATTAAAGCATGTGTTCTGAATATTTGTTCTTCTTCTTGTTGTTATTTACATATGATAGACTATATGCATTGTTTTTAGGATGCTTTATACCTTGGAACTGTTACTCATGCAAATGGGTAAATGGTCAACACGAGATGTACATTTCTTGCAACAAGTCTCAAGAGGTATAAAATGATACTTTCACTGAGACTCACAGTCATGGCATCCCAGCTTATATCACAGGTGAAGGACACCTGTAATCCTGCTGCTTTTGCTTGCGTCAGGGCTGTTTCACACTTTCTAGATCAATGCCATTGACAAGTTAAAGCATTTGTTTGATGCATCACTGATGTGATTGTTCTTGGTTTAATCATGTTGGTAAAACCCTTTGTTTTGGGATAGTTTTGTTGGAATAATGAAAGCCAGTTTATCAGCGCGCTTGCAGAAAGTGCAGGATGAGTCCTTCCTGAAACTTTGTTTACGAAGAAAAGCCAGAGAGAGACACATAGGGACTGCTTCACTGAGATGGATTGCTACCAGAAATAGGTACCAACATAGTTTGTCTTCTCGGAAGAAAGGAAACTGCTTTATACTAGGTTGGAACATTGCTTCACCTTAGTGATGTACATCTTCAAATATTTCATCCTTGCATTGTCAGAATGAATAATTTCCACTGTTTTTTCTCTGCTGCTGAAGAAAATGAATAATTATGCAGATTTTTTTGTCAAGTACTAAATACCCTAAAGGCACCAGATCCTGTCTAATCTTGGAAGGTAAGCAGGATCGGCCCTGATTAGTACTTGGATAGGATACTGCCAATGAATACCAGGTGCTGTAGGCTATATTTCACAGGAAGGAACTGGCAAAACCACCGCTGAGTGTTCCTGCCTTGTGAAATTCATGAGGTCACCATAAGTCCACAGGCGACTGACTGGTAGGTGCACACACTCACACAAATTCACACATACCAAAATGTTTCAGGGAATTCTTCTGTACAGAAGTACATAGATTAAAAAAAAATTGCATGAAAATTGGGGCTTTGCCAAAGACAATGTGTATTTCTGGAAAGTATTTTTTATATGCAGAAACACAGATTTTTGTACAAAAATAATGGTTTTTCCAAGTAAAAGCCGATTTGTCACAAAAAAGGCATACTGCTGGAAACATTTTTTTCCACCATGTGCAAACAAAATCATGGTTGTTTCCAAACCATAATTTTTCCCCAAAACACTGTTTCCAGACACACATGAAGGGTTTTTGTGCAAAAAAATTCTTGTGCACAAACCCACCAATTTTGGACCATAACCCCCACATGTGTTTCTGGAAACTATTTTTTTCTGCAAAAAAGTTTTTTTTTTTTTTTAAGACAAGGAACATATTTTTCATGTGGGAGGGGAGTGTGTTTCTATGTTATTCTTCCCAACTGTAGGGGACCCCCCCCCCCATTTTTTTGGCTGAGAATTGAACAATTCTGAATTTTCTTTCCATTAGTAGTCTATTTAGCTCAGTATAGTCTAGTCTGGTTGACACTACTTCCATATGAGGTTTTCATTATGCCATCACTTTGTTTCAGTCTCAGAATTTTAAGGTGTCCAGAGATTATTGCCTTCCATAATCTCTCCATGTTCTCCCATTGTTATATTCATGTGTGTTTGAAATGCCAAGAGGCAAAATGGCTCAAACTAATCCAAAACAGGTACTGAAGTGTTTTTTTATCTATTTGTGGCAAACTGGAATTGTTCCAGAAGTTTCCTTTGGATAAATCATGGTGGGAAGAAGAAACGTGCCCCACATATGTGGATAGGCCTTTGGAAAGCAAAGGCCAAGAAAAATGTCTCTTGCTCCCAGAATATCCCTATTTCACTGTTAAAGCAAGGTGTGCTCTGTCATTGCTATAGAAGAACTGTTAGGATATTGGAAGTAACCCTTCAAGATCTACAATAGAATTCTTCTTCTTCCTGTACAGTTTATGTCCTTCTAGATCAGGGACAAGCAACTGTTTTGCCCCATGAAAGTTTGGGGGCCTCACTTGCCACATAGACATGTAGTTGGTTGCACATGTGTATATATCTCCCCCAACAACATGCATTCATACATTCATTAGTGCATCCCCACAGAGAGGGCTTGGCTTGGTGTACAGTAATGCCAATTCACAGCAGTGTTCGTTTGTCCCCCATGGGGTTTTTGTTATCGGAGTTTGCTGTTCAGACAGAGGCATGCCTGCAAATCAGGATGGGGGCTGTTACTGAATTACTCTAATTTTTATTCTCCACAAGGTGCTGCCACTGAACAGGTTTTTTTAACAGTAAATCTAAGGTGCTGCTGTTTATTAGGTGCATAATATCCATCTTTCAGGGATCCTCTTCCCAAAGTGCTTCTAACCAAGACAAGTGTGAGCAATATATGGTAATGTGGCTGCATGGAGTCCCCCCACCAGATTTTTTTTAAACAGACCTTCGGATTCCCTAGACTTCCTTTTTTTTTTCCTAGCAACAAAAACAGTTGATTTCTTCTCCTGAAATCCTCCAGGAGTTGCAATTCACTTTTAAAATACATTGCAGGTAATCCTACTGCAAATGATAGTTTTAAACAAAGGAACAAAAACAGGGTGTTTTTTTCCCCAAAAATGAGAAGTGGACTTCCAACCATGTCTGGATTTTGATTTTGTTTTTTTGGAGTTGTGGGCAGTCAATATGGCCTTAGAGTGTACTGAGGGTCCCTGGGCTGGACCAGCCACAATGGACCATTCCTGGCTTAAGATACAGTTAATCAGATGCTCCCTTCTATACATATACTCTTCTCTTTGTTGGAGAAGAGATGAATTCTGGATGCACTGTGTGAGCTTATCATATGCTGATAATTCAGTAACATATTGAATAACTCAGTGAGTTGGCTAGAATATTTGACAGCTGTGCAGAACTGAGCCATTTTAGCATTAGTGTGTGTGTGTGTGTGTGTGTAAAACGTTGTGTGTGTAAAACATCCTCCTGCAAGACAGAAGCAAATGGAAAGTATACAGTCATCCCTCCACATTCGCGGCTTTGACATTCATGGCTTTGAGTATTCACGGTTTCTCCTCCTCCTCCTCCTCCTCCTCCCCGGGAGGGAACTCCATCCACCTCAGGGCTTCACTTCATTTGGAGTGGGAAGCCAAGGCCCCCCCCCCACTCTCCTGGGGCTTTGCCTCCTTTTGAAATGGAGAGCCAAGCCCTGAGAAAGCAAGGAGGGGGGTGATTTAGGCCCGATCTCCCTGCTCCCTTGGGAGTTGGCTCCCCACTCCAAACAGAGCCAAGTCCAGGGAGAGTGTGGGAATGGGGTTCTTGTGCCCCTAACCCCCGCGAATGTGGAGGGACAACTGTAATCTGTGATCTTCCTTTGACCTTTCCATTGACTACTCTCTTTTACTCACTTCTCTTTCCTTCCAGATTTGTTTCACTTTAGCACACTGGGCAAATACTATCAGAAACACTCCTGTTTGGGTTTATGGTGCCACCAGGTTCTTTACAGTGTGATGGCTGGTAGTGTCCATTTCTGTGGGACAGTGAATTCACTCTGGGTTTTAGTCTATCCAAGGTGCTGAAGATTATCCATAAAATAGGTTCATCATGTTGGATAGATCCTTTATAGCAGGAGTGGGCCTAGTCAAGTCCCCAGATTGCCTGTGGCCCCTGAGCCCCATCCTGTACTACCCCCAAATATCTCAGCTTTCCTCTGAAGTCCCTCTAAAAATAGTGACAGGAAGTGACATATCAGAATGTGTCAGAATGTAGTCACTGCCCCATTGGCATGAAAGCCCCCAGCTGCCATTTTTAGTATCAAAAGTGCATAAGATACACTTTTGGTATGATTACTATTAGACTTTCCTCATATATACCCTACAATAGTGACCAAACAGTAGGTGTAGTTATCAAAGGAAACAAAGAATATTTTATTATTTATAGTCTCAGAATGTTACATGCCTAGAGAGTCCATATTTTTTCAGATACTGTATCTTAAAAGTGACAGAATGAAGAATAAATGTGAAAGATAATATATGTCAACATATAGTTGTTAAGTATATAGGATTGTCGGGGAATACTATTGACTTCTTATAACCATATATTCCAATGCTGAAGGGTCTTATGACTGATAATTATGTAACATAATTCTGTCTAGATCCTCCAACACAATTCTATGCTATGCTTCTGCCAGAAGCTGAACATAGAGTTGCACTGGAGGACCTAGAAGATGCCTAGAGAGGTGTTCTCTCCAGGCATCTTCTAGGTCCTTCAGCATGATTCTATGGTATGCTTAGGCTGGAAGTCATTCATCTTAATAGATGAATGCGGTTTCTGGTATCCATGGTAAGTCTGGGAATGCATCCCTCACAAATATGGGGGTCATACTGTACACTTTTTTCTCAACTCATAAGGCAGTTAGTTAAGAGAGACTGTTTCCCTCACTGTCCTCTCCACAGCCCAGTCCCTATCTGACCTCTTTCACCCTCACTCAAAACACATTTGTTCCAAAGCATTCTTATCTCCCTTTCTCAGCCATTCCACATCCATATGCAAATGTGCACTGTGTCAGTTGTTCCATACTTGTCCAGTCACTCCATCTGACCCACCATAACTAGTTACAATACAAATACAATGTACAGTGAAACAACTTATTCTATGCTACCTCTGTTCTTACATTATACCACATAATCCTCTTCCATTCCACTCCTTTCCCCCACTTTGTTACTGTGTTTCCTGGCAAGTTTAGAGGGGGGAAGCATTGAGCTAAGAACCGGATAATCATACCTTTGTATATTGACCTTATGAGGATCACTCATAATTCAGCTTGACCTAGGATCAAATATTTTTGAGATTCAAGGTCCATGTCACTAAGGGCACCAACTTTTGTTTAAATTAAATGATACTTTGTGCTGTTTTGTTCAGGAGTGGATTATTGTCCTCCCAATAATGAGCATGAATGTACCTGTCTTTCTGCTATTGCCTGCTGTATCACTACCTTTGGATGAATATAGATGAATCATATCGTACTGGCAACAGTAGCACTGTATTCCTATCAATGTTCAATGGATCTTGATGGACTGCCATTGACCCTATGCAATTCTGTATGTGAGTCATTTGGGTAAGCCACTTAGAACAGGGGTGGGCAAATTCTGAAGAGGCACACATACCTCTCCAGGAACTTAAGTGAATCATCTCCCATTTCTCTTCAGACAGCCCCCTAAATTTATTATTTTTTTAACTTAAAAGGGGCTCTCATTTCTGGTTACCTCAATGAATACCAGGTACTGTAAGATGTATTTCAGAGGAAAGAACTGGCAAAACCACTTCTGAGTAACTTGTCTAAGAAAACTCTATGAATTTCATGGGGTCACCATAAGTTGGCAGGCAAGTTGAAGGTACACACAGTTTTGAAAAAGGCCTATTGGGACCTAGAACACTTCTGAGGGGGGGATAGTGAAATTTGTCCCCCCCCCATATGCTCCCTAGAGGATGATGGGCCTTTTAAAGTATAAAAAAATAGGGGGAAATGGTGTAGTGGGAATGGTAGTACTGAGGACTCTGGCAGGAGAAGTACTTGTATCACATGGGCCACACCTCATCTGTCCTGGCTTACAGGGACAGAACTACTCCTGTTGTAATTATATTAATATTAGGGAGTTTTGTTTTCCTTAAGGCATTGTTTTGCCCTATTCTTTATTCATGGCACCTACCTCTTCAGTGTCAATCTTTTGTTGGACTAACAAAACCTAATTGCACTTAAAACTAGGACTATACTATGCCCAGAATTACTGCTCTAGATAAACTTGCAGTGTTTATTGTGCACTAGCAATCCTTTAATGGAGCGTTACCCAAAATGCTCCTTGGAAAATTCCAAGAAAATATCAAGTTTCTAATATGTTGGGGAAATTAGCAACAGCTCGACTTTAGCAATGCAAAAGGGGGTAACAAGGGAATCTTGAACCTCTGTATACCAGTTCTAGTCTAGATGGAACACACACACATGTGAAATTAATTATGGTTTTTATTAAGAGTTCTAAAAATTAACACCAAACACACACACACAGTCACACAGAAAGCATTCACACAAGGCTATAGAAAAAGGCAGTAAGAAAAACCTGGATAGAGGGTAGCAAGAGGATTTGTTGGGGGTGATACAACCTGTCCTGTAATCTGGAATTGGTTGGTCAATCCGGCAGAGTGGATAGAGGAATCTGGAGTGGCTACACAGAGGGACAGAGGGTCCCCTGGAACTGAAGTCTGTGCACAATTAGGCAGATTTTTAGGATCATTTTTATACCTCCAAATACACCTGAGGGGAGTGGGTGCTTCATGGGTTGGAACAATAGATTCTATGAGCCTCCATGGATTGCACAATTAGTTTCCTGGTCTTGACAATAGGTGTGGAAGATGCTGATGTGTTTCAAACTATACTTAATGTCAGGTGATTGGATTTTAAAAGCTTGAGCAACCTCTGTCTTAAGGCTGGGGATTAAGGAGAGGAAATTTCAAAATCAGCATCCACAAAGGATTCATACATCCATTTTATCTCCCTTTCCACTGGGAAATGTGTCCTTTTGACTTTTAGCCTTAGTCTTCCCTAGGGTAAAACATAGCACTCAGATGACTTTTCTGAGACCATCATGCTTTTTCTCTTGTGGAAGACCACATTAATGAACCAAATTAATAATATGCCAATTTATTAATACACCAATTTTACTATATGTCAATTTCTGAGGTCTCTGGCAGTGGGGTGTACTAACAGGGGAATGAATAGCAGAGTGATTGGTACTAAAAATACACCTAGGCATTCCGTACATGAGCATTAACCATGGGGGATAAACAGCAAGGAATGTTGTGCCTTTTGAATATAGTGGCTCCCCTCTTCTTGACAATGCTGTTTTGATGGTCTTTCAGAACAGTTTGTAGCAAGACTGCATAAAAACATTTGAAAATAAAATGTGGGGTGGGGGAGGGAGGAGCATTTCTTTGACTGAGGGAATACATATTGCTGTACAAATTGATTTTGTCTTTCAGTGTTGCAGAATAAATCTGTCTATTTCACTTTCTGTAACATTATTTTTAAAAAACAACAATACAAGGCTGCATGTTCCATTGCATTTTCACATTAGTTTGCAAAAGTGGTCTTTTTTTTTTAAAGTTCATATAAAAATACATATCTAAGTTTATGTGTATTTTTGTGTGTACAAAATTCCATACATATTTTGTATGCATTTGCCCCACATATATGCATTTGACATGCAATTTTAAGTCATCGCTGCCTTTTTTTTTTTGCTAATTTTTCTGATTTATGCATTTGTGTCCACTGTTTTTCACAATGCATGGATTTTGTACACAGTTTCCCCATAAGAACCCTGTCTGCATGCCTTCTTTGATAGGAGAACTTTGATAGGAGAACATGTTCTGGTTCACATGTTAGTTCTGAAAGTTCAATTTTTTGGCTCATGTTAAAATATGAACTAAATTTCTTCTTATCTGCTCATTCCATTTTTCTGCTGACTCTATGGTTCTCGTTATGAAGAGGTATGTAGGGGAGGGACATACCTCAGTTAATGAAGCCTCTGACAAAGAAGCTCCTTTTTACAAAATCCCTTTTTACAAAATCTTAAAAGCCCTGGTGGCGCAGTGAGTTAATTGCCAGTACTGCAGCTACAACGTTGTGAGTTCTATCCTGTAGGGCTCCAAGGTTCACTCAGCCTTCCATCCTTCTGTAGGTCAATAAAATGAGTATCCAGCTTTGTTGGGGGTAATTAGTTCATGTTGTAAACCGGTTAGGGAGTGCTTTGGCACTGATAAGTGCTATAGAAATAGAAGTGATATTGCTATTGCTTTGATACTTGACAAGCCTCCCTTTCTCTCCTTGTTCTCTATCTAGCTGGAGGAGTTTTTTTTAAAGCAGCATTAATATTGGGAGGATGATGAAGGACTTTCAGTGTTGGGTTGTAGCAATGTGTCTGCAGTAAATAGTGCAACAAAGCTTGAGCTGGTCAGAATCGGATTCTGCTCTAGCTGATCATACCAGAGGCACATGTACATGCCTACAACAGGGAAGGTAAACAAACAGACTGAGAGTTCTTTACTGAGCATGTGCGGACAGCAAAAGAGAAAGAAAAGGGAGGAGCAGAGAAGCCTTCCTCACCAGTTGCCATTCCTCCCCTTGTTGCTACAAAAAACACAGATCTATATGTTTGGCCACCAAAAGGATAATCATAAGAAAGTGGAGGTGGGGTGAAAGAGAGGGTCATAACCTATTCTTTCCATGTTATTTCTGCCCTGGTACTAAATTTTCTGTTAAAGAAGGAAAGCCCAAGAACACCTCTACTGTATATTCCGGCGTATAAAACAACTGGGCATATAAGACAACCCCCCCCCCAATTTTCAACTAAAAATCTAGGGTTTGGCATATATTCGCCATATGAGACCACCCCCCAATTTGGCTGGCTGGCCTGAGACTGGCTGGCTTATACTTCCTTATATGTAATGCAGATTGTTAGATTCACATTTATGCAAGAGTTTATTTACCTCTTGAAGAAAGGCAGGAAAATATTCAGCATTTACAGGTCTACTGACAACCTACATTTCTTTGTTCTCAGACAAGGGACATGACCAATACACATGTCATGGACATACTGTATTTTTCATTTGAAAAAATAAAGTATTTATGTGTTTGTAAAGAAATTTTAATTTGGGAAAATTGAAAAAATAAATCACAAAACAATTATAGTTCCAAAGGAGGAAATGTGTGTTTCCTATGTCAAATTAAATATGTATGAGTGCAATCAGATAGCCGTTAGATTTTCCACAAATTGGAAAGATTTATGTTTCTAAACTAAAAGTTCTTTTGCTACTATTAAATTTGGTAAACTACTCTACTTTTGAACAGGTTATGTACTTCCTTGGATTTTATGTACAGAATAATGTTTGCCATCATTTGAAATAGCGTGTGCTCATGTTTTAGACAGACAGGTGCACTCTCATCAACATGTGTAACATAATCCAGTTCAGAAAAAAAGAAGGGTGTTTAAGGCCAAGCCAGCATTGGATCCTACACAATGTACAGACAGCATTCAGGTTCAGTTGAGGTTGGTGCGAAACCTGGGAAGTTGCTGAGATGACCTCCTGGAATCATAAGGTCATGGGCAGATGGGTAGTAGTAACCACACATATGGTTTCTTAGAGACACAGTTAAGGCAATGCCTATGAAGGAAAGGTTACTGCTGATCTATCCTGACCTGCTGAGAATCAAAATAGTTGCCTGTCAGATGGTTGCTGGATCTCCTGAGACCCATGGAAGGAAGAGATCCACCCACCAATTTCTCAGTTGTAGCAGCTTCTTTTTTAAAAATCTACTGAAAATGGTGCACATACATTTAAATGCCCATGTTTTCCTACAAAATGTGGAAGCAAGGTCCTGCTCGTTGTCTCTAAACCCTGAAAAGAAACCTGCTTTTTTGAAACACATCCATACACCATTCACAACTGTGACTACTGTGTATGAATTCTGCATTTCAGCTGAGGTAATTTTGTGGGTCAAGTGTCAATCTCTGTTTTTAAGGCTCAGTTTTTATTTTATTTGTTAACATCTCCAAGTCTCTTTGGGCAGAAGAATAGCTTAAACTACATGATTGGAGAGAAGCAATACTGGCAATCTAGCAGTTTGGCTCAGCGGCCCCGCTTCCCCTGCCTTGGCCCCCTTCGGAAGGGAGCCAAGACGGAGGGAACGGGGCACCAAGCCAAACTCGGAATTTTCGTCCCTTTTCCCCACCTTCCTTGAAGGTGGGGGAAAGGGGCAAATCTAGTGGTTTGGCTCGGCGGCCCTGCTTCCCCCGCCTTGGCTCTCTTCCGAAGGGAGCCCAGATGGATGTAACGGGGCCATTGAGGCAAACTTGGCATTTTCGCCCCCTTTCCCCACCTTCCTTGAAGGTGGGAGGAACAGGCGAATCTAGCGGTTTGGCTTGGCGGCCCCGCTTCCCCTGCCTTGGCTCTCTTCCGAAAGGAGCCCAGACAGAGGTAACGGGGCTGCCGAGCCAAACTGGCCATTTTCGCCCCTTCTCCCCACCTTCCTTGAAGATGGGGGGAATGGGTGAATCTAGCGGTTTGGCTCGGCCACTGAACACAGGCAGCCGAGCGGCGGCCACGGCAAACTGCAACGTTCGCCCCCCTCCTCTGTCTTCGGTTGCTCCCCAAAGGGGGAGAAGGCAGAGGAGGGGGGAGAATGAACTGCTAAACACTTGGCTTCACCCCCCTGCCCCATCTCCTGCCTCTTCGTTCTGTTTGCGAAGGTTGCGAAGTGGCAGGAGATAGGTAGGCGGGCGAAGCAAAGTATATCCGGCGTATAAGACAATCCTCAATTTTGGAGAGTATTTTTGAGTGCTCAAAAGTTGTCTTATACGCCGGAATATACGGTACCTTGTTAACTGAGATATATTGCAAGAAGCCCTAGGAAGTATAGTAGATGTCTGTGCATCGCACTCTGCCTCCTGCCCCATTGGATCCCAGTCTCTGAAAGCCAACTCAACCAGAATCAGGGGCAAATGGCAAATGAAGCCTTCACTACATGTCTGTTCCCAGGTATAGTGTGTTCTATTCATAGTAATGGTAAGCATTCATTTATAGGCAAAAAATAAAGGGTTGCAACTTGAGATAGTATAGGAATGAGTATTATAATTGCTCTCTATTGGAGTAACTACTACAAGTCAAGATTTATCTTATTTGTAGGTCCCCAATCCAGGTTCATGTTTATGCTTGATAATGTATTCCTGGCATATGGTACATAAATGTCAGTGAGTTCATTATGTTTCTTGGCCTTTTATTCTCTCCACCCAACATTCAGTTTGCTCTTATATTCTTTTATTCTTGTTTTATTCTTTGGCCATACAGCCTGCTCCCTTCCACCAGATGGGCTGTGTTTGGCTGCTGCAAGTTTCAGGTGCCAGATTCTAGAATATAGCTTTCCAGGGCCTGCTGTTGTCTTCTTGGCTGACAACTTGGCTTACTCTATGACTGGCAGATGTGGAGCTGCCTTTGGGGTTTCATGTAGAGGGAAACAGTTGAGGGTTGAAAAGAATGCTTGACTTATTCTACTGTCTGAAAGCTGTTTTCTAGGACTGAGTTGAAATTACATAGAGTTAAGTTTTTGATTTTGCTTAAATTTGACAAATGTTTGCCTTTTCCCTCACTACTGAATCACCTCCCTTCATTTTTATTTTCTTAATGACACACACATGTCTGGCTTCATTGACTCGCAGTGGCCATGCTGGCTGAGATATTTTGTGAGCTGAAATCCAAAAACATAACTTTTTCAAGCTCTGGGCAGGAGAGAATCAGATACTTTCTGTTAGGAGAGGTTGTGGCTCTCATAAGCCCCATTGCATTGACATAGGCCCAGAAGGCATGGCCTGGTGCAAACTTCTTTACCTTGACACCAGCAGGGTGGAAATCATTAAGCTACAAGGATTTGCTTATCCTAAGTCTTAGAAAAGGGGGTGTCGACTAGCAACCCAGAAGCAGGACAGAGTCCCTGAACCAAAGGGCTGGTGATATATAATCAGGCGGAGATGTGGTTTATTCATAATCAAGTCCTCACTGACCCATGAAAGGGGCCAATCTCTCTCTCTCTCTCTCTCTCTCTCTCTCTCTCTCTTCTTCAGCCAGATTTACTCCACAGCAGGACCCCAACATTATTTTGGGAGTAGCTGGTACAAACATGTAACTTGTCTCCTCTTCCTAAGTAACACCGCATACCATCTCATGAACTGTGAAAAAAGTTTGTTCTAATTCTGAAATTACTGTTAGATATTCTACATTTCCAAAAAATGTCCACCTTTGCTACTTTCTTTGACAATAATACCAAGTCCTACATCTTTGCTAAGTTTTTTTCTAGCATTTTGGTCATTAATAAAGGGATTATCCTATCACTTTTTATTCTAATGGATAAACATGACAGCAAGCATTAGTCCAAATAACTTTAGAGCTTTAAATTTTTTTATTCTTCTTCATTGCAAAATCATAAATTATTTCCGCACATCAATTTGTCTTGGAAGTTTATACTCAGTAATCAAAAAGATTAGGTGGCTTAACCTTTCTTGCCCTATTGTAAAATGCCTACAGTTTTTGAAGCATGCCAGTTTGCCTTATAATCACTGGCAGTGTGCCAAAGATCCATAGGGCTGTATTCACTATACTGAAAATTAGTTGTAGTTCTTTCCTGTAAATCTCATTTTAATAATATAACTGGAGTTGGTTCATGTTCTTTGCCAAAAGTAGAAAGTCAAAGATTTCTTTCAGGGAAAATTTTCAAAAAGATCTCAGGAGCACTTATGAAGTAGACAGAGGGCTCAGCTAAATGGGAGAATTAATTGTGCAAAATAGTGCATTACCTCACTTTCACAGCAGTGTTCATTTGTCCCCATGATCCATTCGCAAGATCACAGGCATGGAAAGCAGCAGTTCACATGGAGCATGCCCACGAGAAAAGATGGTGGCTGTGAGTGAATTACTGCCATATTATTCAACCAAAAGCTCCCTCCAAACCCACCTTTTATTTTGCTTTGCTAAATGAGAGATGCAGAAGAGCGATCATCTGCTTAAAAACATTTTTTTCTTGCTCTGCCATTCAAAAAAAAGCACTGGATCATTACCCCCCAAAAAGTGTCGGATCCGGCCGCTTCGTCGCCAGCCAGCCCACCCCCGCTCCAACCAATCATGTTTTGACTTCCTGGATGTGCCCCAATTCAAATTGGTTGTTCAGATGGGTGGTTATGTGCATTTTCTTATATTTTTTGAAAAAGATTGTAAGAAACAGCCAAAGCTATTATCGTGAACTACTTGGAGTTTTCAGCCCCCCGCCTTCCGAATATGGTGAATCCCAGCAGGAGCTCATCTGGACAAAAGGTATTCTCTCCACATTCATTTAGGATTTTCTTCATCATCTAGACAACCCCTGAGTCTTTCTCTAGTTCCCAAGACTCTTCTCACTTGTTTTAGGACTAAATAGAATATAAAATAAATGCTTTGAATCTGTGCTCTAAAACACAGATGACATTGTCCAAAGTTGCATCCAAACTACAACTGGGTGTAAATAAATAGATATTTATTTGGGGGCCTTTAAGTTCCTTCTATAGCAGCAGGAGGACTTGCTTCCACAGTGTTAAGGACAGTTGTTCAGTAGTAGAATTATAGAATCATAGAGTTGGAAGAAACCTCAAGGGCCATCCAGTCCAACTCCCTGCCATGCAAAATCAAATCATTCCAGACAGATGGCCATCCAGCCTCTGTTTAAAAACCTCCAAAGAAAGAGACTCCACCACACTATGAGGCAGTGTATTCCACTGAAGTGCCAGCATTTACCATCATGACAGTCTCTTTAGCAATACAAGCCAAGAGAATCCAAACATGTAAGCAACTGTGTTGGTCTATGTTACAACCACCAAAATTTCAAACAGTTTTCATCTCCATCAGGAGCAGATTTTTATAAAGCTTGCTTGCTCAAGTTCAGCGGATCCCAAACTAATAATAATAATAATTTATTTGTATCCCGCCCCTCTACAAAACGCAATCAGGGCGGTTATAGCATTTAAAATATACGTTCCAGACCATCCATCCCACCCCCATTAAAATACAATTAAATAATTCAAAAAAATTAAAAACATACTTAATAAAGACTAAAAAATAACAATAAATAATGGCTGTATCAGGATTGGGCTAAATTAGGTTTTTCTTTCGGATGGCTGGGTATCTATTCAGGAAAGGCCTGCTGGAAGCTTAAGAGCTTTTTAAAAGCTATTTAGGGTGGTAATATGATGGATCTCATCCAGCAGGCCATTCCATAATCTGGGAGCAATAGCTGAAAAGGTCCTCTGGGAGGTGGAAGAGAGCCTAGATTTTAAAGGTTGCAAAAGATTCCTCCCAGAGGACCTGAGTGCACGGGGAGGATTATATGGAAGGAGGCGGTCCCGAAGATAGGTTGGACCCAAGCCATTTAGGGCTTTAAAGGTGATAACCAACACCTGAGCCCAGAAACTAATGGGCAGCCAGTGAAGTGATCTTAAGATTGGTGTTATATGGTCCTTTCTAGATGTACCCGAGACCAATCTGGCTGTCATATTCTGTACTAGTTGAAGTTTCTAGACGAAGCACGAGGGTAGCCCCATGTAGAGTGCATTGCAGAAATCAAAACGGAAGGTTACCAGAGCATGTACCACGGTCTCAAGGTCCCCGACTTCCAGGAAAGGGTGCAGCTGGCAGATCAGCCGAAGCTGATAACAGGCGCTCCTGATGGTCACATTTACTTGATTCGTCATCTGGAGTTATGAGTCCAGGAGTACCCCCAGACTGCAAACACAGTCCTTGGAGGAGAGCGTGACCCCATCCAGGACTGGGTATGCTTGTATCCTAATACCTGGGTACGGGGCTGCTACTGCGAGAACCTCTTTGTTGTCTGGATTCAGCTTCAATTTGTTTTCGCTCATCCAGTCCATTGCTGTCCTAAGACAATAATTGAGAGAAGAGATACCATCTGAAGTCAGAGCCGAAGATTGAGACATGGAGAAATATATCTGGGTGTTATCAGCGTACTGATAACACCCTGCCCCATGCCTCCTGATGATCTCTCCCAGCGGCTTTATATATATGTTGAATAGCATCGGGGCCAGGATGGTGTCTTGTGGGATGCCACAATTAAGCTCTTTTCTTGCAGATCGACTGTGCCCGAGCATCACCCTCTGGAATCTACCCAAGAGGAAGGAGTGGGACCACTGCAACATAGTGCCTCCAATTCCTAATCTTCTCAGGCAGTCCAAGAGGATGTTTAGTTCTATTGTGTCAAAAGCTGCTGACAGATCCAGTAGCATCAACAGGGTCACACTACCCCTGTCGCTGCTCAAACTACGTTGAATTACAAAGAGATGGCTCATAATCATGTACTATTGCTGGGAAAATCCATTGCCACTCCCAACTGCTGTGGATTTGCAGCTAAAATAAGAGGGAACAGGGAGTCCAAGAGAGGTAGCACAGTCCCTGCTAATGCCACAGTTTCTGTTAATCAAAATATCCTATGGCTTTGATCCTGCAAGCTCCACACCACTGCTTATGGTGCTTTCCTTTCCTCTTCCTACCTGGGACTTGTAATCTTAGAACAATGTAAAATAAAGGAAAACACACCTTTCCATCTCTTAAGCCTCAGACAGCCCCAGTTTTAACTGTTCACTCTCTCTACTAGATAAAGCTCTTAGGTTAGGGACAGGTCAGAAAGCCCAGCAGATCAGAATGTTGCTTGACATTGCTCTAACACTTCTCCTTAGTGACTCAAGCAAACTTCACACAAGATCTGGAGAAGAAATACAAGGAAATAAGTTTTTATAAATACCCTCAGGGATGATGTACAGTTCATTCTCAATTTTTCCTCATAGTGCTGAGGATTGCCCCTGAGCTTGGGCACCTCTCAACTTCCTGGCCACTCTGGACCTCAGTGCGCCCATAAATTCCCTCCCAGAATGGAGGCCCTGTCCCACCAGACCAATGTTATGAGGATAAAGTAGAAGGGGAAAGTGATACACATCACTTACAGATAATTAGAAGAAAGGCAGGATGCAAATATTATTAATAACTTGATTAGTTATTAAGTTGGCTATTATTGATGTTATTAGTAGTTTATCCAGCAGTAGCTGTGTTGGCTGTACAGCAACATCCAAAATCCACAGAACAGTGATACCTTTATTGGGCCAACCAAAAAATGCACAAAATACGTCATGCAAGCTTTCGAAGCTCCACTGGCTTCTTCATCAGACAAAGATGTTAAAAATCATACAGCAGCAGCAGCAGAAAAAAAAATGATGATGTTAGAGTCACAGGCTTACATTTTGTCAAGAAGTTGCTTTTGTTGTTGTCAGTTAAGATGGTTTGGACAGATATCAAAGCAAGCAGAGGCTACTCCCTTCTTTGGCCATGAGGGCACTGGGAGACAAAGAGCTTTCTGCACAGGCAGTTTACCCCATCTTGCCCTGTTTCAGAGCCCTGCAGACAATGCAGGTCATTTGCTCAATTTTGTCCTTGGGCAGTCCTCACAACCCCCGGGGCAAAGATGGGGCTAAGACAAGGGAAAGACAGGGTAGGTCCTGATAAAACGTTTTAAGAAAATACCTGTTTAAATCTGTTCCAGCCCAAATAAAATTGATCAGGCCCCATGTGACTGCAGGAGGCCATTCCAGCATGCTGGCCTGTCCCTGTAGCCCGTGCTGCAGCCTGCGTCCCACTCTCCAGATCCAGGAAGGGGCCCTGCAGCATGTGACCAAGCTGGTCACATACAGGATGCCTTGCTCACATGTTGCAGGCCTCCTGCCTGGATCTGGAGAGTGAGTTACAAGTGGCAGCGGTGGCTGCAGGAACAGACCAGAGTGCCCCCCCCCGGATTCTGGCCTTTATCATCCAGGTAACAGGAGATAGATGACCTGATCCATGGGCAAGATACGCTGGTGGGCAACCAGCATATCCTGGCCCATGTAGATGAGCCCAAAGAGCAAAGTAAATTCCTATCTCTAGGCTGTTTCTGTCTTGGGTGTGGCTACCTGCCCCTTTCTTAGGCAGAGAACATTGAGTTTCTCAATAAGCCTCTGTACTGTTGCATCTGGAAAAATATTTCAGGAGCTATATAGGTAAAACCCTCCAAATGCAGTCCCAATGAAGAAGTTTTAGTATGTTATTAAAATATTACTAATAACTTAGTTGGTTATTATTTATTAATTAGCAAACTAATTGAAGAAAGTTGGCTCCACAGTTTCACTCCTTAGGAAAGGAGAATGTGTCACTGCATTTTAATGAGATATTTTGGAGATGGGACCCATGAAATTCATTTATGTTTCATATACACCTCATACATATAGCCTGAAGGTAATTTTATACACAATATTTTAAATAATTTTGTGAATGAAACACAGTTTTCGTACACTGAACCATCAGAAAGTCAAGGTGTCACTATCTCAGCCACACACGTGGACAATTTCAGATTTTGGAATTCTGGATAAGGGATACTCAACCTGCACCATAAAATCACTAAACCACATTTTCCTGCAACAAGTTTCAAAGATCAAGACGCTCCCTCATACCAATTGCTGGCTAAACATGAAGCGCTTTGGTTACTGAAATAATAAAATTAAGCCCTCTGTAAACCCAAAGGCTCCAGATCCTGTCTGATCTTGGAAGCTAAGCAGGGTCAGCCCTGCTTAGTAATTGGATGGGAGACCACCAACAAATATCAGGTGCTGTCAGCTATATTTCAGAGAAAGGATCTGGCAAAACCACCTCTGAGCATTCCTTGCCTGAGAAAACTCTATGAAATTCATGGGGTCACAATAAGTTGACAAGCGACTTGAAGGCACTCGCTCGCACGCGCGCACACACACACACACACACACACACAGTGAACTGAACTTGAACAATAAATGTTAACTCACTGTGTTAAGGTTTACTGCTCACTCTTATATAGCACGTTGCACTGCTTAATAGCCCCCATTAATTGGTTTGGAGAGCTGCAGGACACAGGTCCAAACAGCTCAAACTATTATTTGTATTCGGAAGTACTGTAGATCTAAGCTTGTCTACAGTGTTTATGGTGGCTGAACTCCAAAGCTTTGTAAATCAATGCAACTTTGAAGCAAAGTAAAAGCAACACTAAAACCAGGAAAGATGTTAAAAGTGGAGGGGGAAAGGAAGCAGTGTTCTATTTTAATATAATTCCAAGGACAAGGGACAAAGTAGTACAGTATTGGTAAGCTTCATTCTTTACAACTGGCTGAAACTGGCCTGACCTGATAATGTTGCTGAGTGAGTGAGAGGAAGAGAATACATGTATATTCTTCTGATAGTTTTGAGATATTTTTTTTGTCCTAATGAGAAGGCAAGCTCTCTATAAATGCTGTTTATCTCCCTATCTAGTACACAAAAAGTCATCTGCGTGGATTTATATGTTCCATTTTGATGTGATTAAGTGTTTTAAGCGTATTGATTTCATGCTGCGGATTAATTGTACTGCATGAACAAGTATCAAGGAATAAAATGTATTTACATGCTTGACTTGAACCCCCTCCCCCTAAGACTTCAGACAACCTGTTGTGGAATAAGAAAGAGATAGCAACAAAGTAAGCCCAATCCTATAATTGTACACTGAAAGAGACCTGAATCAAGTCATTCCAAGCATTAAAAAATTCAAAAAGAAGAAGGCTTGATCAGAATTGATTATACCATCTTGAATACTTAACACCAGCATTTGACTTATTCTGCTGGAATAAAAGATTAAAGGGATTTCATTATCACTAACTGTGTATTGGATTTCATGATCAGAAACTGTGTATCACTTCTGAACTAATCAAAGAACAAGTGCTTATCCACTAATGAGCAGATCTCTGTGCAGCTGAAAAGAGTGCTGGCTTTAGCAAGTTAAAGGACATGACCTATAGATATGTCGTGTCCGGGGCAGGAAATGTAAAATTTATAATTGTAGATGAAGTTCACAGTTTGCTGTGCTTTAGCTCTGAAGCCCACATATCCCTAACTATATATTTTAAATTGATGTGCCTTCTTTAAAAAACCCAACAGCCATTTCTTTTAACAAGAAGGGTGCTTTGGGACATAATGCAGAGACACAGCGGGGTGCTGAACCTTTTCTCTGCTCCTAGCAACACTCTTCTCCAGTTTGCACCAAGCAACCACTTTCCCCACCGACTGAAGCCCAAATTTGTGAGGATTAATACCTGTTGGGAAACCAAGAAATTGGCAGAAAGAATGGAAATACTGGGGTGACATGGAGCAGGAAAGATGGCAGGGAAAAGGATAAGTACTACTTCCCTTGTAAGCAAACATGACAGTCCCCACATTTTTAATAACTCATAAATTGGCTGCATTCTATAGTTTGGCTTGATGTGGCCTTCCACAAGGTGATTATAAATCAGGACTCCCTATGCCCAGGGCTAGAGTCATGCTTACAGACACCTATAACCAAAGGAAGGGCCCCCATAAATTCCTCAAAGGGTCATATTCCCAGATAAGGATCATGTGGAAACCTCGGAAAACCACAGTTGGAGTATTAATTATTAATGGCTGGTCCTTTCTGGGTGTCTCTGGAGGTGACATTCACAGACCACATCAAAGGTTGTTGGAAGTTTCATTGTTGTGCCAGATGCTGGTTTTACCTTTCCAGATCTTCATATCAAAAGAGAGTTGCCTGTCATTCATCAGTCTTAAAACACTCCTTTCATCATGGCCATTGACATATCTGGGGATTCATTATTTAACTTTGGGAGTCTCTGGCAAAACATTTGTCTTCCCCTCAAAATTACTCCTTCAAGGGAAATATCAACTATAGATATCACCCCAAAACTCCTTCTCAGTGTGCACAGATCTCTTTCCTCCCATCTCCACACTAGTCTGTATTTCCACCACCACCGTCTTCCTAACCCCCTTCTCTCTCTCTCTCTCTCTCTCTCTCTCTCTCTCTCTCTCTCTTTGCTGGTTCATTGCCATGCATGGACCTCTCCTATCCCATTTACCCATCAGTCCATGGCACCAATTCCCATTTGTTTTCCCCCTTCCTTTGTGCTTGTTGCTGCTTGAACATCTTTGCTCTTTGGATTGGTACAGCATAGCACAGCATCCCTTCAATCTGTTCCTCTATCGAAATATTCCCTACTATCTTTGATAGCCTTGTGTGAGTGCTTAAAGCCTGAGTGTTGGTGTGAATGCTGCTTGGACTATTTTTCAATAAAAAACAATTTTAGTTTATTTTTTTCCCCTGGGCTTGAGTCTATTCAGTGAGTACAGGTATACACAGGTTAAAAAAACCCCTCAGTTACCCAGCTTCTGCGTATTTGAGCTAATTAAAATGCCAATTTGAGCTAATTAAAATTCCCCAAAACTAGATTTGGACATGTGTGGAAATTCCACGGACCTCTGCAATTCAGGTAACACCCTGTTGTTGCTCTTCTTTTCTCCAAGTTACCAACTTATTAAGTTTCTCTTCATTTTAAAACAACAACAACAAATAAGCCATTGGCATTCTCTTACACATGTCTCCATGCAATGGCTAGTTAGGACCTTAGTTTTTATTTAACCCAAACAATTCACTGTTTTGTACTCAGCCAATTGTCAGTATAAGCCTTGTCATGTTAGTTTCACATTTATTGCCCAGCCAATTGGCCATTGCAAAACACAATAATTAAATCACAAATGGTCGAACATGAACAAACATTCCCAAACATAATTGGCAGCTCCTAGTATAATTAAAATCAAATTAAAAATTACACTAGCATTACAGACAAAGTCAGAAAACATGCATTTATTGTAGCCATCCAGAAAGCTACATCTGTATTGAGTGGTTACCCTTTTATGATCAAGATCATGCTAGTTATAATGTACTTAGTGTTTAAATGTCACCTATTTCTAAAGATCCTATTAGCGGCAGAGGACAAAAGCACATTGCCTTATAAGATCCACCCCTTTTTAATGCAGAATATTATTACTTATTTATTTTGGTTCACTGCTTCCCTGAGCATGTCTGCTGTACTGGATACAGTTTCTTGCAGGAAGAGAGTATGGTATGTGTATTGTTTTTGTAGTGGGGGAGTAGCTGAAGTGTGTCATATTGAAAACACCAGCTTTTAAATTTTAAAAAAAAATTAAACAAATCTAAGGTGTGGAAGTGTAATCTTCCACTTAAATAAACAGAAAAAAGGAGGGGTTGTTTTATCACCTCAGCGCACAATTACTATGGCAAAAATCCAATATGGCAGTTCCGGGCACTTGCCAGGAAGCTCTGTCCCCTGCACACATTCTACCAATCAGCTTTCCATTTCCGCTCTTATCAGGAGTGTGCAACAAAGCAAATCATTTGTCCCAACGAGCAGGAATGTGCATTTCCTTCAGAGTTTTTCTTAAAATACGTATTTGGAGTTTTTGCCCCCCTCCTCTGAATATGGCAAAATGATGTGGGATCCTATTGAGACAAAAGATATTCTCGAATTTTATGAGGAGTATTTTCACCGTATAGACTAGCCCTTAGTTGCATTTTTCCTTTGCTAGAAAATTCTAACTGAACATTTTCCCCTTCCTGCCCTCATCCTGGCAGAATAGAGGTGACATATGTGTTTCATCTAACCAAGTTAGTACCACCACCCAAAACCTTTTGCCTTCAAATGTGGGTGGTGAAGTTAAACAGGTAAATTACATAGATGGTAATCTGTATGCAGTCTCAAGAATGGGTAAAGTGTAATACAGCATGCTACAAGAATTAGTAGTAACCGGTAAAGGAGTAAATGCTGAGCTGGTTTTGTTGCACCTGCATGATCCATGCAGCTTGGGTATTATGGCAATATATTGTCCCAAAGATATTTCTCCTTTCCATGAGATAAAATGCAGGTGCCCATCCATTCCAGAAGTGCTTGGGACAGAATCTTCTTAGTGGTGACTCAGTTTGAGAACTATTCTTCTGGGACACCTTCAGTATGTTTCTGCCATGTTTCTAAAATTCTCTCATACCTTTAAATGTACAGCTAAACTGAATGACCAAGTATAGTGATTTTTTCACTGTTACTTTGTTTTGGGGGGAGGGGTCCCCAAACTTTCAGATTTTGGTTTTCCACATGAGGATACTCAATCTGTACCTTCTCTGTCTTACTCTGCCCCATCTCTCAGCTCTTGTCTATACGAGGGGGGGGGGGAGATATGAACATGTTCGGAAAGGCAGGTGTTCGCAATGATGCAAACTGCCTACCCAGCCAAAAGACTCCCCCTAAACTCTGCACAACCCCCTAGCCAGCTGGCTGCCATGAGTGATTTACTCTTGATTGTAAATGTGCCGCCACCATTAAAAAAAAAAAAAAAAAAAAACAGTTTACCAGGGTGTGCACAAGCAACACTTTCTATTTACAAATAAAGAAATTTTAAAAAGAGTATAAAATCACTATTTTTTTCTGTTTTAATTGGGTTTTATTTATTTGTCACCTGGGGAGCCCTTGTGGGCTGGGAGGCAACACGAAAATACTTAAAATGAATAGAATAAATTAAAATAAAATAAAATAACAGTAGCAGTGGATTTTGGGGGGAGAGGGAGAGAATGGTTCTTGCAATCATTGACTAGCCTGTGCCTGGAATTTGCATGAATTTCTGCATTAAAAAAAAAGAGGCTTCCATAGAATCATAGAATCACAGAGTTGGAGTTGACCTCAAAGGCCATCTAGTCCAACCCCCTGCAATGCAATTAAAGAGAGGGGAGGAGATGAAGTTTGATTGATTTACTGATTGATTTACTATTTGATTGATTTACTGGACCCTCGCTTAGCCGAAAAGCCAACATGTCGACTGAGCTCCTTTCCCTCTTTGCTGGCCCCTCCCCCTGTCCTCATCCAGACAGTCAGATTGCACTGCCTGTTCGTATTTGTGCGAATGTGAGTGTTCAAATGATCGCACATTCGCATACCGAACAGAGCTTTTTAAAAAATCCATACGAAGTCCTGGACATGGTGCACACGGACTTTGTGGTGGATTTTGCTGCTCCTCTTCTGAATGACACGTATTTATGTGAAGGGCCATTTGAACAGATTGCTGTACATTCGCATGCCGTTCGCTTTTCTTTTTTTTCTCCACCGTATAGAGAACACTCATTCTTCTTTCCATGACATGTCCCTGTTCTCCTTCCCCTGGTTTGTTGAGTCATAACACCCAGAGGCACTCTGGGAGAATGACTATAGTGGGCAGCTTTGCCCTCAGCCTGTGCTTCATTTTGCAGTGTGCCAGGCAACAAGACAATTTTTTTAAGTAATTGAATTGAGGTGGAATGAATCTCAAAAGGGGAAGGAATTTAATTTGGTGTCATGGGAGATTTCAGTGGGTACCACAATGTGATAGGAACTTGAGTTTGTTGTGTTGGTTCTGTGGTTATGTTACATATGTAACAAAACACTGTGATTCAGAATGCTGGTATTCAGTATTTCAATCAGACAGTAAATCTGCCTTGCAGGATTCTCCCTTCTGTTTTCCATTCCTAGGATTTCAGTTTCTTTTGCATCCTCTCTATGGTCAGTCAGCAATCCTTGCCTAATGAAATGCTCAGTCCAAGAGCTTTGAAAAGTTACTCTTTTTTGTTTTGTTTTTTGGACTACGGCTCCCACTGGTCATGTTGGCTGAAGGATAGTGGAAGTTGTACTCCAAAACTGAGCTTTTCTAAGTTCTTTTTAGCCCTTACTAGGCTTTTTGGCTTCCTCCCCGCCATGAATCCCCCCTCAAGACGTGTTAAGCTTATGCACACTTTAGGGTCTCCTAAATCTGCAGAGACTTCCCTTTTGTGAGTAGGTGGTTACACAAGAATCCTCATTTAGAGAATGAATTCTGTTAGTAGTGTTGTCACCATGTACTTTCAAATCAACTCCAACATAAGGCGATCATCTCATAGGGTTTTCTTGGCAAGATTTATCCAGAAGAAGTTTCCTATTACCTTCCTCTTAAGTGAAGATAGACTGGTCCAAGGTCACATAGTGGGTTTCCATGGCTGTGTGGGGATTTGAACCCTGATCTCCCAGCGTTTCAGTCCAGCATTCAAACCCCATACTGGCTCTCTATTAGTTTATAGGGTGGTTATTATATTTTAATTGAGTACACTGCTTAGGTTTCTGAAATGAGAATCAGTTAATAGATTTTTTAAAAAAATCTCAGGTGCAGTATGAACCTATTTATCAACACACAGTATTCATTTTGAAGGCTGAATATTTTCTGAAAGGTTTTCAAATAGGCTTTCATTTCTGCTGATTCTTGCTGACCAGAATTCTGATTGTAGAGTAATAGCATATATAGGTACAGATAAAGATATATTCCATACTGAACATTTTTCAGTTCATACTGAAGTTCAGTCATACCCACCCACACCCACCCACCGGGCACTAGCAATTTAAATAAGGAAATTGTGCTCAAAGCCATATTCTGTGCTATTTTTGGCAACAGCCTTGTGCATTGAGTGAGCTTTCTGTGTTTGTATTTTGTATGATTGGTTTACAAATTTTATTCTAGGGCAAAACTGGGGAACCTGTAGCTCTCCAGATAATGCAAACTCAATTTCGCATTAGATCTGGCAGTGTGGTCAATGGTGAGGCATGATGGGAGTAGGAGTTCATCAATGTATGGCAGTCTGTTACCCTGGCTCTTGGGAAAACTTGCAGGTTCCTTGGCTGACATGTTATTAGAGAAAGTGCTTACTGAAATTAGGAACTTTGAAAAGCACATGGTCTAGAGCAGTAGCTATTAACCTTTTCTTTACTAGGGATCCCCTTTAAATATCCTTTATTGTCACAGACCCCAAAGACTTAACTCAAGATTTTAAACTAATAATAATAATAATAATAATAATAATAATACCTTTACACCAGCCAGCTAGACTTTGTCTTGGCTCCTGTCATGTGGCCACTCCACTGCAGGGAGGAGGTGGGCCAAGCAGCCTTCAAGCCTTCACAGACCCCCTGTGAGGTCATCATAAACCCCTTGGGGTTCTGCGGCCCACAGGTTAAGAACCACTGGTCTAGAGTACCAACTTGGAAAATTGCACAACTACTGCCAGTGTCACCAGGCACCTGCTGAGGCCTGCTTCTCAGCAAGAGGCCCACAGGTCACCACTAGAGTCTCCTGGCACTGGCACTGCTTCTCTTGGCCATTCTTACATGCTCTGTTTCCTTAGGCCCAGAGGAAAAGCAGTGGCAAGGAATAGGAGCATGCAGAAGGAACAGCAGCTGCTACAATCTGCTCACCCCTTTGCTCTTGCTCTATAAGGCAGCAGTGGGGACTTGAGCTCAGAGGCAGAAGAGTCTGAAGAGGCCAGGAAAGAAGGGCCTGCTCTGGGCAGCCTATTCAAGTCTTCCTCAGAATCTTGGAAAATATTTCGTACTACAGAACTTGGAAAAGTTGCTTTTTTTTTTACTAAATGGCTGGAATGGAGGCTTGTGGTTCAAAACAATTTTTTCCAAGCTGTGCAAAAATTCTAGTATGTGGGGTTTTTAACTGAGTGTATAAGGGACAGTGGATCTCCTGCTAGCAGGAAGAGTGAGCACGACTTCATTTTTCCATCATGAATTATGTAAGATCTCTCAGATTCTGCACCTGCACAGAGGCAGGAAGCTTGTAAGTAATTATTGTTTCCCTTTTCCTGGATTTACACAGGCTCAGAAAAGCTCAACTAAGTTCAGAAAATCTGGTTTTATAATGAGCAGCTCTAGTTAGCTTGATGTGCTAATAAAGCAGGGCAAGTGTGTGTGTGTGTGTTGGGGTGGGTGGGATCTCCTGCTTCTGGTTACCTTCCTGGCTGCCAGAATTGACAGGGAAATGCAGCCATAGTGAGTGAGGTAAGGCATTTGGCAGTATTCTGGGAGGGATCTAAGGGTCTGAAAAACTGGTGCTTGAGTGTTGGGGACTGGAAATGAATATTCATTGAATATTCATGAAGTGTTTTCTCTTTTTTTAAAAAATGTGGTCGAAGGCAACAACATTCCCTTGCTGCTGGAGAAGAAAAAGCCTTCTGTTTTGAGAAGTAATTTTGGCCTTTGCCTATTATTTCAGTAAGCATTTAATTTTGGCATTTTCTTATGACGTGTGTGTGTGTGTGTACAGTACACATGTACAGTCATACAGCTCTCTGGGAGCTGTTTATGAAAGTGCATTAAACCATACAAAAAGTTTCCATTTACTGTTTTTGCCAAAATAATTTCAGCAAACCAGTGAAATTAAGTAAAACATTGTAACACAGTTGGTTTTGCATTTTTGGCTTGTGAGCAGGCCCTAGGAAACTTGTCATCCTTGGCTTTCAAAGTTGGAGTGTACACAGAAAGTATATAAGCACTGGGTTGTATTCAGTAATTGCCTCTCTGTTCCAGCCAGAGTGATGGGGCACCTGCATCCATTAATAGATTTGTAGGAGACAGAATTTCAGCAGGTCCAGTTTTCCTTATCCCTTCGGGGCAACTTGCATCTCACCAATATCACAGCTATTAAATGTACAGGAACTTTGTTCTTCTCTAGATGTCCCTAACCTAATGAACAGCATGAGAAAAATGTGATCCCTCCTCACTCCTACAACCCCTCCTCCCATGTACCTTCAAAAATTCTTGTAAAAGGTTGGAGGGCCCTCTGGGACACATTTTGGAAGGGCTGAAAGGAGGAGAGAGGAGGGGAAAGGAGCATTGTATATGTGTTCACATAACACTGAATTCTATATCATTTCCCTTGGGAATGAGAACATTCCTATAAGGAAGCTGCCTTATGTGTTTCTGGTTCTGATCATCAGTTGATCTAGCTGAGTTTTGTCCACTTTGACTGGCACTGACTCTTTAGGCACTGCAGCCGCAAGCTTTTCCCAGGCCTTTCAACCTGATGACTTTTAAACTGGAGGTGCCAAGAATGGAACCTGTAATGATACATATGCAAAGTATATACCCTAAGACAGGGATGCAAAACCTGGGGCCCTTCACATGTTGTTTGACTGCAACTCACAGAACCCTTAGCCAGCATTGCCAATGATGAGGAAATAATAGAAGCTGAAATCCAACAACATCCAGAGGGCCACATAGCCCCCTGTCCAGCTCTAATGGATTATCCTGAGTCATATAGCAGGATGAAAGTCTTAAATTAATATATGTGCAGCCGCATTGCAGCTATGGCACACATTTTTTAAAAAACAACTGCCTATACTTCTACAACTGCATGAAGATCCTTCTTGAATGAGCAATAAATGAAGATGCACAAATATTAATTGCAAAAAAACTACAACAAAGGAAAAAAAATGTCCACACACATTCTGAAGAATTGTGAACGCGTTTGTGCCACACTCATCCTTTGTTGGGGCAGGGAGAGAGAACATAGCACATTGTGCTACCAAACTCAAATGTCTCAACAGTCTTGTTTCCTTTTGTTGAACATTCCTTTTATTGAACATGAAGTTTAGTGAGAGGGTCCTCCCTTGGAGGTAATACAATAATAGACCAAAAAACAAACAAACCCAAATCTATTAGTTTTTTCATGTACTTTAGCAAAAGCACAGGAGACTTTACAGAAGTAATGGTGGCAGCTCTAGAAAATGGAGATTGCTTGGCCACAGTGATGTGCATTAGTAACCTCTAAACTAGACTATTATGATCATAGAATCATACAACCATAGAGTTGGAAGAGACCACAAGGTCCATCCAGTCCAACCCCCTGCCCTGCAGGAATACCCAATCAAAGCATTCCCGACAGATGGCCATCGAACCTCTGTTTAAAAACCTCCAAAGAAAGAGACTCTACCACACTCCAAGATAGTGCATTCCACTGCTGAACAGCTCTGTCAGGAAGTTAATCCTAATGTTTAGATGGAATCTCTTTTCCTGTAGTTTGAGTCCATTGTTCTGTGTCCTAGTCTCTAGAGCAGCAGAAAACAAGCTTGCCCCATCCTCAGTATGACATCCCTTCAAATATTTAAACATGGCTATCATGTCACCTCTTAACCTTTTCTTCTCCAGACTAAACATACCCAGCTCCCTAAGCCACTCCTCCTAGGATATGTCTTCCAGACCTCCCACCATCCTGGTCGGCCTCCTCTGGACACGTTCCAGCTTCTCAATATCCTTCCTGAATTGTGGTGCCCAGAACTGGACACAGTATTCCAGGTGAGGTCTGACCAAAGCAGAATAGACTGGCAGTATTACTTCCCTTGATCTAGGCACTATACTCGAATCCATTTTTGTGAGTCTGCCATGACAGTCAGTTCAGAAGCTGTAGGTATTGTAAAATACAGTGGCTAAGCCTAATGAAACATCCTTCTCTGTGTATATTATGTTAGTGCTATACCAGGAAATTGCACTGGCTACCCATTTCAGTTGACTTCCAAGGCCCTGAACAGCTGGGAACCAGACCATCTGAAAGAGCACCTCCTTCTATGAAGACTGCCCCACCTCCTGAGGTGATTGGAGCAGGCTATACAAGTGTCACATCTGTGGGGGAAACATTTTAAGGTGACTTGAAGGAGAGCCTTCTCCACAGTTGCTCCATGTCCTTTCCTTGCAGCAGGGGTGGACATAATGCAATCTATAGACTGTGCACAGATTCTGGACCCCACATTTGTGGCCCCTGCAGCCCCACATCAGTCCCCCAGAATCCCCAATCTTTTTTTAAAAGTGTAATTTGGAGACAATTGTGGTCCCCCAAATCATGCAGAAAACCCCCAAATGCATGAAAATGTGCAAAATTACCCCAACAAAGACACCAGAACCCTGTACTACCTCCAGATACCTCCATTTTCTTCTGCAGTCCCTCTCAAAATGGTGACAGGAACTGATGTGACATTACTTCCTGTCATCATTTTGAGAGGGATTAAAGAAGAATGTGGGCTTGATATAGGGGTAGGCTTTGGCCCATAAGAGGGTCTAGGGTGAAATCGATCCTAGAGAGAGAAATCGAGCAGTTGCTCACCCTTGCCCACATCGTCAAACCCCCCCCCTCCACTAACATCTGTACTATGCCAATTCTTCCACAAGATTTTCTTTGGGGGGGGGGCACAATTATCCTTTAAAACAAGACATGTGAGGAGTGCACCCCTTGCTTTCAAGCAGAATACCACATCTTGGAAGATTCTGGGAGTGCTGTTTAACTTTAAAATGAGGTGAATGTTCCCCAGACACCTCACTTTAAATTGCTGCTTTGCTGCTGTTGGTGCCACATCAAAAAAATTGGTAAATTGGAGAGAAGGGCAGCAAAAACAGGTGGAAGACTATGTGTGGGCCATGTATTTTCCACCCCTGCCTTAAGATACAACAGGCACTTACTGTGCAGGGGCTTTGCCTGTTAGTGAAAACATACCCCACCAAAAGCATTGCTGATCCTTCCTACTGACTTTGCTGGTGCTTGAGTACCTTGCCATCTATTTTACTGTAGTTTTTATTCTATCAGTTGCAAACCATTGTGTTATTTATTACAATGAAAGGCATTCTACAGTATATTACATTGTATTGCAGTGTACTGCATTACATTACCAGCCATTGTGTTGTTTATTGCAATGAAAAGAAGTCTACAAATAGTTTAAATATTTTTAAAGCAAAATTTAGAGGTAGAGCTTTCTCCTCTTTTGCATCCACCCACCCTCCTGGCCCATCCAAGGTTCTATTAACATGGCAAACCAGGCTGGTGTGGTTCCACAGCCCTCCTCAGCAGTGGGCTCAGTCAAAATGCCCAGAGGAAGAGCAGGCAGAATGCAGCTGCAGTAGAGCCCCACTGGGTGTTCAGCTGTTGTGTTTGTTGCCGTTGTTTCTGGGGGAGGTATGGAGTTATTCCTGCAGATGGAAGGCAAGAACAGTGTCTGGTTGCATATCAAGGGACCCTATCACACTACTCTGCTATAGTGCTATTATTCTGCTTTAACTGCCATGGCAACATCATATGGAATCCTGGGATTTGCAGTTTAAGGAGCAGCAATCAGAACTTTCAGCCAAAGAGCTCTTGGGCCTTATTAATCCACAAACCCCAGAATTCCACAGAATGTTGCCATGGCAGTTAAAGTGGAATAATAATACTATAACAGTGTAGTGTGTTAAGGCCCAAAACAGGTGTGCAACTGGAAGGCAACTGGGGAGTTTGTAAAGTGGCCTGGGAGGATTTGTGTGCACAAGAGATTGAGTAAAAGAGGAAGCTGACATTATCAGACCTTGAGAAGATTGCTTTTTTGGAAAAGGGCCTCCAGAATCCCCCAGTTGGTATGCTAGCATGTAATTTTTCTAACCTCTCGCACTGTGGGTGGGGCTCCCCCCTCTCTCTCTTTGCCCACCTCTGTGTCCCCACACTCTCTAGTTATTAATATGAAAGACCCCCATGCCATAATGCCTTTAATAAATGGTTAGGATTACTGCTACTTTTCTCTCTCAGCAACGATAAGCTGTGCTCTCTTTGAAACATGATATTCCTCCCTCTCCCATTTCCTGTCTCTTGGCTCCTGTAAGAAATGGCTGGGTCGCTCAGCCCTCATCTGTTTCTGTACCTCCCTTGCTCGGGTGGATGTGGTGGGGTGGGAGGGGTTGCTGGAGTACAGAGCTGGCTCCCATTTCAAGCTCATTCTATCATTTCCGTTAGGCCAGAGTTTGAGCAGAAGCCAAAACCAACAGGTGATCCTTCTTGCAACAAAAAAAGCAGGGAGAGAGGCAAGAAAGAGGCCATGCATGCATGAGACAGTTCACCAGAGGGGCTGTCTGGCTGTTCTCCATCTCTCTGCATAATTAAACACACATACTCCCCCACCTTCCCAGCCTCCCCACATACTGAGAAGAAAACCTGTGCAGAGCAGCTCAGCTGCAGTAGGCACCAAAGAGCCACTGAAGAAGAATTGTAGAAAAAGGAATGGAAAGAACCTGTGAGCAGTTTGAGCTCAGAAATGCACTGTAGTCTTCAAGGGAGAAAGCGGCAGTTGGCCCTTTTAAGAAGGTGGAACCAAATTGCATTAGCTACTGCAAAACAATTACCCATTGTGGATTTAAAAAAAAATAAAGAACTGCTGACAGAATTCAGCCTCAAATCACATTATTAAAATTAGCTCAGTGCTATCAGACAATTCATTTCAGGCCAATTCATTTATTTTGTTGTGTGTGTGTGTGTTGTTTTTTTTTTTTTTAATGTAGGGTCTGGCTTAGTTATTTGGCTCTAAGAAACTATGTTTGATCATCTGGAAGTGGAATAGAGAACAGAGTAAGCACTTTCTAATCTGTTGGTCATGCAAAAAAGACAAAACTTTGACTAGTTCCTTGTGGCTAAATTCTTAATTCATAGAATCATAGAGTTGGAAGAGGCCACAAGAGTCATCTAATCCAACCCCCTGCCATGCAGGAATACCCAATCAAAGCATTCCCGGCAGATGTGCATTCAGCTTCTGTTTAAAAACCTCCAAAGAAGGAGATTCAACCACACTCAAGGCAGTGTATTCCACTGCTGAACAGCTCTCACTGTCAGGAATGTCTTCCTAATGTGTAGATGGAATCTCTTTTCCTGCAGTTTGAGTCCATTGCTCCCTGTCCGAGTCTCTGGAGCAGCAGAAAACAAGCTTGCCCCATCCTCAGTATGACATCCCTTCAAATATTTAAACACGGCTGTCATATCACCTCTTAACCTTCTCTTCTCCATGCTAAACATACCCAGCTTCCTAAGCCACCCCTCATAGGGCATGGCTTCCAGACCTCCCACCATTTTAGTCACCCTCCTCTGGACACGTTCCAGTTTCTCAATATCCTTCTTGAATGGTGGTGCACAGAACTGGACACAGTACTTAAGGTGGGGTTTGACCAAAGCAGAATAGAGTGGCACTGTTACTTCCCTTGATCTCGACATTATACTCCTATTGATGCAGCCTAGAATCATATTGGCTTTTTAAAACTGCCTCTTCATACTATTGACTCAAGTTCAGCTTGTGGTCCACTAAGACTCCTAGATTACTTTTGCATGTACTGCTGCCAAGCCAGGTGTCACCCATCCTTTCGAAGTGAAAATACACCACTTGTGATCCACATGGCAGGTTATATGGTCATCTAATCTCTTCTGCTAGATTTGTATTATAAAGAGTATTTTTTAAAAATATATATTTTTAATAATAAAAAATGATTACATTCAGCCCTCCATATCCGTGGATTCTTTATACGCGGTTTCAATCATCCATGTCTTGAAAATATTCTGGTTCCCCCCCCCCCAAAGGCAAACCTTTCTGTTCACCATTTTATATTTTACTATGCCATTGTACTTGAACATCCAAAGATTTTGGTATCCACGGGGAGTCCTGGGAGCAAACCCCAACAGATACCAAGGCTCCACTGTACAATATATGCTTTAGCTCTTTGTCTAACTACTCAATAAATGAGATAGGTATAAATAGATGACCAAGATGCTCACATGTTTGTGTATGTATCTGTTTTTCAAAAAAAAATCTTGCATTTGCAACCCTTTTATGCGCAAATTACGTGAACAGTTTTACGCATACTATGGTTGCTGCTGCCTTATTACATAGCCTTTGTAAAGACGCATTCCATAGGTTGTTTGCATTCATTTTTTTTTAAAGATTGAGAATCATGTCTTAATGTAATTCTGTATGTGCAGCCTAGTTTTGCACAAAGGTTTCTTGCACAAATTGCAGAGACTTTGATGGAAAGAAAAGATGCCAATTGTTTTCTTTTGCATAGGCAATGGAGTCTAATGTGGGGGGCAGGTGGTGTTGCCAGTTTTTCAGTGAGGTGTTCCAGTTTTCAGTGAGGTGTTTTAATAAGACACCATTGCTCATTGAGGATGATAAAATGTGCATCCCAAACCTGTGTGGAAGATGGGAGCAGAGACTAATGTGTGTGAATCAGTTGTACCTGGATGTGAAAGGGAACAGAGAATGACACCATTTCATTGCAATGGGGTGAGGTGAGGTGAGGGAGGAAACAGGAGGGAAGGGAGAATAAGTGGTGCAAGGGGCAAAGTGGAAGAGCCAAGGAAGGGACACATTATAAGGGCATGAGGTGAGGCGAGGGAGGAAGTAGGAAGGAAGGGAGAATACGTGGTGCAAAGTGGAAGAAGCAAGGGAAGGCTGAATTCTGAGAGTGTGAGTTAGGTGAGAGAGTGAGTAGGAGGAAAAGGAGAGTGCGGAAAGGGAAGGATGGAAGGAGAGAGATGCAATGGCAGGGTGCAAGGAACAGACAAGGGGTGAGATGAGGCGAGGGAGGAAGAAAGAGTGAGCGGTGCAAATGGCAGAATGTAAGAAGCGGAGGGGTAACACACTACTAGAGTGCAGGATGAGAAGAGAAAGTGATTAGGAGGGAAGGAAGAGTACTTGCAATAGCAGTAGCATTGATATTTATAAACCTCTTATCAGTGCCGAAACACTCCCTAAGCAGTTTACAGTGGTATGTTTTTAGCTAATTGCCCCCAACAAGCTGGTTACTCATTTTTACTATGGAAATATGGAAGGCTGAGTCAACCTTGGAGCCCTCTGGGATTGAGCTCATAACCTTGTGGCTCAACAAGCTCATAACCTTGTTGCAGTACTGTCATTTAACCACTGTGCCACCAGGGCTCCCTAACTTGCTTACTTTCTTCTGCATCTTGCCCTGTGACTCAGATGGCAGTCACTCTCCAGGGTCTCCTGTGGTGTTTTCACAGAGAGCTTTTTTTTGCCATCAGTGAAAAACTGATGCCACTTTAAAAAAAAGTGATCTGACAAGAATACCACTGGAAGTGGCTGTGCATGATGAAATGGTTGTACTGCACTACAAATATACATGGTTTTCCATTCCCTACTAATTCCCACAACAACCTTGTACGTTTGCCTTCTTGAAAGGTAATTGTGAGCCAAGGACACATGGTAAATTCCAGGATCAAACTGAGATTTGAGCTTGATCCTCCCTGTTCGACGTCCATCACTTTAAACATTCTTCTATGTGGTTTCTGTCAGATCAGTTGAAACGTTATGGAAGGAAAAAAAATATCAACAATTAATCTGCTGAGTTTGCATAATTAGGATAATGTACACAGTATGAAAATTAGCTGCTTGATTTTGAGGAAGGTGAAGTTATGGCATCCTTAACTAGAATAGACCCAATGAATAAATGAGACGTGCTAAGTCAAATACCTGGATTTAGCCCAATATATGTGCAAGCACAGAGTAAAAACTGGCAAGAGAGCAACAGTTTAGTGCTTGTTAATTGTCTAGACTCTTTGTTGTTCATTTGCAAAATAACATTGCATGATAGTCATTTCCAAATACAAGAACATAAGGAAATCTTCCCGTCATCTTCTTTACCCCTTGAAATAAAAGGCACTGCTTTGCTTGTTGAAATCAAGGACACCACAATTGAACATGACATTTAATAGGTGCAGAGCCCTGATTTTCTACCTCTCCACCGGCCCTTTTGCCCATAGATGGGGCGTACACATCTTTTCCTCCTCCTTAAGGTTTCTCAGATGATGCTGACAACCTCAGGGAGTAAGAAGGAATTGACAGGGAGTCCAAGGGGGTAACAATGTGCATATTAAAAAGATTTCATACAAAAAAAAACAAAACACTTGGGTATGATGATATGAATCCTTTCTTTCTTTCTTTCTTTCTTTCTTTCTTTCTTTCTTTCTTATACATACACTGAACTCAACTGGGAAAGGGGGGGTTTCCACAAGTCCATTAAAAGACTTTCTTTCTTTCTTTCTTTCTTTCTTTCTTTCTTTCTTTCTTTCAAAGGCATGTTGCCATATCTCTAAGTACTGTAAATACTATTTGCTTGCATCTCAAATAGATTTATTTGCCAGACAGGCTCCTTTGGGATTCTAAGTGGTGCTCTGTTTTACCAACCCTTGAAGAAATTTGCTTAACAGGAGACATGGGACCAAAATAAATGAGGCAAATCATTTGTTTATGCAGAAGTGTGTATTTTGCATTAACTTGTTCAGTTTTCGTACTTGATATTTTTCAAAATCTCAGTTTGTGGTGGGGACGTTGCAGAGTGGTGTGTTTAATAGGCTAGTCAGTATACATGGCAGATCCAGATTTGTCTCTAAGTTTATATCCAGCAATAAAATGCAGCCAGGGTTGGTTCTCTGAGAAGTGTATCTGTGTGAATCATTTGTTTCCAAACACTTGAAATTAGCAATTATGCTTTACATTGTTAGAGGTTCACTTAAAACAATTTAGGCATTTTTTTAAAGCAGCATTTAATTTGTGAAACAACTCTGACAGACAGCAACAATGTGAGAGCTAAGGGATTTGCTGGAAGGAGGGGATATTGCCATGAGAGTTTCTTTTAAAAAGACATTCTATTCTGCAGACACTGGAAATACTTACATGTATAATGTGCATTCCTCCTCCCTGCCACCCCCCTGCCCCAAGATATCTGAGGAAGACAAGCTGTAGTCTTCAGTAGAGACCATATCCTGCTCAAACTAAATATCTAGCTTCTGTCTTCTAGTCTCATATCTCACCCTGACAACTTAGGTTGTATATGTAGTTTTCCCCACCATTTTATATATATATATATATATATATATATATATATCTATCTTGGGTAGAAGCCAGTCTTCACCAGATTAAAACAGAGCAACCTGGGACTTCTGCCCAGCACCCTGGAGGGTATTTGAACATTAGCCAGGAAACCTTTCTTTATTTGTATGAACTAGAAATGCATTTTTGGTCCAGCAATTTCCCTCCTGTTCTTTCTCATAAAAGTAGTGGTTAGGGCAGATAGGGCTTTTTAAATGTTCCACAATCACACTGTATCTGGACAATGCTAGAGTTGTAATGAATGAGCAGAAGAAAACCTAAATTGTGACTGCACCTATATTGTGGGTTTACTTTGTTTTATTTTATTTATATGCTGTCTTTCTCCTAGCATGGGATGCATGGCACCTTACAAAGGCTAAAAACAAGATTAGCTAAAAACCTGATCATAAAAAGTTAAAGCACAATTAAACAATCATCACATTTCTCTTGTTCCAATGTGAAAACACTTCTTTTTGATACCTGAGGGCTTTAAAGTGATTTTTAAAAACCTCTAGTTTACTCCACTGTTTTTAAGAAGAACTGTTTTTTAAAAGCATCTAGTTTGACCCTCGAATTGGGATCAGAGTGGAATCGGGAGCAGCGGGCAGTTTGGTGGGTTGTGACTGGCTGGTGGGTAGGCGGTACAAAGTCACCAGAAATATGTCTCCCAGGCTCCTACTCAGCTACGAAGGGCTGGAAGGGTCAGCACCATTTTTTTCCTTTACACTCTGGACACACTCATATGTAAAGCTTTGAATCTTTGATCTTTGAATATTTGCTTGCCTTTAGATGTCATTTTGAGTAGGGTGACGGGGGGGCACTATAAAATACTTTCCTGGGAGTAAGCAGTATTGAATTCAGTAGGATTTATGTCTGAGTAGTCCTGTATAAGATTGCACCATATGGCATCAATCCTACACCCACTTTCCTGGGAATTAAATTTTTAAAATGTGACAGCAAATTAGAGGGGGCAGAGGCAACACATGTGAGGGATGAGTTAACTGCCCAAGTATGCATCTAATCCAATGGAAGTGCAGATGGGCAATCAGAACGATGGAAAACACATGAACATGCACCTGCATAGTGGGTGCAACCTCCCAGCCACTGCAGTTATGTGACCTGGTATAAACTGATATAGGGAATACATGACACAGTAGAAACATCCCTTTGTGCTGCTGTGACTAGATGATGGAGGTTCCATGTGGCTTTCCAAATTGATTTCAGTTTGGATTAAAACAGGTACGTGTGGCAATAAAGGGGTCAAACTGGGGCAGGATACTACGCAGTGGAGCTGGGATACAGCCCTCCTATAGATTCTGCCTTGGAAGGGAGGCCAGGTTATTCTTATGGAAAGCTAATCTGGGGAAGGCACAGGAAAAAATATTGCCTGTAATTCTTTGGCAAAAGGGAGCTATAGCTAATAATATGAAGGTAACTCAGCTACAGCTGCTGCAGCTAATTCTCAAATAATATAGCTTGGCTGTTTGATACCAGCACCAGGGATATTTAGCATGCATTTAGAATTTGATAATAATAAAGTTAATATTTCATCCATATTGCATTAATAGGTTTCATGGTAGCAGCAGTGATGAAATCTCTGCAGGGCTGGCTCTGTCATAGAATCATAGAGTTGGGACCGTAAGGGGCAACTCCTTGTCAGCACAGGAATTCACTGCTAAAACACTCCTGACAGGCGGCTGTCTAACCTGTTTAAAAGAGACTTTTTAAAAACTGTTTTAAAACATTCAACAAAGGAGAATCCACTGCCTTCTGAGGTAGTGTACTCCACTGCCAAAGAGCTCTTAACATCAGAAAGTTCTTCCTAATGTATAGTGGGAGTCTCCTTTCTTGTAGTTTGTAATTTGTCATGAGGCAGAGTGAGACAGACAAATTCAGCAATTTGCTGAAGGGAGGACAGCAATGGCAAGAAGTTGGGGGATAGAGCTATGCATGCCTCATGGCCTACTGTGTGCCTCCAAAGCAGCCTCTTGCCCTCAGTAGTGTGGTAGCAAGCGCTGCCTTGTTCCAAGGAGCACGATATGATTCAATACCTATTGAATCATATCATGCTCCTTGGAACAAGGCAGCGCTTGCTACCAGGCAAAGTAAGATGCCTGGAAAGTGTGGAAACAATCAGTGGATTGAAAAGTAGGAACCTAAGAGAAAGGTGGATGAAGGAAATAGAGGTTATAGAATGATAAAATGAAATTGAAATTGAAAAGGACAGTTGAAGAAGGAAGGTTTAATGAAAATACAGTGGGCCTTTGGTATCCACTGGGGTTTGGTTCCAGGACGCCCCCACCCCCGTGGATACCAAAATCTGTGGATGCTCAAGTCCCATTATATGCAGTGGTATAGTAAAATGCTGTCCCTTATATAAGATGGCAAAATCGAGGTGTGCTTTTTGGAAGTTTTTCCCCTGGAATATTTTCAAGCCATGGATGGTTGAATACAGAATCTGTGGATAAGGAGCACCAACTGTAGTGGAAACGACTGTGCAAGGAGCAAAAGGACAGGTGCGCACATGCTCTTGGCAGAAGAGGAGCCTGGTGCACTGAGCTAGCAGGACGGCTGACTGAGCTACAAGATGGCCAAGGAGAAGCTGAAGCAGGGCCTAGATGATGGTAGAGTCTGTGAGCTGATAGTAGAGAGGAGGTGGCCAGGCAAAGCAAATGGGAGAACTGTGAGCCAGGAGGGAGCTGAGGATAGGAGTGCTTACATGCATTGGCCACACCCTGAAAATTTCCTACTGTTTTAAAAAGGGGAAATTGTGCTGGGGGAGTTTTCCCCATTTTTCACAGTAACATGACAAAACAGGATCTTTTCAAATCCACTTTGCTGTGCAACGTAAGAAACAAAAATACAGGGGCTATCTCAGGATTGGAGCTTACAAACTTTCATGGGGCAGATAATGCAGAGAAATGTTTATGGGAATATTGTTGGATGTTGCAGGAAGGGGCAGCATTTTACGCATTCAGCTCAGACAGTGAGCAGCTGCAAGGACTGGGTGGAGAGGCATTTCCTGCCTTAGGTCACACCAAGCAGGCCTCTTTTATAGGAAGCAGTAGCAACAGGTGGTTTACCTTAGCTTCATGGGTACTGGCAGCTTTTCCTTTTGAAGGGCACAGTTGAGAGCTAACACAGCTGAAGATCCTGGGTGGGCTCCAGGCCTTGCTTCTTTCTTCAGAGGAAAGCTTACGATGGCTTTATTTTGTTTGATTTCATTGAAAACTTTTAGATATATCATCAATATAGTTCATCAGTGATTTCAAGGTGGCTTCCAAAGATTAAAATGAGTAAAAGAATGCATATGAGACAAACAGCCCATAAATGTGAGATCAGTAATCAAATGTTTAAAGTGTGTAAAATGACAAAAATGTTTTTAAATGCTTGTCAGAGTAAAGATGTTTTTCTCTGATGAGTTAAAGCATCTGTTCAGTTGTTGCTAGTAAATGTCACTGGGAAGGACATTCCATAACTTACATGCCACCACTGAAAAACCATTTCCCTTGTTGTAAGTTACTTTATCACTGAGGCAAGGCTCTATCACTGAGACAATGGGCCCTCAGTATCCACTGGGTTTGATTCCAGGAACACCCCACCCCACAGATACCAAAATCTGTGGATGCTCAAGTCCCATTATATACATTGGTGTGGTAAAATGGCACCCCTTATTTAACATAGTAAAATCAAGGTTTACTGTTTGGGATTTTTATTTTTGGAATATTTTCAAACCGTGGATGGTGGAATCCATGGATATGAAGGGCCGACTGTATTTAGGACAAAGGCACCAGCTGATGATTTTAGCATACAAGCAGGTTGGTGCAGAAGGAGATGCTTCTTCAAGCACCTGGGTTCCAAACCATTTATGGGTTTAAAAATGGGTACTGGCATTCTGAAATGGGTCCACAAGTGAATGGTCCACAAGTGAATTTCTTTCAAGGCAGGGGAGATGTAATGTATGTGAGTAGTGCCAGTCATGAATCTTGCGCTACATCCTGCATTGAATGGAGTTTCCACCTGATGGCACTGTCAGAGACAGATTTACATGTGACACATTACAATAATTTTAGCAGAACATCAGCAGCCATGGCCAGGCTATCAGCATGCAGGAGAGGTTGCACATGATGCATCAGACAAAGCTTGTAAAAAGCACTCCACAGTAAAGATTATCAGGACCTGTAAAGACACACTGGATCAAAGAACATACTTGGCTTAGCAGTAGTATGTGTGAAAAGGACCTTGGAGTTATTGTTGACCAAAATTGAACATGACCCAGCAGTGTGATGCTGCAGCAAAGATGGCAAATAATATTTTAGCATTCATTAATAAAAACATAGGGTACAGCCATACGGGAGAATTTGTAGTGAAAAATAGTGGCTTACCTCCCTTTCACTGCAGTGCCCATTTGTGCCCACAGCTCATTCGCAAGCTTGAAAAGGATTATTTTGCAGTTTAAATCCATGGGGGGGGGGTAAAGATGGTCACAAGTGGAGAGTCTGGAAAATCTCCCTCTGTTCCCCCCCCTTTTTTTTCTCTTAAAGTGACAGATGTGGAAGAGCTTTTTTCCACTTAAATAAAACTTCATACTTTTGCTCTGCCGCTTTGCCGACTGAATGATAATGCCAGCAAAAACAACAACAATGGTGGCTCTGGCATTGCAAGCCCGCCCACTCCGAGTCTGACCAATCAGCTTTCAGCTCTGCTGTGTCCCCTTTTCGAATTGGTTGTACAGATAGCCAATTATGCTCATTTTTGCACAATTTTTAAAAAGGATCGCGAGAAACAGCGAAGGCTGTTATCGCAGTCTATTTGGAGTTTTAACACCCCCTCCTTCTGAATATGGTGAATCCTGGCAGGAGCTCATCTAAACTAAAGGTATTCTGCCCGCATTCTTGACGATTTTTGCTCGATTTTTTTCATCGTGTAGATGAGCCCATAGTTTCCCCATCAAGGGAAGTAGTAGTCCCACTATATGTACTAGTTAGACCTCTTCTGGAGTACTACATTCAGTTCTAGGTGCCTCGTTTTAAGAAGGATATAGGCAAGTTGGAGCAGGTTCAAGTAATGGCAACAAGGATGATAAGAGGTATGGAGACCAAAACATATGAGGAAAGGTTGAAGGAGTTGGGCATGTTCAGCTTGTTGAAGAGAAGACTAGGGGTGACATGACTGCACTACATAAAAAGGAGGATGTGCCCCAGAGAGTAGAACCAAGTCTAATGGCTTTCAGTTACAGATGGGTTGATTTTGATTGAACATTAGAACATTAGAAGGAACTTCTTGATGGTAAGAGCAGTTCAGCAATGGAACCAATCACCTAGAGAAGTGGTAGGGTCTTTTTCTTTGGATGCCTTCAAAAAGAGGCTGGACCACTTGATGGGGGTACTCTAGCTAGAGTTCCTGCATTGAGTGGGGGTTTGAACTCGATAGCCTATGAGGCCCCTGCCAACTCTATGATTCTGTGATCTACACACTGTGTATCTGTTCTTTCAGGAGTTGTGCAACTCCATCCAAAACTAGCTGAATACCATTTCTCTGATCTCAAGAAACCTTTAACCACACAAATTCTACCTTTTCAAGATTAAGCCTCAGTTTATTGGCCATAACCTATCCTTTACTGGTTTCAGATAACGTCTACCATGTTTCCATAGCTTCACCTGACTGAGATGACAAGAAGTAAAGCCTGTCTGTCATCTAGAAAGACTGTTGGACAACATGGTGGTTGGCATACCAACCCGAATCTGTCTCTGAGTTGCAACGCCAAACATAAGATACCAAACATCCATTTCTCATAAAATAGGTCTAACTGTTCTTGATGCCTCTGTTACATTTGTACTTAAAAAAAGAAGCATAGCTCTGTTCCAAACTGGTATTGCTTTCATTTGAAAAAAGCATTTAAAGCTAGTTGCTGCAGAGTATTCATCCCAGTGAGTTAATCTGTATCAAAGAGCTTGTGTTGAGAATACAATAGCAATATATAATTAGGTACAATTTTGAGCAGAAATATTAGAGCAGTTATTAAAAGCAGTGAAGTGCAACACTACTGATTAGGATATAAGGAACTGTTGTGGGACAAGAATACCTTATAAGGACAGTAGGCATGAGGACGCAGGCGAATAGGCAACAAAAGGCTCACCAATAGGAAAGAAATCTCCAGGACTACAAGAAGTGATTGCAGATGTGGGCAGAGGTTTTGACCACAGACCACTGTTACCAGATGAATGGGAGTTGTACAGGAGATGTGCTCAGCAGGGTTGCCCCAAATATCCTCTAATTTCCATATGTGACACAAGCAAAGTGCCACGCAATGCCTCACTGAAAACTGGGTGATACTTTTTGCCTCTTCCCCTCTTTTATTCCCATGGATGGTTCACTACACCACTTTCCTTCTCTGGAAAGTGAAGAGCAGCTAGCTAATAATCCACACTGTTTTATTAATGAATGTCTAGAACCATCCTAGGTCATCAGAAGCAATAGATGCAAATAAGTCTGAGCATTATGAGGGCAAGGAAAGGAAATGATGCCAAAAAGAATATAATCAAAGCAATATGTGTATAGTTTACCAGCTATGGTAAACAAAAAAGTAACCAAAAGGATGAGGCCCTCTTCAATAGTCACCAAGAAATAAAAAACAAAACAGAACTGCACAACATGAAAAAGCACAGGTAGACCTCAGCTAACTAAGCCTCTGAGAGTGAAACTCCTTTTTACAAAGGCTTTTTACACGCACCCACCCTTTTCCTCCTCACTTTCTCTCTAGCAGGAAGTTACAAGCATTAGCTTTGGGAGGATAGAGGAGGCTGGGAGCTTGTCTATACAAGGCAAAAAACCACCATGGAGTGCCTTGCAGTAATGGCATTTCGCAGCAGCTGCGACTTGTCTTAATGATGTTTTTGCCTCCATGAGCTTCACATGCAAGATGGTGTCCATAAATGATTTACTTGTGTTTGTACTTACCTTAATTTGCTGCCACCAAACTTTTTAAAAAAGATGTCCAAGGTGCAATAGAGCGATTTTTTGATTTAACAGAAAACCAAAAACAAACAAACAAACAAAAACCACCAACCCGTTTTCTTGCCTTAGCACTTGCCTTGTTAGCAAGCCCCATGCTCACCCGGCCAGCTTTTTGTTTCCTATTCTATGGGAAAGCAATTCATATCAACTTACTTGTCCCAGTGATCAGAACTATGCATTCCCCTCTCTGTTTTTTTTTTTTTAAAAAAAACTCTGGGAAAATCCACAAAGGCTTTTTGAGTTTTTGACCTTTTGGGGCCCCCTCCTTCCCAATATGGTAAAACAATGCAGAATGCTATTAAGACAGATAGGATTTTCCTTGCATGCCATGAGGAGTCTTTCTGCCATTTAGACAGCCCCTTGGAAACACAGACTTTTGGTACTGGGCTGCAGTAGCTTGTCCACAGTAGACAATGCAATAAGAAAGCTTTAGCTGGAAAAGAGTGGGATTCTACGACAGCCAAGCCTACTGCAGCTGTGAGTGCCTGCCTACAGGCAAGAGAAACAATAGCTGCCTACAGAATCCTTTACTGAGCATGCATGAACAGCACAAAAGAGAGACAAGCGGAGAACACATATGCCTGAGTCACCACCCTCCCCCAATACCAAAAAGGGACAGAGCTACACATCTGGCCACCAAAATGGAAATCATAAGAAAAGTGGAGGTTGATGAAAGAAATAGTCAGCCCTGGATGCCTTTTGGAAGAAGCACTCAAATGGTCTCTAGAAGGTTCAGAATGTTTTTCTTTACGTATACAAGGCTTCCCTGAACTATTTGTTTCATTTCACATATGTATATCAACCAGTTTGAACAACCAGTTGGAATTTTGATTGTATGGAGTGGAGGGAAAGACAGAAACGGTTCACATCTCAGTCACCACTCTAGTTTCCATAGAGTGTGTGAAAATCACTGTATATTCCTTTAAAACATGCCTACATGCTTTTTCTCATAATGAGGTCTGGTATGGCACAATAGCTAACATCATAAAGAGTGTAAGCCAAGACGTTGTTAATTCAAATCTCAGCTTGACAACGAGTTTGTGAGATGGAATGAAGGTCTGTCTGGACAATATGCTGCTGCTTGAAACAGGTTGAATTAGTAATGATCAGTTTTCCCAAATCTTGGATAAGTTACTCTTTAGACAACAGCTTCCAAAATCTCCTAGCTCGTATAATCATGTTGGCTGGAATATTTGGGGAGTTATCATCTGAAAAAAGAAAGCTCTTCTAGGCTCTGATTGATTCTAGCTTAGCTTGGGGAGACCTAGGCTCAACCTAGGCTTCCCTACTCTGTCAGGAAATTAACCATCGTAGTTGTGTGACTTTATTCTGACTCCAGCATATGGCAACCCTATCACAGGGTTTTCTTGGCAAGATTTATTCAGAGGAAGTTTGTCATTGCTTTCCCCTTAGGCCAAAAGAGTGTGTGTTGCAATCACACAATGGGTTTCCATGACTAAGCAGGGATTTGAACCCCACTGTTCTGGAATCCTTGTCCAACACTCAGTGTGTATGTGTGTGTATGTGCCTTCAAGTTGCCTGTCAAGTTATTATGACCTCATGAACTTCATAGGTTTTTCTTAGGCAAGGAATACTCAGAGGTGGTTTTGCCAGTTTCTTTCTCTGAAATGTAGCCTACAGCACCTGGTATTCATTGGTGGTCTCCCATCCAAGTATTAACCAGGGATGACCCTGCTTAGCTTCCAAGATCAGTCAGTATCTGGTACTTTAATGTATTTAGATTTTACTGCCTGGTTTTTGACTCCATGATAATGAGGAATTAAAACGCTCTAAATCCACCATACAATCCACTATTCTCTCACCTTCCTCAAAGGAGTGTTCAAGTCATCCTAGATTCTTCATCCAAATGCCCCAAGACTGGGGATTACAAGATGGAGTAAGTCCTCTGAGAAGGACATTCCCATCTGTGGAATGTCCTTCTCAGAGGACTCACCTGGCACTTTCCTTCTGGTCTTCTCAGTGACATATAATGATCCTTTTTTTTTTTCAGCCATCTTAAGAATCTTTTTAGTGCTTTTAGATTATTCTACTGTCTAGTCCTTGTTGCTAGTTTTACTATGGTTCTACCATGCACTGTCCTGTCTTATCCTTTACTGGTGGTTTTTATTTTTGGTTTTGTCATATGCTATTTATGTTATTGTTATCTTGTATCTTTAAAAAAGCTTACTTGTGCACTACTGGGCAGGGAACTATGTTATTGGACTCCTTAGATAAGTAAGAAATGACATAAAGTGGTACAACCCAATGTATACCTTTCTGGGCATCTTTCGAAGATGGATGAGATGCAAATGTAATCAATGACTATAAATAGCAAGAGTGGTTGAGACAGAAAAGTAAGCAGCACCATGTAGGTGTACAAAAAAAAAAAATTACAACCCTTGGCACTTACATGCTTTTTAGGACTTTATTGTGCTCAAAATCACCAAAGGTCAGCAACAATCGGGGCTAAATTGCTGGCGCACAAAACATAATAGAATTATCTCATCACACTGATCACCCACATTCATTGCTAATCCAATGTAGTTTAACTTCACCCTCACCCCTGGTTTGTTTGGGTTATTTTTTTACTCTTCTTCATTTCTGTGCATGCAGAAACTGTAGCAATAGACAGTCAGACTGGGAGCCATCTGGCTGGAGTGCTTCAAAGGTGCAAGAGGCAATGCAAAACAAAAAACAAAAAAACACCAAACTGATTAGCTGTTATGCCCATATTAGGAAGAGACCTACCTTGAACCAGTCATAACTAGAGAGACAGGGAAACTGCTTTTCAGTGCCGCTGAGAGTTGAGAATGGATGACACATTTCAGAAAAGACATCAAAATTCCTGTCATGTTCAGACAAGACTACCTAGTTTGGCACTTGGACCCAAGAATGCAGTGTGTGCCTGCTTAGCTTGTGCTTTGATGCTGCAATGCTGTACAGTATTTAGCAATTACTTGTACTTTACATTATGCCATGGTGGCAATTGCAGGGTTTCAGGGTTTGAGAGTTCTTTGGTTTGGTGATTTGGTTTGGTTTGGTGGGTATATTTAAAAATATACCCATTTCATGGCCACTTCAGACTTTATAAAATCCTCCATGATTTGCCACAGCATCCAGAACTAGTTGTATAACATCTCCCTTTGAGTTGCAGGAATTCTGCCTTGTCAATATTAAGCTTCAATTTGTTGGCTTTCATCTGGCCCTTTATTGGATTTACACTACTACTTCAGCAGAGGAAGCCAAGATAGTCTGTGCTTGTCTAGCCTGTGCTTTGAGGAAGAGACAACACTGGAATGCAGTACAGTCGTCCTTCCATATCCATGGGTTCTGCATCAATGGTTTGAACCAACCACTGCTCGAAAATATTCAAGGGGGGCGGGATTCCAAAAAACAAACCTTGCTGTTTGCAATTTTATATAAGGCACATCATTTTACTACACTATTTTATATAGTGGGACTTGAGCATCCATAGATTTTGGTATCCACAGGGGGTCCTGCTGCCAAACCCCATAGGATACCGAGGGCCCACTGTAATTAACAATTATTTTACATTGTATCATGGTGGAACATAGCAGGATTTGAGGCTGGGGGGGCCTTGTTTGAATTTTGGTGTGGGCTTTTTGTATTCTGAAAAAAATATATAATCATCTAAGGGACGCTTCACACTTTATAAAATTCTCTAGGATTTACCATGCCATCTGGAAGTAGTTGGATACCATCTCCACGAGCTACAGCTGTGACATCACTAAGGATGGTTTCTCCCCTCCCCGCAATGGTGTCACCTGATGCGGTTCGGCCTCCCTGTACCCCCCCCCAAGTGCTGCCACTAAGCTAGAGAACCCTTTGCCCACAGGAATTCTGCCTTATCATGATTATTTTTACATTGTGTTATGAAGGGAGATTGCAAGGCTTCAGACTGGAGTGTTGTTTGGGGTGAGGTTTTGTTTTCTGAAAGAAATGTGATCATCTAAGGGCTACTTTACACTTGTTTGAGTGTTGGACTATGACTCTGGAGAGTCATAAGGGAGTGTCATCATAAGGGTTCAAATCCCTGCTCAGCCATGCAAACCCACTGGATGACCTTGGGCAAGTCACACACACTCAGCCCTCAGAAAACCCTGTGATAGGTTTGCCTTAGGGGCTCCATAAGTAGGAAGCAACTTGAAGGCATACAGCAACAACAATTGATGCAGCCAAGGCAGGTTTACAGTTGAGAATTAAGAAAACAAAAATAATGACCACAGATTATTTACATAACTTTAAAGTAGATGATGAAGACATAGAAACAGTTAAGATTTTCCCTACCTTTTCTCAGTCATTATTCAGAATGGAGACTACAGTCAAGAAATCAGAAGAGGACTAGGACTTAGAAGGGCAGCTGTGAAGGAACTAGACAAGATCCTGAAGTATAAAGATATATAATTGAATACTAAGGTTAGGATTGTTCATGCAATCATATTACCCATTTCTATGTATGGCTGTGAAAGCTGGACAGTGAAGGAAGTTAATAGGAAGAAAATCAACTCATTTGAAATGTGGTTCTGAAGAGAAGTTCTACAGATACCATTGATTTGGGCATGAGCAAATAAAGTTTGAACTCTCCCTAGAAGCAAGATGACTAAACTGAGACTGTCACACTTTGGACATTTCATGAGAATAATTATTATTATTGTAGAAGGCAGTAGGAAAAGAGAAAGACTGCATTCCAGATGGATAGACTCAACCAAGGAAGCTATGGCCCTGTACCTGCAAGACTTGAGCAGGGCTGCTGATGATAGGATGTCTTGATGGTCTGTCATTCATAGGGGCACAATAGGTCAAAGTTGATTTGATGGCAGTTATCAACAACAAATTGGTGCAGCCAAGTGGAAGAAGTAACATATGCACAGTGATGGATGAAGGCAGACATTCTAAAATGGGGGTGGACAAAGTGCAGCCTGTGTGCCCCCAAACATCTTTTTTTTTTGCAAGCTCTCAATCTTCCCAAAATCAAATGAATCAGAAACAAGCTGATCTTGTGGTGATACAAGTTGACTGCTGAAAGAGCCCCCCTAACCCTTCCTGTAGTTGCCTGTCCTTGTTCTAAAGTCTAGAGGAAGAGATTTTGTTAGTTAGTTAGCAAGTTAGTTGCATTTATATGCCACTTTTCTTTCTCCTGGTGTGGGACCCAAGGCAGCTCACAAACAATAAAACAAAATTAGATAAAAACATAACAGTACGAATAAAACACAACTAAAACATTGCCTTTTTCAAATCATACATTAAACAATATAAAATCATTAAATAACCCCCATCCCATAAGAAGGCTCCTTTTAATGGTTAATTGCTCACCAGGTGCTTTGCTATGAAAGCTGCTAGCCATGCTTTCATAGCAAAGTACCCAGTGAACAATTAACCATTAAAAGCCTGCTTAAGCAAGAAAAGTTTTTCCTGCCAGTGAAAGGAGAGCAATGAGGGGAGCTGTTTCATGTAGCTTCCCATGAAACAGAATTCAACAGCATGGGAGCAGCCACTGAGAAGGCTCTCTCCTGTGTCCTCGCCAAACATGGCTGGGATGGTGCCAAGAGAAAGCCTTCCCATGAGGATCTTAAGACTCCGTCAGGTTCATATAGGAAATAATGTATTTCAAGTAGTCTGGACCTGCTTGAGTGCATTTGAGTGCATATTTGCTGCCTTCCAAGGCATGTGCTTTAAGGATAGAAAACAAACCTTTTCCACCACACATAGGGTGTCTGTGCATAGACAAGTGCTGAATGAAAATAGCTCCTGAACTTCTCTGGTCTGTGTTCACAAAACAAAAGGATGGTTAACATTTTGTCATTCATGTTTGGACCTATTTGGGGAGATCAAAAGTGCTTCTTCTTGGAATTCCTGTGGTGAGCTAGATGGGAAAATTAACAGCGGATAATTGCGCATTAACTCAGCATCACAGCAGCATTCATTTGTCTTCATGTTTTTTTTCTCAAGATTGCTGGTATGGGAAGCTATCAGTGTTTGAAGTTCACATGGATAATGCCTGCAAATGAAGATGGTGGCTGCGAGTGAATCACTCACGTTATTATTTTCCAAAAGCTCCTGCTGTTGCACATTCCCCCCCTCCATTAAATCCAAGACACAGAAGAGCAATCACCTGCTTTTTTTTTCTTTTGCTTAACCACTCAATAATCACTCATGATCTCTTCCATGGAAATCAACAATGGCAGCTCCAGCCACTTCGTTGCCAACTTCCGGAATGTGCCCCAATTTGAGTTGTTTGTTCAAACAGGCGGTAATGTGCATTTCTGCGTATTTATTTATTTATTTATTTATTTGCAAGAAACTTCAAAGGCTGTTATCACAGAGTACATGGCGTTTTTGCACCCCCTCCTTCCTAATATGGTGAATCCCCGTGGGATCTCATCAGGACAAAAAGAATTCCCCTTGCATTTCGTGAGAAGTTTTTTCATTGTCTGGACAACCCCCTGTCTTCTGCCAAACCTTGTCTCCATCCCTTCTGCAAGTTTTTGAGCCTCAAAGATTATTCCATGGGTTGGAAGAATAGTTTCTTCTCTAATCTTAGACATTCAAGAAGTCATTCATTAAAGTATGAAGAAGATAGTTTCCTTCCATTCCCAATGTTAACCTGAAACCTATCACCAGTCCCAACTAATGTAGACCCGCTGAATCAATGGGATTCACCTATATGTTGTCTCACTATTCCATTTTTTGTTCATTGGAACTAATAGGATTCTGGCTGCCTTTTCCTCATATTCCCTTAGGAAGGCACTATGCAAATGTGCTCCAAAGGATAGCCTTTTTTGCTGCTTGAAGCAACAAACATGATGCCCCCCCCATTCCACATATAGGAGAGGACTGGTAGGTGAATTTTACACCTGTAAAGTGACACTGTACTCCATTCCATCTAGGCATGCATAGTGCTGTCCTCCAGGAGAGAAAAATAGCAAGAAGATTCAAGAGGAATGGCTGGGTGACCATTGCTGCTGCTCCCTGCTGCGTCTGCTGGTTAAGGCAGTTGCTTTGTTCTGCCTAGTGACACAGCTGACCTTGAGCTCAGAGGTGAATGTTTTACTGGAGACTTTAGCAAGACATTGTCATATCCATATGACTGTGCTTGCATTCTGCATAACCTTTACAGCCATTTTTGTTTAATCCGCAAGAGGGCTGAGCCTGTTTCAGACCATTTTTCCTGTGAGGTGGTGGCAGTTGTGGTTGCAGCTGTTTTTCCTGGATGTAGATAAAGAAGGTCTCAATCTTCTCAGCAATATCTTTAAAATGTATGGAAAAGTTCCTGTAAAAAACATTTAATAAAAAAGGAATTCTGCTAACATATTGTTCTTTTTGCATGGAAAGTACTCAGTATATTAGTGATTGCCCTCACCCTCTCTCTCTCAGTATTTGAAAAAGACAGCATTGTCTAGCGACAGTTTTCTTGTTGTGTGGTGACATTCTACTTTCAAAGTAATGTTTTCCTTGATAAGAAAGGAGTGATGTGTGACTCAGGTATTCAAGGACTGCTTTGTGAACCAGCTTAGCTCCAGACTGGGAAAAACATCTTCTGCATTTTCTCTGTTTGTCTACATCTGTAGCTTTGAAGATAGGGATCCTATTTCCAGTGTCCAGTCATGTTACCATATATTGGAAGTTTCTTTTTATATGGATAGAATATTCTGAGATATATTCCGTTTAATCATATCTGTACCCATGGATTATTCAGACTTTTCAAATCAAGGAGCCTTATATATATATGTGTGTGTGTGTGTGTGCGCGTGTGCGCGCGCGCACCTGTCACATCAACTAAGTCCTGACTTGTGCTGAGCTGCACTTGGCTTGGAAGATCAAACATGGTGTAAATCTGGTTTATTATATTGCTATAGTGCAGTATAAACTCCTAGTGTATGATTTCAATGTATAAATGGATACAACCTGAACTTCTAATTAATACTTATTCAACATCAGTGAATCAACTTTGAACTGGATCACAGAAATTTATCATCACTAGAAAACTTACAGATGAAAGTCTGAAATCACTCCTTTGAAAACATGGTGTGAAGTAAACTGAAAGTGTTTGTTGTTGGACTCTTTTCAAAGACAAGCAGGTTATCACTTGTGACAGCAGAAGTGATGAAGAAACAATTGGATCAGCCTTTCTGTTAAGTAATATTAATGGTACCTTTATTTGTTGAAGAAATCAGGGAACTGTCTTGAAGTCTTGGATCACCCCCCACAGTTAAATATTATATGATAGGAAATGGTGAATTTGACAATGAACCTGGAACTTTATTTTTTAGTTTGATTTAAATCACGTTCCCTTTTAATCAATCAGTCTCTGACTTGGAGCAGTATGTCTAAATTATATTTGTGACAGTTTATAGCTGCATTCTAGTTAAACAAAAGTTTTAATACCTGAACAAAAAGGAATAAATAGTGTGTTTGTTTAAAAGTGACGTTTTCATATGTCATACGGCCACACAGAAACACAAAACCTCAAGTTTCTCTGAAGGCTCCTTTGAATGAGGACCAGCCCTGCCTGTAAGGAGAGTCAGATGTTGGATGACAGTGAGACAGTAGAGCTGTGGGCGCTGTGCAACCTATGCTGAGCTAGCTTGCTGCCTAGGTGTGTTGGGGGGTGCTATTCCATTAGCATTTTGGAGCCCAATTTCAGCTATCGCTCTAGGTAGTTTCAGTATGTGGGGGAGGGTGAAAACTAGGCATCTCAGACAGCAATATATGTCAGGCCAGGTCTGCCTTCAAGTTGTTTCAGACTTACAGCAACCCTAGAGCCCATAATTATTTTGCTTTTATAGCGCTTTGGTGCCATTTTAATGGCCATGGCTTGATCCTACAGAGTACTAGGATCTGTAGTTTGATGATGTACTTAGAACTGCCTTGAACTACAGTACCAGAGCTCTTTGGCATAAAATGCTAAGTATCTCATTAAATTACAAATCCCAGGATTCTATATGATGGGACCAGAACAGTTAAATTTGTATTAAAGTGGTATGATTGTATAGTGTGGATACACACTTTCATAGGTTGCCACACAGAATCACACTTGTGTCCTTCACTATCCCCTGAACTTCCTTCATACTTTTCTTTTTAAGTCAGCATCACAATCAAATGAAGGCAGATGCACTTTAACTGTCAGCAAGCATTCTACCTCCTCTGCATCTTCTCTCATCTTGGAACTCTAGATTTTCTTCATGCAAGGGAATCTTGCTTTTAAAAAAGGTGCACAGACCCCCTACAGGAGAGTAAAGCCAAAGTTCTGTTAGTTACACATCACGTGGGTACCAGTTGTGTGTGAGAGATAATGCTTTGCCCCAGTGTTTGTCTTTCCACATCTGTAATGCACTTTAGGTAATTTCTGCCTGGCTCCAGCTCCTTAATGCCAAGTTTTCACTGAATCTGTAAGGGTCCTTGTTTAATATTGAAATTGCCTTTTGTTTTTTCCTTCCTTCTGGGTCACACATGTTTAATCTTTTGTCTGCCTACTCCAGAGCCTTATGTGTAGGGGATGAAGAATTCTTCTGAAGAATACTTAACAAGTTGACAGATAGAAAAGCAGAAGAAATGTTCTTTTGCTTTCTTTCTTCCCACTTTTAATCCCCACTTATTTTTTACCCATTGAAGAATCTTGTGACAAAAGTGCAGCGATATACTGATTTCTGTTACTGAAGGAGCTCTGTCGCATTCCCCCCCCCTTCATTTCCCATGTATGAGGTCTGTATCTTGAGGAGAAAGAAGGAAGTATGGAATTACCTTTAGAAGGGAGAACAAAGGCTACAGACTACTAGGTTACAGCTAAACTAACTCAAGACTGTGCTGCCACCTAGAGTCAAAAACGGATATGAACAACCTAGTGGCACTGATTTAATGGCCTCATTTTTAATTTATTTTTGCTTGGCTGCACTGTCTCATATTTAAGTACAGGGCTGTCACCTTTGACTTGAAAAATTACAGACAGCCTGCTTCTTTTCTATAACGGAGGCAAACGTTCGGCTAAGATGCCAGAGGGTTTGTTGCAACCCAACACAGGCTTTGGTATCTAATTGCATTTTTTAAAAAGTTATTAAATGTGGAGTTCAGAAACACCTCACTAATGGCCGTCATAGCCTCTTATTTTCCTACAAAACAATTTCTTTTTAGAACTCTGAAATGAAAAAGAATGACAGCAAGCAACAGCTTAAACAGCTTTCATGTTCAAGTGAAGGGTTTTTTAAAGGCTACATGCTATATTTTAATTACCGGTTTAATTATGGGGAATACATTCCTGGAATTGCTGTTTGTAAATGAAACTGCGAACCCTATTAAAATAAAGGACTTCTGGTACAAACATACCGTAGAGTTGCATTGGAGGGCCTCATGATTCCTAGGGAAGATACCTCTCTAGGCATTATCTGGCACGACTCTATGGTACATGGCCCTATTTTTTGAGCCACAGATAACTGAAATCGTGGGTATTGGTTCCATGGATACAGGAGGTGACCTGTAAGTTCAGGACAACCAAGAAACATTAGAAACTCAATTCCCCATTATTCCCAGCACCACTGCCTCTATTTTTGGATTCTTCCTTGTTCCTCTACTATTAACCAGTGTTGTATCTCCTTCAGGACACAGTTTAGCATAGTGAGGTCTTCACTCTGGCCTGATGCCTCTCCATTGTGATACTGCTGCATGGCTCAAAACAGAAGCAAAACTACACTCAAGGCATGGGTTGGGGCCTGCATACATAGTGTGCCTCTCTCATTCTTACTTTTTGACATAACTTGTGTGACACTTTCCAGAAAGATTGGCTGCTATTTCTGTAGAGTCTTCTGGACCATTCAATGTGCTTTCTTGTCTGGCGCAGCTTTCTGTGTCCCCCTTCTCAGAATGCACCTGTGATGTTACTAAAGCTGGTGTCACTCCTTCCCTTGACGATGTCCCCTGGTGCAGTTCGGTCTCTGCGCACTTTCCTAGTGCCCCCCTGAAATCCAGGAGTCTGTGGTTCTTTGCTACAGCATACTGTCAGAAGCCACAGGCCATGTGGGAGGAGCTCATGCTGTAGATTATCTGGCATTGATTTTTCGTTGTGGAAAGAAGCATTTCTACTGTGGGTCTCACACCACAAATGCATGTGAGGAGAGGGTGCTTAAGACTACATACTGCTGTGTAGAAAGTTGCATTTGTTCAGATGGGATAATAGCACACATCTTCTACATGGTGACTAACCACATTATGAATGGGAAAACACAAAAAATCATTATTTTTAGAGGTCGTGATCTCCTGTCTGAATTTCACCACCTTTCCTTTACAAAAACAAAAACCAAGAGACAGATGTTAGATTTCAGATGTTCGTGTATCAATCTGCATCCATATGAGCCTTTTTTCCTAGATGGCAGGGGTTATAAATATAGACTCCATAACCACCTATCTCTCTATCCATCTAATCTGCCAGGGGTGTTTTACAGCTTACCTAGAGATAGCTGTATGGTTAGCTTGGATCCAAAGTGACTCAGGTACAACTGAAAGGAACTTTTGCATACATAAAGGGGAGGGGTCTCTGATATTTTCAGTTTCCAACTGCAGCCCCTCACCCATTTGCCACACTGTAGGGGTGGCAAGAATATTCACAATTACTCGTTTCCAAGTCAAAAACTGTATTTCTTGATAGTTGGAACACCCTATTAAGAAGAACTATACAGCAAAGAGTTTTGTTCAGTTTTCTCCTGGCATTTGAATGTCCCAAAATGCTGCAGAGGAATTAGGTTGCAGAGAGAATCATGTGGCTTTTGGTGCGTGCACATACACACACACACAGACGCACACAAAACCCAGAACAAACTGCATAAAAAAAATCCACGTTTTTGCCTACAGAATAATTCTTCTGCACACCTTGGGATGTTTGAATATGGTGATAATATGGTGGAGAAATACTCAATTTCTCCTGCAGTGGGGAGAAATCTACAGTGATTATTAATTTTTGCATATGAGGACAAAATAGTCAAGGATTTACTCCCCTTCTGGTGTGCTCTGAACAGTTCCACTGAGCCTCAAGGGGAGCTTCTCAAAAGTAGAAGATACTGCAGTGGGAACATGGGCAGAAAACCGCAATCTATTAACCCCATTCAGTGAGGACTCCACACTCAGTTCTTTGGATTCAAGTCAAGAGCTTTGGATATCAGTGACAGATATCCGGAATAAATGCTAAAAATTAAGAAAAGAGAGATGATACAGAGGAAAATGTGTTTTTCCTGTCTCTGAGGATACATGTTATCTCTTATAAAGTGCAGAAAATCTATAGGCCCTGCAGTAAAGATTGGTAATGTTTGATTTGAAAATGATTTCATTTCATTGCAGAATACCTAGTATTCACTTCCCTGTGGCAGAATATTATATTATATACCCTTCTAGCTTATATGCTTAATCATAGCTTAAGCTGCACAGTGGAAGAATGTGCAGAAGTGCAAAACTTTCACTACAAATTCTCATTTATCACTTTAGAGATAGACTTTTTAAAGAGAGGGAGAAGTAGAATCTAATTACAGTTGTCTTTCCGTATCCACGGATTTAAGTATTCATGGCTTGAAAATATTCTTTAAAAAAATAATAATCCAAAAAGCAAACCTTGATTTTGCCATTTTGCTATGCCATTGCATATAATGGGACTTGAGTATTCATGGATTTTTGTATCCACGAGGGGTCCTGGAACCAAACCCCAGCGAATATGAAGGGACAACTGTGTCATGTAAAGTTCTGGATTTCAATGTTTATCTTCCAGTTTTGTTTTAACTCCCTGAATTACTGATGCCTATGATTCTTGTTGGACCAAAGACAGGTCTTGATTGTGTTGAAGCAGATATTAGTTCTGGACAGTGACTCTGATGGAATGGATGCAGTAGGCCCAACTTGGGTTGGAAGTCAAAATCCTTGAATGTGCATAATGAATTCCTGGCTTTGGGAAAAGAGGCTGACAATGAGTATGATGGGATTAGGTCAGCAGGCTGGATGATGTTAAGGAGGAAATTTTGTCCCTAGCACTTTCTCCTTCCCTAAGTACTTTCTGTCCTGTCCTTCCCATCACCCATTTTTACTTTATCCCTGCAGAAATAATGCATCTTCTTGTATGACTCACCACCATTGATTGGAGATAAGAGTGGCCTCCCCTATGCACTCCTAGCTTTCCTAATGCAAAGCCAAGGAGCACTTGAGGGAAGTGTAGCCATCCCAAGGGACGGAGACTCCAAGAGGGTTGGGGGTTTAGAAGGGAGAAGGGGTCTTCTGTGGCTGGTTTGGGGACAACCCATGGGGTTAGGCCCATGGGGTGGAAGTTTTAGAGATTCCCCCAACCTCAGTTCTCCTCACCCCCTTTCTCATAGATTACAGGCATATGTTTAAATTTACAGATATTCATCCAGAACACCACAGAAGGAGGAACAAGTTGAGAAGTGAAAATGCAGCAGAAAAAAATCTGTGTAGCAATGTAGCAGCCGTTCCATAATGTTCAGATCTGAAGCTTAGTTAAATCCTTATGGAGCCCATGCTCATTAATTCATAACATTAAACAGTTCCTGTGATAGGAAGGCTGAGGAGGGATTTCTAAGTCAGGTCACATTCCACAAAGCACAATAGTGGGATAGATCAGGACAGATGAGGAATAGGGGGAAGAGTTGGCCAGGTCAAGGGAGAGGCTGTACAGGTCGAGAGGTCTAATGCAGACGTAAATAATGTCCTGGAGTGTGGGTGGACTTGATCTACTTGGTCACTCATGAGGTTGTTGTTTAAGTCTTGGGGCTGGCATAAGTACAAATGTTATTATATATTTTAAGGCTTAAGCTCATGTTTCAAAGGAGTGGAATATGGTGTGTGTTTGAAAGAAGAAAGAGGGAGAGAAAGAGAAGCATAGACAGAAAATGAGGGAGTGGAGAATTGGCTTGAAATGCCCTACAAAGACATCATTACCTCACTTTCCCCTCAGGGTTTTCTGTACCTGCTCCAAATGAGATTGAACGGAGCTTTCCTAAGGGATGTGAGAACACACAGGTAAATTTGTGCCAGCCATGAATCAAAGCATCCAAGGTCCTTTTAAGGAGGCTTTACATGGAAATCAAGATAGGTTCTCTCCTCTAGACAGAAAAGAAGCCAGTAATGGTTTACTCTGTCTCATTTATATTTCCCTGATCATGTCATAAAAGAGCATGAATTATTTATGTCCTGTTTAAGAGCAGGACAGTTAACTCATAATTCCAGTGCTGTTTAATAAAGCAAGTCTCCACTGCAAATTAAGCATAGTTAATTGTCACCATGTGACTGACAAGACTCTGTCATGTCGGATTTCACTGAACACCTCACCCCCTCACCCTTCAACTTTAATGACAGTAGACCAGAAGCACCCCACGTACAGTATATGAATGTGTGGGCTACCAATATGAACTATACCAGGTCAGAGCAATGGCACTGTCTCAGCCAGTAGCTTTTGCCGTGATGGCCCAGAGTCTCATGCTTGTGACCTGGTAACATTTTAACTGGAAATGCCAGGGGTCAAATCTCTACACGGGGAATAAAGTAACTTTGGCCCTCCAGGTTTGTTTTTTTAGGGGGGGGGGCTAAAACTCTCATCGGCCCCATTCAGTTGATGAGAGTTGGTCAGAAATAAAGGTTTATGGGAACTGTATTACAAAACATCCAGGTCCCTAGCCCTGGCCTAGTGGGTTAGCACACTGCATCCTTCTAGAAGTGATTGTGTGTGATTCACAGTGTCACCCAGGAGCCGGTGCCAGGCGCAATAGCTGTTCATCCAAGTTGAGTGAGTGGGTAGCACAGTAAAACAATGAACTAAGGAAGTACTGGGTTTTGCAGAAGAGGGCAGAGGAGAATTTAAGGACCAGAGCTTTAGAAAGTACTTTTTTGGACTACAACTCCTAGAATCCTCCAGGAAGATGGCATTAGCCATGCTGGCTGGGGGATTCTGGGAATTCGTATCCAAAGAAAGTAATATTTCCAGGTCCTGTTAAAGACACAGCAGTATAGCATGTTTTTTCTGAGAAGGAAGGTTGTAGAAACTAATTTCATTTCAACTACAAAAAGCAGGAACGTAAGCCTGCTTCATGCATTTCTTATGTTCAGGGGAGCCTAGTATGAAGATCTATGTATGTGCAAAATGGTTGTTCATGCTTGTTTACAGAAATGTGCTTCTGAGTTCCATTCCATTCCAGCCCCTGCCTATAGCAGTCTTCCAAAACAGTCCAAAAATAATACGTGTGGGCCACAGTTTGCATCAGGGGTTTCAAATGTGCATAGCCAATGGAGAGGAATGCTGGGGTTTGAAGTTCAACAACACCTGGAGGGCCACATCATTGGATACAGATGCATGGATATAGATCCAGTGGATGTAATTCTGGCCCCTGCTTGTTCAACTACGATGGATATTTTTCAATTTCTGCAACCCAAGGATGTGGACAGGATTCTTGGAGAAATGAGAGCCACCACATGTGTGTTAGATCCTTGCCCTTCCTAGCTTATTAAAAAAAGCCAGAGGAGGACTGGCTAAATGGATAGAGGGGGTGGTTAATGCCTCATTAAAACAAGGCAGAGTTCCAGCTTGCCTGAAGGAGGCAGTTATCAAACCAATACTTATTGCCCAGTATCTAGCATTCTTTTTAGGCAAGGTTCTAGAACATGTGGTGGCTTCCCAGCTCCAAGGGTTTCTGGATGAAACAGATTATCTAGAGCCATTTCAATCTGGTTTCAGGCCTGGTTATAGGATTGAGTCAGCTTTGGTCACCTGCTCCAGCTTTGGTCACGTATGTAGGGAGCTGGACGGGGGTGGGGGTATGTCCCTGTTGGTTCTACTGGACCTCTCAGTGGCTTTCAGTACCATCAACCATGGTATCCTCCTGGGCCGCCTTGCTGGGATGGGACTTGGTGGGACTGTTTTACAGTGGCTCCATTCCTTCCTGAAGGGATGAACTCAGAAGGTGGTGCTGGGGGACTCCTGTTCGACCCCTTGGCCACTGGCCTGTGGGGTCCCTCAGGGGTCAATTCTGTCCCCCATGCTGTTTAACATATACATGAAACTGCTGGGAAAGGTTTTCCAGATTTTTTGAGTTTGCTGCCATCAGTATGCGGATGACACCCAACTTTATTACTCCTTTCCACCACAAGACAAGGAAGCTGTTTTGGTCTTAAACCAGTGCCTGGCATCAGTAATGGACTGGATGAGGGTGAACACATTGAAACTTAATCCAAACAAGACAGGGGTGCTCCTGGTCAGTAGAAAGGCAAATCAGGGAATAGGGATCCAGCCTGTTCTGGATGTGGTTACATTCCCCCTGAAGACACAGGTTCACAGCTTGGGGATGCTCCTAGATTCAGCTCTGAGCCTGCAAGTCCAGATCTCAGCAGTGACTAGGAGTGCATTTGCACAGTTAAAGCTTGTGTGCCAGCTGCGCCCATTCCTTGAGAATCAGATCTGGCCATGGTGACACATGCCTCAGTTACATCCCGGTTGGCTTACTGTAATGCGCTCTACATGGGGCTGCCTTGAAGAGTGTTCAGAAACTCCCAACTGGTTCAAAGAGCATCAGCCAGATTGTTAACAAGAGCTGGCTACAGTGATCATACGACCCCCTTGTAACAGCAGCTACACTGGCTGCCAGTCTGTTTCCAGGCACAATTCAAAGTGCTAGTTATGACCAGGTCCAGGTTATTTGAAGGACCGTATTCTCTCTTATGAACCAGCCGGGGCTCTTCATTCTGCCAGAGAGGCCCTTCTCTCTGTTCCACAACCCTCACATAGAAATCTTACAAATTTCATAGTATTGTCATGAATTTATACTCTGATATTTCAGACCAGGTGCTGATCTTTCTCTATCCAGAACAGTAAACCATTCTTATATTTTAAAAAACTTAATCCTATTCCATTTTAACTGTTATATTTTACTATATATGATGCATCTTGACTCAAAAAATTGTATCTAACTGTCACAGACATGCACATAAATACGTGTCATTCAGAAGGGGGCTGTCAACTCCACCACAATGTCCATGTGCATCGCGTCTGGGGCTCATCTAGATTTTTAAAAAAGCTCTGTACGACATGCGAATGTGTGATTGTTTGAACACTCGCATTCGCACAGATATGAACAGGCAGTATAATCTGATTGGCTGGACAAGCATGGAGGCTGGGCAAACAGGGAAAGTGCCTGCAGCTACCATGTTAGATTTTCAGCTAAGCAAGGGTCCGGTAAGTCAATAACACAGCGATCTTACACTCTTTTCTGTCTTTTTTTGTAAGTACAAACTATTACCTGTGCACACCATGGGAAACTGTTTTCTTTTAAAATTTGGCAGCAGCAGGTTTAAAATTATGAGTAAATCACTCGTGGCCACCATCTTGGCTAGGGGGTCATGTGGAGTTTAGGGGGGCTCTTTTCACTGTGAAGACAGGTCACATCATTGCAAATGTCTGCTTTTTCAAACATGTTCATATCCCCCCCTCCATATAGACAAGACCATAGTCATGTCATTCACCTCTTAATCCCTATTTCCTCCTCTAATACTCCAATCTCATTTATACCTTTCTTATCTTACTATTTTCTGGCCCAAATTCCAGTAGGATATAACTGGTGACCAGTCTCTTTCTATTTGATCTGTCATTTGAAAGTCCAAATCATCATCGTCATTCCCATCCCAGTCTACATGACCATAGCGTTTGCAGTGTTGGTTCATCTGTTATGAATGGTATGACATAGCTCCTGAGAGATTTTTTTTCCCCTGGAAGAAATAGAATAAGCTTCTATTAGCATATGTCTTAAGTTGGGGAAAACCTTACCTTTGCCCAGCAGAGGATGAAGGACTATGTAGCCATTGACAGATCTTCCAGTTTTATAGTTCTGTCCCCTGCTGAATAATAGGAAATGAAATTATTGAACCAAGGCTCTGGTTCTATTCCTGCTTCACTTCAGGGGGCTGGACAAGAAGATGGATGGTTCACCTCTCAGTTTTGTACTTCTGCGGATCCATGATCTTAGAGGCAAACCAGGGAGGTGATAATAAATTGTATCGCCTTAGTTTGGAGAATTTATAACCTTGGAGATGTGTGTGTGTGTGTGTGTGTGTGTGTGTGTGTTTACTGTTTTTGAAGAGCTGGCTTTTATTTCAGTCCTATGCCATTTTGGAACATATATCAGTGGGGCTTCGTACCAGACAGTGTGCATTACCCAGTATATCAAAATCAGTGCTTGCAATGTTATGTGAAGATAGTATCCAGGATCTTATTATAATTACAGAGATAAATTTCTGTCTATGCTATTCACCCCACCACCACCACCACCAGTTTTAAGTACAAGTAATACATGTAAGCACATTTGCCTTCCTCTATGGAATCATAGGTTATTGAATGATGAGATGTCAGCATGTCCATGCATGGCTGTTGGATCTCAATGAGGAATCACAGTAATGAAGTGCTTGCCCCAAATTTAATACAACAAAACAGGGCTTGCCCCACCATTCCTATTTCTGTTCCACAAAAAGAGATCTTTGCATTATTTGTACAGAGACTCGGACATCGCCTATTTTGCAAGGAAGGTATGAGGCTAACTGTGGAAACCAGCCATGGATTGTTGGAAAAGGTTGAAGGGGCAAACCATAATAATTTTGACCATGTTTCTTGTTCACGTATGGTACATGGAAGCTGGGAGAGCAACTGCATGAGAAACAAACACTCCCAGCCCGAAGGTGGGGGAGCAGCAAATGTACGATCACTTGATCTTGTCCAGGAAGGAACAAGAATAGATATTAATGTCATGAGAGGCAAGGATGGGAGGACCTCCTGTAGACATCCATAGGCAGCTCCCTGTAGAACAGTCAGGGAATCATAGAATTGTAGAGTTGGAAGAGACCACAAGGGCCATCCAGTCCAACCCCCTGCCGTGCAGGAATACACAATCAAAGCATCCCTGACAGATGGCCATCCAGCCTCTGTTTAAAGACCTCCAAGGAAGGAGACCCCACCACGCTCCGAGGGAGTGTGTTCCACTGCCAAACAGCTCTTACTGTCAGAAAGATCCTCCTAATGTTGAGGTGAAATCTCTGTTCCTGCAGCTTGCATCCATTGTTCCCTGTTCTAGTCTCTGGAGCAGCAGAAAACAAGCTTGCTCCAGCCTCAATGTGACACCCCTTCAAATACTTAAACAGGGCTATCATATCGCCCCTCAACCGTATTTTTTCCAGGCTAAACATACCCAGCTCCCTTAATCTCTTCTCATAAGGCATGGCTTCCAGGCCTTTCACCATTTTAGTCACCCTCTTCTGGACACTCTCCAATTTGTCAATATCCTTTTTGAATTGTGGTGCCCAGAACTGGACACAGTATTCTAGGTAAGGGCTGACCAAGGCAGAATAGAGTGGCACTATTACTTCCCTTGATCTAGACACTATACTTCTATTGATGCAGCCCAAAATTGCCTTTTTAGCTGCCACATCACACTGTTGACTCATCACACTGTTGACTAGGACTCCTAGATCTCTTTCCCATGTAGTCTCGTTCAGCCATGTCTCCCCCATCCTATATCTATGCATTTCATTTTTCCGCCCTAAGTGCAGTACCTTACATTTCTCCGTATTGAATTTCATTTTGTTAGCTTTGGCCCAGCTCTCCAGTCTATCCAGGCCATTTTGAATTTTGATCCTATCCTCTAGGGTATTAGCTACCCCTCCTAATTTGGTGTCATTTGCAAATTTGATAAGTATGTCCCTAATTCCATCATCCACGTCATTGATAAAGATGTTGAATAGTACTGGGCCCAGGACAGAACCCTGTCGCACTCCATTGGTCACATCTTTCCAAGATGAAGAGGAGCCACTGCTGAGCACCCTTTGAGTTCGGCCGGTCAACCAGTTACAAATCCATTTAACTGTTAACTTGTCTAGCCCACATTTTACAAGCTTGTTTGCAAGAATGTCATGGGGAACCTTGTCAAAGGCCTTACTGAAATCAAGGTATGTGATATCCACAGCATTCCCTTCATCTACCAAGCTGGTAAAGAAGAAGAAAAAGATCAGATTAGTTTGGCATGACTTGTTTCTCTGAAACCCATGTTGACTTCTTGTGATTATGGCATTGCCTTCTAAATGTTCACTGACTCTCTGTTTAATGATCTACTCTAGAATCTTCCCTGGTGTTGATGACAGACTAACTGGAGGATAATTGTTGGGATCCTCTTTTTTCCCCTTTTTGAAGATGGGGACAACGTTTGCCCTCCTCCAGTCTGCTGGGACTTCTCCTTTTCTCCAGGAGTTCTCAAAGATTATTGCCAATGGCTCTGATATTACATTTGCCAGCTGTTTTAATACTCTTGGATGTAGTTCATCTGGTCCTGGAGATTTAAATTCATTTAGATTAAGAAGGTATTCTTCTGCTACCTCTTTGCTTATTCTGTGCTGGATTTCCCCTATTGTGTCCTCTGTCCCATTATCTTCAGGTTGATCATCCTTTTCCTTTTCTGAAAACACTGAGGCAAAGAAGGTGTTGAGTAATTCTGCCTTTTCTCTGTCCCCTGTTAGCATTTTGCCATCTTCTCCACGTAGTGGCCCTACCATTTCCTTCTTCTTTTTGCTGTGGACATACCCCCCCCAAAAAAACTTTTATTGTTCTTAACCTCTGTAGCGAGCCTGAGCTCATTCTGCGCTTTAGCTTTTCTGACTTTACTCCTACACGTGTTCACTATCTGTTTGAATTCTTCTTTGGTGATTTCCCCCTTTTTCCATTTCCTATACATGTTCCGTTTAAAACTTAGCTCCGTTGAAAGTTCTTTAGTCATCCATCCTGGTTTCTTCAGGCACCTCCCATTTTTCTTCCTCATTGGTACTGTTTGAAATTGTGCCTTCAGTATCTCCCTTTTGAGAAAGTCCCATCCATCTTGAAGTCCCTTCTCTTTTAGTATTCCTGACCATGGGATCACCCCCAGTATTTCCCTGAGTTTATTGAAATCAGCTCTTCTAAAGTCTAGAATGCGTGTCTGACTATGCCTGGCTTCCTCTTTCCGTTGTATAACAAACTCCAGGAGAACATGATCACTCTCACCTAAGGATCCCACCACTTGCACCCCATTAACCAGGTCATCCCTGGTTAATGTGGACTACAAAAAAGGATCAAAGAAGGAGACAAATGGATAGTTCAACTGCTCCTTGCAGAAAAAAAATTGTAACCCATAATTTGTGGAACAAATAGAGAGGAACAGTCTGCATTTTAGGGATATGATTCGTCTTAAAAATTTGTTCCCAAAATAAAAAACAAATGTATTAAATGTCCTTCCTGATGTGAGAATGTCTTTGAAAATGTCTCAGTTGTTCTCGCTGCAGGGGCAAAGTCTTCCAAGGCTCACTATTTTCTTACTCCCCTCCCCCGCCACAAGATGGCTACGTAGTGCCTGGAGGAAGGCAGGAGGCATCTGGGGATTATCGGGCTATATTCTGATAGCTGGTACACAATAGTGACATCATCGTTCAGATATCAAAACTGTGTTCAGCTGTCCCTCACTCTCTCCAGCCACTTCATGGCTGTGTTGGAGGGGGAAGAAAATTGTGAGTCTGTGGCTTGGTGAGAATAGTCCTCTGACTATTAGAAGATTTGAGGGAGGGGACAAAAAGGGACTACTTGGCTGGGACTTGGCCAAGGTTTGCCTCATCAGGGTTTCCTAACATTCAAGAAGCCCCATTTTTATCCCCCTCCCCCAAAGTCTTCAAATATTATTTTCATCCCTAGTGTATTCATTGCATGGAACAATGAGACTATTATTGAAAGTGAAAGTGAGGCAGTCCCTTGATATCAATGAGCTAAAGGCATATATTGACCTACTACTCCTGGCAGCAGTGTATTAATCGGCAACATCAAGCCTTGGCAGTGCTGTGGAACCCGGTCTGAAGGCAGATCTGCCATTCAGAGCAACAGTTAGATTTTCTGCACTCACATGGGACTTAAGGTCCAACAACAGGAATGTGTAGAATCACTGATAGACAGGCTGTATGTATAGTACTTTTTGTTCAACGGCTTTGAACATGGTCATTATCAGAGATTAATTTAACCATTGATGACCAGTTGATTGAGTTCAAAGGTCAATTACCATTCTGGCCATATATGGCAGAAAGCAAGGTAAATCTGGCCTAAAAATGGGATGGTGCTGCATAGCTAAGACATTGGGTCTATCTTGGTGGTGAAAATAATCCTCTTAGAATTCTCTTAGGGGCCGTTTACACAGGCAAATATTCCTCTAAATATACCGCTAAGATAGCTGATAGTTCCCACAGATTGCAGCACAGCATCGCCTCATTCAGAAGGGGGGAAGGTAAAACACCCAAATATAGCGTGCCAGGGGATGTCACTACTTTTGCCTGTATATTTGCAATGTATTGCAGTGTAAACTACTGTTAAGAGCTTCTGCAGATCTTTACTGTGATTGGTTGCTATGATGTAAGGGGCGGGCTTAAAAGAGAGGGACTGCGTTCAGTAGCATCAGGAAAGTTTGAAAAATCCTCTCTACTATTTTGTAAGTCTGCCAAGAAAAAGGATTCCCAAGACCTTTCAGTCATAAAGTTCCCATCTGTCAGCTCTGCTTGGGGGAGGGAGAGAGAGGGCGGAGGGAGGGGGGACTGAGGGAGGGAGATAGAAAAATTCTCTGCTATTTTGCAAGTCTGTGAACCCTGACTAAACAAATCGTGCTGGAAAAACTTGTGATAGATTCACCTTAGGATCCACGGCATGGCAGCAAGGTCTTTTAGCAGAGAGATTACTGTCCCTCTGCTTCGGAGAATGACTGAGTTCATTTACAGGCAGATTTACAGAGACACAGAGACAGCCACTTCTTTGATCTTCCCCCCTGCTATTTTGACAGTCTGTTCTTTAGCTCGAAAGTGCAGGGCTTCGAATTCTTTCACTCACCATCTAGCCTCTTCCTCATAAAGCCTTTGTCTGCTTGGGAGGCCACACCCCCCCACACTTTTTCAAGTCTGAATGAAAAAGCGACATAATTAGGAAAAAAAACCTGACTGGCACAGCTGCGGAAAAGAATTAAAGCGCAAGTTGCCACAATAAATCTGCCGTGTAAACCAGCCCTTAGAATCCTACCTGTCTTAATAGGATCCCACATAATTCCACCATCTTCAGAAGGAGTGAGACCAAATCTACCATAGACTCTGAGAGAAGTGCCTTTGGGGCTTTTCCAAAGTTTTTAAAAACTCTGTGGGGAATGTGTATGATCAGTCATTAGGACAAGCAATCAAATTTATTTGCATTCCCCCAGAAAAGTTGAAGTAGAAAGCTGATTGGCCAGATGGGAGCAAGGGGGAGGGCTTGCTTAGAAGGTAAGCACCCCAGAACCGCCATCTTGATTTCACCTTAGTGATCGTGTGCAGAGGCAACAGAACAGCCTTTTTCTTTTTTTAATCTTTATTTAGGCAGAATATCGTACTATTGCCGTTTCGCACCTTAGATATACCTTTTAAAAAATATATACCATGTGGTGGTGGCAGCAACTGGCAAAAATAAAAACACGTATTGCAGCCGCCATCTTGAATCACAGGCATGCCCGTTGGGACAGCAAAAGTAGCTAGCCTCGCATGCCTGTGATTTTGCCAAACATTGTTAAGACAAGTTGATTCTGCTTTGAATTTGAGTGAGTATGCATCAATCAAAATTTTTTTCCCTTGTGAAGATGGGCCCATTGTGTCCTCTTATAATGAAACATTTACCTGGGCAGCAGGAAGGCAAGGGAAGCTCAGATTTGTTAGCTTGTTGTATCAACTCTAGTTGAATCATATTCCCACACTGGATGAAATGTGACAGGTGACAATTTTTTCAACAGTGTAGAACTAGCAGAAGGTGTGCTAATCAAAAACCTAATGTATGTTGGCACCGTTGAACAGAATAAGTCATATTCCAGCCTCTGTTACTTCTGCGGTAGGGTGGTAGATGAGAAACTAACAAACAGTACACCATGGATGAGAGATTTACTTGCAAGGGTCCCTGCAGCTTCTAAATAAGAAGCTCAAGTGGTCTGTAGAATAGCACAAAGAATTGTCCTTCATTGCTGAACATTTTTTCTGAGCAGGGATTGTTTTGTTGTTGGAGTAGAAAAAACTATCCCATGGCAACCCTTAATGCCAAGTCTTCCAGAAAATAAATAAAAATAGCTGTTTTCCTCCATGGCTTATATCCATTTTCTAATCTAGGGACACATAGGAAGGTGGTTGATTGATTGGTTGGATAACACAGAAATAATGTTAGTTACTTCGTTTATTTATCATTAAAAAGGAACTGAGCAACTTGCAGGGCAGGGAACATTCCACATCATGTTAATATGTGTTTTCTGGCTCTGAGTGTTATATATTGTGGAATGTCTTCCTTTCTGGACTCACAGGCACTCCTGTAGACATGGGCTTTGTTTATGCCCTACATTGGGATTTTCATGTACTTGTCATTAAGTTGAAGCTTTTAAAAAATCTGGATAAGCAATAAGAAACAAACAGGAATGACTTTCCCTAATCAAACAAAAGCCATGTAGCAAAGATATTTTAAACCCCTAATCCTGGCATCATTCCTGGGCCCTTGAAAAGGCTATAAACTTCGTTTTAATATCATTGTGACTTATTTCTATAGAGGTCAGCCATTACAGAATAATTTGAAGTAGGAATATAAATTTAAAAACAAGGTTTCTCTGGGTCCCTGCATCATTTTAAAAAACAGCCTTTGCTGTTATTTATACATTTTGCATCAGTCATATAAAATAAACTGTACAAGATCCAGGGGTAGTAAAAAGAGGTTGGACAGCAACCTGATGGGGTCGCTCTAGCTAGAGTTCTAGCGCTGAGAGGAGGTTTGGACTCAGTGCCCTATGAGGCCCCTGCCAACTCTGTGATTCTATGAGAGCTGGAAGAAGAATACTGTTAGAGGAAAGTAAGGCTGCTCTTGCCAGCAGTTTGAAACAACTTTTTGTATCTGGACTCAGTCTAGTCTTTTCTGAAGAGCTCTGGTTCCATCTAGTGGTCGAATGTAAATCTTCAATGTTGTGCAAGGCCACTTAATGTTAATTTGGGACCACAATTGATACTTATTTTAAAAAGTTTTATGCCATACCTTGATCCCATCATTTCATCAAAGTTGAACCAAAAAAAGAAAAAAGAAAAAGCAAAGATAGCCATGTTGCCCTAAGGGGGGGGATCCAAAATCTGTACCATAGTAATGCTTTAAACCAATCAAAAGTACACTTAAATACTTAAAGCTATCAATCATTTTTTAAAAGAAAAACCAATCCAATTAGATAACTTAAAATCTAAACACAAGCAATAGAACAAAGAAGTTTAAAACGGTGTCTGTGGGCCCAGGCTGTCTAATATATTATTGGGAAGCACTAGGGCTGCATTCAGTGGCAATTGGTGGCTCCCATGTTGGTGGGGGCAGCGAATCAGCTCTGGATTTTATTCTGAACTTTAATGGAGCTATCCTAGATGCTGAACCCTCTCCCTTCAAATTGGTTCAGCACCTTGGATAGCTCCTTTAAAATTGCCAACAGCTGCCATGGGCTGCAATATGCCATGAGAAAGAACAAGTCATGATGGGTAGATCTACAACTCTATTCCAGTCAGAACAGCGAAATGGCATTGAGTTTTGGTTCCACATCTACCCCCTATATGGGCAGTGACATAATCCACAAAGGATATATATTAGGATTCCACAATGCAAACCCCATGCTACAACTATCAGGCATGGGAAAATCTCAGAAGTATTGCCATTGTCCAGAAAGCACAGTCAAATTTTTGAGCCCTGGAAGGCCAGACAAGGGGAAGAGTATGGTGGCAGAAAAGAGTATTAATTGAACTATCCTGTAATTGCAAAGAAGAAGCTTGTCAGTTTTTACAGCATTCAGCTAATGCTTCCTGAAATCCTTTCAAATGCACCCTCTCACGAAAATGATTTAATAACTGTATTGAATTCAAACTGCTGCAGACTGTGCAGTATTTCTTTAGCAAGAACAGGATGTGGTAGCCGAAGCTATGAGGTAGCTAAGGGACTGCAGCTGCTTCAAAAATTTAACACAGTCAGAATGGCAGCTCTGCTGTTAGGCAAAGTAGAGTGCCTATCTTATGTATGGCAGAAGGTCTCACACCTAATTTTCTGCATCTCCAAATGATCCCAGATATCAGTACGGTAATCAAATGCCAAGGCATCCTCCAAATGCAGTCAGCATTGCATTCTCCCTACTTGTTTTACCAGAGGTTGTAGATTGCTCCCACCCTTACCCAAAACAGAAAGGGGACATGGGCACACATACATGCACACACGCATGCATGCACGCGCACATGCACACATGCGTGGTCTGCTGTAGTTCTTTTATTGCAGTCCAACCTGTAAAAGTTTGTCCTAGCATGGAGTTCAAGTGATGGGAAAGGATTTGTGCGTGTAATTGTGGTATGTGTCAAAAGGCACTGAGACAGTAAAAAAGTTTGCAGCTGAAGTATAGAAACCCTTCACTCTGCTGAAGAGTGTGTTTTGGAAAAGACCCGTGGTTGGTTGGTTGGTTCGTTTGTTCATTTTCATTCATCAACAATGGCAGGGGGGGATCTGGGCACAATCCAGCACTTCTGTCTTCCCTGTGAAAGTCAGGCTGTGCATACTTTCCTGGATAAAAACTCACTCAACACAATGGATATTTCTTCTGAATAAACACATATTTTAGGATTAGACATAAAACACTAAATTCTGGGTGGATCATGGCCCCTTTTAACAAATACAGTACTTACATGGGTTGTATTTGCCATCAGCAAAATAGCAAAGGATGTATCTCTGCCTTTGTGGAAGAAACTGAATATGATGCAGAACCATATATGTAGATGGTAGTCTTCTGAAAGATAAAATCTTTCTGATTGGAGGTAATAACCACCATAAAGGAAATTACAGGAGATCATTTACTATTCCATCTTCCATATGGGCTATTAGGCTATCTAAAGTGGAAATTAAAAGCCAAGGCCATGGAGGTTATCTCCAATGTGTTCACTTTTGCACAGATATAAATCATCACTCATAAATGAAAAACACACACAGGCACACAAGGTTAGTAACTGGTTAAACCATGCAAGGCATAAGTGAACTGATCAAGCTGACACCTCACTTAAGAAAAAGACTGAATTATTGGGAAATGGGCTGGTTCTCTCCCCTTTGTCTTTCCTCCATGGTTTCTAGTCAATGAAAAGATTTGATGTTGTGATGATAAGGGTTTCTCTGCCTCTGAAAATAACAACCAGTGTAGCTGAGGGGCAGCAGAAAACACTCTGGCCCAATGTTCCGACTTCACATGTTTTCATATTTGAGGAATCATGGGTGGGGGAGACAGGGCTGTTCATCTGAGCAGAAGTCATGGCATATTTTAACCATAATTAACTCGCTCACTCATTTGTTCATTTTGTACATGCCCTACTCCCCCACCCCCCAGAATTGGGACTCAAGGTGGCTGAGTATCCCTGTTTATTCAATCTGTGCTTGCATACACTTAATCAGGACCAGCCCTAAGATGAGACAGAAGGCAGCATGTTGTGAGTATCATAGAAAAGCAGCAAATGACTAGTTGTTTACTGATTGTTCTATCAGTATTGTTATTTATGAGGAGAAGTGCTTGTGGACTTCCAGCAGAGAACTTCCAGCTTCTCTGATCTGCTATGTCAGTTTGTTTGATTCATTTGTTTCTTGCCTCAATGAACTCATTTCTAATCCTAAGGAAAGGGAGAGTAAGAATTATTTTAATTTCTTTGGAACAAATTAAGTTTTGTTTGCAACTTACATTATGAGGAATGTGCGAGTTGGCATAAAATTAAATTTAAAAAAAGAGATGGTTCCCTTTTAACCATCTCTTCTTAAAAATTTCTCTTTATATGGCCTCTGTTGCTTCCCCACCTGAAACATACCATCTCTATAAAATGATAAAAACAAAATGCATTTAACTGAAGGATCTATTAATGGGAACACTTGTAAATATTTTTACTCATTTTTGTTAGTCTTAAATGTGTTTAAACACTTTAATTCGTTCCTTGGCTTTAATGAGATCATTTGCTTTGCAGTGTTATAATTGGTTTTTAAATATATTGTTTTAATTCATGTTTTAAGCTACTTTGGATCCTATACTGGAGGAAATGTGTGAAATTAGGGAGAGAGAGAGAGACTGACTGATTTTAAAGTCTAGCATTGTTTTCTTTAGGGATAAGTGCATGCATTGGTTTAAAAATGTCTTGATCCATCTCCAGAGCAAGCTTTCATAACTTGTGGTCTACTAAGCTGACCACACTCTGCTCCCCATACATGATGACTGCTTGCACACTTGTCTCCCTATCATCATTTTTGCAATTCCAGGCAAAATAAGATTTTTCAATCTGGTATCGTAGGTGTGGACAACATGCTGCCTTGGGACTCCATATGACTCCCCTCCCTTCTGTTATTTGTGCTCCTGAATTCTCCAAGATCCCCATCCACGACAAGCTATTGAGAAAATATTTTTTGATTAAAATAGGGAAAAGTGCCAGCCCTGGAACTGTCCAGGAATCATAGTTCTATACTAAAGCAAAGCACACAGCCTTATTTTAGCTAAAATGTGTGTTTTAATTGTTTTCTTTAAATAAACATGAATATTTTATCACTTCCTGTTTAAAAAAAATATTAAAACACGTTTTAGGGAGTGTGGCCTGTGGTAGGTCTGGGGACCTATTGGGCCCTAGACCTCTAATGCTGCCCACCCTCACCCTAACAGGCCACTACAGTTGGCCACTAGATTGAGTTTGCTGAATGGGTCATGGATTGTGCAGGCTTGCTGTTTAATACAGGTTGCCTACCTGTCTGAGGAATATGGATACATTAAGGTAAAAGGTTTAGGGTTGTTGTTTGTTTCAAACCAGTCTTTAATATCAAGGTTTAGCAACAGATTCCATCTGTTTCTCTATGAACTTAATTCATTTTTTTAATTGCTCTATCTCTTGCCGTGAAATATTTGACGTTCTCTTGTCCCAAAGGACATAGATGGTCTAATGTCCCACTTTTCTTCTGATTCACAGTTCAATTTCACCATTTAGTATTGAGAGCACAAGACGTCAGAGAAGGTCTGAATCTCCTGATTCTAGAAAGCGCCGTATCCACAGATGTGATTTTGAAGGATGCAACAAGGTATACACAAAAAGCTCCCATCTGAAGGCTCACCGGAGGACGCACACAGGTGAGGGCTTTACTTTACATTGTGCATGCACAGCGATGCCAATTTCTTGCAGGACATGCATGGTTTGACATTATGAAGATGCACAGTAAATATTAATGAATATTAATGACTGTTGTAATGTCAGTCTGTAGCCTTTGAGGCTAGGTACAGTGCCAGGCTTTTACAGAGTTAATTACTCATGAGTGTTCCCAGCATGATTCCATGTGATCCTAGAATCATAGGTTTTTCTCTCATCTGGGCACACCTTTGTTGTTGCCATTAAGTTAGAGGTGCTGGCAGACTTCCAGAACAGCTCAGGTCTTTTGCCTAATTTTGGCATTCTGAGCCCTGGCACCTGGTGCTGATGTCATTGCCTCATGTCAGGGCATAGGGGCATGAAACAGTCTGGATATGTTTAGATGACATTTGAACATAAATAATGTCTATTTATCACTAGAAAAGTTCCAGTTGGGGTCCATCCATCCCTCAATGATAGTATGGTGTGTTCTTCCCTTCTCCCTGCCCCAACTATGATGTGGACAGCTGAAAGTAAATACCCTGAGGGGTAAATGGTTGGCATTTGATCCAGAAAAATAATAGAACCTTAAAGTATATAGCAGAACAGAGGGAGAAAAATTTCTAAGTTCTAACTTGTTGACTTCATAATGTTGCCTCTACACATTATGTGCAATTTGTTACTTATTTTGTTCTTATGTGCAAGAATTAATAATTTCAGAAGTTTTTTCTCTCATTGGCAAAGATTGAATAAGTTTTTACATTTTTTCATTGGTTTTATTTTTGAATTTCAGGATTTATTTACCAACACCCACCCACCCCGCACACAAACATTTGAGTGAAAAGGTTGTTTTTATGCAAAGAGACCATTTTTGCACAGAAAACAGCATGTTTTGCATAAAATATACCTGTTTTCTGCTCAAAGATCTTTTTATGCAAAAGCCAAGATTTCTCAACAAAACAATGCCCAAGTCCCAAAAAGCAAAAAAAACCCAAAAACCTGCAAAATTGCAGATGTTGTCCTTTTTTTTCTTTATGTGAAGGCACCTTTTCTCATTGAAGACCAAAAAAGTCAGTTTTCTGTACATTTCTGCATTTGTTCCCATGCTTCTTGGAGAAGCAGGAGCATGATTCTGACTTGCTACATCTCACTGCTCCCCAGCCTGCTCCAAAGTCAGGAGATGTTGCGGGAGAGCAAGTGATGTTGTCCTACATCACTTTCAACATATTGATCTCTTTCTAGTGGCTAACGGAGCTAGTATGTGCAGACCAAACCCTAGTGGGAAAATTGTTCCTTCAGAAATCTGCCTTATCTTTCCCCTGATGTTCTTTGTTCTGAATAACTTTAATCAAAGTTTTGCATTCCCATTTCTCTAAAGCCTGTGACTTTTGAGCATTGCCAAGGATGCCTTTCCTCCCCTTACTCAGTTTCTAGGGAAGTAAAGAACTGCCCACCCCACATGTGTTGCAGAGGATTCTGTGGGGCAGAATTCTATGGTCTACCACAGTTCATTGTAGCCATACTTGGCCTGAGAATGAACTCTTAGAACACACCTAGTATTTCCACATAGCTGCACATTCCTGGGGAGGACTGAGAGTGAGAAGATAAGCTATATTTCAAAGATGTTTCTCCATTATCACTCATCTTCTCACTGACAAATCCCTAGTGTGCCTCCATGGAACCCCAGCGTTACCTGGCACAGAGCTATGGAGTTACAATTTTTTCCCCTCATGTATCTTTCAGAAAAGGTGAGGGCAGAAGGCACCGTGCCAGTAAGGGGTGGTGAGCCCACAGTATTCTTGGTGTGTGAATGCTTTCAGCATCTCTCATGGTGGTTTGCCCCACCCCATCTTACAAAACCCAAAAGAGTTTACAAACTCCCCCATGGCTGCACCAAGGGGAAGAAACATGAAGCAACTGGCCAGGACCCCTGTGGTTCTAACAGCTTCATATGGCAGTGCAGGAACAAAGGGTTTTTCATTGCCCTTCAGTAGCCTGGATGTTCCTAACTATGGCAATTTGTGTGGCGAGTGTAATATATGCATTGCCACAGGGTTTTGCATTTTGTAGTTGTATTGTAGACACCACAGACTTCACAACACAACTTTGCTCTAATTCAATCCATCCTACAAGAAGAACTTGCTGCAAAAAACAACAACCATGTAATGAAACTTCATGGGATCTAGATGATCCTTTTAATCACCTGCATTTGTACATTTTATTCATGGGCTGCAGCCCTAGGCTGAATTCACTTGAAAATGAACTGTTGTGTTGAAGTCAATAGGAAACTTGTTCCATACAAATGTCCTTGGGCATCAAAGCACTCATAGCTAAGCACATGTTTAGCAGCATTTAGGTTATCTTTTTATTTCATTCCAAAAAAAAAAAACATGATGCCAAAATATAATACATTTTATTAAGGCAATGGGAAATGGACAGAGAGGCACAGTAATAAAGATCAAAGCTTGGGAATATTACTTTGTTTGTCAGCACCTCCTGAAATCCCCCCACCAGGATGGCCATGGTGACTTAAGAGCTGTTGTCCCCAAAAGTAACATTTTCATGGTCTGGCAAAGATCCCACGTGACACTTTTTTCCCCCTGCTTTTTAATCATTGTTACATGCAACAAGATTATAGATGAAAGATTGAGTCAAAGGTTTAAATCGAATCAGTAGTCACAACTAGAGTTAGACCATTGAATCAATGGAACTTACATTAAGTGTTGCCTTAGCAAATTCCTAGTGATTTAGTAAGTCTATTCTAGTTGGGTCTAGCGGTTGGATTTAGGCCAAATAAATGATCACATAAGGCAAGCCTACACAATTTGTGACTCACAAAGCCAAACCAACCCACAATTTGTGGTATGAAGGAAAGGGTCATAGGTCAGATCTGGGATACATACTTTGCATGCAGAGCCCTTGACATTTTTACATAGGGCTGGAAAGGCTTTTTTCGTAAAGTCTTGGAGAGAGCTATGGCAAGTCACTGTAGCTAAACAGTACTGGAGTGAGTTGGGCCAAGAGTAACTCCCACTGTCTCTGGAACATATAGATGACCATAAATGGCTGACTTTGAATAGTCAAAGTCTAGGTTGCACAGGTCTGCTATAACTCAGGTTGTCCATCATTTAAATGGCCAAAACAAAATGCATTCACAGATTTTTCATAGACCTTATAAGAAGTATCTAGTAAGTGTGGTACTAACTATAAACCTACTCTGTGATCTGATCTCATCCTATATTCATATTTTAGTCTTTACTTTATTGCCTAATGTAAAATGAGTCAATTATTTATGTATGACCCAGGGTAGTTAGTGTCTGATATTGGCTATGTATAAATGAATTATGACAGCTCTTGCACGCAAAGATGAACAAGCTTGGATAGGAAGAAAAAGATCACAGAAACTTGTCTTGCCTAATTTTACCTTTTCATGAAGTTTGTGGTTGCGCCATTAGGCATTCCTGTAAATACTTAACAAAGCAGAATGGCATAGAAATGTCTAAACGGTTGTGTATGCATAGAATCAATATTTTATTTTAAACTTTATCACATTACACTGTTATAGTGCTATTATTCCATTTTAACTGCTATGGCTTCCTCCTGTGGAATTCTGGGATTTGTAGTTTAATGAGGCCTAAGAGCTCTCTGGCTGAAAATGCTAATGCCCCTTCCTAAACTGCAAATCCCAGGATTCCACAGGAGGCAGCCATAGCAGTTAAAGTGGAATAATAGTGCTATAACAGTGTAGTGTGATAATCAAGAAAGAGATGCCCTTGTCTGAATCCTCCTTGGAATACCAGTTGCCTCCCACCCAACTCAGAATAAGTAAATGCAGTTGTGGACAAGGCTGTGGATTTGGTATGCCAAACCCTCAACTCTGACTCCTCTATTTTTCTTCTGTCTGACTCTGAGTCCATCATAATGGCAAATGTATTGTTGGTGTGTGTCTTCAAGTTGTTTTTAACTGAATGCAACCTTAAGGCGAACCTATCATGGGGGGTTTTGGCAAGATTTGTTCTGAGGGGGTTGTGTTTGCCTTTCTTTGAGGCTGAGAGAGTGTGACATGCCCAAGGTCACCCAGTGGATATCCATGTCCAAACAGGGATTTGAACCCTGGTCTCCAGAGTCACACTTCAACTCTCAAACCAGTACACCACACTGGCTCTCAGCAAATGTATATTGATTAGTAATAACAAATTTACTGTAGTAAAACAATAGAACCAGGCGTTTCATCGCCACCATGTGAATAACAGGCTACTCAAATCAATAGAATATAAAGTATATTTATTTGATTAAAAATGTTCAATATTCCTAAATTCCTATGAAAGTAAATATGCAGGAAATTGGTCATTTAATATTATCCTTTTTTTAAAAGCCAGACTTGGAGTCAATACATTTCTACCGATTCTGACTCCAGCCACACCCCAAATTGCTTCTGACTCCGACTCCAACCCCACAACTCTGACTCCACAGTCCTGGTTACAAATGAGGGCTTTGTCGGTAGCAATTTTTGACAGACCAAATTGCATCAGAACTTGGGAATGTTACTTTGGGGACTATAGCTCTCAGAATCCCCTAGCCATCATGGGTCAGCAATCACACTAGTTAGGGGATTCTGGGAGCTCCAGTCCCAAAAAGTAACTTTTCCCAAGCTCTGCAATATACAAGCCAAGCACAGATTTACCATGTCAGTAAACCAACATTGAATAGGACAGTCACTTTTATTTTTCTCCACCTGTTTTGGATGCCTCAACAGCAAATTTGAGTATCAATGATAATGAGAATTTTCATAGCAACAAGTAAATGATTAGTCAGTGTATAAAGCCTAATTGTGTGAAGCTGAAGTGCATTTCTTTGAAGAAGAGAAAAAATAAGAAAAATCAGCACTGCTCATTTGCCCCCTAGTTCAAATATATGATTATTTTCCTTTAGGTTCAGCACAATGTAATATGTTTTACCTTTTTTTCTTGCTTGGGAAATTTACTTTTTTGGACTATATATCCCAGAACCCCATTTACATGGCCACTGGTTACATTGGTTGAGAGATTCTGGAATTAAAGTTTAAAAAGTAACTTCCGATTTTTGTTTTTCTGAGTAGACAATATTAAAAGACTTGTATTGGTTGCATGGGGAGGGGGGGGGAGAGTTCTAATCCAGTGTGTTAGATATTGCAGAAACAGATGCTTACAGATTGCTGTTTACCCTCCATTCCAATTTACTCCAGTAACCTCTGAACCAAAAAAGATGATGTGAGTTGAGCTGGCAGAATGTTTTTTTTCTGTGAAACATTATTCAGCAGCTTGGGAAGTAACCAAGTGATGGCCTAGTTCAAACCATTACCAGACAACATTGCTGTACTAATCATGTAGTTGTAATGGGTTTAATCATCTCATTGAGCTAATACAACATTACAGAGTATGCACTTGCTATGGTAATTTAGAGGTGTTTGGAGAAGGTTGGAATAATGTACAACGTTGGAAGTGCTTTGAGTTGATTATTGCCCACCACTTGCATTTTTGCTTTCAGAGCACTCCAGAAATTTTACTGTGTGAACATAAAATCCACTAGAGGGCAAACTCTAATAATAAACTGCTTCAAGAAACACAAATTGTGACCTTATCAGTACAGTAGTTATAGATTCCTAAGTCACAAATGCAAGATAATTAAATTCTTCTTCTCTTCATTTCCCATCCCCACGCCCTTCAAAATTGTATGGCCATGAAACATCATGAGTAATGAAAATTATGAAGAGTCCATGAAGAAAAATATGTGGTCTCATCCCAAAGGGAGAAACTATGACAGGTCACATCACCTGTGTTTTGTCAACATGGTTTCTCCTGATTGCTAATAGTGACTCCCCTCATGAATAGTCAGTGAAAAATTGAAGGTAGGTGAGGGGTAGGGGATATTGTGTACTCAATTTTGGCCATACACAGAATTGTATCCATTGATACAGCCTGTCTCTTCACTTGTATCATTGTGATAGGTGAGCCTCTTATGTGGGATTTTAATGCACAACAACTTCTTTATATTACTTGTGACTTTGGCCTTCATAGAACTTTGTTTCCAGACAGAGAAAGATAACAGTGGTTGAAAATTTGACAAAGCCCTTAACCAGACTGCAAATGCCTTCTAAAGTTACTATCCCACATACCTTTCTCCTGTTCTCCATGGCCATACATACTTCAGTCAGTCAGTTGTGACATATTGACTCAAATGCATAGAAGATTCACTTTCCCTGCCTGGCCACCTAGAGGGGATTCTTTTTTGCCCCAGATGTCCAGACAAATGGTTATTTATACAAGCCTGCCTAGAATTCTCAGATATTGTTTTTGGTATGAATTCAGATCTTAAACAGTAATCAAATAAATAATTTGACGAGTTGAAAAAAAGAAAAGACAAATATAGCAAAAAGCCTGATGACTGAGGAGAAAGATCATACTAAAGTTTGGTGTGGAAACCAAATGTATTCTTGATTTGCATAATTGAAATCACATTCATATTTACCATACATAAATCCTAAATTTGAAATATGTTGCAGGAAGAATGATTATGCTTAACTCTGCACTTTATTAGTAGTACTTTAATTCATTTAGTGCCTTCCATGTACATAGCATATTACAATGTAATGTCTGTGAAAGACATACTTGCAAACTTGTATTTCCTTGTGACAAAAATCATACAGAGCAAGGTCTTGTCATTTAGGATGTAAGATACCAGTGTATCCACACATCTCTCCATGAAAGATTCAGGATTCAAAACTGATAAGACACATAAATTACACAATGAGGCAGAATCCAGTCACATAGTAAGTCCGTGGCTGAGATGAGATTTTGAATAATAACATAAAACAACTACTATTAAATAAGCAAAATAAAAGACTAAGCAAAAAAACTGGCATCAAAGAATAAAAGTTTAGCTTATAAAGCCAAATTTAGAATCCCAAATACACAGGGGAGTAAAAGGACTAAATACAGTTGGCTTCCTGTATATAAGTATTTGGCACCCACAGATTCCACCATCCACAGCTTGAATATATATATATATATATATATATATATAAAATCCAGGAAGCAAACCTTGATTTTGCCATTTTATAGAAGGGGCACCATTTTACTATGCCATTGTATATAATGGGATTTGAGCATCCACAGATTTTGGTATCCATGGGGGCTCCTGGAATCAAACCCCAGTGGATACCAAGGGCCCACTGTACAGTATTTTGTACTAGACGGTATAGCCTAGATGTGTTATAATTTTGTTTGGGATAGGCTGATCGTGTCCAGTGAATAGTTTCCTCGAGGCAATGGAAATAATTTCCTGTGGCATGTGGTAGAAACTTGGGCTTATGACCTCTGCTTGCAACTATTGCTAAACATGCCAGAAATGCAGCCCTATACCTTTGAGACTGCTAGTCCATCCTGAGGTCCAAGGTGTTTCCCTTTTAATAAATTTGAGACACCTGCAGAAGAGAGGGTGGCAGAAAACTGTGTCATTTTGTTTAGTCTGGGCCTGTTCAAACTCTGCATTCCTCAGAGTCCGCTGTTGCCCCAGATATTATTTGAATAAGAAATGGCACCTGTCATGAGTCTTTGTTCACATTTTTTTTCTTTGAATAGTTGGAAACCCAGGTAAGACCATGACTTAGACATGAAAAATAAGTTCTACTTGTTCTGTGACCTTTAAGCACCATTCAGTGTCTTTTGTTTTCTTAAGAATAGTTTAATACTGTTTGTCTACTCTACCTTATAGAAATTTGCTTGCCCAGTAATCCTGTCATTTGACAGAATGGAGACAAGTCATTCTCTCTAGCTAATCCTTTAAGGGCTGGTCTTCATTCTGTAGACTCTCTGACTTTCTTCATTGAGGCCACAAGCAGCAGCACTTTGTCCCACAACAACCTTACCAGGTTGAAAGGTTACATCATCAAGTTCATGTCTTTAGTTTTTTGAGCCAGAAATGCCAACCCCACTCCCAAATTCCAAGCAACAGTTTGTCTAAAACTAGGTAGTATATCAAATGCAACTTTCTATGTACGTATGGCTGTCCACCCTAAGGCTCAGTGAAGCAGCTGCTTGAGGTAATGTAAAGGGTGGAAATTTTGTCATTTATTGCCATTTTCCCCTAAAGCAAGAGTGTGAACATTGGAGAGATTTTCTGCTATGAATACCAGTGTGTCAGGTTGTCTGTGGGATAGATAAGTATTTGTAAAAGGTGAAAGATTTATACGATCTGAAGAAAAACCAGAGTATAGATTTTTGTCTCCCATTAATTATAAACTTTATTTCCTGTGAATTGGCTGCTTGTCACCTTTTCTGAAGTCAATACACTGCTAGCTTTAATGCAACCAGATAGAATATAGATTTTTTTTTGAAAAAAAGACCAGAATCCATGAAACAAATGCCAGTAACAGCATCTGTTCACAGGAAACCTACCACAGCAAATAAAGAATTGGTGACCAAGAACTATATTTGCCTGTTTGCTTAGATGACTTAAGACTATGCTTTTCTGAATGGGCATGATTTTGTCTAGTTCTGAAAAGCAGACATAGAGAACACCAGCCAACAGTGGGACTTAGGCACATGGGCCAGGATGCCTAGTTAAGCCTTGCATTCTGTGGAGTAGGACTTTGGGGAAAGGGGTAATGACCAGAGGAAGCCTGTGTATAGCAGTTAAATAAGCCAACCCCCTAGTGTTGAAATAAGTTGTCTCAAAACATTGGGCCCATTTTTCCCCACTAGGTTTTGGATGCAAATTAATTATATAGCATACTGCTGACTGTGCAGATGTGATTGTAAAGATGTGATCATAAAGTATACATGAATGCACATACAAAAACTCTGAAGAATTATTACTCTACTGTAGGTCTGACATGGTGCCCAGATAGAAAGATTCCCACGTTTATCCTCCCACAACAGTGTGCTAGGAGGAAAGCGGTTCTTCGATTGTGCATGCTCTCTGGGTTGTTATGAAAAAATTTGCTGGACTGACCATTGGCCTTCTAAATAGTAGTATGTGTGTGTTTATGTCTGCGTGTGTGGCACACGGGAATTCTGATGATTTCATTATGTTCAAAGAATAAGATTTCCCTAAAGTCCAGATGATTGCTTCATATTTTGCCTTCTAGAACTGCAGCCCACATGCATTCCTAGGACAAGATTAAGAGCTAGGCTATACAGCTGCATGGGAGCTGTACTTAATATATATTAAACAGATTGCAGTTCACTTTGGACACCAGTAAACTAGACAAGTTTAAGCTACCTCTTCATGACCCATTGAGTTGAACAGGATAACATTAAAAGCCATTGGAAATATTTGTACTCATTTCTCAGGCAGTCTCCTTTAGGAGGACACTTTTCAAGGCCAGCTCAAGACATTTTGCTGCCTGAGGCAAAACAGAAAATATTCCTTCTCTTACTGAAGTCAAAGTGCATAGTGCCTCAAGCTATCAAAGTGGGTGTGGCAAACCATACCAGAAGCATTGTCCCTGGTTGTATAACTATGAATAGCAAAATAAATAACATCATTACTTGCTATCCTTTAGTGCCAACCAAAATCTGCTGCCAGAACCAGCCACTCTACACATCCTGATGATAAGACTGGTGCTACTGGTTGTTCAGCAGCAAACTCAAGCAAATACTAGTTGAACATCCCAGTTATAGTGAACCATTTTGTCAGGTGTGTTGCAAGTAAGTACAAAATTTAACAGAGTGATAGTATGATTCATGCTACGATCCTTATACTATGCCTCTTTCTGTGGTGCCATTTTACCTGTAGCCTGTAAACATGGGAATATTGTACAAGCAATATAGCAGAACATGGCCCACTTTTTCAACCATGCCTGACTGGTTGTACATAGAGCAGTGGTTCTCAAACTGTGGGGTGCAGTCTCCAGAGGGAGCGTGATAGTTGCTCAAAGGCAGAGTAAGACATTTTGCAGACATGAAATTATTAATGTCCCTTGGTCCCAGGGCATCAGCAGAGATGGCAGCAAGCCCCAGGTGCCAGGCATGCATTCTTGGGCTTGCGAAGTGAGCAGCTGGTGGGCTCTCTGGAGGAGAGAGGAGAGAGACATGAGTCTCTATGGTGCAGAGCAGTTGTGGCATCAAGGCTTGGGTCCAAGGCACTCATTCTTCCTGCTTTTGCTGCAGTGCTTCTGCTCTTCAGTGCCAAAGACAGAAGCTGCAGGTGGCATGCCCCCCCCCCCAGATACAATGGAGAAGGAAGAATGCTCGCCTGGAGCGCAGGGTTCCCTGCCCCATCTGAGGGGCACGGCATACACACATACATGTAAAGGGGGTCACAGAGGTAAAAAAAAGTTTGAGGAGCAATGACATAGGGGATTCAACAGTATCTTCCTTCCAGTAGAGCAGATGGCAGGATGTTAAAATGGGCCAGAGTAAAGGCTCTGCGATACTTAGAAATATCATGAGTATAAAGGTAGTCAGCTGTAGCAAAATTCTTGCTATGGTTGCCTGATACAGAACAACGTTGGATTCTGACTCTGTCATCCTGCAGAGCTACATCCCAGATCCATTCTTTAATTGTTTCCTTAGCCCTGAAGAATTCCAAACATAGTAGGGTTAAGGAGAGGAACCCATATGTCTGCAACTTCTCCTTAAATACCTCAGGTAGTGCAACATTTGTCAGTTAGGATCATGGGGGCTAAACCAGAAGGGTTTAAATTCAATTGAATTAAGTTCAGTTTAAGCCAGTAACTGAATACATAAAACCAAGTATGCACTTCAAGTGAGCATTCCTATGGTCATACTTCCCTGAACACTCCCGATCTCATCTGCTGTTGGAAACTAAGCAGGGTTGGGCCTGGTCAGTACTTGGATGAAAGACCACCTGGGAATACTGCCTATCTGAATTGTTATCATCAACATCATCATCAACATCTTTATTTATATCCCACCTTTGTCCCAAGATTGGAACTCATGGCAGCTTACAAATTAAAATGATTACAATATAATTAAAAGCATACAAAAAAAGTCAACTTTAATATAGAATTAAGCTATGAACCATACTTAAACAATGTAAAACATACACTTCAAAAAGATTTTTTAAAAAGTTGAAATGGTACAATTGAAAACGAACATCTCACTCTTACGGCTGTTTTCTTAAATGCCTTCAGTTCTAAAAGCCTGTCTGAATAAAAGTTTTGCCTGCCAACAGAAGGTCAGCAAGGAGGGAGCCAATCTAGCTTCCCTAGGGAGGGAGTTCCAAAGTCTAGGGATGGCAACTGAGAAGGCCTTCTCTTGTATTCCCACCAACCATGCTTGTGAGGGTGATGGGACTGAAAGAAGGGCCTCTCCTATGGTTCTGAGAGGCCAGACAGGCTCGTAGGGGATTTATGTTCTGTCAGGTAGCCCAGACCTAAGCCATATAGGGCTTTATAGGCCATAACCAGTATTTTGAATTGTGCCATGAATCAGACTAGGCAGGGAAATTGAATGATCCTTGTAACCAGTCTCAGTTAACACTCTGGCTGCTGCTCTTTGTATCAGCTGAAGTTTCGAAACACTCTTTAAATGCAACCCTATGTAGAGCACATCACAGTATTCCAGATGGGAATAAAGGCATGTAATATGAATAATGTTCAAACAGTAGATTCTTTAGAGATGGTGAGATAGAAGTCTCCTAGTGGTACCTGGGGCATGGAACTGAAAGGGAAGGATCCAGGATTACAAGGCACTCCACAGGGTGCAAATAATGAAGGAGACATTTCTCAGCTTCCCCATCATTAATTCCAGGGGATTTTGTTTGTTCATTTGTTTCATTTGTTAAAATGAAATTCCCCCTCACCATAAGCAGTTGGATGGGTTCCCTTAGACCAGTCTCAGAATTTGTCTAAAATTTTCAGCCAGAGTTTAGAATATTGTAAACCACCTTGGACCCTATGATGGAGAAAAGTAGGATACAAATAAAATAAATTTACTGATACCTTGTTACTTGTTGCTGGCAATAAAGATATATCAATGTTCTTTTTTATGTTATACACATTAATTGTTTGGTGTAACAACTAACAACTACAGTTGTCCCTTCACATTTGCGGGGGTTATGGCCACCAGACCCCCACGAATGTGAAAAAACCGTGAATAACAATCACCCCAGGGAGTGAGGGAAAATCTCTCAAACTGTCTATCTGCTGGGCTTTCGCCCTCTCTGGTTTAAGGAGGTTTTGCCTCACACACACACCCTTTCCTGGCTTTTCGTTGCCTTTGTGAAGATCCAGGGAAGCCCAGCGAGTGAAGGAAAATCTCTCAAACTGGCTGTCTGCTGGGCTTTCGCCCTCCCTGAAAAGGCAGCCAAAGCTCAGCAGAGGAGCAGTTTGAGAGATTTTCCCTCACTCCCTAGGCTTCCTTGGCTCTCCTTTCTCTCTCAAACCGGCTGTTTGGCTTTCGCCCTCCCTGAAAAGGCAGCTAAAGCTCAGCAGAGGAGCGGTTTTAAGAAGTTTTGCCTCACCCCCGCGCTTTCCTGGCTCTTCATTCCCTTTGTGAAGAGAAGGGAAGACCCAGGAGACAGGCAGTGGGTGAGGGAAAACCGTGAATAATCAAAACCGCAAGTGTCAAAGCCGTGAATGCAAAGGGACAACTGTACTCATTCCTTCTAAACTGTATTGTATTGGGATACATAGGGAAGTTTTGACCATTTTTCTACTTTTAAAGTTTTTTTAATAAAATGATTTTATTTATTTATTTATTTATTTATTTATTGTATTTATATCCTGTATTTCTCACAAGATGAATTAATAGTTAGCATGTTACTATGATCTGGGAAACTAAGCATAGTCAACCCAGATTAGTACCTGGATAGGAGACCACCAAGGAATACCGGATGTTGTAGGCTATGTTTCAGAGGAAGGCAATGGCAATGGCAAACCACCTCCAAGTATTCCTTGTCTAAGAAAACCCAATGAAATGAATGGGATGGCCACAGGTCAACAAGTGACGTGAAGGCACATTCACACATAACTAGCAAGCAGTAATAGTAACTTGTTAGGAATTTTTAAATGAATGACAAACTTGCTGGTTTTGAAAAATAATATTCTAGACTCCATCTTCTGGTTCTATTGATGGAATAAGGAAGGGTCAAGGGTAGGAGGGGTGAGAGAGTTGCCCCCCCCCCAAAAAAATAAGAATTCTGCTCCTCCAATGAAAATTTTCCTTTATTCCTCAAATTTCTACCATTGCAATAATTTAAAATGTCAGTGGTGCATCCAGAAATACAGTTTAGGCATTGAAGAAAAAAGAGCAGGCACAGTTACCAGTGTCCTAGGTTCCTGTCAGCAAGTGATCCAGGAATCAGGTGTTTAGAATGCAAGAGCTGTTGAGTGGTTAATTCAGTCCTGGTCAGGCACAGATTATCCAACAAGATGAAGGGTGAAACAAGAGGGCAGACCTCAACCAATCCAGCTACAAGAGGCTGGCAAGGAGTAAATGGAATCATCAAAGCACAGCCAGTCCACGGTCAAGAAAACACAAATGCCAAGCGTACTGTCAGTCACCCATTTAAGACAGTTGTGAGCAACACAGCCACTGGGGAGCCACTGGGAGATTTAAGGGCAGCCCAAAACACCAGGTGCCTAATTAGGTCAGCATCTCCTACTTAACAAATGCTGGGAACAATGCAATTTCTCTTTGTTCTTCATCTCTCCATAAATAATGGCAATGGCTTTTCAGCATCTACAACCTCCTGCTAGAGAGGAGCCCCCACCCCCCAGCTCCACAGACTCAGAGAGATCATAATTATCAGGAGCTGTGGATTTCCGACAGTCTGCCTCCTCTCAGTCTGAATCCTCCTAATCCAAGGGATGAGTTACGACACAAAGGAATTTGAGCACAATAGATTGAAAAGTTCTAGATGTGAACAATCTTCACTGTCTCACTCTCTACAATACTACAAATTCTGGGACTGAAGGAGAATTTCATTTGGGGAGCAGAATTCTCATGGGGTGGCAATGCTTTTATTCCCTTCCAAGTAGCCTCACTGCATCTTACCCATCTCATTTGCAGCCTGAATAAACTCTCAAACTCTGATCTTGGGGGGGGGGTGTTAAAAGGCCCCCTAGAGCAGATTTCTGAGGGCTTCAGGAGGATGGAACATTATTTTGGGCAACCAGAAATCTACCCACATGAAAATTGGTTTCAACCACTGTATTTTTCAAGATAGTATCAAGCTCATTCATGTTTTGTCTGACTCAGTGGAGGATAAAATTTTGCAATGCTTCTTTCCTCGGTGACTAGCTTTTGATCAAAGAATTCTTAGCTTTAGATACTAGCTTCACCAGAAAATAAGTTGTAACCGGCTAGATGTCAGGACATATTTTTATTGCAAACGGTAATGTTACATAAGTAGCTTTCCAGGTAATCTTGATACAAATAGAGCTATCCAGTATTTCTCAACAGGAAGCTGTCAGAATCAATCCATTTGCATGTAGGTTGTAACCAGACAGGTGTGGATTGAGAGACATGCTTGCCACATAGTATCAGAGCAAACAACCAGGTTGGTAGCATTACCTTTAAAATGGATACAGGCTCTTTAATGGTAAATAGAGCTACAGTTGTCCCTTCATATTCACTAGGGGTTGGTTCCAGGACCCCCCTTGGATACCAAAATCCATGAATACTCAAGTCCCATTATATGCAGTGGCATAGCAAAATGGTGTCCCTTATATAAGATGGCAAAATCAAGGTTTGCTTTTTTGTATTATTATTTTTTAAGAATATTTTCAAGCCATAAATACCTAAATCCATGGATATCAAATCTGTGGATATGGAGGGACAACTGTATATAGTTTTTGCAATATGATCCAAGGAATTAATACCACCTTGTTTTAGTAGTAACTATGAAATTCATTTGACATTGTCTAGGTTAATGTTGATTTAACTTAGGACTTGGAAGGGGGAAAAAAGTTTGAGTAAAATTGGTTTCACACCAAGTGCCATACAAAACGCATCATAGAATCATAGAATTGTAGAGTTGGAAGAGACCATGAGAGCCATCCAGTCCAACCCCCTGCCACGCAGGAAATCACGATCAAAGCATCCCCAACAGATGAAAGCCAGTGATTTTCCAGGTTTGCTGATTGGTCTTGGATTTGATCAACAATATTCAGCATTTCAGCCTAAGAGTACCGTAAATATCATGTTTGGCCATAATAATTGATCTGCTATATGTCCATAGTGTGGATCAGTGGCTCTTAACCTTTTCTTTACCAGGGACTTTCTTTAAATATCATATCTTTTGTTGCCATGGACCTCCAAGATGTAAAAACAACAACAACAACAACAACAACAATAATACAATTACACCATCTATTAAACCTTCCCTCAGAGAAGGGGAGGAGGGGAAGATAAGACTTTTCTCCTGCTTCTTCCTGCAAGTTTGTGGTTGTAGCAGTTTGAAAGGCAGTTCACAGACCAAGCCAGCCAGCCAGCTAGTCTTTGCCTTGGCTCCTGTCACATGGCTGCTGCATGTGAGAGGAGAGGAGGTTGGCTATGAGGACATGGTGGCCCCCTGGGGGTCTGCAGACCACAGGTTAAGAACCACTGGTCTGGATATTTAACTATTTAGGAAATTTCAGATGCTGTGTGAGGATCATGCATGACAAGGTAGTTTTAAAATATAAAAAATCATCATAAAATCATAAAAATCATCATAAAAATCAAAAGATGTCAAAATATCATAAAGCTCCAAAAAAAGAAAAGCACAGAGACTGATAAAAATAAAATTATCCATTATTTTGAGCCACTGTTAAATCAGTTGAAAACTGCAGCACTGTCTAAGAAAAAAAAAATCTTGAAGCAAATAATTCTTTAAAGCCCATTTTCGAGAGCTTAAATTGATAAGGCAACATGTATCCCAGCTGCAACATAGTATCACAGTCCCAGGAGTAAATGCTTCATGAATAATTTCAAGATAATGTTAGGAAGCAGCTTGGCTATGTTTTGAACTAACTTTGTTAGGCTGCAAATAATGGTTAGCTCTAATACTTAGATTCAAGCTTGCTCAGATTTCTGATTTCTCAACAAAAGAGCCAACTTTCTTTTCTCAATGTTGTGTTTTCAAACTTTCGGCAGTTGTTAGCCTTAGCTCCTCTTCTCCCTGAGTTCACAGTCTCTCCCTACCCCCTATATAAATTCAATTGTGCCATTTTCAAGGTAGGAACCTGTGCTGTCTGGTTACATTTCTCTGAAAAATGGTGTCTAGACTGATAGTGACAACTAAAAAAAGTAAGCTCTTAGACCACTGACACTTATTCTTTGTGTTTGGAAACTACATTTGGTGTATAATGCAGCAGTCATATTGCTGAGAGGTGCCACATATTGAGAACATGTGACTCCATTATTGAATCAACTGTACTGCCTTCTAGTTTGTTTCTGGGCTCATTTGAAAGTCCTGTTGTTGACCTTTAAGACCCTTGATGGCTTGGGAGTAGAACTAGTTTCTTCCTGGTGATGCTGCCAGCCTACTGAGGTATCCTGTGTGGGCCATTGCGCAGAAGTAATTTAAGCCAATATCAATGCCTGTACCCCTGCTCTGGAAATCCCTCCTACAGGGGAGTCATCTCTTTAATGGCATTCTGCCAGGACATTGGGTGGATTAAAGTTTGTTTACTGAATTGCTTTCACTGACTAGAAGTTGCCCAATAAAATTTTGTTTAATGGCTTTCTTTTGTCTTTCTTTTTTTTTTCAATCATTGTATGACACTGTTTTTAATGTGTGTTTTGTTCCCTAACTTGAACTGTGATGAGGAAAAGTGGGATAAAAAATATTCTCAATAAACAAATGCAGTCCTCCTGGGAAGTTTGTTGTTAACTGCCGTCAAGTTGACTTTGACTTATGGCAACCCTGTGAACGAGAGACCTCCAAGTCACTCTTTTATCAGCATCCCTGCTCAAACTTGGGGCTATGGCTTCCTTGATTGAGCCTATCCACCTGTAATAGGGGTCTTCCTATATCCCCAGTACCTTCTGCCTTGCTAAGCATCATTCTCTTTTCTAGGGAGTCATGCTTTGTCATGGTATGTCCAAAGTACAATAGTCTCAGTTTAGTCGTCTTGGCTTCTAAGTTGAGTTCAAGCTTGATTTGCTCTAGGACCCATGTATTGGTCTTTTTGGCAGTCCAATTTATCTGCAGAACTCTCCTCCAACATGGTATTTCAAATGAGTTGATTCTCTTACTATCAGCTTTCTTCACTGTCCAGCTTTCATAACCATACTTAGAAATTGGAAATACAATGGCATGGACAATTTCGACATTGGTATTCAATGATATATCTTTACTCTTGAGGATGTTGTCTATTTCCTTCATAGCTGCCCTTCCAAGTCCTAGTCTTCTTCTGATTTCTTGACTGCAGTTCCCATCCTAGAAAGTTAGTTAGATTAGACCAACTGAATAAACAACTAAGCAGCCATCATTTTGGCCAGCGCTGTTTTTTAGGGGTACCAAGAAAACTGGGAAAAACTTAAAACGTGCTCTAGACTCTCTACTGTGTTACTTCAGAGGATTCTGGGACACACCTCTTAGGCCAGCTTCTTGAAGCACCAAATGTTTGGAACAAATCTTGCTGAGTGAGATTTTATGCTGTTCCCCAAGTATTCCCTTCATGGTTTCCCTTCACCATTGATTAGAACCTATTTCTTCAACATAACTTTCCATAGCCTTGTAGACTTATCTCCTCACTTTTTCTGTGCGTGAAAGGAGTATAACCCGAGGAAAGATGGGACTAGGAAGAGAATTAACCCTGAAGGTAGAAATGAATCTCTTTCCACCAGAAGAATAACACAGCATTCTTCCTTTAGTTCCCTGAACTTGCCAAAGGGCCTTATGAATCAATGATAGAAAAAGGAAGATGATTAACCACTATACCTTCTGGGACTATGCCCCAAGAGCAACAATACTGTATGATGAAGATGCCATTCTGTTCTTAGATGCCTTGAGTCCCAATTTTAGGGAAAAGAGGGGATAACTAAAGAAGAGGAGGGAGCAAAGGTGGCAGAGGAGGACAAAACAGTTCCAGAAGTTTGCTCAATGTATATGCACTAAAGATACCTTTTATTTGCATATATTGCTATTACTGTAGTACCAAAAGCCCCAAGTTCAATTACTTCTGAAAACAAATATGATGACTCAGTCCATCCACATGTATCACGTATTAGCGTACAAGAAGGATATTGAATTAAAGGTCGCTCATGTTACCAAAAGACTCAAGATGCAGTCATTTGTGATAATTCTAGACACCTAAATCCAGTAGTTAGTTCCAACCTGAAACCCATTGGATTAATGGAACTTATATGTCTGTTAATTTACCAAGTGCGCATTGACTACAAAGGTCTGCCCTAGTTAGGACAAAAAATTAGCCTTAAGCTGAATCTATACCTTTCATGCAGTTCACATGTGCAGACCGTGATATGATTTCTACATGATTTTACAACTCCACAGAGGTAGAATCATAGAGTTGGAAGAGACCACAAGGGCCACCCAGTCCAACCCTCTGCCATGCAGGAATACCCAATCAAATCATTCCCAACAGATGGCCATCCAGCCTCTGTTTAAAAACCTCCAAAGAAGGAGACTCCACCACACTGAGGCAGTGTATTCCAAATAGCTCTTACTGTCAGGAAGTTCTTCCTAATGTTTAGGTGGAATCTCTTTTCCTGTAGTTTGAACACATTGCTCTGTGTCCTAGTCTCTGAAGCAGCAGAAAACAAGCTTGCCCCATCGTCAGTAATGACATTCTTTCAAATATTTAAACATGGCTATCATGCCAGCCCTCAACCTTCTCTTCTCCTGACTAAACATGTCCAGCTCCCTAAGCCGCTCCTCATAGGGTGTAATGGCCTCCAGGCGTCCCACCTTTTTGGTCACCTTCCTCTGGACACGTTCCAGCTTGTCACTATCCTTCCTGAATTGTGGTGCCCAGAACTGGACACAGTATTCCAGGTGAGGTCTAACCAAAGCAGAATAGAGTGGGACTACTACTTCCCTTGGTCTAGACACTATATTCCTGTTAATGCAGCCTAGAATCACATTGGCTTTTTTATCTGCCACATCACACTGCTGACTTATGTTCGGCTTGTGGTCCACTAAGACTCCTAGATCCCTTTTGCATGTACTCCCATCAAGCCAGGTGTCACCCATCCTATATCTGTGCATTTCATTTTTACTGCCCAAGTGTAGTATCCTACATTTCTCCCTGTTGAAATTCATTTTGTTAGTTTTGGCCGAGCTTTCTAATCTGTTGAAGTCATTTTGGATTCTGATCCTGTCCTCTGGGGTATTAGCTATCCCTCCTAATTTGGTGTCATCTGCAAACTTGATAAGCATACCCTCTATTCCCTCATCCAAGTCATTGATAAAGATGTTGAATAGTCTGTGGCTATTCAGAACCCTGTGGCACCCTGCTAGTCATTTCTCTCCAGGATGACAATGAGCCACTGATGACTACCCTTTGGATTTGGTCAGTCAACCAATTATAAATCCACCTAACAGTCGCATTGTCTAGCCCACAGGTTACTAACTTTTTTGCAAGAATATCATGGGGGACCTTGTCAGAATTCTTACTGAAATCAAGGTACGCTACATCAACAGCATTTCCTTCATCTATCAATTTTGTAACTCTGTTAAAAAAAGAGATAAGAGTAGTCTGGCATGACTTGTTTTTGAGAAATCCATGTTGACTTTTTGTGATCACAGCATTCCTTTCTAAGTTCTTACAGACTGTCTGTTTAATGATCTGATCAAGAAACTTTTCTAGTATTGGTGTCAGGCTGACTGGGCAGTAATTATTTGGTCCTTCTTTTTCCCCCTTTTAAAAAATGGGGACAACATTTGCCCTCTTCCTATCTGCTGGGACCTCTCCTGTTCTCCAGGAATTCTCAAAGATTATTGCCAGTGGTTCTGAGATTACTTCTGCCAGTTCTTTTAATACCTTTGGATAAAGTTCATCTGGCCGTGGAGACCTGAACTCATTTATACTGGCCAGGTATTCCTGAACTACCTCTTTATCTATTCTGTGTTGTATTTCCCCTACTGCATCATCTGCTCCATTTTCCCCAAGCTGAGCACTGTTCCCCCTTTGGGGGAAGACTGAAGCAAAGAAGGTGTTAAGTAGTTCTGCCTTTTCTCTGTCCCCTGTTAGCCTTTCACCATCTTCTCCATGCAGCGGCCCTACCATTTCCTTGTTCTTCCTTTTGCTACAGACATACCCCAAAAAAGCCCTTTTTATTGTTTTTAACCTCTCTAGCAAGCCACAGCTCCACCTGTGCTTTGGCTTTTCTGACTTTCTGCCTACATGAGCTGGCTATTTGTTTGAATTCTTCTTTGGTGATTTCTTCCTTTTTCCATTTCTTGTACATGTCCTTTTAAGTTTTAGCTCAGTTGAGAGTTCTTTTGATATTCAGCCTGGTTTCTTTAGACAACTGCCATGTTTCCTTCTCATTGGAACTGTTTGAAGTTGCACCTTCAATATCTCACTTTTAAGAAACTCCCATCCCTCATGAACTCCCTTCTCTTTTAGTATTCCTTTAGTATTCTTTTAGTATTCCTTTAGTATCTACTGGGGGGGTGATACCATGGTTCCCTACGTTTTCTGAAATCAGCTTTCTTAAAGTCTAGAATGCATGTCTGACTGTGCTTAGCTTTCCCTTTCCTCCGTATAACAAACTCCAGGAGAACATGATTACTCCCCCCTAAGGATCCCACCACTTCCACTCCATTAACCAGGTCACCCCCATTGGTTAGGATCAGATCTAAAATAGCTGATATCCTTGTTGCCTCTTCCACCCTTCTGGACAATGAAATTGTCTGCAAGGCAAGTGAGGAATTTGTTGGACCTTAAATTCTTGGCAGAGTTGGACTTCCAACAGATATCAGATTAGCTGAAATCCCTCATTACTACTACATCTCTCCTTTCTGAATGTGTGGTCATCTGTTCCAGGAAGGCATCATCCAAGTCCTCATTTTGGCTTGGAGCTCTGTAGGAGACCCCCCACAACAACATCCCCTGCTGTTTCTCTCTCCCTTAATTTTTACCCAGATGCTCTCAACCGGGCTTCCAGGATTTAAGTCATGGATATGTTCACAGGTGTGCACATCCTTAACATATAATGCTACTCCACCACCCTTCCTGTCTGGTCTATTTTTCTGAAATAGGTTATACTCCTCTATTAGTACATTCCAATTATGAGACTCATCCCATCAGGTTTCAGTGATGCCTATTATATTGTATTTGTTTTACTGTGCTAAGAGTTCAAGTTCATCCTGTTTATTTCCCATGCTCGGTGCATTCATATAGAGACATCTAAGACCATGGGCCATTTCCCCTATCTGCCTTTCAAAGGGTTTATTCCATTGTTGGGTTGTTGTGCTATTTGCCTTGTTCTCTGTATAACATTTGGGCTATTATTTCTAACACTCGATGAACTCCTGCCTTCAAGAGTACTGTCTCCTTCCTCCATACAACTCAGTTTAAAGCCCTCCTGATAAGATCTTCCAGAGTCTTAGCAAAAACATTCCTGCCAACTGCTGTGAGGTGCAACCCATCCCTTGCCAGAAGTCCACCTCCCTCAAACCGCATCCCATGGTCCAGGAAGCCAAATTGTTCATGGCGGCACCATCTGTGTAGCCAGTTGTTCACTTCCACTTTTCTTCTCTCCCTTCCTGGACCATGCCTTCTACTGAAAGGACAGACGAAATGACTATCTGTGCATCCAGGTTCTTCAGCTTCCTACCCAAAGCCTTATAATCCCTTATGATCTCCTGGAGGCTATGCCTTGCAGTATCATTGGTTTCCACGTGGACCAAAAGGAAGGGATAACGGTAAGAAGGCTTGATGAGTTTTGTCAGCCTCTCTGTTACATCTTGAATTTTTGCCCCAAGGAGACAGCATACATCCCAAGACAATTTGTCAGGCCTGTAGACTACTGCTTCTGTTCCTTGCAGCTGGGAATCCCTACCACCACCACCCTCCTCCTTCGAGTCTTGGCAGAGGCCACTACATGTGCTGGATCTATCAAGGTTTTCTGTATGTCCCCTAAGGCCTGGCACTGCTGCTCTTCCTCTTCTTCTCTGGAAACAGAGAGAGATTCAAATCAATTCTGTAGCTTCAAGCTGGCCGAATAATCCCTGGCCCTTCTACGTCTCTGTGTCACATTCATCCAAGTGTTCATTTCCTGTGTATGGGAGATGGCCTCCTCTGCAGACACCTCCCTGGTGTGTTCCACATCCAGGATAGTCTTCTCCACTCTGTCCAAGCAAACCTCTCGCTCCCTAATATTCAGATACTGTGGTTGTGAATTCAGAATGGCTACCCAAGCACACACAATCCTCTTTTTATAGGTTTCTGGTATATGTGTGTGTGCGTGCATGCACACTAACATACTTGAAATGGTCTGGACCTTATGGGAGTTCTCTTCAAATAACCTTCTAAAGCTTCCAAAATGCCCATTTGTGCGCTCCACCATCATCTGCATCAGTAAAGAACACCTTTGTCTTATGTTTTTCTTACCTTCGCATTTCAAGGAGTGAGTTTGACATAGCCTTTGTGTTTTTACCTGAAGGGAATAATAAACACAGCGCCACATTGTTTATGTCTGCTCCCCTGATTAAAAGAATAAAAGCAGGCTTCATCATGCATAGATCATATGAAAGTATGAATCGGCATCATAAAGCTCAAGACCCATTGAGCTGATTAGATGTGCCTTTGGCTCCCAGTATAGAGGAAAACCTTCCAGGTCATCATACAGTATAGGTGAGAACCTTCCCTAAGAAATATTGAGTGCATTTCTGTACACTCACACACACTTGTGTGCACACACATACCTCTTAAATGGTTTCTAATGCTACTGATGATTCTTCTTTCTTACGTTACACCAGTGGCACAGTGAGTCCTTACCTGTTCCAGCATGAGAACCTGTGCCACATCAGCATTAGAAGTGGCTACACAGTGGGGGAAGCAGCTATATGATGTGAGCACTTCCAACATAGTTTTCCCTGTTACCGGGGTGCAGGCAATAAAGAGCTTTGCTGGAGCAACTCTTGCTCCATCACAAAATATCTGTGAAGTAGGATCTAATCCTTCTTTCAGCTATGAGTGTGCTATCCATTAATAAAGGAGAAAACAGCAGCTGCTTCATTTCATTGTCTCCCTCAATAGACAGAATGCCAAAAATGCTATATGCATGTACTCTGGGAGGTTGTATAAATTAAGGAGGCATATATTCACATGAAAACATTTTTATTGCCCACAAATACTGTTTGTTTTGGGAAAAACCCAAAATACAGTAAGTCACCTGTACAGCTATTCTTTGGGTACTCTCATCCCACTTGCCAAGTGGATAGAAGAGCGATGCATGAAAGAAAGATCTGCCTTTTGGCTTTAATTTGGTAGTTTAAGTTGCTATGTACTTTAATTAGATTTTGTTGAGACCCAAGGTCATCCTTGAAGCATAACCTTTGTTTTGCTCTACCAAGTTGGGAGAAAAGATGGGTGTGGGGAAAATAATGTAACAATAGTAATTAATGGAAAGTTCAGCATGTGGGCAAGTTCAATGGTTGTTCTGGAAAAATGTTAAATATTTGTATTAAAAATAGCTGCTTAAAATGACTAAGATCTTCTTTGGGTTAGAATCAAAGCTGCAAATTATGGTTTATTATATAGCTTAACCTCTGGCTGCCAACTATAACTATCCTTACCCAGTCTTCAATTTGATTGAAAAGTAGAGCTCAGGTCAAAGGATGATCTAGGGTATGTTCTTCAGGGCAAAGGGTCATTGTATTTTAGCTTTTTACACCAGTTAGTTCACTCCAAGAAGTTTTCCCCCCAAAGAATTCTATTGAAACATGCTTGACAATTTATAATAAAAAGAGTAACATCCTCAAGCTCAGAGTGAAAGACGTGATTTGTAAAGATCACTCATGGCTTCTCCATCATATTCTTGTGTGTTTATTCTAAAATCATACTCACCCAGATAGATTTCAATTAAAAGTGGGCTCTATTTCTGCATTTGACTCTTGTCTAGAAATTATGGATCTTCTTCCATTCCATTGAGATATATAGAGATACAGTCAGGCCCTTTTATCTGTGAGGGTTGGGTTCCCAGGCTTACTGCGGATACCAAAAACAGTGGAAAACAGTGAACTCTATTAAAATAAAAGACTTCCGGTAAAAACATACTATGAAGTTGCATTGGAGGACCTAGAAGATGACTACAGAGGACACCTCTCTAGGCATTTCCCAGTGCAACTCCATGGTATGTGTCCCTATTTTGTGCCCCATAGATAACGGAAACTGTGGATATTGGTCCTGCGGATACAGGGGTTCAACTATAGATCTATGTTATTTAATAATTTTGGTTTAAAGATATCAGATTGCTTGCATTCAGGTTTTTGCATTTCATATTGGCTTTCATTGCACTCTTAGGTTCCCTTAGAGTTCCCCCACCCCAGCTTTCTGGCTGTGGACCTTCTTCCAAGTCAAATGAGAGGCTCTTTGTATGGCATGGTTGGCCAGCTGTTTGTGGTGAGGGTATATTGTATGTAGCACATTGCAAGGTGTGTTGTCTTTAGTAACAGCCGCCATCTGTCACTCAGTGACTCAGAACTTGCCCATTCTCTTGCTGCCAGCTGCCAGATTGATAGGTCTTAATGTGATGGTCACCTAGATATGAATAAAAGCCAACTGTCTATTCACATTTGATCTTTACTGAGGATGGGGGGCAGGGGGGTGATCCACAGCAATGCCACAGCCCGCGCTTTTGTTACTTTTAGCATATTGTGATCATTCATTAAACCTGGCATACTCAGAAGTGTGTTTCACACACACACAAGCCAATCTTAATGATAGAAATCTTCATCTATCTGTTGATTACAACGTCATTGTATTGTATTGCTTTGCACTGCATTGTACTATATTAAAGAAAGCTAGAATGCAGAGCTATTGCCTGAGCAGTTTCTGGGTTGGATAAAAAGCATGAATATGGCAAGAAAAGGTAGAAGGCAGAAGCAAAAGATACCATATATTCTGGCGTATAAGATGAATTTTTCAGCCTGTAAAATCAGCTGAAAAGTCAGGGACCGTCTTATACGCCAGATACATCTCGGACTAGGAACGGTGGAGGTGGCTGGCTGGGGGAGAGCTTGCTAGCCACCTTATTCCCCCCACCCAGTGCAGCTGCACGGGGGGAGCCTTGGTGGGTGGGAGGGGGTCTTCTCTGTGATTCTGAGTCACAGAGAGTATCTCCTCCCAGCCACCGAGGCTGCATGGGGGGAAGCCTTGCTGGGTGGGAGGTGGCTGAGCCTCTCCCCGGCTGGCCAGCCATCCTCCGTGATTCCCAACTCCCGAGGAGGCTGGCCAGCCTCCTCGTGGGTTGGGGAATCGCAGGAGGTGGCTGAGCCTCTTCCCAGCCAGGAAGCCATCCCCCGCGATTCCTCAGCCAGCTTTGGGAAGGCTTCAGGAAGGGTGGCTGGCTGGAGGGGGGGGAAGCTTTCCAGCCACCAGCTACCCTCCCCGAAGCCACAAAGGGGAGCCCGATCACAGTTTCAGGGAGGGCGGGTGATTGGGGGTTGTCTTATATGGTGAGTATACCCTAAAGTCTCTATTTTGACTTTAAAATTGGGGGTCATCTTATATGCCCAGTCGTCTTATATGCCGGAATATACGGTAATTCTCTTTAGCCAGCAAGAAAGTTGAACAGGAGAATCATCATTCCCTGATTCTTATTGGTTAAGGGTTGGGGAATACTACTTAGCTCATTGATGGGAACAAGATTTTCCCTGATATGGTTTCCCAAGATATTGCTGGATTCCACATCATCCCCTGCTTGCATGGCAAGTGGTTGAGAATGATGGGAGTTGCAATTCAGTTTTGCACAGGTGGAAAAAAACTCGAGTCTTGCTTGATGCTGAGATTACTCTCCCTGCAGTTCCCTCTCTTGAGTCTGATCATGGCAGATTGGTCAAATCCACGGCGGATTCCCCTTGTATATAAGGCCATATCTTCTTTCTTATACCAAAGTAAGTGTGCACAAACCTGATCCAAGCTCAGAATTGCTTGCACAGATACTGGAGATTTCATCTTCCCCCACCCTAAAATCAAAAACCGCAAATAAAATACACCACCTGCCCGCCCACAACCCCCACCCGCCCTTCCAAAGTGGTGATGGGGCTTTTGAAGCCTCGTAGCCACTTCTCAGCTGCCACCCCTCCCTTCCAAAACTGCTCTCCATTCCAAACAGAGCCAAGAGCAGGGAGAGCAGGTCTAAATTTCCCCCCTCCTTGCTCTCTCTGGGCTTGGCTCTCCATTTCAAAAGGAGGCAAGCACCAGGACAGTGGGGAGGGGGGTGCTTTAGACTCAGTCTCTCCACTCTCCCTGGGCTTGGCTCTGTTTGGAGTGGGGAGCCAACCTCCGAGAGAGCAGGGAGTTTGGGTCTCAATCACCCCCTTCCTTGCTCTCTCTGGGCTTGGCTCTCCGTTTGAAACAGAGGCAAGCCCCAGGAGAGTGGGGAAGGGGGAGCTTTAGACCCAGTCGCCCCACTCTCCCTGGGCTTGGCTCTATTTGGAATGGAGAGTCAAGCCCCAAGAGAGCAGGGAGATCGAGTCTAAATCACCCACCTCCTTGCTCTCTCTGGGCTTGGCTCTCCATTTCAAACAGAGGCAAGTCCAGGAGAGTGGTGAGGGGGGTGCTTTAGTCCCGATCTCCCCACTCTAGGCTTGGCTCTGTTTGGAGTGGAGAGTCAAGCCCCAAGAGAACAAGGAGATCGGGTCTAAAGTGCCCCCTCCTTACTCTTTCTGGGCTTGGCTTTCCATTTCAAACAGAGGCAAGCCCCAGGAGAGTGGGGAGGCGGCGCTTTAGACCCGATCTCTCTGCTCACACTGGTCTTGGCTCTGTTTGGAGAAGGGAGCCAACCCCCGAGAGAGCAGGGAGTTTGGGTCTTAAGCACCCCCCTCCCTGCTCTCTCGGGGCTTGGCTCTCTATTTCAAATGGAAGCAAGCCCCAGGAGAGCGGGGAGGGGGACGTCTTGGCTCCCCCACTCCAAACTGAGTGAAGCCCCTGAGGTGGGTGGAGTTCCCTCTGGGGAGGGGGAGAAGGAGGAGAAACCGCGAATACTCAAAACAGCGAAAGTCAAAGCCACAAATGTGTAGGGACGACTGTATAAATTTATGGGAAGATTGGATAGATAGTTGAATTTTTATGCATTTTCCTTGGCAGCTCTGGGTTTTCTGGACAGCTCTGAAACCAATATAAATTTTCTCTCTCCCCCTACCCTGCTTCTTTTTCTCTTCTTTGCCTTATAGGAGAGAAACCATACAAGTGTACCTGGGAGGGCTGCACCTGGAAGTTTGCTCGTTCAGATGAACTGACGAGGCACTACCGCAAACATACGGGAGTGAAGCCGTTCAAGTGTTCAGACTGTGACCGAAGCTTTTCCCGCTCAGATCACTTGGCATTGCATCGCCGGAGGCACATGCTCGTCTGAAAAGTGCTACCTTGTTCCCCCACCCCACCCCGAAAAAAGTACGGAAGTACCAAGAGCTGGGTCTCTTTTAACTACAGCGAATTCAGCAGGGCTGAATCCCATTTTGATGGCATTAGCACAAAAGGGGGCGTTCCGCATTGTCCCGTACACACACAAAGAAGCAGGAAATGTAGTGCCACAATTCTCCTCCCATCTGAAGTTGGCTTTTCGGTGTGGACAGAGTGATCACCTTCAGCTGGGAGATGATAGCTTAATGCTAGAAGATTGGGCATTATTTTCTAACCCACATCCTTTTGAAAGTATTTATGGCTTGTACCTTTTCTCAACCATCACACTTTTTTCTTCTCTCTCTCCTGAAGAAATATGGCTATTGCAAGGACCGGATGTCAAAAACATTGGAAAAGAGCAAGCCTTCTGGACTTCCACTTCATCTGCTGCTGCTTCTTTCAGTCTCTCTCTCTCTCTCTCTCTCTCTCTCTTTCTGCCTCTCTTTTTAACTCTCAAAACATTTTAGAATATCACCACCCTAGGTTGTTGAGTAGTCAACAATCCACAAAAGCCAGCTATATGGACTGGAAGGAGGAGAGAAGAAAATGAAGCTCTTGGAAGTGCAAGGATATCTCAGCACGCTTATGCAATAAATACGGTGGTATTTTTTTACATATTTACCCCTTCATCATTTTACATATTTACCCCTTCATCACTTTTGAGGCACTTACCAAATTTAAATTTTGCTGTTTTTAAATTCTCTTTCCTTTCTGGCATTTTAAAAAAAACCCTGCAAAACTGGCATCAGTAACATTTCTGTGTGAAATAACTCTCTTTTTGCTTAATGTAGAATAGACAATTAAAGTGTTCTGTTCTGGTTACATAGTAGAACAAATGTTAGACCAGCCTTCCCCAACCTGGCATCCTCCCAGTTGGACTACAACTCCCCTCAACGTGGCCACTGGCAGGGGGTGATGGGAGTTGTAATCCAGCAAACCTCAAGGGCAGCACACTAGGAAATGCTGTGTGAAACCCACCCTCGTTAAGCCGATATATCAACCCTCAGAACTTTTACTTGAAAGTTAAAGAGTGTTCAAATGTGCATGTATACTTGCTCTCTCATCATTTTATTACTCAGCAGTTGTTGAGTGACAAGCAAATGTGTACACTGGCTTCCTTGCAGCAGTACTACATGTGAGAGAGGCAATGTGATAAACCTTATGATTTGTGTTTGCCTGATGGCTTATTCACATCTGTAGGTCCAGCAGCTGGTGTTATAGCCAGTTGTGTTGAGCATGCATGTGTGAGCCAACCATTTGTCCTACGTGTAGTTATCTTTAGGAGTGCAGCATCTAAGATCCACTGAAAGGGAGCTGCATGTATCAGTAGTGAAGAATAGTGGGAAATGAGTAGCTTTTGGTTTAGTTCAAGAGGTTTCAGAGCAGTTGCTGTTTCCCAGAAACAGAACCTCCATTCAAGAAAATTAACTGTGACTAAGTTCTGTTAGTTATGATAATCTTACTTGTACTTGTGAAAATTAGTCAGAACTAGGGATGTAAACCTCCAGTTATTTTATTAGTCCACACAAGGCAAAAAATTGAAGAAAACATTGTATTTTGTGCAAAATACAAAGGGTTTGCATAGAGAAATGGTATTTTTCAAAATGCAATATATTATTGCAGAGAAATAATCTACTTTGCACAAAATACAGTGTTTTTTGCACAAAGTCTTTTGCAAAAATAATCGCAAAATGTGAGAAACCATTGGAAAATGCACAATAGCTTTAATACCATGTTGTGAGATAGCAAGACATCCTTTCTCGTGGAAAACAATGTCATTTTTAATGTCCTTTTACATCCCTAGTCGGAGCTAAGGCTTGCTGGATGGAGGCCAGAGTGGTGTTATAAATGGCCAGAGTCAAGTGACTCTCCAGAGCAGAAGGGATGTTCCAGGTGCATCAAGCAGTCAGCAATTGACAGAGCCTGATGCCCAAGACAGAGTAGCAAGTTCTGTCCTTCCTCTTCCAAGTCAAGGTTAAAATAAACCAAAGTCAGGCAAGTTATTTTGGCATGTAAAGACAAATATTCTTCCCATCCCTGGCAGTTAAAAAAAACGCAGTAGTAACAAATTTAATACCTAATTGTCTGCTGCCTTTATGTAACTAGTCTGCTGCTTGAAGTCTCTGTCTGTCTCCTTCTGCATGATAGCTGGGCTCCTTGCTGTGATCTAGCAAAAAGTAGTCACTTTCCTCTCCATTTGTAACAGATGAAGTGGGCTGCAAATAAATAAATAAATAAAAATCTTTTAAGTCATCCAGTGGGCTCTCTGGGTATCTGACCTATTGGCTGATCAGCTTGGTTTAAGGTATTATTGAAGATGACACTTCAGTAGGAACCTTATGTTCACATGTTTGACCATTTGGAAACAGCAATTGAAGAATAGTGGGCTGCCACTGTCCATCAGAGCTAAAGTAATTACATAGATCATGATGCATTCCTTTTTTTGAAGAATCAATATACTAATGGGGAAAAATGTGCCAATGTACATGTTATATCATCACAACCGCCACAAGACAGATAAGGATGTCCAAATGGCTGACCCTCTCTATTGGCATGTAGTTTAATAAACTTTAGCTGGACAATTTTGACACTTAGGGAGATTAAAAGTTATGACTTGCACAGCTTTCCCCTAACCTGGCTTTCCAAGTGAACTATAACTGCCACTCTGCCCAGCCAGCCAATAGCTGACCTTGTGGAAATTTTAGTTCAACACTTCCAGAGGGAACCATGCTGTGGACAGCTGGACTAGAAGATAGATTAACGGATTCATTATACATCTTTAAAAATGTACCAGCTAGTTCCCTTGGGTGTTAAATAGTAGCAGCCTAGGTAAAGAATTCAAAGCAGAAGGTGATTTTAAGTCCTTCCCATACAGTCCTGTAATTAAAAGACATAGCCATGTTAGTCTGGATCAGTATGCAAAGGGATCTTTTAGCATCTTTGAGGTTGAGAGAAAGAAGTTGGTAGCATAAGCTTTCGTAGACTGAAGTCTACTTGAAGTAAAAATCTACTTGAAGCTTATGCTACCAATTCTATGGAAGCTTATGCTACCAATTTCTTTCTCTCAGTCTCAAAGGTGCTACAAGATCTCTTCACAGACTTGTAATTGTTAACCAGCTTTATTTATTTATTTATTTATTTTGAGTTAGTCTTACCAGAGGTCTTGGTCACCTCAGATATCTAAAATGCTCAGCTGGCAAGGGATTTGTCATATATCCTCAACATGCTAGAAGTTGTTTCTTAGAGATGAAATACCATAGAAAGCACAGACTCAAACAGCACTGTGTCTACAAGTCCTGGCCCTGTGCCTATAACCATTTCACACATTTTATATTGGTGTGTGTGAAAGTTACACCAAGTAGGGCACATTCCTTCAGACCTACCAACAGGATGGTAGGATTCAGTCAGACCTACAGACTTTTACGTTCCACTGAGTTCAATGTGGAGAGTTAAGGATGTTTTTAATCTACAGTAGCACCCTTGCGTCTGCTGATTCACCAACCGCAGATTCAATTATCAATGGTTGGCGAAGGCAGGGGAAGAGAGGGGGAGGAAGAATCTTACCTCCCCCATCCCTTCCCGTGGGAGGGCTCCTGGTCACTGCGACGGCGATCACGGGGCAAAGGGAGAAAGGAGGGGGAGAAGCGATCTAGCCTCCTCCCCTTCCTCCCTGTGATCACTGCTGCAGCAGGGCCATGGCAGGGGAAGGGGGGAGTAATCTAGCTTCCTCCCCATCCCCATTTGCCCCCACAATTGTCGCTGCAGCGGGGCCATGGTGGAGAGGAAGGGGGCGATCTAGCCCCATCCCCCTTCACTCCTGCAATCGCCACTGCAGTGGAGCCATGGTGGGGGCGAATGGAGAGGGGAGGAACAGTCTCACCCCCCTTCCCTAGGGATGGCTCCTGTTGCTGCAGCAGGGCCATGGAGGGGGGGAAGGGGAAAGGGGAGGAGGCTAGATGGTCCCCGGGATGGTGTTCAGTATTATCCACGGAATTCGCCATCCACAGGGAACCCCAGAACCAATCCCCCATGGATACGGGGGTGCTACTGTATTCTATTTACATTAATTAGGATTAAAGTAGTTTAATTGGCTGGACCAGTGGCTCTTAACCTTTTCTTTACCAGGGACCCCTTTAAATATCTTTTGTTACCGTGGACCACCTAGACTTAACTCAAGATTTACAACCCAAACAACAATAAGAGCAATCATCATCATCAACAACAACCATCCATTAACCCTTCCCTCAGGCACAGGAGGGGAGGGAATATTTTTCCTGCTTCTTCCTGAAAATTTGTGGCTGTAGCGGATTGAAGGGCAATGTGCAGGCCAAGCCAACCAGACTTTGCCTTGGCTCTTGTACATGGGCTGAGCAGCCTTCAAGCCTTCACGGACCCCCTGTGAGGACATTGTGGCCCCCTGGTAGTCTACAGAACACAGGTTAAGAACCACTGGGCTGGATTATGCCCAATATTTACATGTCAGCTCCCGGTGCTTAAGAAAAATAGCAAGCGCGTAACTGCACTGTTTGTGGGACAAAATTCGACATGACAAAATGGTTAGGGAGTGTGGTAACCCCCTAGATTATTTTTGACCATTTCCAAAATACCATGTTCTCCTTGTTGGTGTGAGTTGAATGTAACCTTTTGTATTTGAACAACTGATGCCTAACGTGACGGTCGCAGCCCAATGGCTCTCATTGGACAAGTGTAGGTTTTCCATTCCCTCCAATTAGAAGAGAGGCCAAAAATGTAGACAACAGAATATTTCTGTGCATGTCTGGAAGTGTTTCTCTCTCATAGAAGAGAAAGGGAAATCCCTTTCTATGTGTGGCTGTGGATTGCACAATCTGTATCTATATATATGCTTCTTTCACCAGCCGTTTAGCTGAGAAGGGTTATTTCCAGATCTGCACAAATTAACCTCAACAGTCTCATCCGTCTTGTTTTATTTTCTATTTATTAATCATTCATAATGAATAGGAAATTTGCCTTATAAAGCAAAAAACAATGATCAATTTTTATCAAATGTCAGAGCTACAATTTAGCTGTTACTATATATAAGACAATTAGCAATCGGCCATATTCATTTTCACTGCTGTCCAATCAGTGCTAGCAGAAGTGCAAGGAACTGGGTTTGTGTAGAATATGAGCTACTCTGTCTCCCCTCATCCCACCTGCCCCACCCCAAATTTTGGCTTGTTTCCTTGTTCTTAAGAATATGCAGAAGAACACCAATGATTTTGAAATGCAACTTGTGGGGGAATATTCCATCAGTATTATCTAAATGGAACCTCCATGTTCAGGCATAATATATCTCTGGAGATCAAAAGGAGTCAATCACTACCATACCCTCCTTGTGTGTTTCTTCAGACATTTGTTGGATGCTGGAATGGAGGGTTGTTCCTTAGTTCAGTCTAGAAAGGTGATGTCTACACCCAACATCATGATGTTACATGCTGGTATTAGAACAGGAGTGGGAAGCACTAAAAGGTGCAGTATGCCTATGCCTCTCAAATGTTGTTGTTTTGGACATCACACCTTCTGTGGGAATAGGCGGGAATTCCACTATGTTTTGGGGTCTCCTGACCTGCATTAGGCTGGGGAGAGGCTTCAAAACTTGAAAGAATCTTGGCCTAAATCTAGTTGGGTGTGTGTACCACCCCAGCCTCTTGAACTGCTCACTCCTGGACTAGAACAGGGATGTTGTATACTTTGATAGTGGACTGCTTTGCAAGGAAGGGGTTTAATTAATCACCCCATTGGCGAAATCCAAGAACACTTAGATGGGTGTTCATTTGTTTGCTTGTCTCTTTAGGATGGTAGAGTTCCAATGCACATGGACTTTCTTTAGTTGTGGCTGCTATCTAGTAAAATATCCTTCTTGCCACCTTTATTAGTGTCTGCATTATCTCTGTAAACATGCCATTTGATTATCAGTTCATTTGATATATTCATATGGGTCAATTTATTTCAGTCTTGGAATTTGAAATATATCCTAGCATCATTAGCTAAACAACATGTATTTTGATCCAGTTGAATTTACTAAGCAAGAGAATAGCCTTCACAAAAGAAAATGTGGAGGTGTGTTTGATTTTTACCACTACTGTTAAAAGTAGCTCACCATTTAAAAAGAAAACAAAGATTCCATTAGGAATGAAGAAATAATTCCAATGTATCTCTTCTCCGGTTATCTGTTTGTTAAAACAGAAACAGGATGTGCTCTCTTTCCCTCCCCCCTGTATCCCCATTATAGTTACACTGCTGGGAAAGAGAATCAAAAAGCATACATAAACATACACGTTTCTTAGAATGTCTTCTTAAAACTTGTACAGATAAACTCGGGTGTAGGTTTGGAACTACAGAATGTTCAGAAATATCCACTTTTTTATAACATCCTTCTCTTTATAAATTATAACATTTGAAATCACACAAGTAAAAAAAAATGCTCCCTTATTATTATCATGATAGCACATTCATGTGGTTGTGTATAAGGATGACTGATACAAACTAAAATGGAACGCCATATATTGTATCAGAGCAGATGCAATTTGACTTTTTTTCATAATTAACAAGATTGTGTTCCCCTTCATTGAATACAGTCCAGGCAAAATTAACGACAGTCAAGTTACATTGGCATAAATACAATCATTAATCCCAACATAAGGGGTATCAACACACAAATGTAGCAGTTATATACTGCTACACATTAACTGCCAAAGCTCCAGTCTGTGGTATCCTGGAATTTGTGTTTTGGAATGATGCAGTGGTATGAATCCTCTTTTAGAGAGCACCATTGCTGTACTTCCAGGGAGAGGACTCAGCACTCACTAGCAGAGAGGATTTAAGGTTCTTCACCAAACTACAAATCCCAGGATTCCATAGGATGGGGCCATGACAGTTACAGTGGTATCAAACTGCTATAATTGTGCAGTGTGGATATACCCTTAGAGTAGACACACTAAATCAATGGGAACTTTGTAAGCCAACATATATGTAAGTTCCAACAATACAGTGAAATTGGCTATAGGTCTCTGATGATTCAGTGAGATTGGATATAGGTGGGAAAGTTATAGTAACAATTAACTGCCTTCAATAGAAATCAGAGTGACACAAGCATGTTTCAATTTTGATAGATGGACGAACATAGCCAAGGTTCTAGTACATGTGGGAGAGGAGAAAAAGCATGTGCCCAAACAACACAATGTGAAGAGGGTTCCATACAGTGCATCCACTCACACATAAGCCTAGTTGATAATATTTGTTCTGCCTTCATCTGCATGACAGAAGGAGAGTAGATTCCGCACCTGCCCCTTCTCTATATCCGCTTGACCTTCTGTCTGGCAAGTCCTGTATCCAGACATTGTTTCTCAGGCAGCCTCTTACTCCAGACATGCTACCTTGTGGGCAAAATGAAAACATTCTCCCTAACCTGACTTCAGCATATTCTGATTGTGACACAATGACTGGTTCTGCCCATCACCTCCTCTAATCCATTTCTTTGCAAATATAAAATGATAAAGCAATTTGAAAGCAGATCATTGGAATGTCAGTCCACACAAGGAATGCAGAGGCAGAATTTCTTCTACTCTGCCTTGCTGGCTGTGTTTACTTGGATCTCTTTAGGAGAATGTTGAGTGATAGTTGGTGCTAGAGATGCCATATTCACCTTAGTATTTGGGAATAATTTCTTGCTCCAAGTTGTTAGTGTTTAATGTGTGGGAAGCTCTTGTCAATCATTCTTATCTGGTCCTATTTTGCAGCAATATGCCTTTCAGCGCAAATGTATTTTGTACAAGGGTGTCACTCATAACAGATACCTTCTTTGTTAATGAGTAAAAACCAGGATAGCTTTATAGTTTTGTGGGAAATGGGTGAATCCAAGCAAGTATTATAGCACAATCCTCTCCATGTCTACTCAGAATTCTTACTGTGTTCAGTATGTAGGTATAGAATTGCAGCCTCAGCATCTTGTTTTTTAAAACATTGATTTGCTTGTCCCACTTTTATTTTCAAAAAGAATACATCCCCAGTCCTGTTTTCTATGTTAAGTTAAGCAGAAGCAGTGACCCATCTTGTTCTGCCCCCATGAATATATATCTACATGGCCTCACATGTGTGCATATAGCAAATTGTGCTCATGGTGTGTGATCAGAATCAAGACTGAATAAACGCTTTCCATTTTTTTTAAAAAAAAAGTTGGGAATAGCTTTTCTTTAGGCTAAAATAATTTTACCTTATTAGGAAACCAGCTTGTATTACTGTATTATGCCTTTGCTTGTGTTTTATAGATAAAGATGTATAAACTTAAAACTGCTATATTTTCACAGTTTCATTAAAAAACAAACAAACCTGTAACCGTGCAATGTGTACTCAACAAGTCATGCCCATTGGTACTTTTAAAGAGGCTGACAATTCAGAGCTTAGGGAAATTACTCCTCTCTTTTTTTGGACTACATTACCCTAAATCCTCCAGCCAGTGTGGGTACTGGGAATTGTAACCCAAAACAGTCACTTTTCCAAGCTCTGGCTGATGTCCAACTGATTACAGTACCAACAAACTTTTTTAGTATGATCCTCAATTATACAGATACTGTCTCTTAAAAAAAAAATAAAGAAAAGAAAATAGAATTGAAGGTATTTTACTGTACTTGTAACAGTTTCAATATTCTGTAATATATTACGTGATAGTGAAAAGGTATTTTCAAGCTCACAGTTTTTCACAGGATGTAAATAATTGAAACGGATGGTTTTGAAATGAACTTTTAGTTGTTGCCACCAAAAAAAATATGCTCAAGAAAATGTATTGTAAAACCAACCTTCATAACATCATTAATCATTCTTTTATGTTTAAATGGGAAATACTGTTCTAGTTTGTCAACGCATGTTCTCAATGTATCATTTACCCTATCCACTTGCCTTTGTGTTACCTGAGATTGTGTCACTTCTACTTGTTTGGTAAAACACTTTGAAACTGAAGCCAGCCAGCAATCTAATACTGACATGAGGGAAGAGGTAGTAATCTTTGGGCATTGGAAGAAAATATGTTAAATATCCACTTTGCAATATCTTGGGTGCATATAGCTTTTTGGATCCTCACCTTCATCTGCAGGTTGTTATAATGATTTTACCCCAAGGATAACCTTTCAGCTTCTAGAAAAGAATGTTTAAAAAAACACCATAGTTATTGTGGTGCAGTGATCTCAAAGACTAGTGTCCACTTCACTGGCTGCACACCATGTTATTATTCTATGTTGGCAGACAGAATGGAGAGGATGGTGAGTGCTGTGGGAGGTGGTTCAGTTGTAAGCAGTGAGGGCAGAAGGAGATAAATATATGAAAAGTATGGGTAGTGATGATTACAACAATGCTTAAATGTGTGCCAACATTGTTTCAGTGGCCATTGTTGATGAAAATGGGGAAAACCCATTGTCCCAATCCAAGCTACAGGTGAAAGAACTGAACTTCTTGGTAAAGAATACAGTAATTCAGCCCTTTCATATAGGAATCTGCCTTTGACATGCTTGTGTCAAAGGACAGCCACTTTGAAGCTGGCAGCAAAGTGAGCTGAGAGCCTGAAATGTTCTGCCACTAATGTTTAAATGTAGCAATTTCTGATGTCAGATTTGTTCCATTCTTTATAAAATGCCAAAACTATTGGCCAAGATCCAGGAGACATAATGTATCTCATAGGCATGTCTCTGTAGCTATGACTCCCAATGCTGACCCCCAAAATTCACCTTGTGAGTCATGAAGCTCCCTCCAACATGGCCATATCTGGGTCTCAGAGAGCAAAGGGACAGAATTCCAACCTCAGCGATGACCAAAAAAGTGAGTTGTGTCATAAGGTAGACTTATGACATTGTATCTTACTAACAGGATGCCACCGTTATATTTGAATCATCAGCAATGTTTACTGTAATGGTTCTGCATTCATTTAGGCTTCACCGAAAGTATCACTGCACTTTTTGCATTTCTTCTTCCTCTGACATCATTGTTTACTACCCCAACACATACTGGTTTGCCAATGCATGGGAGCATTCCATGCATTTGATATTTTAGATTTTGCTCCAGAAAAATGGATGCTATAGGAAGGGAAGCAAGGAAAAGAAATGTCAGGGCATGCTGGTGGAAGACATATACAGTAGCTCACTTCACATCTTGCTTCTTCCAGTGAACTGGACCTAATGACACTAATTCATTTACCTGAGGGGAAAATAAGGTATCGCAAAAATGTATTAAATAGGCAGTATGGTTATTTTCAATTCCGTGACCCCTGTCCAGAATTCAGTGCACATGGTGGCTTTCTCATGTACACAAACTAGCAAGAAAAGAAAAGAAAAGAAAAGAAAAGAAAAGGAGTGGTTCTTTCTGCTCCTTCCAGACTATAAAAGAAATGCACTTTTTCCAGCACTGGAAAAAAAAAGAAGTCATGTGTGAAGCAGTTTCAAGATCAGCTAGAGCAAGACCTGTTGCACACTTTGATTTATTTAAGGTATGGCCCCGAATTTTTTATCAGTTAATTTGGAGTGAGGCGGGAGAACCAATTGCATATATAAGGAGAGATTATTTCTGGTACTGAATATGGTAGCTGTAGACTTTTCATTAATTGTTATTCTTCTGCATTTCCTCCTGTAACTGTTCAGTGGAATGCATCTGCACAACTGAAAAGGGTAATTCTGACCTGGTTCCAGCAGAATTTAACCATATTGATAAAACTGTAGAGCAAAAAGATTGTCAGGCTGGTTCACACCCTTACCAAGGATCCTTTTTAACTCCATGGATCCCCTCCCTCTGTCATGTAAATTAAGATAATGTGCGATTCAAGTGCTGTTTTCATGGGCCAAGAGCTCATGATTATTCCTTGAGTCAGAGAGTGAAGAATCATTCTCAGCATGCCTACTGTGGGGGTTGAGGGGGAGATCCTGTAAGAGGAGAGTTGAAACCTGCTCCTTCACTTTGCAAATAAGGTCCTCAGTAAGTGAGTGTTGAACCAGCCTGATGGGACATTTTGAGGATGTCAAGCTCCTTTCTGCAAGATTAGCAACAACAATTTGAAAAGTGCCTGTCTATGAACATTAGAACAGATGGGGATGTGCCCTATACTTTTGACATAGCAATAAACTGCCGTTGAATTGTCATACGGTTCTGTTTTCAATTTGGGGCGGGAAGGGGCAAGGTTGCACTGGATTCCTGTGGATGCAACACAGCAAATCACAAAAGTGCCATTTGTCTACTCTCTTCTTTGTTAACTTTTTCTTTTTACTTGATCTGCCCTCTGTGAGTGGGATTTCCATACACCTAAGAGAAGGAAACAAATTTAGAAGAGACAAGAGGCCCTTTCACACTATACAGTTATGAATCTATGATTCCACTTTAACTGCCATGAAAACATCCTAGGGAATCCTGGTATTTTTAGTTGAGGCAGGGTTATTTAGAGAGCTCTATGCCTCACCAGACTACAAACCCCAGGATTCCTTAGGAAGTTGCCATGACAGTTGAAGTGGAATGATTGTGCTATAATTCTGTAGTGTAGTGTGAAAGAGCCCTTGGAAAGGGTTCCACAGTGGCATCAGGTCCTTCTAAATTTTAGATGCATTACATGCATCCTCTCCCTCCATTATTCAATATTTTCTATTGTGTTGTCTATTAAAGTAGTTAAAAATGATAACTACCATGAGAACAAATGTAGTCATTAAAATGCATTCCATTAGTGAAAATTACTGCTAGAATGGAGCCTATATAAATGGCCATTCTACTCCACATTCAGCCACATATTTTCCAACACATTTGCAGTGGATGCATTGTCTACTCCTTACTCCTCTGTGGGATGGAAGCTGAGGCTCATGCTACTCTGGGCTGACTGCTCATTTTGGCATAATGGAGTCATTCTATTGCATCTTTTGCTTCCAAATTTTGTGTTATACTAAACAAAATGGCAACTGTAAAGCAAGTCCCATTGATTTGAGTGGATATTACTCCCTGGTTGCAGGGGACAGGGCTGCAGTCTTAACGTCACCCTTTTTAACCAGTTGAGCAATACTGTTTTTCTACTATTTAAAAAATAAGTGTCACAGTGAGGGGACTGACTGGGCTGTTCACTTTTTACAAAACTATTTTTCTTTCATCTTAGAACAAGCAAGAAGGCAATATTGAATGATACTTGGAAAACTCTGAGAGGTATTTAAGTAATTATCGCCTCTTAACTTATTTGTACTAAAAGCTTAACTTTTTTTAAAAAAAATGACAAATACAGGCTTTTAAAAATGCTCATATCTAAAATCTATTTAAATCATATTGTATAATTTTGCAGGCATATTTCCTGTGCAAAATGTTTCATTATCACCCCATAACTCATTTCAGCCTCTGGCGTGTTTGCATAAGCAAGGGTTAATCAGAGATGGAAAGTAGATGAACACAAAGTGTACTCTCGGGCCTAAAAGCAATTGCTGGTCCCAAGTAGAGCAGCCCCATTAAATTACTGAATAGTAAGCCAACAAAAATCTCACTATTTCAATTGTCATACTCTAGTTTGGCCCAGCAATAACATTTAAGTTTTTGTACAATACCATTGCCATGTTCCTAACACAAGAGTAAGGAACATGTGGCCCTCCAGATGTCATTGGACGGCAACTCCTATCAGCCTTAGACAGCCAGTGATTACGGACCATGGGAGTTATCTGAAGGGCCACACTATTCATCAATACAAAAATAGAGCATTGATCAGTGGATCTCCACTTGGAGCTACATTTCACAGGAAGTTTTCCTGCATAACCCTCACTGAAACAAAGGGGAATGACAAGGAAAACTTCAAAATAGTTGTGGTGAAAATGTGCTGAAAGAGTGAATGAATCGCCTTCATGTTCCTGGCCAGTGAACTGAAATTAACAAGCCCTTAACTCAGCCTCAGGTTGGAAAACAGCCTACAACATCCCAGACCCCACAACTGTTCTCATCAATGTCAACAAGTCCACAAAGCAATTTGTGAATCCATCAAATGGAATGCAACCCACCAGATCACTAGGGAGTTCCATAAAATGCCTGGTTTTGTTGCCACTGAGACTTAGGAAAACGGGTATTGTTGGGAATGTTGAGTAGAACATTCATGGCATATCCAGTGAGCTCTAATGAGTTTGGGGGCTCACAACTTTGTGCATTGCTGCCCATGCTCATTAAATACAACTGAATTGTTCTTTCCCCTGTGCTTAAAAGCAACCACACACAAAAAAATCCATTTGTGGCTTCTTTGCTATACTTGTTCTCTTGCTAGGAAGAGGAAGGGAGGCAAATGGTTTCAAATGTGGGGACACAAATTAGAACATGGGGAGACTCAAATACATTTAAAGAAGTGTTCGAAGGCTGGGGAAATTGTGTTTGTCCATTCTCATTAAGGCAAACAAACAAATCTCTCATTAACTGGTGGTTTGAGGACGAGGAGAGGAGAACAGGTGGATGAATAAAAGCGGATTCTCATGAAGTGATATCATAATCATCTATACCCACTACACAAAATAGGATGGAAGGGAAGCTTCATCAAACTTTTTTGTGCCACATTCAGTTCTCTTTCTCTAGTATAAGATACAACGTACATCAGGCAGTGTCTGTACACCCCTAAAATACCCCCAGAATTAAGTATGGCCATGCTAGCAAGCAAAACCATAGCTCCTTCCATTTTTCTTAATTACATTTCAAACTGTTTTAAGTACAAACATATTTCCTTTTCCTTTGAAAAAAGGCATTTAATTTCCTAATCGTTTCCTCCCTGTGCATTTATATGCTACATAGTGATTAAGCAACACCTATGTTATAAGTTTATTAATGATTATGTATGTGTTGTTCTTGTATTTATGTATAGTGTATGTATTGTAAATATACTCAGAGCTTTTCCTCTTCTTTACTGTAAAATGGTGATTTTTCTTTATTTTGTTTGCCCAATCATCATTGTAAAGGGAGTCCCCCCACCCAAGAAACCCCATCAGAGGATAATTACTTCATGAATTAAGTGTTAACGTTTTTAATGGTGTCTCAGACATTATTCTGTTGGTGCATTGCTTTTATGTATTCAACTTTTCCTATGAATTGAGCTGTGAATTGAAATAGAGTTTAAATCTTTAAATGTATGCATTGGTATAAATATCTGAATGGAGGCATGAAGGATAAATAAAGCATTTTGTATGGAATGATCCCTCCCCACCCATTATTCCTGTGGGCTGCTTGGTATTTTCTAAAAGTAAAACATTTTCTATTAATTGTAGGGTTTGTTTGTTTGTTTTTTAAATTACCTCCTTCTAAGAGACAAAATTCGTACAGTTCTGGATTTTCCTGGCTGGGGACAATTTTCATTATTCTTATGCGCTGGAAGTTGGTTTTAAAAGCTGATAGTCCCAGCAGTGGTAACCAGTATCCTGCAGCACCAGCTGGCATGCACACCAGCACTGAGGTCTGCATTTGCTATTGCCTTGGTATAAAAGTCCCCGCAGTGCTTTCAGTGTGTGTCTTGAAAAATCCACTGGCAGTCTTACAAGAGGCCACCATTTTAATTTACCATCACAGCCTGGAGGAATGTTACATCAGTGGTAAAATTTGCAACCTGGGGCCTATCAAAGGCTCCTCAAATTTGGATAAGAGCTTAAAAGCAACATGTGATAAGTAACAATGATATTGTAATATGCTGTGTTAAATACTGATGAGGGAGAGCCACATTATTTTTGTGAAGTAACATAAAGACTCGTAATGTTACTAGATTACAGGTAATGTTTACATGTTACTTCTGAAAATTTTTGGGTATGTTTGATGGTCATTTCATCAAGAGTGTTTTTTGGGGGGAATCATAGAATCATAGAACTGTAGAGTTGGAAGAGACCACGAGGGCCATCCAGTCCAACCCCCTGCCACGCAGGAAATCTTGACTATTTTTATATTTTTAAAGGATATTATAAATAAATAATGAAAAGTTTAGGTATAATCCATTATTAATGTGTTAATCACAGAGTAATGATTAAGATGTTACTTTTCCAAAAGTAACAATTAACACTTAAAAAAAATGTTCCAGACTCTGACTTGGAGGTATCACTGACTTGGAAGTTCTGAATCAAAATCTCCTGTTGAGTTTATAAATAAATTGTAAAGATTGCTATCCATGTTGCACACAGGCCCACATTTTACAGATGAAAACTGGGAAACATGTGGCCAAACAACATCAGAAGGTGGCCGAGATAGCAAAAGTTATTAATAAAGAAGAACAGACAACCTAGGAGAGGCTGTAGCTGTTTGCTTTTGCCTGAGCCTTCTGGGAATGGCAAAATTCTGCCTCTCCTCTCATCCCCCCACACACTGAGTTAATTCACTACAAACTGTTTTTGTGCTCTGAATTCAGTTGCAGCAATTGAAGTAAGCTGAGGACAAAGAGGGGAACTGGGAGGATAGGGAAATGTGGACATTTTAAAAGCAGCTGAAAAGTGGGATGAGAAAGGATTCAATGGAATTGCCCCTGCCAGACTGGGACATTTGGTGTATATGATGTTGTGTATGCAGCCGTTTCTGCATTGGGTCCACAGTTCTTCAAATGGAAGGCAGGTGTTCTAACGAAGAAGACAGAAGCATTTGCTAAGTGGGGAACATGCACTCCTTTGCCTATAGGCCTAGGTCTCTTTTCCAGCACTCATTCATTGACACTTGTTTTCTTTCATTATCAACAGGCAGAATGGAAAAGAAAGCTTGTTCTACTTCCTTTCTCTCATACAGGCTTATACTTGTGGAGGATGAGGAAATCAAACATTTCCTGACATTCATAAATCACTCATAGAAATCAAATGGTGATCTATATATTCAGCAGGGTTAGGTTTGTTTTTTCTTGCTGAGGACAGCTTCCAGTATACTATTTAAGCTGGGAACATGGACCTTTCCTGTGCAGTGAGATGCATAAATTCATATCCTCCAAAGTAAATTTCACAAGTAAAAAATGGGACACATAATGGCCAAGCAACATCAGAGAGCTGTCAAGATGGCAAAAATTATTGATGAGGAAGAACACACAAGCCAGGAGAGGTTGTGGCAGTTTGCTTTTGCCCAACCTGTCGTCTCTTCTCTCCCTCCCATGGAGTTAAGTGAGTGCAAACTACTTTTGCACCTGGAATGCAGTTTGTGACAATTGAAGTAAGCTGAGCACAAAGGAGGAAAATGGGCTGAGGAGAGAGAAATGGGCATTTTAAAAGCAACTGGAATAGTGGGACAACAGAGGATTACTCGGGACTGTCCCAGCCAAATTAGGACAGTTGGAAGATATATGAATCTGGATGCTGATCTTGATCTCATGCACCTCTTCCCACAATTGTTGATTCAGTCCTTACACCAGAAGCACAAAAGAGGCTGATAATATTATTAGAATATTTATTATTTATAAGGTCCCTGAACAACAGGCCCGATAACACCAATATGGACAATAAAATGTGCCCTTCCATCATGGTTACAGATGAACAAAGAAGAGAGCTGAAAAAGAGGAAGAATATTGATTGGGGGGAAAAGTGAACTATGATCCAAGAGAACTAGAAAGGGGAAAGATACATTCAGAGTTGTCTAGAAGAAGTATTTGGCAGCCAGGGCACTGTAACTTTGGTTTCCAATAATTTTACAAAACTACCTTTAGAGAAATTCAGTGCAGTCATGTAGCAATGTTACATCCAGGGCTGTCTACACAGAGTTTCCATCTCCATTTTCTTGAGAATTTCATAAGATTTGTAAAAACAATATCCCTACAGGAATATGTAAACAAGACACAGAACTGAAGCCTTTGTGGTGTCTTCCTTCTGATTTGGAAAAATGTCTTCACACTCTATTCAGAAGATTGATCACACTTATCAGATTTGATGCTTCCAAGATGACATTTGGCAGCTAAGCCTAGTGCCTGTCTCATAACCACTGGGTGCCAGTTACACGACAGAAATTGCCGCATGCTTACCGTGACTTTGTGATCACGAATCAGCCCCTCGCTGTTTATACGATTTATGTCACTGATCTGGATATCCCGTGTGGTCCCGTGACTGATATTTACATGTCCAAAGTTCCGGTTTTGTTTAGGTTTTATTTTTTATTTTTTTATTTTTTGTCAATCAAAGATGCGATTACTCGTGTTTTCACAACCTCGGTGACACACTTCCTTTAGAGTTCCTCACCAGGAGCGATGCTATTGGCTGGCTGGGGGGGAGAGGGGGGCCAGAGGTTAGTTATTCCCCCTTGCTTCTTTAAAATTTTAACCCTTTCAGAAGAGGCAGAAAGCATTTTGAAAGATCCAGACAGATCTTTCGCTCAGACGCAGGGCTTTCCTTTTGAAATCAAGCTGAGTGCTTTGAAATCAAGCTGAGTGCTTTCTTTTTGAAATCAAGCCGCTTGGGTTTCCCCCTGCCTCTTTAAAATATTAACCCTAACAGCACGCTGCAGAGATTTCAAGCTGGCTATAGGCAGGCGTTTTGAAAGACACAAACACAGAGAGGGGAAATTAAAGGGTGCTAATTCGCTCAGAGGCTTGAATATTTTAATGTGCCTGTTCTGACCAAGGGAGGTGACCAAGGCAGGGGATGAATGGGCGACAACGATCTCTCTGTAACATGCAGTTGAGGAAAAGGTAAAGCTGAAGGGTTTGCAGTGTAGAAATCCATTTAAAAAGGTGATTGAGTACACACGCGTGCGCACACACACATCAACCTTCGTGCAGCTGGAAGGGATGCCTTTGTTTTCGGCTGGTTAGGCTGGATCTGTTGAACGGGTGACTGACACCTCCTTTTCTGGTCGCTGATCTCTAAGCCCGCCCCCAGTCACCATTTCCAGTCATCCCAGTACCGAGACATTTTGTCCCAGGCTGTTTACATTTCCGATTTTCCGAATCCTCACGTGACTTTTAAAAACCGGCACAAACCGTGGGACTGGAAGTCCCGCAGGTTGAGGGATAAAAGGTGGCCCCCCCTTCCGAAAATCACGTACCCGACCCGATGTACGTGTAAACTGCCAGGGATCGACACAAATTCTTCCCAGGACATTTTCATCGTGTAAACGGCCCCCTGGTCATTAGATCATTGAGTATAGGTAACTGTAACCCATTTAGGCAAGGAAGCTAAGCAGTGGAGCATTTCTTCATGGCTTACTTACTTCCCTTGGATTCTTACTTATTTGATTACTATTTTGCAGGTAGACACAAATAGAAGGGTGGACAATAAGCCTGCAAATATATATATATATATATATATATATGGAAGAAAGTGGTGGTTTTCTTTTACCTCACTCCCTCTCATGACTATCCAGCCAACGTACATCTGAGATGAAATTATACTATTCTAAAACTATTATTATAGCATCATCAATGGACATGGAGTTTTACAGGGCATCAAAAGTCAAAGCCAGGACCTGCCCAAACAAATTTTCAACCTAGATTTTGAGAGGGGAGAGAACACAAAGTGAAAGGGGGAGGCATTTGCAGAAGAAAATTATGCTTTTCTTCATGATTGCAAAATCCTAGAAGAACCCAAGAATTACCTTATCAATGAGGTCCTCAATTCATTTCTTTGTGCAAGAAATTCCAAGCACATGGAAAAGGGACCTTTTGGGAGCAATGATTCTCAGAAATGGATTTTGAGAATTGTCATCCAAAAGGATCCTGGGAATGGCCATTTCCCCACCCCACCCCCCAAAAAAAGCCATTACTCCATGCTCTGGAAATTGGGAATACCCCAAAGACTGCTGGGATCCATAGTGGGGTGGTACAAAGAATTCCATCTGGAACAGACAGAAAGATCTATTTCACACAAAAGGATAATAATTATGTCTAGCAGAGCAAGTTGGAAGAGAGAGTATGCTGGAAGTACATGAGATGTTAATGCCAACCAATGTTTTTGAAATTTTCTCCAGCAGTGTGTTTCTATGTCATTGACTCCTTAGGGTTTAATCCTACTTGAATTGAACCATTGTGACTACTATTGGAGTGATTACAAGATGATTTTTAAAGTATCTACCTCACACAACGGTTTATTACTGATGCCCTTTAATAAAAAATGTAATGTGCAGTCAGTAAAAAGAGTGCAGCCAGGTGACATGAATTTCACAGAAGCCATTTAAACAGAGAAGATTTCTCTGAAGATGCCAGCCACAGATGCAGGTGAAACGTCAGAAAGAAACTACTCCAGAACACGTCCTCACAGCCCAGAAAAAAACCAAGGAAAATCATTATTGGGTAAATTATTAATATTGGCCATTTACAAAAACAGTGGTCAGTTTACACAAATATCCTGCTGCTAGATAAGCCAAATTCATACATGTAATGTGATGAGAATCAGTTTGTTGGCAGTGGCTGGAGGCAGAGTTTAAATGTTTGTGTTTTCTACCATAACTCCCAGAATTCCCCCAGCCAACTCTGTAGTGCAAAAAATAACATGGCCAAGCTGTAGTCATGGGGTGATAATCATGGGCCAATGCTGCCTGAACTTATTTAGCAAAGGAAACTGCAGAGTTGGTTTCAGAGCATTTCAGGAGGCTTCTTTCAGTCAACATCAGAATCAAGTGATGACTTACAGCTGCAGTTCTCCCTGATGCCAGCTTCACCCCTGTTGCCACCATCAATTCATTGCTCTCCCAGAGAGCAAGTTCAGGCAGTCCAGATGCTAGTCATCAAGAGCTGAGTAGTAATGTCATTTGAAACAACAAAATTACCAAAAAAAAAAAAAAGCTAACAAAATGAAATTCAATACGGAGAAATGTAAAGTACTGCATTTAGGGCGGAAAAATGAAATGCATAAATATAGGATGGGAGTGACCTGGCTGAATGAGACTACATGCAAAAGGGATCTAGGAGTCCTAGTAGACCACAAGTTGAACATGAGCCAACAGTGTGATGCGGCAGCTAAAAAGGCCAATGCAATTTTGGGCTGTATCAATAGAAGTATAGTGTCTAGATCAAGGGAAGTAATAGTGCCACTCTATTCTGCCTTGGTCAGACCTCACTTAGAATACTGTGTCCAGTTCTGGGCACCACAATTCAAAAAGGATATTGACAAATTGGAGCGTGTCCAGAGAAGGGCAACTAAAATGGTGAACGGTCTGGAAACGATGCCTTATGAGGAGAGACTTAGGGAGCTGGGTATGTTTAGCCTGGAAAAAAGATGGTTAAGAGGTGATATGATAGCCCTGTTTAAGGATTTGAAGGGATGTCACGCTGAGGATGGAGCAGGCTTGTTTTCTGCTGCTCCAGAGACTGGAACACGGAGCAATGGGTGCAAGCTCCAGGAACAGAGATTCCACCTCAACATGAGGAGGAACTTTTTGACAGTAAGAGCTGTTTGGCAGTGGAACACACTCCCTCGGAGCGTAGTGGGGTCTCCTTCCTTGGAGGTCTTTAAACAGAGGCTGGATTGCCATCTGTCGGGGATGCTTTGATCAAGATTTCCTGCGTGGCAGGGGATTGGACTGGATGGCCCTCGTGGTCTCTTCCAACTCTGAAATTCTATGATTCTATGATTCTATGATTCTATGAAACATAGTGTTTTGGATGTGTTTGTGAACTAGTCCTTACTATGAGCAACTTCTATGGTGCTGAAGGGAAACTGGTGACCACTTGCTTATTTTTTTTAAATCAGGATAAATATGTGTGTGGCTTAAATCACCCTTTGCATAATGATGCTATGATAGGCTCAAGAAAATACCACCCAGACTAAATCTGGTGAGTGGGAGGGTTGTGGTCAAAACCTAAACCTGCTTTTAAGAATGACATTGACAATGAATTCAAAACATTGGGGCATTGTCTTGCATTAAGATATCACAGGAGGAAAAGGCTATATGTCAGTGTGGGTTCTCCCCCATCTTGTTTTTGCATCTGTTCATTTTTGTTTGGAGAGTTTCCACCTCTAACAAAAAACAGAACAATAAAAAAACACACACCAAGCTTTGGAGTGAGGAAACCTTTGGGGTTTTATCAAAAACATTCTTAAAGCTAAGCCATATGTAGATCATAATGAAATTCTTACTGGCTGGGCTACTAATATATTTGAAAGTGATATAGTCCCGCAGCTCCCTTATATTGAGGATGCTTTATTGCTTCCCTGACAATAAGTTAATTGTTCCATTTCAGGCTGTTGTCTGGAGTTAATATTTTTGTTTTCCCAACCATGCTGTAAGACCAAACAGCATCTCTTCCCACATAGTCTGAGCTCTCCAATGAACACCCCCACTACACCCCCACTTGCCATTTTGCCCTGTGTCTGGAAAGTTACGTCTTCCATTTGATTAAACAATAGTGAAATTGTTTCCTACTTTGCTCTCAGTCAGATTCCATGTGCAATGTGAAGAGCCTTGAACAATTAGCACATAGGAAGGAAGGGTAGAGGGGTGGGAAAGAAAGGGTAAGGGAAGTCATTTTATGCTGTTGCTGTTGCTAAATTCAGTGGGGCAAGACTAGAGCTTAAACCTTGTCCTAGAGAAGCAATTGCTAAATGGGAGTCTCTCTGGCTGAATACAGCCCACCACATCCTACCAAGTGACCCACTAAGGGCTTGCCTAGATGAGCTGTTTATCCTGTCTTGTCCCTATCTTGGAGTCCTGCAGTCCAAATGATGCAGGGCTCTTGTCCCGTTTCTCCTTTGGGCAGTCCTGGTGATGCCCGAGACAAAGCCAGGGGATGCTGAGGTAAAGTCAGTCAAAACATTTTAATAAAACATCTGGGAAAACCTGCTTTATGCTGTTAACCTAAGAGCTGTGGGTGCTTTAGAGTCTAACCCACGATGCCAAAATCTCTTATTATTATCTGAGGAGAATTTTTAGCTCAAACGGAAGCCTGTGAGAGGATGGTAACTTTAGGGATCATTTCACCTATATATACCAGTACTAACTGTAGCGAGCACTCTAGTTAAAGTGAAATAAAATATCTTTATTGGAAATAACACAGAGGATACACTAGCATACAAAACATACACTTTTAAGAACCATACAAGGCTATTGGAAAGAAAGGTGGGGAGGGTGGATAGAGAGAGGTCCAGGAAGATAGGATTATAGTTGCCAGTTTTGAAGAGAAGAGTTCCTTGTAATGAAGATGCTTAGATTGGCATCTGAGGGTTGCATAAAGAATTCGTCTGAGTGTTGGTGTCTGGCTGTGGCACATTTTACTATTGTTAGAGGACTAATATTTATACCCTATTTCATATCCTGAAGGGGTACTCTGATTATGACAAAGCCTCGGTGGCTTTCCCACAGTATAGACAAAAGAAACTGAAACTCAATTGATTGCTTTAATTGCTGGGAGATAGAAATTGATGGGTTTGTGACAACCTCCCAAAATTGGTCAGGAGGGGGTATAGGAGAGATTTCTGTGAGAATAGATTACGGAATGGTCACTTAATTGCTTGATTGAATCATTGCTGAAACACCCAGGGCTGGAAGAAAGGATCAGCACATACCTCCTTAATGACTATGTTTACTAAGGGTCTTTCTCCATAATCCTAACTTGGGCTTTCTTACCATTATATTTCTATATACATCCCAGGTCACTGTGACTCCAACTGACCTTTGGTTTGCCTTAGCCAACCTGACCCCAGAAAGTGTCCAATATTTCCAGTTATGAGATATCATGGGAAGGGAATACTAGGGCATACTAACAATGTGGAAAATCCCAGATTGGGCCAGTGCAGGAATTTTGGGTCTTTACCATGCATACTGGTCTGTATAGCTGGCCACTGCCACTACTGGGGTCACTCTAAAGCCAGAAAGGAGGCCCCCAGCATGTGATCAAGGCCCCTTGCTTGTGATGAGCCATGATCACATGCTGAGGGCTTCCTCCCTGGCTTCAGAGGGAGCAACATATGACAGCAGGGGAGGTGCCTGCCGATGCCGGCCGGCATGTGTGTATGGACCCACTCCTGTTTTTTCTAGGTAATGGGGAGAAAATGGACCAAATCCAGGGCAGAATATTGGTGGGTAGCTTCTGGCAGGTCTAGACAAGCCTTAAATTAGGAAAATTACCCTTCGTCTACCCCAGATAATCAACCCTCCCCCCAAACTCTTGGGTGTCAACCTGGAGCAGAGCTTGGGAAAAATTACCTTTTTCAAGTGTCCCTCACACAATCTCCTAGCTAGCATGACCAGGGCACGTTGGTAGAGGTATTCTGGGAATTGTAGTCCAAAATACTTTTTTCCCCCCCAAGCTCTGACTTGAGCCGCTATCTTCTGCTTCACCCAGTGGCCCTTTTTGTTGCCTGCATGCCTAGATTTACAGAAGCTGTTTCCTATTTCCTGTAGTTTGTGCATTTGCTTCCCTAGCACTGTACAACTTTCTTTACTCTCTCTCTCTGGCTTTTCTTCGCAAACGAAGATTCAGGAAGGACTCATCCCGCGCCTTCTGCAAGCGCGCTGAAGACTAAAAAGGCCAATCCGAGATAAACAAGTCCGGTTGCAAAAAGCGCAGCAGAAGGTCTCCTTGGGTGATGTTTTTGGGTTGTGATTCTTTCTGCGTTGTCGTTTCTCTTCAAGACTTGTTCGTCGTGAGTTCTCAAATAAGGCTGCAGCATTGTGGATATTGCGTCTCCATGCCTCCCGATGTGAGGCCAGGGCGGACCACTGTTGGTGATCAATTTGGCCAAGCCTGAGATGTTGTTTCAGGGAGTCTTTGTAACGCTTTTTTGGAGCGCCCCTCTTACGCTGACCCGTGGCGAGTTCACCGTAGAGTAGTATTTTTGGGAGGCGATGGTCCTCCATCCTAGAAACGTGCCCTGCCCAGCGCAGCTGTGTTCTCAATATCATGGCCTCAATGCTGGTGCTCCCTGCTTGTTCAAGGACAGCAACATTCGTCACATAGTCAGTCCAGTGTATATTTAGGATTGTGCGTAGACAGCGCTGATGAAAGCGCTCGAGGAGTCGTAGGTGGTGGCGATAGGTAACCCATGTTTCAGATCCATAAAGGAGGATAGACAGTACGATGGCTCTATACACACTGATTTTTGTGCTTTGCCTCAGGTGTTTATTGCTCCAGACTCTTTTGTAAAGTCTTCCAAATGCACTATATGCCTTTGCTAATCTGTGATCGATCTCTTTGTCAATCTTGGCATCTGAGGAGATGATGCTTCCCAGGTAGGTGAACTGCTGAACGGACTTGAGCACTGATTTGCCGACGGCAATGTGGGGATGGTGGTGTTCGTCCTTTGGTGCAGGCTGGTAAAGAACTTCTGTTTTCTTCAGGTTGACTTCTAGCCCAAACAGCTCTGCAGCTGTTGCAAAGCAGGACGTTAGGCGCTGCAGAGCTGCTTCTGTGTGGGCAACAAGGGCAGCATCATCGGCGAAGAGCAGCTCACGGACTAGATAGTTTAGAGTCTTAGTGTGAGCCCTCAGACGGCTTAAGTTAAACAAGCTACCATCAGTACGGTAGCGTATATAGATGCCGTCGTCTTCTTCAAGCTCTGCCATAGCCCTTTGGAGCATCGTGCTAAAGAAGATTGTAAATAAAGTTGGTGCAAGAACACAACCTTGCTTCACTCCATTAGTTATTAGAAAGGGCTCTGAAAGAGCATCGCCATATCTGACTTGACCACGCTGGCCCTCGTGTAGCAAGATAATCATTTTAAGGAATTTGGGGGGACATCCTAGTTTTTCCAGGATCTGCCACAGACCTTTTCTACTTACAGTGTCAAAGGCTTTGGTGAGATCGACAAATGTTACATAGAGACCCTTGTTCTGCTCCCTACATTTTTCTTGCAGTTGCCTAAGGGCAAATACCATGTCTGTAGTACTCCTATTGGCTCTGAAGCCACATTGGCTTTCAGGGAGAAGTTCTTCTGCAATAGCAGGAACTAATCTGTTCAGGAGTATCCTTGCAAGGATTTTTCCAGCAATAGAGAGCAGTGTTATGCCTCGATAGTTTGAGCAGTCGGATTTTGCTCCTTTTTTCTTGTACAGGGTGATGATGACTGCATCTCGGAGGTCTGATGGCAGTTCCCCTTTTTCCCAGCAATTCACAAGGAATTCGTGGAATTTTTCGTGGAGTGCATGACCTCCGTGTTTCCAAACTTCAGGTGGGATTCCATCACTCCCAGCTGCCTTGCCGTTTTTCATCTGCTGTATGGCCATAAGGGTCTCTTCCAAAGTGGGAGCTATGTCCAATTCATTTTTCATTGGTTTTTGTATCATATATTGGATAGCTGAGGCTTGGACTACTCGGTTGGCGCTAAAGAGACTTTGAAAATGTTCAGCCCAACGATTTAGGATGGAGGCTTTATCAGTAATTAATGTTTGACCATCTGTACTGTATAAGGAGCTTTGGACCTGATAAGTAGGTCCAAACACTGCTTTAAGAGCTTCATAAAATCCTCTATGATCACACAGATCTGCACAGCGTTGTGTCTTTTCTGCTAAATTGATCCACCACTTGTTCTGCATGTCTCGGAGTTTTTGTTGTAGTTTGCTACATGTGAGGCGGAAAGCTGCTTTTCTTACATGACAGGTTGGCTGGGCGAGGTATGCCTGGTGAGCAGCTCTCTTCCTTGCCAACAGCTCCTGGATCTCTTGGTTGTTTTCATCAAACCAGTCTTGATTTTTCTTGTGGGAGAAGCCAAGGGATTTTTCTGCAGACTGGAGGATACTGTTTTTGATATGTTGCCAAAGCACTGTAGGAGAAGGATCTGTAGGATGGTCTTCAAGTTTCGTTTGTAGGTTTGCCTGGAAGTTGTCTCTCATGGTAGCTTGTTGAAGATTGTTGACTTGGAGCCTCTTCTTTAAGATGCCACCCCTCTTAGGTTTGAACTTAAGATGAAGATTTAGTTTACATCTGACGAGGCGATGATCTGTTTGGCATTCTGCACTGGGCATCACTCGGGTATGACGGACATCACGAATGTCTCTCTGACGGACTAGAACGTAGTCAATGAGGTGCCAATGTTTGGATCGGGGATGCATCCAGGTTGTCTTCAAGCTATCTTTCTGCTGAAAGATTGTGTTTGTAATAGTCAGCTGTTGTTCTGCACAGAACTCTAGCAGGAGGCGTCCGTTATCATTGCAATTTCCAACACCATGCTTGCCTAAGACACCTTTCCAGGCTTCGGAATTCTTTCCTACTCTGGCATTGAAGTCACCAAGTATAATAATTTTATCTTCTACAGGGACTTTTTGTATGAGTTGGCGTAGGTCTGTGTAGAATTTGTCTTTCTCTACAGGGTCGGCTTGCATAGTTGGGGCATATACACTAAAGAGAACAACATGTGGGAGGCGTAAGGAAATAATGCGATCAGAGTGTCCTGTTGGCAAGGTTTCGAGTTTGGAGGCAATGGAGTTTTTAATCATGAAGCCTACTCCTGAAAGATGTTTTTCGGTTTTGGGTTTGCCAGACCAGTAAAGTGTGTAGCCGGCGCCATGTTCTTTAAGGCTGCCTTCCTCATGGAAGCGAACTTCACTAAGAGCAGCGATGTCAATATTAAGCCGTGATAGTTCAAGGGCTATTAGGGCAGAACGACGCTCAGGCCGTCCACTATCTTTAGAGTCTTGCATGGTACTACAGAACTGTAGTAAAGTGTGTTGTTCTCCTATTGTGGGTGTTTCTGTCACAGGCTCTGCATGCAAATCTCCCAACTCAGATGCACTAAAGGATTGTGTCTCCCTTTATGAGCCTGCCCATGTTTTGAGATCTTTGGGAGAGATCTGTCCCACCACCCTCATAGTTACATCTGTTGGTCACATGGGAGAAAGCCTCCTCGTGGAGGCTTCCCCCAGGCTCTGGAACTCCTTTTCTAGAGAGGACTAGCACCCTCCTTGCTATACTTTCATAGGCAGCTGAAGGCCTTTTCATTTCAGCAAGCCTTTGAGGGCTAACTGCTGAGGGAAAGGACCTTTCATGGGCTGTGTTTCTATTTGTTGTTGTTCTTTTTAATGGTTTGTTTTTAAGGACTTTCCATTTTATTTGTAATTTAATTATATTTTTTAATTTTTATACACTGATTTTTATTTTTTATTTATTTATTTATTTTTTATTTTTATTTGCATTTGCATTGTTTTAACTTTTGTGAGCCGCCTTAACTCCCAGCCTGGGAAAAGTGGGAGGAGGAGGAGGAGGAGGGGCTCAATTTTTTTTAATGGGCATCATATAGGAATACTAAACCCGGCCTGCTAAATTACTTTGCACTGGAGAAGGTACATAATCCAATGAATATCTCTCATTCCTAATAGACAGTTGTTTCATATCCTTGGCATGAAATCTGAAATCAGTAAATTAGCTTTCCTTCCTTCTTTCTTTCTTTCTTTTTCTTGCTTTCAATACTGAATATAGACTACCAGCCATTAATTTAGGCCTATCAGGTACCTGATAATTAATTATGGTCTATCAGGTGCTTGAACTTCTGGTAGGTGCGCTTTGCCTGGTGAGTCGGAAGCAGGCCTAGTGTGTGTGAGTGAGTGAGCATGCGTGCATGCACCCTGCAAGAAAGGGGGGTGTATGCATAATTATCTTGGAAACAATATTTAATTTTGTGCCACTGTTGCTTATCTTTTGAGGTCATGTGGACCACTATTTCATAAAATGCTTTTGTCAAGACTCCAAACTAAATAAATATTCCTCCTTCCCCCACAAGTGTTTCTTTCCTCTTTCATTACACATGTTGGTTTCAGTACAGCCTGGAATATTAACAGAGAGAAAACTATAATAAAGTTGAGTTTTGCAAATGTAAATAGTAAAACCTGGGTACTCGATAAGGTCTATAAATCTCTATCCACAGGTTGTTGTTTAATCTTTATATACAGGTGCGTCTCAAGGTTATCTCCCTTGAGGGGCTTTTGTAACTTGTCATCTGCTCAGTCTTTTATCAGCAAAAAGCATTTCCCCTTGTAACTTTTATTGCTCTTTCTTTTCCATGTTTCTTGTGAAACATTTGTTGCCACAGGAGTGTGCTTTGCTCTGTGTGTGTGTGTGTGTGTTTGTGTGTGTATAATCCACCGTACCTCCCTCTATCCCCTTGTCAGGGGAGAACTGCCCATTACCAGTGCTGACTTAAGACATTTTGCTACCTGAAGTGGAGCCTATATATTTCCCTCCACAACCACCCCATTAAACACTTTAAAAGAGGAGTCAGTGTTATGTAGTGGTTAGAGTTCTGGATTAAGACATGTTTAGTGTGTCATATGACCTTGGCTGTTCTTGCGTCAGGATAGCATGATCATGGTCCAGAAGAATACCATTCACTGAATGCAATTGTTTAAGATAGGCAGCAAAGGATTGCTTCTTTACTGTCCCTCCCCATTGCGGAGTCAGCTCTCAAATGTGCCCCAGCCTGTAATCAGATTTATTCTGAGTCTATCTCCATTGCCCTGGACTCCTTAGAAAACCAAGGAACCTTTGCTCTGCCCCCAGTCAAAGGATGCTTAGGAATGATTATGTCAGTTGCTCAGGTCACCTACCATTCAACAGATGGACACGGGAGTCCCTGAAATTCATTGGGTGATCTTGGGCCAGTCATACACTCACATGGCCTGAATGATCACATAGGGTGAGATATAAATGGTGGGATACAAATGTGTTTTTAACATATTGTATTATATATTGATTTTAACTTGTATTAATTTAATAATGCTTTAAGGGGAGGGAGGGATTTTGGGTTGTTTTATACTGTCTACCATTTTATCCTTGTAAGCCGCCCCGATTGCTTGCAGAGGGGCGGGATATAAATAAATTTTATTATTATTATTATTATTCTGTGTGTATACAGTTGTCCCTTCACATTCGCTGGGGTTTGGTTCCAGGACCCCACCCCCCGTGAATACCCAAATCCATGAATACTCAAGTCCCATTATATGCAATGGCATAGCAAAATGCTGTCCCTTATGTAAGATGGCAAAATCAAGGTTTGCTTTTTGGATTATTATTTTTTAAAGAACATTTTCAAGCCGTGAATACTTAAATCTGTGAATGCCAAATCTGTGAATGTGGAGGGACAACTGTATATGTGGGAGTGGCAGTGTGGTGTAGTGGTTTGAGCATTGGACTAGGAGACCAGTGTTCGAATCCCCATTCAAGCATGGAAACCCAGTGGGTGGCTCTGGGCAAGTCACATTATCTCTGCCTCAGAGGAAGGCAAGGGCAAATTTCTGCTAAACAAATCTTGCCAAGAAAATCCTGTGATAGGGTCGCCTTATGGTCACAATGAATCGGATACAACTTGAAGGCATAAATCATCATCATCTTTATTTATTTTCTACCATCACTGTACATGGCACTTTACAAGTAAAAGAACAACAAAACAGTTCCCTGTTCTCAGGCTTACAATCTAATTAAGACATGACACAAAAGGAAAGGGGGATGGCAGTGTGGGAGGGGATTAAGTCCAGCCTCTTCTTCTCTGGCCTACCATGGCCAGAGCAATGGCAGCTGGGATGGAGGGAGGGCCTTTCATCTGCTTCTGGGCCTAGTCATGCTGTTGCTGTGTCTCCCTCTTCTCTCCTTTTGAGGCTCACACACACACACACACACACACACACACATATGGCCAGCTGCTGCTTTCTGCTCCTCACTCTTAGGAGATTATCAGACAGGAACGCAAAAAGCATTCCTGTCCCACAATCTCCAATCCCATCCCTGTCCCAGCACAATAACTCTTCCCATCAGACTTACCTTTTCTTCTGTCCAAAGGCAGCCCAGGCATGAATGGAGTTCTGTTCACTTCCTGGAGTGAAATCCTGCCCATTCATGTGAGAAGATGTGAGTGCGGGAAATTAAGAAATAAAAATAAAGTATAAAAAGTTTACGCAAGCACCTAAATATACTTTAAAAGTCCCATGTAACCAGGGGAGGGTCATAAAAAGAGTGAAACTTACCTGGATGTCTCAATCTCACCTGGAAGGGCTTGCGCCGGACTGACCATTCTTGCTGCAGTAATGAGATTTAAATGGCTCAAGGTTTCACACACTGGCAATGCCGGCTCCAAAACAGAACTGGGGGATCTATTGGTGGCTTCAGCCATCAATAAAAAAAAAGCCAGCATAACACCAGTGTAACGCAAAAGGATGATGTCGTCTGATATTGGCATCCTTTTGCGTTATGCTGGCATTATGCAGGCACCACATTAGCCGCATCTGATAATCTCCTTTATGTGGCCACCCAATGAGGACACCTGACATAGGTTTACCTTGCTTCCTGCTTGGGCTAATCCTATCCATCACATTGCCCTTTTTGCCAAGCACATGGAAGTGCAGGAAAGCTGATGACATATGTAGTGAAAAATTAGAAGCTGGGGAAGAGGTAGCTATGGCCTTGCATGTAAGCCTTGTTCACATGAACTTGAGGTAGGATAGCCAAAATTAGGTAATTTCTCTTTTTAATGAATTGCTATTGAATATTACTTGCTTGATTTGATTTGTTTTTAAATCTTGTATTTGGTCTTGAGAGGATTCTGCCTGCAAATGTGGCCTAAGTATACATTAAAAGAAATACATTACACAGTCATGCTTTTGCTCACCATCCATTCATTTCAATGAGGTTTGTGTAGGAAAATATCCCAGGTGATCACATCATGCCCCTTGCCTCTACATTTGCTTCACAAAATGATCTGGTTTATCTCCAGAGCTGCTGCAAATCATTTCGCCCTTGTCCTTGGTGCTTCCACATTCTTTATAGTACTCACTCCTACTACACCTGACTTACTCTCTTTGAATGCAAGCACATGGGGCTTTCCTTGATTATCCATAATGAGCCTCAGCAAATTTTACAAAGCAATCATAGTAAAGCAGGGTGGTGGTGGGTGTTTTTTTTTAAAAAATGCAACCGTTTACAACATCCACTAAAAGTGATGTAAAACCTGGATCACATGCATTTCCCCAAATTTTCCCTATTTTGAAAAAAGCAAAATGCAGAATGCTTCTCTTGAAACATGGAGTGTATCTTCCCTACAAAGGTATAGCAATTTGAAACTACCTTAAATGTCATGGCTCTGTCATACACAATTCTGGAAAGTGTAAGCACTTTCTCTCAGGGCCCGTCTAAACAGTGAAAATACCCCTCATGGAATTTGCTTGGAATTCTATCAGTCTAAACAGGATCCAGTGCCAATCGACACTATTCAGAAGGAGGGGGGCCCAAAATGGCAAAAACAATGGGATAAAAGCCTTTGCAGATTTCCCTGTACTTTTTCACAAACTGCAAGGCTGATGCTCATTTTGACTATGGAACAATGAAAAACTCAAAGGGAAGCACAAAGCTGGTTGGCTGGGCGAGAGTGGGGGCGGGGCTTGCTAGCAGAGCAAGCACCTGCTGCAGCCAAGTTGGATTTTCTCCTTAGCGATCGCTCACTAAGGTGATAAAAAATGATCAATATTTTCTGTTTTGCTTTGGAGAATTGCTCTATCACACCAGCACACCTTAGGGCGACCAGCAGAAAACCAGCAGAAGTGAAGAACTAACGTGAGTAAATCACTCGTGGCCACTATCAGGCTTATGGGGGTTTCCGAGGCCAGAAAAACCATTTGGACATGTTGCTGCTGTGAGATGCCAATACTATGAGGTATTTGGGGTTTTTTCCCCCTCGTGTAGATGGGTCCTCACACAACAGAAAGCTGCCTTGTCAACCTTCAAGCAGCTTGAGAGCCAGCAGGGCAGTTTTCTCTTGTGACAGAGAGAGCTTAGAGAACAAGCTCTGTACTGAGAGAGAGAGAACAGAGAGAACTTCCTGTGCTATTCCTCTCTCACTGTGATGCCTGCAGCCATCTTATCCCTGCCACTGTGTTGTCATCTATACTGCCAGCCATGTAATTATGGCTACCAACAGGATTGTAGTCTAGTGCTATAAAGAGAAACACAGCTGTCTAGGTGGTCTGTGGATGGGCAACTTTAGAGCCTCCGCTCTTCCTGCTTATGGGTCTTGATCATCAAGCAACGTTTTTAATTGAATGTACCCAACCCCCTTGTGCTGATCTACGACTGTAATAAAGATTTGTTCATTGTTCATTTGTTTATCATTAAGCAGGATTTGGCCTGGGCAGGCCCTGACAGCCCTTGAAAGAGAGGACTGCTCTCTATAAAGTTGGGTACATAGCCACACAAGTCTGAATACCCCCTGAACTCATATACTTACAAATCTGCAAACCTGAGAGCAATAAGTACCTTAGATTATCTAACACACTGGTCAGTCCAAAATTTGAGTCAGCAATTTATAAACTTTAAATAAAAAAAACTAGTACTCAAACATGTTTAGTCTTATATTCCTCACAGTAAGAAAACAAAAAAAAGTCTGGGAAAGGGAGAGTGTAAATACATTCAAACCCTGGGGGTCAATTAACTATGCTGGTGAATAAATTGCTTAGATATTCTTCCACCTGCACTATGGGGTTCTTCTCATGTGAGGGATTTCCATTGCATTCTTCTGACAGACCTCCCGAGTAGCAATATAAAGCCTAATTTTTGAACTTGGGAGGCTTAGTATCTAACCTAGTTGAAAACATTTAGCAGGTCTTTGGGGGACTCTGGAATAGTTTGTTTATTCTGAGTTTGCATGGCTGCATCCAAGAAAGCCCACTTAATTCAATAATGCTTTAGTTCATATTCTCTTGTCTGAATGCAAGTCTCCTTGACCTCTCCTTGTGAAGTCCTCTTTTGTTGTCTACCAAACTAGCTTCAAAATCTCAATGCACATTTGTTTCCACTTGAACCAACTGTGCTAGCAAATGTACTCAGAACTGTATAAATGCCAAAACTGGGGCATGATCCAGCCAAATCACACACTTTTAAAATCTTGTCTTGTCTACTGATCGACTAAGCCGGCAGTCTTACAGATGCTTACAAGGGAGTAAGCCCCATTAACTCTAGCAGGAACTTACTTTGAAGGAATATGTAGTGGAAAGGATTACACTGTTATCACTGACAATTCCATCTTTATTAAGGCAATGTTGCAATCTGAGCTTGGAAAATTTAGGCTGATATTCTGTTTGGTATGTACAGTGTTGTAAGCCAGACTTATGACATCATAACTTTTGGAAATTGCATTTATGCCCCCCTAAGACTGCTCCCCAAAAAATGTACTTTTTCAGCAGTGCAACTTTCCCTCCTCCCCCCACAGAAGGATTTCCAAGATGCTGAAGAGCAGGGCAGTATGGATGATACCTCCAGCCCTCTCCCAGAAGCAAGGTTCTTTGTGACAGGCAGCTGTGTTATGATCCCACAGGACCCATTGCACACTGCCCTGCTCTCCAGTGCCTTGGAAGTACTTCGGTTGTGAGGGCTGCATCACTGAAAAGGTAGGGTTTGGGGCAAGGGGGCAACAGGAGACATAGCATCAGGAGACATAGCTACGGCAACAAAACTTCATCTTCATAGTTACATCTCTCAATGCTGTAGGGAACAAAAAAAAACCCAGTCTCTATTGGCTGGAGGCCCAGGAGCCATACCCCTGACAGTTCAATGGATGCTATGTTCTTGCTCCCACAGCATCTCACTGTGGTGGTATGAAAGATTCTTCTCTCCCAGCTGGGTCGACATGTCACCAGTGCATGAAAGTGACACTGGCTGGACGCACCACAGGACTTTCTCCAAACTTTTCAGCCAGCCACTTTTTCTAGCATGTCTTTGGAGCAACCCCATCCATTCACACACACCGCCATGCTTCTATACCCAATGACAAACCCACCTATTCATTCAGACCCATACACTCCACAAAGTGGATAGGTGTTTTTTTAATGCACTTTGAAATCATGTGTCTGACTGGACCTACATTTATTTCCCTGCTCAACTGGGATGGAGTTTGCTTTCTTGGGCAAGAAAGCCTTTTTTTTTAAATTTTTTTTTTATTAATATTTTCCCCTATTATTACAATCTAATATTAAACACAAATAACCAGAGTTTACATTTTCTGCTTATCCAACTTTGTATAAACACAGTTGTAACATAACCCGTTTTACATTCTATACGATTCCATTTTCTTTTCCTTTCTTCTTCCCGGCTTATGATAAGACTTCCTTTATTGATCTCAAGGTTGACTTCCTATCCTTGTTCTCTTCCTTATTTTTCGCTCCCCGTACTTTGTTACATTACAATATTACAATATTTCCATTTTAACCGTTATTTCCTTCTTCCTTATTGTTTTGTACTCCTTCTTTATGCCCTTCCCCATCTAAATATAGTCCTTATAGTCTTTTATTAATCACCTTCTTTTCTTTATCTCTAATCCTAACTCATTTCATCCCTTTCGTTACCTTTTTATTTCTTGTAACAAACTTTTCATTCACTATTTTTACTTGAAATATAATGTTATCCCCAGATTGAACCGAATTATTCATTCAACTCGACATTAGATTGAGCTGTTTCCTTGCCTACCATCGCATGTCTTAAGCAATTTCATTGAGTTGATATAACTCATTTGTTTCTTCTATGTCATTTGATTTAATCCAAAATTTGATTAAAGCAAACCATTCCCTCTTTGCATACCCGTTATCCTTATTTCTCAATCTATTCGTCAATTCATCCATTTCTATCATGTCTAAAAGTCTATCCTCCCATTCCTTGACAGTCGGCACTTCCTTTCTGTTCCATTTTTTAGCTATCACCAGTCTTGCAGAGGTAGACGTATATAATATTATCTTCCAATATAGTTTTTCCTCATCCTTCTTTAGTCCTTTTATTACATTTAATAAATACAATTCTGGTTTGAATTCTAGCTCTATGTTCAATATCTGCTTTATCTTAGCATGTACTTTCTCCCAATATTTCTTAATTAGAGGACAGTTCCACCACATGTGGAATAGTGAACCCCTAGCTTTCCCACATTTCCAACATGAAGCATTCATCTTATCATTCATTTTGTTTATTCTCACTGGGGTATAATACCACCTTTGGGAGATTTTTATATAATTCTCTCTCAGATTTTGGCATGCGGTGAATAACCTTGATCTTCTCCTAGCTATTTCCCAGTCTTCCAAGTTTATGTTATAGCCTATATCTTTGGCCCATCTCCCCATGTAATCCTTTATGTTGTCTTGTTCTAGTTTCCTAGAGAGTAAAATTTCATATATTTTTGAAATCTGTTTTTTCTTTTTTGAGTCTCGGAGTAATTCATCTAACTCATTCAATTTTGTTTGTATCCCCTCCTGCCTCAGATCCTCTTTGTATCTTTCATTCAGCTGGTAATATGTAAACCAGTTAATGTTGTGTTTTAAATGTAGTTCTTCTCTAGATTTTAATTTTGGATTACTTCCTTTTCCCTCTTCTTCTTCTGTTATGTCGGAGTATCTTAACCATGTTTTTGTGTTTTTCCCTCTTGACATAAATGCTTCTTGTGGAGAAGCCCAAACTGGGACCTTATAGTAAAATCTGTCTTTAACCTTCTTCCATACTTTTAATAACCCCCTCCTTATACAATGATTTGAGAAATCCTTATTTACTTTTTCTTTGTTATATATCAGGTACGCGTGCCACCCATACCTTATGTCATGTCCTTCTACATTCAGTATTCTTTCATTGTCTAAATTAACCCAGTCCTTTAACCATATTAATACAGCCGCTTCATAATATGTTCTTATATCTGGTAATCCACATCCCCCTCTTTCCTTCTTGTCTATCAAATAATTCCATTTAATTCTTGCTTTTTTCTTTTCCCATATAAAATGTTTCAGATCTTTTTCCCACTTCACAAAAACCTTATCGCTGTTTATGATTGGTAAATTTTGAAAGAGGAAAAGTAACTTTGGTAAAATTACCATTTTTATTGCTGCTATCTTCCCTAGGAAGGTTAAGCCTAGTCTGTTCCATCTTTCCAAATCTTTTTTAATCTCTGACCATACTTTCCCATAGTTATTCTCAAATAAGTCCCCATTCCTCCTTGTTATCCAAATGCCTAGGTATCTGATCTTATTCTTAACTTGACATTCCGATTTCTGTTCTAGCTCTTGTTCTTCTGTTTTACTCATATTCTTTGTCAAGATCATTGTTTTCTCTTTATTCAACTTAAATCCCGAAAGTTCTCCAAAATTTTTCATTACCTCCAGAATCTCAGTTATTTGATCAGTTGGGTTTTCCATAGTGATGACCAGATCATCAGCAAAAGCTTTCAGTTTATGTACCTGCCCTTTTATCTTTACTCCCGGTATTTCGGCATTTGTTCTTATATTATTATTTAGAGTTTCCAGGACCAGTATGAATAACAATGGTGACATAGGACAACCTTGTCTTGTCCCTTTGCTAATATTGAAGCTCTCAGTTTTTTCACCATTAATTATAAGTTGGGCAGTTTGTTCTTTATAAATCCAATGTATTCTTTTCCTAAATTTCTCCCCCATTCCCATCCTCCTTAAGACTTCCAACATGAATTCCCAGTTAACGTTGTCGAACGCTTTTTCCGCGTCGACAAACATTAACCCCATTTTCTTCTCATTATGTACCTCAAAGTATTCTATTAAGTCTAATATAAATCTTGTGTTATGGCTTAATTGTCTTTCTGGCAAAAATCCCTTTTGGTCTATATGGATTATTTCTTTTAACACTCTCTTTAATCTCTCTGCCAGTATTGTAGTATACATCTTGTAGTCTAAGTTGAGTAGAGAAATGGGTCGGTAATTGGAGATTTCTAAGTTCTAAGAGATTTCTAGGGGAGACACCAGGATCATGAAGGTGGTTTTCCCAGGGTGAGGCTCATCCATTGCACTCCGGGTGTGCTGACCCCTGCGATTTCCCCAAATGCGGGAAACTCGGCAAGAAAGCCTTTTGAAAGTACAGTTTCAGTGGGATCCTCACTTTTACATGGGAAAGAAGTGCTACCCAAGGAAGTCACTTAAGGAATGCTGAGTTGTATTTCATCCAACAGAGTATCTGACTCATTCAAAATGCTGCATAATCTTCAAAAGCAGCCCCATGGACAGCTTGTCACAGTCATCAGATCTGATGTCTATCAGGCTATCTCTGTTCAGAAAGCTTTGCAGCTTCTGGAACCATTGCTACAGAGGCCATTTGGACATTTGGAGTTCAGGCTAGGACTTACAGCTCACCCAGGCTGCAAACCTGACTCTTCCAGTATAGCTCCCAATAGAAGAGGCTAATCACCACCTCCCAGGCCACATTAAAGGACTACAGAACATATCAGCCCCATGCTCTAGGCATGTGCTTCTTAGGGTGTCTGGTGAGGGGGGGGACAGCATTTCTCCCCCTGATGTGTAAGGCACTTATGTCATATCTGTGCCCACTGGTTACAACTGTTTCTTTCTTTGCTGGAAATTCTCTGAAGACTGGCAGCCAACAGCTCACAGACTTGCACCAATCCAGGGACCACCACTTTGAGTAGGACTGCTCTAGACCACACACTACACACACCCCTTACCATGCTGTCCTCAGCAAGCTTTGCCTATCCTCCTCTTCCTCCCAGACTCTGAATGGGAAGTGAAATGAGCAGGAATTTCCATGAGCTGGTGAAGGAGAGGGGTTGGTTTTGTTCCTTTCTCAATGAACTCATTTTGATATTCTGAGTGGACATCCCAAATTCATAGGGTCCATAGGTAAATGGAGCGTGGCCTCAAAAGTAAAGCTTTTGCGGTATAGGTGTGAAATTAATTGTGTAGTAGATAATGGTTTCTGAATTGAAGTGCCATCTGAATTTATTAGTTAGGAGTTACAGAAACATTTTAAGGGCATTGTCTGCACCTTTTTTTCCATGATGATGAATTTGCTCATAATTATAAAAGTTGAGTGTGACAAATTTACTTAGCATGTGGCTCTAAATGGGTAATTCAAAGGGGTTGGGAAGTGGAATATAAAGTCAAGAAGCAAATATGTTTGTTAACCAAGGATTAACCAAGATGCTTGAAACAGCTTGAAAATATTTCCTTCCTTTTCTTGTGAGAGAAAGTGATTAACATTTGGCAGGGCTATCAAGATGCCTGGCGAAATAGCTTTAGGGCTTGATCAGGCCCATAGATTGTCAGTAGACCATATCCAGGTGTAAATCTTAACTTTTATCCTTTTATCCTGAGGCATAGGCTGCTGTGTTGGTGGATTTTTGTCCATTTTTCAAATAGCTCCAGGGATTTCTTCATTTAGTAGCATAGAACCTGGCCTATGTTTTTGTTGAGAATGTGAAGATCCATCTGCATCAAAAGAGAAACATCAAGTTAGTTCAATGGGCCAGGAGACTGTTGTCAGGTGTCCATATTTCTCAGTTTTCAAGAGGAAGGGGCAAAACCCCAGGCTAGGGGGGCCAGGATCAAGAGGACAATCTATTTTTTGTGCATGACTTGAGACCCTCTACTTCAGGACTTCTGCTGCAATGCCTGACTCAAGAACCTCCTGCTTCCATGTCTGTGAGGATCAAATTGTGGTAGAAATGTGACCCACACACACACACACACACACCATGTTCTTTGCTGAACACCTAGGTTCTTCTGTCTTCATCGAGCATCAATACAAGCTACATTTTCACCATCAGACTTTGTACCTTGAGCCTACACACTATAAGTCCCCCCACCCCCCACACATCATTTTCCTGATCCTTCCATCCCACTCCACTTTTTTTAAACTCCACACCCAGTTACATTGAGCATGACCCTAGAAACAGGTCTAGGCCATAACCAGACATGACAATTATGTTAGTCCTGTACAACATGGATGGAATCCAAGCAATATTTATTCCACATTTACTCTGGAAAATCCAAAAAATACCAAGAAACCAAAAAGGTCCATGATACCTCTTCCATCTGAACAAAAAATAGGGAAACTTTGTGTCTGATGCTTTTGTTAGAGATTTACCTCCTCAAACATCTTTTGTAATGAGATCAGATGTTAAATGCTGTAAATCGAACTTCTAAACATACTGGTGAGTCACTGATGAAATAGCTATAACAAGAATTAATTTGGGTGGAGTGTTTATTTTGATGATTAAAAGTTGCATCACAGATGCAATAATTAATCCTTTAATTTTTTTTTCAGTGCCATGACCTTAGGTACATATGAATGTTGTTTTAACACTTACTCACACACTCCTCCCCTGCTCTCCTTTCCTCCCTTTCTTTTTCTCCCTGGTTCTCTTAAGACATTGTGATGGTGCAACAAGCTCAATACAATCAGAATTGTATTCAAGAGTTTTTATATGCTCTGCTTGGTAGTAATCTCATGCCAGGACAAGGGAATAATACAAATCACATGAAAGACAGAACAACAAAAAGTAATCCCTTTTGGTTGCAACGTGCACAAACTAACAAACAAATGAAAGACAAACACATATACCAAAATAAAACCACACTAATTATACAAAGAATATAATAAATTTAATACTAATAATCAGGAATCCTGGAACTCTTTTAAGGGAGGTGGAAAAGCATTGATAGGCAGGTTGTTATTAATTTTGCCTACTTGCAGGCACTTGCAGAGGGAGGGCAAATTACTTTTCTCACCCATTATCATTCAAACATCCTTCAACATGAAGACTCTTACAGTGTATACTTAGAAGTGCTTACTCCTAAGTAACTTTGTATAGGATAGCATGCAGACAAACTTTATTATTCCCGGGAGGGCTCAACTGCTTTCTCTGAGGCTTACCACACACCCAAGTAAAGCGGCAGGGCAGCCAGAAGGTTCTGCTTTCTGTGCTGCCTTACCACAGGATGGCATCGTGCTGGTGTTCTGCCATTCCGGTCCCATGGGAGACAGAGCTAAAACCACATCTTTTTGCTAACTGATATTTCTGGTTAGCAAAAAGACACAGTTTTACCTTGGTCTCCCACGAAACCAGAATGGAAGAATGATGATGTCATGCAGTAAGGCAGCACAGAAGACGGAACCTTCCTGCTGCACTGCTGTTTTACTTCTGAGTGCATTAAGCCTCTCTGTCTTAATATTTCTTTGTGCTTCATAATTCAGTACACCTCTGATTGATGATTCCTGCAGAAGCTCAACTATAGAAATCTTGGTGGTCCAATATTGTGCTGGATCATTTCAGGAGGGACTCAGCTCCCCTTCTTAATCTGGAGTTGGAGTTCAGTCCTCCTGCTCCTCTATTCTGGGGTCCATGATATAATGGAAGCAATAATTAACAATAATACAGTTAAACGTATAAATATTCATTTACTATTTTTATATCCTCTCTTTCCACAAACATAGTGCTCAAGGTGGTTAACAATTATAAAATACAGTTTAGAAACAAAATCTCAATGAATACACAACATAGGAAGAAAAGCAATGAAACACAAGATAGCTTGATTATCAAATGACAAAAATGGGTATATGTAATGCCACCTAATCAAAACACTGGGAGATTAATGAATTTTGGGGTACATGGATATATAAACCCAATATGTTCATGCAGTCTGATATGGTTTAGGGATTCAGTTCGTGCTTTATGCTGCTTTCCATGGGCTTGGTGCTGGCTGATTTCTTCACATTTATTTCAGTTTATTTCACTTCTAATCCTAATGATCCTAGCAGGAGATTTCAGAACATAAAGGGCAAGTAGAACAATTACCTGTTCCATAATCATAACACTTTGAAATGTAATTAATGCTAAATGATATTCATGTTTAACAGTCAAATGTGTTCCATACCCTTATCTCAGATGAATACCATGGTGGGGTCTTTGAACCTAACCGTGGGGCCCTTGAACATTTGTAAAAGGAGAGCCCCCCTAAGAGGTGTTTTCCATCTCAGGAAGCTGCCAGTTTTAATATTTCTGTTTTATTGCTATGCTCTTTATAATGATTTTTGTTTTAATGCCTGAAGCATCTTGGCAGAGAGAAAAAAATACCCTTCTGAAAACACTGCTGTTCCTAATGATTATTATAATTACAGATTTAATCGCTACAGCACACTAAACTGCTTTGCACGGCATTGCTAGCATTTATTTGCTTTAGTCAGGCATACATTCCATAAAAGTACTGATTTTCTTGGCATTTTCTACTAGGTGAGATACTCTGTTGGGGAGGGGAAGCCCCAGCCTCCATCAGCATAGTTATTTAAATGCAGGCACATCAAAAATTGCACACAATTTTAACTTGATGCCGATTAAGGTTAGCACTATACCGAGCAAGCCTTGCACCAAAAGTTCAAAAGGTCCCATTTATAGTAGCAGTTCACTTCCTGACATGTTTTACCCAGATTTGTCTATAGAGGGCCTTGCCAGAAGAGCAGAGGAGCATACCACAGATGGAGAGTTATTTGTCGTGATTAAAGCTAAGTGCAAGGCAGGGTACAAAAGGGTCACAGGCTGTAGGTTCCCCATCTCTAGCTTTCATGGTCTGGACTCTTATGCATTCCATTTGCTCCTCGACATACCGTTAGATCCAAGTCCACCTTGTATCTGAAGTCTTCAGACAGAGGATGGGATACAAATATTTTAATAAATATAATAACAAATAAATCTAGACATCCCCCTCACCATTTTTTTGGTCTGGCAGAACACTGGAAGCAGACCCCGAATGCTGCATCTAGCCAATCAGTTTCTTTCCCATAGTGCACATGACATCGTATCATTCTGGGACACTGTGAGAAACCAAAAAGGTGACTAAATCAGTTGGCCTGCACCAGAACCTGGAAAAGTTGCTTTTTTTGACTACAGCTTCCAGAATCCCTACAGCCAGAATAGCCACTGATAGTGGAGGAGGACTGCGAGGGAACGCTTTGGCCAGCACCCTTTGAAACCGGGAGCTGGTTCTCATTTGAAGTCCTGTTTCATACCCCAGCTTTCATGAAAGTGAGCAGGATGAAAATATTGAAATAAATCACCTTCTTTGTGAGAGGCACACTGCCTTTTGTAAGTGAGTTGAGCCACACCTCTGCTGATGTTTCAGCAGCTAGTTAAAATGCAGTTCTTCAAGAAGGCGCTTAGCACCGGCTCAAGGTGACTGGATTTGGTTTCATGTTCCACTTATGGACTTTTTTATGGATATTTTTATGGGAGTGGTTTTAATGACTGTTGTTAGCACTGTAAATTGTTTTATTGTTGTGATTTTATTGGTCTTTCAGTATGTCATACATGACTTCAGGTGCAGCACTAGTGACAGAGGACAGAGTACAGGAATCAATAACAACAATAATGATGACAGATAAACTCATATAAAACTAATCTATGTTTGTAGTGTGGATATCACTTTGGCTGTGAAGCACCAGAGCAGTCCTGCTTACAAGCACTACTATTCCTCTAGGGTTTAAAATCTTACAGAACATCTAAACTGTGAGTTCACTAAAGGTGATGTTGTTGTTGTTGTTGTTGTTCTGATACCATCTGGTACATATTTTAGACCTCTAGCACTCACATTCCTGTGGCTGAAGAGCTATACACCCCACACAAACATGCATATCACACATAATCAGGGAAGAGGCATCATAGAATATCATAAAAGAGCCAGGAGCCCTTTTATGCATAGTAGTACAAGCGTACCTCGCTAATATGGCAGTAGGTTACGAACAACCACTGTAAAGTGAATATCATCTTAAAGTCAATCACAGCTTTTTTTTCACTTGCCAGTACATATACAAGCCTAAAAATGTATTTACACTATGATTTATTAAGTGTGAAATAGCTCTAGGTCTAAAAGAAAAGGTTGCAAAGGTAAAAATAATAATTTTTTAAAATGCTACAGTACTGTATTGCTAACCTTACAATATTTGCATCCATTGCTTATGGTGAGGTTACACATTTGTAACTGCCATAGAGGTTTCTGGCCAGCAATATTGTACAGTACTCTATAATTGAAAAGTGCTGTATTAGCAAAGCGCTCTACAGCAAAGTGCCTTAAAGTGAGGCATATAAAATGGCAGTGAGGGGAGTGATAGTGCAGATGCAACAGATTTAGATATGGGCTTCCATAAAAGAGGACCCACCTCAAATACGATGTTAGTAGAGGCATATGGTGGTGAAGGGCCCAACATAATGAGTCAGAGGGCCCTTTCACGCTACACAGTTATAGTCCAGTGTTTCCACTTTAACTGCATGGCAGTGTCCTACGCAGTTTAGGAAAGAGCCTTCAGAATTCTCAGCCAGGGGGTCAGTTTTTCTGACAAACCTATAAAACCCAGGATTCCATAGGATGCTATAATCGTGTAGCATGAAAGGTCCCAGTGTGCTTGTAAACTGATGGAAACAAGTCCTTTTTTTCAACTGGAAGAAAAACAATTCAATATGTGTGTATGTGTGTGTGTGTGTGTGTGTGTGTATATATATATAATCATCTTTGACTCTTATAGGAGGATCCTTTCCAATCTGTTTGACTTGAGGACACAGACTGTGTTTTTGAGAAGATGAGCTCTTTTATAGACCACCTTGATTTTGTCCTTCCTGACTGATTAGAGGAGCCTTGCTGGGACTAGCAAATTGCATGGCAGAAAACTAAATGTTTTGAAGAAGGTGATAGTTTTGCCCCATCTGGAAGAAAACCAGCTTAAACTTTCTCTGACCCAAATTACTATCAGCCGGTTTCAGCAAAATGTTTCAACATTTTGTGGTGTTCCACTCCAGGTGCTCCTGGAGGAATTTTTTCCGACTACAGCTCCCAGAATCAGCCAGCCAGCATAGTTACTGGAGGAAAGGGATCATACTGACCCATTCACTTTGATTTCAGGTCCAATATGGATCAGACCTTTCCATAGTCAATGGGTATGACTGTAGCTGGAGGTAGGCAGGGGAAGTGTGTCTTTGTTCGGTGCAATCAACCAAAAGATTCTTCTGTCCTATGTTCACCTGAATGGAGTTGCAAGTACTGTATCTTGGTGATTTCTGGAGGTCAGGTCCAAGAGGGAGATGTAGGGGGCATATGACTCTGCTCTGTGGCTATTGGATCATGCTGTGCCTGAGAGGCCCAAGTTGTCCTTCATTTTTAGTAACTTTGTTTATTTGACTTATATCCAGCCTGTCTTCCAGGAGTGGCACTCAGGATAAGCTCACAGTGAGAGTAAAACACATTCAAATAGAAACACATAAAAATAAACAAATAGTTAAAATACTAAAACACAGTTTGTATTAAAAACACTGTAATCTTGGGAGGGGGAACACTTTAAAGCGACTTGTTTCTATGTATAATAACAATTTATTAAATTTGTTCTTCTCAACAGGCAGTCAGGTGTCAAAAAGCCTGCCTGGAAGAAAAGGTCTTTGCCTGCTGGTAGAAGAGAGACAGCGTGGTATAGTGGTTTGAGTGTTGGACTATGAGTCTGGAGAACAGGTTTCAAATTCCCGCTTGGCCATGGAAACCCACTGGGTGGTCTTAGGAAAGTCAAACTCTTTCAGCCTCAAAGTAAGGCAAAGACACACACACACACATCTGTACAAATCTTGCCAAGAAAACCACACAATAGGTTCACCTTAGGGTTCTCATAAGCCAGAAACAACCTGAACAGGGACAGAATCCAGCTAGCCTTCCTTGGAAAGGAGTTCCATCACCTGGGAGAAGACACCCAAAAGGCCCTCTCTCAAGCCCTCACCAGAGCTGCTTGTGAGGGTGGTGGGACTGGGAGAAGAGCCTCTCCTGAAAATATCAAAGCCCAGACAGATATGTATGGTTTCATGCAACATCAGTATGAATAGAATTATAGAATCAGAGTTGGAAGAGACCACAAGGGCCATTCAGTCCAACCCCCTGCCACGCAGGAAGACACAATCAAATCATTCCTGACAGATGGCCATCTAGCCTCTGTTTAAAAACCTCCAAAGAAAGAGACTCCTCCACACTCCGAGACAGTGTATTCCACTTCCGAACAGCTCTTATGGTCAGGAAGTTCTTCCTAAAGTTTAGGTGAAATCCCTTTTCCTGTAGTTAGAACCCATTGCTCTGTGTCCTAGGACTTTTTCAGACTAAGCTAAAATCTGGAAGAAGCCGTTGGGAGAAGAACGCAGTTTCTGATGATGCCGTCCCTCTCCTGTTACCCTCTGTGTTCCTTCTGTGTCGCATGGAAGGAAAAGACGCCACTTTTTATTCACGGAAGTTCTTTGTGAATAAAAAGTGGTGCCTTTTCCTTCCATGCGACACGGAAGGAACACAGAGGGCAATGGGAGAGGGATGGCATAGTCAGAAACTACCCCCTGCCGCGGAGCAGCTGCGTTCCTCTCCCGACGGCTTCTTCCGGATTTTAGGTTCATCTGAAAAAATCCCTAGTCTCTGGAGCAGCAGAAAACAAGCTTAATCCATCCTCAGTGTTGTATCCCTTCAAATATTTAAACATGGCTATCATGTCACCTCTCAAATTTCTCCACACTAAACATTTCCAGCTCCCTAAGCCACTCCTCATAGGGTATGGATTCCAGACCACCCACCATCCTGGTCGCCCTCCTCTGGACACATTCCAGCTTCTCAATATCCTTCCTGAATTGTGGTGCCCAGAACTGGACACAGTATTTCAAGTGAGGTCTAACCAAAGCAGAATAGAGTGGCACCATTACTTCCCTTGATCTAGACACTATACTCCTATTAATGCAGCCTAGAATCACATTGGCTTTTTTAGCTGCTGCATCACACCTCTGACTCATGTTCATCTTGTGGTCCACTAAGACTCCTAGATCCCTTTCGCATGTACTGTCATCAAGCCAGGTGTCACCCATCCTATATCTGTCCATTTCATTTTTACTGCCCAAATGTAGTATCCTACATTTCTCCCTGTTGAAATTCATTTTGTTAGTTTTGGCACAGCTTTCTAATCTGTTCAGGTCATTTTGTATTCTGATCCTGCCTCTGGGGTATTAGCTACCCCTCCTAATTTGGTATTATCTGCAAACTTGATAAGCCTACCCTCTATTCCCTTGTCCAAGTCATTGATAAAGATGTTGAATATACTTCAGAGAGGTCATCCAGTGATTAGGACTGTTCACCAAAGGCACTGAGCTCCGCCTTTCCTTATTATTAGATGCAGGGGAGACAGGGGAAACTATGAGGTTTGGGGATATTAAAGAACTATGGATAAACAAAGAGAAAGTCAAGCCAGACAGTACAACTCTATGTTTATTGGCTCAGCATGACAGCTCTTGTTTGGAAAAAGCAGACAGTGAAGCCAGGGCCTATGTGGTATATAATGTCGGGGTGAGGCCTTTTTTGTTCTGCCTGCCTACCCTGAAATATGGGATATATCCTCTGTGGGTGACTACAATATTTTACAAAGGTGATAAAAGAAGGAAGTCCAATTTCTGAGATTCATTATATCAAGTGCATTCTTGATATAAGCCCTCTTTCAAGCTTTTGCAAGGGAGTGAAGTTGTATTTCTGGCCCCTCCCTTAAGGTCACACAGCTTAATCCTACCTCCTGACTTCCATACTGTTACCATGTATGTTTGCATGGGGAAAGTGTACAGAGTCAAGAGACAATTCCTTCATTTGTGTAGCATATAACGTGGGAACGTGTACATAATCTAATTTTGCATTTCCCCCCAGATTTGAGACCTTATATCTTGTATTATTTCATGGTGGTTTTCCTACTTCATGGTTTGTGCAAATGATGAACAGTAAATAAATACTTATAATAAATAAAGAAACGAGTCCTCCTAGCATTATAGCAGGGAACATAGGAAGCGGCCTTATCCCAGGTGAACCTATCTATTTAGCAAACATATCCAGGGGTAACCGTATTGGCCATGCAGCAAAATACAACAAAATACAAACTCCACAAGCAGTAATATTTTTATTGGGCCAATTCCAAAGCATAAAATACATTACACAAGCTTTACTGGCTTCTTCATCAGGCAAAAATGTTACAACAATCATACAGGACCAAAAAAAAAAGTGATGATGTTAGAGTCACAGGCCTACATACTGTCTCAGATGTTACTCTGTTGTCAGTTAAGATGGTCTAGAGAGATTCGACTTCTGGCTGCGAGCAGGAGGGTGGCAGACGCAAGAAGACGAGGCTCCGTCTCAGCTCCATTCAAGTGCGGCACAAAAAGGGGGAAAAACTAAAGAAAAACCTCTCTCCTGGGGGGAGAAGAGGAAAAGAGATGTTCCACGGGGCCTCTGCAAGACCACGTGTGTTGGGGGACAGAGGTCTGCCAACCGTGAGGGAAAGGCAGATGCAAGGAACAGACCCGTGCCGCAGGAGAGTTGTCAGACCCAAGCCACACCCGCAGCCAAGATACAGAGTTAAATAAAATTCAAGTAAGAGCCCAAAGGGCTGAGGAACTTTTTTTTTTACTTCTCCAAATAGGAGCACTCCGTAACGAGGAGCAAGGGAACCAGTTCTATCAGGACTGTTCCCTTTGGTCTTAAAAAGAGCTGCTCCGAGAAAGAAAATTTTGCTCAGTTTGGACTTTCTCCCATTTTTCTTTCCTTTTCTTTGTTCCTTTCTCCTCCCCCCCTTTGTCTACTGGCCCTTTAAGAAGCGCACGAGAGGGAGGGAGAGAGAGAAACAGCGGATAGACAATATTAATATTTTTTTCCTCTCTTTTTCCTCTCTTACCCTTCACTTTCTGAAATAAGACTCAGAATCTGCTGAAGGATTAAAAAGGACTCTAAAAAAAAAGATAGTATACAAGGAGGGAGAAGACCTGAAGACAGGGAAGTAGAGAAAGAGAGAAATTGGAAATAACTTGAGAGGAAAGCTGTCAGCAGGTTCAAAATAGTTGGGTAAGAGAGAATAATTACATGACTGTAATACTTGGGGTGCTATAAGAAGAGGAAGAGGAAGAGAGACTGTAACAACGAAGGGGAAAAGAACAGAGAATAGGAAAAGGAGAGAAGAAGAAGAAGGAGGAGGAATACAGAGGGAGGAAGGCAGAAGAGAATGGAGGAAGGAGGAAAGAAGAAGAAAATAAAGAATTATAGAGTTGTTGTTATCAAGTTATAACTTTTATCATTATTATTATTATATATGAGAGACAAATGAATTAGAAATTTATGATTTATGGAATTAATTGTACTTGTATTTGGGAATGAATTTAGAGAGTATAGAATATTGAATGTGGAATATTGAATATAGAATTAATTTTTGGCATATTGGGAAATTAGAATAGATTTTTATCTATTTTCTTTTTAGAACATTCTATATTGAATTAATTGTTTTTTTAAAGCATATATTTACTTAACTGATTCAATTTGAAAATTAATTTAGTTTAATCTTATAATTTATACTTAAACCAGTGATTGGGTATATGTTGATCAACAAAATAGAGAAGGAAATAACCAACACTAATGAGGAAGCGGATAAATGAATGTAAAGAGAATTGAGTTGATTGTTTAGGTAAGATTAAAGCTTGAGTCAAGGGATGAATTTATAAAGGAAGTTGATTATGGAATAACTAAATTTGCAATTGAGAGTGAAATAAGAATCATCTTGGATAACTAAATGAATTCACATATGGTAAATGAATTAGGAAGTTTATAAGGCCATAAAGAGATAAGAAATTAAAGAATTACGTACTATAGTAACAGGGAAGGGCAAGAGGAAAAAAAGTGGTAAATAATTGAGTTAAGAGAAATTAAGGAGAAATTAAGGAGAAATTCCATTTGAAGATCTTTGGGGATAAAGGGAAGATAAAGGCAATAACTGAAAGGTGTAGATAGGAAAGTGGGGGGGGGAGGAAGAGATTAGAATGGCATCAGGCCAGAAGAAATCAGGACCACAATCACAAACTCAAACCCAAATTATGACGAGAAGAGGTTCAATTGAAACATTGAAAATATCAGAAATGCAAGCAATGATTATGGGAGAACTTAGAACAGAACTAAGGAATTTTAAGCAAGAAATTAGAGCAGAAGGATTTGAGAAAAGAGATAAGGATGGATTACAAAAAAGAAACAGAGATATTGGGGAAGAAGATGGAAAAGTTTTACAAAGAGTTAGATGAAGTGAAGGTAGAGATTCAAAACCAAAAATCTGTATTAAAGAATTAGGAGAGAAAGTACAAGAAACAGAAAAAACTACTAAACTCCTACAAGAAGCGAAAGGTGAGGAAGATATTTAAATAATGAATCAAGAGTTAAGATACAGAGAGAAGTGCCTCAAATTAAGAGGCCTTACAGAGAAAATGAATGAAAATCTGATAGAAAAGTTAATACCGGATTTGGCTAAATTTATTGAGTGTTCAGAGGACTATCTGGATGGGGAGGTGGACAAAGCATTTAGGGTGAACTCCCAGGTAGCACGGGAGAAAAAACTGCCATGGGACATAGTTATGGTATTTACAAGATCCAGAATAAGAGAAAAGATATTACAACAAAGTTACAAGGAGAAGTTGAAAATAGAAGATGAGGAGATTAAAATATTTAAAGATATCCCGTTATCGATCCTGAGGAAAAGACAAGACTATAGGTTTATAACCCAAATGTTGACTAGAAATGGAATTTACTATAAGTGGGAAAAGATAGAGGGTATTTCCTTCACATTCAAACAAAAGAGATATAGAATAGATTCAGTGCAAAAGGCCAAAGAATTTTGTAAAAAAATTGAAAGAGAAATGAAAGATAAAAAAGATAGAAATTTACAAGAGAAGCAGAAAAAGGAAAAGAAAGGAGAAGAGGAAGAACATCCGAAGGGGTCAAAGGAAGAAGAAGTACAAGAAAAAGAAGAAGAAGGAGAAGGAGAAAAAGAGGAAGGAATAGTATCAGAAGAAGAAGGAACAAAAGAAATAGACTCAGAAGAAGGTGGAGAAAATGGTGACAATGGGAGTATATGTGGGGAGGAGGTAGAGGAGGAAGGAGTAAAAAATTGAAATAATGGCCAAGATAGGTTCCTGGAATGTGAAAGGATTGAACTCAGAATATAAGCGGAGACGAGTATTTCACAATTTTAAAAAATTGACACTAGACATAATATGTATACAGGAGACGAGAATAAAGGAAGAACATAGCAAATTTTTAAGAAATCCTAAACTGGGATCGGTATTTCATTCTGCAATCAATGAGAAAAAGAAAAGGGGGGTCGCGCTATATGTCAATCGAAAATATGAGGCAAAAGAGGTATTTAAAGATGGGGCAGGTCAATACATAGGGGTTGAAATCCAACTTCAGAATTTAAAATTGCTGGTAGTAGGGATATATGCTCCCAATGTGAAACAAGGAGAATTTTATAAACAGTTACATGAGAGGTTGGGAGGTTACCTGGGAGATAATTTGATAGTACTTGAGGACTTTAATGGTGTCCAAGAACCCAGAAAAGACAGGTCAACAATAAAAAAAACATAGAGCACTAGATAAACTACCGAAAAGTTTTTTTGAGTTAAGGAAAGAACTAGGATTGGAAGATGTATGGACCGCAAAACATGGAGATAAAAAAGGATTTACGTTTTATTCAGATTGTCATAAATCAATGTCACGAACTGATTTATTCCTAGTGTCAAGAAAGCTACTAGGAGGTATTAATAATATGGAAATACTGCCCAAAACAATATCAGGTCATTACCATATTAAAATGTCATTAAAAATTATGGAGAGGAACTATAACTGGAGATTAAACGAATTTTTACTTAGAGACGAAAATTTCTTGGGAAGACTAAAACTGGAAATAAAACAATACTTTAAGGAAAACATAACGGATGATTGTAAGATGAGAACAATTTGGGATGCCGGTAAGGCAGTAATACGGGGGATACTAATAAAAAGAGGATCAGAAGAAAAAAGCTAAGGACAGATAGATTCAAATTTCTATTAGAAGAACTAAAGAAGAAAGAAGAGGAACTAAGAGAAAAGCCAGGCAAGGAGAAAGTGGTTAGACAGATAAAATTGATACAGAAACAATTAAACTTGGAAGCTATGACAGAGATTGAAAAACAACTAAGAAGAACCCGGCAAAGATATTTTGAATATGCGAATAAGGCTAGCAGATGGTTGGCACATAGGCTGAGAAGAGAGAGAGATAAGAAATTGATTGTAGAAATCAAACACAAGGAAACAACGATAACAAATCAAGAAGAAATTCAAAAGTTGTGGACGCAGAAAAGGCCTTCGATAATGTGAACTGGGATTTTATGATAGAAACAATGAAGAGAATGGAGATAGGAGATAATTTCATAAAAAGAATTGAGCAAATATATACCACTCAGAGAGTCCGTTAATAATTAATGTGAATAAATCTGATAAATCTTGTACCCTTGTGATGAAGGGTACAAGACAAGGCTGTCCTCTTTCCCCGTTGCTTTTCATTTTAGTATTAGAAGTCTTTAATAGGGATATAAGAGCGAATAAAAATATTTCAGGGGTTAGAATCAAAGGTCACGAGTTTAAATTGAGAGCCTTCGCAGATGACCTTGTCTTATTTGTAGAAGATCCACTGAAAAACATTGAAGCAATTATGAGAACGATAGAGCAATTTGGGAAGCACTCAGGTTTTAAAATCAACATGGGAAAATCATAAAATTTGACAAAAAAAGAAGACTTAGTTAAAAAATCAAGATGTAAAATAGAAAAAAAGGTAAAATATGTGGGTCTTTGGATAACTAAAAGGAATTCCGACCTATTCGAAAATAATTATACAAACATTTGGAAGGAAGTTAAGGAAGATTTTGAAAGATGGGGTAAATTAAATTTAACTATTATGGGAAGGATTTCAGCATTTAAAATGAAGACATTTTGGAATTTGTGTGGGGTAAAAGAAAACCAAGAATCAAATGGTCATACTTAATAGATACATGGAAAAGAGGTGGCTGTGAGATGCCAGAACTAAAAATTTATTATTATGCTGCAGCGATGGTGTGGATACTAGAATGGGTAAAGTTGAAAGATGAAAAATTGTTGGCCTTGGAAGGACATAACAACAGATATGGGTGGCACGCATATCTGTGTTATGGAAAAGATAAAGTTAATAGGGATTTTAATAACCATTACGTAAGAAGATCATTATTAGCAGTATGGAAGAAAGTTAAGAACAAATTTTACAACAAAATTCCACTATGGACATCCCCTCAGGAAGCGTTTTTTGGAAGGTGGTTGGATCGAGTACAATATTTAAGATATAAGGATATGATAGTACTGGATGATAACAATGACACCAAATTAAAATCTAAAGAACAAATAAGCCAAAAAGTCAATTGGTTTACATACTTACAGTTGAGGGAAAGGTTCAAGGAAGATCAAAACAATGGAGGAATAGAACTGGAGTATAATGAATTAGATGAATTAATGTGGGAAGATCAAAGGAAGAAAAAAATAGCTAAATTATACAAATTGTTGATAACCAGATATTTAGAACCGGAGGTCATAAAAGAATATACCATACAGTGGGCAAGAGATATAAGATATAACTTAGAACTAGAAGCATGGGAAAATGCAAGGAATAAATCATACAGATTCACAGCTTGTCAGAATTTAAGGGAAAACTATGTCAAAATTACACATAGATGGTACTTCACCCGGTCAGATTAAACAAAATGGGAGCAAGTATATCAAAAAACTGTTGGAAGTGTCAAACAAATGAAGGTTCCCTAATCCATATGTGGTGGAAATGCAAGCTAATTAAAAAGTTCTGGTTAAGTGTACATAATATGATTAAGAAAATCCTACAGATAGAATATGAATTTAAACCAGAACTTTACATTTTAAATATGACAAATGTATTAGGAAAAGCAGAAAGTCAACATTGGAGAATTATGTTGTACATGGTAACTGCGGCAGGGTTAGTTATTGCTAAAAAGTGGAAACAGAAAGATCCACCTAGAACTAAAGAATGGCTAAGTAAACTTACAGATATGATAGAATTAGACTGCATGACTAATAGGTTGCAAAATGTTCAATGTAAAAAATTTTTAAATACCTGGTTACCTTTGATAAAGTTTTGGAGAGCAAATGAAGGAGGGGAAGAGATACAGAAACTGTTACTATATTAGGAGACAGCTTGGATGTTAGTGCGAACGTAGAAGATAATTTGTAGAGGACAAATGGAGTGTTACAGTGAACAAATAATGAAATAAAGATATTACATTTGATGAAAGAGAAGAAGGGTTAGTAATCAAGAAGGTTGTATATATTAATGAAAATTGTTAACCTTGGCGCACTAGGGAATAGTGAGAGGAAGTTAGAATATGAAGATGATAAAGATTTATGTGTAAGGTTGAGATGTTTGAAAATGTATAAAGAAGTAATATAAGAAGAAGAACAAAGAATAGAAATTTCAGAGCTTATATTGAATAATGAACAGGAAAATAAGTGTTAAAAAGAAATCAGAAAAATAGACAAAGTGATGTATTTTTTTCCTTTTTCATTTCTTTTGTGTACAATAGAAATGGAATGTGTATATATTGGCATTATTTAAATAAATAATAATAATAAAAAGATGGTCTAGAGAGATTCCAATGCAGGCAGAGGGTGCTTCCCTTCTTGATCATGTGAGGACTAAGGAAAAGGGATAATAAAATTTCAACTTCATTAGCAACAGGGAAGTGACTTCCCTTGAGATCCAGCTGTCCCTGTCCTGTGTGAAGCTAATGGTTCCTTTCTTAGGCAGAGAACATTAAAATTCTTAAGGAAAAAATATGGAAAAACTTGTACAGGTAAAACGTAGGCCTTAAACCCATAAAGGTGCCAGATCCTGTCTTATCTTGGAAGCTAAGCCAGGTCAGCCCTGGTTATTACTTGGATGGTAGAAGAAAATGAATACCAGGTGCTGGAGGCTATATTTGAGGAAGGAACTGGCAAAACCACCTCTGAGTATTCTTTGCCTAAGAAAACCCTATGAAATTCATGGGGTCTCCATAAGTCAACAGGCGACTTGAAGGTACACACATAGCATAGATGGCAGCTCCACCAAGAGCAGCTGAGAGCAAGAATTGAATACATCTTTCAGCCTGAGGCTTGAATTGCAGAGAAATTCTTGGAAGCTACTTTTCAGTGGTGACTAGGGCCAAAGCAAAAAAGTTTAGTACAAAAATATCAGGATATTTTACCCTAAAGCTGTTATATCCAGGAACTAAGGAGATTATCAGACAAGAATGAAAAAAGTCCCACAATCTCTTCTCCCTTCCATGTCCTGTCCCAGTCCCGCCACAATCACCCTCCCCACCACACTTAACAGAGCTCTATTCACTTCCTGGATCGAAATCTCACGGGTTCTCGCAAGAAGATGCGAGTGTGGGAAATTCAAAAAGAAAAAGAAAAATAACCAAAGTGACAGCAAGCACAAAAACACACTTTAAAATGTTCAAGTAACCTGGGGAGGGTCATAAAAAGTGTGTCACTTACCTGGATGTCCCAATCTCACCCGGAAGTGTTCTGGTAGGGACCTCCCATTGACGCTGGGATTTTGCCAGCATAACAGGGCACCTTGTCACACACAGGCAAATCCAGAACACCAAAGGAATGGATCTATTGACGGCTTCTCGTGTCAATAAAAAGCAGCACTGGCGGAACGGCAGCATAACGGGTGCATAACAAGGGGGGAATGACGTCGTCTGAAAAGGGAGCACTTTTGTGATCTCCTGGTGTTGCTGTAACACCTTGATAATCTGATAATCTCCTAAATCTTAGGAAAGGCATATCAACCCATTAGAATTTGGGGTGGGGAAATCCATAAAAAACTGGGACACACCCACATACACACACTGTTGGTATCATGGGAAAAACAGCATGACCTTCTAAGGAAACTCAAAGGGCTGGATTATGACCTCAGGAGAGCCAGATTTAGCCCCAGGACCTCAGGTTCTCTACCACTGGTCTAGAAAAACTACTGATATTCAGTGATCTGTTCACATTTGGACCAACACATCTAAGTAGAGACAGTACAACATGGTACCATTGTTCACCTACCATGTGAAATGCTGTCCTAGCTAACATCTTTTTTGTGATCTTCTATTTGTGGTTTGTAACTTATGAATTGATCTTTAGATGGGTATCTGCTTATATCTGCCCCAACATGTCTGATATATGTTAAATATACTGTAGTTAAAAGAATTCAACACACACTGATGCGCACACACACACACATACACACAGAGACAGTATTGCACACTTTCTTAAATCATAAAATCTAGCAGATGATGGTTTGAGGCATCAGCTGAAACAAAAGGTTTAAACGGTTATAACTGCATGTTTCAGAGAAGACGTTTGAGTGTAGTTGGCTGTAGTTCCTTCAATGTAGTTCCTTCAACATTTGTTCTGCTTGGCAGCTGCTGCTATACTAAGACTCCCAGACCCAAGCCAGAGGGATCTGTTTCACAGATGGCAGATAGGCTTCACATTATGGGTATCTGAGAGTCAGGACATTTGTTGGACATGCCAGATCTCTGCCATACCTTAAAAATATCTTCAGGATGCCACTTCATGCCACTTGGATGAAACGCCACTGCTCACCTCCCCCCATCAAGATCTTTTTGGGTTCCAGTTGACATTATAGCCATCTAGACCTTCTCTAGACCTTCCACAAGCAAGGATCATGATGCCAGCACACTCTAGGTTTCAACACTGTCTTGGCAGGGCTGTCACTAAGCCCCAGTTACTGACTGGTGCCATTTGATAAGATTAAGTTTATAGTATTGTAATGAGCGAAGCCTGAAATAAAATATTGCAGTGTGTTGTGGTCCTGTTCAGGGTGCCAGCCAGCTATGCTCTTTGCCATGATACTTCATGCCATTACCACTACCACTACCCACACCCTGCAAAAGATATTCAGTATTCTGTAATGGCTCAGCAGGCTCAGACTTCATTTGAGGCCCATTCACACTACAGAATTATAGTGTTATCATTCTACTTTAACTTCCATGGTTCCTTCCTATAAAATCCTGGGGTGTGTAGTTTGGTCAAAGGGACTGGAGGAGCTCTATGACTGTGAAGTCTAAGTCCCCTCCCTAAATTGCAAATCCCAGGATTCTATAGGATACAGCCAAGACAATTAAAGTTGACTCTATTAATGTTGTAATGGTGTAGTGTAAAAGGGCCTTTGGGTTGTTGTTGTTGTTGTTGTTGTTGTTGTTTTGAAAGGCAGGCAAGTTGTCCAAGGTCTTTAGCCTTCTCTGACAAAGAGTGCTGTGCCTCACCAAACTACAAATCCCAGGATTCCACAGGAAGGGGTCATGGCAAATAATCTACAGTTGCCCCTTCATATTCGCTGGAGTTTGGTTCCAGGAGCCCCCGTGGATACCAAAATCCGTGAACACTCATGTACCAGTACATGCAATGGCATAGCAAAATGGTGTCCCTTATATAAGATGGCAAAATCAAGGTTTGCTTTTTGTATTATTATTTTTTAAAGAATATTTTCAAGCCATGGACACTTAAATCTGTGGATACCAAATCCATGGGTACGGAGGGACAACTGTAGTTTCAACTGGATTATTTGTGTAATGTGGATTTGGCCTTAGTAACAAATTTATAACTATATTCTGTTACAGTTGTAACTCAGTAATGGATAGCCAGAGTGGTGTAGTGGTTTCAGTGTTGAACTACAGCTCTGGGGCTTGTCTACACCAGTGAAAACCCCCGAATCCCCCCACACCGAATCTGGTCTGATAATTCCACACAACATGAGGCCTTTCCCTCAAATCTGGTGTGATAGTCCACACAATGTACAATCCTATTTGCACCAAAGTCAGGAAATACCCCATTAATCCGAGTTTTAGAAAACTCACAGTTTTCCCTGGAGTTTGCTTGTATCTATTACCATCTTGCTCTATGTCTATAAAGAATAAACTTATCATTCATTTATTCTTTATATATACAGAAATAAAAATTGTTAATGGTTATCCAGTAAAAAGTGGCAAAAATATTCTTACTGAGGAAGACATACAAAACATTTGATATTCCCAGACTGGATGTTTAAGATTTCTTTGAGAATCACCAGACCCCTTTGAGAATCTTAGTTGGGAAACTTCACATTTCAAGACTTCCTTGAGAGCCACAGGTGGTAACTTTAGAAATGCAAATGTTTTTTCAGTTACCTTTAGCAAACCTTATTTGGAAAACTTTATTAGTATATATGGACACACAATAATCTTTTTGACAGCTACAAGAAGCTTCACATGTTTAAACAAACATTTCAGAGCCTTTTGGAAATCAAAGTTGGGAAGCCTTATTGTAATTCAATGGATATTTCAGAGCCTTTTGGAGAGTCAAAGTTGGGAAACTTTACTGTAAACAGCCATTGGGAAGTTCTACAAGTTTAAATGGACATTAAAGACCTTTGTTGAGATTATAGTCAGGGAACTTTATTGTGAGTAGACAGTTAAGGATTTTTGAGTGCCTTTTATGTTGATATTTGTATGGTTGTTTTTCAAACCATTGATATTTCTGTAAAAAAGCTGTTTTCATTAGAAATAATTACAGTTCCTACTTACTGGACAATACATTACACTTTGTTCTACTGTCATATCAACATTACATTAAATGTTCTTTTCTATTGTTTAATTTCAGGTAACTTCTACATGTGATCAATTGCTTTGTTCCAATACACTTTGTACCATACACACTTACATAACAGTAGCCTTTTTTGAATTTTAGCCCAAACTGGAACACATCCAAAGGAAGGCAACCAAAATGGTAAAAGATCTGGAAACCATGCTCTGTGAAGAGCAACTTAAAGAGTTGGGTATGGTTGTCCTGGAGAAGAGTAGGTTAAGAGGTGACATGATAAAAATGTTTCAATAATTGAAATTATGTCATATTGAAGAGGGAGCAAGCTTGTTTTCTGCTTCCATAGACTAGGGACTTATCTATACAGGTGATTTACCCCAGCTTACCCCCGTTCCAGAGCTCTGCAGTCCAGATGGCACAGGCATTTTCCCCGATCTGCCCCAGGCATTCCTTACAGCCCCCAGGGCAGATACAGGGGCAAGCTGAGATAAGGCCCTTTACCACATTTTAAGAATACCCAGTTTAATCTGGTACTGCCAGATTGGGCCTTGCATGTCCATGGGAACCCGTCCTGGCACACTATCCTTCATTGCTGCTGCTGCCAGCTTCCTGGCTCTCCTGGAAGCCAGGCAGGGGTCCCTCAACATGTGACATGTAGGGGGCTTGCAGTCACATGTTGTGAGCCCCCTTCCTTGCTTCCGTCCCAGTGGAGAAAATGGTGGTGGTAGAGGCTGCAGCGATGGGCCGGCATTCTGTTTATTTTTATTTTTTTATATTTTTAGTTATTTATACCCCGCTCTTCAGCCACAAGGCTATCAGAGCGGCTTACAAATTGTTTTAAGCAATAGCTATTTACACATCTACACAGCATTAAACAGTTTCCAATGTGTGTTACCTAATTGCCCCCACAAGCTGGGTACTCAATTTACCGACCTACGAAAGGATGGAAGGCTGAGTGAACCTTGGAGCCCGCTGGAATCGAACTTGCAACGTGATGGCTTGCAGTACTGGCATTTAACCACTGCACCACCAGGGCTCCCTCTGTGCCACCAAACGGCATCTGTTTGGATGCTGGCCTGTTTTCTCCAGATAAGGGGAGCAGGATGGGTCAGATCCGGACCCAGGATATTCTGGCAGGGAGCCAGTGTATCCTGGCTAGTGTAGATAAGCCCAAGGCCATGGAGCAATGAACTTAAACTACAGTCAAACAGATGTCATGTAAACATTAGGAAGAACTTCCTGACAGTAAGAGTTGTTTGATGATGGAATACACTTCCTCAGAGTGTGGTGGAATCTCCTTCTTTAGAGGTTTTTAAACAGAGGCTGGATGGCCATCTGTTCGGAGTGCTTTGATTGTGCATTCCTGCATGGCTAGGGTTGGACTGGATGGCTTTTGTAGTCTTTTCCAACTCTATGATTCTATGATTCTAGGACTTCACTTTGTGGGTTTTAGGAGGTGCAATTTGCTATTGTATTTTGGTGGCAAACTAAAAATTAATGTCTGTGGCATGCAAGAGGCTATAGCAAAGGGCTTGGGAGCTTCCTGTGGCCTTTGACCACACTCTGCCCACTCCTGATCACAGGTTGTGGGCCAGAACAGGCTGGTATTCTTGCCATGGAACCTGTGTCAGATTTCAATCTTAATATGGAATGTGGCAGTTTGTGTGCTTTCAGATCTGGTTCCAGCAGGTACTAAGATGGTTTCCATATTGTAGGTAAAGATTATTTCACCTGACAATATGTCCTCTGCACAGTGCTGACATTAAGCATCCTTGAGGTTCAGATCATGACATCAAATATGTTAGCAAATGCTTTGTGTGAATGAACACTAAATTGTTGACACTTTGAAACACGTGCAGATCATTTTAATACATTGAGTCTCTGTGCCTGCGGCCAGTTTCTTAAGAGTAATTTCCCCATTTTGTGGAGGCTGCTTTGAAGTGCTTCAGATGAAAGGCTCCTGTGAAGTATTATTTGTGTTCATGTTTTGTTGCTAGGTTAAAAGAGAATCAGAGTTCAGAATGGTTCTCTGCTTCCTTAAACTTTACCTTGCTGTATTTATAACCAAAACACTATAGCTATAGCTTCCATTCTCTATAGGTATAGATACATAGAGTCACACACAAGCACACAGAACCTTTTATTTTCCCCAAACAGAAAATAGGATCTCATGGAATGAATCTTCAGTCAACAGGACTATCCAAGGACCCTCGTGTGAGTGACCTGAGCTGGGGGAAAGCCGACTGGAAACTTAGATCCCGTTTTAGGCCTCAGCCCTGCAAGACGATCCTAAGTATGGGATGGCCATCATGGGCCTTGTAGGCACATCAGGAAGATCTTGGGATTGAGCACCACCACTATGGGAATGATGGCATGCACAAGCTGACCATTGCTCGACACAATTGTGTACAAGGTTTTACTTGGATGGATGGATGAGTTAGATTTATATCCCAACTTACCCTCACCCCCAAACTGGAATTCAACAGTCCACAAAAAGATTGTTAAAAGGAAGCATGAAAAATCCAAAAATAAAATAAAATATTAAAATACAGAAGTTGTAACCTTAAAACACAGTTGAATTAAGAACAATTTAAAAGCACAACAATTAGAAGTACAGGATTATACTTCCCAGTCCCATTAAAAGTCCCTCCTTAGCAGCCAAGCAACTGCTGAAAGTCTACCTGAATAGGAAAGTCTTTGCTTGCTGGATAAAGGACAGCTAGTTTCCCTTGGCAGCTTCCTTTGTGGCTGCTCCACTGCCGGAGAGCAGCCACAAAGGAAGACATTTAATAGGTATTTATTAGTTCTAATTATTATCCCACCTTTCCCCAATGAGATCAAGAGGTGCACTTTATCCTTACAACACTCCTGAGATATCGTGACCCAGGGTGAGAGGGAGAGAGAGTCACTGTGAGCGGCATGGCTAAGTAGGGCTGGATCTCCCAAGCCCTAGTCCAACCATCTAAACACTATACCACACTCTAACCTCTACACTTTCCTTCTGACTCACATAGTCTGCGGAGGTCATTTCACCACTGGAAATCTGGCCTTCCCAGGCCTACTTGGCAAAGAAGAACTGGGAGCCAGGCTTTGAAGCCTTCCATAAATGTTTTGTCCCTAGATTTGAGAGCCAGAGGTATAAGAACACCATTTGAGATTAAGTTCATATGGATAGTGAACTTCAATTAGGGCTTATGGTCAAGTTTATCTGAAGAGTGGCAGCTGGTGGATTCCATGTCAGTGGGGAATTGAATCCACTCTGAGTTTTAGCTACAATTCCCAGAATAGGTTCCGTAACCTGGATTCTACAAAGTTCAGACTAAAACTAGGAGTGGATTCACTGCCCCATTGTCATGGAAGCCGTGTCTAAGGGTGAACAGAGGTGTTAACCAGAGATGGGCTACCAGTCAGGGTAGAGCACAAGATTCGCATGCAAAAAGTTGCAGGCCCAATCCCTGGCATCTCCTGGTGGGATTTAAAAAGGTGGGGGGTTACTACCGGTTAGTGTATCATAGGCAATACAGTTACATGGAGTCACACATAGCTCCAATCTGCCTTTTGTTTGTAAACCAAAAATATTTTGTGATGTTTCATTTGTATTATCTGATTTTATTATACACTTAAAAATGTGATTGCATTTTATTATTGCTTTTAATGGCTGTTCATCACTCTGAGGGGTGTGTAAATCCTAGAAGTACAAGCTATACATGTTTCTATGAATAACATGAAGTAAATATGTTGCAGAAATAAAATCTAAGAAGAGGCTGTCCTGGGATTCCCCATCTATTCTAGTACACACCATAGTGGAGAAGAAAAAGGGGGCAACAATATTCATGGAGACCTTAGGAGTATGTTCTATGCACACCCTCCTTTGCTGCTTCCTGGCAATGAATGAAGCCATCCTAAAGCAAGGTTGGGTGAATGGTCAAGGAATAGGACAACCCTCTAGGACAGTGGTAGCTTGTGGCTCCAATGTCAGTGGGATGCTCTTTGTTGTTGTTTGCCTTCAAGTCATTTCCAACTTATGGAGACCCTAAGACAAACCTGTCACAGGGTTTTCTTGGCAAAATTTGTTCAGAGGGGTTTGCCTTTGCCTTCCTGACGTTGAAAGAAAGTGACTTGCTCAAGGTCACCCAGCGGGTTTCCACGGCCGGGTGGAGATTCGAACCCTGGTCTCCCAGCATCCTAGTCTAACAGGTGCTGAAACCTATCCGCAAAAGAGGTTCAACACCATGGACAGCTCCTTTAAAGGTTGAGTTGAAACCTGGGATGGATTCACCACCCCAAAGATGGATGTTGAAGTCATAACAAACCACTACTGCATTAGTAGCACAGCTTGCAGCAGGGATTTGTTACTAGAGAACAAAACTCTCAATACTGGTGTGTGGGGGGGATATTGCTCATCTTGTCGAGTGGCCTCCTGGATGTCCACCCCAAAGCCCAGCTCTGACAGTGTCATTGCTGCAGATGTTCACTCAGAAATAATTCGCCCAGTCTTGATTGGGGCTTGCTCCCTAGTAATCATGTTAAGGATTGGCTTACAAAGAAACTGATCTTCAAGTGCACTGGCCTGCATCAGGTTTCTCCTTTGTGTCTGAATAGTCTTGTCATGAGAGAACTTCTCGGGTGCCATATTGCCTCATCTGACTGAGTTGCGCCCTTCTGTTCTTTCCTCTTTGCTGATACTGTGTAAAAAGCTTTTAAGCTTATTGCTTCTTTGATTCCAGGATTAATTGTACATCTGTGAAAATGTGTGTCCTGAGGTTTTTGCTGTGGCCTGTGCTGCCACAGTTACAATCTGAGGCAGATTCAATGTTCTCTCATTTAAGTGGTTTTCTGCTTTTTTGTGATATATTTCCCCCAGTCTTGATAGGCTTGATGTTTTTTTTTCCCTGTGATATGGGCTTGCACATTTCACACAGACAGTACTTTGCCGCCATGCTAAAATCCCCACAACAGCGCAAAGGGTAATAATATCCTTTCTTCCTGTGTACTGTTTGAAGATCTTTGGTTCTCCCCACCCCTTTTAAAACCTTATGGAAATATTGTCAAATTTACCAGAAATGAGATTTTTGTAATGAATCCCCTGCAGTATCATTGAATCATAACTTTGCTATTTTGAAGTTGTACTTTTAAAGTAGATTGTATTTTCATTTGTTGGCCCAAAAGCATCAATGTTTTGTATTACCGTAGTACATGGAATTATTTTCCAGGGGTACACAAACAACTCTGAGGACAAAGGAAAATGACAGGAAACAAACTGAAGGATTAGAAATATAAAAGACATCTCCTCTCTGCTTGCTCTATCATTGAACCACAAAAATCTTTCATTAAATGAGTACGACTCTGTCAATGGATTAAGCACTCTATAAAGTTTTACGGTCAAGGATTAAGCATCTTAGAAAGCTTAAGCTAGGCTGGACTGGCAGTATAACACAATACAGGAATCCTCTGTTTTTGCAAAATGTTCCTTTAAGAATTTTAAGACAATAGATATTATGACTACCCCTTTCTCAGCTGGACTGGGGGTCACCCTCCCACTACAGAGACATCACTAGAACCAACTGTGAGGAAGAGATACACATGGCAGTCATTTGCTCTGGGGGTAGAGGTGTTCACTGGGCACCTGAACTATTGTGATGTTGCTAATAAATTGTGACAAATTGCCAGAAAGTTGGAATCTAACCCCATCAGAGAGGGGCGTGAAGGCCTTGGGAGCAAATCTGACCCTTCTTGGGTCCAAATATGGATCATGGGGTTTTCCCAGGTGGCCACACCTCATTCTATATGACACCATCATTTGGTGGCTTTCATACCTTCCAACTGCCCCAGTTTGGCATGAATAGGCCTGATTAAAAAGTGCCATACAATTTTTTCAGCTGCTTTTAAAATGTCCCAGTTTCTCCTACTGCCACTTCCTCCTTTGTCCTTAAGTTACTTCAGTTGGTGCAAACTGAGTGCAAAGTGCAAGCAAAGGGCCTGTCTACATAATCAATTTACCCCATCTTGCCCCTGTCTTGAAGCCCTGCAGTCCTGACAATGTAGGGCTTTTGTCCTGTTTTGCTCTTGGGAAGTCCTCATGACCCTCAAGGCAAAGACAGGGCTAAGATGAGGAGAAAGACGGGGTAGGGCCCGATATAGCTTTTTTTAAAAAAAAACCCTTATAAATGTGTTCAAGCTGGGGAGAATGGATTGGGGCCCACATGACTGCAGGAGTCCATTCGGCACACCGGCTGGCTGCCGGCTGCTGGCTGCCTTTCTCTTCTGTAGCCAGGAAGGGGGACCACAGCAGGTGATGAAGGCTGGTCACATGCAGGGAGCCTTGCTCAAGTGATGTAGGCCAGCTTCCTGATGTCAGAGAGTAGGATGTAGGCATTGGTGGCAGTGGCTGCTGGGACAGCCTGGTGTGCCCGTCTGGACTTTGGCCCATTTCTTAGAAGGAATAGGGGAGGAACAGACCTGATCCATGGGGCAGGCAGGAAGCCAGCATATCCTGGCCTGTGTCAACAAGCCTAGTGTTTGCACTCATTTAGCAGGGGGGAGAAACAGAGGAGGGGACAGAATCTTGCCCTTCCTAGCAAACTCCTGCAGCCTTTCCTGGGTTATGTGTTCATCATCATTAATAACCTTTGCTATCTTGCCCACACCATGATGTTGCTCGGCCACCTGTATCCCACTTTTCATCTGTGAAATGCTGAAGAGTATGGGCATCTTGGCTTTTTTGCAGGCTTTGCCTCATTCTAAATGGTTTCAATGCCTCTCCTAGGACTTAGTTGCTAGCACCAAGACTTTTAACTTTAAAAATAGTGGCATTTTTGGTCCCAGCAGAAACAAGAGACACATCTCAAGAAGCTCAAAATGTAGTTTATTTTATTAGTAGAAAAGCCTGACATGTTGTGCCCTATGGATACTCTTAAGGCCTTTTTCTTCAGGGGGCTATATAAAATCATAAAAGAACAACACATAAACAGATAACATCATATCACATGTAACCATTTTTACATTGGAACATTGCCTATGGCCTGTACATGCCTATTTACAATCAAATACCAGAAATTTCTGAACCAGAAACTCTCATACCATTTACTGCACATGGATGTATCTGGTCTAAAGGAAAAGGGGTCCCCCCATTTTGCCTTTGGCTCTACCCAGTGCTGAAATGTGGCCTCCAAGAACCTCACTGAAATTAAATGTTGTCCTTACGCGGAAAGAGGTTATCCTCCCTTGCCATAAGGCCAGCTATTTTTGGCTCCATTACAGTCATTTCCAAAAATATTGGGCTGCTAGGCTAATTCTTGTAAGCCCAAGGCCGGTTGGTTGGTTGGTTGGTTGGTTGGTTGGTTGGTTGGTTTGACTGTCCACAGCCCATTGCACAGGTCCTACTGTTTGTTTGTTTTTTAATTATTTTATTTTATAAATTCCACCAAATGAAAAATTTACAAATTTGCTTTAAATCGTACATATTCCATTCCATTCAATTTCATTTACATCCCATCAGACATTTTCCATCCCATTCCTTCCTTCTTCCATTCTCTCTTCTTTTTCTTCTTCCCCCTTTCTTTCTTTTTATCTTCCATCCCCCTCCCGCTTCCACATTCATTCTTTTTCAAATCTCTTCCATCCTCCCTTCTGACTTCCGTTTTCCCATCCCCTGTATGGAGTGTTGTAAATCTCTCCTCTTTCCTTTACCCTCCCTTAACCATATTCCCTGATTCTTCTCCCAATCTTCTGTTTTCTTTCTGTTACCTATTCCTTTCCTCCTTCCTGTTTGCCTAGTAATTTATGCTTTCTTATTCGGTTCCTCTCCTTTAATTTATATACACCATATATGTTTGTCCTTTCACATGTAGTGAACCATGTCTCTTCCTCCCTTATTCTATCCTTCTGTTCCATCTTTTCCTCCAAAATTCTCGAAATGGGGACCATTCTTCTTCCATTTTAGTTGTATTTGCTTTGTTTAAAATATATGTTAATTTGTCATTTTCCTGCATTTCTATTAGTTTCATTAGCCATTCCTCTATCTACAGAATTTCTTTATTTTTCCACTTTGCCGCTATCAATAATCTTGCCACTGTCACTGCGTATAATAGCGTTCTCCAATGTTGTTTTTTAAATTCAGGCTCTAATTCCAAGGTCATATTCAATAGATATAACTTTGGAGACATAATAAATTGAACTTTATAAATTTTTTGGATTGTTTTGTGTATTTTTGTCCAGAATCTCTGTATTTTAGGGCATCCCCACCACATGTGATACAATGTACCGATATCTCTTCACAGCACCAACATTGGTTATTCTTGGTCTTATACATTTTACTGATCCTCGTCGGTGTTAAGTACCATCTATTAGTTATTTTAAAATGATTTTCTTTCAATGCAAGGCACACGGTAAATTTGTTAGTATCTTTCCATGCTGTCTCCCACTCTTCCATAGTTATTATTTCTCTTAACTCTTGTGCCCATTTAATCATAGCTTCCGTGATCTTTTCACTTTCTAATTCTCTTTCTTGTAGTATTTTATAAAGTTTTGCTATTTTTTTATCTTCATTATTCCAAATTACCTTGTCTATTTCCGTATCTGTCATTTCAAAATTGTATTCTTCTTTATCACTATAAAATCTGTTTTTTATCTGGAGATATTTAAATAAATTCATTTCAATGCCTCTGTGTTCTAAATCGTCACGTGCTAGTAATTTGATGCCCTCTCCTTTTTTCCATACTTTTAAGTCAATTAAGTCTTTGTATTTTAACCAGGTCTTCATAGTCTCCCATCTCCCGAGAAAAGCCTCATGCGGCGATATCCAAATTGGAAGTTTAAAGTAAAATTGGTTCTTAATCTTTCGCCAAATTCTAATCAATGCTTTTCTTATTATATGGTTTTCAAAGTCTCTATGTACTTGAGTTTTCTCATATCCCAGGTAAGCGTGCCAACCATATCATAATCCATATCCTTCTAGATTCAGTATTTTGTCATTTTTCAGTTTGATCCATTCCATTATCCAGAGAAGGCCACAAGCTGTATAGTATGATTTCAGATTAGGTAAAGAGGTTCCTCCAGTATCCTTGTGAGCTGTTAATGTTGACCATTTTATTCTGGCTTTCCTTCCTCTCCAAATGAATTTGTTCAGGTCAAATGTCCATCGTTTCAGTGTTTTGTCATTTTGTAAAATTGGTAAATTTTGAAACATAAACATGCATTTGGTAATACGTTCATCTTTATAGCATTTACTCTTCCAAATAGTGATAATTCTAGTTTGTCCCATTTCTTCAAGTCTGCTTTAATTTCTTCCCACAGTTTTTTATAATTGTTTTGATAAAGATCGATGCTTCTCTTACTTAACCAAATTCCTAAATATCTTACTTTCTTTTCAATCCTGCAGCCCGATATTTCTCTTAATTGTTCTTCCTCTTTACCTGTTAAATTCTTTGTAATCACCACCGTTTTTTCCTTATTCAATTTAAATCCCACCAAATCTCCAAATTTTTTAATTTGCACTAACAGGTTATTAATATTCTCCATCGGATTTTCTAATATTATTGCCAAATCATCAGCGAATGCTTTTATTTTGTATTCCTGGCCTTTTATTCTTAAACCTGGTATTTGTTTGTCATTTCTTAATTTGTTATTCAAACATTCCAGAACTAATATAAAAAGTAGCGGAGATAGGGGGCAGCTCTGTCGGGTTCCTTTGTATATATTAAAGGGTTCTGTTTTTTCTCCATTAATTATTAATTGTGCTTTTTGTATTTCATATGTCGCTTTAATACCTTTGATTATAATTTCCCCTAAATCAAGTTTTTCCAAGACTCTTTTCATAAATGTCCATGTTATATTATCAAAGGCCTTTTCTGCGTCTATAAATATTAAGGCTGCTTTCTTGTTATTTGCTTTTTTGTAATATTCTAAGGCATCCACCATTATCCTTATGTTTTCCTGCATGTATCTTCCCTTTACAAATCCAGTTTGATCGTTGTGTATAACTTCTCTTATTATTTTATTTAACCTGTTTGCCAATACTGTAGCGTAAATTTTATAGTCTGTGTTCAGAAGTGATATAGGTCGGTAATTTGCTGGGTTCGTTATATCTTTGCCTTCTTTCGGGATCAGGACAATATTTGCATTTTGCCAGGAATCCGGGATACCATCTTTAGGAATATGATTTATAACTTGGAGTGGTAATACTAGTTCATCTTGAAATTGTTTATAGAATTCTAAGATGTATCCATCTTGTCCTGGCGATTTTCCCAATTTCATTTGCTTTATTGCTTGACAAATTTCCTCTTTGGTTACAGGCTCCGCTAATTCCTTTTTCATTTCTTCCGTTATTGTTAATTTCAAATTTTCCTCTATATATTCAGTTATTTCTTTTTCTTGCTCTGTTGCTTTTTTGGGGTTGTCATATAATGATTTATAATACTCTAAAAAGGCTGTTTTTATTTCTTTTTGTGTGTTGCATTTCTTATCACCACTTTTTATTTCCATAATTATGTTCTTTTCTTTTTCCTTCTTCATTTGGTATGCGAGCCATCTACCCACTTTATTTGCACTTTCAAAGCATCTTTGTTTTGCTCGTTTCAATTTTTTGGCAATTGTTTCAGACAGATCTGACTTCAGTTCATCTTGTATTAGTTTTATATCTCTCTGAATGTTTTTATTCTTAGGGATCTTCCTCAATTCTTCTTCTTTCTTTTTCAGTTCTTGCGATAATTTCTTATATTTCTCTTCCTTGGTTCTTCTGAATTCGGCGCCCTTTTGTAAAAAGATACCCCTTATTGTTGCTTTGAAAGCGTCCCATCTGGTTTTGTGTGAGGTTTCTGATTCTTTATTCAGTTCAAAAAATTGTGTTATTTCCTTCTTTAATCTGTCGACAAATTTCATTTCTTTCAGCATGTTCCCTTGTAATCTCCATGTATATTATCTGTCCCAGATCATTAATTTAACTTCTATAGGGTTATGGTCTGATAATAGTCTCTCATTTACTTCCATTTCTTGAATATTTGTTATCAAGTTAGATGAAACCCAAAACACGTCTATCCTGGACATTGATTTATACACTTCTGAGTAGAAAGTAAAGCCTTTCTTATCTCTGTATTTTGTAGACCAAACATCTGTCAAATTGTAATCTTGCATTATATTTCTGCATACTTTCAGAAGATTCCCACTGGTATTTTTAATAGAGGCAGGTGACCTGTCACTAGTTGCTTTTAAAACTCCATTGAAGTCTCCGACTATTATCACTTCATTTCCCGACTGTTCTTCTAGTTTTCCAAGCTCTTGATATATCTTCCTGAAAAATTTTTCTTTCTTTTGGTTCGGGGCATAGATTGCAATTAAAGTTATTTTCTTGTTCATCAAATTTAGCTCTATACTAACATAATGTCTTTCCCCATCGTTCACAATTTCTGTAGCTTCAATTCTATTGTTAACATAAATTGCAACTCCTTTCTTCTTTTTATCTGAACTGGAGAAAAAGCCTTGGCCTAATTTTTGTCTGTTCAAAAATCTATTATCCTTTTTTCTTATTCTTGTTTCTTGTAAACATATAATTTCCACTTTGCTTTTTTCCAGTATATGAAATATTTGATTTCTTTTCTGCTTACCATTTAATCCTTTAACATTCCACGATCTTATCCTTATTACCATCTTTAAGTCTTGAGTTTCTTAGTTTTTTCCTATCACTTACTACCTTATAATTCTTCATCTGCTACTTCTTCTTCTTGACTTTGTACTTCCGTGTCTTCTTCAGTATCTTTCTCCTCTTGACGCTCTTCCTCTTCTTGTTCAGCCTCTTCTTCTTGATCTATAGTGTCCTCATCTGTTTGTTTTCCCTCCTTTGATTCGCTCAGATGTCCTTCTCGTTGAATTCTCTTTTTTCTGAATCTAAATTCTGCTTTTTTCCTTTCTTCATCTTCCAATCTATTCAAAAATTCTTCCATCGTTTCAGTTGTATTTATATTATATCTCCTTTGTTGATATAGGAATGAGAGGCCTTCCAGTCGTTCCCATCTATAAGAGGTCCTACTGTTTTGAGATGGAGATTGTCCAGGTTGTCATCTGGGCCCTATCTGTCCATGAAAATAGTGATTGGATGCTAGCAGATTTTTGTTAGCCCTGAGATAACAAAAGTCACAAGGCTAGGAACTACACAAGTTGTGAGTCATGTGTGGTCCTTTCTGCTCTCTCCCAGAACTCCACATCACCCCTTCCCAATGTTTTGCAAAAAAATGGAAGAATATGTCTCCAGAAGCCTTCAGGGATGCAAAGTACAGAATGATCCTCCAGCTACTTCTTTATCAAAAAGCAAAAAACATGTTTTAAATACAGAAAGTTGTTTCTAAGAAACTGGAAGTCACTTCTCATTCCACTGCCCATGGTACAGTGAGACATGGCCCATAGAACCTCAAATGTTGTCCTTTCACTATCATAACTGCAACATTCAGCTGCATTGCAGCACCTTTGGAGAAGATGTTTTGCTTGTTGAGAAGAACTAACCAATCCTGAGTTTGTTTTCTTCCTCACTCCCAATACCTTCTCCTCTTTGTATTGTACCTCTTAAATTATATGCCTATTGATCATTGCAAGATGTTTTGATAATCTTTTGAGGCTGAAGACTGAATAAGAAATGCTTTCAATAACTAGATAGGTTTGAAACAACCACAGTATGGGAAGCAGTCAGGAGAACAGGCAAACAGGGGTATCTTGAATTTTTTTCCTGAAGCTGATTGCCTACCTAAAGTGACACTGTGTTTTTCTGTTTAGAAGTTCAGCTTGAAGTACCTTGAAGAAGATCTGTCTCTATGTTTCTGCACTTTGAACTCTTTCATATGTTGTATGTATGAACAAGCTTAGGTTTGCCACACAGCTGGCCCCTGTTCTCTAAATATTTCTGTATGATACCTCTGTTTTCAGTCACCTTTCTTTCACTCCAACTGACCTTTCTGTTTTTGATATCTATACACTGGCCCTCATAGCTCCTTCAGCACCACTTGGATTCTTTTTTCAGAGATCATCTTCTTCAGCATTATGCCAGCTAGTCATGGATCAGGTTGCCGGTATGATGACTTCAGTGCCATGCAGCCAATCAGACATGGTTGTACAACAGCATCACAAAGCCAGTATGCAGTGGGAGCAATGCCTCCTGCTCTCACTCTGAATGGGTAATTGCCATGATGCCGTACAAATAGTTAGACACACCTTTATGCTGAATAGCTATCAAGCTATCAAGTAAGACTGCTGTGTTATGGGAATTTTTACAGCTCATTAGAAAATAGCTTTTCGGAAGGAGATTTAAAAAATGCTTGAAAAGCACCCCACAAACACACAACATTTGGGCTCAGTCTTATGTTTTTCAGTGCATACTTCACAATATTTGTTGCCAGTTCACACTTTGATCTGTCCCACAATTAAAATGAAGTAAAGAAATCAGCAGTTTTCTATAGAAAGTTTTACAGGAAGGGGAGGGGGAAACTGCTCAGGTTTACCTCCATGTAATTATGTTTTTTTCCCCCTATAAAGACTGATCTACCCTCCTCTTCTGGTCTTCAAACATGAAACAAAGATCTAACATTGGCAAGGCAGTTAATTTCAGGCTCATGGTCTGTAATTTTCATGCACAGCTCTATAAGGAAAGCTATATAATTTTTTTTTAAAAAAGATTCTTCTTTCACATAGATTAGTAACACAGTCATTGTTGAGGGGGCATTTTCTCCATTACATAGTCTTATACTCAGTTTTTACAAACAGTACATGAGCTTATTTATCTACCAAGTATACGTAGTTCCTTTAGTACCATTGGATGTAGTTCATCTGGACCTGGAGACCTGAATTCATTTATACTTGCCAAGTATTCCTTTTTATTTATTTTATTTATTTAGGTATTTATACCCCGCCCTTCAGCCACAAAGGCTATCAGAGCAGCTTACAATTTGTTTTAAGCAATAGCAATTTACACATTTACACTGCATTAAGCAGTTTCCAATGTGTGTTAGCTAATTTCTGAACAACCTCTTTACCTATTCTGTGCTGCATTTCGCCTACTGCATCATCTGCTCCATTTTCTCCAGGTTGAACATTGTTCTCCTTTTTGGAGAAGACTGAGGCAAAGAAGGTGTTGAGTAATAAGGCCACATGATCTACAGCCCTATCAGCCCCAAACTCGGGGTATACCACCTTAATTCGGGTTTCAAAAAATCAGTTTTCTCTGGAGTTTGCTTGAAATTCTGGAGAAAACTATAGTGTGAATAAAGTATCCACCCTGGATTTGGAGGGTGGGGAGACAGGATAAGCACTGCCTGACAGGCACCACCATTCCTCCCCCCTCCTCAGTGCCACGTCCTCATTCCAATATTGGCCAGGAAGGCAGAGCAATTGCATGGCTGGCCACCTCGTTGCCAACAGCAGCAGTGAGGGGAGGAAATGGCACCATGTAGATGTCTGGTGGTAAAAATCCAGATGAATCATTTGTGTAGACAAGCCCGACAACAAGCAGTGCATATTCGGGCTTTGGCCAGGTAAGGTATGGCACTTAAATCCATGCCGAGTAGTCTGGATTTCAGGCAGAACAGCTACGGGCCAAAGTAGTTCACATTTCAATTGGATTTTTACCTCCAGTGTAGACACACCTTAGGCATGAAGACACCACTTCATACTAAGGACTTTATCAGACACAGTCTTTTAAATGTTCTTTTGCCGGCATTAAAAAACCCATTTTTATGCTGGCAAAAGAACACACACACCCCTGCACTCGCCTCCTTTCCCAGCAAAGGCTCCACCATGAATGAAGAGGAATTTCCTAGTTTGAAATTCAAACTTTAAAAAAAGCATAAAAAGTTGCACCAAGCACACACACACACACACACCCCTTCCAAGTAACCCAGGGAGGGTCATAAAAAGAGCGAAACTTACCTGGATGTCCCGATCTGACCCAGAAGTGTTTGCACTGGTCTGGCCATTGTTGGGGTAAGTCTAAGATATAAATCACCTGAGGTATCGCATGCCAGCAATCCTGGCAAAAAAGCAGCAGGGAGATCTATTGACGGCTTAAGCCAGCAATTAAAAATCCACGGGTTTGGGCCTCTTTTATAACTGTGAAAGGGTGACATCATCTAAGCTGTGCACCCTTTCATGGTTATGTGGCACTGTGATGACACCATATTTTCCATGTCTCATAAAGTCTATAGTATTGTTTGTTAGAGTCTGCAGTCAACAATTGCTGTCTCTGTAGGAAAAAACCTCACAAAGATCACTTGAGCATCTCTCCCATTCTCTTATTTATTCAGCAGTGAATACATAGCAAAGAATTTGCTGCCCTTTCACAGAGCCAAAATCTGCCGCCTGAGGCAGCCATCTTACTCTGCCTAGTGGTGATGCCAGCCCAAGTCTAAAAAGAAGTAACATCTCAAATCAGCCCAACACCCTGTGTGCCACTCCCTTCCTATGCCCCCGTATATTTACTGAGATTATATGCTAGAAAATTCATGCTGGTTGGCACCTGCAATGCCTACCCATGGCTAGCTTAAGGATGCAAGAGTGTGGTCCTTTGAGATGTCAGCCCAGCCACACACAGACAAGCATCTTTGGTCATAACTGCTGCATGATATTCCACATTTTGGCATTCCTCCTCATTTCTCTGTACATTTCATGGAAACAAAGCCAGCCAAGGTCAGAACTAGAAGTTACACAATTGAACTGTGGAATAACTTCTTTTTCCATCTACATCTGGTTATTGATGGCTCCTCTGACAGCTGCACTTCTGGCTTTGGATCTACTTCTGGGGGTATTTGGGGGTCAGACTGCTGTAGGGCTGGCTGAGCTACTTTTAAAAAAAAAGTTTCTGTGGTGTTCTTAATGGTTTTCATCCCATTTTATTTGGGCCTCAATGACATTGTTCCACATCACCTGTTAGCTACAGGTTAAGGGGAGCCTTTCCAGGGTGAGTTTCTAGCTGTGGAGTCTTTTGCTGCAGTCCTGTTTAGCTCAGTGTAGTATAGTAGCTCCATGTGTGGGTCTATGCTAGGTTGAGCCATATACCACCACACTGCCCAACTTACTGAACAGCCTCTGAAGCCCCCAGCATGGTTATTCTGTGCTTTGGAGGAGTCTCATGTGAAATAATTACCTATGGAGGATCCCAGTGGATCTCAGCACTGATGTCCTCATTTCATATCTGGTCATGGAGACAGAGCCAGACACTTCTGTGATCCTGCCCACTCCCCAAGAGACATGCAGTAGCAGGGTGGGGGGAGGTTTCAGTGGCTGTGTGATAAGTCATGAGGAGGGGCTATGGGCACTACTGGGGGAAGAAACAAATACCAACCACCACAGCACCCAAAAAAGGACATACACACATGTAAGGGAAATTTACATGTGTAAACATCCCTAACAGGATGCCAGCCCTTCTGTGTTTATACAGGCCTTCCTCAACCTGGCACCATCTGGTACAACTACAACTACTCTCATTCTCAGAGAGCAGCTGGGAAAGGCAACCAAGTTGGCAAAGGTTGGTTAAGAACATGAAGAACTGTGGGAGGCCTGTCTAGCTCAAAGACATTCACATATCTCTATGGATACCCTTCTCCCTAAAGTTTGGAAAACTTGTATCACTCACAGAGCTGCTTTATACCAGGGCACGCTATTGCTCCATCCGGTGAAGTATCATCTATTCAGACAATCAGCAGCTCTCCAGGGTATCAAGAAGGACTCGTTGCCTTCACCTGAACCTTTTAATTGGAAGTGCCAAAGATTGAACCTGGCACTTTTTGCATGCAAAGCTTGTGCTTTTCCACAGGGCTGTGGTCTCATTCCACTAGTTCTACTATTGCAATTTCTGTGTGTACAGATTAAAAAACCTTGAGTATAGTGTATGGCACCAAAGAGCTGTTTTAGGTTTACTCAAAGACTTTCCTGGATCCAGGGAATGTTATTGTTGTATTTCAATTTGAGCAGAAGAAACCACACACACACAACAAACTGCTTTTGAAACTCCTTTGAGAATAAAAAGTGATTTGTCATGTAAGAATGGGATGGATGTGAGGACTATTGTTCTATAAAAAAAAGCCCAGATAGATAGATAGATAGATAGATAGATGGGTCAGTCTATTTACAGTCAGTGTTGGTATTTCATGTGTTCATGTATATGTTCTGTTACATTTCTGCATTAATCTTCAATTTTTAAAAAAGGCAAGGAAAAGGTCATATTTAAACACTTTCTGACACACTACAAAGGGATATTTGTGGTAATATGTTGTAGCATCTGAACAAATTTTGCCAAGAAAATCCTGTGATAGGGTTGCCTTAGGCTCACAATTCAGAAATGATTTGAAGGCACACAATAATGAGAACAATGTTGTAGCAAAACAACAAAGGGGTACATGGAACCTTTTTTTAAAAAAAAGAAGAAGACTTAGAAATTTATTATCAGCAGTTCTTTCGGCTTGTGCCATAATAAATTTGTTAGTCTATGAGGTGCCAGATGACTCTTTGATATAACGTATCAATATCATTTTTATCATTGATGTAATGTATCAGTCAGATAAAATACGTATTTCCAAAGGTGCTTTTTGCCTAAAACACACATTTTCACAGGCATTTTGGTGCACATTTTGAGCATTGCTAAACTGAGAGAAGTGAGAAATCCAAATGATAAGAGCATTCCAATCCTCACAGCTTGGAAGCTTCAGATAAGATCTGCATGTACAAGAATCAGTAAACAATGAATTCCTCAAGCAACCCTGGCCACCAATGCTAACCTTTCTCCTCATCTAATGAAGTAGACTGTTTAGTCTATGAAAGCTTATGCTACCAATATTTTTCTCTCAGGAGATTATCAGACAGGAACGAAAAAAGTGTTCTTGTCCCACAATCTCCACTCCCACCCCTGTCCTGTCCCAGTCCCACCACAATCACCCTCCCCACAGCACTTACCTCCTCTCTGGTCAGTAGGGAAACCCAGCAGTAGGGAAACCCAGGAGGTCAGTAGGGAAACCCAGAGCTCTGTTCACTTCCTGGATCGAAATCCTGTGGATTCTCATGAAAAGACGTGAGCGCGGGAAATTCAAAAAGAAAAAGAAAATAAACAAAAAAATTGTGCCAAGCAGAAAAACACACTTTAAAATGTACAAGTAACCCAGGGAGCATCATAAAAAAGGTGTCACTTATCTGGCTGTCCCAATCTCACCCGGAAGTGTTCTGGCAGGGACCTCCCATTGACACTGGGATCTTGCCAGCATAACGGGACACCTTTTTGCAACCAGGCAAATCCAGAACACAAATGGAACAGGGGATCTATTGATGGCTTCTTACATCAATAAAAAGTAGTGCTGGCAGAATAGCAGCATAACAGGTGCAAAACAAGGGGAACAATGTCATTCGATAAGGGAGCCCTTTTGCAATCTCCTGGGGTTCCTGTAAACCACTTTTGACATGTCTGATAATCTTCTTAGTCTCAAAGGTGCTACAAGACACAGCCAAGAAGTGGCCTCTGCCTGCATTGATATCCTTCCATACCATCTTAACTGACAACAGAAGTTACATCTGAAACAAAATGTAGGCCTGTGACTCTAACATCGTCACTTTTCTTCTCCTGTATGATTGTTACCATCTTTAGCAGATGAGGAAGCCAGTGAAGCTTCAAAAGCTTGCATGGTGTATTTTGTGCATTTTAGCTAGCCCAATAAAGGTGTCACTGTTTTTGTGGATTTTGGATTTTGTTGTATTTCCCTAGTCTCATGTTAGTTACTCATGCTCAAGATAGTTTACAAAAAGTTGAACTCGAAGACAAAGCTGTGTTAGGTCTTTATCAGACAAGCCAAATCTTGCCAAAAAAACTGTGTCTTTTAGGATGCGATGATAGCACAAAAGGCAAAATTATCAGACGTCCTTGCCATTTACCTGTTCCCACTGTGTTGCTCTGGCACAAAAGAGGCATCACTTTTTATTGATGGCCTAAGCCATCAATAAAAAGTGATGCCTCATTCTCACCAGCGCAACAGACTGGGAACAGGTAAGCAACAATGTAGTCTGATAATTTCAGCCCTTTGTGTTATCATTGCATCCTAATGATGCAGTTTTTGCCGTGTCTGATAAAGTCCTTAATCTGGAATATCAGTAAGGAAGGGGATCTTGTAGCACCTTTGCGACAAACTGAGAGAAAGAAAGGGTTAAACTGTTATTTTAGACTATAGTTCCCCCCCCCCCAATACCTGCAGAACCAATATCTGCCATTTCAGTTATCCTTGGCTGAAAAAGTAGGGATACATACCACAGAGTCGAACTGGAAAATGCCTAGAGATGTGTCCTTTCTAGGAATTGCTAGGTCCTCCAACACAACTCTATAGTATGTTTGTACCAGACATTCTTTACTTTAATAGGGTTCAATATTATCCACAGTTTCATTTATAAACAATACGTCTGTGAATGTATTCCCTATGGATACTGGGGGTGACCTATATTGATCAATTTAAAGGCAATTTGAAATATAGTCATTAAAAGCTAAGAAATGAAAAAAGTACAGCAGACTATTAAAAACCCTTTCCTTAAGAACTGTCAGTTCCCAACGTCCAGATGAATAATTTTTAAAAATTCTTCTTCTTTATGTCCTGGCTTGCATGTTTCTGGATCTCCAAGCAGGTTGGCTCTTTCATTTGTTTCCACTTAATTAACAAAGTTTCTAAGAAACCTACTGATCTGATTCCATTAAACATCAGGACTCATATGCCCATTGGTAGAACTCCCATAGATAGCATGGTCACTGAGCACATCCTTTTATCTGTATATGGAAGTCTTTGGCATCTGTGCTGAAAAGAATCACAGGTAGCACAGAGGAATAATCAATGCTGAGCTAAAATAATTTATTTCTTAGACAGTTAACCTAAGGACTTTATCAGACCCTTCAAATACAGCATCATAAGGATTCCTAATGATCGTGAAAGGGCATGCATAGCAGATGGCCTCACCATTTCACAATCATATATTGCTTTTAAAAATGTACTTTTTTATTGACAGCCAAGGCTGGTGGTGATTTGCTGACATTTTCTGCCACCATTGCCAGCGTTTGAATCTGTGCCATTATACTCATGTGAATGCAGTGTCAATGGGCAAACACTTCCGGGTGAGATTGGGACAGCCAGGTAGGGTATGCTCTTTTTATGAAACCCACCCTCTCTGTTTACTTGGGACTTTTTAAATGTGTTTTGGTGCTTTCCTGAACTTTTTGTGTCTTTGTTTTGTTTTTGTTTTTATAATTTCTCACGCTAATGTCTTTTTGCGAGATTCAATGAGCTTTGAAACCAGGAAGTGAATAGAGCTCCATTCACTCTCCGTTAGTGCCTGGGCTGTCTCTAACACAAGCATGGTAAGGTCTGGTGTGGGAAGTTCTTTTGCCGGCATAAAAATGCAAAAATTTACACCGACAAAAGAACTTTTGAGGAAGGTGGTTTGATAAAATCCTAAGACTGGGAAACCCAAACTCAAATCTCCACTTAGCCACAAAGCTCATAGGGTGATCTTGGGACAGGCATTATCTTTCAACCTATCGTACTTCATAGGATTATAGTGAAGACCTCATAAATCACCCTAAATGCTACAGAGAAAAGGTAGGGGGAAATGTTACAAAAAAACAGATGATGCCTGGTGTATCTTTGCATGACACTGTTTCATATGTGCATTGTTTCTCTCGCATGTTGCCAACTATATCTTACTACATGCAAGGGGGCAAGGATTTGCCCATTTATTTGAAAGGTCTATTTCTCTTCACCCATTCAACTGACCTGGTGGATCCTCACAGTCTGGAAGCTTCAGATACAGGCGGCTGATGCCCTAAAAGGTGTATGTATTTATGTATGTTTGTATGAGAGGGAAGGAGGAAGGATACAGGTGTGTGTGAGAGAGAGACAGAGAAAGAGAGTTTGAGAGAGAGAGAGAGAGAGATTTGTGGGTGTGTGCGTGTACATTACTGTCTTTTTTTAAAACTTGCACCTTTCCGTGTAGGATTTGGCTGTAATTCATGCCTTGGCAAAAGAGCTTATTTTTGTTAGTTGCACTACTTACTTTGAACTTATTTCCCACGGGAGTTGATGTTGCTGAGGAAAACAGATGTCTTAGTGTAATACCTGGAGGGGATTCTTTAAGTGAGATGGATGTTATTTGTTTAAAGAATCCACTCAAGATATCTAGTAGTTTGTTTTGACATAGTTTACAAAAAAGATATTTATTAAGTATTAAATAAACCAGGATTTCTAATTTAGAATATCCATGACTGCTGCATGAATCTGTTGAGACCTGTTAAGTGTTCATAATCAACATGAAGACAAAATTTTTCCACTTGTGGGCGTTTATGTGCCTCCAAAGTCAATATCAACAGGATTAACCCTTTATTGGCAATTTGGCAAGAATTCATAATATAATCCTAAAACTTGCTGTATGTATATATGTGTGTATGTGTTGAATTACATGTAGTCATGGGTCTATCAATGACGAAGAGTTGTGAGGCCTTTTAAAACTAAAAAAACAAAAAACAAAACTGTATTGTGACATAGACTTTGGTGGGCTGCAGCCCACTTTGTCCAATGTACTTCTGATACCACATCTCTGAGTAAAGTAGCACCCAGGCATCCGCTGATTCGCCATCTGCTGACTCTATTATCTGTGGATGGCAACAGCAGGGGGTGGATAGGGGAGGGAGGGGAGGATGAGTAGATCTGCCTTCCTTCTCCCTTTGTCCCCAGGATCACCCAATAGGATTGCTCCCGTGGCAAGAATGGTGACATGGGGGCGAAGGAAGGGGAGGAATAGATCTGCCTCCCTTCTCCCTTCACCCCGGGATCGCCGCCCAGGATTGCTCCAGTGGTGGGAATGGTGATGGGGTGTTCACTATTATCCATGGATTTTATTATCCACAGGGGGGGGGCTGGAACCAATCTCCTACTGTATATAGCATGTATATAGAAAAGTTAAGTGAGACTGAAAGACCAAGCAATGCACAAGATTAACATGCAGAGCACAAATAAAGACAAGATCCAATCAAAGAGTGAAATAAGAACAGGCAGGAAACACCCATACATGTGAAGCACTTCTATACTAGTGTACATAAATTCTAAAACGGCACATTTGGGGTTTTTTGTAGAAAGCTGTCCAGTACCTATTAAGCACACATCTGAGGATAAAACCTAGATAACAAAAGGGATGCTAAACTAGATATTAACTCCATGGCCCCCACATCCTGAAGTGGGCCCACAGGCCAGGATATTTGGCAGGTCCCCTACCTACTGCTAAGGTTAAGGGCAGTGAGATGATTTACAGGCTTTCAGAGAAAAAATTAAAATAAGTCAGTTTAAATGATGACACCAAAGTAATATTCATATTTATTTTTTAAAAAACAAAATGGATTTACATAATAAAAACTTTCAATAATATCACACTGGGACCCCTCCTAATCCCAGGCCCCCAGGCTAGAACCCTATCAGCTCCCTGCCCCTTGTGGGGGCCATGATTAACTCCCTTTCTCTCACTAGTGGGATTTCCTTTATGCCTCAGAAATCAGATGTGCACATTAAGTACCTGTTTACCTTCTGCTGAACAATCACAAAACAAAGCACACTAAATGCATGATACGTAGGTCTGGAAAACCATGTGCTATGACAGGTAGACATCTTTCACTACTATAGGGAACAGTTCTTCTTAAATCATGCTACATATTGTCTAGTTTCCCCCTGAGAGTATTAAATCTTCATATGAAGTGCTCCTCCTCCCACCCCTCCCCATCAAAATGTGACAGCAGTAAGGGCCCCTCTCAGGGCTTGACAGCTGCTGGAGCGGGGAGTGGAAGTGTGCATGTGGAGTTACATATACGTGTAGGATCTCAGCCAGTAGGTGCAGCCCATTCAAATCATGCTCTCTGTTCTCCCTCTCCTTGCAAATACATGTTTTCAATTCATACAAATTGGAAAAGAATTTTAATGGCTGATCCTGCTGTTTTTAGATGTTGTTTTTTCATCTGCTTCCAGTTGTTTCTGTTATGCTTTCTTAACTTTGAGGATATACGAGGACTGTCTATTAAATAGTGAGACTGTGTTTCTACCTTTCAGACAAATCAGGGAAAACTATGAACACTTGAATGGTGACTTTGAACATGTCTGAACCTGCAAGGCAAACATCAACAGGAATGATCTACTCATGCATCCTGGCAGGGTGACAACATGGTAGCATGGCAAGCTCTCCCATTTGCTGCATCGGCAACACTACTACCACCATCATAGACATAACACACCTAGAGCAGTGGGTGCAATGGCAAGCAAAAAAAGAAATTATCTGAACGAATTCATTCAGCAAAACTTATGCATCTAGAAAGTCATAAATCAAAGGTTGAAATGAGGGCATTGAGACATGATGGAAGTGGAGAAGACTGCTACAGCTACCCAAACATTAGAGTTTTAGCTGTTTTTAACTTTTTTAGTTGTTTAATTGTGTTTTAACTTTTGTATTTTGCTGATTTTAACAATGCATTTTTATTGTACTCTGCTTTGAGTCCCAAATGGGGGGAAAAGTGGGATAGACACAGTGATGATGATGATGGTTATGATGATGATGATGATGATGACAACAACAACAACAACAACAACCCTTGTGTGGTTTCCCACCAGTCTAAAAAATGAGGTGAAAAGAAGTTACACAGATGAATTAACTTTTGTATAGTAGATGTTGTTGAGTTCTATAGCAGTGTCACACCCAAGCAGACATGGGACCACATTGGCAGCAAGTGTTAAAGGACAGCTCTTGAGTTTATAGGGCTTTTCAGTGGTTTAATGCCACTGATGAACAGTTACTTAAGTTTGCAAAGCTGCAAGATTGGTGGGTCTTTTACCCAAGGGAGAGGGAAGGCCCTCTTTTTCAGAAGTCATTCTAGACCCTTGAGGATACTCTGAAAAGTTTTAACTCAGAGACAAAGGAGTTTATCATATGGGGCAGTGATCGCACAATTATGATGTGACATTAGCAGGAATGGGTTCCCACTATCACATAACATCCTCTGCCTCCCGTGGTCAGTCTGTGCTCCAACTGCCAATAATGTGTCACTTTTAATTGATGGGTTAAACCATCAATGGAACTTCAATATTGCTGTTTTCATGATATTGAAGGCATGCAAAACCAAGTTCCACTGTAATCGCAAGATTACAGCATGAATGGGCAGAGCTCTTTTTTCCCCTCCCTGTTCCCAGCAAGAAAAAATTTCCAGGTGAGAACATGAAGATGATCTATAGGACTCTCTTTTTATGTGCTTCCTGTTTTGCTAGCAAGTTTTTATGTTTGTTTCTGAGTGTATGTGTTTATTTCGTTTGTGATTTAAAGTGCTTTTACATGAACTTATGCCTTCTTGCGAGAACCACCAAGATCACACACCCATGCTAACATGGAAGTAAGTGGACATATCCTTGAAGGAGCATATGCAGACCCATGCAAAGCGCTAATATATTGTCAATGAAAGCTAATGCAAAGATAAGCGCTACTGTAGCAGGACCTTTAATCCCATTCTTAAAATGCTAGTGGTAGTCATTTGATCATTTCTGTTGCCATGCCACGATGTTTCCATTTTCCTTGCTCGCAGAATTACAGCATTTTAAGATGCTAGTCTGATAAAGTCCATAGGTGATAACAAGTAGTATACTGTTACCTTTTCTGCTGGACCTCTTTGTAGTAGATGATGTTTGGGAATCTCTTGGACGTTTCCATTAGGTCTCTTCATGAGACACTGAAGAGTGCCAGATGTAAATCTGGGACATATATTAGGATTTGGCTGTAGATAAGTATCCTTTCAATATTAACTGGAAGCATGTGATGCATGTAGTGGTTTCTGGCATATGGAACTCTTTATAGGTCAGTTACCTAGAAAGGTACTGAGTGTGGTGTCAAGAAATAAAAAGTTCTTTATGGACAGGTATGTTGGAAGTTACTCAAGTAGAGTGGGCATTGCCGGTGGAATTTCTCAGGTGCTTCCTTCCCATGGATCTGAAGGCCATCAGGGTATCACAGGTAAAACAGACATCTGGGGCCAGCAGTTTAGGAAAACTTTGTTCTAAGATTGCCACAGATGTGTTAGTATACTGAGTGTGCATGCAGGTACTCACAGTGCTGTTGTCTTGGCAAATTCAAACTGTCCCAAAATCTGGAACAATTGTGGGCAAGGACAAAGTTGCAAAATTCAATAGCCCAGTGTACTATGGCACACCTACTAGCTGTTTGCCTTCTATAAACGGCTACTGCACAGCTGCTTTTCAAAGCTTGGGAGGTGACTTTACAGGCTGTTCAACTGTGGATTTGGTAGTGCACTCCAGTTGGTTTTTCTGTTTGGTGTTCATAGCTGGAATAACACCAAACCACTAGGGTATGTAGCAAAATAATATTCATAGATGTGTAAGGATAGCCTTTGGGGGAATAAATGACACTTCCAAGTTGCTTATTATCTGTACTATCCTCATGTTTTCAGAGCAACTTTCAGACTGGCTGCCCATTGTGAAAGGAAGACAATGTCCTACAGATAACAAAAGACAAGCTATGCAAATAAAATAACAAATAACAAAACAAATAAAACAGGGGTGTTAGGAGAGGTGAGTGTGGATCTAACTCAAGGTCACAATACTCCCATAAGATCTGGGTCAATATTTTCCATGCCATTGATTGCACTTTATTTCATCTTCTATGTGCTTGCTTTCTGAGGTAACGAGATTTAATTGTATTTTGATGTACAGCAGGCACAATCCAGGAAAAAGATTCACAGCCAAGTCCCATTAGAAGCAACAACATGACACAGTGTTCCACTTAATACTTAGGAGCTCATAAACAAGATTCTACATGGTGAGAATCCACTGGGTAACAGTAAGTGCTAGTTGTTTTTCGAGCTGCTACCACCACCACCGCCGCCATCAGCCCCGTGGAGTTTACTTTTCCATCTTTTTTTCTCAGTGCTGCCACACACCCCTCACTACTCACTTACCTTTCTGCTATCAGGGCATCTGAAAGAACTAGGGAAGAAAGTGGGGAAGGAAATGAGGAAGCTGCTACCTCTTCCTTCTTCCCCATTGTTTGTAGAATGAGCCAATGACTGTAGAAACAGGACAAATGAGTGGGAACAGACAGCAGAGAGAGAGATAGGGGGAGGCTTTTGGTAAGTTGCTTTAGGAATCGTTAGTCACCTAAAACAGTGACTCTTAACCTTTTCTTTACCAGGGATATTTCTTTAAATATCTTTTGTTGCCACAGACCTCCAAGAGACTTAACTGAAGATTAAAAACATATCATCATCATCATCATCATCATCACTATACCATCCATTAAACCTTCCCTCAGAGACAATGGAGGGGGAGGGAAGACTTTTCTCCTGCTTCTTCCTGCAGGTTTGTGGTTGCAGTCGATTGAACGGCAATGCACAGGCCAAGCCAGCCAGCTACCTAGCCTTTGCCTTGGCTCCTTTGCCTTGGCTGCACTGCAGGGAGGAGGTGGGCCAAGCAGCTTCAAGCCTCCGTGGCCCCCCTGTGAGGACATCACGGCCCCCTGGGGGTCTGCAGACCAGAGATTAAGAAGAAAATTACCTAAAGCAAGCATGTGCAAGATGTGCTTCCCCTCTCCCCATCAGCCATTTTTGCAGTCTATGGGCTCCTGCTGGAGTTGCTGCAACCCTCTCAAGAACAGCCAGCTCCATTCAAAATTGTATGGTGAAAACTTGCAAACACAACCCCTTTTCTCTTCTTCCTTTTCCTTCTGGAAGGGAAGGTCAGAAAAGAATCCATGGTGTCTGCTTTGTGTGCAATGCAGATGGTCTCCTTTCTTTTCCTTTTGAGACAATAAGCTTTGCACACATGGCAGACAGCAGAGGTCCATGGGTCCATGGGTTCTGTGCAAGGATGCAACCATTCCAGATTACAAGTGCCCAGGTGACAAGCAATACTGTCCACATAAAAGGATAGAATGAGAAAGGACTTTATGTACCTATGCCCTTTGTTTCTATTATAGTAAATGAACCATTTTGGAACTTAGGTCTACCATGCTGCCACAGACAGCCATCCAGCTTTAAGACAGCAGTAAAATTGAAACTAACCAGAGGACAGGACAAGACAGGATTCAATAGGACAATGCCATGCCATGCCAAGCCATTCTATGTCATACACACATTGCCTAAATGGCATGCTTGTTAAAGGTATAGCTCTTAACTGCTGCAATCTCCTGCAATTTGGAATTTGAGTAAAGATGGAAAAACCCTTAACAGCCTGAATCCTATTGGTTTCTCCACACTAAACTCCTTGTTGTTCATTGTCATCATGTCAACTTCAACATATGGTGACCTCCAAGTTATCCTGGCATCAATAGCCCTGCTTGCAAAGTTTGCAGGTCTTGCAAACTCATTACCTTCCTATGGTGGCAGGATTGCATACTCTTGTGAAGAAAGAGACTATGCTGCTGGCAGAGTGTTCAACATCAGACAGACTTTTGCTGAGGAGTCAGACTAGGGACTTTATCTGACCACCCCCCAGAAAAGTTCTTTTGACGGCATAAATTGTGGCATTTTTATGCCGGCAAAAGTACCCCATACACTTACCTCAAGCAGCATCAATGGAACACAAATGGAGCTCTGGATCCTTGTGAGAAGACACTAGCATGGAAGTTTTAAAATAAAAACAAAATAAAGACACAAAGCATTCAGAAAAGTGCCAAAACACACTTCAAAAGTTCCAGGTATACAGGGTGGGGTCATAAAAAGAGCATACTCTACCTGGCTGTCGGGATCTCACCCGGAAGTGTTTGCTCATTGATGCTGCATTCATGTGCGTACAATGGCACACAGATTCAAATGCTGGCAGAAAATCACCACAGAAGATCAATTGACGTCTTGGGCCATCAATAAAAAAATACAGATTTTTAACAATGCATGATCAAGAAAGGGTGATGTCGTCTGGTATGCATGCCCTTTCATGATCATTAGGTGTCTTTATGACAACGTATTTGACTGGTCTGATAAAGTCCTAAATGCGCCAAACAGCTACTGGGCAGCAGCAGTAGAGGAGTGGAGGGGATGACACTGGCGGAGGCTCTCCCAGAAGTAACGGAAGTGGCACTTTAGCTAATTCTTGTTAGTACTGCACAGAGAAGGGACTGCTAAACAACTTTTGGATGTCTTTTACTACAAAAACCTTATGATGAGACTAGACTAGACGCATGTAATCAATTGGATCTACCTATATGTTGACTCAACATTCAACAATTGATTTAATAGATCAACTATATTTGGGGCATTATGTTAAACTAAAAGGGTGGTTGTTGCTGTTAATTTAATGTTATCGATGGATAATCATATCTAAATAAGCATTTTGAAAGAACATGAAAGCCTGCCCTTCTGCAACTCTTTTCATAGTGAACTTAACTGTGTGCTGTTTCACAGCTGAAACATGTTCCAGTATAACAGATGTCTCTCTTCAGCTAAATTCCAAATCAAAATAGTCACTTGAATGTATTTATGAGTGTCCCAGCAATTCTGACTGAAATGACAAAGCAAGAAGGCATATACTGTACGGTGACTCTATTTCCGAAACATCTTTTAAAGCTGGGGGGAGGATGCATTAACGTAAGCCTGGAATGTGGAAAGATAAAGGTAGCCAGCATTTCCATGAAGTGTTTTCTCCACAACTACACAAGGGAACACACTGTGTTTTTCACATTCTTCTTATTTACACAGTTGCTTCTCCAGTTACTGATGCAATATAGCCCTAAAGGTCAGCAACATATTTATGGCTGGAAAAATCCTCTTTATGGATTTTATTCATTCATTCATCACTTTGCTAAATTCTTCATGGAAGACTTGTTACATGGTGACATTCCATCCAAAGACACCCCTGAGGCAACGACTTACCAGAAAATGTGTCATTTAGTAACTGATTGTGGCATAAAGATTAGACACTCCCATAGTACCTTTGCCTTACACAACACACAAACAAACCACCTAGAGAAGCAACTCGAAGAGAGTCCTTGTTTTCTGGTCTTTGTTACTACTAAATCACTACCCCTATTTTGCCCCTATGTTGCCTTTGGGAAGATGTGGGAGGTGTTCAAGCAGAGGCTGGGCAAAGGGGTTCTCTAGTCTGGATCTTCCACAGGGGTGCACAGAAAGTAGGGTGAGATCCACTGTTAGATTTCTGTATGATTTACAACAGACCGACAAGGATTTCTGACTCCCAGTTTATTTAATGATAGCAGGAACACAATAACTGTCACTACAGTCCAATATTATGCTGCTGAAGAAAGTTTAGGTTAAGCAGGAATGGATTTACATGTGGAAAGACTGTGAGTTTTCTTCAACCATGGTACTCGAAACCAATTCCTGCACTCAGATTCATGGTGTATTTTTCGAAACAAGCTCTTACTCATGGATCTGAGGTAAAAAGCAAGTCGATCCTATAAACCTGAAGTCCAGCCACTCTCCAACTCTATGATTCTGTGCACAGTCTAGATATTACTCCTGATGTGTTGCCCACTTTGGCACTACCTTTCCATGGTAGTGGGATTGCATGTTCCAGTTAGGTAAAAGGCTATGCTAAATTTAGCATGTTGGGGGATGATAGGACCCTGGTAGAAGCAAAAATAAATAAATAAATAAATCTCAGCAGACTCAGCAGCAACCCGTTCCCAAGAATACTCACACACAGAGTGTTGTCATCCAAACAAACAGGAGGCATTTTATCTTCAAGCTCAAGGCAGTTGCAATATGTACAGATATAAACAGCAGACAGACAGACTGCTTCACCAGACATCAAAGTATTTCAAGAGAAAGAATGCTCTGGACTGAGCCTTCTTTTATACAGATTTAAAAGGCATTGGCTCCCTCAACCACATGGGTGCATTACATCAGATTTTGCACTCCAGACTCTATCCTGAGGCTATGCCCCCCAGTAACCTTCTTGTGCAGCTGTGGCCTCAAGGCTAGCATGACTTGGCAGTTCCTTGGCCTCGGCTAGCATGACTTAGCAGTTGTTTGGCCATTTTCTATGGAGTTCGGCTTCTGACTCCTGACATAGCAGTGCTACTGGTAGGTTCTCTCATGTCAAACTTTTGCTGAGGAGCCAAACTAAATGTACCAAAAAGCTATTGCACAGCAGCAGCAGTGGGACACTAGGGAATTTATCAGACCTGGCTAATATGGCGTCATAATGATGCCTAATGAATGTGAAAAGGCACGCATACCAGACAACGATGTCCTTTCGTGATCATATATGGTTCAAAAGCCGTTCTTTTTTATTGATGGGCCAAGTCGTCAATTGATCTCAGTGACACTTTGTTGCTGGCATTGCCGGCATTTGAAACTTCGCACCATTGTGCTCACATGAATACAGCACCAATGACAGAACACTTCCAGATGAGATTGCAACAGCCAGGTAGGGGATGCTCTTTTTATAACCCCCCCCATTGTACTTGGGACTTTTAAAGTGTGTTTCTGTGCTTGTGTCTACATGCTATGTGTTTGTTTTGCTTTAATTTTGAATTTGTCATGCTCGCGTCTTCTCGCAAGAATCGGTGAGATCTCAACCCCGGAAGTAAATGGTGTTCTGTCCGTGCTCCATTTATGCTGGGGCTGCCTCATTGTCACTGCTCAAGGTAGGTCTGTTAGGGTTGTTTTCTTTGTGGTTTTGTTTTTGTTTTTTTGTAGGCATAAAAACACCACTAAATATGCCAGCAAAAGAACATTAATGGTGGTGCGTGGGGGGGATAATCTGATAAAGTCCTATTGGAAGATCTCTCAGAGACCATGGCAGTCGCACCATAGCTAACTCTAAAGGAGCTTGTATTGAGCAAAAGAAGGCAGTGGTAAACCTGAATGCTTTTTTACCTTGAAAACCCTATGGAGAGTTTCAAAAGTGAAACATCAGGATAAATGACACCTCTCAAACTGCCCATTCAGGGTTTCCTCATGTGTCAAAAAGAAACCAGCAGTGGGACTTGGAAGTCTCTCACTTATAGACAGACTCATCGTAAGCAGAAGTCAAATTGATGGCCAATAATAACAATAACTGTATTAGTTATCATTCCCAGAGCCCCTGGAGTTAGGTGCTGCTATTTTGCAGCAACTATTTAAAAAGTAACAATTTACTTGCTTGTTTTTAAAGGTAACTAAGTAGTTGTTAGTTAGTTAGTTAGTTTTTTAATAACCCAACACCTGAATGTTACAAGCTGCAGGACTGTGGTACTACTGTTCACATCATTTTCAACTCAATACCTACAACAGAGCACCGGCCACAGCATGACTCTTCAGTTGAACTATGTAATAAACCTTCTCCTCCATTCAGTGAAGCCACACACACTTAACTATAAAAGTAACCAAGTGTTACAGTTACTCTGCAAAAGGAGAGAAGGGGTCCTTTATTAAGGTACAATTGTAGTGTGGTGCAGTTATACATTAGTTATTTGGGGAAGGACTGAAAGTTACAAATTATCATTTTCTAGTTCCAGCCTCTGGTTCTATGCTTTTAAAACATGTATGTTAGTATGCTGCTGTGTATCACAATGCTTTGGCTTCACTTCCATCTCCCTTCCCTGTGATTGCCTGTTTAGTTAGTAAGGGTTTGTGAAAGCATTGGACTTAAGACTATTGTTTAACAAGTATAGGAATTATTCTTAAACTTTTTTAAAAGGTAAGCTAAGGGCTGGTTTACCAGCACAGCTGCATCAGCAGCTTCTGATAGGCAGCATTTGGCAGACAGAGAATAAGGACTTTTTCAGATGGGCGAAAAAACCCCGATGGAGGTCAGGAGAAGAACGGGGCTGTCGCGCTTACACAGCCCCATTTCAGACAGCCCCATCCTCCTCCGTCTTCCTCCTGACCTTCCCCCGTGCTGCTGATGCCACTTTTTATTGATGGAAAACTTCCGTGAATAAAAAGCGCTGCCTGCAGCATGGGGGAAGGTCAGGAGGAGGTCGGGAGGAGGATGGAGGAGGACGGTGCTGTCTGAAACAGGGCTGTGTAAGCATGACAGCCCCGTTCTTCTCCCAACCTCCTTGGGGTTCCTCCCCCCCCCTTTTGAAAAAGTCCTAAGAGTCTTTGGGAATGTGTAATTGTGGAAGAAGGATACTCTGCCAGTAATCCTTCATCTTAGAACAACAGTGATAATAACAACCAGGAAAGAATGCAACCCATTCTCTGCATCTCTGGAATGCTCACCTCAGGGAGGCCCACCTGGCACCCTTGTTATGTAATTAGTCACCAAACTAAGACCTTTTTCTAACAGCCTTTAATTTTTCATTTGTTGCTTTCATTATCAGTTGCATTGTTGCCTGTTAAAACATCCTAGTATTTTAACATTTTAATATTGTCAATAGGCTATCTTATTGTTCTGGCTGCTATTTTGTTTACTCTTTTTTTATGTTTTTATGCTTGCAAGTGTAATTGTGTTCCACTGATCCAGCAGCCAGGACTGCTGAAGGATCTCTTAGGATCTAAAGGCTAACTGCTGCTCCCTTGACTTCAAATGATGAAAAGTTGGATCATCCCACAAAGCCTGAGAATAATTGAAAATGAGAAGGAAATGTGAATGACCTGGGTCATCAGTATGCTTACAAATTAAGCAAATGAATGCATGAGATTGAGGGGGCAATGATATAAAAGCATATTGGATTACATTATTGTCAACATTTAAAAAAAACACAGTTATTGGAATCTGTCAAAATGCCACAAGATTGTGAGCAAATTTAAAGATGCAGCAAAGTCTTTGTTTGAAACAGAGACCAAGATTCTTCATTGGAAGGTGTTGTTTCAACGACAGAGTTCCAATGGGCCCTGCAGCATCCCCTGCAATGCTTGTCACATTGCAACTCACTGCTGGGAGGAGACTGAATGCATCCTTACTTAGCACCATGCTCTCCAGCCCCTTGGAAATCCTTCTGTGGTGGAGGGGAGCTAGATCCGGCTTTAAAGGTAGCCTTTTTTGTGGCACTTTTGGTGCAATGGTGCAATGACCATAAACATAAATTCCAATAATAACAATGTCATAAGTCCAGTTTACAACCTCATAAAACCGAACTGGATGCCAGCCAGGGATGGGGGAACTGTTGGCCCTAAAACTCCCGTCAGTCCCATTTGCGCAGCCAATGATAAGGGACTCGGGACTGCAGTTCAAAACAACTAGACTGACAATTCCCATCCCTGGTTTTAAAAGAGGATGGCTCTTCAGTCAACTTGTCCTTAAAAGTCCGTCTTCCCATTTTTTAGATTTTGTCCAATCTTAATTGATCCAGTCTTGTGGCCCAGGGGCTGAATATTTCAGCCTGGGATCAGGGCAGCTGTTAGCTTCCAGAGCAACATTAGCCTTCTTGAAATGGGAACTAGTGGGATGTCACATGAACCCCATGTTTGTATGAGCATATCTGGAATTGTTGCTGAATTAAAAACAGTGGGTGGAATCCAAGGACACTATTCCATGAGGGTTGTGCAGTGTAAATGCAGTTGTATAACGACTATGGCTATACCTTAGAGCATGACATTGTTTCCATCCCGTTGCCACCCTGTATTGAACTTATCGTTGAAGTGCAGGTTTTCATTGACAGGGAAATCCCATCAATGACTGCCACTATCATTTTTGATCTGCTGCTATGCCAGTGCTATAGGTCTCTTCCAGTTCAGTTTCAGGATGAGTGCAGTCATGTGGCATGAGGGGGGCCTGATTTTCCTCTTCTACTGCTGGCTATTCCAAAGCAGGCTGACTCCGTGTTGCTTTAGGAAAGCGATTGGGAAGGGGGAGAAGAGAAGAATAAGGATCCCTCATGCTATGCGACTGCACTCATCCTGTAACTGAATGGAAGAATATCCCACCAGAGGCAGCAGCAGAGCTTGCCAAATGGATACAGTAGCATAAATCAAAGACAGGTGTGATGATGAACATTGTAGGACTGGTATGTTCCCATTTCCTTTACTAATGTAATTAAAGTGAGGGCTTGTCTTTACAAGGCAATAAAATGTGGATTTGTGCAGTAATGCCAATTCGCTGCAGCTTCCATTTGTCTCCACTTTTTTTCAAGATTGCAGGTATGTGAAGCTATCCACGTTTGATGTTCAAATGGGCATGCCTGAAAATCAGGGTTTGAATTACTTGTGTTTTTATTCTCACTAGTTGCCACCACCGCCAAACAGTATTTTTTTTTTAAAAAAAAAAAAAGCAAATCCAAGGCATAGAAGTGTGACATTCTGCTTAAATAAACAGGACAAAAAAAGGGGCTGTTTCATTGCCTCAGTGCATGATCGCTACACCGAATATCAAACGTGGCAGTTCCAGGCACTGCCTTGCTGGCAAGCTCCGCTCCCAGAGCATGCCTGACCAATCAGATTTCCACTTCCGCAGCAAAGTGAATTGGTTGTCACAATGAGCAAGAATGCACATTTCCATTGCAGTTTTTTAAAAAGGTTTTTTTAAAAAATTCGGGGAAATCTACAAAGGCTTTTCTCATGTAGTATATGGCGTTTTTGCCTCCTCTCCTTCTGAATATGGCAAAATGATGCAGGATCCCATTGGGACATAAGGTATTCTCCTCGGATTCTATGAGGAGTATTTTCACCATCTAGACAACTCCAGTGACATGAGGCTGGTGTGATAATCTCCCAACTGTGTTACTACGCCAGCATATTTCTGGGTTAAACTGGTGTTTGTACTTCTTACATACTTGCAGAAGAAGGTATCCAGTTCTCCCTTATGCGATTAATTCCTCCATTCCTCTGCAGCAGGGGGTGACATGACATATGCCTGTGGAGCTTTACACCCTGATGGTGTTGATCCAGATCTCAGCCTTTAAATTTACAGTGATGTTTCCACTATTCATCACACATAAATACTACCGGATAAAGACCAGCTTAACCCATTTTATAAGATGCAGCCACAAGTTGTTTTGTTTTATTTGTTATTATAACAAATGGAGGGCTGCTCCTTCTCCTCTGTAATTCAGTGCCCTGGACTGACTCAGAAAGGGTGGAGCATAATGCCAAGTCTTTAGGGATTCCATTTAAACCCTTTAATATTTTGCAACAGCATACAAGTCTGTGTAAACCCATGGCCAGTAATTAAAGATCCTTGAGCGAACACAATGAAAAATACCAAAAGGCCCCATCCAAACTTACATTGCATTCGCGGAGGCACAAACACTATTTAAGACAACCCATTTAAAAACTTGAGCATCAAGTCTTGACAAATGGAATCTTGTCTAGATGGTCAAAGCCTTCATTCACAAGGCCCTAATAAGGAGTTGGAATTTATTAGATACACTCTTGCATCATATAAAAATGATGCAAAAACCAGAAATGTCTGTTCTGAAGAGAAGTTTTATAGTGTGCCTGCGTGCATGTTCACAGGGATGATTGAACATCTCTTTAGGAAGGATGTTTTGTTATTTCCCCAGATACAAGGGCTGGGGCCATATGACAGAATTTAATAAACTGAAAAGGAATACTTTTCCTGACAACAGAACACAAAGAGCATTGGGGGAGGGGCACTCTTTTTTGTTGTTTATTGCCCCAAACCGATTACCGAGATTGACTCATGTTCACTGATCTCATGCAACAGGGGATCCAGATACAATCTTCCTACTCAGAGGTGACACCTATACAGGAAAAAAATTGAAGTGAACTTTAAACACTTGACTGCAGTTGTTCTTCTCTGGCACTGTGTGCTCTTATTCTACAACCTCTCTGCTGGCAACTGTTGGGAAACAGCGTGTGTGTCTTTTTGGCAACTCATGTTTAACAAGGGTCATATTTTTGGTTGAGTAAAGGCTGCAGGGCCAATAATATTGGCTCCACCCATGACTCATTCCTCATTTTACACTGAGAGCTAAAATATATGTTACATTAAATGCATACTTCACCCATATGGAGGCCAATCAGAATTGGGACCATGGTACATGAGCTTGGGAGGCTTAAATTCATGCCATGATCCCAGTGGAAATGGCTGTTCCTTCCTCCCATCACACACCCAAGGCAACTGCAGCAGATTTTGACTGGGAGAGCCCCGTGTGGCCAGTTTTCAATGGCTTGCTCAAATTGCATTTTGAGCAGAAAAATGACCAGAGGAGAAGGAATTAAATTGCTTTGCTTTTTCTGATTTTCCTATACTGCAGAGACAGAATAAATTTGGCCCTCCAGGTGGTTTGGATTGCAGCTCCCCAAATCTCTTACCATTGGGCATGCTGGGAAGGGTTAATCAGTTTTAGGACAAAGTATCTGGAGAGCCAAATGTTCCCCACCCTTACTCTTCTCTGGTCTAGTTTCATAGTCTACCCCCTGGCTATTGTGGCTTAAAAATATACTTAAGTAGGAAGCAACTAAAGAACTCTGCAGAATAAGTAGTGCCATCTTGCATTTAAGCACCAAAGGAGATTTTCAGACAGGAACAAAACAAAAAAAAACGTGTTCCTCTTGCCACTCCACTCCTTCCACTGTCCCATCCCTGTCCCGGCAAAGTAACAAAAATTTTCAGACCTACCTTGAGTAGCATCGACAGAGCAGTCAAAGAGTGAATGGATCTCTAATGGAGCTCTGTTCACTTCCTGGAGTGAAATCCCACAGATTCTTGCGAGAAGACGCAAGCAAAAGAAAAATACACAAGAAAAAGTGAGAACAAGCAAAAAAATCACACTTTAAAACTTCCAAGTAAATCAGAAACGTGTTTTAAAAGTGTGTCACTTACCTTGATGCCCCAATCTCACTTGGAAGTGTTCCGGCAGGGAACTCCCATTAACACTGGGATCTTGGAGCATAATGGGGCACCTTTTCACTTGTAGGAACATCCATGACAGAAATGGAATGGGGGATCTATTGACTTCTCCTGTCAATAAAAAGCAGCGCTGGCAAAACGGCAGCAGAATGGGTGCATAACGAGGGGGAATGAAGTCATCTGAAAAGGGAGCCCTTTAGCCATCTCCTCGCATTCCTGCAACACCACTTTTAACGTGTCTGATAATCTTCTAAATTGGCAGGCATATAGGACAAAGAGTTCCATGCAGACAAGTAAGCAGGCTGGTAGGGGAGACTTCCAGTTGCTTGATTCCTTTTTCTGTGTCCATCACAGACACTGATTTTCTGTCGCTTCTGTGTCAGCCTCCAGCAAGTCAATAATACTTTTGGAAGGCTAGAAACATGAATGCATTCATTTCCAAGGATGGTGCAGTTTGTTGTTGTTATAGCAGAGACAGGAAAAATTTAATCTTCTAGAGATGTTCCTGGACTTTAGCTCCCATCATCTACCCCATGAGGTATGCTGGCTAGGGCTGATAGGATATGCAGTACAAGAGCATCTAGAAGGCCACAAGTTCCCCATATCTACACTACAATATACCAGCTCTAAAGAAGAAATGGAGGACATGGGTCTAGGTTATTTGAAGGACCACATCTCCCTGTATGAGCCCAGTAGAGTTTTAAGATCATCTGGAGAAGCCCTCCTCTCTGTCCCACCACTTTCTCAGGCACATTTGGTGGGAACAAGGGAGAGGGTTTCTCAGTGGCTGCTCCCAGACTGTGGAACTTCCTCCCCAGAGAGACTAGGATGGCCCCATCTTTGCTCTCCTTCTGTGGCAGGTTAAGGGATTTTTATGCCGCCAGGTTTTTATGAACCAACAAGGGCTGGGCTAGTGAGGCTCTGTGGGATGGTTATAAAAAAAAATTAAGGTTACATTTTTAAGATATTTTAATTTTTACTGTAATGAATTTAACTTGTAAATTGTTTAATTATTTTTAAATTTTTATATTTATAATGTGATTTTAACTTTGTATTGTTTTTAGCTTGTATTGTTTTATAATGTTGTTGTGAGCCGCCTTGAGTCCCACTGGTGGGAGAAAGGTGAGATAGAAATGAATAAAATAATAATAAGAAGAAGAAGAAGAAGATGCAAAGATGACAGTATGATGAAAAGTAACACAATGCCATAAGCTTCTGCATTGGAAAGGCCAGCAAAGAGAAGGATTTAGAACTACACTGTCTGAGGAGCTTTTAAGTTTTTTTAAAAAACAGAACTAAACTGGATGATCTGACAACATCTTATAAGCTAACGTATGTGTGTATATGCCTTCCAGTCACCTGTCAACTTTCAGCGACCCCATAAATTTCATTGTATTTTCCTAGACAAGGAATATTCAGAAGCGGTTTTGCCATGTTCCTTCCTCTGAAATATAACCTACAGCACCTGGGATTCATTGGTGGTCTCCCATCCAAGTACCACCCAGGGCTGAACCTGCTTGGCTCCTGAGATCAGACAGGATCTGGTGTCTTTTGGGCCCTGCATAAGATAATGAGCAGCATTGAAAAAAATGGATAGAAATTTTTCACCCACCTCCTACTATTACAATGCTCATGCTAGCTGAAGGATTCTGGGAACCATTGCTCAGAAAAGTAACTTTTCTAAGCTGTGCTAGAACCATCTCTGGACTTTATCAGACTAGCACGTAAAAACGCTGTAATCCCGCAATTAAGGATAACAGAAACATAGTTGCATGATAACACTTCATTTCACACGTCGCTGTAATCACATGAACAAGTCATCACAGAATAATCAGATGATGAGCACTAGCAGTTAAAGAATGGGAGTTTACTTCCACATTAGCCAGGGAGCGTTGTCTCAGCAGTTCTCGCGAGAAGATGCGAGCATTATTAAAACTCCAAAAACACCTTAAATAACAAAATAAATCAACGCCCAAGCACTGAAACAAACCTGAAAACTTGCAAGCAAAATGGGCAAGTTCCTAAAAAGAGTGTCCTGTCAATCATCTTCATGTTGCAACCTGGACATGGCAATGAGGAGGGGGAGAAATAGGGCCATCCATTCATGCTTTATTCTCATGATTACAGTGGGACGTTTCTCACATGCCTTCAATACCATGAAAAAAGCAATATTGATGATCAACTGATGCCTTTTTCATAGTGCATGCACAGGACTGCCATGGGATGACAATGACATTGTCTGATAATTTTGGCCTGTTCTGTTGTTATTGTGTCGGTACGATGCAATTTTTGCCAAATCTGATAAAGTCCTTAGTTCTTTCTTTAGAAGAAAAGCAGGATATAAATAAAACAAAATAAACCAGTTGGGTCACGGTAGGCAAAAGAATGTACAGTTGTCCGTCCATATCCATGGATTTGGTATCCACGGATTTAAGTATTCACAGCTTGAAAATATTCTTTAAAAAGTAATAATCCAAAAAGCAAACCTTGATTTTGCCATCTTATATAAGGGACACTATTTTGCTTTGCCATTGCATATAATGGGACTGAGTATTCATGGATTTTGGTATTCACGGGAGGTCCTGGAACGAAACCCCAGCAAATATGAAGGGACAACTGTACTATTGCTTTGAACACTTATAGCACAATGTAGTGAACTGGATCCAAATTGGCCATTCTGTGAATGGAAGGACTCCTTCCTTTCATGCAAGGTGCCAGTGTCCAGCAGAGCCTTCCCACTAGTCCCTGTGTCCCTCTGCAGACCGTCCCATCACCTCACATCCTTCTTTAGAGGCACAGGAGGTGGGAAGGAAGAAGAGCATTGTTCACCTCCTCTCTCCTTCCTGCCAGTTCCTGTGGAATAGCTACGGTGCACTGCTCTGGATTCAACCCTATGTATATTTTACTTGAAAGTAAGTACTACTGTGGACAATGGAACTTACTCATAGGTGAACGTTTTTTTACAGAACTCAAGTGCTGCAAACTACTCATATACTGATTTACCTGGGAGTAAGTCCCACACTGAACTCTAAGTAGACATGTATAGGATTGCACTGCAAATTACATTAGGGGATTTACCACCATAACGTGTGGTATGCAGTCATCAGCCTAGGTGGCTCCAAAAATGCATCTGCTCTATTAATAGAGGAAGGCTCTGCCAGTGTCTCTTCGCCATGATAGTGAAATGGAGCCCCCATGTTCACAACTAAGGATGTAGTAGGGTAATGTTAGAGAATGTCCCACATGTGCCCTGCCCAGAGTCACCTGCTGGACTGTATGGACCTTAGAAATGATGCTGGATTAGATAGACCTTGGGTTTGTTCCAGCAGGGCTCTTCCGCTTTTCTTAATTGTAATAAAGGAAGGTAAACCTGCAAAATCCAGGTATCTTGAAGAAGGCCTATGAAGATGAGTATGTGTGTTGTGGGAGAAAAGAAAAGGAATGGATGAGATGATATACAGTAGGCCCTTGGTATCTGCTAGGGTTTGGTTCCAGGACCCTCTGTAGATACCACAATCTGTGGATGCTCAAGTCCCATTATATACAGTGGCATAGTGAAATGGTATCCCTTATATTAAATGGAAAAATCAAGGTTTACTTTTTGGGTTAATTTTATTTATTTTATTTATTTGTGGAATATTTTCAAACTGTTGATGGTTGAATCCCTGGAAGCAGAATCCATGGATACAGAAGGCTGACTGTACTTGATTTTCAGTGTAGCTGGATTGTGACTTTCTAAGAAGACCTGAGAGCAAGAGTGTGTGTGTCAAGTATTTTCTCCCTGTTGGAGCCCATTCATAAGGTTACACAGGGTTGTTGCTGTGATGATAAAATGAGGAAGAGGAGAGCCATATATGCTGCTTTGCACTCATTTAAGAAATAAGTAGGATATGTTGTTGTTGTGTGCCTTCAAGTTGTATCCAACTTATGGCGACCCTAAGGTGACCTTATCATGCAGTTTTCTTGCTAAGATTTGTTCAGAAGATTTGTCCTTGCTTTCCTCTGAGGCTGAGAGAGAGTGTGATTTGCCCAAGGACACCCAGTGGGTTTCCATGTCTAAGTGGGGATTTGAACCCAGGTCTCCCAGAATCCTAGTCCAACAGTCAGACCACTACAGTCGTCCCTTCACATTCGCGGGGGTTCCGTTCCGCGGACCCCCGCGAATGTGAAAAATCCGTGAATAACAAACACCCCTCCCCCTCCCTCCCCAGGCCCTCCCTCCCTCCCCAGGCCTTTGCGGGGCCTTCCTAGGCCCCGCGGAGGTCTCCCCAGCCCTCCCTCCCTCCCTCCCCAGGCCTTTGCGGGGCCTTCCTAGGCCCCGCAGAGGTCTCCCCGGCCCTCCCTCCCTCCCTGCCCAGGCCTTCGCGGGGCCTTCCTAGGCCCCCCGGAGGTCTCCCCGGCCCTCCCTCCCTCCCTGCCCAGGCCTTCGCGGGGCCTTCCTAGGCCCCCCGGAGGTCTCCCCGGCCCTCCCTCCCTCCCTCCCCAGGCCTTCGCGGGGCCTTCCTAGGCCCCGCGGAGGCCTCCCCGGCCCTTTCTCCCTCCCTCCCCAGGCCTTCGCGGGGCCTTGCTAGGCCCCGCGGAGGTCTCCCCGGCCCTCCCTCCCCGGCCCTCCCTCCCTCCCTCCCCAGGCCTTCGCGGGGCCTTCCTAGGCCCCGCGGAGGCCTCCCCGGCCCTCCCTCCCTCCCTCCCCAGGCCTTCGCGGGGCCTTCCTAGGCCCCGCGGAGGTCTCCCCGGCCCTCCCTCCCTCCCTCCCTCCCCAGGCCTTCGCGGGGCCTCCGGAGGGCCTCCGGGGGTCCCGCGAAGGCCTTCGCACTGCTCCCCAGGCCTTCGCGGGGCCTCCGGAGGGCCTGCGGGGGTCCCGCGAAGGCCTCCCCACCCCTCCCCAGGCCTTCGCGGGGCCTCCGGAGGGCCTGCGGGGGTCCCGCGAAGGCCTCCCCACCCCTCCCCAGGTCTTTCACGGGGCCTCTGGAGGCCCCGTGTCGCGGTTTTGGGGGTCCCAGGGGGGCCCTCCCAAAACCGCGAATAACCGAAACCGCGAATGTCAAGTTCGCGAATGTGGAGGGACAACTGTACACCATGCTGTATTTGGTACTATACATGCCAGAAATAAATAAACCCACTGTGGTCTCACTAGTCTTGATCAGTGCTGATTTAAGAAACAACACTGGCATATCCTATAGCAAAGAATATGCCTTCATCCAAGGGAAGGCTGGAAGAACCTAATTCCTTCATCCACAGAGCAGTGGGTGCAGACAATAGCTGTAGTAAACCAGGCACACTCCTTCCCCTGGAAAAGTGATACCAGAATGGTGACAAAGGAGAGGCCTAGACTTTGGCCCTGAGGCTATAGCCCTGCTGTCCCAGAAGGTCTTTTTAAAAGAAAAAAACCCACTTTCTGAAACATACCCTTTGCATACTTTTGGAGACAGATTTAATTCAACTCTCCTCTCTTCAGATTCATTTTAAGGGCCCTGCCAGTGCTTTGCGAAACAAATGCTAATGAAAATCCATCCTGATTAGATGTGATCTGCACTGTTCTCAAATGTATGCAAATCAGGAAATGGGTTATGTACAAGCATCTTGAGTTCTCATCACTTTGATTACTCACAGCTTGATCCCAGTACAGTGCAAACCTAAAGTACATTTAATATGCACAGAGGAAGGGGGGGATCAAGATTTTTTCCCCAGATTTCATGCCAAAATTGAACAGAATTGTGACATTTTGTAGATCAGCTGCACTCAGTTCCTAAATGACATGTGCAGTTATGAGTTCTAATTCTTGCACATTTGTTTTATTTGAGTGCCTTGCATATATAAATCATCAGAGGGTTGTAACATCTAAAGGACTAGCAGATTTATTATGCTAGCACACTTTATGACTCATCAAACTGAACAATCCCAAAACAGCCACTGTTTATTGTTTACTGTTTATTCTTATTTTTAGTATTTATTAAGTATGTTTTAATTTTTTTGGATTATTTAATTGTATTTTAAGGGGGGGATGGAGGGTTTTAAATGTATATTTTTAAATGTTGTAAGCCGCCCCGATTGCATTTTGTAGAGGGACGGGATATAAATAAATTTTATATCATTATCATTATTATTATTATTATTCCCATCTAATTGTCTATGGGAGCCATCCAGATGCTCAATAAACTTCCTGCCTTTGAGGAATTCTTAGGAGATTATCAGACAGGAATGAAAAAAAGTGTTCCTGTCCCACAATCTCTTCTCCCGCCCCTCTCCCGTCCCTGTCCCGGCAGAAAAAGAAAACTTTTCAGACCTACCTTATTCACATCTTCAGGGCATCCCAGGAGTGAATGGAGCTCTAATGGGACTCCTTTCACTTCCTGGAGTGAAATCCCAGCCATTCTCACGAGAAGACAAGAGCGCGGGAAATTCAAACTTTAAAAGCAAAATACAACACTAAAAGTGACAGCAAGCACAAAAACACACATTAAAACTTCCAATTAAACCATGGAAGTTTTTAAAAAGTGTGTCACTTACCTTGATGTCCCGATCTCACCAGGAAGTGTTCTGTCAGGGACCTCCCATTGACGTGGGGATCTTGCCAGCGAAACAGGGCACCTTTTCAGTTGCTATCAAATCCGTGACAGAAATGGAATGGGGACTGTATTGACAGCTTCTCCCATCAATAAAAAGCAGCACTGGTGGAACAGCAGCAGAATGGGAGCATTACGAGAGGGGATCAATATTGTCTGAAAAGGAAGCCCTTTAGCGATCTCTAGGTGTCGTGATAATGCCGTATTTAGAGCATCTGATAATCTCCTTAGATTATTAAAAACAGGATAGAAAAGATCCCATATAAACAAAGGTGTAAACCCAATTGCTAATTGCAACTAGGGAAGATGCAATTGCTAAATGATAAGTCAACATTTATGTAAATCCCTTTACGATAGCAATAAAATTTAAACCAGGAGTGGGAATCATATAGCCTTCCAGAAGTTGCTGGACAGCAATCCCAGCAGCCTCACACCTGCATAATCAATGAGGAATGCTGGGCATTGCAGTCCATGGGCCATATGATTCGCACCACTGACTGAGGCTACAAAACACTGTCTATCAATAGAATTTTCAGGAGAGCAGCTATGTCAGTCAGTTGTACCAAAACCAGCAAAAAGTCTTGTGGCACTGAAAGAATAGTAAAAAATATTTGACACAAGCTTTCATGGAGTGCAACCCATTTGCACTCCCTCCAGCCCAACTGCCACCACCCTGCCTTTGGAGGGAGAGAAGATGAGGCAGGCAGAACTCCATCAGGCCTGGGCCCAGAAGCAAGTGAAAGGCCCTCCCTCCAGCCCAACTGCCACCGCCCTGCCTTTGGAGGGAGAGAACAACCAGCAGTATCTGCTGGATTTGATCCTTACCCCCACTGACATTCCCTTTTCCTTATGCGTCATGTCTTATTTAGATTGTAAGCCTGAGAGCAGGGAACTGTTAAATCAACCATTTGTAAGCCGCTCTGATGGCCTTTGTGGCTGAAGAGTGGGGTATAAATAAATTAAAAAAATCATCAAATGCAATGTTAAAGTCAGTGGTCTAAATCAGGGGTGAGAAGGATGCCAAATGACTGCAGAAGAGGTGCCAAAGGACTAGAGCAAGGAAAACATTGTTCATCTGTTCAAAAAAAAAAAAAAAAGAGAGAGAGAGAGAGAGAGAGATCCAGGAAATTACAGACCTGTCAGCCTGACCTCAATATCAGGAAAATTTTTTAGGAAGGATTACACAGGAGTCTGTCTGCAAATATCTTGATTACAATAAAGCGATCAGTAGGAATCAGCATGGGTTTGTCAAGAACAAATCCCGCCAAACTAATCTTCTATCTTTTTCATTCAGCTCACTAGTTTAGTACTGTAGATGGTGGGAATGCTGTGGATGTCATCTATCTGGATTTCAGCAAAGCATTTGATAAGGTCCCCCATAATATTTTGATTAGCAAACTGATTACAGTAGGACCCCCATATCTGCAGGGGATTGATTCTGGGCCCCACCTTGGATAATGAAATTTGCAGATAATAGCAAATGCCAGACTTCCCTCACTGCTGCCGGACGCCCCACAGAGAAAGGAGAAGAGAGGTGAGCTCTACCACCACCACCACTGCCACCAGAAGCCCCAGGGGGAAGGGAGAGAGGAGATGAGCCCTCCTCCTCCCTCCCTTCCTCATCCAGCCCACCACCCCCACCGCCAGCTCTGCTGCACCACTGGAAACTCCCCACACACCAAGAGAAGGAATAAAGGAGATGAGATCTCCTCCTCCCTCCCTTCCCTGTCCAACAACACGGCAGCTCCGCTGCGTCACCAGAAGCCCCGCAGAGCAGAGAGGCAAGCTCTCTCCCTCCCTCCCTTCCTCCTCCATCCTCCCCGCCATCGCCATCCACGGATACCTGAATAATCAGGTGGTGATTCAATGGATACAGGGGTGCTACTGTAAAGGTGGAATAGATGGAACAACTGTCAGATTGATCCATAATTGATTGGAAAACCATGCTTAACATGTCATTATCAATGGCCACACTATAGACTGGAAGGAGGTCTTGAATGGTGTTCTATCCTAGAGCCATTGCTCTTCAACATTTTTATCAATGACTTCGATAATGGGGTATAGGGAATCCTTATCAAGTTTGCAGATGACAAAAGAATGGGAGGGCATCTAACATTGGAAGAGAGGAAGAGAATTCAGAAGGACCTTGATAAACTAGAAAACTGGGCAGAAATTAATAAAATGAAATTCAACAGAGACCAATGCAAAATTCTATATTTAGGCTACAAAAAACAAATTAACGGGTATAAGATGGGGGGAGGTACATGGTTCAGCACGTACCTCCCCCCATCTTACTACATGTGAAAAGGACCTTGAGAGTATTGTTGATCATAAGCTGAACATGAGCCAGCAGTGTGATGCTGCAGCAAAGAAGGGCAATGCTATTTTAGCCTGCATTAACAGAAACGTAAGTTTCCAAGATGAGGGAATCAATAGTCCCACTATATTCTGTGCTGGTCAGGCCTCACTGAATACTGTGTTCATTTCTGGATCCCTCATTTTAAGAAGGACATAGACAAGTTGGAACAGGTTCAGAAATGGGCAACGAGGATGATAAGTGATATGGAAAGCAAAACATATGAGGAAATGTTGAAGGTGAAGAGAAGACTGAGGGGTGGCATGATTACCTCAAGGACTGTGACAGAGAGGAGGGGGCAGGCCTGCTTTCCACTGCCCCAAAGGGTAGGACCAAGTCTAATGGTTTGAAGTTACAGGAGAGTAGATTTCAATTGAACAGTAGAAGGAACTTCTTGACAGTAAGGACTTTATCTGGCGAGCCCCTTAAAGCATTCTTTTGCTGGCATTAAAAAAAACCATGTTTATGCCAGCAAGAGAATGCCCCCATGGCACTTACCTTTTCTCCTGGCAGAAGGCTTCCCTGGCAATAAAAGAGGAAGTCAACGGAGCTCTGTTCACTTCCTCCTTTGAAGTCCCATGGATTCTCACGAGACTTCATCACGGGAGAAATTCAAAAAACAAAACAAAAAGAACACACATTTTTTTAAAAGTAGGTATTTATACCCCGCTCTTCAGCCACAAAGGCTATCAGAGCGGCTTACAAATTGTCAAGCAATAGTAATTTACACATCTACGCTGCATTAAGCAGTTTCCAATGTGTTTTAGCTAATTGCCCCCCCCAAGCCAGGTACTCATTTTACTGACCTATGAAAGGATGGAAGGCTGAGTGAACCTTGGAGCCCTCTGGAATTGAACTTGCAACGTGGTGACTTGCAGTGACACAAAGCACAAAAAGTGACAGAAAGCACAAAAACACACCAAAAATTTTACAAGTAACCCAGGGAGGGTCATAAAAAGTGCATCACTTATCTGGATGTTGCGATCACACCCAGAAGTGTTTGCGCTGGACAGGCCATTGACAGGGTAAATACGAGGGGGAAAAACACAAGGTTTCACACACAGGCTATGCCGGCAAAAAAATGCCATGGGATCAATTGACGGCTTCAGCCGTCAATTAAAAACTACACATTTTTTTGCGGGGACATAACCACAAAAGGGTGATGTCGTCTGATATGTGTGCCTTTTCATGGTTATGTGGCATCGTTATGATGCTGTTTTTTGTGTGTCTGATAAAGTCCTAGGACCGGTTCGATAACCAGTTGCTTAGAGAGTGATGGGGTCTCCTTCTCTGGACACTTTCAAAAAGAGGCTGGACAGCAACCTGCTGGGGATGCTTTAGCTGGAGATCCTGCATTGAGCAGGGGGTTGGATTCAATGGCCCGTGAAACCCCTACCAGCTCTATGATTCTATGACTCCATGACTCTATCACACAGACCTCTGAATGACGTTAGATTACAAGTCTCAGCAGCCTCTAGTTAGCATAGCCAATAGTGAGGAATGCTGGGAGCTGGAGTCCAGGAATATCTGAAGGGCCATATGATTCCTACCCTTGTCCTAAATCCAATTGCTAGTCCCAATAAGAGCAGAACCACTGAATTAATTTAATTTGCTGATTAATATTCAACAATTGATTCAACATTAGTTGGAACTAGCAATTGGATTTAGGCAGATGAAAGCTTGCAAAATAAGCTCAGCACTGTCTACTGTGGCTGGCAGCAGCTTCCAGGGCCAATAGCACAGATCTTTCTCATTACCTGCCCCCTGATCCTTATAAGCAGATGTGGAGATTTCTGTATGCAAAGCATGTGCTCTTCCACTGAATTATAGACCCTTCACAGACACCGGAATCCTCTGTCTCTGGCCTTCATCTGTCAAGTGCCTGGCAGATCATAATATATGGCTGATGAACAATCTTCACCTTGGCAGGCCTGATAACACTACACATCACCATCAATCATGGAAGATGCCATACAAGAGGCATGAATGCTGAAGTACTTCCTCCTATCATTTCTTCAGTGAACCTGAGGGCAAAATACAGGAGTTAACCAATTCATAGAAGTGTTCAGTTTTGGCTGCAAAGGGGTAGCCAAGGTGCTGACTCAAGTCATACTGCCCTCATGTCACCCAGCCTCAGGCAGGTTCTTAGATCAAGAATGTGCAAAAGATGCTATCAGGAGAGTAACTCAGTGCTCTGAGCAAGTATCATGGTAACTCTTGTGACCCCATTTTGAGGCTACAGCAAGCTGGATGGTTGAAAAGCAAATTGTCAGCACTGATATTAGAACGAAAACTTGGGCCTGGTAAACATTCAGTGCAAAGTTGGAAGAAGGATGCTCATTCAAACAATAGCTAGGAGGAAGGGGAAAGCATTTCCATTACTGAACAAGATATGTCCCAGGATATTATTTTGAAACTTCATTCAAACAATCACAGCCAGTTCTAATAGTTAAGTTGGTCTCAGTGGACTGATCAACTTAACCAGGTTGTAGAGTGAGTAGATATTATGTGAGAATGGTCAAAAGGTAGTATGTAACTTTTTTACTTTTTTTCTTTTTTCTTTTTTGCAAAAAGGATACAGCTGGACCCCAATACCTGCTGTTTCAGTTATCCATGGGACACAAAATAGGGACACATATCACAGAGTCATGCTAGAAAATGCCTGGAGAGGTGTCCTCTCTAGGCATCTTCTAGGTTCTCCAATGCAACTCTATGGTATGTTTTTATCAAAAGTCATTTAATTTAATAGGGTTTGTTGTTATCTGTGGTTTCCGGTATCTGTGGTAAGTCCAGGAACTGAACCTCCATTGATACAGGGATCGACTATATAAAAAACACCAACATTTTGGACTGAAAATTCCAGAATTCTCTAGCCAGCTTCTGTGAGCTGCATCCCACTTCTCCGGATGTATATAGGGTTACAAAGCATCCCTTATTATAAGAGATATACTTTATTTGAAGGTGAGAAATCTTGTTGTCTGCCAAGTGCCCCTTATTATGAGAGATGGCCCCTATTGGAAGGCTGGAAAGTCTCAACTTTTTAATCTGGTGGAACCCTTGAAACAATTTTCAGGTCTCAGGGAACCCCTGCCTAAAAATTATTATATCTACAACTCAAAAAACATTGGTTTTTTTTTTTCAATCTCAATATCTCGTGGAATTCCTAGCAACCTCTTGTGGAACCCTAGGGTTCCAGGGAACCCTGGCTGAGAACCCCTGATGGAAAGCTCTTCCTTTTATATAGACTGAACAAGATACCAAAGGGGGAAAAAAATCCCCTAGTTTTGGATGTGGGTCCATTATAAAGACAGGAATGTGTGCATCTTTCAATTTATGAATGTGAACAATATGTTCATTTTACAGAGAAACATATGGATAAGTTAATGGAAATCAGCCCTTTCATTTGGTACTGGCAAAGAACGCAAAGCTGTCAATAATTACTTTCTGATTATCAACCCTGCATGTCATGAATTTCAACTGCCCCTTACTGCTGGCAACACTAGATGTATATATGGAATGTTGTTATAAATGTATTCTCTAGTATGTTGAGTTTTTTGCCTGTGACAGGATATTATGCCCCTGAAAGGATGTTATTCAGAATACATTGGGCATGCAATATATAATTCCTTTCAGCATCTGAAATTATCTCTTTTTTTTTTCTTTAGTGGTGCTGTCCTACTTTTGGTATTGGGTTGTACTTTATGGGTATATTTAAATATATTCTTGGTCATATAAAGTATAAAGAGATCCTTAGTGCTGTTAATGTGGGAAGAAAGGATCTTGGTCCATCCTGGGCAAAACTAAGAGAAGTTATGAAAGCAGCTTCCTCAACAGAGTTGCTGACTGACCTAAAGAAACCTAAACCTCAACTGCTCCTGGCTCTTTAACAACCACCTGAGCTACAGAAATCAGCAGGTGAAGATTTTCACAATATGGAAAAAAACGGTACAGCCTACAAATGTTTGCAGATGAAGCTGTCATTAAAGGCAACAGAGGATGGTCTGGCCAAATCTGGCACCCTTACATCTGTCTAGAAGATTAGGCAGAAGGGGAAAAAAGGGTAGCCAGAGTATGAAACACTTAAAAAAAAAATCCTCCAGCTGAAATATTTTTAAACACTCATAGGATTAATGTGTTGAAAGGCATGTTACACTGGGACTCGTACATAATCAAGCCATTCAAAAACATATAAATAGCTTCCCAAATAAAGTACTTCGTATTCACTTTTGAGATCACAAAAAATCCTTTGTCTCTCCAGACTGAATTGAGAATTCACTCTTGGCTAAGCATGTTTTTGCTTTGGGGTGTCATTATTTGGTTTGGCTTCAGTTACCAAGCCTGGTTTCTTCAGCACTTGTTTTGATTCCTCCACAGCTTCTAGATGGAAGTTTGATCAGAGGTAGCTTGTTTTAACAAGATGCAGTCGCATATTTGCCTTCCATTTAGCAGGGAAATGGGAAGGAATACCAAGGGGTCTTGATCGATGGCCAGACCCGGTGGAGCAGACACAGTCAAAAGCTGGTTGTTGAAATAATCTAAAAGATCAGGTTCAGCTGGCTGGACCACTGAGCTGTCTACTTGGTGAAGGGAAGGCATCCATCTGCCTCTCCATCTAGGCCCTTATCAGAGCCCCACTGCCCTCAGTGTTTGAGCACCTGCCATAGAAAAACCATGCAATATCTGGAGATGTTATGTATGTTCAGCATGCCAAAGGGCACACAGCAAGCAGCCTCCAAGAAGAAAGGGCTAGGCACGTTACGCTTGTGAATACCAAAAGGAAGGAATTTGGCACTTTGAAAGCAGATGCTTGATATCTTTACAGTGAAGTACAAACAAATCACAATGGTTGTCATGCAAGGGCAGTGCTCTTGGCTGCCAACTGAGGTTGCAAACCTTATAATCACCAGCCTTCAGCAACCTGGTGCCCTCCAGAAGAGTTGGACAGCAATTCCCATCACCACAGCTGGTACAACTATTGGCTGTGCAGCCTGGGATGGTGGGATTTGTAGTCCAAGATGAGAAAAACTACTGCGCACCCTCAATCTGGGAATGAAGTCCCCTTCCTCCCAACAGGCTTACTTCTAAGTAAAGATGCCTTGGGCAGCAGTGCTTAAAACCTGTGCTTGTTAAGCAAAGGAAGTGCAACTGTTCTTCCTACTACATGTTTATAAAGCTAACCTGTGCATGTCTCAATAGCTGCCACGTGAGCTGGCGTGTCATTTCCCCCTTTTTTCATCTGAGAACATCTCGTCTCAACACCTGTATAGACAAGATTAGTTAGACAGGAATTTACTCTAGGGAAGGGAGGCGGCCGGTTTTTGGAAAGTCTCCCTTTTGTCAGGGGCAGGTCACATGATCTCACAAGTCAGCTCTCTCACAGGCTTTGCTGAAATAAAGAGTAAAATTCCAGCACGTAAAAGAACATTAATTGTCTCACCCAGTGGAAATCCTTCCTCTCCCCCACCACCCCTCATTGCTGTGCTGAGTTGCACTGCTTAAAACACTGTGTGGGAGGAAGAACATCTAGAACGCACAGCAGAGCTAAGTGGTGGCAAAGATGAGAAGGGCCGATACCTGCCGAGTTGTAATCAGGAAGAAAAACAGGACTCCTTTCTCATCAAGACAATTAATCATTTCTATAAGGGCTTGAATAACCTGTACAGAATGAACATGCACTCCAGCCCATACTTGCTCCTTCTCTTCTTTCCATGCTTCTTATCTTGTGCCACAAGGAAGGAACGTTTATCACTCTGTCTCTCGTGTTACTTTCTCTTTTTAAAAAATTTAAGGTTTGAATTACCCTTTTTTTTAAAAAAAAAAAAAGAGGCAAATTATCATCACCAGATAATAATCCCAGCCCACCCACAACTCACTAGAACTCCTCCTCCAATCCTCAACAGTAAGGGGGTGGGCATCTGCAGCCCCCCAGATGTTTTTGGCCTACAACTCCCATCAACTCCCTACCCAGTATAGCCAGTGGTGAAAGACTGTGGGGATTGTTGAACAAAAGCATCTGGAGAGCCACAGCTGTCTGCTCCTTCTGCAGCATATAATGCAGCCATCTGTTCAGACTTAGAAAACAAATCAAATGTACAAGAAACAAAAGATTAGGTGTAGGGAGATGGGGAAAAGCAGAAAAGGAGGTATGGAAAGAACACAGGAAAGGGGACCTCTGACTATCAGCTTTCACATTCCGTCACATATCATCTTCTTCTACTATTACTGATGATGATGATCCCCATTTTACCCCACATATCCTCATAAGAGCTCAGGATAAGTAACAATCTGTGGGGTTATCTAAACAAAAGATATAATGCTGATTGCTGTGCATTTAACACAAATTAAAGTAAACAAATTGAAACAAAGCAGGGAGCCCAGGTGGCGGAGTGGTTAAATGCCAGTACTGCAAGTCACCACATTGCAAGTTCAATCCCAGCGGGCTCCAAGGTTCACTCAGCTTTCCATTCATTCGTAGGTCAGTAAAATGAGTACCCGGCTTGTGGGGGCAATTAGCTAACACACATTGGAAACTGCTTAATGCAGTGTAGATGTGTAAATTGCTATTGCTTAAAACAATTTGTAAGCCGCTCTGATAGCCTTGTGGCTGAAGAGTGGGGTATAAATAAAAATAAATAAATAAATAAATAAATTCACAGCTGTGCTCACCTGTCTTCACAGTCCTTTGGCAAAATTGATTGTATGTGAATCAAAATGGTGGCTGAATAAATTACAGCATGTTATTATTCTCCACACATTGGCACTGCTGCACAGTATTTTTTTAAAAAAACTAAATCAAAGGTGTGCAGTTGTGACTTTCTGCTTTAAAAAGCTGTTTGGTCTCCTCAGAGCAGCAGAAACATGCACGATCAATAATGCGAAACTCCAAAATGGAGCTTCCAGACACTTCCTTGTCAGCAAACCAGCTCCACACACACATCTGACCAATCTACTTTCCACTTCCACCCTCACCGAGAATGTGCAGCATCCCAAATTGGATGTCCAGACATGCAAGCCCATGCATTATTTAAAAAATCTCAGGGGAAATCTGCTCAGGCTTTTCCTGCACAGCAGATGGAGTTTTTGGGGCCTCCTCCTTCCAAATATTGTGAATCCCATTCACAGCGTGTTGGGACAAAATTCTGTGAGGCGTGTTTTCATTGTCTAAACAACCCCTATGTAAAATGCATGCAGTTAAAACTGCAATTCCAAATTTTTAAAATAATAAATTATTTATCTTGATTAAAATTACAATAAAATCAGTACAAATGAGTAGCAGTAAAAGGCAAGTCAAACACTTGTTTACTCCCCAAACACTTATACAAATAAATATGGTTTATTACTAACTTGTGCTTGAGAGAAAAAAGTAAGAGAGACAGCTAGGGAGATTATCAGACACAGGGAAATGTGGCAAAAAACCCACATCCCAAACTGCATCAGAAGAACACAACAATAACAGAAAGGGCGACATTACCAGACACCCACATCCTCAGCCATTCCCAGGGTGTAGCACTGGTGCAGATGAGGCTTCTCTTTTTATTGATGGGCTCAGCTGTCAATAAAAAGAGATGCTTTATTCATGCCCACGCTATGCTCCCTGAATGCTGAAGGATAACATCGTATGATAACATTGCCCATTTCTGTTATCATTGTGTTCTTCTGATGTGGTTTTTGCCACGTCTGACAATCTCCTTGGTTACTAACAAAAGTGAGTTCCATCATTAGGATGGGACTACAAAGAAAGCCCTCCCACATATGATGGTCCTACAAGTCACACTATTCTAGGGCACCACAAGCAGGGCTTCTCCAGCTGATCTTAAATCCTAGGTAGATTTGGTACTGAGGGAAGTATTCCTATAAGAACCTGGGCTGCTGTCACGCTGCAGTTTGACACCCTTTAACAATCATAGCTTCATCCTATGGAATCCTGGGATCTGTAGTTTGTTGTGGCACCAGAGCTGTCTGACAGAGAAGGCTAAATAGCTCACAAAACTACAAATCCCAGGATTCCATAGCATTGAGCCACAGCAGTTAAAGCAGTGTCAAACTGCATTATTTCTGCAGTGTGGCAGCAGTCCTGGTTTCTGAGATGTATACTCATACTAACATCTTGAATCAGGCCTGGCTGCTCACTGGTAGCCAATGTAGGGTGGTGGTGGTAGTCATCTCCTAAAATTTGCTAAGCGCTGTACGGATATTGGAAAATAATACAATCATGGCTCACAAACTAATAAACATGATACAAAAAGGGAAAAGTAATGGCAAGTATTGGAGCAGCAACACCAGCTTTCAGATGGATTGAGGTTGCAATTATAATGGCTGTTCTTTCTGGAAGAGAAGGGCAAAGCAATATCTTGGCTGCTCCTTCTTTGCCTGAGGGATGGTTGGGATTCAGATGCCTTGCCTTGCCATGACTTTCCTCCTGGTGCAGCCTCCTAAGAGCACTTGCTCCTCTGGCCAGATAAGGAGGCCAGAATGTGCTGCCCTTCGGCTCTGACGTCCCAGAACAAGTGTCAAATCAAAGTTAACTATCAGGCAGTTGTAGGAATGTGGTCTAGTTCTTACGTAGCATCCTGCAGATGACAGAAACACAGACATACACAGTCCAATTTACATCTGCATATACTTTCCTCCTGCGGCCCACCTTCCATCGCCTCCCATAAGGGTCCTGGAGGCAGGTGTAACTTAAAACTTCCTTTGAACATTTAGACTTTCTGTTTAGGCACCCAAAGAAAAGGGACAAGCAAAGTGGGCAAGAGAAGCATAGCAAATATGTTCTAGCTGTGAACAATTTTCAGTTACTCACTCTGCAATGCTAGAGACTTTGGGGACTGCAGAAAATTTTTAATAAGGGGCAGAATGCATATTGGGGCAATGTCCTCATTTTGTGACCCTCATGGCTACACCTCCACTCTCCAACAACCACTACATGGTTTAGGTAGAGGCCCCCACAGGAGGAAAGTAAGTGCTACAGGAGGAGCGTGGGAAGCATGATGTAATTCTGCTTGGGTCAGACTTTACAGTACATCTCTCAATGTAGGGTGTGACCATAGATTTGTGTATCTTTTTTAAAATTTTCTTCTCCTACTGCTTTCAATAAAGCTTCTGTAGCTTATAGTTTTCTATAGCTTATAGTTTTGTGTACTATGTCAAGGACTTCTAGCTTTGTAAGAAAGCGCATTTATCTTTTATAGCTGCCTGTATAATCCAACTTCTGTGACCCTTTCCAATGATTCATTGACAGGCAAGCAATAAACGGAACAATATAACAGAGAAATCTGGTGCTGTATCTAGTATCTGTGTCTGTCTAGTACAGCGGTGAGCAAAGTGCAACTTTCCAGATGTCGTTGAACTGCAACTTCCAGGATTCCTCAGCATTGTGCTGATTAGGGCTGATGGGCCCTGCAATACAACAAAATCTAGATGACATTTTACCCACTCCTGATCATGTTTCATTATTTCATCTCAGAACAGAATGATAACAGGGGAAGGGGGATTATGGATGATAGGGCCATTTGCGTTCTTATCTGGGCAAGGTATGAAGTGTCGGTTGTTACCTTTAAAGCCCTACATGGTTTGGGTCCAGGTTACCTACAAAATCACCTTCTCCCATATAATCCTCCCCATACACTCAGGTCCTCTGGAGGACATTTGCTCCAGCCAGCTAGGACTAGGTTGGCAACTATCACCCAGAGGACTTTTTCTTCAGCCACCCCAAGACTCTGGAATGGCCTGCTGGAAGAGATACAACAGCTGAATATGCTGTCTGAATTCAAAGAAGCCCTAAAGACCAGCCTCTTCCTGTAGGCCCATCCAGGTGATTTTAAAGTGTAAATTTTAAATTGTGTATTGATTGTTTTAAAATATCGCGGTTTTACTTGCTCTTTCAAGTTGATATATATTTTTAACTGATCTGTGTTTCTAACTAATGTTATGCTTACGTGTTAATTTGTTGTTCCCTACCTTGATTCATAGGGAGAGGCAGGTAAGAAATCATCATCATCATCATCATCATCATGGAAGATTGTCCTTCTATTTTTTTAAGGTATCTTCAGGATTTGTTATAAGTACTACAAGTAGATGTTCAGTTAGTAAAAATCTGTCTAGTGCCCCATGCATGCATACAAACTAGATTAAGTTCATTTGCAAATCCAGTGTTTGATGTCTGCAAGGATTATCAGTCAAGTGTGAAGTATGGAGTAGTGTCGTTAGTTCAGCTGCCAGTGGCCCAGGTCCTATACAATTTTAGTGCATTATTAATATACACCAGCATAATTATGCTGGGAGCAACAGCTGTGAAGCTGACTTTACAATGGGTTTCACAGCCTTGATCTCACCCAGTCCCACAAATATCACTTACATACCCTTCAGCATTTAACAGATGAAAGCCAAGCAACATTGTGTGGGCAAGATGGCAAAAAATTATTAAGAAGAACACACAAGCTAAGAGAATCTTGATTAATTTTCTGTCATCCTACTTTTTCAGCTCCTTTTCAAACATCCCAGTTTCTCTCTGCTCCTCCCACTACCCCCTTTCCCCTTAGATTACTTCAACTGCTGCAAACTTAGTTCAAAGTGCAAAAGTAGTTTGCTATCAATTAGTCCAGAAGGGGAGAGAGGAGAGAGAAAACCTTGCCCTTTCCAGTAGATTCAGGCAAAAAACTACTGCAGTTCCTAGGGCTTGTCTACACTGGCTAGAATACACTGGGTTCTCACTGGCATATTCTGGCCCCAGATCAGACCCCCCCCCACACACACACTGTTACCTGGATGAAACAGGATGGAGTCCTCATGGATATGCTGGCCTGTATCTGCAGCTGCCTCTGCTGCCTTCCACATTTCACTCTCTCAAGCCAGGAGGGAGGTCCACAGCACATGATCAAGGTTCCCTGCATGTGTCCAGCCTTGATCACATGCTGCAGACATCCTTTCTGGCTTCAGAGGGAGTGACGTGGACAGCAGTAGAGGCAGCTGCAGATAAGAGGCAGCATGCCACTATGGACTCCTGAGGGCCCAATCTGTTTTTTCGTAAAATAAGTGTTTTTCCCAGGTGTTAAAATATAACATTATAGCCATCTTCACCCTATCTTTGCCCATGTGTCATCAGGACTGCCTGGAGGCAAAACAGGGCAAAAGCCCTGCATTGTATGGACTGCAGGGCTCCAAGATGGGGGCAAGATGGGGTAATTGCCCGTCAAGACAAGCTCCTAGCTTGTGTGTTTTTCCTCATTAATAACTTCGTACAATCATAGAATCATAGAATTGTAGAGTTGGACGAGACCACAAGGGCCATCCAGTCCAACCCCCTGCCATGAAGGAAATCATGATCAAAGCATCCCTGACAGATGGCCATCCAGCCTCTGTTTAAGACCTCCAAGGAAGGAGACCCCACCACACTCCGAGGGAGTGTGTGCCACTGCTGAACAGCTCTTACTTTCAGAAAGATCCTCCTAATGTTGAGGTGGAATCTCTGTTCCTGGAGCTTGCATCCATTGCTCCGTGTTCTAGTCTCTGGAGCAGCAGAAAACAAGCTTGCTCCATCCTCAATGTGACACCCCATCAAATACTTAAAACAGGGTTATCATATCTCCCCTTAACCTTCTTTTTTCCAGGCTAAACATACCCAGCTCCCTAAGTCTCTCCTCATAAGGCATCGTTTCCAGACCTTTCACCATTATAGTCGCCCTACTCTGGACACACTCCAATTTGTCAATGTCCTTTTTGAATTGTGGTGCCCAGAACTGGACACAGTATTCTAGGTGAGGCCTGACCAAGGCAGAATAGAGTGGCACTATGACTTCCCTTGATCTAGACACTATACTTCTATTGATGCAGACCAAAATCGCATTGGCCTTTTTAGCTGCCGCATCACACTGTTCGCTCATGTTCAACTTGTGGTCTACTAGGACTCCTAGATCCCTTTTGCACATAGTCTCATTCAGCCAGGTCTCCCCCATCCTGTATCTATGCATTTCGTTTTTCTGCCCTAAGTGCAGTACCTTACATTTCTCCGTATAGAATTTCATTTTGTTAGCTTTGGCCCAGCTCTCCAGTATATCCAGGTCATTTTGAATTTTGAACCTGTCCTCTACGGTATTAGCTACTCCTCCTAATTTGGTGTCATCTGCAAATTTAATAAGTATGCCCCATTTCCATCATCCAAGTCATTGATAAATATGTTGAATAGCACTGGGCCCAGAACAGAACCCTGTGGCACCCCACTGGTCACATCTTTCCAAGATGAAGAGGAGCCACTGAGGAGCACCCTTTGGGTTCAGCCAGTCAACCAATTACAAATCCATTTAACAGTTAACCTGTCTAGCCCACATTTTACAAGCTTGTTTGCAAGAATGTCATGGGAAACTTATCAAAGGCCTTACTGAAATCAAGGTATGCGATATCCACAGCGTCCCCTTCATCTACCAAGCAGGTAATTTTATCAAAAAAAGAGAGCAGATTAGCCTGGCATGACTTGTTTCTCTGAAACCCATGTTGACTTTTTGTGATTATGGCATTGCCTTCTAAATGTTCACAGACTCTCTGTTCAATGATCTGCTCTAGAATCTTCCCTGGTATTGATGTCAGACTAACTGGACAATAATTGTTGGGATCCTCTTTTTCTACCTTTTTGAAGATGGGGACAATGTTTGCCCTCCTCCAGTCTGCTGGGACTTCTCCTGTTCTCCAGGAGTTCTCAAAGATTATTGCCAATGGCTCTGAGATTACATTTGCCAGCTCTTTTAATACCCTTGGATGTAGTTCATCTGGTCCTGGAGATTTAAATTCATTTAGATTAAGAAAGTATTCCTCTACTACCTCTTTGCTTATTCTGTGCTGGATTTCCCCTATTGTGTCCTCTGTTCCTTTATCCTCAGGTTGGTCCCTCTTTTCCTTTTCTGAAAACACTGAGGCAAAGAAGGTGTTGAGTAATTCTGCCTTTTCTCTGTCCCCTGTTAGCATTTTGCCATCTTCTCCACGTAGTGGCCCTACCATTTCCTTCTTCCTCCTTTTGCTGTGGACCTACCCAAAAAACCCCTTTTTATTGTTCTTAACCTCTCTAGCAAGCCTGAGCTCATTCTGCACTTTAGCTTTTCTGACTTTACTCCTACACGTGTTCGCTATCTGTTTGAATTCTTCTTTGGTGATTTCCCCCTTTTTCCATTCCCTATACATGTTCCGTTTAAAACTTAGTTCCTTTGAAAGTTCTTTAGTCATCCATCCTGGTTTCTTGAGACACCTCCCATTTTTCTTCCTCAATGGTACTGTTTGAAATTGTGCCTTCAGTATCTCCCTTTTGAGAAAGTTCCATCCATCTTCATGTGTCTTCTCTTTTAGTATTCCTGACCATGGGATCACCCCCAGTGTTTCCCTGAGTTTATTGACATCAGCTCTCCTAAAGTCGAGAATGTGTGTGTGACTATGCCTGGCTTCTCCTTTCCATTGTATAACAAACTCCAGGAGAACATGATCACTCTCACCTAAGGATCCCACCACTTGCACCCCATTAACCAGGTCATCCCTGTTGGTTAGGATCAGATCTAAAATAGCTGACCCCCTTGTTGCCTCTTCCACCTTTTGGACCATGAAATGGTCTTCCAGGCAAGTAAGAAATTTGCTAGACCTTGAAGTTTTGGTTGAGTTAGATTTCCAGCAAATATCAGGATAGTTGAAATCACCCATCACTACTACATCTCTCCTTTCTGCATGTGTGGTCATCTGTTCTAGAAAGGCATCATCCAATTCCTCTGTCTGACTTGGGGGTCTGTAGTAGAGTCCCACAATAACATTCCTGTTATTTCCCTCCCCTTTAATTTTTATCCAGATGCTCTCCACCTGGCTTCCAGTATTGATGTCATGGATCTCTTCACTGGTGTAAATATCCCTGATAGATAATGTTATTCCTCTTCCTTTCCTGTTTGGCCTGTTTTTCTTATAAAGGTTATACCTCTCTATTCCTACATTCCAATCATAAGACTTATCCCGCCAGGTTTCAGAATGCCTATTAAATCATATTTGCTTTGTTGTGCTAGGAGTTCAAGTTCATCTTGCTATTTCCTATGCTCTGAGCATTAGTATAGAGACATCTAAGACCATGTGTTCCCTTTACTTGCTACCTGTGCAAATTTTTTTTTTTTGCCTCCCACTGTTGGGTCCTTGCACTGTTTGCCTTGTTCCCTCTATGACAGTTTGATTATTTTCTCCAGTCCTTTTGCCTTCCAGAATACTGTCTCCCTCCCCCATATGACTTTTGCCATCTTGGCCACATTCTGATGTTGCTTGAGCACATGTGTCCTGGTTTTCACCTGTGAAATGTTGGAGGGTTTGCTGACTTATAAAAATTAGACCAAGGACCCTGAGAAATTAGGTGAAGGGAGAGAATGTCAGGGCACTCTATGTAATCAGTTCTCACTTTCCCAAAACAAGAGGAGGAGATATATGGAATTGTTTTTGACTGATAAATTAAATTTTTAAATACAGTCGTCCCTTCACAGGGGTTAGGTTCCACAGATCCCTGTGAATGTGAAAATTCCACAAATAACAACTGTCCTCCCCCTCCCCTGCCAAAGTGACCACGGGGCCTCCGGAGGCCCCATAGTCACGTCCCCCGCCTTCCCCCGCCCTCCCCAGGCCACCACGGGGCCTCCAGAGACCCTCCGGAGGCCCCATGGTCACCTCCCCAGCCCTCCCCCCTCCCTCCCAAGGCCTTTATAGGGCCTCCAGAGGGTCTCTGGAGGCTCCCGCGGTTGCCTCCCCAGCCCTCCCCCTCCCTCCCAAGGCCTTCACAGGGCCTCCCAAGGCCCCCTCACCACCTCTCCCATCTCCTGACTGGCGTCCTAAGGTGGTGAGGGGACCTCGGAAGGCCCCCTCGCCACCTCTCCCACCCCTCCAGCCTGCTTCTCTCCCCCCCAGAAGTGGCCACAGGGCTTCTAAAGCCCAGTCGCTGCTTTTAGAGGGCGGGGGGGGAGGCCCTCCCAAAACCGTGAATACTCAAAACCGTGAATGCTAAATTCGCGAATGTGGAGGGGCAACCGTACTTCTTTTAAAAGTTGAAACATGATGTGATTGTTTTTAGTAAGCCACCTCATGAGAGCTTTGCCCCTAAAATGTGACTTAAAAATAACAAGGACACACAGGCATGCCCTTATTCTAAATAGAGTGTGCTTGTATTTGTCGTGTGTGTGTGTGTGTTGTGTGCCTTCAAGTCATTTCCAACTTATGGTGACCCTAAAGCAACCCTATCACATGATTTTCTGAGGGCTGAGAGTGTGTGACTTGTTCAAGGTCACCCAGTGGATTCTCATGGCTGAGCTAGGATTTGAACCCTAGTCTCTAGAGCTGTAGTTCAACACGCAAACCACTATGCCACACTTCTTACAATCGTACAAAAAGCAAAGTGTAGGGTGACCTTTGGCATAAAAGCTTTTGCTTTGTGGTTGGTGCTGTGAAATGGAAGTGACAATGATACATACTTTTGCTGTTATTGTTGCATCATAAACCCACAAATGTACAGAAGCAGCAGTGTTCTCTAGCCTATGTGCCATGCTCTTCTCTACATTATTTACTACCTTTATATGCCATCTTCCTTTCATGATGGAACTCAAAGGAACACAGAGTGCCTGGGAGGACTTTATCAGACCACCCTCCATAAATGTTCTTTTGCCAGCACATTTTGTGCTGTATTTCTGCTGGCAAAAGAACCTCCTTTATCAGACCTATCTTGAGCAGTATCAGAAAGGCAGCCTCAGCATAAATGAAGCACAAACAAAGCTCCGTTTACTTCCTGGTTTGAGATCTCCCCAATTCTCGCGAGAAGACACGAGTGCAGCAAATTTAAAAAATAAAGCAAGACCATGACAGAAAATGTTCACACAAGCACAGAAACATACTCTAAAACTTAAAAGTGAACTGGGAAGATTCAGAAAAAGAGCGTCCCTACCTGGTTTTTGCAATCTCACTCAGATGTGTTCTGCCTATTGACACCATATTCACGTGAGCACAATGGTGCGAGGTTTCAAATGCCAGCAATACCAGCACAAAAATGCAACAGGAGATCTATTGACAGTTTGGCCCATCAATAAAATAGAACGCCTTTTGGACAATACATGATCACGAAAGGACAACGTCATCTGACATGCACACCTTTTCATGTTAATTTGGTGTCGTTATGATGCTGTATTTGCTGTGTCTGATAAAGTCCAGAGTTGCAGAAGGTCTCCCATCTAAGCACGGACCAGGTCTAGCCCTGCTCAGCTTCAGCAAGGTTGCTGCAACACAGAGATGGAGAGCATGTGGCCCTTCAGAAGTGCTGGCACTGCAACTTCCAGCAGCCCTCACTATTTCTTCTTCTGGCTAGCTGTGAAGAGAACTCCAGTCCCTAAACATCAAGGTGGAGGCATATGCTTCTCATCTGTCTCAAAGCATTCAGTCTGTGCATGGCTTGGTCAAGAGGCCTGTGATGTAACGTTTGTAGAGTAATGTAAGAGACAGGGGAAAGCAGGCCCATTCTGCAAAAAGTCAAAAGCTTTGCTGATGCAGGAGAGAACCTGGGAAGGGGAGTCAGGGAAGGGAAGGGAAGAGCTACAGGTAGCAAGGAACGAATGGAATTTAATCCGTGTGTGTGTATGTGTGTGAGAGAGTGTATGTATTTATACACGTGACAGGTGGCATTTCTTTGTCTATGAAGGGAGCACTACATAGAGACAAAAACAGTACAGAAGTGAATCTACAGTGCCACACCCTGCCTTTAGCCATTTGGCAAAGCAGGTTAACTCCCATCCCTCATCTCTGCCTCTGGCCACTTAGTAAAAAGAAAAAGAAAGGGCCACACCTTTGCCTTATTAATGCTTCTCTGTTCATGACCAAGGATGCAAAGTTATTTCAAGAGAATGTCACCTTAGTTCTTGAGTGCTCAATTAAATTCTGTACTGAAACCTATAATTTTGACAGCCGCTAGAGTAAAGACAAATTCTCACAGGGCTTAAGTACACGTTTTGTGCAAATGCATGGAAACTACAGCCTAGCAGCCTTTTATAGTTTTAAACTCCACTGTGGGGTGGGGGACTTGGGGGGCATTTTAACTGAAAGTGGGGAAAGAATAGAGAAAGGACACACAATCTTTTCCTGAATGCTATTTCCTACTTCAAATAATCTCTTTCCTCCCAAATGGAATTTCAAAGGAGGGTTTATTTATCTTTCATTTATTTGTTCAATTTATATACCACCTTTCCTCCAAGGAGCTCAAGGCAGCCTACAAGGTTACTATACTGCTCTTTCTTCTTTCCACTTTGTCCTCACAACAACCCTGTTCAGTGATGGCTAATGGCTCCCATGTTAATGGAGCAGTGAATCCACTCTGGGTTTTCATTCAGGATTTAAAGGAACTCTCCCTATTCCTGCTGATCCCTATTCCTGAATAGATCCAGTACCTTGGATAGCTCCCTTAAAGCTAACCCAAACCTGGCATGGAGCTTGTCTATACGAGACAATAAAATGTGGATTGGTGCACAGTAACACCAATTCGCAGCAGCTTTCATTTGTCTCCATGGTGTTTTTCCCCTCAAGATTGCAAGTATACAAAGCTATCCGTGCTTGATGTTCAAACAGGCATGCCTGTGAATCAAGACGGAGGGCACGAGTGAATTACTTGTGTTTTTATTCTCTTCAGTTGCTGCCACCAAACAGTATTTTTTTAAAGCAAATCCAAGGTGCGGAAGTATGAAAAAAAGGGGAGGGAGGCTGTTTTGTAGTCTCAGTGCACAATTGCTACGGTGAAAATGCAACATGGCAGTTCCAGGCACTGTCTTGCTTGCAAGCGCCAACCCGCCCCCCCCCCATGCACATCAGCTTTCCACTTCTGCTCTTATTGGGAAAGCACAGCAAAGTGAATTGGTTGTCCCAATGAGCAGGAATGCACATTTCCATTGCAGTTTTTTAAAAAGTTCAGGGAAAAGCTGCAAAGGCTTTTCCTGCAGAGTATATGGCATTTTTAACTCCTCTCCTTCCGAATACAGCAAAATTATGTGGGATCCCAGTGGGACAAAAGGTATTCTCCTCTACTTCTATGAGGAGTATTTTCACTGTTTAGACAAGCCCGTGGACTCACTCCATCATTGATATGGCAGCCACCACCGCCATTGACCATATGAGGTAAGTCAGGCTAGACAAGGACTGATACGAGGTCACAGACACATACTTCATGTTATACACAGTGCAGTAGGAGTCTGTTCAATTTCCAAGACTTTCCCCTCATTCTGTAGTGGTGTGGGGGGGGGGAGGAAGGAAGGAAAAGGATTGTGCCTCTGCTTGAGTGGCATGAAGACAAAGGAGCTCCAGTCAAGGATATGAGAGGGGATACTTGCTCCTTACATCTCAGATCTTGTGGTCCAGTAGAGTGTTTCACGGGGATGGTGTTCCCATGGAAAACACAGCAGAGTTTTGTAGCACCTTAAAACCTAGTGAATTTATTATAACACACACTTTTGTGAACTTAGTGCACTTCGTCAGATGCATGAGATATTATGTTGAATTTCAGATGTAGATACAGTATACACACTTGTGGTGGGACTGTAGAAAGTAACACCTGAGAGGAATTAAATAGAGACAGTATTGACATTATTACATTATGAGCTCGTCATTTGCAAAGCTGTTCCTAATAAGACAAATATCCTGCTACTAGGTAAGCCGATTAACGCACGATGGCCCAAATCCTATTGGTAGTCACAACTAGAATCAACCCACTGAATCAATTACATATACCTATTGTGCTGACTCACCATTCAACAATTGATTCAATAGGTGTTCTCTAACTGGGACTGCCTTTTTTGCAGTGACCAAGATTGTGTTTGTGCAGCTAAACTAATGTCAGCTGCACCCATCCCTTCAAATGTCAGATCTGGCTACAGTGACACGTGCCTTGATGACATCCTGTTTGGATTACCATAACACACTCTATATGAAGCTGCCTTTGGAAACTGTTTGAGAAACTTCAATGGATTCTGCTTCAGCCAGATGCCAACTGAGGCTGGTTAAGGGAACACATAACTCCATTGCTGAAACAGCTTCATTGGCTACTAGTCCATTACCAGGAAGAATTCAAAGTGCTGGTTATGACTTTTAAAGACCTGTATGCCTTGCCTGTCTGAAAGACTGTATCTCCCTATATGAGTCTGCCTGAGTTTTAAGATCTGTGAGGGAGGGGTTTTTTCATGGCCCACCACCATCCCAGACCTGTTTGGTGAGGACACAGGAAGAGGGCCTTCTTGGTGGTTGCTCCCAGATTGTGGAACTCCCTCCCTTGGGAGATTTCATAGAATTATAGGACTTTTTCAGATGGGGTAAAAAAGCCCCACGGTGGTCGGGAGGAGGATGGTGCTGTCCCGCTTCCAGAGCTCCATTTCAGATGACGATGTCCTCCTCCTGTCCTTCCTTCGTTCTGCTTCCATCCTGCTTTCATTTTGCCACCACCACTTTTTATTAACAGAAACTTCCACCACAGAAAGCTGGGTTTTCAAGTTCAAGGCTGATTCCTGGGGGTTGTCTAAATGGTTAAAAAAAAAAGAAACTCACAGAATTTGCTGGGAATCCATTTGGTTGCCCCAATCCCTCCTCTTTTTCTGCCAGCAGGCAAAGGCCTTTTTATTTAGGCAGGCCTTTGGCTTTTAACTTGCTGTAGCAGAAAAAGCTTTTAAAGGGGATGTGCTGTGCTTTATCATTTTTTTTTATGTTTGAAATGTGTTTTAAACTGTTTTAGGTTTTTGGCTTTGCCCTGATTGGTCAGTTCAAGTGGTTCCCCAGCCAATCAGAGGCAGCCTGCTAGCCCGGCAGGCTGATTGGCTGGAAGGCAGGACTGTGCAGCTTTTGCAGCAAGTTTTCCCTCTGGTCTGACGGTCAGTTATATATTCCCGATCGCTGCACCAGATGGATCAGTGGCTCTTCAGGAGCCAAACCACCCACCCTCTTTCATGCTTTGCACTATTTGTCTATGGTTTGTACATACATTTTATTTAATGTCACAACTTTGGTGGCAGTTGGCATGGGTTCTGATCCAAGGTGATTGGTAACAGGGCCTCCATCAAGTTCATGGTCAAGGTCAAGGCCAAGGTTAGGTCACGGAGGCTCCAGGGGGGTGAGGCCATCTTGGGGCGCATGATCATGGATCATGTAGAATTGTTGTTGACTTATTTTCAAAAAACATTTGTACTACTAGATTTTTATCTATACTTTATTATAAGTTGTTGTAAGCTGCCTTGAGTCCTGTGGCAGGAAAAAGCTGGGCTATGACATAAAAGAATGAAATAAATAATTAATTGGTAAATAAATATATAAACCAACAGGATTCCTGATTATGTGTGATAATAAAATCTGATCCCCTGGTTTATACCTCTAGTGATGACTGGGCTTTTCTGATGAACTGTCACTCAGCAGTCTCCTGAAATTCTACCATCTTTGGCAGCTGTTCATACTGCTGTCCCCAATAGTTCTTCCAGAATCTACCGTGAAGTGAAGCCATTTGTATATTCAGACCTGCCTCTTTTCATTTGTGGACAGAATGGGATATCAGCTGCACCAAAAGGCACTAGAATTATACGTAGTTCCAACATATGGAATTAAGCAAACACAAATACACACATATTCTGAAAGAACATGCCATAGAAGTGGAACCCACAAATACTCTGAATCTTCATTTTGATTAAAAACACTGTTATACTGGGTCACACTTTAAAGTAGCCACTCACTTTACTCAGTAAGTGATGCCTAGTCAGGCAATAATTTGTGAAGTTGGGAAAGAGTGCTGGGTCTTTGTCTCTAGACCACTGATGTGACACAAATGGCATGTGGGGACAAGTGGTCTGACAAGAAATAGGAATGTTAACATCATTTAGTCTCACCCCACTTACTACGTTCTCATTCCATCCTTTAGTTTGGATTAAATTGCAATAGACTGGCTGGCATCCTGTTAGGCCATTACAATGTCACCGTCGAGGCTTACAGCCTTGTAACTCTTTGGTGTTCGCATTTATGATTGTCGCACTACTGCCACCACCACAAATGACCCCCCCAAACCCACCATAAAATCCAGGTGTGTACCAAGGGATGGAGTTATGTGGTTCTTGTGAGTGGGCCACGGAATGCCCAGCCCCCTCCTGCCAGCTAGGTATGGTGCAATGAGAATGTGTGTGCTCATCACACTGTGGCTCACTGGCAGAGGAGTCTGGGCACAACATCCATCAGGGCCCTATTGACCAGCATTGTAGAGCTCCATCACCAAGCATGGCTGCTAGGATTTTAAGGTGGGTTTCTGGGGTCAGTTTGGGAGACAGAAAATAGCATGACCTTGTAGCTATGTGTCTAATGCAGGATCTTGCCCTTTGTTGTTAATTCCTACACAGAAAGGAGATTTTCAGACCTGCAAAATGCCGGTTTGCCGCGCGAGCAGCCTCCCGAAACTGCTGTGCGGCAAGGGTCTACTTCGGACGACGCTGTGCCTCTCGCGAAACCGTCCGTGTCACTTCCGTGAAGCTTGGGACGGCTCAGCGCCATATTTCAATCACGGAGGTTGCCCGTGATTGAAATATGGTGCTGAGCCGTCCCAAGCTTCACGGAAGTGACACGGATGGTTTCGCGAGAGGCACAGCGTCGTCCGAAGTAGACCCTTGCCGCGCAGCAGTTTCGGGAGGCTGCTCGCGCGGCAAACCGGCATTTTGCAGGTCTGAAAATCTCCAAAGTCTCACACGTATTCTGCATGCACATCTTTTATATGTCTTTTTCCTAACATCTACATTTCACATATAGGCTAAAATGTATTTGTGCATACTTTGCAGGTCAGCCAGCCCTGTTGCTTCAGGAGACTTTGCTTTAAAGTTCTGAATGTGCTGGATCAGGACTTCACTGCAAACCTTTCTTCTTCTCATTTTTGAGAAGCCAAATAATGCTACCACAAATCTGTCAGCTTGGTTCTCTGTGTGAAAATGCCTCTAGTAGTTTCCTGCACTTAAAACTTTAAAGTTCCTTGCTTGTTACAGAAGTAGCCATTGTGTGGTTTTTGAATAGGCAGAATATTCTTATTTTCACAGACTCAGGAAAGTCACAAGACATTAATATTGTCAAGTAAGGACTAAGAGAAGGTGAATGTTAGACCAGTATCTTATATTTAGATCTAGGCCAAAATACTCATCTGCCTTCAGACACTGTTTCAAAGGATCTGATAGTTTGCACCAGCACTTCAAAGACTGGGCCAAATAATCTTGAGCAATGCAGATTGACAACAAAACAAAGGATGAAGTTAACTCAAAGAATGCAGTTATAATAATATTTTCCAATATGCTGGAATATGTTGCAATATTATATTTTTGCAATGCTGTCAGTAATCCTGTAAAACAGACCAGTATTACTATTGTTATTAACTGCTATCAAGTCAACTTTAATTTATGGTGACCCCATGAATGAGAGACCTCTAGGTCACCCTAGCCACAACAGCCCTGCTCAGGTCTTGCAGACTCAGGGCGGTGGCTTCCTTGATTGAGTTCATCTATCTGTAATAGAGCTGCCAGTGTCTCCTTCTCAGCCTGCTTTGAGGGCCAGGAGGAATGACCAATCAGGGCAAAACTAACTTTGCCCTGATTGGTCAATTCAAATGGCTCCCCAGCCAATCAGAGGCAGCCTGCTAGCCCGGCAGGCTGATTGGCTGGAAGGCAGGACTGTGCAGCTTTTGCAGCAAGTTTTCCCTCTGATCTGGAGGTCAGTTATATATTCCCGATTGCCACACCAGATGAATCAATGGCTCTTCAGGAGCCAACCCACCCACTCTCTTTCATGCTTTGCACTATTTGTCTATGGTTTGTACATACATTTTATTTAATGTCACAATTTTGGTGGCAGTTGGCATGGGTTCTGATCCAAGATCATCAGTAACAGGGCCTCCATCAAGTTCATGGTCAAGGTCAAGGCCAAGGTTAGGTCACGGAGGCCCCAGGGGAATGAGGCCATCTTGGGGCACATGATCATGGAATCCCCCTCTTCTGGTTCCCATCTGGACCCTAATGGTGGTAGGGGGAGAGGGAGGGATTGGCAGGTAAATGGGGCCTGTTCAGACTCCTCCCCCTCCCTGACAGGTGTGGGTCAGCAGCCAGGCCAACAACGGTCTCATCAACCAACAGGCAGCCTGGCCAATGGTTGGATCAGAACCCATGGGTTGTGCCAACCAACTGCAGCTGTCATCAATAAAAGTTGTGGCCTTCATTGCCAATTATACATTCTCATGTATCTAGTACCTAGACATGCTATGCAGTCTTCCTTTTTTCCTGCTGCCTTCTGCCTTACCAAGCATTACTGTCTTTTCTAGGGAGTCACGTCTTCTCATGATATGCCAAAAGTGTGATGGTCAGAGGACTTTATCAGACGAGCCTCTTTAAATGTTCTTTTGCCAGCATAAGGAAAAAAAACATTTCTACGCCAGCAAAAGAACATCCCCCATTGCACTTACCTTCTCTCCCCATCAATAGTTTCCCCAGCAATGAAGAGTAAGTGAATGTTCACTTCCTCTTCTGAAATCCCACAGATTCTTGCAAGAATTGATCACACGGGAAATTCAAAAATAAAACATTTTAAGTTACACTAAGCACCTAAACACAGTTAAAAGTTCCAAGTAACCTGGGGAGGGTCATTAGAAATTCATCACTTACCTGGATGTCATGATCTCACCCAGAAGTGTTGTGGCCCATCTGGCCATTTACTCTGCAGCAATGAGTTTTAAAGGGCCAGAGGTTTCACACACTGGCAATCCCGTCAAAAAGCCGGTACTGCTGATCTATTGATGTCAATTGACAGTGGTGCCCTATTACTGGCTAATTGACAGACTGGCCATAGGAGAAGAACAATGTTGTCTGATAATGATGACCCATAATGTTATCATGTCATTTTGGTGCCTTTTTTTCCTCATCTGAGGAAAAGTCCTTAGTTTAGTCATCTTGGCTTCTAGGGAGAGTTCAAAGCTTTTTCTTTTCATATGTCTTGTTAGTAGTCCACAATATCTGTAAACTCTTCTCCAGCACCACATTTCAAATGAATTGATTTTCTTCCTATCAGCTCTCTTCACTGTCCAGCTTTCACAACCATACACAGAAATGGGAAATACGATGGCATGGACAATCCTAACTTTAGTATTCAATGATATATCTTTAGACTTCAGGATCTTGTCTAGTTCCTTCATAGCTGCCCTTCCAAGTCCTAGCCTTCTTCTGATTTCTTGACTGCAGTCTTCATTCCGATTAATGACTGTGCCAAGATATGGAAAATCTTGAATGATTTCAGTGTCTCCATAGTCAACTTTGAAGTTACGTAAATCAAATGTGGTAATTATTTTTGTTTTCTTAATGCTCAAGTGTAAACCTGCTTTTGCACTTTCTTCCTTGACTTTCTTCAGTAATTGTTCCAAATCTTTGCTGTTTTCTGCTAGTAGTATGGTATCACCTGAATATCTTAAGTTGTTGATTTTCTTTTGTCCAGTTTTCACACCTCCTTTCTCCAAGTCTAATCTTGCTTTATGTATTATATTTTTGGCATACAAGTTAAACAGATAGGGTGATAAAATGCAGCCTTGATTGACCTCATTGCCAATTGGGAACCATCCTGTTTCTCCATATTCTGTCCTGTTGGTAGTCTCTTGTCCACAGCTTACGCATCAGGATGATCGTATATTGTGACACACCCATTTGTTTATGAGCATTCCAAAAATTTTCATGATCTACACCATCTAAGTCTTTCCTATAATCCATAAAGCCCAAGCTGATTTTCTTCTGAGATTCTTTGGTGCACTCCATCATCCAATGTATGTTTGCATTGAGCTTTGAATAGTGCATGTTCCTTTCCTGAACTCAGCTAGGACATCTGGCATTTCTCACTCTATATATGGCAAAAGTATCTATTGTACAATTTTGAGCATCACTTTGCTTGCATGGGAAATTAATACAGTGGTCCTGTAGTTACTGCAATCCCTGGTGTCCCCTTTCTTGGGGACTGGAATGTATGTTGAGGGTTTCCAATCTGTGGCCCATTGTTTTGTTTTCCATATTTGCTGACAGACTTTGGTTGGAACTAGAGTAAATTCTGTCTCTGTAGCTTGAAAGCAGCTCTATTGCTATGCCATCTGTTCCTGGTGATTTATTTCTTCCAAGTGCTTTGAGTACAGCTTCCTTTTCCCTTTCTAAAATTATAAATTCATCTACAAATGGTTCTTCCTTGAATGAATCTGTCATCCTTCCATCTCTTTTCTATAGTTCTTCAGTGTATTGTTTCCATCATCTTTTTACTTTTATTTGATCATGTAATTTGTTCCCCTGCTGGTCGACTTTTATCACATTCCCACTCTTGGTTTAAATTTCCCTTTCATTTCTCAGATCTTATGGAAGAGGTCTCTTGTTCTTCCTTTTTTTGTTGTCATATTCTATTTCTCTGCGTTAATTATTATAATAGTTCTCCTTGTCCCTGCACACAAGTTGCAGAACAATTGTGTTCAGGGTTCTGACTCTATTAAACTGTCACCTTTTACTTTTGCTTTTTGTCTGTCCTTGACTGTTTGAAGAACTTCATCCAACATCCATTGAGGTTTCTCTTTCTTCTGGCTGCAGATATGGTCTTTTGGCATTCCTCCTTGACAATGTCCCTGGTTTCAGTCCAGAGTTCTTCTGGCTCCCGGTTAATTAAGCTTAATAGTGCAAATCTATTTTTTTACATTATCTTTAAATTCTACAGGTATGCTCTTTACGTTGTATTTTGCCACAATGGTTGGTTTAGGGTTCTTCTTTGGTTCTGCTGTAATTTTTGATATTAGCCATTCATGGTCTGTGCCACAATCTGCTCCTGGTCTTGATTTTGCAGAAAGAATGGAGCTTCTCCATCTTCTGCTTCCAAATGTCTGTCTTATTTCTATATTGGCCATCAGGTGATGTCCATGTATACAGGCACCTCTTTGGTTGCTTGAGTAATGTGTTTGTGATAAACAAACCATTGACTTTGCAAAATTCAGTCATGCCGTTGGCGGAAGATCTGTATTATTATCCCTATATTGATGGGATGGGGGAATTGAGGCTGGAAATTAGTGGATGCCTAAGGCCAACTTATTACTTCACAATAGAGACAAGAAAGCAAGCACAAATGCCCTCATCTGTAACCCACTCTATACACACAGTTGCACTAAACTACCGTGATCACATCATCTGTGAAGTTTAGTCCATTGACCTAATGTTGTCTACTGATCTAAGAGCTGTTTGACAGTGGAATACACTGCCTTGGAATGTGATGGAGTCTCCTTCTTTGGAGGTTTTTAAACAGAGGCTGGATGGCCATCTATTGGGAGTGTTTGATTGTGTGCATGGCAGGATTGATTGCATGGCAGGGAGTTGGACTGGATAGCCCTTGTGGTCTCTTCCAACTCTATAATTCTAGGACACAGAAATAAAAATTTGACTTGGATCCTGCATTGGCGGCCTCAGACAAGGAGCCACATCACCTCAGAGCTCTGGATAGGCACACTATTTTGATTTGGATTCAAAGTGAGGTCTTGCTTTGGTTCATTTTCTGAAACTTCCCATAGTGACTCATTCACTATTATCAATTTTGGTGTATTTGCAGGTGGAGAACCCATCCACACTTTGCCCCTCCTGTCAAGACTTTGCCCTTCCTGCCAAATTTCAGACATGAAGGAGCCTTTAAAATATTATCATTTTTTTAAAGGACATCTTTTCTTCTCTGTAGTTTTGTAGGTGATTTGGATGGACAGAACATATAATGTAAAGGTGCACCCAAGTGATCTGAGAAAAAATGTGTACATGAGTCAGGGAAGTATGGAATTATGACAAAATAAAAAGAGGTTGAAGGACTTTTCTTTGTTAACTTTGTTAATTTTCTGCCCAGTTGGCATCAGTGCTCAGAAACTGCAAAAGTTGATCAGGACAGAGGTGAATATGTTCATGTGGCAGAGTGGATGAAATGTACTGCATTGATAATATAAGAGAATATACCACTGCTGCACACTGCACACTATACAACTATTTTGGTGTGTGTTAGTGTGTGTAATAGTCACACAAAACACACAGCAAAGAACACAGAGACAGGCAAAGGCAGTTTCAGTCACTAGCCATGCTAACTGAGTGATTCTGGGAGTCACTATCCAAAAAAATTACTTTCCCATGCTTTGTATTAATGTACTATGTGCACAAGAATGATCAGTTTGTGCATTCAGACCTTGTTAAGCATTTAGAGGAGTGGGAACATGTAAGCTGCCCTGATTGCATTTTGTAGAGGGGCAGGATCATCATCATCATCATCATTTTATTATAATTATATTATAATAATAATAACAACAACAACAACAACAACAACAACAACAACAACATGGTTCCAGTCATGTGAGTACTATTTATGACCTCCGATGTTGGTGAACAATGTCTGCAATGCAATTTCAAGAGAGTTAAAGTGAACATGACATAGCTCTGGTGGTTGGTGGCTTCTATGTCGAATCCACTCTGGGTTGCAGCTTGAACAGTAAAGGAGCTATCCATGGTGCTGAACCATATTGACCAGGCTCAGCACCTTGGGCAGCTGCACACTGAATCCCAGAATGGATTCACTACTCCAGTGACATTGGAGCCACCGGACATCACTATTACAAATCTATGTCCTATCAGGAACTCTGCCTTATCCAGGTTGTCGAGCTCATAGTGCTTTGTACTGCTGGTCACCCACAACAAAAGCATTCAGCTCAGGGAAGCTTATGAGTCGAGGGAGGTGAGGCTGAAGCACACATCCTACTCCCCTTTATGCTTACAAGTTTGAAAAGCATAAACAGGGCTGCAGTCACTGACACATGGAGATTTACAAATTATGCTGAAACCTAATCTAATCCTATTTGGGCCAGTACTGTGTTGAGATGTGTGTGAAGGGAAGTAATCTATCTAATGGTAACTAACATGCAGGACAGACACAAGCAAAACAAGTGTCAGCTAAAAGCTGAGTGTAAGGGAGGAGAATTTAAGAGTGAGTTGAACTGGAATAATGAAGGAAGGTTTAGATCATGCAGGCAAAACACAATCACCCACAACTTCACAAACTCTTGAATTTTCTGCCTATGGGAGAGTCACCTTGCAAAGAGAAGTGAAAAAACAAAGAGCTTCTGGTGTGTTTTAATTCAACATCTCTCCCAAAAGTACTATGATTGGAGAGCTTTGGTAAAATCATTTTCTGATTGGTACCTAGTTGTTGTTAAACTGCCCTCGAGCTGGCTTTGATTCATGGTGACCCTGTGAATGAGAATGAATACCTCCAAGATCCCCATCCTCAATCGCTTTACTCAGGTCCTGCAGGCTCGGGGCTTGATTAAGTGTCTAGATGGCATGTGGTCTTCCTCTCTTTCTACTGCCCTCCAGCTTTCCTAGCATTACAACAACCTCAATTTAGTCATCTTGGCTTCCAGGGAGAGTTCAGGTTTGATCTGTTTTAGGATCCATTTGTTTGTCTTTTTGGTCATCCACAATATTCTCAGGAGTCTTCTCCAGCTCCACATCTCAAATGAGTTAATTTTCTTTCTGTCAGCTTTGTTTACTGTCCAGCTCTCACATCTGTACATGGTTATGGGAAATACAATGGCTTGGGCGATCCTAATTTTAATGTTCAGTTTTTATATCTTTCCACTTTAGGATCTTGTCTAGTTCTTTCATAGCTGCCCTTCCCAGTCTAGTCTTCTGATTTCTTGACTGCCATCTCCCTTCTGATCAATGATTAATCCAAGGTATAGGAAACCATTAACTAATCATTAACTAATTCAATGTTCTCCTTGTCTGTATTGAATTTATTTAAATCCTCTGTGGTCATTGTTGTTGTTTTCTTAATGTTCAGTAGTAAGCCTGCCTTAGCACTTTCTTCTTTAACTTTCTTTAGCAATTGTTCAAAGTCTTTGTTTTCTGCTAATAGTATAATGCCATCTGCATATCTTAGATTGTTGATATTCCTTCATCCTATCTTCACTCCTCCTTCCTCCGAGTCTAAACCTGCTCTGTGTATGATATTTTTTGCATACAAGTTGAACAAGTAGGCTGATAGAATGCAGTGTTGTCTGGCCCCCTTTCCAAACCGGAACCATTCTGTTTCTCTGTTTTCTGTTCTATGGTAGCCTCCTGTCCTGAGTACAAGTTACACATCAGGACAATCAGATCTAATGGTACACCCATTGCTTTGAGAGCAATCCATAGTTTTTCATGATCTATGCAGTCAAAGGCTTTCCTTTAGGAGATTATCACACTATACTAACTGTTATTCCACTTTAACTTCTGCGGCTGCCTCCTGTGGAATCCTGGGATTTGAAGTTTAGGGAGGGGCATTTAGGACTCTCAGCCAGAGAGCTCTTAGGCCTCACTAAACTACAAACCCCAGAATTCTACAAGAGGCAGCCACAGCAGTTAAAGTGGAATAATAGCACTATAACAGTATAGTGTGATGATTAGTCTATAAAGCACATGCTAATTTGTTCTGGAATTCCCTAGTGTGCTGCATTATCTAGCGTATGTTTGCAATGTGATCTCTACTGCCTCTTCCTTTCCTGAACCCAACTTGTACCTCTGGAATTTCTCTATATATGGTCCTGTAGTTACTGCAATCTTTTGTGTCTCCTTTTTTGGGGGGTGGGAATGTACATTGATAATTTCCAATCTCAGGGTTTTGCTTTCCATATTTGTTGACAGATTTTAGTTAGACCTAGAGCTGTCATTAAAAAACTATACTATTCTCCACTCCTGTTCCCACACACCTCCCACTTCACAACCCCACTGCTGGCATCTTCCTTTTATGGAGTACATGTATACAGTAATGGGTTTTATTTTTATAAGTATCAAATTGAACTTCCACACTGAAACTAAAAACCATCCTTTGTAGTGAGTCCAGAGCTGTATGGTTTCATATTGCTTTGGACCAGGGTCATTGTGGTTCAGAGATGGTCCCAAGCAGGCCACTGTACCTCACTTACCCATATTTACATGATAGTATACATACTGTAGGCTATATTTCAGAGGAAGGAACTCGAAAAATCACTTCTGAGGACTCCTTGCCTAAGAAAACCCTATGAAATTCATAGGGTTGCCATAGTCGACAGGCAACTTGAAGGCACATACACATACGTGTTGAAAGAAAGGGACACAGCCCGCCCCTAGTTTCATTCCATACTTAGCGAAATAAAGATATGAGTTTGCCACAGACCCTGGAAGTGTAAATTAAACGGATATCATTCACAAAGGTGTTCTTCCAAAACACAGGTTCATTGTCAACCACCTCCACTTGCTTCAGGCCTTGATGCCTTGATTAGCAAAGCAAGAAGCTACCTGCTGGCTTAGAATTATATGAAGTGACCTCAGGTTATCTGCAAGCTTCTCACGCACAAGAACACTTTCTCCCTGCCTCCCCCAGCCTCCCCCCCACACCTTTGGCTTAAGATGCTATTGTTGCTCCATCCAAGTACTATATCACATAGATTGTTATTGCAAAAGGTATCATTAAACATTGCTTGTATTATTTCCACCAGAGAATTATCTGCACACAATAATGGGTTGTTCCAAATTCCCTCCAAAACTAGAAGACCTCAAGCACTTTACAGGTAGCAACTGTCTCTCTGAAATATAAGAAGTGGGTTCCCCTCCCCGACTACTAATAACAGTGCTTTTTAAATATAAGTATCAGGTTCAAACTTAGAACAGTAATTTTAATTGCAGAGGGGAGGTTGGCATGAGATGCTTTAGGATTTTGCACTGTACAACTAAGTGTGAACTGAAAAGCTCTCTCCCCCAAATCTTCAGTACCATCAAATTCAGATGTATATACTCTCTCCTATCCAGCATATACATGCAAGTTTAGGAAGCAGGAAGCTGACTCATCAGAGTTTATCATAGCTAAATGTCAGGATGCTCCGTAAAAGCAATCCTTCTGCCAGTAAGTTTCAAAATGTAGCAAGTTACTTTTGAGCCTCCATGTTTGAACTGCCTGCTGTTTTCACATTCTTTGTAAATGAAACAATTCAGTGGCTGAGAATAGCCATGGGAGTATAGAGTCTGTCTGGTAACAGGCAAAGCAGCCTTGCACCTGCAGATTGTTTCGGGAATCAATAGGTGGAGTTACAACTGGGTGAGAATGGGGATGATGGGTAACCAATGGCTCAAGTGCCTGCCAGATTTTGACTGATTGTAACTACTTTTCATTTTACTGTGTTTCCTATGAATTTCATTCAATGCAACAGTTTTGTAGTCTTGACTCTTCAGTTTTTCTGTGGCAATAAAGCTTACTGTTTAACCCTGAAGCTGCTGTTCACTGACTCTGAAGAAGCAGACACATGACGCTATGGACTTTATCAGACGAGCCTCTAACAATGTTTCTGTCCCACCATATTTTAAAGCATAAGTGTCCCAGCAAAATAACATTTTTTTATCCAATGTTGCATTATAACATAAAAAAGCAGCCCTGTAAATATGAGAGCACAACTGCCAGCACTGTCTATTTCCACATTGGCAGATGCACATGATCTTAGTGGTTCTCATAAGAAGACGCGAGTGCACTTAAAAATCTAAAAACAGCTAAATTAAAAAACAAAACGAACACACAAGCACTGAAAAACACTTAAAAACATGTCTGCAAAACAGGGAGGTTCATAAAAAGAGCATCCTGTACATAGTTTTTGCGTTCTCACCTGGAAGTGTTCTGGAAAAAACACCTTCGCAGATCTATTGACGGCTTAGCCCGTCAATAAAAAACCCACGCCTTTTTCACAGCAGCAGAACACCATAGCACAACATCGTGCAAAATGAGCACCCTTTTGCATTCTTTGGGCATCTTTATGATGCCGTATTTGCCACATCTGATAAATTCCTAAGTATGTTGGGATGGATAGCTATGGAGAGATCAGGGGCTGCATTCCAGGTTTCAGAGGTTCCCAAGGAACAAACCTGAGGGTGTACAGGGTGTTGTGTGTTTGTTAATGTTTTCAATTTTTTTTAAAAAAAATCCCTAGTAGAAATAGGGAATTTATTTAACACTTGAATGCATCCAATAATTAAATAAAATCCAACAAATTCATTACAACTATATTAATTTAGTTTTTTGTTATTACACATTTTAAAAAGTGTTTCTTACTGAAAACAGTCATGCAAACAATTTGAATTTCAACTTAATTACTTCTAATGTATTTGTTTCATTTTCTTTAATTTAAAAAGCAGCACACACTCTATGGTTCATTGTTCCTTGGTGGGCTAATAGTTAATCAGCTGCCTATCCAGGAAGTGTTGTTGATACACTCCATAAGAGTCTGTGCATATAGCATATAGCAAATGATCTGTTTTCAGGCACAATTCAAATGCTAGATCTGTCCTATAAAGCTCTATGGGGATTCAATGCATATCTCCCCATAGGAGCTTGCCCAAGGCTTGAGATCCTCAGAAGAGGTCCTTCTCTCAGTTCCACCACTTTCTCTGGTGGGGAAACAAGGCAGGAACTTCTCAGTGGCTGCTCCTTGGCTCTGGAAATCCTTGCTGCCCTTCTGTTGGCAACTATGTTTTTTTATTCCCACAAACTTTTGAGAATAGGATTCCCAGCCCTTCATGCTGTATTGGAGAAACCCTCTTTTGCTATAGTGCAGGGGGAGACCATTTTAGTAGCTTTGGTGCCTGTGCCATTGCTTGGAGACTGGAGGGTGACACCAGAGGGTACTAAACCCCGCTGCCTCCTTTTCTCCCATTAATCGGGGAGATTTGATAGTCGGTGTGCACTTTGGCACCTCCACCCTTTGGAGATGAAGGGGGGGATCTGGAACTGCTCCTTTAGCTCCTGTGATTTGAGGGGTGTGGAAAATGACCTCCTTTGGGGCTGGCCTGAGGGATAAACCCTCTTCTGTCACTTGGGGGAGGGACTTTTGGGTCGGCCTTCCTAATACAGACTGACTGGGGAGCAACACAGTTTATGGGTTATCCCTGGGGTTCAGGTGTTTTCACCCAAGGGAAGTTGGCGTTTTGGAGCTGACCTCCTGCCCCAATAATTCCCATTCTAGATTGCTCTCCCATTGCAGATCTCACAGAAAGGGGATAAATAGTTTATATCTAAATAAAAGTGGCCCTTTACAACCCAGCTATATATGTGTGGTCTCTTTATTGTGTTTGGCCTCCTTATGCCTACTAGCAAATAGTCTACTAGCAAATAGAGTGCTGTACTGTTTTTAGTTGTTTTTTTTTAATTGCATTGCTTTTAAACTACTTTTTATTATTTTATTTGTATGTTTGAAATTGCTTTCATGCTTGTGAGTTTCATGTCAATTTTTGTATGTTTTAATTTTACTGTATGTGTTTTAATTCATAAGCTACATTGAGTCCCAGTTCTGGGGAAAAGACCAGATATAAATAAAATTGCTGTTGCCGCTCCTGATGATGGTGATGACGACAATGATGATGACTTTGGCACATCAAACCTTATAGACTGTAGGATATTGTGGGCACTTTGGAATTCCAGGTTTAGCTTCAGTTCCCATAATCCCTTATGCTGGCAAGGGCTGATGGAAAATACAATCCAACAGGACTGTCATAGAATCATACAATCATAGAATTGTAGAGTTGGAAGAGACCATGAAAGCCATCCAGCCCAACCCCCAAGTTGCACCAAGCCAGTCACACACACACATGCCACACAGAAGCCATGCAAGCACACAGTGGGCCCTGAATTCCGTGTTCTGGGAACGTATGTTCTGAGAACATGTTTCTAGCCCTGTTGGATGCAACAATAAACCTGGCACTGATAGGACAATACCTGCTGAAAGCCCAGTATCTGGAAGGATGGCTGAATTAGATTTCTAGTGAGCAGTTCTTCAGTGTCTTACACAGTTCTTTGGATATATTACAAGAAATCTGCACTTTTTGCTGGATTTATTGACATCAACCTTCCCAGGACTTTCCAGATATGTTGGGATTACAATTCCCATCATTTTAGTGCCATCTGGATGTGTTAGATTACAAATGCATCATACCAAGTCAGCACTGCCAGCACGCTTACACTTCTGAAGGGCAACAGGTTGGAAAAGACTAGTTTAATTCATATAAAATACTGAATTTAGCTCTTTTAGTACAGAATTTGTAAAAATGCTGCATAGATTTTGTTGACACTATACTTTGACCTGATTATAGAAAACTGTTATGACATATTTCAAGGTAACAAGCAAGTCAGTTTTGCTTCGCATCACATTACAGTGCATATACCTGCTTTGTGGGGTCACAAAACCAAACATATACATAGTATCTGAGTGTGTTGATCATAGCACAAACAAAGACAGTAGAAGATTCATAATGGACAAAAATTAACCAGATAGTTCATGACAAAACCAATACAAACAATTCATGAACAATTTGGAATCTGCAGAATCACAACCTGCAAGAATTCTGAAATACCTGATGTACAAGTTGTATACAAGCACTAGCTAACTTTTCTGAGAAACAGATATGGGACTGTTACATGCCCTTTCTTGTATCACTTCCTTTTTGCTTTCATAAGTGATTATTCTAGTAGGTATGTAGTTAAGTGAGCATCAATGTAATAAATCAAATTACTCCAGAATGTAAACAAGGTTAGAATCCTGTTGGTGACATGTCTGTGTGCATGTACCTTTAAGTTGCCTTTCGACTTATGGCTTAAGAGCTGTTCGGCAGTGGAATGCACTGCTTCGGAGTGTGATGGAGTCTCCTTCTTTGGAGGCTTTTAAGCAGAGGCTGGATGGCCATCTGTCGGGGATGCTTTGATTCTGTATTCCTGCAGGGCAGAGCATTGGACTAGATAGTTCTTGTGGTCTTTTCCAGCTCTATGATTCTATGATTCTGTCAGTGATATATTTAAGGAGGAATTGTGCTTGTGTATGCAACAGATATTTAATTCAATTTTACAGAAGAAAAAAATTCCAGCTACATGGGAAGAGGCAACACTAACAGTAATACCTAACAAAGGCCAAGACTTTATTAGAGCCAGTAGCTATAGACCCATCTCCTTACTAAACAATGGTTACAAGATATTTAGTTCAATACCGGCAGAAGGATTTCAAAAAGTTTTACAAGAAATGATACATTACGACCAAAATGGATTTTTACACAAAAGACAGTTAAGAAATTACATGGGACAGGTATTAGGCGTGTTGGGGTATCTGGAACAACATAGCGAAAAGGATGCTGCCTCAGTTTTTCTAGATGCTCAAAAAGCATTTGATAAATTAAATTGAGATTTTTTTATTTCACTGTTGGAAAATATGGGATTTGGTGGAAATTTTGTAATGTGGATTAAAGCCATTTATGATACACAATGCACAAGAATTCTAGTGACTGGAGAATTAACAAATTAGTGCTAGATCCATAAGGGAACAAGACAAACTAGCCCACTATCCCCTTTATTTTCATTTTAATGCTGGAAGTTTTGATGAATAAAATCAGGGGGAAATGAGACAAAAGGTCTATGTGTGAGAAATCAGTGGTACAAAGTAAAGGCATTTGCAAATGATTTGATGATTACCTTGGAAGATCCTTTGGAGAATATGGAGAAGAAGCAGGTTTCAAAATAAATAAGCAGAGAATGAAGATGATATTCAAAAACATGAGGATGGAAAAAAATAGAAATGCAAAGAACAGGTTTGAAGTCAGAGAAGACATTAAAATATCTAGGTATCAGGATTTCAGATAATAACTCAATTTTATTTCAAGACAACTACAATAAGACCTGGCAGGAATTAACCGGGACTTACAAAGGTAGAATAAATTGAAATGATCTCTGTTAGGGTGAATTACAGTTATTCAGATGAACATTCTACCAAAGATTTTTTTTCTTTTTCTTTTCCAGACTATTCCAATTTTAGTTAATAGCAAACCATTCAAAAGGTGACAAAAATACCTGACAAAGTTCATTTGGCAGGGGGGAAAACCAAGAATAAGGTTCAAGGTGCTCCAAGATAATAGACAAAGAGGAGGTTTGGATCCACCCAATTTGAAAACTTATTATGCGGCTTGTTGTCTAGTGTGGTTAAGAGAATGGATAACTTTGGAAAATGAAGAGATATTCATTCTAGAGGGACATGACCTGAGATATGGATGGCATACTTATCTGTGGTATGCCAAAGTTAAAGTTAATGCTGAATTTATGAATCATTATGTTAGACAAGTGGTTTTTAGGATTTGGGCCTGATATAAATCATGGTTATGTCATAAAACACCACTTTGGGATTTTGGTTCAGGAAGAATTTTATAGAACTGACAAAAATGAAAGTGGGAAATGGATGACTTTTCAAGATCTCTTGAAAACGTGAAGATGGGCAATATAGATTTAAAATGAATGACAAGTTGGTGTTAGAAGGTTGGAATTTTAATTGGTATAGAGATAGACAGCTGATGGAAAGATTCAAAATGGACAAAAAGTTATATGGTTTTGAATATAGGGGGAAAAGAATTTGAATCACAACCATGTAGTAAAAGAATTGATCGGCAAGATTTATAGGCTGTAACTGAAGACAGATGGAGGAAGAGCAAATCAAGAAGTGTATGCTGAAATGAGCACAAATTTTGGTTATAACATTGAATTAGAGTAATGGGAAAGGATGTGGCAGAAGGATCTAAAATGTACACTATTGAACAATCTTAATGGGGAAAAATATTAAATGATGTTAGGTTGCATTTGACTCCAGAAAAATTATACAAAATGAATAAAGGTGTTAAAAATAGACACTGGAAATGTGAATTCCAGGAAGGATCATACTGCCACATGTGGGGGACCTGTAAAAAAGCAAAATAATAATAAAATAAAAAATAAATTTAGATGCAGATTCATGCACAATCCAGGACATTCTTAAGACATACATTGGTTTCAAGTCAGAACTTCTACTACTAGGTTTGATGGACAGGTAGATAAATAGACAACATAAGAATTTATTACAATACATGGTCACAGCAACAAGATTGAAATATGCTCAGAGGTGGAAAATGGTGGAGATCACAATGGTAGAAGATTGGTTGGTGAAAATGTTTAACCTCACAGAGATAGATAAACTAACCACATTGTTAAGGGATAACTTTCTCAAAGAATGGGAACCTTTTCTGAAGTTCTTGCAGGAGAGAGGGGACTATATAACATTAGTAGGCCATGAGAACTAATTGATCTTTCCCATTAAAATATAAATAGAAGTGTTTAATATCTTGCAGTGCATTAGAAGGAAAGGAAATTATTATTACATTTAAGGCAATGTTTAGAAAGCAGGAAATCACTTTCTAATTATTTGTGTATGTGAGTACTATTTATATATTACCTGTGTATGTGAGTATGTGTTGTTCATGTTTTTGTTTTTATTTTTCAATATTTAAATAATAAAGAGTAAGTTGGAAAAAACAGAAGATGACTAGGAATTGGAAGCATAGCTATATATAATTGAATGGTGAAGTCAGAATTCTCCATGGTATAGTATATTCCATTTTGGTGTATTAATCTGAAAGCTGGACAGTGAAAAAAAACTTATAGGAAGAAAATGGACTTGTTCGAATTGTGCTGATGGAGGAGAGTTCTATGGCTATGGTCTGCTGAAAAAACAAATGAATGGGCTCTAGAGCAGATTATGGAGATTTTCAGACGCCTCTTTCAGCCTCTTGCCACGCAAGCAGCCTCTGGAGCAGTAACAAGGCTGCTGTGCAGCAAGGGGTCCATTTTGGACCATGCCGTTTCTCTCTTGGCATCATCCGTGACTGTTGCGGCTAGCATTGGAGGCAGCCGCGCTGTTTTTTATTCACGGACAACTTCCGTGAGTGAAAAACAGCACGGCCGCCTCCAATGCTAGCCACAACAGTCACAGACGACAGCGAGAGAGAAATGGCGTAATCTAAAATGGACCCCTTGCCGCGCAGCAGCCTCATTACTGCTCCGGAGGCTGCTTGTGCGGCAAGAGGCTGAAAAACGCATCTGAAAATCTCCTAGGTTTGAATTCTCACTGGAAGCCACAAGGACTATACTAAGGCAGTCATACAGTCAGACCCCCGTATCCAGGGGGTTTGCTTCCCAGACTTACTGTGGATACAGGAAACTGCACATAATGGTGAACCCTATTAAAATGAAGAACTCCCAGTAAAAACATACCATAGAGAGGATCTACAGTATACGATGTCTAGAGAGGACACCTCTCTAGGCATTTTCCAGCACAACTCTATGGTGTGTGTTCCCTATTTTGTGTCCCTCATATATAACTGAAACCGTGGATATTGGTTCCGCAGATACAGGGGTCTGACTGTATTTTGGCTATATGAGATGATGTGACTCATTGGAAAACAATGATGATGCTCAGTAATGTGAAAGGTAGTAGGAGGAAAAGGTAGTAGGAGACTACAGGTGGATTGATTCAAAGATGCCACAGCCTTGAATATGCAAATCCTGAGTAGGGCTGTTGACAACAGGGTGAATTGGAAATTTTCCATAGAGTCAAATAAGTTGAAGTTGATGATGGAAAATAATAACAATAACAAAACAGCTTTAAAGATTATACCCTAATTATGCTCAATGGCTTACAACCAGGATACTTGAAGGATTGCTTACCTCCAAGTGCATCCACTGTAAACTGAGAGGGCTTTCACAAAAGCTGTCTCACCTGCCCTGACCTGTGAGGAAGACCAGGATAAACTGCACCATTTTATATACTCAAGAGTAGGTGCATCCCACTTCATCCTGTAAAGCAGGGTGAAAAAGAACCTTCAGTTCACATTTTTATGTGCCTGAGCAAAAAAAAAAAAAACAAAAAAAAACTGGTACCTTATTGTAGGTAGCCAGAGTTCAATCAGGGAGGGGAGGGTGGCCTTCATGATGATGTCTACTGCTTAATCTAGTCCCAAGATAGAGAATGCAAACTGAATGACACGCTGGTAGTTGTGCATTTATCAGGTTATACCTAGCAATAAATGCTGGGCTGAAAAATCAATAGCTGCTCTCTAGTTCTGGTGGTAAAAGGCTGGCTGTAATTGGCTGCAATGAGGACTATACTCATTTTGTAAATGCTTAATTTTCTTTGATATATTATTTCTTATTCCACCCACTCTTTTATGTCATTCTTAAATAACTCTTTTTAATTTAGATTTTGACATTGGCTGAGCCTTTTGCCTATAAGGGAAAATATAGGAGCCCTGGTGGCACAGTGGTTAAATGCCAGTCCTGCAAGCCACCATGTTGCAAGTTCGATTCCAGAGGGCTCCAAGGTTCACTCAGCCTTCCAGCCTTTTGTAGGTCGATAAAATGAGTACCCAGAATTGTGGGGGCAATTAGCTAACACACATTGGAAACTGCTTAATGCAGTGTAGATGTGTAAATTGCTGTTGCTTAAAACAATTTGTGAGCCACTCTGATAGCCTTGTGGCTGAAGAGTGGGGTATAAATAAATAAATAAATAAATAATAAAAAGCAATAATATAACAAAGGATCCATCCCAATCATGTGACCAGCTGGAATCGCCATCATAGGACTGATTTTAACTGTGATTCTCATGGCAGTCTTTATTTTTGCACACACCCCTTCTTCCCAATCTCTTAATTTTTGTGCCACCAATCCTGATGAAGAATACAAAAACTTGCACATTTTTGTAGCACATTTTTGTCCTCTTAATAATAGGATTGTCCCCCCCCCCTGTGAATTTTGTATTTACTTAAATAGCAGCATGGCTACCTTGGTTTTTCATTCACTATACTTATGGCAAAAGCAGACCAACTATCCTAATTTGCAGGGACGGTATTAATTAATGCCCTGCCATCATGCCTTTCAGCTACTTTTAAGGTTCAGCTTTTCTCTCTTATCCTTCCACTTCCCCCCTTTGTGCTCAGCTTACTTCAGTTTCTACAAACTGAATTCAAAGTGCAATAGTAGTTTGCACTCAGTAAATCAAACAGCAAGGAGGGGGGAGCAGAGAGGAGGCGGCAGAATCATGCCCTTCCCTGTAAGCTCAGGCAAAAGTCAACTGCTGCAGCCTCTCCTAGCTTGTGTGTTTTTTCTCTAATAACTTTTACCTTCTTGATCACACTCTGATGTTTCTTGGCCAGGCAGATCCCAGTTTTCACTGTGAAATGTTTGAGGGTATGCATAAGGGGGGGGGGGGACGTAGCCCTTGAATGCGGCCGTGGGCCTTGTTCTGCAACCTGCAACACCTTCTGAAGACCACCAAAGCCTCCATTAATTCTTTAAGTTAAAAAGGCTGAATTTATTTTTTTTAAGAAGAACCACCCAAACTACCACAAATATATGCAATTTGACATCCTTTGCTCTTCACTAACCCCAGTCCCTCCTCACATACAAACAGCCTCAAGACTCTGTCATATTTCAATCAATTCCTGGAACTGGAGTTGCTATGTGGGATGTGTGGGGAGGGATATGTTCCCTACCCCACCTCTATTTGCCCACCCTGCTTTATAGACTTCCTTAGTTCCAGCATTGGGCTTGCTAGACCTAACTGGCTTCTTCTACACAGATCTATGAGAGATACTTTAACCAAACATAAGATCAAACTGTAAAAAAATCCATGCTGAATCAGACCAAAGTTCTGTTTGTTTCAACATGCTGCTCAGAGAGTGGTCAACCAGTTCACGCATAGAATAACACCCTCTCTCTTACATGGCACAGCAACTGAATATAGAGGCTTGCTAGAGATCTTGTGTAGACATTATGGCTCATAGCCCAATAGTCACATCACCTGTGAATTTGTCCAACCCCCCCCCTTTAAAACTATGCAAGATGGCAGCCCTCACCCCTTCTTGCGTAGCATAAAGTTTAGTCATGATCTGTGTGAAATCATACTTCCTTTTATCTCCCATCATTCAGCCTAGAAAAAGAGTCTCCCTATTCACTTTCTTCCCCCCATGCATAATATTATGTATATCTATCAGGTCTCTTTTTAATGCACTCTTTTTCTGCTAACAACCTCAAACATTGTAACTTTTCCTCACTGGGTAGTTGCTCCAGTTCCCTGATCATTCTGGTGCCCTTATCTACTGCTTTCCCAGCTCTACAATCTCCTATCTGGACTTTTTCAGAGAGGTCCTTTTACCCCATTTCTGTCTCACTACCCAGCCCCCCGCCCCACTCCGGTCCATGCTATGGAATAATATAAAAATGTTCACACACCTACCTTCTAGCGAGACAGAACCTGCTGCCCCCTCCCCTCTGCAGTCTGGGAGTAAATGCAGCCATCGTAATGCTGCATTTATGACCTGGAAATGCAGCCATCGTAATGCTGCATTTACGACCCGGAAATGCAGCCATCGTAATGCTGCATTTACGACCCAGAAATGCAGGCATCGTAATGCTGCATTTACGACCCAGAAATGCAGCCATCATAAAGCTGCATTTATGACCTGGAAATCTGCATTTACGACCCGCCCATTCTCATGAGAGAATGATCACGCGGGAAATTTAAAAATTAAAAAATAAACCAAACATCAAAAACACAAAGCAAACACCAAAATACACTTTAAACACTACAAGTAACCTGGGGAGGGTTTAAAAAAAGTGTGTCACTTATCTCTTCATCCTGATCTCCACCGGAAGTGTTCAGGACGGACCTCCCCCTGCGGCAGGCGTAGCGCTAGCATAACAGGACAAGAACAGGGCACCTTTCAGACCACCTGTGATTCCATGACAGAAACAGAATGGGTGGTCTATTAATGATTTTTCTGTGAATAAAAAAAAAAAAACCAGAAGCAGCACGGGGGCAGCATGGGACAGGGATGACATCGTCTCAAAGGCAAAACCTTTCTCGACTTTGTTCCATGCCTGCCACTGAGTATTAAGCCCATCTGAAAATGTACGTGTGGTGACAAGAACTATACATAGTGACCAGGATCCTGTTGGGGAGTTACAAATGCATAACCACAGACGTTACTCAGCTATGTAGTGACTGTTTGATACTCAGCCCAGCCCTCTCAATCACCACTTACTGGGAAGCAGCTGCTGCAATCAACAGGGTTCCATTCCACTGTTGCTCAGGAAGCAGTTGGCTGATGTTCCCATCCTCTCCCATGAGCAATCCTCATTGCAACAGGCAGAAGTGGAATCCATATCACAATTCCCCCTTGCACCGGAGAATCGCTCACACAAGGGGGGGGGCATCAATCAGCTGCTTCCTGGGAAATAGCAGAACAGACCCCTGTTGATCACAGTGGCTGCTTCCAAGTAAGTAGGGACTGGGGAACTTTCATGGTACCTACAAGTCTCTTAAACTAGGGACAGTGGCAGCACTGGGGGGGGGGGTTCAGAGTGGCTGAACCACACCAATTGAAATGGTCAGAGGGGGGTGAGAGGGATGACACCAGCTTTAGTGACACCACAGAGTAGTGAATACGTAGGGATTGTGAATACCAAACAGTTACAGATGTGCAAATCTAGGTTGTACATTCGTAACTCCATAACAGGATTCAAGCCAATATTCCAGATGTGGATGCACTGCTGATTTATACAGGGTGGTACAATATTGTATTCTGAGAGCAGGGATGCTAAGGAATATTTTTATCCTAGCACTTCTCAGTGCCCCAGTTATGGACTGCTGTGTCTAGGGATGTCTACCTGCCCTTCTTCTAGATGGCTCCTTGTCATTGAACCTGGAACAGAGGGAGGGTTGTTGAGCCACCCTAAGACTTGGCTAAGGGATCTGGCCCACCCCCAAATGATCAGGCACTAAGGTCAGCAAGACTCAAGTGTGGTTGAGCCCCCTGAGGAACTACCAAGCAGAAGTGTGCTAGTTTATAGTCATTTTTGCATTCATTTAATAAGGTCTTATAGATTTTAATCTTTCCATGATATATTAATTGCCTGCTTTAAAAAAAATTGTATATATCTCATTTAATATTTTGTCATTGTCTTCATGGTAGTCACATTGTTACCAGCTTTAGCTGGTGGCAGTATTATTGTTGTTATTCTTGTTATTATTTTGTTAGTATGCCCTACTACACCATCCCCATGATATCTCATAACTGGAAATATAAGACACATTTCAGGGTCAGGTTGGCTGGGGAAAACAAAAAAGGTCAGTTGGAGGTCAACTTGCACAGTTCTAAGACACTGCATGTGTCTTAGAAATATTATTGCAAGAAAGCCCATATTGGGATTGTGCAGAAGCCCCTTGGTAAACACAGTCATTAAAGCGGAATGTACTAATCCTTTCTTCCAGCCTTGGGCACCTCAGCAATGAGTCATTCAATCAAACCATTAAGTGACCATTCCCAAATATATTCCTACTGAAGTCCGTCCTATACTCCCTCCTGTCCAACCTTGTGAGGTTGTTGCAAACCCATCTCCCAGCCATTAATGCAATCAGTTGAGTTTTGGTTTCCTTTATCTATCCTGTGGGAAAGCCATCCAGGCTTTGTCCTAACCAGAGTTTCCCCTCAAGGATATGAAGTAGGGGTATTTCCAGCAGGGGGAGCGAGGACGTCGGACAGGCTCGAACGGGGCTCCGTGGGGACCTGTCGCCCAGGAGCAGCAAAGGGGGGGTCAGGCAAGTAGACCACCCCAATTTCATACCTGGGAAGGTGTGATAATATTGGGGCTTGCAGTAGCTATCTAAATTGGGGCTTGAAGGTGGGAAGAGCAACTTCTACCTTCAGTCTTACAAGTTGATAGGCTGAGCAGCCATTGCTTCCTCGGGAACCTTAAGGCATTAGTCCTCATTTCTCCCCCTGCTTTAGTGCAAGACATTATTAAGCAACATAACGCTGGGGAAATAGCACAAAGAAGTCGACTTTACCTTCATCAGTAAGATCTCATCCATGGATTAACGAATTAATGGATTAATGGGAACATTAATGAGAAATTACTTGACAGTGAAGATACTGGTATAGTGTACCCTTTAGAATTCTCTTTTCTACATCAAGATCTTCTTTTTTTACTTGGCAAAGGGAAACTATTGAGATGATAGCAATGTTACTCTAAAATATAAATTGTAAAAACAAACAAACAAAAAAGTAGCGACTTGGAAGGTCTAACACAGCTGTATGGGTAGTTTAAGGAGAAGAGAGGTAAAAGGGATTCTAAATTATTAGCTGCGACACAAGCTGTTACGTAGCTGACTGAGTACACAGCTGCGTGGAGAGGAGGGACTTGATGAGGGAACTGGGAGTATCTGTAACCTGGACTGGAAGAGAGAGAAAGGATTAAGGGAAAGTGGTGAAGCAAACTAGAAAAGGAATACAAAGTTTGCGGAACGAACTGAATTTGAATACAGGGGTTGGAGACAACTGAAGGTTGGGCAAAGGCAAGAAGATAGACAGATAGGCAGAAAGAGCTGTGTGGTGCAGTAAGCGAAAGCTGTGTGAGTGGAGGAGGGACAAATGAGAGTTGGGAGTGCATAAGAGGGGTTGGTTGAGGCTGCACGGCGGAGCGCTGACTGGAAGGAGAAGCAGAAGGAGAGTGAGCCGTGAGCGTATAACTGGGGCAGAGGAGCGTATACGGAGCAGACGGAGGCTGTGTGAGCGGAGGAGTGACGGGACCAGACGGAAAGCGGAGAGCATGCTGACGGGAGACAGAGGTTGTGGGAGCGGCGGATACAGTGTGAGCGGTGGAGTTGGGAGCAGACGGAGAGTGGAGAGCGTGCGGATGGGAGATATAGGCTGTGCAAATGGTGAAAGACGGGAGCAGACAGAGATGGGGGTCATGGGAGCGGAGGTGTGACGAGAGCAGACGGAGATTATAAAGCGAAGCAGGCAGAGGCTGTGTGAGGTCGGAGGAGTAACAGAGGCAGACGGAGAGCCGAGAGTGTGGAGGTGGAGCAGACGGAAGCCGGTGAAAGGGAGCGTGTGACGGGGTCGGATGGAGAGTGGGAAGTGTGATGACGGGACAGATGGCGGTTGTTTGAGTGGAGGAGTGACGGAGATAGATGGAGTGTTGTATGTGTCAGGGCGTGGATGAGGCCTGACGAAGACGGATTAAGAGGCAAGGAGAGAAAAGAACTAAGAACTAAGAACTGTTGAAAAAGATGTTAATTGTATGGTAGTAAAGATTGGGATTGGTAGAGGAAAGGATAGGGAATAGAGGATTAACAAAATAGAAAGAAAAAAAATAGGAGTAGGGTGTCGGTTATATAAGGGGTAATACTGAATATCGAATTTGACACTGAGTTTAGTAGCAAATACTGACCTATATTAGAGGGTAACTACTAAAACTTGTGGTACATAAGGAAATATTGATCAAATTAGCTTGACAATTTAAATATACTACCAAACTATCAAACTTTTTTTTGTCCCTTCTCACTATTACGGATGGCTTCTGGCTTGAGGCCAAGAGCATACACTACTTCCCAAGTCGCAACGGTTAGAAGAACCTCAATTGAAATGCCACCCAAGCAAGTGGATATCAATGCCCAGATCTTGGAAGAACTTAAATCTTTCAAGAGAGAGATAAAGGAAGAGATTAGGGATTTAAAGAAAGGTATGAAACAAGAGTTTGACAGGATAGAAAAGAGGCTGGACAGAATAACAACAGAACTGAAGGAAGTGAAGGGGGAAGTGGATACTGTTAAGAATAAAACCACAACACTAGAACGTCAAACAGTAACTGTGTGTAAAGACCTTGAGAATGTGAAACATACCAGCTTGTCCCAAGAATTAAGATACAGAGAAAAGTGTGTGAAATTAAGAGGTCTAGCAGAAATGGCATATGAGAATTTACAGGAAAGATTGATACCAGCTTTAGCGGACTATATGAATGAGCCAGAAGCCATCTTGGATAAACAGATTGACAAGATGTTCAGAGTTAGCTCAGTAATTGCAAATGAAAAGAAAGTATCCAGAGACATTGTGGTTACCTTTGCTAGGACACGGTACAGAGACAAAATCATACAAATAAATTACACGCGCAAGCTAACGATTGAGGGACAAGATATTCAGATATAAAAGGATATCCCACCAGAAGTTCTTAAAAGACGGCAGGAATATAAACAACTCACTCAAAGATTGACTAGACGGGGCGTGAACTTTAGATGGAATAAAATAGAGGGAATCTCCTTCATGTATAGGCAGAAAAGATATAGAATATATACAGTGGAGAAGGCAAAAGAAATGCTAAGCAGGCTGGAGGAGGATGAGAAAAAAGAAGAAGATAAGACAAGGAAGAGGAGAGACAAAAGAGAGGGGAAACAGCAACTAATGGATATCAAGAAAACTGGAATCTCAGAAGAACAGGAGGAGGGTAATAATAATCTTGAGGAAAGGAAAGAAGCGTCACAAGAAGATCCTGAAAATGAAGAAGACGAAGAAGGAATAATAGAGAAGAGTGAGGAAGGAAGTGAGGTGGAGGAAGACGAATAATTAAAAAGAATGACGTTAAACATATCATCGTGGAATGTGAAGGGCCTCAATACATTAATCAAGAGACGGAAGGTATATCACTACTTGGAGAGAAATAAGTCAGACATAACTTGCCTCCAGGAAGTCAGAGTACGTCAAAAAGAGAGTAAATATCTCAAAAATTCCAAATTAGGCCAAGAATTTGCATCATTATCCCCCCAAAAGAAGAAGGGGGTGGTAATATATGTATACAAAAAATATGAAGCAAAGCAAATAATTACTGATAACGAAGGTCATCTGGTTGGAATAGAGATAAACTTGATTAATGAAAAAATATATATAATTGCAATCTATGGCCCCTTAGAGAAAAAAGAACAATTCTACAAGGAGCTGCAAGCACAAATGACCGAACTTGAAAAAGGATTGATAATCCTAACAGGAGACTTCAATGGAGTATTTGACCCAAGGAGGGATAGATCTGGAGGAAGCACCAGGGGAAGCTTCCTAAAATATGCTCAGCTTTAATGGAAGAGTTTCAACTAACTGATCTCTGGACAGCCAAGTACTTGGGAGAACAAGGGTTTACTTATTATTCTGAGGCACACAAGACGATGTCTAGAATCGATATGTTCTGGACATCGAAGATATTGCTACCAAGGATAAAAGAGATGGCAATAATGCCTAAAATAACATCTGACCACAACCCTGTAAGTTTGAAATTGACAGCATTCAAAAGAGAGTACGCATGGAGGTTTAAAGAGGATCTAATAAAAGAGGAAGAGGAACTTCCAAAAATCAAAACAAGGATAAATCAATTCTTTGAAGAAAATAAACACGGAGACATAAAAATGAAAATAATCTGGGATGCTTTCAAGGCCACCATCAGAGGGGTATTCCTGCAGAAAGGCGCAGAAAGAGCCAAAGCCAAGAAGAATAAAGATCAAGAACTTCTACAAAAATTGAAAGAAAAGGAACAAAAATTGAGAGAAAGACCGGAAGATAAAGGATTAACAAAGGAAATAGAACTGCTTAAAAGATCTATCGACAGCAAGATGGTAGAGGAAATCGGAGAGAAAATGATGAAAGCAAGACAGAGAGTGTTTGAACAAGCTAACAAGACAGGGAGGTGGCTATCCTACAGGCTGAAAAAGCAAAAAGATAAGAGGATGATAAGCGAAATAAGAGATGAAGGGGAAGTCTTAACATCCCAGGAAGATATCAAAAAGACCTTTGTAAAGTATTATTCTACACTCTATAAGGAAGAAGAAAAGGAAGAAATGTGGGTAAATAAGATGAACAGTTACATAAAAGAGAACAGATTTACCCGACTATCGGAGGATTACAGGCTGAAACTCTCCCAATCATTTACGATAGAGGAAATTACCAAGGTAATTCAGGGGTTGAAAAAGGACAAGACACCGGGACCAGATGACTTTACAAGATGTTTGTAAATGAGATATTGGGACATCTTCTTGAAGTAATTAATATGATTCACAAGGAAGGGATGCCAAACACCTGGAAGACGGCAAACATCACAGTAATCGGGAAAGAAGGCAAAGAGAAAACTGACCCTAAGAATTACCGCCCAATTTCGCTCTTAAATGTAGATTATAAAATTTACGCCAGCATGCTATCGAATAGAATAAAAGACATATTGACAGAAATAATTCACACAGATCAGAGTGGCTTTCTCCCAGGAAGGCTCCTTTCAACAAACATTAGATACATAATTGATGCATTAGAATTCTTGGAGAAGAACAATGATAGAAAGGTCGCCATAATATTTGCGGATGCAGAGAAGGCCTTTGATAACATCAATTGGCAGTGTTTAATCAGAACAGTAGAGGAAATAGGTTTTGGTCAATTCATAACAGATAATATAAGGCAAATCTACACGGAGCAAAAAGCTAAGATCCTTATTAATGGTGAAAGGACACAAGATATTCTGATACAGAAAGGAACAAGGCAGGGATGCCCTTTATCCCCGCTGCTTTTCATAATAGTGCTGGAAGTCCTATTGAATAAGATCAGAGGGGATGATAAGGTGCTAGGATTAAAAATCAAAAATTATGAATATAAGGTTAGGGCATTCGCTGATGATATAGTCATCATACTAGAAAATCCTGCTGAAAATGTGAATTATTTAATGGCAGTCATTGCAGAATTTGGAGCATATGCGGGATTCAAGATTAATAAAGAAAAAACAATTATCTTGCATAAGAACATACCTAAAAAGGACCAAGAAATTTTAAGAGTGAGATCGGAATGCAAATTAGAACAGAAGGTGAAATACCTTGGGATTTGGATCTCCACAAGAGGTCTAGATCTATATGAAAACAACTACGAGAAAACCTGGAAAGCTGTAAAGACGAATTTAGCAACTTGGACCAAATTAAACTTATCATTAATGGGGAAAATAGCGGTGATTAAAACGTCTGTCCTACCCAAGTTAATATTTCTTTTTCAAAACCTCCCAATAATAACAAACAACAAGCCATTCAAAATCTGGAAACAGGACTTAAGCGATTTTATATGGAACGGCCGGAGAGCAAGGATAGAATGGCACACCCTAGTTGAGAAATCGGAACGAGGAGGATTAGATCTGCCAGATTTACAGACTTACCACAAGGCATACTCAGTAGTTTGGTTAGCGGAATGGATAAAACTCGGAGATCCAAAACTACTGACACTAGAAGGAGCGGGACTAAGGTGGGGCTGGCATGCTTATTTAGGATACAACAAGGCGATAATACACAAAGACTTCCACAGCCATATCGTACGCAAAGCACTATTGCAAAGCTGGGATAAAATAAACAAACAGCACTTTGGGAAGATACCAAAATGGATATCACCAGCAGAGGCTTTTTTTGGAAGATGGGGCTATATAGGTAAACCAAACAAATGGATTATATATAAGGAACTGTGCATGATAGATCAAGGTGGCAAGACGAGATTAAAAACACAAGAAGAATTGCAACAAGAAGGGTGGCAATTTAACTGGCTCTCTTACCAACAAGTCCATAGTAGATTCAAGAAAGATGAGAGCGAACATGGCTTTCTGGATGAGGAGATGGATTACGAAAAAATCTTATGGGACGACAAGAGAAAGAAGATAGCAAGATTATACGATCTCTTCCTCGTTAGACAACTTGAACCCGAAACAATAAGAGATGCCATGGTTAAATGGGCCAAAGACATCGGAGAGGAAATTCAGTTGGATGAATGGGAATTGGCATGGAGACAAACAAAAAAGTTTACTGCTTGCCAGGACCTGAAAGAGAATTGCTTCAAGGTGTGCAACAGATGGTATTTAACTCCATCTAGAATAAGCAAAATGTATAATCTGAAAAAGAGAGATTGCTGGAAATGCGAAAAAGAAGTAGGCACTCTTAAACATATGTGGTGGTCCTGTTCAATTATATATAAATTCTGGCAGAAAATACACAAGATAATACAAAAAATGCTCAGCATCCAATTCGAATTCAGCCCCAAGTTATATCTCTTGAATATTACTGCAATATTGACACCACAAGTGGGGAGAAAATACTGGCGAATAATCCTATATTTATGCACGGCAGCCCGTTTGGTTATTGCAGCGAACTGGAGAAACAAAGAAGAGCCCTCAATTGAAATTTGGCTGAACAAGATACTATTAATGAGAGACAATGATAAACTAACTCGAATATTGAATCAGGAAGCTGTAGAAAAGACGGAAACTGAGTGGCAACCGGTAACTAACTATTGCAAAAGAAGATGGAACATTGGTAGAGATATCGAGATATAGGATATGATATAGAAGTTCATACTCAAAGTAATATAGAAATATAATCTATACATTTACGGGGAAAAGAGTACGGGATAGGAGATCGAGGCAAAAGGAAGAGGGGCAAGAAGCGGAAGAGGATAATTTGAATCGGGTGAGAGGGAAATAACACAAGCAATCATAGGAAAGTTAGTAATAGAACAACACATATGTTATAGAGGAAAGAAGATATAAGGTTATAGTAAATAGAAAACTCTTTGTGTTATTTATACAATGGAAGTCGTTTGTTTTTATTTCGTTTCTAATTAATGAAACAATCAATGTAGAGTACTATTTTTGTCATTGCAATAAAAAATATATAACCAAAAAAGGATATGAAGTAGGGTAAAAATATTAGTCTCCTGACAGCAGAAAAGTGTGCCATAGTGGACGAACCCAGCCACTGTCTTTCTTGGCATGACCCTGGATCAGAACCTCCCATGCCACCCTCAGCTGCCTGTCCGAATATCTTTGCTGCACAAAACTCTATTCTGCAAGACTGCTAACTATCACCCAATATTCCCAAATCTCTCCCTCTATCCAACCTTTCTGCCTTACTCCTTGATTGCCTTGTATGATTCTTAGGAATGTGTGTTGTGTGTGAGTTCACATTGTTTTGTTTCAAATAAAAATACTTTATTTCATGTTAAATTGGAGTGCTCTCTACAGTTAGTACTGGTATACATAGGTGAAAAATCCTGAAGTTACCCACCTCTTGAAGCCTTCTGTTTGAGTTAATAATTCCCCCAGATAGATTTTGGCATCATGGGTGGGCATCCAAAGAACCCCACCACAAATGGTAACAATTTGTTGTTGTTGTTGTCATCGTTGCATGTCTTCAAGTTGTTTCCAACTTATGGCAACCTTATCACAGTGTTTTCTTGGCAAGATTTGGGTAGAGGGGGGTTGCTTTTACCTTCCTCTGAGGAGAATGTGACTTGCCCAAGGTCATCCAGTGAATTTCCATGGCCAATCAGGGATCTGAACCTGGTCTCCAGAGTCATTGTCCAACATTTAAACCATTGTTGTTGTTGTTGTTGTTGTTGTTGTTGCTGTTCCTTGTATTCTGTGTTCTTGTTTTGTAAAATCACACGTGCAGGTATGCAAAATTCATAATGACCTGCCTGCTAGTTTTAAACCTCCCACCTTAAAATCAATGCCCGGGTCCCTGCTCCTTGCCTTCTGCCTCTTTTTCTAGGAAGGAAAAGACATGTCTTGAGAAAGACATAAATGTTCTCATAGATCACCAGTCTTACACAAGTGTTTCTACAGTGGTAACCACGGGATTGTCAAGTTAACAACAACAACAACAACAGACCTTCTTTCATAATGGAAGATCAAACAATAAGGAGATATTATAGAAACATAAGGGAAGATTCTCAATGGTTGAGATAATTTTGAAAAAATGAGAGAAGGTCCCTAAAATAGCAAGTTCTCTAGCAGTTTGTCCAGTGATAGATTGGAATAAGGTGTCTTTGTACATTCTGCAGTCATGTTTAGTAAGGAGTGGGATAGTTTAGTCATGTTTAGTAAGGAGCTGCTAACATGTCTTACTGACCACTTCCTAAACAGTGGAAAATTCCATGGCAGCTTTATTTTTCCTTTGGAGTAGGCCACACTTATGACTGAATGTACTATGCTTATGTGCAAATATACAAGCTGAGCAGGTAGCAGATAAAATATCCAGGGACTAGATTACCTTCCTTTGGTACCCCCAGATGATGTTTTTCCATCCTCCTTCTCCATCTTCTTTCTTCCCACAAAAAAATAATCAAAGAATGAAAAATGGAATATAGTAGCTGCATAAGACCTCTTGATGAGTAGCCTTAGTAACCCTCTGTCTGGACTCCCTCTCTGAGAGAAATGGTTAAAGTATTTGGGACTTCTGAGTTTGTTTGTGTTGGGGCAGGGAAGGCCATGTCCTGAAAAAGCCAGTGGTGGGAATCTTCTCCCTTTTTTTTGTGAAGTTAGATCTTGAAGCACTGCAATGGAAATGGCAGACAATGGAAATGGAAGAGAAGAAACATTGTGTCCTTGCTCAACACATATGGCTTTCTCTGCCACAAGATGGGGGTAATGGCCTCTTCTTTAAATGGCTTCAAAAGGGGATGAGGCAAATTCGACCAGGGAAATCTCTATCAAAGGCAGAGCAATTTGGGGGGAAGTTGCTTTTTATATGATCGTTGGCCACACAGGGGGTTTCTGAGAGGTGTAGTCTAAAAATGTCACTTCCATACTCTGATTAAAAGATTTTTAGTCATGGTAGCTAAATGGAAGCATCATATTTAGAGGCATTAGTAGGAGGGGGGCATGTTGACTTCATGCCCCATGTGTAGACTTTCTGGAAGTGTCTGACTGGTCACTGATAGAAAAAGACCCCTGCTAAATGATCCACTGATAGAAGATCCAGCAGGGATATGCTTTTAGTCTTCTTCTGCTGGGTTGCTCCACTGTTGAAATGCAAGTCTTTGTTGCATATACTTCATTATTTGTTTATGTTGCCCCATAATGCACCATGTACATTGATAGTGCTATGTTGTTGCTGCTGCTGCTGCTGTTGCTGCTGTTCACAAAAGGTAGATAGCAAACTGATTCCTGTCTGGTTACACAATTCCCTCCAAATACCAACTGCTGAATGTCATTGCTTTCAAATGATTCTCTGGACAGAGAGTACTTTCCTGGGATAAACCACAACAAACATGTTTGGAAACATATCATACTCTCTGGCCACCTACACTTCTAAAACCAGGTTTGTCACAGTGACGTTTCATGAGCATTTCTTCAATAGTGCTGCTGGCAGGGCCAGAGGTCAAGAAAGGTAAGCAAAACCTGATTTGGCAGCCTTCATTCTCTGTCTGGAGTTCATTGCTTGAGGTGGTCAGTCACCTTTTGCATCACCTCAAAAGTCTTGTGACTTTGAAGGAATGCTGCTGTGTCTAGGAAAAGGAGGCTGTGATGATGTTTCACAATAGTAGATACATGCTGGAAGGAAATCAGAGACAGATGATACCTTGCATTTACAAAAAAGATAAAGAGGAATGAGAGATCAGTCACTGAATATGCACAAGACCTATGCTTTTTCAGTAGTGTTGTCTATTGCTTAAATTCAGGTGACAATTCAGTTCATAAACTGGTAATTCTCTGGCTTTTCTTCACAAATGAAGATTCAGGAAGGACTCATCCCTTTCTGCAAGCGTACTGATGACTGAAAAGGCCAATCCGAGATAAACAAGTCTGGTTGCAGAAAGCACAGCAGAAGGTGATGTTTCCGGGTTGTGATTCTTCCTGCGTTGTCGTTTCTCTTCAAGACTTGTTCGGCGTGAGTTCTCAAATAATGCTGCAGCATTGTGGATAGTGACTCTCCATGCCTCCCGATGTGAGGCCAGGGCGGACCATTGTTGGTGATCAATTTGGCCGAGCCTGAGATGTTGTTTCAGGGAGTCCTTGTATCGCTTTTTTGGAGCACCCCTCTTACGCTGACCCATGGCGTAATAGAGTACTATTTTTGGGAGGCGATGGTCCTCCATCCTAGAAACGTGCCCTGCGCAGCGCAGCTGTGTTCTCAATATCATGGCCTCAATGCTGGTGATCCCTGCTTGCTCAAGGACAGCAACATTCATCACATAGTCCAGTGTATATTTAGGATTGTGTGTATATAGCGTTGATGAAAGCATTCGAGGAGTCATAAGTGGTGGCAATAGGTGACCCATGTTTCAGACCCATAAAGGAGAAGAGACAGTACAATGGCTCTACACACAGAGATTTTTGTGCTTTGCCTCAGGTGTTTGTTACTCCAGACACTTTTGTAAAGTCTTCCAAATGCACTATATGCCTTTGCTAATCTGTGATTGATCTCTTTGTCAATCTTGGCATCTGAGGAGATGATGCTTCCCAGCTAGGTGAACTGCCAACAGCAATGTGTTCTTATTTAAAGCCCTAGATGGTCTGACTTCAGCATCCCTTTCCTTGAAATCCATAGGAGAGGCCTCTGGCTTAGATCAAATACACTACTAGAGCTCAGAGCAGGGTTTGCTCATATGTTGAATCACAATTTTGGGATTCCTTTACCTTCTGACAGGAAGCCATACTTGAACTTTATCATCCTTCAGAAGGAAGGCATATTTTTATTTTTCATCTATGAATTGTTGTTTTATTGGAAAATTACTGATGCATTTTTATGTTACAGACTCATGACGTTTGCATACAATAAGCAAGATACATGTCTCTAGCAGCTACTGGATGGGTCACTTCCCTGTTTCTAAGTTGTTCTCTGGTATAGGAAGAGATAATAAACATCCCCCAGGCTCACATCTTGGGCAGTATGTGGTTCGGCTTGCTCTGTACTAGAAAGTACATACCTCAAGTATGAAATACATTTTGTAACCTTGACATTGAACTTCAGAAGCATACAAAATCCCCTTTTCAGAAGTATATAGACATCAGTATGTACTGAGCCTCATCTATATAAAATGTTATCTGGAAGTACCTTAGCCATTTTGGGAGACATCTCTTGTCCCTGTATGAGGGAATGTTATACGAATATCAAAACATCTTAGATTATGTGTATACCAAACATTAAGTATCTAGATCAGTGGTTCCCAAACTTGGGCCCGCAGATATTTTTGGACTACAACCCCCAAAAGCCCATTAACCATGCTGCCTAGAGTTTCTGGGAGTCAAACAATGTTTAGGGATTCAATTATGTGAAATATTTCTCTAAGGAGATTATCAGACATGGGGAAATGCAGCAAAAATCATGTCCTCAACTGTGTCAGAAGAATGTGATGAGAACACAAAGGGCAACATTACCAGATGCCCACATCCTCAGCCATTCCCAGGGCATAGCACTGGTGCGCATGAGACTTCATTTTTGTACTGACAGAGCTAAACCACCAATAAAAAGGAATACCTTATTCTCACCCGTACTATGCTCCCTGAACTCTGAAGGCCTATGTTGTCTGGTAATGTCGCCCGTTTTTGTTTCCATCACGTTCTTCTGACGTGGTTTTTGCCATGTCTGATAATCTCCTAAATCTTCTACATTAACAATATGGATAAATCCATAAGAAACCAGCTACAGTTGTCCCTTCATATTCGTTGGGGTTTAGTTCCAGGACCCCCTGTGGATACCAAAATCCATGAATTTTCAGGTCCCATTATATGCAGTGACATAGCAAAATGGTGTCCTTTATATAAGATGATAAAATCAAGGTTTGCTTTTTGGATTACTATTTTTTAAAGAATATTTTTAACCTGTGAATACTTACATCCGTGGACACCAAATCCATGGATACGGAGGGACAACTGTATTTGACTGATTGCCAGTTGGAGACAAGACTGTTTTCATATACCTTATGGGCAACACCTAACTCTTCATTAGCAGATCTTTCTTCCCTTCTCCACTTTCAGCAGTTCTTTGCAACACTTAATACAATGTGTTCTGGTGGTTTACCAATCCCTCCAGAGACAATTTTGGGGGCATATAGGTGTTCAGTGAAGAGAGGACTCTTTCTTCTCTTGGTTCTGCTGGATTGTGCCATTCCAACAGTGGAAGCCCACCAACAGTGCTTGTCCAACATTTTTTTTATTGTGCTTTATTTCATATTTTATTGCTATGTATGTATTATTGTATTATATTGTAGGCCAAAAGGAATACATAGGGCCAGGTTTGGATGTGCAATCCAAATCCACATGCAGAAGCAATTTCATATGGACCTTGATGGCCATGCCCGGTTTTAATCAAGCTGTGTGATGTTATTTAAAAAATGTTCTACATGTCCCTTGCCAAAAAAAAAAAAAAATCCATTTCTAGAAGTCCTAAAAGTTTTGTGAGATGTTCTAAAATGTCTGCTTATGTCTCCCTTCAGCTGTTAATAGAAATTAACTCTCTTTGGGCTGTGAACTTAAAATGGTATGCAATCTGTACTAGATGGAACAGATACATTTTGAAAGCACTGTTTGATCCGCTGGCTTTGGTGGCTTGGAGTGACTTTTACAAGTTTAACTTGCCTTCCCTAGCTATGATCTCTCCTGGAGGATGAAAGACTGACCATAGTGATCCATGTTCTCTATTTATCTCCCAGTGGGACAACATGCAAACTTGCCTATTTGCCAAGGCAATTTTCATTTTGGTATGCCTGTTAGCTTCTTCTGTACTGGCTACTCTTCAGTGATGATAAATGATGATAATGCTCTTCTTCATTGCTTTCCTTTATTTTTGTTGATCTAGTTTGGTCATTATTGTTTGCTCGTTTTTATGGTTAATTAGCCACCATAACCTTGTGCGGCAGCTAGGTATCTATAAGGATGAAGTAGTAGGGTGTAAAAATATTTTAATTAATTAAATACTTAAAATGAAAGAAATTACACTGGCTACAGGAAGGAAAAAGGTATTACTGAGTATTTCAATCAAATTATGTGGAATTACTATCTTATCATTCTAGAAAACCAAAATAACATTGCTAAACTAGCATTTGATGTGTCCCTTTCAAGAATGTTGCTCCTCAGTACAGAACTATATATTGTCTCAACAAAAATATGTCCCCAAATTTGGTAATACAAATAAGGAGGTGGGGGATATTTCCCAGGAGGAAATGGCAGACGGGGCAAGTAGTTAGCCTATGTCATACCCCTCACTTCACCACAAGAAATGCCACAGACACAGACACACACCATCAGATTTTCCTCCTGTCAGACAGGAGGAGTTTTCATCCCATTGACTACTTCCTCCCTACATATTTTCCTAGCTCTCCACTGTTTGCAACTTCTCTTCATTTGCACTCTTCATTAAGATTCCACAGGTTCAAACTTGAAGGAATGAAAATAAGCTTAGCTAAAATGAAGCAAAGATGCTGTTCTTCATTTGAGATCATGCTCAATGGTCTTCAGACAAGTGCTAACCCCTAGCATGTTGTGCTTGAGCAACACATTAGTTAATAGTTGTATTCTGCATCATAATGGGGACCACAGATGGGTGCTTAACAATGCAATCCAATGAATTAGATTCCTATAATTTCAAAGTAATACCCTCTGAGTCCAGTGGGACTTATTTATTAAGTGTGTATAAGCATGGGTTGCCCACAGTAGTCTGATTTTTTTAGAAAGTGTCTTTCATATTAAATTTTAAACTGGCACTAGGCACTGTCCTCCCCAGATATGTATGCCAGGCACCTTCATTGATATCTTTAGGGGGCAAATATAACTTGTTTTACCTGATTGTAATTAGGAACAGAAATTAGTAATAGTGGTACCACTATTACTAATTGTGTTAAATGTCTGCATGAAGTACTGTAGTAGTGGTAGATTAGTAGTAGTCAAGTTTAAAAAGCACTTCATGCAGACACAACACAATTTTTTCCATGAAAGCAACTCAGACATTAATAGATAATACTGTAGTACAAAGCCTACAACATTACCTATAACAAACAGGTCTTTTCTGGTAATAAACCTTTAGGTTTTCTTTAATAGTAGCTTTGCTGAGGGACTCTGTCCTCTTTATCCCTGCCTTCTGAATATCAGCCTTTTCTTAAACTACCTTCACTAATAGCATTTGATGCAGGGAGTTATTTTTTTTTAGCATTACAGTTCCCAAAATCATCTAGACAGCATATATTACAGTTACTCTGTATATGTATACACTCTTTGTGTATATACTATACTAAAATAATGTGTTTGTGTGTCTGTGGCAGCCATGACTCGTTGGGACATTATGCCAGATACCTCAAAGTCTGACTATGGCCAGAATCCTTTTGGTGTCATATGCAGGTATTACTCCCGCATGTTTCCTTTTACAGTCATTGCAGAAGGAGGTATCTACTACCTCCTTCATGCAACCACCCTCCACCGGCAAAATCTATCTAGCAGTTGCCAGTGAGGCACTCCCCCAAGGCATTAAGTAGTTAGGGGAAAGTGGGAGTGGAGAGGCGACATCTGGTTGCCTTTCTGCAGATACACAGAAATCATCACCTCCCCAGTCCTCTGGAGGATCCCTGGGAGATCCAGGAGGATCCCATCTTCTTTGCATGCCTGGCTGCACAAATAAATGCATTGCCTGGCCATCCCCACCTTGGCCACTAAATGGTCATCAGTTGCCAGGTATGCAGAATGAGGTGAGGGATATGGGCATGCTTGGAACAGTTTTATGCTCTGTCAAGCTGATGCAGGATCTTGACCCATGTGTTTGGGGCTTGTCATCCAAGTAAAAGAGCAGTTTCAAGTTGAAATTCCCAAGTTAGGGCTTCCTAATAGCAAAACTGGACAGAGTGTGTATTATTATTATTATTATTACTGTATTTGTTGCTCAAATTATAACGGTCAGTTTCAGTTTGAAATCTGAAACAGGGGCTTCCTGGAAGCAAAAGAAGGGTTGGCATAACTTATTAGGAAATAATGTTTTTAAGGGGCAAGTATACAGGAGAGGCCTTTCTTGAGACAGTTCACTAGTGGCTCATCTACATGAGTTAAGATATGCCTGCTGCCTGCCAAGCATATCCTGGCCACAGAGCAGGCCCATTTCTCCCTAAACCACCCCCAAAGAGGTCAGAGATTTCATTAATATAGGTATGGTAAATGAAGGATTTGTCTCAGGCATGCTGGCCCATCACTGCAGTCCCTGTCTCTGCTGCCACCACCGTCTCCCTGGCTCTCCCGGAAGGCAGGAAGGAGTCCCCTAACATGTGACCAAGGCCCCCTTCTTGTGACCAGATTTGGTCAGATGCTGCAGGACCCCTTCCTGCTTTGGAGGAGCAAGACAGACCGGCAGCTGCAGTGATGGGCCAGCCTGCCAGGACGGGCTCCTGAGGACATGCAGAGCGTGACCCATTCCTTCCCAGTGGGAATGGATTAAAGCAAGGTTGTTTTTTTTTAAAAAAAAAACAGTAAAGAGCCCTGCCCCATCTCCCCCAACATCTCAGCCCCGTCTCTGCCCTTGGGGTGGGGAGGACTGCCCAGGGGCAGAATGGGGCAAAAGCCCTGTGACATCAGGACTGCAGGGCTCTAAGACAAAAGCGAAACAGGGTATATTGCCTATTTAGACAAGCCCCAAGATTCCTGAGATGAAAAAAGGGAAAGAGCATGGAAAGACAAGGAAGCTTCATGGACTCCGTCAGAAGAATCAGGTATGGACCTGCACACCATTGAGTACCCTTCTGCTTGTGGTGTAATAAAACAAGTTTAACTACTCAGCAACTGTAAGCAAATGTTTTGGGCATATAAAATAGATAATACATTGCAACACAGGGCTCAGAGCATACAACCTATATCACATAATGTTTATTATTTCATTATGTTCTTGTTTTGGTTGCTATCCATTTTATGTTAATCCTACAACAAAAGCATATTAAGAAACGAAATGCATGACTTCAGTATCTGTTTCGAAACACTCAGTTTTGGTTTCTTTGCATATGCCATCAATGGGGAAAGCTTTCATTAATATAGGTATGGTGAATGAAGGATTCGCCTCAGGCACGGGGGAAAATGAAACTGCAGTTGATTTATTGACTGATCAATTCATTTAGAATTTTTCCCCTACAGTCCTTCAATTAAAAAACATTCCAGGCCAGTTTAGAATCACACATAGAACAACAAAAATCATGAAAACAGCAGGTGACAATAAAAGATTATCATAATAGTGATGGGTTGAAATCTTAAATTGCCCATCAAGACACAGGAGATTATCAGACGCATGCAAAGTGGTGTTACAGCAATACCAGGATATCACAAAAGGGCTCTCTTATCAGATGATGTCGTTCCTTCCTTATTATGTACTGTTATGCTGCTGTTCCACCAGTGCTGCTTTTTATTCACACGAGAAGCCGTCAATAGATCCCCCATTCCATTTGTGTTCTGGATTTGCCTGTGTGCAACAAGGTGCCTCGTTATGCTGACAAGATCCGAGCGTCAATGGGAGGTCCCTGCCAGAACACTTCCGGGTGAGATCGGGATAACCAGGTAAGTGACCCCCTTTTTATGCCCCTCCCCAGGTTACTTGAACATTTTAAAGTGTGTTTTTGTGCTTGCTTTCACTTTTTAAATGTTACTTTTATTTTTATTTTTGAATTTCCCGCACTCATGTCTTCTCACAAGAATCTACAGGATTTCAATCCAGGAAGTGAATGGAGCTCTCTTAGAGCTCCTTTCTCTCCTGGGCTGCCCTGTCAACCAAAGGGGAGGTAAGTGCGGTGGGGAGGGTGATTGTGGCAGGACTGGGATGGGATAGGGGCAGGAGTGGAGATTGTGGGGCAGGAACACTTTTTTCATTCCTGTCTGATAATCTCCATAGCAATGATCTTAAACATTTTTGTCATAGATTTTAATGAGTAACCATTAACTGTTCCATTAACCTATATATTTATTTATTTATTTGATTGATTGATTCATTCATTCATTCATATCCTGCCTTTCTCCCAAGATGGGATTCAAGGCTGATTACAATGGTTAAATAATACAACTAAAATCTTACAAATTACAAAAGTTAAAAAAGAATTAAATTAAATTTCCATTGTTAAAATATAATTAAAAACACATAATTAAAAACATAAAATCAATAACCTATCACTGAAATGATAACAAAGTGAAGAGACACACTTTGACTGAGGAGATTATCAGACAGGAACGCAAAAAGCATTCCTGTCCCACAATCTCCAGACCCGTCCCTGTCCCAGCACAATAACTCTTCCCATCAGACTTATTTTCTCTTGTTTTCTCTAACGGAGCTCTGCTCACTTCCTGAATTGAAATCTCGCCCATTCTCATGAGAAGACGTGAGCGTGGAAAATTCAAAAATAACAAGAGAAATGTTTTTAAAAGCACATAAACACACTTAAAAAAAAATAACAAGTAACCCATGGAGGTTCATAAAAAGAGGGTAGCCTATCTTGTTTTCATGATCCCGCCCAGAAGTGTTCTGGCATGACCGCCCATTGATGCTGTATTCATGGCAGGACAATTGTGCAAGGTTTCAAATGCTGTCAATACTGGCACAGAAACAGAATGGGCAATGTATTGATGGCTCAGCCCATCAATTAAATAGAATACCATAGTAACACCAGCGGAATGCAAAAGGACAACATTGTTTGATGTTTGATGCATCCTTTTGCATTCCGCTGGCATTGTTATGGCACCACATTAGCCGCATCTGATAATCTCCTGAGACCCTCTAGGTGAACATAACTTCACACACACTGTTCCACACCATCCCATCACCTGGCAGCTGTCAAGCCTCTGCTGCTGTTCTCTACCAGTGGGGAGGGGAGGGGGATGTGATTCAGACTGTAGAGAAGCAGTTGATCTCAGCTTGATTGAGGGGGAAGAAATGAGACCATACTGTCAAATGGCATGCACTTGCCTTGCCTTCCCCCAAGAGCTCAGAGCAGCTGGATCTTCATGGTCTGAATAGCCTTCCAGCTTCCTCCTGTCACCTCTGGTAATAAGGAGCAGCAGCAGCCCTTTTTGCCAGTGACGGATGCCTGGCATGAGAGGTTTTTGGATGAAGCCCAAGGGCAAAAAAATAGCTCTGAGCCCCATCCAAAAATGGACTTAGGCTCATGCAAGGTGTACTTATGCACACAGAAGTCACTAACAGGATACCAGCCTTCATGTGATATTCTTACCTTGTCTGTTTGTTTGCTTGGTTCAGATATGTATATTAGACCTTTCCCAAAAAGTTCAAGGCCACTAATACAATCAGGAAAACCCATTTTTTTAAAAAAGCTGAGAGGTATAAAAGTTGTGAGATAAAATAAAAGCCTAGCTCCTCTGGGAGAAGTTCCAGAGTTTAGGTATTATGTCATCTTCCTTCCCCTGATCCTTGACTTTATCACACTACACTGTTATAGTGCTATTATTCCACTTTAACTGCTATGGCTGCCTCCTGTGGAATTCTGGGGCTTGTAGTGTAGTGAACCCTAAGAGCTCTCTGGCTGAGAGTCCTAAATGCCACTCCTTAAACTACAAATCCCAGGATTCCACAGGAGGCAGTCATAGCAGTTAAAGTGGAATAATCGCACTATAACAGTGTAGTGTGATAATTTAGCAAAATAGACACATACTGTTGTAACACTCAGCAATTCTATGGGGTCAGATACTGCAGGGCTGCAGTGATTTGCATTCCTTGGAGAATAATGGAGATGGAGAATAATGGAAGCTTATGGCATACTGTAATGGATGACCTGAGAGGAAGGAGATTTTCAGACACGGAAAAATCGTCCCTTGCCGCGCGAGCAGCCTCCCGAAACTGCTGCGCGGCAAGGGTATTTTTCGGACGACGCTGTGCCTCTTGCGAAGCCGTCCGTGTCACTTCCGTGAAGCTTGGGACGGCTCCGCGTCATATTTCAATCACGGAGGCTGCCCGTGCTTGAAATATGGCGCGGAGCCGTCCCAAGCTTCACGGAAGTGACACGGACGGCTTCGCAAGAGGCACAGCGTCGTCCGAAAAATACCCTTGCCGCGCAGCAGTTTCGGGAGGCTGCTCGCGCGGCAAGGGACGATTTTTCCGTGTCTGAAAATCTAGACTATCTACTCAACACTGATATTGCTGATATTGATGACTCCATTTATGATATGAATTTAATACAAGTCTGAGGGTAACTCCTACAATCCACAACATTTGTTTTACACCACATTCCATACAAAATAAACCAAAGTCAATTTTTTTGCATTAAAATGTTTGGGATGTCAATCTAAGTCTAAATATCAAATTATGAAAATATGCTCATAAATATGCATTTTAAAGCAAAAAGTGCAGAAAGGTGAAGTGTGTGGAAGTTATCCAAATCCACTGCCCAGATTCAAACCTGAGAGACAGTTAGTTTATAGACATGCATCCCTCCAAATCAGCCCTCTGTATCTCTTTCTCGGTGTTATGCAGTCTGTCCCCTTTGTGTCCTTTCACAAACACTCTGCATTCTATCCCCTTTATGTCCTTTAACAGACACTCAGGACTTTATCAGATTACCCTCCCTAAATATTCTTTTGCCTGCATATTTTGTAGCATTTTTATGCTGACAAAAGACCCCCCAACCTACTTTTAGCAGCAGCAATGAGGCATCCCTGGCATAAATGGAGCACCAACAGAGCTCCATTTACTTCTGGGGTTGAGATCTCACCAGTTCTCATGAGAAGAAGACGAGCATGGCAAATTCAAAAAATAAGCCAAACAAAGACATAAAAAGTATGCACAAGTTAGTTAGTTAGTTATACCCCACTCTTCAGCCACAAGGCTATCACAGCGGCTTACAAATTGTTTTAAGCAATAGCTATTTACACATCTACACTGCATTAAACAGTTTCCAATGTGTGTTAGCTAATTGCCCCCACAAGCAGGGTATTCATTTTACACAAGCACAGAAACAGACTTTCAAAATTACAAGTAAACTGGGGATGTAAAAAAAAAAAAAAGAGCATCCTCTACCTGGCTGTCCTGATCTCACCCGTAAGTGTTGTGACAATTGATGCTGTATTCACTGAGCACAATGGCACAAGGATTCAAACACTGACAATGCTGGCAACAAAGCGCAAGGGGAGATTTACTGATGGCTTGGCCCGTCAATAAAATAGAATGGCTTTTTAACAGGACATGTCATATGGTATGCACGCCCTTTCAAGATCATTAAGCATCATCATGATAAAGTCTCATCTGATAAAGTCCTGAAACTACATCATCCTCACCTAGGAATGGAAAGGGGAAAGGTAGAAAGCATGCCTCCTTTCATGCATTTTCTAGCCATTCAGAAGATGCCAGTAAGGCTATCTAACAATTCACTCACATGAGACATAATACTTCTTTGTCAGATCCAAGATTCTGGCCAGCATTTGCATGTGCGTGCATGACTTTAAATCACCCACTGATTTATGGCAACCCCATGAATTACATAAGGTTTTCTTACACAAGGAGTACTCAGAGATGGTTTGCCATCGCCTTCCTCTGAAATACAGCTTACCGTACTCTTTGGTATTCTTTGGTGGTTCCCCATCCAAGTATTGACCAGGCCTGACCCTGCTTAGCTTCCAAGATCAGATGGGATCTGGCACCTTCAGCTATTACCTTAATTTAAGGCAATCCATTCCACAGTGATACTCCTATTCAGAGAAATCTGACAAGAAAACCCATTCTGTTCCAATTCCATGTATTTTCACCAGGGTTTCTGCAGGAAATTCCAGATCTGTAAGGTGCCAGTTAGATGGCAGTTTTTGTCACAGGGCGCCCCAGGACTTCTTGATCCCATATTCGTCCCTCCCTGTTTACATGATTTTTGTCTCTGAACTGGAGATCCAGGGAGATCCCGGGATCATTGTTTACACAGCATCACATCCTGTGATATGTACCTTCTCCCACTATACACTACCCCAGGTTTTGTTTGTTTGTTTGTTTACACAAGTTTACAGTCCCGAGATTATTATTTTTTTAGCCATCAATCAAGGATGTGATTACTCGTTTTTTCATAACCTCAGTGACATACTTCTTTTAGAGTTTTGTGCCACAAGTGATGCTATTGGCTGGCTCAAACGTTTGTTAAAGCTTCTGCATTGGGAAAGAGGGGATGATTGAGTGTTGCATTGGGGATGAGGGGATGAAAGGATGAGGGGAGGAATGAGCGATCCATGACCTAACATGGGAACACCATTTAAAGCCCATTGAAAGTGAGGAAAGAAGGGGCGCCCAGGGGCTACACCTTTTGCTGTCCTTCCAAATTGAAAGAACACCATTTAAAGCCCATTGAAAGTGAGGATGCAGGTGTGTGTGTGTGTGTGGTGTGTGTGTGTGGTGTGTGTCTATGAATGTGCGATCGTCCACTCAGACGCTGGCATTTTTTTGGAGGGGAAGCTGCCGTGTGTGTGTGTGTGTGTGTGTGTGTGTGTGTATAAATGGGTGATCGTCCACTCAGACGCTGGCATTTTTTTTGGAGGGGAAGCTGCTGGGGTTTGTGTGTGTGTATGAATGTGCAATCGTCCACTCAGACGCTGGCATTTTTTACTGTGCCTTTGAACCCATGGAGGGGATGCAGGCGGGGGGTGGAAATGAATGGGTGATAATCTGCCCACGATCTCTTTATAATTTACTCTCTCTTTAAAATTTAAACCAAGCACACAGGGGAGGGACAGGTTAAAGCTGAAGAGTTTGCAATGTAGAAATCCATTGAACAGGGTGATTTAGTGCAGACACACCCAAACAAACCTACATGCAGCTGGAATGGAAGCCTTTGTTTTCAGCTGGTGAGGCTGAATCTGTTGAACAGGTGACTGACCCCCCTCCTCTCCTTTCTGAACTCTCCCCTGGTCACAACCATTTCCGGTCATCACCAAGTACTGAGATATCTTGTCCCAGGCTGTTTACATTTCTGATTTTCCCAATCCTCCTGTGACTTTTTAAAAAACCGCAACAAACAGCGGAATGGAAAGTCACACAGGTTGTGTAAACAACCAGGGTTGGACACGAATTCTTCCTACTACATTTTCATCCTGCATTTTGGGCTGTGGATTGACTTCAGAGCAAAGTCAGGGTAGGACTTATGGTGGACGGGACTCTATTCTGACACTTTATTTTACTTTATGTTTTCAATCATGCACATATCTGGATAAGCATATCTCTGCTTATCCAATAAGACAGTACTCTGGGACCACATATATTCATTTATTCACATGCATGAGCAAATAGCGCGGGGGGGGGACCTATAGCAGCCTTGGCTGTGTGGCCAGGAATAGTACAAGGTATAGGACACATGATCAGCCTAGAAAAACCCTTTTAGTTCAATGCGGATTACAGCATGGCTGGACACCCCAATCTACAATCAGACAAGCCCAGTGCATGTGTTGTTTATGGAGCTGCTGTGCATCAAAGAAATCCACCACGGCTACAAGGTAGGTGCAAGGTTTCCCGCCAGTGTAGACAAGCCCCCAAAAAATAAGAAGAGAAAGGAGGGCAGGTGAGGAATCCAAACTTATTCTAGCTCCAAATGGGGAATGAAAGAGTTTTTTCCAAAGGCTTCATGGAAAACTAGGAGTAGGTCTTCAATTACAGTGATCATGCAAGAGTTCTTGCAGTCCATTGTATACTGACAGTGTCACCTAAAAAGCCCTGAGACATATAGAAGTAGGGGCTTGTTGCAGGGTTAGGGTTTGGGAATAGTGTTCAGCATCTTGGGAGATTATCAGACAACCAAATTAATCCATCACAGGGATGACAGGAGATTGCAAAAGGGCCTCCCTTTCAGACAACCTCATCCTTGTGTCATTATGCTCCAGTGCCCCTTCCATTCCCCCGGCACTCCTTTTTATTCACGGGCTAAGCCATGAATTTACCCATAGTTCTGTTTTTGTCATGGAATGACAGGTGAGTAAAAAGGTGCCCTCTTATGCTGGTGCGATGCCAGTGTCACTGGGAGGTCCGTGCCGAACACTTCTGGGTGCTATCGGGACAAGGAGGTAAGTGACACACTTTTTTTACCCTCCCTGGGTCACTTCTATCTTTTAAAGTGTGTTTTTGTGCTTGCTGTCAATTCTTACCTTTTCTTTTTCTTTTTCTTTTTGAATTTCCCACACGATGTCCTCTTGTGAGAATGGCTGAGATTTCCTATCCAGGAAGTGAATTCAGCTGTCTTAGAGCTGCATTCACTCCTGGGCTGCCAGAGGGGAGGGAAGCAGTTTTTATTCTGCAATTAAGGTAGGTCTGAAATTTTTTTAAACCAGTATAGGGACAGGAGTGGGGCAGGAGAATAGATAGTGAGACGGGGATGCTGTATTTGTCCCCGTCTGATAATCTCACAGACAGTTCCTTCACAGTTCAGACCAGAACCCAGATCATATTCACTGTCCCACTGTCATCAAAGCTGCTAGCTGCCACTGCTTTAATATGTGTTGGTGCTTCTTTGTTAACCAGAGTTTAGGGGCTATACGTGCCAGCCAACAGAACTGGCTTCAGCTAGATCACCAACAAAATAGAGCTCTACTGAGGGCTTGTCTATATGAAAAGCAATAATGCACATACCTGTTCATTATAGGCTTCTTTTGTCTCGTGGTGTTTTGGCAAAAATGATAGTATGGAAATCTCTCTACCGTGATGTTCACAAGGCCGCGAATAAAGATAGCAGCTTTGTTATTGTTTTGTGTGGTGGGGGGAAAGGAAGGCGAAGAGAACCTGGCAGTTCTCAGAGACAATGAGGACAATGGCCACCGTGCGGAAGAGGAGAAGAGCTGCCCGGCCTTCACCCATCCTGGTGTTGGCAGCAGCAGCCTCCGATCCTGGCTGCAAAGAGATAGGAGGAGCTGCCTGGCCAGCTGCTGGTTGCAGAGAAGGAAGAAGAGGGTGGCTCTTCATTGCTCTGGCTTCACCTCAAGTTCCCTGGCTGGGCTGCCCCATCTCTCATGCCTGTTCACCAAGCTCAATGGTCAGCAGGCTTTGGAGGACACAGGAGAGTCATGAGAGAAGGAGCAGCCCGATCAGGGAAGGTGAGATGAAGCCGGAGCAACAAAGAGCCACCCTCCTCTTCCTTTTCCACAACCCACAGCTAACCATGTGGCTCCTCCTGTCCCTTTAATTACAGCTGGAATTGGAGGCCACTGCCACCAGGATGGGTGAAGGACAGGCAGCTCGGTATCTCCTCCTCTTCCTCGTGGTGACCACCCTCATCATCATCTCCGGGCGTTGTAGCTCCCTTTTGAAAGTTTAAAAAAACAAAAGTGTAAAGAAGCACACAATCACTAGCACTTCTGGGCACTTGACAGCAAGCCCATGCCTGCGCACATCTGATCAGTCAGATGTATAGTTCCACCCTCTCCAGAGTATCCAACAAATCATATCAGTTGTCCAAATAAGCAGGAATGTGCATTTCTTTTGGAGCATTTAGAAAAATACAGGGAAAGCTGCAACAGCTTTTCCTGCAGAGTATCTGGAGTTTTGGGGCCCTCTCCTTCCCAATGCGTCGAATCACCATGAGATCCTATTGGGACAAAAGGTATTCTCCTAGCATTTTATGAGGAGGTTTTTTTTTTTTTTAACCATCTAGACAACCCCTGGGGCACTATTTAATATGCAACATTTAACCTGAACAGTTAGAAGGAAAGACAGAAGAAAAAGAGACAGGGCTGTGCTGAGAAACTCTGCTCCAATATTGTGTAGGTAGCCCCTCCCTCTGGTAGCCATGTCGAGGCTTCCATTTCAACTGGAACTAGGGATGTGGAAAATCTGGCAGTTTCCTCTTTGGTACATTTCTCAAATAACCATCAGTTATCTAATAAAGATCCATCCAAATTCTTTATCAGAGTACGAGATTACCCTCTTCCTATATAGAACTTCATACATATTTAAGTACACAGTTTCCTAATGTATGCAGTTTTTGTAAATGTATGTATTTACAATAGATGCATTCTTGGTCATGAACATTTATTTCCATGGATTAAAAAAAATGTAAGTAGTAGAAGAATTTGAGACTGATTTGTTTTTCCTGACAACAACCTGGGGAAAAAACCAACAACCGTCAGTTACCAACTATGGTATTTCTTTTCCGTCCCTAGCTAGATCCCTGTACTGTCAGGGTTCCTGCTCATGTGGCAGTCTCCACATGTCTGTGCACATGCCCCCTTCCTTGCAGACATTTGCACTGTGTACATGGATATCGGGGTGGTGTGAACATGATGTGTGTGGCATCAGAGGTGGGCCTGCTCATGCACTGAAGTAACTTGTTTTAAATAATGCTTGAGTAAGACTTAAGTATTCCCAAAGGCAGTGAGGGGGTGATATGTTACAAGAAACTTGATACAGGCTGTTGTTTTAGCTCTTTGAAAAACTTGCAAATAGAAAATTTGTTTTGGCACACCTGTGACTAGGAATTAGGAAACCATTTGGAACCAGGTAACTACAAGTTGCCCATAAATGTTGTGGCAATAATAGCTATAACTCTGATAAGATTAATATTCACCATGAATGAGTATAGCACAGGAGTTCTTTATGTAGAACTCTGCTACAGCTCTCCTGTCACCATCCCCAGGACTCACTGTGCCTCTGCAATAGCCACCCACCCACAGCATCCCATAGCCAGATACAGACTGAGGATATCTTCTGCCAAGATCTTCTGGGTTCCTCTGGAGGCCTCAACAGATGATCTCATCACTCTGCCTCTGCTTATGAGAATATAGACAGTTGCTTCTCTGATCCTCTCCATTCTCCACCAGCAAACAAATGGCCATGGGGACCAGCTATCACAGCAACACACTGAGTTGGAAGAAAGACTTTGGCCACTGTGTAGGGAGTCGAGGACCAAAAAAAAAAAGCATACACAAGCATAAGGTGAAATTATGCTTATACATGCCACTAACAGGACATAATATGCAGTCTCTGGTCCCAGCTATTTAACAGAGGCTGGATCTTCTTCCTAGCTTCTCTACCTAGCTGTGACCTTGGCCAAATCCCTTCACCTCTCTGCTTTGCAGCACTTGAAGCAAATGAGAAGATTCCTCCTTTGGAAGCAAGGAGTCATCAACTTTACCACTTGTGATGGGATAATGGTGTAATGGGCCCATTAAACCTGGGCCCAGCATGTTAGCTTGAGGGTATTGGATGGGTCATATAACATGCTACAGCTGATCCCTGCATCTCCTGCCTGAAAAGTTCACTCACTTTTCTAATGGGAGAATCAGCCCTGGGCTTTTGCCTCTACATACTACAGAGAAAGAATGCACACTTGATGAGTCTCTGTAGAGTGTGGGATCAATGTGCTGGAAAGGGGCAACTCTAGGTATGATTTTAAGGCAGGAGGTAGTCAGCGTGTGTCTGTGTATGCCTTCAAGTCACCTGTCCAATAATACAACCTCCTGAATTTAATAGGGTTCTCTTAAGTAAGGAATGCTCAGAGGTGGTTTGCCACTGCCTTCCTCTGAATATAGCCTATAGCACCTGGTATTCCTTGGCAGTCCATCATCCAAGTACTAACCATGCTAAGCTTCCAATATCAGCCTGGGATCTGACACCTTCCTTCCTGCTGGGTATTTAGGACTATTCCCAATCAAACACCAGCAATCCCAAATGAATGTTGTGAATACATTATCAGCCTCACAAAAAATCTTCTATAATATTGTAGGTTTCTACAGATAAGGAGTCTCTCCTCCTCCTCCTCCTCCTCCTCCCCTTAAACAACTGCAAGAGAAGTATGGTCAAAAGCTGTAGAAACAAGGTGAGTTTTGGGAACCTATTGTCTTTCAGCTAGGAGGGAGATTTGTCCCCACCCAAGAATTACAGTAAGAAAAGACTCTCTCAAGGCAATGTAAGGAACCATGGTGACATCAACAGCTAGTAGACTGAACAGAATCCTGTGATCAATTGCACATCTGCTTAATAGGAAATCTTCAAACCATTCCCAACATGGAAAGAGCATTTTGAAAGAAGATATACATTTCTCCAGAGTTTGCATGTAAATGCATGAACACTGACTATCATACTTCTATGACAGATACATTTTCGAACATTCCCTCAATTTGCCCACCATGGTCAAAATTTACAAGTTATTGTTGATGTTTGCAAATAACTTAACATTTGGTTATGGGAGACAAAACACATTTTTACTTGATCATACTAATTTTAGGTACTGTACTGCCGACATGAACCAAGCCAATAGAGAACCACTGGTAAGCTGTTCCGAACCCTATTGAGGATGGGAAAACTACTGGTTTTATAGCTAAGCAGAAGTACTTATACAAATTTAGAGAAAAGAAACAGCCTGAGTGATGACCAGCTAGACAAAGTGAGTCAGCATGGTGTTTGAGCATTGGACTACAGACCAGGGTGTGAATCCCACTCAGCCCTGGAATCCCACTGGGTGACCTTGAGCAAGTCATACTTTCCCAGCCTCAGAGGAGGGCAAAAGCAAGCCCCCTTAACAAATCTTGCCAAGAACACCCCATGATAGGGTCTCCTTAGGTTCATTATAAGTCAGAAACAACCTGGAGGCACACAACAACAACAGACACTAAGCACTGTTGCCTTGTATAACACAGCTTCTACTTGCACAATGTGAGAGAATCCAAGAGAACCATGGCAGCTGGGTATGCATGAAGCTGGTCATCCCCAGTCATCATACATGACTCAGAGCTCACATCACTAAGCTGACAGTCCTATTCTCAAGAGCCAACTCCAGAAACTGGGCAAACTGCCTGCCAAGAGAAGACAAGAAGGGCAGGTTCTCTCATGTAGGACTGTTGTAGTTGTTGTTAAAAAGCTGAAATCATGACCCTGAAGAGGTTTTAAAACCCAGACTGTAGTCTTTGCCTGCTCTCTCAGGCATCATCCCAATCAAAACCATTTCCCAGATTGTCTGTGTGGGGGCTCTGGCAAATAGGGAAAACCTCTCACAATTAATCATCCTGGGGTGGCCCAAATGTTGCATCCAGATCATACAAAATGTAAGTCCTTGCTCCTTAAAGCTTAAAAAACATTTCTGTTTCAACAGGCTTTTAGGAACTGACTGCAAGGGCTTTTTAAAATGTGTTTTCATGGATGTTTATCTTTTGCCTTTTTGATGAATTTGTTTGGCACCTTGTTCAGTATTTATGAGACTGTAAGCTGGACTTATGATCTCATAACTTTTAGGATTCACACTTATGCTCCAAATGTGACCCCAATAACCTACCTCATAAGACAGGCAGTGCCCCAACTAAAGGGACTCTGATGCACTGCAGATTGGAGCACTGTAGAATGACAACTGCAATACTCTGGCAGTTGTGGGGTGTGTTGAGAGAAGTGGTTGCAGCATGATGCTGATGGGTTTCTCCAGCTGCCCATCTCAACACACTAGCAACCAGAAGATCACTTCAGTTGTCATTTCCCAGTGTTCTAATCTGCAATGTCTCAAAACTCTTTGGTTGGGGTGCTACCTGGCCTACAAAGTAGGGTTTAGTGGGGAGTCATCAGCAGAAGCAGTTATGACAATGGAGTTATGTCATTCTAGCTGTTACCATACCCTACCACCCCCACCCTATAATAGCTCATAATTGGCAATATTGGACACTTCAAGGGATCAAATAGACCAGAGTGGACCAAAAGTGAGGTCAGATGGAGGTTACAAGGACCCCAGGAAGGTGTCTTGGAAATATTCAGCAAACACACCCAAAGACAGGATTAAGTGGAGCCCCTAGTAAACAACAGCATTTAGGAGGCATGTGCTAATCCCTTCTTGATCCCCTTGGTGATGAGTCACACATCATAAACAAACAAATGACCTGCACAACCCCAAATGCCAGGAAATATCCCTCAGTACCCCTTCCTATTCTACAATGTGAGGTTGTCATAAATCAATCAATTCCTATCTCCCAGCCATTAACAGCAATAAGCAGAGTTTTGGTTTCCTTTGTTTAAACAGAGGGAGACTGATCTAAGCTTTGTTCTAAACCCAAATACCCCTTCAGGACATGAATTATAGTATAAATATTAGTCCACAAACAATAGCAAAGTGTGCTGAGTACTTGTACTTCACTTCCCTCTTCAAGACTAGTAACTATAGTCCCATTTCCTGAATCTATTCCTCTATCTAACTTTTCTGACTTAAACTCTTTCCTAGCCTTGTGTGGTTCTTGTGAGTGTGTGTTGCATGTGTGAATGCTTCTATGTTACTTTCCAATAAAAAAACATTTATTTCATTTTAAACGGGCGTTATCTGCAGGTAGTACTAGTATATACAGGTGAAAAGGTCCCAGTTACCCACCTCTTGCAGCCTTCCATTTCTGCTAATCATAATTCCCCAAAATATTAATACATCACTAGTGGGGCCCTAAAGCACACCCATCTATTTGGGTAACATAGCTATGTCTGATGATGCAAGATCTTTGCCTTTGTTATAAATGGTTTTAATTCTATAGATAGTTTAGTTGTATTTTATATTTTAACAAAAACTTTTTATATATTTCTACCTATGTCTTTGTGGTTCTGTTCGTATTTGTTTTAAGCAAATAAAACAAAACAATAACCGTGCTGGCCAGAAAAGGTCATGATAACAACCTGCATGGCATTTTAGCATGGAGTGACAGTGTGAAATGGTCCTACTATCTTGCGTGTATGTGTGTGTGTGTGCATGCCTTCAAGTCACCTGGCAAATTAGACTCCATGAATTTCATAGGGCTTTCTTAGGCAAGGAACACTCAGAGGTAGTTTTGCAGTTCCTTACCCAGTGTTAAATTCCAGTCATTTATTCATATATATTAAAACAAGAAAGATAATTTAGGGGTAGGGGTTTAATCTCTATTTTATATATGATTTCTCTTCCTGGAATGGCCTATTCCTGGTTCTATTGGGTTGGTAAACCTAACAGGCTATACCATTAGATGGCAAACGCAGACTCCCATAACTGGATGTTCCTCCAGACATAACAATTCCCTGCACATAGAAAGCCAATATGCCAGGGAGAAGCCTAGACTACAATTTTCTTCCCTGACATAATTATTAGACGAGGTTATTATTGCAAGGTCTAATATAGGAGTGGTGAATGTGTGGCCAGCCAAAAATTGTTGGACTCTCATTTTTCATGACCATTGGCCATTCTGAGAATGGTTGAGGAGAGTGGGGGGAGGGCACAGGTTCTCAACCCAACATCTTCTGCAACTCCTTCTCAGACTCTCTCAGATAAAACCATTGATTTACCACTGACTTTTACCTGGAATTCAATTCTGTGGCAGCTCTACCAAGTCTGAATATACATATAGTCAGGATCAGGAACTAAGAGAACTATGTTATTATTTCTCTTTAAGGAGCTGGAACTGCAATACCTGACTCCGTGAAGACACAACTAAGTCCAGTGCCACCTAGTGACTAAACTTTATTATGATGGTATTCACACCTTTGTTACAAGTAGTATGACCCATGTGTTTGTTTACACACACACAGTCAGATCCCCGTATCTGTGGAACTAATATCCACAGTTTTAGTTATCCATGGGACACAAAACAGGGACACATACCATAGGGTCACACTGGAAAATGCCTAGAGAGGCATCTCTCTAGGCATCTTCTAGGTCCTCCAATACTCTATTGGTATATTTTTACTGGAAGTCCTTTATTTTAATAGGATCTGCTGTTATCTGTGGTTTCCGGTATCTGTGGTAAGTCCGGGAACCAAACCCCTGTGGATACAGGGTCCGACTGTGTGTGTTGCAAAAAAATATATAGTTGGACCCCAATATTCATGGAACCAACACCCGCAGTTTCAGTTATCCATGGGACACAAAATAGGGACACATGCCATAGAGTTGCACTGGGAAATACTCTATTGGTATGTTTTTACTGGCAGTCCTTTATTTTAATAGGGTTCGCTGTTATTTGCACTTTCCAGTAACTGCGCTAAGTCTGGGAATTGGACCCCTGAGGATTCGGGGTTTGACTGTGTACACGTACACGTACACACACACACACATATATATATCCAGAAATTTGAAAATACGGTAAAGGCTTCATTATATCCCTCCCGAGGAAACTGACCCTATTATTTCAGGAGGTAGCAACTTGCAGGCCCCCAAATATGATTGGACTGCAACTTCCCTCAGTCATTCATAGCATAGCAACTGGTGAGGGAGAATAGGAATTGCTACTCAGAAGCATCTGGAGGAGCAGAGGTTGGCCACTCCTGTTGTAAAAAGAGGCAGACTCCACAACTGAGGCGAAAAAGTGATCCAGTATCATGATCCCTCTTCAGGCCTATATTCATCCTTTTACTAGGAGATGGTCAATGCCTGTGATATGCTAGAACATTCTAATGAATGCCTTTCAGAACTCCAAATAGTTATCTGATTCTTCTACTCATAAGCAATAGCACTGATATTTCTATACTGCTTATCAGTGCCAAAGCAGTCCTAAGCTGTTTACAATGTTTGTTTATTTTTTAGCAAATTGTCCCCAACAAGCTGGGTACTCATTTTACCGACCTACAGAAGGATGGAAGGCTGAGTCAACCTTGGAGCCCTCTGGGATCGAACTCATAATGTTGTGCAGTACCATAATGTAGTACCAGCATTTAACCACTGCACCACCACGGCTCCCTTGCGCAATTTATGTAAATGTACCAGTTTAACAGCCACATTTTACCTCAAAAAATCTTGTGAATTGCAGTTTGGTTGAAAGTACAGAAATTTTGTTGTTGTTGTTGCTGCTGCTGCTACAATTGCTTAATTTCCCCCTGCCTCTGCCCATTTGAATACAATTCCCAGGGCTGATCAGAAAAAGGAATTCAATGTGGTATGGATGCATCTCCCACTCCCATAAATCTTTTCAATTCATCAAAACTCACTCATATTCCTCCTTATCCTTATGTATTTCCACTGTTGATCTTTCTGCCATTTTATTCTGTAAATCTGAAAACAGTTCATCTGTATACTGACTGTATTTGTTTTACATCTCTCCTCATCCATATTCCTGCTGTATGTACTATCTACTATCAAGCTTGTACCACTTAGATTGAAATCCATGGTTTTCACAAGGAAACTCACATATATCCATGTTTTTCTAATCAGCAATATTAAATGAGGAGGGAACTTTTCATGATCAGATTAGAACGTTTATAGCAGCTGCATAGTTCTAAAGTACAAAGTATTTTTAAAAAAACAGTTCTTTGAGAAAATTAATGTTTTAAAGCTGCCTGCACAAATTACAGTAGTTGTTTATGTTAGCTCTCCCCGCTTTGCATTCTGTCTCCAAGAGAGCTATGAAAATCAAACAAGCTCTGCAGGATTCCTCATGTTAAATATTTTTTGCATAAACAAGACAAAAGATTTGATTATGACTAAGTTTTCCAAGATACACAACTTTAGAAGAGGAGGGTGCTTTTCTCCTCAGAATATTTGTCTTCATTCTGTTTTATCAACGTTTTGGGTGTTTTTTCCTGCTCCAAACAATCGGATTTTGCTTTTCAAGAAAACTGTGCATGTAATCATAAAAAACATTCCACTCACGTACAATGTGTTTCAAAATAAAACTATTCTCTTTTGTGATAATATATGGAAAGAGAGGGTGATTAAAAAAGAAATCATGTTGGTGTTAGAGGGTGAAAGTAAGAATAAATTCACAATGACACAACTAAAATATATTTTCTTTTTGTTAGAAACTAATGAATAGTCACATTGCTGTTCTGAGATCTTGGTTTGAATGCTCTGCAGCTCTCACAATAATACAAAATGGCCACTGTGGTAATCTTTTTTTTCTTCTTCTTCTTCCTCACTTACTTGATGTGCTGCAGAACCATACAACTATTTGTGGAATATTCTGCTTTTTCCATTGAGGGGTTATCACTGTAAAGGAACAGCAATAATGCAATTATACTAGTCTTTCCTCTTCATAAAGCACTATCAGTGTAGAGGGCATGCTATAGAACAGACATTCCCAACCTGGTGCCCTTCAGTTGTGTTGGACTACAACATCCATACAGTATGGCCATGCTGACACTGGGAGGGCACCAGTGGCAGCAGTGGGGGGGGGGGGCGGAGAGGCCGAACTGCACTAGATGATGCCATTGGGGGAAGGTGACACTAGGGTGACCAAAATTCAGCCATGAATTTAGGGGAGATTTCATCACAACAAATGTTGCACATTTTTAGCGGTGTGGTGTTACTCCAGCAAATGTTCATTGGTATAATATTACATCTTTAATGACCAGGCCATATTGATCAAAACCATTTTGATATGGCTTTGTATGTTGTGCATGTATGCCCTACCCAGGGAACTTAAACAGCAAAAACAAGAACAATAAAAACTATTCTAAAAAGATCCCAAGCACCACTACTAACTTTTAAGAAAACTGAAAGAACCATTACAGGTCTCTTATCAAAACAGACACACAAAGACTTAGGACTTTTTCAAATGGGGGGGGGAACCCCAAAGAGGTTGGGAGAAGAACGGGGCTGTTGCACTTACAGAGCCCCATTTCAGATGCCACTGTCCTCCTCTGACCTCCTCCTGACCTCCTCTCATGCTGCAGGCACCACTCTTTATTGACAGAAAGCGGCGCCTGCAGCTCAGGGGAAGGTTGGGAGGAGGTCAGGAGGAGGACGGGGCTGTCTGAAACGGGGCTCTGTAAGCACGACAGCCCTGTTCTTCTCCCGACCTTCGGGGGGGGTGTTTCCCCCGTTTGAAAAAAGTCCACACAGTCATCCCCAACAAATCAAAAACCTTATTTTATATACAGAAATGTAAAAGCACACACATACCCCATTCCCCCCTCTTTCAGGGACATGCAAATATACACTGCCCTTTCTCACATGCATGCAGATGCAACAACGCACACATACCTCTCTCTCCCTTTCCCTCTCTCTCTCTCTCTCACACACACACTCTCCCTTTCTGACATAAATGCAAACACTTACCTCAAGCTGGCAGGAGTTTCCTGGCTTGTTTTTTGATGATACACACACACACACATCCAGCTTTCATGGGTTCCCTTGGTGCACCAACTTGCTTGCTCTTGACATCTGAATGCCAGACATTTATAAATATATGGGATAAATAGAAGGTCAATAAGGGAGCCAAGAGGACCCCCCCCCAAAAAAAAATCAGCTTGAATAATAGAGATCCAGGGAAATAAAGGAGAATTGGTCAGCCTTGGTGACATCAACCTTAGCAACGCCACAGGAGGGCACCCAGGTTCAGGAAGGCTATTATTATACAGCCATATAAGCAACAACAACAACAGCAAAACCCCAAGAACAACAGTAAATCCCACTACCTCCTCAATAAGCTTATAGTGGGTTGCATCCAGATCTACACATGCTTAGCGTGGACCCACCACTTAGACTACAGATAATCATGACTCAATACTTTCAATGTTTACTGGACCCTCCCATCTGACCTTAATGACTGACAGCAGAAAGGGTGAAGTGACTCCATTCAAAGTATTGTTGATTTGTTTGTTTGTATGGTGCATTCATGAGGTTCAGCAGGGTATCATCTTACAAGTGCTATTCCCCATTCTCTATCTTGCAGCAGGAAATGGTAAAATGATCTCTGTTATAGGGAAACTTTTTTTAAAAAAAGTATTTGTATTAATGATTATTTAAAATCTCTTACCACCTTAATCAGGGGCATGTTTTTTCCAAAACGTTTTTGCCACACCCTTCTAACTGAGGCTGCAGTCCTGTTAAAGTTCTGGAGAGCAGGTCTAGCTGAAGTCAATGGGACTTGCAAGTAGACATGCATACAGTTACATAGTGACACTGATACTGAGGACTTTATTAGATCATATAAATACAGCATCATAAGGACATCTAATGAACATGAAAGGGCACGTGTACCAGACAACATCTGTCAGGGGATGATAGGCCACTCAATCCCCAGCAGAAGCCCAAAAGCTGTCTCAGTAGACTCAGTAGCAACCCTTTCCCAAGAATACTCACACAGAGAGTGTTTGATGTCCAAGTAAGCAGGAGGCACTTTTATCTTCAAACTCAGTTGCAATATATACAAATATTTACAATTCCAGAAGAAACTGCTTCACCAGGCCTCAGCACTCACAGGAAGAAGAGAAGTGAGCTCTGCTCTGAGCCCTCCCATATACATAGTCACAGGGCATTGGCTCACTCAATCACAGGATCTTACACACCAATAAGAACCCTCCTTCTGTAGCTAAGGGAGACTAGGCAGTTCATGGAGTCAGCCATTTTGACTAGGCATGACTCTGTAGTTTGTTTCACCATGTTTAAATGGAGTTCTAACTCCTGACAACATCGCCCTCTCGCAACCATGTCCAGTTTAAAAACCATCCTATTTTATTGACAGCCCAAGTCATCAATAGATCTCCCCTAGAGTTTTTGTGCTGGCCTTGCCAGCATTTGAATTCACGCGCCATTGTACTCATGTGAATGCAGCGTAAATGGCTGGACCGGACAGACGTGTTTAGGGGAATGGTCTGATAAAGTCCTGAATCAATCAGTCAATCAATCTCTTAAACACACACATACCATCTCTTCCCTTCTTCTCCTTCTTTTCCTCTCCTCTCCTCTCTCTTTAAAACTCTTCTGCCTTTTCCCAGCTGCATCACTTACCAATCGCAATGCAAACTGACCATAGTTGAGTTAATGATTCTGCATGAAGTTATAAACTCTTGCATCCAGAATTATTTGAAAATATTCACATCCATGCTTTAAAACCCTCAAAAAGTGAATTTCCCCTCATTAAACATTTTCATTGAAGAAATATGATTTGGCATACTCATCCCATAAACCTATCCTATGTTGCTTAATCACTTATCTTTAAAAATCATATACACAAAACAGTTTTCCAAACAAGCCTTCCTGTTCTTTAAAGTTGAAAATAAATCAACAGTGCAATTGGAAGCTTGCTTACTCAGTAGTAAGTGTTCCATGAGACTGTTCCAAGGATCTCGGCCCAAGGTAGTCAGTGTAAAAACTGTAATGAACCAATCTATATTAAACAGAATATGCCTCAGCTGTAATTCCCAGACCATGAAACCTAAACATGTAGAACTTGGCATGCATGCTAAGCATATCTAGGGTTGTGAACCTCAGGGTTATTTGTTTTTCATTAATTAATTAAAACTAGTTTCAATCTCCCTGTAGCCTGCAGTACCATCTTCAGTCTCTAGGTGGTAGACTTCCCTAATTAAGCAAAAAAGAAGCTGCAGTCAGGCCTGGCGTGCCCATTTCTAGGGGCTTGTCTACACCAGTGAAAATCTCCAAATCCACCCCCCCCAAATCCACCCCAATAATGCCATATGATGTGCAGCATTTTCCTTGAATCTGGTGTGACTGTGCTACACAATGTACAGCCCCATTTGCACCAGATTCGGGGAATGCCCCCTTAATCTGAGTTTTAGAAAACTCACAGTTTTGTCTGGAGTTTGCTTGAGAAAACTCTAGAGGAAACGGCTGTGTGAATGGCTGTGGATTTGGGGGAGGGGAGGAAGGACAAGCACTGCCTGAGGGGCTGCCATCCCCCCCCCAACTTGGTGCTACTTCTCATTCTAAAGGCAGAGCCCCAGTGGTAGTTGCTGTCTGAGGTCATTGCAAGGCTAGCCATCCATTCTGACTTCAGAAAGAACTACTACCACTGGGGCTTTGCTTTTCCCAAAGCTCAGGGTCAAGAATGCATAACAACTTTGAATGGAAGACAAGTAAATATCTGAATGCAGATTTGGGCTTTGGTAGGTGTGGCACTTTAATCCAGGCCAGAGTAGTCCGAATTTCATATGCCACAGCTCCAGGCCAAAGTGTTCCAAATTTCATCTAGATTTTTATCCCTCATGTAGCTAAGGCTTAGAGGGCCTCTAGGTAGCTCCACATGGGTTCAGAGAGGCAGTAAGGAAACCAACATTCTAGGTACAGCAACTGGATACATAGGTGAGTGAGAGGAGAGGAAGAAGATCAGGTTAAGTGGGAAGGTGAATGAGAGGAGAAGACCACCTGGGTCAGTGGGTGGATGGGCAAAGGTAGGGACACAAAGAGCACCTATGTAGATAGAAGACAAAGAGCACTGGGGTGGTTTCTAAACCAGGGAAAGCTAGGTATTCTGCTAGTCTTTCAGACGAAGGAACTGGCAAAACCACCTCTGAGTACTCCTTGTCTAAGAAAACTCTATAAAATTCAGGGTGTTGCCATAAGTCAACAGGTAACTTGAAGGTGCGCGCGCACACACACACACACACACACACACTGGATGTTTTATAGTATAATGTATAAGGCTTTTACTGAATTTTTTTTCAACAGCTTAGAATTAATCATGAATTTCAATTCATTCTCCTTTCTTGATTTTTCTTTTTCTTTTACGATACATCATTGAAATCTAAGTATTTACACGTGTTTGTTTCCCAAATCTTCTTTTCTATCTGACTTTCTTTTCATTCATCCAGTCTTTTAGGATACCTTTTTCTCCTTCTAATCCTGACTTCTTTTTCCAACAGTCCTGTTCTTGTTCACTTACTGCTTCCTCTAAATATTTTGAATTCTTACCCATCTCCTTTATTTAACAGTTGTTTCTATATCCTCTAAGTCATCAATATTAATATCCCCCCTTAATCTAAGTAAGTTGAACCTAACATAGATTATAGATAAAGGCAAATGGAGTTTAATTAGTGCTCCATCTCTCTTTCTAATATTCAACTACAGGTTGCCAATCCGTATCTACAGACTTTTTTGGATGAGGTTTTATAACGCTAGCAGCCTCGTCCCTGTTGCGAGGCGGCTGCGCTGCAGGGTGTCCCTTTCGGATGACGCTCTACCCTGCTGATCCTCTGCCGATACTGTTGCGTAACCGCAGGGACACAGCAGCGTTATATTTGGCGGTTTTCTAATCACAAAAGTTGATTGTGATTAGAAAATTGCCAAATATAACACTGCTGCGTCCTCGCAGTTACGCAACAATATCAGCAGAGGATCAGCAGGGCAGAGTGTCATCTGAAAGGAACGCCCTGCAGCGCAGCAGCCTCGCAACAGGGACGAGGCTGCTAGCGTTATAAAACCTCATCCGAAAAAGTCCTACCTGTTTTGTGGATTTCTGATTTATCCAGAAGTATAATGTATAAGTTTAAAATGATCCATCTGTTTGATTAGATTGATCCGCTCAAGCATAATCCTATACATGTCTCTTGAGAAGTAAGCCCCACTGTGTCAATTACGAAAGTTGAAAGTTAAAAGCACACCTGGTTGTCTTATACACAATATGGTTCCTTACACTCAGTATGGCTGGCTGCACTAAAAAAAACATGGAGCCACCAAATTTAGCTTGGTGGATCCTTTAATGTGTTGCCCAGAGTGGCCACCCATAAGGATGGCCTTGCCTTAAGAAATTGGGTGACATTTAGCAGACACCTTTCCCTTCCTCTGACCACATTGCTGCAAGACCAAAACAGAAACTGGCTTTCCTTTTCCTTCTGTAAGGAGATTATCAGGCACATTAAAAGTGGTGTTTACACAAATGCCAGGAGATCACAAAAGGGCTCCCTTTTCAAACAATGTCATTCCCCCCTTGTTATGCACCCGTTCTGCTGCTGTTCCACCAGCACTACTTTTTATTGATTGGCTAAGCCGTCAATAGATTTCCCCTATTCTGTTTCTGTCACGGATGTTCCTGCGTGCAACAAGGTGCCCAGTTATGCTGGCGAGATCCCAGCATCAATGGGAGGTCCCTGCCAGAACACTTCCGGGTGAGATCGGGACATCAAGGTAAGTGACACACTTTTTAAAAACTTCCCTGGTTTACTTGGAAGTTTTAAAGTGTGTGTATGTGCTTTTTGTAACTTTGTGTGTGTGTGTGTGTGTGTGTGTGTGTGTGTATTTTGGTTTTTATTTTTGAATATCCCACGCTCATGTCTTCTTGTGAGAATCCATGGGATATCGATCCAAGAAGTGAAGGGAGCTCCATTAGAGCTCTGTTCACTCCTGGGATGCATTTTCCATGGAAGAGAAGGTAAGTGTGATGGGAGGGTGATTGTTTTGGAACAGGGGAAGGACAGGGGCAGGAGTGGAGATTGTGGGACAGGAACGCTTTTTTCGTTCCTGTCTGATAATCTCCTAAATTTCCCTGTTTTCCAACTGTCTTCTTCACTTACCAGCATCTCTTCCCATCCACATTCTGGTCTTTTTAGGACAGAGTCCTCTGCTTTGATCCTAACCTACCATTGATCTGATGTGCCTCCTACTCTGAATCTGCCTCTCAGCTTTAGCTTACCCAGAGCTTGGGAAGGTTACTTTTAGGACTATGTCTTCCACTACTTTGGCCATTAAGGGGATTCTAGGAGTTGTAACTTTTCCCAGCTCAGATCTAACATTCATTTCAATCTGCCGAGGATTTGCTTCAGCTTCCTGCATGCTTGGCTCCCTTGTAGCTCAGGTGCTGACTGGAAGATTCACAAGGATGTGTAATAAGCACTGCTCCATGGGGCCTAAGATATAGGAATCATGGATTTATAGCCACTTAATTGAATGGGTGAGTGCCAGCATGGTGTAGTGGTTTGAGCATTGGACTAAAACTCTAGAGGCCAGGGTTCAAATCCCTGCTTGGCTGTGAAAATCCACTGGGTGACCTTGGGCAAGTCACACTCTCTCAGCCTCAGAGGAAAACAAAGGTAAGTCCCCTCTGAATAAATCTGGCCAAGAAAACCCCGTGATAGGGTCAGTTTAGGGTCACGGTAAGTTGGAAATGACTTGAAAGCACACAACAACAAATTGAACTGGTGCTGCTTCATATTCACTGTAATGCAAAGCAATGTATTCCCAGTTCCTTTGCAAGACCATGCAGAAGGGATACCATTATTTGTTAAAAGTGTCAGTTTCCTTGAGCAAATGTTTTTACCAACACCCATCAAGGTTTTGAAATGCTGGACAGCAACTTTACAAGTAATGTCCAAGTGTTAAGACTTTGTTCTGAATTAAATTTAAACAAATAGCCTTTTCCCCTGTGTTCCCCCTCCCAAATTCTTCAATAGAGAGAGCTCTAGTAAAAATAAAAAGTTCAAAGCAAGTTCAGACACTGTTAAAATAACCACCTTATGATAAGCTTTGTGTATTCTCTGATTTGGTCATTGTAACATATATGAAAAATTAATAGAGTTGCATTTGAAGAAAACTGTCACTGCCAAGAGTGAAAGCGATTGATTGTCTTCATCTGCCTAATGGGATATATTTATAGATCAGAAAAAACAGGGTTTTAAAAAGTTGAGAACAGCTGAATATCATCATGGATTTCTACTCTGTGACAAGGATAATCCTATAGCTTTTGTTCACACAGAGAGACACAAAAGTTGTGGTTTTGAAATACATAAAGACAAGTAAAGACCTGTAGAGATTGTGAAAAAGTTTTGTCTCAGTTCCAGAGTGTTAGGAAGTGGTGGCTCTCCACATACTATATGTACTTTAGCTCATATCACAGCTGGCCATTGGTCATGCTAACTGGACTTTGTGTGGGTTGGAGTCCAGTGACAGGCTGTCTGGCTGGGGGAAGTCTTGGATTTGTAATCCAGAAAGTAACTTTTTCAGCCATTGGTGTGTCTTACTGCTAGACCTGGGCAGGTAACTGTGCTGGGGACCCCATGCTGCCCTCCACAAGACTATTTTAAGACTTTGACCCCTGCAAACTCCCTGGACTGTCATTGTTATGGCAAAAAGGAATGATTTGCTTCTCTTGAGCTGAATCCACACTACACAAATATCCAGTTTGAAACTGGATTATTTGCCAAGACTCCTTCTTATGGAATCTTGGGATTTGTAGTTTGGTGAGCCACCAGCACTCTTTGGCAGAGAAAGCTAAAGGCCATGTAAAACTACCAATCCCAAGATTCCATAGGAAGGAGCCATGGCAGCATTTGTGTAGTGTGGATTCAGCCCTAGAAGAATCTAGGGGCATGTCTAGATACAGTGAGTGGGTGTGCGTTTTCACCCATTCGCAGCAATGCTGTTTTGTCTCCACTGTTTTTTCACCTATTTGGATCCATTCACATCTATTCAAATAGAGCATCCACATGCTCTGATAAAGGGCAATAGAGTGAAAATGTGCAGTGATGCTAATTCAGATGTCCATATGTGCAAAAATGCGCATCTACACACATTTTCTGGGAAAGCTTGGGGGAAATTGAGAATCCTTTTACTACATGGTATATGGAGTTTTTTTGTGGGGGGGGGGCTTCGAAATACTGCAAATCATTCAGATTGCAAATCGGACACATCGTCTTCTCTACAAATTCTATGAGTATTTCCATCATCTGCACAAGCCCTAGGAGTGGCAGTTCATCATTTAATTAGTTTATATCTCCCCTCACACTCACTTATTCACACACACCGTTTTTAAAAACACAGCTAGAAGTAAATTTAAATTGGAAGTGAATCTGACCATTACCTTCTGTGTTGCATAAAGTATAGAAGCTTAATGGAGTGCCAGCTGAATACTGCCAATGGATCAGCCCCCTCCAACAGGCACGAAGGCAACAGGACAGTTTAGGGGATAGGACAGACACATATAGCTCTGTCTTCTGACCAAGGAAAACAATGAGAGGAAGAACCAGGGGAATGGTGTTCCTGCTTCCCAACCTGAGGTGATTGCCTCATTCTGGCTAATAGAAGGGCCAGCCCAGAAAGGTACATTGAATGCAGGGGCTGGTAAAATACCACAAGTGTAATATCGTACTTACCACACCCCTGACAATATTGCATTCAGAAAGTTATGTGGGAAGAAGCACCAAGATTCTGTACTATGCCATAACCTGTCTAGTTTGATCAAGGAGAATAAGCGGGGCAATGAAAGAACCATAGAATCATACAGTTGGAAGAAACCACAAGGGCCATCTAATCCTACCCCCTGCCATGCAGGAACACACAATCAAAGCATACCTGACAGATGGCCATCCAGCCTCAGTTTACAAACCTCCAAAGAAGACAACTCCACCACACTCTGAGGCAGTCTATTTCACTGCCGAACAGCTCTTACCATCAGGAAGTTCTTCCTAATGTTTAGATGGAATCTCTTTTCCTGCGGTTTGAACCCACTGCTCCGTGTCCTTCTCTCTGGAGCCGCAGAAAACACATGTGCTCCAACCTCAGTATGACAGCCCTTCAAATATTTAAACATGGCTATCATGTCACCTCTTAACCTTCTCTTCTCCAGGCTACACATACCCAGCTCCCTAAGCCGCTCCCCATAGGGTAAGGCTTCCAGACCTCCCACCATCCCGGTCGCCCTCCTCTGGACATGTTCCAGCTTACCGATATCTTTCATGAACTGTGGTGCCCAGAACTGCACATAGTATTCCAGGTGAGGTCTGACCAAAGCAGAATAGAGTGGCATTATTACTTCCCTTGATCCAGACACTATATTCCTATTGATGCAGCCTAGAATCACATTGGCTTTTTTAGCTGCTGTGTCACCCTGCTAACTCATATTCAGCTTGTGGTAAACTAAGATTCCTAGATGCCTTTTGCATGTACTACCATCAAGCCAGGTGTCACCCATCCTGTATCTGTGCATTTCATTTTTACTGCCCAAATGTAGTATCCTACATTTCTTCCTGTTGAAATTCATTTTATTAGTTTTGGCCCAGCTTTCTAATCTGTTAAGGTCATTTTGAATTCTGATTCTGTCCTCTGGGGTATTAGCTCCCCCTCCAAATTTGGTGTCATCTGCAAATTTCATAAGCATGCCCTCTAGTCCTTCATCCAACTCATTGATAAATATGTTGAATAGCACTGGGCCAGGACAGAACCTTGTGGCACCCTGCTAGTTACTTATGGCACCCCGCTAGTTACTTACCAATGGCTCCAGGATGAAGAGGAGCCATTGGTAACTAGCCTTTGGGGTTAGTCAGTCAACCAATTTCAAATCCACCTAACAGTCACATTGTCTAGCCCACATGTTACCGTACTAACCTTTTTGCACGAATATCATGGGGGACGTTGTCAAAAGCCTTACTGAAATCAAGATACACTACATCTACAGCATTCCTTTCATCTACCAAGTTTGTAACTCTATCAAAAAAAAAAAAGATTAGATTAGTCTGGCAAGACTTGTTTTTGAGAAACCCATGTTGACTTTTAGTGATCATGGCATTCCTTTCCAGTGCTTACAGACTGCCTGTCAAATGATCTGCTCTGGAATCTTTCCTCGTATTGATGTCAGGCTGACTGGACAGTAATTATTTGGGTCTTTCCCCCCCCCACACACACACACCTCTTTTTAATGATGGGGACAACATTTGCCCTCCTCCAGTCCGCTGGGACCTCTCCTGTTCTCCAGCAATTCTCAAAGATTATTGCCAGTGGTTCTGAGATTACTTCTGCCAATTCTTTTAATACCCTTGGATGAAGTTCACCTGGCCCTGGAGAGTTCAATTCATTTATACTGGCCAGGTATTCTTGACCAGCCTCTTTACCTATTCTGGACATGATAGTCTGATAAGAAACAGTGAACACTGTCCATTTACAAGGCAGGATGACATATAGGAGAAGAATAAAGTATATTCACTGTCATATGGATTCTATATCCATAAGCAGTGATTAAGTACTTGCTCTGGGTTTGCAGGAGCATGCCACTGTCATTTCAGTCCTCCCCATAAGCTGGATGAATCAGTGTGGCTGCTCTGCATACCTATTTCTGCATGCATAGCATCTTCTCTGGATTGTGTGTCAAATCCTTCTCATTGCTCCTTCAGCTAAAGGCTTTCTCTGAGATATTTACTCACTTGCTTCTCTGTTCCCTTATTATTCATAAAATCATGTCTATATTTGCCTTGTGATGGCAGCTTACAACACTCAAATCTCAGTTACACAAACATCAGCAATGGGAAAGTTCTAAAGTAAAACAACAAAACAAATGTGCAAGGAGGAGGGAGGTTAAACTATATCTAATGCTTGCCAGAATAAGAGAGTTTTGCACTGCAACCCTACACATGTTTATTCAAAAGTAAGTCTAGTTAATTAAATAGAATTAGCTGCCCACCTAAAAATCAAAGCCAGGAAATTTGTAGTGTTGTCACTGACGGTACAGTGGACACTTCTATATATTTCTTGCCTGTCATTGTCTTGGGGTCAACTATTTTAGAAGTTTCCCTGTGGTATTTAAGGAAGTATTGGGGAGGGGATTAAAGCTGCTCCCAAAAGTGGGAACCATTATGCTGTAAGTGATACAAGGCTCCTCCAAATATGTTGAAATGTGGAGATTTCCATTAGTGTATTTGTCAGTTCCTTCCCCTCCCCCCACCAGATCCAAATGATGTTTTGTGACTCATGAGATTTTCGGGGGCACTTTCTCCTCCTTTTCCAACTTTTTTTTCCTATCAGAAAATTAGCTTTCCAGAAAACTGATACAGTCAGTCCTCCATATCCATAGATTCTGCATCCGTGGATTCCACCATCCATGGCTAGAATTTTTTTTTTTTAATTCCAAAAAAGCAAACCTTGATTTTGCCATCTTATATAAGGAACACCATTTTACTATGCCATTGTATATAATGGGACTTGAGCATCCATGGATTTTGGTATCCTGGAACCAGGCCCCAGAAGATAAGAAGGGCCCACTGTATTATGTGACACATTTCAGATTACTCATAGGCATCTTGCTTGTCATGTGTGCTATGATGTTAGATTTGGGTGTCTCCAATCTCCTCAAAACTCCCTACTTTTGAGAGGTGCTTTACAATCCACTCTGCCTCCAAAATGCTTCCTACACACACACTTTAAAATGTCTCTACAACATCAGAGTTAAATTGCTAAATTGTTGGTTTTCAATTATAGTAATGTTGTGGTTGAATGAGATTAACCCTCCCCTCCCCGCCATTCCCTTCCCTTTCTTTCCAGTGCCACCCATAAAATCTCCTTTGTAATGCTGCCTGCCTGTGATCACCACCCCTACACACCCACACACAGGCACACACATCTCAGCCAGGGGGAATAAAGGAGAAAAACATATCTGGATGACGCAACAAACAAAAACTGTTAGGTTGGCTGCTGAAATACAAATGGCTGCATTGTTTTCCTGGCAAGGCAATGGAAACTTTGGAATCATATGGATGGGCATCATTGCAAAGAAATAGAAAGGAAGATGGTTTCAGTTAATAATGCTTGCTAGAGCCATTCTGGATAGGAGACTGGTTGCGTGGAACTGATCTTATCCAGGCACAACAGTACCATCACTGGTGCATAACAATTTAGTAATTTAGCATCGAGGCTATAGAGAGATTTTTAAAAATCAAATACTGAAAATTGAAAGGAGGCATTTGGGGGACAAAAATGGAAGAAGACTGGATTGCAACAGTGTTGAAATTAGGGAGGGGGCTAGGCACCTCCACATAAAATGTCACAACCCCTGTCATATACTATCTTTTTTAAAAGTCAGGAGAGCATTTGGACAAGGAAGTAACAAGATGCAACACTGAATGATGAAGTACAGATCAGCACAAATTGCTAGTCTGGATAACCCCAAATTCTGATACATATAATAGGAATGAGAACATTTTGGAATAATGAGGCGTTCCAAGATACATAAAAGCAATTAAACCTTCACCATGGTACAAAGTAGTTAAACTGAGGTGTTCATAAGGGCTGCTGCCACACTGCAGAAACAATGCAGTTTGACACTGCTTTAACTGCCATGGCTGAATGCTATGGAATTCTGCGATTTGTAGTATTGTGAGATATTTAGCCTTCTCTGTCAGAGATCTCTAGTGCCACAACCAACTACAAATCCCAGGATTCCATAGGATGGAGCCATGATAGTTAAAATGGTGTCAAATTGCAGTATTTCTGCAGTGTGGCAGCAACCAAGGTGTGTTGACGGCTGCTCGTTGGACTGTTTAAGAAGGGGATTCGATAAATTCATGGAGGTGAGAGCCTTCAGTGGCTACTAGTTGCGATGAATATATTGTATATCTGATAACAGAATGTCTCTGTGTATCAGTTACTGGTGAACACAAGATGGAGGGTGGAACTGCATGTCCTGCCTGTAGCCTTCCCATAGGTGACTGGTTTTCTGTTGTGTGAACACAGTGCTGGACTAGACTGGTGTTTGATCTCATCCAGCAGGGGTGTAATTATGTTCTCAATTGTTATGAACAGCTACAGAATAATACACATGCATATGCCATGACTGGGATCTTAAAATTAAATCTGGATTTCAAATGCTTCCTATCTATACATTTTAATGCTCTAAAAGCAAAAGAAAAATCTCTGAAAATCTCCCTCTCAGCAACTGTCTTTTCCTTCTTTTAGAAAAAAGACCCCGACAATATTTATTTTACAGATTCAATCAAAGAACAAACTGGTCTGTATTGCATCCCATTACAGAAGAATATGAAATGTACACCAAACTGTTTACATCCTTAGATGTCCAACCAACAGAGGCAGGGATCCAAAGAACTGCACAATTAGTTCCATATGCCCAACAGGGCTTTGAGCTCCTGTTTTTCAAACAGCAGCCTCCTGCGCTTCATGTCAAGCTGAGTTTTTCCCCTGTTCTTTTTTAATTGAGATACTTTCGAGAGTTTAAAAAATAGAATCGGGGTTTGTATCTGAAAAGAAAAATGTTGATCTGGGCATGCCCAACCCTTGAGCATGCCTAAATTAGATCTTTGAACCCCATTCTGAGTCTCAGTAGGGAGACTGTTGGCTAAACTGACTGTCCCCATAAGCAGCAAAGCATTTCCATTCTCAAAATAAATGCCTCAGTTTTTTCAGTGACTCTTTCTACCTTTGCAGGTAAGTGAACTTCACAAAAATGCAGGTTTCGGTTGTTTGAAAACCAATAATCTCAAATAATCTCATCTGCTGGTTTCCTTTGGCTAGCTACTTCTGTCGTCCCTGTTGGGATCAAATTGATGCACAAATCAGATAATTGAGTCAAAAATAACATGGGCCACAAGGGCTATGAAGAGACAGCTCTGATAGTCTCTGACACTTTCATCAAATAATGCTGAATGTTTAGACGTCCCCACCACTTAAGAAAATAATTTGTAGTTATGCCTCATGCACACCCAGTATTTCTTAGGCATTGCACCCTCAATTTATTCAATTTAACAGTACAACCACTCTGCAGTACAGTCCCTGTTCCCTTACGCACTTCCAACATGATGTTGAAATGGGACCTATATTCTGGAAAGCTTAAGTGGTGTCAAATATTTACTTGATCTTAGGTGTCAATATGAGTAAGTAAAGCATTTTGTATTTTTTTAAAAAAAAAACACATACACCGCACCATCACTCTGTAATGGTTTTTCGGGGTGAAAGAGTAACTATTTACATGTCTAAAAGTACTTTGTTATGAGATATGTGTTTTTATATAGGAATCCCTCCCACTATCTCTCTCCAATTTGGCTTTTGTCAAGTAAAAGTCCAATTTGCTTGTTTTAAGGTCCTCTTTGAGAGCCAGTGTGATAGAGTGGTTATGGGTGTGTTGGACTAGGGACTCTAGAGACCAGGGTTCAAATCCCACTTGGTCAAGGAAACCCACTGGGTGACATTGGGCAGGTCACATTCTCTCAGCCTCAGAGGAAGGCAAAGGCAAACCCCCTCTAAAGGCTCTCTTTAGAGGCAAACTCAGGGCTTGACTACACAGGGGGTAAAAATCTGGATGAGATTTCAACTACTTTGGTCTGGAGCTGTGGTACATGAAAGTCAAACTACTCTGGCCTGGATTTAAGTGTCACATCTGCCAAAACCTGAATCTGCATAGGGATTTTACCCAGGTTACATTCAAAGCTGTTACTCAACACTTGACTCTGAGCCCTGAGAAAAGCAAAGCACCTGTGGTAGTTGCCCTCTCTGAAGCCAGAACAAGCGGCTAGCCTGTGATGGCAGGGCAGACTACCTATTCTTCCTTCAGAGAGGGCGACTACTGTTGGCTCTTCGCTTTTCCCAGAGCTCAGAGGGGTGATTGTGTACTGGAAAATCAAAGCCCAAGTGGGAGTCACCCTCTCTGAAGCCAGAATGGGTGGCTAGCCACACAATGGCAGGGCTCGCTGGGGGTCTGACCACAGAGAGAGTGACTACCACTGGGGCTCTGTCTTTGGAATAAGAAATGGTGCCGAGGAGTGGGGGGAAATGGCAGCACCACAGGCATTGCTTGTCCTTCCCCTCTTCCCCACCCCCACCCCAAATTCAGTGCACATGGATTGTTCACACAGCCGTTTTCTCTGGAGTTTCAAGCAAACTCCAGAGAAAACTGCAAGTTTTCTAAAACCCACGTTTTCTAAAACCCAGATTAAGGGGGTATTCCCTGAGTCTGTTGCAAAGAGGGCCATACATCATGTGTCACTATCACACTAGATTCATGTTGTGTGGCATTATCGGGCTGGATTTGGGTGGTACTGGGGGGGTTCATTGGTGTAGATAAGCCCTGAGTAGACCAGAAGCAGCTTGGTTTCTGTTAATTTCACAGTTTGTTGGTCTATTTATGACTTTAATGGGAGACCACTGAAGAACACCAGGTGTTGTAGGCTATATTCAGAGGAAGACAATGGCAAACCACCTCAGAGTATTCCTTGCCTAAGAAAACACTATGAAATTCATGATGTCCGTATATGTCAAGAGGTAACTTGAAGGTGCACACACCTCAACTGTAGGCAGGAGGAACTAAGAGCCTTCCCCTCGAGTAGCAAGATTTCCTGAACCCCCATTATATGTGTAGAGCTTTCATTACTTTCATTCTGGCATTCCTCTAAGGAACTGAAGGTGATGTAATGTCCATCCTCCCCATTTTTATCCTCAGAACAACCCTTTAGGGAGGTTACACTAAAAGACAGTGACTGGCTTAAGTTTACCCAGTGAGTTGCATGGCCAAACGGCAATCTGAACTGGGTTCTCTCCGCTCCTAGTCCAACATTCTGACCATGACACCACACTCTCTTTCAGTCCTGTGCTGAAAGTACTAAAGGAGATATTACCTCCCTTTTCTCTTCATAGATAACAATACATCTTTGACCTCCCAAAATGGAAGTATCAAAAAGAACAATGATCAGAAAACATGAAAAATGGGGAATAAACAGGAAGAAAAGGCAACTTAACATTTAAGTTATCTGGCGGGACTTGGTTTCACCCATTTCTTTGAATATAAATGAAATGGAAGATTTTGTTTTTTTGAAAACAGACAAGTTTCCAGCAACAACAATTCTGAACAAAATATTTTTATAAGCTAAGTTAGAAGAGCATCATTCCATTCATGGTCCACACCCATGATAACTTGAAAGTCAGAGCAAGAGGACAAATATTATGATCAAATGTTCTTTGTTATGAGGGAAGGTTCCCTCTTCCGATTATCATTCCTCCGAGTTCATAATGTCCCCCACAAGGAAACTTTCTGAACTTGTGTATGTTCAGCATGCAATTCCCCCTCCCCCAGTGCACAATGTATATCAACTATCTCTCACCTGTACAGGTCAAAGTGTGAATTAGAACTATAATACCCCCACTTCTGTCACTTTAGAAATGCAGAAATTTAAGAATATTTAGCAAAACACATAAATATATATTGCAAGGGGAAATATTTGTAGAGATTCCAAGATATTTTAAAGTGTGTTTGCTTCTCTAACTTTTGTTTTGCTAATTTGTCCATATCTCCATGGACTATATTTACTGTTCTGGTGCTAATGCATTTTCAGGTCTCTAAAGCTTTTAACCTTTAATCTGCTTTCATTCAAGTGAGGTTAAGTAATATTTTTCTTTCTTTCCTTGTGGCCAAAAATAGGTGTGCAATCAAAGTTTCCTCTGAAAAGACAACACTCCCACCATACTCCAAAGAGCTTCCTCTTAGAACCTGACAATTTTTCTAACAGGCAGAAAGAAATTATGTGAGACAGTTAAAAAAAAGCCATGTAGTTGGATCCAGACTTAGTCATGATTAGAGTAGACCTATTGAAATCAACAGGATTTAAATCATGAATAGGACTGCCTAGTTGATTTGCTTTAGAGTAAGGGTCTGGATCCAACTGTAGTTGGATTGGACCCAGTATACAATAATTATGGAAGCTTAAGCAAAACATGGCTAGTCTCCATTCCATTGAGTTCCATGAGTTTATGTTAAGTATGATTAGATCTACATCTAATCAAGAGACTCATGTAGAGATGCAATGGCTAACCTCATAGACAAAAGCCTTCTGATAAGTCATCTGTCTATTTTTCAAGGACCTCAACAGTTCTCTTGTGGGTCACATACATTTTGGGAATTGATGCTTTCCATGATGTCTGGAGTCCTGTATTCATTTGATTTCTAATTTGATTACTCACTTAATTTTTATTGTCAGTCATGTAGTGAGTATAAATTAATGAGTGCCTACTTAGGTGATGTAACAGTGTAAGTTTCATTCCTACTGGCACTGCACACACACAAACATTTTCTCCAAGGTCCAAACATTTATAAATTTTTTAAAAAAAACTTTAAAAGGACTCCTGCCACAAGGGTGTCCAAAAATAGAATTCTAGGGCATTAATTTTGTTGTTGTTGTTTAGGACATAATTATAGAACATGTCTTATTAAAAGAAGTCTGAGGTAACTGGTCGTACATTCTAATCACGCTCTATACTGTTAATTCCTCTCACTGTTCATTTGTTACTTTATTTTTAGGGGCAAAGTTATAGTGAGCTCTTGGATCACATGCGCCAAGTTATGTGAAGAATCTGCAGCTGCTTACATAGCAAGCAATCCAAACTGCATTCCTGTCACGAATTATAGATTTGCGAGTGTAGCGCAACAAGAGAGAGGCATGGTTATGCAGATTGCAATCAGATAGGAAGACCTTATAAGATACCTTTAGTCTCTGAAGAACGTAGTAATTCTCTCGCCTTCCCAGCCCTTATGAGGTATCATGGGCATGCAGCCATAGCTGGCTCGCAGCCTTCATGTTTTTACATAGTTATAGGAGCTTAAATCCTTCATTTTTATATATCAAATCGACTAAGAAAAAATTTGACTGGATTTTAGAGCCTTGGCCCCTCTCTTGCCCAAGGAGAGCTCACCAAAAGTTTCATTAAATGCCACCTGACCTTGAAAAAGTTACTTGTTAGACTACCGCCCCCAGAATCCTCCAGCCATAATGGCTGCTGTAATTCAGAAAAACTATGGATGCTACAAGTCAACCAACATGGATGCCAGACCTGGTAAAGCCAGATGCAAGAATAACTAGATGAATGGCTTCCAGAGTAAGAGACAGCTTGTTGTCAAATAAATAAATGAAGAAGAAGAAGAAGAGGGGAACATCCAGCCCTGCTGTTCTGGATATAATAATTTCTTGATTTCAGGACAGGCTCAAGATATTTTATTGCCCACTACAAAGGGCAAAATGGTGCCCCTCCACATTCTGTCTATATACAACCTCTCCCCCCATGGACTGGCAGTTAGAGAAGAAGGAGGAGACACACAGTTATACCATTTTGTATCTTGTCAGATTGTATAGTAGAGAGCATTGGAGTATTTGCCTGTAATAATATGAGAAGCATGGCTCAAGCACAGAAAGGTAACATTTATTGATCCAAAGCTGTTCATACCATTTATTTCAGAGCAGCCAGAGAACAGCAGTGGGTTCATGTCCTCTTCCTCCCGTATCTGTATATCTATTGAATGAAAACATACAAACACATTCAACATGAATCTTGTGTGATCCAGGAAACAGAATTTCCCAAATACCCAATACTTTTCAAGAAGAGTTTAATATCAATGATACCACATCATTTCATGTTGCTTCGTGTTGTACCCGGCCTCAAGTCTTTGGGACAGGTGAGCAAGAAATAAAATGTGTTGTTGTTTCTTTGTTTGCTTTCTTTATATGGAATATGGTATATTTACCTCATTCCACTGACTGTTGTTCTCTTTTAACTTGCTGCATCAGAGTAACTAGATTAGGAATGGAGAATTCCATCTTGAATAGCTATCAATGTTTCTGCAGAGCTTTGGTGGCTCTCAAACACAATGGAGGGACTATGGAACTAGATGAGGTGCTTGTAGACATGTACATAAACATGAACCCTCTTCCTCTACCCTTACCACTCTGTCTGTCTTCCAGACAGCTTTTCTCCACACTTAGCCTCTAGTCTTGGTAGAGATGGGACAACGAGTGGAGTGTTGCAGTGGAGACAACAGCAGATGAAAGAAAGGTTCAATGTCCCTTTCACAGTCACCTATTAATTCTTTGCTTCAAATTAACCCACCCACCTCAGGCAAGCCCAAAACAATTTGCTGCCTGAAGCAAAGGATAGCACCTTTCTCTGTGCCATGTACAGTAGCCAGCTGGATCTGTAGATGAATCCTACTTCCTCCCTGTCAATGAGATAATTCTTCAACACACCTGAAGACAGCAGGTTAGTTTATGGGTGCATGTCAGTGTGTGCAGCACATACCACCGCTTGGAAAAGTTCTTTGGGGGAAGCAAAATCTCCCAGAATCTGATAGCCACCACAGCCAGTGGCCTTTCTGGTTGGGTAATTTTGGGCATTGTCCCAAAAAGGTAACTTTCCCAAACCCTGGCATTATTAGTTCCTTATTATTTAAAGAGTAAAAAAAAAAATCATGAGTTTTGAATTTAAAAAAAAAATGCCCCCAAATTCCACAAAATGAACCCCCTAAAACAATATTTGAGGAATAATGAACCAACATTACTTATAGACTTACATCAAGTGTAACAATGTTATCAGTATTTATCTTTTTTAAAAAGTAAATAATATCCTTACACCCTTGTTACCCCACAAAGTATTGCCAGAATGAAAACTGAAGAGGACACCTGCATGCGTAATGGGTGCATAGAAGATGGAATTCTAGCAGGTGTTGCTTGTTACCTACCTGGTTGCATGGTTGCTGAAATTCCTTCTTCTACACAACCATTAAAGATACAGGAGCCCTCTCCAGTTTTCACTCTGGCAACACTTAATGCATTACAAATTATGATGTTACTTGTAATATGTCATTCCCAAACTCTGATAGCATCTCTGGCTAACGGTTGGGAAACTTTTGGCTCTCCCCACATTTTGGCCCACAACTCCCCAAGTCCCTTGTCATTGGCCATGCTGGGGGAAGCTGAGGGAAGTCATAGGCCTAAACATCAAGAAGGCCAAAAGTTTACCTCTGCTAGCCTAAAGTCTTTATGAGTTTAGCCACATCTGGTCAGAGCAGAGAGTTCTCAGGTCATGGGCCTAAGTACCTAACTCTTTATGCCAGCTTGTTGTATACATTTTGGATCATGATATTAAACTTTGCCCTTATGTCTGCTATTGTTGTCTTTTCATTCCTGTTTTTATTACAGTACTTTGAACTCAGCTGATAAGAAAGCACATTAGAACTGGTTTGTTTGTGAGAGTGTTGCCATTTAATTCTACATTCTCTTCAAATCTATTTTGATATTTTTATACTGTGGGAATTTAACAAAGAGATTTGTATTTAAAATGCAAATGTCTTTAAGATGTGGCAGAGCACTTTAAAAAATTATTTCAGTCTTCAAATAGGATCATTTCCTTTCAATGTAGCACAGCTGTTTAATGATCAAATATAGTCTGCCTTCCATATGCCAAAGCCAGATTTGTCTCTGTTCATTATGAGTATATGTTTGCCATGTTGCATTATTCAAAACCAATCACAGCTAGAACTTAAACAATAAGACACTGCCAGTCCAAGTTGGCATTTTTTTTATTTTAAAGTACACTATAGCTAACATTATCTCAAAGTCTCAAGGTGAAAACAGTATTATACAATATGCATCACAATATTTTTTTAGGAAATGTGAGAACAGCTTTCTTTTCTTTTCAAAAGGAGAGGATTCTGTCTTAATAACCAATTTGTTGTTGTTTTGTGCCTTCAAGTCATTTTTTATTTACAGCAACTCTAAGGCAAATCTGCCACAGGGGTTTCTAGGCAAGATTTGTTCAGAGGAGGTTCGCCACTGCCTTCCTATGAGGCTGAGAGACTGTGATTTGCCTAGGGTTACCCAGTGGGTTTCCATGGAAGAGTGGGGATTCAAACCCTGATCTCCCAGAGCCCTAATTAGCACTCAAACCACTACAACACACTGGCTCTCATATAAGCATCATTTTGAAGACCAAACTCCTTCACTCTGCAAGAGGATGAGCAGAGCTTGGAAAACCTGATTGTTGGCACTCAGCTCTCAGGATCCTCCAACCAGTCTCTAGGCCTAGGATAAGCCTCTTTGATTGCCAGTCAGTCCGAAGGCAAAAGGTCAGGAGTGAGCAATCTGTGGCCTTTGACTAAATTTCAGAAGCCCTTCTAAGTGAAAGTTTAAATCTCTGGTAAGAGTGGACACCTCCAGCCCCTGCAACCTGGTCAGTGGAGAAAGGGTGGGAGAGGGAGCAAATGAGATTATCCTGCCCACTTTTAATACTGATGCTGCCCACCACCAGCTATGGCAAGCTGCCAGAATTAGGATTCCAATAGACTGACTCTGGATAATGCAGTCCTTGACAGAGAAAAAACATTTCCCTCTACTGCCATACTTCTCATCTTATTCCTTCCCCATTACCCTCACTGGCTAATCCCGTCACTTGGAAGGTTCATGTCAGTGGTGCAGTGGAACCAAGAGAAGTAGAAGATGCACCTTCCTCACACTATGGAGATTATCAGACAAGCGTCTAAAAATGTTTTTGTCCCACTATATTTAAAAGAATGAGTGTCCCGGCATAATAACCCTTTTTATCACACATTGCTGTAATAATGAGAAAGAGCAGCCCCAGCATGACCGCTAGCACTGTTTACTTCTGCATTTGTGGGGCACATGATCTCGGCAGTTCTCGCAAGAAGATGCAAGTGCACTTAAAAGTCTAAAAACACCAAAGTTAACAGGGTAGATGAACACACAAGCACTGAAACACACTTAAAGATTTACCAGCAAAATGGGGAGATTCATAAAAAGAGCATCCCATACCTAGTTTTCACATTCTTATCCAGAGGTGTTCTGGCATGGACCGCCCATTGATGATGTATTCACAAGAGTATAATGGGACGTAGTTTTGGACAGTGGCAATACCGTGAAAAAAATACCATTGGCAATCAGTTGATGGCTTGACCTGTTAATAAAAAAGAATGCCTTTTTCACAGGAGCAGAATACTTGGAGAACGCGAGAGAACAACGTTGTGTGGTAGGGAAGCCCTTTCATAGAATCGTGTCGTCATTACCATATTTGCCATATCTGATAATGTCCTCTGAGTGGTGATATCAATTGCCAGAGTGGCACCTGTTGCTTGCTGACACTTGCACGAAGCAACCCTATGTTCTGGGTTCACTTTCGACTTTGAGGAAGAAAAGCAGAATGCATTTTAAAAATGAATGAACAAAACATAGTCAAGCAACTGAGCAAATGCAAACAGACAAAGGCTTGCCTGAAGCTCTGCTCATTTATCACAAAAAGTCCAAGTGGTGGCTCCAGTGGTGAAGGTTTTCAGGACTGTGGTGACCACCCTTTAGAGTCAATGCTCAGGGCAGCCTTCACCAACCTGGTGACCTCCCGATGTCCCAGTGTATTCATTTCTGGCTGGGATTGATGGCAGATGTCTTTCAGTACCTCTGCGGGTCATCAATTTTGGGAAGGCTGATCTAGGGAAGACTCCTCAGAGGTCTAAGGTCAAATGAAAGATAATTTCAAGGACATGAGTGAAAAGCATGTGTGAATTGGCTACATTGCTGTTTAGATAAAGCAGCCCAGAGGAAGCATTCTGCATAAATCTGCTGCTTTCTCATCTAATCTTGCCTTCTAAAAGCTGGGTTTTGTGTGTGTTTTTAAGATGGAGAAATAGCAGCTGGGGGAGGGGAGCAGATTTTGGTGAGACTTCCCTCTGCATCATAACCTCTATACAGCTTTCTCACATATGCCCATACCCCATGCCTGCTTTTTGTACACAGGAAGATGTGGCCACTGTAAGCATATAGAAAAGGGTCTGCTTAGCTTTTATTCTTTATCACATCACAAAGATGTTCAAGCAATGTCTACTTGTTGTACTCCAACAGGACCATAGAATGAGATGGGATGGGATATACAGATGAAAAGAGTAACACTCTTCAGACAGAGGCTGGGATCCTATATATTGCTTCAGCATTGGAGTAACTATCTGCCAGAAGAATTGCATTAAGCTGCCCCTTTGCTAAATACCATTGTAGTGTATCCTATGTGAATTGGTGATTAATGAGCATGACTAACAACCCACTGTGCAATTGCAATCTGCAATTTGGAGAGGCAATACATAGAAATAATGTACAGTATATTCACATGCTAATCTGAGTACTTCAGTGCACTACCACATGTGCAATGGTCCTGCATGTACAACTCTGCTTACCCTATTATCAGCTGGATATGATTGCTATGCATTGTAAAAAAAAAAAAAAAAAGACTCAATCAGCATACATAGCAGTCTGTACGCTTGCATAAATCACAAACAGGACACTGGCCAGAGACTGTTATCTATACCACACCATTATAGCAGCTTGGTACCACTTTCACTGCCATGGGTCCTTCCTGTAGGAGCCTGGGATATGTATTTTGGTCAGATACTTTGAATTTTCTGCTAGGCACCTATAGTAGTGCTGTAGTTCGGGGAAACTCCACAGGTGTTGACACAAACATATTTTACGTCTTTTTCTGACACTGCCAAAAATATTCTCAAGTAACAGCTAGTAGCTTTTAGCTCAGACCTAGTACTGCTCATTTTTATCAAAAATATGAGCTACAGATGGAAGTAGTCATAGATATCCATAGCCATATGACTATCTATAGACAGATATAAATATAAAGATAAATATAGATGCTGCACCAAATCATATACTGTATTAAAGAGTCTCCTTAACTCCTTAACCAGCACAATCAGCAATGAATCTGTCTTGGGTTCTATTTCAACCAAGGGAATTTGTCATGCTAAGCCAAATAGTTAAGTCAAATATTTAACAACTGCTTAGATTTCTAGGGTTTGCTTGAAGCCTTTATCAAGCCGTTTCAATTCATCTTTGTCAAATAATAAACCCTTTGGCCACAGAACCTCATTCTCCCTGCAGGTGTCAAAGAAACGTATTGCTATAATTTATAAAACCCAAGATGACAGAATCCCCATTAGTGCAATTGTTGGTCAATGCCAAAAGGTAATCTTGTTACAGATATCACCAACTTCTCATCTGTATTATTTTCCGGGTGGTCTGAGAAGTTGATTCAGAAAATAATGCCACAAACAGCAACTTGTAGTTCCTAAGGCCAAGCAGCCAGATGTGTCAATAATCAGTGCAAATTGGAAACAGATGTTGGTCCATCTTGAATAATAAATATGATGAAAATACTTCCTTTGGTCTCCAGGTTTTCAGCAGACTCCTAAAAAAAATCCCTTATTTTTTCTATTATTATTCATTTCCTTCTGTCTATCTATTCGTATTATGTTAACAAGGCTGAAAACCAAAATGTGTTTATCATGACTTGGTGTAAGTGTGACACCAAATGTGTCTACAAAGACATTCCTAACCATGAGGTCTGGTAGCTTTTACATTGCTGAAAGTAGAAAGGTAGTAGTGGGAGAATAATAACCAAAAAATGACCAGCATTGTATGATGTTGGTTTTAAATACAGGAGGGACGGTGAAGGTGTGACCCTCCAGATGTTCCTCGATGCAGCTCCCATGGTTAATTACACTGACTGGCCAGGTCTGATGGGAGCTGCAGTCCTGTGTCTGGAATATGGGTGCAGGGAGGAATTGTTGGACTACAACTCCTAGCATTTCTCACCATTGGCTATGCTGGCTTGGGCTTCTGGGAGCTGCAGTCCAACCAAATCTGGAGGGTTGTAGAATTCCTACCCCTGATCTAGACAGCCATACATTCTGCTGCCCTGAAACACAGGGTACAATTCCACAGCAGGACATGAAGACTGGTAGGGGTGGAAACCTGACCAATATGCAAGGGGAGAAAGGAAGAATGATGCACAATGTACAGAGTCAGGGGTGCAGAGAACTCGAGACAGCAGGTGGATTTTGAGCAAGTAGTGGTGGTTCATGCAGTGGGAAGAAAGGCTGAGTCCATTTTCCATCTACTGCTACTCATATTGAAAACAAGGAACAAGAGCCGATGGTTATCTCTTAGTGGTGGCAGAGGAAGAGGTGGAACAGGGATGCATAATCCTGCATGGTGCTGATTAATGCTTGGAGAGTGACCAGGAGAACCTACATTAACCATGGCACAGAACACTGAAGTGATTGGCTTAGTCTAGGCACTAGTGGAAAAAAACAAAGTGCTATCTCATGTAAAATGGCTGCCCCACCTCACCATTGCTGAGGAAGCTTTAGCTCCCCCCTCTCCCTGACATACATCAGCCTCAACAGGCACTTTTTTCTCAGGGGAACCTTCTTTCTGAATTCATCCCTCACTAAATCCACTGAGGGGGTGTAAAACTACTTCTAAACTCCAGCTGAGATTTGCAAGATGAGCTGGCACCAGGGTTGTCAAATCTCAGGGCCTGGGCCTGAGTCTCCAGTTTTTCAGAGTCATCTCCAGATAACCTAGAGATGAGGGTGGGCTCAGCTCTGAGGAAAAGGAAAAGGTTGGGTACAAATCTCCAGTTCAGCCAGAAAAGCAGCAGCTTGCTACAATTTTGCAAGGCTTAAGTGACTTGTTGCTGCAACTTGCAAAGAATGAGGGTGGGGTGGGTTATTTAATTAGCTTCCTCCTTCCCTCCCAGTTCTTGTGGTGCTGGGGCTAACCCTCTGCTCTGCTCTGCACCCACCATCTGACTAGAAGCAAGTAGGCTCCCCAAATAAGTGAGAAGGAATAATCCCAATTTCACCTTGATCTGAGAACATTCCCTTTAACTAAGACTCCTGTCTTAATTTTCAGTCAGAAAAAGATGTTCTGTCTTTGTATTTGTGTGTTTGAATGACAAGCTGTGAGAAACCATGTGCATGTGTATGTACCTTCAAGACACTTGTTGACTTATGACAATCACATGAATTTCATAGGGTTTTCTTTGGCAAGGAATACTCAGAGATGGTTTTTCCAGTTCCTTCCTCTGAAATATAGCCTACAGCACCTGGTATTCATTGACAGTCTCCCATCTAAGTACTAACCAGAGTTGACTCTGCTTAGCTTCCAAGACCATACAGGATCTGGTACCTTTTAGGGTATTTAGGCTGTGAATGACTGTGGTTGCAAAGGACATAATGAAGTCACTAGAGGCTGCCCTCTGGTCTCAGGTTTGGGCCCAGAAACCTCAGGGCCTGGGATGGTCCTGAACTGGGAATCCTGGTTGACAGCTGCCAAAAAGCTAAAGGCCTAAAAAGAGGCATTGATTGATGTCTTTTGGTGTCTAGGTAAATAAGTGAGATGATCAATAGTTCCATTTTAACTTCAAGACCTGATCAGAAAGAGATATTTGTTTCTCAGAGCACTGATAACATACTCATCTATGTTTTCTTTGAACTCAAAAATCTCCTGGAGGGACGAATAAAGAAAAAATACTGACTGGCTTAACACCTTTTATCTTAACAGCTGGATTGAGATAAAGTAGTTACTGTGTCATGCAAGTTAGCTTCACCATGCTGATATCATTTAGGCCCCAGTATTTCAGATGTGCAGGGTTTCATTTCCCCTCTCTAACTGGAATTTAACTGACTCTGATACCTTTTCAGCCAATACCTCAAAGTCTCTCTCTCTCTCTCTCTCTCTCTCTCACACACACACACACAGAGAGAGAGAGAGACTGGGGAGCAGAGAGGAAGGGGATGATAACATTACTGAGCAATCAACACCTGGTTACAAATGAATGCATGGAATATGAAGAGAAATGAATTACAGTATAAGGGAAATAGTTTGCATATTTATACATCCCTGTGGGTTGAATTATGACTCCAATAAATATGGGGGCGATTGGAAGAAAGCTGACTGGAGACATCCTTGAGTGGTAGAAATCACCATAGGTAACACAAGCTATCCAGAATGTTTAATAAATATGTGACAACCCCCTCCCCTCTCCTTTTTGATCATTGATTGTGCTATGCCTGCCCTGGCCCATTCATTGCTTCTCAAATTCTGCTTGCCAATTGCTATTCATTTTATGCAACAGCCTGGCTGTCATTACCTTTGAAGTCACATCATCCTTCCTATAAACTTTGATGTCATGCAAAGCTCTTGAGTAGGGTGTGAAGATCAAAGGTAAATATGACAGAGTAGCTGCTGGTGCCGCTGATGCTACTGGCCCTCCCAGGTTGGAATGAGGAAATTAAGCTGACATTCCTTGTAATGGGCTGAGGGGGGGTATTCTGTATGGATTGTGCAAGAAGGCAAGGAGCTCCTTGAGTGAAAACTCCACCTTCTCACCAAACCAGCTGCTGTTGTCTAATACTTCATCCCCACCATGGTGCCTGGTTGCAAGAAGTAGGAAAAGGAGGCCACAGACTGCAATTCTGTACACCAAGAGCAGGCACCCTGTAGCCCTCTGAATTTGTTGGTCTGTAATTCCCATCATCCTGAGCCTGTAAAGTAATGACAAATAATAATGGGAGTTAAAATCCAACCTCTGAAAGACCACAAATTGCTCAATCTTGCAAAACACCCTTCTCTGACAGTAAGCCACATTGAAACTCAATTTTTTAATACAGATGCATAGGACAGGGTGCCCAAAGGAAAGAGCGAGTACTAAAATTCAGGAGGGTAGATTGGAGCATGGGCACAAGAGAGTCATGGGGTCTAAGAACTTTATCTCACAAGGCTGGTATTTTGCAATTACAGCAAGATATTAGCATATTTGGCCAGTACTCATCACACAACGTCATGTCTATCTTGTTGCTGCTTTGCATTTTACAGTATTCGTTTCTGTAGCACACATCTTCATTGATGGAGGAAACCCATCAATGGCTCCCAATATTGCTGCTATTCCATTAGTCTCCCTGGTGCGAAAGGTCCCTTCTGCTGCAGTAACAATCTGAGCACAATCACGTGGCATGAGGGGGAATAATTCTCATCCTCTCCCCCCCCCTTGCTATTTCCAAGCAGGCCAAGGTTGTTTTTACTCCACATCTTTCAGAGATTTTTATTTTTATTTTTTTGCTGTCATTGTACAATAATGGCAAAACAATAAAAGTATTTTTTATCATTTTCCCCATAATTACAGAATCATGAAAAATTAAAAAATTGAAAGGCATGCATGCGCTGAGTAGGACATACAACAGGGTTGTGGAGCCAGTGCAGAAGGGACCATGGATTGCCAAAGCAGCACACTTGTGCAATTGCAGATTAAGTGTGATACTAAACATTTTCAAACTGGTATGTTCCTTGTTGCTTCACTAAAGTGATTGCTACAAGAAAACAGGCTGGTGTGATAAAGTCCCAAGAGAGAAGCCAGGTATCCAAGTAGTACAGGTTGGAAGGACCAATGTAGACCCTGTCCATGACTGATGTGTGTGTGTGTGTGAGAGAGAGAGAGAGAGAGGATACTAAACAGAAGGGAGATAATATGCCTAGGACTGCACTGGATGTGTGAGAGAGACATTTTGAGAAAGGAGGGAACAAAGTGGTCAAGGCCACTGCAAGAAGTGAACCAGACTGGCAGCTGCATTTTCCTTTAACACTGGCAGTCTTTCTGAGGGCAGCTGTTCTATGAAGCAGAACAGAAAAAGCCAAGGGCCACGCACAACTCTGTCCTCCAGTGGAGACCAGTGAGCTCAGGAGAAATGTCCAAAGGGCAACTGTGGTCCTCCCACTTTGCTTAATGGTAGGGCTGGTTTTGTTAGTTGTACAACGGAAGAGATTCATGTGAAAGGATGCAAGGGAGTTGGAGATCTAACCTCCTTCTCTGAGTCATCTCTAGATCTTGAAAGGGTTACTCATTTGGACACAACTCCCAGAATCTGCCATCCAGCCAGGCCATTGACTATGCTGTCTGGTGGAATTGTGAAGCTGTTGATTATCTCTGCTTTAGACATAATGTGGTGTTAGAGTTTCTGGTGAGTTATTCCAGATGGAACCATAGAAGATGGTACAGCATCATACCCCACAATGTTTCTGACATTACCCTTTAAGCCAAGTTTGGGCAACTGTAGAAGGCTAGGGGGCCAGCATAGCCCTCCAGGAAACCTTGGAGGGCTGCACTCTGCACCACACCTGCTCACACACAAAAAAAAACATTTCCCTCCAAAATACTGCTGAATGCCCTCTAGGAGAGAGGGGGCATGCTTTGGGGGCTTTCTGAACCCCATAGGGCATTTTGCTGTATTTGGGGGTTGGGATAATTTTTTTAAAAAAGAATTACAATGTTTTTCTAAATGTTTTGAGCCCGGGGGGGGTGGTCTGGAGGGCTCCAAATGTGGTGGAAGTGCCCCTCACATCCTCTAGAGATCATTTTGGGGCTTTTTGGAAGAGAAAAAGCCCAGAATCCTTTGGGGCAGTTACAAATATGTAACCTACAGTTATGTATTTGTAACTGCTATATGTTCACTATCCCTGCATAGCCTCTAGTTTAGGGGCTACATAGGGACCATGTAAGTTCCCCAAACCCCCACTTACTGGTCAGCAGCCACTGTGATTAATAGAGACCCATTCACCTGTCAGTCAAGAAGAGTCTGCCTAATGTTCCCCTCCATCACACGAGAGCTCTCCAGTGAGAGAGGGATTTGCAACAGGGGTCCTTTTCCTGCCTGCCTGCCATGCTGGAGATCACTCATGGGAGGGGAGGGGAGCGGCTGCATCTCGATTGAAAGAGGAACGGATCCTGTTGATCCAAGTGGATGCTTACTGGTAAGTGGAGTGTAGGGGAAAGGGGCGGTTTGGCTGGAATCCACTAAGTAGCACCTTAGTTATGGTGATATGTAGTATATAACAGTCATACAAGAGTCTGGCCTCCCCCAAAATTGGGGGGGGGGAATTGCATTAGTTTTTATTTCTGGTGACTCTGGGAGCCACAAATAAAATCCTGGAAGGTACACTTTGCCACTCCTGATTTAAACAGTTGAATACCCCTGTATCAAGCCCACCAGCTGAAAAACGGCAAATGTACAGTTTGGCAGATGTTATGGGTCTACAGTTTTGTGTTGTTATTCCTCTGAGGTCCAGCAACCAGAGCCAGCTTCAAACTACAGTAATAGTTCAGGATTGGTGGAAATATGCTAAAAATTAGTGAACAGGCTGCCTCTCAACATGTGTTCATCCCCAAAATTTGTGATCAACCACAGAACCCAGTTCATAAATCCTCTCTGTCTGTCTGTCTGTCTCTCTCTCTCTCTCTCACACACACACACATCCAGTGTTCTTTTTCGTCAGCCTAATCTGAGAGGGAAATGCTTTCTAGTTCTTGCTATTGTTAGGCAATTGGGACTCAAAAACCCTTTCCTGATCTACTGCAAATCTATGTATCTGAGATCTACCAGTAGATCTAAGTCTCCCGTCTTCTCCCGTCCCCTGAATTTGAGCCTCCACTTAGTTAATCTGATCATTCTGTCAGTTCAGAATGATTTGCTAAAACAGCTTCTTTCTCTACCATCCTCTTCTGCAAAGCAACCTAAACATTGCATTTCCCAAAAAATCTGTTAGATCTTTTGTCTCATATCCATTTTCTCACCCAGACTTCTAGCTTCTCTGTTCAGAAACCAGAAACAGAAATAATCCTGCTCATCACATTCCCTTCAGAATGAAGGCAATCAGACTTATCTACAGTTCCTCTGGGACCTGCCAGCCCAGAAGGTATCTTTAAAGCTGTGTAGGTAAACTCCCCATGACCTTCTCTTTCTCATTTCTATTTGAAGTTCCATGATGTGGGAGGACAACAGAGTCTGGGTGGGAAAGTTCATACCAAATGCAAAGAAGGTATTTATGTATTCTAAATTATGGTGCTTTTATAACCATCCCTAGGGCTGTAGTCTTAAAATATGCATATTTTTTTCTACACTCCATGCCTGTAAGCCCAACAGAAACTTAGATGGCCCTTTCGGCTCCTTTTCTGTGTCGGCAGATGCTCTACCATGTCCTCCAGTTATCAGCTAGTAGGTGCTTTTTGAATTATACTGAGGTCAATGAATCACACAGAGAGCTTTCAAGCACTCCCTCCACCCTTCCCAACCTTCCCAAAGTGCCCATGGGGCTGTCAATCCCCTCGGGAAGGCCAGGGAGAGGCCAGCCAGCCACCCTCCTGCCCACCAACCCATCCGCCACTCTCCCCCCCTTCCTGAGGCAGCTCTGGGACTTCAAAGCCCCGGAGCCCCCTCGGGAAGGCCAGGGAGAGGCCAGCCAGCCATACTCCCACCCTCCCACTGCCCTCCCCGGCCTTCTAGAGGTGGCTCCAGGACTTCAAAGCCCCAGAGCCCCCTCGGGAAGGCTGGGGAGAGGCTGGCCAGCCACCCGCCCATCCGGCCGTCGCCCTCTCCGGCCCTCCCAAGGTGGCTCCGGGGTTTCAAAGCCCCGAGCCCCCTCAGGAAAGCTGGGGAGAGGCTGTCTCCCAGGTCAGCCTCGAGCGACCAAAGTCCTGAACCGCCTGCATGCAGGGTTGGGTCTGCAGCTTCCAGTGCACCTTTACACCTACCGTTTCATCCCTTGCCTATCGCTACAGGGCTTTTTTTGGAATTGGATTTGTCCTTCGAGCCTGTGCAATGGATTTTTCTGGTGGAGCGCAGCGTGCACAGAACTGGTCTCACCCTTTAAACCAAAGGTTCATCTGTTGTGGCCTTGCAAGCATAGACGTAGCAGTGAGGTCCTCGGGTCGTAGGTTTGATTAGAGTTTCCTTCTCTTAGATGGTTGACCTTACAGGGTTGGACGAGCACCATCTGCCCGGGTTTGGGATTAGAGTTTTCCTTCTCCTAGGACGGTTGCCATAAGGCTAGAGAGCCCATCCTGCCCTTTGACGCTCTTTGTCAGACCCTTTGGTTTTGACCTGTCTGGCATGAAAGACCCGACTGGTGGCTATTATGCCACTGCCAGCATAGCTCAAAACATCATTAGGGTGCGCAAGCCTCTCTCCCACGACAAGGGGGCATCAATGGAGAGGACTTCCGGAATGCACAGTGCTGTGAATCAGTTGTCCAAATAGACAGTAGTGCACATTTCTGCATTAATAAAAATAATTCAGGAAAAGCTGCAAAGGCTTTTCTTGCACAGTTTTTAGCCCCACTCCTTCATAAATAGTGAATTACTGCAGAATCTTGTTAAGACAAAAGGTATTCTCCTCAAATTCTATGAGAAGTTTTTTCGTTGTCTAAACAACATCCCAGTTCAGCGCAAATTGCTGACATTTTCGTGAGAACTGGAACCAAAAGAAGTTTTCACAAAAATATATTTTTGGATCTTTCTATTAAATCTAATGTTTAATACTGGGGCTCTATACTGGAGCCCCACATAACAATTGTGGCAACATCTTAGTGCAATATAATTCTAAAGCCTTGCGTACGAGGGAGAGAAGCTGATTTAAATGGGGTGCTTCCTGAGCAAACCGTGAATAATCAAAACTGCGAGAGTGAAAGCTGTGAATGTGGAGGGGCAACTGTATTTTCTTATTTTTTACCCACCTCTCCCCATGGATTGAGGAAGGGAACAACAAAGGGATGAAGGGAATCTGTCGATGTAGCATATCTTGATTTCAGTAAGGCCTTCGACAAAGTCCCCCATGATAGTCTTGCAATTAAACTAGAAAATGTGGGCTAGACAATGTGACTGTTAGGTGGATTTGTAATTGGTTGGCCGACCAAACCCAAAGGGTGCTTACCAATGGCTCCTCTTCATCCTGGACAGAAGTGACTAGTGGGGTGCCACAGGGTTCTGTCCTGGGCCAAGTGCTATTCAACATCTTTATCAATGACTTGGATGATGGAATAGAGGGCATGCTTATCAAATCTGCAGATGACACCAAATTAGGAGGGGTAGCGAATACTCCAGAGGATAGGATCAGAATTCAAAATTACCTTGACAGATTGGAGAGCTGGGCCAAAACTAACAAAATGAATTTCAACAGGAAGAAATGTAAGGTAGTACATTTACGAAGCTTTGAAACCTTTGAAAAAAATGAAGCTTTGAAAAAAATGAAATGCACAGATATAGGATGGGTGACACCTGGCTTGACAACAGTACATATGAAAGGGATCAAGGAATCTTAGTAGATCACAAGCTGAACATGAGTGAACAGTGAGATGCAGCAGGTAAAAAAGCCAGTGCGAATCTAGGCTGCATCAATAGGAGTATAGTGTTCAGATCGAGGAATGTAATAGTACCACTCTATTCTGCTTTGGTCAGACGTCACCTGGAATACTGTGTCCAATTCTGGGCACTGAAGTTCAAGAAGGATGTTGACAAGCTGGAACATCTCCACAGGAGAGTGACCAAAATGGTGAGAGATCTGGAAGCCATGCCTATGAAGAGCGGCTTAGGGAGCTGGGTATGTTTAGCATGGAGAAGAGAAGGTTACAATGTGACAAGATAGCCATGCATAAGTATTTGAAAGGATGTCATGTTGAAGAAGGAGCAAGCTCATTTTCTGCTGCTCCAGAGACTAGGACTAGCAATGGACTCAAACTACAGGAAAAGCGATTCCACCTAAACATTAGGAAGAACTTCCTGATGTTAAGAGCTGTTCGGCAGTGGAGGTGGAGTCTCCTTCTTTGGAGGTTTTTAAACAGAGGCTGGATGGCAAGCTGTTGAGAGTGCTTTCATTGTGTATTCCTGCATGGCAGGGGTTTGGACTGGATGGCCCTTGTGGTCTCTTCCAACTCTATGATTATAAGATTCCAATTCTATGGAGAGGCCATTTCCCCCAAGAGCCTTCCCATTTTGTAGACCTGAAATTAATGCTTTAGAGTGTACGGATTCCAATGAGGGGCCCAATTAAAATCATGGACAATATTTGGGCTTGATCCTTGATTGCTCTGATCATTGAATACCCCCCTAAAGTGACTTTCCCAAGTAGTCATGACAATATAGCCATCAAGAGCAGGTGTTGATCTCACTTCCATCTTTGAAATTAAGGCCCAGAACTTTATAAGATTTTTCTGCAAGACGGCCAAGCCCATTTCTCTCCAGGTAGAATTGCCTTCCAGAACATGATGGCACCTCTGTTGTCTCTGTCCTTTATCAAAACAACCCTTTTCCATGAATCCTTTAGAAAAAACTCTGATTTCCATAGTCACCATCCAAACATCTAAATTATAACCAAGGCTAAACACATGTAATTTGAAAAAGGACTCAGTGTACAGTAGTGTCCTGGAGGGGGAATACTGGAGAGGGAAGCTGCAGTTTCAGGGCCTTTGAGTGTAAAAGGCCTACCAGGGTAGTGAACCCACCCCACGGACATGGAAGTCACCAGCTACCACTGAGAACATGGCCACTCTGTTGATACCCCCCCACACACACACACGCAAACATACATACATCATTCTATGGGGCTTGGCCTACTAGTTGACCATTAGCCTAGAAAACTAGTTCAGCAGAGGAGTAGTGGCACCATGGTTTGAGTTCTAGCTCAGTTCTAGAGAAATGTAAGATTTTGTTCCTCTCCTGTCAATTCTGACAAGAGTGCCACTAACAAAAGCCAAGATAACATGATTAATATTCAATAAATTCCCTAAAGCTGAAATTGTCAGATTCTAATTCCCAGTTTTGAACATATACAGCTAACTATTAAATGGAGATGGGTTGGTAGACAAATTCTGCAAAACTTAGCACCTTTTTTTTCAAAATGCAAATTAAATACAAACCTTTAGAGCCTCCACACACACACACATACAACATCAGAAGTTTTGGAAGGATGTGTTCTAAAGGAGAGGGGACAGAAGTGCTGGGCCTTAAATCCTCTTTAAAAAAAAAACAACAACCCACCCACCCCAACTTCTATAACCTACAGGCACAACAATAATGAATTTAAAATAATATACTTTTACTACTTTAATTTTTAAAGAGCCACGGGGCGGGGGGGGGGGCTAGGGTTTGAACATTGCTCAGCCATGGGAAACCCATTGAACAAATCTCATCCTAAGATAAAGGCATCTCTCTCATCCTCAGATAAAGGCAATGGCAAACCCTCTCTGAACAAATCTTATCAAGAAAACCATATGATAGGATCACCATAAGTCTGAGTCAAATTGATAGCACATAACAACAGTGCTAATTTTACATCATTGTCTTTCTTTGTGCTGCTGTCTACAAAATTATGTATTTATCACAGTAGTTTGTACTTATTTTTCCATTGTTATATGAAAATAGTAGTGCTTTTTTGAAACCTCATAATCCATGAATTCAGCAAACTACACTTTTGACTGTGCAGAATGAATGTCAGTATCCCGCTTCGAGTACAAAAAATGTCAGCTTTGCTGCTGAAAGTACATTTTTGTTTCAATTGGAAGGAAGACACTGAAATTCATTGTCATAAAAAAAACCAGACACTAAATTCTAACTACACAATGTAGTGTACACTCTTCTGCTATTTCAGTGGCACATGCCAGTATGAAGGCAGATGTTTTCTCATCAGATATGTTAATTAGTTCTGAATAATTTTTAAAATTACACCGGGAGTGGGGGAGGAATATATAAAGTACATCATCCCATATTTTTACCCTTTTGCATGACTTTGTAATTATTGTCTGCGTTTTGACACAAAACATATAGGCTTCTAAGCAACTTTCAGGTTTTTAGTCTCCAACCGCAAAGTATGCAATTAAAACCCATGTTTAATTAAACTTGCATTGCTTGCAGCAATTGTTTAATCACAAGACAATCAATGCATGTTTCCAAAAATCTTAATAAACAAGAATATTTTACAGTAAATGGCATGTTGGCACATTCTCCCAAGAAATAAACCATGTAATATATTACATTTTGAGCTCTTTGGAAATGTTTGTTTTTAGTCTGCAGCAATGGCCAAAGTCCTCAAATGAATGGTGTCAAATCTAGATTGCATGAGCCCTTTTTTATTTTTTATTAAAAAATAAAATCTTTGCATGATCTGGGCTGAAGGTTAGTGTCCTGTAGGCAAAGTGGGCTATCAGGAGATATTCTGCCTCAAAACAACAACAACAACAACCCCCCAAGAAACATATTTTCTGTTAAACGCCCCCATCCACACCGCCCAAGCCACCAAATGCTTTAATCTCTTGAGTGTCAGAAATTGGTAGAAAATTTCTTTACAAATATCAGTGCAGCTGGTGGCTTCCATGTTTGTGACACAGTAAATACGCTGTCCAAACTTAAAAATAGATATCCAAACCCTGAGCAGCTTAATTGGGCCACTGACATAGAAGCCATTAGGCACCACTGAATGTCAGAGATTAGAATAGGAAGATCTTTTCATAGGGTTTTTGGCCTCACATACTTAAATAGCATGACTGGCTTAATGGGGAGGGAGCTTACCTCAGGCAACAATATGTTGGGCTGGCCTTATGGGTCGCCATGAGGGTCATTTTGCCTCCTTACATTTAATTTGGGAAATGAAATCCTGGTGAGAAGTGTCCTCCTGGAGCCAAAAAATGTGGGGAGGTGTTTGAATGATTTGTGAATACAGGTATGCTGAAGAGGGCTCCGTGCTGGGTCCTACCGTTAGACAGAATGAGATACCTGCCTTAGGCATCTGGCTTGGGGTGTCACAAGTGGGCAGCAAATAGCTAATTATTTATTTTTATTTATTTTTGTTCCAAAAGAGAGGCACTTGTGGGATTTTCTGTCTCAAGTCCCAAAATAATTTGGTCAGCTTTGACCATTGGGAGGTTGTATTTTGCTTTATACCACTTGTTGTCTTTTTGGCCCATCAGTTTGTGCTGATCTTGAAAAAGTTATTTTGGGGATAGCTAACTCCAAATTTGCTGTAACTTTGATTCCTCGTTCTCCTAAGAGGTATGTTGCATTTCTTGCTAGGATCAAAGTGTGGGCAAGCGATGGAGGGAGAAGCTAAATTGTATTGCTAGTTCTAAGTAGGGTAGCCCCACTGAATCCATGGAATTGACATAACTGTCAGTTCATCATTTAGCAATTGAATCAATGGGTCTAACTCTCTTGGGGCCAGCAAGTAGGTTTATATGTTGCATTACAAATCCGAGAACTCCCAGTTAGAGGCTGGCTCAGGCATTCTGGTAATTGTAGTCTAAAAATAATTAGTATGAACTGTTAAAAGATTCTTAGGAGATTTTCACACCAGCGATGTGTTCCGCTGCAGGCACAGAACAGGGTCACTGAAAGATTTTTCTTTCAGAAGATGTTCACCGAATTCCGTGCCCTCGACATGACTATACTGTTGTCTCCCCGTGATATTTCAATCACAGGGAGAAATCATAAATGATCACCCATTCCGTTTCTGTCACAGAATCATGGGTAGTCTGAAAGATGTCCCGTTCCTCTCCTCCAATGACAGCTGCAGGTGGGAGTTCCATTCCGGACACTTCCGGGCAGGAACGGGACACTCAGGTAAGTGGTATCCTTTTTCCCCCCTTCCTGGGTTACCTTTATGTTTTTCTATGTGTTTTCATGCTTTGTGTACTGTTTTGACATTTGGGGGGGGTTAAATTTCCCTCCTGCCCGTTCTCTCATGAGAATGAGTGGGATTTGGCTGCTGTAAAAGCAGCTTTACAGCAGCTGCATTTACAGCAGTGAAGCCGAGGGGAGAAGGAGGATGTTCCTGCTGCAGGATTAAGGTAAATTTGCAAACATTTTCCTTAATCCCATAGCAGGGATGGGAGAGGGGCTTGCGGAGCAGAAACGGGGCATTTGGCCCCTTTGTGAAAATCTGCTTAGTCTAATATTGAATGTACAGTAGCACCCTGCATCTGCTGATTCAATTGTCTGCAGATGGCAACAGTGTGGGGGTGGGCGGGGGAGGGAGGGGAGGAAGAGTTCTCTTCTCCATTATCCCTTTGTGCCTGGGATTGCCCCCAAGGATTGCTCACATGACGGGAATGGCAACGGGGGCATTTGCTATTATCCACGGATTTCATTATCCATTAGGAGCCCTGGAACAAATCCCCCACAGATACAGGGGTCATACTGTATTAATATGAAACATTTTCATACTTTCTAACTGTTCTAATTTGGCAGGAAAGGTCCTGATGGAGGCATCATCCCACTTTTTAGCTGCTTTTAAAATGTCCTAGGACATGAGCATCTAAAACCACTGTAATTCTGCTAATTAAGATAGCGGAAATATTATGGCATTATAACACTTAGTATTGCAGTTGCTGTAATCACATGAAAGAAAAGCCATGAAATTATCGCACAACAACCACTAGCACTTTAAGAACAGGAGTTTATTTCTGTGATTTAGCATGGGCAAGATTTCGGTGGTTCTCGCAAGAAGACGCAAGCATACTTAAAAACACCCCAAACCCCTGAATTTACAAAGTGAATGAACACACAAACACTTAAACTTTAAAATGGGCAAACAAAATGGACAGTTCATAAAAAGGGTGTCCTGTGCTTCATTTTCACATTCTTACCCAGATGTTTTCTCACTGAGGATCTCCCATTCATGCTGTAATCTCATGATTACAATGGGACATGGTTTCGCATGCCCTCAATACCCTCAGTACCGTGATAAAAGTACTATGGATGATCTATCAACAGCTTGTCCTGTGAATTACAAATAATGCCTTTTTTGTGGCTGACGCACAGGGTAAGAATGCAAAGACGATGCCATGCAATAGTGTGGTCCATGTCCCTTTCATGCTACCCTGATGTCGTAATCCCACAATTTTGCTGTGTCTGATAATGTCCCTAGTTTCTTTTTATGGACTTTATCAGACGCAGCCCCTTTAAACGTTCTTTTGCCGGCATTTTAAAAAAAGCATTTTTATTCTGGCAAAAGAACATTCCCCCCCCCCGCGACACTTACCTTGTAATCCAGGCAAAGGCTCCCAGCAACAAAGAGGTAGTGAACGAAGCGCTGTTCACTTCCTCATTTGAAAATTGTGTGAGAAATTCAATGGGAGAAGGTATGTGAGAAAATGAAGAGCGTGACAATATCAGCTAGCAGGAGAAAAGGAATGTATGTGGTGGGACAGAATGGTTGTTAGATAAGGAACAATGGGCTTGTCTATACAGCAAAAATACTCCTCATAGAATTCGAGAACACAATGGGATCCTGCATCATTTTGCCATATTCAGAAGGAGTGGGCCTCCAAATACTCATGGCTTTTCCCAACTTAAAAAAAAAAACTCCAAAGGAAATGCACATTCCCACTCATTGGAAAAACCAATTTGCTTTGCTGTGCTGTCCCGATAAAAGTGGAAGTGGAAAGCTGATTAGTTGGATGGGTGCAGGGTGTGGAGCTTGCTGGCAAGGCAGTGCCAGGAACCACAATGCTGGATTTTCACAATAGCGATTGTGCGCTAAGGCAATGAAACAGCCTTTTTTTTCTGTTTTCTGTTTATTTAAGCTGAAGATTGCACTTCTGCACATTGGATTTGCTTTTTTAAAAATTACTGTTCACCGGCGGCAACTGGTGACAAAAGTGTGAGTAATTTACTCACATCCACCATCTTGAGTTGCAGGCATGCCCATTTGAATAAGAAACACATATGCACATATGGCCTTGCATGCCTGTGATCTTGGAAAAAAACATGGAGACAAATGAAAGCTGCTGCAAATTGGTGTTCGTGTGCATCAATCCACATTTTATTGCCTTGTACAGACTAGCCCAATGAGTGATAAATTAAGAGTCCAGCACTGCAAACCTGTACACATGCTTACCTGAAAGAATGTCCATCTTTTAAGATGGTACTCACTGTCTGTAGTTTTTAGAAACTAGCTGGACCCAGTGTACCATACGCCATTAAAAATACTCCCCCCCAAAATGCCCAGGAGACCTCCTGACAACCCTTTGAGGTAGGCTGGTGGGTTTAACTCACCCTCCCCCCACTTGTTCTACCCACCACCACTCGTTCTGCCCTCCCCCCCCACTCATTCTGCCCCTCCCCCACTCGTTCTGCCCCTCCCCCACTCGTTCTTTCCCCACCACTCATTCTGCCCCTCCCCCCACTCATTCGGCCCCTCCCCCCACTTGTTCTGCCCCTCCCCACACACATTCTGCCCCTCCTCCCACTCGTTCTTCCCCCACCACTCATTCTGCCCCTCCCCCCACTCGTTCGGCCCCTCCCCCCACTTGTTCTGCCTCCACCACTCATTCTGCCCCTCCCCACACATGTTCTGCCCCTTCCACCCCACCCCTGCACTCCAGAACACACATACCACATCCACCCCCAGGTTACTCACTCTCCAGCTCCAACTGCCATGTTTGAGATCTACATGGTCTCATCCCCAGTGTGCTGATTGGCTGCCCAACAGACCTGTGATTGGTTAGTCAGTTCCCTAAGCAGCCAATCAGCACACTGGAAATGGCAACATACCCAAGAGAATTATATATATAGATACTAGTTTTAGTATAAATACTAGTATTACTTTAAATTGTTGCCAGTTTCACCAACAGCACCTCTTTCATCACCCTTAAAAAATAATAATTCAGCTGTGCAATTGTATGTGTGTTTCCTCTGAATTAAGCCTCACTGTATTCACTGGGCTTGCTCACTAGGAGGTATGTTAAGGAGTGCAGCTCAAATTGATTAAATTCACTAGTAGTAGTTAGCTATGTGTCGATGTGTCATATATATACCAATTCTACTGACCCAATTTGAGGGTGCTAATTCCATCATCATTGCCAGAACAGTGCTGACATTTCAAATTGAAGCAATTATATTATGCAAGAGAACCCACAAAAGGAACTGGATGCTCTCTTTCCCCCTCTCTAACAGTGTCCGTTCACACACCCACATACAATTGGTTATCATCTGTCCCTTAACAAAAGCTCTAGTTCACAAATTCTTCAAGTGGGCGGTTGAGTCATGCCATCCATGAAATCCTCATTTTTCAGTTATGGAAATTTTATCCTGATGCAAAGGTACATTGTCTGTGCACTGCTTTAGCTTGAGGAAATGCAGGATCTGAGGGTAGATGTGAATCTAAAAGATTAAATTGACTAGGATGTAAACTGGTCAGGGTGTAAAACAAGCCAGAATGCTTGCAGGAGACAAAACTTGGTATTGTTTTATTTCTTGTGACTTAATGACTCACAGGTTGCAGACAAGGCCAGATCTACAAGTGGCAGAGCCCTATCTTTTCTGCGTTTGAGATAATGCCTCCACAGGCCTGAAATATACCCAGGGGCAGCGGTTTGGCCTGAAATGTCCATCAATCCCCCAGAAGATTGGTGTGCCCTACTTGCCTTTTTCTGGTGAAAAATGTGGGTGTAGGGCAAGCAAAAAAAATATAGGATACAGATAGGGCTCCTACAGCTCAAGGTCAGTCCTCTCTTCTCTGATCCTCAAAGCAAAGGAGAAGAATCTCAGGGTGAGAGCACTGTCTCCAAAAGTTCATGTGTTTTCTTCATTTGTTAGACATCATCTTTTTCATGTAAATGGCACACTCTGTTACAAATGTGGTTCAGGCTCAGTGTATCATGCTTAATTCCATCACCCAGGGTGCCCTCTGTGACATCTACAGAGGTTGTTCTCAAGTCTGAAGTTTCAGCCCTGAACTCTCAAGGCATGGGATAGCCTTGACCAGCCTTGACCAGATGAGGTGTGACCATTAAGGAAGTTGCCTATCCTGTGGTAATCATTGTGTATTGGAATCAGGGCTTGCAAGTGTTGGTAGCTTCTAATTAACAGGGATACGAGAATGCCATCCCCACAAGCTTCCCTTTCCCCTTTGGAGTTCAGCCTCATATCCACAGGTTCAGTATCCATGGTTTCACTCATCCATGTCCCCAAAAATATGTTCTCTAGGCATTTCTAGGTCCTCCAGTGTGATTCTATGGTCAACTCCCAGCATTCGACTCGTTGAAAATAATAGTAGAGTCCCCTATTATCCACAGTTTCAAGTATCCATGGGCAATCTTGGAATGTATTCCCCACAGATACGGGGATCAACCTGTACAGTAGTTGGCAGGACTATAGATTTTCCCAGCAACAATATATTGTTGAGAGATATCCCTGTTATTACGCAATGTATTGTGGATGGGGGAGTCTGAATGTGTCATGCCCCATGAGTCTGATGAGGGTACGGAATTAGAGGAGGAGGAGGACGTGGCAGTGAATGGTCCTATGGACCCTGGCACAGGTTTATCTACACCTGTGCCAGCAGGGAACCCTGCCAACCTGGAGGCTCAAGCAGAGGAAGAGCCTGGCCCTAGTGGGTTGGTACCAGTCCTGGCAGAGAGTCCTGCCAATTCAGATAAGGATGAAGAAGAGATGGATTTTCCATCCACCATCACACACCCAGCAGCAAGCACAAAAGGAAGCTCAAAGGAAAGTTCAGACTTTATGAGAAACACCTGCTCCTTAAGAAGCACCTGGCAAAGCCTTGATTGCTATATATGTGCGTTGGGGAAATGTGGAGGGTTTGTCAAAGATCAACTGATCTTCTTGGAGAAAGCTTCCTGTTGACTTCATTGCCTTGACTCCTGTTCCCTTGACTCCTGTTGCCTTGACTTATGTTTAGACCTTGGACTGTTCTTGACTATGTGGTTGCGTGACCCTATGGACCCACAAACCCACTTCTGGACTGAGCTGCATTCTATAAGCTTTGACTCTTGGACTGTATTCTGGATTCTTCTCTGTGTCGCTTCCTGCTGGTTTTGTTGCTGCTCAAGAAACTGAACCTTGCTTGTTTCAAACCTTATCTGACTCCACTTAATTGACTTTGCTATTATGGAGAGTTGGCCACTTTCCCGGTCTTTTGAGCTTTATCTTGGTCAAACTCCTAAACTGTGTATTAATTGCTGGTAACTGTCCGGGGATGATAGGACACTCAGTCCCTGGCAGAAGCCAAAAACTATCTCAGCAGACTTAGTAGCAACCCGTTCCCAAGAATACTCACACACAGAGTGTTTGACGTCCAAATAAGCAGGAGGCACTTTTATCTTCAAAGTCAAACAGTTGCTATATATATACAAATATTTACAATTGAAGGAGAAATTGCTTCACCAGGCATCAGCATTCACAAGAAGAGAGTGAGCTTTGGACTAGCTCACATTGCCCTCTAGTGGCCTGACTAGGCATGACTTGGTAGTTCATGGAGTCAGCCATTATGACTCAGCATGATTCTGCAGTTGTTCAACCATTTTACAATGGAGTTCAGTCTTTAACTCCTGACAGTAACTGGCTTCTTTCTTGGACAGAATGGGCAATTAAGACCCATTAGCTCTGCAAAAGGCCTGTCCCTAATGGTGATGAAAACTGCTAGAACTGATTTGTTGATAGGAATCAGCCACCTGTTTGCATTTTTTGACTCTCTGTATGGGCATGGCTATGGGCACTGTCATGATGCGTGTCTGTACTTTACCATTATGCCATTGGTGATAGTCTCATGAGAGATTAGAGCAGAATACACTGTCTCAGAATGCAGATAAAAAGATCCACATTTTCAGTGCTCCTTACAAGGAAATAACTAGCAGAGTAAAGAGCAAACTGTATTCCAATTTTAGTGTACTAGTGCCCACACATGCACACTCACACAGAGAGAGGGATGTTTCCTCCCTCAATGTTCTATTTCCTGCCCCCAGTAGAGGGTTTTTTTTAAATGCAGAGTATTAAAAAAATGGCATCCCCTGTTAAATTAAACACAAACTCAGTCATCTGATTAAGTTAAGAACATTTTTATTCACATGCTGTAAGTGAATAAACACGTACAGTTCATCTAAGTGAATAAACACGTACAGTTCATCTGAGAGAGGCAGTCAAAGACAGATAGCTATATAAATTAAAGCTGTCTTCACAACGCTATTTTTCAAAAATTAATCACTGTTTTCAATTCATCACATTCTGAATACAAAGTTGAAACATGCAGAAAAATGTATCTTTCTGTAATCTTATCATGATCACTGCACAAGTGCACCGCCCTTCTCTTCCACTAACGTGTTCTCCACCATGCCAAGGATCAGAATGCCTCCGGTCTGTTTATGAGGAAATATTTACTTCACATGGTATAATACAAGTATGGTCAATACCATCCCCATGCCTATGAAGAATACAGACGCTATCATTTGTTGACAGAGAAGTTAGCAACCAGTTTTCAGCTGCTGAAAAGAATCAGGTGAGAGAGAAGAAAATAGGTGGATTCCACTGTGTTTCTTCCAACTTCCAAATATTCACTTGATTCTTTGATGCTCCTGACAAAATACATATGGTTCAAATAGGTTGTTGGTATGGACAATATGCCACTGTTGAATCTCAAATTTAAGTTTTGAGGAGTAATTAGATACAGTTCTAATTCCATGCCCACCGCCAACTAGTTAATTATAGTTATAATTGTGTTATAATAACTATTTTCTCTTTCTTAGAAAGAAGTGAATATCTACATTTTAGTTACTTTTTTAAAAAAAATCAGTGCCACACGTTGCTGGCCTGTGGTACCAAAACACTCTCCTCCTGTCCACTTCATCATCACCTCAGTGTCCACATAAGAGCATGAAGCAGCAGCACAAGACTATATTTGAATTGTGTAATGGTACTCTTCAGTGAGGCTAACACTCCTGTAACTATAAAAGTAATTTAAAAGTTACAGCTACATTGCAAAAGGACTGGTATTATCTCTCACTAGGTTATAGCCCTAATGAGGTGTAGTTATGCCTTCACTGTTGTAAAAAGGAATTAATTTCTGTACAAATAATCAATTATTCATAACTAGGCACTTCCAACCTCTCAAAAATACTAACTATATCAAACTCATGATTAAGCTGACACTGGAAAATTAAGAGAAAAGGAATTACATAAACCAAAATTAGAGTTAGTGTATGATTTATGGAGCGTAGGAGATTGCTGATGCTGGCTCTGCAACCCGTGACACTATTTTATATCTAGCTGCTGTTGGTAGATCTCAGAGGAATTCTAGAAAAGAAATCTAGAAGCCAGAAATCTTCCCTCTAATGATCTAAAACAGTGATAGAGGCTATGGGATTTTTTGGGAATCAGCTGGGACAGTTAAAATGGAATCAAAGTGCTGTAAATGTGCAGAATGAAAAGACACCTAGTCATTTTCAACCCTATTTCTGCAACTGTCATTATTTTTTTTAAGGACACTTCTTCAGGAAAAGGGTCAAAAAGATTAAGTGCAAGTGTGGAAATCACATGGCCCTCCAGATATTGCTGGACTGCAACTCCCAGCATTCTTTATCACTGTGCTGTGCTAGGGCTGATGCCAGTCTAGAGGGCAGCATGATTCCTATACCTGCTCTAAACCATAAGTTTAGATCTGCTTACCTGCTAAATCTGCTTACCTGCAGATACTAAAGTAGCAGGGCTTAAACACCAGGCTTATATAACACCACGGACTAAAACCCTGTTAATCCTACCTGAAACCCTGTTTAAATGATGTCTTCATTCACCTTGTGGTCTCAAGACATTTTTAAAAAAAAACAGCAGGTGAGTTGTCTTCTACCAAATGGTGCATTTATGCTTTCTTCCACTGAGATAATTCTTCTTTCCCTTGCCTTCTGCTGGAATACCATAAGCTGTTAGTTACTCAGGTAAGCCAACTCTGTCTCCACTTCCATCCCTGTTGGCTTTCTATTTTCTTTTCCTTTTTTAAAAATATTATCTTTATTGTTAACTTAATTAAATAATACAATACAACACTACATATAACAAACATCACAAACTTACATATCAACACACATCTGTTTTCTCTAAATAACTAAAAACACTTAAAATACGCAAACATATATAGACACAGCAACTTCCTTCTTTCTTTTTCTCTAATGTTGAAAGTTCCATAATTAACTTAACCCACTAATCAGGTATTTTGTCTGTTGATCCCAATAACCCCAACTTCTCTCTCTTTTATCAATCAAACCTGTTACCTGAAATTTTAACTCCTTCTTTTAAATCTTCCATAATATCTTAATCTCTTTCCAGTTTTCCAGATCTTTCCATGTTTTTTCTCATCTAACAATATAGACAGCCTTTCCATTTTGTAGATGTCTTGCATTTTCTCAGTCCCTTCTTTTATTGAGGGAATATAGGACATTTTCAGATGTGATTTTTGGTAGCAAGTATCCCAAAACAGCTCCGTTGCTGCCATGCAGCAGAGGAGCAGTTTCGGATGACGCCATCCCTCTGCCAAAAGCCTCCATGTCACTTCCATGACAGAATGGAGGAAGCCGCGGCATATTTCACTCACGGGCAATATTCGTGAATGAAATATGCCGCGGCTTCCTCCATTCTGTCACAGAAGTAACAGGGAGGGTTTCGGCAGAGGGATGGCATCATCTGAAACCGCTCCTCTGCCGTGCAGCAGCAACGAAGCTGTTTTGGGATATTTGCTGCAAAAATTGCACCTGAAAATGTCCCCTGTCTCCTTTCCAATTCTGTGCAAATAATAGCCTGGCTGCCATTACAGCATATAGCAAAATTTTCTTATATTTTTCCTGTGTTTTGGGGTGTATACTATGAGTCATATTTAAAAGATAAATCTTTCGGTCTAAAGGGAAGTCTATTCTCAATGTTCTTGTTAAGAAGTTACGTATTTTCCTCCAGAACCGTTTTGTGTTTCTACAATTCCACCATATGTGTATGTATGTCCCTTTAGCCTTCCCACACGCTGGATACATGCTTATAGATTCTAGCCATTTTCACTAGGGGAATGTGCCACATGTTCACCATTTTATAAAAAAAATCTTTCAAATTATAACTTCTAGTAAATTTTATATGTTCATGCCATGCTTTCTCCCACTCTTTTATTTGAATAACCTGACCTATGTGTTGGGCCCACTTTACCATATATGTTCTAACCTGCTCAGGATCTAGTTTAAGTTTCAGTAATAAATTATATATTTTCGAAACCAATTTCTTCTTCTCTTCACACAACAATCTATTGAATTCTCCTTTTTCTGATTCAGTTCCTTCCAATGAAGAGCCTTCCTTAAACTTCTCCCGCAACTGCCTATATAGGAACCAATGAACATTGATTTCTTCCTCTCTTAATTCCTCCTGTGATTTAATTACATAATCTTTCCCATTTTTTCAAAATTGTTTCATGTGCCAACCATCTATCTTTAAATGGTTTTTCTCTTTTGTAGAATGCCTCATAATTTGATACCTAAAATGGTATCCCCCTGTATAATTTCATCTTATATAAAACACATAGTCTCATCAATGCTCTCCTTACAAAGTGATGGTTGTACTCCTTATGAACTGCAATTTTGTTGTGCCACATGTAAGCGTGCCACCCAAATCTAAGCTTGAAACTCTCAAGCTGTAGTAATCTAATGTTATCTAAATGAATCCAACCAATTACCCATAACAGAGTGCACACATGATCGTACAATCTTAGGTCAGGGTCCTAGACATATTTTTTCTTTTCCAATGGATCTGCAACATTTGATGAAACCTGTTTTCAACTGAACATGCTCAATCCTTGTGGGGCTGCTTGGGACTGCTGCTCTCTTTTGGTGTTCTGATTGTTTTAAATTTTAGAAAACTTCTGCAAAACCTGTATCCCAAGCTTGGAAAAATTATTTGGGGGATTGCATCTTCCCAAATTCTTCAGCCAGCATGGCTCCTGGCCATACTAGCTGGAGTACTGGAGAGGTGTTAAGTCTTAAAAGGTAACTTTTGCAGGCTCTGCTTCCAGCTGGCAGACACCATCCTCTGTGTTTTTGGTTGTCCTATTTTGAATGTTTGAATGTGGCTATCCTTGAGCAAGCAGGGATCACCAGCATTGAAACCATGATATTGAGAACACAGCTGCGCTGGGCAGGGCACATTTCTGGGATGGAGGACCATCACCTCCCAAAAATAGTACTCTACGGTGAACTCACCACGGGTCAGCATAAGAGGGGTGCTCCAAAAAAGCAATACAAGGACTCCCTGAAACAACATCTCAGGCTCGGCCAAATTGATCACCAACAATGGCCTGCCATGGTCTCACATCGGGAGGCATGGAGACGCACTATCCACAATGCTGCAGCCTTATTTGAGAGCAAGTCTTGAAGAGAAACGACAACGCAGAAAGAATCACAACCCGGAATCATCACCCAAGGAGACCTTCTGCTGTGCGTTCTGCAACTGGACATGTTTATCTCAGATTGGCCTTTCCAGTCATCAGCACGCTTACAGAAAGCGTGGGATAGGTCCTTCCTGAATCTTGGTTTGCGAAGAAAAGCCAGAGAGAGAGAGAGAGATTTTGATGACATTTCTGTTTGCTTTCAGGAAGAATAATGATGTTAGGATATGATTAGATAAAATGATACTGAACTGAGATATAAACCTGACCTTTAATGTCTTGTAGACAGCTATATTCTAGCAATATATGTTGACTCTGTCAAGAGCACATAAAAATATAAAGTGTGCATGCTTCAAACATGTGTTTGGAAACACCTTTATCATTCAATTGCCAGAAAAAGATTAGATTGGCTTCTTATGGAGCACATGCCTAAGGCAAATATGAGCCTGATTTCTGTATGCCAAAGACCCATAGCATTAAAGAATGAAAGAACTGGGCATCTTGACCCAAATATCATCCAGAAGAACAACCCCCTTCAGTGAGTTCAAATATTCTGTACTTAGACATCCCTAGGAAATTAGGTCATATCACAAACTGATGCCAAGGATATAAGCCATAAACCAAGAGCAGGTGGGACCACTGAAAGCACCACATTAGAGGGGGTTTGTGGGGCCAAGAACTGCTTAATGCAAAACATATACACAACAACTCAGGCAAACCAGCTAGGTCACCATCTACAACAAGGGTAGAAAATATTTGGACCTGAAGATGTTTTGGATTTCAGCTCCCACAAGTTGCTGCTAACATAGGGGCTTACCGCACTCCAAAGAAAAGCAGCAGTGCAGCACAAACATTGCATCTTCCCTGCTGCTTTACCACATGACGTTGTCATTCTTTTGTTCTGGTTCCATGGAGGACTGAGGTAAAACTACATCTTTTAGCTAACCGAAAAAAACTGTTAGCAAAAAGACGTGGTTTTACCTTAGTCTCCCCACAGGACGAGAAAAACAGAACACCGGAAGAACATCATCCAGTAAGGCAGCACAGAAGACGGAAACTTCCTGCTCCCCTGCTGCTTTACTTTGGAGTGTGGCGAGCCCTCAATGGTAAGGGATTATGGAAGCTGTTCAAAACACTTGGAAGACCAAGGTTTCCCCACTCCTGCTCTTCTGGAATGGGGTGGTGGTGGTGGTGGTGTGTGAATTGTAGGTAGTGCCCAATCTGCTCTGAGAATAGATCTAGATCTAATGTCTAAATATATAGCTATATCGCTGTTTACAGACACATAGTACCATAATATGCTGACTTTGAACATGAAAGAAGTGGTTTTGTCCTCATTCCCAAGAAAAAATACAATTCACATTTTTAATTACTTATATTGTCTGCTATGCTACTCAAGTTACCTCAAAGAACAATGGTCTCCTGCCAACCCCTGCTTGGCCGATCCATTATTCAGCCAAGTACAAGATGAAAAGCCTTCCTAAAACACAGTTCAGTGTAAAATGAATGAGGTCCTTCACTCCTAAAATTGCTTTAGTGGGGGAAATGGTCTAGAATTTCATTCCTCTGATGGTTAGAATGTTCTGATCTCAATCCTCAACTTGCTCATTGACAGCTCAGGGTCATTTATTCTAATACCCATGTACCTTTTAACTCATCCACTCTTCCCCACTTTCTTTCTTTATTTATTTATTTCTCCCTCTCTCCCACCACACACAACATCCACTGCTGTTCAATTAACACTTTCATGCTTAGGAGATTTTCAGACATGATTTTCGGCAGTATATATTCCAAAACAGCTCAGTTGCTGCCGCGCGGCAGGGGAGCAGTTTTGGACAACGATGTTCCTCTGCCGAACCCCTCCGTGTCACTTCCATGACAGAATGGAGGAAGCCGCATCATATTTCACTCATGGGCAACAATCGTGAATGAAATATGATGTGGCTTCCTCCATACTGTCACAGAAGTGACACGGAGGGGTTCGGCAGAGGAATGTCGTCGTCCAAAACTGCTCCCCTGCCGCACAGCAGCAACTGAGCTGTTTTGGAATATATACTGCCGAAAATCATGTCTGAAAATCTCCTTAGTCCAAAAGAGTTGAAAATGTTACAGCAACAACAAAACAAGAGAAGGTTCTAATTTCCCAGTTTCTTTAGTATGAAATCAGAAATCAATGTCCTGAAAGCTCTAGACAGCGGTAAGGATATAAATATTTTTAAAAATAAATAAATAAGCAAGCAAGCAGGGAACTGGTGATATGATAATTTAACTTTTTTTTATAGGGGAGCCAGACCAGATAATCCAGATAATGGTCTTAACTGCACTAGCCCGAATACGATGGTGCCCAGCTGGCATATCTTGGTTGCGAAGGTGGCCCGCCTGCTCCCCCCTTACCTGAAGAGGATGGGCTGGAGTCCAAACAGGATGCCAGTCCATTGTTGAAGCTGCTGCCGCTGCCATTTTCTCACAAACACGTAAGCCAGACAGGGGTCCCACAACATGTGACAGCAGTCCCCCTGCATGTGACCAGCCTCAATCACATGCTGCAGGACCCCTGCCTGGCTTCCAGAAGAGCCAGGGAACTGGTGGCAGCAGCAAGGAACATGATGCCAGATGGGCTCCTGCAGACAAGCAGGGACCAATCCAGTGGAAACAGAATAAATCGGGCATTATCTTATATCGTGGTAAAGGGCCCTGTCCCAGCTTGACCCCATTCTAGCCCAGTATCTGCCCCGGGAGTCATTTGGACTGCCCAGGGGCAGATGAGAGTAAATGCCCGGCATCATTTGGGCTACAGGACTCTGGAACAGATGCAAGCCAGGTTATTTGGCCGGTGTAGAAAAGCCCAATATGAGCACCGAGCCCCCAAATTCTCTGCCACTTTCCAAAGGCTCTTTGGATGGAACTGAACTAAATTCAATTGTTTGGGTTGCTTGTGGTGTTGGTACAACTGGCACCACATGGTGAGCCTTTGCAGCTTGGGTCTATCTCTACAGACTCAGGCAAAACTCAGATAAAGTAGCCCAGTGTAATTGTTTGGGACTAAAGAACCAGCATGGTGTAGCAGTTTAAGTGTTGTACTAGGACATTAGGAGACCAGGTTTGAATCCCCACACAGCAACAGAAATCTACTGGGTGACTTTGGGCAAGTCACACTCTCTCAGCCTCAGAAGAAGGCAAAGGCAAAGCCCTTCTGAACAAATTCTGCTAAGAAAACCCTGTGATGAGTTTACCTTAGGGTTGCCATAAGTCAGAAATGACTTGAAGCCAAACAACAACAACAGCAGCAGCAAACCTTGTAGGATAAATCACCTTAGGTTTTCCATGGTTTTTTTCTGGGCTGTGAGGCCATGTTCTGGAGGAGTTTCTTTCTGCCGTTTTGCCTGTGTGTGTTGAGTTTTGATTTTAGTCTTTTTCAGGACTGGTAGCCAGATTTTGTTTACTTTTAGGGTTTCTTCTTTCCTGTTGAAGTTGTCCAGGTGTTTGAGATTTCAATAGCTTCTCTGTGCATTCTGACATGATCGTTTTTGGCCTGGTCCAGAATTTCGGTGTTTTTAAATAACATTTTGTGTCCAGGTTGGTTTATAACATGTTCTGCTACTGCTAATTTTTCTGCAAATGAACTCCACCCAGGGTCAGGGGGATTTCCAGCAGACAACGGACCATTAGCCAACCATTAGCCAACAGACACTAATCCTCCTTGCATATCTCCACCCAGAAACTAGCTATTCAAATACACAAATTTACATATCCTCCCCAACAGGGGCTCACAGTATATACCCCCCCCCCACGTTCCTACCCAACCATTCTCTGAAGATGCCAGCCACAGATGCAGGCAAAACGTCAGAAAGAAACTCTTCCAGAACATGGCCTCACAGCCTGGAAAAAATCCAAGGAAAACCTATGGATGCCGGCTGACTTCACATAAATCATCTTCTCTGGCCTGTGCCTCCTGGGCTGAGAAGTGTCCCAGGTAGAAAGTGGAGAGGGGACAAGCAACTGAAAGTATAATATCTGGGACTTATAGAATCTAGTGCCAACCCCTGTCCTCCCTCACTCCCCCTTGCAGCTGTCACAACCCTACAACCAATACGACTTTGTCCCACTTGCAGTACCAATGGACAAATGATCAACCTTGGTTCAAAACATGTTTGCTAGAGGGAACAAATACACTGGATGTGGGTATCTGCATCTTACCCCCCTTCCTTAAAGCCATGAGAAGACTGTTTCTTAAGTCTGGCAAGTATTATTTTATATCTAGCTGTAGTACCCAGCATTGGCTCAGAAAAAAACATTAGCCATCATTAATGATAGTTCACTTTCAACTATTTGGAAAGCTGGTGCTTATCTCTTTGGATGCTCAAACATTCCTCACATTGCACACCAGTTTCAGTTGCCCTTGAGAGAGTAGATCTCTCCTGATCAGTCAACAAACACACCACTCTCTATATGAATGAAAAGAACAATTGGGATTCCCCTTTCCCAGTGAATTATGTGTACACCACATAGCCTATTTGTTAAGCCAGACTATCCCAACATCCTCTCCAGATTTGTCAAAAACCCATCCAGCCATTTATGTCCATGCAATAACAAAAAACCCCATCTACATAATCATAAAACATAGCTATCTGATTTTATTTACATGTATATCTATGGTGAAACTTTTTAAAAAGTTTTTTTGAACTCAGCTTATCAAAAATTTTCAAAAGATGTGCCCCTCTACTTGAAAAAGAAGTGAGGTGCCCCATTGATCTGGTGAAAATTCATTAACACATTTTCATGTGATGGGGTAACAAACAGATGGAGAGAGAAAATGTTATTTATATAGATTTATGTCATTCATTGATTGCTAAAAGGTGCTTAGGCAAACTCATGGAGGATAAAGCTTTTAAAGGCAAGTAGAGCCTAAATACCCTGAAGGCACTGGATCCCATCTGATCTTGGAAGCTAAATAGGGTCATGCCTGGTTAGTAATTGGATGGGAGACCACCAAAGAATACTTTCAGGGGAAGGAAATTGCAAACCACCTCAGAGTATTCCTTGCCCTTGTGAAATTCATGGGGTTGCTGTAAGTTGACAGGCAACTTGAAGGCACATATACTCCCATCGTCATGATCTGCATATGCTACCCCCAATATCAGAGGCAGGACTGCACCAGTTGCTATGAAGCAGAAGCAGAAAACATTGCTGTGCTCATATTCTGCTTCTGAACTTCCCCAAGAACCATCTAGTTGGCCACTGTGTGAACAAAATGGTGCCATAAATTGGTCTGTGCCCTGATCCAGCTGGGCTTTTCCTGTGGGTCCCCCTCCTCCCTCTCTTTCTTTGAAAGCTCAAAAAGCTTACATGGAGCTCCCTGTGGCCTCTCGCTTAGGTACCAATCCAGCCAAGACATGTAGCTCGGAGCCTGGAAAGATGACTTCTTTGGACTACAGAATCCCCCAGCCAACATGGCCACTGTCATGTTAGGTGGGGAATTCGGGGAGCTGTAATCCAAGGAAGTAACTTTTTCAAACTTTGATGTAGGTAACTTCAGGAATGTTGCACATACTCAAGGAGTAGACCACAGATGCGAATGAAGTAGCCCTCTAGATGTGGTTGGACTCCACCTCCCAGCATTCCTCACCATTGGCTATGCTGTCTCAGACTGCTAGGGCTCTGAAAGCTTGTGGGAGAGCCATGTGATTCCAAACCCTCCGGTCCTTCTAAAACATTCACTACTTAGCTTGGAGTACATTTTCTTTTACAGGCTTTACTTAAGAGTGTGAAAAGCACATCAATTTTAGATCATATACCAATTCATTAAAAAAAAAATACCGGGGAAGAAAGAGCACATTGTTACTAAAGACATGTCCTTCTTGTCTTGTACTGTTATTATACCGAGTTCTTTATGTTGCTTATACATGCAGAGAACTATGCATTTTGTTATTTTAGCTGTCATCTTTTTAAAAAAAAAACTGTATTTTTTAGTATTTTTCCCCCTTTATGTTACAGCCTCATGATTCATTCCTGTTTGGCTACAACACACTTTTCCACCCACATAGAAAAACATGCCAGACCTCTGAGGTTTTGCAATATTCTTTTGTAGCCTTGCTTTTATCAAGCAATCAAGTCAATATTAATGTAATTTTTTTTTCCTAAAGCAAAAGCAACCTTAGCTGCCAAAGGCATACAACAGCTCACTGGGTGATAAAATAAAATATCAACAGATAGTCCTTCCCCCACTTCAACTGAGATATTCCCAAAGATTTGTGGCTTTAATTGGTTCATGCTAATACGTGCTGTGCTGAATGAAGACATTCCTCAGAATCTTGATACTAAGGATTGAAACTGAAAACACACCTATTAACATGAAACATCTACTACATGTCATGACAGTGGTGCAAAAGTAAGCATGATCATCAGAGCCTGGAAGTAACTAGTTACGAATAACAAGTTGCGAGTGCAACTGTAATGGTTTTAGTTATTTTTATAGTTACAGGGTGTGGTGTCATTTGTTATGGGTGTTACAGGTATGCTACAGGTAAATGGCTTGTCACCTTCTGATCACTTTTTTAAATTAAATGTGTAACTATTATAGTAGCATCTAATTACTCTCAGGAGTCACGTAGCTGTAACTTTTTGTGCTGTGATGACTGATGCTCAAACTTTGTCCATTTTGTTTGTGGAGATAAATCTAAAACAGAGAAGAGAATTTTGTTACAGAATGAAAGGGGTGCAAACTATGGCAAGCTGAAACAACTTACATCATTTTATGTTTGTTTTTGTGTCAAAAGTGATTCCTAGTTGGTGTGAGATTTTTTTAAAAATGACACCCATTGCAAGCCGAGGGTGTTTTCAAAGAAGACTTTTATAGTGCCATTTCCATGCCTTGCTCACAAAATATTATGGGTGGGTCTTGCTTTTCCCCTGCAACCCTCCCATGTTTTTCTTTTTCTTCTTCCATCTTTTCTCTTAACTCAGAGAATCTGTTCAGGAGGAAAATAATTGGAACAATACTTGCACAACACCTTTTGACGGATGGGGCTAGAGCCATCTGTCTGGAAGCACCCACTGCTCCATTGTTCTGATGGTATTTCTCAGCACCTTTGGGGGATTTATTTATGTATTTATATTGCATCATCACTGTACATGGCACTTTACAAGTAAAAGGCCAACCAAAAAACCCTAAATCCAAAATCCACAAAAAAATGACACCTTTATTGGCCAACCAAAATGCAAAATGCATAATGCAAGCTTTTGAAGCTCTACTGGCTTCTTCATTATGTTACTATGAGAAATGGCTTAGGGAGCTGGGTATGTTTAGCTTGGAGAAGAGAAGGTTAAGAGGTGATATGATAGCCATGTTTAAGCATTTGAAGGGATGTCATACAGAGGATGGAGCAAGCTTGTTTTCTGCTGCTCCAGAGACAAGGAGCAATGGACTCAAACTGCAGGAAAAGAGATTCCAACTAAACATTAGGAAGAACTTCCTGACAGTAAGAGCTGTTCGGAAGTGGAATACACTGCCTCGTAGTGTGGTAGAGTCTCCTTCTTTGGAGGTTTTTAAACAGAGGCTGGATGGTCATCTGTCGGGGGTGCTTTGATTGTGTATTCCTGCATAGCAGGGGGTTGGACTAGATGGCCCTTGTGGTATCTTCCAACTCTATGATTCTACGATTCTACCTGGGGAAACCCGGTCCTGCTGGCAAAAAACAGGTTGGGCTCCACATGTTTGCAGGAGCCCATCACGGCAAGCCAACCCATCACTGCAGCTGCCAATCTGCCTTGCTCTTCTGAAGCAGGAAGGAGTCCCACAGCATGTGACCAAGGCTGGTCACAGGCAGGGGGCCTTGGTCATATGTTGCAGGCTGGCTTCCTCACTTCCAGAAGAGCAAATGAGGTGGTGGCAGTGGTGGCAGTGACAGATCAGCATACCTGTCTGGACTCCGGCCCATTCTGTGAAGGAAATGGGGAAGAAAAGGGCTTGATATCCTGGCTCGTGTAGTTGTGCCCCAGAATCACTAACCCTGGGGTCCATTCACACTACACATTTATAGTGCTATTATTCCACTTTAATGGTCATGGTTCCATCCTATGGAATCCTGGGATTTGTAGTTTGGGGAGGCCCTGAAACTCTCTGGCTGAGAATTCTAAATGTTCCCTCTCTCAACCACAAATCCCCGGATTCCATAGGACTGGGCCATGGCAGTTAAATTCAATATGAATGTAATTTAATTTGAATGGGTTCCTGGTCATGGAAATGTTGACTACTCTTTAAGCTTCCAGGAGCTTCGTTTATGTCACTATAGTCAGCACCTGATTGCTCCACCCTAATAGTGATTATGCATATTTCTATCCATGACACAGTTTTCCCTTCTATAATGTCTTGGAGGTATACCCTAAATTCTTGACTAGATTTGTGGTATTCATATATAAACTATTCCGTCCCACTAGCACCTGTCATAGATGCTGAGCTATCCTGCTGAGGTCGTTGTGTGTTCTGAGGCCAGTAACTGTGCTTTTATAAGAGAATCTCCTTTTTGTGGAGTGCTTCCCTCTAGCACCTTTTGCATAATGATGGGGATAAGGGCTGCTCATCTATTCATAAGGATCACTTAGAAATACTGCTAGATTAAATATCAGTCAATGAAATTTGTCCAGGTGATATAATTTTTCTCTCCGAGTCCAATTACAATAGTTTGGGTAAGTATGTCTTACAAGAACTGACTTGTACTGGTCTCCCTGGATGAGAAATGTTTCCAGTTCTCAGGCTGTCGTCACCGATTGGTATCTCTTGATGGGTAAACACTGTTGTTTCGTACTTTTCCAGATACTTAGGATTCTGTCTTGCAATCACAAGGGCTCTGGAATAGTGCCAAAATCCAGATGCAATGCTGAATGGAGCTGTAACCCTATAGGCAGATACAAGTACTGTAACATAAACCACAACCTCCAGAGACTCTGCAGTGAAAATAAGATACATTTCTAAGGAGATTATCAGACAGGAATGAAAAAAGTGTTCCTGTCCCACAGTCTCCACTCCCGCCCCTTTCCCATCCCTCTCACACCACAATCACCCTCCCCACCGCACTTATCTCCTCTCCTGTTGTTTTGGCAGCCCAGGAATGAACAGAGCTCTAATGGAGCTCCCTTCACTTCCTGGATCGAAATCCTGCGGATTCTTGTGAGAAGACATGAGCGTGGGAAATTCAGAAAGGAAAATGAAAAGAACACACACACACACACAAAATACAGCAAGCACAAAAACACACTTTAAAAAATAGAAGTAACCCAGGGAAGGTCATAAAAAGTGTGTCACTTACCTGGATGTCCCAATCTTACCCAGAAGTGTTCTAGCAGGGACTGCCCATTGATGCTGGGATCTCACCAGCATAACAAGGCACCTTGTTGGCATGCAGGAATTAACTAGTTAGCAGAACTCACAATAACTAGTTAACTTTAACTAGTTGTAACTAATTTCTTTTCCCCAGAACAGACATATAGACCAGTTACATTGTGATTTTACCTTCATTTATTTTTGTGGTATAACTGTGATTTTTAGTTATTTTTATAGTTGTGGAAGTGTGGCTTCACTAAATTATAGTAGCATAATTTCATGTGATTCAAGTGGTACCTTATGTTATGTTTCATGCTGTGGATGTTCAGGTGAAGATGATGTGGATGGCAGAAGAGTGTCTTTTGCACCAAAAGCCAATGTCTTGTAGCATTTGAATAAGTTTTTAAAGCAACTAAAAATTAACTATATTGTTGGGTTTGAGAAAGAAGAAAATAAATGGTTACTTGTCAAAACAGTAACTATAATGCCAACTACTTTGTTGGGCTTTGGAGCTAGAAGTGTAGCTAAGATGATGTGTGTGTGTGTGTGTGTGTGTGTGTGTATCATGTTCATATGAAATTATGTACACTAGGCTGAGGACCATCTCCCAGAGAAAGTTTAGTAGCACCTTAACATGTACCAACCGGCCCCTTATGAGACGTTTAAGCTCATTTATGTAATTATTATTTTGTTAGGTAAGCTAGAATTTGAAAACCTGACCAAAAAAAAAAAAAAAAACCCCACACACACTTCAGTACAAGGTTACATTTAAATTCTTTTATAGAACAAAGTGCATGTTAAAAGAGAACAAAAGAACCTTGCAGTACCTGTGATGCAGGAAATCTGTATTTGTTACTCATCATAGTTCATTTTGAAAGAAGAGACAGAGGCCGATGTGTCATGGAGCATTTCTTCTAGGCTTTTTTTTTTAGGGGGGGCAGAAATTTTTAGGGGGGGGCAGAATTCTTATTTGGAGGGGCATTTTGGCCCTCCACACCCTCTACCCTTAGCTTCATGCCTGTCCTTTGCCATAAAGGTAATCATGCTGACTCCCTAGTTCATCTGTAGAATGGGAGGTGACCTGAACAACTGACATAATCATTCCTAAGCATCCTTCACTTGGGGGCAGAGCAAACATTCCTTGGTTTTCTAAGGAGTCCAGGGCAATAGAGAAAGACCCAGGATAAATCTGATGACAGTGGGGCTCCCTTGAGAGCTGACTCCACAATGGGAGGACAGTAAAGAAGCAATCCTTTGCTGCCTATCTTAAACAATTGCATTCAGTGAATGGTATTCTTCTGGGCTATGATCATGCTATCCAGATGGTCAAACTACAGCCAAGGCCAAACTACATGCTACACTAAACATATAATGTGTAACTATAAACATCCGTCTTCTTTACTGTCAAGTAAGTACAGACTTGCAGATCATGGGAGAGGTTTAAACTTCCCCATCAAGCCATCCAGTACATGGAGGTTAAAAAAACAGAAGGGAAAATACAGGCACTGAGAGGTGGTTTTCTTCCCTTGTTTTTTAAATTGCCCCCACCAATGTGAAGGTAGAAGGGCTATAAACAAAAGATGGGGGAAAGTTACCAGAATTTGAACCCTAGTGTTCCAGCTCCAAATTAAGTCTTTAATCCACTACACACTGATTCCCATTTCATTTGAATAACAATAAAAAGAAGTAACAAGTCTTTAACAATCATCCTGGGCCTTAGCACTCAGGGCTGAAACAAGGGCAAGAAGGGACAGGCTTACTTCTTACTGAGATATTAGTGGAATGTTCCTTGCATATATTTCCTTATTTATATGCTCCTTCTTTATATGCAGAGGTCCACTGAGAAAACCCATCTCCCAGGACCCTGTGGTCCTTTGGTATTGGCCCAACAGCTGGAAAGAACTGTGACCCATTTGAGGAAGATGGAAATGGATTGTTGGTTGGCCACAAACATTTCAGTTATGGGGGGGGGGGGATAATATTTGCCTAGGTGAAGGACTGAGAAATGAAAACAAATTGGAAAGAATGCAATCATAAATCTGGTTTGCAGAAGGGATTGTGAATAGTGTGACTCATGATTAGCTCTGAATGCACCGAAGAGTAAGGGAAAGTTCATTCATATTCACAGAGCTGGTTTTGAGGACCGCAAATATGTGGGCTGGCTTATCATCTCCTAGTTTGTCTACCTTTGTTGGTAATTGCCTGAGATGATAAGTAAGGTGATAAAGGGAAATGATATGGCCATGTGAGAGATGATTTCTGCTAGTGGCTCCACACCTTTAGATAATCAAATGATAACTGCTCTTATAACTTCTAATATGCCTTTATCATGCAGAAAACAGCTCAAGAAACTTTAGTCTTCTTGATTCTGCCAATATTGCTCCCATAGCTGGGGTAGATTCTCTGAGACATGTGAGGGAAGATTATCTTGGCTGTGGCTCTAAGGTGAATGATTTCTCACTGGAATGGTCAACTTGACCCCTCAAAATGGCCTAAATTTGCTCCTGTACTTTTACCATCAGCATACTTGAAGGCACACAACAACAACAATACAGAAATCATCATTGTCATTTAATGTCTGAACAGGGATTTGGCTACTGTGAAAGGCACAAGCCAACAGCTGTAGTAAACCATTGCACTATTGTGTCTCTCTTACACACACGTGTGAGTATGCAATATAATAAGCTGTTTGTGTATGTATGAAACACACAGTATACCTATATTTATTTATAGGATTTATAGCTTGTCTTTCAGTCGAAATGCCCTCAAGAGTGGGTTATGGTAGTCGATGAAAAACATTAAAATACCAGAGGTTTAAAACTGCATTTTAAAAGCAATTTGTTCCCACTACATATTTTAGTGTCTGAACAGAAATCTGTTCATTGTTACTAATTGCATTTGTTACTAGTTGCATTACTTGCTGCATTGCCTTTCCATTGTTTTTCATCCCTTAAAGTCTTAGAATCAAAAGTTGATTTTTTTTTGTCAAAATGCTTCTAAAAGGTCTCAAAAGGCCCTTTAAAGGTTAAAAAAAACACCTAGATACGTTACAAATTATAGCAGTGAAATGACTTTGCCCTCATTCCTTATGAACTTTATTGCAGGCTTGTAACAAAAAAAAAAAAAAAAAAAAGCCAAATCCTCCATGGGAAAAGCCTCACAGCTTTCCCCTGTATTTTTTTTTAAAAAAAAACTCCAAAGGAAATACACATTTCCACTTGTTGGAACAACTGATTCACTTGGATGAGTATTCCCAATAAAAATGGAAGTGGAAAGCCAACTGGTTGGATGTGTGCGGGGGGCAGAGCTTGCTGGCAAGTACCGCAAACCGCCTTGCTGGATTTTCACCATAACTATCATGTGCTGAGGTGACAAAACAACATTTTTTCTCTTTTTTTTTCTGTTTATTTAAGTGAAATATAACACTTCCGCACAGTGGATATGCTTTTTAAAAATACTGTTCTGTGGCAGCAACTGGTGGGAATAAAAACACAAGTAATTCACTCGGGCCCACCATCTTGATTCACAGGCATGCCTGTTTGAACAATGAGTGCAGATAGCTTCACATACCTGCGATCTTGCCAAAAAATCATGGAGACAAACGGCAGCTGCTGTGAATTGGTATCAGTCCACATTTTATAGCCTCATATAGACAAGGCCTAAGAAAACAAAAATAATGACCACAGAAGACCTACATAACTGTTGTTGTTGTTTTTGTTATAGTGTGTGTTCAAGTTATTTCCAACTTATGGTGACCCTAAAGTGAACCTATCACTGGATTTTCTTGGCAGAATGTGTTCAGAGAAGATTTGCCCTTGCCTTCCTTTGACACTGCAAGAGTGATTATTCCATTTTATTCCATTCCAGGACATAAAGTGGCTAACAAATGTTCAAACAGATACAGCTTTAAAAAAAATCACAGCATATAAAAGTTAAAAATACAATTAAGCTATCAATAGAATTAAAAGCAATTAAAAGCATGACAGTTAAAAAAAATAGGACAAAACAATGCAAACAATATAGCACATTATGAGGCTTTTGCACAAGGAAGTAAAGCAGAAGTGCAACCGTAGTTCTTCAGTAATTCTTCAATTCAGGTTCCATGGGAAACGGTTATAAAAGCAAGTCTTTTTCCTAATGGATTTTTCCAGTTAAAAAAAAGATTCGCTTTTACAACCATTTCCCATGGAATCAGAACTGGAGAACTATGATGTCATGCGGTAAGGCACAACAGAAGGCGAAACGATCCAGATGTACTTCTGCTTTACTTCCTCATATGATAATCCTCTAGGAAAGGCCCTTTCCCCTTGAGCCCTCAAAGGCCTGCCAGAATAAAAAGGTCTTCACCTGCCTGCAGAAGGATAGCAAGGAAGGCACTAGTCTAAACTCTATAGAAAGGGAGTTACAGAGCCTGGGAGCAGCCACCAAGAAGGCCCTCTCCAGATGGACCTTTGAGGATGGTAGGATAGAAAGAAGGGCCTCCCCAGAACATCTCAAAATATGGGCAGGCTCATGTGGAAGATAATCTAGACCTAAGCATTATAGGATCATCCATAACAGAATACTTCCAGTTGCTATGTACAGATGTGAAGGCTGAACAAAAAAGAAAGCTGACAGGGAAAACCCCCAACTCATTTGAAATGTGGTGCTGGAGGAGAGTTTTTAGAAATACCATGGCCTGCCAAAAGACAAATAAATGTATCCTAGAGCAAATGTATTTATTTATTTTATTTATACCCTGCCTTTCTCCCAGGATGGGACAAATTAAGCCTGAAATGTCACTAGAAGCCAAAATGATTAAACTGAGACTTTAGGCATATTGTGAGAAAACATCACTCACTGGAAAAAAGAATAATGCTTGGAAAAGTCAAATGTAGTAGGAAAAGAGAATGGTTGTATTACACATGGATTGACTGAATCAAGGAAACAATGGCCCTTAGTTTGCAAGACCTGATCAGGGTAGTTAATAACAAGCTCTCTTGGTGGTCTCACATTCATAGAATCACCATAAGTCAAAGTTCCACATGACAGCACATGACAATGATAACAAGTAACAGGTGACAGTTATTTGCTTCCAAGTCTTGGCCCTGTTACTGCTTTGGCTTTCCTCTCACATATCTGTGCATAGGGCTATGAAGGATGCCCCGTGACGTGGTAAAAATATCAGACAATATATGCCATGGGTACTAAGCCATTTTCCTGAATGATTAAGAAAGACCTGAAAAAGAAAGCAAAAGCTAGACTTTCCAGCTCTCAGGTAAGGGTGATGTGATTTAGGGGTCTGTGAGAAAGGGTCTAAACAGTATGCTTCCACCTCAGTTCAACATGTATATTTGCAAATAAATGCAAGCATTACCAAATGTCAAGGAACCTGAAGTGACCCCCTTCCAGAGGGAACCAAACCTGAAGAACCACTGCGTCCCTGAAACTTCTCAACACTCAAACAAGTGGGTTGACTCTAAAATTACAAATCCTCATAATAAAATGGCTACCTGTAGCCTCGGACCAGTTCTCTCTACTTGTTGGGCCAATGCTAAGCTATGATCTAGTGTTGATCTGGCCAGAGAAAGCAAAATTTAGGAGATACCCTTGTGTCTTCATCACAAAAAGAGAACCAGTGCATGCTTTAGTCAATGTTTTGGAACATTTTGAAAGGTTTTAGTTAACCCTTGACAGCAGTTTCAATGTTTAGATTAAAAGTAGGAATTATGTAACCCATAGACCATATACCAATGGAGGTTGGTGATTATGATGTCAGTGAGGTGATACAGAATTGTGCTTCCAGAAGCTTCCAGGGGATGTAATTGTCCTATAAAATGTGGTAAACTTCCTGAAACTTGTTTTGGCTAAAAAAAAAAATCACAAAAATCAGAAATGATTTATTGGTCACTTATAGTTACTTCAGAAGATTCTAGTATGGCCTGCAGTGGTCCAAGAGGACGGGACCCACAGATTTCCATCTCTAGTTTAGATACATATAGATATATTTTTCCTCCAGCTATGGACCTTGGTAGAGACAGTGTGATGTAGTGGTTGGGAGATCAGGGTTCAAATCCCCACTCATGGAAACTCAAAGTGAGTGGTCTTGGGCAAGTCATACTCTTTATGTCTTAGAGGAAGGCAAATGTAAACTTTCTCTGCATAAATCTTGACAAAAACCCATGCGGTAGAGTTGCCATAAATCGGAATCCACTTGAAAGTGCATAACAATGGATCTGGCTAGAGTTAGAATGACTGCCACTTCTCTGGACTTCTTTCTGACAACAGAAGAAAGGGCCCTCTCAGGGGCCATAAAGAAACTATGGAGTACCTTGCCCTGTGAAGTACATTTGGCCTCCTCCCAAGCTGTTTTCCAATTCTCACCTCTTTCATCAAGCTTTTGCCTACCTGGGCCATGTTATGTTTTAGACCAGTGGCTCCTGACCTTTTCGTTACCAGGGACCCGCTTTAAATATTTCTTGTTGCTGCAGACAGTGGAGGGAAGAATTTTCTCCTGCTTCTTCCTGCAAATTTGTGGATGGAGCAAATTGAAAAGCAACGCACAGGTCAATCCAGCCAGCCTTTGCTTTGTCACATGGGCTGAGCAGCCTTCAAACCTTTGCAGACAGGGCTGGTTTAAAGAATTTCGGGGCCTCCTGCAATGCTTTATTTTGGGAGCCCTATAGGTTTATCTCAGGTCAATGTAACCTAACCTTTTCGCAGTACAGGATGTTCAGATTACAGTAGGAGCCCCATATCCACAGATTCATTATCCATGGGACACAAAACAGCATACCTACCATAGAGTCTTCCTAGAAAATGTGTCCTCTCTAGCCATTTTCTAGGTCCTCCAAGGCAACTCTATAGTATTTTAAACCAGAAGTCCCATTATTTTCAATGGTGTTCACTATTATCCATGGTTTTCAGTATCTACACCCCTCCTGAACCAATCCCCAGCAGTTAAGGGGGGGCTACTATATTACATAATTTGCCACCAATAATTTAGTTTAAAAACTATATTATATGCACTAATATAATATTTTTGTTTATTAGCAATTAACGTAATGGAGTAATTTCCTCAAAGAAAAGAAAGAGTGTTCTACAAGCTGAACATGAGTTAGCAGTGTGATGAAGCAGCAAAAAAAGCCAATGTGATTCTAAGCTGCATTAATAGGAGTATAGTGTCTAGATCAAGGGAAGTAATAATACCACTCCATTCTGCTTGGGTCAGACCTTACCTGGAATACTGTGTCCAGTTCTGGGCACCACAATTCAAGAAGGATATGGACAAACTGTAACGTGTCCAGAGGAGGGTGACCAAAATGGTGGGAGGTCTGGAAGCCATTATGCCCTATGAGGAGTGGCTTAGGGAGCTGGGCATGATTAGCCTGGGGGAGAGAAGGTGGAGAGGGGACATGATAGTCATGTTTAAATATTTGAAGGGATGTTATACTGAAGATGGAGCAAGCTTGTTTTCTGCTGCTCCAGAGACTAGGACTAGGCAAAGGGTTCAAACTACAGGAAAAGAGATTCCATCTAAACATTAGGAAGAACTTCCTGACAGTAAGAGCTGTTCTGAAGTGGAATGTGCTGCTTCCTTGGAGTGTGATGGAGTCTCCTTCTTTGGAGGTTTTTAAGCAAAGGCTGGATGGCCATCTGTTGTGAGGGCTTTGATTGTGTGTTCCTGCAGGGCAGAAGCCGATTGGATAGGATGGCTGTTGGGGTCCCTTCCAGCCCTATGATTCTAAGCTACATTCAGAGCCTGGGAAAGTTACTTTTGGATTACACCTCCAAGAATTCCCCTGCCAGCACTCTTCTCAAGGTCTGTTTGCATTATTCCTTTTCCAGCATTCTCTAGCCCAATGGTTCTTAACCTGGGGTCCATGATGTCCTCACAGGGGGTCCACAAAGGCTTGAAGGCTGCTTGGCCCACCTCCTCCCTGTAGTGGAGCAGCCACATGACAAGAACCAAGGCAAAGGCTGGCTGGCTTGGCCTGTACATAGCCATTCAATCCACTCCAGCCACAAACATGCAGAAAGAAACAAAAGTGCCACTGAGGGAAAGTTTAATGGATGGTGTAATTATGTTGTTGTTGTTGTTGGTAGCCATTATTATTAGCTATTATTATTAGGGTTTTAAATCTTGAGTTAAATCTTGGAGCAACAAAAAGGGGGTCCCTGGTAAAGAAAAGGTTAAGAACCACTGCTGTAGCTCAATGGCTCTCACATAACACTATGTTATGGGATACTGGTGTTTTAGTGACAACAACAAAACCATTGTTCCCAATAATATTGCTCTAAATTTTTATTTATATTCTTTATATTCTTCTGTTAAAAGAGTTAGAGTGTTGTAGAAGTTTCAGCATTGCACTATGAATGTGGAGACCAGGGTTGGAATCCTTACTCAGCCATGAATATCCACTGGGTGACCTTGGGCAAGTCACACTCTCTCAGCCTCAAAGGAAGCCAAAGGCACACCCCCTTTGAACAAATCTTGCCTAGAAAACCCAATGATAGGTTCTCCTTAGTCAGAATTGACTTGAAGGAACATAGGCAAACACACACAAACTCCTTTTGCAGGTTGAACTCAGTTGGCAGCAAGGGGAGTAAGTTGAAGACCAAGGGGGAAAGGGAGGGAGGGGAGAGACCCCAGGACAGTTTAAGAGCAGTTGGAAAGATGGGCTGGAGGGGATCAGACAAGAGAGAAAGAGAGAGAGGGAAGGGAAGGGAAGGGAAGGGAAGGGAAGGGAAGGGAAGGGAAGGGAAGGGAAGGGAAGGGAAGGGGAGGGGAGGAAACCCTGACCCTTTCCTTGAGAGAACAGGGGAGAAAGAGAGGGAAAGAGGTGACCCTCACACTTCCCTCCCCCCCTCTCTCTCACACACACTCACCCCTCTCTGACACAATTTTGACGATCCCCTGGGAGGAGAGGGTGAGGGAGCAGCAAACTTCCCCCAGCTTCAGCCACACACCTGGACGGAGGAAGGAAGGAGGAAGGAGATGATCTGTCTCTCTCTTTTGCTCTTCAGTTAGGAGTGGGGCCCTGCAGCTTGTCCTGCTGGGCGGGAGACAGGAGAGGCAGGAGGTTTTTGGCTTGTGCTCTCTCTCTCTCTCTCTCTCTCTCTCTCTCTCGGGCCCTGTTTGGCTGGGGGACCCTTGCAGATGCAGATTTGGCGGTAGGCTTAAACTTGCCCTGTTTGTAGACCCCCTGTGAGGACATTGCGGCCCCCTGGGGGTCCACAGAACAAGGTTAAGAACCATTGTTTTAAACAGTAAGTCCTGTTTGGGGCTTTTATGTACTGTGCTTTTTGCTATAATTTGTTTTATAGTGTAGTTGTACTATGGTAAAAAAACAAACTTTCCCTCTTGAAGATACATTTTCCTTCCTCCCAGAGTGAAGAGCATCACTGGTGGGATGGGGGTCAAATTATATAATCACAGAATTGTAATCATGCATTGGCCCTTAATTACTGGAGGAACAGACCACAAGATGCACTCCTCACCACTCATAGATAGGTTTGTCACATCTTTCTCTTTCTCTTTAAAAATATCTCTTTCAGTTTCTGCATTTCCTGAACAACTTCATGAGAGGGAGAAAACAGGTGCAGCTTTTGCAGTATAGAGATCTAACATTTCCGTAAATTTTGAAGCCAGGGGGGGAAACCCAATTTTTGTGGGGGGGGGGTCAGGAAAAAATGGAAATTTTCAGAAAAATTGAAGAATGCAACATTAGCACTTTTTCAGAATGAAACACTCTGTTACTTTAAGAACATAAAATATGACTATGTACAATTTGATTTGCCATAAAATTTTCACAGTTGGTATACTAAAAAAAAGTGTATTCAAACTATTATATACGAACACCTTGTCTTAAAGAGTTTATTCATCATGCTAAAATAAAACACTCCATAATTGATTTTCTTCCTTTTTTCCCCATTTTTTCAATTTTTGGAAAAAAACAAAAAAGGCTTCAGGAAAAAAATGGGTTCACATCCCTTTGTTTCAAAGTTAAAGAGAGGAAGTTATGGCCTTGTCTAGGTGGGCTATTTACCTTGTCTTGGCCCCATCTTTGAGTCCTCCAGTCCAGACAACACAGTTTTGCCCCCGGGCAGTCCACACGACTCCCAGGGCAAAGATGGGGCCAAGACAGTGTAAAGCCCATTACACCACTTTTAAAAAACTACCTAGGAAAAAACACTTCAGCTGGCAAAAAGTGGATCGGGTCTCACATGACCACAGAAGCCCACACTGCTATGCCAGGCCATCACTGCAGCTGCCATCTGCCTCGCAGCTCGGTAGCCAGAAAGGAGTCTTGCAGCATGCAACCAAGACTTGATCACTAATTGCCGGCTGGCTTCCTGGCTACGGAGAGATTAAGGCAGATGGTGGCAGTGCTGGCTGCAGAGACCAGTCAGTGTGGCAGTCTAGATCCCATCTCGTTCCATGTAGGTAACAGTGAGGCAATGGGACAGATTGGCAGCCAGAATATGCTGGCGGGGAGCCAGTATATTCTGGCCTGTGTAGATGAGCCTTATGTTTCAGGTTCAGGCATCACGAGTACTGAAACCTTAGGTGCAAGTGTTTCCATGAATTAGCAAGTGTGTTGTTTTGAAGACGCTTACTTGGATCCAATTCTATGATTTACAGTAGGATTTTGCGCCAAAAAAAAGTAGTGTCAAGATTATACTTTCATTTCTCATATAATTGGGCTATAATCCTCAATACTTACTAGGAGGTAAATTCATTTGATTCTGTGGGGCTTACATTTGAGTAAAGATGTAGAAGATTATGCTGTTAAGAGTCATGATATTTAAAGGAGAGAACAGTGGAACAAAAAAAAATTCATAGTGTCAGACATAAAAATGCTCACTGCAGAAACAGTGGCTAAATGTTCTGTTTATGTTCTTCAGTTTTTATTCTGAGATTACCTGCTCCTTTCAGTAAGACCTGTTTAAGTCAGAGGGCACATTAAAAAAGGCTTTTCAAAAATAACATGTTTGAAAACTGAGTACAGGAAACAGGGTTGAGTAGCTTGTTCCTAGCTCCTGACATGCTTACATTTGAGCTGGAGGAATCCTTTTTTACTTTGACGATGACTGGAAACACAGAAAGACGTGACGTTTACTTCCGTGTCAGTTAGACAAACCTCTTCATATTACCACTGACAGCAGCTTTTCTTTTCAAAGAAGCTTATTCTGAGTCACTGGGGCTGGCTGTATGTTTTGGCGAGTGAACATGGGATAAAGGTACCGTATATTTCTGCATACAAGACTACTTTTTAACACTTGAAAATCTCCTCAAAAGTGGGGGGGTGGTCTTATACCCCCAATAGACCTTTTCCCCTGCTGTGAGAATGATTGAAGTGTAAAATGGCCTGGGCAGTTTTCCCAGCAGATCCTTCCTCCTGCTGTGAGAATGACTGCTTTGCATTTGAAGAGTTAAATGGCCCTCTATTTAGCTCAGGAGAGTCAAAATGATGTTTCTTTTCAGGACAAGTTAGCCTAAAATTAGAATTTCTGGATTCAACTTCTCATTTTGCATCAAGTTTTGTCTATGGTGAAATTCTCTTGTCTGCCAATGTGGCTCTAAAACCATTAATGTGCTCATTCATTAATGTGCTCATTCAAAAATTTGGGATTTGATAGCTTCATATTAACCAACTTACAGTATTAATGCAACCTTACTTTCCAAAGATTGAACACCACAGAGATTTTTCAAAGTATCCCATGCTTTTTTAGCTGTTCTCAGTCCTTTAATTTCACAGACTATTCCATCATCTACAGCCACTGAGCTGGCTGGCTGGTGGGGAACAGGCTTTCCAGCCAGCTGGCTGGCTGGCTGGCTGGCTGGCTGGCTGGGGTGGGGGCAAACTCTATATTTTAACTTAAAAATTGGGGGGGTCGTCTTATGCGCCCAGTCGTCTTATACGCCGGAATATACGGTAAATGTAACATTTAAGCAGTGGCCACATGGAGAATGTGCCCATGGTACACTCCTGGCTTTCTAACTTACTTGCAACAAGTGCTTAACAGATAGTAGAGCTGGCCCTGTCATTAGGAGAGGGCCAGTTGCAGCGGGATAAGTACAGAAATGATGACAAAATGCTGTAGGACAGAATTGTCTAAGCCACATGGCCTGCCCTGCATGGCCTGAGCTAGCTCAGTGCCTCAGATGTTGTGGAAGATGCACCAGCAATAAGTTCCATTTTGCTTCCATATGTGGGATGAGGTTGGAGGCACCATTTTGTTTTTCACCTTAGGGAGCAAAATATCATAGGCCTGCCTTTGTACAACCAACCCCTTCCTTCCTCCCCTTCTGTATCAATGGACTTCCAGACAGGGAACCACCTTGAGACCCAAATTAAGATATGGAATACACTTTTATTTTATTATTTCTAGATATGTCTGTTTCCAGAGTTTGGGAAGGTTACTTTTTTGAAATACAGCTCCCAGAATTCTTCAGCAAGCCTGGCCACTGTCTTTTTCCTTCTCTTTCCCAATGTCTCTTTCCCTTCTCTCCTTTCTCTGTCTGTTCCCCTCTTTTCATTGTCATAGCCAGCATGGCAGCCCTCCATGTCTTTTCACTATCATTGTTCAAGCTGATGTAGGTCCCAACAAGAGGCACCTGGAGGCCTGTAAAGAGGAAAGTGTTTGTTAGACATTCGTCCTTTGCACTGTGCATCTTTTAAGTACAGATTTTTTCTTTTTTAAGTACAGCTGACTTTGCTCAAAAATTAATGGAAGGTATACTGGGTCCAAAGCTAACTGGTACCAACTCTAAAATGTTTCCTCAGACAGAAAAGGGCATGCCTGAACTGAACACAGCTATGTGATCTCAAGACTGCTGCCTTTGCTCTATAGATGTTACATCTGTCCTTCACCCTTGTGGGGATAGAAACAGACAACTGTAGGTGACTTGAATGTACAGACATGGTAATGTCAGCTATATCTACAAATACCCCAGAGACATGTGGAGGGGGAAATTTTTCTTATGTAAAAATTTGCCTGGCTAGAATTTTGCAAGGTGAGGTACAAACAACTTTGTGTAATTATTTTTGAGATGTAATAAAAATGCTGGGAACTGGGGAAACATTCAAGCCAATGGCATGCATAAATACTCAATTTAACCTTGGGTTTCCCAGTACCGTTCTACCTGTCACACCACTGCTTACAGCCACAACCAGCTTTCCCAGACCAATTCAGCAACTTCAGACATGTTTTACCATGTTGAAACTTTTTTTTCCATGTACAACACTCTCGCCAGCTCTTGGTACAACTTGGCATAGTGTCAAACCACCCACACACTGAAGGGATGAAAAGATCAAATTAGAGGAAAAATTCCACCTATTTATCCTCAAGAGAAAAAGAAACAACAACTATGAAATATTCAGTTGTACAGGTAGACACACCCAGATCTGTTGTTTGTCATTGGTGTTAGGATAGCATCCTCCAACCCAGCCTTCCAGGCATCTTGCACTATAGCTCCCACCATCCCTATAAATGCTGGTTGGTGGTTCCAGTTCTCTATATCTAGACAACACCAGGTTGGATGGCTTAACTTAGAACTTTTCCATGAAAAGCAAGCAACAAGGGTTGGAAAACTGTCCTTTAAAATGGAAGAACTGTGTTAAAGGCTCACAGGTGCCACAGTCTAATTCTGGTCCTTAGTCCTTATACATGTTCTTATACTTCACAGAAGTAGAAAAACCAGGGATTGTTCTGGCAGCTTGCAGCTACAGAATCGATTTGAAGCTCTCTCCCTTATCAAGGACAATGAGGAAGAACAGCATGGACAGACTTCAGGGGCAGAGCAGGGGACCCTGAGAGTACCACTGCAAGGAACAGCCGCTGCTAAGCCTTGGGGGAGGCATGTGGTAGTGGTGGGGGGACTCCTTGCTGAGGGGTATAGAAGCAGTGATTTGTGGGCCTAACAAGATGTCTCTGGAGGTGTGTTGTCTCCCTGGGGCAAAGATCTATGATGTGACGGAGAGGCTGACAAGACTGGTCAAGCCTACTGATCATTACCCCTTCCTTTTGGTCCATGTGGGAACCAATGATATAGCAAGGCACAGCATTCCAAATATCAGAAGAGATTATGAGGCTCTGGGGAAGAAGCTGAAAGAAACGGATGCATAGGTTGTCATCTCGTCTCTTCTGCCAGTTGAAGGGCATGGTCCAGGAAGGGAGAGGAAGATAGCCAATGTAAACAACTGGCTCCATAGATGGTGTCACTTGGATTCTTGGATCATGGGCTGCAGTTCCATGAGGGGGGACTTCTGGCAAGGGATGGGGTGCATCTCACGCCAGTTGGCAGAAACGTTTTTGCCAACAGTCTCAAGAATTTAATCAGGAGGGTTTTAAACTGAGTCATATGGGGGAGGGAGACAGTATTGTGGAAGGCAAAAGGGCTGGAAAAAATAGTCAAACTGTCATAGAGGGAACAAGGCAAACAGCGCAAGGACCCAACAGTGGGAGGCAAAAAAACTTGCACAGGGAGCAAGTAAAGGGAACACATCATCTTAGATGTCTCTATACTAATGTGAAGAGCATGGAAAATAAGCAAGATGAACTTGAACTCCAAGCACAACAAAGCAAATTTGATATAATAAGCATTACTGAAACCTGGTAGGATGAGTCTCATGATTGGAATGTAGGAATAGAGGGGTATAACCTTTATAAGAGAAACAGGAAAGGAGGAGGAATAGCATTATATGGTCAGGGATATTTACACCAGTGAAGAGATCTATGACATCAATACTGGAAGCCAGGTGGAGAGCATCTGGATAAAAATTAAAGGGGAGGGAAACAACAGGGATGTTATTGTGAGACTCTACTACAGACCCCCGAGTCAGATGGAGGAATTGGATGATGTCTTTCTAGAACAGATGGCCACACACACAGAAAGGAGAGATGTAGTAGTGATGGGTGGCTTCAACTATCCTGATATTTGCTGGAAATCTAACTCAACCAAAACTTCAAGGTCTAGCAAATTCGTTACTTGCCTGGAAGACCATTTCATTGTCCAAAAGGTGGAAGAGGCAACAAGGGGGTCAGCTATTTTAGATCTGATCCTAACCAACAGGGATGACCTGGTTAATGGGGTGCAAGTGGTGGGATCCTTAGGTGAGAGTGATCATGTTTTCCTGGAGTTTGTTATACAATGGAAAGGAGAAGCCAGGCATAGTCAGACATGCATTCTAGACTTTAGGAGAGCTGATGTCAATAAACTCAGGGAAATACTGGGGGTGATCCCATGGTCAGGAATACTAAAACAGAAGGGAATTCAAGACGGATGGGACTTTCTCAAAAATGAAATACTGAAGGCACAATTTCAAACAGTACCAATGAGGAAGAAAAATGGGAGGTGTCTCAAGAAACCAGAATGGATGACTAAAGAACTTTCAACGGACCTAAGGTTTAAATGGAACATGTATAGGAAATAGGAAAAGGGGGAAATCACCAAAGAAGAATTCAAACAGATAGCAAACATGTGTAGGAGTAAAGTCAGAAAAGCTAAAGCGCAGAATGAGCTCAGGCTTGCTAGAGAGGTTAAGAACAATAAAAAGGGGTTTTGGGGGGGGGTATATCCATAGCAAAAGGAAGAAGAAGGAAATGGTAGGGTCACTACATGGAGAAGATGGCAAAATGCTAACAGGGGACAGAGAAAAGGCAGAATTACTCAACATTTTCTTTGCCTCAGTGTTTTCAGAAAAGGAAAAGGGTGATCAACCTGAGGATAATGAAACAGAGGACACAATAGGAGAAATCCAGCACAGAATAAGCAAAGAGGTAGTAGAGGAATACTTTCTTAATCTAAATGAATTTAAATCTCTAGGACCAGATGAACTACATCCAAGGGTATTAAAAGAGCTGGCAAATGTAATCTCGGAACCATTGGCAATAATCTTTGGGAACTCCGGGAAAACAGGAGAAGTCCCAGCAGACTGGAGGAAGGCAAACATCCCCATCTTCAAAGGGGGGGGGGGAGAGGATCCCAACAATTATCGTCCAGTTAGTCTGACATCAATACAATACCAGGGAAGATTCTAGAGCAGATCATTAAACAGAGAGTATGTGAACATTTAGAAGGCAATGCCATAATTACAAAACGTCAACATGGGTTTCAGAGAAACAAGTCATGCCAGACTAATCTGATCTCTATTTTTGATAAAATGACCAGCTTGGTAGATGAAGGGAATGCTGTGGATATCGCATACCTTGATTTCAGTAAGGCCTTTGACAAGGTTCCCCATGACATTCTTGCAAACAAGCTTGTAAAATGTGGGCTAGACAAGTTAACTGTTAAATGGATTAGTAATTGGTTGACCGGCTCCTCTTCATCTTGGAAAGATGTGACCAGTGGGGTGCCACAGGGTTCTGTTCTGGGCCCAGTGCTAGTCAACATCTTTATCAATGACTTGGATGATGGAATTAGGGGCATACTTATCAAATTTGCAGATGACACCAAATTAGGAGGAGTAGCTAATACCCTAGAGGACAGAATCAAAATTCAAAATGACCTGAATAGACTAGAAAGCTGGGCCAAAGCTAACAAAATGAAATTCAATACGGAAAAATGTAAGGTACTGCACTTAGGGCGGAAAAAAGGAAAGCATAGATATAGGATGGGGACACCTGGCTGAACGAGACTACATGTGAAAGGGATCTAGGAGTCCTAGTATACCACAAGTTGAACATGAGTCAACAGTGTGATGTGGCAGCTATAAAGACCAATGCAATTTTGGGCTGTATCAATAGAAGTATAGTGTTTAGATCAAGGGAAGTAATAGTGCCACTCTATTCTGCCTTGGTCAGGCCTCACCTAGAATACTGTGTCCAGTTCTGGGCACCACAATTCAAAAAGGATATTGACAAATTGGAGCGTGTCCAGAGGAGGGTGACTAAAATGGTGAAAGGTCTGGAAACCATGCCTTATGAGGAGAGACTTAGGGAGCTGGGTATGTTTAACCTGGAAAAACGATGGTTAAGTGGTGATATGATAGCCCTGTTTAAGTATTTGAAGGGATGTCACATTGAGGATGGAGCAGGCTTGTTTTCTGCTGCTCCAGAGACTGGAACACGGAACAATGGATCCAAGCTCCAGGAATAGAGATTCCACCTCAACATTAGGAGGAACGTCCTGACAGTAAGAGCTGTTTGGCAGTGGAACACACTTCCTTGGAGTGTGGTAGGGTCTCTTTACTTGGAGATCTTTAAACAGAGGCTGGATGGCCATCTGTCAGAGATGCTTTGATTGTGATTTCCTGCATGGCAGGAGGTTGGACTGGATGGCTCTTGTGATTTCTTCCAACTCTACAATTCTATGATTCTATGATTCTATGTTCTCTCATGCCTGTTGGGGGATGATAGGACACTCAATCCCTGGCAGAAGCCAAAAATATCTCAGCAGACTCAGCAGCACAGAGTGATCATCATCCAAACAATAGAAGGCACTTTATCTTCAAGCTCAAGGCAGTTGTAATATGTACAGATCAGATGGATAAACTGCTTCGCCAGACATCAATGTTTCTCAAGAGAAAATGTGCTCTGGATGCAGCCTTCTTTATACAGGGTATTGGCTCCCTCAACCACATGGGTGCATTACATCAGTTTTTGCACACTAGACTCTGTTGTACACCCCACACTATAGCCTGATGCAATGCCCTGCAGTAACCTTCTTGTGCAGCTGTGGCCTCAAGGCTTTTCCATCAAGGCTAGCATGACTTGGTAGTTCCTTGGCCTCGGCTAGCATGACTTGGCAGTTGTCTGGCCATTTTGTAAGGAGTTCAGTCTCTGACTCCTGACAATACCATGTTACCCTAAATGATTTAAGAACCGTTAAAATATCAATATTAATTTGGGGAATTAATATACTCAGCTTGGCTATGCAAGAGGGGGCAACAGATAGCAGGATCTTTTAACCTATGTGTACTGGTACTAAGGAGGAGACGTTAAGCTAGATAGTACAATAATTTATCTTTATTTGAGAAAAAAATAATAACAAATTCACACACACATTCAGGCTTCAAGTATTCACACAAGACTAGTGAAAAAAGTAGGAAATATTGGGACAGAGGAATAGAGAAGGGAGTTGTTTTTGGATGATACTGTATCGATCTGAAGAGATGAGGTCACGGAAGGAACCAGCAGAGTGGGGGTCCCAAAGCAGGAACAGCTGCACAGATGGATGTAGTGTATACTGGAAGGGGATCCATGAGCATTTGAGTGGAGTTTTAGAAGGTTGAAAGACAATGCGTTAGAATAGAAGACAATGGACTTTATCAGATGCAGCCTCTTTAAATGTTTTTTTAAAAAATAATAATGCCGGCAAAACAACATCATCCCCCCGCACTTTCCTTGTAATCCCGGCAAAGGCTCCCAGCAATAAAGAGGAAGTGAACAGAGCCCCATTCACTTCCTCATTTGAAATCTCGTGTGATTTCATCACGTGGGAAATTCAAACTTAAAAACAAAACAAAAAAAATCTAAAAGTTATACTAAGCACCCAAACACACTGTAAAAGTCCCAGGTAACCCAGGGAGGGGCATAAAAAGAGTGAAACTTACCTGCATGTCCCAATCTCACCCAGAAATGTTCACACCAGAGTGGCTATTGTCAGGGTAAGTATGTGATTTAAATGGCCTGAGGTACTGCATGCTGGCAACGCCGGCAAAAAAGCAACAGAGGGATCAATTGACAGCTTAAGCCATCAATTAAAAAGTACGTGATTTTGCCTCTTTATTACCATGAAACGGCGACGTTGTCTGATCTGTGTGCCCTTTTATGGCTATGTGATGTCCTTATGACACAGTATTTTCCTTGTCTGAAAAAGTCCAATGTTGCCCAGGGTGAGACAATAGACACTCTGTATATGCTAATGGCATCTTAATGTGTGGATACTTTGCAATTGAATGGAGGAAGCAACTTTCCTTGTTTGTGGAAGGGTAACAGCATGGGGATCATTTATAGGTTTAAGTATATCAGCTTTGGCTGATAGGATTAGCCAGGTGTTTGGACACATAGTTGTCTTGTGAATTAACATTTCTTTGGAACTTGGACTGCCCCCTCCTTAAGTGCATTCCTGACTGAGTCTGAATGCTAGTCTTTGGGATTTCATGGAGTATTCCAGCTTTAATGGCCACACTGCATGGAAGGCCACATTTGACTTAATTATTAAATACTGCCAATTTATTATTGATATGGGGCAGGGGGTGTCAGGGTAGGTAACAGCCAAAAGTTCCTTCTTTGTAAAAAATGACCTACCTGCTTGTGTTATCACCAATCACAATGAAGGGGCTTATCACATGAGGGAAGGAAGCAGCAGGGCGCCCTGATAATAGTGCCGCCCACCTTACCTTATCGCACAACATTGTTTTGTTTCAGCTGTTCTCCCATTCCGATCCCATGGGAGATGGTTGTAAACACGAATCTTTTTGCTAACTGAAAAATTCCATAAGCAAAAAGACCCACCTTTACCACAGTCTCCCATGGGACCGGAAATCATACAAGCTGAATTTTCAGGAGAGATTTGAATGGTATGAAGTGGTGGCACAAGGGCCTTCTGAGAGGCAGCTCCAAGCATATGGGGCACCATATTGAATTCAGACAATGATACGATGACTGTGAGAAATGATATACTTACATCTCCAACCCTGTGAGGTACGACACTCTGCAGCACACACCATTATCTCTGTTCCTTTGGGGTAGGCTGCCACTGCCCTTATATTTAATAACTCAGATTGAATATATAACTCATAGCCTAGACATCATAACCTAGCCATCGGAGCCAGCTTGGTATAGGGGTTTGAGTGTTGGGCTACTACTGTGGAGACCAGGGTTCTAATCTTCCCTTTGCCATGAAAACCTACTGAATGACCTTGGGCAAGTCACATACTCTCAACCTCAGAAAACCCCATGATAGGTTCCTCTTAGGGCTGCCATAAGTTGGAAATGACTTGAGGACAAACAACAATAACAACAACAACAAGCCTAAATATCTGGGAATTCTGATTCTTACTTATGGCTTTTTGAGAGGAAAGCTAGAGTCCTTTGCCAGAGATTCCATTAAATGTCATGGACCTCAGCTCAGCACATTTGCCAAGCAGTCCTGTCTATTAAGGAGACCATGCTTCAGTTGAAACAAAAAGACATACCCCAGTTTCCAGGTGAGTACAGTACATTTTTAAAGGCATGAAGCAGAGAGAAGTAGAGAAATGTTCATATGCTTCAGAGAGTAAAATGAAACACAGGGAACAATTTCTAGCTAACTAGAACTCACATTCCTCCATACCAGAAGAGAGTCTGTAATGTACCATAGCCTAGTATGGAGTATTTGTAGTCATAGGGGGGCAAAGAAAGAAAGGTGTGTGTTTATTCTTTTTAAGTAAGTGTGTGCTATAGTGATTGGGAAGCCTCCTGAGAAGGAAACTAAAACTGACCAAGCCATACTACTGGAGGATCTGAACATGTGTCTTCCAGGTGATTCCAGTAGGTAAATAGTTAATGTAAGACTGGGTGATTTGAATGGGAAACACTGTGGAATGTGTTGAATTGCAGATTTTGCTGTCTCTAGGTGTACTCTTTGTTCAGAGACACAATCTAGCAGAGGGTTGTGTATTGGGGGAGGGAGTTGGGTTTACCACAGTTGTCTACTGTTTAAGGAAAATATCACCATTGAAAGAAAGAGAAACAGAAATGAAATCATTGGCTCTTCTCAGAACTTAACACAGTGGCATAATCCACAGTAACCCTAGGCAGAAATCCTTGGAAGTATGTCCCACTGAATTCAGTAGGGGCTGGTTTACACAGCAGATTTATTGTGGCAACTTGCGTTTTAATTCTTTTCCGCATCTGTGCCAGTCAGGTTTGTTTTTTTTTCTAATTATGCCGCTTTTATGTTCAGACTTGAAAAAGTGTGGGGTGTGTGGCCTCCCAAGCAGACAAAGGCTGTATGGGGAAGGGCATAGACCAAGACTCACAGACTGCCCAAATAGCAGGGGGGAAGATCAAAATAGTGGCTGTGTCTCTGTGTCCCTGTAAATCTGCCTGTAAATGAACTCACTCCGTGAAGCAGAGGGACAGTAATCTCTCTGTTAAAAGATCTTGCTGCCATGCCGTGGATCCTAAGGTGAACCTATCACAAGTTTTCCCAGCACGATTTGTTTAGTCAGGGTTCACAGACTTGCAGGGTTCACAGACTCAGCAAAATAGCTGAGGATTTTTGACTCTCCGTCCCTCAGTCCCCCCCCCCTCTCTCTCTCCCTCCCCCAAGCAGAGCTGACAGATGGGAACTTTATGACTGAAAGGTCTTTGGAATTCGTTTTCTAGGCAGATCTTCTGCAAAATAGCAGAGAGGATTTTTCAAAGTTTCCTGATGCTACTGAATGCAGTCCCTCTCTTTTAAGCCCACCCCTTACATCACAGAAACCAATCACAATGCAGATCTGATGCAGCCCTTAGTTTACACTGCCAATAAAGCGCTACATTGCAAATATACCGGCAAAAGTAGCGACATCCCCTGGCATGGTATATTTGGGTGTTTTACCTTCCCCCCTTCTGAATGAGGCGATGCTGTGCTGCGATCCATGGGAACTATGAGCTATCTTAGTGGTATATTTAGAGGAATATTTGCCCGTGTAAACGACCCCTAGGACTTCCCTTGCCCCCAATAAACAGATTTAAGATACCACTGAAGGTAATAAAAGAAAACAGCAAGTTATCAAATGAGCATCATCTGAACACAATTGTATTTCAAAGTCTGCTTTTGTCAGCTTGAAGTCCCTTATGCAGTTTAAATCATTCATTGATTTGCTGATACAAATACCATTGACAATTATAACCTTCTGATTCTAATTCTTCCAAAGTTTTCAGTCTATATTGACCATTTTGCAACAGCAACACATCTCTATATGATAGCATTTATAATAATAATAATAAAATTTATTTATATCCCGCCCTCTGCGAACAATCGGGGCGGCTTATAACAGTAAAATAATGCATAATATAAAACAACTCAAAATCCCTTCCCCCCTTAAAACATTATTAAATCAATACAAATTAAAATCAACATATAATACAATTGTTATTAAAAATCCTTCCTAGCGAGCAGCAACAGTTAGAAGCTCCAGAATCAACTTCCAAAGGGGGTTCCTTTTTAGATTTATTTTTAGATATTGTCCCACCTTTATAAAAAGCCTCATGAGGTGAAATCCAAAAGGTAACCTTGGATTAAATCTAGAGTTACATTTCATCCAAATTCTCAAGCAGGCCAGCTGTGCCCTTTTTTCTGCTCTGATCTGTTGGCCCGATCTCTTCCCCTTCCCTCCCTGCCCTGATCTCTTCCCCCGCCCTGCTGGCCTGATCTCTCTTTTGCCTCCCCCCACATCTCTCTTCCCACCTTTCGCTGGCCCAATCTATCTTTCCCCCTTCCTGTCCTGATCTCTCTTTCCCCTTTCTCTGCCCAATTTCTCTTCTGCCTTCCTCCCCAGACTGATCTCTCTTCCCCTTCTCTCTCCCAGCCTGAATCCCCCCCTCCTGCTGCCACTGGCCCAATCTGCATGCCCTAAATATGTAGGGCAATAATGGAAAGGAAGTGGCAGTGTGGAAGGAACATGCAGCATCATACAGTATTGAAACAGAGGTGCAATATTGTTTGCTTTAATACTGGTATGTTTCTGTTTGCTTCCAAAATGGAATTGCTGCAAGAGGACTGCCTGGTGTGATAAAGTCCTTCTTCTGTCCCACCAGTGAGGTCAATACACTGTGTGAGGATGTGGGAAGTGGTCTTTCCAGCTGGAGCACCCCAGCTGTAGAATGCTCTCGTGTTGGATGCTTGACTGGTGTCAACACTGGCTTCATTAAGGCACCAAATAAAAATGCAGCTGTTTATTAAAGCCTTTGGGCCGGACCAATTTACTCCAAAATGCTTGGGCATACGGTTTTAAACTGTTTTAAACCTTTTAAATCTCTGAATGTGCTAATGTGTTTTAAGTCTATTTTTTATTACTTTAAAATATTTTGATCCATTTATATTGATTTTACTTGTATGCTGCCTTGAAATCTCATGATATAGGGTGGGATATAAATAGTTTAATAAGTAAAAAAAAACATTAAAATAGCACACACACACACACACACACATGTGCACATACACAGAGTGAATGAGATTGTAAAATTGTTCTTCGTTGTACAACTTCAGATATCTCTTGGGGAGGTCCAATGATTGAATTCTGTTGTGGGAGGGAGGGAGGGAGATTTTATACAAACAAAACTGAGGTGATAGAGAGAAGGCTAGGCTAGAGCAATTCTGGCAGACACACTAGTTTCTATGTGCAGAAGGGAAGCTTTTACACTTTTGAGCATTAGCCATACACACACACCTTTGCAGTTTTTGCAATGCAGTCCAAGAACAGTTTGGCCATCTCAGCTGCCTTTTCCATGATCTTCTTGGCCAAAAATGAAATGCTAACCAGGTAGTAATACAATCTGTTAATGCATGCATATTACCATGGTAGGAGAACTAGATGTACAGTAATTCTGTTAGGATAAATAGCTTAAGCATGATCATATATTACATATATTCTGGCCAGGTGAGCTGGGGTAATACAGTGAGGGTAAGCAGGTTCTAACTCTGGAAAATTTCCTTAACTGAATCAGAATGTAGGTATACACAAACACAAAATATCTATTTTCTCATTCTCATTGCTAGCAGTTATTAATGCAACAGTTGTTCCATCAAAATCCATTTGCATTAAGTCAGCTGCACAACCCTTACTCACACTAACAGACCTGTATCAATCTCCTCCAGTGAGTAATTGCTCGAGAATCAATTCTGTCATCACCTCTTATGAATGTGTGTTCTTTTTTTTAACTTCAAAAAAATCTATTCAAGCCATTTTATCTTGTGAAATTATCACCTGCATAGCCTATTTCCAAAGATACCACTGCACATCTTGTTTTATTTATGATTCTTTAAAAGCTTTGATCTGCATGCCAATCATGATAAAGGCAGAATCTCTAATGAACACACAGAGCTATACAGGTAGCTTAACAGCCAGTTTGTCTAGTTTTGGTGTGTGTGTTTTTAAATGGGTGTAGGCATTTATTTTTAGTTGTGTAATATCTAGCTCAGTGAGTTTACAATGCTGGGTCTATTTTGATATTTTAATTGCTAGCTATCTCTGAAATACTGGTGTTACTTTACAGGGACACATCAGAACTAACTAAAGCACAAGAGAGGTCTCTGTTTTCAGTAATTTATGCAACACCCAGGTATTTGTCCATAGGTTACCTGATGTATTTTTTTAAAAAATTATCCTTCCTGGATGAGTGCAAAGCCCATCAAGTTGACCATTTTGCTTCTTCTACCAGCAGCTACTCTGATGCTTCAGGAAGGCCATTAGCAGCGGGGAGGGTGGCATGTATTCATTTCAAACTATCCTTAACTTCTGATGGCCATCCCTTTCTGGGGTGCCTTTGGAAATGCCTGCATATGGCCACACATATTTTGTTTGCAGTCCCTTCCCCTCGGGTCTTTGGGCATGGAAAGAAACAGAAAGACCATCAGCCACCCTAGATCTGATCACTGATCCAGGTCAGTGATCCATCTATTTTTGTACTGTGTACAGAAGGGATTCCAAACCTTGGATCCACAGGTGTTGTTGAACCATAAACAGCTGCACCCGGACCACTGGGCTGGGCTGATTGCGGATGAAGAGTGTTGTAGTCCAACCATATTTTGAAACCCAAAGTTGGGAACCACTGGCAACTGCCTTCCCAGTCTGGCAACCCCAGATGTGTTGTGCTACAGCATCCACTTCTCCCATGCTGGTTGGGTGCCCAGTTGGAGAAGACTAATCTAAATTTATTTATAGCGACTCTGCAGGGTTTCAGACAGGGCTTATTCCAGCCCTACCTGAAGACGTCAGGGATTGAAATCCTCTGCAAACGAAGCAGATGCCCTACCCCAGCTCCCCAAAAGGGAAGGGGACAGACATTTGCATTGTATTTCAGTTTTCAGCTTGTGGGTAAGGAAACAAAACTTAGGGATCGTCTACACCAGGCCTACACAACCTGCAACCCTCCAGATGTTTTGGCCTAAACTCCCAGAATTCCTGATCATTGGACCAGCTGGCTCAGGCTTCTGGGAGTTGGAGGCAGACCACCTGGAGGTTGTGCAGGCCTTGTCTACACCATCCAATACCCTGAATCCCCATGATAATGCCCCCAAATGTGCTGCGATCAGGCCACACACAGCATGGCCTTTTTCCTGAATCTGGAGCTATCTGCCCACAAGTGGGATTTGAGGTTTTCTGCAGTTTCATCGACTGCCACAGCTGCCGCCACCAGAGGCGATTCCTGACCAAACGGAGAGGTTTTCTCCCTTACTCTGGTTTGGTAAGTACTGCCTCTGCCCACTCTCCCTCTTGCCTGTTGCCGGAAGAGGTGCTTGAAGAAAGTGATGGAAGCACTTCAAGGAAGTGATGGGTGAGTGGGAGAACAGGTGGAGGCAGCACTGCTGAGCCAGAGGGAGAGGGGAAAAAAAACACTCCCTTCCACTAGGAACTTGCTCTGGGGCTTTAAAATTGGTTGTGATGGTGGTGGCGGTAGTGGTGATGTCAGATGACACTCTGAAGGGACAGTGAAGACATGTACCTGCTGAGTATAATAATTCACAGGGCTTGTGGGGGGGGGATTCAGGGGCATGTGGGCAAAACTCCATTTGGAGTTTTTGGCCCATATGTAGACAAGCGCTTTGATATAGGACTATGGCCTCAAACTGTTTACAATTTTCATTTCTGTATGAGTAGTCCAACCACTTGATTCTCTCTTTCTTGTTTAACATTATAGAACAGGGATTGAAGAAACAGTTATAGAAGAAAAATAGATGAGTTAAAAGTTAAAAACAGAGAATGGGTTAATGAAACAGAAAAGTAACCATTAATTCCTTCAAGCAGCCTTGAGTCTTAGTTGTTTGGGGAAAAGGAAGGATATAAGTAAAGTGAGGAAGGAAAGGAAGGGGGGAAGACGAAGACGAAGAATATTTTAAAAATGCTTTTCAGACCAGTCAGGACAAAAATAATAGTGACGAATGTAGCACAAAAAAATCTGAGCAAGCAAAAGAGAGAGTGGAAAATAAAATAACAATAGAAAAATGACATCTGTTTAAAGAAAAAGATTAAAATTAAGCAGAACATTTTAATGAAACAGAAGATACATCAAAATGTGTGGTCCGGAGCAAATATGTGATAGAAAAGCTGAAGAAGAAGACTGAAGAACTAAAAAAGAAAGAAGGACTAGATTAAAAATAAAGGAACTAAATAACAAGCCAGTCTAGCAGAATATTTGAAAAAGGCTTTGCATCTTGTATGTTCTTTTCTTGTGTTCTTTTCTTATTCTGGGAATATTCTTAAAAGTTTGTGAGGGTTTTTGAAAGGCAGAAATGAACATCTATTTGTGCAGGCTGTATCAGATAATGTTGAAAATACAATACAGGTATCCACTAGGTTGAATGTTGTTGTTGTTGTTTTTAATTAAAAGCTATGGTTTTAACAATAAAAACTAAAAAGGAATTAGTGTTTTTTTTAAAATATAAAAGCCAGAGGTAATGTCTAAAACAATTATTTGGTCTGTTGGTAAATATTTCCACAAGGTCACTCAATAGTATTGGTAAATGAGCTGTAAAAAAGGTGAGAGAAAACCATTTGAAAGAAATAGAAGAGCTAAGAAATTTTCTTTTTAAAAAAGGATAGCCTATTGATTCTGTTAAATACAATGAAGAAAAAACTACCTAGACAATATATCTAAGGTGTCTAAGGTATATAAAAGTGGGGTATGTATAAAACAAATATATTTTAACTATGGAAATAAGAGTATCAAAAATATGATAACCTGTGTTTTGGGGGGAAGAACAAGCTTCAGGAGAAATTGTGACATAAAGAGAAGAAACAGTAGGGAAATTTGTAAACCATTGCAGACAATTTTTATACATCATACCAAGGAAAATCTAAAAATATGACTGAATCCCTGAATACATTCATCTCTCTCTGGCTTCTCTTCGCAAATGAAGATTCAGGAAGGACTCATCCCATGCTTTCTGCAAGTGCGCTGATGACTAAAAAGCCCAATCCGAGATAAACAAGTCCAGTTGCAGAAAGCACAGCAGAAGGTCTCCTTGGGTGATGTTTCCGGGTTGTGATTCTTTCTGTGTTGTCGTTTCTCTTCAAGACTTGTTCGGCGTGAGTTCTCAAATAAGGCTGCAGCATTGTGGATAGTGCGTCTACATGCCTCCCGATGTGAGGCCAGGGCGGACCATTGTTGGTGATCAATTTGGCCGAGCCTGAGATGTTGTTTCAGGGAGTTCTTATATCGCTTTTTTGGAGCACCCCTCTTACGCTGACCCGTGGCGAGTTCACTGTAGAGTACTATTTTGGGGAGGCGATGGTCCTCCATCCTAGAAACGTGCCCTGCCCAGCGCAGCTGTGTTCTCAATATCATGGCCTCAATGCTAGCGATCCCTGCTTGCTCAAGGACAGCAACATTAGTCACACAGTCAGTCCAGTGTATATTTAGGATTGTGCGTATACAGCACTGATGAAAGCGTTCAAGGAGTCGTAAGTGTTGGTGATAGGTGACCCATGTTTCAGACCCGTAAAGGAGAATAGACAGTACAATGGCTCTATACACACTGATTTTTGTGCTTCGCCTCAGGTGTTTATTACTCCAGACTCTTTTGTAAAGTCTTCCAAATGTGCTATATGCCTTTGCTAATCTGTGATCGATCTCTTTGTCAATCTTGGCATCTGAGGAGATGATGCTTCCCAGGTAAGTGAACTGCTGAACGGACTTGAGCACAGATTTGCCGACAGCAATGTGGGGATGGTGGTTTTCGTCCTGTGGTGCAGGCTGGTAAAGAACTTCCGTTTTCTTAAGGTTGACTTCCAGCCCAAACAGCTCTGCAGCTGTTGCGAAGCAGGATGTTAGGTGCTGCAGAGCTGCTTCTGTGTGGGCAACAAGGGCAGCATCATCGGCGAAGAGCAGCTCATGGACTAGATAGTTTAGAGTCTTAGTGCGAGCCCTCAGACGGCTTATGTTAAACAAGCTACCATCAGTACAGTAACATATATAGATGCCGTCTTCTTCTTCAAGCTCTGCCATAGCCCTTTGGAGCATCATGCTGAAGAAGATTGTAAATAAAGTTGGAGCAAGAACACAACCTTGCTTCATTCCATTAGTTATTAGAAAGGGCTCTGAAAGAGCATCGCCATATCTGACTTGACCATGCTGGCCCTCATGTAGCAAGATAATCATTTTAAGGAATTTGGTGGGACATCCTAGTCTTTCCAGGATCTGCCACAGACCTTTTCTACTCACAGTGTTGAAGGCTTTGGTGAGATTGACAAATGTTACATAGAGACCCTTGTTCTGGTCTCTACATTTCTCTTGCAGTTGTCTAAGGGCAAATACCATATCTGTAGTATTCCTATTGGCTCTGAAGCCACATTGACTTTCAGGAAGAAGTTCTTCTGCAATAGCAGGAACTAATCTGTTCAGGAATATCCTTGCAAGGATGTTTCCAGCAATAGAGAGCAGTGTTATGCCTCAATAGTTTGAGCAATTGGATTTTGCTCCTTTTTTCTTGTACAGGGTGATGATGACTGCATCTCGGAGATCTGATGGCAGTTCCCCTTTTCCCCAGGAATTCACAAGGAGTTCATGGGATTTATTGTGGAGTACATGACCCCCGTGTTTCCAAACTTCAGGTGGGATTCCATAAATCCCAGCTGCCTTGCCATTTTGTATCTGCTGTATGGCCTTAAGGGTCTCTTCCAAAGTGGGAGCTATGTCCAATTCATTTTTCATTGGTTTTTGTATCATATGTTAGATAGTTAAGCCTTGGACTACTCGGTTGGCACTAAAGAGACTTTGAAAATGTTCAGCCCATCAATTCAGGATGGAGGCTTTATCAGTAATTAATGTTTGACCATCTGTACTGTATAAGGAGCTTTGGACCTGATAAGTAGGTCCAAACACTGCTTTAAGAACTTCATAAAATCCTCTAAGATCACCCAGATCTGCACAGCGTTGTGTCTTTTCTGCTATATTGATCCACCACTTGTTTTGCGTGTATCAGAGTTTTTGTTGAAGTTTACTACATGTGAGACAGAAAGCTACTTTTCTTACATGGCAAGTTGGCTGGGAGATATGCCTGGTGAGCAGTTCTCTTCTTTGCCAATAGCTCCTGGACCTCTTGGTTGTTTTCATCAAACCAGCCTTGATTTTTCTTGTGGGACAACCCGAGGGACTCTTCCGCAGACTGGAGGATACTGTTTTTGATATGTTGCCAAAGCACTGTAGGAGAAGGATCTGTAGGATTGTCTTCAAGTTTTGTTTGCACATTTGCCTGGAAGTTGTCTCTCATGGTAGCTTGTTGAAGGTTGTTGACTTGGAGTCTCCTCTTTAAGATGCTACCCTTCTTAGGTTTGAACTTAAGATGAAGATTTAGTTTACATCTTACGAGGCAGTGATCTGTTTGGCATTCTGCACTGGGCATCACTCGGGTATGACGGACATCACGAATGTTTCTCTGGTGGACTAGAACATAGTCAATGAGGTGCCAATGTTTGGATCGGGGATACATCCAGGTTGTCTTCAAGCTATCTTTCTGCTGAAAGATAGTGTTCGTAATAGTCAACTGTTGTTCTGCACAGAACTCTAGCAGGAGGTGTCCGTTATCATTGCAATTTCCAACATCATGCTTGCCTAAGACACCTTTCCAGGCTTCGGAGTTCTTTCCTACTCTGGCATTGAAGTCACCAAGGATAATAATTTTATCTTCTACAGGGACTTTTTGTATGAGTTGGCGTAGGTCTGTGTAGAGTTTGTCTTTCTCTACAGGGTCAGCTTGCATAGTTGGGGCATATATACTAAAGAGAACAACATATGGGAGGCGTAAGGAAATAATGCGATCAGAGTGTCCTGTTGGCAAGGTTTCAAGTTTGGAGGCAATGGAGTTTTTAATCATAAAACCTACTCCTGAAAGATGTTTTTCAGTTTTGGGTTTGCCAGACTAGTAAACTGTGTAGCCGGCGCCGTGTTCTTTAAAGCTGCCTTCCTCATGGAGGCGAACTTCACTAAGAGTAGCGATGTAAATATTAAGTTGTGATAGTTCATGGGCTATTAGAGCAGAATGACGCTCAGGCCATCCACTATCTGCAGAGTCTCGCATGGTTCTGATGTTCCAGCATGCAAACATCAGTTTATTTACACCTTTGGAGGTCGGTGTGTGCCTTTGTTTCTTTGCCTTGTTTGACCACATCAGAAGATGCCTGTTGGCCGCGGCTAGCCAACCAGGTAGATGGGGATGAGCTTTCATTAGGCCTCCTTTTCTAGGCCACTCTCCATATGGAGCAAGCAGTGATCTCCTTTAAAAAGCCTGCTTGGTTGTTCAGGATGCTGCCGAACAAGACTGTCATCTCCCGGGTCAGCCTCATGCGACCAAAGTCCTGAACCGCCTGTATGCAGGGTTGGGTCTGCAGCTTCTAGTGCATCTTTACACCTGCCGCTTCGTCCCTCACCTGTCACTACAGGGCTTTTTCGGAACTGGATTTGTCCTTTGAGCCTGTGCAATGGATTTTTCTGGTGGAGCACAGCGTGTACAGAACGGGCCTCACCCTTTAAACCAAACGTTCATCTGCTGTGGCCTTGCAAGCATGGACGGTAGCAGCAAGGTCCTCGGGTTGTAGGTTTGATTAGAGTTTCCTTCTCTTAGATGGTTGACCTTACAGGGCTGGACGAGCACCATCTGCCCAGGTTTGGGATTAGAGATTTCCTTCTCCTAGGATGGTTGCCATAAGGCTAGAGAGCCCATCCTGCCCTTTGACGCTTTTTGTCAGACCCTTCAGTTTTGACCTTTCTGGCATGGGAGACCCTACCGGTGGCTATTATGCTACCGCCAGCATAGCTCATAACATCGTTAGGGTACGCAAGCCTCTGTCCCACAACAAGGGGGCGTCAATGGAGAGGCTTTTGCTATATATCTTATATTATAATGGATTTGGGTTTTGAAACTTTATTGTCATGAATTCTCTGATTTAAGAAAAGGAGCTTGGAAGTAGGTAGAATTGCAGCTAGACTCAAGTTTAATCTCCAGCATCTGGGAGTCAGCATGGTATAATGTTTTGAGCATTGGACTACAACTCTGGAGACCAGGGCTGAAATCCCCATTTGGCCATGGAAACCCACTGGGTGACCATGAGCAAGTCACATTCACTCAGCCTCAGAAAAAGGCAAAGGCAACCCCACCTCTGAACAAATCTTGACATCAAATCTTGACATTCATATAGTCAAGATACATTCATATTAATACTGTAATAAATACTATGATATGTTACTGATTTAGATGAAGAAACTATTAAATTAGAAATACAGCAAATCATTAAAAAATAAAAGGGAAAAAACATAAGGTGCCAGACCCCAACAGAATATTAACAAATCTACTAGCAAAAGCAGTAACACAGGCCATAAGATTCATAAGCAAGGTAAAATCAAATCTTTTGCTAAAAAGGAGAATATTGATATATATAAAAAGCCACACATGAATGTGCATTTTACAGATGTCAACTCCAAGGACTTTATCAGACTATAACTTTAAAGCGTTCTTTTGCTGGCATAAAAAAATCCATTATGTCAGCAAAAGAACTCTTCCCCCACCCCCCACACTTACCTCCAATCCTGGAAAAAGCAGCCCTGCCAATGAAAGAGGAAGTGAATGGAGCTCCATTCACTTCCTCCTTTGAAATCCTGCGAAATATTGTGAAACGTCATCATGCAGGAAATTAAAAAAACTAACACAAAAAAGGTTTTAAAAGCACAAAAACACACTTTAAAATTTACAAATACATTGAAGGGGTAAGTAATGGGCGGAGAGGACACAAGGTTTTACACACCAGCTATGCCTGCAAAACAAAAAACAAAAAACAACAACAACAACAAAACAGTAGGGGAAATCAATTGACGGCTTAAGCCATCAATTAAAAAGTACAGGTTTTGGCAGGGACATAACTGCAAAAGGACAACATCATCTGATATGTAAGCCCTTTTGCGATTATGTGGTGTCGTTAAGATGCCATATTTGATACGTCTGATAAAGTCCCAAGTAAACATATCTTGGGCATATGGTCATTTCATATTAATCTATATGCCAGGCCCACATTCAAACCCTATGCATTTTCTCCCATTTGCCTTCCTTCCTTCCTTCCTTTCTTTTCAAAATACAATAAAAGTATTGTAGAATGTGGACATCATGTTTTGACGTTATTATTTATAGTCTCAATAGACTATGTGTACCAGCACCTATTAGAAAAAACAACAGATGAGTAAAGAGCATGGGACAGGGCTAAATCCATTGTTAATCCTACCTAGATTAGACACATTTAAATCAATAGGTCTCAAGTTAATAGTTTAACAAGTCCCATTTATTTCAGTGGGTTTACTTTATGTAGGATCAGCATTGGAATTAGACCTAGGAGAGAAGATATGGAACACAAGATAGAATTATATATGATATATATGATATGGCCTAAGTACCATAAAGGCATCAGAACCCATCTTGATCTTGGAAGCTAAGTAAGGTCAGACCTGGTTAGTACTTGGATGGGAGACTGCCAGTGAATAACAGGTGCTGTACACTATGTTTCAGGTGAAAGAACTGACAAAACCAACTCTGAGTATTCCTTGCCTAAGAAACCCTATGAAATTCATTGGGTCACCATAAGTCAACAGGCGACTTGAAGGTACATACAAACACCTATGATATAGGAATACACACACCCACATATACATATAGAGGTCAACCTTCATATCCACGGATTCAGTATCCCCAGTTTCATTTATCCACATGCAAAAAAAAATATGTTCTCTCTCCGCATTTCTAGGTTCTCCAGTGGATTCTACGGCCATCTTCCGGCATTTGTCTCATTAAAAATAATAGGGTTCCCTATTATCCACGGTTTCAGGTATCCATGGTGGGTCATGAAATGTATCCCCCGTGGATCCATGGGCTGACCTGTGTATGTGTGTGTGCGCACGCGCGTATCAATATCGTATAAGAGCCAGAATGGTATAGTGGCTTGAGTGTTCGACTAAAACTCTGGGAGACCAGTTCATATACTCGTTTGGCCATGGAAATTCACTAGGTGACCTTGGCCAAGTGACACTCTCTCAGCCTCAGAGGAAAGGAATGGTAATCCCCTCTGCACAAATCTTGCCAAGAAACTCCTGTGATAGGTTTGCCTTAGGAATGTCATACATTGGAACCAACAATACAGCAGCAGTAAGCCTACATAGAGAGAGAAAGAATGAGAGCATCTGTCTCTCTACTCCCCCCCCCCATACACACACACACACACACACACAGAGATAACTTCTGACAAGATTTTTCTGGACTCCAGAAGCATGGAATTAATCATTATTTTGTGTATGTGCATGTGTGTGTCTAAATAACACACATCTAAATAACACACATTTGGTTTTATATACAGGCTGCCCCCATATCTGCAGAACCAATATCTGTGGTTTCAGTTATCCATGGCTGAAAAAAATAGGGACATATATCATAAAGTTGTGCTATAAATGCCTAGAGAGGTGTCCTTTCCAGGAATTGCTAGGTCTTCCAATGCAACTCTATGGTATGTTTGTACCTTAATTTTAATAGGGTTTGCTATTGTCCACGATTTCACTTATAAACAGCAAATCCAGGGATGTATTCCCCATGGATATAGCAACAACTGTCCTATATGGATCCAGCTATCTTCCTTCAAGTATACCATCACACTTCAAGTATACCATCACAACAGCCATTCAAAGTATTATTCTAAACTACCATTTTTGAGACAACTCATTTTCATTTTTAATAACTGAAGAAGGCAATTCTATTAATTAATTTATATATTTCTGTTTTTTAATCATTCTAAGCACGCTGTAACATACATACAGTGTACACACACACACACACATATATATATTCCTGCATGTCAGGGGGTTGGACTGGATGGCCCTTGAGGTCTCTTCCAACTCTATGATTCTATATATGTACACACACACACACACACACATATACATACACACACACATAGTTGGACCACCATATCCAGTGAGTCCTATTAAAATAAAGGACTTCCGGTAAAAGCATATCATAGAGTTGCATTGGAGGACCTAGAAGATGCCTATCTAGGCATTTTCCAGCATGATTCTATGGTATGTGTTCCTTATTTTGTGTCCCATGGATAACCGAAACTGAGGACATTGGTTCTGTGGATATGGAAGTCTGACTACATGTTACTATTAACACTGTGGATGTCAATGAATGAACAGAGTTTCCATATGATATAACATAATGTAGAACAACTGCAACCTACAAAATTAATAATTATATGACAGATTTCCCCCTATTTTCTGAGAGAAAAGAAACATTAACCATAATAGTTGGCTAGGAATATACAGAGGAATAAATCAATTTAGCTTCTTCACTGATGAATAGGAAAGCTGACAGTTTATATATGAAAATGTTTATAAAATAATTAATAAAAATAGTTTAGGAAGATTTATGAAATAGGACAAATGGGTGACTATCCATAGAAAAGACAATTAATGCAAAAAATTATATAGCTAATCACACTTTAATTCAAAATGTATAATCTATATATATAATTCTCTTAGGTATGTTGCCGTATCCAGTGTGCTGATTGGCTGCTTAAGAAATTCACCAAGCAATCAAAGCTCGGTTGAGCAGCCAATCAGCACACTGGGGGTGGGAACATGTGGACCTTTAAGTCCTTTCTAAACATGACCTCCAGCAGAGGAGGTGTGACTAGCATGGGGGGATGTGACATGGTAATTATTATTATTATTATTATTACCCCGCCCCTCTGTTAAAAACAATCGGGGCGGCTTACAACAATTAAAATACAAATGCAGATTAAAATCCCTAAACACCACCCACCCCCACCCTCCCCCATAAAAAGATATTAAACCAATATAAAATTAAAAAACCAGCTAATCTAAAATCACATTTTAAAAAATCAATAGCCAGCAAGAGTAAAAGAGGCCAGGAGCTCCTGAGGCCGTGATCTAATCAGGAAGGGCCTGTTGAAAGAGACCCGTCTTTAGTGCTTTTTTAAAGCTACTCAAGCTCGTCATCTGACGGATCTCATTTGGCAAGCCTTTCCTGATTAGATCCCAGTGTGTGTGTGCGCAGGGGGGAGGGCAGCACGGGGCATGGGGGTGGCACACGGGACACGGGGGAATGTGGGGAGGGCAGCATGGATGGGGGGTGGCGGCACGGGGAGGGCAGTACAGGGGGCGAGGGGTGGCACGGGGAGCGGGGAGGGCAGCACAGGTGCAGGGGGCACAGGGGGCAGCATGGGGGAGCAATGTGTAACATTGGGGGGTGTAGCACATGGGGGGGAATGGTGTATGTTACACCAGGTATAGCTAGTGTACTGGAATTGGAAGAATGATAAAAAATTAGTAGATAGATACTGTATATAGGAGGTAGGAAAAAGCACAGCAATTTTAAAAAGAGATAGCAAATAAGCTTTCAGCAAAGTGGAAAGGCGGGGATTAAACAAATCTTATTAAATATCAAGTAAATTTGGGGGGATCAAATGATGTCTTAAAGAAGGCAAAGAAAGGTACCTTCCTGGCTGAAATAGTAGTCTGGACAGATTTGACATGTCTGTTATAGATACAAAAGAAAACAGGAAACATTATTATGACAATTTTAAAAAAAAAACCTCTACATCCTTTTCAAAATTGGGGACAAATACCTTCCTTCATTAACTGCTATTTCTTTGATAATAAAGATGATTGTTCTAAAATCCATGTGGTCATCTTGGAAAGGTTGTTTCATGGCAGCAAAGATGTATGGATAAATATAAAGACTGGTTTAAAATAGTGAAAATTTGTTTCACTTGGGTGGATATGTGGCATCCCAATTTTTTTCAAGAAATGTGAAAAAAAAACAATGTTATCAAAGACAGAAATATAAATCAAATGTTTTTTTAAAAATCAATGGGAGAAAGATGAAAATTCAGTTGTACAAAATGTTGTTGAATAGATGCAGGAAACAGAAGACTTCAGATTTTCAAAACAGGAAGTGAAGTAAGGTGGTAGGACCAGCACACTTGTAGACACTGGGGTGGATCCAGTACACAGCCCTGTGCCCCTTACCCATGTTGACATATCCTGTTCAGGCATAATGCCTTAAGAGGGCTTTAGGTTTGAAGTACAGTACCTCCATGGATGAGTATGTGGAATGGATTCTTAATTCTTGTACACAGAGAAGGGCTGTCAAACATCTGGCAAAATCGGCTCTCCCGATCTTCATCCAGCCCATAGCTGTTTGTTGGCTTCTTGTGAGCATTTTGCCTCTGAAAATACATAGCACTCAAGCTTAGTCTCCTCAAGACTGACTGAGGAATGATTATGTTCCAGAACTATTTTATATGCAGTAACAAAGTGTATGGATATGTTCCTTATTAATATGCTGCAGTAAATTATCATTTAGTTGAAAGTGTGCTTTTATTTTGTTCACTTTACTCTGTGGCACCTGCATCAACATTCACTTAATGATGCATTCTGTTTACACAATGGTGGTTGCCCACGGTTGCTGGCATGCACACTCACAACAAAAGAGTGACCTTAGTATGTCCTTATAGGCATCTTTGAAATGATTGGTGAAAGGTCTGACACAATTGTGCAAAAAAAAAAAAAAAAAAAGCCAACACAGCCAGGATAATATATTTCAAGCCACATCAAACATTACCTGTCCTCTAGTGTAGACAAATCTTTTGTTACATTTATTTTTTTCTCTCTCACACACATATGTTCTTCTTGATGGCATGCCTAAATGGTCTTCCACAACCACCAGTTACCACAAAACTAAATGATGTCCAGCAGGGCTGGTCCTACCATTAGGCAGGGTGAGGCAGCCATCTCAGGTAGCAGATGGAGGGGTGTGGAAGCCACCCACCCTTTCTTCTAGAAGCCCCTCAGCATTTTTCTTTCATGGAGAGCAAAGCTGTGTGTACCACACACAGCATTTCTTGCACCTCCTAAATTAGCCAGTTGCCCTTGGATGTGGTGGAGGAAGCTGGCCCATTGCTAGGAATGAAATAAGTTTCAAGTGACCATCCAGTCAGCTATTGTACCTGAAATCTTGCCTTCCTTTGCCTCAGGCACCAAAATAGCTTGTGTCACCCTTGATACCCAATGTTCTTTAGGTGTATACACAAATTGGTTTGTGTGTATGTGTGTGTTTATATGGCCCAGGCTATAAATACAACTGTACTTTACAAATAGGAATGACTGTTCCTTATTGCAAATGCAACTGATTTAAGGTGGTCTCACACAGTTGAACCCAAATCAGTATTCCTTGCTGCCTTGCATTCTTGCTCTTTCTAGATGATTGTGACTGCTCCTGTTCCTGCCCCACCTATATTTATTCCCCTATGGATCTCTGACACAAGCATACAAGTTATCAATTGCTAATGGATCAGCCATTACTAAATATATCCTCATCACATTCAGGAGGTCAGGTTACAGATCTGCAGAAATGCCTCAAACAGTCAATGAAATTAGTGTTTTGCCTCCAAATGTCATGCCTGCATTTTCCCCCATCTTTTTTAATGACAATTTTCAGCCACATGATATTCCTGCACAAAAGGTACAATTTGTCACAGACCATAATGGCTTTCCTACCTGCGATCATCACTGCAGAGGCCCTTGAACAGCCACAATGTTTTCACTCTTCCACTCACTCACCCCACTGCTTCCAAGTTGATATCTAATATCCAGAAGCTCTTGTCTTGCATGGTGTAAATATCTTTTAGAAGAATTTGATCTTTCCACTCTGGTTATCCCCCACATCCATTAGCCTTCTTTTCTTTTTCTTTTTTAATAGCAGCCAGTCTGAGACAAGTTAATGAAGGGTCATGTTTCTGTTGACTCTGGGACTGTGTTGGTAAACAGAGGAAACAAAGGTCTAGGCAAGTATTAGGTAGATCGGTGCCAAAGAGCCACTATTTTCTTGTTTGTACTCTAATCAGAGACTGAAATTACCCTCCAGTTGACTGCCAGTTAGGAAAGTGCCCAGGCTTTCCCAGCAAATGGTCAGTGTGTGGTGCAGGGTGTAAATAAAAGAAAGTCTGGAGATAGCAGAAAAAAGCATTAGGAAAGACAGATCACACAAGGAGAGGGGGGAGGGTTCAAATGTCTAGTCTGGTGGTCTTAAAACTTTCTGCTAATCCTTCCCACACCAGCTTGCCTGATGAGGATGCCCTGTGTGCTGCAAAGGATTCTGGGGCAGGTTGTAGGGTACACTCTGCTTTTAGACAAGGCCTTTGTCATTGTTTCATAAGATTCCACACCCACTCACCCACCCACGCACCCACGCCTTCTAGTGCTAATGGCTGTATGGTGGAGGGGGTATTACTGAAATAATGGCTGGAGACAGAAGGCTTAAATCTCCCCTCTCCGTGTTCTCTGGCAACTACCTCAACTTTCTTCTCCAGCAGCCCCCTGTGCACTTGAAATGTATTTTTTGTAAAATAATAATCTCTCTCTCTAGCTTTTCTTTGCAAACGAAGATTCAGGAAAGACTCATCCCGCGCTTTCTGCAAGTGCGCTGATGACTAAAAAGCCCAATCTGAGATAAACAAGTCTGGCTGCAGAAAACACAGCAGAAGGTCTCCTTGGGTGATGTTTCCAAGTTGTGATTCTTTCTGCATTGTCGTTTCTCTTCAAGATTTGTTCGGCGTGAGTTCTCAAATAAGGCTGCAGCATTGTGGATCGTGCATCTAATGATGATGATAATGTGGTTGCTGAAGTCATTGACCTATATTGTTAGGTGTGAAGTGGATCCAGCAACTGTATGCTGTGGAGAAAGGCTCAGAATGGGAGACAATCAATGCATCTTTTAGAGAGAGGGGTCTATCATGAAAGTTTCACCTACCATGAAATTTCCCACCTTAAGGTTCGAGTACAGCTTCCAGAGAGAGACTTCAATGGCTATGCTGGCTGAGGGATTCTGGGAGCCTGTTGTCAAAACTCTGAAGTTTCCAGAAACCCACAGCTGTATGCTGTGCTGTTTAAGAAGGTGGTGTAGTGGTAGTTGACTCCATTTTTTTGTCTGCAAGATTTGGAGACACTGACGTTCCCTTTTTCCATGCCTGGCAGAGCTCCTGTGCCTTTAACAGCTGGAGACCGGGCCGTTTTGTCCAGTATGAAGATGCAGTAATGAGGAATGCTTCCCCCACTGAAGTCCTGCCAGTGTTGCAGCTGTTGAAGGAAAAGGAGCCCTGCAAGGGAACAGGAGGCAATGCCAAAGTAGGGCACTGCTGAAAGCATTTGGTGATCTCACTGAATTCAAAAGTTAGCATCCCAATCTCTCCCAACATCCCCCAACCCCAAAAGCACAATGTTAAGCATGTGGACACATGAATAACTGTTGGGGAGGGAGAGCAGCATACCTGCTTGATCTTTTCTTATGATTAAGAACAAACAAAAAGTCTCAAAGAAATGTTAGGAGCTTTAATAACAGTCTACAGAAATAGACTTCCTGTAGCAAAAGGTAAATGTGTGTGCCTTAATAGATACCCAATGCTTGACAAGCACTGAATACGTTGCCAACGGAGAGAATACAAAGCTGCATTTGAACAGGTGAGCTGGCTCTTTCAGTCTAGCGCTTTGCTAAAGTTGTGTATTAACCATTCCTAAACAAGCTATTTAAAAAACCATTCACAGGTTTAAACATCCGTTTCTGACCTCAGATGAATTCCCTTTGCCTCTATCCCACCCTCTTCCCGAAATCTTTATTTTTAAAGATAGGCATGTTATACAGTATTTGCTTTAATTCTGGCAACAATACTTACTGGTGTTTACATATGTGCTTGTTTGGTGCTAAAGAAACAGATGTAGAATTTTTTTGTAGTTAACATCATACATAGATTTTCCTTGGGCTTTTTCCGGGCTGTGAGGCCATGTTCTGGAATAGTTTCTTTCTGACATTTCGCCTGCATCTGTAGCTGGCATCCTCAGAGAATGGTTGTGTAGGTGTGTGTGTGTAGTTTATATGCTGTGAACCCGTTGGGGAGTATATGTAAATTTGTGTAATTGAATGGTTAGTTTCTGGGTATAGAAATGCAAGGCTTGTTAGTGTCTGTTTGGCTAATGGTTGGTTGATGGGCCATTATCTGCTGGGAATCCCCCTGTCCCTGGGTGGAATTCTTTTGTAAGTGTTGAATTTTTATTCTATTGTATTTCAAAACTGGGAGCCAGATTTTGTTTACTTTTAAGGTTTCTTCTTTCCTGTTGAAGCTGTCCAGGTTGAGACCCAGAAAAAAACCACAGGAATGAAGAAGAAAAACAGCCACCCAAAGGGAAGGTAGTTTTACCATACATCAAAGGAGTCACAGACAGAATAGAGAAACTGATGAGGAAACCAAACAATCTATAGACCAACCAAAAAGATTCAAGAAATGCTACACTCAGCAAAGGACAAAAGACCCTCTCACAGCTGCAGGAGTTTACCGCATACCATGCCGCTGTGGACAGGTTTACATAGGGACCACTAAACGCAGTGTGCAAACACGAATCAAGGAACATGAGAGACACTGCAGACTGGGACAGCCAAAAAAATCAGCAGTAGCAGAACATGTGATAAACCAACCTGGACACGAAGTGCTATTTGAAAACACAGAAATTCTATACCAGGCCAACAACTATCATGTCAGAATGCACAGAGAAGCGATTGAAATCCACAAACACCTGGACAACTTCAACAGGAATGAAGAAACCTTAAAAGTAAACAAAATCTGGCTCCCAGTTTTGGAATACAATAGAATCAAAACTCAACACTTACAAAAGAATTCCACCCAGGGACAGGGGGATTCCCAGCAGATAATGGCCCATCAACCAACCATTAGCCAAACAGACACTAACGAGCCTTGCATTTCTGTACCCAGAAACTAACCATTCAATTACACAAATTTACATATACTCCCCAACAGTGGTTCACAGCATATAAACTACACACACACACCTACACAACCATTCTCTGAGGATGCCAGCCACAGATGCAGGTGAAATGTCAGAAAGAAACTATTCCAGAACACAACCTCACAGCTCGGAAAAAAAACAAGGAAAATCTATGGATGCCAGTCATGAAAGCTTTTGACTTCACATTTAACATCATACAGCTTCATTCTATTATTTGCTGCTGCTAGCGCTGCTGTTACCACACCTGCTACTACTAGCATTAGTGGCAGTGAAATTTCATAATTTGATTAGTTATTTATTATGTTGTTTAAAGGTGGCTTTGCACATAAACTGTTGTTATTGTATGAGGTATGACATATGATTTCTTAATCCTATGTCAAAGTACATTACATTTTGAACTTAAGCCTTGTGTTCCGGGGGTTGTGGTATAGTGGTTTGAGCATTGGACTAGGACTCTGGAGACTGGGATTTGAATCCCCGCTCGGCCATGGTAACCAACTGGGTGACCTTGGGTAAGTCACACTCTCTCAGCCTCAAAGAAGGGCAAAGGGAAATCCCCCACTGAACAAATCTTGCCAAGAAAACTCTGTGATGGGTTTGCCTTAGGGTTTCCATAAATCAGAAATAACTTGAAGGCACACAACAACAAGAAGAACAACAACATACTTCATGCTGCTTGCTACACTGATTATTGGTGTAATATCATGTTATGACTAAGACCATCACGCCATTCCCTTCATTTTACATTTCAACCAATGCCCAATCCCTCCCTTTCATGTTACTATACTGTTACAAAGCTGCCTGTGCTTTGAGATCTCTTGGAGAGGCCCTTCTCTCTGTCCCATCACACTCATACATACATCCAGTGGGAACACAAGATGGGCCCTTCTCAGTGGCTGCCCTTAGTCTCTGGAACTCCCTTCCAAGAGAGGTTAGACTGGAATCTCCCCTACTGTCTTTCCACAAACAGGTGAAAACCTTTCTGTTTGAACGGGGCTTTGAAGACTGGTAATTTAGGCAGGACAGGCCTGTAAAATGTGCTGGATTTTGTATTTGTGATTTTTGTTGTGCTGTTGTGTCTTCATATTTTATGTTTGTAACTGTTTTAAACTTATTTTAATAGTTTAATCATGTTTTAACTCATGTATTTTGTAAAAAATAATAATCTTTTGTAAGCCTACTTGAATCCTGAACTGGGGGTGGGGGATGAGATATAAATTGATGAATGAATGAATGAATGAATGCTCTTTCTTTTAATACAGGTTGACCCCCTGCATATCCATGGATTCGATATCCACGGTTTCACTTATTCATATACAAAAATATGTTCTATCTAGGCATTTCTGGATTCTCCAGTGTGATTCTATGGTCAACTTCTGGTGTTCGTCTCACTGAAAATAATAGGGTTCCCTACTGTCTATGGTTTCAGGTATCCACGGGAGGTCTTGGAACATATCCCCCATGAATATGGGGGTCGACCTGTATATGACACAGTGCATACCATGCTGTAAAACTACTCCCCCAACTTTCTTTTCTTTTTTTGCAATTATATGCAGGTCAAAGCTACCTCTAAATACCTAATTACAATCTCATTATTATTATTAAAGTTTATTTCTAAAGTGCTGTTGGTGTACACCAGTGATGGCGAACCTATGACACATGTGTCAGCCTCCTCCCCCCCCCCCGCCTGCAACCTCACCACCCTCCCTAAAGTGGCGATCGGTCACCACCTTAGGGAGGGTGGAGGAAAGTGGCGGGTGGGGCTATGAAGCCCCGATCGCCACTTTAGGGAGGCGGGGGGATGGCGCCCCCCCACATGGCTGACCCCCCCCGAGGCCTGCTGTGCTTCCCAGGTAAGGTCAGGTAAGGCAGCAGGTGGGCGGGAGTCTGCCCGGCCTCTCCCTGGCCTTCCCGAGGGGGCTCCAGGGCTTTGAAGCCCCGGAGCCACTCGGGGAGGCCGGGGAAGGGAGAGGGAGGAAGGGAGGGAGGGAGTCTGGCCGGCCCCTTCCCGGGCTTCCCAAAGGGGCTCTGGGGATTGAGAGCCCCATAAAGCCTCTTTGGGAAGGTTGGGAGGGAATGCGGCATAGAGGCTTTTCAGCCACCCCACCCTCCCAAAGCCGCAACAAGGCTTAGAAAGCTCAATAGCGGCTTTGAGAAGGGTGGGGGGGCTAAAAAGTGCCTTTCCTGCCAACTCCCTGCACTCCTGGGGCTTGGCTCCCCCCCCAAAAAATGGAGCCAAGCCCCAGGAGAGTGGGGAGTTGAGCACCTGGCTTGCTCAGCAAGCACTCTCTTTAAATCAGCTCCTCTCCCTTGAGTGGGAGGGAGAGAAGCTGATTTATATGGGGTGTTTGCTGAGCAAACCATGAATAATCAAAACCACAAGAGTGAAAGCTGCGAATGTGGAGGGCAACTGTATACATTTATGTTATTTAAACAATAATTATTGCAAAATAAGGTTTTTTCCTCAAAGTGACACACCACCCGAGTTATGCTCAGTTTTTTGGCGAAGTTTGACACACCAAGCTCAAAAGGTTGCCCATCACTGGTGTACACAGTGCTATACAAAGACAATAAGGATAAAAGGCAAAAGATTTATATGACCTGAAGAGAAACCAGAGCATATCAGGATAAAACAGAATGAAACAGCTGAAGGTGTACAATCTAAATAAAACAATAGGCAAAATAATAAAAATCAATTAAAACAAGGATAATTACAACAATTAATAACAAACTTCCACAGTAAACCCAAGTGACAGAAAAAATAAATGTATATAAGACAAAGCCAGGGAATGCCTCCCTGAACAAGGTGGTCTTTAACCCGGATTCAAAAGTGGACAAAGAAGTAATGACCCGTATTTGAGGGGGAAGAAGATTCCAGAAGTGAGGGGCGGCAAGCGAGAAGGGACGAATCCGGGATGGAGCAGTGGAGATCCTAGGTTGGGACAGTAGGCCTTGAGTACTAGAATGAAGGGTACGGTTGGGAATATAAGAAGAGAGAAAGTCAGATAAATAAAGAGGGGCTAGCCCATGCTGGGCTTTGAAAGTTAGCAACAAAAGCTTATATTGGATACAGAAAGAGAAGGGAAGTCAGTGAAGAGAAAACAGCAAAGGGGAAACATGGTCAAAGTGGCAAGCGGAAGTAATGATGTGGGCGGCTGAATGTTGAACAGAAATTAAAGGGCAAAGATGAGAAAGGGGAAGCCCAGCTAAAAGGAGATTACAATAATCTAATCAGGAGACCACCAGAGCATGGACCAAAGTCTTGGCAGTGGAGGCTGAAAGAAAAGGACCTATTTTGGCAATGTTGTAAAGGAAAAATCTGCAGGCTTTGGCTGTGGCCTGAATATGGGGAATAAAAGACAGCGAAGAATCAAAAATAAAACTGAGACTGCAGGCTTCCTGGACTGGATGAATAGAAATATTGTCAACAAAAACAGAAAAAGAGGATTGAAGGGAGGACTTAGGTGGAAAGACAAGAAGCTCCGTCTTGAACATATTGAGCTTCAACCGCCCATGACACATCCAGAGAGAGACAGCTGAAAGACATGAAGAAACTTGCTGTTCAAGCCCTGAAGAAAGATCAGGGGTGGAAAGATACAGTTGGGTGTCATCGGCGTACAAATGATAGGAAAAACTGAAAGAACTAATAAGTTTTCCTAAAGACAAGGTATAAAGAGAACAATAGGGGACCCAAAACAGAGCCCTGGGGAACTCCAACAGATAAGGGTATGGGAGAAGAGATCTGCCACCCGTGACTACTGCAAAAGATCTATCTGACAGATAAGATCTAAACCAGTTCAGAACTGAGTTCAAGAACTCAATGTCAGAAAGTATATCAGCTAAAAGACAGTGATCCACGGTGTCAAATGCCACAGATAAATCAAGGAGAATAAGCACAGAATAGAAACCATTTGCCTTAGTCCATAAAAGATCATTAGAGATCTTTGTGAGGGCCGTCTCAGTGGAATGCCATGGATGAAAACCAGACTGAAAAGGATCAAGGATGGAGTTGGCTTTGAGAAACTCAAGGCAGCGGGAATAAACAACCCGTTCCAAAACCTTAGAAAGAAAAGGGAGAAGAGAGATCGGGCGATAACTAGACAAAGAAGAGGGGTCAAGAGAAGATTTTTTCAAAATAGGAGAAACAAAAGCATGTTTAAAGTCAGAGGGAAAAGAACCAGTAGAAAGAGAAAGATTAAAGATAGAAAGAAGCGAAGGAAGGAAGAAGGGGGCTATAGAGATTAAGAGACGAGGGGGGATTGGATCAAGAGAACAAGTTGTAGGCTTGGAAGAGTGCAGCAAGGTAGAAAGTTCGTCCAGAGAAACAGAAGGAAGCACAGAGAATTGATTAGTCGACAGTTCCAAAAGATTAATGGGGGAAGACAAGTTAGGAAGAACTATTTCAGATCTAATAGTAGTGATCTTAGTGATAAAGTAATTGGCAAAGTCGATAGGGGAAAATAATAAAGAAATAAGGGGGGAGAAGGTTTTAGCAAGGTGTTGAAGCAGGAAAACAGTGGCTGCAGGAGCCTCTCGTTGGCACAGATCAATGATTTAAAGTAGTCCTGTTTTGCCCTGGACAAGGCAGATGTGAAAGATAAAAGAACAAACTTATAATGAATAAAACCGGCCCACTCCCTGGACTTTTTCCAAAGACATTCGGCTGCTCGAGAGCACGATCGGAGGAACCTAACTATGGGCGTAAGCCAGGGCTGAGGCATGTTCGTAGAGAAAGACACACGAACAGAAACAGGGGCAAAACTATCAAGAACTGAAGAAAGAGTGGAGTTAAATAAAGACATCGCTGAGTCAGCGGAGTCCCCAAGAGAGAGGGAAGAATCCAAAGACTGACTAAGAAGATCACAGTTAATAGACTGAAGATTGCGAAAATGGCGTTGAGCAGTATGCCGAGGAGGCGGGGTATAAGTAAGAGTAAAAGAAATTAAATGATGATCAGATAATGGAAAACAGATGCCAAGTAATTGGAAAAGACACACTTGGTAGCAAGAACTAAATCAAGGCAGTGACCAAAACAATGGGTTGAAGAAGTAGAATGAGGTTGAAGGCCAAAATAAGCTAGAAGAGAACTAAAACGAGATGCTGATGGATTACTGGGGTCATCCAGGTGGATGTTAAAGTTGCCTAAAATCAATGTAGGTACTGCATCAGATAGAAAAACTGTCAGCCAAGATTCAATGTCTGACAGGAATTGAGTAGCAGAACCAGGAGGGCGATAGATGACTGCAACCCAAAGTTGTAAAGGAAAAAAGAGTCTGATGGAATGAAATTCAAATGAGGAGAAACAATAACTAGGAGGGAAGGAAAGAACTTGAAACTGGCAAGATTTGGACAGTAAGATACCGACCCCACCTCCTCGACCCTCAGGGCAGCTAGTGTGGGTAAAAGAGAGACCGCCAAAAGAAAGGGCAGCAGAGGTAGCAGTGTCATGGGCCGGGGGCTAGGTTTCAGTAAGAGCAAGGAGGTGAAATGAACTGGAAAGAAAAAGGTCATGGATTGCAGTCGCTTTTGATACTGCAGAACGACGGTTCTAGAGTGAACAGAAAAATGGGAGCTGAGAGATGGGAAGGGGTCGAATAGGAATACGTGGAGCCACGGAAAAATAAGGGTTAGGTGCCCAATGATTAATAGATGAAAAAATGACAATAATAACAACAAAAAGATAACAACAGATAGTACTCGATGACATTGCCTGAACACCCCTGTTGCTGGATCCGCAAATCCCCCAGTTGTCTAACCTTCAGCTGACTCTCCTCCTGATCTTCCAAGGGAGAGGGAGGGGTGAGGAAGAGCCCTTTTAAAGCCAAAGGCTCCAGGCCACGCCCTCTAGCTGCTAGTCTATCAGCTCCAGATATTAAAGAAAAGAGAATGAAGCAGAGCAGGTCCAGGCAGGATGACACAAAGTTAGCTCTCCTCCTGTTCTTCCAAGGGAGAGGGAGGGGTGAGGAAAAGCCGGTCAGCTACTAGTCTATCAGCTCCAAGTGTTAAAGAAAAGGGAATGAAACACAGTGTCCAGGCAGGATAACATACAGAGCTAGCTCGCCTCCTGTTCTTCCAAGGGTGTTTCTTGTTTTTCTGTCCTCTGTTTCTACATGAGAGTTGCACTCCACTTTAGTATCTTTTCAGTCCTCTGTTTCTACACAAGGGTTACACTCCACTTCAGTATCACACCCAACGCTCCTTTCCAGAAAACTGTAGGTTCCACCTAGATGGAGCTTCTGTGTAGTTCTTGGAGACGAGTCATACGGGGGGCACAGGTGGCTCCCTCTTCCTCCTCCGCAGCTACATTCCAGTTTCACTCAGTATTCCTCCCCTTGGCCTTTCTTCCCACCAGCATTCAGGGCTCCCCCACACAGCGTCCCCTGTCTCCGCTGCCCGCAAAGAGACGGGCTGGCGCAACCCCAGCAGATCCTCCAGGTAAAGTCAAAAGTTTGTTCACTATGCAAACACACACCCCGGTCTTTTTTGTGGAATTTTATGGAAGAGTTGGTGGGGAGCTCGTTGGGATGCATACACATGGCGGAACATGGAGATATGTACATATGGTGTAATGTGAGACACTGTTTTTAAACTTTTTTTCTCACACTCTTTAATCTGTTTTTATCTTTTTTTATTCTGTTTTAATTGAATATTATTTCAATCTTATGTTTTTTAAACTGAACTGACATCTAATTGTTTTTTTAATTTTTTGTAAGAATATTAAACTATAGTGTGTTTTTATAATCTTTGGAAGCTGCCTTGGATCCTATATAAGGAGAAAGGAGGGATATAAATTAAATAAATATATATTGGTATATCTGTGTGTGTGTCTTGTACATAAGTATCTATGTACACCCAATCCATGCAATCTACTGCTATAAAAATAGGGAAAGAAGGCTATGGAATGTTGAAATGATATATATTTTTTATTCTGTTAAGCATCACAAATTACATTGTACATACTATGGGTACCTGCAAGCATGTACATATACCCACTGCCCCTGTTGATGGGGCATGAGTGAAATACATGACTTTAAAAAATATGGTGGAGATGCTAAATAGGCTTTTTCTGTCTCCCTCAAAGGTATAACCCTAATCTAAGCAAGGCTGTGTTCTTTTACGTGTCAAATTTTCTGTCAGCAACTGCTGAGCAACACTGTCCCAATGCTGTGAAGAGCTTGTTGGACCTGTCTGTGTTTTAAACTAGGTGGATTATATCTGTCCTAGCTTTTTGTTCTGAAGTCACCATTCCAAAGTGGAGAGTGAGTTTCGAGTTCCCAAAAGAACTTGTAAACCTTGTAGACAGATCTTGTAGAAAACCGGAAACAGAACAGCTTTTTCTTCCACTTTTGTGAGTGTTTATTCCAGCAGTACCCCTTATCTACAATACAATCATGTTGATACAGAAGTCTGAAGGGCAAATTATATGGCAATGGTGGGTTGTCAGTTTGTTTAGCCTATGTTTGGGCAGGACTGGTCAAGACATTTTGTTGCTTGAATTGAAGAACAAGATGGCACCCCCTTCCCATTGCAGATGCAAAAGCTGGATGGGTGGGCAGTTGAAATTTTCTCTAACACTGGTGGTGGGTCAACATCCTTCACTACACCTTGAGGCAGCAGGCTAGCTGAGATGGTGCAAAGCAGGCTGCACAGTACATGGTTCTAATTCCTTGCCACTGCCTCCCAACATCTGCTGGGGCAACTGCCTTGCCCTCCCTATTGATGGGACTGGCCCTGTAAATAACACCAGTTGGGAGCCTGGTTGGCCTCAGAGCCATGGAAGAGTGGTGCAGACATTAGCCCTCCCTTTCTCACTGAAGGCCCTGTCAAGAGACACTGTTCTCTAGGTGCTATTTGCAAGAAAAGGCTCAGTTGGCAACAATAGCTGCATCAGGTAGGGGTTTTGTTTTGTTTTTTGTTATTGGGACCATGGCAAGAGGAGCAAGATTTTGGCCCTTGTCAGCCAGAAGGCTATGTGCTAGGACAAGTGGCATCACTAGGGTGTGTGGAAGGTAAAGACTGCACCAGGTGACACTATCAGAGGGGGTAACACCAAATGAATGTCTGAAAGTCTATAAAGTTTTTGTGCAGTATTTCAGCAGAAATGTATTATTTTTTATTTTTAAAAAAATCCCTGGCACCATATCTAGCCAGGTGAGGCTTCCTTCTTGTTCCTCTCTCGCATGTAGATTTTGGTGACCCTCAAAGTGATTTTTCTCTAATCAACATAGACAAGCTTTCCACAGCTACTAAACTTGTTCAACAACCAGCTCTTCTCCTTTGACATTGCAATAGTAACATTTCAAATAATTATTCTTACCTCCTTATAGTAAGACATCCTTGTATTTGGTTTATATTTAATCTATCTCATACATGTATCTAACTTATAACATATATCAAAACTTTCTCTTTAGTTTTAATACAACCCAGGAGCATCCTTATACAAATATTTCATTTTTATAAACCCAACATCCCTTGTCAGGTAGCCAATTAAATTATACATCGTTTCTAATCCAGTTGCAGATCTTTATTTCTGAGCCGGGGTTTCCTACCCAATCTCAAGCCTTGTGGAAATTGTGGACCGCACTATGTAGAAAAGATAAAGATTATCTGTGCCACCCTTTATCACCCCTTGATAGATGTTTATCTCTATCTTAAAGCCACTTCCTGAACTTCAAACAACCAAGAAACAAAACCCAGGGCACACATACTTGCAGCTGGGAATTTGGAGCTATGTGGATGGGACGTGTTTGGGTTCTCCATGGTGTCCATTGAGTTCTGTTGTGTCCATTAAGTTCCTGGCCTCTTGATGTGGTGTCCACAGGGAAAACTGGAAATACATCTCGAAGTGCTCAATGGATGGCTGCAAAAGATAGGCTCTTTTGATATAGTGATCCACAGATCCAAATTTGCTTGGTATGGCAATTTTTTTTTTATTTTTTTTTACTGCCACATGGATTTTGGACCTTTGGTCCTTGGCAGTTACCAGTTTAACTGCATGTTTGAGTATTTTATCACCACTACTAGATACTAGAGATACCTGGGCAAAACATTACTTACAATAATGTCTTTAATGTCACCTTGATGATCTGGGTACTTTTAAGAAGGCTATTAAGACGGATCTCTTCCAGCAGGCCTTCCCAGAGTAGGTTGAATGCTCTGTTGCCACTCTACTGCTCCCCATTGTTACTCTCTATTTTCCATTTTATGCCTTTCTCCTTCTTAAGTCTATTTTAATATTTGTATTTTATAGTTAGAAATTTGAATTAATTTATTATTGTATAGCTTATTTTAATGATGTCGTTTTAACATTTGTACTACACTGTTTTTAATGTCTTATACGATGTTTGCCGCCCTGATCTGGATGGGAGAGGTAGGATATAAATAAATCATTATTATTATTATTATTATTTATTATTATTCATCTTTCTCTAAGGAGGCAAAGTCATCTCTTTCTTTCTCAAAAATGTCCGTTGCAGCTTGAGTCACCACATTCTCCTTGTCATCCTTGCAAGCCTCTTGTAATGTATAAGCCTCCGTTTCTCCAGAAGTTCCCATCCAGCTTTTATTCATTATCATCATCTCTTTAAAAATTTCTTCCCAAATTGCTTGTTCCTCTGAGCTTTCAAAATCTTCTCCCAAACAGCTCTCACTTTCATTAAGCCTTCTCATCAATAAACTCCAGATATAATCCAGAAATTGTTTGCTTACATTACAGGCAATACGGTAGCTATGCCAAGCATCCTGCTTGTCTGTTGTTTTGCTTTGCCAATTACATAGGAACTCTCACACTCTTCAAAGGTAAACAAATCATATTCTCATATACCATAACCTTATTGTTCTTATTCTTCTGGTCTTTTATTTATGATTAAAATCCCTTTATTCTTCAATTTCTCTGTTAAAGTCCCCCAGTTCTTAGCTGTTTGCTCTTAATAAAAAGTCTTTTAAATCCAAAGTCAGACACTATTCACAGTCTCTTGGTTGCAAGAAGAAGTAAATTCACTAGAAGTGTTGATTTCACCATCAGATTCAGAAAACCTCTCTTAAGTATAGTCCCATGCTTTTATTCTTCTTAATTAAGAAAGCTGGTTATGCAAGACTTTGTGCCATTGGCTGGTAGGCTTCTTATGTGGTGGGGCAAGTTCCCAGCCTCAGTTTCCTCTGCTCCACCTGTGATCTCTTGCCACTGAAGTGACTATTAAATTGCCAGGAGCAGGGGCTTGCACACCCTTGTGGATTATCCCCCAGTTTCCCGTTGGTCCAGGGTGAACATTTTGCTAAGCCACACTCAGTTTGGCCAGCAATCACCACATAGAGCATCCCCTCCTGCAGTGAGACAGCTACAGGAATGGCTTTTAGGAGATTATCAGATGCCCTAAATATGGTGTGATACCAATGCCAGGAGACTGCTAAAGGGCTTCCCTTTCACATGACGTTGTTCACAGGTCATCATGCTCCCGTGCTGATTCCATTCCCCTGGTGCTCCTTTTAATTCATGGGCTAAGCTGTGAATAGGTCGCCCGTTCCGTTCCTGTCACGGAATGACGGGTAAGTGAAAAGGTGCCCCGTTATGCTGGTGCAATGCCAGTGTCAGTGGGAGGTCTGTTCCAGAACACTTCCGGGTGAGATTGGGACATCAAGGTAAGTGACAAACTTTTTTGTACCCTCCCTGGGTTACCTGGTATTTTTTAAGTGTGTTTTTGTGCTTGCTGTCACTTTTAAAAGTGTATTTTTTTCTTTAAACTTTAAATTTCCTGCGCACTTGTCCTCTCACGAGAATGGCCCAGGATTTCAAATCAGGAAGTGAATGTAGCTCTGAGAGAGCTGCATTCACTCCTGGGCTGCTGAAGGGGATCGAACATCGCACAATCAAGGTAGAGTGAAACAGTTCATGTGTATGTTGGAATAGGGACAGGAGGTTGGAATGGGCAGGAGAGGAGATAGCGAGATGGAGACACTATTTTTGTCCCCGTCTGAAAATCTCCTTAGTCCATCATTTCCAAGTGGAAGTCTCCATTCACATTTTTTGCAGTTACCTTACAAGCTCTGTATCAGTGTCCCTTAACCTTTCCTTTACCAGGGACCCCCTTTAAATATCTTTTGTTGCTGTGGACCTCCAAGACTTAACTCAAGATTTAAAACCATAACAACAACAGCACAGTTACATCTTCCATTAAACCTTCCTTCAGAGGCACTGGAGGGGGAGGGAGGACGTTTCTCCTGTTTCTTACTGCAAGTTTGTGGCTGGAGCGGATTGAATGGCAGCCAGCCAGCCTTTGCCTTGGCACCTGTCACATGGCTGTTCCACTGTGGAGAGGAGACGGGGAAAGTTCCCTGGGGTCCATCTTAACCTTAACAAGAACCATAGCTCTGTATGGTTTGCAGCTAACTTATTAAAAGGGTTACCTACACCTATAGGAAGCTGCCTGTTCAGTGACAGTGGACTGGCTCATGTACTTCCATTGGGTCCTATGTGTTTACTTTGAAGTAAAATGGGGAAGACATGGCCACCAGCAACATCTTTAAATTAATGTCTGCTTTGGCCCAGTGGTTGCTCCTTGGTTCTTGAACTCCCTATAAAGGAAGGCTGTAGTAGCTTCGTTCCATCTTTGTTGTTCTTCCACCGGTAGGTAGATTTTGGAGGTGGGAGTTAAGTCAGTCAGGCTGTAGTCATTTCAGCTGATTTATTTTATTTTATTTTATTTTAGGACAAAGGGGAGTTTTAACTGGCCAGGTGTTGCACATTTCTTTTTATTGCTCTGTTTTTAATGAGATTTTTAATTGAGTTACTTGCATGTTTTCATTCAGAACATATCTCTTTACAGTATTTGCAAAGGCATGTCATGTGTTGCTACTGCTGATGGTGATGCAAAAATTAGATATAATCATTATACAATGTTAAATGACTTTGTGTTTAGTTAGGTGAGTGACAGATGAAAAAGAAAAGCAGTTTTGAGGAGATGAGCTGTTATTCTTTAATGGCCAAAACTGAAGGGAGCAACTAATTTTCAGTGTCTGTCAACACATGCCACTCCTGCAATTCAGGATTTGCTCTTTGCAGAATTTGCAAAGGCATTTGTAAATAAGAAAGAACAAAATGATTATCCAATAATGTTTGGGTCTATTTTTAGACAGAACAGTAACATCACATTGTAAAAAAGCAAGCCAAGTACCTAAACTATGGGAAGTTTTTTTCCCCTTCTTTACCAAAGTTTAAAACACAATATAAAAAGAAAGGATATTGGCCTTCAAGTCATTTCTGACTTATGGTGACCCTAGGACAAACCTATCATAGGTTTTCTTGGCAAAATTTATTTAGAGGGGGTTTGCCTTTGCCTCCCTCTGAGGCTGAGAGAATGTGACTTGCCCAAGGTTACCCAGCGGGTTTCCACAGCCGAGCGGGGATTCAAACGCTGGTCTCCAGAGTCATAGTCCAACACTCAGACCACTACACTATGCTGGCTCTAGGATATTGTTTAGCTTATAACAAAACAGACAACAGAGCCAGAGGTGTATGTTATGGCAGACCTCAAAGGAAGAGATGTTGGTCTCTCACAAGCAGTGTTGGGTTCCCCCTGCCCCCAACATAAGTAAGCCATAGTATAGGGCCTCACATTTTGATGAGTCTGTAAATACAAAACAAGAAAGAGGAGAACTGTACTAAGTTTTGCTTGAAGCTATGGGTCTTATTAAACTTGACATGATTTCGGACTTCAGCTTGTCCTAGTCTGGCCCTTCTTCACTTAATCTGGTGTGGTTGCTGTGTTTTGTAATTCTCACTCCTGGTTGCAGATGCAAGTGGTGCATAGGGGGAGCAAAGGTGTTAACAACCCACCTCCTCCCCTGCTAGGCTTCATCATTCTTCTTTAAGGGTCAGACCTGGAGGAAACACTTCACTGATAGTGCAACTGTGCAAACATTTATGTGCTAACATGTTGACATTTGCCTGTAATTCTTCAGCAATTATATCATTTCAGGATACAGCACACCTCTTAGCATACACTTGTGAATTAGTCATTCATTTTCATTGTGAAGAGTGGCTTCCCAGCCATATTTACTGTCTATCTTTGGTTATAGTATTTCTGAGGAATAACCTCTTGCAGGTTAATCAACTAGAAGCCCTATCAAGTTTCCTCAGGACTGAATCCCTTCTATTTGAATGAGCTGAATTTCCAAGCAAAGATCAGTTTATATCCTCAGTAGATTATAATGGTGCAGCTTTTCCTGGACTGTACTATCTTGGACTGAAGGTAGGGAATTGTTACAGTTCCCCCAAGAAGAAAACTGCACATGGTGGTGGTGGTGGGAAAGCATTTCAGAAGAGAAGCCAGGCTGAATCCTTTTTCCTAACATGCAAGCTTGTGTAGGAAAGATTCCCCCCATCAAAGGAAAACATGGAAAGAAAGCAATGCTCTGAAGCATAAACTGGTACATCTAAGGAAAACCTTTGATTCTAAGGAACTATAAATTGCCTCTAAATTTGCTTTGGATTGCAGCCAGGGGGTTTCTGTTTGCAAAGTCTTAGTTGCTTCAAGGAGTAAAGTGTTCCTTCTATATATTTTAAAATTTCAACTAGAAGGATGTATAATCAGTTGTTTGGGATACATTTCTATAGCAACCTTTTGAGATTTCTTCCAGTTTCTTTTTACTGGCTATTTTGTGGGCATGCCTTCTTTAAAGGAACCAGTGTGAAAGACGTTTCAAAACAATACCCCATTTAGTGTGTATGTGTACTTTCAGTGTGTGCGTGTGTGTGTTTAACTCTCCAGTGCAAATATACACTTTCTGAAACCTGATTTAGTCCTTTAAAAAGCTAAGAGCAGCTCTTAAGACCTTGTGACAAGCAAAACATTTGTTAATCAGAAAAATTACAGCCTTTTCATCCTTACTGTTTGATTTATTTCCATACAGCTTCACTGATTTCTATTGTAAATGGCGCTCATAATAGTAAAGTCTATTGATTTGTTTTCAGCCAGACCTGACCAGGGCAACTCTTCTTATCGTCTAGTGATTTATAGGCATAATAAGAAGCTGTTGAATGGGTTGCTAGGTTTGGAGAAATGCTCCAATTGCAATTAGTTATTCTTTATCTGCTCAGAGTTGAGACCCAGCTTAGATAAGAGAACACAGTCCCTAATAACAAGTTTGGACTTCAAGCACTGTTGCTGCTTTCTCTCTTGTGATAGCTAAGAATTGGTTCACCTGCTTTGCTGCATCTCACTGAGGAAGTCCTTGCCCATTCTTGCAAACAGAGCTATACTGTGAATGCCTTTTGAGTAGATGAGAGAAACTTGCTACAGTAGTATCTTTGGTCTTAAGCCTGGTGAGAGCTCATGAACCTGCATTTTCATTTTCTTCTTTCTGTATTGTCCACCTTGACCAGTCAATAAATTTGGAAATACAGGTCCCAAGGCTGACCCTATACATTTTGGTGCTTGAAACAAAGGTCAAGATGGACCCTCCCTATCTAATTTCACCTGCTAAAGGCCATCAAACCAATAGCTGAACAGTATTTCAACTTTTGACAACAGGATAATGTGTTCTGCTACATCTGAAGCAGCAGTCAATCTTTAGGGTCATAGAGCAGCTCAAATGGCACACACAGCTCTGTCTTCACTCCTCAGGATCTGCCATTTGAGGCAGCAGTTCACTCTGCCTAATGGTAGAGCCAGCCCTGACAAGATTCTAATTATAGTTATATTATTATTGCTATCACAGCTTGGGAAAGTGATGTTTGGACTACAGCTCCCAGAATCTCCATCACCAGCATGGCCACTGGCAAGAAGAGAGATCTGGAAGTTGTAGTCCACAAAATAACCTTTATAAGCTCTGACTGACACCACTTCACCATCTTTTCTCACCCTGTACCTGTTGGATATTGAACAAATATGGTGGACATATACTTTTCAAAACATACTGTTGAAGTTTACTCCTTTCTGTTTTATTTGGTCATATTGTTTCCAACTGTGTTATATCCTTTTTTTATATAGAACAGCAAGAACTGGATGCAATATTCCAGATGTAACCATAACTTTATCTGCTGGCATGATGACATTGGCTGTTTCATAGCCAATCTCTTTCTGAATTACCACTTACAAGAAAATTTATTTTTGCCCCCTCCCATGCTCTGAGTTCACATTCCCACTGAGTTCTCCAGAAATCCTAGCTTTCCAGAGCTCATATATATTAAAATGCGTGTGTTATTTACTTATTTCTTAGTAATTCATTGGCCAGTGTGTTGTCTGTTCATCCGTCTGAAGGGATCCCTTGGAGCTCTGTACAAGCTTCTTGAGTTTTTACCATCCTGAACAATACGGCGTCCTTTGCTGCCTTCTGTTCATACTTGGTTCCAAGTCATTTGTGATTAAACTAAACAGCACTGGTCCTTCCCAATACAAGATCCTTGAAGAAACCCTGTGTCACTTCTCTGCATTGAGGAAAAACTGTCCATTCATTCCAATTATTATTATCATTTATAATGATAATATAAATATAAAGGGAGACCTGGTGGCGCAATGGTTAAATGCCAGTACTGTAAGCCACTACATTGCAAGTTCGATCCCAGAAGGCTCCAAGATTCACTCAGCCTTCCATCTTTTGTAGGTTGGTAAAATAAGTACCCAGCTTGTGGCAGCAGTTAGCTAACAAACATTGGAAACCACTTAATGCAGTGGAGATGTGTAAATTGCTATTGCTTAAACAATTTGTAAGCTGCTCTGGGAGCCTTTTTGGCTGAAGAGCAGGGTATAAATACCATAAATAAATAAATAAATAAATAAATAAAATATTTCTATAGCACCATCCGCATACATGGCACTTTACACGAGTGGATTACACTTGTTAATTTGACAGTTCCCTGCCATCTGCTTTCCATTTTTCAGCAGTTACTGGACAATAAAAAGGCCCATCCACTTATGTAGTGGTTTTTATTCCACTGCGGAACCTTTGGTGAGGAACTTTTTCAAAAGTTTTTTTCTAAAGTTCAAAACTATAGTCTGTATCACATTATCCTCAGTTACATGTTTGTTTACAGACTCTCAATAGAAATCTACAATAGATTGTGGGATCAGTACTGTATTGTTCTTTGCAGAAGTCATATTGATGATGTTTTCCAGCCAATTGTATCTTAACAATTCTAGATTTACCTGAGATAAACATTAAGTTAAAATGCCCCCCACCCCCAATGCCTTCTTTAAAATTACGGTTACCAAACTAAAAATGGACTTAGACGCCTTATTTCTTAAAAATTAAAATGTTATGTATTAGCTTTCATCAAAATACGCTGCAGGGCAGCTTGAAATAATTAAATACCAGCTGACATCATGTTAGTGAATGATGATGGCATAAGTCAGATTAACTCCACTGCAACTCACTTTTATTGTGTAGACTGCAATTCTATTCTGACCGTGCAGTGACCAAAACCTGCCCAACAATCACCTTGTAAGCAGCATATGAGGTCTGTCTATTAAATAACAAGACTGTGTTTCTACCTTTCAGACAAATCAGGGAGAACTGATTGTGAATGCTTAAGTGGTGACCTTGAACATGTCTGAACCTGCATGACAAACATGAACACTCTCAGCCGTTCAGTTAATTGACAGTTGTCATCTAAAGCAACTGTGTTGTCTGTTGTGTGCTGGGAAAATGCTAAGTTTAAAAGTCGATCAATGTGTCAATTTGAATTTTTTAGTAAAATTGAACAAAACACCAATGGAATCTTTTCAAATGCCTACTGAGGCCTATGGCAAACACTGCATGTCTCATCTGACTGAATGGCACAAAAGATTCAGAGAAAGACGTGAGAATATAGAAGACGATGAATGCCCTGGACAATCTTCCACTTCAAGAACCGAAGAAATTGCAGGAAAAAATCAGCCAGATTGTTCGAGGAGACCACTGACTCACTGTCCGAATGATAGCTGAAGCTGTGAACTTTGACAAAGACACTGCATGGAAAATTTTGCATGAGAATCTCAACATGAGAAAAATTTGTGCCAATATGGTCCCTAGGGTTCTCACACCTAGAGCAAAAAGAGTGCTGCAAGGAAATTTGCACTGGCATTCTGCAGCAACATGAGGCGGACCCAAACTTTTTTCAAAAAATCATCACTTGTGATGAAGTCTGGATCTTCCAGTATGACCCTGAGACAAAGCGACAGTCAATGAACTGGAAAACACCATCGTCATCAAGAATGAAAAAAGCACGTCAAAGGAAGTCCACATTCAAAGCCATGCTCATGGGTTGTTGATGGTTTTTTTTTTTTTACTTCAAGGGTGCAATTTTGGCAGAATGGATTCCAGAAGGCAGAACAGTCCCTGGCCTGCAGGAGCCTGCTCCTTCTCCTCTTCCTCGTCTTGCACACTGCCTGTCCTTGTTTTACCCGGGTAACTGTGGCCACATCCTGCCCTCCATGCCTCAGTTTCCCCCATGCAGGGATGAGCGGGGCTGAGGTGGAAGCAGCAGTGGCTTCTGTAATGTAGTTTGCAGGCAAGGGCATGGGGAGGCAGCCAGGCAGGTGATGGTGAAGTTGGGGGGTGGGGAACTGAGGCATGGAAGGCGGCATGTTGCTGTCAATTGCCTGGCCAAAAGAGACACATGCAGAGAGGAGGAGGAGGAGGAGGTAGAGGAGAAGGGGGGAGGCAGGCTCTGCATGCCACCACCACCTCAGCTGCCCTGCTAGGCCCCAGCCTGCAGGGCCCTGCTCCTCCTCTGCTTCTGAGCTATGGAGGAAACTGAGGCATGGAGGGCAACCCTATTACCAGGCAAGGGCAGAAGGTGGCAGGCAACGGGGGGGGGGACTGAGGCATGGAGAGCGGCCCAGTTAGCAGGCAAGTGGGGAAGGTAGGCGAAGGGGGGAACTGAGGCATGGAGGGGAGCCAATTAGCACATAAGGGCAGTGGGAGGCAGGAGCAGCTGACTTGAATATTGAATATCCACGCTTTTTGTTACCTGAGGGGGCTCCTGGAGCCAACCCCCCCGTGGATACCAAGGGCCCACTGTACATGTATATCTCCTGATGTGGGATCTTGGCCAAAGCATCTAGGTGTGTGTGTTTAGTCATACAAATGCAAGCAAGAGAGTGAAAAGCTTTGTCCCTCTAGCTTATAACACTAGAAACCAGGGTCAATATTAAGATTAATTGTGGAATCTAACCATGGTAGAACAAATTATTGTTTATATACACACATACACACACGCATACAACATTTTTTTAATATAACCATGGTAGAAATTAGTGTGTGTACAAAAGAAGAATACAGTTGTCCCTCCACATTCACGGATTTGGCATTCACAGTTTTAAGTATTCACAGCTTGAAAATATTCTTTAAAAAATAATAATCCAAAAAGCAAACTTTGATTTTGCCATCTTATATAAGGGACACCATTTTGCTATGCCATTGCATATAATGGGACTTGAGTATTATGGATTTGGGTATTCACGGGGGTCCTGGAACCAAACCCCAGAGAATATGAAGGGACAACTGTAGACAAAAACCATAGTAGAACAAATTATTGTTTCACCCACAAAGACACACATGAATTTGTTCTACTGTGGTTGTATTCTGTTTAGCTTCTCCTTTGGGACAGATTGCCCTACTAATATTAATATTACTTTTGGAGATTCTTCTTTTTCTTTTTCTTTTCTTTTTTTCTTCCCCTTCTCCTTTTTCTTCTTTTAGCATATATGTTTCCACACATGGAAAAAGAGTCAAAGTCAGCAACTCCTCTCAGGCAAATTAGACTGAATATTAAATAATACATTTTTAAAAGAAACTCTCTCTTATTCAGTCTTCCCTAGAAAGTCATACGATTCCAAACAAACTGCTATGCTGCAAGAATGAAATCATGTTTTAAGGCTACACTGAGCCAAAGGGATTGTCTTAACGGCAAAAAAACTCCTCATGGAATGCGAGAAGAACCCTACCTGTCTAAATGGCAAGCCACATTGTTTAACTGTTTTGTGAAGGGGGGAACATAAAAAACTATGTGGGAAAAGCCTTTGCAGCTTTCCCCCAAGTTTTTAAAAAACTGCAGGGGGAGTGCGCATCCCCTCTTGTTGGAAGAAGTGATTCAATATGTATCACTTTCCCATAGGAGAGGAAGTGTGAAGCTGATTGTCCGGACAAGTGCAAGGGTGGGGCTTGCTAACAGGGCAAGGGCATCACCATATTGATTTTTTGCCTTAGCGAACAAACGCTAAGGTTAGAAAACAGGGTGTTGGCTTCCCCCCCTTTTTTGGGGGGGGGGGGAGGCAAAATATTGCTCCAGTTGAAATAGTGGTGTGTTTAAAAGTAAGTTTGGCAGAAGCAAATTATGGTAGATGAAAACACAAGTAATTCATAGGTTTTCTGTGGTTTTTATCCAGGCTGTGAGGCCATGTTCTGGAAGAGTTTATTTCTGACGTTTCGCCTGCATCTGTGGTTGGCATCTTCAGAGTATGGTTGGTTGAGTAATTCACTCGCAGCTGCCATCTTGACTACAGCATGCAAAGCTTTTGGGGGCCAGGACACCATTAAGACATGTTGCAGCTGTTGCAAAATGCCATTACTGTGGGGCACTCCATTGGGGGGGGGGGCTCGTATGGACGGGCCCAAAGTCTCAAACCATCCAGGGAGAGGTGCCTACTGATCCTAGATGATTAATCCCTCTGGCCTTGACCATCAGCTTCTTCTGGGTATTGTTGTTGCATCCCTGTGCCAGGTGTCACTGAATCATATGACCACTCTCTTTGCCATGACAAAGGAAGCACTCGCCAGATGTTGTAGAATTGCAGCTCCCATCAGGACTAGCTAGGAGTGCCTGGTGTTCCTTATTATAAGGGATTTTCCTTACTTTAGTGTCAGAATGCAGGTCCCTTAAGGGACTTGTGTGTGTGTGTGCGTGCGCGTGTGCACACGCACGCACCTCCAAGTCACCTGTCAACTTAATTCAACTCCATGAATTTTATAGGGTTTTCTTAGGCAAGGAATTCTCAGAGGTGATTTTCCTTCCTCTGAAACATAGCCTACAGAACCCGGTATTTGCTTGCAGCCCCCCCATTCAAGTACTAATGAGGGCTGACCCTAATTGGCCTTTAGGGTTAGGGTGCCTTTAGGATATTTAGGCCTTCAGGGGGCTGGTAGGTGTCCCTTATTATAAGGGATGTCCCCTATTTGAGGGCTGGAAAGCTTTTTCTTTTATACTGACTGAATGAGATGCCAACAGAAATGTTTGCATCATGTAATTTATAAATGTGGATAATACGTAAATTTTACAGAGAAATCCATGGGTAGGTTAACTGAAATCAAACCTTGAATTTGGTATTTAGGTAGAACACAAACTTGGTAATAACTACTTCCTGTTTGTCAGCCCTGCATATCATTAATTTTGACTGTCCCTTAATGCTATTTTGAAAATCTGGCAACAGTAGGCCTAGGGCTTGTCTATACAAGGCAATAAAATGAGGATTGGTGCACACTAACGCCAATTTATCTTCATGTTTTTTCCCCCAAGATCGCAGGCATTCAAAGCCACACATATTTGTTGTTCAAATGGGCATGCCTGCAAATGAAGATGGCAGACACAAGTGAATTACTTGTGTTTTTATTGTCACCAGTTGCTGCCACTGAACAGTATTTTTTTTTAAAAAAAAATCCAAAATACAGAAGTGTAATCTTCCGCTTAAATAACAGAAAAAGGGGAAGGAAGGCTATTTCGTTACCTCAGCACATGATCACTCTGATGAAAATCCAACATGGCGGTTCCAGCTGCTTGCCTTGCCGGCAAGCTCCACCCCCTGTGCACATCTGACCAATCATCTTTCCACTTCGGCTCTTAGTGGAAATGCACAGCAAAGCGAATTGGTTGTCCCAACGAGTGGGAATGTGCATTTCCTTCGTAGTTTAAAAAAAAATGTGAAGGCTTTTCTCACAGAGTATTTGGAGACACCCCCCTCTCCTTCTGAGGATGGCGAAATGATGCAGGATCCCATTTAGACAAAACAAATTCTCCTCAAATTCTATGAGGAGTATTTTTGCTGTTTAGACAAGCCCCTAGCCAGCCAAGCCAATCATGTGGGCTGGTGAGAGTTTGACAGTGGCTGGACAATGGCTGGAGACCCAGACATTTTCCTAGCTCTGCTCTGTGTGGAAATACAGCAGAATTCCTTGTCCTTGGGAATTCTTTGCATGAGTCTCTTGTAATGATTTGCCCCCCACACAAAAGTGCACACAGGATAGTGACTCATACAGATACAAGGATGGTTTTGTCTATAGGCAACATTGCATACTTCTACATAGGCTTCTTCAAATGAGGCAGTTGCTGTAGAATAACCACAGCTCATTCACAGCCATTTATAATCCTCACGTTCTCCCAGAGCTGCTTCTCCACCATTCTGAGAAAGTCCAGCTTTTTCTAGAAGGTCTGCAAAGGTATAGCACCTTTAACCATTACAGTATACACAACTGTGATTTACGTAGTATTTTCTAACCTCAATATGAGTTGCAGTGTATTGACAGGTGTAAAATGTTTCATGTCTAACGGAATGTTTGTGTGTGTGCAGAATCAAGTGTGTGCCATCCAAACACCCAGTGTCAGAAAACACAAAAAAAGTGGAATAAAACTAAAATTAGACAAAACAAAAATGAAATGAAATGTGCCCTCTTTGCATTGTGGGATATTTCCCAACCATCACAGTGAATTTCTGGGTCTCCATAGTGGAAGAACTTTCCTCCAAATGGGACCAACTTACCAATGACCAGAGCACATCAGTTCTGCTTTGTTGTATCATAGTTTGCTGGGGTGGTGGTGGGGACATGGGATTTTAGATGTGAGTCTTAATATCTTACATTAGCTGGAACCAAAAAAATTAAAATAAATCCAAAACCATACCCAATGGCAACAGTCAATAAATTTTTACATTTTTTGTTTTCTTTCTATGAAAAAAATGTGCATACTAGTAGCTAGAAATTGGGGATATTGTTTACAACTGTGCAGGAGGTGGACATGTCATACAGTGACCTATACTGCAGTTAATTCTGTGTATGTTCTGCAAAACAAAAGTGCATCTAGGGCATTAAAATATCTAATTGAAGTTCATGGGGATTACAAATCATGGTTTGAACATCAGTGGGCAGACAGGTGAATCTACCATACCTGAGTGCACATTCAGGAGATTATCAGATGCACTAAATATGGCATTATCACGATGCCAGGAGATCAATAAAGGGCTTCCTTTTCAGATGACACCATTCCCATTTCGTCATGCACCTGTGCTGCTGCCATTCTGCCAGTGCTGCTTTTTATTGACGGGCTAAGCCATCAATAGATTCCCCATTCCGTTTCTGTAACGGAATGTCCTGCTTCTGAAAAGGTGCCCCGTTATGCTGGTGCAATGCCAGCATCAATGGGAGGTCTGTGCCAGAACACTTCCAGGTGAGATCGGGACATCAAAGTAAGTGACACATTTTTTGTACCCTCCCCCGGTTACTTGTTATGTTTTAAGTATGTTTAGGTGCTTGGTGTAACTTTTTGTCTTTTATTTTACTTTTTATGTTTGAATTTCCCGCACTCTCATCTTCTCATGAGAACAGCGAGGATTTGAAACCAGGAAGTGAAAGGAACTCCATTTGAGCTCCATTCACTCCTGGGCTGCCCTGTTGAGGGAACGATGTATGATTAAGGTAGATCTAAAAACTTTTTTTTTTCCTGTTACAGGGACAGGAGAGGGGCGGGAGAGGAAACTGCAAGACAGGAATGCTTTTTTTGTTCCTATCTGATAATCTCAATATCACTACCATTAATGGTCAAAAGGTTTTCATTTTTTAAACAAATAATTTTAAAATTTGCATGGTAGCACTCTATAGTGTTATGGCACTGTGTTGCTAAGGGGCCTAAATACCCTAAAGGCATCAGATTCCAGCTGATCTTAGAAGCTAAGCAGGGTCAACCCTGGTTAGTATGTGGACGGGAGGCCACCAATGAATACCAGGTGCTGTGGGCTATATTTAAGAAGAAGGAACTAGCAAAACCACCTCTGAGTATTCCTTGTCAAAGAAACCCTATGAGATTCATGGGGTCCCCATAAGTCGACAGGTGACTTGAAGGCATGTACACATACACATTCTGCGCCTAAAATGCTACTTTAAAGAAAAAAAAATAACTATTAGAGAATGTATTATTAAAATTTATGATAGCATTTATGGGGAGAAAGCTGTATCATACTATAATATATATTATAGTATTCTAATATAATATAATATTAGAATATATATATATATATATATATATATATATATATATATTCTAATCACAAAAACCGCCAAATATAACGCTGCTGCGTCCCCACGGTTATGCAACAGTATCGGCAGAGGATCAGCAGAGCAGAACGTCATCTGAAAGGGACGCCCTGCAGCGCAGCAGCCTCGCAACGGGGACGGGGCTGCAAGCATTATAAAACCTCATCCGAAAAAGTCCATAGATGCCTCTGTCTTCTTCCCGCTTGAAGCATACATGCTGTTTCCTTTCATGCCTGGACTGGGCTGTTAGCTTGAGTTAGCAGAACATTCGAACCAATTTACTTCTAATTTGATTGGCCCTTTAGTAAAAATGTCATGTGGCAGGTTTGTCCTATAATGTCAGGATCAGTCCCAGGAATGACCTTTTCCTGTCAAAATCAGTTTTGCTGTTTTCACCTTGGAGGTAATTGTGTTTGCATTTCTCTGTGCTTGTTAATGAGTATGTACCCTAACAGTAGAAGGGAGTCTGTGGCAATGTCAGGAATGGTTTGATAAGCACTGTAGCTGGGTCTCAGCTCTGGGGAAAGGGGGCTGAACATTGGTACTGTGAGAAGAGGGAAAGGGGATGTTGAGTAGCCAATGATTGTGTAGCCCTCCAGATTTGGTAGATTGGAATATGCTTTTCATGTACTATTTGTCAGTTAAATTTCATTCTGAGCAACAACCCTGTAGGGTTCACTTTCTGGATTACTGTGCCAATAAAGTTTTCTGCTTTGAACTCTGAAACTGTTGGTCACTAAGGGCTTTTCTATATGAAGAAACTACTCCTCACAGAATTCGAAGAGAATAGGTTTTGTCTAAATGGGATCCCATATCATTTCACTGTATTTGGAAGTGGGGGCAAAAACTCCAAATACTCCATGGGAAAAGCATTTGCAGCTTTCCCTGACTTTTTGAAGACCTCCAAATGAGCTGCATGTTCCCACTTGTTGGGACAACCGATTCGCTTTGATGCACTTTCCCGATAAGTGCGGAAGTGGAAAGCTGATTGGTTGAATGTGCACAGGGGGCATGTTGGATTTTTGTCATAGTGATTGTGCGCTGAAGTGATGAAACAGCCTCTCCCCCCCCCCGCTTTTTCTGTTTTTTTAGGCAGAAGATCGCAGTTCTGCACCTTGGACTTACTTAAAAAATATATATTGTTCAGCGGCGGCAACTGGTGACCAGAAAAATGTGAGTAATTTACTCACACTCACCATCTTGATTCACAGGAATGCCCATTTGAACAATAAACACATATGGCTTCGCTGTCTGCAATCTTGAAGAAAAAAAAAACACGGAGAGAAATGAAAGCTGCTGTGAATTGGTATTAGTGCACCTCAATCCACATTTTATTGCCTTGTATAGATGAGTCCTGAGTCTGGGAATGCCAGTACATGACATATAATTAGCAGCAGGGCTTAGGAAACTTAGCCTTGGGGATTACAGCTCCCAGAATCTCCTGCCAGCAAAGCCAGTAGCCATGCTGGTTGGAGGACTTCTAGGAATCATAGTATAAAAAAGTAAGTGTTCCAAAGTCTGATCAGAAGGTTTTGGCCGGCTTACCTGGCAGTGGAGAGAGAGATTGAGGGAAGTAGCTTTGCTCCAAACAGTATCAGATGTCTGAGTCTGGGAGCTGCCCTTTAAATTTCCCACAATGCCCCGGAACATTTATTAAAGGGGAAGGGGAGCAGTAGTGGGTCCTGACAGAACACTTGGCAAATGCCCAAAGAACCAAGGATTTGGTTGTATGATGCCACCACAGAGTACAAAACATTCTTGGTTTCTTCATGGATTTTTACATTCTGACTTGGCTTTCATTGGGTGGATTTCCAAGGACCTAAATAATGAAACAATAGAATGGGGAGGGGGCTAAATCTCCCCCTTACACACACCTTCTCTCATCCAAGACTTCACATGAATATCACCCTGTTAACTATTAAAAGGGCCCAAATCTTCCTATCATAAATACTCTTCAGGTGACAGGTAAAGCTCAAGTCACACATTGCCTTTGAAGTTTTAATGGCCACTCCAACTTCACGATAAAGTGACTACTCAACCTTTCGTTGGTAATAATTTTGCAAAGCCTGAAGCAGTTCCAGTCATCTTTACTGTTCAGCTTCCAAGGACGAAGATCTCATAAAACTGTGGGCTTCAAAGAGGCTGCTCCTTCTCTTTCCCTTTTAAAAAGGAAATTATGTCTATGTTCTACATGGAGTCTACACAGTTTAGCACCCTCCTCCCATTTCCAACCTGTTCTTCAAGTCATGATAAGTGTCAGCAGGAGCCACTTACCCCTGCCACAGTACTGTCAATTAAAAGGGCTCCCGTTGACTTCTTTTATTTTTCTGGCAGGAGTCCAATTTTGAAGGGAGAACAGGACACCCCCCTGAAAAAAGTGTGTAAAACTATCTACCTTTTCCTCTTTCTGCACTTATTTTCAATTAGTTCAGGAGTGCCACTAGAGGTTTGTCAACTTTGACAGCAAATCTATCTTAGAGGACAGGTTATGGTTGGAGTCTTCAATAACCCATTTTACTTTATGAGACCCCTGCAAGAAACCCACCCACCACAAATCACTGGAACAATGTAGGAAACAGGAAACTGATGTGTGGCAGGCCAGGTACTAATATTTTACTTTGGAGAAAAATTGGCCTTCTGTGAGATGAACTGCTAAGCAGTCAAGGGCAGGCCAAAAAAGGTGGCAGAGATGTTGAGAGCAACTCTCTTCATTTTGCTCAGACCAGGAAGGAAGTCTCAGCAAGAAGTCATTATCCTGGGGTCAGAGGTTGTCAGGTGAACTATAGGTGTAAGAGCAGTTCCTTGGCTCATGGGATGTAGTCTCCCTGCAGCTTCTCATTTTGACCAAAAATCTGTGTGTGGTGCATATGGTGAAACCTTGCATACCAGCACAACTTCTAGTTCAATGTCTTCACACATTCCCAAGCTACTATCTCCATTGCCTCTCCTGAGGTTCAGCTCTGGGCTGTTCCACATTGTTCTCTAACTGAAAAAGAAGGATAAAGAGAGTCTTTTGTTAATTGCCCAATGAAGCTTGAAAAGTTTGCTTTTTTGGGCTACCACACCCAGAATCCCCCTGACCAGGGGTCATGCTGGCTGGGTCATTCTGGGAGCTGTAGTTTAAAAAGTAACTTTTCCAAGTTCTGTTGCCTAGTGACTTTTACCAAGTTAGCTGTGGTACATTTTGTTTTGCACTAAGTGACATATCAGGCTGTGGCAGTGGTACAGCTGAGAGGAAGCAGGCTCGTAAAAGGACCATATTTCCTGACACGTTCCCTGGATTTGTATCCCACTGGCCCAACAGGCATCTATGAGGTCTGTCTATTAAATAACGAGACTGTGTTTCTACCTTTCAGACAAATCAAGGAGAACTGATTGTGAACACTTGAGTGGTGGCCTTGAACATGCCTGAACCTGCATGACAAACATCAGCACTCTCGGCCGTTCAGTTAATTGTCAGTCATCATTTAAAGCAGCTGTGTTGTTTGTTGCATGCTGGAAAATGCTTTAAAAAGTTTAAAAGCTGAGCAATGTGACATTCTGCAGCAACTTGAGGAGGACCCAAACCTTTTTCAAAAAAATCATCACTTGTGATGAAACCTCAATCTTCCAGTATGATCCTGAGACAAAACAATAGTCAATGCACTGGAAAACACCATCATCAAGAATGAAAAAAGCATGTCAAAGCAAGTCCACATTCAAAGCCGTGCTCATTGTTTGTTTGTTTGTTTGTTTGTTTACATCAAGGGTGTAATTTTGGTGGAATGGGTTCCAGAAGGCAGAACAGTGAACCAGCATTATTATAAGGAAGTTTTGACAAAGCTGAGAGAAAGAATCAGTGGGGGAGGAAAGGCCAGAACTGTGAGGAAATGGTTTCATTCTTCATTAAGACAATGCGCCTGCTCACACAGCACTTTCTATGAAGCAGTTTTTGGCTGATAAACGCATTACTACACTTGAACATCCTCCATATTCACCAGATTTGGCAACATGCAACGTATTTATTTTCCCTAAAGTGAAATCGATGCTTAAAGAAACACATTTTGAGTCAATTGATTCAGTAAAGAAGAAAATAGCATATGTGTTGACACAGCTGACAGAAACTGATCTGCTCCACACCTTCAACCAGTGGAAAACAAGATTGCATCAGTGTGTGAGTGTGAAAGGGGAGTATATTGAAGGGGAGAAGCATTAGAATTGTAATATGTATAAATAAAGATGGGTTATTGTATCGGTCTCGTTATTTAATAGACAGACCTTATATATCTGATCTCTTAACCTGACTAAGAGGAAGCAGTCACACTCTGTGCCCATTCTCTTTTTTCCTGCATAAAATGCACCTCCTTTGCCTTATCCTCAATCACAGTTTAGCATTACCTCTGAGAGCGTACTCACTGTGGTTAATTCTAACTAGGTTCCCTCTTAACCAGAGTTTGCAAATCCATTTCCTACTCAGATTTCAAACTCTTGTTTTCCTTGGAAATCCTTGTTAATGTTGATTAGAAAAATGTGTTTTTTTTAAAAAAAAAACTATCAGACTACAGTTTGTAATTAGTTTCACAATTCTGTGTATGTGAACTATGTTTTAAAAATCAACACCCACCTTAATTAGGAACAGTGATGGGCAACATAGAGCAAATGTAATTAACCACTGTTCAGCCAGAGGTAATTATGAGTAAGACAAGTGTGAAAGTAGTGAAATGGGACTAACCCAACTCCTATTAATTTAAATAGTGTTTTAATCAAAGCTTACTTCTATTAGCCTTTGGCCCTTGTCTTTTTTATATGATCTTGCCTGGTGTCTCTGATGTCTGATAGCTGGCACAGTTTACCTTTAGAAGGTATAAAGAAGGACTCATATTTGGTGTTTACGCCTTAGATTCTGTGCAAGTTAAGACCAGTCATGCAAAGGCACAGCAGGCAGCCTTCTGTGAGGGTGAGTAATGCCAATGCCTCTCTGTACAGTTGTCCCTTCATATTCACTGGGGTTTGGTTCCAGGACCACCACCACCCCCGTGGATACCAAAATCCATGAATACTCAAGTCCCATTATATGCAATGGCATAGCAAAATGGTGTCCCTTATATAAGATGGCAAAATCAAGGCTTGCTTTTTGGATTTTTTTTGAGCATATTTTCAAGCTGTGAATACTTAAATCTGTGGACACCAAATCCATGGATACGGAGGGACAACTGCATAGCAAGGATGAGTAAAATATCGCTCACGTGCCAGTTATGGTCTGTGGAGATCCCCATCCAGCAAACCAGCTTTTCTGCTGCCTTTATCCCCAATCAATTCTGCCTCCCTTCCACACTGCCACAAGGCATTTAAAATTACACAGAAAGATCCAAGTAGACATGTTGCATATATGTGATACAATGATCTGCCCTCAGTGAGATATGATTGCTTAGCAAGGCCGAAGGTATTGGTGGTGGCTTTGATACAAGTAGAGCAATGAACCTGTTCTGGACTAAGGCATTGACTCTATTTCCAAATTAGATTCAGCATCTTGAATAGCTCCTTTAAAGTCCAGGCTAATATCTAGAGTGGATTCACCGCCCCACTGATCTCAGTTACTACTCGCCAGTGCCTAGTGATGAGTGGGTAGCTTTTTTTGTGAGTAGATGTATCATTTGGGCTCACAGAAACTTCTAGTGCAGTATTATACACCTCTACTTAGTAGAGTTCAGTGGGAGTTACAGTAGCACCCCCACATCCGCTGATTCACCAACCACTGATTCAGTTATCCATGGTTGGCGACAGTGGGGGGGGGGACAGGGGAGGGAGGGGAGGAGGCTTCCGGATGGCTTCCATGGCGGAAATGGTGACGAGAGGGTGAAGGGAGGGGAGGAGGAGGTCTCACTTCCCTTCTCCCTTTGCCATCCCCCGGCTCCAATGCTTCCCTTCTCCCGTCACCCAGTGGGATGGCTTCCATGGTGGCAATGGTGACTGGGGGGTTCGCTATTATTTGCGAAATTCATTATCCATGGAGTGGGGGCTGGAGCCAATCCCCCATGGATACAGGGGCCCTACTGTACTCCCAGGTCATTGGACATAGGTATGCCTCCTTAGTTGCTTCATTGTGGCACACATTTTGTGAATGGTTGCTCTGGGTGGAGTTAAGGCCATGTGCATAAGCAAATTAGAGGGCTTCATTAGAATCCTTACTATAAAAGGAATGAAAGTCCAATATTCAAGCAGATACAGACAGGTTAGGCCCCAAGCAGTTGTCAGGCATAATGCTTCAGACGTGCATAGTCCTTGCTTCTCAACTTAGACAAAATATCATTTGCAATCACCGTGACTAATGTATTTGCAGATGGTACCAGCTAACATCATTTGATAATCAGGTTTCTCTCCTCTTTGTAAGGATTTGCTTCTTTGAGGCTACTGAAAAGCCCTTTTATATTACAGAAATTAGCTGAAACGTCCGGAGGCATGGTATGTCCTCTGCAAAATGCTCACATTTCATTTGATTGCTGCTGTTAATATTTCAAAGATGAAGTAAGTCCGTGCCCCCCCACTCCAACAACCTGAGGGCATTTAGCATTTGTGTGAACTTTTTTAAAAGGACAAGCAGATCTGAGTCCCCACTTCATAACAAAGATGGGAGGGGGGAAGCTTCCGTATCTGGAAAATGACATTTGTAGGGGAAAACCTAGTGTTTTATGTTACACTTAACAACAACATTGGTTGTATGCCTATGCTCACTAATTGCTGGTTTGCCAACTTCCTGTTTGCTTTTTCACACCAGTATTTTCCTGCATCACTCTAATCTGCAGTCATTTTTTCTCTTCTCTCTCTCTCTCTCCTCCATTAGATAATGTATTTGATTAGATCATATATTTGATTATGCACAAGAAATTCTAAGAAAATATACTTAATGCATTTTAAAGGAAGATTAAACTTATTTCTTTCTCTGATGGGTTGTTGTTTAGCTTCTGCCTTGCCAATTTGGTTTCTCTGTTTGAGAGAGCCACTTGTATCTTTCACATTTCCCAACACTGTACGTAATTGTAAAATTTGTGTTAATATTGTTCAGAGAGATGCCAAACATGTTTTAATGTTTAATTTACACATTAAACATTCAAGTAGAACCACAACTTGGAAGGTTGCTGATCATTATTGTGGTTAAAGCATATAGGGAGCGGTTTTGAACATTTCCCTCTCCGCTGTCATCCTGGTGAAAATAATTCTTTTGAAGCTACTGTTTGTGTTGAGGGAAAATTCCCCATTGCTACCAATAATTGCAGCAGGGAAGGAAAAGGTTAAGTTCTGCCTCCCCACCTGCTATGATCCCAGTCATAATCACATATATCACTCTCACAATAGCTGCTGCTGTTTGCCTTTTTGAATGTGTCCATTCCATGCAAGGAAAATATGTTTAGTTTGAACTTATTTTTTTAGAACACAATCCAACCAAAGTTAGAAGTTTTATGACCCACTGATTTCAGAGGAAGATCTGAAAATACATATATTTAATTTGCCTGTTTTATTCAAGTATGTGTTCATATTTGGCTGAAACAGATCAAATTCATGGATGTAAGCAAGGTAGATGTCTGGGTAATATGCAATAGGTCAGCAAGGATTTCCATCTTTCGATACCTAAACAATAGCAACAACACAAAGGATTTTGACCTTCCACTGACTGCTTAGTATCAAGAGAGGTTATTATTGCATGGTGTTGTTTTTTAAGTGAGAATACTTGTATGTGAGAACTCCCATTTTTTTTAAATCAAGACTTTTAACAAGTTACAATTGAATGTCATCCTCCCTTCCCACTCCCATGCACTGTAGCTCTATGTGTGTTTACTCAGAGGTAGTTCCACTGTGTTCAGTGGGGCTTACTCTGGCATATGTATTTCTAGGATTACAGTATCATTTAGGCTACTGAAACAGAAAGGCTTCAGGGGAAGGGAAACCACAGGTGAATTTCTGAGTGATAAAACTATAAGCTGTTTTGGTGCTGAAAACCAATTCCTGTGCTGAGTGCATGCTCACAGGTACACCCTTCCATTAATCTGTACATACATCTGCACACATGTACCCAGACACTCTTCTATACTGCATTTTGTTTGTTGGATCTCAGGATGCCAATAACAATAAAGTACTGTATATCTTGGCAAAACTCAGATTTTCCCACCCCATAGTAAGAAGCCTATGGATTTCCCTTTGCATATGGTCTACCTTGCTTCCTTCTGCTGGAAATATGATAATTGTGGGAATTTATAGGCTAATCTATAATTGCATGTATGAGTGGAGGATCCTGGTTTAGTGGCAACCCTCCTTGAGACCCAATCTCATGAGGCATACCTTAAAGTAGATCACTGGATCCTGGTCAGTATCTCACTTTGATTAACAGAGCAGTCATCAACCACCACCACCCAACAAATCACACAAACATCACTGTTGTTCTGCCACCACAAAAATTTAGGAGACTCGTGCATTATTTTCCAGATGGGGTAAGAAAACTAAGATTTGGAAACTGCCAACTATTGAGATGATAAAACCTAGCTGAAAATGACCAGCTTTTACACAGGTTGCCAAGATATGTTCTGTTACTAGCTAAAGAATGCATTAAAAACACACCAGAGCCATTTACAGCATTCCTGAATATGGAAAAATCCTTCATCCTTCAAAGGATCATATTAAAACAACTGTTAGAAGAAGGGCTGTTAAATAAGAACAGCTAAAATCCCATGACTCTAGAATGGAAATCCCCTTGGCATCATGTACCACCGACGGGATGAGGAAAACACTCAGCCATCTGGAATCCAGGCCTGAAATATACCATTTGATCCACAATATGGAATCTACAGAAATCTGTCCTACAGAACTGATGGCATGGGCAGCACAAAACGTTTTGTGAGTCAAACAGAACAAATGGAGTGGTGCCATCTTAAAATGGCAAGTGCTGAATACATTTAGTTTGCATCATTCCATCATCTGTTCTTGCAACTGTTGCTTAAGGCCTAGACAGTTTGCAAAGTTGCAGGTGGTACATTCAATCCAAGATCTGACTAATATTATTAGCCATTACAATGAGGATTATGTTAGGAGAGACATGAGCAAAAGTCAAAAACTGTTCTTCAGAGAGATTCTGAGTTTTTTACTACTGTATTTTGTCTTAATGGCAATTCTTGGTACTGCCAAGAAGCTTGAAACCAGCAGACCTTCCCTGCCACAAACACAGGCATTGAGATTGAGCAGAGGCTGCCAGGTTCCATTTGCTGAAAGATTATATCCATTGGGTTATCAAACTGGATACTGCCAATCATGTGTCTCAGGGAAATCTGAGAAAATGTATGTGTTTGATGCTTCCATAATTTTGACTGATCTTCTTCTGGTTGGAACCTAGACCAATGATAGGGATGAAGCAGGTGATCTACACCAATAGCTGGCAATTTTGCTACAACAGCAATTGAATCAATCACACCCAATCATTCATTTCCAGCAGAGTAATGAGAAGGGCTATAGTTCAGTGAAAGCATGTGTTGGATGCAAAAATTCCCCAGAGACAGTCCTTGACATTTCCAGGTTGGCTGAGAAGGAGTCCTATCTGAAATTGTTTGGATTTACTGCCAGACCAAGGATGGGGAATGTGTGGAACACTTTATCTTGTTGGACTGGAAGTCTCATCAATCTTTGATGGTTTAGCCAATGAAGGACAATGGGAGTTACAATCCAACAGCATCTGGAGGACCATCCATTTACCATCTCTACACTGACCAGTCTGAGCCAGATGCAGCAGTTTAAGACAGCTTCTTATCTTTCTGTTATCTCAGATGGCATTTCTGTTCATGCTGTAGAGAAAACGTCTGCACCTTCTTCCTAGCTTTCTCAAAGACCTCATTGTGTACAAAGCTGGCACTTCATCAAAATGCCTAATAGAGGGGGGGCACATTTATTCTTGATGTGGAATATCTTCATGTGCATGATCATCTGCCTGGCGGATGAGATAGGGGAGCACATCTCATTTTGCCCCACATGAAGAGCACTTTCCAAGAAAGGTGAAATTTATTTAATACAAATAGCAAAGAGCAACCCATGTATATGACAGAATACAGGGGAATGGACTTTGTAACTCACACACATAATAGTGTTGGGTCTGAGAGAAACGTGCTTTACCACGAAGAATACAAATCTGGAACTGTTGCAGACTCCAATGCAATGGGATGATATGGTATTTCATAAGCTGTGACAGAGATGTTTTTAAAGCTAGCTGAATGTACATTCTGTGCCTGGATATCTTGGAATCACAGGCAATGTTCAGTTGCACATGGCTGTTTGGTATGCCTGAAAATTACTCCTTGAAGAGGATTTAGAAATGAACACACAGTTTAAAAACTAGACCCATTACAGAAGAGACGGACAACTGGAGCCTTCCAGATGTTTTGCACTACGAGTTCCTCTTTTGACTATGCTGGCTAGGGCTGATGGAAGATGTAGGCCAAAACATCTGGAGGGCCACTGCTGCCAGTCCCTGCATCACAGACTGATGAACTGAGAATATTAACAAAACCTTGAACACATTTCCATACGCATAACAGTGAAATGCTTTTAGGCACTTTTTTATTGTCAAAAATTGTATTTTTATATATAAACCATTTCAATCTCTTTCAACAACAATATAGCTGTTTGCTCAGTCATTTGCATAGGATACATCACCATACAAAAATATGGATAGGGAGAATGAAAAAGACAGGGTTGGGAACAAAGCAGCAAAACAGCAACCAATATATGCTTGAGTTTTTCCAGGATTAAACATTTTAAGCCTTACAAAAAAAAAATGTACATCATTTTCCATCATCTATTTACAATTCAGAGCAACACTTAAAAAAAGCTATAACAAAGAACATTAATTTATCAAGTTTATGGAAAACTGTGTTCTAAAAATTTCTACCATATACCACAAAAATAAATAAACGAGGCAAAAGATAGCCTGAACAAAGTTTTGCTTTGCAATTTTCTTTCTTTTTTGGCATGTTGTTCAGTTATTTTAATTTCTACACTTTGGTTAACAGCATGATAGTACAGCTCAGAGCTGTAAGCAGAGAGGCCCTGTCAGCACATGAAAAGGCTTCCGAGCACACAAAACAGGGCATCTTGCCTTGTTCCAGCAGCAACTCTGCATACAGCATAAGAAACTACCACCTCTTCCATCCTCAAAAATACAAGCCTGTTTGGCCATCACTCCTTTCCAGCCCCACCATATTCTCAGATCATCCCTAGTATGATGGGAGTATTAGATCCTACAATTAAGTACATTCTGGAGTGGCTAAAGCTGTAATCCTCTACATAAGCCCCAGGCATATGCCTCATTGACCAAAGTGGGGATTTTCTGCTGAGTCAGAGATGAAGACCCACCAGCCTTCCAGATGTTTTGCTCCTAGAAGTGCCAACCAGAACTAGCCAATGGTAAAAGATTATGGGAGTCCTAGTCCAAATTATCAAGAGGGCTAAAGGTTCCCTACCCTTCTCCCAAGTAGGATAGCACTGCAACGAACAAATGAACAGAGGATTTTTCTGAGCCAGAGTTTCTATGGAGGCTTTGTTTTCTCATATGTAGAACTTGCCATGCAAGTTGACTCTCTCAGCATCACGATTTGTGTGTGCATGGATTTTTAGTTGTGATGCAGAATCATCTGATCACACTATGCAACTGGAACCTCTTGTTTACACCCTTTATATGTTACTTGGGAGTCAAATACCACAGGTCAAGTTCCTGGTTGGCTTTGAAGGGTAAGACTTGGGTTTTCTCATTGTTTTCGGTAGACCCCACCCCAGAAATGTAACAAGAGGTTTATCAATGAGAAAGCCACTAATGGTAATCAAGCTTCAAGGAAAGCAGCTTTGTCTAGTGTTACCTGTCTTTCCCTGTAAAATGAAGGACTATTGGCTGGAATGCACTTGGGCAACAATGTCACCCATCACTCCTGACCAACAATCTTGCCCTAAAACATGTTCCAGAATCTTCTGCTATAACTTTGCAAGGTAGAGCATAGAAGGTGGGAAACTTTCATCCTCCAGGTATTTTGTGATGTAACTCCAAATTATATCTCCCCATCAGCCATGCCATGTGGGGTTAATGGGAGCTGAAGTCCAAAACATCTTGAGGACCAAAGGTTCCCCACTCTTAGTTCAAATGTTCTGTGAAGTGAGGGGAAAGGAGAGTTTCCTCAGCAGAAGAGTCAGTGTTGAAAAGACATAGAATGGAGAACATTTGAAGACACAGCTCCTATCCTTTGACTTGATTCCAAGGCCACAATTTCTTTGACCCATCCTTAGTGAGGGTCTTCATGCCAAAATGCCAATGACTCTAGTTCTGCAATGCACACGCCCCACAGCTGAAGCCAGCAGTGCTTGCAGCACATATATGAACATTCTGGCATTTGTACATGACAAATCTTCAACCCAGGGCCAAGTAAGAGAACTACTGAACTGAATAACAATGTTCCAGTGTGCTTTGACCATATGCCTTCAAAGAATGTGATGCAACACATTCTCAAAGTTATATAAGAAAGTGTTCTTTCAGAGTACTGGTTCTCCAAAAGAGTACTGTGTTCCCTGAAATGTCCAACCAGAATGCATTGGATAAACATAACTGTCTTTAGAGAATGGGCATACGAGTAGGACCTTTAAAAAGAGAAAGTGCAGTAACAAAAGAACAACAATTTCTTAAAAGGCCATGAGTGACCAATTTGGGCTTACTAAATATTGCATGCCCATATTCAAGAAGACTGATTCTGCTCTATGTGCAAAATGAAGAAGTGGAAGAACAAGAATTCATAAGATTTTAATAATGACCTAGGTTACAATTCAGTATTTTTGTTGCCATTGATTCCAAGGAGAAAAATTGCTCACTGAGTTCACAGTGCCCAGAAATACCAAAGTTGGTTTGTTTCAAACCCACAAAATGTCTTTCAACTACTATGAACTGGCACACAAATCCTAAATACTAGGGAGTAAGCATCATTGAACAGAGTGGGACTTACTTCTTCCTTTCTTTACTTTAAGCAGTCCTCGTTCTTAAACATCTCATTAACTGCCTCGTTCTGTTGTTCTGCCAGATTTTCTCTATTTCTGCCTCTGAAATTTGCTGTAACCTATGAAATCTTATGCTGAAAAAGTACTATTTGATTTATACTTTAAATAACAACTCTGAGGGATCATTTTGAAACGTGAGAATGGGAAGCAGTATTACCCTTAAAGGCAAACTGTTCAAAACACACTGAGCACTTTTTATTTAATTAATCAACATTTTGGCACTGGTTTGAAGTTCATCAATTTATGCTGCCTTTGACAATTTCAGAGCTGCCTTCATTTCCATCTTAATGTGTCTGTACTAAGCACCATATGGAACCACAGCCATGGATTTCTACAGAGCTTGGAAATTATGGTTGGCATCCTATTAGTTATAATGTTGCAAGTTAGATGTATGACCATGTAACTGTTTCCTATTCATATTTATGCTCGTGGTACCATTGCTACAGTTGTAAATGCTCTCAAAACCCACCTTAAAATCTATCCAGCCACAAGAATGGATGGCGTTCTGTGGCTCCGGTAAAGGATGACACATCCTGCCCCTCCTGTCAATGCAAGGAGCAGAAGCATGGGCCCTGTTGTAACTCCTTGATACACTGAGGCTTGCTGGTGGGAGGTGGCTGGGCAATCCTCCTTCAGCACCCTGCTTACCAGTGTTGCAGCACTCCATCCCTCAGAGTGGAAGGATGGGTTTTAAGGTGGGTTCCCAGGTTCAGATCAGGAAGCATAGCATAGCCATGACATCATGGCTGTGAATCTCCTGCACAATTTGCCTATATTTTTGACTAAAACTACCAGAGTCCTTCAGTCAGCTTGGCAAATAGCTATGACACTACAGTGCAAAGTAATAACTTTCCCAGGCTCCGGATTTGTCTGCACTTACATGATTCAATATACTGTACACATAGGGAGATGTACTGAAAACTGTAGTGTTTTCCTACCAGTTTCAACAGAAATACATAGAGGAACAAGTGTAGAGGTGTGATGAGACTGACAAGGATGTTAAGTATGTGCATAAATCTACCAGCTGGACTCTTGGCCAACTTGAGCTGTGACAATTTGAGCTAAATTCCACCAACAGAGAATCTTCCCTCTTGGTGTGACAACTCATATGTAAAGCATTTTTTAAAAATACTTTTATTACAGAAATTTTAAAAAATTACAATACTCTACCTTTTGGAAAGCTGAACAGTCTCCCAGATCCAACTATACAAATTACAAAGAAAAATACACAGAGGGTTTCAGAACAACGTATCACTTAGTTGGGCAGGGAATCACACACACAAACAGAGCTGTGTGATTGAGTCTTAATCTGATCTGGAAGCCAGGGCAGCACATTTACCTTGACTAGCTGCAATTTACACTACTAGCTCTTTCCTCCTCCAGTCCCTAAACAGTGGGCCCATGTAACTGCAGCTTCTTTGAAAGGTCTATATCTACATGGCCCTGGCTGTGGTACAGTTGAATGAGGGTCAGGGGGTGCAGGAAATCTGTATGGAATTAGATTGTGCTAGTGTTGAACCAGCTTAGTGTTTCTGCTATTCTAAAACCACATTCTAAATCCTTCTTTTTAAAGCAATATTAAGTTTAGCTTATAGTAAGAGGTTTAGCATTATGTACCATAGCCAACCTTGTTATTTTTGCTTCTGACAGTTACTTAACAGTTCCTATTTTTCAAATATTTTTGTCCTTTTAAACATTTGGAGGGGGGGGGACCCTTGATCCTATTTTGAATACTTCAGTGCATCACATATGTATGGAAAAAATGTTTGAATGGCTATCTGATTATCAAACTAAGGCGGTACCATTTTGAGAGGTATTTTAAAATGGCTGGATTTTAGATGTGCCATATTAAACAGTCCAAAGTAAGATGCCTGCTACCTTTCCCAGCTGATTTCTAGAAAAAAATGTAATAAAACATTAAAAGCCGATTTGCATATTTACAAAATCTTTGTCATAGCAAACATGCAACATACAGAACGTTTTGTTCTATGGCTATTTATGAATTTGTCTCTATATATTTCATCTCCACAGAAAATAAAAATAAAACACATGTATTGAAACATCCAGTAAAATTCTGGCAGAAAATCAAATTGTGGCTTGTCCTCTAGATCCATTAGCCTATAAATTCAAATTAAATTGTATCTTCTTAAACACTGCTCACTAAAGTAACAGTGTTTTAGTCAGGACACTAAAAATATAGTTACCAGAGCTTCTGAGACATAATACTTAGATTGAGGGACATGCTTCCTGTACTGTATTTTGCAAACATAAGCTAGAGCATATCTATATGCAAATTTATGCTGGCTTTTAAACCAATTAACTGCCATTTCTTCCCCCCAAAGTTTTCTGTGGATTTTGGTTTGGTCTGGCCTCCATTGCAAAAAGTGCTTAGAGTCCCTTGGGAACAAGGAACTAACATTCAGGTTACATCAGTGCCGTATGTGTGTCTAGTCACTTGAGAAGCCAACATAAGAAAAGATGACTTTTCAAAATCCACTGAGTGGTGTGCTTGCGGCATTTACATATCACTGTATGCAAGAAACGGGCAATTTGAGGACCTCTAGAAGTTGTTGGATTGCTGCATGCATCAGTGTATCCAATATAATGGTGAGGAATGCTTGGCAATGCAGTCCAGAAAAGTCTGGAAGAACACAAGTTGCCCATTCTGCTTTAAACCATAGATTTTGGCTTCAGAGGCCAGAATGTGAACAAGTGGGTGTGGCCTATTTGCTTCTGAATCATCCCTCCTTGTGTAGAAATGTGTAACGCAACCAGCAAAGAGATCTGAGTATGACATCCAGTCCAGGGATTATAGTTTATTGCACCCATATAAAGCAGGATTAGTGAACCAAAAATAGACACTGGTAAAAAAAAATGGCTATGATCCTAGCCTGTTTGGACACAGTAAACATTGGTTGGCGTACTCACTCATGTACAAGGAAGGACAAAGCAGGAGAGAAAGGCTGTAAGTACCTGTCCACTAATAGTTCACCTTCTTATTAAGGCATAATTCTTGGGTGAAAATATAGTGTAAACACAGCCACTAACTGCAAAATCTCAGGTCCCAGACACATGTATGAAGGTCCCAAGTCTGGCAAACAGCTTCAGGGGTCTGCATAAAAGCTGGAAGCATGAATAATTCTGACAATGCATTTTTGCAGATGAACATGTGGAAATGACAATTCCGTATCTGCAAAATATATAACAGGGGAGACAACCCTGAGATGAAACTTGATGGGGAACGAAAATCAAATACATGAAGAATAAGTCTCATGGCTGTAAATTGGTGAAACTATCCAAGTATTGCAACACAGTGTCTTTCCTGTTTCCTCATAAATATACAAAATATACAATTCCAGTTTATTTTATTTATTTTTTTCTGTTTTAAAATGGAGGAGCATTCATACACAGTCAAACACTTAGCTACTTCTAATTGAAAGTATATACTTTAGTCACCAGGAAGTTGCATAGATACCAACAGCCTCACGGACAAGTCCGGCCTAGTTCTGATGTCTCTTCATGTGCAGAGCCAAGTGGTCAGACCGAGAGAAGCTGCGATTGCACACAGGACACTGGAAAGGTTTGGCCCCTGTGTGCTTCCTGAAGTGGCGGGTCAACTCATCAGAGCGAGCAAATCTCCAGTCACATCCTTCCCACGTGCATTTGTATGGCTTCTCTCCTGGAAACATTAAAAAGGCACAAAAATAACTAGTCAGTCAGCCCTCATTCAAATGCCAGAGGCAGGATTCCAATCAAACTACCAAGGCTGTTTTTTAAAAAGCTCCCAGTCCATAAAAAGCTAGCACACCAGAGAGCAAACAATATTAGCCTTTTATGTATCAAAATTTGACTGGAGGTAGGGAACATGATGCATGACAGAGCATTCAATAACAGGACACCCCATTTGCAGTCTAATGTGAGGCAGTCCAGAATTCTACCACTTCATTTTCCATGTGTAGAATGACTTGCAGGGCCTTTTTTGGTGTTGCAGGAACTATAGTAGGACCCCCATTTCTGCTGGGGATTGGTTAAACCATGGATAACAGTGAATACCATTGCAAATAATGGGATATCTGGTTTAAAATACTATAGAGTTGCCTTGAAGGACCTAGAAAATGGCTAGAGAAGATGCATTTTCTAGGAAGACTGCATGGTAGGTGTGCTGTTTTGTGTCATGTAACTGAATCAGTGGATAATGAATCAGTGGGTACAGGGGTCCTACTGCACATGGTGCTCTTTCCTCCCGCACAGTTTCCTCACTTAACTCCAGAAGCGCCCAACTGCATGATAACTGGGAAACAACAAAGGGGTGAGACTGAAGTGTCTGCTTCCCCCACATGACCTGACAAAATTTAGTCTGTTTTTTTAAAATAACTTTATATTGTTTAAATCCATTAAAGTGATTTTATTGAGATCATATTACATAGCATGGAATATAAATATAAAATAAATTACTAAAATATCATGGAAAGACATCATGATGCAGCAGGTCCTATACAACTGAAGGGGCCTTGATAGTTTTCTTCAGTTCTCTAGGCTGTTTTCATAACATAAACAATCACATGCAATTATGGCTACATTTCCTCAGGCACAGGTAATTAATATATAAAAGAACACAAGAACCACCATGCTGGATCCTTCCAAAAGTCCAATGAATTTCTCTGAGAAGGCGACAAGTCAAGGCATGATGGCCAGAGACAGGTGGAGTGGCCTGAGCATAATGAAGGTGGCAAGCAAAGTTCAAGGAGAAGTAGGTGAAGTGCAGCTCTACCCAGGACAGGACAAACTCAGGGAGAAATTGTTAGTGCACAACTTTTATTTGTTAATGCAAAACAGGAGTTAAAACCAGGTGAAAGGAGTGAGGAGAGCCCATATGCTGAATGGGGTACACAGGCCCCCTGCCAAGCAAGCCCTGGCCACAAAAAGATGCCTAGAACAAAAGGGCCCATAGTCACCAAGGGACTAGCCAATCCCTGTTATTATTGATCAGGTAGCCCAAGGCATGCCAATCTCGCAGTTGTCCAAATTGGAAGATGTATACCACCCCAAACCATCCTTCCAGTTCCATCCCCAGTATGGCCTCCTGCCAATTCTCCCCGCCCCCACTTTTACATTTGTACCTAACCATTGTGATGAATCAACAAAAAAGAATTGCACAACTGCTGTATCAACTGCATGTGTCCCACTAACATACAAAAAATGCAAAACAGAAATCCCTAGGGGGAAGTGAAAAAATAAGGTACAGTGACTGGGGAAAAAAATCCTTCCCCAGTCCACAGATGGGCAACCTCTGGGCAATATCTTATATGTCTTACAACAATGTAGGAAATGGGGCAGGTAGGTTGTAGGGCATACAGATTCAAAGTGGCAATGCATGGGTCCTGGCAGGCCTACACACAGCCTGCTGTGGTCTCATGTAATTAGGTCATGAACATGAGGGTGGCATCCTATTGGTGACATATGTAAGTCAACATCCAATGTCTGCAGATGTCATTCTGTGGTCATGGTGGGAGGAGGTATTCACTACCTACTCTTGCATCATGACCACTCCACACATAGAACTCATTTTCCTCCCATAAGGGCTCCTCAGCACTTCCGCTCAGACCCCTTGACCTCCCTAGCCCACAAACAATCATATAGCTTTATTCTTATAGCCAAATGTATAATGACAATGCCATCCCCAAGGACCATCCAGGTGGTCCTGAAGGAAGCCTTCATCATTGTACATAGGTATAGGAACATAACTGGGTGCTCCCTGGCAGTTTCACCACCTTCTCTAGTCTATTTAATGGCCCTATTGGGGTGGGGAAACAGTGCATGAGGAAGATAAATTCTACCATAGTCTGTTGTTCTCGACACACAAGCAGTGAGAAATCTTCAGAGGTTCATAAACTCTCTTGAGCCCTCAAGCGAAGTAGAGTCAGTTGATCTGAGGGAATGGGCTGAAAGCTTATCTTATGGACTCCATGAAGTCTGAACTAGACAGTTCCAAAAAACTATGGTTTTCAGTCTCCCCGTTTGCCCAACAAACATAGTAGCAACACTTTTACAGGGCTCCTTCAAAGTCAAACAAAGAAGACCAATTTTGAGATCCTGGCTTGCAGGCTAACTGCTAGAATAGTCACCATCCAATTCTCTCCAATATTTGCTTGAACATTATAAATACTATTCCAACAGAATTGTGTTTTGATTGAAACATTAAGATCATTTCTGCAAAAACTGTGGAGATAAAGTCTAAAGCAATCAATAAGGGACAGGATTATTTATACTTTTTTAAAAACACACACACAACTCAATATTGGAACAGAAGCAGATGTGTCAGAAAAGAAGTAAAAACAAAGGCCACAATCCAGCTGAAAGCTATTCTAACACAATTTCACTGAAACCAGTGAAACAAGTCAAATCACGGCCAACTTTAAGCTCCAGTGAAAGCCATAGGACTTAAATTAGATGTGACTTGTTTCACAGGCTTCACTGGGATTTTGTCACAAAGAAAGTTTACCTGAATTATGGCCTTTATGTTTTTATCCCCCATCCCCACAGCTGTACCTGTGCTGAATATGGTCTAGAGCACAGTCAGGTAACTGAAGTTATGTGTCCAGGGGGCAGTCAACTCCACCAAGGCTGCATGGACTGCCAAAAATAAAATTAAAAAAATGGGAAAATAAGTAAATATGAAACAACCCCTAACTGGACATAGCCAGGAGCCCGCTTTTGGTTTTGAAAAAAATGTGTGTGTATGTTTTTTAATGTTCTGTATCAGAAGTGGGAGCCTGCAACTTGTTCTTTCTTTTTCCTATCCCAAAAAGGACAGTCCAGAGAGCCTGAAGGGAGTAAGGGCTGGGGGGACCCTGATAGGACCATATTCAGTCACAAGGCCACATGTTACCTCCCCTCATTTGGAAAGAAAGGCAGATGTGAAAAGGTAACAGAAGAAGCAAAATTCATGTAATCAGAAGCTAAGAGAGAAAAACACAGAACTGTGTAGATACACAAAAACACATTACTCAAAGGCCTTTGTGTATTTTTATGACTTTGTAATGTTCTAGCAACTAGTATGCATATGCTGGAAGTTGAAAATCAGGTTCTCAGGAAAACAAATTGATGATGCAGTAATAGATTAAAGTGTGCTTGTCTGACTGATGTGGCCAGTGTATAAAGTATATTTTTATAAGCCAAATCAGGCCCAAAATGTTTCATATTGGTGGCCTAGAGTTAGCAACATAATGAGGCAGCTATTCTGAGGTGACAAGTACCTGAAATTCCCAGTGACTTCAACTGGAACGTACGATACTTAACACCTCTGAAATTTTGACCACAGATTTATGTAAGTGCCCAATATAGATTTAATTGCAGAGCTTTACACAGTCAGTTTGGAACATGTTGTCACAGATAGCTAAATATACGGTCATTTAATTTAGCATCCTAAGTGGGATATTTTAAGCATACCTATAAAATTCATAACTATGTTGATGAGGAAAGTATTCATAGAAAGCTGGACCAGGGAAAAAGATTTTTCCTCATAAGTACGAATACGTCTATTCATTGAGAACTGAGAAACCATTATTACTGTCTCTAAACATGATCCATATAAAGATATATTGGGGGAATAATAGCTATAGTTTACCACTGTATAATAAAGACACAGGCCTAAACACACACACCCTTGAAATACTTAACTGTCATGATTATCAGAACCTTTGTTGTTATATGACTGCCATCTCAGACATAGTGAAAAAGTACTATGTTTTTAATATGCTTCCTAGTTTAATTCAGTTTCAATGTTGTTTTTCGTATCTTTTTAATTGTAATATTTTTATTTTGTAAGACACCTTGAGTCCCAGTCTTGGGAAAGGGCAGGATATAAATAGAGGAACAACAACAACAACAAGATGATGATGATGATGATGATGATGATGATATGTGGTGGCAAATCTCGTTCTAGGCTGCAGCATTGCAGTTTGCAAGTGGGAGGCTTGCATGATGGTATGTGCCATATCTAGACAAACAATTCTTCCTCACAGAAAATATTCATGTCAAGAGGGGAATGAAAAAGCTAGGCTAGAACCTAACACAGTAGCTTTTTAACCAGAGGAAATGTTTTGAATCAATTAACACAGAGTGTAAGTCCCAGCTGGACTCTCCAGTGGACTATCCCAGGGCTTCCCTACACTGGCCAGAATATGGCGCTTTCCAGCTGGCATATTCTAGCCCAGGAGCTGGCCCATCCCCCTCCCCTGTTACCGAGATGAAACACATGCACATGCCGGCCCCACTGTTGCTTACTTTCACTGAAGAGCCGTCTTTTTATCTTTCCTCAATGACTACTACATGTGCCACTTTCTCTGCCCCTTCAGCTTAGCATGCAAACATGCCAGGTTCAGTCTCAATTTCTTCATGTCCAGAGAGCAATGTTGCTGACTCACTATAGGACAAGTTCTTACATTTCTAGTCACAAACCATGCAGAGCGTTAATGTACACAAACATACACGCACATGCACAAAAACCACACTATATCAACATAGTCATCTGTAGAGTAAAACAGAGGAGACAGGCCCCTATCCTACAGACCTTACAATCTTAATTTCAACAAAGGAGAGCAAGAGAACAAAAGCAGACTGGGGGAAAGGGTGCTAGGCAATGAATATGCAGAAATATAGTGACATATTTACAGTGTAGTCTTGCGTGCATTTTCTCTGAAGAATATCCCATTTTGTTCAATGGGACTTGCACACAGCAGTGTGTGATTAGGGAATTGGGGCGAAGGGAAAGTATACCAACAGCACTTTTGAGTATTGAAGAGGAACTTGTAGAGGTGGAAAACAACATATGGAGTGCAACAGTAAAGAATCCTGTTGTCCTGGATCTCTCTGTCCTGAATGTTTCCACTAAATTACTGGTAGTTGCTCAGACTGGTTTCCTAGAACTTTTGTGACATTCATCAAGTACCAAATTTCCACCTATGGAACAACTGCACCAAGCATCTTAGAACCAAAACCCCAAAGAGACCATCTAATATAGTGCAGAAACCATATATATTTAGTTGAGATGGTTACATCCTTACAATGGTGACACATGCTGCCATGTTAAACACAATTAATCTATATAACACTGCTTGAAAATCTAACTGTTTCAGCAAGATCTGTTGATTCACCTTCTTGCAGAATAATTAAGTAACACTTCAGATAAAGCCAGCAACACTGTCCTGGTTCTTTCTGGACAGCAAAGAATTCTTACACCATTTTGTAAGGCCACAATACTGTAGTGTTTCCCTAAACCTTTTATAGCAGAGGCACATTTACATTCTGACTTTTAAACATAAACATCTTCAGGTGCAGAACTGCAGTGTGTAAGAGTAAGGAAGACATAATCCGCCCTGTGTCTATGACTGAGGCACACTGCACTGTGTAAGTAATTTTACTGTGGATCTCTACTGCCGGGCTTTGAATGACCCATTCAATGAAGAATTGCTTCTTCCCAGGCACTGTCTGTTGGGAACCTCTGTACTAAAGTACATCAGACAATAATTATTGCACAACTGTAATTTCAAACTCCTCTTTCTCCCCATCCTTTTCCCTCATCCATATATGAAAGCACATGAACATCATGTTTCCTGAAATTATTATTTTGCAATGCGATGCAATCACTGGAGCAGCCACAAATGGGCAACCCAAACTGTGCTAGCCACTTTCTAAGGGAAAATTCCCAGTAAAATCTACTAAGAAATCAGTTTTGAGTGGTCTGAGTTTCTAACACTGCAATTCCATAAGTTTAACTCAGAAATAAGCACCACTAGGTTCAAGTGGGACTCACTTACAGGTAAGTCTGTAGAAGATTCCAGCCTAAAAACTAAAAACAACCAAGAATGCATTTTCTCCATTTTACTAGGTAAATACTAATCAAAATATATCATGGAAAAATCTTTTCTTGCAGCAAAATGAATACCCTCAAGAGAGACATTTTCTCCTGTTTCCAGGTTTCCTCCCTTTCTAGCAAACATTTTCAAAAATATTTTGGGGAAGGAGAAGTATGTGTGTTATGTGCTTTGCTACTCTAAAATAGTACACTAGGGTTAGTCATTTGAGGTGTTTTAAATAATGAATGATTTAAAAATAATTTTAGGAGGCTTAGTTTTTAAAAGGCTGGCCATCCATAAGTGTTGAATTTTTCTCCCACTCCCCGCAGAATCCCCCTAACACTTTCAAAGTCAGAGAAAGCAGTTACATTATTTATTTATTTAATAGCTGTCAAGATCAGGTGTTTATTGGGACTCCTCCTTCATGTGAAACAGAGGTTTAATCCCTGCTTCCTGTGCATGATGTTACTGACAATCAAACCCAGACCCCTAGCCAAGTAGGTGGAGGTTGGTGGGCAAAGAGGCCCAGAAAATACTACTCTGGATTTCCCTTGTACAATAGAGATGGACTGGGTATTCATTTCAAGGGACTGTGCTTAAAGCTACTTCAAAGTAACTTGGAATATAGTACTTCTTCAAAAAAAGCATTCATCCTAACAATCATCATGCTGATCATTATAAACCACCAAAAAGCAACTTATTGTCATTACCAATGGAAAATAGTTTTTTAACCAACTCAAATGTGTTGCTTTTTTATATACATCACTCACTGAAGTTCCATTCCAACAATCCTAAAAATAACACAATGACATACATAAAAATGCCGGAAGAAACCATTTTAGCCTCCCTCTCACACATTAATGGGAAAAAGCAAGCACTCACCACTAATTACACACAAAGAGAGAGAACAATGTTACTAGTTTTTATTTTAGCATGAGCTTTCATGGATATAAACCTACTTCTTCAGATGCAGTACTAAGTGGTATTAAGACCTGATATTAAGTATATCATACAGTTGTGGGAGTGTGATAGAATGTAATAGGATCCAGAATGTTACATTCGTACTTACCGTGAAGGTACTTTCTGTAGTGTGAGTGGCAGGAAGAATCCGTAACACTTGGGAACTTAGGACCGCCCGGAAAAGTAGGAAGTTGAGCTGGTTCTTTGAATCTTTAAGCTCTTTGTTCTCCTCCTCGAGGCCAGTTCACTGACTAGCAAAGCCCAGAGATCTGAACAAGTTTCCATAACCTAGGAATAAGCACACTGTTATAGACTTGTAATGAGGCAACATGTGACCCCGATGGTGTTTAGCTTCGCAGTTTAGATTCTTCCTGCCATTCACCCTACAGAAAGTACCTTCATGGTAAGTACCAATGTAACATTCTGTAGGGTGAGCTGGCAGGAAGAATCCGTAACACTTGGGATGTACCCAAGCCTGAATCCGCGGGTAGGAGTGACTGCTGAGTGGCGTGCCCCGTGGTTAGGACTGCACCACCTCATGTAGCACCCTTCTCCCGAAGGTGGCTTCCACCGACCTGAACTTATCCGCTTTATAGTGTCTGACGAAAGTGGAGGGGGTGCTCCGTGTTGCGGCCCTGCAGATTTCCTCCAGTGAGGCGACGGTGGAAAAGACCGCCGATGTCGCTGCCGATCGCATGGAATGTGCCAGCACCCCCGACAGGCGGGGGATGTTGTCTGTGTCGTATGATGCAAATATGCATGCCTTGATCCATGTGGCGATGGTTTGTCTTGACATCTTCTTTCCAACTGATACTGGGTTGAAGCCCATGAAGAGCGAGTCGCACCTCCTGAAGGGGGCCGTCCTCCTGATGTAGATCTTCAGGGCCCTCCTTACATCCAGCTTGTGCCATAACTTCTCCGTGGGGTGTGGCGAATTAGGGCAGAACGAAGGAAGTATAATTGGTTGTCACGTGGAATCTGGAAAGCACCTTAGGCTAGAAGGATGGATCGGTGCACAGTGAAACAAATCCTTCCCCAAATGAACAGAGGGGTTCCCTCACTGATAGAGCGGTTAGTTCTGATACCCTCCTGGCCGATGTGATGGCTACCAGGAAGGCCACTTCGAGAGTCAGGAGGCGTAAGAACACTCTCTTTAGAGGTTCGAATGGCGGCCATGCGAGTTGTCGCAGAACGAGCAAGAGGTTCCAGGACGGGAACCTGTGTTGCACCGGGGGCGACAACAGCGTCGCCCCCCTCAGGAAGCATCTCACGTGTGGGTGGGCCGCTATCTTACTGCCTTGATGGCCTGCAGGAAGGCCGACAGTGCCACCACTTGTCTCTTGAGCATATTTGGTCTGAGGCCTTTATCCAGGCCCTCCTGTAGGAAGGCTAATACGTGCTCTGTGGATGCCTCCGTAGGTGTTATGCTATGGGAGAGGCACCACTGTGAGAATACCTTCCAGGTCGCTTGGTAGATCCTTCTAGTTGACTGACGCTGGGAGGCTAGGAGGGTGGCTATTACCTTGTCCTCGTAGCCACACTCCTTCAGCGCCTGCCACTCAATCTCCATGCTGTCAGTTGGAGCCAAGCGATGTTGGGGTGAGTGATTGGACCCTGGTGTAGCAGGTCCTCCTTCGGTTGTAGTCTCATCGGGGGCTGTACGGCCAGATCCTTCAGCTCTGAGAACCAGGGACATTGTGGCCAGTAGGGTGCTATCAATATCACTTGGGCCTGTTCCTGACGGATTTTCCTCCAGACCTTGCCTATTAGTGGAAATGGGGGAAAGAGGTACAGTAGGCCTGGGGGCCATGGTGAGCTGACGGCATCCGCTGCTTCGGCCCCTGGGAGTGGGAATCTGGAAAAGAACCTTTTTAGCTTGGCGTTCTGTGGAGTTGCAAACAGGTCCACTTGTGGGACTCCAACTCTCGTTTGTATTAGGTCGAAGGTTGTCTGGTTCAGCTCCCATTCTCCTGGGAGCACTGTGTGTCTGCTCAGTTAGTCTGCTTGTAGGTTGGAGTCTCCTTGTAGGTATTGTGCCGAGATGGATGCTACTGTTGCTTCCGCCCATCTGAAGAGGGTTTCCGCCTCTTGGTGTAGCGATCTTGACTTGGATCCACCCTGTTTTGCGATGCAAGAGTGGGCTGTGTTGTTGTCTGTCCTCAGCAGGACGTGGCGATCCCTGAGGTGGGGGGCAAAATGAGCTAGGGCCAGGCGCGTTGCCCTCAGCTCCATCCAGTTTATGCTGTGTTTCCGTTCCTCCTGTGACCAGGTTCCCTGGACTACCTTGCTTCCGCAGTGTGCTCCCCAACCTCGGAGACTTGGGTCTGATGTGACTATTACCTCGTACCTGATGCTGAGGGAAGAGCCCCTTGCCAGGTTGGTTGTTTGCGTCCACCAGTGGAGGGATTCCCACACCTGTGCCGGGATGTGTAGGGAAGAACTTCTCCCGTCAGGCTATCCGGTCCTGGTGTGGGCGCAGAAATGCTTGCAGGGGCCTGGAGTGGAATCTGGCCCATGGAACTACTTGGATTGCTGATATCATGAGACCGAATAGCCTTGCCAGGTCGTTATTGTTGGTGCCGTGGTGGAGCGTATTGCTTTTGCCTCCCTTTTTAGAGCTCGTTGCCGGTCCTCTGACAGCGATACGTGGCAGGTCAAAGTTTCCAGCTGCACTCCCAGGTGTAGTATTGATTGAGCTGGGACCAGATTGCTCTTCATGAAGTTTACCAGGAAGCCATGGTTCTTCAGACAGACGATTGTGATCCGGAGGTCCATCTTCGCCTTTTCCCTGGATTGGGCTGTCAGGAGGATGTCGTCCAGGTAAGGGTACAGATGGATCCCCTTTGTCCTGAGGAAGGCTATGAGTACCACCAAGACTTTGGTGAATACCCTTGGAGCTGTCGAGAGCCCGAAGGGAAGTGCCTTGAACTGGAAGTGTACTTCCCCGAAGGCGAATCTGAGGAACTGTCTGCTGTCTGGGTGTATCTTGATGTGAAGGTAGGCTTCTGCAAGGTCGAGTGACGCTAGAAAGTCTCCTTCCTGTAGGGCTTCCCTTATCAATGAAAGTGTCTCCATCTGGAAACGCTTGTATATAATCCACGAGTTTGTGTACTTCAGGTCTAGAACCGATCTGAGTATACCGTCCTTTTTGGGTACCGTAAAGAAATAAGAGTACACCCCTGAGAAAACGTTGGGATGTGGGCACCAGCTCTATGGCTTCTATTTCCAGTAGGTGGTTGATGGCTGACCTTAAGTCTGCCGCCTTTGTAGGGTTGGAGGGAATTGGAACTGGCATGAACCTGTTCCTTGGCTTTGTGTTGAACTCCACCTTGTAGCCTTGGGCTACTGTCTCTAAGACCCACTTGTCTGTGGTGGAGTTCCGCCATGCATCGAGGAACCTGGACAGCCTTCCTTAGGTGCCAGCGAACTGGAAACCATGGATACCACAGGCCGGTTGACCACTGGGGTCTTGAGCCTGTCCAGGACCTCTTTTGGGAAGTTGTACAGTCTCTGAGCAGCAGATGTGGCCCTTCTACCCATCGCAGGTTTGTCCCATTCCTCCACCACCAGGTTCCAGAAGGCTCCTGGGAAGGGGAATAGGTGGCCCTTTGGTTTTGTGGATGGCATGAGAGCTGCCACCTTCTCACTCTTTGGGGGCTGAGAGTCCCCACTTGGATCCTGTTGGACCGAAGGAGGGGTTATCTCCAGGGCCGCTAAAGGCCCTGCTTAGTAGGTAGGCCAGTTTCTCATAATGGAAAATCCTGTCCGTGGCTTCTGCCTCTGAGGCATCAGAGTCAGAGAGCTCCCCAGGTTCTTTGTCGGAATGAAGTGCACCATCTTGGTCCCCACTGGGGTTCCCCCCTACTGACCAGGGCTTCCCCATCTGAGGCCTCCCCAGACTCCTCCAAGGAGTGCCGAGACGGGGGGGGGTCTTTCGCTTCCTGGAGGGTGGCTTAGCGTGGGGACGCTGCTCCTGGTGTCTCCTATTTCCATTGTTTTTCCCTTTTGCCTTGTCTGAGCCTTTCCCCTTGGGGATTGAGGCCTTTTTGGGGCCTGTTTTTCTTTCGGGGATTACATCCCTCGTGCGCTTCCTTTTGCCTTTTGAAGCCCTGGTGATGGAGCTGGGAAGCGGTGGTGGGGGTAGGAGGGCGTCCTTAAGCATTTCAAGGGCTGCACTGATGGCCTCCCTCCTAACACGGGAACCGTCGTCCTCCCCTCCGGCCTCAGAGTCCTCTGAGTCCGTGGACTGTGAGGATCCCAGGTCTTCTAGATTCCCTTCGGATTCCGAGCCCTCTTCCCCGCTCCCCTCCAGGGCTGCTGCCATGTCCTCCTCACTGGAGGATATCCCCCCCCATTGCCTCCTTCGCGGCCCGTGCCTCCGCGACCCTGGCCACCACCACCCCCGTGTTGGGGGTGTATTCCTCAATGATGGCCCTTGACTGGGCCTCGTGGAGGAGAACAAAGAGCTTAAAGATTCAAAGAACCAGCTCAACCTCCTACTTTTCCGGGCGGTCCTAAGTTCCCAAGTTTACGGATTCTTCCTGCCAGCTCACCCTACAGAAAGAGTAAGTGGCCTTAATACCACCAGGTACAGGCTACCTGCTGTATCCACAGGGAATATGTTCCCAGACTTACCACTAATACTTGAAACCACAGATAATGGCATTGTACTGGAAATGCCTAGAGAAATGCCTAGAGAAAATGCTTAGAGAGGCTGCTTCTCTAGGCATCTCCAGCACAACTCTATGGTAACTTCCATCAGAAATTACCATAAAGTCATGCTGGCGGAGCTAGGAAATGCCTAGAGGGGCCATGTTTTTATTGTTCCTTCCTTCACCCAGGGACATAAGATTTCAAAGAAAAAGTTCCTCCTAGCTGTATTTTTTTTTTTAAAGGACAGAGTCCCTAGCTCATCTTTAAATTACTATAAAGTCTGACCCTTAGTGTGTGGTGGTTCATGAAAGAAACTACAGAATGTTTTGAGAGAAATTCCTGCTATACAGTTCAAATTCATGAAGATACAGAAGTTCCATAATCTTGCTAATGGTTATAAATTGTAACCCTGAAGGACTATAGGAAAGGCCTCAGGGGAACATGAACAAGGGGGATTCTTTAAAGCATAATAAACACTGCCCACTGCTAGGGCCAGCCAAGCAAATGTCAGCCTATTCCCCCTAGATACAGTTCATAGGCCCTAAGGTAGATAAAGCTAATTTGGCATTGAAGGCAGAAAATCCAACTTCTTCTTCCTCCTGAAAACACAATAATAAATAACACGAATAATGTGCTACTCTTTCTTTATACCCAAAATCACTGTCTGAGGCAACCACCTCAATCAGTCCAACAGAAGGACCAGGCCTGCCATGGTGTTGAAATTACATGAAAAACATACCAAGGGCTAAGTTGCTTGTTTTATCCTTCAAAGGTGCAAAATGTAAGACATACAGACTCCCCAATTAATACAATGTGCAGAATTACTTTTGTACTTAGGGTGGGGAGGAAATGAAGCAGAACTGAGTTTCTGGATAGCGTTAACTCCACTGCAGGATCCAATGTACAACAGATGCCGGTGCCACTGCATTTTAGAAAGCAACAGTATTCTATCCTCTTAATTCTGTTCTCTTGAATGGTAAATATAAAGTATGGGTGAAATTAAGAATTAGGCGATAGAACAGGAGAGCATGCTTTGGCAGTATCTCTCTCACACGTTTCTACATACTTCTCTGTCATTTCGTTGGGAGAAAAATTTGGCCTAAGTTCCAGAGCAAGAATTGCTTCAAGTTATTTTAAAACTTATTCCATGTCTTTGCTATGGTGAGCTTTAGGGAGCAGAGGAATCTGAGGTTAACAAGATTTATTTGCTCTAAAAGCAAGGAGACACTATACCCTTTATTCCTGCTGTCTATGGGTACATAGCAATGCAAAAGTCGCTTAGCTTAATGACTGTACAAAATACAGAAGCTGCAAAGTTTCAGAAAATAGTTGATTCTCCTCCAGAAATTTAGAATGAACATTAAGAGGTCATGAAACCCAAGAATGCCACTGGTCATCAAATACGACTGCGCTGAAACTCTGTTTCTGGAACATGGTCTCTGCATTAAAACAGATATTTCACTGTTAAAAAAGTTTTTTTTAAAAAAAAAAACCCTTACAACACCAGCAGAACTCCTCCACTTTAGAGCAGCTTCCACAGGATTTGCTAAAATGTCAACACTGTTCAACTAAAACAGCATGGAGGAAGCTGGTACCAAGTTCTGGCTAAGCAGCAACACTCCAGCTCTTTCTTCCCAAGCCAGAAATATTATACACATCACTTCTGGGAAAACAGAACTGCTTTCCTTTTAAGTTATGTTTCAACAGGACCTCCCCCCGCTTTGCTTATAACTTTAATTTGATTTTTGCATCATCTTTGTCCAATCTCACAAATTTCAAATATTTTGTTAGGCTTGAATCAATCACAAAAAGTATTTTAAGTCATTGACATTGCTCATATGCATCCCTTTTACCAAGGCGATTTTTATTATTATTTTAGTAAAAGTTTGGAAAGCTCATGGAATACATTTATGTAAAATTGTTGGTTGAACACCAACATTTTGCTTGGAACCAGTTTAGAACAAGACCACACAATACAAGATAAGAAAAGGAAACTGGGGGGAAAAATAATAATCATTGTCATCTAGATCTATTTATTGAACAACTACTGGTGCTACAGATAACACAAAACCTTTGTTTGATGTATCATTGAGATAAATGAGGCAGAATACAGTGCCCCAAGTCCAGATCATCCATCCTTATGCAGTATCCAATCATACAGCCCATAAATATATCTTCTTGGTGCCATGATACTGGCTGTGCTCAGTTTCAGCTCCTAAACCATGCTGAGATAGCCTAAAAATATGCTACATGCTTTACCCTTTAAATGATATCATAATTTCTGCTAGGATGTTGTTTTATCAACAATGGATGTTGTCATGGATGCTAGAATTCTACCAATAGAAGAAGAAGAAAATAATTCTGCTACCAGAAATGTTGGCTTGATGAATATAAACACTTATCTACATAATGTTGAACCGTGTATTGTGTTTTTTGAGGAAGGTATTTGGAGAAGAATAGGGTGTGTGTTTATTTGCTTAGTATTTTTGGCACAAATGAAAACTTTGAAGTTGGAACTGGAGGTAGGGGAAAACAGGTACTTGGAGGAAGAGTAATAGGAAAAGGGCACTGCAGGGATGAGAAAAAAGACTCCACCCTTAATCACAGCTTCCCTCCAGATTCCTTCCTCCTAACAACACCTGTTTATTTAAACCTTGCTCATATGTTTGCTCAACCATGAGGAGCTAAACATTTGATCTATTTGAAATGAAATATGGCCACATTATTTCCACACACATATCGCTTGCATAGAGTGCTTTACAGACCAACATGAACAAGACACAGGACTCTGCCCCAAGTAGATTTCAGAACTTGAAAAGCTCCCAGAATCCCCAACTAACAGGGCTGATAACCATGTTGGCTGGAAAATTCTGGGAAGTGTGGTTGAAAATAACTCTTCATATGACAGCATCCCCCCATATAATGACTACATTTTTGAACTGCAGGTCCCATTACTCTCCAATCAGTATGTCCAATGGTCAGGGACGATGAGAACTGTAGCCGACAATATCTGTAGGACACCAGGTTGGGAAAGGAGAGTCAGGCTTCTGCTGAAGGAGGACCCATTTTATATAAAGAAGCAGTACATTCAATTTTTCAAGAAGATGGTGGTGCAGAATTAAGGCCTCATCTTTAGGCAGCAGTAGAATTGTCTTATGATGAGACAGGGAACCTTTGTCCCTTCTGATGTTTCTGTCCACAACTCCCACCAACTCTTCCAAGCTCTGGAATCTACTAGAGGCAGGGGGCTGTGTCTTGTTTATGCTGCTCTATGTGCCTGTGGAATTAATGGCATGGGAGCTGTTATGATCCTGTAAAACAAGGGTCTCCAACCACTGGTCCCTTGACCAGTACCGTTCCGTGGTCTGTTAGGGACCAGGCTGCATGCGAGGCATTCAAGTGGTAGTCAGCCTGAGCCTGACTGCCTGGTTGCTGCCTTTTGCAAGCTCTGTTCGCTCCCTTTCAAGCAACAATGCTTGAAAGGGAGCAAACAGAGCTTGCAAAAACCTTGCAAAAAGCCTATCACGCATGTGCCATGAGGCTGGCTTGGTGGGAAACTACAGCAGCCTCTCTCTCAGCCTGGCTGCCTGGTTGCTGCTTGAAGGGGCAGAGAAGAAAAGACACAGCAAGCAACCTTCTCTTCTATGCCAGGCAGTAGCTGCTCACTCCAGCCTCCTCCAGTAAGTCACAGCAATCTTTTTGTATGTAAAGACATCCCTACTGTTTTTATCTGAGAAGGACTCATCTGGATATTAGGTTTGAAAAACATTTATCCTTCCTGGCGGTGGCCTGTAGTTCCAATGCTGCTATCCACAGTGGATTTTAGCAAGCAAGCAGCTGGAAAGCTGCTTCAAAAAGGGAGAGGAGGAGAGATTCCCCTCTTTTCCCACCAATGAAGTGCAGTCCACAAGAAATTCCTTGAAATTGAATCTTGCCTTTGGGCTGATAGAGGTTCCCTTGCAGGGCACGTTCTCATGGCGGTGGGCACTCTAGTTTTAATTTTTCTAGGTTTTAAAATGGTTTTATATTGTTGAATGTATGATTTTGAAAATGGTAATATTTTCATTATATTTTAATTTTATTGCTATGTTTTAAAAATGTTTTATTGTTTTTGCACCACCTTGGGTCCCACACTAGGAGAAAGGTGGCATATAAATGCAATAAACAAATGAATAAATAGTTCTAGAATCTATTCATTATATGGTACATCAACCTTAAATGGGGTCCAAGAGAAAAAATGGGATAGAAAGGTTTTTCATATAAAGGAGCTCTTGGGTCCTTTTAAAGGGCCCACATTTTTGGATTCCCCCACCCTTGCTGGCCCATGGAAAAATTGTCCCCCATGAAACTGGTCCCTGGAGCCAAAAAGGTTGGGGACCACTATGCTTATAGTTTCAGAGTTCTAGCCCTCTTATCCACCTCCACCACCACAATGTGGAAATAGTACTGGCCTGCAGGATTTTTTTACAACACAAGAAATACATTTGAAGTTACATGGAATAGCTGACTCTGTATGGTTCTCACTCTCTCTCCTGCAGCATACATATTAACATTAATAAAATTACATTAGAAAGATGACTTCAAGGTTTAAATTTTTGAAGTAGCACCTGGATGTGTGCTAGATTAAAATCTCAAATGCCTTGGACTCTTCCATCTCTCCTGCCTTGGGTGGGACAGAACACAAACATTTGCTTGTCTTTGCTCTGCTCTGCTCTGCAACTGACTGCCAGACCATGCAAGCATCTCCAGGCCAGGAGTCAACACTGTCATTCCTAGAGCATGGTTAGTACCATGTGTTCTTTTTAAACTTAAAAAAAGAACATGTTTTAAAATAGATTCATAGGGTGGAGTTTTATTTTTTAGGGGAGTAAGAAAGGAAAGACTCAAAAGAGTTTGTAATGAAACAAGTTCAAGCATGCCAAGCAGCATACTTCTACAAACAGTTCAACAAAATAATAATGTACTAACCTGTAAAGACAGATAAAGGGGAAGAAGTTTATTCTATTGATAGAGGCAAGTTTGCACTACCTTTCCTAGATAGGTACACTTTGTTCTCCACAGAGAGGAAGCAGCTGAGAGTAACTGACTCACTTGTGTGATTTCTGTTCTCTTCCTTGGTCTTCATCTTCTTCTGGCTGCCTGTTGCTCAACATATCCCTATCTCTCCTTCTAAATTTAGTTTTGCACCCAAGAATATGCAATAAGCTATGACCTTACTAAGGCTACACCTCTTTAATGTCTTCATATTTATTTTTCCTTATTGCTACCTATCTGTGACACTCATTAAATCAAGACGTATACAGTATTTGAATTCTCTTCTCTCTCTTTTTTTTTTAAACAACACCCTTTATTGAGACACTATTTTCACACTGACATGTTTGACTGCTTTTGGACTTATGTTTGTTTGTTTGTTTTTAGTTTTATTCCTGTTGCCACTATAGAAAGTAGTTTTTAGGTCCTTCTGAAATAATAGTTACTATTATTAATTATTGCGAGCCAAGCACAAGCATGATACATGCCATTCAGATTCAGAGGTGATGTGGAACAGTGGTCAGTGCTGGACAGCCCAGTTCTGGACTCCTCTGGAGGACTTTGGGCCACTTACACTATTTCAGTTTGGCCTACCTCACAGGACTGTTGTGGAAATAAAAGTAAGAGAGCCCTGACAAGAAAAAGAGAACAACTTCCCCCTTCCCAAAACAGCTCCAGGTTAGATCATTTAACTGAACCTGTCTCCCAGGACAGTCAAGAGCTCAGACTTAATGGATTATTTTACATGACTTCCATAGATTTCTTTTTTATCCTATATAATCAGCTGCTGTTTGTCAGCCCTCTCTCCTGACCAAGATAGGGTTTTAAATGCAGGACCTGGTTCTATGGACAGGAAGAACTGCATGCATGAAAGACTACTAGATTTTGGGAGATCCCTCCAGCCTTCCACACCACAGCTCACTCCATGCAACAGGGTCCCCATTCCTTTGTGCAGCAGCACTTCAGGAGACTGGATGAGCTGCTTGATGAGAGGTGGGGTCAGGGAATCTGGTTTCATCTTCAGCCCAGTTGCATGTGCTTAAGCTTGGATTGAACCCAAAAGGAGCAAGAACAATAATACTGTCACAAGGTAGCCTGTCCCAAAACAGACAGGAAGCATTGACCCTACTAAGACTATGACTCTTAAGGCTATGACTCTTAAGGCCAGAAAGCTACCCGCATTGCATCGATATGTTGCCAATCTAGTTGAAAGTGTTCACTTGGAGACAGAATCATTTGGGGGTGGGGGTGGCAGGATTATATGAGATATTAACTGAAAAATTTCCCAGTCACATCAATAACACTGTAATTAAGGGACAGTATTATAGAGTATCTGACTGAGGATATTTGATTTCAAATCCTTTCAGCCATGGAACTCACTTGGTAGCTATGGGCAGGTCATTATTGACTTGCCATGCTGCATCTCATTTTGGGGAGAAAAGTGTGTTATACACCCAGTAAGTTAACAAGCAAACTGTCTCTCACCCTAACCAACCTCACAGAATTCTTGCAAGCATAAAATGGAAGGGCCACACATATTGCAGCCTGAATTCCTTGAAAAACTGTTTTATACATGTGACAAATCCTTACAGTAATCCACCATACAGTTAAGTTGGTAGCATTATCTGTAAGACAGAGAAAGGACTTTAAAAAAAAAATCAGAGCCATCTGGCAAAGTAGTTTTAGCATCCATAAAAGGCAAGCATTCACTGAAACTGTTAGCCAACTGAGAAACTAGCAAATATAAAAAGGATAAGCTGAATAAGAACAACAGAGCTGCTAGTAGTTTCTCAGACTCGAAGTGTATTCAATTATCTTAGCTAGCACTTCTTGTTATGGTTGTTAACTGTCCATAAAGATCCAGTAAAGGTACAAGTTCAGGGAGCAGTTGGGAAGTTTAAGTATTATTGCTACCCAATGTCTTCTGATGAAACTGTTAAAATCTGGAAGTTGCAGCTTCCCTTGCCCCCTGTCTCAGGCCAACTGATACTCTCCAGAAATATTTACACCTGCCCTTTAGCCAAAAAGGCTACTAGAGTGGTTTACAAACAGTTAATCCACAACAGGTTGCTAACAACTCAGAAAAATTCTACTTCTACAAGCCAGAGGATGGCAATTTTGAGATCAGGTATATAACAATGTTCCTTCTTCACTGGTGTCAGGAAAGGAATGGGAATGGTATGCATCATGACAACAAGATCTTTCCTTTCCTAGCTATCTCCTGCTTTTTTCCCCATGTTTACTTTTAAACTTAACAGCAGCATTTTACCAGTGGTGGCTAGTCTTCCATGTTAAGTAGAGTGTGATCTGCTCTGGTTTTAGGGGCTATCTAAATGGTAAAAATACTCCTCACAGAATGTGAGGAGAATCCTAACTGTCTTAAAGGGATCCTGCATTGTTACACCAGAAGGAGAAGGAGGGGGCCAAAAACGTCAAATAACGCTGAAGGAAAAGCCTACGCTGCTTTCCCCTGAGTTTAAAAAAAAACAGTGAGGGGGAATGTGCGTCCCTGTTCATTGGAACAAGCAATTCACTTCGAATCACTTTCCCATATGAGTGGAATCGCAAAGCTGATTGGCTGAATGAGCATGGGGCGGGGCTTGCTAACAAGGCAAGCGCCCAGAGCCACTATGTTGGGGTTTTGCCTTAGCGAGTGAGCACTAAGGTGATAAAATGGGGGGGGGTCTTTTCTTTTTAGTAAAGGCGAAATATCGCTCTATCGCATACAGGAAATATTTTTGTTAAAAAAAAAAGTTCAGCGGCGGCAAATTCAGGTAACTTAAAATGCGAGTAATTCACTCGTAGCCACCATCTTGACTGGCAGGCATGCAAATCTTTTGGGGGCAAAAACCCATTAAGACAAATCACACTGCTGCAATCTGCCATTACTGCGGAGCAATCCAGAGGGTTTTGTGTTTTTTTTGTTTTTTTTGCCTCATATAGATGGGCCCCAAGACTGATCTTTAAAGAACTATCCAAGGTTCTTAATCTTGTCTTCAAAATAGATTCAGCAGTTTGGATGGTTCCTTTAAAGTCAGGACAAAAACACAGATTGGATTCTTTGTCCCACTGACATTGGATCCATTAACTGCCACTGGATTTTACAAGCCCTTTCAAGTCAATCTTTATTATTTCCATCTCACAGATGACAAAATAAAGAGGACAGTGCTCCATGGTCAAATGCTGCTTCATGATGCCTTTACTGATGAGAAGTTTTATTTCAAACCTCTGCTCCCCCTTGCCACATTGAGTTCCTTCTGTTATCTCAAAAACATACAGAGCTCTCTTTTTTCCTCCCACTCCAAATTCTGTGTTCAATAAGGAGTTGTCCAGTGAAAAGCCCACCTCTGAATGGAGACTAGAGAATCGCCACCAGCAGGAGCAGTCTCCCACTTACAACATTATAGCAGAGGCAGCCTCTTCTATCAGTTATACAAAAACAAAAGACTGTCAAATTTTAAAAAGAGGATCTGTAATAAATCCACACCATCTGGCATGTATATTTATATGTCCTATATACAGGGAGTAAGTTCTCCTTGTATATAGTATGGGTTTCACAGCTGCTCAGCTGCGCTCTGCCATTCTCACACTTCAAGCTTCAAAGATGGCACTTCTAGGCTAAAAGCCATCACCCCCAGCATTCTCCCTCCAGTTTTAATAGTGGTGTTTATATAGTTAGCTCCAAAGACCACTAACTCACTGAGTTTGACACAACGAGAACCTTAATGCTAAAATCCCACTTTGATCTAGGCAACACAAGTTCCATTTGAACACCGAATATGCCTTTTATCAGAAATCACTGCATATGCATATATTTAATAGAGTCTGACAGGACAGGAAACCTGCAAAAGCCAGGTATCACCTAGTTGGCATTTTCAAAACGGCACACTGTGAGGACTAACTTAAAGGCCTGATTAAATACTCCCACACACCCAGAACATCCTTTCGCTAGAGACACATCGGCCACTGTTGTGTCATCACAACATTTACTTGTGATTTGTGTGTGCTTTGGAGAGAGCTACATTTAGTCATCCTGGAGAAGACTCTTTATACTGAAACAAAAATGAAGAAAGTGGCAGAAGTTCATTTGGGAAGTGAGGGAGTTACATGCTCTTCAGTCAATGCTCACTAACTTTACTAATAAGCACTAATGTGCGTGGTGCTGGAGAAGAGTTCTACGATACTGTGGACTGCTAAAAAGATGAATAAATGGATCCTAGAGCAAATCAAGCCTGAGCTTTTCCCTAGAAGCCAAGATGACTAAACTGAGGCTGTCATACTTTGGCCATATCATGAGAAGACATGACTTGCTAGAAAAGACAACAATGCTTGGTAAGACAGATGGCAGGAGAAACAGAGGAAGACAGTACCGGTATTACAGACGGATGGACTCAGTCAGAGAAGCCATGATCCTGAGTCTGCAGGACCTGACCAGTACTATTTGTGATAGGGTAATTTGGAGGCCTCTCATTCATAGGGGTTGCCATAAATTGAAGTCAACTTGATGGCAGTTAACAAAAACAAACAAAAAACCTACTGGGTTTTTGTTTGTTTTTACTTCTGCTCTCGTCCTCTCCATGGCTGTGCATACTTCAGTATATGAATGTTCTGGTTTAGCCTGTGACAGAACTAAGTAACTATCATATGTTTTATTTTTATTTTAATGGGGGAGCAGTCATTATAGCCTTTTTTGTATAAATGTTGACATCCATCTTGTATCTTGTGAAATAATCGTATTATGTCTGCAAAATTCCACATTTAGGGCAAATATCCATTCTGATGAACAACACTAGAGCTGTTATCTTGTTGTTGTGTGCCTTCAAATTATTTCTGACTTATGGTGACCCTAAGGTGAACCTATTACAGGGATTTCTTGGCAAGATTTGTTCAGAGAGTGTTTGCTCTTGCCTTCCTCTGAGGCTGCGAGCGTGACTTTCCAAAAGACACCCAGTGGTTTCCATGGCCGAGCAGGGATTCGAACCCTGGTCTTCCAGGGCCCATCTACACAAGGGGGAAAATCTGAAGTACCTCTTAGTATTGGCATCTCACAGCAGCAGTGACATGTCCAGATGTTTTTTCTGGCCTCAGAAGCCCCCATAAGCCTTGCATTTCTGATGGCAGCCGCTAGTGATTTACTTGTGTTAGTTCTTCACCGCTGTCATTTTGTTTTGTTTTTAAAGTCATCCCAAGGTGTGCTGGTGCAATAGAGCGATTCTCCAATTTTACAGAAAAGCAAAACAGAAAATATTGATCCTGTTTTTTCACCTTAGCGAGTGATCAGTAAGGGGAAAATCCAACATGGTGACAGTGGGTGCTTGCCCTGCTAGCAAGCCCCACCCCCACTCTTGCCCGGCCAATGAGCTTTGTGCTTCCCTTAGGATTTCCTGTTGTTCGATAGTCCAAACAAGCAAGAATGTGCACCCCACCCCTCACAGTTTTTGAAAACGTACAGGGAAATCTGTGAAGGCTTTTAGTGAGTTGTTTTTGCCATTTTGGGCCCCCCTCCTTCTGAATAGTATGGATTGGCACTGGATCCCATTTAGACAGGTAGGATTCTCAGCGAATTCCATGAGGGGTATTTTCACCATTTAGATGGGCCCCAGAGTCATGGTCCAGCACTCAGACCAGTAGACCACACTGGCTCATGGCACTATTAGGTTAGCCCTAATATCGATGTTATCATCTAGGGGCTTTGGAATTTTTTCTCTAATGAAGCAAACTATAACCTGATTACTTTAATTGTTTCTAGTATCTCTTCAATGAAATGTGCAGACTTTCAGCCAATAGCACATACTTCACAGTCAGAACTTTGAAAAGCTGCTTCTTTGGACTATATTGCCCAGCATAGTCAGGACTGGGAGCCACAGTGCAGTACAGTAACTTTTCCAAGCTCTGATAACACTACAGCCTGGCAGGCAAAGAGAAAATCCTAGCTGTCCAAAGAATGCTTCAAATATTAGCCACTATTAAGAAGTTCCCTATCAAATAATGGAAAAGTGTTACTCATTGGCAATTCCTGTGACTCAAAACCAGATTTGGGGTGGGGGCACATTGTAAGGCATTTTCAGAATGAACTGTGTTTACAGCTAGCAACAATCTTTCTTATCAGTCATCAAATATCCTGGAACTCAAGCTTACTTAATCCCTCTGAGAGAGCAAGTGACATGCTCACAGGAGATATATCAGGCATTTAATTAAAAACAACTTTTTGTTAGTTTTAAGAACTAAAAGCAAAAAAAAAAAAAAAACTCAGCCTCATTATAGCTGGCACTGTTCAATCCATGTTGGCGAAGAAGAATGATCTACATGAATGGCTCGATAAGCCTCCTATTCCCAAAACAAAAACATTGGTTTCTATGTTAGTAACTGGATACAAATGAAAAAGGAATACTAACCAAACACAGGGATGGTCCATTTCTGAATTCCTGGTGGCTATTTTATCTTCCAGGCAGTAGTAGTCTCAAGCTCGCAATACACTTTTGGCTGCACCAACTGCTCCTCATCCACCGCCACCTGTACCCCCTAACTGGCAGGAATTTCTAATAAAGGTGACACTACCCAGCACTAAGATTATGTGGCATATATGATGCCATACAATGTCTGAGCACAACTGCATAGAAAAGTCACAAAGAATGATGTAGCATTTACTACATTAGCTATTTTGCAACTTGAAAATATTTCACTGGTACAAAATAATAATAATAATAATAATAATAGGATGCACTTGATGGAAGACCAGTGCTTTACCATACCAGGATTCAAATTTGGCAGAGCCATCTATTTTTTAAAAAATACCTTGAGGGGCTAAAACTTGCCCAGTCAGCCATCCCTGATCTAATGTTAACAAAAAGCTATAGCTACACCCCCTTCTAACTAACTGTTAACAAAAAGCTATAGCTGTTAATTGTCTGCTTGAAAAACAAGGCACTCACTGTCCTTTTTGCATGTGTTCCATAATTTCTCTCCTTAGGAAGGAATGGCTTTAAGGCTACTGCCACACTGAGGAAATAATGCAGTTTGACACCGCTTTAACTGCCATGGCTCAATGGTATGGAATTCTGGGATTTGTATTTTTGCAAGATAGGTACCATACATACCAGCATATATGACGACCTTTGAACCCCAAAAAATATCCTCCAAAATCGTCTTATACGCCAGATACACTTTGCTTCACCTGCTGTCCGATCTCCTGCCTTTTCACTCCCTTCACAAATGGAGCGAAGAGGCAGGATATCGGGCGAGGGAGCGAGGCAAAGTGTTTACCGGTTCATTCTCCCCCTCCTCTGCCTTCTCCCCCTTTGGGGAGCAACCGAAGACAGAGGGGGGGGGCGAACGTTGCGGTTTGCCGCAGCCACTGCTCGATCGGGCAGCGGCCAAGGCAAACTGGGTACGTTTGCCCCTTTCTTCCACCTTCCTGGAAGGTGGAAGAAAGGGGCAAATCTTGCAGTTTGCAACGGCCACCCCTGCTTCCCTCCATCTTCATTCCCTTCCAAAGAGAATGAAGATGGAGGGAAGGGGGGCAGACAAGACAAACCGGGTATTTTTGCCCCTTTCGTCCACCTTCCTGGAAGGTGGAAGAAAGGGGTGAATCCTGTGGTTTGCAACGGCTGTTGCCCATTTCCTCTGTCTTCATTCCCTTCCAAAGAGAATGAAGATGGAGGGAAGGGGGGGACGAGGCAAACCAGGTATTTTCGCCCCTTTCGTCCACCTTCAAGTCAAGTTTGACTGGAAGGTGGAAGAGAGGGGCGAATGCCACGGTTTGTCTTGGTGGCTGCCCATTCCCTCAGTCTTCCTTCCCTTCGCAAAGGGAAGGGGGATGGAGAGAATGGGCAGCCATCAAGGCAAACTGGGTATATTTGCCTATTTCTTCCACGGACGCCGCTCATCCCCTCCATCTTCATTCCCTTTGCAAAGGGAAAGAAATCGGAGGGAATGGGCGGTGGCCAAGGCAAACCAGGTTCATTCAGCCCCCTCCTCTGCCCTCACCCCCTTTGGGGAGCAAAGGTGGAAGAGAGGGGCGAATATAGCAGCTGGCTGGCTGGGAGAGCCCTGCCAGCTGATCCTGTTCGCTTTCCCAACTCACGAGGAGTTCCTCGTGAGTTGGGAAACAAAGAGGATCAGCTGGCAAGGCTCAGCCAGCCAGCCAGCCAGACAAATTGGGGGGGGGGTGGTCTTATACGGTGAATATATGCCAAACTCTATATTTTTACTTGAAAATTGGGGGGGGGCGTCTTATACGCCCAGTCGTCTTATACACCGGAATATGCGGTAGCCTTCTCTGTCGTACAAATCCCAGGATTCCATAGGATGGAGCCATGATAGTTAAAGCGGTATCAAACTGCATTATTTTTGCAGTGTGGCAGCAGCCTATGCCATAACAAATATGCTAGACTATTTGCCATTGTTGCCCCAAGAGCATTTTCAGCATGATTCTGTTTTCATCCTTATGTGCTCTGTTTCATAACAGTGGTATATACAGTATTAACATTTGCTTCATTTTTCACCCTCTTTTCTTGGGGGCTGTGTCTACCCTGATTTAACAGACCCCAATCTAAAAATCATGATCAGTATGACTGATGGTCTGACAGCCAGGAAGCTTCTCTACCCCTAAGTACACAAGTCAAATATTTTATTGCTAACAGAGAGGGGAAAGCCTCTCTCTTTCTAAGTGTGGACATAGAGCTCACAGACATCCTTACAAGAAGCATTTTTTGAAAATGTGTAGAAGTCCATTCTATAGAGACTTATTCACAGTGAGGGAATGTTACAAACACACTCATAGCCTTGTTAATACTGTTTAACAAGTACTGTATTATTGTCCCTTATTGTCAGGGAATGATGGGACATGCAATCCCCAGCAAAAGCCCCAAAATCATCTCAGCAGACTCAGTAGCAACCCTTTCCCAAGAATACTCACAACAGAGTGTTTGACGTCCAAATAAGCAGGAGGCACTTTTATCTTCAAACTCAAACAGTTGCAATACTGTATATACAAATATTTATAATCCAAGGAGAAAACTGTTTCACCAGGCCTCAGCATTCACAGGAAGAAGGAAGTGAAGCTCTCTTCTGTGCTCATATATATATATATATATATACACACACACACACACACACACACATATATATGTACATACACAGGACATTGCCCCCTAGTGGCCTGACTAGGCATTACTTGGTAGTTCATGCAGCATGGTTCTGCAGTTGTTTGGCCATTTTAAAACTTAGGGCTCAGTCATCAACTCCTGACACTTGTTACTCTCCAGACTTGTCTACTCATTTTATTAATGCATTTTTAGCACAGCTTTCCTCCAACAATACCAAGTCAGCATACATGGCCCTCTTCTCTGTCATCTTTATCATCACAACAACACTTTCAGGTAGATCAGGCAGCAAAACTGCCTCAAGGTCACAGAATTGGGTCTCATGGTTCACAGGGGTTTTGCACCTGGTTCTCCCAAGTCCCAGCACAACATTGTCTCCACCCCATGACATTGATGCTCATAAATAAATATTCCAACTTTAGACTATCTACCAGGAAACTCATGCATATGTTCTTCCTTTGGCCTCAGCATCAAGAAATGATCCCTCCTCCAAGGAATTTGAATTTGTGCTCACAACTGAGGAGTAGCTATTGCCAGACATATTTCCTATTCATGTTTTAAAAGTTCTTTGGAAACATTCATAAGATTAGCCCCTTCTAACTAATTGTTTTAGCACATTAGCACTTAGATGCTGTTGTTGCTTCCAAGAGGATAGTTGAAAGATAGATTTGGTTGCTTCATGTCCATGCTCTCTGCAGACACACTCTTCGCTACCCTATCCCTTGAGACTTTGGTAAAACAGGAGAAAAAACGAACAGGATTCTTGTCTCAATGAACAGGTTGTGACTCTTCTTGCCATGTGCCTGACTGTGCTACTTGCCTGCCTTGAACTGTGGAAGATGAGAGGACAGAGAACAGAAGTTCCAAGTCACAGGCAGCATGACAGATAATCACAATGATGGCCCCCAATTCAAAATTTTAAGTGTGTCTCTGTGTACCTCCTTTATGCTGGACCATTAAACACACAACGAATGAACAAAGAAAGGGGAAGCAATGGAGAAAAATAATAAGATAATAAGGGCAAGGAAGACAGCAGTTGTGAGAAAAACAGTAAGTTGCAAAGCAGATCAAAGCAAGTGGAGAACAAAGCATATTGAAGAAGATGCTTTTTTTAAAAAAAATATCAAGAATCAAAAGGAGAGATTCTCCCCTCCCTGACCCACATTCTGGCATTCAGTGTTTTAAATTCATATATGCATTAAGCACATGAATTCAAGTTGTAGAGCCTTTACCCATAAAAATACTCTTTCGATTTATACTCATTTTAAAAGTACATAGGTTTTTGAACACATGTAAACGGCTGGTTTTGGAAAAACCCAGATTCAAGCTACTGCTCAGCCAAAATTAGGAACTTTTATGGACTACCAAAATCTGCAGGCAGCACAGCCAAAAGCTATGCTGAATGGGGGGCGGTGGGGGGGGTGTCATAGGAGTTGTAATCCAAAAAAATTAGTCTTAATCCCTGCTCAGTTATAAGGCAAGTGTTACATTGGGACAGCCATCAACTCTCAGTCCTATTCCCAAAACAGAATCAGGAAGAGGGGAAAAAAACATCTAGACAGGCTCTGTCTCTGAGCCCCTGCACAGAATGCTGGGAGCAAAATAAAGCAATAAAATAGGTATCATTCTAGCACCTGTCCAAGTCTTTTCACTCAGTACTGGCCCTTGATCATCAGTTCCTTTTAAAGAGCGACTGGCTACAAACCCCAAAAATTAATCCAAGGGTGGGAGGAGAAGGACGTTTTAAATTGCCCTGCCTTCATTAAAAAAAAAATGCTGGATTGTGTGCATCTTGTTACACTTCCCTTTAAGTATTCAGGGGCATCCATTTCTCCCCAACAGCAAATACAAGCAATATCTATAGATAGATGAAAATAGTTTCTAGCATTAACTGTAGGCCTATTAATGGCAAAGCAGGCATGTGACCAAAGGACATGTCTGCTCAGAAGCTCTCTCTGTGTGGGGAAAAACCAAGAGGCTGCTCAAGAACATCTTCCATGTGAGCAGACAATAGCTTGGGGGGAAGCAAGCAGAATGCAGCCAAGAACTCAAAACTCTCAACTAAAAGCAAAGTTCTACAGTGCAAACCAGTGCATGTCTAAGCCCCTATAAGATTCATGAAACTTGCTCTCAAAAGTGTAGCAACTGGATTGCAGCCTTGGGCCTGCAGCAGACAAAGCAAGTGAGGAGGTTTTGAACATGCGCACACTGCCTTCTTACAACATTCAGCTGCACAGGAGGAATAAAGGGTTGGGTTTCACATCAAGAGATCAGAAAAATTACTTTTTTAGACTACAACTTCCAGAATCTCTCAATTAGCATGGCAGGGCTTCTGGGAGTTGTAGGTTAAGAAATAACATTTCCAGACTCTGCTCACACCTGAGATAGGGAGGTCATGATGGAGCAGAGGGCACAGCAGCTAGTGACCTAAACACTCGCCTAGTTTGTGTTGCCTCCTTAACACTTCAAGGGAAGAACATCTTAGGGGACAGACCCCAAAGAGATGGATAGTAGGGTGTACTCAGCTTACAACCGGAGTTGATGGAGAAGTTCCCCAGAAGCTGCAGGATTACAATTCCCATCAGACCCACCTAATATATGTGAGAGATGCTGTGAATTATAGTCCAAGAATATTTTGAAGTTCACAAGCTATACAGGCCTGGGGCTGGGAGATATCGTTCCAGGCAGCTGGAATGACACTTTTAAGAAATCAAAGTTGGCATAAATACTGGAGACACCATTTAGGGGTATGGCCTTGACTTCTGTTGTATTTGCATTTTTAAAAGTGCGCAAATATCATGGCAGAAAAGTTAACTATTTATTAAAAAATCTAATTAACTTCCTTTTATTGGCTTCTGGCAAGCAAGGTCACATCAGGCAGTGAGCCGATAATGCCAAATTGCTGAAGGTTTATGGTACTACAGCCTATAACAGGTATTTTTGTCATAATTATGATGATTGCATAATGCCACTTATGAAACTCAAGTTATTCCCATGCTTAAAACAAGAAGAAAGCTCTGATTGCTGGTTTCTGGGTTGTTGTTTTTTAAAAGATATCTTAGGAGATTTTCAGACTACACTGTTATAGTGTTACTATTCCACTTTAACTGCTCCGGCTTCCTCCTGTGGAATTCTGGGGTTTGTAGTTTAGTGAGGCCTAAGATCTCTCTGGCTGAGAGTTGTATATGCCCCTCCCTAAACTGCAAATCCCAGGATTCAAGAGGAGGCAGCCATAGCAAATAAAGCGGAATAGTAACACTGTAACAGTGTTGTCTGAAAATCTCCTTAGTTTCAGTTAGAATAAAAGATAAAAATCAGACATCTCTCAAAGAATAAGGAGGCGAACCTCTTGATTTTCAGATGTTTTTGCCCCACAACTTCCCATCAATACCACCTAGCACAGACAATGGTAAGGAGTTGGGGGAACTACAGGCCAAGCTACTAGGAAAGCCACATGTTCCTCAGCTCTGCTCTAAGATTCATATACATTAGCATATAAGATGTCAGACAGAATGTGTAAAAACAAGTTTGTTTACTACAGTTCCAGAATCCCACAGCTAGTAGCCATGCCAGTTGCTGGATTCTGACAGATGTAAATGCCCCTCCAAAAGTAATTTTTCAAATCTCTGCTATTAAAAGACTTAGGACTGCTATTTCCAATATGCCTATGGCTGGATGGCGAAGTAGACACCATATTTTCCAAATGTCATCGGCCCTTGGGAATAACTATAGCTTTCAGGTACTGAAGCAGATCAAGATTTACATCTAGGCATATTATAAAGCATCAGGTTTTCTACAGCTTGCCAATGGCAGAACTTGCTTACACTTGGCAAAAATGAAGTGGAGAGAGGCAAAAGAGGACAGGTCTCCTGCACTTTTAGTAGAGACACTCAAAGTACAACAGCAGAGATCTCCTCCTGTACACCACTACTAAAAGTGCAGGAGCACTGTCCTCTTTTGCACATGGCCATATTAATCAGAAGCATCTTTGGTATTTTTCAGTGCCAATATGTTTTCATCAAACTCCCTTAGCAACTCAGGAAGTTGAAGGTGGGATTATTTCATTTCATTCTTACAATACAATTATTTTCATGAATGCTTATTCTGAAACAAGTCCCACCATTTTTAGTGGAAATAACTACAAAGTTGAGTATGCACAAGATTGCAGCCCACTGAGAAACAATGGACCCAACTATAAAAGGGGGGGGAGACGGAGTACCTCGTAGAAATAGCATTTCACAGCAACAGTGATATGTCTTAATGGTGTTTTTGGCCCCAGAAGCCTCCAGAAGCTTTGCATGCCAAATGGCATCCACAAGTGATTTACTCATGTTAGTTCTTTGCCACTGCCCATATTTTTTTAAAAAAAAAAGTTGTCTAAAGTACACTGGAGCAATATAGCAATTTTTTGAATTAAAAAGCCACCCCATTTATTGCCTTAGCAACTGCTCGCTAAAGTGAAAATCCAACATGGTGGCAGCAGGCGCTTCCCCTGTTAGCAAGCCCCGCCCCCCACATTTACCTGGCCAATCAGCTTTGCACTTGCTCTCATATGGGGAAACGAGTCAAAGTGAATTGATTGTCCTAACAAGCTATGTAGTTTTAAAAACTACAGGGAAAGCCACAAAGGCTTTTTCTGCACTGTTTTTGCTGTTTTGGGCCCCTCTCCTTCTGAATAGTGTGGATTTATGTGGGATCCCATTTAGACAGGTCGTATTCCCAGTGAATTCCATGAGGGTTATTTTGACTATTTAGACAACCCAATAACTGGACTAAAGTCACTGGCCAATTCCATAGCAGGGTAGGAACACAAACTGATCCAAGAGCAGCACTCCCCAACACACCACATTGCCCTAGTAAAAGTGCTATCCATAACTGCTAATGACAATTTAGCTTTGAGAAAGATAATCATTTCAGAATTGTAAAGAAATGACCATTACAGTAATGTCCTTAGCAATCCTTTTAAATAAAACTAGATCCTGATTTATGTCCACTGAAATATAACCGCTAGTCCTATTATTGCTGCGTGAGGAAAAATGGCCTGGCCTGCTCTGGTGCATTTAAGTCATCTGCAGGAAGAGGTATTTTCGCAGCACCAGAAAGAAAACAGAATATCACCTGTGCATATCTGCAGATGAAGTCTCCATTAGAAGCACAGCTACAGAAACCATCGAGCTGAAGCTAGCAACTATATATTGCCAACAATGCTATCTCAGAGTCCATTCCTACCACTCCCACACCCCAAGTGAGCTGTACATTTTTTTATGGTCCTTTGCCAATTTCTTTATTTCTTGCCATTTATAAATTCTGCCAGCTTGCTCCTATCTGAATGGAAAGACAGGCTGCTGCTGCCCACATTCCATCTCTCACCACTGCTGCTGCCTTTAAGTTTGCTCTGAAAAGAATGTCATTAAACTTACTGAAAGCCATTCAGGTGGAGACAGGTTGCTAAATAAATACTATGAAAAGGCACAGGCTTTCTAATACAAAGGAAGAGGTATACAGTCTTGTTTTGACTTCTCAAAATGCTCACTGCTGCTACAGGCTTGCTTTTTTCCTTTTTCTGGTATTTTTAAGTGATGGATTGTCGAGAAGGGTGGATAAGAGTCGGGTTAAGATGGATTGTTAGGAAGAGAGAAAACAACCAGTGGTCCTCCATAGATACTACAGAACAAGTTGAGCCAGATAAACAGGTCTGTTAAACCCCTAAGGGGATTGGAAAGAGTATCACACAAAACTTTAATAACCTGCATTTCATGACCTACATATATTAAAGCTCTCAAACTACAGTGTTCACAAATACCCCTTTTTTGAAAGAAAAAAAATGAAGCCTAATGAATACACAGAGTGAAAACATATTTTGCAGAGCAGACAGATTAAGCTTCATAATTAAGGTGTGCTGTTTTTCTCATAGCCTTCTGGGTAAACTGGTGGCATAACAGATTCAACACTGACTTCATATACTTTCAGCTTGTTATAGTTTCAGATTATTATTTATGTCACATGCATGATTGTTAGCAACAAGGAAACATTTTTGCTATTATTCTGCAAATATTTGTATAGTGCAATTATCTTTTCCTCCCTGGAATGTGCAGAAATATTCTTCCATCAAAAACCTCAGATAAGCAAGTACAGCAGTGCAGAAGTTACTTTCCTATGTACATAGACATAAGGTAGGAGGTATATTAGAAATAATATACTTTAGAATTTAAATGCAGATTGTATATCTCAGACTACTTTCTATTACTGAATTGGGCAAACATGTTCTTAAAAATAACGTTTTAACTTTTCAAATCTTAGCCTTTCCCATTATATCAGTGAAATGTCACATTTTATTAACAAGTTTAGATCCTGCGCTTCAAACAACAATTTACAAGAAAGCTTGCACCAATTTCATATTAAATTAACTTGATAAATTTGTTGGTTGTTAAATTTACCATCTAAGAATTGACAATAATCATGGATTAGCAGCAACTTTTAGGTACTTTATTTAACAGTTTATGAAGTAACTTATGTCACATCTAACTAGCCCACACTTAAAGAAAAAACAAACAATTTTAAGGAGTTTAACTTCTTATTCATCTGTCCAATGTACACTTAGAAAGATATTTTCTAAAACCCTGTTACTTTATGACAACACTGTAGCGACAAACCTGCAACCTTCCAAATATTGTTGTATTATAAGCCCGAACATCCTGACTTGGCCATGCTGACTGGGGTGACAGGTGTCTAACAACATCTTGAGGGCCACAATTCACCCCTCCACAAAATGATACTGAGCTAGACAAACTAGCAACTCAGTGTAAGGCAGGGTTTGAGGATAGCTGAAGCACACTGCATGAAGCACAAAGAGGTATGTTTCACTCTTCCAATTAAGAGAAGTTACTTTAAGGAGTGGTGGAAAGGAGTGTGGCCCTCTCAGATGTTGCTGGACTGTAACTCTCATCATCTCTCATCATTTGCAGTCCAACAACACTGAGAGGGGGACACATTCCCTAGCCCTCTTATATAGTCAGGAAGTGGAGTGGAGTTACTTACTCTAAAGGCACCAGATTCTGTCTGATTTAGGGAGCTAAGTAGGGTCAGCCCTGGTTAGTACTTGGATGGGAGACCTTCAATGAATACCAGGCACTGTAGGCTACGTTTCAGAGGAAGGAACTGGCAAAACCACATCTGAGTATTCCTTGTCGAAGAAAATCCTATGAATTCATGGGGTCACCATAAGTTGATAAGTGACTTGAAGGTACACACGCACACACAAAATAGGACATAGTTCCCAGAAAACAGATAGTTCTGTGCTTGCTCACTCTCTTTTGGGAGCAGCGTAATGATCTGTCTATGTACATGTGTGTATGTGCATGAGCGGACATGCACATACTAGTTGCAGCAGTGTCACCCATTCAACAGAGGCTCACTTGGATGAAGGCAAGACCACATTAGTACACAGTGTAGAAATACTGTGGGCAGCCATTTCTGTGGAAGAAGCGCTTTGTATTCACACTGCAAACAGTTTGAGAATACTTGTTTTAGAAGGATTGCTTTTAAAATTTGGGTGCTTTTTTGCTGTTTCTTTTAGAGATAACTACTTCGTTTATCAAAACTGCATTTCCACAGTAACACTTTTGCCTGGAGATATCCAGCCTTTCGAAAATGAACAATCACTGAATGCAAACCTTTGTTTCATATATAAGTCTCAGATCTTTGCTTAATTTATTATCCAGATTTTTTTACTCTTTACAATGACAAGGAAATAATTTCAGCCACAAGCCTAGTGCATAACAAACTACCAAAATAAAACAAGCACCAGTCCTGTTCTGAAAATGCAAAATGCTTAGATGCCTACATATGTCATATCTAGAGCTTATTCTGCATATCCCAGATATGTGTTCAGCAAGACAACTGTAAAGCTTAAAGCTCTATAGTAATTTTTGTGCCACAAGAAGTTTTTTAAAAAAATATTTATAGATGTTGTGCCTTATAAGAAGACATAAGAAGCTATTACATGTCAATCAGACCATTTTGGGCAAAAGTCTCCTCCAACCTTATCAGGAGATGTCTGGGACTGAATGTAGAATGTGTTGCATACAAACATATGTGCCAGCACTAAGCCACGACTCCTCTTCCTTCAATATACTTCCTTAGACAAAATATTTTAATTGTTCATGTTGAACCAACAGTGCCTTAGAAACCTTATCACTCATGCAAGTTCCTCTACACTTTGGCTCCATAAAAGTCCCATTCCCTAGACATTAGGGAGAATACAACCACAATAGCAACAAGATCTGGAGCTGGTGAAAGGATCAGTGCAAAAAGCAACTTACTATGCCCAAATGAAGATGCATATAATTCAGAAGTCACTAATAGCTCAGAAAATGCATATAGTTCACAATTGACTTTACCATACACTTGAAATGGTCACTCAAATTTGAATGGGAAGGGGCAGAGAAAAGTTCACAAAACACGACTAATGATCTTAAAAATATTCTTTGCCAGTGTTTATAGCTAAGGAAACAGAAATTTAGCAGCCCCCGATAGTAAACTAAAATACAACTGCTGGGAATCTTATTTTTAAGAAACAGAAAAGGACTTCCAAGTTTTACAATACAATTCTAAAGCTATCTACTCAGAGGTAAGCCCACTGGCTTATTCCCAGAAAAATGTTATAGGACGGTAGTCTCAATTTAGTTAAGCCAAATGACTTCACTGTATGTACATAGCACAAAAAAACCAAAAAGAACACACCACAAAATAGGACAACCTCTACCAAATCATAGCATAATTCAGTTGTCAAATGTTTAAAGGAGGGGTGAGAGAATGATAGGGCTTTAAAGGGGGGTATTTATTTCTGCCCAAATTAAACCTCTTTATTTTAAGAAGTTCAAAAGTGTCAGTTTTCATTTTATTAACCACTCTGTTTAGCTGATTTATAACTCTCAGCTTGAAGCAAACCAAGTGAAGCCTTTCAAGCAAAGCAGAGAAAGGATGGCCAATTTATATTTATAGGACATTTAGAAACACAGTAAACACATACCAGTATGGGTTCTCAGGTGCGCTTTTAAGTGGGAAGACTTTGTATACACTTTTTGACAACCTAAGACAAAAAAAATGAAAGGAGAAATAAGGGTCGGGAAGATTTGTGGCTAGAAAGCATTCAGATTCAGCATGATCACCAAAATGTTACCAGTTGCTCTAATTGATAGCACTGTTTTATTTTAAGAAAGTTATTCAAAACTCTGGTATGTCGTATAGAATATTCCACTCTCCTTTAACAGCAAAGGACAGCTCCTAGTACTAGCATATAGAAGATAAGTAGATATATATACAGTATATATATATATATATATATCTAACACAATCAGCCACACCTAGAACTTCTTCAATTCAGTCTGTTTCTTCATAAATATGTGAGTTAAATTACATACTATTATTTCTCCAGGACTTTCTCTTACTGTCCTCATTTCCACTTCTTCATATACTGTATAGCTAAACTGTTTTCGACAACAAGGCAAAATTGGCTTTAAAGAAACAGATACAACATACTATTTTATTTGGGGATATATAGCAAGGAATTAGAAAGGCACACCACCCTCTCATATTATGTTGTTAGCAGCGCTACTGTGTCTAAAGATGATTTTGTGGTTTGGAGGATAGGGCTTTGTAACAGGTAGGAACCTTTTGCTCTCCAGGAGTTTTAGACTACAACTCCCATAATCCCGTGCCATTAATCATACTGGGGTTTTGGGACTTGAAGTCCAAAATACCCCCACCCCTACTCTACTGTAAGAAAGATTTAGAGTGGGAAATCTACACCAGGGGCCTGGGCCACAGGAAGACATCTACAGCTTTATCAGCTGGAGTCTGCAGAGGCTCCCATCCATGACTTCAGCCTAGTACTCTTAACATCTAAACACCTTGGGAAGAAAACAGACCTTATAATGTAAGGACTGCTTTCCATAATATGTGATGGTACAACAGATACAAAGGGTCTAAATACCCTAAAGGCACCATATCCCATCTGATCTTGGAACCTAAGCAGGGCCAGGCCTTGGTTAGTACTTGGATAGGAGACCACCAATGAATACCAGCTGTTGTAGGCCAGAAGAGATTTGACAGTTGAATACGCTGTCTGAATTTAAAACAGCATTAAAGACTAGTCTCTTCTGGCAGGCCCATCCAGATGATTTTTAAACTGAATTTTAAACTGTTTTAATATGTACTGGTTTTATTCTTTTAAATGATATTATGTGTTTTAATGGGTTTATGTATTTTAATGGATATGTATTTTAATTGATATTAGTTGTTTTGTATAAATCTGTTGTTCCCCACCTCAATCCATGGGGAGAGGCAGGTAAGAAAAAATAATAAAAATAATTATTATTATTTAATAATTCAGAGGAAGGAAATTTCAGAGGAAGGAACTGGAAAAAACACCTCTGAGTATTCCTTGCCTAAGAAAACCCTATAAAACTCATAGGATTGCCATAAGTGGACAGGTGACTTGAAGGCATGCACACATGCATGCATGCATACAGAGGACACATGCATAGCTTTTCCTGATGAAAGTGAGTGCTAAGAGCTTGGCGGCAGGTGAGGTAGCTTTGCTCCAGGGTAGGAATGACGAACTTGCATCCTGTCAGATTGTTGAGAGTGAAGCTCCTGTCATCCCTCAACATTATGCTGGTCAGGGATGAATGAAGTTACAGTTCAATATCTGGAAGGTGACATATTCCCCATGCCTTCTCAGTGTATTAGGAAAAGAGCAGGTTGTACACTCTAAAGCCACTGCCTTTCCCCAGTAAGCTAAACCAGTCTTTCACATACTGATGTCCTCAAGTCATGTTAGGTTACAACTCAAATAATCCTCAGACAGCATGGCTAGGGAATATGGAACTTGTGGTGCAACAATCTGAGGAGGGCATCAGGATGGGAAAGGTGTGGTCATTAACCACCAAGCTCCTACAAGACCTTTTGGTCAAACTATTGACTTAAATCATGTTTATATATGGACTTTGATTATGCCACTTCAAACTGAAGGGAGAATTAACTGAACCGAACCCTTCCTCTACCCCCAATATTGTAAACATCTGCATGTACAGTGGGCCCTTGGTATCCACTGGTGTTTGGTTCTAGGACCCCCCGTGGATAGCAAAGTCCATGGATGCTCAAGTCTATTACATACAATGGCATAGTAAAATGGTGTCTCTTATACAAAATGGCAAACAGCAAGGTTTGTTTTTTGGATTTAAAAAAAAAATCAAGCCATGGATGGTGGAATCCATTGATACCAAATCTGTGGATACATTGGGCCGACTGCATAAAATACATCAGAGAGATGTTACAGCCTAGACTTTTCCAACTTAATTTTCTATGCTGGGGGATTCCTTTTCTGAGGAAGGGGGATTGAAACAAGCAATTCCACACCTGCATAAAGTCCAAGAACAGTTTTACCAAGTGAGTTTTTTTACAAGGCCAGTCCTAGTAGTTTGCCGAAAACAGTTCCCCATAGTAGTTCAAAGTTTTGTTGGGCTATATGACCCAAGGGCAAGAGTTTTGTTTAAAAAACAAACAAACCCCACAAACATTTTTGGTAAATGAAATTATTATCATGCTACTGTACATTATCTTCCAAAAACAGGTCCTCTACAAGCTACATTTAGATCGTAGAGAGTAGAACAATGGAAGCATTTCCAGGAATTATAGAATGATGGTACCTAGATTCATTGTGTGTGGATTTTTCTTTTATGTTTTAGGTTTTGGTTATACCACTGTCAATGGTTCAAAATTTAATTACTACTAAACTGCATCTGTAACTGAATAACAACTCCCCCGTCTCCAGGCTTACCAGGATAATCACAGAAATGAATTCGTCTCTTCTCCAAGTCTGGGTTACTCTTCCTGTTGTATCTGACGGCTGGGACAGGTGGTGAATTCATTGGGATGTTTGGGGGCAAGCTGGTATTGTGAATTGCCAACTTGGAAGCAATTGTAGCAGCATAAGAGGGAGGAGGGGTTAAATTCTGCATCATTTCCACTTGTCTATCTGGACTGCCAGGCTCTGAACTTGGGGGAGAAGGAGGAAAGTAAGTGGCTTGTTGCTGAAGGAACTGATTTTGCATGGTGTATGTGCACTGAGGGAGCCCATGGAACGGTTTCATTGTTGTCTGTGGCATAGCAGAGGATAGCGTATTAAGGCCTGCCATGGCGGATGACATAGAAACATTATTGAGGGAGTCCATCACTGCAGCTTGTGTAGTTGGGTTTGGCATGTCTAAATCCGGAGAGCTCAGGAGCTGGTACAGCTGGCCTTGCTGGGGGGCAGAGATGGAAAGGTGAATATCAGGAGTGGGGAGCTCCTGTTTGATGAATAGATTGTTCATGTCTGGAGCCTGATGGGAGCTGAAGATGCTTGTAAACTCTGGAAGTGCCTGTGTGGGGTTGGGGGCTGGAGGAGCTGTCTCACTCTGGTGGCTGAAGGCAGTGACAGGTTCTGTCTTGATGTGGGTAACTGGGGGCCTCTGTGACTTGTATAGGCCCGTTCTCAGCTGGGTGATATCGGGAAGATACAGGTTCATGTTGACACTGTAAGGCACCCCTTCGCTATTAGTGAAGAACTGATCAACAACTGAGGCACTGTCTCGTCGGTACTTTTTGTGTTCTGGGAGAAGAGGAAGCTGGCCTGTCAGGTATTTCTCCATTTCACATCGTGCCTGAATGAGAACAAATTGGGCAAAAAAGGAGAGAGAGAGGGTGGTTATTTCTATGTGATTAACAGCTAGGAATCCCAACAGATTATACAAGGAAGGAATCATAGCAGCCTCATCTGATAGAGTTCTAGAAAAAATGCCAGTCTGTACGTATAAACACTATCCTCCAGTTTACTCTAGTCTGGAAGCAATTCTTCCTAATTTTGGATATGTGGTAACTCCCAGGGGTGGGCAAATGTACCCTCCTAAACCTGGCCAAGGGCACTTTTCATCTATTTCAGGATTAAGTTTCGGCAAGAAAAATTATACTGAGACTGAGCCCAAACACAAATTAAGTCCCGAGCCTAAATACATTCATCTGTTTGAAAAGTGTCTGTAAAATCAACTGAATTTTCTTCCAAGAAATTTGTTAGGACTGGGGTATTGAATTATGTTAGCCTAGAACAGTGCAAGAAATCTATGGACAGAATCCAGCCAAAATAAAGAGCTCTAATGTCTTGCTGATTTCAATACGAGCAATTTAAGCATGTGCTTAATTCTCTTGTTGAGATCAAGGAGGATTAGAAATGCTTCATTTGGGGTGGACTGTGCCATCTGCATTTTTGACAATTACTACTTTAAGAGGGGGAGGGGAATCAACAGATTGAATAAGACCAAAATAAGTCATTTAATAATAAATATCAATACATTAATAAAAATGTTTTGACATAGTAACCACAAGTCCAAATTAAAATGTTTAATAAAATCTTTTGCTCACACTTCAAAGTCTGCTGACTGCAATGTTACAGCTACACTGAGAAGTGTTTAGTTCACATCAAGTATATCATGTCATCAGAGTTATAATTAAAACATTGGTGATGTGGTTTTAATAAGGGCTTTCACGTATGCAAGCTTTCTGTTCATTTGCCTCATTAAGAATTAAGGTACGGTAAACAATAGGTTACTCAAGACTTTGAAAAAATTCGAAAGTAATTTTATGAAGAAAGAAGACTAGTATGTAGAGTAGACTTAAAAATGTAGAACTGACTGCATCTATGTAAGTCAATTTCCTTTCCTGGATTCATATGCAGCAATTGGGAGCAGCTTTAGGGTTTTGTTTTGTTTTAAAAAGGTTTTCTAAATCTTGTCCTTGCAGGAGGAAAACAACACTGTGTACAAATACTATGAAACAAGCCAATTAGGGGTTTCAAATTTCATGACTTCCAGGCCCATTTCCTGAAGAAGAATAAATACCAAGACTCCCATCTCACCCTAAAATCACTGTGGCTATTTCCAGATAATGGACACAGTTTAGCAACAGACCATAATCAACCAGACAGTCTGCACTATGCCACTTCAGATTACAGGTGGTGGTTCAGCATGGCCTCCATAATATATGTATGTGTATATATTTGAAAACACACAAACACACACACACACACACACTTGTTCATTTGGCTGAAGAATTTAATCATGCATGGAAAGGATCTTAAATTCAGTATGGCCAATGAAGTTTTACCTGACAGTCATCACTGATAACATACAAAACAAATGTAACTGAATTGTACTGAAAGCAGAGGTTGCCAATACTGTCGTTGTACGTCTTCAAGTCGTTTCAGACTTCAGACCCTATGGAAAACCTGTCATGGGGTTTTCTTGGCAAGATCTGTTCAGAGGAGGTTTGCCTCTGCCTTCCTCTGAGGCTGAGAGTATGTGACTTGCCCAAGGTCACCCAGTGGATTTCCATGGTCAAGTGCAAAGTCATAGTCCAATGCTCAAACTACTAAACCATGCCGGCTCTTTTGGGAATAAAACTCCCAGAATCTCCCAAACAGTACAGTCACTGGCCAAGTTGACTAGGGAATTCTGGGAACTGTAGTCCAAAAAAGTAACTTGGCCAACCTCTGCCCGAAAGATGTCCCTGTTAGTTACAAGCCTGTGGGTTTCAAGAGGTTTATGAAACCTTCACCTGTCCCTCCAAATGAATTGAGGGTTTTCTAACATTACAGCGCCAAGAAACACATCCACATGCATACATCTCTATCCTAGAAGATATCTTTAATTACTGACAAAGGTGAGGGGAGGATCATTTAACTAGCTAAGCAGTGCTAGGGAATCTGTGGGTGGAAGCAGCCTGATCCATTACAGGCAGAGTCACCCGTAAAACATTTATCATGTTCCCTCAAGTGAGCAAATGCTACATTCCCCTTTGCTCTGTAAGGAGTCCACTCATGCCAGAACCTTTTCCATAGCACTATGAACTGTGAGGGTCTGCTGACAAACAGAACATGGGAGAAACAAGTTTATTTTCAGAGTGTCTCCCAAGCCACAGAAAAGAGGAACAGCAGCCCTCTTGTCTCTGCTCCCGATCTGCCCTAACATGCCAGGCGACTTTTTTCCAGAACTTGTTTACAACCCCAAACGTTGCTTGCTTTGATGACAGAAACACTTATATGGGGGAAGAGAGAGAAGAGTATCGCTGAAACCAAACTGCTTTCCTTACTCGGTTAATTGTTGCTTCTTTCTTTCTCCCCGCTACCCCGTTTTCAACGGTTGAACCATTATAATAAGATCTGTGGGCAAATCAACACAAGCTTCTCTTTTCCCTCACACTGCATGAGAGGGTGAAAACAGCCTTTGTTTAGCTGCACTGGTGGGTTTTTCCCCCACTCACGTTACCCATATATACGGTTGCCCAGTGTTTTGTGTGTGTGTGTGTGTGTTTTAAGGGACCAAAAACGGGGGGCGGGGGGGGAGAAGGCTCGCAAGCAAAATGTATTTTTAAAAACCCTCCAAGAAAACGCTCCCATGGTGCAAACAAACTCAGGACTAGAAATGCTGTCGTTTCAAATTAAAACCGTTTGCATACTTTTAAAAAAAAACACACAGAGAGAGTCACATTGTGGTTTGCTGCTTTCCCGTTTTAGCTCTTCCAGCTGTTTTTGCATGTGGCTCTGTTTCCAACCCGTTTTCTGGGACAGGCAAAAGGCGTCCCCAGAAGTTCCCGCCCGTCAGTCAGCCCATCTAAAATGACGGTGCGTGGGCGAGAGGGACAGGCAGTGCCTCTAATTCTGCCGCGGTGAGCAAGTGCATCAAGGGGGCAGCTGGAGCTGCTTTCAACACCCTTCCCGGGGCCAGTTTCCCTCAGCCACCCACTCTTTTCCCCACTTGCTGCTGGGAACTCAGCTGGAAGTCCACTCCAGCCCCTGGAGGAGGACGGATAAACGCAGCCCTCCATTGAGGGGTGGCCCCACCAAGTCACTCCGTGTTCTCCCAAGACATCCTGCACTGGGCACCAAACCCGCCATGGGGAATCCACACGACACAAATAATCCAGGTTGTTTATTTGCGGCTCCTTCCTATGGAATCCCGGGATTGGTAGTTTTCCATACCAAAGCGTGCGGGTGCCTCCCCGAACTCCCAATCCCAGGAAAGAGCCACGGCAAATAATCCATTTTTAACCTGGGTTTATTTCCCTAGGGTGGATGCTCCCTCATGCATCATTAGGAAAGTGGCGCCTTTGGCGGGCACTAAATAGGCGGGAGACTGTCCCGCTCTCTCTGAGGGGAGTCGGCTCTGTTTTGTTGGAGGGTCAAGCCATCTGCTCCGAGGAGAGGTGTGCGGCGTCCCCTCCGTCGGGCTCGGGAGGAATGGCATAGGGCAACTGTGAAGTCCAAGAGTTCCTCAGGAACTGCTAGGCGGCGGCGGCGGCGGCTGCCTTTTTGGCCGGCCTCTGTGGTTTTGCAGGCGGCCGCAGAAAGAGAGAGGAGTGGGTGGGTGAGAGAGACGCTTCTCCTCCCTTGTCCCAGCGAAGCGCTCCCTCCCAAGGTCCTGTAACCCTTGTGCCTCGGCGCCTGCCGCTCCTCCCTCGAGCGCGGCGCGCACACAGCCTCCCCTCCAGCCACACGCCCGGCCTCTGGGAAGGAGGGTGCCCGGGCCCCCGCGCCTTGGCAGGAAAAAACCCAAACGCCGAGCCTGAAAGCGGCGGTTGTTCGAAGAGGAGGGAAGGAAACAGCACCTCCACGAATCACCTTCGCCGCGGAGGAACCGTCTCCTGAACCCCCTCCCGCCCTCCAGGCGCACCAGCGCTTCCTTCGCCTTCGAGGGAGAGGGTCCTTCCCCAGCCCAAGGCACTTCTTCGGCCGCCTCTCGTGGCCGCCAAGGGTGGGGCTCTTCTTCGCCGGCCGGCTCGGCCAAGGCAGCGGCGCCCACCGTCCCGCCGGGCAGCCCCCGCGCCCGCGCCCTCGCCCGGCACGGCACGGCCTAGCCCCACCTTGGGTGCCCAAGGGAAGTCCCGGCGCTCCCCCTCCCTCAGCAAACGCGCTCTGCCCATGCCCCGAAACCACCTCCTCAGCGTTTCACCTCAGGATTCCTAGGCTTGGCTCCACACCCCAAACCAGGGGGCGGCTGTTCCTCGGCTTACCTGCGCCATCTCCTCTCCCGGGAGCCTGGCTCCTCCGGCCCCTCCACCTGCCGACTCTGGTTGCTGGGGCGGCGGCGGCTTGATGTCCTCCGGCCCGGGGAAAAGGGGCCCTTCTCGGCTGCCCCCCAGCACCGGCTTGAGCTGCGTGAAGACGGGCTCCTCGGGCCCTAAGCGGGCACTCATGTTCAACACCCTGGTCGCCATGAGGAAGAGGAGGAGGAAGGAGGAGGAGGAGCGCCGGGGCGCACGAAGCGGCACAAGGAGGGAGCCAAGAGCCTCGCCCGGCCCGCGGCAGCACCAGCGCGCATGAGGAGGCTCCCCGTCCCTCTACCTGGCCGAGGCGGCTCCTCCGGGCGATCCCCAGCGCCACAGGGCCCGCCTCTATTTCACCTCCTCCACCCAAGGGGGGCGGGACGTCCTTCCCTCCCTTCCTCCCAGCCTCCCTTCCAGGCGGAGCCGCCCAGGCGGAGAGCCTCAGCTCGCAGCGCCCCGCGCCTTGGGCTCGCCTCCTCCCGCCTCCGAGAAGCGGCTGCCACCTTCCTCGCCGGCCTCGCCAGGCGCCCTAGAGAGGGGCCAAGCGGGCTGGAGGAGTGACTGAGGAGGTTCGGCCCGAGCAAACCAAGCCCCTCAGCGCCCCTCTTTTTCTGTCTTCCTTCCTTCCTTTCTTTCTCGCTCCTCTTTTCCCTCACCCGTCCCCGGTCCCTTTTTCCAGAATAAACTGAAATGGCCCCCTATGCGTTGGGTGACAGCTGGCCTCAAGAGGCTGCGGCGATGAAAGACCCAAGCCAGGCTGTGCTTTTTTAAAAACAGTAGCGTCCAGTTCTGCAATTAAGCCCGCCGGCGGGAAAAATTGTGCTTAACTTAAGCACAGTTAACTGGGGGGAGGGGAGATTGATGAGGGTGCAGCCGCACTACATCAGTAATCCACGTTGAAACGGGATTATTTGCCCTGGCTCCTTCCTTCGGCATCCTCGGATTGGTAGATTGCTGAGGCACCAACACTCTTTGGCAGAGGAGGCGAAAGACCTTGTAAAACTACCAATTCCAGCATTCCATGGGAAGGAGTCAGGGCAAATAATCCGGTTTCAAACTGGATTATTTGTGTAGTGTGGGAAAAATATCGTGGTCTTCATCCCACCCCATTGTAGCAGGTTAAACGTTCAATATGCTTACAGAAGAGTGCCCGTCCCACTCAGTCCTGTGAGATGTCATTGCTTCAAAATCAACAGGTATAGATTGGGCTGTTAGAGTAACCAAAACAGTATATATGTATTTGCTTTGGTCACTCTAACAGCCCAGTCTATACCTGTTGATTTTGAAGTAATGACATCTCACTAAAATCTTGAGTTAAGTCTTGGGGGTCCATGGGGACAAAAGAGATTTAAAGGGGGTCACTGGCAAAGAAAAGGTTAAGAGACACTGGCTCTTAACTTTTTCTTTGCCAGTGACCCCCTTTAAATCTCTTTTGTTGCTATGGCCCCCCAAGACTTAACTCAAGATTTTAAACCCTAATAATAATAATACAATTACACCATCCATTAAACCTTCCCTCAGAGGCACTGGAGTGGGAGGGAAGACTTTTCTCCAGCTTCTTCCTGAAAGTTTGCCAAGCAGCCTTCAAGCCTTTGCAGACCCCCTGTGAGGACACTGCACCCCCTGGGGGTCCCCAGATCACAGGTTAAGAACCACTGTCCCAAAGTATTTATATATGCGGGAAGACTTCCGCACCCCTAATAATGTAACTGGAGGTGGACAGAAAATGGACATCAAATATCACAAAACATAAGGATGGCGATGAAATTATGTAGGGTTTACTTTCTGTACAGAATAGTCAAACCTGAAGATAATCTGTGAAAACACCAATGTCAGCTTCAACAGAGGCTGGGCTCTATTCCTATATTTTAGCCTTTTGAGAGCTGCTAACTGAGGAAGATAACACTAAAGATTTATGATTGGACAACAAGGTTAACCCCAGACCCACATGTCATTTCCTTGAAAAATGGCAACTTTCAGCTCTATGGTAGGGTATCCTGGGAGACAAATATATTCTCCCAGTGGTTTTTTAAGGTTGCCATTTCTGTTGTCCAATTTGGATCTGTTAATTCTTTCATACAAAGGTGGAACTATTTGTCCTGTGCAGAAAGAAGAAGGGCATTGTGCTATTGGGGATGAGCAAATGTATAAACTGCTCATATTATGACTGATGCAATAAAGTGTTTTATTAAATGCTAACATTGTTAAGAGATGGGCAAGCAAAGCTTGAAGCAAAATATTTCTAATATCCCCCTCACCTTGTATCAGAATGCTCCTGGTTTAGAGCCAGCAATATCCTCTTCCAAGATATTCTATGTCATCTCAACATACATACCCTTTCCATTTTCTTTCTCAACACACACTCAGCATTCCTCCATCACTGAACAAGCTCACTCCTCACTGTGTTGGCGGTTTGTGTGCATATGTATAATTTCTTTTTTAAATATACCCCCTCTTTTTTACAGTGACTCCATTTTGGATACATACCAATTTGCATCCATCACCTAAGCTTGCTATTAGAAGAAATAAAAGCAGTGGTATCCACAAAGATTGAACTGCCTCTCTGCCTATTTTTTAAAAAAGTGAATTGTGCCTTTGAACTACAAGTCCAGAGTATAGGTCCATTTCATTGTAAGAAGTAGTAGTGAGTTGGCCAGAAATAATCCAGGGGCATAACCATGTCTATTCTGAAACGCACGCCTACACACCAATTCCCATCTTCTCTAAATATTACCAGAAACACAAGCCACTCACAGCTGGTGAGGCTCCATTTGGCTCAATGGATCAGAAGTTATGCAGTTGTGGCTGGAAGAACACACACCCATTGAAACATTCACTACTAGTAGAGAAATGGGAGGTGGGGAAGATGGCACACATTTCATCACAAAGGCATCATTCAGCTTCATGCTAACATGAGGTCTGGACACTGAAAAGTGAACCTGTGCTACCTCCATTGTTGTTCCCATCTTCCATATGCAGCGTGGACTCAGCCAGGGGTACAGCTGGCTTGTATGTGGGGTTTTGAAAGGCCCTTAGGAAAGCCCTCTTTCAGTGTGGGGCCATTTCCTCCTTACCACCCCCTGCTGCCACTGTTGCTGCTCCTCACAACTATCATATACCTATGGAGAGATCTGGTGGAAGAGGTTCCTTTATGTCACCTCACCCTTGTTTACCAGAGCCAAGACTGCAAGTAGCTGGACATGGTGGTGAGAAGCAGCAGCAGCTGAGGTTGTCATGTTGGGGCACTTGGCAGTGGGCCCACTGCGTCGATGTGCCCTTTAGGAGGGATCCAACCATGACAGCCTACTGTTACTAGCCCTGCTTGTCTGGTTGTCATAACTTTTCTCTTTGGGGTCATATAAAAGTGGGGGTCAGTTTCATTATGCATTATCAGTCCATTTAGGACGGAAAAATCTGAAAGTCATTTCAGAACTGGGATCCTGGTTTTATTAGTGGGACTAAAAATTGTGGGGCAAATATTTGGAAATGTAATGCAAACACACAAAGTCTTGTCTGTACAGAACAGCAAGAGGAAACTTCAGGTGACTGTAAGGAGTATAAAAACAGGATGATTTAGCAAGACAGAAGTAGAATGAAGTATGTGCTCCAAGTTGAAAGCATGGCAATCTGAATATGTGAAGAATGCCTTCCAATGTGCTTAGTCATCAATGACAGGACACCAATTCTCCCATGTGGGGGAAGAGAGAGAAGGGAAACTACAAAAGGAGTGCAAATGTTTGAAGATATATCAGCTTTAGGGGCAGGGATGAAACACTGAATTGGACAAATACAGTTCCTCTGACATTTCTGATTACTGCATTCCTCAGGACTGTATTCATCTGGCTAAGTAAGACAGGACAAATCTCAAACAGCAGGTTTCATCTTCATGTGCCACCTCAGTAGTGCTATAGCCTTGCTTAATTTCACAGCTACTGTTAATAAAATGGGGATAGATGGTAGACTTCACAGGCTGTGTTATTAGAGGTGGAGTGATATATTAGCCAGCATGCTAGAAGTCCTCAGTTCAAATTTCAGTTCAGCTATGAATTCACAAGAAGGTGGTAGATCATAATATGGACTACTTTCAAGGATTATAGCATCCTAAAGGAGTATATATGAAGTGCTCTCATATAAATTCCAACAATTATTATTGAGACATAAGAATATTGCCCACCTTGAAACTTTAACACAGCATATTCTATTAAATCTAAATAGAAAATACCAGATACCTCAATAATCTCTGCTTTAAACTAAAACAGAAAACTTGTTGATGTAGCCCTATATGAAAAGTAAGACAATGAAGCTTCCTATTAAATAAGTGAGCTTAGGATTTATTAGTTGAACTAAAAGATTATATGGAAGTTTAATTGATCTAGTTAAGTTTGATTGATCTTGTTGATTAATCATCTGAAGGATGAACAATTCACTTCCTTAATCTACTGAATATAACAGTCTGCTCAAAGACTTGTTAATTAATCAATATGGGCCAATTTGAACTGTCTGAAAGCTATGGGTGCTTTTTAAAAAAGATAATTTAATGAGGAATTTAAAACTAAGTATTAGCTATCGCCAAAGAAGTTCAAAAGAAAATCAGCCTGAACTTTATAGATTATAGCAAAGCCTTTGTGTAGATCATGAAAAACTTTGGATTGCTCTTAAAGAAATGGGTATGCCACAACATTTGATTGTCCTGATGCGTAAACCTGCACTCAGGACAAGAAGCTACTGACAGGACAGACTACTATACAGAGAAATGGAATAGTTTCCAATTGGCAAATCCTGGTGCAGTGACAGGGATCCCTGATGCATTCATATTTATTTATTTATTTATTTATTTATACCCTGCTCTTTAGCCACAAGGCTATCAGAGAGGCTTACAATTTGTTTTTTAAGCAATAGCAACTTACACATCTACACTGCATTAAGCAGTTTCCAATGTGTGTTAGCTAATTGCCCCCACAAGCTGGGTACTCATTTTACCGACCTACGAAAGGATGGAAGGCTGAGTGAACCTTTGATCTAGGACTTTATCACACCACACAAATATGGCATCATAAGGATGCCTAATGATCATGAAAGGGCACGCATACGAGATGACGTTGCCCTTTTTCAATCATGTAAAGTAAAAAAGCTGTCCTCTTTTATTGACTGGCTAAGCTGTCAATTGATCCCCCATAGTGATTTGTGGCCGGCATTGCCGGTGTTTGTATCCGCACACCATTGTACTCACGTGAATGCAGTATGAATAGGCAAACACATCTGGTTGAGATTGCAACAGCCAGGTAGGGGACACTCTTTTTATGACCCCCAATTTACGTGGGACTTTAAAAGTGTGTTTTTGTGCTGTGTTAACTTTTTGTGTCTTCATTTGTTTTTGTTTTTAAATTTCCTGCACTAGCATCTTCTCGCGAGAATCAGTGGCTTTTGAAACCAGGAAGTGAATGGAGCTCAATTCACTCCCCGTTAGTGTCTGGGATGCCTCTTTAACAGGAGTATGTTAAGGTCTGGTGGGGGGAGTTCTTTTGCCGGCATCAAAACACCACAATTTATGCTGGCAAAAGAACTTTTGAGGAGGGTTGTCTGATAAAGTCCCTAGCCCGTAGAAAGGTAAACAGGGAAATACACAATACCATGATGGCCCTGGTGGCGCAGTGGTTAAATGCCAGTACTGAAAGCCACAAGTTTATGAGTTCAATCCCAGAGGGCTCCAGAGTTGACTCAGCCTTCCATACTTCCGTAGGTCGGTAAAATGAGTACCCAGCTTGTTGGGGGCAATTAGTTAAAAAACATTGTAAACTGCTTAGGGAGTGCTTCAGCACTGAACAGCAGTATAAAAATATCAGTGCTATTGCTATGCATAAGGGGTTGGGCCACTTTCTTCCTCATCCAGCCATAATTTTCCACTGCCCAGAGCTCTACAAAGCAGATGGTGTCCACCTTTCAGAGGAAGGAAATAGGTTGTTCCTGGAGGATCTGCAATGGGAAGTGAGCACCCTTTTGGCTGGCCTCGTGCGGAAAAGGGACTAAGCAGATGCTTGTCCATGGCAGGTAGCAGGGGGAGATCGTGAAAGTCAGGCATACACCTTGGCACCCTCTGAGTGTAGGGTAGAGCTTTGGAACTACCTCTTTAGGGTCCTGTGACCTGGAAGTGGGGAAGGATTCTGCCCTTGAGGCGTATATGGGGTTTGGTCTCACTTGTAAAGTCCTGTGTCTTGGTTTGCCTTCCAACAGACAGACAGGAAGCAACCCAGTTACCAGACTGTCCCCCAGGCCCAGGTGTCTCTCCAGCCTCCAAGGGAAGGCTGAGGAGGTAGTCAAGGAGTACCACCTGGCCTCAACTGGACCTATGTCAGGCTGCTCCCCATTTGGCTTCTTCCAGAATTATCACAAGGTAAATACTTTTAGGTTAATAACTTGGCCCTTGTTAACCCATTTTTACATGTCTGGTCTCATTATTCCATGGTACGTCATTAAATGGAATAGTTTCCAATTGGCAAGCAGGCCAGGCAAGGCATCATTTTATCACCCTATCTGTTTAACTTGTATATCAAAAATATCATACATATAGCAGGATTAGACTGGGAGGAAGGAGGGGTGAAAATTGGAGGAAAGAACGCGAACAATTTAAAATATGCAGACGATACCATACTACTAGCAGAAAATAGCAAAGACTTGGGATTTTTACACAGAAAGTGCAAAGGCAGGTTTACAGTTGAAAATTAAAAAAAACAAAAATGACCACATAACTTTAAAGCAAATGATGAAGACATTGAAATAGTTCAAGATTTTCCATACCTTGGCTCAGTCATTAATCAGAATGGAGACTGCAGTCAAGAAATCAGAACAGCGCTAGGATTTGGAAGGGCAGCTATGAGGGAACTAGACAAGATCCTGAAGTATCAAGTTATATCTTTGAATACTAAAGTTAGGATGGTCCATGACATTGTATTTTCCATTTCTAGGGACTGTTGTGAAAGCCTGGCAGTGAAGAAAGCTGATAGGAATAAAACCAACTCATTTGAATGTGGTGCTAGAAAAGAGTTTTACAGATAGCATGAACTGCTAAAAAGACAAATAAATGGGTCCTAGAGCAAATCAAACCAGAACTCTCCCTAAAAGCCAAGATGACTAAACTGAGACTGTTGTACTTTGGCCATATCATGAGAAGATATGACTGACTAGAAAAAAAACAATAATGCTTGGTAAAGTAAAAGGCAGTAGGAAAAGAGGAAGACAATATTCCAAATAGATAGACTCAATCATGGAAGCCTTGTCCCTGAGTATGCAAGACCTGAGCAGGTGACTTGAAGGTCTCTTATTCATAGGGTCACCATAAGTCAAAGTTGACTTGATGGAAGTTAACAGCAACAAATGGCCTAATAATCTGTGGCAGCTTTTAAAAAGTTATTATGCAGTTCTTCCCCTACCTTAAAACCACATATGCTGGGATTGTGATAATATGCCTATCTATTTTAAACATAATGGATGAATTGTTTCAAAGATGGGTAATGTTCAAATTGGTCATATAAATTAAACATGCAAAGAAAATCCAACCTTTCAACAATCAATATTCATTATTAGGTCTGTCAGCATATTTGTAGATCTACACAGAAATAGTTCAGTCCTGGAAACCTAAACATGTCTGTGATTTTAAAAAGTACAAATATGAATGTCTCCCTCACGTAAAGTCAACCATTAGTTGGATTTTGACCCCTGTCTGAATTAATTTATGTGGTCCACCTCTGGAAGGAAACAGAAGCATAAGAGTGAATATGATCCAATAAATCAGTGTAAAATCATTAGAACTGATTTTATGGATATACAGATGTGCAACTTGGAACTACCTTTCTAAAATGGCATCACTGGGAGAGACATCCACAGATTGCACTCATCAAGGGGATCCAAAAGGGACATCATGCTGTCTCAAATGTGTACTTCTCTCCATCAGCTCTTTGCAATAAAAGCTGTGTGTGGCAACATTTTTTCCTAATAGAGGGAAAATATCCAAGGGAGAATTATGAAATATTAAAATAGACTCCCCATAAAAACAAACAAACCACACATTTCAACTGAAGGCTGCAGTTGTAAGCACACTTACTAGGGGAATAAGATCTAAAAGTATACAATGAGAAGCCTGCTCAGTAATACCAAAGCTTATTTTATTCCAGCATTCTATTTCTGCAGTTTGCAGCCAGGAGCCAACAAGCAGAGAATGAGTGCACTAATACCCTCCCACTTGTGTTCTGGCATTCAGAGGCATCTGTGTGCATGCACATGCACATATGTGCCTTCAAGTTGCCTGTTGACTTATGGTGACCCCATGCATTTCATAGGGTTATCTTAGGCAAGGAGTACTCAGGGGTGGTTTTGCCAGTTCCTTCCTCTGAAATGTACCCTATACCATCTGGTATTCATTGGAGGTCTCCCATCCAAGTACTAACTAGGGCTAACCTTGCTTAGCTTCCAAGATCAGGCAGGATCTGGTGCCTTTAGGGTATTTAGGCCCTATTCAGGGGCATATGGCATATAAAACTGGAGATAATATATATAGCCATGAGGACTAGTAACCTTATCTGCCATGAATTTTTCCCTTTTAAAGCTGTCCAAGTTGATGGCCATCATTACATTTTGTGGTAAAGAATGCCATAGTTCAGTAGTTCTTAACCTTTTCTTTACCAGGGACCTCCTTTAAAATATCTTTTGTTACCACAGACCCCCAAGACTTAACTCAAGATTTAAAACAACAACAACAAAACCTGATAATAGTAATAATAAAATCACACCATCCATGAAACCTTCTCTCAGAAGCACTGGAGGGGGAGGGAAGACTTTTCTCCTGCTTTTTTCTGCACATTTGTAGCTGGAGTGGATTGAATGGCATTACGCTGGCCAAGCCCACCAATCAGCCTTTGCCTTGTCTCCTGTCACGTGGCTGCTCCATCGCAGGAAGGAGGTGGGCCAAGCAACTTTCAAGCCTTGTGAGGACACTGCGGACTGTGAAGTCGAAGGCTTTCACGGCCAGCATCCATAGATTTTCCTTGGTTTTTTTCTGGGCTGTAAGGCCATGTTCTGGAATAATTTCTTTATTGATATTTCGCTTGCATCTATGGCTGGCATCTTCTGAGAATGGTTGGGTAGGACTGTATGTGGAGTTTATATGCTGTGAACCCCTATTGGGGAGTGTATGTAAATTTGTGTAATTGAATGGTTAGTTTCTGGGTATAGAAATGCAAGGCTTGTTAGTGTCTGTTTAGCTAATGGTTGGTTGATGGGCCATTATCTGCTGGAATTCCCCCTGTCCCTGGGTGGAATTCCTTTGTAAGTGTTGAGTTTTTATTCTATTGTTCTTCAAAACTGGGTGCCAGGTTTTGTTTACTTTTAAGGTTTCTTCTTTCCTGTTGAAGTTGTCCGGGTGTTTGTGGATTTCAATAGCTTCCCTATGCATTCTGACATGATAGTTGTTGGCCTGGTCCAGAATTTTTGTGTTTTTAAATAGCATTTTGTGTCCAGGTTGGTTTATCACATGTTCTGCTACTGCTGATTTTTCTGGCTGGCCCAGTCTGCAGTGTCTCTCATGTTCCTTGATTCATGTTTCCACACTGTGTTTAGTGGTCCCTATGTAAACTTGTCCACAGCTGCATGGTATGCGGTAAACTCCTGCAGCTGTGAGAGGGTCTCTTTTGTCCTTCGCTGAGCATAGCATTTCTTGGACTTTCTTGGTTGGTCTGTAGCTTGTTTGGAGGTTGTTTTCCTCATCAGTTTCCCTATTCTGTCTGTGACTCCTTTGATGTATGGTAAAAATACCTTCCCTTTGGGTGGCTGCGGACCCCAGGTTAAGAACCACTGCCATAGTTTAACTATGTGGTGTGCCAAAATTAAATTGTTCTGTGTGTCCTGAATCTGCCATCATCCAACTTCATAGACAACTCATTATTCTACTACTAAAACAGAGAGAGAACACAACCCATCCCTCCATGATCCCTCCATGTCAAGCATAATTTTACACACTGTTCTTATGCTGTATTTTTCTTTTTTCTTTTTTAATGAAGAAAAAACACTCTGAACATTGTAATCTTTCCTCATACATGTGTTATTGCAGCCCCTGGGGGCTTGTCCGCTTCAGGTACCAAAATAACTTGAATGTCCTTGACTTCTTTTCTACCTTTTTTGTCTGAGTGGCATGAGGGTTGACAGTCTGCTTTTCAGTTTGTTTCTTGCCTTTAGGATGTTTGTGCCAGAGCTGCTGAATGGTGAATTATCAGAAAGTTCAGGTCTATTGACCTGAGTCTGAATACAGACAATGGTCTCACTACAGGTGTTAATTTATTCAGCAATGCAAAGATGATTGAATTAATACTGCTTCCTTCTACCCTGAAGGATCACTTCCATATGTTTCTGCTCTAAATGAACTGGTAGTGCATTCCATTGCTATTTAATACCAAGCATTACACTCCAGCAACCCCACTGTTGGAGCCCAAGTGGTGTAGTGGTTTGAGCATTGAACCAGGGTTCAAATCCCCACTTAAGCCATGAAAACCCACTGAATGACCTTGGGCAAGTCACATACTTCCAGCTGTGATAGGGTCACCATAAGTAGGAAACAACTTGAAGGCACACAACAACAAACAACAACCCCACTTTACATCATGTGTATGTATACTTTGATTATCACACTCCATGCATCCAACAAAGTTGGCTCGCAGAAGTGGGGGAGGACACATTTTTTGTTGGGCACATTATAATTTTGGAGAAATGCCCTGGGGAACATGTCAAAACATAAAATGCTGGCACCCCCTTTATAAACTCTCTGCCTGTTCATGTGTTCACACTTTGTGTTTTCTCTTATATATGAAGGTTTTCTCTCTCAAACACATATTCCCCTAAAGGGAGCCCCTAAAGCCCACCTTTGAAGTATTTAAGGCTCTTTCCCCTTCACCCAGGATATATACAATTATGCATGGTATGGAGAAAGTGGATAAAAACAAGCATTCCTCCCACTCTCATGATCCTAGAACATGGGGTCCTCCACTGGCACAGAATGGTGGGAGATTCTTGGCATAGAGAAGGAAGGGCAGCATCACAGAGCCCATAGGCTGTGGAAGTCATTGTCAGAAGAAGTAAGGAATGACTGACAACCTGGATGGCTTAAAATGGAGATGAGAGCCACCAATGGTTACTAATCAGGATGGCTGTATTTGACCTCTATCAAAGGCAATATGGCACTTTATAGCAGTTTCAGAGAGAGAGAAAGTATTGCACTCATGTCCTGCTTGTGGGCTTTTCACAGGCAACTGGTTGGCAACTGTGTGGACAGAATTTTGAACTAAACAGGTCATCATTACTGTTACAGTGTTACTATTCCACTTTATTTGCTATGGCTGCCTCCTGTTGAATCCTGGGATTTGCAGTTTAGGGAGGGGCATTTATAACTCTCAGCCAGAGATCTTAGGCCTCACTAAACTACAAACCCCAGAATTCCACAGGAGGAAGCCAGAGCAGTTAAAGTGGAATAGTAACACTATAACAGTGTAGTCTGAAAATCTCCTTAGTAACTGCCCCTCCCTAAGGATGTTGCTAAGAGGAAGGGCAAAATGAGGGCAAATATGAATCCGCTCGCCAAAAACATTTCCTCCAGTCCTCAAAATGTCTAGCATTGTTGTAACTGACAACTTCAGTTGATCATTTAGAAATAGATTTTAGGCACTCAAAAAAAAGGGGTAGGCAAAGTTGGAGAGCCAGTGTAGTGTAGCAGTTTGAACTATGACTCTGGAGACCAGGGTTCAAATCCCTCCTTGGCCACTGAAATCCACTGGGTGACCTTGGGCAAGTCACACTCTCTCAGCCCCAGAGGGAGGCAAAAACAAACCCCCCTCTAAAAAAATCTTGCCAAGAAAACCCTGTGACAAGTTCGCCGTATGGTTGTCATAAGTCAAAGCGACTTGAAGGTACACAACAAGAACAGGCAAAGTTACTAAGGGAATGTGAACACAGCAAATACAAGAGTTGTAGGTATGAATGGTTTTCAGTGCCTCACTATCTGCAATGCTAGAAATTGGGAGACTGAAAGAAAATTTCATCAGATGAGGCAGTTTTCTTATTGGCCTTCATTTTGCCCCCACAACCATTTGGCTTACACGCCTGATCCTCCCTCTGAGACTCAGCCCTGCTGCTCAACCACCACCACCACCACAAAGGCCATGCTCAGATTCTTCCTATTGTTTCTCAGGGGACAGGGAAGGCCCAGCTTACATCCCAGCTTACTTCTTGGACATTCAAGTAAGGGCAAGCACTCTGTAAACACCCGGAGGTGGTTTTACTGCTAAATAAGACTTTTTCTTCTTGGTGTTCTGAATGACAAACAGGGACATGGGAAGACAGAAGAGACAGAAGTGGGCAAAGAGATGAAGAAGAGTGCTGAGACAGGGGAAGAGAACTATTGAGGCAGGGGAAATTATCAGATGGACCCTCTGATAGCATCCCTGTCTCTCCACCACCACCTGACCCACTCCCATCCCCATAACAGTTTACCCCCAAATGTTCAGACACCTACCTTATCCCGGCATGAAAATTTCTCCCCCTCCCCTCGGCCGTCTAGGAGTGAATGTAGCTGTCGTAAAGCTACATTCACGTCCTGTAAAGCAAATTCCGCCCATTCTCACAAGAGAACGATCGCGCAGAAAATTTAAAAGTAAAGGTAAAAAATAAAACCCAAGCCCCAAAACACACTTTTAAAATTACAAGTAACCTGGGGAGGGGGAAAAAAGGGGGTGTCACTTACCTCCTTGTCCCGATTGCACCCGGAAGTGTCCAGCAGGGACCTCCCACCACTGCTGGCATCACGCCAGCATAACGGGGCTCCATTTCAGATGCCCGTGATTCCACAGGAACAGAATGGGGTGACGACACAAAGGAGATGGTGGCATCTGGGGGGGAAAAAGCCTTCTAACGATCTCCTGTCGTCCCTATGCTGGCATAATTGGTACATGTGATAATCTCATAAGAGAAGCTGGAGGGGTATGGTTGCCAAATGAAATAAGGGACAGGGCTCCTGTCCTTTTAATGGTTTGTATAGAAAAAGGGAATCCACTGCAATTCACTGCAAAGAACCCTGTCCATTATTTCATCTGGCAACACTATGGAAAGAAAGCAGGGAAAGAAACAGGAAGGAAAATTTGAATTGTAGGCAATGGCAGGCTCTTCATCAGATGCATCTGATGCAGTAGACTAAAGTCTGCTAAAGCTTATGCTGCCAACTTCTTTCTGTTCATTTCAAAGGGGCATGATTGTTATTGTGTGCCTTCAAGTCATTTCTGACTTACAGCAACTCTATGGTTACCCTATCATGGGGTTTTCTTGGCAAGATTTGTTCAAAGAGGGTTTGTCTTTGCCCTCCTCTGAGGCTGAGAGAGTGTGACTTGTCCAAGGTCACCCAGTGAGGTTTCCATGGCTGAGCATGGAATCAAACTCTTGTCTCCAGCATTGTAGTCCAATGCTCAAACCACTATATCACACTGGATCTCCAGGGTCATGATGTGTTGGGCTATTATCACTCACTTCCAGTTCCTCTATATTTCAGTCCTTAAAGGACAGCCTACATCTATATGGTAATCTGTTAATTACTGTAATATTAAGTGGTAATTTCTATGTGTGAATAAGCCATCACATATAGAACTCTCAGCTCACTCCATATCAATTAAAGTACTTTTGGAAGTATTCCTCATGTGGTAATAACAAAGACTGTTCCCAGTCCATTTAGCTGTGAACCATCAAGGTCTTATAGCAAGAGACTGGGTAAAGTGGCTGTATTTGTAAATTGGGTCTTGTACGTGCAGACATCGGCACACTACACAATGGATTTTAAGGTTACTGTTATTGCCACCCTTGCAAGCCTACCTATTTGCCTTATAGAAAATCTCCTTTCTTGAATTGGAACGGGCGGGGGGGGGGCTGGCCGTCAATTCTGATGAGTGTAACAAAATGTACACAAACGGCTTCTTAGTATTCCTTTACAGGAGCAGGTAAAGATTTGTCTGACGCAAGCCAAAAACGCAGAAGGTACAGCCTGCACTGTACATGACCCAAATATAGATTATTCACATAAACATGTCTTCGCAGAGGTCTGTGCACACTTTTTCTCTGGTATCATAAATTCAGGCTGAGTCCGGGAGTACATCCCTGCATAATTCTTCCTTGCTTTCTGTGACTCAAAGGCGGTAATCGGGATGATTAAATAACATTTCAAAAGTATTCTAACTGTTCACCCATACTCAGATCTTAAAAGGACAAACCAGTTTGGAGAGAAAAAAATAGCTTGTTCAGCAACTGGGCCAAATCTCTTTTTGTGAGATTGGAGCAATATTTAAAAGGAAAAGGAAAGAAAAAGAAAACTAGAATCTGCTAACACAAATGCATTGTTTTATAGATTTGGCAAACAGCTCTTAGGACTAACCATAGAATCCTCTTCCTGGAAATTTTTAAAGAAAAGGAGTAAAAAACAGAAGAGGGAAGGTGAAAGTGATACAGATGTCACACAATAGGTAATCTCTTCCTTAAATCAAGAGCTTACTGTGCAGTGGTCTGGCCAGAGAAGGTCAGATTAGACCCTAAAGATGTATCGAGTATGAAGAGAAGAGCTGCCAATATCGCTGAACCTGACTGGTCGAACATTAAAAGGTAAATTAAAACTTATTTGTAATTTGTCTGGTTTGGTTTGTCATTTTTCTTCAGCACTACCTGCTACACAGTGCCTTGTTGAAAATTACTTGAAGGCACACAACAACAACAAATTTACTTCTGAACTGAGTAGCCAGTGTGGCATAGTGGTTTGATCATTGGATTATGACTCTGGAGCCCAGGGCTTGAAACCCCACTCAGCCATGGGAACCCACTGAGTGACCTTGGGCAAGTCACACTCTCTCAGCCTTAGAGGAAGGTGAAAGCAAAAGCAAACCTCCTCTGAACAAATCTTGCCAAGAAAACCTGGTGACAGGTTAACCTTGTCGTTGTTGTTGTTGTTGTTGCTGCTGTGTGCCTTCATGTTGTGTCCAATTTATGGCGAAGATATCACAGGGTTTTCTTGCTAAGATTTGTTCAGACACCGTTTGCCTTTGCCTTCCTCTGAGGCTGAGAGTGTGTGACTTGCCCAAGATCACCCAGTGAGTTTCCATGGCCGAGTGGGGCCTCCATAAGTCAGAAATGACTTGAGGGCATACAACAACAAACTTACTTCTGAGTATACATTGAAAAAGACTGGGCCATAACTATGTGTATCCTTATACCACTAATTTATAAACAAGTCTTACTAACGGGTTTCAGAATTATGGAAGTGAACATTAGAAATTATACTGTATCTCCTGCTTCCCTATGGTGGGTTCATGATTTTAATGCTTTAATATTTTTTATAAAAAGTCAATAAAGGATCTGCACATATCCTCACTATGTCCTATATCATACCTTGAGGTGGGGGAGAAGAACAGAAAAATCATGTAAGGCTCTGTCCTTCATCTCACAGAGCAATTTCAGTTTCCCAGGTCCATTTTTCTTTTAAAGGAGGTGTCCTCCTTCTCTTCTGCAACATTTCCCCTGATTTTTCCCCTTTACTCCAGAATAAAATGGATTACACCAGAAGCCATTATACTCTGATCTCACCCTTAGCTGATATGGGGCTAAGGAAAGTGGAGAGAAGAAATCAGAGTGGGACATGAAGGATTTTGCGGGAAGTCTTCGTTCCTACCTCCGTCTCTTTACCCTGGATCAAGGCTAGTGCCATGGAGCTGGTAAGAGGGAAGTTGTTCTCACCAGCTTACCCAAATGAATGTTTATTACATTACAGGAGGAATGTACTTGGCCCAGCAGTGTACCCTATGCATGAAAACAGCTTTTTAGTCCCAAAATATCCTAAGTGGGGATGAAGCTGTTTAAAAGTGTGGAGCAGCAGCTGAATGGAAACTCAGTTAAATTGTAAAAGGAAGAGAAAAAAGAAAATAAAGGAAAAGCTCTGCTCTTTAATCACTGTAATGTCATTTCCATCAAAATACAGCTGTGCAACAAATAAGTCACTTAAAGCAGGCTGTTTGTCTGAAGTGTGGGACTGAAACCAGTTCTTGGCAATTTTTAAAAAAAAACAAGAACTACCAATCCTGCACACAAAAATATTTTTAAATGTATGCTTTTTTATATTTCCTGTCCTTCTGTCACCATTTGCATTCTATTAGGGATGATCTATACGATCACAACTGTCTGAAGATGATTAAGAACCACTGATTTAAACCATGGACTTCATTGGCTCTTAGATTTTATACTAAGTCCAGAATTTAGAGAAGTTCCTTTTTAGGACTACAGCTCCTAGAATCCTCTAGCCAAGTTGTACTCCAAATGAGAAACTCCTTTAAATTCTTATTAATTCTTAGAAATCTGGGAACTATGTTGAGCAGAAGCAGAATGTGGTTCACAAAAACCTGTTTTAAAACATTCCTTTTCCCCCCACATCTAGTCCCAAAGGTGGTACTGGATTGCTTTATGACTTTTCACTTTAAAAAATTCATGTAACACAATATTTGGGTAAGTAATAAAACTCACTGTCATGTCTTTTCATCACTATGACAGCTCATAGAATCATAGAATCATAGAATTGTAGAGTTGGAAGAGACCACGAGGGCCATCCAGTCTTTTCTTTTCCCAGGACCCCCTTTAAATATATTTCGTTGCCACAGACCACCAAGACTTAACTCAAAATTTAAAACAGCAACTACTACTACTACTACTACTAATAATAATAATAATGATACAATTACACCATTCATTAAACTTTCCCTCAGAGGCATTGAAGGGGAAGGGAAGACTTTTCTCCTGCTTCTTCCTGCAAGTTTGTGGCTAGAGTGGACTCAATGGCAATGTGCAGGCTAAGTCAGCCAGCCAGCCTTTGCCTTGGCTTCTGTCACATGGCCACTCCACTGCAGGCAGGAGGTGGGCCAAGCAGATTTCAAGCCTTTGCGGACCCCTTGTAAGGACATTGCTACAAACCCCAGGATTCCATAGGATGGAGCTACAGCACTAAAAGTGGTATCAAACTGGATTATTTGTACAGTGTAGATACACTCTTAAGAAACCTATGAGAAGAGACTCTGTTTAGCCAGGATACTTCCTAATATGTAGTATCACTCCAGAGACATCTGTTGGGAGAATGTTGTGGTGGTGGTGCACAGTCACAGCACTGGGTGGGTGGAATGTTTGTAAGCCAGCATGTATCCTACTTTGTGAGGAAAAATATTTGTGCTATAAGTAAATCAATACAATGCAATTATTCTACATGGGCAAGTAGCCTCTTCTGCATCCATTCAGTGTGAGAAGAGGGATGTTTATACATCTTTGTGATTCTTGCCATAAATGATGTCACAAGTGTTGTTTAGTAGGTGCCTGTGACACTAGACGAGTATAAATGGCTACATTTTCCACTAGGACTTCTGCCACAGGTGTTGTTTGTCCATCCTTTTCTCTCCCACTTTTTCCTTTTGTTTATAATCGTATTCTTGTTTGTGACCAAACAGAAACATTTCACATATTATAAAGTCTTTATGTTTATAAGGTTTTAAGAACTTATGGTCATTGATGTTGTCTGGGAATGCTGCTCATTGCACTACCTATGAACAGTTTGTTTCTCTAACCCAGTCCAGCTTGAATGTAGAAGCAGACTTGGCAAGTGTCCAGGGTGTCAAGATTCCAGAGGTACCTGGATGGGAAATGTCTCTGAAGGAAGCAGCTTAACAACTCTTGCCCTCCTGCATTCCAGGAGATGAGATCAGAGACCCTTCTGCTCTCTATGCCCAGGGCATAGATACACTTGTAAAGTGGAAGAATTAAAGAATTGACAACTGTTAAATAAAGAAAATGACAAAAGAGTCTTCAAATCCACTGTTGAACATTTGATGTGCTTTTGTGAAACTGTTCAACATGCAAGCAAGGAAAGGAGGGGGCAATACTCTCTTTCATACACACACACTTCATTTGGTCAAGATAAACTTTCTTCTACTGCTAAAGTATAAGTGTCCCATAGTGTTTCTCTCTGTCTGCCTGTTTGCCTCTGGCATATAAATTAATAAATATCTATAAAAAGCCTACATTTTAAAATGACTATCACATATCCCTTTGTGCTGGTATAGGACCAATAATAGGTCAAACTCATGAAAGGAAGTTCTCTTGCCTCCCCATAGTGAAGAATCTTACAGACTTTCATAGTTCAAACCAGTCAAAGCAACTATCTCAAACCAAGGAATCCATGGGTTAGTTTTCTTCAACTAATATTTTTATATATTTTTAGCTGCATTTCAATACCATAATCTTTCCAAGATAGCTCACAGCATTACTATACTATAGAAAATAGAAACTAGGAATGCTTTGGCATGGGTGATTCTCAGTTTTGTGTTTAATGATACATCTTTCACTTGACGATCTTATCTAGTTATTGTTTCTGTTATGGCTTTCAGATCAACTCTGTCATATGTTAACCCTCTCATACAAATTTCTTAGCAAGATTTGTCTTTCTCTGAGGCCAAAAGAATCAGACCCTGAGGGTTTCCATGGCTAAGCAGAGATTCAAACCCTAGTTTCCAAGAGTCCTAGTCTAGTACTTAAGCAACTACACCACACTTGTCCCAGCTTGCAGTATAAAACAATAAAGTGAAATATGAATGAATTATAAAACTGTTTTTTCAGTCTACAGCATACAACAGTGAAATATAATATGAATGAATTATAGCTAAAACAATTTTAAAACAAGTCAGTTAAAATAAAAAACAATACAGTTCTTTAATATGTAGCAGCAGCAAATACTGTGAAACCTTTTCAGTTAAAAACCCGAGGAAAACAAGCCTATTTTTAAAGCCCTTTAAAGACATCCAAGATAAAGCCAAGTAGGCAACCTTCAGTCTCAAGACCATCCATTGGCCACTTCAGTCCCTCAAAACACAACCAGAAGTCAACTATTTCCATTTAAAACACAACAGCGACAGACTTTGGGGCTAAAATAGTGCAGAGGGCAAACTTTGTTTTAGAAGAGAACTGTACCACTTAAAGATGAAATTCTCTCAGCCTACAAGTTGAAACATATAATCAATGATAGCTAATTCACAGAGGGTAAGACTTTTAATAGCTACATCTCATTATGACCTTCAGTTTCAGAAAGAGTATGCTTTGATGTACAAGTGGTTGGGGACACATTAGCAGGAAGGTGCTATTGTACTCAAGTCCTACTGGTAAGCTTCCCATGGGCACCTGGGTGTTCACTGTGTGAACAGAATATTGGATTTTAGATGGGCCTTTGGTCTGATTCAGCATATCTCTTGTATGTTTTTAATTGCATCCCTGTCACAAACCTGTAGCACTCCTGACTGTAGAAAGCTGGTGTGTCAACAAAAGGAAGCCTAACCTGCAACCTTTCCCCTGGCATACTAGTCTTATATGTAGAAGTTTTCTTTTTCATATATGCCAGCTTTGATTTATGGACACCCTATGAATAAGTTATCTCCATGAGCCCCGGTCATCTACAACCTTGCTCAGATCCTGTAAACTCAGGGCTGTGACTTCCTTAACTGAGTAAATCCATTTATAATGTGGTCTCCCTCTTTTCCTGCTGCCTTCCACTTTGCCAAGCATTATTGTGTTTTCCAGTGAATCTTCTTGTCTCAAGATATGTCTAAAGCTTCAGTTTAGTCATTTTTGCTTCTAGTGAGAGTTCAGTTTTTATTTATTTTGTTGTTGTTATCTGCCATCAAGTAAACTTCAGCTTATAAAAATGAGAGATCTCCAAGATCCCCAGTCATCAACAGCTCTTGCAGACACAGAGATGTGCCTTCCTCTCTTGAATCAATTGACCTGTAGTGTGGTCTCCCTCTTTTCCTACTGCCTTCCTCTTTACCTAGTTTTACCATACTCTAAGAAATAGAAACTGGGAATACTTTGGCATGGGCGATTCTGACTTTGGTCTTTAATGATACATCTTCCACTTGAGGATCTTATCTAATTACTTCACAGCTGTCATTCCAAATCTTAGTCTTCTTCTGATTTCATAACTGCACTTCCCATCCTAGGAAGTTAGACTGTCCCAACTGAACAAACAACCAAGCAGCCATCACTATGGCCAGCCCTGTTTCTAGGAGTACCAGGAAAGCTGGATAAATCTAAGACTTTTGCTCCAGCCTCTCTACTGTGTTACTTCAGAAGATTCTGGGACACACCTCTTATACCAGCTTCTTGGAGCCCCAAATGTCTTGAACAAATGTTGCTGAGTGTGATTCTATGTTGTTCCCCAAGTATTCCCTTCATGGCTTCCCTTCACCATTGATTAGAACCTATTTCTTCAACATCCTCCCCATAGCCTTGGAGACTTGTCTTCTCCCTTTTCCTACAGTTAGCAGACTGCAGGCAGTCTGTAAGATGAAAGAAGCATAACTTGAGGAAAGATGGGAATGGGAAGAGAATTAACCCTGGAGGTAGAAATGACTCTCTTCCCACCAGGAGAATAACATCGCATTCTTCCTTTAGTTCCCTGATTTATTCTTCATCATTTCATAACTTGCCAAAGAGCCTTATGAATCAGTGATAGAAAAGGGAAGATGATTCATCACTACACCTTCTGGGACTATGACCCAAGAGTAACAATACTGTATGATGAAGATGCCTTGAGTCCCAATTTTAGGGAAAAGAGGAGATATAATTAAAGAGGAGGAAGCAAAGGAGGAGGAGGAGGAAGAAAAAGTTCCAGAAGTTTGTTTAATGTATATGCACTAAAGATACCTTTTATTTGCATATTTTGCTCTTACTGTAGTACCAAAAGCCCCAAGTCCAATTACTTCTGCAAACAGATATGATGACTCAATCCATCCACATGTGTCACATATTAGCATACAAAAAGGATATTGAATTAAAGTTGCTCATGTTACCAAAAGACTCAAGATGCAGTCATCTGTGATAATTCTGGACATGTAAATCCAATAGTTAATCCCAATTTGAATCAACCCATTGGATTAATGAAATTTATATGTGTGTTAATTTACCAAGTGCCCATTGACTACGTAGGTCTGTTCTAGTTGGGACAAACAATTAACCTTAAGCTAAATCTATATCTTTCATGCAGTGTTCCATTGTAATTCTCCATTTTAATTAATGACTGAGACAAGGTACAACAATTATTTAACTATTTTGATTTCTTCATCACTCACTGAAATGGTACAGCTCAGCAACTGCTACTTCATGTGATGTTGCTGATCACATTGCTGGAGTCTCAGGCTGTAGCCACACAGCAGAATTAAAGCAGTTTGACACCACTTTAACGGCCATGGCTCCATCCTATGGCATCCTGGGATTTGTTGTTTCTTGTTCCGCCAGAGCCCTCTGACAGAGAAGGCTAAATATCTTACAAGACTACAAATCCTAGAATTCCATAGCATTGAGCTATGGCAGTTAATGTGGTGTCAAACTGCTTTACTTCTTTAGTGTGGTTACAGCTTCAGTCACAGCTTTATTTATTTATTTTATTTATTTAGTTATTTATATCCTGCTCTTCAGCCACAAGGCTATCACAGCGGCTTACAAATTGTTTTAAGCAATAGCTATTTACACATCTACACTGCATTAAACAGTTTCCAATGCGTGTTAGCTAATTGCCTCCACAAGCTGGGTACTAGCTTGCACTAGCAGTAGCCCAAGCCAACTGCAGAATGGGAGGTACACTGAGCTAAACAGGTAGGTTACATTTGATAGGCATTTCCTCTCCTTACAAGTCCTAATCAGAAGTTTAGCCATTGATTTACAGTTGCATGGCCCAGAAGAATAGGTCTGTGCCTGTCACCCCCACCATTGTTGTGCCACTGTCAGCAGGAGTACACACATGAAGAGCAGACTCCCATATACAGACCTGCTTCTCAGAACATGAATGGTAGGAGAGGAGGACTAATGCAATCATCATCTCCAAAACTTCTTTAACAAAAGTATTATAGGACCTGCAGCAAACTATAATTCCCAGAATTCTCAGTGAGAATCCATGACATTTAAACTGATGTAGCACCTACATAACAGGGAGCACCTAGTTGTTCAGGTGTCATTACAGCTGCCATTAGCTTTTATCATTGGCCACACTGATACTCCTCCAGTTTCCCTCCAGGAGCTGAGGAGGATTTTTGTCTAAAAATATATGGAGAGGGTCACACATTTCCCATCTGATATATATCTGTTTTAGTGCAGGTATACAGGTTGACATATGCAGATGAATAGCTCTCCAAGTTCCTTTTCCATCTTTTATCCTCCCCCTGTACAGTCAGCCCTCTCTATCCACGGAATCGGCATCCATGGATTCCACCATTCATGGCTTGAAAATATTTTTAAAAAAATAAATTCCAAGAAGCAAACCTTGATTTTGCCATTTTATAGAAGGGACACCATTTTATTATGCCGTTGTATATAATGGGACTTGAGCATCCACGGATTTTGGTATCTATGGTGGGTCCAGGAACCAACCCCCAGTGGATACCAAGAGCCTACTGTATTTTCATATCAGTTCTCTCTAGGAAAGGAATTCCCGAGAACGCATGTTTAGAGATGACACAGCACACAGGATGCATTAGCCTCTACTGTACAAATAAAACTATATTTACCACAGTTGCTAGAAAATGAATGGCATGCTGGTTGGCTTGTTTTTATTAGCTTCTTTCCCACCTGGAATGATATCATGCTACAGATCCACAGTATGGTGCTGTGCAAAGGCAAATAAAGCCACTGCTTGAAAACAAAGATGGCCACAACCAATTGTATGCAGTCTTAATCAGTTATCTGTGCAAATGTCACAAAAGGGCTTTGATCAGAGGTGATTGTGCTGTGGGGGTTACAAGAATCTCCCTCCTTGTTTCGCGATTTGCTTGTCATGATACACATTAGTATTTGCTATGCAATCTTCTATCTGCTTCTTAGCTGAGTCACTAAAGCCATTAGTGTTACATGGGCCTTTCAGGCACGTGCAGTGCTTTTGATTTTTGCACTGTCATGCCAGTGAAGGCCATGTTATTTTCCCAGAATGCCCTGAAACAAAGTAGCATTTCTCCAATTAAGTGGTGGAAAGGAAAGGCTTTTTAAAAATAGTTTGTTCAGTGAAGAATAAAGTATTTTCCTCCTCTTTCTAGCCACATGCAAAATTTCAAACAAAAAAGCCCATCCATAAAAGGCAGGGATATACCTCTCAGGGGTCTCAGTTTCCCTCCAGGAGATGCTCAGATTGGGTGGCTGGTGATGTGGGTCAAAGATGTTGCACAACCTTGGGGCTAGGATTTGCAGCACCAATCCATTTCTTGGTTGCCATGTGAAGACTCCTAGGACTTTATCAGATACGGAAAATATGGTATCATGACGCCACATAACCCTGAAAGGGCACACAGATCAGACAACGTTGCCCTTTCATGATTATGAAGAGCCCCAAACCTGTACCTTTTAAGTAATGGCTTAAGTCATCAATAGATCTCACTGCTGCTTTTTTGCCGGCATTGCCAGCATGCAAAGCCTCTGTCCCTTTAAATCTTGGACTTACCCCAACAATGGCCAGACCAGCACAAACACTTCCGGGTCAGATCAGGACATCCAGATAAGTGACAAACTGTTTTGACCCTCCCTGGTTACTTCGAGGTTTTTTAGTGTGTGTGTGTGTGTGCTTAGTGTTACTTTTTGATGTGTATTTTTTGTTTTATCTTTGAATTCCCCGCGTGATGAAGCCTTTGTCAGGAAAGGAGGTAAATGCGGGAGGCAGGTAACATTCTTTTCCCAGCATAAAAATTGCTTTTTTTATGCCGGCAAAAGAACTTTATAAGGGGGATGTCTGATAAAGTCCCTAAAAAGTGGCAGAGTTTGTTTCAAATCATAATAGTCCTGTTCACACACTACTCAAATGAAAGAGGCATCACACAGTTATTGGGGGATAGGATCATGTTGTATTACATAAAGAACCCACTGAATATACAGTAGGACCCCCGTATCCACTGATTCATTATCCACTGATTTAATTATTCACAGGACACAAAACAGCACACCTACCATAGAGTCTTCCTAGAAAATGTGCCCTCTCTAGCCATTTTCTAGGTCCTCCAAGGCAACACTATGTATTTTAAACTGGAAGTCCCATTATTTTCAATGGTGTTTGCTATTATCCACTGTTTTCAGTATCCATGCCCTCCCCCGAACCAATCCCCAGCGGATACAGGGATTCTACTGTACTATTTTCCTCTACCTCCTATAGGCCTAGGGTGGGAAACTTATAGCCCTCCCAATGCTGTTGGACTCCAGCTCCCATGAGCCTTAGCCAGCATGGTCAATGTGGAAAGATGATGGGAGATGAAGTCTTATTACATCTGAAGGGCCATGGATCCTCTACTTTTGTTATAGGAACATAAAGCAACCATGCATTTCACTGTTTATTCAGCAGGGTTTGGACAGTCCCTAGTTTGGGGTCCCTGTCCCAGAGATATCAATGCCTTTGTTTTGGGGACAGGTTTGTAAATTATATGTTTACTCAGGTACAGATGGACCTTTGGATTCACCTTTGTTGAAGAGCAAAGTAATTCTTGTAGCCTTGAAACCTGCCTAGCTCTACTTTATATAAAACATTTTTTCTAAAGCCCAGTTCTTTGCTATCCTTTCTGATTCACATAGGCTTCATTGTATCATTTATCTACTCCCCCCGCCCACTGCAACTGTTCTGATTTTGTTTTGACAACAACAAGAATGAGCACTACAACAATAAAGATGCTAGACATACTGGGTCAATGAAGGGACTGCATAAATATGTATTGTTAGGCTAAAGTACATGAGTCAATTATGTAGCCTTGGTTGTTGTATGCTTTCAAGTTGTCTCCAACGTTTGGCAACCCTAAGGCAATCCTATACAGGGTTTTCTTGCCAAGATTTGTTCAGAGGGGGTTTACCTTTGCTTTCTTCTGAGGCTGAGAGAGTGTGACTTTCCCAAGGTCACCCAGTGCGTTTCCATGGCTGAGCAGGGATTCGAACCCTGGTCTCCAGAGTTGTAGCCTAATGCTCAAACCACTACATCACGCTGATTCATGTAGCATTGGTAACCATCTTTAATTGTGCAGTGAAACAATCAGGGACTGAATAAATGGCAATAACAGTTTTAAAGATGGTTACCAATGCTATCTTTAAAGATGGTTTAAAGGTAGCATGGGTAACCATCTTTAAAACTGTTCTTGCCATTTATTCAGTCCCTGGTTATTTCACTGGAAACTTATAGCATTATGAGTCTCCTTTAGTTGCCATGGCAACATCCTATGGAATGCTGGGGTTTGTAGTTAGGAGAAGCACTAGAGCTCTTTTACTGAGAATTCCAAAGGCCCCTTCCTCAACTGCCAATCCCAGGATTCCAGAGGCTGCAACCATGGCAGTTAAAGTGGAATCATAGTGCTATAACTGTAGTGTAAAGGAGCCCCTAGAACAGAAATTAAGGGCCTGTCTACACTGCAGAAATACAGCAGTTTGACTCCACTTTATCCACCATAGTTCTATCCTATGGAATCCTGGTATTTGTAGTTTGGTGAGGCACCAGAGTTCTCTGATAGAAAAGGCTAAATACCTCACAAAACTACAAATAAGGCACAGAGTTTGAAGTTGGGGCAAGGCTATTTTAAGACATCAAGTTTAAGGGATCCCATAACATGATTATTTTTTTAAGGGTCTTTCTTATGTAGAACTTGGAACTAGGTCTGCTGACACATGCAGAAATAATGCAGTTTGACATCAGTTAACGGCCATAGCTCAATGCTATGGAATTATGGAATTTGTAGTTTTGTGAGATATTTAGCTTTCTCTGTCAGAGAGTTCTGGTGCCACAACAAACTACAAGTCCTGGGATTCCAGAGCATTGTGCAATGGCAGTTAAAGCAGTGTCAAACTGGGTTATTTCTGCAGTGCAGATGCAGCCTTAATAAATAATAATAATAGTAGTAGTAGTAGTAGTAGTGGTGGTGGTGGTAGTATCCTGAGCCCTCTCCCAGTCTGAGGGCCTAAACTGTAGCTTGCTTCACTTGTACATAAATCTTGCACTGGGTGGGTGGGGGAGTATTACTTGTATGTGCCACAACTGAAGCAATACCAATGGCTGTCTGAACAGATTCCATTTAAAACAGTGGATCTAAAATTAGTTATCTGGATTACTGGCAGGGCAAAATCTCTGAGATCAGATCAGCTATTTCCAGAGAAAGGAATGATCAAACACCCTCTGGATGTCTGGCCTCTTACCTACTTTGTACCTCAGACAGTGGTTATTGATAGCATTGTTTGTTCCTCATGTGTGATGAAACACCATTTCCATTTCAGTCAACTTTTCGAATCCAGTTCATTCCTTTAAGAGCTAGTAACAGGATTTACATTATATGGCTCCATGCTGAGGAGTGTCTTCATCAAAGCAGCTGAAAGCATCAGTCTCAGTATGTACAGTCAATGCATATCTGTCTTACAGGCTTTCCTATCTCATAGCTCCATTCCACATTTTATATTAGCATGCATCCTCTCTCACTGAGGATAAGTAAGATTGGGATCACCTTGCAGGAGACTGCACAGCAGTAACTACTCCTATACAAATTAGATTGTATCTTTGCTTGAACACAGGTATTTAGATGTCCTGCCCAGCTACACACTCCCTTTTCAGCACTTCTAAACCTTACTTTTTCAGTAACAAAAACTACTTTACTTCCAGATTCTGGGAGGGATCATTAAAAAAATAATCTTTCCAAGCTTTGTAAGTAAAGATGCCATTGTTTTGTAGTCCAGCCAACATCACCTCATGAATACTATGAGGTAAGCTTAACCCAGATCTTTTCTAGAAAGGTCTAGTGTGGGAAGAGTTTTTTTTAAGGGAATGTGAATGTCTGTACGCATTCTTCAAAGTAAGGATGTATTTATGAGTGGCATTTCATGCATCATAATGTATATTTATGATGTTCCTGGAAATTCTGTCAGTCTTTAAAAAACAGAATCCCAGATGAGTCTCTGCAAATGTGGGTCTGTGGCAATTCACATTAAAAAAAAATAGAGTACTGCCTTTGGGAACAATAGGCAAATATGAATTTCATTTCTATTTTCTCTCTTGAACCAGGACAGTTTTTTAAAATTTTGTTTTTATTTGGCTACATTGTTGCAGTAAAGACATAGCCTGTTCTTTATTTCAGACACAGGAAGACTCTTTAACAGTGCAATGCTTGCTGCCTATCTACTTACCTACCTGCCTATCTGGCTTTATGTTTTAGCCCCCTGGAAGCTTTTCCTTCCAACAAAGCCTGCCCATTTTAAGGGCAAGCATTTTGCTGGTCAATAATCATTAATACTGCTCTCTATCATTGTTAACGAGGTATCTTGAAAAGAGAGAGAGAAAAGGGAACTTATCTCAGTTCTGATGTCACATTGACCATGTGATATATTGGTCTATTGAGGGAATGGTAGGAAATGTTTATTCACCCAATATGAAAGTAAAATTAGTCATCCCTGCCTGGTGCCTAGTAGCTCTGGTCTCAGCATGTTGTTAAACTTAACTGTTTAAGGATCCTTTTAGCAAAATGTTGATGCCTATTAGAAGACTTGGATGTGCTGAGATTTATTTTGCCTGAATAAGGCAGAGCTTGGAAAGTTACTTTAGAAATAATTAGTTGTAGTTAAGGAGGCACCAAGACCCCCCCCCCACACACACAAGTAATTAGTTGCCATTATAATTTCAATTTTAAAAAACAACCTTTACTTTCCTGTTTCTCAAAAACAGCTGAAATAGTTACTTTTATTTATTTATTTATTTAAAATCTCAGTGTTATGAACTTGGCCATGGTACAAATCTCAATATTATGAATTTCTGGCCATGGTACAAAACACTCTACTCCTGAACTCATCATTAGCTCAACATCTATGACACAGCATGAGGCAGGGACATGAGCCAGCACGTGAACCATGTAATATTCCTCCTCTACCATTTAATTAGGTCACACCTCTGTAGCTAAAGGTAACAAAATGTTAGTTATTCCACAAATGATATGAAAATGATATGAAAATATTCCCCATGAAGTTATAATAATAATAATGTAATGTAGTTATGAGAAAGGAACTGATTCCAAATGACTAGCTATTCACAACTAGCTATTTTTGAACTCTAGCATAGGCAACAGCCATTACATGGAGTCAGATGTCAGTCTGGATTTCTTCACAGTTGAGGGCTTATCATCATGCATTCAACCCTGCAGCCTTTGTGATTTGGACTCTTTCTGGCCTCTACCTTCATTTGACCCCAAGTAAACCTGGCTGAAAATTTGCATAACAAAGAGTTCCGAGTTTCTGTGCTGTTGATTGTTTGGCATGAATAATTTGGGATGAGGCTGAAGGCCTGGGAACAACCTATGAATTCAATTCACCATGTCAATAGAGGAAACATTTTGCCCCTATCCAAGCAGAAGGTTGCATGAGTTACTGACTTGTAGAAGGCTTCATCATCCAGAACTGACAATCATTACCATCATCATTTACTGTATATGTAAAGCACAGGACACAGTAGGTCCAGCAGCAGTGAAGTCGTATCTCCAAATTATGCCTGGGGCCAAAACTTAATTTGAAACACCCCACCCACACTCTGTATCATTTTTCATGATGTGAGGTCTGGAACAATGACATCTGTCCCACCTAAAAATCAAAAAGTTATTGTTCTAACTTTCGCATGTAATTTGAAGATAGTCTATTACACTACATAATTATACCAATTTAATGCCCCCATAACTGCATCCTATGGACCCCCTGGTTTGATGAGGCTCTAGAGCAATCTGGCAGAAAATTCTGAATACGTGAAGTCGAAGGCCTTCACGGTCAGCATCCATAGGTCTTTTGTGGGTTTTTTTCTGGGCTGTGAGGCCGTTTTCTAGACGAGTTTATTTCTGACGTTTCACCTACATCTGAATACCTGAAAAACTACAAATCCCAGGTTTTCATAGGATGGAGCCATGGCAGTTAAAGTTGTATCAGAGTGCATCCCCTGTCCAGAGCATCCCCTGCCCAATCTCCATTTGAAGATCTCCAAACAGTGAACCCAGTATCCTATTTGGTTCCACTATCCAGCTGTTGCTGTCATCAAGACAATTCTTTTAATGTTCAAGGAAACTTTCCCCTTTTGTGTCTTAATCTCTTTCAATCTAGTCATAGAATCATAAAGTCCTGTCCTCTGGATTAACAGAAGCCATGGGTTTACCTTTTCCTCTGTGTGTGGGGGTCTTCAGTGATGTTGAAGAGTGCTCTAATGTCCTCCCCCTGGCCTTTTTTTCTTTGACCAGTTGTCTCCCACAGTGCACCACAAAATTCTTTGAGACCCAGTTTCTAAATATTTATTTGTTTTCTTTAATGCATAACACAAGATCCAACAACAACCAACGAAAAAAAGAAAAGAAGAGGGGGGAAAGTAAAAGAAATAGAGGAAAAATTACAAACATATCAGTAAATCAATAAACATATATACATGTACCCATGGCTACAAATACATTACTAAGTATTTGTAGAAATGTAAGATATTACACTTGGGCAGTAAAAATGAAATATACAGATATAGGATGGGTGACATCTGGCTTGATGGCAGTACATGAAAAAGGGATCTTGGGGTCTTAGTGGACCACAAGCTGAATGTGAATCAGCAGTGTGATCTGGCATCCAGAAAAGCCCATGTGATTCTAGGCTGCATCAATAGGATTATAGTGTCTACAGCAAGCGATGTACCCTATAAGACGACTCGGCATATAAGACGACTTCCCAATTTTTAAGTCAAAATATAGACTTTAGGGTATACTCGCCATATAAGACAACCCCCCATCACCCACCCTCCCTGAAGCCACAATCGGGCTCCCTTCGTGGCTTTGGGGAGGGCGGATGGTGGCTGGAAATCTCCACCCCCTCCAGTCAGCCACCCTTCCTGAAGCCTTCCCGAAGCTGGCTGAGGAATCACAGGGGATGGCTGCCTGGCTGGGAAGAGGATCAGCCACCTCCCGCGATTCTCCAACCCACGAGGAGGCTGGCCAGCCTCCTCAGGAGTTGGGAATCATGGAGGATGGCTGGCCAACTGGGGAGAGGCTCAGCCACCTTCCGTGATTCTCCAATCCATGAGGAGGCTAGCCAGCCTCTTCTGGAATTGGGGAATCACGGGGGATGGCTGGCCAGCCAGGGAGAGGCTCAGCCACGTCCCATAATTCTCCAACCCACGAGGAGGTTGGCTAGCCTCCTCGGGAGTTGGGGAATCACGGGGGATGGTGTGGCGACCCGTACCCAGTCAAACCACCACCTTAACACTCTGACTTTAGGATGGCAGTCCTGTGGGGTCTCTTGCATCCCCCTACTGCCCCAAAAAGAATGTGTGAAGCACCAACCACTTTTTATTGGGACAGCCCTTTGTGTCCCTGATATCAGGTAGCGTGGTTTAAATTAAACGGAGGCCAAGCCGCTTTAAACTCTAACAAACGTTTATTGAAAAATATAAAACAAACTGTAGTTGAGTATTAAAGTTGTTAATCTTCTTAAGACTTAGCTACATCAGATTCCTTTTAAAATAGTAACATCAATCTAGACATACCAGCACTACTAACTCAGGCACAAAGTCCTAAATCCCCTTTATATACTTGACTTGTTCTGAGCCTCTCCCTACTAGACTCTCCAAGTCTATTCAGTCCCTCTCTGGACCCTTAAGACCCTTCTGTGGTCATCAGACTGAAAAGTTCCCTCAGGAACTCTAAGAGTACACCCTCCCTTCGGTGTAACTCTTTCTTTCCAGTCAAACCTCAAAACAACTAACCCCCACTCACTCTCTGTCAGGCCCCTTTTATAGCCGTGTCCAGCTGCCTTCCTATTGGCTGGGCACCTGCTGCACTGAGATTGGCTAAAAGAGCGGCCTTTTCATCACAGATGGCTGGCCAGCTAGGGAGAGGCTCAGCCACCTCCTGCCCAGCAAGGCTCCCCCCCCCATGCAGCTTTGGTGGCTGGGAGGTGATCCTCTCCGTGACTCAGAGTCACAGAGAAGACCCGCTCCCACCCAGCAAGGTTCCCCCCCGTGCTGCTGCACTGGGCAGGGGGGGATAAGGTGGCTAGCAAGCGTCCCCCCCAGCCAGCCACCTCCGTTGTTCCGAGTCAGAGATGGGGCTGGCACAGCGTATAAGACAGCCCCTGACTTTTCAGCTGATTTTACAGGCTGAAAAAGTCATCTTATACTCCAGAATATACGGTAATAGTGCAACTTTATTCTGCTTTAGTCAGACCTCACCTGGAATACTGTGTCCAGTTCTGGGCACCACAATTCAAGAAGGATGTTGACAAGCTGGAACGTGCCCAGAGGAGAGTGACCAAAATGGTGAAAGGTCTGGAAGCCATGCCTTATGAGGAGTGGCTTGAGAAAATGGATATGTTTAGCCTGGAGAAGAGAAGGTTAAGAGGTGACATGACAGCCATGTTTAAATATTTGAAAGGATGTCATACTGAGGATGGAGTTTTCTGCTGCTCCAGAGACTAGGACATGGAGCAATGGACTCAAACTACAGGAAAAGAGATTCCACCTAAACATTAGGAAGAACTTCCTGACAGTAAGAGCTGTTCAGCAGTGGAATGCACTGCCAAGGAGTGTGATAGGGTCTCGTTCTTTGGGAGTTTTTAAACAGAGGCTGGATGGCCATCTGTTGGGCATGCTTTGATTGTATATTCCTGCAGGGCAAGGAGTTGGACTAGATGGCCCTTGTGGTATCGTCCAACTCTATGAGTCTATGATTCTAAGTCCCTCCCCCCATCACCCCATTACACTTGACTTTCCGCTTCCCTTAGAATGTACCTTATTTATACAATCCTCTGTAGCCCACCTAATTTCAGACCATAAACTATAAATCTTTAGTCCCTTTCCCCCTTTTGTTATCTTTAATTGCACACTACTATCTATAAAATAATATATAACACTTGCTTCATCACCTAATTCTTGAATCCAAAAATGCTAATATCCCCACACTGGTTTTTCAAAAAATCTGTAAAGGGTCCCCAGGTTTCTAAGCACCTCTCTACTGTTTTCCCTTGAAGCAAATTAGTTAATTTATCAGTCTCTGCAATTTCTATTAGTGTTTCCATCTACTCTACACATTTCAGCAATTCTTTTGATTTCTAGCATCTTGCAAATACAGTAGGACCCCCATATCCACTGATTCATTATCCACTGATTCAATTATCCACGGGACACAAAACACACACCTACCATAGCGTCTTCCTAGAAAATGTGTCCTCTCTAGATATTTTCTAGGTCCTCCAAGGCAACTCTATGGTATTTTAAACCGGACGTCCCATTGTTTTCAATAGCGTTCGCTATTATCCATGGTTTTCAGTATCCCCGGGGCCCCCCAGAACCAATCCCCAGCGGATACTGGGGTCCTACTGTACTACTTTAGCAGCAGTTCCCATGTATTTTATTATGTCCCTATGCTTACTTTTCTTTTACCCTTCTTCCTTTATCATAGTTAACAAATATAATTCCAGTTTCAGTCAGTTTAAATTCCAGGGGTTTTTTTCGTATCCATTTCCCTACTTTGTACCAGTACTTTTTTACTTTCTTTCCTTTCCCCCACATGTGAAAAAATGATCCCACTTTTCCCCACATTTCCAACACAAATTACTAGCCCCTTTGTACATTTTTTGCCAATTTTTCTAGAGTGAGATACCATTTGAATATCATTTCATACAAATATTCTTTAAGATTTATGAGCAGGTAAATTTTATCCTCTTTAACCAAACATCTTCCTATTGACCTATTTGAATATTATGGCTCACATTTTGGGCCCAACTGATCATATATTCTTTGACCTGTTCTTCCTCTGTATCAAATCAAAGTACATAAGTCTTTGTACTCTTTCAAATTCAGATTTCTCCGCGCTTCATATTGCCAAATTTTCATGTCTTCTCTAACTCTTTCTCTTAGTTGATAATATACAAGTCATTGTAATTTAAACCCTTCTTCCCCTAATTCTTGGTTCTCTTTAATTTTCCAGCCCCCTACACGTTTCTTTAATATTTCTCTGTATATGAGCCAACTCCCTTCCCTCAGTTCACACTTACAAAAGGCCTTTGAGACCCAGTTTCAAAGGCTGTTAAAGGCTGACCACTTATGAAGCCTACTTGAGCTTAAAAATCATTTATTTACAATTACATCCCACCTTTTCTACAATGAGCTCAAGGAGGTGTATGGGGTTTTTCTCTTCCCCACAAATCTTCACTATAATCCTGGGGTTGTCTAAACAGTGAAATAAACCTCATAGAATTCACTGGGAATCCTACCTGTCTAAATGGGATCCTGCATAAATCCACACTATTCGGAAGGAGGGGGGGCCCAAAATGGCAAAAACAATGCAGGAAAAACCTTTGTGGCTTTTTCCGTAGTTTTTTAAAAACAGCAAGGTGTGTGTGCATTCCTACTTGCTGGGCAATTTGCTTTGAATCACTTTCCCATATGAGATGAAGTGCAAAGCTGATTGGCCGGGCAAGAGCGGGGGGAGGAGCTTGCTAACCGAGCAAGCGCCCGCTGCCACCATGTTGGAGTTTTGCCTTAGCGAGCGATCACTAAGGTGATAAAATTGGGTGTTTGGGTTTTTGGTTTTGTCCTTTTAGCTTGGAAAATCTCTCTATTGCTCCAGCACAACTTAGACAAAGTTTTAAAAAATGTTCGGCAGTGGCGAAGAACTAATGCGAGTAAATCATTTGTAGGCGCCATCTAGCATGCGAAGCCTACGTGGACTTCTGGGGCCAAAATCACCATCAAGACAAGTTGCTGCTGGTGTGAAATGCCATTACTATGAGGTATTCCATTTCCCACCCCCCAGCTAACAAAGAAAGTAATAGGCTTAAGGTCATTCAATGCATTTCAAGGCTCAGTGGAGGACTTTAACTCAAGTCTCCTAAGGCATAGTCACGTACTGAAATAACTATACCACTTTGGCTCTCGGTTCTTTGTATCCTGGCAAAGGCTATGATGTTTGGGCCAGTGGCAAATGGTGATCAGTTAACAAAACCAGGTTCTGTATGCTATATTTCAGGGAAGGATCTGGCAAAACCACCTCTGAGTATTCCTTGCCAAAGAAAACCCTATGGAATTCATGGGGTTGCCTTAAGTCAACAGGTAACTTGAAGGCACACACACAATTGTATGCATATGACCCTGTTAACTGTTCTGAAGCCAGGGGCAGGAGCAGGATTAGATTGTAAAATCACTTGCATTTTGTGAGAGGAACTGGGGAGAAAAAAAAAATCACCCATATAATTCAGAAAGCCTGAAATGTTAAATGTTGTAATCTGACATTGTGTGAGCGTAGGATGTGGCTATAGTAAATGGCAGCATAGTTTATGGGTTTCTGTGTGAGGATTACTCCAAAAGAGGCCACTGTAAAAAGAAAGCTTTCATTTTCAAGCAAAAGAATAAACTTTCTTTGTGAATAATCAAAGCCTTTCTATCAATGGTTCACTTAAAGGCATGTTGGATCAGCAAATGTAATTTAATTGCAGGAAAAGTCTTGGATGGAATATGTGGTCAAATATCACTGAAGATCATTTCATTTTTCCTTTCATTACACAATACAGGATTCATTTAAAATCTTCCAAAGCAACAGCTAGAACTGATTCTCTGTGCTGTGTTCTACTAGTGGTTAACTGGGGCATGTTCTTTCTGCACAATTTTACAGTGTTCTGTTTCTCTGTCACAGCCATTCCCACACTATGTGCCAGGGCACACTGAATGGTATGACTGAACTACTCGTGTGCCATGATAAATTATTAGAATTAAAAGTACTAAGAGCATAAAGCACTGATCAACTGAGAAAGGCAGTCTGCTGTGCCTTGTCTTCTTGGACTCACCTTCCACTGGAAATAAATCATTTTGCTAAGTCAGCATGCTCTCGTGGCAATCTTGGGACCCAGTTTATATTTACTGACAGGTGCTGGATTAAAATGCACCCCAGGCAGCTTTTCCATCAGAGGGGTCTCCAGTGAGGGTGGGTAACCCTTCGACTGCAATTCAATAGCCACATACCTGGGAGCAAACCCTGTTTAGTTCACTGGGACTTCTTTTTGAGTAGGTATGGATAGGATTATCCTGTTAGCTTTTCATACAGTAAAAGGAAACCATTTTGCACAGCTGAGAAGCACTGCTTATATGGCCAGTGGCCCTGGATGGGAATTCTGGGAGTTGCAGTCCCAAAGTAACCTTTCCAAGCTTCATTTTTATTTAGGTAAAGAGCAAAATGTCAGCTAGTGAGCTACCTTCCTTCCTTTTTCCATAGAGAAGGGGTTACATAAAGTCAAAACAATCCATCATATTGACCATCTAAGCATGACATAATTATTTGCAGGTAGGACTGAAAAGATTCATAAAGTAGACTGGCCATTACAACTATATTATACAAGTGATTTACCATTTGCTCTTTTTTCTGGTTCATTTCTGGACCCAAATCAAAGTCTTGGTATTAAGGTTTAAAGCTCTCAATGGCTTATAAAGGATTACTTTCTCCCATCAAGCCCTACATATATGGACCTTCTCAGAACTTAAGATCACCATATGAAGTTCCTCTTTGGATGCCCCCACCAAATGGTGTGTAGCTGCTAGTGAAAAGCTCTTTCCTGTGGTGGTGGCCCATCTGTAGAATAGTCACCCCCAAAGAGTCTTACCTGGCCTGTGCTATAGTCAGCACTTGGTGGAGATTTTAATCCCCCGCCCCTTGATGGTTTTGTGTTGTTAATTTGTTTTAAGATGTTATGATGGCTTACTACTGCTTTGTACGGTATGAGATATCATTGATGACTTGGGATATATAAATACAGAAAGGCTGCAACACCACACACATTTAAATGGGAGTAACTCTCACTGAATTCAGCAGAGCTTACTGTTGTGTAGACATAGATAGGATTGCACTGTTTCCACATCTTTGCACTGAAATGCAGAGAAATCTAGCATTTAGACCAGGATGCCTCTCAGAGTTTTGTTGGACTGCAACTCTAATCAGTCTGAGACAGCAAACCAATACTGAGGGATGATAGGAGTTGTAGTCCAGTGACAATTGGAGGGCCACACATTCCCCATCTTCATTTTGGAGAGACTAAGAGATGATATACAATCTATTGTATTTATGTAAACACCAGGAGTAAGTGCCTTGTATCTGTTCAGAGATCCTTGAACTACAACTATCACCAGCCACAACCAGCATGGCTGATAGTCAGGGATAATGGGGAGTTTAGTCCAACAATGTCTGGATGGCCTGAGGTTTTCTCCTTCCTGGCATTTTATTTTTATTATTTATTTTTAAAATTTATATCCCGGTTTTCTCCCAAAAGGGATTCAAAGAGGCTTACAGCATAATTTAAAATGGAGCAGTATGAAATACAAAAGTACAAAAATAGTACAATTCAATTAAAACACTACTTTGAAAATATTAAAATTTAAGACAATAAAAACACTTAAAATACATGACACATTTAGTATGGTCTGCATACTAATGTTAAGGCGCCTTCCCAACAACTCTATGCAAGGGCAAAGTTGGAATGGTGATGGTCATCACTTTTATTAGCTCCAATTTAGCAACCAGTCTCTGGCAGTAATACTAACACAATAAGACTAGGTTGCAGAAAAATGTCTCTGGAAAACAGTGACAATAGGAGTCTATCTGCACCTCACTTGGATTGGAAACACATTCATGCAGTTCACCCAAAGATTAAACTTTTCCCATAATCTCTCCCAACCAGCCACAATACCTTTCAGGGTGGCAGGCAGGCACATGAGCAGGGCCAGCGAACAGCAGCTGATGCAACAAATGGCTTGTTCCAATACACACACTGCACCCTGTGGCATTACTAAGGTATTGTCACCCCTCCCTCCAATGGTGTCACCTGGTGTGGTTCGGCCACTATGCACCCCTCTAGTGCCACCACTGCCCGCACCTCCACCCAGTAGTTTGAGTCCCTAAAAATCAAATTTCCCCCAAAGTATTATCAAATCAGAGATGGGACACACTTTTAATGATAGTGAAGAGGGAAATGCCAGATGCATGAATGAGCATGCATATTCCTAGCAATTTGTGGAATTTATGTTACAGTATTATCTCAAGATTTTATGAAACAGAATTCATTCTAGTCAGTAAGGGGATGAGAGAACAATATCAATGTTAATCCACAGCAGGAGAGGGGCTTACTCTCCTTTGTTCATCAAAATAATGCGGGATCTGGCTGCACCCCCCCACACACACAATTTCCCTCAAGTCAAAGTGAATCAGCTTGCCTCCCAGACACTGTAAAATACCCATGGCTGAAACAGACTGAGCATCCTCTTCTGTAAATTTTCTTAGAACCTTGAAACAGGACAACTCCCTTTTTAACAGCATCAAGTGATTCTCTCTTGCTGTTAAAGGTTGTGACTTGAGATCAGTTACAGTGAAGCCCAACCCCTCTACATTTACACATCTAAGGCTCAACAACAAACATCTAATATCTCACAGAAAGTAGGGGGTCTCTTATTACAAGATAATAGTTCTATTCAGGAGAGCCAGTGTGGTGTACTGGTTTGAGTGCTGGACTAGGAATCTAGAAGACTAGGGTTCAAATCCCTGCTCAGCCATGAAAACCTGCTGAGTGACCTTGGACAAGTAATACCTTCTCAGTCTTACAGAAAGGCAAACCTTCTCTGAACAAATATTGCCAGGCAAACTCTATGACAGAATTGGCATAAGTCAGAGTCCTCTTGAAGCAAATAATAATGTCCTATTCATGTACTGAGCATCAGTCTATACATACTCATGCATGGTCTCCTTAAAGTACTATTTATTTGATTTATATCCAGTCTTTCTCCCAATAAACTGACCTCAAGATGGCTCACAATAAGATGAAAATAGGTGCAAACAATGTTAAAGTAGAATTAAACAAATTTTAATATTAAAACACTATTGAATTAAAGAGCAATTTAAAAACATATCACTAAAAATGTACAACACCCATCCATTAAAAGCTCCTTTCTCAGCAGCCAGTTAAATGCCAAAAGCCAGCTCAATTTAAAACACACTCACACTCACTCACACACACACACAAAACTTTGCCTTTATAAATTATTTGTATGTAGGGTCAAAGAGAACTATTATAATAATTAGTGCAAAGAAAGAGAAGACATGATAGAACAAGAGACCTCTTCCACAGGATCTGAAAAATGAAAGCAAATTTTAAAGTAAGAAAATGATTAAAGAGGAGCACATTACATGATCAGGACAAAATAAAAAGACAATGGAAACAATACACTGAAGAACTATTTAAAAGAGATGAAGGAAAGGTAATAGAATCTTTTGAAGAAGAACCTACAGTTTTAACAGTGAGTGGAAGCTGGTCTCAAAGCACTCGAAATAAATCATTCACCAGGAAAAGATGGCATAAACAGAGCTGTTTCAAACTATGGAGACAGAATCCATCTGCCAATAAATCTGACAAAAATCTGCCAATAAATATGGAAAACAAAATAATGTCCCACAGACTGCAAACAGTCAATATACATTCCAGTTCCCAACAAAGGGGACATCAGTGATTGTAGTAACCATTGGACTATTGCATTAATCTCCCATGCAAGCAAAGTGACGCTCAAGATTTTACAACAAAAACTTTTACCATATATGGAATTAGAAATACCATATTTCCATGTTGGATACAGGAAAGGAAGAGGCACTGAAGAGGCACAAACATTGGCTAATGGCATATATCAACACATTTCAGAAGAAAAAAAGCTTGCTCTCTATAGATGATAGTAAAGCTATGTAGATCATGAAAAACTATGGATTGCTCTAAAGAAATGGGTGTGTCACAAAATTTCATTGCCCTGATGTGTACCCTGAACACGAGGCCACTGCCAGGACAGAATATGGAGTAACAGAATAATTTTCAATTGGCAAGGTGGTCAGAGGGGAGCACTTTATCATACTTCTTGTTTGGTTTATATGCAAAACATCTAATAGAGACAATGGGATTAGTCTCGGCAGAAGGAGGTGTGCAAATCTGGAGGAAGAAATATCTCTATTCTAAAATATGCAGATTACACCATATTACTAGCAGAAAATAGCAAAGACTTGGAATGGCCACTGATGAAAGTTAAAGAAGAAAGTCTAAAAGGTGGGTTACATCTGAATATAAGAAAACAAAAATAATGACCATAAAAGATTTACGTAACATTGAAGTGGGTGATGAAGACATTGAAATGTGAAAGATTTATTATACCTTGGCTCATGAATCAAAATGGACGCTGTAGTCAAGAAATCAGAAGACTAATACTTTGGACTTTATCAGATAAGGCAAACATTGCGTCATTACAACACGATAATAACATAATGGGCTGAAATTATCAGACGGCATCATTGTCCTCCCATGGCCAGTGTGTGAGCCAGCTGCAAATAAGGCATCATTTTTAAATTAACGGTTAACCCATCAATTGATCTTCAATATCGCTGTTTTAGCAGTATTGAAGGTGTGTGAAAACATATCCTGCTGTACTCGTGAGAATACAGCGTGAATGGGAAGTCCTCTTTCCCTGTCTCCATTGCCAGGGAGAAAACGGCTGGGTGGCAACATGAAGACAATCGACAGGATGCTCATTTTAGGAACTTTCCAGTTTTTCTGGCAAGTTTTTAGGTTTGTTTCAGTGCATGGGTGTTGATTTACTTTGTTATTTTAGGTGTTTTTGGAATTTTAACCATGCTCACATCTTCTCGTGAGAACTGGTGAGATCACATGCCCCAGCTAACATGGAAGTAAACTCCCATTCTTAAAGTCCCAGTGCTTGTTGTGTGATAATTCTGTGGCAATGCCTTCACGTGATTACAGTGATGTGCGAAAGTAAATGTTATAATGCCAATATGTTTCTGCTTTCCTCACTCGTGGGATTACAGTGTTTTTACAGCTAGTCTGATAAAGTCCTTTAAAGGGAAGCTATGAAGCAACTAAATGAGATCCTAAGGTGTTAAAGATATGTCATTGAATACTGAAGTCAGAATCATTCATGCTACAGTATTTCCAGTTTCTCCGTATGATTGTGAAAACTGGACAGTGAAGAAAGCTGGTAAGAAAATCAGCTCATTTGAAATGTGGTGCTGCAGAGAGTTCTGTGGTTTTTGTAGACTGTCAGAAAGACAAATAAATGGATCCTAGAGGAAATCAAGCCTGAACTCTCACCAGAATCCAAAATGTTTATACTGAGGCTATCTTACTTTAGACATATCATGAAACAACATGACTCATTGTAAAAGATGATAATGCTCGGGAAAGGTGAAAGCAATCGAAAAAGAGGAAGACCCTATTACAAATGGATTGATTCAATCAAGGAACCCACGGACCTGAGTTTGCAAGACCTGAGCAGGGCTCTTGATAATAGGGACTCTTGAAGGCCTCCCATTTGTAGGGTCACCAGCAGTCAAAGTCAGCAGTCAAAGTCAGTTCCCCCCTTCCCTTTCTTGGGAAAACCAGTATGGAGTAGTGGCTTAAGTGCTGGTCTAGGATTTGGGAAAGCTAATTAAAATCCTCCCTTCAGCCACAAAACTCACCAGGTAACCTTGAATCAGTTACTATCTCTCAAGCTAACCTATAACACAAGATTGTTGTGAGAACAGAAGCTGGGAGGACAACAAGGTATGCTGCCATGAGCTCCTTGGAAGAAAGGCATGATGTAAATGTAACAGATAAATGCCACTATTCAATGTAATTAGTTTTCCTGTACTGTAGTTTTGTGCTGTTAAGAGCACAATCTTAACATTTCTCCTCATCTGTTCCTTAATAGGAACAATTTATTGTATGCCACCTATTCCTTAATAGGTGTGCATAGAATCATAGTCAGATTAGCACAATTCTATGCACATTTTTCTTGTTGTGTGCCCTCAGGTCATTCCTGACTTATGGCAACCCTAATGTGAACTTATCATGGGGTTTTCTTGGTATGATTTGTTCAGAGGGAAGGTTGCTTTTGCCTTCCTCTGAGACTGAGAGAGTATGACTTGACCAAGGTCACTCAATGGGTTTCCACAGCTCAAACCACCACACCACACTGGCTAACTGCTAGACTAACTGCTAGTCTAACTGCTAGACTGCAAGACTAACTGCTAGACTAACCTAGCAGTTAGTCCTGCTGTGTTAACTGGGGCTTGCTTTGAGGTACATGCATACGATTACAGTCTTGAAAGGCTTGTCAACATACTGCAACTACAGTCGTCCCTTCACATTCGCGGGGGTTCCGTTCCGCGGACCCCCGCGAATGTGAAAAATCCGCGAATAACGACTCCCCTCCCCCCTCCCTCCCCAGGCCTTCGCGGGGCCTTGCTAGGCCCCACGGAGGTCTCCCCGGCCCTTCCTCCCTCCCTGCCCAGGCCTTCGCGGGGCCTCCGGAGGGCCTCCGGGGGTCCCGCGAAGGCCTCCCCACCCCTCCCCAGGCCTTCGCGGGGCCTCCAGGGGTCCCTCGAAGGCCTCCCCACCCCTCCCCAGGCCTTCGCGGGGCCTCCGGGGGTCTCGCGAAGGCCTCGCCACCCCTCCCCAAGCCTTCGCGGGGCCTCCGGATTGCCTCCGGGGGTCCCGCGAAGGCCTCCCCACCCCTCCCCAGGCCTTCGCGGCGCCTCTGGAGGGCCTCCGGGGGTCCCGCAAAGGCCTCCCCACCCCTCCCCAGGCCTTTGCGGTGCCTCCGGAGGGCCTCCGGGCATCCCGCAAAGGCCTCCCCACCCCTCCCCAGGCCTTCACGGGGCCTCCGGAGCGCCTCCGGGGCCCCCGTGGAGGCCTCCCCGGGCCTCCCCGCTCCCTCCAGGTCTTTCACGGGGCCTCTGGAGGCCCCGTGTCGCGGTTTTGGGGGGGCCCGGGGGGGCCCTCCCAAAACCACGAATAACCAAAACCGCGAATGTCAAGTTCGCGAATGTGGAGGGACAACTGTATCTCCTCTTTTAAAATGTAGGTTTTGTAGTATTTTGTCTGGTAGCATGTAGTACATTATAGCCAGGGTGGCCAGGGTGGTCAGACTGCAAGCTTGGGCACTAAGATCAACCACTTGGAGTCAGGCACAAAATAGAATGGAGGGAAGAGAATGAAATTAGAATGAGGGAAGATGGTAGATTTTTGCTTTCATTGCAACAATAAGAGTTCACAGCCCTCCCCACTGGTTTTCCTCATTTTACAGTTGTTCCTCCATATTCACGGAATTGACATTCATGGATTTAAGTATTCACGGCTTGAAAATATACTTTAAAAATTAATAATCCAAAAAGCAAACCTTAATTTTGCCATCTTATATAAGGGACACCACTTTGCCATGCCATTGCATATAATAGGACTTGAGTATTCACAGATTTGGGTATTCACGGGGCAGGGGTCTGGAACCAAACTTCAGTGAATATGAAGGGACAACTGTAGTAGCTTCATTTAGGGTGGAGGTGGTGATGGTGGTAGCCTTATTATTGTTGTTTTGTGCCCTCAAGCCATTTCTGGCTTAATAGGTGTGCATACAGTTCCTTAATAAGTGTGCATACAATCATAGCTCAGATTAGTACAATTCTATGTAAGTTTTTCTTGTTGTGTGCCCTCAAGCCATTTCTGACTTATAGGGACCCTAAGGCGAACCTATCATGGGCCATTTCCTGGAAAGAATGTTCGGGGTGGTGGTGGTTGCCACTTCCTTCCTCTCAAACTGAGAGTGTGGCTTATCTAGGGCCACCCAATGACCTTTATTTTTATTTGTTATTATTTATTGGATTTATATCCCACCTTTCTCTTGGGATGGGATTCAAGGTGACAATCTGAGAGTCAAAAACTATTGCTGATCATCTACCACGAATCACCCACAGATCAATCTCATTTCTTTCTATTTGAAATAAAGCACTAGAAATGACTACAATGGTGTATCAATTCCATCCTCTCTCTCTCTCTCACACACACACACAGACCTTTGTTCTGGAAAACACCTATGTTTTATATGATGGGGTTTTGTTCTACTGCTACTACTAATTTCTTATCCACCTCTCCCTGTGGATTGAGGCAGGGAACAACAAAAAGCACAACACGTAACATCAGTTAAAATAGCACATAAAACCAATATATATCAAAATCCATCAATAAATACTTTATAATAAAATACTTTAAAAAGGACAGGTTGCTTACTTGTAACCATAGATCTTCGAGTGGTCTTCTGTGAATTCACACAGTTGGGTTACTTCTGCGCAGGCGCAGGAGTAACCCAACTGTGTGATTCACAGAGACCACGAAGAAGATCCATAATTTAAAAATAATCTGGATAGTTCTGCTGGAAGAGACTGGTCTTCACTGCTGATTTAAATTCAAACCGTGTCTTGAGCTGATGAATCTCTTCAGGTCATTCCATAGTCTGGGGGTGGCCAAAGAAAATGTCCTCTGGGTAACAGTCAGCCAAGTTTCGGCTGCTTCAAGTAGATGTTGCCCAGAGGACCCAAGTGCACATAGCAGATTATATGGGAGAAGGCAGTCTGTAGGAAACCTGGACCTGAAGTTATATAGGGCTTAAAAGGTAATAACCAACACTTTGTACTTTGCCCAGAAACTAATTGGCACCTAGTGAAGTAATTTGAATATTTGTTTAATATGGTCATTCCTAGATGTACCAGTAACTAATTTGGCTGCCAGTTACTGGTAGTTTTTGGGAAATGGCAACTTTCAAGTATAACCACAGATTCTCACTTGTAGTGAGGCTTTGACTGGGCTAATCTATAACATTCAAATTCTTCTTTTTAAAATCACTCCAATGTTACTTTGGCCATCTGTTTAGGATTGTTATCCTATTTGAAATGAACCCCTGCCCAGTGCTAGTTTTCCTTGGAGTTTTCCCTCAGAATTATCCTCCTGTATTTGGCTGTACACATTCTGCCCTCAGTCCTGACCATTTTCCCAGTGCCTGCCAAAAAAAGTCATCTCACAACACAAAATTGCCACCATAATTCACCATGGGATGGTGTTCTCAGGGCAATGAGCATGATGATGATGATAATGACAACAATAATAATTTATATATTTTTCTTACCCACCTCTCTCCATCGATGGTGGCTTTGTGCCACCTATATAGCTTGGGTCCAGGCTGTCCAAGGAGAGTAGCTTCTCATATGAGCCTGCCCAAGTGCTAACTTCAGGGGATACACTGTCAATTCCATCACCTTCACAGAGGATTTCATAGTTTGGGATTTTAATAATTTAGCACTGATTAGTGTTTTTGTGCACCTTTAGCATGGACTTCTCTTGATAGCTTCTTGGATCTTCATGGCGCTATTTGCTTTGATAAATCCTCCAATGAGCTGTGGGCTCTTCCAGAAACAGGTGTATTTAGTCTGGTCTCATGCGGCATTGGGATTGCACACAGATAGATTCCATTCAACTCCTTACAAGACTCCTGGAGGCAGTGGATTGCAACAGAGCCTCTTTAGGCATGTCATAGCAAAAGGGGTGAATACTTATGCAAACAACAAGTGTCGGTTTATCTTTACTTAAATTTTGTGCCATAAAAAAGTATTTTGCACCTTTGCAGTGTCAGGCATCTTGTGTACATCAAGTGGTAACAATGCCTATGAAATCAATTTCAATTCCAGATTGTAACACAACAAAATGTGGAAAAGAAAAAAGCGGGGTGAATACTCCTGCAAAGCACTGTTTATGTTAACTAGGCAAAAGATTCCAATGACAGCATGTCTGTCTTATCAAGTCTTGCAACAACCATGCAAGCTGTGTTAATTAAATCCAAAAGATATGCAAGTATAGCCTCGTCCCAATTTTCAGGTGGCTCTAAAACACCCTTCCCTAAAATATAGTCTTAATAAATCTTATTAACTGGCATGTAAGCACACAAAGCATGCCAATACCTCATATACTGTACTGAGAGTTCTTTTTAGTGCTTTTTAGTTGGCCCAATAAATGTATCTGTTTTGTGGATTTTGTTTTATTTTGCTGCATGGTCAACATGGCTACCCTGAATATGCTTTGTGTAAATACATGAGGTAATTTTTTCACTATTTCTTTTCTTGACTGAGAGCTTGTACTTCTCATGGGCACATAACAAGCAGAACTGGAATAAGTACTGGCGTACATATAGAAACTTGGCTCCTGCTTGGATTACTGCAATGATTTACATGTGGGATTGCTCTGGTATCAGTCCAGAATGGCAACTTGGTTACTTTCTGTGAAGGTGCATTCTGTCTGAACTGTTAAAAGCTTGGGTTAGTTTGCCCCAGTAATCACTGTCACCCACATGTGCCTACCCAGACATTTAGAGTTTTTGAGATGCTTCTCTGGATGCCCCATCAAATGACATGCAGCAAGTGGTTACTAGACAGATGGCCTTCCCATTGGTGGCACTGTGGTGGTGCAATGCCCTCCTAGAGAGCCTTGCCTGACATCTACACAGTGAGCCACAGTCTCTCCTTCTCCCTGGCTCATGACAAATCTTAGTTTATTCATGGTTTCCAAATCCAGACTAGATGGCAAGGACAAACTAGGAAATAAGTATTTAATTGGAGCACAGAAGAGGAAAGAGAGAGCAGATGAGTTTGAAGCTTGCTTATGTAAAGCTAACCATGGCTTGTTGTTATGTCTGAACTAAGGGCTTGTCTAAATGGTGAAAATAATCCTAACGGGATGCAAATGGAAGGCAATCAGAAGGGAGGGCAGGCAAATCCACCACAAACTCTATGTGGGAAGCCTCTGGGGTTTCTCCTGGATTTGCTTAAAAAGCTCTGTATGGCATGTAAATGTGCAATCATTTAGACACTCACGTTCGCACTGGTGCGATCAGGAAGCGTAGTCTGATTGGCTAGACAAGCATGGGGAGGGGTGGGGCTACCAAACAGGGAAAGTGCCTGCTGCAGCCATGTTGGATGTTTGGCTAAGCACGGGTCCTTCTCTTTTTCTTTTTGTAAATACAAAATATCTCCATGGTAAACTGTTAAAAAATTTTTTTGGTGGCGGCAGATTTAAAACTGTGAGTAAATCACTCAAGCCCTCCATCTTGGCTAGGGGTCATGCAAAGTTTAGGGGGGCTCTTTTGACTGTTTAGACAGGTTGCAGCGCTGCATATACCTGCTTCCTCAGATGTGTTCGTATCCCCGCACCCCCCCGTATAGACGGGACCTTAATTACAACAACAAGAAAAATGCATCTTTTCTATTTCTTCTTACCACTCAGCTATTAAAGGTAAAGAACCTACCTGGGAAAATGTGCTGTCTTACAGATGAATTCAAATTTTAGTCTCAAACAGAAAATACTTTCCTTTCAGCTGTATTTAAACTTTTACCACCAGCTACTGATTTATTTTTTTTACAAAGAAGGACAATAAATGTTATACAACATTAGTCTATCACTCCCAGAAGTCAGAATAACAGGAATTATTCTGTTATTATTCTGAATATCAGTAGTTTAAAAGTTATTAAATAAAAAGAACTCTTAAATAAATATCAATATGAACTTAATAAATTCACACGTCTTTATTAGCATCATTTAAACACATGGACTGATGTATGGATTCTAAAATTATCACAGAAGTCACCACCAAACCAGTCTTTAAGATTATGCTGTAACAACCATATTAAAAGAAAGGGAGTCAAAATATTGGTTTGGAACAGAGTTGCTTAATTAAGAGGTTTTCAGAACATGATTATGATGATCAATGTTTTTTTCCCCCAGGGAATAGTAATCTAGGATGCTTTTCTCTGTGTTGCTTTCTTCAACCATTGCGGCAGAGCTTCATTTGTCTGGAAAGAAAGAAAGAAAGAAAGAAAGAAAGAAAGAAAGAAAGAATATGGATAGTTTTTATAAATAAAGCAGCAGGCAGCAGCAGCGGAAGTGTACAAGTTGCCCAAGAGTACTTCTGCAATTTCTATTTTGACAAGTGACAACTGCAATGAAAACAATAAATAACATGAATCTGACAAAACAGTCATTTAGCATGTTGCTACAGTCCTGATTTGTATGGCACATGTTTAAGAGGACAGGCTGGGTGCCAATCTCTGGTACTCTGTATGAACTGACATGTTCTGCAGTAAGAAGGTTATTAACAACAGTGATGGCTGCAAACTGCCAGTGAAGGAGAGCCTACCATATTCCCAAGTGGTGAGCAGCAGTATGGTTGCCATATAGTTTACTCATTGGTTAAATGGAAGCTTGCACCTTGTGAAGTAGATTAATTGTGATCTCCCCTGTGTTCCCAGATACTGTTACATTAAACATTATTATTTCCCAATCCTTTATTTCTGCTATCCATTTTGACAGATACTTTTCTCCTGGTTTTAATAATACTCTATGGTGAACTCGCCATGGGTCAGTGTAAGAGGGGTGCTCCAAAAAAAGCTATACAAGGACTCCCTGAAACAACATCTCAGGCTCAGCCAAACTGATCACCAACAATGGTCTGCCCTGGCCTCACATTGGGAGGCATGGAGACACACTATCCACAGTGCTGCAGCCTTATTTGAGACCTCACACCGAACAAGTCTTGAAGAGAAACGACAATGCAGAAAGAATCACAACCCGGAACCATCACCCAAGGAGACCTTCTGCTGTGCTTTCTGCAACCGGACTTGTTTATCTTGGATTGGCCTTTTTAGTCATCAGTGCGCTTGCAGAAAGCGCAGGATAAGTCCTTCCTGAATCTTCATTTGCGAAGAAAAGCAAGAGAGAGAGAGAGAGAGAGAGAGAGAGAGAGAGATTCATTGTTGCAAAACTGTTTCCCAGGATGGCTTTTTTTTTTTTTTTGGCCACTCCTGAAGACAGCTAGGTAACTTACAAGTAACTTACAGCAAGAATGTTTCCATTCATGATCATATATCAATGGATAAATTTTGTGTAGCATGTGAAAAAAGCATGTATTTATTCCATGCCAGAGTACAGATAATTTTCTCAATGCGCATGTAGGAAATCCATTTGGTATAAAGTAGCCCCTGAATATAAAGTATGAGTTCAAGTGAAACTCCTTTCTCTTTTCATAAAAATCCTACTTTACTAGCAGGCATTTACAGGTAGTACCAGCTACTCACTACTGGTGCATTCTGTTTTCAGAAACCTATTACTTCTTGGAAGGCTATAATACTTTGAACAAGGGAAAGATGAAGCCCTCCAGAATGTACTGTAGGTCTTTGTTTATTGAGAGTCCTTGTGGTATTAATAGTGAAAGTGCTGAACTCTGACTGAAAACACCTTTACTCAGAGGAAACCTATGATTCATGCTGGCCATTTGTTTTGAGTAGCCTGCTTAGACGTTTCTCTCTTTACTGAATGCCACTGTGGAGTAGTGGCTAGAGGCTGAACCTCCATTCAGCTATTAAGTTCACATTGTGACATTGGGTTAGCAGCCTAAAATGAATGGGAAGACCAGATATATTACCTTGAGCTTGGCGAAAGAGTGGTCTAAACATGTAATTGATTTTTAAAACAACAACCCAGAAACATATACACACTAGATTGAGTACTCAGTGTTGCTTGGGAGAATAATTAACCACTGTTAATCATTCAGGTTCAACTGCTCTGGAGGAACACTTTGGATGTTCAAGTGTTCCTCCTGTTGCATATCAGTCACAGTTGCCCTTGAGGGAGCATGCCTCTCACAGTCAAGTGTAAAACCCATTGTTCTGTATGAATGAAAAAATAATTACTGTGACCTCTCTTCCTTCAATGAGTGCAAGGTGGTATAGTGTTTTTTCTCCTCCCTACACTTTAGCCTCGTAAAGCAGGTCAACTTGAGAGAGAGTGAATGGCCCCAGGCCACCCAGTGAATTTTATATTTCAATATACACTAGAATCTGGGGGCTACTTTTTTGCTCTGGGACTCATCTGGCACAGACTTTGTCAAAAATGCTCCCCAAACTGGAAATCACATGTCCCATTTGTGTGAATCAGAGACCACAAAAGTGACTGAAAGGGCTCCAACTAATTTAAAAGCTCCCAGGAGACCCAATTCACCTTTTGGGGGGGACAGAAAAAGGGCAGCCCTAGGAGTCTAGAGGCTCAGAGGCCACAGAAACAGCTTTGGGGAGGTTAGATGCAACCCAGGGCTGTACTTTGCTCACTCCTGCTCTAAACATTACACTGTTGGGGGAAAAATTGTCCTAACAGGAATAATCCAGTTTTCAGTTTCAGCTTTCTCAACTCTAAGTATTTCTATGTTTGCCCTTTCTCCAAAGAGCTGAGGGTTCTTCTATTTCAAAATCACAAACACCCTGTGAAGTAGGTTAGGGAGATATACTATGACAAGTCCAAACTCACCTAGTAAGCTTCATGGCTGAGTGGGGATTTAAACCCAGGTTTCCCCAGTCCTAGTCCTACCCTGTATCCACTCTACAGGCTTGTCTTGATCTATAAAATTCACAGATCTTCAAAAGTTACTGTACTTACAAACAGTGTAGGTTTCGGTGCAAATACACCTCCTTCCTCCTGCTCTAAAGGTAAATGGACGGATGGACTGGATGTAGATTTTGAAGACAGATTTTTATTCTGTTTCTGAAGCAAACTGTCTCCTTGGGGTTTACCATGAAGACCAATCAACATCTGTTTCATCACAGCAAGTTCCTTTAAAAATATATACACACCAAACCATGAGAGTCAACTACTAGTTATAGGATAAGCATTTTCTATGCACCAAACCAAACCATATAAATGAAACTATTACTGTATATCAAGGATGGTAATCTTCCTTTCTGCCTGATTACTTATTTGAACCCACTTCATAAAGGAAGTAATAAAACAAGAAAGGCACATAAGATTTATAGAAATAGAAACTCATCATTTCTGAAATGCAATAATAAAGATTTACAGACCACTCTTAAACATTCCACTAGCTCCTTTTCACTTAAACTATCATTTATTTTAAAACAATTCTTTTAAAGGCAGCTTGCTTAACCCAATCTTCATACTTACAAATAATAGTCAGATGACTCGGATAAGGGAGTATGTCTTATAAAGGCAGATCTATCTATCTTAAAAACCAAACAGTTATGACTCCCAGAAAAAAAGCAGCAGGGTGGGAGGTGACATCCAGGAGAAAAGCAAAGGCAATGCAAACATTACAGTAAAAAATGCAAGAGATATTAAGAAAAGAGCTTTCTTCTCTGAAACAGAGAAATCACTTTTTGAGAAAATGGTACAGGCAAAGATAAATAGTAGAACGTTAAAGCTAACAGCGCAGAGCAGGTATTCTGTCCTTATTAGATGTACTGTCAGGTTAACAGAGAGAAACGTTCATGGTCTTTTGTAAAATTCCATCCGCGCAAAAGGTGGTGTCTATGATAAAATGTGGCATCATGCTAAACATTAATTTTACTGCATACCAGTAATAACGACATATTTAATGAACAGCACATGTCCTGCTGTTAGGCACAGGAGAAGAATTACATTTATTCTCATAATAATCTAGTCTGTTAGGGTTATGCTGACAGTGGTTATCCAGCAAATTCCATAGAGGAGTGGATCTGAACCTGTTTCTCCACACCTCCACTCTGATACTCTAATGACTACACTGCACTGGCTCTCAGTGAAGAGTTTTTAAGTATGTGTTGAGTAGCTGGCTGAAGTGAACATCAAAGCTTTTCTCAAAACTGATCTTGTCACATAGTTCTATGTCTTCCTACTTTCCTCATGATTCTTTCATGGTTCATTGGGGAAAAAATTACAGAGTTTCTTGTAGCTCTACATGCTTCCAGACAAGCAGAATTGCTGTGACGAATATACTAAATACATTATAGGCTTCTCCAGTTAACAATGCAATTTCCAAACTGCTAGGACTCATGAGTATGCTGTTAAAAATATTTAAATGTCAAAAGTATCTGTGTGCGCACTGCAATTTCACATGATCTTTGCTTTAAAAAAATGCTAGCGTGATACAAGAAATGAATTACAGCTTTTCATAAGCATAAGGCATCTACTTGCAGATGAGGATGCTTGCTGTATCTCTGCATGATTTAGTGATTTGGCCATGTCTCTTCTCAACCACCTTCAAATGGAGGTAGGTTATCGTGTTGCATTTTCATTAGGTATGAGTGAATGCATTAATTGTTCTCAATAAAAAGTTAATGGCAGATTTCACCACCTCGTGAGGTGGCTTTCCTTTGTATTTCTTGAAAAAGTGCTTTGGGTATAAACATATGTTCATAATTTTGGCTCTACTGAGAGTAGATCATCCTAAAATTTTCTTACCCCAAAATATGAATACTTTTAGGTGTGAGAATGAAGCATGTGTCTAATTTCAGTTTTGAAAAAAAGTATTCTCCCTTTTCAAAGTTTGAAATAAAGGTTAACATAACCACCAAGGCATGCAGATGTTAGTTTGGGTTCCATCTGCCCCATCTCATCTCAATAGAAAACATTTGTTCATTTGACAATGATCTGGGCTTCAGAAAAATATAAGGCCTCAGTTTGTCAAGGAAACCCAGAGGTCTAAAATTAATGCTAACAGTTTGTCAGAAGATGACAAGCAAGGGGATCTTTACAGTTGTAGAAGAAGAATGTAGATTAACAATAGATTTCTTAATTTTAAGATGGAGTGCCCACTGATGCACACACTGTTTTGGTTACAATAATGAACATATGCCTTGAAGGATGAAAGCATGCCATTCCTCATACACTATTGCTTATTAGCAGTTCCATAATACCATAGGATGTAAATTCTTTTTGCTCAAAAGGTAAAAATAGGCAGCCTTTGTTGTTGCGATGATTACATCTAGTAAATTAATGCTCAATATTTCAGTTATGAGCTCTTCGTGCTGCCATCCCAAACCTTAAAGCACACCAAACCACTTCAGCCACTGGGTGCATTCTTCTTATTGCTCAGTCATTTAATATTGTAACTATTTGCATAATTCAGCCATGTGCAGTGGCATGTCAAAACAGCTCAACTGCAGAGCAGCTGTTTCAAAGGACTGCATAACTGATACCAACATGTTGCTGAAAGTTGTAAACTCTGCAAAGATGTTGCCAAAGCAATGCATAGACAAAATGTCTTTGTGAAAATAACTTGGGACAATTATGTTATAGGCACATGCTTCACCTTTAAGGGGCCAAGCTTGCATACCTACTGCTTGGAAGCTGGGGAAATCAGTAGATTTTCCAAGTATGTTCAGGACTGAGATACTAGCAATGTTTTCATATTAGCCAACCACTGTGAGAGAATACAACTTGGCAGCATCTTATACTGATCAAAAAGATGTTGACATTATACTAAAAAAAAGACAATTGTAAGGAATTCTCAGGCTGATAAGAGTTTTAGTTTCAAAGAAGACAAAGCAATCTTTTAGCAGTTATTTGGCCCTCATATCTCCTGGAGAGAGGCCAACTCTCAGACAGCACAAAAAGAGGATCGCCTATCAGAAAATCAGCTTAAATTCAACCTCCCTGTAAGCCAGCACAAATCTTTCTACTACAATAAAATGAGTAAGCAACATTAACGAAAAGAGCAGAAAATTCCATGTGTTTATTTTTTAAAATGTACTTTTATAAAAACACTGGAGATTATAACTGTGCCCTCCACAACTTTGGGCCCTTTAGATATTTTGAACCATGCAGTGTATTGTCTCTGAGCTATCAGGAACCAATGGAACATGTAGTCCAAACCAGCTGGAGTCTGCCAGACAGGAAGAGGTGGCTGTAATTTATTCTTACATAATTTTTAAAGGTGTCTCATAGTTAACAAATATCTAGCTCATGCCTAGGTGTCTTCCAGAAGGGATGTAAGGTCCTTTTACTGCAATGTAAGGTAAGATAGGGCAAAATACAGTTAAAATAATTTAACTGGTGAGTTTAGAGTTAGGAGTTTATGGGGTGTGTGGGGGAAACAAACAAGAGTCATAAACATTTAAGAAGAGTTGCAGCAGTGAGATGGGGGGAGGGGAGGGACCAAAACAAGAAAATATAGCTGGTGGCATCTGTCTGTAACATAAAACAAAGTGACTTTGCTACAACAATAATGGATGACAATCCAATCATCCTAGCTTTGCTATGTTAATTAACACCTATAGGAAGCTATTTTATCTATTCATGCCCAAACAGACAGTATCTACGTTCTTGATTGGCTTCAGAATACTGGAGTTTCTCTTTAAAATTCCTTTGATGGAGACTGCAATCTTTTAGATCAGCAATAGACTGTCCTGGAAGACTAAAATTTCAGTTGCTGCCACACTTCAGAAACAATGCAGTTTGACACTGCTTTAACTGCCATGGCTCAATGCTATGGAATTCTGCGGATTTATAGTTTTGTGAGATATTTAGCTGTCTCTGTCAAAGAGCTCTGGTGCCACAACAAATCCCAGGATTCCATAGGCTGGAGCCATGATAGTTAAAGTGATGTCAAACTGCATTATTTCTTGCAGTGTGGCAGCAGACTGAGATATGAAGACCCAAACAACTAATTTTCTGCACACCTCTTGACGGCTTTGGATTTGTGCCTCTGGAACAGCAGTCTCCCATGCTAAATGGAAGGACCTTTCAAAAGAAAGGAACTGTTGTTCAAGGGCAAAAAGTATACACGGGTGTAGCTAAAGTAGCTCTTACAGATTCCCAAATACCTATACATTCAATCACCCCCACCCCCATTCTTTTTGTTCTTTTCAAGATGCTACAATAAGATGTATCCTAGACCTAGGGGCTGTGCAGCTTACCAGATATTGTTGTATAGCAGGTTCCATCCTCTCCCCATTGGCTATTCTATCTAGGGCTGATGGAAGTTGCAGTCCAGCAACAGTGGGAGAGCCACATAGTCCCCAGTCCTTGTGTATCCTGTGTCCCCCTTTTTCCTACTACAAGGCAGACAAGAAGGATGTAAATGTTTATATTTCTCATCTAAAGAGCTGCTCTGTAAAACTCGGAAACCTGTTACTCTGTCTACAAAACTGGTTTAACAAGAAGCATCACCTGAACCAAACCCATGGACAGTAAACTCAATTTGCAATAAAAGTATTTCCCCCTAAGTGTTAATTCTCAGTCACAAGAAAAATGCTTTTGGGATGGAAGTATACAAGAAAAGATTTCTTTACTAACATTTTTTTTTAAAGTTTGTAGTTACCTCTATTCCATATATTACTTCCTGCTGTTTTTGGTGGTTCATAAATATATTTCCATTCATATTTTATATCTGATTCAAAACTATAATATGCAGAGAAATGAAAAAAAAAGCTTTACACAGCTGGATAGTAGCTACTGCAACATGAGTGAAAGATTCATAGTCAACATAGGGAAAATGAATATAATTACACACATTTAAAATAACTGGATGATCTTACTGCCACGGGTTTCTTGCTAAAATGTTGGTCTTTAATAATAAATGGATATAATTTGGCTTTTTCCAAAGAACATTTCTTATAATATATTTTTCAGTTCAATCTTGCAATCCAAACAAAATGAATATTGTCTCTTTTGTGGAATGTTTCTCTTCTAAATCAAAACTGGAGGTGCTTGCACTGTTTTCTTATGAATTTACATTACAATAAACCTTGCTCATGTTTGTAGCATATGCAAATTGTGTTTCCTGAATTACATTCGGTTTATGTTTATTTACGTAATACAATAAAAGAAAATACAGTTCTTTGAAGGGAAAAGTCTAGCAGAAATCAGCAAGTTATTCAAACTGCCCTCCTCCCACCCACAAAAATTATGCATGAATCAACTCATTTGTTAAAAGCTTCCCAGGTGATATAAATACAGTAGCCTTTTCACATTCATGCATAATGAATACAAAAATCCAATGGATGATTTTAAAAAGAAAAGAAAAGTGCAGATAAAACAGCACAGTAGGAACCAGAACTGTCTTCACAATTGCTTAACGATGTAATTGTTGCCTGCTTCTCTAAGCTTCAGATGAGAATAGCTTCAGGGCTTACTTGTGATACACAAAATATCCCTGTAATCTACTGGGGGATAAAAAAACCCTCAACAACCTACAGAGAACATTAATAGAAACTAGGATCTTATAACAGTAACATAGTTGAAGAAAAATGATAATTACCTTGTGACTGAACATTTAAAAGAACTAAGCATTGTTCACCAGTAATTTTGTTTTTAGACGCCTGAAACAGGTTATAGCACATTTGGAGAGGAAGAAATTCTCTTAGAAACATAATTTTGAGATTCTGTGTATGTATGTGCCTTAAAGTCACCTGTTGACTTATGGTGAGCTCATGAATTTCATAGGGTTTTCTTAGGCAAGGAATACTCCAAGGTGATTTTACCAGTTCTTTCTTTTGAAATGTAGCACTTGGTATTCATTGGTGATCTCCCATCCAAGTACTAACCAGGGCTGACCCTGCTTAGTATCCAAGATCAGATGGAATCTAGTGCCTTTAGGGTATTTAGGCCTAATCCTGAAATAGTTGTGTGTCTTGAAGTTGTTTCTGACTTATGGTGACTCTAGGGCAGTGATGGGCAACCTTTTGAGCTCGGTGTGTCAAACGTCACCAAAAAACTAAGCATAACTTGGGTGGTGTGTCACTTTGAGGAAAAAAACATTATTTCACAATAATATTTATTGTTTAATCAACAATATTACTAATTGTTTATTAATAATTAATGAGTTGTCACAACTCTTGTGACAACTGAGTAATCAAAATGTACAGGGCCAGCCACTTTCCTCCACCCTCCTTAAAGTGGCGATCAGGGCTTCATAGCCCCGCCTGCCACTTTCCTCCCCCTCCCTAAAGTGAGGCTTTGAAGCCCGGATCACCACTTAAGGGAGGGTGGTGAGGTTGCAGGCAGGGGCGCGGGGGGGGGGGAGGCCTATGGCTGCGTGTCAACACAAATGGCTACGCGTGTCAGTGCTGACACGCGTGTCATAGGTTCACCATCACTGCTCTAGGGTGATCCTATCACAGGGTTGGCAAGATTTATTCAGAGGGGGTTTGCCTTTGCCCTCCTCTGAGGCTGAGAGAGTATGACTTGTCCAATGTCACCTAGTGGGTTACCATGGCTGAGCAAGGATTGAACCCTGGTCTCTAGAGCCACAGTCCAATGCTCATACCTGTCATAACTCACCCCCTGGAGTTGGACAATTCAGATGGAGAGGAGGCAGATTGTCAGGAATCTGCAGCTCTTGATAACGAGGATCTCTCTGAATCTGTAGAGCTGAAGGTTGAGGTAGAGGGGGACCCTGCTCCCCAGCAGGAGGCTCCAGACATTAAAGGCCCATTGCCATCATTCATGGAGTGATGAAGAGGCAAAGAGAGATTGCTTTGTTCCCAATGTTTGTTAAGTAGGAGATAATGACTTAATTAGGCACCTGGTGTTTTGGAAACAGCTGCCCATAAATCTCTCAGCAACTTCCCAGTGGCTCTGTTGTTCAGAAACATCTTTCTTTTTTGATAACTCCCTTTACTCCTTGCTGGCTTCTTGTATCTGGACTGCTAACTTGTTATAACAACTCCTGGACAAGAAAAATGAATTGGACATAGCTCCCACTTTGGAAGAGACCCTTAAGGCCATACAGCAGATGAAAAACGGCAAGGCAGCTGGGATTAATGGAATCCCACCTGAAGTTTGGAAACACGGAGGTCATGCATTCCACGATAAATTCCACAAACTCCTTGTGAATTGCTGGGAAAAAGGGGAACTGCCATCAGATCTCCGAGATGCAGTCATCATCACCCTGTACAAGAAAAAAGGAGCAAAATCCAATTGCTCAAACTATCGAGGTATAACACTGCTCTCTATTGTTGGAAAAATCCTTGCAAGTATACTCCTGAACAAACTAGTTCCTGCTATTGTTGAAGAACGTCTTCCTGAAAGCCAATGTGGCTTCAGAGCCAATAGGAGTACTACAGATATGGTATTTGCCCTTAGACAACTACAAGAAAAATGTAGGGAGCAAAACAAGGGTCTCTATGTAACATTTGTCGATGTCACGAAAGCCTTCGACACTGTGAGTAGAAAAGGTCTGTGGCAGATCCTGGAAAGACTAGGATGTCCCCCCAAATTCCTTAAAACGATTATCTTGCTACACGAGGGCCAGCGCGGTCAAGTCAGATATGGCGATGCTCTTTCAGAGTCCTTTCTAGTAATTAATGGAGTGAAGCAAGGTTGTGTTCTTGCTCCAACTTTATTTACAATCTTGTTGGGTAACCTGTGTGTGACCTGGACTGAATTAACTACTCGATAGCAATTGCATTCTCATCACCTGATTCCTGGAACACTTGCTGACTGGAACCTAGGACACAGCAACTATACCACACTAGCTCTCTGATAGCTGCAATAGTGTCATCGACTTCTCTGGTGTTAAGGAAGTAATCTTTTTGGCAAGTCTTCTTTAAACAAGGAGGCAGAATGTGGGGTTTCTATCATTGTCATTGTAGGGAGGTAATGAGTCTAAAAATAAAATTGCAGGATCTAGTCCTTTAAAAAACAACAAGAATTATCTCCTTTTTAAAAAGGTAAAATCATTCAGTCACATTTGACTTCACGCTTTATGCAGAGTGCAATTAAGAAGCAGACTTAAGCTCAATTATCATTTAAAAGTGTATTCAGAGATCTGGGATCCCCCAGTTAAATTAGACTCCTTACAAAACAAAGGAGTCAGTTTAAAATGCAAAACAAAGTTTACTGAAGGTATATCAGTCTCAATCTACATACTAAAAACAAACTTAAGAAAAGGCCCCTAACTTACTAAGAATGGGTAAGAGAGACTCACCAGCTTACAGCCATGGCTGGGTTCCGATGCATCATGGCATGGTTACAGGAAAGCTTAAGATGCCTCCATTCTCATGGAGAGTCAGATTCAGAAGCAGCAAGTTACACAAAAGCAATAAAATTCAAATTAGGTCATGTGTCCAATCACTCAGCACTTCCAGTTGGCTAGAAGTGCTCAGTGAAGTAAGAGAAGGGAATTTTGGGAGAACAAAATGCATGCAGGGAAAAAACCCTAGACTTATCTAAGATTGTGAATGAGGTACACAAGATTGCTTTTACATTACAATGATTATTTCCCCACATACAACATTCCCCTTCTCAATCATAGGGTGCTTCAGGAACAATCTTCATTTCTTCTCGTAGTCTAAGGAAACTGTCCTTAGGGAGAGGCTTTGTTAAAACATCAGCTATCATTTCTTCTGAGTTGCAGTACTCCAGTTGAACAAGTTGACTCTGGCACATTTCTCTCACCTTGTGGAAAGCAATGTCTATGTTCTTCTTCAGAGGCTTGTCACTCTGAGAAATCTTGATACAGCTTTGATTGTCTTGCATCAAAATGGTTGGCTTGGGTTCCTCTATCCCAAGATCCAGATGCAAATTCTGCAGCCATTTGATTTCATCACAAGCTGTTTTCGCTGAGATGCACTCGGCACCTGTGGAACTATCCGCCACTGTACTCTGCTTCCGACTTGTCCAACTTACTGCTCCACCACCATAGAAGATGATGTTTCCACTGGTAGATTTTTTCTCCACCAAATCACTGCCCCAATCAGCATCTGCATAGGCAATCAGTCGTGGCTTCTCACATGCTGGCAGCATCAGTTTGAAGTCAGCAGTCGCTTTTAAATATCTTGCAATTCGCTTCACTGCAGTAAGATCTCGAAGAGTAGGAGAATTAACCATTCTACATAAGATGCCAACAGCATTTGCAATATCAGGTCTAGTGAAATTCGCTATGTACAGAAGTTTTCCAACTGCAGTTCTGTACTTTTCACTGTCTCTCAAAGGTTCAGATGCCTCATTGCTCTTTAAGAAGCCCACTTCCATTGGCGTTAGAGCATCCTTTGCATCTCTTACACCAAGACAGTCCAAAAGATCTACAATCTTTTGCTTATGATTAAGAAAGAAGCTTTCATCACGGTCTCTTTCAATTTGTACTCCAAGATAGTGTGAGATATCTCCCAAACTTTTAATATCTATTTCTTTCTGGAGATTCAGGAGTATCTCTTGACTATCTGCTTTGTCTTGACTGCACAGAATCAAATCATCAACATAACTTGCAATGTAAGTCCATCTATTGTTTCTGAATCTTTTGTAAACACATCGGTCAACAGTGCCTGGGGTAAATCCTTCTTTGATAAGGAGCAGATTTAGCTTTTCATGCCACTTTTTGGCAGCTTGTTTTAATCCATACAAGCTTTTCTCAAGTTTACATACTAGATGCTCCTTTCCAGATACTACAAATCCCGAAGACTGTTCCATGTACAGTTCCTCATCTAGATCTCCATAAAGAAACGCTGTCTTCACATCTAGATGTTGTACATGCATTCTCTTGGAAGCTGCAACAGCCAATAGGGTTCTAATAGCTGTGTGTGTAACAACTGGGGAGAAAGTCTCATGAAAATCTTCTCCAAATTGCTGATTGTAACCTTTAGCTACAAGTCTGGCTTTATATCTTTCAATCTCCCCTTCTGCATTTTGCTTCGTTGTAAAGACCCATCTGCAGCCAATTGCCTTCTTGCCTTTTGGCAATTCTGTCAGAGTCCATGTTTTATTCTTATATAATGACTCCATTTCCTCCATTGCTGCTTTCACCCATTTTTCAGAATCAGACTTTGGCATTCCTCTGATCTTCTGCCAGTCAGAGGGTTCCAGAAGGCTTTCCCCTGTGGTTAGGTAGGAGAATCTCAAAGGAGGCACTCCCCTGTTACCCCTCGCAGACTGTCTCACCTGGACTTGAGTTCCTGGCTCTGCTCGTGGCGCGCCGTCCGGTCCTCCGTCCTCTGGTAAGTCCTGGGCTGAGGGAGCCCCTTCTGGATGCGAAGCACTTGCAGGAGGGTGAAAGAGCTGCACACGCTGTGGCTGCCGCTGAGAATCAGGGTCAGGGTCTGCTTCCACTGCAAACACATCTGAATAGAAATCTTTGTTTGGATTAGAATTAAGTTGAGGTCTTTCATCAACATAAACAGCACTTGTTATTCTCATTGTGCGTCCATCAGGGTTTAGGATTTTGTAAGCACCTTTGGCATAGCCAATAAAAATTCCCTCTTCACTTCTACAGTCCAGTTTGTCTCTTTTCTGTTTGGGAATGTATGTATAAGCTTTTGATCCAAAAACCCTTAGATGGTTGAGTCTGGGTTTCACACCATGCCACAACTCAAATGGAGTAACATCTCTGGATCTGGTTGGAAGTCTGTTGTATAAGTATGTGGCTGTGAGAATTGCCTCAGACCAATAAGCTTTAGACATGTTAGCCTGCACAAGCATTGCAACTGCCATATCCTTTAAGGTTCAGTTCATTCTCTCTGATAAACCATTTTGTTGAGGACTATAAATCCCAGAAGTCTGGTGTCTGATGCCATGTTCCTTTAAGAACTCATCAAATTGATGATTGACAAACTCAGTCCCATTATCCGTCCTCAGATTCTGAATTTTGTAATTAAATTTAGTAGTGACATAATTAAAGTACTCTTTGAACTTCTCAAAAGCTTGACTTTTCTCCTTTAGGAGATAGGAGTGGGTATATTTGCTGAAATCATCTGTGCAGGTGAGAAAATAGGTTTCCACCAACTGATTTCTGTCTAAATGGCCCACAGATGTCAGCGTCTATCAGTTCAAGAGGTTTGGTAGATTGCCTTTCTGTGAGAGGCTTGTGTGAAGGTGCAGTAGCCTTGACTTTAATGCATTCCACACACCTTTCATTCACACAACAGTTCCTGAAATGAAAGTCTCTTGCTAGCTCTTGGTTAGCCAATTTCTTTATGCATTCAACATTTCTATGAGCAAACCTTCTATGCCATAAATTTATGCAGTCTTTGTGTTTACATTGAGTGGCAACATTGGCATTTGAGTCACTGATCTCCATGTGATAAAGGCCATCATCCTTTAGAGTGCCTTTAAAAATCAACTGTTTGCCATGAAAACCATAACATGCATTCTTTTTGAAAATTACTCTGTTGCCTCTAGAGGTGCTCATTTTTACTGAGTAGAGGGAGCTCTTCAATTCTGGAGCATAGACTGCGTCTACAATTTTCAATATCTCTGTTCTAGCTCCCAATTTCATAGGAAGATATACAGTTCCAATCCCTTGTACTGAAACAGTATCTCCATTGGCAAGGTAGACAGGGAATCTTACTTCATTAAAATCTTGGAAATATTCCCTTTTATTGAAAAATGTATTTGAGGCTCCAGAATCTACGACAAGAGCATTTTTATATTCATTTCCAGAAGCTTTCATTACTTTTTCATAAGCCATTCCAATGTGAAACCTCTGTTTAGCATCAGCTCCTGTGTTACTAGCTCTATGTCCTTTTTCATTCTGTTCCCTCTGGCCAGTCATCTCTTGCTGTGAGAATGACTGCCTGTTTCCCTTTGAAGCTTTAGTGTTTAATTGCACCCCATTTGGCTCAGAAGAGGAGGGGGGCTTAGAGTGGGCTTTAAAATGTTTCTTTTCCTTTCCAGCCAAATTTACTTGCTGGTTAAAGTTAGAATTTCTGGATTCAACTTTGTCATTATGCATCAAATTCTGCCTATGTTGAAAATCCCTTATTTGAATATAAGCTTCTGGTAGGGTTAAATCATTCTTTAATTGCAAAGTATTTATGATGGGATTGTAAAACTTTGGTAAGCTTGCTAAGAAAATCCCAACTTGCATAGCCTTTGGAATCTCTTCTCCAGGAGATTGCAATTCTGCTAATGTAGCTCTAAAATCATTAATGTGTTCATCTAGACATCTTGGATTTGATAATTTCATGTTCACAAGTTTAATCATCATTGCAATAGAATTTGCCATGGATTTTGTACCACACAAATCTTTCAAAGTGTCCCAAGCATCTTTTGGTGTTCTCTTATCTTTGATTTCAGAAATTAGTGTCTGATCAGTTGTTAAAAGTATGAAGGCTAGTACCTTTTGATCAATCCTATCAAAATCAGTCCTTTCTCTCCCCTGAGGAGGCCTGGGATTGTGTACAACATCAATAAATCCCATTGCCTTCATGTATGTTTCAAAAGAAAATGCCCATCTTCTATAATTCGGCCCACAAAGCTTTTCCATGGCTAAAAAGGCAGGCAGGGTAGCTTCAGCAGCCATGTTGGTTTATTGGTTTATTGGTTTATTGCTTTACTGCCTTTGTGTTCAAGCCGAGAGGGAGACCAAAAGTAGCAGCTCTGAGGTGATCAGATAAAAAATAAAAACAAAACTTTTGCAAAAACAAAAATTAAATTGAGCTTTTAAGTCTTTAAATCTGGGCACCATTAACCCCTTTTTTGTAGGAAGGTAATGAGTCTAAAAATAAAATTGCAGGATCTAGTCCTTTAAAAAAACAACAAGAATTATCTCCTTTTTAAAAAGGTAAAATCATTCAGTCACATTTGACTTCACGCTTTATGCAGAGTGTGATTAAGAAGCAGACTTAAGCTCAATTATCATTTAAAAGTGTATTCAGAGATCTGGGATCCCCCAGTTAAATTAGACTCATTACAAAACAAAGGAGTCAGTTTAAAATGCAAAACAAAGTTTACTGAAGGTATATCAGTCTCAATCTACATACTAAAAACAAACTTAAGAAAAGGCCCCTAACTTACTAAGAATGGGTAAGAGAGACTCACCAGCCTACAGCCATGGCTGGGTTCCGATGCATCATGGCATGGTTACAGGAAAGCTTAAGATGCCTCTATTCTCATGGAGAGTCTGATTCAGAAGCAGCAAGTTACACAAAAGCAATAAAATTCAAATTAGGTCATGTGTCCAATCACTCAGCACTTCCAGTTGGCTAGAAGTGCTCAGTGAAGTAAGAGAAGGGAATTTTGGGAGAACAAAATGCATGCAGGGAAAAAACCCTAGACTTATCTAAGATTGTGAATGAGGTACACAAGATTGCTTTTACATTACAATGATTATTTCCCCACATACAACAGTCATGCATTCCTTTCTATGCTGATGCTCTGAGAAGAGGGTGTTGGGGTGTATGTGTTCCTTTTTCTTAGGAAACCAGATCTGGAAATGGCTGGTGTTGGCACTGTCCCTTGGTGTTATTCTCAGTCTATGGAGTTAGGGTTATGCCATGGATTCTCCCTCCAGTCCCTAAAGTTGTCCTACATCCATACCCATAGCCCATGAGAATATTAGCTGGAAGACCAGAGGTTTTCAAGTACATTCATGGACACAATCAAGAAAAAAAAATCCTCATCCGAGTAGGAGTTGTGACAAGTGTAAGAAAAGAGTGAATGCTAAAGTGGGAGGACTATGAACAGAAAGCTAGGGTAGCATGTGTATAACTTCAGAAAAAACTGTTTCACTTGAAAGCTCACATACCATATTCTGAACATGAATGGGCCCTTATAAAAGGCATTATTTCACTGCCTCTCTGTATTTTATTTTATTTTTGAAATGTAAAGTATTCTTCCAGGGGTTCTATAAAAAGGAAATGTTTGACTGGAAAGTTAACCCAGACCACACATGCTTTGGACAAAAAGGTCATTTTTCAAGTCCTGTGATACATTTTTGTATCTCATGAATTGACATAATTTAACTGAAACTTGCTTGAAATTACCCATGCAGAACAACATAAAACCTAATTAAGCTGTCATGTATATTTAGGGAAGGGATTAGCCATTGTATAGCCAGAGAATAGTTCAAAGACCATTATAAAAAATAGTTGTGACTCTTCAGTGTGGAAGAGGAATAGGACAGAGCTAAGGCATTTCCAAACTGATGTGAAAGATGAGGGATTAAAAAAAAATGATTGATGCCTTATGTATATCACTATACATGGTCAAATAAATACTGTTATCTGCACAAAACATCTGGAAGAATATGAGCTATTATTTTCACCCCAACTTTGCCCTGCTGCCCTTGAGTTCGTCTTCCTCCAGGAAATAGAAACCACCCATTCTGCCTGGCTCTGATAAAGCAAGGGAAAGCTGTTGGCAGGCTGACAGTTTACCCAAAGTGTTTCTGAACTTGCTTCTGCTTTTCTCCTGCTTAAAGCCTACCTGCCTTCTTCATGCCTCTTCCTTAGTCCCCTAGAGTAGGGAAGGGCCTAAGGGGACCCAGATAATGATACCAATCATCAGCCATTGTCCTCACTAGGTGACCTTTGTTCCTACATTCAGTGTCCTTGGTCTCAAACCACTGTTGTAAGAACAAAATGAAAGTAGAGCCTTGTATGCCACCTTGCTCTCCTTGCAGGAAAGGCAGGATAGAAGTATAACCAATGCATATCAAGCCTCCATGAGTTTGGTTGTACACTATGGCAGAAGGGATTAGGAGGTGGAAGAGCTCCTCTTCGCATATATATATATATATATATATATATAACTCTCTGAGCTGTTTTCAGGTATGAGCTTTAGCAATTTTATAACCACTGGCAACATCATCAATGAATAGTTGTAGTTTCTTTATGCATTCATTGCCTTCTCTCACCAATTTAATTTATATGAGGATACAGAATATGTGATCTATCATCTTAACACATTGAGGTTAGGGCAATCAAAAGGTTATTAGTCAGGATGGCTATATGTCACCTCCAGTATCTGAGGCAGTATGGCTCTGTTATATGACCTGTTGAGGAACATGGGATGAAAGATGCAGTTGCATTCATCTTGTTCTAAGGCATCCCATAGGCAACTGGTTGGCCGCTGTGTGAACAGCATGCTTGGCCAGACCAGCCTCAAGTGTGATCCTGCATGGCTCCAATGTTCTCAGTTCTCTTGTACCTATAAAATGTATTGTATTAATCTGATGTTGACACCAGTGCACCCCAATCAATTTATTATTTTTAAATGAGAAGTTTGTCACAATGAATGAATGGAATTTAAAAATTATTTTAGTTTGTAGCACAAGAGTTTGATTACGTGACAGTGTCTGCAGGTCTGTAATGACCCCAATGCTAACTCCTCTGAGGGTCCCACTGATCCTCATACACATTTTCCTTTAAGGTGAAGAAAACAATAATCTACAAGCATCCTTCGGCTCATAGATATGGTGCTCTAAGAGTGGAGAGAGATATCCTTTCTCTTAGAAGAAAATCCAGTCTCAGATGCAGCCTCTCTCACCCACAGTGGAGTCTTCTGGGTTGTCTTCTCAATGAGGTCAGAGGCATATCGGGGGCATGTTGGTGGGTAAGGAGGGAGGGAACTCTGGTTCCACAGACCCCCCAGCCTCTAGCAGAGTGTAAATATTTAGATCAGCTCTGAAGCTGCTATAAATGAATTTCCTCCCATTGCTTGCACATGGAATTCATACCCCTCAAAATAATAATAATAATAAAAAAACCCAACAACACATGGAGTGAAGAAAAAATTGAAACAACAGGCTCAATCTTCATTTCTGTCCCATCAACAAGAACACAGCAGGGCATGGGAAAAACCAGACGCTCTGACAAAGGAGGACTCTGTCAGAAACACAGAATGGGTTCCTAAATCTTTAGGCATTAACCACCACCACCACCACCACCACCACCAAAAGCAATACTTAATGGTTAAATTTAGAATTCTACATTGTAGTAATTTGTACTTTCAGCGCTATGAATGTATTTAACCCCCCCTCCCCTCCTGCTTCAGTTTAATTGGGGTCTGATTTCAATGTAGAGTTGCCAGGTGAAATATAGGACAGGGCTCTTCTACTTCTAATGGTTGTGCAAATTTCAAAAGGTGTTGAGCGAATTTCAAAAGGTGTTGCATGCATGACAACCAGCCCTTTTAATGTGGGATTATATATGGACTATGAAATGGTACAGATTAAAGCAGAAGATTAAATACATTTTATACCCTTTCAGATACATGCCAATAAACCCCAAAACATTTCCACACGTGCAGGGGATATTGGTAATCCTCTCCCAGCTGTAGTTTCCAATCCTGCATTGCATACTACTCTGGAGGGCCCCTAACTCTGAACAGAGAATTTCAGGGCTTGCAGCAATATAGGTTTATATGTGACTTTTCAATCAAAGTGCTTTCTGCACATGCATGGGGATCTTTGAAGACAAAGGAACAGAAAAAGTATTGGAAAACAATATTGAAAGACAAATGGTGTAAAACAAACCTTTAGTTAAAAAAAATACTCATAACAATTGCTTCTCTTTGCTAAAAAGAATTGACATGTGTTTAGAGTCTTATTCACTCCAAGTTTCAAAATGATTTGCAAAAAAAAAATACTCTGTCAAAACCACAATCCCATCCCATTTACAGAATAAGTGTGCAACAGTTGTTTCTCAGGATCCAGATCCAGTGCTTCAGTTGAAAAGTACGATTTTTCTTCTCTGTTAACATATTAGTTACAATGAGGACTCAGTGGAATCCAACTGTTATGAGTATTTATTGGACAGTACCAGTGGCATCACTGTGTGTGTGTGTGTGTGTGTGTGTGTCTCGTTAGAGCACTGTTCTTCCAATAAGAATTCACCCCCCCCATATAATTTTTCTTCAGTCCTCGTATTTCTAGCACTGACGAGAGTGAGACACTGAAATCATTCACACCTACAACTCTTGTACTTGCTGAGTTTGCATTCCCTTGGGTAACTTTACCTGCTCCTTTTCTTTGGGTGCCCAGACTGTATTTCTAAATGAGCAAGTAAAAGTTTTAAATCACTGCAATGCTAGCAATTTGGGGCATGAAAGACTTGGAAGTACACCCCAGGACATTATTACCCATGAATGACAATTCTTTGCCACAGTTTGTGTCATTTGAGAAAATTCTAGCTTAAAAAAAACAGATTGAGACTGCAACTCCTTTGCATTACTGAAACACACATTTAAGTTTTAAAACCCACTCCTCTTCCTTCCTCCAATGTCTCATTTTGTGAATGTGGACTAGATAAAATATTTGATCTTTGAATGTTGCCTGCTTTGGCAGCATTGCAGAGTGTGTCTTCTCTGCAACTATCTATCTCACACTGTGAAAGCGCTGATAGGATACTGTATGCCCTCACTCTGGCCAGTATATCCCACTATTGGCCCTGGACTGGAATTAATATCAGGGTTACAAAATCCAGGTGGTTTGGAACTGGTTGGAAAGGATACAAGATTGATTAAGGTACTTTCATTTAACATATGAGCCAATACCAGAAGAGAAAGCCTTTATGGTGTAAGGAGTGGCATTTTTTGATGTCAGCGCATTAAAAGTGCTTTTCATACAAAAAACAGAAAAGGAAGTTTATTTGGAGTAAAAAAGATACAGTTACATTTGCCCAATTAATTTCTAGGCCCAGTTCAAAGTGGAGGTTTTAATCGATAAAACTGAGCAAGGCTTAGGACCTCAGTGTGTGTATGTGCCTTAAAGTTGCCTGTCAACTTATGGCGACCCCATGAATTTAATAGGGTTTTCTTAGGCAAGGAATACTGAGGTGGTTTTGCCAGTTCCTTCCTCTAAAGTACAGCCTATAGCACCTGGTATTTGTTGGCAGCCTCCCATCCAAGTACTAACCAGGGCTGACCCTGCTTAGCTTCCAAGATGAGACAGGATCTGGTGACTTTAGAGTATTTAGGCCTGGGACATCAGTATCTGACAGAAAACTTCCTCCCATATATTCTTAGCCATGACTTAAAATAATCTACAGAGGCTATCTTCCACATCCTGACTCAGTCTGGAGGCTTTCTCTCTCACACACACTGCTTGGGGTGGGCATTTCAGAATGCTTTTTCTGGGTTAAAGATCTTCATATTTTAGCTCCTAGCTCAAGCAGTGGTTCTCAACCTGTCGGTCCCCAGATGTTGTTGGACTATAGTTCCCAGGAGCCCTGGTGGTGCAGTGGTTAAATGCCGGTACTGCAGCATTTAACCACTGTGCCACCAGGGCTCCTGGGAACTGTAGTCCAACAACATCTGGGGATCCACAGATTGAGAACCATTGAAAGGTATTATATGTGACCTTTCCCGTGACTGTAACGTATGTCTCGTCTATAAGAACCTGCAAAAAACAGATTGCTCTGCAGTAATAGCAAGTCACAGCAGCTGCAACTTGTCTTAAAGGTTTTACACCTCCCATAAACTTTACAGGAACTCTAGCCAAAATGGCGACTGCAAGTGAATTACAGTAGTCAACCGTGGATTCAATTATCCATGGTTGGCAATGGTGGAGGGGAGATCTCACCTCCCCCGTCCCTTCCCCTGGAAGAGCTCCTGTCACTGCAGTGGTGATTGTGGTGGAGAAGGGAGAAGGAGCGATCTAGCCTCTCTCCCTTCCTCCTTTGACCCCGCTATTGCTGCCGTGGCAAGGCCATGGCGGGGGGGAAGGGGGAAGAGGAGCAATCTCACATCCCTCCATCTCTGTGATCGCTGCCACGGGGGGGGGGAGTGAAGGGGGAAGAGGAGCGATCTTGCCTCCTTCCCCCTTCGCCCCCTGTGATCAGGGCCGTGGCAGGGGCAAAAGGGGTGGAGGAGCAATCTCGCCTCCCCCCTTCCCCCTGCAATCGCCACTGCGGCGGGGCCGTGACAGGGGCAAAGGGGTGAGCGATCTTGCCTCCTCCCCTTCCCACTTTGATCCTGTGATCGCTGCTACAGCAGGGCTATAGTGGGGGGAGAAGGGAGGGGGAGGAGCGATCTCACCTCCCCCCTTCCCCGGGATGGCTCCTGTCACCATGGTGGGGCCATGGCGGGGGAAAGGGGGAAGGGAGGGGGAGGAGCAATCTCACCTCCACCTTTGCCCATGGGATGGCGTTTGCTATTATCTGTGGAATTCACCATCCGTGGGGCCCCCCGGAACCAATCTCCATGGATACGCGGGTGCTACTATACTCACATTTTAAAATCTGCTGTCACCAATTTTTTTTTCATCGTGCACACAAATAATATTTTGCCTTTACACACACACAAAAAGAAAAAACAACACCACGTTTTATTGCCTTAGCAATCACTCACTAAGGTGAAAATCCAACAGGGCAGCAGTAGGCGCTTGACCTGTTAGCAAGCCCCTCCCCCTGCATTTGTCCAGCCAAAGAGGTTTGTGCTTCCTCTTGTATTGGGAATGTGCCTTTCCCACGGAGCTTTTTAAAAACTCGGAAAAACTGTGAAGGCTTTCCTGGCATTGTTTTTGGAATTTTTTGCTGTCCTCCTTCTGAATACGGCACATTGATGCAGGTTCTCATTAAGACTGATCGTCTTCCCAGTGAATTTCATTAGGATTATTTTGAGTGTTTAGATGACCCTGTAGTTTACTATGGTAGCATTCGTGTATTGAAGTCTTTAGCTTTGATTTCTAAACTCTGTTGTTGTATTTTTATTGTAGTATTTTCATGCTTTTAAATATTTCTGCATGATTCCTGGAAACCTGTTTTACAGGGGTTTGATAAAAATATTTTTTTTAAATAAGGAGAGAAGTTAATTTTTACTATCAACAACTTCTATTCACTAACCCCAGGAGAAGGTAGTATCTGCTATGCAAGCCAATTATTTCCTTCTCCTGAAGCAAGTCATATAGGGATAACTGCTGACAATGATTTTACAAATAGATTTGGAGGAAAAGTTCCAGAACAATCCATCACATAAATGGATCTTACTTGTAATTGTTAATATTGTGGAAGATATATTCAAAAATTGTAGGACAATTTTGAAACCAAGCAGGCACCTACATGTATGCATGAACATTTGAAAATCTTAAGCTGTTCATATTATTTCATTTGCATAAAGTTGGTAGCCTTTGTCTTTGCTTGCATTTACAGGTTTCCTGTTGAGAAACAGCTCTTTCACACAGAGTGAAATGAATGCGTTCTCTGTTAATAGACTGAGAACATATATTAAGGATATAATAAAAAGGTGTAATACACCTTGTGTAAGTACTAGCATCTTTTTTTAAAGTAGTATGCATATCATAACTTAATAATTAATTACACATTCAAGACAGTGGCATCCAATAAATGTATTAAGAGACAGCTGGTGGCATTTAATGGAAATTAATGTACAAAATGTTCCTGACTTAAAGTACAAATTCTCTGTAATATAATAGAACTTTCCTTTGAGCATCTGAAAGGACTTTGCCAACAGTTATAGTTAGAACACATTTGTAAAACAGGATAAAGGGTAATATAATAACTTAAAAAAGAAAGAAATTATCAGCACAAATAAGTAACTTAATTGTTCAACTGAAGTGATATCCAAAGTGACACCAAAATACCAAACACTGAGTTTGTCATATGTATAACCCCACCCAGATCTCTGTGGGTTTTTTTAGCATGATGAACAATGGGTATGCATTCTGGTGAAAGAAACAACACACATAACCCCCATCCTTCCTCAACTTCTCCTAAGTCTAGGTTGCTCCCCCCGCCCCCCCAAAAAAAGCTGTAAGGTCAGCATGGGCTTGGGGAAGTATTAGAGGGCTCCATGGGCCTACTTTGCCCTGATGGCCATCTTTTTCTTATTTTAGCAGCCTCAGGATCCTTGCAGTGAAAAAGGGGGAGAACAGTCTTGTTCAGATATAATGTCAAATTATGTTGGGAAAACTTCAGCGGACTTTGTGCTTGTTCTCTCCTCTCTGTCATCTTCACCAGCATGGCTGCTTCTAAGGGCTTGTCTGTATGAGGCAATAAAATGTGGATTGTTGTGCAATAATGCCAAATCGCAGCAGCATCCATTTGTCTCCATGGTTTTTTGGCAAGACTGCAGGTATGTGAAACCCACTTTTGGACCACATTGTCCCTTTCCTATTTTGAAAATGCCCAGACCTCCATTATCCATAAGGACAAATATTCTATTAGAGATAAGATTTTTGAGTTGGATTCCTCTGAAAATATGCTTGCCAGTCAACAGCAAGTGTTCTCTCCATGGTACAGCTTTATAAAGAGGGAACAATATTTCCAACAGTATTTTCAAGACTTAACATTCGTTGCACTAAGAAAAGCCTTTACTGTCCTCCATTTTCAGACAATGCTTTCAGCTCACTTAGAAGGAAGGTATAAAGGGATCCCTTACACACAGCGTTTTTGTATTTGTGGCTCTGGGAAGGTGGAAGACCTAGTGCATTATCTTTTACACTGTCCACTGTATAGGGACCCCAGGAACCATTTCCTGGGAGACCTTTTGAAAGCAAGGGCAGGTTGGACACAGCCTGATGTTATTTGTGATCTGTTGGCAGACCACTCCAAATTTATTACACTTAAGGTAGCCATCTTTGCAGTAGCAGCCCAAAAGATCCGCTGCAAATTTCTAAAAACTGGTCTGCAAACAGGACCAGTTGTAGCCGTATTGTTGCCCTGGCACCTTTCCCAGTACTTTTAATTGATTTTATTCCTGTATTCTCCTGGTATTTTGTAGATATTTTGCAGGTAAGCATGTTGGTTGCATTATTATAACTTTCCTGCAGCTTTTTTGTAATGGACATTGTGCCACAGACAAATAAACTTGATGATGGCATGCAAAGCTATCTGTGTTTGATGTTCAAACAGGCATGTCTGCGAATCAAGATGGTGGGCATAAGTGAATTACTTGTGTTTTTATTCTCCCCAAGTTCTTGCCGTCGAACAGTATATTTTTTTTTAAACTAAATCCAAGGTGCAGAAGTGCAATCTTCCACTTAAACAAGCTTAAAAAAAACCGTTTCATTGCCTCAGTGCACGATCACTACTGAGAACATTCAACATGGCAGTTCTGGCCACTTAGTTGCTGGCAAGCTCTGCCCCTGTGCACATCTGACCAATCAGCAATCCACTTCCGTCCTTGCCGAGAATGTGCTGCAATCTGAACCAGCTGTTCCAAAAAGCAGGAATGCACATTTCCCTTGCAGTTTTTTTTTAAAAAAACTTCAGTATATGCTGTTTTTGCCTCCCTCCTTCTGCATATAGTGAACTGCTGCAGGACCCCTTTTGGACAAAAGGTATTCTCCTCAAATTCTATGAGGAGTATTTTCACCATTTAGACAATCCCTAAGCCACTCCCATTTAGTACTTGTTCACAGCAGAAGAAGAAAGAGGGAGGGGAGCATGCAAATCTAAAACTTGTCCAGGCTTGTCCATGTAATACTAAACCATAGGGTCAGTCAAAATTCCCTTGCTTCTCCAGTTGTGCTGAGGAAAACAAAGCTGTGCCATTGCAGGAGCCTTCTGAATAGTAATACTCAGGATAGATTTTCACAATTAAATATATGCCAAATGGTGAAGTGATCACATAGGGTATACTCCCTCTATGTCCCTTGCTGTGGTGGGATTGAGGTCGTCTTCTGATTTGACCAAATTAGGTGGGAATGAGATGCAGTGTTAATAGTTTTTGTGTGAGCTACTATTTGGCATAGAGGCTATCATCACTTAAGCCACATTTGAGGAGTGGACCATGTCTGAATACCAGCCATACTGAAATTAATACATTTATTTAAAAAGAATACTATCTGTATTAAGGCATTCAAAGGGCTGATGATGGGATGCAGGAAGGAACAAGGATATGCAGTGAAGGAAGGGTTTTGCTGGTATATTTTAGAAAAGTATATTTCTAAAACTAGTAAAAAAATATATCCCTATGACTAATATGTTGGGCGGGGGGGGGGGGAATAACAGTAAAACAAGGAGATTACCTCACGGTGATTTAGAAGTCTTTCTAAATCTTCTGCCATTTGATTCTTGACATGGAGCAAAGCAGCCTTTTCTTTATTCAAAAAGCTGGTAAAAAAGAGGGATAGTATTAGGAAATACAGGAATAGCAACGAATGATTTCTTTTAATCTTATATTCTGGTTGGAACATGAATTTTTAAAGCCAGTTGCTGGCAACTGTGAATACATGCTGCAGCAACAGCATTAAGAAATACTCTGCCCTAGTTAAAACCTGTATATTTATATTGTTTCCAAAAGGAAAACATGAGTGCTTTCTTTAGGTTGCAATCTACAGAGCATTTAAACTAGTGCTCATTCCATCATAGGCACTGGTGACTTCAATAGAGCCATTGCAAATGTTAAGTATACTGGCTTAACTGGTTTATGCTTTGTTCTATCAATCAAATGAGAAGGTTGACTCAGCTGAGCTAATTTTCTTTAATATTACTCTATACAGAAAAAGCACAATAAATTAAGCACAGTTTGATTTATAGCATTGTTCAAGCCATAGTTCTGGACATCAGAGTTCAAGGAGGATGCGAAAAATTGGAAGGGATTCAAGGAAGAATTATGACACAAGACAAATGAGAAAAGAACTAAAGTATGTGTTTAGCATGAGTTCAGATTTAGAAGGAAAAACTGGACAAGCGTCATTTGGGGACACTTTAAATTAAAAATAGGGAGTATTATGTGTGCCACATTGAACTTCTGTTCTAATCTTTCTAGATACAGAAGAATTATAAAAAAGACAAAAAAGAATCAAAGTGTAACACTTGTGCTGGTCTTTAGTCCGGGGTGTCAAGGAATGAGGTCATTTGGACAAGACGTTATATACCTTCAGACTGACTCCAACTATGGTGATCCCATCATAGGGTTTTCTTGGAAAAATTTATTCAGAAGAGGTTTGCCACTGCCTTCCCATCAAGGTTTAATGACCCCAGGAACACAAAATCTGGGCATTCCTCTCTTTTATTCCCAAATTATCCAGCAGAAGCCAGCTGTCCTCTTGACAATGAAGAGAATAACAACTTCTAAATGATGATTCTCTGGACCATTCACTCACTTTTTAAATGAAGTAACAAATATAAACTGCTTATTTCTGTCTTGTGCAAGAAACAAGGAGCAAACAGGCAGCTGAGATCTGAGAGCTCTTAAGATTCTCACTTTCTTCCAATACCTGTATCCCCATAGTTAGCAATGACCCCTTGCCAAATATGGTTCCTGAACTTTCTGTTGCTACTCTAGTAAATTAGTACAGTGGGGAGGCGGAAGGGCAAAAAGGCAGCCTTAATCATGCATTGCTGTAATCTAAAGATTATCCAGCAAGTTAATTGGTTAATGGCTAATAGTTGAAACAGTATTATGTTGCAGGAGGACACAGGTGTTGTTCTAACCTCCTATTTGTCAGGCTACACTTATATTGCAAATCTGCCTACCACCATAAGCTTTCAGAAGGTTGAGAAAGCTTTACTGTCACTGATAACATAACTGCTGCCTCTAGGGAAAAATGATAAGTAGAACAGAGCCTGAAAAGGCTATTGTATTCATCACAAAAGGTCAAAGAAATACAGGGAAAACCCATCAATTGGGCTGGAGGCATTATGTCCTAAGTGACACTTCAGCCTTTTCTCAAATCTTGGCCCTTCCTTGTTAGAGGTGGAAATCATACAGCCTCTAGAATTCCTTCCCATTGCTTATACTGACTAGAGCTGCTAGAAGTTGCATTCCAGTAATATCTGGAAGGCCACATAATTCTCATCCTTGTTGTATAATATCTAACATAGAGAGACAGAGCACTAACTAGGGAGACTGGATCTACATTTATGTTGCTAGCATTGCAAGAAGGCAGCATGAGTAATTCATGCTCCTTGGTTCTCAAGAAGGCATTGAAGGAGCCATGTATGCAACTATGATGACAATACAGTTTTTAAATGTCTGTGCTAATTACCACTTTGAAATAGTTATTTAATGGAGAATAGAGATGCTGGCAGGCTCATCCCTGAATTCGGGGTTTAGAGTGGAATTCATGGAGGACCCTGACATGAGGCTGGCTTTGGCCTGTTTCCTTTGCTTGGGCCTCCTTGCCTTTGGAGGGGTGCCAGCCCGCCTTGTTGGCCTAGGAACGCTGTTCTCCACAGCAGCTCAAGGTCGCAGCTCCAGGTGCTGGCTGGACCATTTATTCTCCTCCCTAAATGCCATTCTCACGCGGTAAGGGTTTATCTGGGGGGTTGTGCTAGTCTGTGTTTAGTTTCGGCTTTGTTCTACGTTCCTGATACACGTTTCCTTACCAATAAAGAATTCTTATTGAGTGAATGCGAGCATGTGTCCTTGTAAAAATGGCTTGTTCAAGAGGAAAAGTAAAACTGTTTCTGCAATTAATGGTTTGCAACCAGCATACATAGCACACTGAAGTGCAAACTACTAATGCAACAATTTTTATGGCACTGGTAACCAATAAAAAACATCAGCTAAACCTTTAGTTGCAGACAAAGCTTGCACTCAAAGGAACGTAATATGTCCTGCCATTAAAATGGAAGTGACAGACAGATAAAAGATTCCAAAATCCAACAAAAATTAACTAACTTTTGAATACTTACGTAACATCCTTCTCAAGTTGTGCAATATGTTCTTTCTGCAACAGTATCTGAGAATCTCTCTGTTGTACAGAATCGATGAGGTACCTGTAAGGCTGTTGCACTTGGTTCAACAAAGAATTAACTTTATCTTTCTGGGGAAAAATAAGAAAAATGAATTACTCTTTATACTTTAGGGAGCAAAATTATACACTCTTAATATATTTTTAAAAAATCATATTGTAAAGCACCCTTGAACATGACTTAAGTTGTATGTTGGACCTAAATGCACATGACAATTACAGTAAACCTCAATGGTAACTTCAGACATTAAATCAACATGTTTTGGAAGGCTTATTTATTTCTTGCTCAGCCTTCTGTCTTTTCACTCCCATTCAATTCCCAGTCAGCTATTACTACCCAAAGTAGCATGAAATTGCTAACCAAAAAGCAATTTTTAAAACAGAACATGCTACCCATGCCCATTAGTTCTATCTAATTCTGTTCTTTTACAATTTTCAATATCATGTGCACCACACAGATACTACATACAGTGAAATGTATTCTAAGAATACATTTAATTCTAAGAATTAAGGCATATAAGATCAAATTTGATGCTACACTTAAATCAGCAGTCTCTTTCTTTATTAATGTCCTTTATCCATTAATTCTGAACCCCTGACCAATTCCCATTAATGATAACACACTTTATCATTTTTAAGACGATAATGTACAATGTAATCCCTGTTCAGTCTCTCTCAGCCTTAAAGGCAGGCAATGGAAAACCTCCTCTGAAGAAATCTTGCCAAGAAATATCTAGGATAGGGTCACCATAAGTTGGAGTCAACTTAAAGGCACATAACCACCACCACCACCACATAATGTACAAACAAGTTATGTCTCAGAGTAAACATTGTTTAGTCTGATCAAAATCAAACTAAAAGTTGAGTCTCCCTTATCCAAAAAGCTGGGGAACAGAGGTATTTTGTAATATTTTAGTTTTGGAATACTTACATATACATAATGAGATATCTTGGAGATGGGACCCAAGTCTAAACACCAAATTCATTTGCTCTATCAGCACTTCTTTGAGGGGAAGCACCAAATAGCTGCTGCCACTGCCATTTTCCCACACAGGCATTCAAAAAGACCAGAAGCAGTGCCACAGCGCAGAGAAGGGGATGCTTCCTTTTTTTGATAAGAATTAAGGCACAGTATTTATATTGACCTGCGGATAAGTCGACTCAGGTTTTGGGGTCAATTTTGTGACTAAAATTTCTACACTTATACATGAGTACTAGCTGGACTTGGTGTACCATATGGAATACTGGGGAACTTTGGGCCATCCATATGTTCTAGACTTTGAATTCCTAAAAGTCCCAGGCAGCATAGCCAAAAGTAAGGCTGTATAGAGACTGTAGTCCAAAGCATTTGGAGGGTCAAAGGTTCCCACCCTTTCATGACAAGATATGATGGATGTATATAGGGATATCCTATGTTATTCACTAGCCTCATGTGGTAAACACAAAATATTACACTTTTTTGGAGACAGCAAAAAGTAAAACATTTTGACATATTCCACAGGGAGGGTAGTCTCTGAACAATTCCTGAAAAACTATCCAGCTTTCGGTTTTAAAGTTTTAAAAATTGGCTTTTAAAATTGTTTAACTTTTTGAAAGCATGTTTTTATATATTTTATTTTACATTGATTTGGGGATTTGGAGAGTGATTAATAAAAATACAGTACTGTACTTCTAATAAGTAATAAGTAATATAAATAACTATATCATGATTTTGGTTCCAGAAATTTTTCACATTTGAATTTGGATATTCTCTCAGTTCACAATTTGTAAAATCTGCCCAAGCCACCACTACCACCAGAGGGGGAAGCTGTCATGGAGGCCACCAGGAAGGCTTTCACATGCAAATCATACACCATAGAGTGGATGACATTTCTTGGATTTCTTGTGGATCAAAAAATTAAGCTATCCAAAGTAGCAGTCAACAATATCCTCTGTTTTCTAGTTTACTTGGGCCTAGATAACTTTCCTTATCCTTCCTAAAGGTCTACAATTCAGCTGTTACTGCATTTTCTCACCCTTTCTCTGAGACCTCTTGTTCATTCCCCACCAGGTAAAGTCTTTCCTGAAGGGTATCTGAAATCTTTACACGGACAATTTGGGTCCCATCATGAAACCGTTCTCTTGTACTTTCCCTGATCATGGATAAACTGTTCAAGTGCTTAGTTACTTGCAACCTCCAAGTCTTGTCACTTGAGATCCGTTTCCTTGTGGTTGTGACATCAGCCAGGAGAGTGAATGAGATTGCTGCCTTTTTTTTGTAACCCACCATACTTGCATTCTCCAAAGACGTTACATTTTTGCTGCAGGTGGTCACTCATTTTCACCTCTCTGAAAAAACTGTTCCTCCCAGCTCTCATCCTAATTCTTTGATATGCAGGAGGACTGTTTGGTATTCTTCATGCATGAGGAAGGCTCTAGCTTTTTTTTTTTTTTTTTTTTGGACAGAACAAAATCTTTCTGCTCCATAGTTTTGTTTTTGTTCATCTGTCACTTTGGTCTTAGGAAGGAATACCTGTTGAAGTGGGTGGCTACCACAATATAGTTTGCCTATGAGTTGGCTAAGAAGCTTCTTCCTGCAACTGTATGTAGCCATTTTCACCAAAAAGCCATTTCCAACTCTACAGCCTTTCTGGAGCATATTCTTCTCCAGAAAGTATGCCATGTTGCTACATGGGCATAACTGTCTACCTTGATCTTCTATTATCAGAGTGACATGGGGGCAAGGCACAATGCTGCACATGGAGGAGTGATTCTGTCTTCTTTGTGCCAGTAACAACTGCTCCTACTTTTGATAAGTTGATCTGTTAGTCGCCTATTCTGTGAGTCATGGAAACTATGAAGAAACATTAACAGGCTGCTTACCTACAACTGTGATTCTCTGTGATTCACCCTCTCCCTCTAATAATGTCACAGTTCATTTCCATTCTGTGGTTTTGGGTACTATGGCATACACTGAACTGGGGGAAAGGGTGGGAACCCTGTTTAGATATAAACACTAGTGTGGTGTGGGGTTTTTGCCCAAAATACTTTGTTCAGCTCTCAAAGTTTCCAAGATGCTCTGTGCAGGCACAGAACAACCCATGTATGCGAATGCAGAGCCGACCACTTGAAGAACCATAGTTACAAGTAACTAACATTTTCATTTCAATCTCTGTATGCTGAGGATCTATATTTAAATCATGAACTGAAACATGGGATTCTAATATTCCTCCCCTCCCACATATATCTATTTTCCTTTCCTCTTACAATGACCAGATGCATAATTCACAGATACACACACATGACGAACACATAACTAATTATTATGTAAGTTATTCTAAAGTTACTGATAATATTTTCTCCAACATGTCAACAATTCTCCATACAGAAAGGTAATGCTACAATATATTATTTATTCGCTTAGATCCAACTTGTTCATAAGTAAGAGAAGTCCCATTGACATCAATGAAACTTAAGTTAGTCATGAAGAATGTGATTTCAGTCTACTGTACCTAATCAAACTACGTTACCCAAGTTATTAGTAAATTAAGAATCCATAAAAATTCACTTAAAAGCAGTACACTCAGTAAGCCTAAAACTAACTGCCATTTTATGAGTGATAGCAAAAGTGGGCTAAAAATCTCAGAACAGCAACTAGTTCAGAAAAACAGATGAGCTCGCAGATAAGTGGATAAGGAATCTGAAAGCAACTGAATAAAATGAAAAATAAAATACCTCAAGAACATTGAACCAGTTTTGCTAGTTCTTTCCTTGTTCAAAACACCGAGACTTATCTGTCTAGTCTGCGTTTTTGTTTAGTCTGCAAAGTAATCTGTCTTTTCATCTTTACTTTAATACAACATAAATTGCTGTGAAACGGATTAGCATGTTTGTGTTTTCCCAATTGTCCAAATGAATACGTTAAAATGCTGCTTTAAAATTCCAGTCAAGTATACTTGGTGTGTGTGTGTGTGTGTGTGTGAGAGAGAGAGAGAGAGAGAAAGAGAGCGAGCGAGCGAGCGTGTGTGCACATATGAGTCTATAATGTTGAGAGTTGTATACCTCTTCTGAAATCTGGGTAAGTTGTTCCTTCTTATGCTCCAGATCCTTTACAAGTAATGTGTTCTGCTTTTCTAGCTGCAGTAGCCTTCTTGCCAAATGAACACTGTGCCAAAAGAAAAAAGAACATCTCATCTGGAATATCTTCCAAAATATGACAAATGGAGTCATGTAGAACTTATGTTTAACTTGCATTAACGCATTAACAAGCATAATAGGAAATAAAATACTGTTTACAAAATTATAAAATATATTAATGTTAGTCTACAGATAGTTGAGGCATAACACAGCTGACCACCATTTGTGCCACAACATGAGAACACAACTACACCACACCTAGGCAAGGAAAAAAAGTAGAAAAGCATTTTTTGTAGGCTAATAATTTTAGTGGAATGATTTTGAAGATTTTCCTATAAAACCAATTAGAAATGTCTGAGTGTGGACAGACCGAATTTGATGTAGGGGCCAAATGGGATTATTTTCCAGCTCTTCAGTTGGATACATATAGATTTGTGTGGGTTAGAACAGCAGTACTCAATACTTTTCCTTCTTTCTCATAGCGTAATCATATTACTTTGCTTACAGCAGCAACAGCCACTATCTGTTGCCTTTCAGATAATTATCAGAGAGCATCCATGGACCACAAAATTACCTTTAGGCAATCATTACAGAAAAGCATCTCTCTCACTTGCACTTATCTGAGCCATAGTAAATGATAAAACCTTTCGAGTAAACATATGAAGTAATTTATTATTATAAAAGAAAGAAGAACATGAAACAAAATATTGAACAAAACAAAGTTTGTTTGCTCAGTACTGTGTATGTTCTTTTCTTTTCGCAAGTGATATGGCCATGTGACTGAATCATTGTCAAATAAACAAAGGCTGCAAGGAGAAAATTTCCTATATTCAAAAATAATGGAAAGTAGTTTTCTTCTTGTTTCAGCATCAACCTTATCCAGACTTAAACTAAACACAGAGAACCTTTCTATAAATATAATTTTGGGGGCTGAACTTCATTATTTTTCTGTTGGGTTTTCTACTGTGCAATAATGATACCTTTTGGGCAGAATACAGGCAAAATCAAGCTTGCGTAAGCTCCATTAAATTTCAGCGGGGCTTAGAAGGAGCTTACTTTCATTACAGTTGCATCCCTGATTAGGATACAAAGACTTCAATGTAAGTATGGACCACTGTGTGCAAAGACTGCTTTTGAACTCTTATGTGTGAGCAGGATAATATCATGTGCAAGCAGTGGACATTCCCTGAACATATACACTTGAAGGACTATCTCCTTTCCTCATGGGAACTCGCCCAGCTTTGCTGCTGCTCTTGTGTGTGCCATTCCCTTCTGTGGTACATTGGTTGCAAAGCACAGGAGGGCTTTCTGGGAAGGGTAGAAGGTTGGGGGGGGGGGAAACCACTGCCAATTTTTGAGTAACAATGGCTTGAATGTGGGGAATGGTTTTCCACTAGCGGAACAGATTTAGTCCACTGTTTACAGAAACAGCAGTTTAATAGTGTCAAATAGATATGTGTGTTCAAAAATAATAAATATCGTCTGGAGAGTCCTGAATGACCACAACTCCATAGTGCGTGGGCATGGTTAAAGGACATCTTCTTCCATACTTAATAGTGTTTACAGCTGCAAACAAACAGGAGTATGGCAAATAAGCCTGCTGTTTAAAATATGAATTGTGACAAAAATAAATAAATAAAGTAATACAGAATAAGGAGTATGCATGTATAAAACAATTAAGTTTTTAATTTTTTTTCATGATGACTCTGGTGTTTTATGTCAATTCTGAAAGCAAACTGATAAAATAGAATCATTTTGTTTGAATCTTTCTTTTTTAAGTGGTTATATACAGAACAACCAAAATGCATAGCCAGGAAATCTTCTCTGCTGTTTTCAAACCAAATTTTTCTGAAATGAACACTTTATATGCTTAAGTTCAGTTAAGCATAGGTAAATGGTTTTCTGTTTCAAACAAGAAGGCCTCTTGGAATGTGTACAATACTTCAGTGTATCTAGGGAAGAGAGAGTTTATAGCAGTCATTACCTCTTTGGGAAATGTTTACTTGTACTTACTGCAAAATGGCACAGTACATGTAAATAATGTGCATTTATTGCAGTGTGACCTGAAACTGAAATATTCTGTGTGAGGAATACAGTGTGAGGATAGGTGGTGAGAAAAATGGACAAGGAGCCAAACACAAGGTGAAGGCTGCTATTGGTTCCATTTTCTGTATATAAACACAGCTTTCAACAATGTTAGAAATGCTGACTTACAGTAGCAGTACTGCATTTTGAGCATTGATCTGTATAGATGTAAATGCCAGATGTTTAGCCAAAGATATCAGCTTGCTGTATCAGACTTTTTATTCTTCAAATGGAATTGAATGCAGTAACAGCCATGTCAAATGCTGACACAATGAGCCTTGGAAGGCATTGGGAGGCTTCAACACACACACACACACACACACACATTCACACATACACATGGGGGGGGGAGAGAAGGAGAGGGAGAGGGGGGGAGAGAGAGGTTGATAATAAGAGAGGTTTGTTTAGTATGTCCTAAATTATGGCTGACAGAAATTTCATGTCATGAACATCATATCCTGTCTCATAATGAGGGGAGGCTTCTAACTGGGAGAGGATTGCTGTTGGCCAGTTCTGTGATGTTTTTGTTTTAAGTAGTAACAGAAAATTCTTCCAATTCTAAAAACAGAAAGAGCAGCACATGCATGTAGAGACATGTACACATAAAATAACAAGAAACTACACTGAACAAGATAGACAATGGTGGGACACCGCAGTGCAAAGAAAAGAATATACTTGTTTGGGAACTTTTGGTTTTAAAAAGGAAAAATGTGTAACCAAGTGCATAAAATAGCTCAGGAGTGTCCCATGGGCACAGGCCCTTCTTTAATGGGCTTTACACTTCTTCCCCCTCTTTGGTTCCATTTTTCTAGGTATTAATTCCTCCACCACTTGCACTGTAGTTCCCATAGTGTCAGGAACAACTCACAACACGAGCTTTCCTGCCATTTGCTATGTGCGATTTAGGCTTACCTTGGTAATGGTAAAGAGTACCTGGCATGTACCTGTAATGGTAAAGAGTACCTGTGCCTGGCATGGCCAGAAATAGGTGATACTATGTGGAGAGCCAAATGGTGAGAATTCAGAATAACAAAGGTGTGTGTGTGTGTGTGAGGGGGTAACGGGTGAGAAGAGAATTGTGAAAAGTTCGAAATAACCAATGAATGAAAGCCACACCAAGTTTGTCTGTTTTTAAAACAACCGGATTCCGAAACAGAGAGGGTCAACCTCATGTTTGGAACTCAATGGAGATAGCTGCCAGATAGCCTTTCAGAGACGAAATGGACAACCCCAAGCTCGAGAGATATAGCGGGAACTGGAGAACAGTGGCCATTGTGGAGGATTCAACAGTGAGGTTATGCTCAGTCAAGAAGGACTCAGTGTTTCCATTTGTAGAAGTAGGACTGACACACAGCAGGATGGAGCGAAGCACTAATCACAGCCTAGATGTCATCAGGCAGTGGTGGGGGCACTGATAGTGTTGGATCCGAAGGTGAGTTCAGTGTTGAAGGTGAGTTCAGTCAATCGTAGCATCTTGAGGCCTGGGTATCTGACTTTGCTGTCGTGGATAGTCAACAGGTCCGGTCGGCTTGGTAGACGGATGAAGCGTCGATGGGCCAGGCGAAGGAGGTTCGACCCACGGTTGTCAAGGCCATCACGGAGTCACCAGGATCGCGTCCAATCAGTCTCGACAGTTTGGACACCACTCGCGTCAACAACGGGAATGGAGGGCAGAGGTACAGCAGAGGTTCATTCCATTGAAACAGGAAGGCATCTCCTCTCGAGCCTCGGACTCAAGACCTTGGGCAGTACTGGTAACACTGCCTGTTGACAGGGCTTGCAAACAGGTCCACCTCCGGGGTGCCCCAGAGACAGGTCCTGAACCACGGTTCGGTTCAACATCCATTCATGGACGGAGGAACTAGAACAGCTGAGTCCATCAGCAAGAGTATTCCCCTCCCCTGGGAGGTGAATGGAGTGGAGGAGTATTGCTCTCGAAATGCACCAGTCCCAGATCTCCAGGGTGTGTGACAGCAGAGATGCCGATCTCATTCCCCCTTGTTTGTTTAGATAGTACATGACTGAGGTGTTGTCCATCACCAGCAACACTGTTTTCTTCGTCATCATCCCTTCAAAGGCCCGGAGTGCTTTTTGCACAGCCATGAGTTCGAGAATGTTGATATGGAGTTTCTATTCTTTTGCATCCCAGGTGCCCTGAATTGTGTACATGTCAAGATGGGCTCCCCATACGAGCAGGGAAACATCCATGGTGATCGATACCTAAGGATGTGGAGGTTTGAACGGCATGCCTGATAGGACACTGGAAGGTTGTAACCACCAGTCCAGGGAATGCTGGATCGCTCACGGCACAGTCAGAAGCTTGTCAACAGGGTCCCACACCGGATCAAAGACACTCAGGAACCAGGATTGCAGCCACCAAAACCGCAGCTTGGCGAGGCAGGTGACCGACATCGTGGCCACCATATAGCTGAGCAGGACCTGCACCAAGTGCACTGAAACCTGTTGGGATTGGAGGCAGAGATGAATTAACATTTGTAGGGTATCTAAGCGAGCTTCCAGGAGGTAGGCTTTCACTGTTATTGAATCCAGGCAAGCTCCAATGAACTGGATGGCTTGTGTGGGCTCGAGGTGTGATTTTTCCAGGTTGATGACCAGGCCCAGAGTGTAATAAGTCCAATGTCAGGTTGATATCCTGCAGAAGTTGAGAGCAGGAGTCCACCACCAGTAGCCAGTTGTCGATGTAGGGGAAGACAACCACACTGTGCTTGTGGAGGAAGGCTGCCACCACTGCCATGCATTTTTGACCCTCAGGGCTGTGGAGTGACTGAAGGGCATAACATGGAACTGGAAGGCATCGTCCTCAATCTGGAACACCAGGAATCGTCTGTGAGCTGGATGGATCACCACATGGAAGTATGCGTCATTGAGATCTATTGATGTGAACCAGTCTCCCTGCTGGAGAACGGGCAGGATTGAAGCCAGGGTAACCATCCGAAACCTCTTTGGAACGATGTAGTCATTCACCATACGGAGGTTGACGATCGGGTGGAGTCCTCCATCCTTCTTGGTGACCAGGAAGTAACTTGAGAAGAAGCAGAGGCGACGCCGATCCGGGTCCACGGGTTCGATGGCCCCTTTCAGGAGCAATGCCTGTACCTCCTCGAGGAACAGAAGGGAAGGTGGTGTCTTTCGAATCCGGCCTGTCGGAGGTGTTGTTTCGAACTCAATCCAGTAACCAGCCTGGATGATGCGCAGCACCCATTGGTCCGTTGTTATCGAGGACAAGGCATTCTGGAAGCTGACAGGCGGTTTCCGAACAGAGGGGTCTGGGAGAAACAAGAGGGAGAGGTCAAGCATTTAGAAGCGTCATCTGCCCTGGTCCTTAGATCTTTGCTTCGACGGTGGTCGGTAGTGTGAGGCAGAGGCCTGACTTCTCACCGAAGGAGTAGTTAAAGCAGGTGGCTGAAATCAAGAACGTCTGGAAGATTGGGGTGTGTACCCTCTTCAATAAGAGTGCCCATATGAAGTAGACTGCCACCCCGATCGCCCTCTCGGCTGGTACGCAGAAGATGAGGACGATTGCACACTGTACTTTCTTGCAGTGGTCCTCATCTTCTGCGTAAACTTCAACTTCTCATCGGTGGAACTATTGAAGAGGCTGGAGTGGTCAAAAGGCATATTCTCTATCTTTGAGGAAGCTTGTGGGGTGAGTCCCGACGACTGAAGCCAGGTGTGCTGTTGGGAGTGCTACGGAACCAGCGATAGTCTTGGCTGCACAGTCGGCTACGTGACAAGCTGAATTCATCTGTTGCCCGGCTAGGAGTTGGGCTTCAGACTGGATGGCCTCTGCCACCCTCTTACGTTCTTCAGGCAGATCCTGAAGGCAAGGACCCACCCGCTCCCAGAGGACCTGTTGACAGGCCCCCATACATGCTGAATAGTTGGCAATACGGAAGCTTAACCTGGCAACAGAGTAAAGCTTCTTGCCTATAATGTCCAGCTTCTGCTCCTCTGGATCAGCCAGTCATCTGGGGTGGGATGATTCCACCATGACGGAATTTGGTTGAGGATGCTCCCTGAGCCATTCAATGTCATCGCCAGCCACACGGTACAGACAGTCGATCCATTTAGATGTTGATGGTATTGAAGAAGAGCTTTCCCATGAATCCTGGGTCAGCTTAAGAAGTGAAGGTAAGACAGGGATGCTGGCAACAGGCGGAGCCTTGGACTTGATTCTGTGGTAGATAGGATCCACAGGATCAGACTCCTTCTCCTGCACCTTCAGATCCAGGGTGTGGGACATTCTCACCATCTGTTCTGTGAAGGAGCGTACATCGTCCATAGGTGATGATGAATCCTCATCGAGGAGGTCCTGTGGCGGAGACAGAAGTCTGGGCATGAATGGGCTCGAAGAACTCAATGAGTATGAGGAGGTCGACAAAGAAGGACCCTGATGATGTTGCTGTGGAGTAGTGCGAAGAGTTGGGGACTGAGGCAAAGGCAGCAGGGGGCAGGGCTCTGTTTGGACCAGAGAAACCTGACTGACAGCCTCCCTAGTTTGGTGCTTTGACAGTTGATGTTCCTTCAAAGGGGTTTGTTCCACAGTGTGGAGCAACAGATGAGAAGGCGAGAGATAGCCGCTCCGGCCAGTAGCCATAAACTGAGAGCGATGGGTGAGCATGAACCCATGGGCCTGTAAGGATGATATCAAAGGGGCAGAAAACGCGGAACAAGCAACATCGTATGCCCCGTAGTGATGGTTAAAAGCTGAGACTTGAGGTGAAGGAGTTGCAGGTTTTCCAATTATCAGCTCTAATTGGTCTTCAATCTCCACATCAATTGTTCCTCCCTCAACATGTCCAGCAGTTGTCCCTCCTCCAAGGAGCTCCTCCCATGACATGATCATGGTAGGTGACTGAACTCGTTGGGCTGGAGAAGCCTATAGTTCTCTCTCAGACACTTCACTGGTCTCCACATGAACGATCTCCAGGGAGGGAACTGGAGAAGCCTCCTGAGATGGTGTATGGGATCGAGCCTGGGCCTCAGATTCATCGGCTATAGCCTCAGTCGGCACCAATTCACACAATGTTGCATCCTCCTCTGTGGCTTGCTGATGCATTTTCAGGCTTGTGCGTCACAGTGGCCACCGGCGTGCACGAGGAGCGGGTGTAGGGGTCTGCAGAAGAGTGTTTATCCTTCTCCTTCTTCTTAGCTTTATCCTTTGAAGAAACAGAAGAGTCACAGTCTCAACTGGAGGCTGACTTCACAGGAGTGTATTCCCGACCAGAAGTGGATGGTCCTGGGGAGCCACGGTCCTGACTAGCATCAGAGCACTTAGAAGGGTCTTGATCCCGAGAAGAATTTGAGGTCTTTCCGTGCTTATGGCTCTGAGTCATGGCCTCTGGGTCCGATGCAACAGACTGATGGCGAGCTGGTACAGAGGACCGATCCCAATGTTTTGCGGTGGAGAACAACCCCTTTTCGCCAGAGGATGATCTGAAACTTGGACCCCTGAAGTGGAAGCCGAGGATGGGAACAGAGTCTTCTCATACAAGAAGGACTTCAGGTGAGAAGAGCGGTGTTTTCTGGCCTGCGGTGTAAAGGCACGACAGTGAACACAGGTGTTCACATTGTGGGCCTCGCCCAGACAGATTAAACATTTTGAATGGCCACCAGAAGCCAGCAGTTTGGCCCGGCAGACTGAACAGCACTTGAAGGCAGCGGGTTTCAAAGCCATTATCAAGAGACAAGAGGGATTAAGAGAAAGAATAGTCAAACAAATCTGAAGTCAAGCCTAAGTCAGAGTCCGAAGCCAAGTCTGAAGGGTGAAGCAAAAGAGGAGGCAAAACCAGTCCAACCAAAAGATCGGAAGAGCCAAGGGAGAGCCGAAGAACGAAGCCAAAAAAACAGTCTGAGTCCATCTGTGAGGGAAATTGAAAGTGAAAGGAACTCTAGCGAACAGAGTTCCTACATGCTGCTTATGTGGCGGATGAGAAGGAACTGAGGGGGATTAGGCAGGAGCACCTTAAGAAGGACAATTAGGGTGGGCGGAGCTACCGCCAAAAATGTTCTGTCTAGCAATTCCAGAAGGTTTCGAGTGCTCTGCGCAGGCGCAGGAGTTACCCACTGTGTGGATTCACAGAGACCATGAAGATGTTACTGAATATCTATCTCCCAAGGCCCCAAAAGTATCAGCCAGTACGCCAGTGGGTTCCAGACCTTGGCAGCGCAAGTGTGGGGCTGGACCAAGGAAATGCGAGTGCAACAGTTTTGGTGAGGATGAGCCAAAACCCTGGATTGAGCCTTGCTGCAAGAGGAGCCTATAACAATCTGAGGATGGACTGAATTGGCCAGCAGAACTGAGATGCAAATACGCGAGAGCCAGTTGATCAAGAGAAGCAGGGAGGCAACAAGATGAGCTACCCCATGAAGGGGCATCATGAAGAGTTGCCCCCAGGAATCAAAACCGCGTGAGGTCAGTGAGTGGGAGTGGCAACAGGTGGAAGGATTGTGTGTATGTTGTTGCTGGAAAGGACATTTTGCAGTGACATGTCCAGGACATCAGAGAGTGACCTGTCCAAATGATGAGGTGAAAGGCCTGTGCAAAATGAAGAACAAAGACAAACAGTTGGCATTAGCTACCAAAATGCTTGTTTGAGAGCCGCAAATGTAAGAGACTGAGACAAACGAGGTGCAAACGAGGTGGAGTGGTCAGCTGGATAAGAGAAGCTGGGGGAGAAACAACAGGAGCCTACCCTAAACAGCGCCGAAGGGCAGACAACAGAAGGCAGGAGCTTGAAGACTGTGGTGAGTGGCAGTGTTAAGCCATTCTTTGTGCAAATAAAGTTAGAAAACCCCATGGGGGGTGGAAGTATGAATTTGGCAGTGCTTTTGGATTTGGGCTGCAGTAAATACCTCATGAATCCCGCCGTATTAACTGGACTGGGACTGCAACAAGAGGAGTTGCCTGAGCCTATAAATTTTGTCCAGGTGGATGGCAGTGAAATGCAGGGTGGGTGGTGACACACCAAATGTCTACAGTGAGTTTGGGGATGGGGGAGTATTGGGAACCCATAAAATTTATGGTTGCCCCCGCCAAGGAATATCAGGTCATGTTGGGACTGAACTGTCTATGATTTCATGACCCAGCCATTAGTTGGGCCAAGGAGACTATAGCGTTCCACACCCCAAAGTGCAGAGATCATAGTCATGAATGGTGCAGGAAGACAGGAGGGGCCCCCCAAAAGAAAATGAGAACTCGGGACTGTAGCAATGGCAGCTGGGGTCAAAGAGAGGAAAAAGACGGGGGTGGCCCAGAGCCAGGTCAGCAGGAGCAACGGTGAGAAGAGGTTCAGGTCCCTGTAGAGTATCAGGACCTACAAGAAATTTTCTCGGAGGCAGCATGTGATGTCCTGCCCTCCCAACTAACAGACCATGCCACAGAAATCACCCTGGGAGCCAAGCTGCCGAAACAAAAAAATATATGCTATGACTCCAAAAGAGCTGGGGGTGCTGAGGGAGTTTATAGACACAAATCTGAAACATGGTTTCATTGAAGCTGCCACATCCCCAACAGGGGCACCAGTATTCTTCAGGGGAAAAAGGACTGGTAACGGATTACAGGGGACTAAATGTGATAAACACGAGCAACACGTACCCCATTCCACTTATCTGGGACTTGTTGGGTCAGTTGGGCACTGGCAAGATCTTTACAAAGCTGGACTTGCAGGATGCTTACTTTCGAGTAAGGATGCAAAAGGGAGACGAGTTCAAAACTGCCTTTAATAGTCCCTTGGGGGCCTTTCAGTACTGTGTGATGCCTTTTGGATTGGGGTAGCCAAGGTAAAGGCTTACCCTTGTAATAGTAAAGAGTAAGTGCCTGGCATGGCTGGAAATAGGTGATACTGTGTTGAGAGCCAAATGGTAAGAATTCAAAATATCAAAAGGTGGTTGGGGACGGGAGAGAAGAGAATTGTAAAAGGTTTGAAATAATCAATGAATGAAAGCCATACCAGGTCAGCCTGTTTTGTAAATACTTTTATATCATTGTCTTTTTTAATTCCTCATTCTAAGCAACAACTTTGAGCTAGTCACTCTATAGAAACTGTGATGAACACACACATGCATTAACTCAACATGTATGAAAGGTTAACATGGTTTATTGAGCAAGGATATGCATACGGTTTCACCTCAAAGCCAGTTCTGACCAGCTTAGCATTAGACAGTAGATAAAAGCAACAGTATAGGTTTCGTTATCGCCCCCAGCCCCTGGGAACAGTTACTAGGAGGAGAAGGGAGGGCTTGCTAGCCCAGGTGGTTGGCCTTGAAGCTCAGCAGAAGATTCTCACTCCCAGCCGTTTAGGCTGGCTGGCTGGAATCCAGTACTGAGGCCCCGAAGAGAGGGGGGGAACTCCAGAGCCCCAAAGGAAACCAAACTCATGTCAAGGCCTACTTGGGAGTCTACGACTTTAAACCCTAGAATCCAGGGGAGGGCATGACATTCCACCCCCCCATGACAAATCCCCAAACTCCACTCAACAAAACCCCCAACATCAGAAATAGGAAAAAATACAGAAAGCAAGAACAATGGGAACCCTTCAATGAGAACCAATACAAGGTCAACCAGGCTTATCAGGGAAGCGAGCATGAAACCCGCAACAAGCCTTGACATGCTCTTCATTGACCCATTCAGCATGGCCCAATGGTAAATGTTGCCATTTCACAAAATATTGAAGAAGCCCCCGACATCTCCTAGAGTCCAGAATCTCAGAAATGTCAAAGTGTTGGTCGTCATCGACCATGATTGGGCTGGGTGCCTCAAACGATGGCTGGTGCAAGTCAGGGCGTGCTGCGGGCTTCAGCAGGCTAGAATGGAAGACAGGATGGACATTACGATACAACTTAGGCAAAGACAATTCAAAAGCCACAGGATTGATTTGACGCACAATCGGGAACGGAGCAATATACTTAGGATCGAACTTCTTCGAGGGTTGGGGGTCTTGAGAAATCTAGTGGATAGGTACACTTGGTCTCTCACCGCATAAGGAGGGGTGGGATCCCTCTTTTTGTCTGCATGACACTTGTACTGGGTTTAGCAAAGTCTAGAGTGGCCACAACCTTTAGCCAAGCATCCTTAATCTGAGTACTCCATTGAACCAATGGAATAGGGTCATTAGAGTCCAAGTCCCCCAAGGGCAAGGGGTCAAGTTCCTGGCCGTATACCACTTTAAAGGGAGAGAGACTAGTACTTTGGTGTACCGCATTGTTATACGCCACCTCAGCAAAAGGCAATAGGTCCACCCACTCTGATTGTTGGAAATTAATGTAGCAACGCAAATACTGCTCCAAAGTTGCGTTCGTCTGTTCCATGTTTCCATCCAATTCGGGATGATGACTGCTACTTAGGGCCCATTCGATTTCCAACAATTTGGTGAAGGCCTTCCAAAACTGTGAGGTAAATTGCAGCCACCCAGTAGGAGACAATCTTGGCAGGGGCCCCATGTAGTCTGTATATGTGCTGAATAAACATCTTGGCCAATTGCTGTGCCATGGGGATGTGCTTGCATGCAATAAAATGAACTTGCTTTGAGAACATGTCCACCCCCCCCAAATGACTGTTTTCCCCTTACTTTCAGGTAGATCTATGATGAAATCCATGCTCACTTCCCAGGGTTTAGCCAGTGTAGGCAACGGATGTAACAAACCCTTGGGCTTCCCCATGCCCCTTTTTGCCGTGGCACACACGGGGCACCCTTTGACATACTCCTCTATTTCCTTATGCATGAGGGGCCACCAAAACTGCCTCCTAGCAAGGTGTAACATTTTGACATAGCCAAAATGGCCAGCACTCTTAACGTCACGGCATTGTTTGAGAATGGATGGTCTCATGGCCTCAGGAACATACATGTGCTCCCCTTTCCAAGCAAGCCCCCCTCCCCCGCATGTCCACTTCGCCCCGAGGGGAGAGGAACCAAGGGCCTCGGGAGAGAGTGTCATCCATCTAGGCTTGCCAACCCACACCCTTTAACAAGGAAGCGGGTGGGGTTTGATCCTGGAACTTATGAGCCGGGGCAGCCGGGCCAATCCCTGGTGGGATGGATGGGGGAGGTGGTGGATCAACTGGCTCAGCTAGATCTGGTTTCACCTCCAGGGAAATAGTTGAGGCAGGGCCCCCCTCAGCACTTTGCTGTTTGGCTTGGCTGCGTGTGAGGACTGCAAGTCCCAAGTGAGAGGGGGAGAAGATAGTGTCAACCACCTCCTTCCTTTTGCTCTCATGTTGGGGGAGCCTAGACAAAGCATCAGCTAGAAAGTTTTTTTTCCCCCTGGGAGAAACTTCAGCGTGAAATTAAACCAGTAAAAGAAACTGGCCCACCGAATTTGCTTGGGGCTCAGTCGGTGTGGGGTTTTCAAAGCTTCCACATTTTTGTGGTCTGTCCAGACCTCAAAAGGCTGGGAGGATCCTTCCAGCAGGTGGCGCCAAGTCTCTAGTGCTACTTTGATGGCCCTAACCTCCTTTTCCCATACTGGCCAATTTCTTTCAGTTTCACTGAATTTCTTAGAAAGGTATGCACAAGGTCTTAGCTCCCCTTCCTCATCCCGTTGTAGCAGCACCCCCCCCCCCATGGCTACATCAGAGGCATGTACCTGAACCACAAAAAACTGTTCAGGGTTCGGGTGTTTGAGAATGGGCTCAGAAGTGAATGTTTTTTTCAGTTTCTCAAAAGCCTGTTGGCATTGTTCAGTCCACACAATTTTCTGGGGAGGCTTTTCCTGCTTCCCATCCTTCCCCTTTTTGTGTCCACCAGGCCCCCGGGTTTTCAGCAAATTTGTGAGAGCTAAAGCCACCTCAGCAAAGTCAGGGATGAAGGACCTGTAAAAGTTAGCAAACCCCAGAAAGCTCTGCAGCTGCTTTGTTCCTAGGGGACTCCCATGCTAGAACCCCCTTTACTTTTTCTGGGTCCATTACCCCTTTGTACAGGAACTCTCTGAGTACATTGTTAAATTCATAAAAACTCCCGGGGCCCCAACCTGCCAAAAGGCATCACAAGAAATGCCCCTAATTGTCCGTTAAAAGCAGTTTTCCACTCGTCCCCCTCCTTGATTCGCACCCTATAGTATGCCTCCCTCAAGTCCAGCTTGGTGAAGATTTTCCCTTTAGCCAAATGAGCCAATATGTCCTTCATCAAAGGTAGGGGGTACTGATTTACAACACTAACCGCGTTCAGATTTCTGAAGTCAATACAGAGTCTGAGAGAAGAATCCTGTTTGCGCCTAAACAACACTGGGGCCCCCAAGGGGGAAGTCGTGGGTCTAATGAAGCCCCATGCCAAGTTCTTGTCTATAAATTCCCTCAGTGCATCCAGTTCAGCCCAAGTCATGGAATAAATCTTGGGCATAGGCAGTTTGGCATCTGGGACCAGTTCAATAGGACAGTCCAACAGTCTATGTGGGGACAAAATGTCACATACCTTCTCTTCAAAAACAACTCGCCACTGCTTGTATTCCACCATCAGAGCTGGCACCTCTCCTCGCACCAGGGCAACTACAGACTCTTTGTGGTGTTCGTCGAGGCTCTGCCCCTATTCATGGGAACCCCCCTTCTTTGTCCAAACCACGTTCCTATATGCAAGAGGGGTCCGTGAAGGACACAATTTCCTTGACCCAGTCTATGGTGGGATTGTGGAATTTCAGCCAATTTAATCTGACCACTGCCGTAGGCACAAGGCCTGGGGCAGTCATTCATCTTGCAGGCCCCGACTTCATCATCCCTCCGTCCATCTCGGACAGCCATACGGGCTTGTCCAACTTCACTGTATTGACAGTTAGTTCCCTGACTAAGGAGGGGTGGATTAGTACCTGCGTACACCCACAGTCCACCATCACCATTACCTTATAGGGGGCCCTTTGCCACTGACCCCTATTCTGGCCTTAATAAAAAATGGGGTTTTGACTCCACTCACCACAGCACTTAGGCACCCTTCGGGGTTAGCCTGCCCTCGGGAACTCAGTAGAGCGGGCTGGATCCGCTTCCCGCTGGCTCGATGTCAGAAGAGGACCTACTGTCCCCTGACTCCCAGGAGCACTCTGCAGCCGCATGGCCAGGAACCAATGAGCGCACCACTGGTTTGGGCTTCGGCTTGAAAGGCGTCTTGGGTGCCGTTTGCTTCCCCTCCAGCTTCTTGACTGCCTCCTCAGTAGGGCTGCTCCTCAGTTGTTACTCTGGACATTCTGCTATGGGGTGACCATCCTTCCCGCAGTGTAGACACAAACCCTTTCACAATCATTGCTCTTTCTCTGTTTCTGCTGCTGTCCCACTTGCCGATCGTGCTGCCTTGGCGTTCTTTCCTAGGGCTCCGCTGGGCTTCCCGGTCAGGCCCTGACATTGCTTTGCCAGCTTCACGCTTAGCTTCAGGGTCTCTACCTCCCCGGCTAGGTGAACCCATCCCAGTAGGGTTTCTGTGTTCCCTTGGACTAATGCCCGTTCTAGGATGTCAGCGTTCAGCCCATCCTGGAAATACTGCCCCTTGGTGGCTTTAGTCCAGCCAGGGATCTGGCTGGCCAGGCGGCAAAACTCTATAGCGTATTCAGCCACAGACTTCGAGCCCTGGTGTAGATGCTGTAGCTCCATGTGTGCGCGCCTCCTCCTCAATGGTTCTTCGAATTGAGCTCGGAGTGCCATCATGAAGTCATGTAAACTTCTTAGTTCTGAAGCCCCCATGGTGTAGAGTCCCACCAACTATTGTGCTACTTCTCCTTCCAGCTGGTTGGAGACATACTGCATCTTTTCAGCCTCTGGAACTCTTATTCCCAGTGCGACATGAATCCCATCACCTGGGTTAGGAAGTATGGTAGCTTTACGGCGTCCCCATCAAATGTGGCCTTTAGGTCTCGATGCTTGAAGCCATGTGGCCGTGGCTGTAGCTCAACCGGGCTGGCACACGCCGGGGGGTGCTGGGCCTCTGGGAACCTGTGGCGCTGGGGTTCCTCCTGGAGTGGCTGGGATGCCTCCTCCCAGTGCTGGCCTGGGCAGGCCCCCATCCCCCTGGGGCCCTGGCAGCTGGGGCTCGGGGGGGGGCAGTTGCTGGTCTGGTGGTGCTGGTTGCTGGGGCAGCAGCTGTAGGATTTCCATGAGGCTGGTTTGCATCTCCTCCATCTGCTGCTTCAGCTACTGCACCTCTCTCTCCAGGTCTGGGTGAGGCTGCCTCACCCCAGATTCACGAATGCCGCCACTCAGGGTTATATCCCACCTCAACGATCTACAATCCTTTGGGCCTCGTTCGTCTGGCCAGAGCCAGCTAGCTCCCATGGCTGCACCCGCCCCACGCACGGGTGTCTCAGAGAAGGGAAGGCTGGCCACTCCTAGAGCCTGCCTGGCTCCCAACTCTATAAAGTCGGGTGGGGGAACCGATCTTCCGGCCCTCCATCGTTCCCAACGCAGCTCTCCTGCTGCCACGTCTGTACCGGCATCTGGCAAGCCGGCCCCTGGTCGCCTTTGCGCTCAGGCCCTTTTCCGTCTGGGCTCCAGCCTCTGAGCCTTCAGACAACTTGTCTTCAGTACACGGGTAGAATATGGAGAATTTGCAGAACTGGCTTACTGTGATGAACCAGTCCACGCATACGCATTAATTCAACACATATTGAGCAAGGATATGCATACGGTTTCACCTCAAAGCCAGTTCTGACCAGCTTAGCATTAGACAGTAGATAAAAGCAACAGTATAGGTTTCGTTATTCCCCCCCCCCCAGGCCCTGGGAACAGTTACTAGGAGGAGAAGGGAGGGCTTGCTAGCCCAGGTGGTTGGCCTTGAAGCTCAGCAGAAGATTCTCATTCCCAGCCATTTAGGCTGGCTGGCTGGAATCCAGTACTGAGTCCCTGAAGTGGGGTACTCAGTACTGGAATCCAGTACTGCAATCCAGTACTGAGTCCCTGAAGCAGAGCTTCAAAGGAAACCAAACTCATGTCAAGGCCTACCCGGGATTCTAGGACTCTAAACCCCAGAATCTGGGGAAGGGCATGACAGAAACTCTATCTAGTAATAAAGCTTGCTGTTCTAAACCTGAAGCTGTTGCTTGTTGAGTTTAAAGAAGACAGCTCATGACACAAAGAGAGACATTAGTGGTTGCTTTTTGTTAAGCAAGCACTATCTACGGGCTTGTCTATATGAGGGAAAAATGTGAATTGATGTGCACTAACACCAATTTGAAGCAGCTTCTATATGTCTTAACAGTTGTTTGGCAAGATCACAGGTAGGTGAGGCTATCCATCTTCGTTGCTCAAACAGGCATGCCTGAAAATCAAGATGGCGGACACAACTGAATTACTTGCATTTTTATTCTCACCAGTGGCCACTGCCAAACAGTATTTTTTTAAAAGCATATCTAAGTGTGACAGTCAGCCTAAATAAATAGGAAAAGAGTCTGTTTTGTCACCTCAGCACATGATTACCATGGCAAAAATATAACATGGTGGTTCCGGGGGTTTGCCTTGTTAGTAAACTCTGCCCCCTGTACACATCTGACCAATCAGCTTTCCACTTCTGCTCTTATTGGGAATGAGAATAAAGCCAAATCGGTGGTTCCAATGAGCAGGAATGCACACTTTCTGCTGAGCTTTTTAAAAACTGGGAAAAGCCACAAAGGCTTTTCCTGCAGAGTTTTTGGTGGATTTGGTCCCCCTCCTTTCGAATATGGTGGATTGATGCAGGATGCCATCTAGATAAATCATATTCTCCTCGAATTCTAGGAGGAGTATTTTTGCTGTTTAGATAACCTGTATGTCTCTAACCATGCAGTTATAAACACATGCTGTTCTAATGTGTACAGTTGCCCCTCCACATTCGCGAACTCAGCATTCGCGGTTTTAATTATTCGCGGTTTTGGGAGGCCCCCCCCGGCCCCCCCAAAACCTCGAAAAGGGGCCTCCGGAGGCCCCTTGAAAGCCCTGGGAAGGAGCGGGGAGGGCCGGGGAGGCGTTCACGGGGCCTTTGGAGACCCTCCAGAGGCCCCGTGAAGGCCTGGGGCGGGTGGGGGGAGGCCCCGGGGAGGGAGGGGGGAGGCCTTCACGGAGCCTTGGAAGGCTCCGTGAAGGCCTGGGGAGGCCGCGGAGGCCTTCACGGAGCCTTGAAAGGCTCCGTGAAGGCCCCAGGGAGGGAGGGGGGAGGTTGGGGGGAGGCCTTCATGGAGCCTTGGAAGGCTCCGTGAAGGCCTGGGGAGGGTGGGGGGAGTCCGCGGGGGCCTTCACGGAACCTTGGAAGGCTCCGTGAAGGCCCCAGGGAGGGAGGGGGGAGGTTGAGGGGAGGCCTTCACGGAGCCTTGGATGGCTCCGTGAAGCCCTGGGGAGGGTGGGGGGAGGCCGTGGAGGCCTTCACGGAGCCTTGAAAGGCTCCGTGAAGGCCCCGGGGAGGATGGGGGGAGGATGGGGGGAGGCCTTCACGGAGCCTTGGAAGGCTCCGTGAAGGCCTGGGGCGGGTGGGGGGAGGCCCCGGGGAGGGAGGGGGGAGGATGGGGGGAGGCCGCGGAGGCCTTCACGGAGCCTTGAAAGGCTCCTTGAAGGCCCCAGGGAGGGAGGGGGGAGGATGGGGGGAGGCCTTCACGGAGCCTTGGAAGGCTCCGTGAAGGCCTGGGGTGGGTGGGGGGAGGCCGCGGAGGCCTTCACGGAGCCTTGGAAGGCTCCGTGAAGGCCCCGGGGAGGGAGGGGGAGGGTTGCAGAGGCCTTCACGGAGCCTTGGAAGGCTCCGTGAAGGCCTGGGGAGGGTGGGGGGAGGGCAATCAATATTTGCGGTTTTTTGACATTCGCGGGGGTCCGTGGAACCTAACCCCCGCGAATGTCAAGGGACAACTGTAGTTTATCTGCAGTTCAAACCATGGTTGTAAGCAGTGATTTACAGTTGACCAAGTTCAGCTTTTGGACCATTACACAGATATTGCCAAACCACTGTTCACCCCCAAAAGACAAGGAAGAATGAATTTGCAAGCCGAATGGGCACTGCTAATCTCTTACTCTTAATTAAGAGATTAAGTTAATTCATTAATTAAGAGATTAAGCTGTTGAACCTTAGCGTGCTCTGAAATTTAATGACAAACTAATTGGGTTGGCCAAACAGGAGAATATTATTGTGATACAGGTTGTGATTTTGTTCTTACACTGAAAGAGGATTGCAGCCAGAGGCCTAAATCCAATTTTTAGTTCCAACTAGAGTAGAATTTGTTTCCACTGGATCTATAGGTCTACTCTAGTTGGGATCAGCAACTGGATCGAGGTTAGAGTGCATACCATACGATCTTCTTTGGGCCTAAAATTTGTACCACAGCACTCTGGCTTCATTAAAAGGGAAATACTCAAGTAAAAAAATTTTTTTGACTCATACAGAAATTTTAAGTTCACTGGGTAGAAACAGTGTGTTATGTCTAGATTACATCTGTTCACTGGGATTCACATTATCACCTGACATACAGTTTCATTTTTCCAAAATTATTTTTTATAAAAACATAATTTGATTTTTGTACATTGTGGTATAAAGCACATAACACTGTAAAATGATTTCTTACTGTACCATTGGACAATATGTTTTAAGTATAAAATAATATTGTATGATCATAATAATTTAGATATAGAACCATTGGCTATTTATATATTCTTTGGATTTATTTCCTGCCATTCTATTATTTCAATTTTATCTTAAAGCCTCAGAAGCATTAGAACACTAAAACTGTAGTCTAAACTTCCGTTTCCTATCTCTTTCCACCAGGCAACAGTCCTGCCATATTTTGCCCTCTACTCCACCTTCACCTTTCTTTCTGTTTCAGCAAGCTCACCTCACAGAAACAGAAACATATTGCCTTGTTAAATTATTTTTAACAATAAGTATTGTACATATTGCCTTATTTATTTTTATGGTAATATAACAAGGATTTCTTACTGAATATTTCATTTACAAACATTTTTGGAAAGGGGTTTTGCTGAAGGTATGGCCCTAGGTATGCCCGTTCCAGCTGCTGCCGGAGCTCAGCAGTGAAGGATGGCCTCCCATCTCCCCGATGCCTGACTGGAGCCATGTTGGTGCTGGAACACGGAGAGACTGGAACACGGAGCAATGGGTGCAAGCTCCAGGAACAGAGATTCCACCTCAACATTAGGAGGAACTTTTTGACAGTAAGAGCTGTTCGGCAGTGGAACGCACTCCCTCGGAGCGTGGTGGGGTCTCCTTCCTTGGAGGTCTTTAAACAGAGGCTGGATGGCCATCTGTCGGGGATGCTTTGATTGTGATTTCCTGCGTGGCAGGGGGGTTGGACTGGATGGCCCTCGTGGTCTCTTCCAACTCTGCAATTCTATGATTCTATGATTCTATGATTCTAATAATCAATGGAAACAGTAATTTAAAACTGATCTGCTAACTAGCATTAACTGGGGTTTTGTTAAACGCATTTATAAGAACCCTCAATTTTCAGTCTTTTCAGTTTTCAGAGAGATAGCAGTGTTAGCTTGATGCTACAAATGCTACATAGCTAGGAAAACTACAAATGCTATTGTGCTACAAAGACAGAGTCTTGTGACACCATAAAGCCTAACAAATTTATTATGGCATACAACTTCTGGAGGACCAGAGGGTACTTCATTGCATCCATGGAATCAAGATGACATTCAATGCCTTGGTTCTTCTCTATGGAGGCTTATCCCATAATAAATCTTGTTAGCTTTAAGGTACCACAAGACTGTTTACTTTCAGAAGGCTATGAAAATAGAGGGCCCTTCCAGATGCGCTCACAAAACATTAATTGTTCCAAGTTCTAAAATAACACTAGCCACTATCCATGAGCAGTGAGGACGTATTTTTGCTGTAGGGCAAATATCTTTTTTTAAATGGGAAGTTGGCGCAATATGCCTTTTAGATAAAGAGCAACAAACAAAATAAATTATCTTATTAACCTTACTGAAAAGGAGGGTATTTTCTTACTTTTTAAAGAGAAGTGATATGTGATGCTGTTGTGTCAGATTCATACCTGACACTTAATAGACACTCATACACTAGATGTTCTACCAACTGCAGATATACAAATAAAGAGATAGACCTCTTTGGATCCCAGTCTAGCAGCTTCAATGTAAGAAACATCTGATTGCCTAGAAATGCACTAGCTCAGACAATGGGACTAGAATTTGGATGAATCCATCCTAAGTGCTCCTAATGACTGCAGGTTCCCTGCACAATAACCCTGCCATTTCGAAAGCTACATTGTTCAAAAAGTCTAATTTTCCATGAATGAAAAGAGCATTATTAGAAAAAAAATGTTATTGCTGAAAGGCCAGGGTAGGGCCCATTTGAACAAATTCTAACACAGACAGGAGTACCAACGATTAAGGCCATGGTAAACTGTTCTTATTTTTCATTGAAAATGAAGATATTGAGGTATACTGTAATGTATGGGGAAAGCTGCAATGGCTGTTTGAAATTACTTCCAAAAATGCTCTAAGGAAAAATATAATCTTCACTAGACAGAATATGCAGATTTGAGAGATAATGTGTTGAATGAAATCTGAAAGCTTGTAAAATAACCTTTGCTATTTGAAGAAACATGCCCTTCCTTCAATTTAGCAATATAGTATAGAAATGTTGCTTTGTGGGGTGTTCTTGGCTGGAGGTTCTTGCCAGCCATGGCCTCTTCCCATACCCATTCATTTCCCCTTTCCATCCAGTTTTATGACTTTTGCTCAGCATTCATTGCCCTTATGCATGCACAGTCCATACTAGGCTGTTTGTGGAATCAACTGTAACTTTCCCCTTAAATATACTTGTACTTTTGCAAATCATGGAGTTCATTCTCTTTCCCCACCATGTGCTGATACTTCTCTTGTGCACACTGATGTTGCTATGTTTGCTACAAAAGGATAGGTACTCAGACAATTGTTTCTTATACAGAGTAACGTTTTGCACTAGTTAAGACAAATCAAACCTACCATTTTTTCTTATGGAGGGGAGAAAACATTCAAAATGGGAGTGGGAAGAGGAGGCAGAGTGGAATGAATTATCATGAAGGCTGGTATGGCAGGCTGAAATAATAAACATAAGCACTCCACAGTGCAACACTTTGTTGCAGGGCCAACATTCTATTTGAACAATAACATTATAAACGCTATAGCTATCATTCTAATTAAAGGGTGATCAATATGATTCTAAAAAGAAAAAATATATTAAAACAATCAAATGAATGCAATTGTTAAGTTTTAAAATTATATCTACACATACCACTGTTTACCATAGAATTAATACACCCAATCAATTTTAATACTTCAGTACAGTTGTCCCTTCACATTTGCGAGTTAATTTTATTTTTATTTATTTATTTATTTATACCCCGCTCTTCAGCCACAAGGCTATCAGCGCAGCTTACAAATTGTTTTAAGCAATAGCTATTTACACATCTAACTGCATTAAACAGTTTCCAATGTGTGTTAGCTAATTGCCCCCCACAAGCTGGGTACTCAATTTACCGACCTACGAAAGTTAAGCACTCACGGATTTGATTCTTTGCAGTTTACAGATACTTCTTTGAAGTATTTGCCGCCTCCACCTCTGCCCTATATGTGACTGAAAAAATAATGTTCTCTCTAGGTATTTCTAGGTCCTCCAGCACAATTCTATGGTCAATTTTCATCAGGCTGGAGAACCTATAAAATGCTTGCAGAAGTGTTCTCTCAGGTAAAAAATAGCACCCTATATTCTCAGTTTTTCCACATTTGTGGGGATCCTACGCCCCTAATCCTCATGAAAGTTGAGGACCAACTGCATAATAAAATGTAGAAGACTGTTATGAAAATTGAGGACCAACTGCATAATAAAATGTAGAAGACTGTTATGAAAATGATGAAAATGCCATTTATACTTAGAAATTCAGAATAATGGGATAAAAAAATAGCCATTAAGTAGAGACAGATTTCTCCATCCATGGCAAAAGCCTTCGAACATCAACTCCCTCTTCCCTCAAACTAACCTACATGATCTAGATCATAGAGACACATAGCAAGCATGTGCACGCAAAGTGTTTCATGCTATAGAAAGAGCCTGAGGAATGAACAGAATCATCAAGAAAAGTTTGGTAGTCATCTCTGGTATCTAGTAATATATCACAGGGAAAGACATGGACTTTCAAATACAGTTGGGCCTCAATATCCACAGATTCTGCATCTACGGTTCAACCATCCATGTCTATAAGGGACACCACTTTACTATGCCATTGCATTTAAAGGGACTTGAGTGTCCATGCATTTTTGTATCCATGGGAGGTCCTGGAACCATCCCCAGTGGACAACAAGGGCCCACTGTAACTTCTTGTTATATACACCATATATACTCTGTATCAGTTGAAAAGGAACCATCCCTTTCTCTGAGTAGAGTGGTGGAAGGTGAGAGCTTAGTCCATCTTGGGGACCGTAAAAGAAGCAGTGACCTCTTCTACTCTCTCCACTGCAGCACCACTTCTGGTCTTTTCAAATCCATGGGCAGAAAAATGGTGGCGGCGACTATTTGGTGCTTCCCTTCAAAGGAGTGCAGAGAGAACAGAGGGGGGTTGGTACTTCTTTTATGTTCTCCTGGGATGGACTAAGCTCTCATTTTTCGCCACTCTATTCAGAGAAGGGGAAGGTTCCTTTTTTTAAAAAAATAAGAGTTAATACTATATCTTAACTCTTATCAAAAAATGAATCATCCCCTTCTCTGAGTAGAGTGGCAAAAGGCCTTTCTGAATGCCTGGGTGGAAAAATGGTGGCAGTGGCTGCCAGGGGCAGCTGGCTCCCTGACATTGTGCTGGTGCTTTCCCCTCTCTGCAGAATGACCCTCAACTTATTCACTTAATGTCAAAATCAACAATTTTGGCTCCCAAACGTGCCCTCGACGTATACATGAGGTCGACTTATATACGAATATCTATATCTATATGTAGATAGACAGATATAATTTTCTTGGGTATGTTGCCTTTTCCAGTGTGCTGATTGGCTGCTCAGGAAACACACCCAACCAATCACTACCCACATGCAAATTTCCTCTCCACCTCACAATGCACTCCTGTCACTCAGTCTGTGGCCCAGATTGGGACCCAAGCAGTCAACTGGTGATTTGGTGGCGGCAGAAGCAAGGCAACAGAGCAAAGTCACCCTCAGCAATTCTGGGAAAAGTGTGGAACGCTGAGAGGGGGGAGGAGGAAATTAAATCCACTGGCCTATCTTACAGGGTTGCCGTGAGGCCTACTGGCCATTTTTTGGGGAGTTTTTTTAACGCTGTATGGTACGCCGAGTCCAGCTAGTATACAGTAATTTCATAACTGAATGAGAAAAAAATGTAGCAAACACAACTGTGAGCTGATATAATTTTACCTTTGTTTCAACCGTCTTTTGGCTGTAGTAGGAACGTTTGCACCATATCCATAGGAGAAAAGAACTCTTTCTGCTTCATCTTCATTTTCAACTATAGAAATACAAAGCAGCTGTTCAGAAGAATATCTAGGAAAAAGTAATGCTGCTGAACAAGGAGGTATGATCAAGGAAAACTTTTTGTAAGATGCTTTGAGACCCTCTATGAGCGATAAAAAAGCAGGATGTATGTATTCTGAATGAATGAATGAATGAATGAATAATGAAGAAGACACAAATGAGATGAGGGCCTGAGATTCCTTTTGCTATGCTATCATTACAGAACATTTTAAAACCATATTGAAATATATGTAGATATTTAATACGTAGGTATTTAAAATGCTGAGAAATTCATTCACTGAAAATATAAATTAAATTAACGGAATAACAGAGTTTATAATAAAACAGTGACACTGTCATGCTATACAATATCATTTTATCATCATATCATGAATTACTTTTATATCTCAACTTTTCACCAAGAAGCTCAAGTGGCCTAAATGTTTATCTCCCCCACCCCATTTTCTCTTTACATCAATCTGTAAGAAAGGCTAGTCCATACCTTGCAAGGGCACTCACAAATTTAACTGAACCATACAGTCTGGACTCCCAACTTTCATTTAATATGAAACACCAGCAAGTAAGTATCTTTTCTAGAAGTTGAAAGCCAATGAATGTCTAAGCATTATTCCCCCATCCCCCATTTTTTTTTAAAGGAAACAAGACTTCTATCACCTTTCATTCTTTTTAGCTGATGAGTGAAGTCAGCCATGACTGGAATTAAAGGAAGAGGTGCTATTAACTGTAGATTTCTAGAATGGAGAAAAGACTAGGGCAGTGAACACGATTACCCCTGACTCTGCGTAGATACAATGATGGCAGAGAAGTATGGTTTCTTTGCTTCTACCATTGACACAGAGTAGGCCTTCCAATGAACTCTAGCCCATGTTTGGTCGAATCTGCTTTAAGTTTCCTGCCATTGGATGCTCTAGTCTCCATCTCACTCATTTCATTGCTGCTGGCTCCCTAGTAAATCTCTCTATGGGAGGGAATGCTCAGGGGTGTTCATTTCTCTGTTTCAGAGATTAACCAGAACTTTAGCTGGATCACCTGCCATGGTGATTTCTGTCCCCCATGCTGTTTAACATCAGGGATCTTTCATGGGCTACACGTCACATGATTACATAAAATGAGCAAGCATTGATCAATTCGACCAAATATATGTGCATTAGTTCAATCCAAGTACAGCTATACTCATGAGAGGCACCATGAATAAAGGATTAGTTTACAAATCTGAAATGAACGTAAACAGATTCTTACAACTGTGTCAATAAGCAGATATATATAAAACCCCTGCTTGGGTATTTATTAATCTGAGTACTCTAACATATGAATAATTGGGGTTTGTTATCTAATCTTGCTTACTGTAATCACTCTTGTCACATAGGCTCTCCCAGTTTCTACGCTTAGAGCAGAAGCATCTGTAGAAAGGAGGCCTACGCATGTGCACTGTCTGGATGTGCAGATGTGTACTGTCCTCCATGTGAACCCTGATAGCATGAAGGTCCCACCTCACATGAATGGTGATCAGGCTATATAATTGTACACATACACTTGTCCCTTAACATTTGCGGATGTGACATTTGCGGGTTTGTCTCACCCTCTGTGCTTATCTGTGTCTTCCCTTCCCTTTCTAAAAGGAGAGACGACACAGACAAGCATGGAGTGTGAGGAAAAGCATCTTAAATCACCCCTCTCCCGTGCCTTCGCCAGCAGAGGCGCGATTTTAGGGGTTTTCCCTCACCCTCTGTGCTTGTCTGTCTGCCTTTCCCTTTCTAAAAGGAGAGACGGCACAGACTAGCACGGAGTGTGAGAAAAAGCCTCTTAAACCGCCACTCTCCTGTGCCTTCACCAGCAGAGGGGCGATTTTAGGGGGTTTCCCTCATCCTCTGTGCTTGTCTGTGTCTTCCCTTCCCTTTCTAAAAGGAGAGACGACACAGACAAGCACGGAGTGTGAGGAAAAGCCTCTTAAATCGCCACTCTGCTGACCCTTTGCTCTCTTTGCAGGGAGGGCAATTGTTATTTGCGTTTTTTTCACATTTGCGGGGGGGTCTGGCGACCCTAACCCCCGCGAATGTGAAGGGACAACTGTATAGGCCTTTTTTGTACAGAGGTTTGTGCTGTACACCAGGGGTCAGAAGGTACCTCACAGCTGCCACAGTGGGGCTGGGGCTTTGCCATGGGCAAAGACCTGGTTGCATGCTAGTGTACTGACAGTGTGAAAGCATGCTCAGTGTAAAGTTCTATCATCCCTCATCTTTATGTTGCTCTCTCCTAACTCAAGTCGTGAAGAAAGAGACTGTTAAACAATTTGAAAAAAGTAAGAATGTTTGTTTTTTTCTTAACAGGAAATGCTCATTTTATGGATTTAGATTTCTAGTTGCATATTTTCTAGATATATATTACAGCCAGAGTCCTGTTGGGGCAATATGCCTGTATAAAAATAGTTGCACGAGCTGTTGCAGAGGTTGTATATGTGTGGTCCTCAGTAAGGCCAATCATTCTAAAAGTACACACAAAATCTTCTTTCTCACTTTTTACTTGATGGGTGCAACAGGTGAGGTCAAGATCTTGGTGCCCAGTGTACAATCAGTTCTGCAATTGTGATTTGCATGACATAGTGCACAGGAACTTGATTGTAATTTTTAAGCACATACTTTGACTCCTGGCTGACAAGCAATATTCTTGTGATTTCAACCTGGGTCCACCAGTCCTTGTACAACAGTATAACCATTACACCATGGTCATGCTCTACAGTAGCCTATGTAAGTCTAATATAGTAATATTAATTAGGTGTTATACAGTAATATAATAATATTATAGTAATATAATAATAATATAATACAGCAATATAAGGAATGGTGGCAGTTGCAATCCAACATTTGGAGGGCCACACAATGCCCATGATTGATCTGGTGTCACATCCATCTACTTTTGGCACATGTGGTATAGCTATCCTATATGCGCAGATGGTCTTCCGAGTCAAACTGAGTTTGCAAGAGAGTTATGGAGGCAAGTGTCTGGAAGTCAGGCTAGCTTGATTTCAACATGTTGGTTTTGCATTCAGCAATCCAAGGGCTGGGAGCGGGGTTATAGCATGCCCTTTGCAGTAGTAGGCAAATAATAACAACTGGCTGAGAGTTTAACTGTCTCATGACAATATCAATGTATCATTTCAGGAAATGATTAGCACGACTCTCCTTAATAAGTTATTCATTCATTTATGAAATATATAAATAATCTTTCCTCTTTGCCTCCTCCCTGATCTATGATATAAAGGAGCAAACAAGCACTATTTAGCCCTGGAAGTGAGTGTTCTTTTTTCCTGGCAACATATGCAACAGTGTAATTATACATGGTTAGGAAGAGTAATTATGAGCACAAAATGTACAGGACAAAATATTTTTGGCAAGTCTCAAATTTAAATGGAAACACACAGAGGGAAAGAAGGACAGAAAAAGAGAGAGAGAGAACATTATAAGAACATAAATAAAGTTTATTTTGATAAGCTTTTTGACAACAGAAAAACCAACGAAATGAATAATGAACAAATTTAAGTGATAGTTCTGAATATTTTCAATCACAGTGGTAAATATGTATTAGGGTAATAGGATTTTCTCTCTCTCCCTCTCATACACAGACACAGTTGATTAAATGTATACTATGATAATACCAAAACAAATGCCAAGCTTGGCAGAGACTGATAGCGCAGAGCATGAACAACAAATGAAAGATCTGAAATCATTAATGGATCTCTCTCTTAGAGAGAGTGGGCAGTTATTTTATACATGCATTCAAACAAGCACCCTGTAAGACAGCTATTCATAGTTCCATTTTATAAGGGGAGGTTGAATCTGACAAAAGTGATTTTGATAAAATCACTCAGTGAGATTATATAGCAAAGTGGGAACTGTAATCCAGATATTTTAGGCCTGTACCTACTACTTTCTTTGTGCTAACACACTCACTCTCTAAAAGTGTTGCTGGCTTAAAACAAATGTTTGTTGTTTCTTTGAAATCCAAGTAGTGCCACTGTTAGGTCAGGACTGTAGCACAATGGGAGAGCACATGCTTTCCATGTGGGAAGTCCTAGGTTCAATTTCTGCCAATTCCAGATAGGGCTGTAAAGACTCTTGCCTTACTATGTGGGACTGAGAGAATGGCTAGTTCTGCAGACATCAAAGCCTGGACAGATTTGGATGGATTGGGATGCAGTCTTTCATAAATTTCACAGGCCTTTATCAGTGATAGCCATCACTTTGAATTGTGCCTAGAAATGGACTGGTTGTCTGTGACACTACTGTGAAAGTGGAGTTATGTTCTTCCTGCAACCTGCTCTGGTCTGGTTGCAGCATTTTAGATCAGCTGGAGTTTTCAAACACTCTTCAAAGACAGAAGGGGGTAGGTGGGAAGCAGCTGGCGCACTCCCGCTTCACCCCAGTCCCTTCCCAAGGCAGTGGGGGGCTTCTCACAAAGCCGGTCGCTGCCTTGGGAAGGTGGGGTGGGAAGCAGCTGGCACACTCTGCTTCACCCCAGTCCTTTCGCAAGGCAGCAAGCGGTTTCTCACGAAGCCTGTCGCTGCCTTGGGAAGAGGTGGGTGGGAAGCAGCTGGTGCACTCCTGGTTCACCCCAGTCCCTTCCCAAGGCAGTGAGGGCTTCTCATGGAGCCTGTCGCTGCTTTGGGAAGGGGAGTGGGAAGCAGCTAGCGTGCTCCTGCTTCACCCCAGTCCCTTCCAAAGGCAGCGAGGGGCTTCTCAGGAAGCCTGTTGCTGCCCTGGGAAGGCAAGGTGGGAAGCTGCTGGCACACTCGTACTTCACCCCAGTCCCTTCTCAAGGCAGTGAAGGGCTTCTCACGAAGCCCGTCGCTGCCTTGGGAAGGGGGGTGGGAAGCAGCTGGCGTGCTCCCATTTCACCCCAGTCCCTTCCCAAGGCAGCGACGGGCTTCTCACAAAGCCCGTCGCTGCCCTGGGCAGGGGTGGGTGGGAAGGAGCTGGCACAGTCACGCTTCACCCCAGTCCCTTCCCAAGGCAGCGAGGGGCTTCTCATGAAGTCCCTCAATGCCTTGGGAAGGGACTGGGGTGGAAAGCCGTTTGCCCGCAGGCTCATTTCTTATTCGCGGTATTTTCACATTTGCGGGGGTTGTCTGCCCCTAACCCCCACGAATGTGAAGGGATGACTGTATACAAAAAGTTTTTTTGGAAATCCCCCCTCAAAAAGCCACAAGAGTATCCTGTCTGTAAGACAAGGCCCCCACCTTAATTTGGTCCCAAATCTATTTTGAAAGTGGATCTTCCAACCACATCTGAGGGACTGCTGCTGTTCCCAAAAGGTCAACGAGCTGTAAAATGGCCCCTGGAGCTTGCGTACCCCTGCTATATGTGAACCCATAGATGCTCTTTTTCAAGCAGTATATAGTCTGAAGCTTTATCTTAATATGCTGAGTTAAGATGGCTTAAATACTGCAAACACACTACCAGACAGATGAAAACTGAGGTTAAAAAAAAGGGGGGGGCCTCAATCTTTTATTTTCCCCCTATCTTCTCTTTCTTTTGCTCTGGCTAATGCAATGAAGTTTCCTTAAGTGTGACCCACTGTGACTGCTGAAAAAGAACTGAGCAGAATGTGATGCAAGTCCAGTCGGACCTCTGTATCCACAGATTCTGTATCCATGGATTGAAAATATCCTCCCCCTCAAAAAAACCAACCAAACAAAAAACCAAACAAACAAAAAACCAAACCAAACCAAACAACAACAACAACAACACCTTGATTTTGCCATTTTATATTAAGGGACACCATTTTATTAGGCCAATGTATATAACGGGACTTGAACATCCATGGATTTTGGTATCCATGGGATAGGTGTGACCTCTAACCAAACCTCAGCAGATACCAAGGGCCCACTGTACTGGAAATCCTTTAGTATGTATGCATCTTATATCCTGCTTTTCTCTCAGTAAAAGACACAAGTCAGAAGCTTACAACATGATTTAAAACAGAATATACTATAGCTTAAAAAAAATCAGTCGTAACACAAGCTATCATATCACAACAAAGCACTACATTAAATTAATTTAAAATCATTTAAAAACATAACAAGAAAGGAAAGAAAAGTACAAGAACCTGCATTAAAAGATCCTTCTACAGCAGGAAGTCAATGGCCAAAAGCCTGTGTAAACAAAAAGAAAAACAAAAAGCCTTTGTCTACTGGTGGAACGTGAGCAGAAAGAGGACCTGACCTTCTGTGAAAGGCAGGTCCACAACCTTGCAACAGCCACTGAGAAGTATGACTTTAAGGATGTTCGGGCCAAGAAGCAGCTCTCCCTCAAGGATCCCAATATTCAGGCAATCTGGACAGTACTTCAGTTAATCTAGACCCTTGTCATACAGGGTTTCAAAGGTCATAACCAGCACTTTGAATTGTGAAAGAGGTAAATGAGGGCAAACTTTTTTGAACAGAAATATCTGTAATTGTAAGATATCTGTAATTTGAGAGATTTTACTTATTTTTTTCACTCCCAACAGCCTCAATACTACATATGGCAAGCAAACATGACAGGAGAAACAAGCAAAATATTTGCACACAAATCTGACATGCATGCCCATAGACAGTAAAAAGTATTTAGTATAGAGTAATTTCAGCAGATAAGCAAAATGTAATAGATATTCTTTTTACCAATTAAGGCATAATAAAATAATACTTTATATTAATTTATATTATACTGCTACACGCTGCATATGTACTCAAAAATTCCTGGAATATACATGTTCCAAATCTCATTAACAGCTATCAGATTTTAAATATATTCCAAAACAGTTCTCCAGGAAAAACAGGGTAATTTAGAAGTACTTACATTCTGCAGTTTGCATTATTATCTCATCAAGTTCTTTTTCCAGTTTTTCATACATGTCAAGCCTTGCCTGGTACTCAGAATTTTGTGCCTGAAGTTCTGAAATACGTTTCTCATTCATTGCTTGAAGATTATAAAACTCTTTGGTTAAAACCTATACAGGTGCAAATTAAAGCAGAACAGGGGACTATAAATTACACATGGAGTGTCCTACTGGGGTACTAGGCTTGTGCAACTGTGTTTTTCATAACCACATTACACTGATGCAGTTCCTTACAAGCTTATCATCACCGAAGCAAGGAAGGAAGGAAGGTAGGCAGGCAGGCAAATGTTCAGGTTATGAGGGGCCACATTTATGATCTTTTCCCACCTAATTTCATTATCACTAGAGCCTTGCAATTGTCTGATGCTTTTCTTACATACTTCTAATTTTCGTTGATATTTTTCACATTCCAGTTGGCACTGTGAAAGGTTCCTGGAAGTTTCTTCTTGCAGTAGCTGTACATGTTCACTTTCAAAAGACTTCAGTTTGCTCTGATGGAGAAGTTCAGCCACTTTGCTATCTGTGCTGAGTTGCAATTGCCTGTACCTGAAAACACCCAAGGCAATGTATTGTAAAGCAGTAAAAAACTGAACAAATGTAACTAAACAACCACCAGAATCAAGTCTCATGCAGCTCTCAGAAAATAAATCTCAGAATATAAAATAAAGTAAATGTGGCTCTCAGAACATAAAATAAAAATAAATAGAAACACATATGCCTACCATTAATACTTTCAAATGCAGCTAATTTATATTTTTAGCCCTGATCTAGGGTTCTCAATTCATGAAAAATGTAAGCTGCAATCAATCCTATGTGAATTTACTTGGGGATGTGACTTAATCAACTCAGTGCTGCCCACTTCCAAGTAAAGATGCATAACATCCAGCTGTTAATCTTTAGTAACATCCACATATGAAATTGTATGTATGCTCTCCCTGCCCCCACAAATTTCTGGAAGCAGCAAAATCCTGCTTAGAGCTGCCAGTTCTTAATGAAATATTTTTCCATACTATTTTACAAGTGGGCTGTTAACAGCTATAAAATTCATTAGTAGAAAAAAAATAGCAACAGTTCTGCTAATCACTTGCTATGTTTCTCTCATAATCCAATGTAAAAAAAGAAATTCAAAAAGTAATTTTTAACCTTTTTATGGTTATGGTTTAAACCCCAGTCACCAAGCCATCTACATAAAAAGTCCAACCCCCACCCCCACCCCAGTGATTCCAACAGTTGCTCAAAACAGGCAGACAATATGTAAACTAACAAACTGGAACATTCACAGGGATCACTACACATTCTATGTTTAAATCAGGAAGGCTACAAGTGTAACTGGCTTTTATATCGCCAATTGAAAGAGAGATTCAGCATGGACTTGAAAACATCTGGAATTGGTAGAGCAAATCCTGATTTCGAAAAAATTATAGTATCTGGAGATAATCACCAGATCTCGAAATGTTATAAGTTTCTGTTAAAGCTTGAAACAGAAGAGGAGGTAATAAAGGAACCAATGGTAAAGTGGGCCTAGGATTTAAAACAAAATATCAGTTTAGACAATGGGAAAAAACATGTTAAAAATAATAAAGAATAAATATACCGCAAAGAAAAATAATAAAATATACTGCAAGTACTAGTCTGAGAAAAAAATATATAAAATGCATTATAGATTATATATCACCCCGAACAAACTAGCCAAAATGGGGGAAAATATATCCAATAGATGTTGGAAGCTAGAAAAGATATTGGTACACTTTATCATATTTGGTGGCTCCGTAGCAAAGCAAATAAGTATTGGAACCAAATACATAATTTAATGACAACAGTAATTAACTCTAAGCAAGAGTTAGACCCTAAGATGTACCTAATTAGGATAGTTATGGATGAAAAGCTGGAAAAAAAACTATGGCAAGCTTATCTTTTATATGTTTGCTACAGCAAGAGTGTCGTATGCTTCGAAATGGAAAGAAAAATATTCAAGTCTAACGGAATTATTATTAAAACTTTAGGACTATATAGAAATAGACAATTTGACTTGTATGTTAAGAGGGAAATCATGGGAAAAAATTGAATTAGAATGGGACTCCTTGGTAAAATATTTGCAAAAAGCATGGGGAGACAAAGCGATAACTGGTTTGACAAAATGAAATATATTAAACGATTATTAGTAAGTGTAGAGATATACTATGTGATCTATTATGTGTTAACCTTTTTTCTTTTTCTTTTTGAAAGTTAAGCTGAATGTTAAAGAAACTAGTATGAAGTGAATGTATATTGTAAATTAAGAAGAAGTAACTTTATTATAGAATTTTTTTCGCAGTTAGGAATAAATCCAAGAAGTAAAGGGTGGCAGTAACTGATGTAATGTTTATTGTTAGTTTAAATGTTGTTGTGTCAGTGTTTTATGTTTTGGTTTGTTATTTATTTGTGTGCTTGTCTTCTCCTTTTTGGTTTATGTAAAATGTATGTTTATTAAATTTTAAATGATGTAAATAAAATATTAAAAAAAATAGGGATCACTATACATTCTATTCAGAGAATCTATTTAGAGATTCTATGTATGGATTCCTTGTGGGACCATTGCACTTACATACTAAATACTTCAGAAATTTTCCACTGCTTATACTTAAGTCTGAAGAAAGTACAATGTATCACAGCTTTCCAGGTATATTTTCATGAGTGTATTATTGTTATGTGGCAAAACATATGCCAAATTCACTTATTCTGTGACATGCAGAAATAAAGGAAATGTGTCTTGTAGGAAGTAACTGTGAGTTACTACGGACAGAATCCAACTATGTGACAAACAAGATGCCTCACTGTCATCCTTTCATGAACTGATTTTGTTCATAATTTTTTTTAAAAAATAAATGTATTAAGAACACAAATTAAACAACAACAAACATCACATCAATACCTGAAAACAACTTACCAAAGTTGAAGATATTAATCTGAATATAAAGTTCATCACAAGAACAGTCCATCAAAGAATTGTTCAAAAGTGATAATCTCAAAAATATTTTCAATGATAAATGTACTAAAATATGATATATTGAAGTAGGTATCTGGAAATACTATTAGAACTGCTGAATCACCCAACTGGGAAGCACATGAATGTTTACGTCATGGACATCAAGAAATTTAGATGAGGAAACAAAACCCAGAAATGACGCTGATCACATGAAACTACTCTCAGGCAACGGCTTATATACCAAAACAAATTGTCTTGCTTATTCCCACCACCCAATTTAGCATGAGAATTATTTCACTGCAGCTGGAATTTATATTTTGGAGTCTACAGCACTTTTCCATTTTGTTTCTGAATAAGTGAAATTATAATGAAAGATAAATAAGATGATGATTTATACAACTTCAATTTATTTATTTTTGCAACTCCCAAAAGATGGCCAACTTTTAATGCATGTTATTTTCCTTTAAGTACTATTTCTTCTGACCAAAACAATAAGAGTAATTTAAAATGATGTTCTTGCCAGATGTTGCATTTGCTGTCCATCTAGTAATTAAACTTACAGAACATTTTGCATTTCGGTTTAGTGAAATCTCTCTTTTAGAGTGAGGCAAAGCTTACAGCTCTGTTTAAAGCTGCTTGCTTTAAAGCAGATTTCCTCCTCCTCCACCGCCTGTTTTATATTTTGTGCTCCATAATCATTTCTGTGCTGAAAATAACCTAAGAATCACTAGGTCAGAAATTGGGAAATCAGCAACACAACCAGCATTTAGAAGTGAAAGAGCAGGAAAACTAGAAATTGATTTATCTCCATCCAAACAGCACCACTGCTCAGAAGAAGGAATCTAATTTTGGAATACTATTAACAGGTTAAGGCTGTTAACACATACAAAAATGTGCATGAGAGTTCCACTGAAAGAAAAAGATATCATACAAGTCTAAGGATGTGCAGGATTGCAATTACAAAATGAAATAAAATTATGAGCACCTAAATAAAATGCCTAACATCTACTAAAAGGAATGAAAAATAAATAAACAAACAAATAAATTATGGCAATTATAGTCTTCCCACAGCCCACCAATTGTTTCTTATTTTTTAAGAAAAAGAACTAAGAATTTTTGTGTTATCTTAAACATTTCCACAGACTATATCCCATGTCATCAGAGGCACGGGGTGAAGAGTTATCTTTTCATGCCTTTACAAGCGTAAGTGTGTGTACATGTACACACCGAGGAACTACTGTATAATCCAAGTCTATCTCCTATGGCTTGAACAGAGATACTTTTGAACAACATGCTGTATGTATTTATCAGGTCACCACTGCAAGGTTCTACTGTGTTATCACCCAACTGCCTTGTGAATGATCATTGTTAATCAGGTAAATATTACTATTTCTACTACCTGAATTTCAATCCCCTTTGAACATACTGTTTACAGTCTCCTTCCCAACTGCGTGTAAAACAAATGCCTAAAGAAGAGAAGGCTTTTGCTTCTTCATTGACCAACCATATACCTATGAGAAGCTGGTAGGTAGGGCATTCTTTTGGCTATATTCCCCAGCAACTGGTATTCAGAAGCACATCACCTCTACCCCTGGAGGCAATCTATAGTCATCATGGCTAGGACCCAATCTTCCATGAGTTTGTGTAATTTCCTTTTAAAACCATCCAGGTTAGTGGCTAAAATAATTCCACAGTTTAACTATGTGCTGCATGAAGAATTTATTATTCAAATACACTGGACGAGCACAGGTTTAAGGGAGGGAGAAAAAAAGCTCATCCTGTCTATTATATCCTCCTTTGCTTTTTTCCCCCCTTTTCTAAGCTAAAAAGGCCTGAATATTGTTTAAAAAAAAACAGGGGAGTTGTTCCACCCCCTTCAATAATTTTGCTTGTGCTTTTCCATCACATTTGCGCTTCTCTGCAAGCCTCATGTTCGCATCTGTCTGCCATGTTTCCAGGCTTGCAAATATGTTGTGTAAAGTACAGTACTGTAGTTTGAATCTGCGGTGGGTTGAATCCACAGATTGTGGGGCTGCGGATATGTGAGCCCACTGTATGTCAGAGCAGTGGAAAGGGGGTGGGGAATGATATTACTATTATTACTACATTTATTTATATAGCGCCATAAGCTTTACATAGTGCTTTACAAAAAAGAAAAACAACAATCCACAATAAACACAAAAACCTGCCTACGGCGCACAATCTAAAACCAAAACCAACATTATAAAATTAATAATATATTACTAAAACAGGATTAAAACAATACTAATAAAAGTGTAAGTTAAGACAAATAATATGGACATAAAATCAAAATTCAAGTTGGAAGGCTTTCCTTAAGTCTCCCTCCAGGATACATGGCTTTGGCTTCAATGTACAAATAGCATTTCATGTTTGTAAAAAGACTGGTCCTACAACATCTGCATAACTAAGTTATATGTTTAAGACTTCAGGTGTTCATGGTGCAATGAAAATAAGACAGAAATATGTTGTTTTGACACTTCATAATGACCACTGCTGCCAAAGAAGTCTTGATTACAACATAGGTATGAGACTTCTTGGAAACTGTCCATTTTACTCACACCTCGAGAAACTGAAAATCTTTGTGTCCATCAGCATACTTCTAACACAGCTTCATACACATTTGACAACAAGCACCTGCTTGCTTTGCGGAATGGAATGAAATAGCATTGTAACGAAGGTGGGAAAAGTGGGAGAGGTTAGGGCAGATACACAACCTGTTGAGTATAACAAGACACAGACTATAACCATTCTCAAATGGTGGCAGAGATCCTAAAAGCAAGGACAGATAGTCTGTAGCATGTTCGTAATAAAGAGATCTGACTCTGCTTGAGCTTACATGCTGCCAAAGGACGCCAAACCAGTTGTTTTGCAGAGAAACAAATTACAATACATAACTTGATTGCCTGCCTTTGGATCAGAAAGGTAGGCACATTTTCTTCATCCCCCCCCCAAATAATAATAAAAACCACAACTTTCATCCACTGAAATGATTACAGAACAATGAACAATCGTAATTGTGAGTGAAAATGTATCATCATCAATCTCAATTTGCTTAGCAATAATCAGAGGGAAATAGTATTCTTTTGAACTTCGTATTTCCCATGAGGGCCTTACTTAGACTTCCCTATGCATCTAGATTTGGTAAACAATCTTCTCTTGCCAAAATGAAGTACCCCAAACTGTTGATTACCAGTGCTGACTTGTTACAACATGTGCCACCCTTGTCTGGGAAACTAATTATACAATGACTACAACTGGGGGAGGGCCGATCTGAAGATGCTCAGCAAGTGTAGTATGGGTCTTAGCGCTATATATGTCCAATTAATACCTAACAGGGCCTTTAAGTCAAACAGACAAGCCTGAAAAGTGTTGCAGCAAAGGACTACATGTCTTTTGATAGAACTGACAATGTATATTTGTACAGTTTGCAGTTATTCATGCTATAACAAGGCTCATGGGTAGCAGAAAACCATCACACAGCTCTTTGGATGACAGCCTCTTCTTCCTTTCTGTTTAGTTGCTTTGAGAGAGAAAATCTGTTCCCTGAGTGACTGAAAGGTACCAGTATCATTTTAAATCACCTTGGCTAGAAGGTTGGGATAATGTTTATGCCAACCACACAGACTATTCAGGTAGAATTCAGAAGGGAATTGCAGATCTGTTGACTATGCAATGGAGTGATTCAAAGAGGCCAGAGGAAATGATTGTGAACTGACATTCCTTGCACTGACTTCCCCTTCCTATAGTTTCCCAGTTTGACATGAGAGGATCCTTCACTGAGAATTCAGAGGATTTTTTTTTCTTTCATTTTGTGCCAACCGAGAACCTCAGTACGCCCCTATAGCTGGACAAAAGAGGGTCTCATCTTTCACTTTGCACCAGAGCTTTGGATAAAGTCAAAAGTAGGAATCTCTCTCAGCGAGCTTTCTTACCTTTTCCTAATGTTTCTTTCTTGCCCTTTCCTAAGGCTCCCCCCACAATGCCTTTTCCTAACAGCTACCCAAAACGAAACTCTACAAAGGAAGATTGAAAAGAGAAACAGCAGAAGGACAGGTTGCTTACCTGTAACTGTAGTTCTTCGAGTGGTCATCTGTGAATTCACACATTAAGGTTTAATTCTGCACCTGTGCAGAGCACTTTGGATAGTCGTTAGGCTTTTAAACTGAGTTTTGGTGGTAGCTCCGCCCACCCTCCTATGGCCTATATAAGGCCCCTCCCTGCCTGCCTCTTCAGTTCCGAATAGTCACTAGAAGCAGCATATGTGTTAAAGAAATGAGGTCAGGCAATAGTGGGGAGGATGGGCGGGATTGTGTGAATTCACAGATGACTACCTGAAGAACTACAGTTACAGGTAAGCAACCTGTCCTTCTTCTTCGTGGTCTCTGTGAATGCACACATTAAGGGTAGACTAGCAAGCTCACTATAGGAGGTGGGTGACCTGACAAAAGGAAGTATATTTGACACCTTTAAAGTTTAAGAAACCAACCTTTATTTAACATCTTATGCTGGTCCTCCAGTCACGGAGGATAAAAGAACTGCTCTCTCCAGTGCAACTTCCCTTCGGGACACGATGTCCAACTTGTAAGCTTTCACAAAAGTGAGGGGAGTTGCCCATATAGCTGCCCTGCAAATATCTTGTATCGGAACCCCACTCAAGAAGGCAGTTGATGTAGAGGTCGCCCTTGTCGAGTGGCTACGGATCACCATGGGAGTCTGCTTCCCTGACAGTTGGTAGGCTAGCCTAATTGCAGAAGCTACCCATTTGGAAAATCTCTGCGATGATACTGGTTCACATTTACGGTGTCCCCCATAACAAGCAAACAGTCTTGTAGATTTACGGAATGATGCAGACCTATCAGTATAGAAGGCCAAGGACTGTCTAATGTCCAAGGCATGCAAGTGGCACTCCAGGGTCAAAGTAGGTTCCCTAAAGAGTGCTGGAAGAACTATATCTTAATTAAGATGGAATGAAGAAACTACTTTAGGAAGGAAGGTCACATCAGGTCGCAACACAACTCTGTCATGGTGGAATCGGAGGTATGGCAGGTCCACCCGTAGGGCGCACAGTTTGCTCGCTCGACGGGCCAAAGTTATTGCAACAAGGAACACTGTTTTTACAGCTAGAAGATGAAGATCACAGGTCGCCATTGGTTCAAAGGGTGCACTTGCAAGGCAATTAAGCACCAATTCCAACTTCCATCTGGGTACTGGACCCTTGACAGGAGGGTTCAGATTTTTGTAGCCTTTGAGGAAATCTTGGACCAGAGGGTCTTTAAAGCAGGAAGATTTGCCTTCCCTCTGGAAATACCAGGAGATAGCTGCTACATAGCCCCGGATTGACGAGGAGGAGTCCTCTCAAAGGAGTGGACGTCAAGAAATTCAGCAGCTCTGGGACCCCTGGCGTAGTACCTCGTGGAGGGTGTTCCTTTAGGAAGGACAGGAACTTCAGCCATCTATACTTGTAAGCCTTAATAGTATTAGGGTGTTGAGCTGTGTTAATTATTGATCTTACCGCTTACCGCTTATGGCGTTATCAGCCAAGCTGTTAGTTGTATTGAGGGAAGATCCGGGTGGTTTACTATTCCGTTGTGGAGCATCAAAAGGTCCTCTTGTGATGGGAGCTGGATGAATCAGCATTTCGACATCAGAAGGAGGGGTGCAAAGAACACTTGTCTTGGCCACCAGGGAGTGAGGAAGATGCATTGACTTCTGTCCCTCTGTATTTTGGAAATCACTCTCGGTATAAGTGGGAACGGTGAGAACGCATACAGGAGCGGGCCATTCCAGTGAAAAAGGAAGGCATCCCCCAGGCTTCCTCGTGTGGGTCGTCCTCTGGAGCAGTACCTCGGGCATTTAGTGTTCTCTTTTGTCGCAAAGAGATCTATAGCAGGGAAGCCCCACCTCTTGAATAGGTTGTGAGTGACTAACTGGTTCAGAGTCCATTCGTGAATGGATGTTTGAGCCCTGCTCAGAGCGTCCGCAACAGAGTTCTGTTCCCCTGGCAGGTGTACGGCTGTTGAGTGAATATTCCTTTTTACGCACCAGTCTCAAATCTGTAAGGTTAGGTTCAGAAGAGTGGAGGACTTGGTTCCGCCCTGTTTGTTGATATAGAACACTACTGATGTGTTGTCTGAAGTTATCTGCACTAGGTGACTTCTTATGACGAGTTCGAAGGCTTTCAGTGCTTTGAATACCGCTATGATCTCTAGTTCGTTTATATGTCTGTTCTCTTCTGATGTCGACCATTGACCCTTGATCTGTAGGTCTTGGAGATGTGCTCCCCAAACTGACAATGAAGCATCCATGGTTATTGATCTCGTTGGCCTTCTTTGATGGAAGGGCATACCCGCTTGGACCACTTCCAGTTCCAGCCACCACTTGAGAGTTTTGTGGATCAGTCATGGGATTGTCAGCATCTTCCTGGGACCATCCCTGAATGGATCATAATGAGCGATGAACCAAGACTGTAGGGGCCGCATCCTCAGTCTGGCAAGCGGAGTCATGGAAGTGGTTGGCCATGTGTCCTAATGTGTGCTGAATCGTGTGGATTGATGTGTGGCAGTGATTCATGCAGCGAGTGACCATGACGCACAGGGATCGGAATCTGTCGTCAGGAAGATAAGTTGCTCCTATGAGCGAGTCTATGGTCGCTCCTTTGAAGCGTACCACACGTGAGGGTTCAAGGTGAGATTTTTCTTTGTTTATGGTGAATCCAAGGGAGTTCAGTAGGGAAAGAGTAAGCCGGAGGTCTTTTACAAGTTTTCCCGCTGAGGTGGCCGAGAAGAGCCAATCGTCTAGATATGGAAACACTGTCACTCCTCTCTGGCGCAGCCATGCAATAACCACAGTGACACATTTGGTAAACACCCTTGGGGCTGTACAGAGGACCTTGAACTGGAAGGCGCAATGGTCGACGGCAAAAGCCAGGAAACGTCAGTGAGCCGGTGCAATAGGGATATGGAAGTATACATCCTTCAGGTCTAGAGTAGCAAACCAGTCCCGTTTCTTGAGGAAGGGGAGAATCATGGAGAGTGATACCATTCTGAACTTTCTTGGTTGGACGTATGTGTTACGTCTCTAAGGTCTAGTATGGGATGTTGTCCTCCATCCTTTTTGGCTACCAAAAAGTACCAGGAGAAAAATGCCTTCCGAAGCAGATGAGGGTGTACAGGTTCTATGGCTCCTTTGGTTAGAAGTGTATTTACTTAATAATAATATAATAATAGTGAGTTATTTATTACCCGCCTCTCCCCTCAGGATCGGGGCAGAGTACATACATTGCAATACACACAGTAATACAGTACAGTTCATCACATACAATTTTTAATACAGTTCAGCAAGTTATACAATGTTACACAAATCAGAAATCAGTACAAACATAGTACAGCAGTTATACATTACAGACAATTATAGAGAGTTGCACAACATAGATAATGTAAGTGCCAGTAGATGGTGCTGCTGGAGTGCAGAAGTGACCTTTTTTTTCAGAATTCATTGTACAGTAAATAAGCAACTGCTGCTGTTGTTTTTCTTATTGGAAACCATATTAGTAGTTTCACAGCATGTCACCCCAGCTCTTAGTGTGCTGGTACTCATTTTACCAATTTTTTTTATGGAAGGCTGAGTCAACCTGGGGGGCCCTGGAATCGAACCTATGACCTCAAGATCTAACATGAGTTTTTGGCTGCAGTTTTGGTTGCATTAGCTTACTGCGCCACCAGTAAGCTAATACTTCTTCCATTAGGGGTGGAGAGGGTGGTGTATTTCGATATATGCCTCGAGGTGGGGGTTGGTTGAACTCTATAATATAACCCTTTCGAACAACGCTGAGGACCCAGCAGTCCAAAGTAATCTCACACTAATGAGTGAATGAGATGGTTAGGCCGTTGGCTGGTGAGATAGGGGGTCATGACTGAGGGGGCGTAGTCAAACCCGCTGTTCCATCTGGTCCGGGTTTTTTTCTTCCTGTATTGGTTCTTGGAGCGAAAAGAAGGTGGAAATTTCTTGTGTGCTTGGTAGGTGAACGTGGAAGTAGGAAGGCAAAATCTTTTCCTGTATGAGGACGGGAAGCGTCGCATGTTGAATATGGACCGTTGGGTTTGATATACGGTGGGCAGGACAAATATCCTGGCAGTGGTGCGCATTTTTTGAGCATGCTCCAATTTGGAATCAGTATCAACATGGAATAAGCCCAGTTCATCAAATGGTAAGTCCACAATTAGGGCTTGGGCCATGTGTGAAAGACCGGACGGGCGTAACCAGGCGTGGCAGTGGATGGCAATGGAGCCCGCTACAATTTTGTCTGTGCAGTCTGCAAGATGTTTAGCTGCCTGTCGTTGGTATCCGGCTAAGGATAAGCCTTCTTCTCTAAAAGGAGTGGACGATTCACTGATCTTATTCAGAGAGTTTGGCCAGATGCGGGGCTAAGGCCTCCCAAAGAAACCTCTGGTACGCACCCATATATGCTGTGTAGGCTGCAATCTTAGTGAGTAGGCAGGCTGAAAAATAAAATTTCCGGCCAATGGCGTCAAGTTTTTTCCTCTCCTTATCCAAGGGAGTGGATAGTAACTTCTGGGAGGTTGTTTGTGCAGCGTCCACCACTATAGAATTCGGTTTCGGGTGGTAGGTGAGCCATGGGGCTGATTGAGTGAACACTAGGTAAAGGTGGTCTAATTTCCTAGAGGTCGGTGGTACTGAAGAAGGTGTGGACCATGAAGCTTTGAGTGTTTGTAGTAGATACGGAGATATTGTCATAGAGGGTATAGCAGGTGACCTTCGTTGAAGATCCTCAAATACAGGATCGTCTACATGGTTGCCATCTCGGTCTACTTGGATGCCCAGTGCTCCAGCCATCCTCAGCATCATATCAGCGAATGTCCGTTGGTGATGGAGGATTGGGATTAGCTCCTCTCGGTGTCGGTGATACCTTTGGCGAGGGGGATTTTATGCGTGCATACACTCCCGAAGCTGATGAGGATGTCGAATATGATCGTCTTATTCTAATACGGTCCCTCGGTACTGGAGGACGCAGTACCACTTTATTGGTTTCGCTCATCTTTTTAGGATGTTTTGCACTTGGAGAAGGTTCCTGCAATTGAGACCGTCTCAAGTGTTGAGAGTTGGCTGGTGACAGTTGTCTCTTCCGTGGGGATTGGATGTCTGGCTGGTTCATCGGAGTTGGTACCAGTGAGGTGCGGTGGACCAATGTCACAGATCTGGACTCTGAAGGGGACCAACATACCATCATGTCTCTTTCCATGTGTTCAGACCCTCGGTGTGGAGATGATCCAGTTCTGTCCTGTGAGCGTCCTTGACTACATGTGTCCAATGCTTTTTCTATGGCGGTACCGTTCCCGGTCTCGTCGGTCTTCCCTCTTGTCTTCTTGGTACCGCCGATGTCTGTATCTGGAAGAGTACAGTTCCGTGTAATATTGATACCGTGGATCTATATCCCAATGGTCCTATGGATCTATATCCCAGCGGTCCCATCAGTACCATGGGTCTCCTCGGTGACTGACGCATACGGTACGGTATGTCGTAGCTCCAGTACCAGTTGTAGTCTACCGAAACGGAGTCTTCAGATGAATAGAAGGTATACTCAGAGGCCGAGGACCTGGAATATCGTGTCAACTGAGATGAATGGGAACGTCGTCTTGAACGAGAACTGTGGTGGGATCTGGATCATTCCTGTGACGGGATCGTGATCTGCCGTGGTCGTGTTGTTGTTGGAAGGCAGAATGTGAACATCTGTCTGGGGGCTGTAGTGGTTGAGGCATCCTGGATCGGGACTGATATCTCGAACTCACAATTTGCCTGTGTGTTAGTGGGGACCCCAATTGGGGCCATACCCCTCTTGATACATTTGGAGGGACCGGTGATCTTGAGGCTGAATGGGATTGATGTGAAGACTTATCCGGTGAGACTCAAACAATTTGGATGTCCGGTGAGGATTCTCTAACCTAGCCTTCTGAGAGAGATGCGGTACCATACACAGTAGATCTAGTCAACAAGGGGTCGTCTCCTGAATCGCTAGATTTCCTCTTCGGTATTTTGATCCATAGAGGGGAGACCATTTGTTTGTCAGTAGTCGCCCCCTGCCCATTGCGAGGTGAAGGATGGGGTTGATGTCCATCCCCTCGATCATCAATTTCGGTCTGAGGCAAAGGACAGTCCCTTGGGGTCGCATCTCTGTTCTTGTGTTGAGCTTCCTTCTGAGCTGAGGCTGTACTTCTCACTGAGTCTGAAGGGGAAGTCAGGCGTATAGTTTTTTATTTATCCTTGGGCGATCCCTCAGCAGTCCCTGATGAACCGACTGATGTTGTTCCAGGGATACGGTCCTTATTGTGGTGTTTGTCTTTGTGTGTCAAGTCCTTATGAGGCTTGGTACTGGAAGCAGTCTTGGTGATAGCCTCCTTAGATCTCTTCAACTTAACACCAGATCTGGTATGTTCATGGGTATCCGACGATCCCATTGGTCTCGATACCGTTTTCGACGGTTTCGATTCTTTCGATACTGAGGATGATGCCATCAGGCCGTGCTCGTAGAGGAGGGCTTTAAGGCGTTTGTCTCAGTTTCATCAAGTTTGGTGGGTCAACGCCTTACAATGCCTACAAGCATGAATATCGTGAGCCTCTCGTAAGCAAAATAAGCACTTCGAGTGCCCGTCGACTCTGGCATTTTAGCCGAGCAGATAACACATTGCTTAAAGAACCCTGCAGAAGAGGACGAAGCCATCTTCCAAAGCACGTGGGTACGGTACCGTATGTCATCTATCCAAGAAGAAGTCCTAACCCAATCCAAGTTGAAGCCAAGGTGTTTCCCAGAAAAAAATTCATCAAATCCAAGTCATAATCCGTAGGGAAAGTCCAAATTCAGTCCAAAAGTTGCCAAGTTTTTGCTTAATGAAGTTCTTCAGTGTTGCTCTCACGGCGGAAAAAAAGGAACTGAAGAGGCAGGCAGGGAGAGGCCTTATATAAGCCATAGGAGGGTGGGCGGAGCTACTGCCAAAACTCAGTTTAAAAGCCTATCGATTATTCGAAGTGCTCTGCACAGGTGCAGAATAAACCCTTAATCTGTGCATTCACAGAGACCCCGAAGAAGAACGGGAATATACCCACCAATTCCAGTCCATTGCCAATGGGTTGAACAGAGACAATGATTCCTGGCATTATAGGTATTATACAACTAGTTAACACTCTAGCCTCATGAGGGCTCTCTTGCCCATTTTATCACATCTTCTTTCTGGTTCCCAGCAGCATTCCAATAACTCCCTCCACCATTCATATAGTTATCTACTCACCTTAGCTTTAGGCAATATCTTACCTCCCACCTTTGTCTTCCAAACTGAACTTGTCACCTGATAACCATATCCACAAGTTTTGCATTTCTGTTACCACTCACACTCACAGCCTGCTCATTCATGGGTATAAATGTCTGTCCAAAGGGACTTCACACCATGAATCTGATGCAGTAGACTTAGTCTATGAAAGCTTATCCTACTAACTTCTTTCCCTAAGTCTCAAAGGTGCTACAAGATCCCTTTGCATTCTTGTGTTTTGTGAAAGACCTGTTTGGCAGGTCAGAAGCTTCAAGAAAAATTCATGGAGCTCCTGGCTTTCAATAAAGTATGATTTATTTCTTAAAAAAGTGAGAAGACAGGTGTCACCTAAAGTTTCAGACAAATTGCAGTAGGTCTGACAGACTGAAAATAATAGACAGTTGGTAAACTGAGTTAAAGTTGGTGGATTCCTCAATATCCCATATTACGCCTGTTGGGAAGGGATATCATGTAGGCATTAAGATGAATATTAGTATTCTAATCTGGATGTTGGGGGACCAATTAAAATAGCATCTGTTATTCTTAGCAAAAGTGTTTTGAATCACAGGTTAACTACTCTCAATAATGATCTAATTACATAGGAACAAACATACAATGCCATTGTTTTCAAATAAATGATTGGAAGTTGCTTGCATATTAAACATTTTCAACAAAATTCTCCAAATACAAGATGTTTACAATGGGACAAGAGTTATCACACCTACTAGTGCATATACTGGGTCTCAGCTGAGATAAAGCAGCCCTTAACACACAGGTCAGGACTTTTCCTAACGCTATACTGTATTATATTGCATTTCTTTACTGTTCTAAATGTCCTGCCTTTTCCTGCAAAGCTGAGGCTCAAAGGAACTTACAAATTAAAACAGATATAAGTAAAAACACATAATGATAAAAACATACTTAAGTTATTTTAAAAAATTAATTGGACTATATACAAACAAAATTTAAAGCATACTCATTAGAAGAGAAATAAATAAAAAATATAACATACTAATAAAAGTACATTCCTTGTAAAATAGTCAGTTTGTAAAACCCTGTTGAAACAAAAAAATAATCTTCACCTGCCAACTGAAGCACAAGGAGGGAGCCAGTCTAGCCTGCCTAGGAAGGGAGTTTCAGAGTCTTTGAGCAGACACTGAGCAGACACCCTTTCTCAGATTCCCACCATGGTGAAGGTGATAGAATCCAGAAAGGATCCCCCAGAGATCTCATATATACAGTGTGGGCCCAAAGCATATAGGGCATCAAAGGTCAAAGCCACCACTTTGAAGCATGCCTGAAAACAGAATGGCAGCCAGTAGAGCTGCTATAACAAGGGAGTTGTGTGCTGCCTGTAACTAGCCCCAGTTAACGATCTGGCTGCTGTTATCCAAATATATCTGAAAATTGCTTCCTCTTGCAACTATTGTGAGTTTTTATGCATTGTTACCTCTAACCTTCAGTGTGGGCATCTTTAGTAGCTGGACTTGTGATCTAATTTAGTTCTTCAAACTGCAGATATTTAAAAACATATCCAGATGACATTTTAGCGTTATTTGTTTTTCTATATTTAATTCAACCAACAGCCTGTATGTTAAATATTCTCCTGTGCATTCCCTGATGCCTCAGACGTTCAGCTTGCCAAAGAACTAAAGTCTAGCGCTTAAAAAAGAATCAGTAGATCCTCACTGCATATTTTTTGACTGAATGCACTCTTGAAAGATAAACCTAGAAAGATTAAATTAGGGAGATTTCAGTTCCTAGTTAGACACACTGTGACCTTTACTTTCCTCCACACAATCTGTTATTGTGGTGATACATTTCTGCCATTCCTATCCTCCCCCTTCCCCCATGGCTGCATGAGGAATCAGTGGCCTCTATGTGCTAGTCCTAGCTTCTAAAGCCCTAAAGAGGCAGCTGAGTTTTGGTTTCTCTAGTTTCTTGCCTCCCATGTTATATGACACAAGTATTAAGAGAGCTCATAAGACCAGCAGGGTGAAGGGGGGAAACAGACAACCTGTCTTCCATTCTAATAATAGTCCAAGGTAAACCAGAAAAAAAATTGAGAAAGATGTCACATTTCTAATTTAGCAGAATACAAAGAAGGGAAAACAGAGAGAAAAACACACAGAGAGAAAGAGAACCAGCTTCTGCAAACAGTAAATGCTTCTATAACTTAGAACCAAGTGTTTTTTATTCTGCAAAAAGAATGGAAGAAAGGAAAGGGAAAAAAAAGAAAATCAAAATCATAAAATCATAAACTCAAAACATGTACAAAATGCAAAAGAAAAGTATGGCAAAGGTCAAATGAATGCAAGACACTATCAAAACAATAAAAAAATAGTCTTTATCAAAGTAGTATCACACCATCCATTGAAGACCAAAGGAATCCAATGCTGGGGCATCTGAGACTACCAAACCCACTTAAGAAATGTCCAGATTTGTCACTAATTCATACAGTATTCTTGTTTCCTAGTCCCTATCTAATGAGATCCAATTGCTGCCTAGACTCTCTGACGCCAGCAGTGCAAAGTGCTGGTGCCTGATACTTGCTTGACACCTGCTTTACCATGCCTGACCCTAAATGCACCTGCTATGTGACCTGTGACCCTTGCATTTTACTGAAATCTTTCTCACTGTTCTTGCTCCTACCCCTTCTCAACACCCTACCTTCTGTTTATCTACCTCTGGTTTATCTCTGGCCTTTATACCTGGGCTGACCATGGATTTAACTCTCTCAAATACCAGACACAGATCATTTTCACTGGATGGCAAACTGAATGAAGCCTCTCACCATTAATTTAAACTAACATGGGGAGTGGGTGGGAAGCTTGAGCAAATCAAGCTTCCTTGTGTCCAGCGACAATTTTATCAGGACATTGTTTTAGGTTTGTGGTAGAGGTAGTGATTCCTAGTGGCAACTACTACTTATAAAGACCACCCCCTTCTGGTGGACCAATTTGTAGGTCATAGCAAGCCAGAGAACTGCAGGAACCCTGGCCTACTGAGAATGAACAGGGTGCTAATGTGTCTGCTGGATCACTCTTACCATTAAATACACCATAGAACTTTTCTCTAGTGCTTGTTTTTTCAATATTGTTTTTATTGTTTTCTATACTTATATATAACATATGACACAAATCAGTTGCTTAGTTTAACAAGTGCTATACAAAGTACTTACAACAAAACAGAAATATTCCAACAGTGACAAAACAAAACACATACATTCCACAAACACAAAACATTTAAATAAATTACTTCCTAATGGTGAAGCCACTACTCTGGCTTACTTTCCTCCCCAAAAAACCAGAGAGAGAAACCACAGAACAAACCAGGGACACCTTCTCTGACTTGTGGGGCAGGGGGCACTAGTCTGTAATAGATGTGCAAAATATCACAAATACTCCTTCCAGTGCAAACAGGACCAATCAGACCATGTACTTGAGCACACTGGTTATACTCAGTAATCCAGCCACTAGCTCTCTACATAGCTGTAACCCAAGTCCCAGCCAACAGGAGCTCGGCTAATAGGCATTTTGCTTGGGTGTGGTGGAAGAGACAACATAGAGTGAGCTTGTGTCTGTTGCTTTCAACTTCCCCAGCTCTGGAGAGTCTTTTGGGAAAGTTTGTTGGGTTAAATCTATTGTGTCTGTTGGGGTAAGGCTGTTTGTGTGAGCTGAGAGGAGGGTTGCTTCTGTGCTTGTTAGAGTTCTATTATTCTTTTGTGTGCAGGCCCACATCCTCTGCCTGAGCACATCAACTCAGCAAGGCATCTGCTAAGAGGAAGAGACTTGTTTGGGGGAGGAGCTAGCAGCCACTTGCTCTCTATAGAGCTGCAGCACCAGTCCCTGGAGCTTGGTGAAAAAGGCAAGGCTAACAGGTATTTTGTGTGGCCGTTTAGTGGGAGAGGCTCGAATTTCTATTTCAGTGCCTAATTAAGACTACTGAATATGGATAGTGAGGAGCTGCTGCCGTCACCTGCAACAGCTGTGGTATGTTTGTGTTCTTGCTGGAGGATGTAGGTAGGTACACCTGCAGTAAATGCAAGTTGGTTGTCCTGTTGGAAGAGAAAGTTCAGAAATTTGAGGCCTGTGAATTTACTCTTCAGCGTATTTGGGAGCATGAGGTTTTCTTGGGCAGAGTGAAGCAGACTGTCCTGGATGAGGAACACACAGAGGATGTCTCTGAAGAGGAAGTCAGTTCAAAAACACAGGAGGTGGACATTTGGAGGACTGTGATACATAGAGTAGAAAGACCAGGGGTCATTCTATGAGTTTGGAGCTACAGAATGAATTGAAGGCTCTCTCCCATATCAGTGATGATGAGGAACAGGAACAAGAGCAACAGTGTCAGTCCTCAGAGAATGTGCAGGTGACCTTGGAAGATTCATCACATGGAATGGCCCCTGCAGAAGAGAAGTGTGGTAGTGGTAGAAGACTCCTTGCTAAGAGGAGCAGAAACAGTGCTTCGTGGGGCTGATAAAATGTCTTGAGAGCTGTACTGTCTCCCTGGGGCAAAAATCCATGATATAATAGAGAGGCTGACAAGACTTGCCAAGTCCACTGACCATCACCCCCATCCTTTTGGTCCATGTAGGAACCAATGGCACTGCAAGGCATACCTTTCAGGATATCAGAAGGGATTAGGAGGCTCTGAGTGGGAAGCTGAAGGATCTTGATATGCAGGTCGTAATTCTCCTCCCAGTTGAAGGACACGGCTCAGGAAAGGAGAGAATAATATTGGAAGTGAACAACTGGCTCCACAGATGGTACCGGTGGGAACTATTTGGCTTCTGGGACCATGAACTACAGTTTCATGAAGACGGACTTCTGGCAAGTTGCACCTCACAGCAGTCATCAGGACCATTTTTTGCTGAGTCTCATAAACCTGATCAACAGGGCTTTAAACTGAGTCATGTTGGGGAGGGAGACAGTATTCATGAGGACAGGACTTCATCCAGTGCTGTAGATAACTGCCTGACTGCTATAGAGAGAACTGGGCGACCAGAACAAGAACCCAACAGTGGGAGGAAAACAAGCAGCTAGGAGGAATGGTCCATAGTCTTAGATGCCCCTACACTAATGCACAGTGCATGAGAAATAAGATGAACTTGAACTCTTAATACAGTAAAGCAAATACAGTAGCACCCCTGCATCCACTGATCCGCCAAACGCTGATTCAATTATCCGCCGTTGGTGACAGCCGGGGGGATGGACGGGGGAGGGAGGGGAAGAAGCTTTCAGATGGCTTCTGTGGCTCCGGTGGTGATGGGAGGGGAGATGTCTTGCCATGGCTTTCTCCCATGGCTCCAGTGGCTCTGGTGAGGGCGAAGGGAGGAGAAACTCCGGGAGGGACAAGGGAGGGGAGGGCAAAACTCTGGTGGCTCTGGGAGGGTGCCCCAGGAGGGCTAAAGGAGGAGAGAGTAAAGCTCCTGGGAGGGAAAGGCGAAGCTCCGATGGTGACAGGAGGGCAAAGGGAGGAGAGGAGGAGGCCTCGCTTCCCTTCTCCCTTTGCCCCCCAGGGTTCCAGTGAGGGTGAAACTCCAGGAGGGTGAAACTCCGGTGGCTCCTGGAGGGCACCCCGGGAGGGTGAAGTGAAGGAAGGCTGAAGCTCCAGTGGCTCTGATGGTGATGGGAGGGTGAAGGGAGGGGAGGAGAGGTCTTGCTTCCCTTCTCCCTTCGCCCAGTGGGATGACTTCCATGGTGGCAATCATTTGCTATTATCCACGGAATTCATTCTAACGGGGACCCCTGGAACTAATCCCTGTGGATACAGGGGTCCTACTGTATGATATAAGCATCACTGAAACCTGGTGGGATGGGTCTCATGACTGGAATATAGTAATAGAGGGGCATAACTTATTTCAGAAAAACAGACCAAATGGGAAAGAAGGAGGAATAGAATTATTTCTCAAGGGTGTTTACACCTATGAAGAGATCCATTACTTATATCCTGGAATTCAGTTTGAGAGCATCTGGGTAAAACTTAAGGCGTGTGTGTGTCTCGCTGCCAAACATGGCGGACATCTAAAGCAAGAGCTGCTTGGAGCCTCTTAATCTCCCAGCCAGTTGGAAAAGTGACAGAGGGTTATCGACGACAAAAAATATTGCAATTAATGCCGGGCAATAAGAGAGTATCCAAAAGGTCAATCTTGGAATACTGCCAGGCAAAAAAAGACAGAAAATCCCCTCTGAAAGAGAGCGATGATGACTCTGATGAGAAAATGGTGCCCGGAGTGAGTAAAACAGTGAAAGGGGAACGCGGTAGCCCACAGAAGCAATTGAATCAACCTTTACAGGAGCATTTAGAACGACTGAGAGAAAGTATAGTAAGCGACATCCAAAAAGACTGGTCTGCAGCTCTCACAAAACAAGGCTGTCGGTGACGTCCCAGAGGGCCTTCTCTGCTGCCGCTCCCAGATTATGGAATGGCCTGCCGGACGAGATCCGTCTTATTAACACCTTAGACAGCTTTTAAAAAGCTGTCAAGACGGATCTTTTCCGGCAGGCCTTTCCTGAATAACTATCCCGGCCCAAGACTCGGCTGTCCTCCCCGAGCTGTAATCAGATTTTAAAAAAAACACAACAAAAAACTATTGTATGTTTTAATCTTTTTTTCTAATTTATATATTTTTAATTACTGTATGTTTTTAATCTTTTATAATTTAATATTATTTTAAGGGGTGGGTGGGCTAGGGTACTGGGACTATGGAGTTTTTATATTGTAAGATGCCCCGATTGCGTTGCAGAGGGGCGCGATAGAAATAAATTATTATTATTATTATTATTATTATTATTATTGCAAGCTTTAAATTTGATAGGTTAACAGATAAAATTGATGACATGGCGGGGACCACGATGGAGGCCTACCAATCGGGCATACAACATGAATCCAGGGTTAGGCAATTAAATGAGGCAAATGAAGGCCTTAGCAACAAGCTGGAAGATTTGGAAAATAGGGGGAGAAGATGAAATATTAGTTACCGAGGATTTAAGGGTCGGAGGGGGGAGACCTGATGGCATTTATTCTGAAATGGATCAATGAACATTGTCCTGATGTGAATTTAATAAGCACATATTTCAAACGCTATTATTGAGTATTATCCCCCCGTCCCCCAATAACCCCCCTCGCGACATCACTGTTAGATTTTCACACTTTTCTAAAAAGACTCAAGTCTTTACTAGACTTTCTAAACTGGGTCCACTGCAATTTGCTAACACACCAATATCAATAGTCATCTATTTTCTCTAGTCATATTTACCTTCTTGCTCTTACTGAAACCTTGCCTCCCTGCCCATGATACTACCACTTCAGCTGCCTTCTCATTTGGAGGACTCTCATTCCCCCATACTAGTCGCCATAAGGATAGTGGGGGTGGAGTGGGTCTTTTATCATCTAGCTTTTGACAGTTTCAACTTTTCTCTTTTCCACTAACTCACTGTTTCTCTTTGTTTGAGGCTCATACTGTGAGACTTCACAGAGCCTTGGAAGGGAGGGAGGGGGGAGGGTTGCAGAGGGTGGGGGGAGGGCAATCAATATTCGCGGTTTTTTGACATTCGCGGGGGTCCGTGGAACCTAACCCCCGCGAATGTCAAGGGACAACTGTACTATTTCCCCCGCTATTCTCCCTTTCCTTTGTCATATTAATCTGTCCCTTTCCTCTTTCCTCTTGTTCATTTCCTTCTGAGTTTAAACATGCCACAGTCTCTCCAATCCTCAAGAAATCTTCACTTGATCCATTCTCTCTATACTTATTGTCCTTTTTCACTGTTGCTTTTCCTCTTGAAAGTTGTGGAACACGCTGTTTACGCACAGCGTGCATTTCTTACTCAAGCCTCTACATTGGATCCTTTTCAGTCTGGATTTTGCCCTTTACATTCTACAGAGTCAGCTATCACAAAAATAACAGATGACCTTCTCCGGACCAAGTCAAAAGACCTATACTTCATCCTTATTCTCCTCGATCTTTTTGCAACCTTTGATACAGTCGATCATGTTCTTCCGTTAGATTCATTTCATGATTTAGGGTTCACCAACTCCATTCTCAGCTGGTTTTCTTTGTATCTCTCAGGCTGATCATTTAGTGTGGTAGCTGGTGGTCATGAATCCCCCTCCTTTCCCCTTTTGGTTGGGGTTCTTCAGGGTTCTGTTATGGGCCCGTTATTGTTCTCTCTTTACACACTATCTTTAGGTAATCTTATCAGCTCATATGGGTTTCAGTATCACCTTTATGCTGATGATACTCAGTTGCACCTCTCTATTCCCAAACTTTCTTTGGATTTTGAACATCTCACTACAGCATGTCTTTCTGGAATCTCGGCATGGATGCTTCATCACCACCTTAAACTTAATACGGCAAAGACATAACTACTCATCTTTCCCCCAAAACCTTCTTTACATTATACATTTTCCATTACTGTCAATAATGTTCCCATCCTTCCTGTGAACAAAGCACGGAGTCTTGGCTGTGTCTTTGACTCCTCGTTGTCCTTTGTTCCTCATACTGAGGCTGTATCAAAGTCATGTTGACTTTTCCTTTATAACATCACTAAAATTAGACCTTTCCTCTCTGCTTCCTTTGCCAAGACTTTAGTTCATGCTTTAGTCATTTCCCATCTCGATTACTGCAATCTTCTCTTGGCTGGTCTTCCATTATCTCGTCTTAGTCCTTTGGTTTCCATTCTTCATTCTGCTTCTAAGATTATCTTTTTGGCCCATCATTTTGATCATATTACCCCATTTTTGATATCCCTTCTTTGCTTACCTATTCCCTCTAGGATTCAGTATAAGCTGCTTGTTCTGACATTCAAGGCCCTGCATAACCTAGCTCCTTCTTACCTTGCCTGTTATCTCTTTTTACCCTTCATAACCAGAAGCTCTTCAAACCATTAACATCTATAATGCAGAAGAAAAAAATTGCTATCTCTGGGGCTTCCCATTTAAATGGATTCTATCTCACAATGATAAAACAATGATAGCCACCACAAGAGCACAATTACTTGATATTCTGACTGCAACTGATGTACAAATACTGAGAAATTTGGAAGAAGAGATATGAAGAGAGTTTGAAACAATTACTTCACTACCCAGTAAACCAGATGTGGACCTGTGGATCTTGGTGACAAGGAAGAAAGATCTCAGCACATAGAGAAGTTGTACTTATGTATTATTTTATTAAGCTGTGTTCTGCTTTGTCCTTTGCCACCATTTCAAGGTGGATAACCAGGGCTTCTTTGTGTAATGACACCAGACGCCATTTTGAAGATTCGCTGCAAACTCCTTGTTGACCTTCCTATTGCCAGCGCTCAAGGCAAGACTTTATCATTTCTTTTAGATAATTGTAAGACAATGTTACTGGAATACTGCCTACTCGCATCCTGACTGTGCTTAAATGTTTCAAAAATATTGAAGAAAGGCTCTATCTGAGCGGTGACACTTTAGTCTACCCTCAACCTTTTAAGGGATTTCCCTGAGGAGGCTTCATTTTAAAATTTTAGCAGAAACCCTGCAAATTCAAAGGGTTTCTTCCTCAGGTTGTTCATTAATATGTTAAATGTTGTAGATATTAAGTGGTTTTGTAATTTTGAATTTGTTTCTCTAATGTGGCTACTCATTCAAGGCCAATAGGGGTTTTGTCTGTACTAATCTCAATGCTATACCTCTCCTCATTCTTCCTGGACAGTCTCCACTGGATTGAAACACAGCTCTTTACTCCCACCTTTCCCAAATGGCTACTCTTAAGTTTTTATCCTTTAATGTGAAGGGTCTGGGATCAGCCTCTAAATGATGAACAAATTGAAACAAACAAAACCTCTTCATCCCAATATTCTTTTTCTCAAAGAAGCACACAATAAATCCTCTGACTCAGTACTTCCCAAATCTCAGTTTGGACAGCAATATGTGGCAGGTGAGTAAGGGAGAGCGAGAGGGACTGTAATAATCGTAGATAAGCAGACCTCATTTTCTTTACGGAATATCATTAAGGACTCGAGAGGCCAATTTGTTATAGGTCAAGGCCTCCTTAAGAATAAGTCACGTTGGCAAGCTTTTATCCAACAATTAATGACCAGAAACAATTTCTATCAAACTTTTAAAATATATTAGACTCAATGGCCAAAAGTGATATCATTATCGCTGGAGACACCAACGCAGTCCTTAATCCCTTCTTAGATAAATCTTTTTACAAAGCCGGATTGCAAAGTTATTCTGCAAATTCCTTTGAACGATGTAAAGACATGAATCTGGTTGAGCCTTGGCATACACTAAATTCCATTATTAAGGACTATACATTTTTTTCTAATATTCATAATCAAGAATTGATTATTTTTTAGTTAATAGAACTATTCTATTGCAAATTCACGAAGCTGTAATTCATCCAGCAATTTATTCAGACCATACTCCTCTTACTATGGAATGGTCTATAGATGGAAACACATAACCATCAAAAATATGGAGATTCAAATCTCATTTGTTATTAAATGATGTATTCAATGAAAATATACAACCATTTATAAAACAGTTTTCTACTGAAAATAAAATAGGAAATATAAAGGAGTCAGTATTATGGGATACCATGAAATCTGTTTTAAGAGGTTTCATGATTCAAGAGAGATCAAAACAAAAGAAAATAAGAGAAGCAAAATGGCAATTTTTAATAGATGAAATAATAAAATTAACACATGACCATAAATCTAGCCAGAGCAAGGAAATTTTAATCCAATTATTGAAAAAAAAGGCTGAACTGGAAGATCTAGATTTTTAAAAGATCCATGGTATTAAAATAATGACATCCATTCTTTCTAAACAACTAAGCTCGTTTATAACCAATTACATACACACAGACCAAAAAGGATTTATGACAGGCTGCCGTTTAGCAGATGCAATCAGACGTATATTGAATATAATTTACCATAGTAACAAAACTTGCAGTTCTTTATCTTTAATTTCATTAGATGCATTATAAGTGTTTGATCATTTAAAATGGCCATATTTGTTTGAATTACTTCAAAAAATGGATATGGGGAAACAATTTATTCATTTTCTCAAAAATCTACACACTAACTCAGAAGCAATGATATATATTAATAGAATTGAATCACAACCAATACAACTATCTTGTGGAACTTAACAGGGATGCCCATTATCCCCCTTTTTGTTTGTGTTGGCCATAGAACCCTTAGCTCAAGAAATCAGAAACAATCAATTAATTAAAGGACCCATAATAAACCAGACGATGCACAAAATTACTTTATTTGCAGACGACATCTTGCTTTATATTTGGAACACTGATGTTTCTTTTCCCTAACTGTAAAAATTACTTACCACCTTTGACACCTACACAGGATTTAGGATAAACATACAAAAATCTAAACTCCTTTGAATGCACCTTTGTAGATACAACACGAATGGCAACAACTGACTAAGTTCCATCTCTGATCATCTGGATTTAAATACTTGGGGATTTTAATTACCAAGGACCTTAGGCAAATACTACCATGTAAATACAAACAGCTCACCACATGGATTAAGCAAAAGCTATACTCATGGAAAAAGCTCAGTTTTTCATTACTAAGTAAGTAAAGTAGTAATTTTGAAGATGTTTATACTCCCAAGACTTTTATTCCCTTTTTTCACTGTTCCCTTAAAACCACCTCTTTCATACTTGGCAAAAAGCAATCCTCTCGTTAATATTCTCTAGTAAAAGACTGAGATTTCCCAACAAAATCATTCACTTGCATTCCCACATATACCATACTACTTTGCTGCCTCACAACTGACACATGTCATTCAAATCATCAGAAGGAATACCCAAACTAACTTGGTAGAGACAGAATTAAATATGAACTCGCTGGAGGAAATAGAAAAGTTCTTTTCTAAACTATCCCCTTCCCAGATTAAACACACAGATAATCCACTTTACGAACATGACTGGACAGCTTGAAACAATGGAAGGATTTATTAATGCCACATCCCTCACCCATAAGACCCTTTTTAACCCATCCTGATTTTTATGACCTCTGTAAAATCACTTATTTTAAAGATTGGACTAAAAATGGAATATACACGATACGAGACTTATATAATGATAACCCCAAAACAAAAGAAGATCTAATAAAAGAGTTAGACCCATTATGACCTACTTGGTTACAATGTATACAGATTTCACAATTTTTAATACATCTACAACAGACAGGATATACAGTTGTCCCTCCGTATCCACAGATTTGGTGTCCACAGATTTAAGTCTTTACGGCTTGAAAATATTCTTAAAAAAATAATAAACCAAAAAGCAAACCTTGATTTTGCCATCTTATATAAGGGACACAATTTTGCTATGGCACTGCATATGATGGAACTTGAATATTCATGGATTTTGGTATCCACAGGGGGTCCTGGAACCATACCCTAGCGATTATGAAGGGACAACTGTATTCCTAGAACTTTATCCCCCTTTGAAAATCTGTGTATCACTGTGTATAAATTAGTACTGATTGTCTACTCCAAAGGGCAATCAGTCCTAATTTATAAGTGGATGATAGAAGAAACATACAGAGTAGATTCCACATTTAAATTAGCTTGGTACTTAACGCTGACTCAATTGGCATGGATCACAAAAAACATGAGCCTGTAATGTTGGAGATGTTGTAAAGACAGAGAAACATACATTTATATGTGGCTTGATTGCCCTTTGGTGCAAAAGTCTGGACTGAAGTTCTGCAATTGCTGACTCAGATTACAAATCAAAATATTCATATCTGTCCAGATCTGATACTTTTGTCACAGTTTGTTAAGGAAAATAGTACATAAAGATTTAATTCCATTTTTATTAGCAATAACGAGATAGAGATTGCACAGAATTGGAAAACGGGAATGTTTAAGATGGAAAATGGGTGGAAAAGGCTATGGAACATATTGCTTATGGAAAAACTTACCAACCAAATTAAAAAGACACAAGGCCACCTAACAAGACTACCTTTATAGAAAAATGGTATCCTTTAATAAATTATATAAATAACAGTGACTCTAGGAAAAAATACCCATCTGGCCAAAATAATTTTTGGAGAGATATTTTTTAGGGCTGTTTAAGGAACACATTAAGAGATATCTGGGTTCTGGTGATTTTAAATTTATTTTATGTATGTTATTTATCCTTTTTTCTTTTTTGCAAAGTAGAAGAGAATGAAGAAGAACACTGTAATACATTTTGAATATGAAGCTAATATTCACTGAACAATAGATATGATATATTTTGCTTTGTTTATATATATTTGATAGATGATTTCCCTTGTTCTATTGTAATGATTGTATTGTTGATGGTTTATACAATAAAGAAAATGATTATTAAAAAAAATTAAGGGGAAGAGAAACAACAGTGATGTCATTGTGGGGGTCTACTACAGACCCCCAAGCCAGACTGAGGAATTAGATGATGTCTTCCTGGAACAGATGATCAAACATACAGAAAGAAGAGATGAAGTAGTAATGGGAGATTTCAACTATCCTGATATTTGTTGGAAGTCAAATTCTGCCAAGAATATAAGGTCCAACAAATTTCTCAAAAAATGTCATGCCAGACTAATCTTAACTTTTCTTTTGAAAGTTAAAAGCTTGGTAGATGAAGGGGATGCTGTAGATGTAGTATATCTTTCAGTAAGGTCTTTGACAAGGTCCCCCATGATATCCTTGCAAACAAGTTAATATATTTGTGGGCTACACAATGCTATTGTTAGATGGATTTGTAATTGGTTGATTGACAGAACCCAAAGGATGTTCAACAATGGCTCCTCTTCATCTTGACAGAAGTGACTAGTGGAGTGTCACAGCGTTCTGTCCTGGGTCCAATGCTATTCAATAGCTTTATAAATGACTTGGATGATAGAATAGAGAGAATACTTATGAAATTTTCAGATGACACCAAATTAGGAAGTGTAAATAATACTCTAGAGGACAGGATCAGAACTAGAGCAAACTGACCGTAACAGATTAGAGAGTTGGGTCAAAACTAACAAAATGAACACAGACAGAATAGTTGGGTCAAAACTAACAAAATGTCACAGACAGAATAGGGAAACTGATGAAGAAACACAACCTCCAAACAATCTATAGACCAACCCCCCGCCAAAAAATTCCAAGAAATGCTACGCTCAGTGAAGGACAAAAGAGACCCTCTCACAGCTGCAGGAGTTTACCGCATACCATGCAGCTGTGGACATGTTTACATAGGGACCACTAAAGGCAGTGTGCAAACACGAATCAAGGAACACAAGAGACACTACAGTCTGGGCCAGCCAGAAAAATCAGCAGTAGCAGAACATGTTATAAACCAACCTGGACATAAAATGCTATTTGAAAACACCGAAATTCTAGACCAGGCCAACAACTATCATGTCAGAATGCACAGAGAAACTATTGAAATCCACAAACACCTGGACAACTTCAACAGGAAAGAAGAAACCTTAAAAGTAAACAAAATCTGGCTCCCAGTTTTGAAATATAATAGAATCAAAACTCAACACTTACAAAAGAATTCCACCCAGGGACGGGGATTCCCAGCAGATAATGGCCCATCAACCAACCATTAGCCAAACAGACACTAACAAGCCTTGCATTTCTATACCCAGAAACTAACCATTCAATTACACAAATGTACATATCCTCCCCAACAGGGGTTCATGGCATATAAACCACACACACACACCTACACAACCATTCTCTGAGGATAACAGCCACAGATGCAGGCAAAATGTCAGAAAGAAACTATTCCAGAACATGGCCTCACAGCCTGGGGAAAAACCCAAGAAAAATCTATAAAATGAATTTCAACAGGGGGAAATGTAAGGGACTGTACTTAGGCAGAAAAAAATGAAATGCACAGATATAGTATAGCTGACACCTGGTGTGACAAGAGCACATGTGAAAGGGATGTAGGAGTCTTAGTAGACCACAAGCTGAACATGAGTCAACAGTGTGATTGATGTAGCAGCTTAAAAAGCCAATGTGATTCTACACTGCACCAATAGGTGCATGTGTCTAGATTGAGGGAAGTAATAATACACTTTATTTTGCTTTGGTCAGGCATCACTTGGAATACTGTTTTCAGTTCTGGGCACAGCAACTCAAGAAGGATATTGACAAGCTGGAACAAGTCCAGAGGAAGGCAACCAAAATGGTAAAAGGTCTGGAAACCATGCCCTGTGAAGAGCAGTTAGGGAACTGGGTATGTTTAGCCTGGAGAAGAGAAGGCTAAGAGGTGACAAAATCACCATGTTCAAATATTTGAAAGGATGTCATATTGAAGGTGGGGCAAGCTTGTTTCTGCTTCTCTTGAGATTAGGGCACGGAACAATGTACTCAAACTATCGGAACAGAGATTCCACCTAAACATTAGGAAGAACTACCTGTGGTATGAGCTGTCTGGAAGTGGAATATACTGCCTTGGAGTGTGGTGGAGCCTCCTTCTTTGGAGGTTTTTAAACAGAGGCTGGATGGCCATCTGTCAGGAGTGCTTTGATTGTATATTGCTGCATTGGAGGGGGTTGGACTGGATAGCCCTTGTGGTCTCTTCCAAGACTATGATTCTATAGTTCCACAGTTCCCTGCCTTGTCATGACATGATTAGTCCCACCTAGAGTAGGAATCCCCATCTTGACTACACACCTAAAACAATGTATGAAATTGTCATCTGGGCACAAGGGAGCCTGATTTGCTCAAGCTTTCTACCTCCTCCCCACATTAGTTTAAGTGGATTGTGAGAGGGTGGGACCAACTGCTGAAAACTGAGTCATAGAATCATAGAATTGTAGAGTTGGAAGAGACCACAAGGGCCATCCAGTCCAACCCCTTGCCACGCAGGAATCACAATCAAAGTATCCTTGACAGATGGCCATCCAGTCTCTGTTTAAAGACCTCCAAGGAAGGAGACCCCGCCATGCTCCGAGGTAGTGTGTTCCACTGCTGAACAGCTCTTACTGTCAGAAAGTTCCTCCTAATGTTGAGGTGGCATCTCTGTTCCTGGAGCTTGCATCCATTGCTCTGTGTTCTAGTCTCTGAAGCAGCAGAAAACAAGCTTGCTCCATCCTCAATGTGACACCCCTTCAAATACTTGAACAGGGCTATCATATCTCCCCTTAACCTTCTTTTTTTTAGGCTAAACAAACCCAGCTCCCTAAGTCTTTCCTCATAAGGCATGGTTTCCAGACCTTTCACCATTTTAGTCACCCTCCTCTGGACACGCTCCAATTTGTCAATATCCTTTTTGAATTGTGGTGCCCAGAACTGGACACAGTATTCTAGGTGAGGCCTGACAAAGGCAGAATAGAGTGGCACTATTACTTCCCTTGATCTAGACACTATACTTCTATTGATGCAACCCAAAATCGCATTGGCATCAATAGAAGTCAACACATATGTAGATCCCAGTGGGTCTACTCTAGTTGGGACTACCAGTAGGATTCAGGGGAGTATCTGTGGTTGTTCCTCCAATGGTTTCTTCATTTTTGACTAGTCATGGTAGACAATTCAAAGTTACTTATAAAGAAAACAGAAAATTGTTTTTATGAAAGCCCATTATACTCATTGTATTGCATATCAATAAACAGGGACAATATTTATCAGTATTTCCCAAATAAAAGGCAATACATCCTTAAAATGCTGATGACATCCAGATGTTAGCACACACTGCAAAGAAAAAAAATACAACATCTGGACCATCACTGAATCTGCAATGACCAATAAAAGAAAGCAGAAAGCTCAAATCCTGAACATAACATTTTAGTTTAATAAGTGAAAAGCTGCATTACATTGAGTGAGACCTGGCCACATTTATACTATAAAGAAGTTCTGTTTAATTTGCATCCAGATTTTTAAATCTAGCACCAGGATAAAGGATAAAGCCTAATTTCCTGAAGAGATTCTGCACTGCTTAAGAGAACCACAACAAAACATATATTTGGGCAAGCTCCCTTTTTCCTTTTCTGCTCATCCAGTCTTTCTCCTCAAACCACCACTTTTCTGCAGCTACTTCCATTCCCCCCCCCCCCAAAAAAACCTCCCCTCTCATACCACATCTACAAAGCAGAACAAAACTACTCTGGTATTACAGTTAGGATTGCAACTTTATGACTGTCTTTCCCATTAAAACTGTCAGAAACAGACACAAAATAAAAGTACACAGAGATCTTACAGATCTAACAGAAGGCAACAATAGCTATTGCATATGTATTATGGACTGTGGGAACCATTGTCCAGCCCTTCCCTACTCTTTCTGGAAGAACTATCAAATCACAAGATAGACTAGGAGGGTAAGGGATGGATTAAAATACAATAATAGCAAATACCAATCTCTTCTTCTTCCCTGTTTACTATAAATTATTTTTCTTTTACCTGTGTTGCTGACCCAGCCCGGATGCTCCCATCCCTTCCCATGAGAAAGAATACACAACATGAAATTTCTTCACAAAATATATTGGGTACATAGGAGATTAGGTATATGAGGCTAATATAATAGAACATTGGCAACAAAAGGCCACAACTTGGTAATAGCTATAAATGGTTGACACCAATTGCATGGGTCCAGATCCTCTCATTAACCAACCCTGTGTTGGCCAATGAATTGTTGTTGGTTCTCACTGACAGCAACGCATGCAGGAGAAGAGCCCGGGCCAAGCTCCGCCCGCTTGACACACTCCCCTCCCCGGTGTAACAAGGTTATAAAAGGGGGGGTCTCCGTGAACTTGAACTTAAACTTGACGGAGACCCCCCTACTGTTTTCCCCAGATCAGGGCCCATGCTATCTGCCACAAAAGGTGGCCGGTCCATCAATAGGACCCACCTTCCACCAACCAATTAGCAGCTGTCACCAAATGGCCAAAGTTCTTGGCTCCTCAGGCAGACTGCATTGATATAGCCAACTCCGGCCAGATGTACATTGCAAAGGCCCCAGAGCGACACCTGCCCAGCCACTTGATGGTCTCCGTAGGTAGGCCCCCTTGTGCTGCTATGGTTGCTGCTCATATCCAGAAGGAGTGGCTCCTAAAGCCCTCGGCCAGTAATTCCAGCTGCCTCAATGCAGCTTTCAACACACTGACAAACTGGAATCAGGTCAGTGGAGTCCCATCCCTGTGTATGAACAGGGGACCCAACCCGGCGACGCACTTCTCCAGGAACCTGCGCATCATGGCCACCGGGCACAGTGATGAATCAACCAGATTCTGCAGCCGCAAAGTCGCCCCTTTTCTGCATTGGTCGCACTTGGAGCACGTATGCTCAGTGTGTTGTCCCCCAACGATATGTTGCCGAGCTGCAGCGCCCTGCCCGACACAACTCTCTTGGAGGAACTCACCAATTTCTCAACACTTAAGAGTACCAAAGAAGGCAGCTGTGTATGCTATACTGAACAGCAGGACCTCATAATGCGACCGACAAATTACCTGCAGTATGGCACCAGTTGGGTCAGCACACCATAGGAAATCGGTTGCCTGCCATCCTCCGCCCATTGACTCTTCCTCCTTCAAACTTCCACAGCCTTGTGGACGAGGAAGGTCACCCAAGCCTGCCGCCTTCCTAAAGAATGAAATACTGGCTATGTGCATGGAGATGGTATGTGGAGCCAGTCCCTGGTCCTTCAATGACACAAGGTAGTGCAACACCTTGCATTCCGCTGCTGGCCAGGAACCCCCATAACCGTGTCTCCTTCTGAAAGCAAAAAATTGATCAGCTGCCCATCTGTAGTTTGCTTGCGCTGATGGCGCCAAGGAGACTGCGACCCCTTGCATCACTGTTCTCTCCTAAGGCTCCAAAAGTCCAAGGGGAAGGGGGCCAGTGTCAGGTCAGCGTCCAGGGCCAGTGTACGGAACCGGTCATCCTGGAATCGAGACAATACATCTGCATCTGCAATCTCATTATCAACACCAGGAATGTAACGGGCAGAGAAGCTGATGTTTGATGTTAGGCACACAAGCACATAACTCTTTCTGACCCGGAGAACTGCCTGTTGATAATCCTCACCACAGCTTTGTTATAGCACCAAAAACATACTTTTCAAGCCTGGTAGCCCCTTTTCTCAGTAGAAGAGATTTGAGGCAGCCTTACTACAGATATTAGAAACTTGTATCTAAAATGGAATCCTGTAGGATTATGTAGCACAAGTGCCATGGGGCTCCCGATGCAACTTTCTGGAATTGACTGTCCAAGCAGGGACATAAGACTCTAACAATCATGCTGCATCAAACCAAAGTCCTATCTAGTCCACTATTCTGTAGACCCAGCAGCCAACCACAAGAAGGACATGAGTGAAATGACACCCTTTTCTAACAGCACATCTGCTCATGTACAAATCTCTGCTCTCATCCCTTCATTGTGAGAAATCACTATTTATTCCTACTTTCTATTTCTTCTTGAATCAGTTTTCAAACCGTAAGATCAGTTATCCACTGGTCCTTACCAAAGCTCAGGGATCTTTGGTGGAAGATTTTATAAGTCCAAATAAGCAAGGTCTATTGGATCACCTTTATCTTACACGTGTCTTAACATCCTCAAAGAACTCAAAAATATTAGCAAAACAAGACTTACATTTGCAGAAGTTCCTCCTGGATTGCTTTTAAGAACTGCATTTACATTTGCCATTCTGCAGTCCTCTGCTAGAGAGGCTGATCTTAGGTACATGTTATGCATATTAGCTGGAAGACTGACAATTTTATATTAGAGTTCCTTAAGGTCTCAGATGCATACCATCTTGACGTGGTGATTTCTTTGTTTGCAGTTTGTTGATCAGGTCTAGAATTTCTTCCCTTGTCACCACTACCTGCTTCAGCTTCTCATTCTTGTTGCAGGAAATGTCAGTTCCAGCATGGATATCTGCCCTGTGTCTTCAGTAGCAAATGACAAATGAAAAGAATGTATTTTGCTTTTCTTCAATTTCTTTTTTCTTCTGTAGGACTCCTTTCATTTTGCTGTCAACAGGCCTTGGTCTCCTGCTCCTGGTGCATTTAAAAATTCTTTATCATTGATCTTCATGCTATTGATCTTCATGCTCCTCAAAATGCTTCTTCTTCTTCCCCCCCCCTTTTTTTTTTGCATTTTGCATTTTGCATCTCCTAAGCCCTTTTTACTCTAGTGGCTTCCTTCACACTGTTTGCTAGTTTCATTTTCTGAAGGAAGCCCTTTTTACTCTATTTCATTTTCTGAAGGAAGCCCTTTTTACTCTAGTGGCTTCCTTCACACTGTTTGCTAGCTACCTTTGCTATCCTCTGAGATATATTTCTCCTGAGACTCTGTTACTGTTTACAGTACCTCCAACTTACAACCTAGACCATCTACCTAGAAGAATGCTTTAACCCACTGTGAGGTCCAGATGAATAAAACAAGGTATCATTTCCCCAATCCTTCCTAACATAGGTCATCCATTGGGTTGACTAAACCAATTTCTGGGTTGAAACAAGATTTGAAACTAGATTACAATGGATCACAACTACAGTTTTATTCAAGTGTGACTGGGGGACCATTTACACCACACAATTATAGTGCAATGATTCCACTTTAACTGCCATAACTTGAACTTTAGTAAGAAAGCCAGTGTCTTGGTAGCAACTCTTCTAAAAACAATTTTTAACAAAAGTTCTGTCTATTCTTTCTATACTCCTAGGTTTTCTGTTTGTGTTATTTCTACTAATTAATTCTGAATGTACGATTATAACTATTTGATATATTTCTGGGAGTTCCAAAGATAAAAATCCTTTAATTCCTTTCTGTGAGTTAACAGTGCTCAGCAACCACAGATCATATAATAGAATAATCTTGTATTAAGTCTTGTGCAGATAACACAATTACAAGAAACACATGATCCTTTTAATATTATTATAATCTCCATAAACAGGAAGAGTTAACAGCAATAGATGCTAGTTACTCTTGCAGCAGACCATAAATTTCTAAGATTCTAAAACAGGGTGCAACATCTACATATAGCATAGTGCCAAGGTTTAAAATGTTTTCAGACTTAAACTAAAACATGTATAAGATGAGTCACTGTGGCAGGAGAAATAAGAGCTCATTTACAAGTGGGAGAAACATACTCACACTACATTGGCAGTAATTCATGGAACTTCCGCTCTAATAAACATCGTTTTTAAAAATCACTCTGGAACACATGTCTGTTTCCCCTAATGTTTTTATACACAGATCTAGGATGCCATTACAAAAACAGATTTTATGGTTACAATTTTTGTTTTCAAAACAGTTTGAAAATTTACAAAACCTGTTATTCTGCATTTTTCTGAACTGGCTTTAAGATCAAATCAATGTGAGATAGGAACATGTCTGAAGTAACTGATCAAGTTTTTTCAAAATAATATAAGTGGAACAGGTTTTGATAAAACAAAATTAAATTAAATTATTTTAAAAAGTCAAAAATAAATGTGAAGTTTTAATTTTTACATTAGTATTGTTGTTGTTGTTCAAGTCATTTCCAACTTATGGTGACCCAAATGTGAACCTATCACCTAGATTTGTTCATAGAAGGTTCGTCATCAGTTAATTCCTGGTAGGCTTCCCTATTTGCTTCAAAGTTTGTCATCTGGCTTTAAAGGACAAAATATACAGGCTGCAGTTGGGAACACTCTTGAAGGCCTGGTAACTAGACTGGACTCGGAAGACTACCAGATTTAGCATTCATTCCAATGATATCCTTGATTGCATAAACATCTTTACTTTTTTCAACGTAGCCACTCATTGCTATAGGAAAACTCAGTATGCTGGGCAAAAATAGTGGACAAAGCTTGGGCGGGGGGAAGGAAGAAAAAAAAAAGAAAGAAAATGTATGCCATTCTCAGTTCCAAGGAAGGAAATCAAGTTTAAAAATTTACTAAGACTAATACTGTATATAAAAATAAAGTGCCACTGCTAGACATAGCTCCATGTCCCTGAAACTGAAGAAGAAGAAGGGCTGACTTCACTCGGAGAACCCATGGAACATTTTTGCATTATACAGAAGCTTTCTCTGACCCTTTGTATGCTCCACCCACCATAACGATGACTACTGTATTTGTTTAATGTCAAATATAGTATACTATGGCCGTTATGAACAAGATGGAATTTAATTGTTATATTATTGCTGGTGTTCACAGACGTTTCAAGCTCCAAATTACTTGAAAAAGCATTTTAAGGATGGTGAAGAGAAAAAACTTAAATCTCCATTAGGGCATGGTGGCCTAGTCAAGGGGCTCAGTCAGACAGGAGAATTAATTGTGGAAAATAGCACACTACCTCACTATCACAGCAGTGTTCATTTGTCCCCATGATTCATTTGCAAGATTGCTGGCATGGAAAGCTATCCAAGTTTGCAGTTCACAAGGAGCATGCCCGCGATAAAAGATGGTGGCCGCAAGTGAATTACCTGCTTTGTTATCTCCTGAAAAGCTCCCTCCATTTCCCTCCTTTTTTGCCATTAAATGAGAGATGCAGAAGAGCGATCTTCTACTTACAAACTTTTTTTTTTCTCTGCTGCTCAAAAATAGTGCTCAATTGTGCCTGTGAAAAAAATTATGGTGGCTCTGGCCACTTCATCACCAGCAAGCCCATCCCCGCACACATCCGAACAATCACATTTTGACTTCCTAGATATGCCCCAATTCAAATTGATTGTTTAAATGGGCTGTTATGCATGTTTTCACGTATTTTTTTTTAAAAAAAAGATTGTGAGAAACAGCAAAAGCTATAATTGCTAACTACTTGGAGTTTTCAGCCCCATTCTTTCCCAATATGGCAATCCTGGCAGGAGCTTATCTGGACAAAAGGTATTCTGCCCACATTCCTTGAGGATTTTTTTCATCATCTAAAAAAACCCTAGGTATGGAACCCGAAAGAACAGTTCATAAGAAAACAAGCTGAAAGTGAGCAAAGGGGGGCAGGACACATTAAAAAAAACCTTGTCCAACAAATAGAACACATAGTCAGAAGAACAATCTAGAGACAGTATAATATGAATTACTACCATAAAACATAAAGAGTATGTCCCATGGCTTGGCCTGAAGTTAACAATGTTAAGCACTCAGAAGATAAACAGTAGGTTAAACTCAGTATTAGTTCTACTTAGAGCAAACTCATTGAAATTAATGATAGGGCAACTAATTTAAGTCCTATTGGATTTCAATGGCTCTGCTCTAGCAGAGGCTAACAGTGGATTTAGCTGAATATAGCTAGTTGAAGTTTGAAATTGTTTGGAAACAAGTTCTACTGAAAACAGTTGGATTTGCTTCAAAATTGAGTCATATAGGATTAAAACGAACGAGATCCGTCAGATGACAAGCCTGAGTAGCTTTAAAAAAGCACTAAAGACGGATCTCTTTTGGCAAGCCTTTCCTAATTAGATCCCGGCCTCAAGGGATCCTGGCCTCTTTTAGTCCGCTGGCTATTTATTGTATTTATTGTTTTTAAAATGTGATTTTAGACAGTTGCTTTTAATTTCTATTTGTTTAATATTTTTTTATGGGGGAGGGTGGGGGTGAGGGGTGTTTAGGGATTTTTATCTGTATTGTATTTTAATTTTTGTAAGCCGCCCCGATTGTTTTAACAGAGGGGCGGGGTATAAATAATAATAATAATAATAATAATAATAATAATAAAAATAGAACGATGAAACTATATTTTTCCTGAGAGAACCAATTCTAATGGTGGGCAATTTCTATAAATGGAAATTTCTCACAATCCACTTTTTAAAAATCCATTTTTAATTTAATGCTTACCACATGGATCCTACAGCAAACCATACAAATCCCAGAGTGAACAAGGAGCCAACTAACAGTCAAGAGTTAGGAAAGCAAATGTGGGAAAATATTTAACAATACTTTAAGTTTTAAGCATTCCAACCAGTAAAAAACAAGGCTTTAACTCTAAAAATTGATCACCAATATTAACTTTTAACCTGTAATAGATAAATTAGTTCTGGAGTGTACTTTCATTCATCATAAATGTGTTTCTTCAAACTGTAAAAAACCTCAGAAAGTCATGCAAATATCATTAGCTTTCTTTAAAAAACAAAACAAAAACACCATGTTATTCTGGAAGACGTTAAAGTAGCAGGCCCACAATATTATATTACTATTTTAGACAGGACAATAGCCTCTAATTCAGTTATTTTAAAATTATGAGATCTTCACAGGTCCTGCAAGATTTCACATCTCAGGATTTACATACAACCTACTGTCTGTAACAATCATCTTCATTTCTCTACAGTTGGGTAGGGAGTAACCATGACTCTTTTTGAAGTTAAAAATATTTACAACTTATGATATGGCCATTTGTGCATGCTGAAATGCGCATATTAAAATGGAAATAGAGCATTTCAAATGCCAACAGTGTCTTTTTCCTTCCAAAGAGCTAACAATAATAATTACAACACTTGACAATTATCCTGGATTAGGAATATACCCTTTGCCTTTTGTGTAGAATTATTTAAAACGCACACACCCTAATTCAGGGCCTGTTAGAACAACAAACAAAGAATCTCTGATCTCCCTTTTGCACTGATGGCTGATCTGAGATAATGATCACTGGCCCTGGTCATGTAGATTTGTTAATAGTTCTGCTGATTCACTTATAGAGCCACTGTACTGTCTATTCTCCTTTATGGGTCTGAAACATGGGTCACCTATCGCCAACACTTACGACTCCTCAAACGTTTTCATCAGTGCTGTATACGTACAATCCTAAATATACACCGGACTGACTATGTGACGAATGTTGCTGTCCTTGAGCAAGCAGGGATCACCAGCATTGAGGCCATGATATTGAGAACACAGCTGTGCTGGACAGGGCACGTTTCTAGGATGGAGGACCATCGCCTCCCAAAAATAGTACTCTACGGTGAACTTGCCACGGGTCAGAGTAAGAGGGGCACTCCAAAAAAGCAATACAAGGACTCCCTGAAACAACAACTCAGGCTCAGCCAAATTGATCACCAACAATGGTCCGCCCTGGCTTCACATTGGGAGGCATGGAGACACACTATCCACAATGCTGCAGCTTTATTTGAATACTCACGCTGAACAAGTCTTGAAGAGAAACAACAACGTAGAAAGAATCACAACTCAGAAACATCACTCAAGGAGACCCTCTGCTGTGCTTTCTGCAACCAGACTTGTTTATCTCGGATTGGCCGTTTCAGTCATCAGCGCACTTGCAGAAAGCGCGGGTGAGTCCTTCCTGAATCTTCGTTTGCGAAGAAAAGCCAGAGAGAGTGATCATTTACTAAGTTAGAGCTCGGGGGGAGGTATTTTGGAGGGTTTTTGGGAATTTAGAATCTAAATTCTAAATCTTGTAAATAATTTTTGTAAAACTAACATTTCTGATCCTGACACAAACCACTGGGCAGTATTCTATTGGCTTCTGAATACAGAATATTTCAGTGATCTTGAGACCTCTTCTTGGCAACCAGTTCATGCTTATGATAAAGGTTTTCAATCTTTATTGTACTAATTAAATACAAAGACAAAGACCAGATACACATTTAGCACAGTGTAGATATATGTCAATGTAGTTGTACAATTGATTGTACTATGGGCTCTGTGGCCTGTGACAGCACACCAACTGATTAGCTGCTCAGTTACAAAGTCAAGAATGAAAGAGTCCTATGCATGCACTTGTAAAACAAGTGACTGCACTTGGGACAATACTAACACAAACTGAGAAAATGCAACTGCTTGCATAACAGTTTTTACGCTAGTGTAGTGCCTCCCAAGGATTCCAACCAAAGTCTTTATTCTTAATACATTGTGCATCTTAGTGAGAGAGCTTTGTATAAGTAACATATGTGATGGAAACATGGGAGAAAGGGCTTTTTGAGGAAGAAGGCTACAAATTTGCATAGACTCTCCTGTAAGATAAGTGGATAAAGTTGAATATAATGAATCTGAAGAAAGCTACAGTATGTATTCTCAATCAAAATGTACTTGAAGCAATAGTTCATTCCATGCTAGGACCTAAATGTTTAAGCTTTTTAAAACAACAATTCCAAAGTTTATTAAAATAAAATATATATCTAATTACCTACAGGAGACAGAGATCTGTCTACAAAAGAAGGATAATGGCATAAAGTATTACTAAATTATAGCCAACTATTTCCATCTTGGCTGGTACTAGGACTATCCTAGCTTGGTCTCAGGTGGGACATTTTGTTGGGGCAGATAAAAATCTTCTCAAAAACAATAGCTGACAGGGTCAATGCCAGAATGAGGTGGACTGCTGAAAAGATGGCTTAGTTGTTATGTCAAAGAAAGATTCAGATTATGGTAATACAATAATTGGTAACTAAGACTGGTAACTATAATGAAGTTTTTGCTTTTTATTTGCCTACATGTTCCATTAATTTCACCAGTTTTAGGCTGTGTTTCTTCCTGAACTGTTATACAAAATCATTCTGTTCCTCAAAAGTACCTTGGAAACCATGGTTTAAAAGGCGATGGGAGTTTAGGTAAACATACTTCCCTTTTAAAAGTTATTCCCACTTATCTTTATGTAATAATTTTAGAGAATTCTAAATGTAAGGAGCATGTCCTTGAATTTGTGATGGTGAGACAATTAAGTCATTGAAGATAGCCTTCATGCTCAAGCCAGTGTTCTTACTGGATTAGGCAGAAAGCCCAAAAAGGGAGGCAGGGACAGGCTTATTTGTGAAGACATTTTCCACAATGGTTGTCCAAAGTAAATTCTTGAAGCCAAAAGGCAGGTTCAGTCTCCCAAAGTAACAGCTAATATACAGGTTCCAAGTGCTGCTCCACTCCTTAGCAATCATAGGGAACCAAGATTAAGTCAGAGGCTGCTGCTCCATAGAGAGGGGAAAAATGAGGCATGGTAAGCACAGTAGTGTTTTTGAGAGTGTATGGATTTTTCTTCTGTAACATTAAGATAAGGATTAGACCAATTCACAAACAAATACTAGCTAATCCAAGACAGGCTGTCCCAATCAGGGGGAGCAACAGGATAAGTCCAGAACAGGGAGTAGAGACTAACATCACGAGTCCCTGCAGCTCAAAGAATGAGAGAGTGGAGCATGGAAGAGATCTCTTGAGCAGGCTATAAGAGATATGGTTGCTGTTTCCAGCACTTCTCAGTTTTGGTAAACTGGCTGTATTTGTTCATGCCTGACTGCATTGGAAAGATTTTGGTCTATTTGGCTCTGGCTTACAAATGACTGATAACCAATATCAATTGATGATATGTTTTAATGATGGATATTACCTATTAAGTAATAAGGTTTAACGTTATAAAAATAATGATGATGTCAATATTAAATAAATGAATTGTTTAGTTGTTTTTACTGTAAGATGCATTGTAATGATGCATTTATATATATTCTTGGTTTTGTACAGCTTTTCTTGTGCTGTGGGCTGGTTTTAACACACTGTGCAGAAGGAAAAGGTATAAATTGAAGGGATGATGTTGGTGATGATGATGACCATCACAGTATGGCAAAGATGTTCACTCATAATAAAAAATATTTTCAAGTTGTAAGTAAGATATTCTGTACCTTTCTTTTAGCCTGTGGTCTATGCGCGTAGATGAAGTACACACATTTATACTGAAAGCTATAACTGAGCAGATACACTACAAAACCAGAGCATTTTTACTGCTAGATGGTGCCAATTTTATTATGGAGCCAGATCACTAATAAAGTGGTTAACAACTTGGATACAGAGGTTAGCATAAGCAGAAAGGCAGTTCTGCTCACGCAAAGGAACAAGGGTCTCACGAATTCTAAGGACTTTCCCCTCCATTTGCACCCTTCCGTGACACATCTTATACCATTTTTGAGGTTCCCCAACACCCTCAGGGTTGACTTTGGAAATGATGTTAAGCACTACATTAATATTTTTCCTATTCATGACTTAGTTTAGGAAGCTTTTTTTCTTAATTAAAATGTGCCTTACATGGCCATCAACATATTTTTTTTACCTGGCACCTGTGATTCACCTTAGGCAACAGGTGCTTCTCTCCCCCACCGCCTCATCCCCTGAGGTCAGGAGTCACTGAACTTTTAATGTCGAGATGTCAGGAAGATAATTCCAAGCTCTGATGTCCACAACTGCAAGGGCTTCCGGAGAAGATCTTCATATTATAGCCCACATGGAATAGATACAAAGGAACTCTCGCTTCCATGTGTTAGTCAACATTGCAGCCATTTCACCATTTGGAGCCATGAAGAAGATTTGGTCATATTTCTGAAACCTGAATAGCATCAACCCGAATATCCAATTCACAATGGAAAAAGAAAAGGAAGGAACAATGCCATTCTTGGATGTCCTACTCATCTGCAAACCAAACCAACGGTTGGGCCATAAGGTATACAGAACCCCCCCCCAACACACACACACAGACAGATACCTACACAAGAACTCCAATCATCACCCAGGGGGCTGTTTACATGATGAAAATGTCCTGGGAAGAATTTGTGTCGATCCCTGGCAGTTTACACGTACATCGGGTCGGGTACATGATTTTCGGAAGGGGGGCCACCTTTTATCCCTCAACCAGCGGGACTTCCAGTCCCGCGGTTTGTGCCGGTTTTTAAAAAAGTCACGGGAGGATTTGGAAAATCGGAAATGTAAACAGCCTGGGACAAAATGTCTCGGTACTGGGATGACCGGAAATGGTGACTGGGGGCGGGCTTAGAGATCAGCGACCAGAAAAGGAGGGGTCAGTCACCCGTTCAACAGATCCAGCCTCACCAGCCGAAAACAAAGGCATCCCTTCCAGCTGCACGAAGGTTGATGTGTGTGTGTGCGCGCACGCGCGTGTGTACTCAATCACCTTTTTAAATGGATTTCTACACTGCAAACCCTTCAGCTTTACCTTTTCCTCAACTGCATGTTACAGAGAGATCGTCGTCGTCCATTCACCCCCTGCCTTGGTCACCTCCTTGGGTCAGAACGGGCACATTCAAATATTCAAACCACAACAGATGTTTAGCTAGAATATATACAGTGTGTTCAAGGCTGTTGTTGTGTGCCTTCAAGTCTTTTCTGTCTTACTGTACGTCAACACTAAGCCAAACCTATCACGGGATTTTCTGGGGCTGAGAGTGTGCGACTTGCCCAAGGTCACTCAGTGGGTTTCCATGGCTGAGTGGGGATTCAAACCCTGGTCTCCAGAGTCATAGTCCAATGCTCAAACCACTACACTATGCTGGCTCTCATTCAACATAAAATTGTCCAAAACTTGACAGAAGGAAGGAAGCTATGAGAGAAGGCTTCCTTCAGAAAATTGACCTTGTCTAGCTAGCAAGACAGCAAAATAAAAAACTGTCACGGATGGGAAAGGAATCAACAGTCATAACCAAAAAAGAAATTTTGGATTTTAGACTACAGCATTATCAGTTGGCAAACAGGGAATAACTCAAGAATACCGTATGTTCTTGTGTGTAAGACTGCTTTTTAACACTTGAAAATCTCCTCAAAGGGGGGGGGTGTCGTCTTATACGCCCAGCAGATCTTTTCCCCTGCTGTGAGAATGACTGCCTTGTCTTTGAAGTGTTAAATTGCCTGGGCTGTTTCCCCAGCAGATCCTTCCCCCTGCTGTGAGAATGACTGCTTTGCCTTTCAAGTGTTAAATTGCCCTCCATTTAGCTCAGGAGAGAAGAAAAGCAGGCCTTAAAATGATGTTTCTTTTCAGCACAAGTTAGTCTAAAATTAGAATTTCTGGATTCAAACTTATCATTTTGCATCAAGTTTTGTCAATGGTGAAACTCTCTTATCTGAATAAAAGCTTCTGGCAGAGTTAAATCATTCTTTAATTGCAAGGTATTTATTATGGCATTGTATTTTGGTAAACTTGCCAGGAAGATTCCCATTTGCATAGCTTTGGGGATTTCCTCTCCAGGAGTTTGCAAGTCTGCCAATGTGGCTCTAAAATCATTAATGTGCTCATTCAAAAAATTGGGATTTGATAGCTTCATATTAACCAACTTTATTATTAATGCAACCTTACTTTCCAAAGATTGAACATCACAGAGATTTTTCAAAGTATCCCATGCTTTTTTTAGCTGTTCTCAGTCCTTTAATTTCACAGAATATTTCATCATCTACAGCCACTGAGCTGGCTGGCTGGTGGGAGGCAGGCTTTCCAGCTGGGTGGCTGGCTGGACGGGGGGGGGGAGGCAAACTCTATATTTTAACTTAAAAATTGGAGGGTCATCTTATGTGCCCAGTCGTCTTATACGCCGGTACATGGATTGCTTTTTTTTTTTTCTTTTTCCCATGCCATTCAGAGAGTAAAGAGGTACATACACATGAACACAAAAATCAAACAAATAGTAAGGTTTTTTTTTTTAAGGATTTGAGCAGCATATTGGTATAAGACCAAGAATTTCAGAAGAAATCTTTAAAAATTTCCTGAAGCAGTAAACTAGCTAGTTACAGATTGTGCTAAAGAAGACTAAGGAGACTAAAGAAAAACTGAGTGAATTCTTAGCCTCTGTTTTCACTGTGAAGGATGTAGGGCACATACCTGTGCCTGAATGGCTTTTAAAGAAGGGAGTCTGAAAAACTATATGGCTGAGTTCCTATCTGAAATACCTTATCTCTCTATATGAACCTTCCAGAGTCTTAAGATCCTCAAAGAAGGGCTTTCTCTCAGTCCCACCACCATCATAGGCTCATTTACTGAGGACACGGGAAAGAACCTTCTCAGTGGCTCCTACCACTTTCTGGAATTCTCTTCCACTGGAAGCTATGCAGGCCCTCTCCCTGCTCTCCTTTTGCTGGCAGGCAAAGATTCTTTTGTTCAAGTAGGCTTTTAAGGTATAATTACTTCTAGAGAAGCTTTGTATGAGTGGGTGTGGTTTACTTATAACTTTTGCATGCTTTTTAATGATTTCATACTGTTTTATTCTATCATTTTAATGTGATGATTTTAATTGTGTTTTAAAAATTTAATTGTGTTTGGCTGATTCTTTTTGTGAGCTTGGATCCCACTCCAAGAGAAACGCAGCATCTAAATGAAATGAAATATAAATAAATATAACAAACTAAGGCAAAAATTGGTGTTGAGAGATCATTTGAGAGGTGGGGAACCAATGGCACACCAGAGTTAATTGAGCTACCATGCTAGCTGTGGTTGATGGGATGCTGTCCAACCACCTGTCTAGAGCCATAGATTTTTCATTACTATTTTAGTCTTGACTGTCTTGACAGTCAAATTAAAAACTGATAAAACTCAGCTAGATGGTATTCCTCTGAGTGCTGTTTAAGAACTCAAATGTGAAACTGCAGATCTTCTAACAAAAATCTGTAACTTCTTTTTAAGGTATGGAAAGTAAAGTACAGGTAGTGCAATTTTTTTTAAAAACGGTCTTAGAAACAGTGTGCCAGTAAGCTTCATGTATGTTCTGCATAAATTAATGGAAAATACCATTAAAGATAAAATGCTCAAATGTATTTAATGATGGTGGAGATTGTGTGGCCTGCACAATTCCTCCAGTGCAGCCCCTAGCTCCTCACCTTATTCCCCAAACTGTGAAAAATTGACCAAATGTACTACAATGTAAGAAAGATAGAAGTGGTGTATATAAAGGCAACCCCTCCCCCCAATTTCATGTAGACATTGAGGGGGTCTGAGGTAGCAGTAACTGATTAGTAAAGGGATATTGCTGGCTGTGGTGGACAGCTCAGTGAAAGTACTCATTCTGTGGTAGCTCTGAAAAAAAAAACCCTGCATGTAAGGGATTATTAGCAAAGGTTCCAAAATGAAACCACCAGTATTATACAATCTATGGTGCAACATGTAGTGTAACCCTACAGAAATCCCTTTATATATACCCTTTATAATCCCTTTATAATATATATTTGGAGACCAGAAGTGGGCAACCTGTGCCCTTGTACTAATTTTATGAGGCCCTTGACATTAGTTCACAAGCTCTCTGCTCTTGCTAGAGGTCTAAAATGATTGCTTGCAATCTGTACCCTGGAAGCCCACCAGACAGGAAAGAGGAGGAAGAAAGAGAAATGAGAGCCCACCTCTGTCTTTGGCTCTGGACCTACCCATAGCTAGCATAAAGCCCCCAACAGAAGAAAGGCAGTTCTCAACAGAAACATATATTTCCTAGTACTTGTTGACAGCATGTGGCATCAGAATAAATCACACCCACTTTTGAAAAAATATACAAATAGTATACACTCGGCCCTCAATTTTTCCCAGGCGTAGGTGCAGAGGGCCCCCACGAAAGTGGAAAAACCATTAATATAGGCCAGCTATTTTTTTCACCCGAGAGAACACCTTCCTAGGCATTTGTAGGTCCTCCAGTGCAATTCTATGGTATGCTTGCAGCAGATGTTGACCACAGAGTTGTGCCAGAGGACCTAGAGATTCCTAGAAGGAACACTTGGTCAATGTCTGGTGGAAGTGTACTACAGAATCACACTGGAGGACCTAGGAAATGCCTAGAGAGAACATATTTTTAAATCGGCAAATAATCAAATCTGCAAATGCTCAATCCGCAAACGTGAAGGGACAACTATAGTTTTTAATGTAACATCTATGGAAAATGTTTCCAAAGTTGCCAACTTTTTGCATTTACATCTTAAATAAATTTATATCATTAATATTCCTGAGGCCAAGGATGAGGCAGAAGCAGCTAAATCAGTAATAAAACAAGTTTAACATAAAAAAAAAGAGATCTGTTGAATTTGAAATGACTATAGCAACTATTTTATGATCAAGGACATACTGATTAGCTGAAGTTGTTTTCAAAATTTGTTTAAGCAATTTTTATCAAACACTGATTTCAAACAAACAGCTAGGGGGCAGAATTTACTAACTGGTGAACAGTTTGAAAACATCAATTTCATTTTAATCTAATTCTGCGGTGATATTATAGCTTAATCCTTAAATATATAATCCTTAATTTATATTATTTACTATTATACACTGACCAAATAAAATCAATAATAAAATCCTAGGAACAGGCCAGAAACCTATACATGATTTTAAAAAGTAAATATATACATGATTTTAAAAAATACCTATACATGATACTCATAACAAATATGAATATCACTCACAGTAAACTAACCCACCAACAGCACTACCTTTCCACAGTGGTGGGACTGCATACTCCTGTGAGGCAAGAGGCTATGCTGATAGCAGCAGTACTGCTGGTAGAGTCTCCCATGTCAGACAGGTTTTTGCTGAGGAGTCAGACTAAATGTGCCAAACAGCTGCTGGTCAGCAGCAGTAGTGTGTGGGGGGAGACACTGGCAGTGGCACCATAGCTAACACTTGTTAGTACTGTGCAGAAGGAAGTGCAGTAAACTCCTGAATGTCTTTTGCTATGAAAACCTATGGCAAGACAATCCAAAATGAAACAAGAGACAGTGCCAGAAGATTGGACTCTCAGGTCAGATGGCACTTAATGAGCTACTGGGGTAGAGCAGAGGACAACTACAAGTAGCACTGTGGCTCATGATGCAACTGGACTCAAGCCCAAAAGGATGCTCAGAGGTGAAAGGAAAGTCCAAAGCAACAGAACACATATTACAGGAATGTGTAATTCTAGGGCCTCGGAGAGAGAGAAAAGGAGGCAGGTACAGCTCCATCATGCCCAGGCCCAGAGGCAGATGAAAAGCTCTCCCACCCTCCCAACTGCCACTGGTGTGCCCTTGGAGGGAGACAAGAAGAGGAAGGCACTGTTCCATCATGCCTAGGCCCAGGAGTAGATGAAGGCCCTCCCTGCATTCCATCTGCCACTGCCCTGGCCTGGGGATGAGAGAAGAGGCAGGCACAGCTCTATCATGTCTAGGTCCAGATGCAGATGTAGTATCTCTTGGAATTAATCTCCTCCCACATTACCCTCCCTTTTCCTTTTGTGTCATGTCTTAATTAGATTGGTAGCCTGAGGGCAGTGAAGTGTTTCATTGTTCTTTTACTTGTAAAGTGCCATGTACAATGATGGTGCTATATAAATAAATTATAATGATGTGAGAAACATGAATCAGGGGAAGATACACATAGTAAAACAAGAAACAGAATGTATAAACATTGACTTGGGGTAAGTGAGCTAAAATGTACAGGGACTGATATTTTGAGTCAGATAATTACAGTGTTTTATTCAGGAAATGAAAAGATAAGAAGAAACTGGGTGGCATTAATAGTGAGGAGAGAAATAGCAAAAGCTGTCAAAGGAAAAAATGAAAAGTCTAACCAAATCATATCAATAAGACTTCAGGAAGAACCTGTCAATATATCTATAATCCAAGCTTATTTCCCAACTACAGAGGCAGAAGAAATTGAAAGATTCTGTGCTGGAATCTAGGGAGAAATTGGTCATACACCAAAACAGGACTTCTTGTTAATCATAGGCAATTGGAATGCAAAAGCAGGAAACAGAGCAGGATCAAAGATTATAGGAAAACTGGCCTAAGATCAAAAAATGAAACAGGACATGACAAACACATTTTTCAAGCAACCAAAAAGGTGACTGTATATATACATGGACATCACCTGATGGTCAATGTAGAAATCAAATAGATTACATAATTGGAAGTAGGGGATGGAGAAGCTCCATTCTCTCTGCAAAAACAAGATCAGAAGCAGATTGTGGCACAGACCATGAAATGTTAATACAAAAATTAGAGTAAAGCTAAAGTAGAACACTAAACCAACCATTGTGCCAAAAGACAACTCAAAGAAAATCCATGTAACGTTTAAAGATAATGTTAAAAATAGATTTGTACTATTAAGCCTAACTGAATACTAAAATTAGGATGGCCATGTCATAGCATTTCCAATTTCTATGTATGGCCATGAAAGCTGTACAGTGAAGAAAGCTGATAAGAAGAAACTCAACTCATTTGGAATGTGGTGCCGGAAAAGAGTTCTACAGATACAACAGTCTGCTAAAAAGACAAATAAATGGCTCCTAAAGCAAAACAAGCCTGAATTCCCCCTAGAAGCCAAGATGATTAAACTGAGGCTGCTGTACTTTGGACGTATCATAAGATGTCATAACTCACTAGAAAAGAGAATAATGCTTGGTACGGTAAGGTAAGGTACCATTGTAGTAGGAAAAGAGGAAGACTGCATTGCAGATGGATAGTCTCAATCAAGGAAGCCACAGCCCTGAGTCTGCGAGGCCTGAGCAGGGGTGCTGATGATAGGGTGACTTGGAGGTCTCTCATTCATAGGGTCAGGTTAACAACAACAAAGACTATCCTGTGCAGTGTTTCTCAAGAAAAAAGTATGTTCAATAGCTGTCAGGATCAGTCCTGGATGTGGCTTGCCAATTTCAGTGTTTCTTTGTAATCTTGCTGTTAATGGTGCTTTCATTTCTTTGTGCTTGTTAACAAGTGTTCTGTCGTGAATATGGAAGGGGAAAGGAACGTTGGTCTTACCTGTGATAAGTTCATTTTTGGTGGATGGGCTCAGAACCTTCTGAGCAGTCAGTCAAGTTGGCTGGTTGGCTCCTCCCTTTGCTCTGAGTAGGCAGGAAGAAGAAAGAAAGGCCTTCTGGGTAGCCCAAGGGGGAGGAGTCACCCCAGCAAGCCAGTTAATGGTAAAGCCAAAGCTCTTCACTCCAGGCCAAGGACAGGAATAGAAGTAGAGATAATTAGTGAACACTTAGCGATAGGCTAGAACAAAAAACCTTTCAGTGCAACAATTAGCAGCTAACGCATATCTATCAATGGAGGGGGAAAAACAGCGCCAGCGCTCACTGGGCAGGGAGGATATTCTTCGCCCATCCACCAAAAATGAACGTATCACAGGTAAGACCAACATTCCTTTTTCCGGTGGATGGGCTCATAACATCCTGAGCAGCTGGGACATACCAAAGCCTCCCTACTATGGGTGGGTGCACTAGCGCCTTCTGAGTCTAACAACTGACAATCTTCTGTAGAATCCTCCTGCCGAAGGCGGCCTCTGCAGACTGGTACTTGTCCAGCTTGTACTGCCTCACAAAGGGTGAGGCAGACCTCTAAGTAGCTGACCTGCAGAGCTCCTCCAGGGACGTACTAGTGGCCCATGCTGCTGTGGTTGCTGCGCCCCTGGTGGAGTGGGCTGTGATGGTATCCGGAGGCTGTTGGTTCAGCAGCCTATAACAAGTCATGATGTAGGTCTTGATCCATCTACTCAGGGTGAAAGCTGACACTTTCTTTCACATGTGCTGTAGGTGAAAAGAAACGAACAAGGCTTCTGATGCACACAAGGGTCTAGTTCTCTTCAAACAGATGCAAACCGCCCTGTGTATGTCTAGGACGTGCAAAATTCTCTCCAGCTCATTTGAAGGCCTTGGGCAGAAGGATGACAACACAACCTCTTGCATCCAATGGAAGGTCGAGTTGACATTGGGTACAAAGGAAGGGCCCACACTCAGAACCACCGAGTCTGGCCTGAGCATGCAGAGGTCTTCTCACATCAATATGGCTGCTAGTTCTGACACCCTACATGCTGATGTGATAGCCACCAACAGAATTACCTTCCATGACAGATGTTTGAGGGACGCTTCTTTCAGGGACTCAAAAGGAGGGATCATCAATTACTTCAGCACTGTGTGTAGATCCCAAGATGGGAAACAGTAAACTGCAGGAGGGGCTAGACTCACTAGACCCCTATGCAAATGGGGATATGAAGCCACACTAGCTGCCCTGCTCGGAGGTAGAAGCGAGGTGATAGCCACTACTTGTCTTTTAAGGGTATTAGGGCAGAGTCCCCAATCTATGTCCTCCTGGAAAAACTCCAATAACTGTGATATGTTGAATCCCATGGCATTCAGATTCTTTTGCCTGTACCACTGGCAGAACTCTCTGAAGGTGTACAGTCGCCCCTCTACATTCGTGAACATGACATTCACGGTTTTGATTATTTGCGGTTTTGGGAGGGCCCCCCGGGCCCCCCCAAAACTGCGACACAGGGCCTCCGGAGGCCCCGTGAAAGCCCTAGGAGGCAGCGGGGAGGGCCGGGGAGGCCTCCACAGGGCCTTCAGAGACACTCTGGAGGCCCCGCGAAGGCCTTGGAAGGAAGGGGGGAGGGCTGGGGAGACCTCTGCGAGGCCTTCGGAGACCCTCCGGAGGCCCTGCGAAGGCCTTGGGAAGGAGGGGGAGGGCCGGGGAGGCCTTCACGTGGCCCCCGGAGACACCCTGGAGGCCCCGCAAAGGCCTTGGAAGGAAGGGGGGAGGGCTAGGGAGACCTCCGCGGGGCCTTCGGAGACCCTCCGGAGGCCCTGCGAAGGCCTTGGGAAGGAGGGGGGAGGGCCGGGGAGGCCTTCACGGGGCCCCCGGAGACGCTCCGGAGGCCCCATGAAGGGCCGGGGAGGGGGTGGGGAGGCAATCATGGGGCCTCTGGAGGCCCCGCTCCGGAGGCCCCATGAAGTCCTGGGGAAGGACTGAGGAGGGCCGGGGAGGCCTCCATGGGGCCTCCAGAGCGTCTCCGGAGGCCCCATGAAGCCCTGGGGAGGGGGTGGGGAGGGCCGGGGAGGCCTCCATGGGGCCTCTGGAGCGTCTCTGGAGGCCCCACGAAGGCCCGGGGAGGGAGGGGGGAGGGCCAGGAGAGGCCTCCGCGGGGCCTTGCTAGGCCCGCGAAGGTGCGGGGAGGGAGGGGGAGGCCCGGGGAGGGAGGGGGGAGGGCTGGGGAGGCCTCTATGGGGCCTCCAGAGCGTCTCCGGAGGCCCCACGAAGGCCCGGGGAGGGAGGGGGAGGGCCAGGAGAGGCCTCCGCGGGGGCCCGCGAGGGCATTGGGGGGGAGTGGGGAGGGCCGGGGAGGCCTCCGCGGGGCCTCCGGAGACTCTTTGGAGGCCCCGTTGAGTGCTTGGGCGGGAGGGCTGGGGAGGCATCCATGGGGCCTCGGGACGGTCTCCGGAGGCCCCGGGAAGGCCTAGGAAGGGAGTGGGGAGACTGGGGAAAGCGATTATGGGTCCTCCGGAGGCCCCATTGTCGCTATGGTGGGGGAGGGGGAGGGCAGTCGTTATTCAGATTTTTCACATTCGCAGGGGTCCGTGGAACGTAACCCCCGCAAATGTGAAGGGACGACTGTATTTGTGAATGTGGATGGTGGACAGTCTTTGAGCAGCTAGGATGGTCTCTACACCTTGGTAGACTATCCGCTCAATGTCAACATAGCATGTTCAATCTCCAAGCATGAAGCTGAAGCCAAGCTGGGTCTGGCTGGTGAACCTGCTCCTGTGATAGCAGGTCTGGCTGAACTGGCAGAGGAATGGATTCTGATGCCAAGCTGAGAGTATCTTGGAGAACCAGGCTCTCCTTAGCTATGTCGGGGCCACTAGAATCACCATGGCTCCTTCTCTCCGAATCTTGGATAGGAGTCTTGCTATTAGCAGCAGTGCAAGAAAGGCATAGAACAGATCCACTGGCCACCTGGCTGTTAGTGAGTTCATGTTCTCTGCTCCTTCTGTCCAGAACCTGGAGAAAAATCTCGATAGCTTAGCATTTGCTGGTGAGGCAAACAGATCCACAACTGGGTGGCCCAGTACCTTTGATATGAGGTTGAACACCTCCGGGGGAAGACTCCATTCATCTGGGTCTATGTCTGTCCTGCTGAGCCAGTCGGCCCTGTATTGAGTTCTCCTTGAAGGTATTCGGCCTCCAGGGAGATGAGGTTCTTTTCCACCCATCTGAGTAGCCTCCATGATTCCTCTATGAGGGTACATGAACTTGATCCCCCTTGCAGTTTATGTGGGCCTTCATTATGGTGTTGTCTGTCATGATCAGGACCGCCCGGCCCTGTACTGTTGACTGGAAGGACTGGAGTGCCAGTCTGACTGCCCTGAGTTCGACCCAGTTGATGCTGTGGGTGGTTTTCTGCAGGCTCCATTTGCCCTGAGCTATCAGGGTTCCACATTGGGCTCCCCAGTCCCTCAGGCTGGTGTCAGTTGTTACCTGGATCCTCTCTGGTTTCCAAATGAGCCTCCCTCTGTTGACTGCCACAGAGGTCCATCACCTGAGAGACTAGACAATGCTTGGTGGTGGTCTGACCCAGCAGTGGCACTTGGCCATTATGTCCTGCTAGTATGGGCACAGGAACCACTCTAGAGGCCTGGTGTGGAAATGGGCCCAGGGAAGGCACTCCATTGCCACAATCATCAGGCCCTGTAGGTGAGCTAGCTGCATCAAGTATGCTCAGGTGTTGTTCTGTAACTCGTGGATTGCTTTCTGGATTGCAAAAATTCTTTCACAAGGGAGAGACACCATGCCCCAGACTGTCCAGCTGGACTCCCAGGTGCTGAATCTGCTGGCTCGGCTTGGGTGAGCTCTTCTCTTGGTTCACTAGAAATCAGTGACTCTCCAAGGACTCCAGTATCTGATGCACATCCCTCTGGCCCTGGTGTCTGGATCACGAGTGAATCATCAGGTAATCCACGTAGGGATATACGTGGAGGCCCTCATCTGAGCAGTGTACAAGTAGTGCTATCATGATCTTGATGAAGACCCTGGGGTCTGATGACAAACCAAAGGGAAGTACCGTGTACTGTTAATGAGTCTGGTTGTATGAGAATCTGAGGAAGCAGCAGTGTTCTTGTGCTATAGGTACATGAAGATAGGCATCTTGTAGGTCGAGAGATGACAAATAGTCACCCAGGAGTAGGGCCCCCAGGATGTGCTTCAGGGTTTCCATTCTGACATGTTTCTTCTTCACAAAATAATTCAGGCCCTTCAGGTTTAGGATGGCTCTCCACAAGCCATTCTTCTTGGGGGAAAGGAACAAATTGGAATAGATTCCTTTCCCTCTTTGTAGTATGGACACTTCTTTATGGCTCCGATGAGATGAAGCTTGTTTATGGCTTCCAGAAGGAGGTGATGTTTGGTTGGGTTCTTCAACTTCAGTGTAGGAATGAAGCAGCTGGGTGGTCTGTGGTTGAATTCTATCTGATACCCCCTGCAGATCATGTCTAACACCCACTAGTCAGATATGGATCTTTCCCAAACTGCTGCGAAGTGCTGAAGCCTTCCCTCTACTGGTTGGCATGAGTCACGATTTGTTGTTTTTGCATTGGCCCCTGCTGTTATTGCTGAACTGGCTCTTTCACGAGGCTCATGTGTTGTTGTCTGAGGTCTCCCCAATGCTGCCTGAAGGGATTGGAGTCTCTGGACTGAAGGGACCCCATGCTGGAGAGAACTGGAATCTGGAGGAATGAACATTTTTCAGCCCATGTCTGAAAAATTTTCTGTCGTTCTTCTTCTTTCCAGAAGCCAACGTTTTCTTCTTGTCTCGGTCCTCGACCAGGACCAGTTCTAAGGAGTCGCCGAATAGTTTTCCCCCAAGAAAGGGGCTAAAGGCTAGGTTCTGTTTACACTTAGAGTCCACCAACCAGGTTTTGAGCCATAGTTGCCTTCTGACTGCAATGTTTGCAGCATCCAACATTCCATCTGCTATGAAGGCTGTGGCCCTCAGAAGCTTGTTCAAACCATGCCTAGCCTTGGTTCTCCCCCAGGAGCCTCAGCTAGCAAATTCCCGGTCCACTGGAGTGCCACTCTGGCCGCCATGGCAGAGACTGCTGCAGATCTAATAGTCAAGGATGCGGAGACTGCTGCAGATCTAATAGACAATGACTGAGTGCTACATCATCCCTTCTATCCTCAGGGGCTTTCATAGAGTCCTCCCCATACTGACAAAAAACCTGAGAATGACACAAGCGCAGAAACTGGGACATCCACTGGAGGGACCTGAAAAGTTTCCATGGCACTACAGGTGAGGCTATAGAACTTCTTAGCCCAAGTTGGAAGGAACCTGCTGGCTGCAGGTTTGCTCCATTCCTCTCTGATCACCTGTATGAAATTTGGAGGAAAAGGCACTTCTAGGGTAGAGGGGGATGCTCTAGGAAAGACGCCTTCCTTCATATTAGGTAAATCCTTGTTAACAGGAGTTTCCTGTTCAGGTGCTGGGATTAGGCCCAAGGTCTTTGATGAGGGTGGGGGACTCCTCTGACTTGAACAGGCATGCAGCTATCTGGTCCTGATCCTGTCCTGCTATATTTTCATCTGATAACTCCCACTCTTCCCTATCAGAATGGCCCGTTTCCAAAGTGCCATACAAATCATCCTCTTCCTCAGAGGAGTGGGTGTCGTTTCCCTCCTCCTCTTCCATTAGTAAAACATCATGGTTCCATTTCTGCTTTTCACTGGAAGAGGTTGCCTCCAAGTCAGAGGCCTGTCTCCTCCCTCCTTCCCTTTATCACCATGTGGCCAAGATAGCAGGTAGAGGATCCAAAAGAGGAGAGATCTGCCTCTTACCTGGTAGAGGAGATGTGATACGTTCGACTCGTGATCATAGGAGGCCTGGATGTCTCAGCTGTAAGGGCTGTGGAGCTAGACGCGGACCCAGCTCTTTTGGCAGTTATACGGCACTTATCTGGGGGGTTAGCCTGGGATGCACCCTTCTCCCTGTTTCTTTCTCCTGACGTGCTTGCCACCTAGTCTGGCTGTTGCCACAGTGACTATCGCCACAGTCTCCTGCACCATCATCTCTCTCACCCAGGATAATAGGTCTGTGATTACCTCCCCCCAAGGGCAAATGCAGGGGTCCCCTGCACACTCACATGGCTAATGCTCATGGTGTCCATGCTCCTAGGTCCGTCAGGGTGACACTGGACAAAGCAGCCATTGTCCACGGGTGGGGGGGATGTCTCCTGCCCTGGACCTAGAGCACCCCTCCATGGGGTTGTTCTCTGCCATTGCAGCCTGACTGGCTCCAGCTCCTTAATGGCTGGGAACAAGCTTCTTCTGCTAAATGCCAAGGTCACCTACCTGGGATGGCGGGGCCCTCTGTGGCTTCCCAGGCCTGGGGGACTATCGAAACCTAAACTATTGACTTTTATCTTCTGTATCCTGCTTCACTGGTCAGAACTGGCTTTGGAAATGCTACTGCATACATATCCTTGATCAATAAACCAAGTTGCTGCTACTTGTGTGTTGATTAAGAGTGTGTATTACCTGGTGCATCACAGCAGAACTGGCTTGCTGGGGTGGCTTCTCCCCCTTGGGGCTACCCAGAAGGCCATTTTTCTTTCTTCGTCCTGCCTATTCAGAGCAATGGGAGGAGCCAATCAGCCAACCCAACTGTTCTGAGCTCATCCACCAGAAAATATAATGGTTGGTAATGAGAATGTAGAGATAAGCTCGCAGCTGCACAATCAGCTTGGGAAAAATGGGAGGGACATTAACATCGGAAGAGGGGATCTGTGGATGATGGGTAACCAACAGTATTGAAGCTTGCCAGGTTTCAATTTAATATACTGTCTTGTACCTTGTGTGTTATGCTTTCTGGATTACTATGCCAGTAAAGTTTTCTGTTTAACTCTGAAATTGTTGATCACTGTGTCTGAGAATGCAAGTACATGACAAGAGCATGGCTATTGTTGTGTTTCAAAAATTCACTGCACATTCTGTGTTAAAAGTAATACAACAGAGTTATGAAATTCTGTGTTAAAAGTAATACAACAGAGTTATGAAATAAGTAGGAACTGATGTCTGATTCTCTATCTGGACAGACTGGTGAACAAACTTAAAAAGCTAAGAAAAAGGAGGCTTCTGGCCAATTCATTAAAGGTGCTAGCTACCTTGAAAAATAATTATGGAGTCAAATAACAGTAGTAATGCAAAAGGTCCATTCTGCCAATAAATGGAATGTTCTAAGTATGGGTTGCTAACACATTCAAGATTCCAATACCAACAACTCCGGCGCTGTAATTTCAGCCAACCTGGAAGACTCCATATACAGTATGTTGAACTACAACTCTTATAATCTCCAGCTGGGGATGTTGTCAAATGCATCTGGAGGGCACCAGGGTAAGGAAGGCAGATTTAGGTGAACTCAAGACATTTGCTGGGAGGCCTATGGTGTTTGCTCCCCCCTCCCCATTTTGAAGTAGTTTATTAGAATCTTAGATTTTCTAGATGTCCACTGCATTGACAATTTCTACTGGCCCTTTCATCTACTAGAATTCTGAATAAAACAAATAAACATGGCGGAAAGAGAAAATAGACCCCTAAAGTACACAGGTAATTCTGAATTCTGGGCAAGTAGTACCAATTGGCATTTGATGTGGATTGGGGTGGTGGTGGAAAACAAGATAAAAACGTACCTTAATTTTATTGGTATAAATGTTTAACTTTTCTCTGTTTCAAATATATATGCAAAAAAAAGGAAAGGTGAAAGTACTTACTGTTCCAAAAGCTGCTCATATTTTCCTAAAGCATCTTTTTCAGCTCCCACAGCTCTCTCTTTTTCAGCCACAGCATTATCTCGTGCTTCTCTTAAATTTCTGAAAGTTAAAAGTGTAAAAGAGTAAACATTATTTTTACTCTCAAGCATATGTTCATAAGTAAGTTGTGTTATAATTCAAGTTACCTGTAATTTATTTCTGTTATGGGATAATTTGGGTATATATTTTGTTCTTCATGTTCCACCCATGTGTAGAGGTGTAGAGAAGAGTTTCAACTTTGTTTAAAATTTCTAGTTATCATTTTTATTACACGTACTATACAGCATCCTTATCCTTATTGTTATTTTAATTAATCTTCTTGCTACATTTCAAATAATGGGCTTTAAAAACCACTGCTGTTGGTTTTAAGTCTTTCCTTGTCACCATTTGGATGTGTGAAGTCACAGAATGCTAATAAACATTTCTATCTGTTAGTTTGAGTATACCAGTAATACGTTTGTCAGCCAGCACAACCTTTCATGTCTACATAAAAGAAAAGAAAAAAATACTAGAGGTCATGGATAGTGTTCAAGGTATTTGCTGCTAGTAGTGGTAAATGAGCAGGTAGAGTGTATAAGAGGTGGGATGGGCAGGTGATGTTGATGTGAGAGGCAGTTTTTCCCAGTTTACATATTACTAATCTTTTTAAAATTATAAAATTGGGAATTAGTTTTGGCCAGTATACCAACTACAATCTTACCTGATAAAAGATGACTTTGTCTCAACCATTTGTACCCTAGTTACCACCAGGGGCTGCCTTTGAAACAAATCTGTAAAACGCTGCTTCCGAGATAGAAACTGGAGTGAGATGATCAGAATACATTATACATGTTTTGTTTGAGTTATGCTGATTGCCATTTTTAATAGGCCCAATTCAAGGTACTGGTTTTAATCTTTAAATCTCTAAATGGCTAGGGTGTGAACTAGACACCTGAAGGCCTACCTTCTTCCTACTCCCACATTCTCAATTTATCACCTAAGGCCCTGCTCTATTACTTGCTGACCTAAGACCCAGCAGGAAGCAACAACAACAACAACAATAAAGAGGACTTTCTATAATGGCACCATCCTCCTTTTCAAGATTCATGAAATCCCAGTACTGCATGACTTGAGACATTTAGCCAAAACACTATTGCTTAGTGAGCCTTAAGTTGAAAACATTTGTTATCTTTCCTATCAAAGCGTTAAGGATGTTTTATTTATTTTTTTTCATTTTCCCTTTGTTTGTTTTTGGGTTTTTTGGTGCTTCTGAGTTGCTGTTTTGGAACAATTTTAGAATTTCAAATTGTTCATCAAGTTAAAATAAAATAAAAGCCAGCAGCATAAGTGAAAGAATGGCAGAACACTTGGGGGTGCTGAGGGAAAGTGCCAATATTTCCTTTCCTTTGTTAGCCTCTGTGTGAGATTTTGTTGCCAAATGTTGCCAAGTATGTGACCAAGGAAGTCAACTAGACAATGGAGGCCAAAAAAATAAAGAAAACTTATCTGCAAGTTTCTAGTATATTGCATTTGTTCACTAGTCATGGTATAGGTATTGCTGTGCCAATCAAAATAATGTACAGTCGTCCCTTCACATTTGCGGGGGTTCCGTTCCGCGGACCCCCGCGAATGTGAAAAATCCGCGAATAACGACTCCCCTCCCCCCTCCCTCCCCAGGCCTTCGCGGGGCCTAGCAAGGCCCCGCGGAGGCCTCCCCGGCCCTCCCTCCCTCCCTCCCCAGGCCTTTGCGGGGCCTCCGGAGGGCCTCCGGGGGTCCCGCAAAGGCCTCTCCACCCCTCCCCAGACCTTCGCGGGGCCTCCGGAGGGCCTCCGGGGGTCCCGCGAAGGCCTCCCCACCCCTCCCCAGGCCTTCGCGGGGGGTCCGGAGGGCCTCCGGGGGTCCCGCGAAGGCCTCGCCACCCCTCCCCAGGCCTTCGCGGGGCCTCCGGAGGGCCTCCGGGGTCCCGCGAAGGCCTCTCCACCCCTCTCCAGACCTTCGCGGGGCCTCCGGAGGGCCTCCGGGGGTCCCGCGAAGGCCTCTCCACCCCTCTCCAGACCTTCGCGGGGCCTCCGGAGGGCCTCCGGGGGTCCCGCGATGGCCTCCCCACCCCTCCCCAGACCTTCGCGGGGCCTCCGGGGGTCCCGCGAAGGCCTCCCCACCCCTCCCCAGGCCTTCGCAGGGCCTCCAGGGGTCCCACGAAGGCCTCCCCACCCCTCCCCAGGCCTTCGCGGGGCCTCCGGAGGGCCTCCGGGGGTCCCGCGAAGGCCTCGCCACCCCTCCCCAGGCCTTCCCGGCGCCTCCGGGGGTCCCGTGAAGGCCTCCCCACCCCCTCCCCAGGCCTTCATGGGGCCTCCGGAGCGCCTCCGGGGGCCCCGTGGAGGCCTCCCCTCTCCCTCCAGGTCTTTCACGGGGCCTCTGAAGGCCCCGTGTCGCGGTTTTGGGGGGGCCGGGGGGGCCCTCCCAAAACCGCGAATAACCAAAACCGCGAATGTCAAGTTTGCGAATGTGGAGGGGTAACTGTATTACCAGCCATGGAAAGCTTACAAGCAGGGCATGAAGGCAACAACTCTCTTATTTTCTGTACTTAGTAGGTATAGTATCTCTATACATGACAATTCCATTTACCTATCATGATAAGCATCAATATGACTTATTCTCCATAAACACAGCTAACCATTCTTTTCAGAAATGATCTAGGCCAATAGCCATCACCATATTTTAGGTCATTTGTTGATTCATTTCCAATAATTTCCAATAAATGGAGCTGATTTCAGTCAACAGCATACCAAATTATGAATGACATTCCTAGAGACAACACATAATTATTTTTATTTATTTATAAAACAATTATATCCCACCCTGTACCTAGTGATCTAGGAGAAGAGGACAAACAATAAAAAAACATTAAATAGTTATCAAACAAATCAGAAAGATAAAACTGAGTATGGAAATCCACAAGCCCATACATCAAGTCAAACCACAGATGCTTGAGTAAAGAACCAGATTTTAGTTCTTTCACAGATGCCAAAAGGACACCAGCATTCATAGCAACCAGGCTTCAAAGGGCAGGGACTCCACACTGGAATGTCACAGTGGGCAAGGTTATCTCCTGTGTCTCCACATAATGTTTTGTCCCTACAGGTGGACACAGAGGAAGGTCTTCTGTTTAAATGTTTCTGTTTAAGATGTTTATTTTGCTTCAACAAATCCAAATACTACATACAAGGTATTGATACCAAGATATCTTTATCCATCAGGGCTGAAAGGAGGATACATCTCATAAATGTTTTATAGGCAATGGAAAAGGCCTCCTTCCAGTTATTTAATTTTTTTTGCAGTTCTGAAGTGAGTAAAAGTGTTTGCAACATGGTTACACTATACCAACTCAATCAGGCCCATACAGAGCCTCTTTATATAAATGTGTGGCTGCAGCACTGGCAAGATTTAAAATGTATGACAACATAAGCCAAGGCAATACAATACAGAAAGAACTGATCTCTCAATTATATTAGTTCCTTTTCTGTAGTATTATCACCCAGCCAAATTTGACTATTAAAAGAACACAGTTGCCAGAATGAAGGCAGAAGGGAAGGGGAAATGTTGGGAAAACTCATCACATCTACCGAAAAATGCGAGTAAGGGAGGCAGGGATAGTGGGGTCTTACAGAACATTTCAGTTACACTGATAAACCATTTTCATGCCAAAATATTTGTGTGTGTGTGTTGTTGTTGTTGTTTTTTTGTGGATCTACTATTTTTACCATTCTTATTATATTGCTTAATTTGAGGTTTAATTTTTGGTGAACTGGGCTGCATTCCATGGCAGGTAGGGTCCCTACATTAAATGTTAATTTATAATCTTCATTTGTTGTATGACAATGGCAGCCATACAGATGCTTCACCTTTGAAGTTTCATTGCTTTTCTTCAGTAGAGTAAATGCTGCATTAAGAACTACTATTTTTAGATCAAAAAGCTTTTCTCATTTAGCTATAAAGCTTTTAGCTTGAAAACATTTGGTTTAATTCTCACATCACTTTTTGATGTGGATACATAATCACAAGGTGACTTTACTATATCAATGTCATATGATAAATATTTCATGTCAATGTCATTTTCTCTGATGTGGTATGTCACCCTATAAAATAATCAGATGAAATATTTTCTGCAGTAAATAAATAAGTTCTCTGACAGACTGAGAAAAAACTAACCACACAGTTTAACTCATTTGCACCTAAGCTTTGTATTCTCCACCCATCAAATGTTTACTTTGTCTTGCTCTCTTTTGTCTAGAATATTCTGTTATTAACTTATCTGAACTGAGCATAAGGTAATACCACCAAGTCAAATTCATATGTTGTTACACTCATTCTCTTATGAGCTTTTGGTTGGTGTATGTTTGCTACATACAGGATAAAATGAGAAAAAAATCTGAAACTAGAATAGGACTGCATGATTTGTGAAACGTTAAGTAAATGCAGATCCTTCCCAAAGTGTGTATAGCAGCATACTGTGAACTTGATGTAACTTTATTTTGCAGCATGCCTCAGAGAACAAAAACATGGAGGGTCCCAATGGCAGCCTATTAGATGTGGTTGGTGGCTTGCCTGCAGCTTCACAGGTCTCACATTGTGAAGCTGCACAGGAATATAGGCAGGGTGTAGCTATCTGTGAGGTGGGGGGTTTAAAAAAAGGGCTTTGCCCTCCCAGTAAGAATTCTGCTTTCAGTCTCCAAATTTCTTTCAGTCTCCAAATTTCTAACATTGCAGAGGGTGGGACACTGAAAATCACTCACACTGAGATCTCTTATATTTGTTGTGTTCACATTCCCTTGGTAACTTTGCCCGCCCCCTTTTCTTCAGATGTCTAAACGGCGTTTCTAAAATGCTGAAGTGAAATTCTAAGTTACTGCAATGCTAGAAATTTGATGACTGATGGCACATTTCATTGAGGACTGAACTCTTAATAGGGAGCAATATCCTCATTTTGCCCCTCAAGCGACACCACTGAATAAATTCTAGAAAATTTTAATTTAGCTACCCATGAGGCACTATAAATAATATATGAAGAACTGAAGAGGGTTTTGATCTACTGTGGCTTTCATGCTGAGAATGACAGCTCCAGATGCAGCTTTTCAAAGACTAAAAAAACCAGCAGAAACAGAAGGTAGCTATATAGATCCATAGGGGGGAAAATAACAAAACCAAAATCAATCATCAGGTAGTACTTTTTCTTGGGGTGGACAATTGTGGTCCCCCAGTTGCTGTTGGACTGCAGTTCCAGTAATTCTTCACTACCTGTTAGGATGTTTGGAGACAAGAAGAGATGAAGACCAAAAAGTTCTGGGGAGCCAATACTGCCCACCCCTGCTTTTTTCAGATGAAGTAATATGCCTTCCCCTTTGACCCTCACAACAACCCTTTGAGATGGGCTAGGCTGAGAACATGACTGACACAAACATTCAGTGGACTTCACAGTCCAGTGGGCATTTGAACCCTGGGTCTCCTCAGTTCTAGTTCAACACATTAATCACCACACCATGACAGCTCTCATCTTACTTGTATGTGGTCTCTAGATCTGTGCTTATTGTTCAATTTGCTACCAAATATCTTAATGCTCATGCGAGACAGCTCCCTTCCCCTTCTAGAGGCTTACAAAGGCAGTTAGTCCTAAGACCTACCACTTGTATCCACACCATTTTCACAATTGGAGAAGAAGGTGGGAAATGGCCTCTACAGTCATGCTGAACACAGAAGAGCTGTATCAGGCTGAACAAGAGGCACGGTGTGGCACAGTGGATGATACACTGGAGTTGAATGAAAGAGACTACATCAATTTCCTGCTTAACCTTGAAGCTCACCTAGTGACCTTGAGCAGATCATAATTTCTTAGCCTAACTTACCTGAGAGGTTTGTTATGACCTTAAAATATGATAATTCCAATATGTCTCTGGTTTCTATTTTGTTGCAGTGATTTGTTCTACTTTTGGTTCAAATGCATGAAATTTTAGCAGAATTAATTGCTTTTATTTCTTTAAATATTTTATTATTATCTTTTGTAAATCATTTGGAATTTATTTTATACAGAAAAGTGAGATGTAAAAGGTGGGCAACTAGCAGAGTTGGGTGGGGCTGCAGGATCCTAGAGGGCTCCAAACAATGTATTAAAAGGCATAAAACCAAAAGCACATAAGATTAAGGACAGAAATATAAGGGAAGCATGAATGATTCACTAAATCACCACACCCTTTTTGTTCCAATAGGGATAAAAATAAAGCATTGTTTTCAAGATTTTATTCACAAATGTTCTTTTAAATCATAAAGACATTCAGGATTTGGCAGTAAATAAACCATAATTTCAAGATGAGGAACAGATTTTCTGCCAACTGGTCCCAGACCAATATCCTCAGCCATATTGCATGCAAACATTTTTACATCTGTCAAAGCTCCATACACAAACAGACCTTAAAGCTGTTTTATGTAACATAATACAAGTCAGTACATGGAAACAAAGATTTCTGCTAATCTCTGAGATACAATTAGCAGTTGGCATAATTTAGCAGACTGGTGGAGGAAAAAGAATAAGAGAAAGAAAATAAGATTATATACTACATATATTCTTGCCTATACTAGCTCTTTATCTTTCAGTAGTCAACACAATACAATGTAAAATCTGAAATTTCTGCTGCATTCAAGCAAAAGAAGTTAATGGTCCAAACCTGTGTACTCTGCATTGCTACCTATCACAATTTATAAGAACTGTTCATAATTTGAGACGTCTGTAGGAATATTATAAACTTTGTAAACTTTGTATAAATATTTTTATATGGAAACAAAGAATTAGGTTTTTAATGTATATTCCATCACTCTTGCCTTCAGCCCTATCTATGAAAAATGGGATTCTCAGGGTAAAAAGGAGTGATGGGAACATTTTGTTTTGTAGACATACAACATAGTGCCATATTACTGAACACGTGAAGTCTGAAACTGGAATAAAAGATTACAGTGACCATTAAGCATGAGCTACCAGATTCCTAATTCTGTATTTAATAATTTAAAACAATGTGACTACATAGTCCAGGACTGTAGTGCTCCAAGAAAGTTTTTTTGTTCTACTATTTGTCTTGTCCCAGTGATGCAATGAGGGACCAGACTGACCATAATTTTTGAAATGGTAATACTTCACAATAGATCCATCCTAGAGACAGTATATCAATAAGTTGGAAAAACTTGGCTTACCTCCCCCATAATTAATTATTTTAATTGTTTGCAAACAGACATGCACGATTATTAATTCAGCTACTCAGGGCAGTGGAGCCTGAAGGCTTACAGTCCTGTCCTCACTATAGAAAAATCAATTGGTGTCACAGCAATATGGCTTGCTTCAAATTAGTTTAGATGGTAAACTTAGTTGAGATTCACAAAGTCTTTTGCAGAAGTGAAATTATGATATCATAAAATTAATTTATGATCTTGAGCTGGGTACTGAGATTAGAAAAAGATATTTTATGGTAATATTTTGAGCATCCTAGTCTTAGCACACTAGTTTGTCTACTCATTTGGCCTGATGCTTATTTTACTGAATGTTTCAGTCTATGCTGAAGCTGCATTGTAGGTGGGTACTTGTACAGGCAAGGCAGGCATTCAGAACATCAGCTACTGCAGAACACCAGCGACTGCGGTGGAATCATCATGTAACAATTCAACATTTAAACTCCAAATGTGATCAACTACATCACAGATCATACAGTGGGATGGAGAGCTCCTAGGCTATGGAACTTCTGGTTCTCTCCATACTCTCTTTTCATTGGCAGGCAAAACTTTCCTATTAAACAGGCCTTCAGCCTTAACTGATTGGGGTAGAGGGACATGCAATAGGTGTGCTATTTTTAATATGTAATATGTGTTTCAAGTTTTTTAATTTTTTTTAAATTAACGTCTTAAAATACAGTTTAAATAGGATTGATCGTTTAATGCTTTTGTACTACATATTATTTTAGCTATTTAAAGAAAAGAAAAGAAAAGAAAAGAAAAGAAAAAAATATCAGCAGGCCTCAGGGAGCACCAGTTATGCACGAGCATAAAAGAAATCTTTAAGGAAAGCAGGGGGGGCAGAGGTCAAGAGAACAAAACAGCTCAATTAGAACTGAGCATAATCAGTCCTAATAGAGAGAACAGTAGGTACTTACTGTGAACAATCATTCTTCAAACATGGAGAGGGAAAACTACAACACTGCAGGTTAACCTTCATGTCCCAAGACCAGATGTGGGCATCATATGATGTGAGTGATTTCCCCTCAACTCCATTCTGCCTTTCTTCAGTTTTTTTCAAAAGAGAAAAACCAGGGTAGGAAAGAGATAGCGTGGCCGGAATCTAAACAGGAAGCATTCCTCATTGCAATGTTTTATTGAAGGTCCTAATTGTACTTGATTCATACCTTTATTTCTAAAATCAATATTTACCTACCTGTTTTCACGTTCATACATTTCCTTCGTAGCTGTTCTAAGCTGTTCTATTTCTTGGGATGTTTTCTGTCTTATTTGTTCCAATTCATCATGCAGTTTGTTTTCATACTCTGTTTTATAATGATCTCTTGAAGGGAATGGTTAAAACAAATTAAAAATTCATTATATTACTTTGAATTACCTATTCTACCTTTAATCGACCTTAATTATTTTTCTAAAACCAGGAGTGGGAACCACATGGCCCTCCAGGTGTTAATGGACAGCATCACCCAGCATTCTATAACTGTTGGCTATGCTGGCAAGGTTGCTGGGAGTTGCATTCCCACATTTCAAGCACTGCATTATTTCCAAACCTGTTTTAAGGGATCAGGACTCTTCTGTCCCTACCTAAAAGGTACCAGCCTCTGTTATGAATTTCTTTCTAGTAATCTGGTAATACACAATCAGTATAGTGTAAGATTACTAAGTAAGCCTATAAGAGCTTTATTACCAATGAAGAAAAATCAAGGAAATTGCAACATTCATACTTTTAAGCTATTTGAAAATTTTAAATACAAGACTGGTTATTGAATCTTTCTTTCAGGTATCAAGACAAAACTATCTTTAACAATATAACAATTCCAAGTCCAGTCAGAAGAAAATATGACAAGTCTTAATTTCTATCTGTGTAAATCCTCTAGCAATGACAGGGACATTATCATTAGAAGGTCTTTTACTTTACTTTAAGATTTTTCTTTATGTAGAAACTGAAACCTGAAGACCCTGAACCAAATTCTAGTTATGTGGGTCTGATTACCTCTGATAAATTGACCATAAACATCATGTTTGGTACAAATAATTTTGCCCAACAACATTCTTATGCAATGACTCAAGACAACTCTCAAAGGATAAATAGATCTGTATACCTGGAAGTTACATATTTCTCATACATTTCTTCTCTAGCCCTTTTAGCATCATCTAGCTGAACCTGAAGCCTTTCAAGACGATCTTCTTCATGAGCACAGCGAACATTAAGTTCCATATTTTGACGGTTGAGGTAGTCCTTATCCTTCTGCAGCAAGGTAACAGAGTGCTGTAAAGTTGCAACCTTTAAATTGGGGAGGGGAAAAAAAAAAAGATAAAACCAGACAGGCTCTATGTAGCATTTCCTGGCAGATCAATTCTCTTATTATCCTTTATTATTTAATTTTATTTAGTAGTTTTATGTGGGGGCCAGAGTGATGTAGTGGTCTGAGTGCTGGACTAGGACACTGGAAGACCAGGGTTCAAATCCCCGTTTGGCCATGGAAACCCATTGAGTGACTTTGGGTGTCAGACTCTCTCAGCCTCAGAGGAAGGCAAAGGCAAACCTCTTCTGAAGAAATTCTGCCAAACGCCTCCAGCTGTGATAGGTTCAGCTTAGGGTTGCCAGAAATGACATGAAGGCACACAACAACAAGTTTTATATACCATTTTTAAGTGTAGCTTCCAGGGCAGTTTACAAAAACAAGATGTAACTCTGCGTCTCCACACTGTAAATGCCACGATTGCTCAGTTGGTTCAACCATCTGGATTTTCATTTATGCATAATTTTTGCTCTTCAAAGTACATTTGTGTTGATGGTACTTTCTCATTCTTCTTCATCTGCATGTGCTATACAGGTCAATCCCCATATCCACAGGACTGGTATCTGTGGTTTCATTTATCCACGTCTGAAAATACATGTCCTCTCTAGGCATTTTCTAGGTCCTCCAGCATGATGGTATGCTTCTGTCAGAAGTTGGACTGGAAGTCATTCAATAGGGTTCACTATTATCCACGGTTTCATGTATCCATGGTAAGTCTGGAATGTATCCCCTGTGGATATGGTGGGGTGACCTGTACTGTAAAATAGATATGTTGGATGACTCACTATATGCCCCTCTTCCATATCCTAGATTTTATACTTAAGAGTCTTCCTCTCTCCTTCGAGTGCCAAGCTAGATATAGTTTTAACCATCTGATAAAACGTCATATGTACCGAAAACAGCAAAGAAAAAACAAGAAAAAAGGAGCAAAAGTAAAACACACTACACAGCATGTGAAACCAAAATAAAAGAAGCAGCTAAGTAGAAGAGTGCTATATTCTAAAACCACAAAAACTTTCTTTAAACTCCTGAGAGAGAGAAATGACTTCATCTGATAATGAAAAGACCACAGTGTATAATTCTGATGAGTCGCTTTGTGGATGGCATTCTAGAGGGAGGGAACCCTCACTGAAAAGATCCTATTTGGTAGTGCTCACCTTACTTCATTTGGAAGGGGCACCTGGAGAAGGGCTTCAAATGAAGAATCTAGCATCCCAGTAAGTAAATTTGGGAGGAGACAAGGCTACAAGTAACCTGGTTCCAAGTCATAGAATCATAGAATTGCAGAGTTAGAAGAGACCACGAGGGCCATCCAGTCCAACCCCCTGCCACGCAGGAAATCACAATCAAAGCATCCTCGACAGATGGCCATCCAGCCTCTGTTTAAAGACCTCCAAGGAAGGAGACCCCACCACACTCTGAGGGAGTGTGTTCCACTGCCTTACTGTCTCTTACTGTCAAAAAGTTCCTCCTAATGTTGAGGTGGAATCTCTGTCCCTGGAGTTTGCATCCATTGTTCTGTATTCTAGTCTCGGAAGCAGCAGAAAACAAGCTTGCTGCATCCTCAATGTGACATCCCTTCAAATACTTAAAACAGGGCTATCATATCTCCCGTTAACCTTCTTTTTTTCAGGCTAAACAAACCCAGCTCCCTAAGTCTCTCCTCATAAGGCATGGTATCCAGACCTTTCACCATTTTAGTCGCCCTTCTTTGGATACACTCCAATTTGTCCATATCCTTTTTGAATTGTGGTGCCCAGAACTGGACACAGTATTCTAGGTGAGGTCTGACCAAGGCAGAATAGAGTGGCACTATTACTTCCCTTGATCTGGACACTATACTTCTATTGATGCAGCCTAAAACCGCACTGGCCTTTTTAGCTGCCGCATCACACTGTTGACTCATGTTCAACTTGTGGTCTACTAGGACTCCTAGATCCCTTTCACATGTAGTCTCATTCAGCCAGGTCTCCCCCATCCTATATCTATGGATTTCATTTTTTCACCCTAAGTACAGTACCTTACATTTCTCCGTATTGAATTTCATTTTGTTAGCTTTGGCCCAGCTCTCCAGTCTATTCAGGTCATTTTGAATTTTGATCCTGTCCTCTAGGGTATTAGCTACTCCTCCTAATTTGGTGTCATCTGCAAATTTGATAAGTTTGCCCCTAATTTCCTCATCCAAGTCATTTATAAAAATATTGAATAGCACTGGGCCCAGGACTGAACCTTGTGGCACTCCACTGGTCCCACCTTTCCAAGACGAAGAGGAGCCACTGCTGAGCACCTTTTGGGTTCAGCCGGTCAACCAATTACAAATCCATTGAACAGTTAACTTGTCTAGTCCACATTTTACAAGCTTGTTTGTAGTTTGAGTGTTTGACTAGGAACACCAGAAAATCAGAATTCAAATCCCCACTTTGCCATGGAAATCCAATGGGTGACAATGTGGAAGTCATACTCTCTCAGTCTCGTAGGAAGGCAAAGGCAAAGGCAACCCCCTTCTGAACAAACCTAGTCAATAAAACCACCTTAGGGTTGCCACAAGTTGCAAAGTACTTGAAACCACACAACAACAAACAACAAAATGGCTCATACCAAAAATAAAACTGAAACAAATATTTATGGACCCAAAGGAAACATTGATTTTTGCTACTTTGGGTATTTTTGAAACAAATGTTTTGAGCAAAGTTTAAACAAAATTCTACCTCTTTTGAGAAATCATTCCTTTCTTTGATTAGTGCTCTGTGAGACACTTCTAGTATTTCATATTTTCTTTGAAGCTCTGAAAAGTCATGTTCAAATGCATCACGTTCACTGTTAAAACAAAAGCACGCTCTGATCAGGACACAGTATTATTATGGCCATAACTTCTGTTAGCGGGCATAACCAGCATAAGTAATTGTGGCACTGCGTACTGTAAAATGGCTGTGGTCACCGTAGCATAGGGAGGCAGTGCATAGGAACTCACTACAATCAACAGAGGAAGCTTCCTGTGCTCAGGCTGCTGAGAAGCCAGTGCAGCTACTTCCTCTGGCAATGGAGGCAGCTTGCCACTGCACACCACTCCTAGAGTGATGGAGTATTATGCCATTGCAAGTAACAGGCCTAAGAGTTCTCAAGCCTCATTTCTTCTAAAATTTGCTCATATACAAATTTAACATGCACTGCTCTTCAAATATTCTTGTATCAATTGAGGCCAAATTGAGTTCCTCAATTTGGACTCTACCACAAACATAAAGATATTTAAATTTGTTTTGGTTACAATATTTGGATGAAATAACTACAGAAAGATGTCATGCGTTCACAAGATCATCTGTGCTCTCTCCCATTTCAGGTTATGTCATTTCACATCCCTAATGTATGTTCATCACTTTCCAATACATCTATAACATATAACATAGAAATGCACAAGTCCTGCAAAGTGCTCTGGCTGACATGGTCATTTTCACATGTGATGATCCCAACCTGGTTTATACAAGGGCTGTACTGAAAGTAATACCTGTGTGTCATTTTATCTGAAATTATTAATCCAAATGTGATACTATTACACACTAGATAGTGTCATTCTTACTGCATGACTGACATCATTTCTGTATTTCAAGGTGTTACACAACCATGGATATGAAGCAGAAACAAAGAGCAGTCATTGAACTCTTGACCAAAGAAGGATATACTGTGGCCGACACCCACAGGAGGCTTAGAAATGTGTATGGTGAGGCGATAATTCAGGAGAGTAATGGCCGATGATAGGTGAAAAAGTTTAAAGTTAAAACCAATGTTGATGACAAACCACGTAGTGGAAGGCAATCAACAGCAGTCACTGATGAAAACCAAAACAGGGATTTACGGAGACTGGTGTATGACTGTCCAAGAGATTTGGAACTTGGCTGTGGTCACAGTGCTGTCAAGCAGATTATCCACAACCCTGAATATAGGAAAGTGTGTGCCAAGTTAATTTCTCTTCAATTAACAACTGATTTGAATGAAAGGAGGCTGTACATGTGTTCGGAACTGTTGGCAGTGTTTGAATACCTTTTTTGGGAATGTTTGCACTCATGATGAGACCAGGGCATACCTGTATGAACCAGAAACCAAGGATCAGTCCATGGACTCATGGTACTCCACCTCCCCTAGGCCAAAGAAATAAAAAACTGTCACTGCCCTGCCCTTAGAGGGAGAGAAGAACCAGCAGTACCTGCTGGATTTATCCCTACCTCCACTGCCATTCCCTTTTCCTTATGTGTCGTGTCTTATTTAGACTGTAAGCCTGAGGACAGGGAACTGTTAAATTGACCATTTGTAAGCCACTCTGATAGCCTTTGTGGCTGAAGAGTGGGGTATAAATAAATAAATAAATAAAAACAGTGCTCATAAGATTATGGAGAGTATCTTCTGAGATAACAAGGGGGTGATTCTGTTTGATCTCTTCACACGTGGGACAACAATGATCAACTACTACACTGCATCACTCTAGAAACTTTGAGAAGCTATCCATAAGAAAAGACCACAGAAACAGCTGAATGCAATCCAGTTACACCAAGATAACACACAACCCCACACTTCTTTGGTGAGATCATAGGTTCTTGCACAAATGGGATGGTCAGTGCTACCACATCCACCTTACAGCCCCAATCTGATGCTCTCAGACCCACTTATTCGGTTGGATGAAGAAATGCATTTGATGATGTAGGCGATATGGGAGGCACTATCAGACACTGGACCAGGGAGTGCCCAAAAGAGTTTTTCCAAAGTGGATTTGATGAATGGGTTCAAAGGTGTTGCAAATACATTACCACTGGTGGAGACTATTTTGAATAGTACCATGCTGTAGACAAAGTGTTACTTAGCGGCTTACAAATGGTTAATTTAACAGTTCCCTGCCCTCAGGCTTACAATCTAAATAAGACATGACACATAAGGAAAAGGGAATGGCAGTGGGGGTAGGGATTAAATCCAGCAGATACTGCTGGTTCTTCTCTCCCTCCAAGGGCAGGGCGGTGGCAGTTGGGATGGAGGGAGGGCCTTTCACCTGCTTCTGGGCCCAGTGCATATGTCTCATGTTGTTAAAAAAGGAGTTATGACCTGACCAGACATTACTTTCAGTACAACCCTTGTATTAGTCTTCGGTTTCCTATGTTCATTTTCAAAATGCAATAGGGAAGTGGGAAATAGAAAGCACAGAGTCCTAGAGGTGGGAGGGACCTCAAAAGTAATCTAATTCCATCCTCTACCAATGCAAGAAAGCCAGTACTACAGCACCCCTGAAAAGTAGCTATCCAGCTTTATAAAGAGATTATAGCTGTCCAAAATAGTATCTTTTAATTCAAAGCAGCTTGTACTATCAGGGACACCGGGGGAGGAAGTGTTGGAAGTTGCAGGGGAGCAGGGAATTGGCAAAAATCATCTGTCCCGCTTTGTTTCTGGTAGGAGTATTCTGAGAAAAATTCTGCTCAGGAGATGCTACCCAAGAGGCAAGCCCTGGAACAAACTCATTAAACATTCAATACTCACTGGACCAACTAGATGGTTAATGATTTTTTAACTTAATTATTCAGTTGCCAAATAGATAACTTAAGTCAATTAATAAGTGCACATACCACTGAAACCAATATAATGGCTTTTGGCTATCTTGAAGGAAGAGAACAAGTTCTCTGTATTGTAAAGGCTCATGCTCACATGCACATCTTATGTGTTGACATTATATTAAAATTATAATTAAGTTTATATCCCAACTTTCTTCCAGCATGAGACCCAAGTGGACTCATAACACAGGTTAAAGAAAAATACAACTAAATAAGCCACTATTATAATGAAGAGAGTTTGCAAACTATTAAGACAAATTATCCTTTGTGCAGACAGCAAATTGTTGCAGAATTGATGCCCAACAGTTGAATGTATGGACAGGTTCCACTGAAAACACCATGTTTAAGATAATGCAAAATAAAGTGAAAATCCATTCTATCATATTTACTAAACCACTTACCATTTTACTTTATCATAATTCTCTTGCCTATAGTCACCTTGATGAATCATTTGTTTGGTATCAGCCAGTTCCAGTGTTAAACACTGACATCTTACTTCCAACTCCGAACGACTTCTTCTCTCTGCTTCATAGTTCTGAAAGACAACCATAAACAAGTAAAACAGTAAATGAGATGCCGATATTCATACATATAAAAAGTACTCTTGTTTGCCTTCCCTGTTTGCATGTTATTTTACTAAGCCTATTGGCAGTCAATGAATACCTATTACTGAGGAAATAAGAGTGCAACATTCAGTGTAGCACCATGTCCCAGTGGGCTGTCCGTACTATAAAAAGACACTGGGTAAAATCTAATGTCACACCAATGGAAGTTAGCTCACATGATAGAACTTCCTCTTCCTCCCTGCAGCCCCCCCCTCCATTTGCTCTGAAGGACCCCTAAAGAGAAACACAGAGAGAAGAGAATCATCCCCTTCTTGTTCTGCTGAAGAAAACAGTATGGTGAATGGGAAGACTTAACTGGATACCAACAATTCATTTTAAAAATGGATGGAATAAAATGATCAGTAATGTTGCTATAATTGCCAGCAGTTCTTTTACTAGACATTATTTAGTTATCCACTGCAAGACTGTTGGGAAACAAGCAATAAGATTCCAACAAAAATGGTCCAACACAAATAGTGAGTCCTCTCAGCCTGATGAGGACTGACTATCCTTGGACATGATTGCAAACTAAAGAACCATGCAATTGCTTCTTCATACCTAGGGGGACTTGGAGTTTGTATTTCTCAAATAGCAGTCTCTTGTGCCTCATGATAAAAGCACCTCTGAAACAGAAGAGGACTTTCAATAGCCATTTTTGACAAGTTACAGAAATGGGAATCCCACTTGATGTACCCAAGTTTTCGGCCACCTCAAAAACTGCTATTTGGATCTGATGAAAAACCCTTCTATCCCTATTTTTCTCTTGGACCCCATTTAAAGTTTACCCACCATATACTGAATAGATTCTAGAACTATTTATTTATTTATTTATTTATTACATTTATATGCCACCTTTCTCCTGGTGTGGAACCCAAGGTGGCTCAAAAACAATAAAAACATTTTTAAAGCATAGCAATAAAATTAAAATACTGTACAATGAAAATATTGCCATTATCAAAATTATACATTAAACTATATAAAATAATGTTAAAAACCCAAAAAGTTAAAACTACAGTACCCACTGCCATAAGAAGGTTCCCTGAAAGGGAACTTCTTTCAGCCCAAAAACAAAATTCAATTTCAAGGAATTTCTTGTGGGCCTCACTTCACTGGTGGGCGGGGGGGGGAATCTCCCCTCCTTTCCCCTTTTGAAGTGGCTTTCCAGCTGCTTGCTTGCTAAAATCCACTGTGGACAGCTAAGGGAAGGTAGCAGCCATCCGGGGAGCTGCTTGGAAAAGGGAGGGGGAATCCCAGGTGGTTCCTGCCTTCCCTTTGCAGCTGGCTTTGGAAGTGAAGGCTGCCCCTGGGAAGGATAAAGGTTTTTCAAACCTAATATACAGATGAGTCCTTCTCAGATAAAAACAGTGGGGATGTCTTTACATAAAAAAAGATTGCTGTGACTTACTGGAGTGAGCAGCTATTCCCTGACATAGAAGAGAAGATTGCTTGCTGTGTTTTCTCTTCTCTGCCCCTTCAAGCAGCAACCAGGCAGCCAGCCCGAGAGGATGATGTAGCTTCCCGCCAAGCCAGCCTCATAGTGCATGCAGGATAGGCTTTTTTGCAAGTTTTTTGCAAGCTCTGTAAGGCTTTTTGCAAATTTTTTGCAAGTTCTTTTTTGCTCCCTTTCAAGCATTACTGCTTGAAGGGGAGCAAACAGAGCCTGCAAAAAGCAGCAACAAGGCAGCCAGGCTCAAGCTGACTGCCAATTGGATACCTCACATGCAGACTGGTCCCTAACAGACCACGGACTGGTCCCGGTCCACGGACCCATGGTTGGGGACCCCTGTCGTAGCAGGTCCAGGTATTAATGCCATCACCACCTCTACTCTGGCAACACTATTACAGGCCTCATCAGGGGCCTATTGAGCAGCATGTCTTCCAGTATGATATATGCCACAATTGATCAGGAATGCCCTTCTGCATTTAACACAGGACAAACAGGCCAGTCTCTACACGAAATAATAAATACAACAAATCTAACATCAGAAGATGCAATATTCTAAAATCTCAAAGACTCATTATAACAGCTCTTACAGTGGCTACCATTAAACAAAGGCATTTCAGAGGGAGATGACAACATTAAAGAGCTGAATTCATTAAGATGTTCATTTTTATTTCCAGTGGCTTACATTGGGACAGAGAGTCCTCAGCATAATAATCTGTTAATTAGTTTACTAACAGCAGAATATTTGTATTATCACCAACAACTGCTTTTGTTCATGGTCACTGTTAACTTGTACTATCACTCTGTACTTTTCTGCAGTTCATTTCCTTCTGATCTAAGTTTGCAACCACTGCCCTGCTCTAACCATATATCAGATGAAGCAGACTACACTCAACAAAAGCTTTTACCAGTTTTTTGGTACCCTCAAGATCTATTAGACTATTGCTATCCCCAACCAGTATGGATTGGATGGAAAAGCCTGGTTCATGCCATGACAAATTTGTTAGTCTTTTAAGTTTCTGTAATACAGTTGGCCCTCCACATTTGTGGGTTTCTCTTTCATGGATCTGATTATTCATGAGTTTGTTGTTGCTGCTTAACTAGCTTGACCTCCACGCCCCACTGCTCTTCCTCTCACATCTCCTGTCCTTCCAACAGTGCCAGCCCATCACTCCCTCTCCCACTTTGCCACCATGATGCCTCACCTAGATTTTAAATCCCTTCCAAGCCCATCAACCTCCCTCTCTCACTCTTCTTCCTCCCACTCCCTGGGAAAGGGAGTGACGGGCTGGTACTATGGGAAGGACAGGAGATTGAGAGGAGGATTGGGAGGAAGAGGAGTGGGACAGGAAGACCAATAGGCAAATAGGAACATGAAGACATTTAAGTGAGGAATAAATATAAAGTCCATTACAACACAGAAATCTTCATCAAAAATCTCATGTACTGTGTGTAAAGACAATGCAGTACTTAGCATGATTATGGCTAGCACTGAAAACACAATTTACTAGACGTGCAAAGCCATGGCTTGCACACTGTGTACTTCATTCCAATACAAACAGATATAAAAATATCCCAGGTGAGGCTATTAAGACTCTTGTCTATTTTATCACACTGCCTTTCTGCCACAATCTCATTATAACTAGTTGATATCATGTTGCAGAACAAGCGCCATAAGCGTTGCTGATTTCACACTAGCCAAAAGTCGATTAGGATGGCCCATGAGTGTTCTCTAGTCACATTGCTTTGAATCTGTTCCTAGAGGCATCAACAACCAATCACTCTCTCTTTCCCTGTTTTAAAGGACAGACACTATTTCTGAGTCACTTAGAACTTTCCCATCTGTCAGTGCTCCATTTGCAGCAGCAGCTGTCCAAGATGTAAAGTGTGCCTCTGAAAAAAACACACTTAGCAGATGGCTAGAATAAGCCCCATGTTTATAGCAGAACACAGTCAAATGTGTTTCTCAAAGTCCCAGACAGGAAGCACAGTCAGGAGGAATAAGATGCATGCAACCCTTTTTCTGGTACACTCTATTACAAACATTTATATAGAGGTTTTTCTCTTTATTCTACAAAATTTGATGGTACATAATGTTTCTTAACACCCACCACTGAGCTTTTCACTCCAGGATGTTATAGAATCAGGTGGGGGCAGTAAGAGAAGAGCGTGCAGCAGTGTTGGTCATATCTTCTACTTTTCCCTCTGGTTTTCAGTCTGCTAAACAGCACAGGGTTTTTTTCTTTGGCCCTTCCTTTATATCCTTTCTTTTTTTTAAAAAAAATGTTGTATTTATGGGATCTTGTTAACACTGTTTGGTGACATCTGGCACTTTAAAATGTATTGTGCTTAATTTGACTCTTTCAGAGTGATACCCCTACCATCTTCACAATCTCAACTAATCCCTGCACTACTGGCAAGATTGTTTAAAGCTATTTCCTCAATGTTCTCTGCACATATTACAAACTCAATGAGTATACCGTATTTTGATTTATTATGCTTCCTGCACATTAATTTTCTTACAATAATTCATCTATTCTATGCATTCTTTTTGTATGCACCACATTTAGGGACTTTAGGGATGGGGTGGTAAAGAATGGATTACCAACATACTAACTAACAAGTGTTTGAATGTATGCAAGACCTAAGCAGCCTAAAAAAAAATTGATGTCACAAAACACTATTTACCCTTAAAGCTAGGTGCAGTCAATTTTCCACCTGTAAAGGTAGATTAATCATTATTAAATCAGATTGATTTATTAGGCCCTGAAAAACTCGTTCTTTTATACTTCTTTTGCATTTCATTTACAAAGGAAGGTTTCCTCAATTCAGGAGCTGCAAAATTGGCCAGTCATAACAAGTTTAACAAATGTGATCACCTGCAATATTTGGGAAACTCCTAAGTTCTCTAGACAAATTCACCGAAAAAGAGATCATAGCTTCGCACACAGAAAGATCCCAACCTCAATGAAGGAACACAACTGAACCCAGACATCCATTGCTGAAATCAATTCAGAGGCCTGGAATAGAACACGAATCTAAAATATTTCCATTCCACTCTATTCACCATCATCACCATCATCTTCATATTTATTTATACCCCGCCCCTCTGCTAAAAACAATCGGGGCGGCTTCCAACAATTAAAATTGGGGCGGCTTCCAACAATTAAAAAAAATGCATTCAACTAAAACATACATTTTTAAATGTCAAGACTGGTAACCAATTAAAAGACAAGCATTTTAATAGCTAGAAGCAGAGGATATCCATGCATTTTGATGATAGTGACAGAAATCCTTTAGTTCTAAGGAGGCAGAAAAGAGACAGTGATTTTGAAGTACTTACTCTTTCAAATGTGAAAAGTATTTCCCCTTGTACAACCTGACCTTGCGGCCATTCAACTTGAATAGATATCTGAAGTTCTAGTATTATGTAGGGGAGAAAGTTGTTCTTAGTCCTTTCCAGCCGCTTACAAATCTTTATTAGTTTTATAAAGCTGCTATGTCTCTATACCACTAACCTTTTTTTGCTAAAGTTAAGTGTCCTAACTTTAAAATGTCATAATAAAAAAATGCAATGAGCCCTTGTTGATTTGATTTGCCTTTTAAAAAAATAAAAATTACATGCTGGAGTATCCTTTTTGAGACATCTATCCTATTAAACATAGTGATGATATATGGCAACCTCTGCCAGGTTATTTTAAAATACACTGACATGTGGCATACCACCACCACTTCATATGCAGCAGCCAAATGGACAGTATAAGAGGCAAAGCAAAATATGGTATCTCCATGTCATATGCTGAACGTGCCTAAACATAACAGGAGAACCCTGTTGCAGGATGCACAGCAAATCAAGTCTCCCTTTATTTCTTACTGTTAAGGGCCTTTGCAAAATCTCCTGCAAAATCAAAAACAGTGTATGTAAGAAACCACATTATAACTACCTAAAATTCATATTAAATACCTGTATATAGAAGACAGTAAATAAAAAATAAAATGTAAAAATAAAAGAATAAATGATAAAATAAAACTAACGATAATAAAATGATAATTATTTTAGGATATCGCCACAACAATTTATGAAGAGCTCTGAAAGCTCATTTGCAGAAATCCTGGGGGCTGCCCCTGCCAGTATTCCCAGGGCAAATGTGAAGTATAAAGTCTGTTCTCACTTTCTTTCTGTCCTATCAATAATAAAACAGGATTCATGGAGCATTACCGTGATTGATGTGGTATCAGCATATGTTAAAAAAAGCATGTTTAACATCATAGTACTTTATGTACACTTGCGAGGGGGAATCTTATGAAAGAAGCTTATTTGGATCCAAAACAACAACAGAAGGAAAGACACAACCTGCATGGCAACAACTTAAAAAATAGGTACTAGGAGCTCAGGTTTCCAATTCAGGTGTACACACAATCCCTTATTTTAGTCACTTCCTGATGAGAAGAGGGAAATCTGTTCTAGGCTAACTATACATTATAGTAAAGTGGTTTATCGCCCACTGAAAGACTGTTATTTGGAAGGTTTCCATTGATATGATAAATGGTATAAAAATTGTTTAAATAAATGTTAAAAACATGCCAAACATAGCATTGATTATACAAATAAATCTCACTATCATCAGTTTTGGTGACAAGAAATAATTATTCCTAGACCAATTGACCTACTAAGGCCTGTGTTGAATTTTTAGCCACTTCTGAGACTCGGCATCGTCAAGGGTGGGATGGTCTACTGAAGAGTGTTGTGCTGACCTAACACTTTTTATGTGGCCACTTCATGGTGGTTTAAAGTTAAACTTCTTGGTATGAAAGGTAAATTATAATGTTTGCTTTCCCAAAACAGGTCAGCAAAATATATGAAGTAACATGAAAATCACTTTCAATAACTGGAATTATATTATTGCATTTTATGAAATTCAGAAAAATAATAGACATTTCACTATTGGTAATAATTAGACATAAACTCTTTCCAAACAGTTTAATTGATGAAGCAGACAATATTTTTCTAAATGTGGGGGTGCCAAAATAAACCCCTATTCTTATTTGAAAAGAAGAGGTTTTTCCTTTTTCAGGAGATGGACTGAGCTCGAGATGTGCAAAAAAGTTGAAGAGTTACTGCACTTCAGATCTGACTGGTACAAGAGCTTCATTCAAGAAATATAAAGCAATGAATGGCTCTAAGGAAGGATAATTCAGTTTAGTGAGTTTCATTACAACAAAATACATTTAGGAAAAGTACATGGTTTTCACAGTGAATAAAATGAAGACCACTCTTGAAGGCACTATGCTAAATCTGGAACTTTTGCCAGAAATATAATACCTAAACATTTTCACCATCCTGTGAACTAAAAGAAGGCACAACACCCCTTACTTTCCCTAAGCATTATCTTCAACTATGAACTTTTTTAATCCCGAAGAAAAGGTTCCAGACGCCTGATACAATCTAGCCATCGCTGAGTAAATACTGACACCAAGTGGTAAGAAGTAGCAAAGATTCTCATTTAGTCATTTCTACAACTATGTCTAAAAGCATTTCATTTATTAAAGACTTCCTGTAGATGCAGATCTAATGGTTAAAATGTATTATGAGTTTTCTTGGGTGTACACACACACTAAGTAGTATTCTGGCACACAGAAATGTATAGACTTTATTCTGTTTAAAGTAAGGCCATCACCACACCTGAATGTAAAGGTAGCTCTTGATACAAGGCTGAAATAAAGGGAATGTCAAACTGTTGTAATGCTCATTGGTCTCAATATGAAGGGAATCTGAGTGACCTGAACCTTGACCAGATAGCCTACTTTCACCTAATTGTTACTCTTGTTTTCTGCAACATATTTCCCCAATCTTGGGCAGGAGCAGCCCATAGGATATCACCATGATTGGCAGTAAAATACATATCTGTATCTTTCAGTGAACATCTAACATGAAAAACAAATCTGTTTAAGTTTAAAGCTAACTTCCTGAATCTTGAACATTAGTTGAACTGAATAGTACTTTATTCCTTGGACCCCCCTCCATCTCCTAATAACTTCAAGGTAGTATCTTAATGTATTATAGAAGTATTTCAAAACACAGCACTTGAAAGAGATGAGGGTGAAAACTGGATGCCCCAGGATAAGTGCAATGGGCAATGAACCATTCTTGTATGTAACAGGTATACCAAGAACTACTCATCTGTTTTATAGTTCTTCTTGCTTGTTTGACACTCATCAGCATGGATGAAAAAAAATTGCACTGAGTGATTTGAGGTATTTTCTGACCTCATGAAAGTCCTAATATAGTTCAGGGGAATAAAAATGTCCTATGTGTACAAGAGTGTTTGTGGGTGTAGAACAAAGAGTAATATATATATATATATATATATATATATAGTATGTACACACCCAGAGCTGGAAAACAAATGTTCACACAAGGAGGATTTTTTTAAAAAAGAGTGGATGATCCCCTGTTCTGTAAAATTATTATCCTCAGCCTCCTCATAAAAATAATTTGGATTACTTCCAATTGAAAAAAGCCCTGTTGTGAAGCCACCAAAATTAGGAAAGAGGCATAAACTGTGATAGAAAACAGAAGTTCTTATTTATTTGCAGCAAACTTTAATGATTTGAGGCAATTTTCTACCCCCAAAACAAAATAGTCCCTGTTGAAGAAAATATTCCCCCAATGAAAAACCATTCCTTATGACCACCACTCTAAAGACAACCAAAACATCTCACTTAGCTTCTTGCATGGGTCCTTGCAAGCAAATTTCTCACACTCAGCACACTCTCTTCTGATTCACTGCCCTACTGCAGAGTACCCCAATGGAAAAATGCAACAGATGTTGGGACAATTTTTGTCCCACCTACGTTGGGTGAATTTTAAATTAAAAAAAAAATCTATACATGGCAGGATCCTGTAACTAGGGGATACTGTCTACAAGTCTCAAGGCGATAATGTTATAAAAGGTCTAACTTGTAGGTCTAGCTTTACATGAATTCTGCAGCAATGTGACTTGGGGTTCTGAAACACCTCATCCTGTAGCAGGAGGGTTAAGCATTACATTACCTAAATAATATTCATAATATAATTGTTTTGGTATACAAACAATCAATATTTTTCAGAGAAATTGGGGAGTAGAGACCTTTTCACTCCTGGAATAACAAAATAATTAATAGTTTTGTACATTTGCCCCTCCACATTTGCGAACTCAGCATTCGCAGTTTTGGATATTCGCGGTTTTGGGAGGGCCCCCCCGCCCTCCCAAAACCACGACACGGGGCCTCTGGAGGCCCCGTGAAGGCCCAGGGAGGGAGAGGGGAGAGCCGGGGAGGCCTCCACAGGGCCTTTGGAGACCCTCCGGAGGCCCCATGAAGGCCCTGGGAGGGAGGGGGTAGGGCTGGGGAGGCCTCCACGGAGCCTCCGGAGGCCCCATGAAGGCCCTGGGAGGGAGGGGGTAGGGCTGGGGAGGCCTCCACAGAGCCTCCGAAGGCTCCATGAAGGCCCTGGGTGGGAGACGGGAGGACTGGGGAGGCCTTCACGGAGACTTCGAAGGCTCCGTGAAGGCCTGGGTGGGAGGGGGGAGGGCCGGGGAGGCATCCATGGGGCCTCGGGAGGGTCTCCTGAGGCCCCGTGAAGGCCTAGGAAGGGACTAGGGAGTCCGGAGAAAGCAACTATGGGGCCTCCAGAGGCCCCATGGTCACTTTGGCGGGGGAGGGGGAGGGCAATCATTATTCGTGGATTTTTCACATTCGCGGGGGTCTGGGGAACCTAACCCCCGCAAATGTGAAGGGACGACTGTATATGTATTAATCTAGCCTGGTCTGTACTTTGTGGGAATTACCGTACATTTGTCATCTGAATGTGTATTACAAGAGGCAGATGAGTTGTTTGAAAAGAAACTGATTTGTTGCACAATTTGGTCATAAATGAGCATAGATAGCAATTTCCCAAAATGTCATATCCATTTAAATGTGATTATAATTTAAGACGTGCAATAGTTAGGGAACGTATCATCAGATATGTGAAGAAGACAGCAAATATGCTGTATAAGCACACCTACATGCCTGCAGCTGTCACCTGAGACACTCATAACCCATTGACTACACTGCAATGCTCTGCTATACATTCACATCTGCTTCAGCACCACGGATAACCCCTCTCCTCAAAAAAGTTACACCAGCCCTTTCTAAACTTGTAATAGCCATCAAGTAAAACAGGCAGCCTCCCAGCCAGATTTGTAGTAACATGCTATAGGGTAAACCTGGGACATTAAGGCTGCAGTCCTATGCACACGTGCACCTAAATTCTATTGTTAGTCCCAACTAAAGGATAACTGTTGAATAAAATGGATTTACCTACAGTACATGTTGACTCATTACTCAACAACTGAGTCAATGTGTCTGTTCTAGTTGGGAGTATTTCATGCAACTTTGTTTTAAGCCATCTGGTTTAAGATTATGTGACAGTTCCAACAAAATACATATTTATGACTCAAATGTATTTATTGCTCCCAACCCCGAACTCCCAAACTTATTTACAATAAAATAAATAAAAACTATTATGAAAACAGATTAAAGACAAAAATAAAAGTTAGTTTTAATTAAACCAGTTGTAAAGACCAAAGGCCTTTAGGAATAATATAGTTTTGGGTGCCCACAAGAAGTCTGGCCGGGGCTCCTGAGCCCAAAGCAAATGGAGGCCGTTGAGTTGGGAGCAGTTACAGTTGTCCCTCCGTATCCACGGATTTGGTATCCACGGATTCAAGTATTTATGGCTCGAAAATATTCTTAAAAAAATAATAATCCAAATAGCCAATCTTGATTTTGCCACTTTACATAAGGGACACCATTTTTTGCTGTGCCATTGCATATCATGGGACTTGAGTATTCACGGGTTTTGGTATTCACGGGGGTCCTGGAACCAAACCCCAGCAAGTATGAAGGGACAACTGTAATTGGGCTGCTCAGGCCAACGCTTCCCTCTGTCTCCTCCTCTCCCTCCCTACCTTCAGTTGTGGAAGCAACTTCCCCTTTCAGGGTTTGCAACGTTATCACAAGGGCGAGCAGCTAGTAGTGGCCCACCCGTTGTTATTCTACAACTCCCAGTGGGATGATGGGGGTGCAGTCCAGCGACCTGTGCAAGGCCACCCTGCCTTTTCAGGTGACCCAGAGAGGTTTTAGGTGCTGCAGGTGCAAAAGAGGCACTTGAATGTAAGAGCTGTTTGGCAGTGGAACACACTCCCTCAGAGCGTGGTGGGGTCTCCTTCCTTGGAGGTCTTTAAACAGAGGCTGGATTGCCATCTGTCGGGGATGCTTTGATCAAGATTGCGTGGCAGGGGGTTGGACTGGATGGCCCTCGTGGTCTCTTCCAACTCTACAATTTTATGATTCTACTTTCCAGTCTCCTGTATTCACAAACATTTTCTAAACCCAACTGCTCAGCTGGAGGGCCATGCAAATTCTAGGTGAGGTTCATACAGGAGCAGGCAGTCTTTCAGACATCCCGGCCCCAAATTATTTAGGGCTTTGTAAATCAAAACCAGCACCTTGAATGGAGATCAAAAACAAACTGGAAACCAGAGACCAGGCCTCTAAAGCGCATGCCAGATAACAGTTTGGCTGCCATATTTGCACCAGTTGTAGATTCAGAATGCTATTCAAGGGCAGCCCCACCAACACCATATGAAAGTAATCTAATCAGGCAGTAATTAAGGCAGGGATCACAGTAGCCAAATCTCCCTTCTGTGTAAAGGGGCCCAGCTGCTGCTCCAAGCAGTCCTGGCTACAGCTGCCACATGGCCTACCAGGAGGAATGCTGGGGTCACTCCCAAGCTAGGAATGTAAGACCATACAAAATCAGTTCTCCAAATGTATTTGGTCTGTCTGCTGACCAACAAAATTTCTGTCTCTTCTAGCTTCAGCATTGATATGATGGCCAACATCTAATCTCTTAATACATCCAGATGGCAATTCAGAACTTCCTTAGTATCCTGGAATGTTCAATATGTCCTTTAATTTCTGCTTTGAATAACCATTTTAGATGAAATATTGACATACAAACCTCCATCAAGTGTTTCAGCTGAGATTTGTAATCATCCAGTTCTTCAAATGCTGCTTCCTTCTTCACTTGGAGTTCATTTAGCTCCTTTTTTAAAGGATGTATTGCTTCATAGAATCTAATCTAGAAACCACAAGACAAACACACACAGTTATTACTCTCCAAAGTAAGTGAAAGAATTATAAATATTTTATATCTTTCTATCCTTCATCTTAACTTCCTTCTTTGGCATGATTTCAGTTTTGAAGAGTTTTCAGGCAGAGACAAATCCTTTTAAATTCTTCATAAAGCACTTAAAAATAAATGATGGGGAATCAGTCCTCAGGAATCTTATCTCTGTCAAGAGTCACATTCTCTTGATGGTAATCTGTCAAGGACTGAAGTGCCACCTCTTTTTCTCTCTTTCTGCTATCCTGTTCTTCTTTCTTTTCTGCCATTCCCTTCTCTCTCACTTTCCTCTCGCCTAGCATGTTACTGTGGATGGAATAGATTATTCTGAACAGAGGTCTGAACTGATCATTTTCACAGGGTTTTTGATATTAGGCTGAAAGCCATGGGCTGTCCATTCCTATGCTATATGAACAGTAACTATGTAATTAATAATTTCATAAAACAAAATTCTATAAATCTTACAATAATACATCAAGGTTATTACATTGCTATTTTACAGGCTAGCTACAGACTAGTAGAATTTTGAACACTATACAAGGCATAAATTATTATTTGTTTAAATGTATGCTACAACTCTACTCATGGTCAACCTAGAAGTCAATCAAATCTAATCTGGCTTACTTTCAGAATTGCAGACACTTAGGCTGGAATCCCAAAGATGTTCAAACCAACTATTCCATCAGAACCAGCAATTATCATAACTTTCTGCAGCCCCCATACATCTAAAGGTTCCAGAAAGCTGGGAAATCTACTAAAGCAAGTTTTTGATGTTATGGGAGGGCTGCAGTGGGAGGGGGAAATGTTGTGATTTTGCTGGAAATGGATACAGAACTACCTTATTGGATCTTGACCATAAATTTAGATTAAGAGTGGTAACATATGCTGTCCAACATTAAAAAAAAAAGAAGTAGAAATGAACATTAATCTCCAAACCAAGTTATTTGGAAAATGGCTTCAGAAGGTATTTTCTCAAACTAAGTTTCAAAGATAAGTTAAAACATAAATGGGTGCACAGATCATCCACTGAGATGTAAGACTATTTAACTGCATTTCCAGCTTTTCACAGATTATAATACTAAAAATGTAGTGTAAGAGGCCTCCTATATCAACCTACTTTTAATTTCAAGAGATAATTGCTATAAGATGACAGAAGATCAGGCATCAAAAGTTAGCGGTAGCATTTAAGTTCCCAAATATTGTTATGAGATCTTGCACATAAAAATGTATTCTAGTTCATACCCTTTTGAACTGTGCTTCCTGAAAATAAAGGTCACAACATCAACAGCACAGATCAAATTGCTATCTCATAAATTAAACTAGTCATACCTTATGTGCTTGTTAGAATAAGCAAATGTCATGGGTCTGGGAACCAATCAATGCTCCATCCCAGTTTCCACTGTGGGCTACAGTCCCAACTGCTGCCAATGTGTGTCCCAAAATTCAGCAGTTTGTGAGAACTGAAAGTAGCAGAAAACAACTTCTGGCTTCCCCAATGGCGTTTTCTAAGTAAAATGAGGCAAATGGAAGTGCACACCTTGTTTTAAAACAGAATTGTGCTTCCCATGGGTTTGCAGAGCATGATTCTATTCTAAAACGTGACTTGTTTTATGAGAAATGGGGGTGCTAGTGCCATGGTGCCAAAATTCAGCACTGCTGGCTTCAGGGGCAACAAAAATACTAGTGGGGGGGAGCATATGAGCCACTTATTTCCCAGCCCTTCTTTAGACTAAAAGAAAACTGCTACTAGAGAAATTCAGAATTAGCTATATGTGAATAATAGAAAAGTAATGTTCTAAAAAGAAAGGGTTTTTTTTAAAATGCACACATAACATTGTAAATGACTGTTTCAGAAATAACTGGCATCTACCTATATAGTCCCCAAAAGTTTATATATATATATATATATATATATATATATATATTTAGCACACAGGCAGATTGCTTCATTTATTTCTGTTCGTGTCTTATTATCCTCAGTCAAAGTGAGCCCTCTAGCACTGACAGATGTAAATTTGTGATATTTCGCTGAACAACTCATTGCATTATGAATTCATGTACTTACAGACACATATTCAGGAATAGAGAGTTCATCTTCTGGAAGAGATTTGAGTTTGGTATAGTATTCCTCAGTCAACTCAAGGTCACGCAAACTACGGCGAATATCTCCAGACCGCTCTCTTAACTGGTGATTGTTCTTTTCTAGCTGCTTCTGGCGCAGTAAGATGGTTTCCATTTCTTGTTTCATTAATTCTTGGTGTTTGCTATGAAAATAGTTTAGACAATATTTGTCATTTACTTAAGAAAAAATTCATTCTACAAACATGTTAACTTTAATTCCTTTGAATTAATTGTTCCTGATACTGTGAACACTAATCCCATAAAATTAGTAGAGCTAACAATACTTACTAAAATTAGTTTTGCTTCTTTACTAATGGTTTATACATTTTACTATGTAAGCACCAGCTGAGACACACACTAGATTTCAATTTTTTTTCCTTTAACCATATAGAAAATTCTGTATAATCTGAAATCTAACTTCTAACATTTGCACCATTACCAGTCTGATTCTTTTTTCAAGATAATCAAGGTTACCAAGACTCCATGTTACCTGAAATCACCCAGAATATTAACGTACAGTGCAATCCTATGCATACTAACTCTGAAACAATTCTCCCCATATTAATTGGGCCTACTCACTTATAAATGCATACATGACTGCAAGCATTACACGATTTAGAGGAATGGTTCAGAATATGCCAAATCAGAATCTGGCATTACATAACCAAGAGCTGGGTCCATGTGTTTTCTGTTCCCCACCCCTATTACCGTGATACACAGTAATTCCCCTTTTCTTTTCTTGGTTAAAAGCAAATCATTGTTTGTCCAAATCAGTGACGGTTGGCATTTAATTTGAAAACCACAACAGGAAAACCATTTAACCTATTCTGACTTGTAGGAAAGTGCAAACCACATTTTAGTGCTCTGGATGAAACTATGATTTGTCTCACATCAGGAAGATGGGGGTGGGTGGGAATCTCCAGTTGTGAGGGATGAGCACAGTGGTTTGACAGTCCTGCCAGGTTATTCTGTTCTGCAATTTGGTGTAGTTCCAGGCCTCCCTAAAATATACATTGCTGCTATTAGATAAGCTTTACCTAACAGTAAAGCTGTTTATCTATTATTAACAAAGCAAAACTAATTTTTATCTAATACCATGTAAAACTTTACTGATGGTAAATGATGCAGCAGATGATATATAACAGAAAAACATTCCATCCCTTTCACTGATGGGGAACAGCGTCCCCTCACAGCCAATGGTAGAACTGGGCCCTTAAACAACTAATTAAGCCAAGACTATCACCAGCTGGAGAGCCAGCATGGTGTAGTGGTTTGAGCACTGAAGTACAACTCTGGAGAATAGAGTTTAAATCCCCATTTGGGCATGGAAACCCACTGGTCAGCTTTTCAAAATAAAAGTCTCTATTACCTGCCTACCGGAAGCAAGTGGGAGGGACAAGCCAAGCATACGGATGCTCTGGAGCCCTTTCCACTGGGAAATCAAGGTGCATGTGTGTGACCCATTTTCCCATTGTTATGAGAACTGTGTTAGTAACAGTGGAAAATTCATTCCCTCAGTCTATTGCCAGCTTTCCTATCTTTTTCCCAGCTTCAAACTGTAAAGCTTATGCAAGATGTATCTAACAAGATCAGTAATTAACCCCCTCTGTAACTCTGGACAACTGGTAACCTTTGTCCATAATGCCAACAAGAACGCAAGAACCCATCTGCCTAGTGGCAGAGCCCCAACTGACTAAACCAGTTCATTCACATAAACTAACCGTGGTTTGATATTACATCTGCCCCATCTTGAAAATGTGAAATGTAAATACATAGCAATGATAATAATAATAATAATAGCAGCTAAATGCAAAACTTGCATAAGAGATTGACAGCCAATTATAATTTAGCTCCTGCCTATAGACTATACTCATTTGATTTCTTTCTTTTCATACCGAGCATCTTCTTGCTGTAATGCCAACTGGTTATCTAGTCGTAAAGATAGTAGCTGTTTCTCATGGAGAGCATCATTAAGTTTTTCTTCTAATTCTTCAATCTAAAGCATGTAAATAAATAGTAGGAAAAGAGAGGATTTGTTTAAGTAAATCAAACTTAGCATTTTCATGAGATTTCAGATTATGAGAATAGTTATATTGATTATAATGTTAGTTATCTTTTCTTTTTTTTTTTAATCTGAGCACACAGCAATAACACCAAAATCTGGATTTTCCTTGGGTTTTTTCCCAGGCTGAGGCTGTCTTCTGGAAGAGTATATCGTCTGCTGCATCATTTACCACCAGTAAAATTTTACATGCTATTAGATAAAATTTAGAAATAAGCTCTCCCAGAACATGGCCTCACAGCCCGGAAAAAAACCAAGGAAAATCTATGGATGCCGGCTGTGAAAGCCTTCAACTTCACAAAATCTGGATTACTTAGGCAACCCCAACTCCCACAATCCCAGTTTTTTATATATATAAAATATTCTAAAAATCCGAATGACATTATGTATATGCAAGTATTCTAAAAATCCGAAATATTCCAAAATGCCTCTGGTCCCAAGCATTTTGGATAAGGAAGACTCAACCTATAATGGTTGATTTACTAACTTCTTACTGATTTAGTGGATTTACTCTAGTTTGGGCTAACTTTTGCACTGAGATTTCAGTAATCTCATGTATGTAAGAGTACAGTTACCATTAAAAAAAATCCCTTTTCTGTTGTCTTGCATTCAGAACACCCCCATAAAAATGCTGTGGATATTCCAATTGGCAAGACACTTATCTTATTAGAGTGGGACCCCTAACAGCAACTTCTGAATATAACAACTAATACAGTCAGCCCTCCATAGCCACAAGTTCTGCATCCATGGATTCAACCAACAACAGCTTGAAAATGTTCAATTTTTTTCCAAAAAACAAACCTTGCTGTTTGCCATTTTATGTAAGAGACGTCATTTTACTATGCCATTGTACATAATGGGACTTCAGCATCCATGGGTTTTCATATCCACAGGGGGCCCTGGAACCAAACTGCAGCCTATACCAAGGGCCCACTGTACTTACTCTGCCACATGCAACCCTAGAACACTTGAACACATAAAAAGTAGCACTTACTTTTGTCAGGTATTCTACCTTCAAGTTGTCTAACATCAAGTTCTTCTGGGAAAGCTCTATTTTCAATAACTGGAGATTATGAAGCAGCTCTTTCCGCTCAATAAGCTGTCTAGTGATTTTGACAGAACCCTCCCGGTCTTCTGAGGAAGAAATATCATCTGTGGGTACTGTAGTCTCCAAACTAATATCTTCTGATTCCAAAGAGCTGGACACGTTAACTTTTTTAGATTCCCTAGAGCCTTTCCGTGACATTTTCCTGGCAACATGTAAAGATGTCCTACTAACAATTCAAGCAACCTAAAAAGTTGGGTGGGGGGAAGGCAGGGGAGGTGTAGAGAAGTGAAGTGTCAATAAGCAAAAGGTGTCTATAGATTTCATCTTGCCTCGTACAACATCTGAAACACTGTACTGTAAATGTACAATTCTATGCAAACCATAGTACGGCTGCCAAAACTGCCCAACTCAAAATATGTATTTGCTGGTCAACTAAAAATGGCAAAAATGGCAAGATTGCATAATACAATTTACACAGTGTCAGATACATATTTCAGATACATAAACACAACACTGCTTTGGCTGTTAATTCTTTAACACCCCGTTAATAACACTTAATACATTAAGTCAAACTAAAATGTTTGTTTCATCCATATTGCTCATATTCCTGGATTGCAAGTTCAATGCATTCCTAACCTTAAACTCAAGCATAATAATAACTTTAGGTTTGAGAGAAACCTTGGTCTCATCCACACTACACAAATAATCCAGTTTGAAACTGGATTATTTCCCATGGGTCCATCCTATGGAATCCTGGGATTTGTAGTTTGGTGAGGCACCAAAACACTTTGCAAGAGAAGGCTAAAGACCTTGTAAAACTACAAATCCCAGGGTTCCATAGAATAGAGCCAAGCCTAATAATCCAGTTTCAGACTGGATGACTGATGTAGTGTGGATTTGGCCAGCACGAAATGGCTAACCTGCCAGGCTGGTCCATTAAAAAAAAAAAATCAATCGTATCGTATTCCAAGATAGGTACTGGCCACTGGGGGAAAAAAACACCTCACTTTTGATTAGATGAAAATGGACCAAGGGGGGGGGGGAGAGGTAAAAAGACTGATCCACACTACACAAATAATCCATCTTGAAACTGGATTATTTGCCATGGCTCCTTCCTATTGAATCCTGGGATTTGTGGTTTTACAGGCTCTTTAGCCTTGCCTGCCAAAGAGTGCTGGTGTCTCACCAAACTACAGATCCCAGGATTCCACAGGAAGGAGTTTCAAACTGGATTATTTGTGTAGTGTGGATCCACCTTGAGAAACTTTAAATCTTCCACTCACCCTTAAAACACAAACAAAAAACTACACACCAATAATCCAGAATTTTCTGCCGAGTTCTTGGGGGAATCCACAGGACACAAACAATCCGGTTTGAAACTAGATTATTTGCATAGCTCCTTCCTCTGGAATCCTTGTATGTGTAGTTTTACAAAGTCTTTAACCTTCTCTGCCAAAGAGTGCTGGTGCCTCACCAAACTACAAATCCCAGGATTACATAGGAAGGAACCATGCAAATAATCCAGTTTCAACCTGGATTATTTCTCTAGTCTGGAAGCCCCCCTTGACATATTGCTTAAAAGTAGCTTGTTTATTTCACTAAAACACTTCTGCAAACAGAAGCAGTTAAATAAACCGTAAGTCTTTGGTCAGAAAACTGAGAACCCTGACTTGTCCCTTTTCCAACAAGAAAGCCGTAAGCCAAGAATAAAACTTTCCTTTGGTACAATGGGGGGAAAGAAAGCCAGAGTTCATGGCTCACATGTTATACTAAACAAACTATGAATGGAAGATCTGCACTTTGTTTAGCCAGTCCTGCTTACAGGATGAGTCACGTAATGTGTGCCAACATATTGACCCATTCACAGTAAATCAAGATTATGGGGTACCGTGATATTCAAATACTGCTAATGAACGAATATTACTGTAGGCTATATGTGAATGCTGTAGTAAACTAGTTTATTGGGACAATAACAAACATAGGTGAGCACTGGACCCACGCTCCTTATTTATTTCGTAAGTATTTATAGGCTGCTTATATTTTGAGCCACGAGGAAAGTTTCAAAAGCTTTTTTTGATTAATCACAGCTTCTCATGTCATTCAAAACTAAAACCTGAGCTTCAATTAACTATAGTTTACCTGAAACAAGTTAACTTCAAACTGTGCAATGACATGGATTGATTTAACAAATCACAGTTAAGATTACAGTATGTAGTTCAAACATAATGTTAGGAACAGAGCTACACTAAAGGCTTGTCTACACAAGCCAGGATACGATGGCTCCCTGCCGGCGTATCCTGGCCGCAGATCAGGCCCACTGTCCCTCCACAGAACAGAAGCAAGTCCTGACGGGCATGCCGGCCTGTCGATGCAGCTGCCGCCATTTCCCTTGCAGTCTCGGAGGGCAGAAAGGGAGCCAGCAACATGTGTCCAAGGTGCCCTGCATGTCACAAGCCTTGGGCTCATGCTGTGGGACTCCTTCTTGCCTCCTGGGAGAGCAAGGAAGACTGGCAGTTTCAGTGTGGGCCGGCCTGGCGGGACAGGCTCCTGTGGTCTCTCAAAGCCCACTCTGTTTCTTCCCAGTGGAAATGTTTTTAAACAGGATTATTTTAAAATGCTTTAACAGGCCCTATGCCACTTTCCCCCAGTCTCAGCCCCGTATTTGCCCAAGGGGTGGTGAGGACTGCACAAGGGCAGAAAGGGGCAAACGTCCTGGGTCATATGGACTGTAGAGCTCTGTGACAGGGGAAAGACAGGGTATATTTCCCATCTAGACAAGCCCTAAGAAAATGTAGTAATTCATGGATTAATCTCTCTCCCTGAAAGTAGCCTCCCAGAAAATTTCACTCTTGCATTTACCATTCCATTTAGGTAAGCTGTGTACTCTCAACAACTACAATATGGGAACCAGTATTATTGTTCTAACTTACAGGACTGTTATAAGGACTGTTGATACTTTTTTAAAAAAAGGATTTGCCATTAAAGAATTCTATGTGTGTTTCCTACAAGCAGTATGTTCTTTGATGAGTAACAAAAAAGGTAGTGAATCCCTCAGCCATGCTAAGAGAATTGGAAAGGCACATGGGCCAGGGATTAAGCAACTGATGATATGCTCAGATATGGATGGAAAGCCCCAAGCTATACAACACAGAGAATAGGAGCATGGAATGTACGAAGCATGAAACTGGGCAAGGTATAAATCGTTAAACAAGAGATGGAACAGAATACTTGGTGTAAGTGAGCTAAAATAGACAAAAATGGTATGTTTTCAGCCAGATAACTGCATATAGTTATTGCCAGAATAAAACACTAAGAAAACATGGGGTGGCATTGAAATGTAGCATAAGCAGCCAGGCGGCAGAATATCAAATCTGACCAAATAATATCAGTAAGATTTCACAGAAAATATACTAATATAATTATAATCATAGTTCAATTCAAGTTTATGCTCCAACTACAGAGGCAGAAGAGATTGAAAGAGTCTACATGACATGAAGTTGAAGGCTTTCATGGCCAGCATCCATAGATTTTCCTTGTTGGGTTTTTTTTGGGGGGGGGGTGAGGCCGTGTTCTGGAATAGTTTCTTTCTGATGTTTCGTTTGGTTGATGGACCATTATCTACTGGAACTCCCCCTGTCCCTGGGTGGAATTCCTTTGTAAGTGTTGACCACTAAACATATAGTGTGCAAACACGAATCAAGGAACATGAGAGACACTGCAGACTGGGCCAGCCAGAAAAAATCAGCAGTAGCAGAGCATGTTATAAACCAACCTGGACACAAAATGCTATTTAAAAACACAGAAATTCTGGATCAGGCCAACAACTGTCATGTCAGAATGCACAGAGAAGCTATTGAAATCTACAAACATCTGGACAACTTCAACAGGAAAGAAGAAACCTTAAAAGTAAACAAAATCTGGCTCCCAGTTTTGAAAAACAATAGAATCAAACCTCAACACTTACAAAGGAATTCCACCCAGGGACAGGGGGAGTTCCAGCAGATAATGGCCCATCAACCAACCATTAGCCAAACAGACACTAACGAGCCTTGCACTTCTATACCCAGAAACTAACCATTCAATTACACAAATTTACATATACTCCCCAACAGGGGTTCACAGCATATAAACTCCACACACACTCCTACCCAACCATTCTCTGAAGATACCAGCCACAGATGCAGACAAAATGTCAGAAAGAAACTATTCCAGAACACGGCCTCACAACCCGAAAAAAACCCAAGGAAAATCTAAAGTCTACATGACCACCCACAAGGAAATTCATCAGGAGGAAAGTAGGACATATTGATAGCCATAGGCAACTGGAATGCAAAATTAGGAAACAAAGGAGAGCCGGACATTGTCGGAGAATTTGGGCAAGAATCAATAAAAGAATGAGGAGAACAACCCATACAGCTTTGTGAGGCCAACACATTTTTCAAACAACCAAATAGACAGTGGTATATGTGGTCATCATTAGATGGCCATTATAGAAACTAAGTAGACTAAATAATTGGAAGCAGAAGACAGAGAAGCTCCATTCTCTCTGAAAAAAAAAACAAGACTAGGAGCAGACTGTGGCACAGATCATGAACTGCTACTATCAAAAATTAGAGCACAACTAAAGAAGTACACTAAATCAATCACTGTGCCAAAATACAACCTGAAGAACATCCTTGTAGAATGCAAAGAACAGATCTGTACCATTAAGCCTAACTGACAAGTAGCGAGAAGAACTCTGATAATGATATTTTCAGGGAAGACTTCAAAAAGACATTATCTGTAGCCAAAAAGAAAGAAAAGCCTCATTGGAAGCCTGATGAAACTCTTCAAATGGTTAAGGTTAGGTAAGAAGCAAAAGTAAAAGATGACAGAAATAGGGCCAGAAACAGAATCCTGAATTCAACTGTTCATTGATTTATGCATAGGGAGAAAGAAAACTATTTTAATTATAAATGCAAAAAAAGAGAAAGAAAGAGGGGATCACATAATACCATCATAAAATAAAAAGATAATGGAAGCACTACACTGGGGAACTATATAAAAGAAAAGATAAGGAAGAAGTTTTTGAGGACAAACCCAAAACTTTAAGAAGTAAGGGGGAAGAAGCTCTCAAAGAACATGGAAGACATAATTGTCCAGGAATGGACGGCATGCCAATTGAGCTGCTTCAAGCTATAGAGGCAGAATCCACCCAAATTCAAACAAAAATCTGCCAACAAATACAGAAAACAAAACAATGGCCCACAGACCTAAACCACTTAATATGTACTCTGATCCTGAGGAAAAGGGATACCAGGGATTGTAGTACAGTGGGCCCTCTGCATCCATGGGGGGGGGGCGGGTTGTTCCAAGATTCTCTGTCGATGACAAAAAAATGCAGATGATCATGTCCCATATTATTAAGTGGTGGAACATGTGCAGATGTGCTTTAGCGCATCTGCGTTCATGTCACCGCTATTTTAACTACAGGATTCTGCAGTCACTCAGAATTGCAGATCCAGAGTCTGATGGATCAGGAGGGGCCACTGTAAATATCAGACTATTGCTTTAATCTCCCATGCAAAGTGGCACTCAAGAAAGGGGACACCAAGGACTGCAATAACCATTGAATTAATCCCCCATGGAAGCAAAGTGATGCTCAAAATTCTACAACAAAGACTTTTACCATATAAGGAGCAAGAAATTCCAGATTGCCAAGCTGGGTTCAGAATACCAAGAGGCACTATGGATCATATTACAAACCTATGTTGGCTAATGGAGCACATCAAAGAATTTCAGGAGACCATCAATTTATGCTTAAGAGATTACAGCAAAGTTCTTGATGTGCAATTCATGACAAATTATGGGTCATTCCAAAAGAAGTGGGTGTACCACAATGTCTGATTGCGCTATATACTCTGGACAAAGTGCCAATGCCACAGAAGAATATGGAAAACCAGAATGGATTCACATTGGCAAAGAGGGTCAGACAAGGTTGCCTTTTATCACTATTTGTTTAATTTATATGCAGGGCATATCATACAGATATGATTATACTTAGAAGAAAGAAGACTGAAAGTGGTGACTTAAGGGCTAGTCTATGGGGGGGGGCACAGTACATTTGGCATTTCGCAGTACTGTACAATGCCATTTCTCAGCAGCAGCAACTTGTCTTGATGTTTTTAGCCCCAGAAGCCCCCAGAAGCTTCGCATGCCAGATGGGGCTGTGAGTGATTTACTCGCATTAATACTTCACTGCTGCTGAACTTTAAAAAAAAAGTTGTCTAAGGTGCATGGAGCTATGGCGTGATTTTTCAAGTTAAAAGGATAGCAAAAAAAAAAAAACCACACCCCATGTTATCGCCTTAGCAATTTGTCACTAAGGCAAAAATCCAACATGGTGGCAGTGGGTGCTTGCCCCATGCTCGCTCAGCCAACCAGCTTTGCGCTTCCTCTCATATGGGAAAGCAATTCAAAGCTTGCTGTTTAAAAACATTTCAGGGAGAGCTGCAAAGGTTTTTTCAGTCGTGTTTTTGCGGGATCCCATTTAGACAGGTAGGATTCCCAGTGAATTTTATGAGGGGGGTTTTGACTGTTTAAACAACCCCCAATTTAGCATCATCATCATCATCATTGTGACTAATAATTGTGATTTAATATTTTAATATTCTCACATTTTAATAATGTTTTAATATTTTAGTATCTTAAATGCTAAAGTATCCTAATGATTCAAGTTTTTAATAATAATAATAATAATAATAATAATAAAATTTATTTATACCCCGCCCCTCTGTTAAAAACAATCAGGGCGGCTGTTTTTTAAATACAGTACCCATTCTACTTCATAATGATTTGTTGCACTTTTCCTATTGTACTCATATTTTATGTATTTAATGATGAAACATGTTTTCGTTATCACTCTGGTCAATGACTGTAATAAAGATTGGAGGGGGAAACCCCCAAGGCTGTGGTTTCCTCGCTTGAATCAATTCACCTGTGAGGTGGTCTTTCTCTTTTCCTACTGCCTTCAACTTTTTCTTTTCTTTTTACACAATTTTTTACGGACTGACTCAGCCAAGAAAGCCAGGGCAATTAGCTTACACACATTGGAAACTGTTTAATGCAGTGTAGATGCGTAAATAGCTATTGCTTAGAACAATTTTTATAAGCCGCTCTGAGAGCCTTGTGGCTGAAGAGCGGGAAATAAATAAATAAATAAATAGGGCTGCCCTGAGTTTGGAAGACCTGAGCAGGGCTTTTAATAACGGGGCCTCTAATGTTCCTCTATATTTAACAATAATAAGGGTATTTTTAAAATAATAATAATAATAACGGGGGCCTCTGGGAGGTCTCTCATCCGTAGGGCCGCCGAAGCCGACGCCAACCTGGAGGAAAATAAAGCGACAACCTCACTCACCTCGCCGCCTCTCCAGCAGCCCACTGCGCATGCTCCCCTTGCCCCTCCCCAGCCGTCACTGTGGCAACCCAACGAACGCTGCAAACCCTCCTTCTTCCCCCCCCACCGCAGTTTCGCAAGGCAGGCTGGGACCCGAGCTTAACCATAGAGATAGAAAAAGGGAAGAATTTCAACTACGGAGCTAGAAGGTGAGACGACACCACCACCACCACCACCAGTATGTCCTGGATCTCGGAGGCTTTCACACTATGCTGTTATAGTGCTATTATTCCACTTTAAACGCTCTGGCTGCCTCCTCTGGGATCCTGGGATTTGCAGTTTAGTGAGGGGCATTGATTATTCTCAGCCAGAGAGCTCTCACTAAACTACAAACCCCAGAATTGCCCAGGAGGCAGCCTGTTAAAGTGGAATAATAGCGCTATAAAATTGTAGTGTGAAAATCTCCCGCTGTACTTTTCAGTTTTAACATCGGAACACCCAAGGAAGGGGAAAAAATCGCACACTTCAGAATTCTTTTTTTAAATGGTTATTTCATGTTTTATTCAGAATTAACAGTCTCAGTTCAAAAATAATCCACTTTAAAAACAATACATCAGCTTATCAATAAATGCTTCAGGTTAAAATTTATGTTTTAAAACAGTACCATAGTCTCATGTACCCCTCAGTCTCCTTTTATCAATATTATTAGTGTGGCAATACACAAATACATTCATTGCAATACACTAATTCTTTCTAGCATTTCTTCGCAAACAAAGATTCATGAAGGACTCATCCCGCGCTTTCTGCAACCAGACTTGTTTATCTCGGATTGGCCTTTTTAGTCATCAGTGCACTCGCAGAAAGCGCAGGATGAGTCCTTCCTGAATCTTTGTTTGCGAAGAAAAGCCACAGAGAGTTAGCATATTGCAATGAATGTATTTGTGTATTGCCACACATAATAATAATAATAATAAGAAAATTGATAAAAGGAGACTGGGAAAAAATGATGAGGGGTACATGAGACAAAAACTGTGCACCAAATTCAGTCACCTTATGGTAAATAAATAACTAAACCTAACAATTATCAGACAATACTTAGAATTCTAATTTCTTTCTGAGTGGTGGGACAAGTTATGGTCTTCTGTCCAGATGTCTCTAGCCAGTGAAGTCAATGGTGAGGGGTGAGGCACTTCTGTTTCTTGTTCAATTGTTGCTTCTGAGCCTGTGTATTTAAGGTAGGGAAACTATTATTATTATTATTATTATTACCACCAGGCATTGTGGTGGTGGTGGTGGTTTTAAATCTTGAGTTAAGCCTTGGGAGTCTGTGGCAACAAAAGATATTTAAAGGGTAGTCCCTGGTAAAGAAAAGATAAAAAGAGCCACTGTTGTAGGTTAATGCTTTGTTTCTTGTTCAGTTGTTGCTTTTGAGTGTGTGCATTTAAGGTAAGGAAACTTATTCTCCACATTGTTGCAACTCCCCCTTGTTATTAGATGTTACACTACCTGCCTTTTAGGTCATTATAGAAAAGGCAGAACTTATTAGTCTGAGTGAGAACTGGCTTAGGCAGACAGTCCTGGAAGTGATGGGGTATAAGATTAAATGTGAGAAGATTGGTATACAGTAGGACCCGCGTATCCGCTGGGGATTGCTCTGTGGGCTTCTGTGGGTAGAGAAAACCGTGGATAATAACGAACGCCATTGAAAATAATGGGACATCCGGTTTAAAATACCATAGAGTTGCCTTGGAGGATGTAGAAAATGGCTTAGAGAGGACACATTTTCTACGTCTAGTCTAAATCTGTGAAGAGTTGCTGCTAAGTCAGAGTATATGACATGGGGCTATATGGACCAGTATACAGCCTGATACAATATAAAATAGCGTCATATTTTAATGAATTAAAATATTTTCTAGGAAGACTCCATGGCAGGTGTGTTCGGTGGATAATTGAATCAGTGGGTAATGAATCGGTGGATGTACTGTAAAGTTGTCCCTTCATATTCGCTTATTCATATTCGCATATTCGTTTGGTTCCAGGACCCCACCCCGTGGATACCAAAATCGGTGGATAATCAAGCCCCATTATATGCAATGGCATAGCAAAACGGTGTCCCTTATACAAGATGGCAAAATCAAAGTTTGGTTTTTGGATTATTATTTTTAAAGAATATTTCAAGCCGTGAATACTTAAATCCCTGGATACCAAGTCCGTGAATACGGAGGGACAACTGTATTCTGTGTTTGTGTGTGTGTGGCGGGGGAGAATCAAACTGAACTCCCAAAGTGAGGACTCCTCTTAGTTAAGTCACTTCTATCTATATGTTTAGCTCTACATTGCCTTTCCCTGCTGGCCTCGTCCGGGCGGGATGGTTGGGCTGTCCTCGAATGCGCAGTGCATTGTGGGAGGCGGGTGGGCCTCTTTCAGTTTCTCCGCGTCGAGAAGCCGAGGGAGGGAAAGAGACAGAGAGAGGGAGGGAGAGAGAGAGAGAGAAGATGCTGACCTCGCGCACGTTCCTCAAGCGCACGCGGGCCGGCGCGGTGATGAAGGTGGTGCGCGAGCACTACCTGCGCGAGGACATCTCGTGCGGGGCCTCGGCCTGCGGGCTCTGCGGGGGCGGCCAAGACTCTCCTGCCGGGGCCCTCCTGGAAGCCCAGCCCAGCGGCGCCGCCAGCAGCCTCTGCCCCGACCCGCACTACCTCCTCCTCGACACCAATTTGCTCCTGCACCAGGTGCGATATAGACCACCAGCCTGTCTCCGCCTTTTTTTAAACCCTGGGATTAGGATTTTGGTGGGGGAGGGGGCATTAGGAATGTTTTTAATTGAAATAAGACCATTCTACTGAAAAATACACCCGATCGCAAAAGGCCCTAACAGTAACACAAAATTGTCCCTCCGTATCCACGGATTTAAGTATTCACGGCTTGAAAATATTCTTAAAAATATAATAACCCCAAAAGCAAACCTTGATTTTGCCATTTTGCTCTGCCATTGCATATAATGGGACTTGAGTATTCACGGATTTGGGTATTCATGAGGAGTCCTGGAACCAAACCCCAGCGAATATGAAGGGACAACTGTAATACAACAACAACAACAATAATAATAATAAAATTTATTTATACTCTGCCTCTCTACAAAATGCAATCGGGGAGGCTTACAACATTAAAATCTACATACAACTCTTCCATCCCACCCACCCCTTAAAATACAATTAAATAATTAAACACTTAAAACACAATAAATATACTAAAAATACTAAAAAACGACACAATAAAAAGCTGGATGGGATCGGACTAATTAAAACTATCCTAACGCTAATACATTTTTCCTCTTAATCTAAACATTATAATCACCCTTTTTTCTTTAACGATGAACATTATTATATTTACGCCTTTATACTAAAATTAGAAGTTACACATTACAGTTATATAATTTTTACCGGGGGAGGGGGGGGGGCAGGGGGACCCTTGTAACAATTTTCAGGTCTCAGGGAAACCCTAAAGCCTAATAATTATTACATCTGCAGCTCAAAAAGCACTATTACTCAAAATACTTTTTAAACCATCTCATTTCTGCTGCAGAAAAATTAGGGTATGAAATCTGAACATCATGAGTCCTAATAAAAAGGATCTGTTCCTGAAAGGTGTGTTAAAAGCATCTGTATGTAAAGGGTGTGTGTGTGATATCATAGAAAGATAGAACTGTAGAGTTGGAAGAGACCACAAGGGCCATCCAGTCCAACCCCCTGCCACACAGGAAATCTTGATGGCAATCCAGCCTCTGTTTAAAGACCTCCAAGGAAGGAGACCCCACCACGCTCCGAGGGAGTGTGTTCCACTGCCGAACAGCTCTTACTGTCAAAAAGTTCCTCCTAATGTTGAGGTGGAATCTCTGTTCCTGGAGCTTGCATCCATTGCTCCGTGTTCCAGTCTCTGGAGCAGCAGAAAACAAGTCTGTTCCATCCTCAATGTGACACCCCTTCAAATACAGTCGTCCCTTCACATTCGCGGGGGTTCCGTTCCGCGGACCCCCGCAAATGTGAAAAATCCGTGAATAACAAACACCCCTCCCCCTCCCTCCCCAGGCCTTCGCGGGGCCTTGCCCTCCCTTCCTAGGCCCCGCGGAGGCCTCTCCGGCCCTCCCTCCCTCCCTCCCCAGGCCTTCGCGGGGCCTTCCTAGGCCCCGCGGAGGCCTCCCCGGCCCTCCCTCCCTCCATCCCCAGGCCTTTGCGGGGCCTTCCTAGGCCCCGCGGAGGTCTCCCCGGCCCTCCCTCCCTCCCTGCCCAGGCCTTCGCGGGGCCTTCCTAGGCCCCGCGGAGGCCTCTCCGGCCCTCCCTCCCTCCCTCCCTCCCCAGGCCTTCGCGGGGCCTTCCTAGGCCCTGCGGAGGCCTCCCCGGCCCTCCCTCCCTCCCTCCCCAGGCCTTCGCGGGGCCTCCGGAGGGCCTCCGGGGGTCCCGCGAAGGCCTCCCCACCCCTCCCCAGGCCTTCGCGGGGCCTCCGGAGGGCCTCCGGGGGTCCCGCGAAGGCCTCCCCACCTCTCCCCAAGCCTTCGCGGGGCCTCCGGAGGGCCTCCGGGGGTCCCGCGAAGGCCTCCCCCCCCCCTCCCCAGGCCTTCGCGGGGCCTCCGGGGGTCCCGCGAAGGCCTCCCCACCCCTCCCCAGGTCTTTCACGGGGCCTCTGGAGGCCCCGTGTCGCGGTTTTGGGGGGGCCCGGGGGGGCCCTCCCAAAACCGCGAATAACCGAAACCGCGAATGTCAAGTTCGCGAATGTGGAGGGACAACTGTACTTAAACAGGGCTATCATATCACCCCTTAACCGTCTTTTTTCCAGGCTAAACATACCCAGCTCCCTAAGTCTTTCCTCATAAGGCATGGTTTCCAGACCTTTCACCATTTTAGTCGCCCTCCTCTGGACACGCTCCAATTTGTCAATATCCTTTTTGAATTGTGGTGCCCAGAGCTGGACACAGTATTCTAGGCGAGGCCTGACCAAGGCAGAATAGAGCGGCACTATTACTTCCCTTGATCTGGACACTATACTTCTATTGATGCAGCCCAAAATCTCATTGGCCTTTTTAGCTGCCACAGGGATATCAGAGATCACCATGCTTATCCTCATTCCGGAACAAAAATTGGAATGAAGTGCTATAGTTTTGTGGCTCTACACTTAAATGTTTTCCCCCCTAGAAGAAGTTCCAGTAAATTAGACGTATGCAGAAAGTCCAAGTTCAGGTAATAGATGATGGGAAAGACTTCGGACTTTCACCCTGGAGAGCTGCAGCCATTTAGAGTGGAAACGTCGAAAAGGGTTAGACATTATGTCTTATCAAACCATACACCATTCAATTATAGCAATTTACCCCATATACTTTTTGAGGATACACAAGATTATTAACACATATGGAACATAGTCAAGTATACAACATCCAGTGAAATAAACAATGAAATGCTAATCTTTTAACAGTAACAAAACACTTGCAAAATAAGAAAGAATTTGAACAACTTTAACAATAACAAAACACTTACAAAATGAGAAGAAATTTGAACAACATCAAAGCAGCAGTATCCTATAATAAAGATAATTAATATTAGAATATCATACTTGTACAATTTTTCTTTGTACATATATGTATCTCAAAGCTGAGTCCCAAATGTGAACCCGTGCTAAGAATTTCTGGATCAGCCGCAGAGTCTTTGGCTGACACACCTGTATGTCAAGAGGGATCCAGATGGCTCCTCTGGAGTTCCTGTTTTTACCTTTTTCTGTCAAAGACCTTTTTCAATGGATAGGAGGCTTTTTTTAATTATCTAGCCTGGAAAACATGGGGATCAACTTCTTTTTCTTTTTATGCTGCTATGCTTAATGTGCACTTCTAAAGGTACTGCAAGGTCAAACCCTTTTCGACGTTGAGCTTATCGTAGAACCCTTCTGTTGTGGTTTCCTTCTCATTTAGAGTGGAGCATGAAGCCGCCTTTCTCAACCTTTTTACCCTGGTGGAACCCTTGAAACAATTTTCAGGTTTCAGGGAGCCCCTGCCTAAAAATTATTATATCTACAACTAAAAAAAAAAAAAAAAGTTTTCCCCCACTCCAATCTCAATATTTCACGGAACCCCTAGCAACCTCTTGTCATGTGTGTTGCTGCATGGCAGGGGGTTGGACTGGATGGCCTTTGGGGTCTCTTCCAACTCTATGATTCTGTGAAACCCTAGGGTTACAGGGAACCCTGGTTGAGAAACCCTGGTCTAACCCTGGTCTAGGGGCATGATGCTTGCTTTGGGTCAAGGATTTAAATTCCACAGAAGCCCATACCAACAATATAAGGAGGAGTGTGTATTATGTAAATTGGCTATTCCTTATGATGATTAATTGAACCTCCCCATTCAGAGGTTGACTACCTTGTGAACACCAGTTGGTAGAAGCAAGCAATTGGGGAGGGGAAAGAAGGACTTCATACTCAGGCTGGACTCAGGAATTTTCTGGAAGCAGAAAGCAACATAATGTTAAGTCAGCATAACTGATGCATGCGGAGCACACTGCTACAGTACACCTGTGTATTTGCTTTGTGTGTGTGTGTGTTTATTCCCCCCCCCCCGATCTCACTATCTCATAGAATGTCTTGTGGAACACTAGGGTTCCAGGGAACCCTGACATAGATGTTCAGTGGGGGCATGAGAAAAACCCTCCAGCCCACAGATCTTTTTACTCAAAACAGCCTGATTTTCACAGGGACACCCCCCCCAAGCCTCTGGGGAGACCCACAGAGTGTAGTGGCTGCTTCGAGTTGTCCATCAACTTATAGTGACTCCATACATTTCATCACATTTTCTTTTGGCAAGCAATACTCAGCAGTGGTTTGGCCAGTTCCCTCCCCTCAAATACTGCCCAGAGCAGTGGCTCTTAATCTTTTCTTTACCAGGCACCCATTTTAAATATATTTTGTTGCCACAGACCCCCAAGACGTAACTCAAGATTTAAAACAATAATAATAATTATTATACCCAATAACAACAACAATACCTAATGCTGCTGCTGTTGATGATAATACAGTTACACCATCCATTAAACCTTCCCTCAGAGGCACTGGAGGAGGGAAGACTTTTCTCCTGCTTCTTCCTGCAAGTTTGTGGCTGGAGCAGATTGGCAATGCGCAGGCCAAGCCATCCAGCCATCCTTTGCCTTGGCTCCTGACTTGTGGCTGCTCCACTGCAAGGAGGAGGTGGGCCAAGCAGTCTTCAAGCCTTCACGGACCCCCTGTGAGGACATTGCGGACCCCTGTGGGTCCCTGGACCCCAGGTTAAGAACCACTGCTCTAGAACACCTGGTATTCATTGGTGGTCTATCCACCAACTAACCAGGGCTGACTCTGTTTAGCTTCCAAGATCAGACAGGATACTTAGTGTACTTCTCCACCAATCAGTATTTAGTGGTACATTGCCTCTGAGAGTAGAGGTTCTACTCTGGCCATCCAAGTACTGCCTGGAATGTCCACAAGCAGGATGTGAGCAGAAGTACCTCTTTCCTGCTGCATTTCTAGCAGACTGGTATTTAGAAGTGCATTGCCTGGGAATTTGTCTACGACATCTAGTAACCTTTTTTTGTGTGTGTTAATTTTCTTTTATCTTGTAGTATGTTGTAGGTCAGTGGTTCTTAACCTGGGGTCCGGGGACCCCCGGGGGTCTGCAGTGTCCTCAAAGGAGGTCCTGCATATTGCCATTCAATCTTCTCCAGCCACAAACTTGCAAGAAAAAAAGTCTTCCTTTCCCCTCTAATGCCTCTGAGGGAAGGTTTCATGGTGGTGTAATAGTAAATATTATTATTATCATACAATGATATTATTATTATTATTTTATTATGGTTTTAAATCTTGAGTTAAGCCTTGAGGATCTATAGCAACAAAAGATACTTAAAGGGGGGTCCCTGGTTAAGAAAAGGCTAAGAACCACCGTTGTAGGTTAATGTTTTGTTTCTTGCTCAATTGTTGCTTTTGAGTCTGTTTATTTAAAGTAGGGAAACTTGTTCTCCACGTTGTTGCAACTCCCCATTGTTATTAGGTGTTACACTACCTGCCTTTTAAGTCATTATAGAAAAGGCAGAACTTAGTCTGAGTGGGAACTGGCTTAGGCAGACAGTTCTGGAAGAGATGGGGTATGAGGTGTATAGGGCCGTGAAGGAGAGGTTTCTGTCATGTTAGCGCATTGGTAGCCTCTGACCATGTCAAGAGGGTCAGGCAGAAAAAAGTTATAGCAGTTTTCAGCCTCCAGGTAAAAGAATAAACACACAGGCTTGTGTCTACAAACTACTTCTCTTTACTATATTTTTATTTTTTTATTTATACCCCGCTCTTCAGCCACAAGGCTATCAGAGCGGCTTACAAATTGTTCTTAAGCAATAGCAACTTACACATCTACACTGCATTAAACAGTTTCCAATGTGTGTTAGCTAATTGCCCCCACAAGCTGGGTACTCATTTTATCAACCTACGAAAGGATGGAAGGCTGAGTGAACCTTGGAGCCGGCTGGAATCGAACTTGCAACGTGGTGGCTTGCAGTACTGGCATTTAACCACTGCGCCACCAGGGCATAATAAAGATATTTACAATGCTACAGAGAATCCTCTATGAGAACTATACATTACAGCAGTGGTTCTCAACCTGTGGGTCCCCAGATGTTGTTGGACTACAGTTCCCAGGAGCCCTCTGAGGTCTCACCTTGACAGCCAGGTGGTCCTCCCAGTCATTAATGGGTTAGCTGTAGGATTGAACTCACAGCCTCACTAATGACTGGGAGGACCACCTGGCTGTCAAGATGAGACCTTAGAGGGCTCCTGGGAACTGTAGTCCAACAACATCTGGGGACCCACAGGTTGAGAATCACTGCATTACAGCATTCAGCAGGAAAACATCTTGGTACTGCAAAGGCTAGAACAGAACTGAAACATAAAGCTATTTCCTAAGGTCCAGCTGTCCAAGGTCACCCTTGTCAGACCGTTAGTATTCTTACATAGTAACTAGCTGCAGCAAGCTCTGTTAGCTCTCTCTGCTGCACTCTGTAACCTATTATGTTACACTCCAGCTCTTTACAGCATAAATCTATTGTACTGCATGTCCCAATATCCTTACAGTTTCCACCAGTGCCAGGTCCATTCACCAAATGCCTTAAGGAGGATCAGGAGATTTGTGGGGGATGGGGTCCTCACAAATCAGAGTTCTGGTAAAGCATAATCTCTTGACCCCTTACATCCTTATGCTCTTGTCACTAAATTTCACCAATTGGGCTGCTGGAAGAATAAAGCAAAACTACCCTCTTTTTATTACAGTTAAACTTAACAGAGGTAATTGACTGATGCTCAAGGGGGACTGTGCCAGGAGAGAAACAGTATACATTGCAAATATTGAGCAGTCAAAAGCTTTTAAACGTGTTTTTGGTTTGTTTGTTTTAAAAAACCCAGTAAGCTTTAGCGATTCCTGGGACAAACTCCCTAGAGTTGCTTGTCTGAAATGGCTTATATGGATGTTAATGAATGGGATCAGCCCCGCTTTGTCAGGGAACTTTTTGAGAAAGTTCCTAACCAATCGAGGGGCATGAACATCAATTTTTTATGATTTTAAGTCCCTAGTAAAGTCATGAACATAATGTCATCTATCCATTTGGAATGTCCAACTGGGAAATAACTCCACTACACAAGGTATTGAAGACAGCTCAATGTTTTCTGGAATTCAAAATTTTCTCGACCTCGAAGTGCTGTTGATCGTCAGTCTTCACTGGGATGGGGGCTTGGGAGGGACAGGGTACCATGTAGACAAAACTTGAACAGGTTTCTATAGACTGGAATGGAACACAGCATGCACATGACGATATGCTTTGGGTAACTTTGATTCTACAGCCAGATTGGGTCCAGAACAAATCACCATCCGCGCTGGATCTGGAAACCTGTGTGCAGTCCTGGAATACCATCTTTTCTGACTGGATCATCAAAATAGTATATTTTTTAAAATCAGAAATACCATGCTCCATATTTTTCCATCTGTGCTTTCTGCATTTGATGAACTGGTTAGTATTATTTCCCATATAAACAATAGTGGGCTATAGAAGGAAAATATTGTATTTGGAGCAGCCCTTAGCTTTTGAAAGTTGATCTTGAGTTTGCACTAGTGTATTTTCCAGGAGTGCTGTCATATTTCAAAACTTGGGCAAACATTTTGTGTGTGTCTGGATTACAGTTTTGATCTTTTTAACACTGTGTGTCTCTCTGTATACATATTGTATTGATTAAGTATTGTGTAATAGTTTGAGTGTTGGACTACAACTCTGGAGAACAGGGTTCAAACTCAGCTCAGTCATGGAAACCCACAGGGTGACCTTGAGCAAGTAATATTCTCTCAGCCTTAGAAGAAGGCAAATGCAAATCTCGTCAAGAAAACCCTGTAATAGGTTCACCTTAATGTTGCTAATAAGTCGGAAATGACTTGAAGGCACACAACAACAAATTGTGACAGCATGGATTTTTAACTTAAAACACACGTAGAACGAGGACATGTGAACAGCAGTTTGTACTAGAATAAACTATGCTGTGTACCTTGCTATCTCTGTTGATGGTGTATGAATGCTATAATTTTTTAAAATCATTCATTTTCTTTCTAGATTGATATTCTTGAAGATCCTGTTATTAGAAATGTTATCATTCTTCAGACAGTTTTACAGGAAGTAAGAAGACGAAGTGCTCCTGTATACAAGAGAATAAAAGATGTGATTGCTAATCCTGAAAAACATTTCTATTCCTTCACTAATGAGCATCATAAGTAAGTATGGGTAGTAGTATTCTCTTTTATCCTTCAATACTTATTTATTATTAATAGATTTGTGCTCATTTTGATAGCACATACACAGTCGGCCCTCTGTATCCATGGATTCCACCATCCACGGCTTGAAAATATTTTTTTAAAAATAAATTCCAAGAAGCAAATCTTGATTTTACCATTTATATAAGGGACACCATTTTACTTTTCGATTGAATATAATGGGACTTGAACATCCACAGATTTGGTATCTTGGAACCAAACCCCAGCGGATACCAAGGGCCCACTGTACTTAAATTGGAACAATAAAGAGAAGATTAGCATGACCCCTGTGCATGGAGATGACACACGCATTTGTGAAGCATTCCATATTTTTTCTTTATATTTTTTCTTATGTTATATTACGTTATAATTTTTTTTAAAGTTGACAGATATTTTTATATGTTCCAGTAATATGTTATGTGCTATGGTCATTGTTTAACTTCCAATAAAATTTATTTGACTAACAGATTTATTAGAAAAAGGTGCTGTCAGTACCACAGTGCAAGAAGACAGTAGCCTTATGCCTGAGGCCTTAATACCACTTGATACTGCATCTGAAGAAATGGGTTTATAGCCACAAAACCTCATGTGAAAATAAAAACCAGTTAGTCTTAAAGGTGCTGTCACATTACTTCCCCCCCCTCATTGTCTTCCCTCCTTTATGCTGCAAGATACTAACATGGCTACATCTTTGAAAATTGACCTTAAATTTAGCACAATTAGCTCTGTAGCAACTTTTTTGGTTACGTAAAACTATACGCATATAATCATAGTAATAATTTTTATAAAGTGCTTGCTTTAAAAAAAAAAGACCACTTTTTCACATTCTCACAATCTAAGAGATGGGAGAGGACTTTGGCACAAAAGAGTAAGTGAATGGCAAAGGTAATTGTCAGGAAGGAAGAAACTCTCAAAAGAAGTGGATCTTCAGGTACTTTCTGGACAGAGGTGTGTACATACCAAGGCACTTCAGAGCAATTTGTAAATCAAAGCCTAATGCTATTTCAAACTCCATTTCAGCATCTGGAGTGGCCATCCCCAATTCCATCAGATTTGAGCATTTTCTTAAAAGCTTCAAGAGAATCTAATGATGGGGTAGATTTGATTACCCTGAAATATATATGAAGCAAAACAAAATTCTTTCAGTTTCTAAATCATTTGAGTATTCTTTTGAAACAATTGATAGCTAGATTGTTGTCCCCACCTTTTTTCCCCCCAGAGAAACATATATAGAACAAGAACAAGGGGAAAATTCTAATGACCGCAATGATAGAGCTATCAGAGTAGCAGTAAAATGGTACAATGAACATCTGGCAAAGTTACAAACTGAAGAAAAGATTAAAGTTATCTTGCTCACAAATGACAGAAAAAATAAAGAGAAAGCTGTGGAAGAGGGAATAACAGCTTACACATGTAAGTACGGCCTTCAAGTAAGAGGACTTGTTTGCATGCTTTGGCTGAGATTATGTTTTAAGTAGGAGTGTAAGTAGGAGTGGCCAAACAGCTGTAAAGTGAAAGGTTTACAGATGGTGACATGCAGAATAAAAGAAAGAGGAGGAATCCGAATAACGCTGCTATGGTAGCGATGGGGAACATCTCTGGATCTGTGGCCCATGATAGACCTCCCCTGGACCTTGGTGGGCTGCGCTCCTCAACCATCATCCTGTTAAACTGTCACAAAATGGCAAATTGCACCCCTTCTAAGCCTTTGGGGGCACAATTTGCAGTTTAGATGTAAACTCCAGGCCTGTTCTAGAGACAACCCCAAGTCATTTTTTAAGAAACAGAAAGTGACCATAGAGAGTGTGATTTGCTGGAGAGGGCATTATTTTTCTGGGAGTCAGGAGCTTGTAGGGGAAGCTAGGACTGCTGGGAGGGACACTGTCCTTGAGCTGTGCTTTGCCTACCTCAGTATGTAGGCAAAGGAACATGATAATAAAATGTGCTAGTAGGAAACCTGAAGGGGATTTCTTTTGAAGAAAAGATGGTTTAAAACAGATTGTGGCTACATTGTGTGCAGTATGACATAACTGAAATCAGTAGGCTTGGGAAATCAGTTCATGGCACAGTGGAAAGTGTAGGCTTTTCCCCACTTGTGCTTTGATGGTTTCCACTTTTGTGACTTACCAGAATTCTAGTGGTCAGTACTTTCTGCAGCAAAGTCCCAACTGCTGCTTCAGTTCCCATTCAGGAGATTATCAGACGTGTCCAATAACCCGGGACAGGGACGAGGGAAGATCACTATCAGTCTCCCTTTTCAGATGATGTAGTCCCTATCCGGGAAGATCCCATCCTGCTCCCGTTCTCCCCTCCCCCCGGCTTCTTCTTATTCACAGCTTAAGTGGTGAATAAGAAGCCCATTCCGGAATCACGGGTATTTGAAAATGTCCCCAGTTGTGCTGGCTCAATGCCAGCGACACGTGATGTCACCAGGAGGTCCGTGCCAAAGACTTCCGGGTTTAATAGAGACATCCAGGTGAGTGTCACCCTTCCCCTCCCTCCTCGGGTTACTTGGGGTTTGTACTGTGTGTTTTGCTTTTCTGTTTTGACGTTTTGTTTTGTTTTTATTTTCAAATTTCCCACACGATCGTTCTCTCGTGAGAATGAGCAGGATTTGGCTTCACTGCAGTAAAAGCAGCTTTACAACAGCTACCTTTACTGCAGTGTAGCTGAGGGGAGGGGGAGCAGTTCCTATAATGGAATAAGGCAAGTGTGTGAAAATTTTTTTGATCATTCTGTTTCAGGGACGGGAGTGGGGGGGTGGGGGTACGGGTGGGGGGGTAGCATTACAGAAACAGTTTCAAGGGACATGTCTGATAATCTCAGAGTTGTTGCTAGGTGGGAATTCTGAAAAACAAGAATTGAATTTTCGGAAGAGGGAGTCTTTTCCCTTGTTATTTATGGAATAGTTGCTGTGGGTGGGAGGAATATTTATTATTTATTTGTTTAAAATGGGTAGAGACTTGTTGGGACTGATTTAATCTCTGCTTGTGTTTTTCTCCTCAATTCTTTGTGGAGAAGGAAGAACAGGTCAGATGGCTTTGAGTGGAAAGGCAAGGGACTTAGCATATGCTCAGGAGCACTTCTGTCATATTTCCACTGGCTAGTGGAAATAATGTAATGGCTTATGATTGCTGTTTTCATTTTATCCTTCTGTAGGTGAAGAATACATAAAGAGCTTGATAGCTAATCCTGAACTTGTGGATCGACTTGCTTGCTTAAATGATGAAAGGGTATGTTTCTGTAAAGTTACTCCTCAGTGGAAGTTTCTGGAACATGAATGATTCACAATATGTCTTTCTAGTATGTTCTATTTTATTTGCTGCCAAGATCTAGCAAAATATTTTCTTTCAGTGGTTATTGGAACAACTCAGAATATATTGTGAATTGATGATTCTTTATGTTATTCAATAGTGGTTTCCATTTTCTTTTCAACTGTGGTTGATGTGTCAAGGCACAGAAGTGAGAGTGGGAAAATTGGAAACTGAGTAGTTGGCACACAGTCACTTTAAACTTATGCAAACCATAGCACTGGCGTTGTCCTGTTAGTAGCACCATCCAAAAGCAGCCTAGGAGAGACTCTTGTTCTAGTAAACATATTCTGGGGTAGCTGTGTTGTCCATACAGCAATATATACCAAGTTAAGAGTTCTCAAAAATGTCTAGTTGACTAAAGAGGCAGCTAGCCAATTCAATCAGACAGCAGTTTTTTAAAAAAGACAAATACTCATTTTAATAAAAAATAGTAATTTTGATTTTAAAAAACTTGTTAAACACTACAAGTACCATGTTTGGTATCAAACCATGGTTTATGAAGCTGATTTATGCACCAGCCAGAGTTTAAGTAGATTTCCCTAAGGTGCACAGGGAACTGTGGTGAATTTAAAACCAGAAGCAGATGCTTCCTACCACCAGGTTAGTGGTGAATCCTTTGCACATTATAAACCATGGCTTTAAATCAGGTCCAGCCTGAGTCAGTGGTGTGAATAAAATTATTACATGTTTGGAATACAAATACAGTTGTCCCTTCACATTCGCGGGGGGTTAGGTTCCCCAGACCCCCGCGAATGTGAAAATTCCGCAAATAATGATTGCCCTCCCCCGCCAAAGCGACCACGGGGCCTCCGGAGGCCCCATAGTCGCTTTCCCCTGCCTCCCCCCTCCCTCCCAAGGCCTTAACGGGGCCTCCGGAGACCCTCCCCGGCCCTCCCCCTCCCTCGCAGGGCCTTCACGGGGCCTCTGGAGGGTCTCCGAAGGCCCCGTGGAGGCCTCCCTGGCCCTACCCCCTCCCACCCAGGGCCTTCACGGGGCCTCCAGAGGCCCTGTGTTGCGGTTTTGGGAGGGAGGGGGGCCCTTCCAAAACCACGAATATGCAAAACTGCAAATGCTAAGTTCGCGAATGTGGACGGGCAACTGTATAGGATCCTCTTGATAGAGCTGTAAGTTTTCCTTTTGTTCAGTGTTGCTTTTATTGATGATGCTTACTAAACATTTGTGACTATGTTGCTTGTTCATGTTACTTTGCATTGATTCATGTATTTTAAGGTTCATGTATTTTTTTCAGCTATCATCATTACTTGAAATAGTTAATTTTTTTGCCACTGACATCATTTTGAAAAGCAAATTGAGCACAGTCTGGTGCCTCTGTCTGTCTATATAATTCTCTTGGGTGTGTTGCCTTTCCCAGTGTGCTGATTGGCTGCTCAGGAAACACACCCAACCCACACCTAACCAATCACCACCCACATGCAAATTCTCTCTCCACCTCACAATCCACTCAGTCTGCATCACCGCCTCACAAGAGCCCCTCCCTCTTCTCACTCCCTCAGCCACTCATCAATCACGGGCTGCGATGGGATCCAAACAGTCAACTGTCGGTGGCCGCAGCAGGGTAACAGAGTGAGTCATCCTCAGCAATTCCAGGAAAAGTGTGGAATGCTGAGAAGGGGGAGGAGGAATTTAAATCCACTGGCCTAGCTTACAGGGTTGTCATGAGGTCTGCTGGGCATTGTTTGGGTTTTTTTTTTAACAGCATATGGTATGCCGGGTCCAGCTAGTTGAGCATTATTGTTGGTAGGTCACTTAAGATATAAGGTAGTTGTTCTAAGTAGTGTTGGCTCTCTCCATATCATTGCAGTTGGTCATCTGTGTCTTATTTTGTATCTATCTCTGTTAAGATGTAGTTGAATGCCACATTGCTACTTGGTGAGCTGAAACTTTTCTGCTCACTTTTAATTATGAAAAGCAGTAGCCTAGCTAACCATTTCTTATTTATGTGTATGTTTCTTACAGAATGAGATAGAAAGTGGAAAGGTCATTTTCTCAGAGCATCTTCCCCTTAGCAAATTGCAGCAGGGTATAAAGTCTGGCCTCTACCTTCAAGGAACTTTTAGAGCTAACAGAGATAATTACCTCGAAGCTACAGTTTGGGTTCATGGAGATGGAGACCAGAAAGAGGTTTGTTGCTTGATTGCTTATGGAATCCTTTATTGGAGAAAACATGTATCTCTTTGTCTATGGATGCTGTTTTTTGCATTTGTCCACATTTAAATGAAGACAAGACAGTGGGGGGAGTAGCAGAAGTTAAATATACATTGGGTTTTAATTAAATAATCTTTCATTAGTTTAATTCTAAAAATATTTTCTTCTGACTGATTCACTAAAGTTGTTGGGGCTTCTGAATAACAATGCTTAGGTTCATATTGTAAGATTACATCAGTGGAGCCTATGTCTGAATACAGCATCTGTATTCAGATACTGCTTGAATTCTGTTTCCATCATGTGCCATTTTGTATATGTTTCCTGAAGCTTGCTTTCTTTCACTTCAAGAAATCTTCCAGTCTCTTTTTGGAGACATCATTTCAAGGGCATGTGGTTAACTTAGGTTACAACCAAGAATTTCTTGACTGTTTTAAATGGAGTATTAAGTGATTTTATCATCTTGCTTTTGTAATATTTAAACCTCTCTCTCTCTTTTAACTTCATGATAAACAGGTAATAATACAGGGGCTTAGAAACCTAAACCGTGCAGTGCATGAAGACATCGTAGCAGTGGAACTTTTGTCAAAAGATGCCTGGGCTGCACCATCCTCTGTGGTCTTACTTGATGATGAGGGTCAAAATGAAGATGACGATGTGGAAAAAGAAGAGGAGAAGGAAAACAGTGTATGACATGAACATGCCAGGTTTCTCTTCTCATTAGCAATTACCCTTCTCATTTGTGCATTGAAGTTAGCCATTAGTGATATGTGTATTTTAGTTTCATTTTGGAATTGGTTATGAGGAGGGTGTGAATATCATGTCTTATGTGCAGGTTCAGAACAAAACTCAGAATTTTCTGCAGTGGGTCAAAATTCATCCTGAGAATTACCTTTAAATCATTATTTTTCTAGTCCTTATTACCTGTGAGGATGGACTGGAAATTTGGGTAATGCTTGATGAATCCTTCTAGATAGGGTCTCAGTAGAATTCCCCGGTTATGGAGTGTATATGCACTGCATTGCTACATCGATCCTTTCTAGCACATGGATGCATATAATGAAATGTAAAACTCTGGATATTTTTAAAATTCCTTTTCATAACATATAGTTTAAGAATTAAGGTTTTTTTTTCCTTGATTCAGAAAAATTTCATACAGAAATTTATTTCATTCCCTGATATTATTTAGAAGGTACTGTACTATGAACTCCTCATTCTACTGAAGGTTTGACCCATAAAAATCTTACTTACCGTATTCTTCTTGTTTGCTTTTAATAGTCCCCAAGGTGACAACCCGCACTCTTTCGAGTTGTTTCTGCAGTTATGTATGCTGGAAACTTGCTTTTATTTTCATTATTTTTCTGATGGAAGCAGAAATTCTTAAGATATCTAATTTGCAGCAAATTTCAAGTCAGTAAAATTAAACATACATAGCTAGCCTTTCTCTGGATTGAATAATAAGTGATCAAGGTTTATGCTCACGTGAGGTCATAATATAGCCTGTGACCTGTGACATGGTTGTTTTAAAACTAGAGCAGGACATATTAGGCTACCTGGCTGTCAAGGTCAGGAGTTCAGATGCAGTTGTTTTATTTTTAAAACTAGCTGAAGACATCTGTGAGCAAGAATATGCTGCGACCAACTGGCAGAGTGGTGGGAATTATAAAAAGAAACTGGAGGCCTTACTGTGGAATGATTTCTAAATCACAAATTAAAGAGGTAAGAATAACAGCAATTGAACACATGATTCATTTAATAGCATTCTTAATTTAAATGTTAATTCTTAATTTTAATGAGAGACATCACTGTTTTCTTTCAGTCAAGGCGGCATTTATTTACGCCAGCTGATCGAAGAATCCCTCGGATTCGAATAGAAACAAGACAGGCTTCAACACTTGAAGGACAAAGAATTATTGTTGCTATTGATGGTTGGCCTAGAAGTTCAAGATATCCTCATGTAGGTTTGAAATGAAACATAAATGTATATTGTTGTCTCTAAAGATCAACAAATCAGCTTGATAATCAAATGGCTACAGGAGAAAACAAATGATTTACATGAGCTACTTTCATGGTGTACTAGGCTTTATGTTGCCTACACAGCCATTTCTCAGAAACTCATCTTATTTCTATAATCCATCATTGTGATTCCAACTACCCTGGAACCTGAGCTGATTCTGATCCACAGTCATCGTAATTTGTTGTATTCAAATTAGAATTAGCAAAACAGCCTTATATTATGTAATTTGGAAGAAATGCTTACTATGTTAGAGCCTAGTCATTAAGTTTACTGTGAGTCTACTGTGATCCGGACTGATTTTCGTTCCAAACCATTGAGTTTAGTGGGGTTTATTCCCAAATTAATGTACATAGGTTGGAACCTGAACAAGTTTTTTGCTTTTAATGGTCTTAATATTCTTTTATCTCAAAACCAGCTCTGTTTCAAAATATTAATTAAGATGTATTTTGGTCCAGGGTCATTTTGTAAAGAATTTAGGAGCCGCTGGAGATAAGGAAACAGAGACTGAAGTCCTGTTGCTTGAACATGATGTCCCTCACCAACCTTTCTCCCAAGCAGTTCTTAGCTTCCTTCCTCAAATGCCTTGGAGCATTACTGACAAGGTACCATAACAAAGTAAAGTACAAGTAAAACAACTACTTAATTAGCCTCTGAACAAACTTCAGGCTAGTTAGGAATTACTGTCTTTATTTTTTACTGGAACTCTGAGATCCACCAACAAGAGCCTAATCAAGAAGGCATATATGATTAAAGAATTCTGTGTTCATAAATTAGTTTTGAGTACCCAAACTGATTGAAGTTCACAGTACAGTTGCCCCTCCACATTTGCGAACTCAGCATTCGCAGTTTTGGATATTCGCGGTTTTGGGAGGGCCCCCCGCCTTCCCAAAACCGCAACACGGGGCCTCTGGAGGCCCTGTGAAGGCCCGGGGAGGGAGGGGGGAGAGCCGGGGAGGCCTCCACGGGGCCTTCGGAGACCCTCCAGAGGCCCCATGAAGGCCCTGGGAGGGAGGGGGGAGGGCCGGGGAGACCTCCACGGGGCCTTGGGGGGGAGGGCTGGGGAGACCTTCACAGAGCCTCCGAAGGCTCTGTGAAGACCCTGGGTGGGAGGAGGAGGGCCGGGGAGGCCTTCACGGAGCCTCCGAAGGCTCCGTGAAGGCCCTGGGGGGGAGGGGGAGGGACGGGGTGGCCTTCATAGGGCCTTGGGGGGGAGGGGGGGCTGGGGAGGCATCCACGGAGCCTCGGCAGGGTCTCCTGAGGCCCCGTGAAGGCCTAGGGAGGGACTGGGGAGTCCGGAGAAAGCAACTATGGGGCCTCTGGAGGCCCCATGGTCACTTTGGCGGGGGAGGGGTGGGCAATCATTATTCACGGATTTTTCACTTTCGCGGGGGTCTGGGGAACCTAACCCCCGCGAATGTGAAGGGACGACTGTACTTCCACACTCTATTGTATTACTGTTAAAAATTTGGCAAGGACTTCCTGATCTGCCCCAAATCACCCAGTGATCTACCAGTCAATTCAGATGCACCCAAAACTGGCCTCACCTGTGTTTCCAACAATGTTGCAATGTAATTAGTACTTCAGTGCAACACAGAGATTAATTGTGGAAGTTGAATAGTAACTGTTGACTGATCAGTCATAAGGATGATAAACTTTAAACTGTCTTAACTTTTGCCTCCCCAAAACATTGATTCTTCTTCATAGATGGACCACTTAAACCTCAGGCTTTTAATCTGAGGGTTTGTATATACCGGAGGTAAAAATCCAAGTGTAATTCAGATTACAGTCGTCCCTTCACATTCGCGGGGGTTAGGTTCCGCGGACCCCCACGAATGTCAAAAATCCCCGAATATTGATTCCCACCCGAGGCCCCGTGGAGGCCTCCCCGGGCCTCCCGCCTCCCACCCCGGGCCTTCACGGAGCCTTCCAAGGCTCCGTGAAGGCCTCCCCCTCCCTCCCCAGGGCCTTCACGGAGCCTTCCAGGGCTCCATGAAGGCCTCCCCGGGCCTCCCCCCTCTCTCCCCAGGCCTTCACGGAACCTTCCAGGGCTCCATGAAGGCCTCTCCGGGCCTCCCCCCTCCCACCCCAGGCCTTCACGGAGCCTTCCCCGGGCCTCCCCCTTCCCTCCCCGGGCCCCCTCCCTCCTCCGCGGCCCTTCCCCCTCCCTCCCCAGGCCTTCACGGAGCCTTCCAAGGATCCATGAAAGCCTCTCCGGGCCTCCCCCCTCCCACCCCGGGCCTTCACGGAACCTTCCAGGGCTCCATGAAGGCCTCTCCGGGCCTCCCCCCTCCCACCCCAGGCCTTCACGGAGCCTTCCCCGGGCCTCCCCCTTCCCTCCCTGGGCCCCCTCCCTCCTCCGCGGCCCTTCCCCCTCCCTCCCCAGGCCTTCACGGAGCCTTCCAAGGATCCATGAAAGCCTCTCCGGGCCTCCCCCCTCCCACCCCGGGCCTTCACGGAGACTTCCGAGGCTCCGTGAAGGCCTCCCCGGGCCTCCCCCCTCCCTCCCCAGGGCCTCCCCGCTCCCTCCCCGGGGCCTTCACGGAGCCTTCCAGGGCTCCATGAAGGCCTCCGCGGCCCTTCCCCCTCCCTCCCCAGGCCTCCCCCCTCCCTCCCAGGGGCCTTCACGGAGCCTTCCAAGGCTCCGTGAAGGCCTCTCTGGGCCTCCCCCCTCCCACCCCAGGCCTTCACGGAGCCTCCCCCCTCCCTCCCCGCGGCCCTTCCCCCTCCCTCCCCAGGCCCTTCCCCGTCCCTCCCCAGGGCCTTTACTGAGCCTTCCAGGGCTCCGTGAAGGCCTCCCCGGGCCTCCCCCCTCCCTCCCCGGGCCTTCACGGAGCCTCCCCCCTCCCTCCCCAGGGCCTTCACAGAGCCTTCCAGGGCTCCGTGAAGGCCTCCGCGGCCCTTCCCCCTCCTTCCCAGGGCCTTTACGGAGCCTTCCAGGGCCCCGTGAAGGCCTCCCCGGGCCTCCCCCCTCCCTCCCCGGGCCTTCACAGAGCCTTCCAAGGCTCCGTGAAGGCCTCTCTGGGCCTCTCCTCTCCCACCCCAGGCCTTCACAGAGCCTCTCCGGGCCTCTCCTAACGGGGCCCTGCGGAGGCCTCCCCGGTCCTTCCCCCTACCTCCCAAGACCTTCGCGGGGCCTCCGGAGGGTCTCCAAAGGCCCCGCGGAGGACTTCCCAGCCCTCCCCCCTCCCTCTCAAGGCCTTTGCGGGGCCTCTGGAGGGTCTCCGAAGGCCCCGTGGAGGCCTGCCCGGCCCTCACCGCTCCGTCCCAGGGCTTTCACGGGGCCTCCAGAGGCCCCGTGTTGCGGCTTTGGGGGCCCCCAATGGGGGCCCTCCCAAAACCGCGAATGTCAAGTTCGCGAACGTGGAGGGACAACTGTACATTGATCTGGAGCTGCAGCTGATGGAATTTGGACTACTGTGGCCTGGATTTAAACACCCCACCTTGGCTGAAGCCCAAATCAGAATGAGCGGCCATACACAGGTCTCTGCCTTCCAACATGTGGCTGATTGTCCTTAGGGCAGAATGAGTGGCTGCACCAGGTGCACTGGTACCTCTGACCTCAGAATGAGCATCCGCACGCAGGGCTCTGCTTTCCCAGTGTTCTGAGGTCAGACTGAGTGGCTGTACCTGTTACACTTGCTCACTCTGATGTCAGAACAAGTGGACATACACCAGGAAGGCAGAGCCAGTGGCAGCGCTGCCAAGGAGGGGGGAGATGGTGGCGCCTGTCAGGCAGTGTTGTTCTGCACCACCACCACCCAAATCCAGAGCAGATCCTTTGGTCACACTACAGTTTTCTCCAGAGTTTCCAGCAAACGCCAGAGAAAACTGCAAGTTTTCTAAAACCCAGATTTAGGTGGTATACCTTGAGTCTGGTATGGATAGAGCCATATGCATAGGGCCATATGTGTGGCATTATCTCACCAGATTCAGGGATAAGGCTACACATCATGTGGCATTATTGGGCCAGATTGGGGGGTGGGATTCAGGTTTTTTCACTAGTGTAATCAAGGCTTGAGTAAAGTAGAATGAGTCAAAGTTAATTGTGATTTCCCATAGTGATCAAATTCACATCAGTGATGATATTAATTTAAGGCATTTCTTTATTACCTCTCAAGCCACTAGGGCTCCAGGGATTATGAACAATGAATAAAAACATTAAATAAATGTTGAAGACAATTAAAAACAAATATACAGATATTCAGTCTGTGGTTATTGTGTGAAATTAACATCTCTGCTTAGCTGAATGTGGTCATCGGCAATCTGCTTTTTTGAAAGAATTTCTGCACAAAGGCATTTCCTTCATTTCAGAAATGAACTTCTTTGAACTGTTAATCCTACCAGTTTATCCCATGTCTGCCTATTTGAAATGTCAAGTTCCACCTTATTGAATCTTGTCTTGAATCCACTGTGTTGTAACTTGTGTTTATTTTTGCTCTGCATTTCAATGTGCTATACTTTCAGTCCTCTTGCTTTACCTTTTTGCCTCAGGTTGCATGTACCTATACTTTACCCTTCTAAGAAATAGGCTATGGCTCATGAAAGCATAAGCCAAAATATTTTTGATAGATTTTAATGTGCCACAAGATTATTTGTTGATTTGCCAGACCATCTCTCTGGGATTTCATGGTTACTCACTCTACTAATAACAGTTAGGTTTTCCTACTTAAGAAAAGCTGTAGTTTTCAAAATGGTGTGAACTTCTTTTTGTAATGATTTCTGTAGTAGTTTTTAAAGTTTTCTTGGGGAAAATTTTCAGGACATGAAATTTAGAGAAGACCTGAGGCATTTGTGTGTGTGCAGTGTGGATCCTCCAGGCTGTACTGATATTGATGATGCGTTGCACTGCAGGGACCTGGAAAATGGAAATCTGGAGGTAAGTTTTCCTGAAATTATCATTGGTTTACATTTTAAGCTATATATTAAAAACCCTCTCCGAAGTCTTGTGTATTCTATTTTCAGTTTGCAGAAGAGGGAGAGTAAAGGAACCAATTGTAGAAGATAAACACCTGTAACCCTATAACATGTAGTTAGTTTCTTCCCATGTGGATATATTTGCTGGTGACTATGCCTGCATTCTGTATTATGCACACTTATTAACTGCATTTTCCCAACCGGTTGCATGTCAAGTTCAGCTGAAGGCAAGCTTGTATAAATAAGTACGACTGTTGCTTTGCCTTAATAGCTGTTGTCTGTTCTTTCCTTCTCTTTCTGCCTGTAACCCTCCATACTGCTGAAACCCTGATCTATAGAGTTTCTGGAAAAGATTTTTAGGGTTAGTGTGGGGTAAAATATAGAAGGGAAGAGGACCATTCTCCTCACAGTTCCACTACCAGCAACATTGGAATACTGTGGAAGTACAGGAAACTTAAGCTTAAACATGGGCTGAAATTTTATATACATTTATCTGTTAGTCCTATTGAAGTCCATGGGAGTTTCTTCTAAGTAGACATGCATAGGCTTACAGTTTTGCAGGTGCAGAAAATGTATTAGTTACCCATACAATATTGAGCTCTAATGGCTTTTGGTAGTGTAGAAAGTTGAAAATAACATGTAATCTGTATGAGAATGTAAATGCATGTGACAGATCACTTAAGGTAGCAAGAGGTTCTATAAAATGTATACTTGAAAGTTCTAAATAACATTTTTATTTACTAGGTTGGTGTACACATTGCAGATGTCAGCCATTTCATTCGACCAGGAAATGCTCTGGATCAAGAATCTGCAAAAAGAGGGACAACCGTGTATTTGTGTGAAAAAGTAAAATTTCCAATCTCTATAGTTTTCTTTTCTCTCTTGTAATTTCTTTGTTTTTCTTCCCAGACCTAAAATACATAGCTAGAACTGATGATAAAGATAATGGTTGTCATACATATGGGATTGGGAAGCTGTTGTTATTGTTATGTGTTGTGTGCCTTCAAGTTGTTTCTAACTTATGGCAACCCTTAGAGAAACCTATTTTGACCAGATTTGTTCAGAGGGGGTTGCCTTTGCCGTCCTCTAAGGATGAAAGAGTATTACTTGCCCAAGGTCACCCAGTGGGTTTCCATGGTTGAGTGGTGATTTGAACCCCAGTCTCCAGAGTCTTAGTCCAAAGCTCAAACCAGTATACCATTCTAGCTTTACAGAAGCTGAAGTCAAAACCTAAAGATTTCCATAACCAAAGATAGTTAAAGGATTAAGAGGAATACTAGAGAAAAGACATCGTTAAGCTAATCAATTTGCACTAGAGACTGTACTGTACAATTGTACCCCCATATCCTTAGGGTTTCAATTCCCAGACTTACTGCAGATACAAGAAACCGCAGGTAACAGTGAACCCTATTAAAATAAAGGACTTTAGTACAAACATACCATAGAGTTGTGTTGGAGGACCTATAAGATGCTTAGAGAGGATGCCTTTCTAGGTATTTTCCAGCACAACTCTATGGTACTTGTTGATATTTTTTCAGCTGCGGATTAATTGAAACTACATATATTGATTCAGCAGATATGGGGGTCTGACCGTGTATGCAAAATACAATTGGCATCACTATGTGTATTTGTTTTGTTTCTTACAGAGGATTGATATGGTTCCAGAGCTGCTTAGTTCTAACTTATGTTCATTGAGATCCAACGTTGACAGGTAATCATATATAAAAAACAAAGAAACCCTTAGTTAGCCAACATTTGCTTTGATTCTGACTTCTGTTTGATTCTGACTTGTGCTCCCCAACAATCAATTTTTGAGGGTTGGAGATCCTCTGGAATGGGATGGCATGTGATACATGTGGCTGTAATGGGAAGAAAATTTCTGTCGAAATTGAGAGCAGGGGCTTGCCTGAGCAGAAGTCCTTTCTGCTCAAGAAAGTACACTTTAAAATCTAAGCCAGCTAAAAATATCCTTTCCTGTTTCATCAGTAACTTCTCTTTTCCTAGGCTTTCATTTTCATGTATTTGGGAAATGAATCACAACGCGGAAATATTGAGGACACGATTTACCAAAAGTGTAATTAATTCCAAGGTAGGATAAATGCATTTTGAACTTCTTCTAGCTCTAAGAAGGGACTGCATAGCAGCCATTCAATCAAATGTGCATCACATAGAGGAAGGAACAATGAAACCATATTTTTCATCACACAGAGACTTTGGGAATGGGTAAATCCCAGGCTTATTTTTTCATTTCTACCTACCTCCACTCCAGAGGACTTAGGTAGTATATGGGCATATATAATATTAAGATGCGGTGGGGAGGAATCCCAAAGAAATAAATTGTTTCTGTATTTTCCACCAATAGCTGCAAAACTATGATATTTCTGTGACAATTACTGAGAGACCTGCCTGCAGCACTTACAGTTCCTAATGCTTGGAGGTAATGGGCTAATAAATTGGGCCACATGATTCTTCTTCTGGTCTGTGCAATCATAAGATGGTATGGGGAGAATCAAAATGATAGTTAAAAATCTTGCTATCAAATAATTATAGTGGACCCTCTGGACTTGCAGGGGTTGGCAACCCCTGCAGGCCATGAGGTTTTGCCACCTCATAGGTGGCAAAAAACGCAGATGATTGCATTCCATATTATTAAATGTGTATGTGAATGCTTCAGCATGTCTGTGTTCACATCACCACCATTTTAAGATAGGACGTGATGATTCGTGGTTGCTTGAAATCATGGATCCAGGGCCTTCAGATCAGGAAGCCCCACTGTCTTTACAGTATACAAACAGTCTGGAAAATATTTTTCTTGGATTTGAATTATTTAGCTCTCTGTTTCATGCTCTCTTTAGTAAATAACTTAAATTGTTATGTTAACATAGCTGAATAACATAGCCAAATTGTCTTAAGTTATCTGTTCCATCAATTTTGGAGCTCTAAAATACAGTCCTTTTTAAACTTGTGTGTTGAAAGAGGAGGATTTTCACACTAAAGTATAAAAGAAACACTTCAAATACGTTTTTTTTCCCCAAAGTTAAACACTTCCATAAAAACAGAGTAGCAAAAAAGCAGGATCAAAATCATCAGTAAAGTCAGCATATTGTGTTTTCCAGCAGAGAGGGGAGGGAGTCCATCCTCTTGGGTATTGGCTCTGCTTCCAGTTTAACAGGCAGGGCAACCTACAAATCAGAAACAAGCAGAGACAACCCCCTCAGAGGAGAATCGAACCCCAACCTCCCCAGTTCAGTTCTGCCTGTTGGCGAAGCAGGTCAGGGCTCTCAGTGCTCCAGCTCTTTGCAACTAGAACAAAGGATCCATCATGGCAGCCCCCATGCGCAACCACGTGCGCAGAGGAGATGTCTCCTCTGAGGATGAGGAGATCGGTCTGGGCCTCGCTGGGACCAGGTCCCAGCAGGGAGAAAGGGAGCTCCATGCCTCCTCAACGGGGCGCACGTTGAGCCCCATGGCAGGCAAAACAGTGGCCTGCGAGTGTGATGGGGCCTCCACAGGGGAGGCGGACCATGCAGCCACATCTGCCCCCTTACCCTCTGGAGCCAGCGCGGGCTTGCACCCTCTGGAGCCACCCTCTGGACCTCGGCAGGGAAAGCGAGGAGGACACCAGCGAAGCAGAGGACCTTCCACCGCTGATGCTGGCCAGTAAGGAGCTGCCGTTGTAGCTCACCACGTGGATCGCTTTGATCGCGCGGCAAGCGGCAGCAGGGATGGCCATCAGGGGACGCACCCTTGCTGGTGGAGGTTCCCTGGGGCCTGCGAAGGCACAGCGGCAGGGCGCAGCGAGTGGAAAGGCCGCAGGGAAGAGGGGACATCCGGTGGCTCCTGAAAGGGAACAGACCCACCAAAGCCCAGTTGGGACTTACCGGGGGGGCAACGGGGGGGGCCAGCCACCATGCAAGAAGCCCCGCGGAGAAAACGAGTCCCAGGGCGGGAGGGGGGCTCCAAGCTAGATGAGGAGGAAATCCCCCTCAGGGAGGAGGGAGAACTCTACTCATAAGGGGAGGAGGAGACTGGGGAGGATGAGGCCTCCCCCAGGCTCTTTGACTCATCCGCTTTTGCTATTCTACTCAAGAAGGCCCTAAGGGCCCTGGGGTTGGAGGCACTGGGGACTCCTGCAGCGGGCTCCACGCAAGGGGTGCCAGAGCTACGACCACTAGGAAAAGGGGCAGCTAATATGCTCCCCTTCCTGGATCTGTTTAAGGACGTTTTGTGGAGCAAATAAGACCAGCCAGGTTCGTCTAGGGCCCAACCCTCCTATACCACGTCAATGTATAGTTTTCCAAGTGATATTATGGAATGGTTTAAACTGCCCACTATCAATGCACCGGTGGCTGGGTTGGTTTCTGGCTCGCTCTTCCCTCGGGATGGTGATGAGAATCTCAAGGCACCAGAAGACAAAAGAATCTAAACCTTTTTGCGTAGATCACATGAGGCCTTGGCCTTAGCAATTAGGGCAGCGGCAGCCGCCTTGATTTTTGCTAGAGCCACAATCAGGTGGACAAAGGATATTCTGGAGATGGTAGCAGACGACAAAATAGTTTTTTCAAGGCATAAATAAGATGGCAAAGGCCTCGGCGTTCGTGGCAGATGCCAGCTTGGACGCCATCTGGTTCTCTTCAAGGGCAGTAGGTGCCAGCGTCGTGGCAAGATGACAACTGTGGCTGAGAAACTGGTGCGCAGATAACAAGGCTAAAGCTAACCTGTTGGTGTGCACCTTGGAAGAGGTGTTGGTAGAGATTAAGGACAAGAAGAAGGCCTTAATATCTTTGCCAAAGAAGGAGGAATGAAGATATTTTCACTCTGTCACCCAGGGATTTAAAGGTTACAGGTCGGGTAACCAAGGACATCCGTAGCAGCACAAGAGAAATTGGGGTGCGCTGAGATCTTTCAACAATTCGAAGCCAGGTTCTTCTCCTAAGCCATTGACATCCCAAACGTCCAAGCAAGGGAGCAGTCTCTTTGACTGCTCCAGCCTGCCAGTGGGGAGCAGGCTGGCTGGATTTGCAGGCAGATGGGAAAGTACATCCTCAGATGCCTGGGTAAACAGGACGGTCAGTCAGGGGTACACCATAGACTTACTTTCAAGACCGCCCCCCACCTTTGTACAATCGTGCTGAACTCAAATCCCTGGAGAAACAGGGACTGATGGAGGAGGCGATAGCAAACCTAATCACCATGCAGGCAGTGGAAGCAGTACCAGAGACAGAGAGGTTCTCAGGAACCTATTCCTTACTATTCTTGGTCCCAAAAAAGAACAAGGCTTGGAGGGCAGTCCTGAACTTGCAGGGTGTCAATCAGTGGGTGGCAAAACGCAAGTTCAGGATGGAGACCGTGCGATCCATCCTGGCAGGCATTCAGACGGGAGACTTTCTGGCCTCTCTGGACCTTCAGGATGCATATCTACACATAATGATCCATCCAGCGCACGGACACTTCCTGAGGTTTGCATTCAAGGAGGACACTTCCAGTACAGAGCCCTGCCTTTCGGTCTCTCCTCATCGCCCAGAGTATTTACCAAGGTACTGGTAGACCTGGTAGCAGATCTAAGGGCTCAGGGGGTGCACTTGTACCTGTATCTGTACAACATATTGATCAGGGCTTCTTCCCGGGACAGCCACTGGACGTGGTGAAAACTATTCAGTGTCTGGAATCCCACGGTTTAGTGGTGAACAAACAGAAGAGCCAGTTAGAACCGACGCAAAGGATTCAACACTGGGAAACGTGTTGGATATCTGCTCCTACCGAGTCTTCTTGCCAGAGGACAGGAGACAGAAGTTACAGGAGCTAGTGCGGGTGACCCTCACCCAGGAGAAGATGCCCCTGATGTCTTTGCCCAGGTTACTGGGCCTAATGATAGCATGCATAGATGCAGTGCCTTGGGCCAGGTACCACCTTCGAAAACTTCCCCTTCAGGCATTGGTGGAAAGGAAGGCCTGCAGGTTTTTGAAGCTACCTGCGGAGGTGAAGACCTCCCTGTACTGGTGGCTGTTGGACGCACTTCAGATGGGGATCCAGATCCAGGAGCCAAGAAGGATCGTGGTGACCATGGATGCCTCACCGACAGGATGGGGAGCCTATTGTGGGAAGCAGATAGCTCAGGGGCTCTGGTCGAGCCAGGAAGAGAGCCTGAGCATCAATATTCTGGAACTCAGGACTGTGAGGCTGGCCCTGATAGAGTTTCATCCATTGGTAGAGGGCAACCACGTTCTGATACGGACAGACAACATTTCGACAAGGGCCCACATAAACAAACGGGCCCACATAAACAGGGGACCTGGTCATGGGCTCTCATGCAGGAGTTGGAACTGCTGTTTCATTGGGCGGGGACACACATCACGTTGATCAGGGGAAATATCTACAAGGGAAGTTGAACTCCCAGGCAGATTGGCTGAGCAGACACACGTTGGCACACAGCGAGTGGGAGCTCAACAGCCTGTTTTTCCAAATGGTGGTATTTTGCTACGGGGACCCGTGGGTGGATCTACCCACATTAGAAGAGAATCACAAGCTACCAAGATTTGTATCCAGATTCTGGACCAGGGGGGAGTTGGCCTTTGATGCACTCACGATAACATGGTCACAGACCTTGTGTTATGCCTTCCCGCCAACAGCCTTACTGGGGAGGGTCTTACGGAAGATCAAGCAAGTAAGGGCTGAAGTAGTTCTCATTGCGCCCTGCTGGCCCCAAAGGCCATGGTTCCCGGATCTAATCCAGCTCCAGATACAGGAGCCGTGGCCTCTACCCCATGGCCAGATCTACTAATGCAGAACGGGATTCTTCATCCAGACCCCGGTTGTTACAACTACACGCCTGGAGGTTGAGCGGAAAAGGCTCCTTAAAAAGGGTTATGATAGTGGGGTGGTCGACACCATGCTTGCAGCCAGAAGGCCTTCTACTATTACGTAGTACGAGGTCACATGGAGAGCGTTTTGCAGGTGGTGTAGAAGCAAAGGGGTACAGCCCCTAAAGTCCTCAGTTGGTTCGTTGTTAGCGTTTCTGCAATCTGGCTTGAAGAAAGGGCTGTCGCCGAATACGCTACGTCGTCATGTGGCGGCCTTGGGGTCAGTTTTGAAAGGGGATCAGAACAAGACGTTGGCATCACATCCCCACATACGTAGCTTCTTGAGAGGTGTGGCAGCAATACATCCACCGGTAGTGCATAGCTTCCCTTCATGGAAGCTAAATGTGGTTCTCAAGGCTCTTATGACGGCTCCCTTTGAGCCTATAAGGGATGTTGAGTTGAACTTTCTTACCTGGAAGGTGGTTTTCCTGGTGGCAATTACCTCAGCGAGACGAGTCTCAGAGCTTGGGGGGGCCTATCGGTCCGTGAAGAGTTCTGCGTGTTTCGAAAGGACTTGGTGACATTGTGACTGGATCCCTCTTTTACGTCCAAAGTGAATTCCCTGTTCCATAGGTCTCAGGAATAGATCTTACCATTGTTCTGTCCTAAGCCGGTGGCAGAGTTGGAGAAGTTGTGACATACACTGAATGTCAGAAGAGCTTTGTAGATATATATTAAGAGAATAGAGGAATTTCGCAAGGCAGATGCCTTGTTTGTAGCATTCTCTGGACAGGCGAAGGGGAACAAGGTCTCTTCTTCCACTATCGCTAGGTGGTTGAAACAATGTATCGAGCAGGCCTATGTGAGCAGTGGAAAAGTGGTGCCGCGGGGCATTCTAGCCCATTCTACGCAAAGCGCAGCCACATCTGCGGCTCTGGGGAGTGCACAGTCTATTCTGGACATATGTAGAGTGGCTACATGGGCATTAGCTTCTATGTTTACCAGACATTATCGAATTGATTCTTATGCATCAGCTGACATTGCATTTGGGCGTCGGGTGCTGCAACAGGTCATTCAGTAATGTATTCTACAGACCTTTTCCCGCCCTAATTGGACCGCTGTTTAGGTCCCAAGAGGAAGGACTCCCTCCCCTCTCTGCTGGAAAATGGAACATTGGTACTTACCATGAAGGTTCCTTTTCAGCAGTAGAGGGGAGGGAGTCCTTACCCTCCCCCCCAAAAAAATATATTATTTCAACTTAGTGTTGTAGTATAGATGTGGGTGGTCTTACATCATTGTTTTGCTTGACCTTCTCCAGGGAAGTTGGGGTTGGCTCCTCCTCCGAGGGGGTTGTCTCTGCTTGTTTCTGATTTGTAAGTTGCCCTGCCTGTTAAACTAGAGGTGGAGCCAATACCCAAGAGGAAGGACTCCCTCCCCTCTACTGCTGAAAAGGAACCTTCACAGTAAGTACCAATGTTCCGTTACAGATCATATGCTGCAAATCAGTGAATGTTGGTTGTGCAAACCTGTAGCAGATTTTTTGTCAAAACTCATGTATTGCAGAAATGCATTTTTGAATTCTGCCACTGTCAAATTGATTTCATTTAGGAATTGTCATCTTACACGTACTGCTTTTCATAACCTTTTTTTTTCTTTGAAGGCTTCCCTTACATATGCTGAGGCACAAATGAGAATAGATTCTGCCAGCATGAATGATGACATTACTGTTAGCCTACGTGGATTAAATAAACTAGCCAAAATTCTTAAGAAGCGTCGAATAGATAATGGGTAATAGTTCATATTGCATGTAATACTGTATGTAATCTTTCACTCTTACAGATTCATTATGACCCAATGCAGCCAGTATGAATCTTCCTAATGAACAAAAAGCAGCAAATGTGCTTTAGTTTTCAGTCTAGCTCTGTCAAAACATAAAATTGAGACTTGCCTCTGGAGGAGTGCTGGCTTATCATGGACAAGCAGCATGCTGCTGCATGCTGCCCACTTTCAGCAGAAACAGCTAAATCAGGGGCGGGGATTGTGTGGCACTCCAGATGCTGGGCTTCAGCTTCCATCAGCCATAGCTATCGTAGCCAGTGGTGAAGGATGGTGGGAGTTGCAATCCAGCAATATCATTGGCAACTCTTGGGCTAATCAAACTAGACATGTGATTCATCATTTGTTTATTTTGGTATGGTAACTCAACAAAGAACTGGTTCTCTGGCTTTTTTCTTCTTCAGCAAACCACATAATTAATCATAGAACATATCCTGGATTAATTCTCTGGCTTGTTGAAGGAGACACAAGCCAGAGAGCCAGCTCCTTGCCAGCTTTGTAAGTTTCAACAGTGGGTTCTTTTAGCTTATATCCACCATTGCCTTCACCAGTTGTGGGGTTTATCTCTTTATGTGAGGGTACCTCCCTTTATCCCACCACTGTATATAACAAGTGTGGGGTTTTCCGCTTAGGCATTCACACAAGTGCCACCAGCTGTGAAGAATCCTCAGGCTTTCCCACACTTTGGCCAAATGTAGGAATCTTTGCTCTTAACCCACCAAATGTGAAGCATTCCATGATGTTCACTGCAAACAGTGTGAGGGCTTTTTCTAATTCCCACTTCTGCTACATGTAAGGACTTTCTCCTGTTCCCCTTGTGTGACTCCAATCTAAATGTCCCCAAGGTTCCTATGAGAATTTATACTACTTTTATCCCTAACAGGACACCATTCTTTCACCTTCAATGCTGCCACCTCAGGCACCTTGTCTGAAACCAGGCTCAGAATGATAGCAGTTCTGGAAGCCAAAGATGTGTACAAACAAAAACAGAACTTTATTTACTGAAGTTAAGCATAAAACAGCAGATTACTTATATATAACATTTAAAACACCAACTTTCTCCTCTCAAGCAAAATCAGACCCTTACTAATCACTCAACTTAAACTCCTTTCTACCACTCCAGCCCTAATATAATTCAAACCCCTCTCAAGCACTTATTCTTGCTGCATTCTTCTCATACCCCAGGCTAATTTCCCTTCCCCATTCAAATTGAATTCCTAACTGTCATTCACCAACTGTCTCATGCAAACCTCAAAACATTCCACCTATAAGCATTCACTTCAAGATTCCATTTTCTCCCCCTCCTAACAGCTACGTACCTCATACACAATTAATCAAGCACTTTTATATAACAAAACACACTTTTTAGAAGACCCTTTTCTACTATTTCCAGTCATTTCCTGCAGTGGGAACCTGAATATTTGCTGTATTCCTTGGTGACACACTTGAGTCAAGTGGTGCAGGTAGATGAACAGTATAGGCTAGTCTCCTGTGTTGTCTGCAGAAGATATCCTCAAACATTCTGCAGTGACCTCACTTTCCTAGTAGATGGCCTGGAGTTCCTTTGCCAATTTGTCTACGTGAGGAGTATTCCATAATGAAGGGAGATTTGGAAATTGCTGATGCAACCATTATTTTTATTTTTATTTTGGATGTAGGCTATAGTGACAATTTCAAGATCAGTACTTTTCCAAATAGGTACTGTAAAATATTTACTTTGTTGACATGTGTTAATTTCTAGGGCTTTGACGCTTTCTTCACCTGAAGTTCGTTTCCACATGGATAGTGAAACTCATGATCCTATTGATTTACAGACGAAGGAACTCAAGTATGTTTACAAAATTCCCAGAACAAAAATGGATATGCCTGCTTTCAAGAATCATGTAACTCTATTGAATCATGTAACTGCATTCTAAACATTTGTAAATGCACTCGTTGAATGTTGGCTACACTGGTTCTAACAAATGGTGTTTTATCTTGTTTTCTGGAGGTGTTTTCCATCTGTGGATTCAACATAACTATTTCACATGACAGGAACCTATAGGGAAAAAGAGGAGGCTGGGCTTTTGCTAGTAGGAATGTTAAGAACTACCACTAGTTCTTCTGGGCTACATTCTACTTTCATTCAAGTTGTGATGTCCAGCACAGCCACTGTTTTCATTTTGACGTACTATCAGGTTTTTTTTAGACAGCCCCTCCCCTCATCTTTGAATGGAAGTTGGTATGCTTAGTTGTTGAATAGCCCAGGCAGGCTTGCTGGTGTTTTTTTGTTTTTTGTTTTTTTTAATTAATTACTACGCTGAAGTCCACAAACTTGAGTCAGGTAAAAAAATTGTAGTTTAGGTAGGAATGAGTTATAATTAAGGAGTTACAGATGCTCATGAGCTCATGCTCAGCTTAGGAATTTGTTTTTAATATTACACTCCTTTCACACAGAGAGATTCACTTTTGGCTTTCCTTCAAGGTTTCTCTCATCTCTGAAGCCTAATTTGTGCGGCGGGGGGCGGGGACTTCATTGTTGCTTTTGAACAAATAGCAATCAGAAATCTTTGCCAATTTTTCTGCCAAATCACTCAGAAAACTACCAGTTGATTTGGACTGAGATCTGTTTTTGGAGTTAATAACAGTAACTATTTTGCCCACCGTTGCTATACATCAGTGGTGAACAAATTTCCTGCTTTTAGAACCTTCCAGAAATCACAAAAAAACAAAGCAATTTTTTTTTAAAAAGCCAGCTGGACATGGTTGGTAGTTCACTTCTGTTTTTTTTTTTAAAAAAAACAAACAAGCTAATTTTTGACATTAAATAGTGAAGGAGTCTAATTGAAAGGTGAATTACCACTCATAGAGAGAAACTTCCAGGAAAGGCAGTTTGTCCTCTTGTCAGGTCCACGAAAACAGTCTCAGGGGGCCCTCTGCAGTCCCTAAGTTGCATTTTGCCACCCATCTGGTTCAGTATTCAAGGTAGAGCAGTGCAGAAGTCATCATAACCAGTAATTTCACTACAGCCAATACTGAGCTCCTGCTACTTAAATTCAAAAAGACTTACTGTTTGATGAGCTATGTGCCATTTCTCAGAATGACCTGGGCATTTATCAGACAATGAGTAACTTTGATCCCATAGAATCAGTTTGGAGTAAATGAACCACCAAAGCTCCATAAGCTTGGTTCTGCAATGGTGAGCAACACGTACTGCTTCTTCAGTTGCCATTACCACCACAGATTGTGTGGGTGGAAATAGAAATTAAGTTATGGATGAAAGTCAAATGTATCTCTAAACTTATTTCCCTGTGTCTGTGGATTTTTGTGAGATGTGCTGAAGCCAGTCGCAAAACCAGTATTTGAACAGAACAAGCAATATTCTGAAAAGTGAGCTGGTGGATCATGCTGTCCTCTAGAACATTAAGAAATGAACACACACATTTTTTAGGGACTTTCAGAGATCCCAGAGGCAGTGGGAGCAAGTACTGCTGATAGGTTTTGTATGCTCCATAGCTTGCTCCTGGTTCCATGGTACCTGAAAGATCAGACATTAGATATCCAGGACGGGGAGCAGTGTCCAAAGGATTTTTTTTTAATCTCATGTGTAACTTACATATTCAGTGTTCTTGCTGAGGGTCATCTGAATTGAGTTCCTCATTTTTGCACAGAACAAGTGTACCAGATGTAAACTCTCTTTTTCCCTGTCCTCTGTTCTTAAAAGTGTAATGTTTCTGTTGACAGAGAAACCAACTCCATGGTTGAAGAGTTCATGTTGCTTGCTAATATCTCAGTAGCACAAAAGATCTATGATGAATTCTCAGAGCATGCCTTACTGAGAAAGCATCCAGCTCCACCCCCCTCTAATTATGACATCCTTGTGAAGGCAGCGAAGTTTAAGGCAAGTTCTTGAGAGAGTATGATCATTTCTTACTTTCTTCACCTAGTCTTTGAACTCTAAGAGATGCTATACAGACCCTGTTAAGTCTTTGGGGAGCTCCTAAAGTGCATTCTATATTTTGAAACTGATTTATAACTTTTGAAATGTCACATGTCCTCTGAAGAGCTCAAAGTGCATCATACTTCAGATTCCTGAATTATATCAGCATATATTCAATAATGCGTATAAACTATGGTAAACTTCTAAAATATTTTATCTTTTACAGGGTTTGGAAATCAAAACTGACTCTGCAAAAGCTCTAGCTGATTCCCTAGATGGTGCAGAATCCCCTTCTTTCCCATACCTGAACACCCTGTTACGTATTTTGGCTACCCGCTGCATGATGCAAGCTGTTTATTTTTGCTCAGGAATGGACAATGATTTTCATCACTATGGTTTAGCATCACCTATTTATACACATTTTACTTCACCAATCAGAAGGTACTGTTCAAAATTTTTTTGAAAGAAAATATGTTGGAAAATAAAGATAATATATGTTGGATACAGCCTGTTAACATAGTAGTCTGACAACTGGCTAGAGATATAAAATTTTCAGGCATTTTTAAGTTATGGGGTGGGGGTGGGGAGATCTGTTTAAGGAAAAAAACATACATTTTGAGAAAGAGTGATACATACCCAATACATATTTTCATATCAAGCCTAAACTTACGTTACTGCTTCAGCAATGTAAAATGCTTTATTCATAACTTAAGTTAGCATATAAAATTGTATTATTTGGCATATCTGTGAAATTTCAAAATATAAAAAAACTTCAGTTTCTTACCATCAAAACTGTGAATATATCCTAAACTAAAGAAAGGACTGTAGAATGCTGCATCCTATACTCCCGAAGCAAAAGTATCTTAGTTTTCTGTCATCTAAAAAGTAGGGATGAAATGAGAACAGAAACCACAGATTGTGTGATAAACAAAACGAAGTGTATGTCTACAGCATATCCGGGAATTATTGCTGTGTAATACTGCAAATTGTTCTATGTACAAACCTTCATATTACACAATTCATGCCATTTTGTGTGAGAAGAACTTAGTTTCCAAAGAAGAAGCTTTACAAGATCACTTCTCCCCCTCCCGCCCGGCACCATTCTCCAAAGTTTCCATTGGAAAAACTGGCGAGGGGGGAATCCGCCACCCTGAATATTTCCAGCTTTTTTCCTGGGCCTACACCTATCACATAAACCAAATCTCAAGACAATTTTTAAAGTTTCCTTGGGCGTCTCATATTCTGATGTTAAACTGTAATGTGCAAATCTAGTGAATATGCCTACTTTTTGGTTACTATGTGTCCTGGTATACTTTCAGTCTATCTTGAAAAATTTGAATGATTTAGTTTTTCTGATTTCTTCAGGAACAAATAGTAAAGGATTGGAATGAGGTGGGGCTGTACATGTTAAAAGGTCCCAAATCCTATGAAATGTTGAGGAAGGGCTTCTTTACTCTTTCTCATGCTCCAGCATCTCGTCCTCTACATAGCTGCGGGTATTCAACTTTTAGCAGCATATAGCACAATAGAGAAAGATTGCAAAAGGGTGGGGAGGGAAAGATTTTCTTGCCATCCATTCAAGACGCCCCCCCCCAATAAGTTCTCAACAGAGTTATTTCTATTGGGGGCGGGGTGCACACTGCAGCACTTATTTATTACATTTTAAAACAAATTATATCCCACCTTGTATCATATGATATCAGGACAGTGTACATGTAAAACCAATCTGAATGGTTTAAAACAATGTTAAACTGCATCAGGTCCCTGCCTCTCATTTCTTTTTCTATTCCTTGTACTTAATAAATGAAAGATACTGAGGAAGTGCCAAAATATAGCTGCCACGTCTGAATATGTAATGCAGATGTCTAGGTGCCTGGGGAATAAAGTCTTGGGGGCTCTTATTTATCAGTAACACATTTTTTTTCCTTGCAGATATGCTGATATTATAGTGCATCGACTGCTGGCTGTGGCTATTGGAGCAGACAGTACATATCCTGACCTCACAGATAAACATAAATTGGCAGAATTGTGTAACAATCTCAACTATAGGCATAAGATGGCTCAGTATGCACAGAGAGCTTCTGTTGCCTTCCACACGCAGGTGAATGGCTGACTTTTGATTCCAGCAATCATAAGAGAACTCAGGAATGTAGTGATGTCTGGTTTGTCATGGTGCTATGTTTAGGATCTTACTGTTAAAATCTGCAGTTTTAAAATGATTTTATAATTAAGCTGCTTTAGGGGATTCCCCAAGCCAAGGGATAAAGGTATAAATGAAGTTAAGGATATATCTTCTCTGGAAAGCTCACAGCAATTTAGGTGGGAGGATCTTCAGTGTCTCTAATCCAATATGATATGCTTAGCTTCAGCAGTTGACCAGCAAGAGGTTCTTACAGACTGGTCATCTGGAATATCTTTACTCGCTTTGTTTTAACAAAGCATCTTACTGCATGTGTACATTTTAACACATATAACACAACCCTCCCCTCTGTTTCTTTGCCCCCCCTCCTTCCCCACATAAACATAAATACACCATTATAAGCAATTGGAGAACCTCTAAACATTTGGAAACCAGTTGTATTTTAAGAGCACAGGGGACAATCCAATCCAAGTTATCTCCTTATCTCTTGATACAGTAGGAAGGAGTGAAGCCTTTGTTTATCTCAGACATGATAAATAATTGAACTGTGGCTAGATTGTACTGTATGTCTTCACACCACTGGCATTATTCTGTCATCATCCAGAGAAAAAAGCATGCTCTTTGTCTTTTTCTCTAACTTACCCGCCCCCTCCCCCTCCCCCTTCTTCCCACCATAAATGTCAACAAGGAGAGCACCATTTTGGGATTTTTTTTAAATTTAATCTAAAATTTGAATGGGTTTAAATATGATAAAGGTTTGTAGTCACATTTCTTTATGGCAGAAATAATGAGGCCTTATAACATAGTTATGATTGTGTTGGTAAGGAAGTGTCTTTATTTCCAGGATTTAAGTGAGCAGAACTTCTTACAGGTTTATTTTTCCCCCTCCCAGTTGTTTTTCAAAAGCAAGGGTGTGGTGAACGAAGAGGCATATATTCTGTTTGTAAGAAAGAATGCAATTGTGGTTCTAATTCCCAAATACGGCTTAGAAGGCACTGTCTTCTTTGAAGAAAAGGATAAGCCAAAACCAACATTACTGTACGATGATGAGGTAAAACATCTTGATTTGGGGATTATACCTCTTTTATTTGGAAACTGCACTGTACAAAATGCCTTACGAGTTTGCTGTTTTAGTTTTATACACATTCAGTCTAATCTAGTCTACTTGAAGTGGCAGTATGAGTGAGAGCAAAATCCAGAGGCATTATTTGGAAATAGCTGTCTTTCACTGACTGCTGTTTCAAATTCTCCAAATGTAAAATACTTTTTATCTTGAGATTGTTTTTATAATTTCAAGTATGTGTGTGTGTTGTATGGGCATGTTAGGCAGCTCTTGTACTTTGATGGATTAAACTGCCTGAAAGGAGACTAGTCAGCTTGCTTTGCTTGGAGTTGAAGTGTGTGTATTCTGGTAACCCTAATTCCTATGTAAACAAAGTGATATATGTATATATGGAAATAGTTGGGTTTTCGGTGTTTGGTTTTGTTTTTTGGTGGTTGGGTATAGGGTACTTTTTCTTGAAAGATAAAACTTGTAATTCCTAAATATTCCTATATGTTTCTGACTTAAATACATTTTGTACTTAATATAAATTAGGAAAAAAAAAACCTCAATTAAGTAGTACTCCTTGATTTGGAAGAATATTGTGTTCATTTTGTAGATACCTTCTCTTACTGTGGAAGGCACAACGTTTCATACGTTTGACAAAGTTACAGTGACCATCATGTTAGATGCTTCCAATGTCCAACACCAGAAAATACGTATGGCCTTGGTAGAGCCAAAGGTAGGTTGGTGACAGTAGTAGCTTGAAAATAATATAGCAGCATGAAGAAGTTCAAACTCTCATGGTTTTACATTTTACATTTATGTGTAGATTAAGAAGTTCTATAAAAAGATATAGTCTTAATCGTTTTCACTGGGAAGAATTTTGGCCTATAGGCAAAACTACTTAGTGTTTGTCACATTTGTAGAGAGCCATGTTACATTTGCAGATTGAGTTCCTTCCTTTTCTATTTCTATTAGTACACCTTTTTATTTGTTTTAAGAATAGCTATTTACACATCTACACTGCATTAAGCAGTTTCCAATGTGTGTTAGCTAATTGCCCCCCACAAGCTGGGTATTCATTTTACCAACCTACAAAAGGATGGAAGGCTGAGTGAACCTTGGAGCACGCTGGAATCGAACTTGCAACATGGTGACTTGCAGTACTGGCGTTTAACCACTGCACCACCAGGGCTCCATTCTCACACAGCAGGAGTGATATGAGGAACTGGAGGCCCTGTATTAAAAGATTGTACTGTGGCTGAACACCATGCTGGTGTTGCTCCAATTTCTGACCAGGGTAGTGGTATCAAAGGAATTGTCACATAAGCTACTCCCATGTGACCTGAGTCTTTTGCCATTAATTTGACAGTGAAAAAGAGCTTCACTGCAGAACATCTCATACCCATGGCATAGAAAGGGACCTTGAGGTTCAGTGTAATTTAAAACCAATTGATTTACTCACTGGTATACCTGTCATAATGGAGGGTAGAATATGTATAGAATAGGTTTGTGTATAGGAATGGTTCCTGCAAAGTATAGTACAGTATGCACGTGCTTAGAAATACCTTGTACCCCATATAATTATTCCTGTCAGGAACAGCTAAGGAAATTCATCTATCATCTGGGTAGAGGATGTTGTATTTGAGGACACTATGACGTTCCCAATATGTATTGATTCAGTTCATTAACCCAAGCCAGTTCCTACCTGTTTCCTAAGTTGTTTGTTGATCATTCCAGAGCCCTGTTCTGGCATCCAAAAACTGGCTTTACATGTGACCAGGAATGTTGTACACTTCTGCTCCTTGGTATCATGCTGGCTACCTAATCTCTCTCCACACATCCAGCATAGACCTCTATAGAGAAGAGGCCTTTGTGTGCAGTCAAAGAAGTAGATGCTCCCACCTGAGCTGCACCTTTCACTACCAGGGTTCTATCTATCACAGATACCTAAAGCCTTTTTTTTCTACAGATGTTTTGCTGTGACTTACAGGTGCCAGAGGGCTACATAATAGGCACATTGTGCTGTTCCATCCACAGTTTTGAGAGGAGTGGTGGGGAACACAAAACTCCCCGGATCATGTTGGACCACAATTGCCATCTTTCTTAAATGAGGAATACAGTAGCATCCCCACATCTGTTGATTTGCCATCCGCGGATGGCGACTGCAGGATGAGTGGGCGGGAGGGGGGAGCGACCTCACTTCCCCCCTCCCTTCTCTGTGGGGGTGTGCGGGTTCCAGCACGGTGGGCAGGAGGAGGGTTCCGGGAGGGAGGTGGCCTTGCCAGGGGGATTCCGGTGCGGGTTCCAGCACGGCAAGTGGGCGGGAGGAGGGTTCCAGCACAGTGGTGTTCGCTATTATCTGTGGATTTCACGATCTGCAGTGGGTCCCGGAACCAATCCCCCACGGATGCAGGGGTCCTACTGTAATGAAAGTTGCAGTCCAGCAACATCTGGAAGGCCACACATTCCCTATCCCAGGCTTACAGGGTGCTGGTTTTGGATGTATGGTTGTTCTTTTTAAACAAGTAAAAATAACATTGTTCATTGAATTATAAATGAATCTGATCCTCTTCCTTGAAGCTAAAATAACATCTTCATGTATGATTTTGAAATACAGTAGCACCCCTGCATCCGCTGATTCAATTATCTGTGGATGGCAACAGCGGCAGGGGTGGTGATGGATGCGGGAGAGAACAGAGGAGAGATCTCACCTCTCTTCTCCCTTTGCCCCTGGAATCATTCCTGGGGTGGGAATGGTGACGCAGGGGCAAAGGGAGGGGAGGAGAGATCTGCCTCCCTTCCTTTGCCCACAGGATGGCTGCCTGGGATCGCTCCCGGGGCAGAAATGACAAGGGGCGTTTGTTATCATTCATGGATTTTGTCATCCACGGGGGGGGGGGGGCTGGAACCAATCCCCCATGGATAAAGGGGTCCTACTGTATGTATGTGTTAAAGTTGGTTGATACATTGTCATAATCTTTAGAGTCCAACATTTTCCTTTATTTCTCTATTAGGTACCAGGCAGTAGTGTTCCACACCAACAGAGCAATAATCATGAACCAGAAAAAAAGAAGAAGAAGCTGGGGGAATAGTTTCAGTTCAGCAATTAATAAATATTTCAGCTATTAGTTTGAGGAAAAGATCTATGACCTTTTATACAGTTTTAGATTCCTAAAGAATTTGTTAAATGTGATTTGTTACATGTGTTTAAACATTTTTATTCTAATACAATGAAATTTTAAAATGTTATTCATGTATTGTATTAAAGGCCCCAGTGACAGAAAAAACTGAGTTTTTGGGAATCTCTGGTTGTGTCAGCAGTAGCAGAAAAACTGATGTGTTTCAATATGGAACATTTTCTTAATGCACAATGGTCTGCTCTGTACTCTAGAAGTCTTGAGTTTCCCAGTGGGGAGGGCTTCAGAGCATCCAAAAGTCCTTGAGTAGATCTTCCCACTAGCTCCTGGTCGGCAGGCAAAAAGTGAGATTTCAGAGTTAGGACCTGCCCTTTTATTTCCATTCTGCAGTCAGGGGCCTATTTCTAATGCACACCTATCTATTCCTGCTGTATTTCTCTACCTTTTGTGATGAAAAAATGGCACGGTGCCACTATTATAAAATAGTGACACTGTATATAAATGCAGCGAGGAGGGTGAGCTGATGACCCTCACCTCTTCAGCAACCACTTCCTTTGCCTCTTAGATTGAATGGGGCACCAGGCTGTGCTGCTGCGGACTAGGGAGTGGAGGAGCCAGCAACCCAGACTTGCCATGCATCCTTTCTCAGTCTCTCACCTTCCCACCTGTTTTGCTCCTGAGGCAACAGTACCCTGGTGATGTGTTTTGTGCCTTCTGGTTGGCTTGATAAAGGCATCACCACAGTATGGATTTTGGTTCCTTTTAATGAACAGTTAATTGCAATTAAAAGACTTAACAGATTCATTTTAACACAAGGCTTTTCTGTATGTAGCCCACTCCATTGGATTTTTTAAAAAAAGCCGTGCGATTCAGTATAAAAAGGAGAGCCAACGTGGTGTAGTGGTTTGAGCCTTGCACTAGGACTCTGGAGAACAGGGTTCAAATCCCTGTTTAGTCATGGAAACCCACTGGGTGACCTTGGGAAAGTCACAGTCTCTCAGCCTCAGAGGAAAGTAAAGACACCCCCCTCCCTGAAGAAAACCACATGACAAAGTCGCTATAAGTTGAAAAGGACTTGAAGGCACAAAACAGTAAAAAGAAGTGGGAAGGTAGTAATCTTGTGACCCTTTTAAGATTTAACCAGTAATTTGAACTTCAGCTTTTGTGCATTACAATCTGCTTCCTCAGATGAATTGAATGTATGATGGGGGAAAAACAGTTTAGGGAAAAAGGCAGGGTATAAATAAAGTTGGAGATTTTAGTTATTAAATGTTAAACACAGTCTTAATACTCATTTTTTAAATTAATCCTTAAAAAAAAAAATGGCATGCCATGAGATGAAAAAGGTAGAAACCCACCAGTTTACATTGATGTCATTCCAGAAAATTGAAAATGTTCCTTTCCAGCTGTATAGGGCTGCAACCCCCCATTATTCTTGGCTAGGATGGAGTAAAGGACTGATGATCTGTAACGGCCATACTAGTCAGAATGGGAGTGTTATCTGGAGGTGTTATGCCTAAATCAAGCAGGATTATAGGGGGAAAAAATCATGCACTGCTGCGTTTCTGCACTTGTAGAAACAGTAGACCATCTCTTGTGATCCGTATCATTTGTATAACTGCAAACTATATTTCATCTCTACCTCTGCATAGTATAGAACTAGATACCCATTAGTACAGTAACACTAGTTGTGAAGGAGGGCAGATATGGTGAGCGGGTGAGAAAAATTCTTTTCATTGCCTCTGTATTTTGAAAATCTTCAACTAGCAGCTAGAATAGACTAAGCACATTTATAAGTTGCTTACAATAGGTCACTACTCCACCCCAATGCTTGATTACTGTCTGACTTCAGTCATAAAGATATGGTTGGTGTTCAGCCCAGTGTGCCAGTTACACGACAGAAATTGTCGCGTTGCCTACTGTGACAAAGTGATCACGAATCCGTCCCTCGCTGTTTATACGATTTATGTCTCTGATCTGGATATCCCGTGTGGTCCCGTAACTGATATTTACACGTCCATAGTTCCGGTTTTGTTTAGGTTTTAATTATTTTTTTTTTTTTTTGGCTGTCAATCAAAGATGCGATTACTCGTGTTTTCACAACCTCGTTCCGGTTTTGTTTAGGTTTTAATTATTTTTTTTTTTTGGCTGTCAATCAAAGATGCGATTACTCGTGTTTTCACAACCTCGTGACGCACTTCCTTTAGAGTTCCGTGCCACGAGCGATGCTATTGGCTGGCTGGGGGGGGGAAAGGGGGGCAGAGGTTTGTTATTCCCCCTTTGCTTCTTGAACATTTTAACCCCTTCAGAAGAGGCAGAAAGCATTTTTAAAGATCCAGACTGAGATCTTTTGCTCAGAGGCAGGAACGAAAGAGTGCTTTCCATTTGAAATCAAGCCGAGTGAGGGGGAGGGGAGGGGAGGCATCGTATTCCCCTTGCCTCTGTAAAATGTTAACCCTTACAACACAGATTAGCTGCAGAGTTCATGCTTCAAACCAGCTACAAACAGGCTGTTTTGAAACACACAGACACAGAGAGGGGGAATTTAAGGGATGTTCATTCGCTCAGAGGCTGGAATATTTTACTGTGCCCGTCCACCACGATCTCTCTGTTCAGAACCAGGGAGGATCTGCCCACCACGATCTCTCTGTAGCATGCAGTGTAGAAATCCATTTAAAAAGGTGATTGAGTACATTAGCGCGCGCACACACACACATCAACCTTCATGCAGCTGGAAGGGATGCCTTTGTTTTTGGCTGGTGAGGCTGGATCTGTTGAACGGGTGACTGACCCCTCCTTTTCTGGTCCCTGAGCTCTAAGCCTGCCCCCAGTCACCATTTCCAGTCATCCCAGTACCGAGACTTTTTGTCCCACGCTGTTTACATTTCCGATTTTCCGAATCCTCCAGTGACTTTTTTAAAAACCGGCACAACCTGCGGGACTGGAAGTCCCGCAGGTTGAGGGATAAAAGGTGGCCCCCCTTCCGAAAATCACGTACCCGACCCGATGTACATGTAAACTGCCAGGGATCGACACAAATTCTTCCCAGGACATTTTCATCGTGTAAACGGCCCCCAGTTGTGAAAAGTCTTTATTGCATTGATCAAGTTTCATCCCATAATTAAATAGGTGGTTAATCATATAAAGGAGTGTGGTACAAAAGGTGTTGATGAATGAATGATGCTTTCTAGGGTTCAGTGATAATCGTAAACAGAAAGCAGTTTAAGATCTGCATGCTTTACATGTAGTAAAATTTATATTTCTTTTAAAAAGAGAACCACAATTATTTAAAACGAATGCACTGTACCTTAGGGACTTGCTTCTTTGTACAGTCTTCTGACTAAAGATCTGAAAGGAGCAATTGTTGTCTACAAATAGTACTCATTTTCATGGAAAACAGGCAAAACAAATAGTATGTGTCATCGCACAATTTTTTAAGCTTATGATGCCCAGCTCAGATTAACAGTAGCTCTCAAGAATTAAGAAATTATCTGGAGCTTGTGGTCTGGTATCACTAGTCTGCAGGAGGTGCTGGGGAACTGAATCTCTATCTAGGAAGCGTCTGTGCAGCCACCATGATTTGCCCAATGATGGCTGCCCGTTTTGTGCAAGTCGTGGCCCCATGGATAGTAAGCCAGAAGCAGCATCTTTTCCATGAGAACTACCAAGGTCCAAGCCTTACCAAATAGCTGGGGCTTAAGAACTGAAGTGGTAGTTGGTGAGGGTGTGTGTTAATTTTTCCATTTTACATATTACTTAGTTAACAATAACCTTCTGCTAGAGAGAAATTGTGCCAGTCACACCTTGCATGTGTTTCTCAAACTCCACTTCAGCTCCTCTGTGCCGTTCTCCACACGTTCATACATGTGCAGATCACTTTGAGAAAGGCATTTCTAGAAGGCAGCTACTGGACTGATAAGCAGGTTCATTTTCAGCCTGATATCTAGGAATGGTTTTTCCATGCTGTAAGTGGGGAAGGAAGAGAAAGAAACAAAACCCCAAATGAGACTAGGTATTATAAAACAAAATTAACTTTCTGTACAACTTAAGCAGCTGCTGCTCTGGCCAGCTCTTACATTCAGGCTGTCAGATCAACAGCTTAATAGCCCTGCTTTTTTCTGCCTGACACTGCACGGGGAAGAGTTGAATGTGAAAGAATTTCTGGGGAGTAACATGCATGTAAGTCACAGAAACTAAAATGGGCCACTAATTAATAGCTTTCTGACTGAAGCTGAACATTGGGAAGGAGCACCAAGATGATCTACACATCTCTTTTAATTGGTTATAACAATCTGGTGGGGAGGAAGAGAAGACAAGGCAGAATTCCTGCCAAGCTACGCATTTATAGAACCTTCCAGTGAAGGCTCTGTGCAGGCACAAGACCCTCATTTGTGTGTGGGACAGAGACCATGAAGAACTATCAGTCCTCAGGAAATTGCTTTTTGTTAGTCCTTTTAAGTGAGGACTACAGAACTCAAAACACCCCATAATAGCCACATTTATAATTTTACTAACTCAGCTAGGGAATGTAGCCACGGAAAAGCATTTTTGTTAAAAATTTAGTGTTTTACCACCTTTTACAATGTATCAATCCTTTAAACAATGGATTCTCTTTTTAACCCATCCTGTTAACCCTTTTACCCCTCTGTGTCCCCCAAGGCATTTCGACTGTCTTACCTTTGCTTTGAAAACATAAATTGTTCTGCATCTCACAAAGGTGCATATCATTCTCTTTGTAACTGGTCTCAGCTCCAACTGTATCCATAAGACTACTGGTACAAGTCTGGCCGTTGTAACCACTATCCACCTGGTAAAAATAAATTGGGTTGGAGATATGCTATTGGAGACTATGGCCCTAGACAGAAGTGCCAGAGCCAAACAAAACATTGTTACACATGAATAATTTGACACTTTTAAATGACTTTTAATGAAAATAAAAAAATATCCTTCGAAATCTAACAAATGACTTCCTAAAAATAACGTTAATGTTCCTCAAAACATTAAATTTTACAACACTTTAAAGACACTGGCATTTGTTGAATTTTTAAAAAGTAAAGATTATTTTTAATGTGTTACTTCCAAGCTCTGGTTCTACATGTCAAAATCTAGATCCCATGCATGCTCCAGGTGATATATGTGTTTGAATTACTGCAGTGGGATGCAAAGCATGATATGCACACCCCAGAGTGCTTAACGCTTCGCCACCACTAACCTTACCTGGAGGCTACTGTTCTCACAGGGACTGGCACTGCTTTCAGCAAGAGGAGACATACAGATGCAAGAACTTTCAAAGTTCAAGCCAGCTATTGGCATGCCACCACTTTTAGCTGATCCTTTTACTGAGTTCTCATCCAACATCTCCTCCAGATCATACATATCCACCATATGGTTTTCCTTGAAATTATCAAGATTATGGATCAATGTCAACCTTTGTTTGTTGCCTTCAGAATGCTCTGGTGAAACTGAGACTCTGGCAACCACCAAATGGGTGCCACGCTTGGAGGTGTCTCCATTCAATTGGTGCAGGTTGACTTTTGCCTGTACTGGTGATGGATTTTCCACAGGCAAAGCATTTGCTGTCAGCGCTGCCTCCTGCTGCTGCTTTTCGCTGGGACTTTCAGGAGTAGAAGGTAAGTGAATGAGGGGGGTCTGATACACTGTGGCTCCTCGGCATGCCACAGTTCTCATGGGGGAGCAACTTTTTAATGGAGAACATTCTGTGTAAGAACTTCTGGTACCACAAGGAGTTGGTCGGCATACATTCGAAATAGGAGGCATGTCTGGAGAGCGAAAAGTGAAGTGCCTTTGTTCTGCATTTGGAAGAAAAGGAACACATGGAATAAATTAACCAATTTCAAAGTAAAGACAGCCCAGAACTCTTCCTAAGTCTTTGCTGTCTCTATTGCAAAAGAACCACCCATGCATGTGGATAGTGGATTGATCCTCCATGCCATCCGGATAATAACCTTTTTATTGACATCAACCTTGTTAGGTTCACAGATGTAAAATATAGCAGGAAGGGTGTTTTTTTAAACACTCATGAAAAACAAAACAAAAAAACCTACCCTACATAAGTCATGGCTTAGCATCAATTAAAGAATTAAATGGCACAGTCAAACACATACCTGATAGTGGTGTCTTTCTTATTTGAATACCAATGGGAGAGAAAGTTGGGGAAGCACAATTTGCAGGATTTCTCTCTGGAAATGAAGGACTGGTTAGGCTTCCCAGACTGTAAGTCCTCATACCTCCCTGAATAGGGCTGGAGGAAAATTGGCCCTTTCAACATACAAGAAAAAATTCAGATTAAAGGTTAACAAAATGTGGCACAGCTATAATGCATCTAAGTTAAGAAAAATGAAACTCGATTTGTCTTTGCTGACGATAAGCCCCAAATGGACCCTTTACATCCCAAGTCCTAAAGTCAAAGCTGAGCAAATTTGCTTGATTAAATAAAATAACTTGCATTATACAGAACTTCTCATTTCAGAGAAGAAGTATGGTAATACCATTTTGCCTTAGGAATGACACAGAGAGATGGACAAAAGATAACCAAATGACATTGATTAAATAGCACTAAGTATTTAAAATGTCTGAGCCTTTTTTTCTGAAATCAGCCGCCCTCCATCAATATCACATTGCAACATGACTAAAACAAGTCAGAATGAAAATCCAAAAGTAGCCTATATTGATTGGGTTGGATGCAGATTTAGCATGGTTAGAGTAGATCCACTGAAATTAATAGAATTCACATTTGTCATGACTACCTTAATTCCCATTTTGCTCTAAGTACAACTGAGTTTGGATTGAACCCAATACACATTTGTTGGAAAAGATGACAGCATTTTCTTTTCCCCACCCTCTCTTGCTATTAGAGCAAGAGGGTAATAGGTAGGACATGTGACCTAGGGCACGCCCAGTTGGACTTGTTGTATACTTAAGTTTGTCCTCTCTCAGCTACTGTAGTTTGCATGCTTCTCTGTCTAGATTCCTTCTTGGGCAGCCTTCTTCTGTTCTCTACTGGTCAGTCAAGATAGACTCTTTCTCCTTCACCCAATTCATATTAAGCTAGTTAGGATTTAGGCCTTTTAGGTATATATATTAATATCCATTAGTAAAGTTTCTTAAGTTATTTAACTTGAAGCTGCATGTCTTTTTTTTTTTTTTGTCATGGGAATTCAGGGCAAAGTAATTATATTGAGTCACACCTCCTTAAATTGCTACTCTGCTAGAGGGAAGTTAACAACATTCAACTTCATAGTGTTTCCAAGACAGGGACACTCTTAATTCCTCAACAACATTTAACTGAGAATGTATTTTGCTCCTCTTAGTTCTACCAAGGGCATCAACTATCTGAAACACTCTGGTATTTCTGGACTAAATGCACTTATGGTTACCGATCCCTCTTCTGAGCCTAGTTATCTTTCAGTGAAGTGCAAACCCAGGAGGCTTGGGCCAAGAAACCCTTAACACCATAGACAAAGGATGGCTATCAATACCCTGATTTACAACACATAGTGAGGTTGCAGTGGGTAAGCCAGAAAGAAGAAATGAGGTGCTAGGGACACTGAAGGCCAAATATGTCAGGTATCCTGAGGAACAAACCAGGAATTCTACAGAAGACAAACCTGCTCCCGCTGTTGTTCTTTGATGTGTCTCTTCCTCCAAAGTAGCTGCACAAGCAGCTACAACAGAGCAGCCAGTTGCTAGGCAGCTTACAAATAAGGAATTATGGGCATTCTGTGACTAATGAACAGTCCATGTCTTCAACAAGAGAATCATCACATTCTACCCACTGAATAAGCGTTATAATGATGGGCATAAATAAAATTTGAAATATTTTGGGAAGAAGCAAGGTGACAATAGGATAGGAAATCAAGCAGGGGCTAATGTGCTGAAGTATAGAATGACAAGATAGAAAACAGGTCAAAGAGGAACGAACACCATCATAGTAGTGGCACCTGTCCCCTCAAGTCTGCTCAAAATTTCTGTCACATGTTTGCTTTGCCTGGAACTGGAATACAGATTGAAAACTGTTTCCTACTCAAAAGAGGATTAAAGTAGGATGCAGTCACTCTGAGTTAACATCACTGTTTTGAATGGTGTTGACAGTTATTACCAGGTGATGTCACAAGGAATGTGAAGAGGGCTCAAGATGCTATGCAGCTTTTGCTGGTCCACCATGCACTGAACATCCACATGACTGGAAGCCACTTCAGCAAGGAACAAAAACAGAACCCCTAATGAAGAAACCTGTACCCCTCCAGATACGGTTCAGTTACAACTTCCTTCACGCCTGACTACACTGCCTGGAAGTGAAAGGAGATAGTAAAACAACATCTGGAATGCCACAGGTTCCCCATTAGTGGTTTAATGGAACTCAACAAATTTAATTTTCTTTCATCTCAGAATATGAGTGCTACACGTCGTATGAAGCTAGCACATCACTTATGGCATTCTCACGCCTGAGCTAACATCCAGCAGACTTGTCCCATGATTATTGTTGTTATGTGCCTTTGTTCAACTTATGGCTATGCTATCCTACAATTTTAATAGCAGGATTTATTCAAAAGAGATGTGCCATTGCTTCTGAGGCTGAGAGTGTGTGACTTGCCCAAGGTCACCCAGTGGGTTTCTATGGCTGAACAGGGACTTAAACATTTGTCTCCTGGAATCCTAGTCCAACAATGATGGGCTTCCCTATCATTATGGCTCCTTCCCTCCGCCTCCTCCCCAAGATAGGGGTTGGCAATGTGTGGCGCTCCCCATGTTGTTGGCATGCAGCTTATGTCAGAGCAAGGCAGCACAGCTAATAGGGGGTGGAACTTTCTTGTTCAGATACCAGCTAGGCCCAACCTAGCTCCCATCTATGCAACTGGACATCACATTTCAAAGGCACGATGCCACACTAAGAAAGGATTCCAACGGTCTGTGTGCATGTCCAGTGTCAACTCCTTACCGAGCTTGATGTATTTAGAGGGCTTCTACAGCGGACTGGAGAGATGTCTATCGAATACAGTACTCCAACAGAGGCTGGAACATTGTGTGGACTGTGAGGAGCAGGGGATGAGTTCTCAGAGGAGAGGCTTCCATTCTCATCTAAAAAAAGCTTTCTTCTCAGTGAGGAAGTACTTAGGCTTTCCTGAGACTGGTCGGCTAATTCATCCATTTTAAAATATTCACCTGTACAACAGGGTAATGTAAATGTTCATATACAAACATTTATTTGCAGATTGAAATAAAATCGTTCTTATTACTAATAACAACATAAATATTAGTGTTGTTAGCGACAGTTATTAATATGGCTAGCTGTAAACCATAGGTAGGCACATTCTGTGAGTCCAGGAGAGTTTTCCCTCCCCAAACCTTGGCAGGTCACACACCCCAATGTCCTTCCATGGCAGGATGACTGCCATTTTTAAAAGATGTTTATTTGGGCTAACACAGGCCTGGTGGGGGGACTGCATTTAAATTCTGGGGACATGATTCTAGGAACATGATTTGCCATTTTCAAGGCAAATATTTTGGGGCAGTTGAGGAGTACTCTGGGGGCTGCACGGGAGTCTTGGTGGGCTGCATTTTTCCTACCCTCTGCTGTAAGCAAACATACAAAGCATGAAGAGAAGTCATTCAAAATCCCTGTCACCTGTGAGCCCAGTCCTTTTAAGTACGGTAAATATTCTTTGCTATAATTTTGTGCAGCTTTGCTGTTGAAATCATATTAATTTCAACTGGATTCATGAAGCCTGGGTAAAGCGTTGCAACCAAGTCACAGCCTGATCTTTCCTTTTATATGTGGCACTACTATATTACTATACGGCCCAGGCTTCTCTGACTTTGAGCCTTGCAGATGTTTTGGGACTGTAACTCCCACCGGTCCTACCCAACATGGCTAATGGCAAGAGATTGTGGGAGTTTGTCCAATGTATATGAAAGGCACCAGAATAAGGAAAGTCAACATAGACTGGTGAAAATCCACATAGAGCAAAAGAGAGCTAGAGCAACACACTTGACAGGAGCATGAGCCACAAATCTCTGGTTCAAGTCTTGCTTCAGTCATAAAGTGACTGCTGCCACCTTGGGAAGCATCAGAACTCTATCTACAACATGGGAGGACAGTACAGCCAGTCTACTTTACATGGCTGCTGTAAGAATCAGAGAGATCATGCATGTTGAGCTCTTCAGGATTTTTTTTAAAATATGCATTATATGTGAGTGCTATGTATTACCACCAGCAGTATCAGCATCTGTATAAACTCCATTCTCTCTTGTGGTCACTTCTACAGAGACTCACTTAAACTAGACAGTCATTTTCCCAGGTTACATACCTAATATTTTTTCCATATCAAAATCTACAGGCAGAGACAACAAAGTCTGGCAAACAGCTACAAAGAATAAAAAAAAAAATATCAAGGCAAAGTCATAAGAAACAATGGTGGATGTATAATTAAATTAATTACTATGATGTAGAGTACTGTAAGAATCCTCCATAAAGTTCTATCCTGCCTTTGTGCTGAGGTGGTCCTGGGTTGTCAAAGGTTATGCCAGTATAAGGTAAGTTCTGACAGGTTGTACCAAGCTGAAATGACTTAAAATACAGCACTGGGCAGCAGACTATGTATCTATGTAGCTTAGGTTAACTACAAAGAGGCTCATCACCAGAAGATTAGCCACCAGGTCATGAATTGGCAAAGCAACTATGTTTACAGCACTGTAGAATAGATACAATCTGCATCACTCAAAAGATTACCCACATTAAAGAAATCAAGGATTTTAAAAGTATTCAAGATATACAGTAGATCATTCCCATCTGTAGGGATTTAATTTCAGAGGGCCCTGCAGATAGGAAAAAACGTGGATGCACAAGCCCTACATTAATCAATGGCAGCGTGTGCATGTGGTCACATGCTGATGCAGTCACATACATGTGCCACCATTGAATTATGTGGGGTGTGACAAACCGCAAGTGATCCAACCCGCAGGTGGCTAGCCCACTGTACTTTACAAATGTGGGTGTGCCCACTGTACTTTACAAATGGTTTTTAAATGGTTCCCTTTTCTTCTCTAGCAAGGCTATGAGAAGACTTGAAAGTTGTGAAGTTAAAGGCTTTCACGGCCTGCATCCACAGATTTTCCTTGGGTATTTTCCGGGCTGTGAGGCTGTGTTCTGGAATAGTTTCTTTCTGACGTTTTGCCTGCATCTGTGGCTCACAGCCTGGGAAAAAACCAAGGAAAATCTATAGATTTGAAAGTTGTCTGTTCTGTTTCTGAGTAACCATAGGTTAGCATGATATTCAGATTTTAAACTATGGTTATCTTAAGTGTGGGGTGTTTAAACAAGCCAGCTTCGTAACCTTGAGGTTTCTTGTTTCAAATAAACCATAGTTCAGAATGACCACAGTTTGTCAGGTTTGGACAAAATGATGACCAGCTATTAATAAAAAATGGAAGCAACAGCTGTGCTGAAGGACATAAGAAAGGGTGTGGGTGAACATAAAGCTTGTCTAGACTTGTTTACATCATAACAAGCCATGGTTTATTGTGACACCCGAACATAGCAGATGCAAATGTAGCAAACCTGAATTTACTGCTCTCTCCCTTTCTCTATTGCCTCCTGTCTCCCCATTTCATTTTTAGCATAATAACAATCACATTTCTGAAACAATAATTTCTTGAATGGAGACCTTCTTAGCATCCTATCAATTTCATGGAAACTCACAAATGAGTGTTAAACCTTCATCAACTCCAACACCAAAACAAACAAGCCCCGCTTTGGATTAAACTAAAATTTTAGAGGTGTTTTCTTACTTTACAATAAGAATATATTCCATTGAGTATGTGAACAATCTCATATTGTTTCATACAAACCATTACTTTTCCCCGGTTGCACAGCTAGCTCTCTGCCAATTGGTGAAGCATTGTTTAGATCAATACCTGCAGGACATTAAATTCTCAGTTTGAAACAGTAATAATGTTAATATAGAACTTGAACAGGCAATGATATTGTATGCTTAGTTCTACACACACACACACCACCACCACCACCACCACATACAATTTAATATTAGTACATAATTTCACAGGTCATATTTGGATAGATAGTTCAAACAGAAAAATTAGCTAGACAGTAGCAGAAGCAAGAACCATAAAATGGGGGTGGGGGAAGATAAGACAAAACAAATGGCTTTTAGAGAAAGAAAATGTTTCTGTCAGTCTCTTCAAACAATTATGACCTCAGATTTTCAAGCCTGCCACAGCAAAGGAAAAACATAATGGTGAACCAGGCTGCAGTCTGTTGAATTCTAGTTTGTTAAATCGTGGCTTATCATTATGCTTCAACCCACAAGTGGCTTACCCTAGTCTTATTTCCCCAATAGGGGCTGACAAAAGGAAACAGAAGAGAAATGAGCAGGGGGTGGACACAGTGGTTTGCCTGTTCATTTGTGGAACAAGTAATGTCTAAAATAAGCCATGGCTAGCATAAATCATGGCATGGCATGCAAACATGGCCACTAAGCAGGACGAAATAGGGAGGAAGAAAGCAAGTTCCAAAGGCTAATTTTGTTGTAGTAATAGAGCATGCAGAGAGCCGGTATGGTGTAGTGGTTTGAGCACTGGACTATGACTGGAGACAAAGTCAAACCCCTTCTGAACAAATCTGGCCAAGAAAACCTCATGATAGACTTGCCTTAGGGTCACCATAAGTCAAAAACGACTTGAAGGTACACAACAACCACAACCATAGAGCATGCAGGACAATATTTATCTACACATGACCAGGGAAATACTAACATAAAGACAGACTAAATTCTCTAAAGCAGCAGTGCAACATCTGCCCACCCCTCACCGCTGTTGAGGGCCACATTTCCTCAGGGGTGACCTGTCAGGGACTGCATGCCAGCAGAGGTCTTGGGTAGCTGGTCATAGTTAGTTCAAGGACTATAACACAGAAAGGGGGCATGGAGTTGACATCCAACTCTGTGTGCCCACAAGTGTGTGCGACACTCCTCCTTCCATACCCTTTCTGCCACTCCACATTCCTTCCTCCTCCAAGGAATCCCATCCCATACCCACAAACAAGCCAAAAAAAAAAAAAAGAAAAGAAAAGAAAAGAAAGAAAGCTACAGCTCCCAACTTTGGCTTTTTCTCAGAAGAATAAGAAAGAATGTCCAAGAAGCAGGCATGCAGGTGAAATCAACAACAGAGTGCAGCGAAAACAAATTTCCAAAGGATATGAAACCATTCAAGCCTATGACTGGGCCACACACAAGCCAGATGATACTGTGAGTCACATGCAGCCCACAATCCAATGGTTCTCCACCACAGTCACAATAAATTTATAAGACCACAAGAAGAATAAACTCTTAACTATGAAATCCTTCTTCAGTTTAGGCTTCTATCCAGAGCTATGCCTAGGATTTTAAGGAGAATAAGTACATAATGAAAAGCAAAGTTGTAAGATGAATATACTGAAGTAGGGCTCTAGAGGCCACAAGGAACAGAACCTTGAAGAATGATGTCAACAAATCTTTCTGAAAAATTTGCCGCAAAGTCTGTAAAACATCTGAGTTGGTTAATGGGTACTTAAACCCACTCAGCTCCATTGGAACCAATAAGACAAGTCCAGCTAAAATTTACGCATGATGATCCCCATGATTAGTATCAGAGATCTGAATATTTCCAGTTTCAAAAGCATGAGACAGAACTTACAGTTAGTTGAATTAAGCTGAGAAGCCTGTTTCCCACTATGATCTGTCCAAGGAGATGGTACAATGATGCTATTAGTAAAGAACTAAAAGAAAAACGTAGAGAAAAGTATACCATTAAATAGAAAAAAAGTGGATTTTATTTTAAAGGTACATATATTTTTGTATAAGACTAATGTGGATGTGACAGGAACTAATTTTTAACTGGAACTAGCAATAGCCAGTATGCAGTAGTGGATTGACTGTTGGACTAGGACACTGGGAGACCAGGGTTTGAATCCTTGTTTGGCCATGGAAACCCATCAGGTGACCGTGGACAAGCCATGCACTTTCAGCCTCAGAGGAAGGCAAAGGCAAACCCCTTCTGAACAAATTCTGCCAAGAAAACCCAGTGATAGGTTTGCCTTAGGGTCGCCATATTATGACAGAAATGATTTGAAGGCACAAAACAACAACAACAACAACCAAAACCAACTGCACCTTGTATTCTCACTTCTCTATTAGCTGGGATTTAGGCAAAGGGCTCTAACTCCTTTCTCTGCAATGCTACAAGATCCTTTTGCATATTCATATTCCAGACCAACAGGGATATGTCCTTTCATTTCCCTTCAGTCCATCGTCAGCCAACAATGACTGTGCCTTTGTTACGCACGTATAGAGAACATTGCCCCAACACAACACTCAGTACATCCTGTCCCAAACACTCAAGCACCCCAAGGGGGGGGACTGAAGGGACTTGGGCATCCAACAACATGCAGAAGGCCATATTAAGGGACACACGGTACTGATAATTACCTCTTCAATGGCTTTTTGTCTTTTTTCTTCTATCTCTTTATCTATTCTACGAAGTGTGAACAAAATGAAACAATGCTGTTACTTAATTGCAATAAACAACAGTGCAATATTGTTAGTTAATTGCAATAAAATACAAACAAGCAAGTGTTCTTCTGTGACCCAGAAGAACAAGGGATATGTAGGGTGATACACTTGCTAGAACAATATAAAAAAGATTATTTGCTACTTTGTTTTAATCATGGGTTCACATATAAGAGTAATCAACCAACCTGGCTTGGCTTAAATACAGTGCTTGACGACATATGTCTTCAGAGTCTATTTCCACAGGATTTATTAACGCAAGTTTATCTATAGACCATCTGAATTTCCCTGGAGTCTATATGAGAAAGAGAACATTAACAATGACATATGTAGCAATCAGCTTCCTATTTAAAAAAGAAAAATGTGTATGCACACACATAAATGTATACTAGTACTGGTACAAAACATTCCCTTATGGTGGGCTTCTCCAGGACCTTAGTGGACATAACCTCCTGATGAAATCAGTAATGCGGGACATCCTTCTCCTATCCAGCCTTGGTTTTGGTAACTCACTGGTTTGACAAACCAAAACATGCTTTCTCCGCACTGGGATGCCTGTCCTTCTAGGCTGTATTGGCAATCTTTCAGCCCTCCAAATTTCCCAGTCCATCCTTTTTCTGGTGAAAAAAGGCTCCCAAACGCCTTTCAGAACAGAATTAACCTTTTAAATAGGTTGCAGACCTATTTAACATTTAAAAAACAAACAAGTGAACATGTTTTTCAGAACAGTCAGTGGATTTCTTACCAGTTCTGGTTTTGGTCCCTTGTGGATTGGACTAGATGCCCCTTTTGGTCCCTTCCAGCTCTAAGATTCATTGATTCTATAAATCTCTGAGAACTTTTGTGGAAACACTGTCATACACAAATGCAGCTCAAGCATAAAAATGGATGTATTACTTGCCCCAAAGCTTAAAAGCTGCTGTAAGTATACTGAGCCAGGTCTAACTCAGTATAAAGTGGTTTCCTGTGAGTCTTCATTAGGTAAGGTGACTTAAGCTTTTGCAGGATATCCACTACACTAAAGTGCAGGAGCATGTTCTAGTGTTACTCTGGAATGCTTACAGGACATTCTGGATATGCTGCAAGAAAGCAAACTCCCATGCTTCTTCAAAATAAGCAGTTGCATGAGCTGTCTGCAAGCGTGGTGTCCCTGATATGAACGGGATGTACGCAACTACACATAATAAGTTGCAAGTCTTACCACTGAAGATTTTGTGGATTTAAATACCGTTGGACTGGACACAATTTGTTCCTGTAGACGGCTATAATCACTTGGACTTTCAAAGGGGTTTTGGATCATTAGCTGCCCAGGAGTCTCTGGAGTAATCTGCATCTTCGCTTCTTTTGCATCACTCATATCAGTGAGCTGTATTTAGAAAGAAATAAGGAAGTTGTTTCTATTAGACGTCTCACTTGCCTTAAAGATTTAGAGGAGCAGAGCAGTTATCATTTCAAAGGATCTTCTAGGAGAACGTTCTAGGCATCCTTTACAATAAGGATTGAATGAAATCATCATGCCATTGCCCTAACTGACTAGACAGGACCCCCTCATCACACATCCAGTTTGGTCTGTCAAATTTTGTACTGACTCCTGCTGCTGTAAATCCAAGAGGAGCAACTTTTCCTAGCATCTGGGGGTGGGTGGGTGCTCATTTATCTGTTATGTGTCCAACTACTATTTAAAGGCACAAGGCCAAGGAAAACTAGGTGGCAAACCCCAACCTAAATTGGCTTATAATTCTGCACTGGTAGAAAAACTGGGTTTCAGCTAATGTGATCTGCAAAGTCTGATGTTCTCATCAGGGGATCCCTGGGTTCACAGTTTGAAAACTTTTGGGCTCTCTGCTCATGAAGATTTGAGTAGCTGTTCAACAACATTTGCAAAGAGATGCCATGAGTTGTCAGCTCAAACCACCCTACAAAGCAAGATATGCTACATTCCGTTCTGTAGGTTTGAAAGCAAAGGGGTTGCGGGTGGGAATCACATAGCATGATTCTGTTCACATGTACCTAGAAGGAAGCCCTAGAGACTGTTTTCTCAGCTTAAGCATGCATGGTCTTTACAACCAACTGGCAACAAAACCTAGTTAGCTGAGGTTCATTCCTAGGTAAATATATTTATCATTTATTTACTTTAAAGTATTTATACATGAAGAACAAGGTTTAGTTGCTCCCAAGTCAATGTTGATGGGACTGCAGTCTTATTAACAGCTTACAACCTTCCCAGATCACACTGTCTGGGCCTCTCCGAAATCAGTCCTAAAAGAAGAGCGAGATTGGGATGAGCTGTAAGAACAATACATGTACAGTTGTCCTTTCATTTTCACTGGGGTTTGGTTCCAGGACACACATACACACCCCGTGGATACCCAAATCTGTGAATACTCAAGTCCCATTCTATGCAATGGCATAGCAAAGTGGTGTCCCTTATATAAGATGGCAAAATCAAGGTTTGCTTTTTGGATTGTTATTTTTTAAAGAATATTTTCAAGCTGTGAATACTTAAATCTGTAGATACCAAATCCGTGAATACTCAAGTCCCATTATATGCAATGGTATAGAAAAATGGTGTCCCTATTGGAAACTGTTTAATGTAGCATAGATGTGTAAATAGCTATTGCTTAAAAAACAATTTGCAAGCCGCTCTGATAGCCTTGTGGCTGAACAGCGGGGTATAACTAACTAACTAACTAACTAATAAATAAATAAATAAATATCAAGGTTTGATTTTTGGACTGTTATTTTTTAAAGAATATTTTTAAGTTGTGAATACTTAAATCTGTAGATACCAAATCCGTGAATACTCAAGTCCCATGATATGCAATGGCATAGCAAAATGGTGTCCCTTATATAAGATGGCAAAAATCAAGGTTTGCTTTTTGGATTGTTATTTTTTAAAGAATCTTTTCAAGCTGTGAATACTTAAATCCGTGGATACCAAATCCGTGGATACGGAGGGACAACTGTAGTTATTTTGTCTGGGTTTTTTGCTTGTTTGTTTTGTTATTTGTTTCAAAGGACACCTCATTCCTCAATTAACAAACAGATTAAAATAAAACATAAACGGAGTGCTTAAGCAGAAAGAGGTTAAGTTAAAAAAAATGCACATGTTGCATTTTGAGCATCACCAAACTGAAGCCCCTCCAGGAAGATGAAGCCCCCCCTCCCAGCCGGAGAGCATGTTACCTACAGTTCCTGCGAGCAGCCTTGCAACCTGCCTTCCGCACCTCCCTGTTCATTCAAACTCCCCCCCCCCCCGCTCCTTCCAACTCTGCCTAGTTCCTCCAGCCCAGCTCTTTAACTCCTCTTCTTCAGTGGACCAATCAGCGCGAGCCACTGTCACCGGCGTAGCCAATCACGGCTCAGAGCGGGAGCATTTTATATACATTTGAACGCTCCCCAGGTTACCGACCAGTTCCCAGGAAAGTAAAAGGAGGAATCAACAGAGGAGGAGGTTCCAAAGGGCGGGGCCTCATTCAAAACAAAGCGCGTCCCTATTGGTTCAAAAGGACCTTAGAGGGCGGGACTTAAAGCAGGGCTAACGAATCACAGGCTGGTTTTCCACGCGTGCGCTCTTTGTATCTCTAGCGCTCTTCGATGAGCGATAGAGATATTGAGAAAAGGCATATAGAGATACACGACCTTTATAGAGAGGACCTGCACTTCCGGCATCGAATTGAGAGCTGCTGTTAACGAAGAGTCTCAGCAAACCATAGAGTTACAAAAAAGTGCTCCTTGTTCTGCATCCGGGTTAGAGGCCGCCGCCTGCGGTGAAGCCACGGTTCTATTTCGGTTTGGGTCTGGTTTGTTTTTTTCGGCCTCATGGCGAGTCCCGCAACCAATTTAAACGCTGTGAGAGAGACCATGGACGGTGAGGAGCGCTTCGCTGTTGGGGAAGGAGTGGGAGGGAGCCCCGAGTTTTGGAGGCTGAGTTTCCATTTTGAACTCTCCTTGAACGAAACTCACGGTGCTGAGTCTACACCACACAAATAATCCGGTTTGAAACCGGGTTATTTGCCATGGTGCCTTCCTATGGGAATCCTGGGTTTTGTAGTTTTGCCTTTCGCAGAGAAGGTTGGTGCCTCGCCAAACTACAGATCCCAGGGTTCCATAGGAAGGAGCCAGGACAAATACAGTAGGGCCCCTGTATCCACTGGGGATTGGTTTTTGGGGCCCCGTGGATACAGGAAACCGTGGATAATAGCAGACACCATTGAAAAGAATGGGACTTCTGTGTGAAGTCGAAGGCTTTCATGGCCGGCATCCATAGATTTTCCTTGGTTTTTTTCTGGGCTGTGAGGCCATGTTTTGGAAGAGTTTACTTCTGATGTTTCGCCTGAATCTGTGGCTGGTATCTTCAGAGAATGGTTGGGTAGGACTGTACAGTATATGGACTTATATATGCTGTGACCCCCTGTTGGGGAGTACTGTATATGTAAATTTGTGTAATTGAATGGTTAGTTTCTGGGTATAGAAATGCAAGGTTCGTTAGTGTCTGTTTGGCTAATGGTTGGTTGATGGGCCATAATCTGCTGGAGATCCTCCTGTCCCTGGGTGGAATTCCTTTGTAAGTGCTGAGTTTGAATTCTATTGTTCTTCAAAACTGGGAGCCAGAGTTTGTTTACTTTGAGGGTTTCTTCTTTCCTTTTGAAATTGTCCGGGTGTTTGTGGATTTCAATATCTTCTCTGTGCATTCTGACACGATAGTTGTTGGCCTGGTCCAGAATTTCTGTGTTTTTAAATAACATTTTGTGTCCAGTTGGTTTATAACATGTTCTGCTACTGCTGATTTTTCTGGCTGGCCCAGTTTGCAGTGTCTCTCATGTTCCTTGATTCGTGTTTGCACGTTGCGTTTAGTGGTCCCTATGTAAACTTGTCCACAGCTGCATGGTATGCGGTAAACTCCTGCAGCTGTGAGAGGGTCTCTTTTGTCCTTCACTGAGCATAGCATTTCTTGGATTTTCTTGGTTGGTCTGTAGATTGAAGGTTTTGTTTCCTCATCAGTTTCTCTATTCTGTCTGTGGCTCCTTTGATGTATGATAAAAATACTTTCCTTTTGGGTGGCTGTTTTTCTTCTTCATTCCTGTGGTTTTTTCTGGGTCTGGCTGCTCTTGTGATGTCTGATCTGGAGTAACCATTAGCCTGTAGGGCCCAGTTTAGGTGCCTCAGTTCATCATCCAGGTAGTGGGGTTCGCAGATCCTTTTTTGTGTGGTCTACCAATTTTTTATTGTGCTTCTTTTTTGTCCTGGGTGATGATTTGAGTTCATGTGTAGGTACCTGTCCGTGTGTGTGTGTGTGGGGGGGGTTCTGTATACCTTGTAGCCTAGAATACCATAGGGTTGCCTTGGAGGACCTAGAAAATGGCTAGAGAGGACACATTTTCTAGGGAGACTCTATGGTGGCTGTGCTGTTTTGTGTCCCGTGGATAATTGAGTCAGTGGATATGGGGGTCCTACTGTAACCCAGTTTCAAGCTGAATTATTTCTGTAGTGTGGATCCAGCCTCATTTGGCCACCTTGGGCCAGTCACACAAACACACCCCTCAAAACTCAACCTGCTTCCCAGAGTTGTGAGAATAGAGCAGAAATAGAGTCTGCCTTGAGCTCCCTGGAGGGAAGGAATGACACAAATGAGAGCAATAATGAATAATGGTACAACTCTGGTGCTGTCGTCCTGGGTCTTTGCTTTTCCATTTCTCTCCCAACTAGAATTGCCAGATCTCAGGGCCTGGCGCTGAGTCTCTAGTTTTCCTGAGTCATTCCCAGGCAGGAGACGAGGGTGCAAATTCTCCAGGGGGTTGTCCACACGGTGAAAATACTCCTCATGGAGTTCACTTAGAAAATGAGCTGTTGTAATGGGATTTCACATCGTCGTATTGTGAAGGAGGGGGGCCAAAAAGAAGAAAAACTACATGAGAAAAGCCTTTGGGTTTTTCCTGACTTTTTTAAAAAACTCCAGTGATATGCACATTTTCACTTATTAAGACAAGCGATTTGACATGAACCGCTTCCCCATACAAGACAAAGTGCAAACCTGATTGGCTGGACAAGCGCAGGGAGCGGGGCTGGGTTACAGGGCAAGTGCTTGCTGCCGCCATGTTGGATTTTCGCCTTAGTGAGTGATTGCTAAGGCTATAAAACAGGGGTATGTGCTATCTTTTTCTCTCTTTTTTTGAAAGGTGGAATATCGCTTGTGTGCACCATAGAAATAGGTGGTTTAAAAAAAAGTTCAGCGACAGCAGATTTAAAAACGTGGGCCCAGATTTAAAAACCATTAAGACAAGTTGAAGCTGCTGCAACTTGCTATTACTGTGGAGTAGTCCAGTCCCCCCCCCACTTTGTTTAGACAAGCCCCAGTTTTGATGGACTCTGCTCCAGTCAAGAGGAAGGGGCTGTGTGCAAATCTCCAGCTCATCTAGTACACTTTCCATATTCACGGATTTAAGTATTCACGGCTTGAAAATATTCTTAAAAAAATAATAATCCAAAAAGCAAACCTTGATTTTGCCATCTTACATAAGGGACACTATTTTGCTATGCCATTGCATATAATGGGACTTGAGTATTCACTGATTTGGGTATTCACGGGGGGTCCTGGAACCAAACCCCAGCGAATGTGAAGGGACAACTGTACAGGGCTTCTTAAACTTTTTCCATTTGAGACCGCTTTTCGCCCGAGAAATGTTTACGTGACCCCGGGTATATAGATATATAAATAGGTATTCAGAAATCTTTTACTGTACCCAGCCTGTTGCGGGCAATTAGCTAATATATTGTAAACGGCTTAGAGTGCTTAGCACTATACACTATAAAACAGTATAGAAATGTAAGCGCTATTGCTATTTACCGGTACTTAGTTAACTCCCTTCTTCCCTCCGAGTCATTGTGGTGCCAAGGGCTCTCCCTCTGCTCTGGGTCTGTCATCTGACTAGAAGCAAGTAGACTGGATTAAATGTTTCTTATCTCGTTTCCCTATGTAGGTAGGAAGGAATAATCCTCTCATTTCAGCAGGATCTGGGGACAGCCCCATTAGCTAAGATTTTTGTGTGTGTCTTAATTTCCAAACAGGACAATATATTCTGTGTGTGTTTGCATGAAAGCAATGGGCAACTATGTTTGGTACATAATGCTTAATGACATCACCAGGGCTGTTCCCAGGTCTCAGATTTTTGACCCAGAAATCTCAGGGCCTGGAACTATCTTGAATGGGCAACTGTACTCCGAACTTAGTGTGTAGCTTCTGTTTGCAATGGGAGGGTGGTGGGAGAATTCTGCTCTTAAAATGAGATGCTGGCTTTGAGTCACCCAACCCTTCCATTGAGTGGCCTGGTTCCTGCAGTGGCCACCCAGATGCCTTTGGGGAAGCCCTCAGGCTGGCCTCAGAGGCAATAGCTACTGCACCATTAGTAACTGGTATTTGGCGTTTACTGCCACTGAGACTGGAGATTCTACAGCAGTAGCCACAATGCTTTGTTCATTTGTATCCTAGCATTATAACTTCCTGTGTTGTATTTCCTGTTGTTGTGTGCCATCAAGTCAGTTCTGACTTATGGTGACTCTAAGGCAAACTTATAATGATGTTTTCTTGGCAGAATTTATTCAGAGGGAGATTTTTCCCTTGCCTTCCTCTGAGGCCGAGAAAGTGTGACTTGCCCAAGGTCACCCAGTGGTTTTCCATGGCTGAGCAGGGATTCAAACCTTAGTCTCCAGAGTCATTGTCCAAGACTCAAATCACTATGCTACACTGGCTTTGCCTATTTTTAATCTTGTGGAATATGTTGAGACCCTTTTATCAACAAGTAAATGTTTAGGGGACATCTACTGGATGTCTTAGGGCAATAGATGTTATTGCCTTGGAATTGGCATTCAAAGGTATGCTGCCACAGAGAAGTTCTGCAGTGGTCATCGCAGTACTCATAGAGAATCTGAGGCAGGGTGTGAAAGCAATAGCTTTTGCTTTGTTCCTCATCATTTGGTGTACAGAAGAATGGCTGCTGCTGAACATGAGTTTCTGTTCAGCTATCTGACTAAATTGCACTTGTCTAATTCCTTTTATTAAATACATTTTTAAAAAAAAAGCCCTTTCAAAACACAACACAAGTCTGGTCTCAGGCCTGCTGGCAAAGCCCAAATATATGAGGGCTTCTTCTTGTATACTACCTGACGTGCCATTTGAGGAGGAAAAGAACAGTTTTTAAAATGCACAAAATGAATGGCATGGTGTTGGGGAGAAATGTGTGTGTGTGTGTGTTAATGCTCAGAGGCACCCTGTTTTTAATAATCAAAGGTTTGTGTATTTCCCAGAACTCAGCTCCTGACAATATTATTATAATTGTTATTACTATTAGTTTTTTTTTAAAAAAAACCCTGAAATACTGTTTTAAGGGCTGCACGCGTGATGGCCTAAATATCCCAAAGGCACCAGATTCCGTCTGATCTTGGAAGCTAAGCAAGGTCAGCCCTAGTTAATACTTGGATGGGGGATAGCCAACAAATACCAAGTGAAGTAGAGGCTATATTTCAGAGGAAGGAAACCACCTTGGAGTATTCCTTGCCTAAGAAAACCCTATGAAATTTATGGATCACCATATGTTGACAGGTTATTTGAAGGCATATACATAGGCACACAGAAATGCAAAGAGTTGAGTTGCCAGTGTTGGCTGTTTTTCTCGAGTCTACTGACTTCAATTCGCAAATAGCTTCTATGTGAAAGCAATGGTATTTCACTCTGCTTAAATGTTTTCTCCTTTTTGGAAAAAAAAAATTGGCACCTGTGACTGAATGTTTACAAGCAAATGTGAAGTAGGTACCTTCTTGTGTCAGTACTGAAAGTATGGCTACAAAGTTACAGTGATTCTGAGAATATGCCAAATAATTATTCCCTTTCATGGACGTTTTAAAAAAACAGTATAAGAAAGTGAAATCGAAGGCTTTCATGGCCAGCATCCATAGATTTTCCTTGGGGGTTTTTCCAGGCTGTGAACACGGCCTCACAGTATAAGAAAGTGCCTGTTGAGCATGTGTAGCATGAATCTACCAGCCATTACAGTTACTTTTGTAGATCACAGAGCCCGGTAAAATCCACTGTTCTGCTGTGATGAAAGGTATAAGATAATACTGTATGTGCATATGGTTCTCTGCTTGGCTTAATGTAGCCTTAAGGATGAATGAGGACAGGAAGAGTTAACATATTTTAAATATCGCACAGATTATATAACAATCATTAAGAAGTTCCTTAGAGTTCTTGTCTCTTATATTGTACTGATGACAGTGAAATCACATTTCTCACTTTTTGTCAGTATGCATTCAAAAGTTATTTTTATATGTACAAGAAAATTGTTATAGCCTAACTTAAACATTCAACTTCCATTTGAATATATTTTTCAGTCCTTCTTGAAATATCAAGAATATTGAACACTGGACTAGATATGGAAACCCTTTCTATTTGTGTACGACTTTGTGAACAAGGAATAAACCCAGAGGCGTTATCTGCTGTAATTAAGGAACTACGCAAGGCTACAGAAACCCTGAAGGTATACTAAATATATGGGGAACCAGTAGAATCCATGCAGTGCTTTTGGGATGAACAATGCCAAACTGTCTTTGAGTTTAATCTGTACATATTGTACTTTGCGAAACCCTAATTAGCTAACTAATTGCAATTTTCAATCATATTTTGAAAATTGTACTTTTTCAAAAGCCAAGTTGTACTTTCCAAAACCCTAATGTCTGAGCAAGTCTTTCTTTTAAAAATGAGTAACTTTGTAGTTTCCTGCTTTCATTCACATTGGGCTATTATTTCCTCCACTGTTTTTTCTGCAGATAAGTAGACATCTCATCTAAACAAGGAGATATGGGCCTAAATCCAATTTTTAGTCCATGTTAGAGTAGATCTATTCAATCAGTTACTAAATACTAATTCAATAATTGTTATGTAGATCCATTAACTAAGAATTGGATTTGACTTTCCTGACTTTAATTGATAATGTTTTTGACGGTGTTCAGTACTGGAAAATACTGTATATTATTTTCCAATTAAAAGCCATTTCCTTTGAAAAAAAATTAACCTGATCTTTTACATGTTTACATGGAAGCAAGTGTGACTGAGGTCCCAGTAGTCCCCCCCCCCCCAAGTGCATACACAAAGTGTTGCAGGCTTAGAATTTGTTCTAGCTCCAAAAGACAATGGTTCTTAATGTTGTGAGAGATATTAATATAGCAAATCATATTCAGAGTTGATGATATTGCAGTCGTAAACATATGTACTGGGGAATAAGACCCATTGAATTTACTTTGGAAGAAACATATGATAAACTGCATGTTCTTTATTAGATTTACATTTGCAAAGTTGAGGAATGTCTCAAAGATTAATGGTGTTGGAAGAAATGCTAGTTATGTATTTCTAGCAGCCTTAATAGAACATTCTTATAAGATGTGTTGTCAACAGTGCTTCTCTTTTCCTGCAGGAGAGGAAAAACCAATCTTCAGATTGGTTGCCCCTCTCAATTACTTCAGTGGGCAGGGGTATTAAAATTAGGCTGAAGAGGCCCCTTCCTTTCTGTCTCACAAGTAGTACTGTCACAAGCCACTGGCCAGTCAAAACCTAGTTACCATTGCATTAGGGGAAGAAACTGTGGTGATCTCAGTGTCACTGGTCTGGCTAACCCACTCTGGATTATAATTCTAGAGGATAGCTCTGGATTTGGAGCTATCCCGCAAATAGGTATAGCTCCTTTAAAGTATGAAGTAAAACCCAGAGTAGATTCACCATTCTACTGACATGGAAGCCTTCAGTCACAACCACAAAGAACAAGGCTAAGCCCGCTAGCCCCATGCCTGCATCCTTGTTGGTTCCACCATTGGTGGGAGGTCTGAAGTAGAGAGCCTGTTTTGCTCATGCAGGTTCCCCACAGAGCTAGCAACCCTGTATGATCAGGATTCTAAATTTTGCAGGGATCTTGCATTCACAGATCAGAGTCCCCAGCTAAGACCTCCCCCTGGCCCCCAAGTGCAGGTCCAGAGCCAGGAAATGACCTCTCACTCTTCCCTTCACATAATGGCAATTGGGGATGGGGAGGAACACTTGTGTAGGGCTACTGTTCTGATGGTTCCTTCAGGTTGTAAGATGGACTTGGTGGAATATGTTCAGGATATCTGTACTGAAAAGTTTATGGTTAACTGGTCAGGGGAGCTCCACTACACTGACTCCAGCTGATTCACCATCCTTTCAGCATCTCTGGAAAAGCCTTAACCGGTAATACGCATATTTCAATGTAAGAGTTTATATAGAAACTAGCTGTACCAAGCGTAACATACACAATTATAATAGATTCACATGGTTCAACTACACGCTATTATTTTAAGAAAAAATATTGCATTGTTTTACATGTGAGTGGTGAGTGGCTAAAGGAGTGAGAGGAGTGAGGGGCCCTTGTGAGGCTGGGGGTGTAGATGCAGATTGAGTGGCAGGAATGGATTGTGAGGTGGAGATGGAATTTGCCTGTGGGTGGTGATTGGCTGGAGGATTGAGATGAGGGAAGGGTTTGGTTGGGTAAGTGGCTAATCAGCACACTCGGAGAGGAAACATAACCAAGCATTTTATATATATAGATCACTATAATAAGTGTCCATAACGCTGTTAGTAATCTTTATTTTTGATGAACCCACTATAATCAAGTTATTCTTCCTAGGCAAATGAAAATATGACAAGCTGACTCTGTGGGAGAAGAGCTTTACATTGAGACGAAAGTTCACATAGGAGCCTATCAAATGAACTGGAGACTGTCTCTTGTTCAGGACTACAGGGCACAGTTGTTGCTTATGTTGGTTTCCATGCACTTCTAAAGTCTTCACTGAAAAAGAAGAACCACCATAAAATAATAAAATAATTTTAAAATGTTTGCTAACTGCTAACTATCAAACTGTATTTTGTTTTTATTTCATATAATGCTTTGTGAAATTTATAATTATGTATTCAACAAATCTGAATCATATTGGCAATCTTTCAGAAATGTCACTTATCTTATAAACTGAGAGTATCTTGAGTCATGACTTTTAAAAGATTCTGTCTTCATATTGGGAAAAAAATCTTGTCAATGAAGGACTTAGGTGAGGGCAAACCTCTTTTTAAATGTATATAAAATTTAGCATATAGCTAAAATAATAATTTTCATATATTGTAAAGATCCTCCCCAGGCTAGAACTCAAAGTTAGATTGCTGTTTCAGTAAACTTAAAAAGCAACTTTGTATACTATAAAGGAAACTGCTATTTGAAAAGGGATTATTTAAAATATACCCATATAGTATGTGGATAGTATCTTGTGAGCATGTAAAGAAGCTTATATCTGAGGCAGTGTTGTATAATATGGGAAGTATCAAGCTATAGTTAAGCACTCATCTTGATTTCAATGGAAATATTAGGCCTTTATTCCTTCTGTTGAAATTAATGGTAATTAAAAGTGCTCAATTTTGACAGAATCATGATTCATATACTGTACTAGTATGTCTTGTTACTTGCTGTTAAACACTATCCAAAGAATAATAGAACTTTATTACCAAGTTCATGGGAAAGGTTATCAAACTTTGGTTGAGGTAGATCAAATGATGTTTTTATTTATGGACAATCTTGGTATTTTAGTTTCATAGTAGAATGTTCATTTCCTGACAGGGGGAAGATTGCCTATAAATCAGAGACAGAAAAAGTGTGAACTGTTGTGGTAGTAATCATCACAAGAACATTTTTATGTGTTATACTTTCTTCAAGGATTACCTATGTATTTTTTTTCTCCATTGCTCTCTTTTTGTATTTTTGTCTTTCATACATTTTTTGTACTGTCTTTGTACTTGAAGCACTAGGATATACCGTAGGTGACGCTAACACTGAAAGCATCCCATTGAGTTTTGTACAATCAATGAATTATATTTTTGGTTGTATGAAATCTGTGAGAAAACAATTCTGCTTACAGTTCTTGAAATTTGTATTAGTAACATGACTTCTTTTATTGCTAAGGGTTCATAATCTGGTGTGTTCCTTTATAAGAAATAAAACAATTTATTGTATAGCTTTGAGATTTGTCAGAGGGTATTCTTAAATGATAAATGTTTGACACAAACATTTTCTTAATGTAATCTTTTAACTTGTACTCTGTCTTTTAGGAAGTACAAGGCACAACATGTCTATCTAAATTTATTGACCATATATAGTGGTAAAGTCTCTTGACACACTGATCACCTGAAGTGGTGAGGTAAGGGAAATTTGGTAAGTTAGTTGGTGTATAAAAATATGTATAGAAGAAACCTGATGCTGGCACAGTGGAGGATGCTGAGTGGTAAGGGGGTCCAGAACAATTTGTCAGCAGGGGAGGGGGTGAGATATAGTGAAGAGCAGGTAAAGAATGAGGTTTGAGGAAAAGGGAAGAAGAGACATGGAACTGAATTAATAGAGGACTCTGAAGAAATGCTATAATATTAAAAGATCAAGTAAGAACTGACTGTGAAGGGAACAATTGAGAATGCCAGTCATGAAACAGTGCCTAAAAAGGTGGTGTGAAAAACCGGAAGCCTGAGGAAACAATGAGTGATGGAGATAGAGATGGACTTGCTGGGAAAGGTAGGACTGGGACAAAATTACATAGGGGCTAGAGATAGAAGGTACTGTACATTGCTGTTAGGATGATAGTGAATTAGGAAACCAAGTGGCATTAGTATACCAGTTCTTAAATATCTAGACCAGGAGTGGGCAACTGTGGCCTGCCAGAAGTTGTAATACAGCCACCCTACTCAACACTAGCAATAGTGAGGGATGATGGGATTTACAGTTCAACTATTTGCAGGGCCACAAGTTTCCCACCTCTGAACTAGGAGCTGATGCCAAAGACTTCAGGTAGTGTGGTGTTTTTGGTCACAAGCACAGATGATTAATGTTCTCTGTGGGTACCTTAAATTCAGCCTTCTGCAGTAGAAATGTTTCATGTAGGAAGCATGAAAATAAATTACATATTACTTTTACAATATTAGTATGTCCACTATTAACATGGTGACTGATAGACCATAATGTGTTGAAATACAGTACTGCATTTCTTTAGTGGCATTTGTGCATTTTCCTAAGTAAGCTTTGTCAAACCTATAACAGTTTTGATTGTTTAGAGATCATGAGCTAAAGGCACAATTTTAGTTTTAGCAATGAAATGCTAAATGCTTGCTCAAGTATACTTTGTTTTAGTGTTTCAACACCTTCGAGCAGTACATCTGAAGGATAAAAAATTGCTAAGGTGCATTAGCTGTCTGCTCCAAATTGGAGAGTAAAAACCTCCTTTTAAACTTGGTCTGCCTCTCTCCCCTTCTGAGTTACACCGCTTTGTATGATGTTCAATTGTCAGAGTACAAGCTCAGGCTTGCTAGAAAGTGTAACAAATCCCTTTTCACCTGGCAGCTATCTTCAGTAGAACAGAATTTTTGGTATGGCTAATCCACTTGTTTAAAATCCTGAGTTGATCCCTAAAATAAAAGTGGATTTAAAAGAAAAACAGAAACCTGTGACTTGAAATCTGGGAACTCTGCAGTTTCATTTCCATCTAGCCTTTGAATTATATACCACGTTTACATCCCCCTTTCACCTTTTCTCTGTAAGCATAAGGGCTGGAAATGTTTTTAAAGACAGACAGTTTTTATGATGTTCATTGCTATGAGTTAAACAAATAAAATGCTACCTTCCTGCATGCTTTCTAAGATTCATGTTATTGTTAGAGGAAGAGTGCAGGGAACGATGTTGGGAAGGCAGTACAAATAGGGACAAAGTCCAGTTATGAGGGAACAGGTTTGACACATGTTAGCTTTCTGAGAAATTATTTTTCACATTAACACTTTGGCCCTGGCTGTATTTTTTCTGATGTAAAGTCCTACTGAGTTTTACAGTAATAGCTTTCAGATAAAAGTGCTTAGGATGGAAGCCTTATTTTAATGCCCAGATTCAGTTAGATTTTGTCTTTGAAAAGTAGGCAGTGGGTTCCAGCTCCGAAGGGGCATGTGCAGAAGTGTGAATGACATGTCTTGGAGTTTGCCTCTTCACCCCTATTCTGTGCCTTCAAGTGCCTTTTAGAACGTTGTGTCCCAGTTATGTATTATTGTGTTGTAAAACAGAAAGGATCTAAATAAATGCTAAGTTACACAGAGCCTGGAAATGTTTGGATTATGGCTCCCAGAATCCCACAGCCAGCATGGCCACTGTCCATGGTGGCCTGGAAATTCTGGAAGCTGTAGCCCCAAAGCCCCAAAATCAGAGTTGTAGCCCTAGAGCTTTTTCAAGATCTCATGTCACATACAGATATGAATATTAAGCATTTGATTCAGGCAAAGCAATATGCCATGAACAGTATGTATGTATAAACATGTAGAATATCATTATTTTACAAGGGCCTCCAGCAGTATCTGTTTTGGAATCTCTATCACAGAATCTTAGAGTCTGAAGGGACTACAAGGGCCATCTAGTCCAACTGTCTGCCATGCAGGAGCACACAATTAAAGCACTCCTGAAAGATGCCTATTCAACATCTGTTTAAAGACTTCCAAAGAAGGATTTGTTAATTAGTATTCAGCTTGCCTGTTTCCCTGAAATTTCCCTCTGTCACTAAAGATGTGTCCCCTGTGTTCTGGCTTCATCCCATATTAATCTCCAATCTGCCAGGATCTGCAACATGTGTCCCACCAGATATTGATGAGAGCTTTCATATTCCTTCATGATTAGCTATACAGTAGCACCCCCGCATCTGCTGATTCTCCAACTGTGGATTCAATTATCCATGGTTGGTGATGCCGGTGGAAGAAAGGGGGAGGAGGAATCTCATCTCCCCTGTCCCTTTCCGGGGAGGGCTCCTGGTCACCACTGCAGCAATTGTGGGGGTGAAGGGGGAAGGGAGGGGAGGAGTGATCTAAACTTTTCCCCTTCGGCTTTCATCCCCGGGATCACCGCTGTGGCGGGGCCATGGTGGGGTGAAGGGGGGAGAGAGCTAGCTCCGCCCCCACAATTGGTGCTGTGTTGGGGCCATGGTGGGGGCGAAGGAGGAAGGGGAGAGTGATCTAGCCCCTTCACCCCTGTGATTGCTGCTGCGGCAGAGACATGGAGGGGAAGGGGAGAACGATCTAACCTCCTCCCCTTCCCCCTTTGTCCCTGTGATCACCACTGCAGCGGGGCCATGGCTGGAGCAAAGGGGGAAGGGGAGAGCAATCTAGTCCCTTCCCCATTTGCCCCCACAATCGCCGTTGCAGTGGGGCCATGGTGGGGGTGAAGGGAGAGGGAGGAGCAATCCCACCCCCCTTCCCTTGGGATAGCTCCCGTCACCGCAGCAGGGCCATGGCAGGAGTGAAGGGGAATGAGGAGGAGGCTATATGGCCCCTGGGATGGTGTTCACTATTATCTGTGGAATTTGCCTTCTGCGGGGGGGCAGGGGCCTGGAACCAATCCCCCACGGATACTGGGGTGCTACTGTACTGGCTAGAGCTGGTGGGAAGTGCAATTGAATATCTGCAGGGTAACATGCTGTTCACCCTTGTTCTAAGTTCTGTCCCTAACCCACTCCATAAATAACTTCCCAAGCTGCAGCCATGCTAGCTTGTTGAGACAAAAAAACAACAAAGAATCATATGGGTTCTAACAAATTTATTATGGCATGACTTTTTATGAACTACAGTATAGCCCACTTTGTTCATAGCAATAGCAATAGCATTGATATTTCTATACTGCTTATCAATGCCAAAGCACTCCCTAAGTGGTTTACAGTATTTTTTAGCTAATTGCCCCCAACAAGCTGGGTACTCATTTTACCAACCTAGGGAAGGATGGAAGGCCGAGTCAACCTTAGAGCCTTCTGGGATCAAACTCATAACCTTGTGCCTTGCAGTACTGGCATTTAACCACTGCACCACCGGGGCTCAGTGTTAACCTCATTTAACAATATAGATGTGTTCCTGGGCTTTACTTCTTTAACAGAAATTTTGGTACCAGAGGTAGAAATAACATGGAAAGGATAGGGATAGGTCCTGACATCACAAAAAAGAAAAGCAGTTCAACATGCTTCAGCAAACTTTTTATTCAAAACTAATATTATACACATTTGAAATTAAACTACCAGTTCAGGTAAGCCTTGCATAAGTACATAAAAACATTCTGAATCTCCTAGAGTCCACTTGAAAGCTTCTTTCAAAATGTATCCTGGGGTTATTATTTTTTTCTTTCAACAGCCTCTACTTTTCTTTTGATTTCCATTTTGGTGGTGAAATGTAAGTTCTATGTTTTTCCAACATGCCAGGGTAGCTGGTGAGGCAGGCTAACCTGGTTTCCCCTTTTCTTTCTGTTTTGCTCTTCAGACATGCTCAGTGAGTGATTCTGACGGTAGCTGTTTACCTTGCCTGTTGTATGTAAGCGCACAGTTACAGAAGGATCACCTAGAGTAGAATCCCATTCTTTCCCAGGTCAAGCTTTATTGCTTTGTTTACTACAAACACTGAAAATCAGTCTTTTTCCAGCCCTCCATCAATTGCCAATGCTGCAAAAAACAAAACAAACAAAGATGGAAGACAATTTTTTTTTAAAAAAAGGAGCTTCCTTGTCAGAGGCTTTCTTAACTGGCTATGCCTGAAGTGGGACTCCAGTGTCTATAACATAGACAGTGAGGACAGAGGGAAACTGAATGCAGAAAGTACTGATGGTGACAATTATGTTACTGACCTTGCCCATTCACAAAACTGTTGCCAGTAACACAACATCTTGCCACCAAGTAAGCCAATTAACACATTTTGTTGGAAAAGAATCCATTATCCTGATTCAAACCCCTGGTGATAGACTGGAACCTCCTGACACTCAATCTCTCCCCCCACCCAAACTATAATAAATGTGTTAGTCTTTAAGTTGCCACCGTTTTTGGTTATTTTAAACCACTCTTGGTTGTTCTTCCCCTGTGCTCATTGCCGGCTTTGCCAAGTAATAAGAGTTTGTGAACCAGTATGTTTGAAATCAAAACCTGGCAACTTGAGCCTTCACCAAACAAATCGTTTAACATTTGAATACAAATACCTGAGGAGAATGACCTGATAATTAATTTCTTAATCTTTTTTCATATTTTATATCATTTTAAAAGACAGATAGAAAGTTTTGAATGAACTATTCCACTAGATGGCAGCCAAATATTGACATCCAGGGTGGTTAGGAAGGGTAGTGAAATCCTCTCTGAATGTACAGTATGAAGAACACTGTTGGCTTTTCATTTTCATACAGAATATCTTATTTTCAGTGGATTAAAGAGAAGTCTTTAATGGCTAATCATATCAAGGATATTTTGTTCTTCTTAGCAAAACTACCCTTAAAAATAAAATTAAAAACGGAAACAAATGTAGGATATAAGAAGATACAGTTAAGATGTTTGGATTCCTTTGGTTTTAGACAGCTATAGTAATTGTTATTGTTATTGTGTGCTTTCAAGTTATATCTGACTTACAGCAACCCTAAAGTGAATTTATCATGGGACTTTCTTAGCAAGATTTGTTCACAGGGGGGTTTTGCCTTCCTCTGAAGCTGAGAGTGGGTTTCCATGGCTGAGCAAGGATTAATTAATTAATTTTTATTTAATTTATATGCCACCTTTCTCCCAAATTGGGACCCATACCCTCAGAGTGGGGTTCAAACCCTCATCCCAGAGTCATAGTTCAGTGCTGAAACCACTACACCACACTGGCCCTCAGCAATAGTAATGCAGTAGCTTTTATTAAATCTAACTGAAACTTACAAAGTAGTTTATTTATTTATTTATTTTATTCAATTATATCCTACCTTTTGTCCAATAGTGGGACTCAAGGCAGTTAACAACATCTTTAAATACAATAGGCTACAACTATACAGAGTAATTAATAAAAGTATAAATATAAGAGTTATTTAAAAAGTAATCAGTTTATAAAACTAAGACATTAAACCTTTAAAACAGTAAAAATTTATTAAAAGACCATATACAAACCATAAAAACAGCATTGCACAGCATTAAATGCCCATCTCGGTCAGTTTTTAAAAGCCTGACAGCATAAAAATGCTTTGATTTACTAATGAAAGAAGATTAAGGATGGAGCTTAGGCAGGGAGTTCCAAAGTCTGGGAGCAGCCACTGAGAAGGCCTTCTCCCTTGTTCCCACCAAATGAGCCTGGGAAGATGGCACGACAGAGAGAAAGGTCTCTCCAGATGATCGAGCAAAATCTTGAATTCTTCAAGTAAATTTCATTCCAGGTGCAATTCAGAGTGTTGAGCATAATCACTAAATGGGGAGGGTCTAGGATGTCTGAGGGACTGTCTCCCTCTTCGTAAGAATTAGAGGAGTGAGTGGGAGATGGCATGGAGAAAAACAAAGGTCTTTACTGCATGTCGAATTTGAAAGAAAATCATTTAAAGATTATTAATAGTTGGTATTTGACCCCTTTAAAGTTAATAAAATTTATGGAATAAAATAAAAAACATGCTGGAGATGCAATAAGGAGATAGGCTCACTAATACATATGGTGGAAATGCCCGATTATTATGAAATATTGGTTTAAGATACATAAATTGATTCAAAAAATATTCAATATTAAATTTGCATTCAACCCTAAATTATATCTACTAAACATTATGTCGATACTAGAGACAGAAGATGAGAGAAAATATTGGAGAGTAATATAAATAATATAATAGTAATATTATATTAATATTATATATTAATAAATAGTAATAGTAATATAATAGTAATAGTAATATAAGTAATATAAGTATAATATATTTATGTACAGCAGCAAGAATGAATTTGGCTGCAAGATGGAAGAATAAAGAATGCCCTCAAATAGAAGATTGGTTGTATAAAGTATTAGAAGATAATGACAAGTTGACACATATATTAAATAAAAAAACATTAGAAAAAATGGAATTAGAATGGACTCCAGTAATAAATTTTTGCAAAAGAAGATGGAATATAAAAATGGACATTTAAATTTAAGAAAGTAGAGGAAATAAGGAAACAGGGAAAGTTGATACTATATAAGAGATAAAATACTTAAATAGGATGAATTATGAGGAGAGAAATATATTGACTAAATAAAATGGAAAAGGTAATTAGAATTAAAGTCATAATTTTAATATGACTGAGTAGATAGGAAGATGAAACAAAATATATAGAAAAAGAAAAGTTCTTTGAATAGGTTAACAGAGGAAGCCAAATTTATTTGTATTTAAATTATTGTGTACTTATGTTGTGGTGAATATATTATGCATAATTGTTGTTGTTAAGTTGATTTGGAATAATGAAGCTTGTAAAGAAGGAAGGTGTATAAAAGTTAAAAAGATGGAATTTTTAAAAAATCCCCAATATAATATAATTAGGAGGTCATGAGTGGGCTCCATGGACCCCATGCAATTCGGGTAACACCACTTGAGAGATATAAACTGAATAAATGAATAAATAAAATATTGGACTTGTTCAGGCTCAGTGTCATATTTCAGAAGTAAATGAAAATAGAAATAGATGGTACTTATTTTTCATTATGAATTTTCCCAAACCTGTTAATTCCCCAGCAGGGCAATCCCACTGTTTTCAGTGGTGCTGCCTCCCCTTGCTCACGTTTCTGGAGTTCTCTCCCAGGGGGAGCTCACCTGGTGCCCATGTTAATTCTGGTTCCAGGCTAGTCATTTTTATTCTCACAGGCCTTTTTCAAAATGATGTTAACATATTTTTATTATTTGGTCTCTGAATCTGGCTATCGGCTGTTCTGTTTATTTGATGGATTTTAGTGGGTTTGTTTGATTAATTTACTTTTACTGCTTTTGGCACTTGTTTTATCCTTTAATGCTGGGGTTGAATTTTATTGTTGATGGCTGTATTTGTAGTGCTTTAATTCTGTTTTATATTTGATTGTGTACACCACTTGTATCTTATAAAGTAACTAATAAACATAGGAAACAAATACATAAATACTTTTTTGCAACTGCTGCACTTTGTTTTCCATGACAAAACTCCGGGGACAAGCAAACCATTTTGTCAAGCTGAAACACTAATTCATGTAAATGCTTCTGTCATCTCCCAGGTGGCTTACTATATTGCTCTTTTTCAGGTGTCTTTGCATAAAAACCTGCCATTGATGGGTTTATAACATTTGAAAATAAATTAGCATATTGTCCTGGTCTTTTGATCCAGACTGGGGCTGCCTTTCTAAGGTTTTCTGCCAGTAATGAATGGCTTGCATGGGTGCACTAAAACAGAGAATCTCCAGATTCACCTAGCCTTACTTTTTCTCCTCTGCTTTTTCAGTTGTATAGAGGCATAGATAATGTTACCATCATAGTATTCCTTTAGCATTTAGGATGACAGATCCATAGTGTTCAAAGGGGTCCCCGGGGGTGCCAAGATAATCTAATCCAATCCTGTGCCAGTACAGGAATCCATATCTAAATTTCATGGAAGCCAAAGTTGTGAAAGTTATCACATTGTGAAGGCCAAAAGCTATGAACTGCAAGTATAACAAGCACATTCAAGCAAAATGACATTCTACATCGTTTTTCTTCCTCATGTGGCTGTCTCCACAGAAGCTATAGAAAATTCAGTTGTCAGAATCCCTCATCCAGCATGGGAAATACAGTCTAAAAAAGTAAGTTTCCCAAGTTCTAAAAAGATACACGCATTCAATGTGGAATATGAGGCAAGTGTGCAGATGATGCTGGTCTTTCAAGTGATATCAGCATCCTTGAAAAGGAAAGCCTGCATTAGGTGCTTTCCCTCTTTGATCTTGAACTAGGCCTCCTGCCTCTTTCCTTGGCTGAGTGAACTCTTGCTTCTGACCTGGTTCTTTCAGTCTTCTCCTAAGCAGGCAGAGTGTATCATCAGCTAGTACCCATCAGCCATCAAAACAATTAATAAGAATTTCATAAACATTTCGAAGTAACAGAAAGACCTGTTTTTAACACTAAAAAAAAAAAGATGCTTACAACAGTGAACATATATGCAAGCTATATAAAAATCTACATAAAACACTGTTAGCCCCTTCACAGTATACAATTATACAGTTGGCTGTCCAGATTTGCTGGGGTTAGGGGCACAGAACCCCCGCAAATGTGGAAAAAACACAAATATCTCTAGGGTGCCACCAACCATATTTAACAAACACAAAAAGTATGGTCCACAGATTCAACCCACTGTGGATGCCTTTGAGGCAGCAGGGTTCCTTATCAAGGCAAAAGTGGGCAGCTTGCTGCTCCTTCTGCTACTGGCCTATGTCATTTTTTTATTAGGGATTTACAAGCCTCGCTGCATGTTCACAGTCTCTCTCAGTCTTACAAGGCTTGCAGCCCCTATTAAAGATGGCATAGGGCAGTGGCGGAGGCGGCAGCAAATAATCTGCAAATAATAAAATCTGCAAAAGTTAAACCTGCAGATGTGGAGGGCCAACTATAGTGCTATATGATTCCATTCTAACTGCCATGGCTACATCCTATAGAGTTCTTGGGTTTGCACTTAAGTGAGGGGCCTATAGAATCCTCAGCCAAGGAGCTCCTCTAGTGCCTCTGACAAAACTACAAACACCAGGAGTTCCTAGGGGGCTTACCACACTCGGAAGAAAAGCGAGAAGGCAGTAGGAACATTCCATCTTCCCTCCTGCCTTACCGCATGACGTTGCCGTTCTTCCAGCATTCTTTTGTTCTGGTCCCATAGGGGACCAATCTAAATCCATGTCTTTTGGCTAATCAGTTTTTCTGGTTAGCAAAAAGACACAGTTTTACCTGGTCCCTTATAGGACTAGAATGAAAAAATGATGACACCATGTAGTAAGGCAGCACTGAAGATGGAATGTTCCTGCTGCCTCGCTGCTTTTCTTTGGAGTGTGGTAAGCCCCTAGGAGCAGCCAGGGCAATTAAAGTGAAATCATAGTGCTATAATTGTATAGTGTGGAATTATCTCTTTTGGTTGGTGAAACGAATATATATAACAAAAAGAAAGAGGAGATCAACAAAACATATGGATTTTTTTGTCCACATCAACTTTCTATTGCTTTTAATGTATTTTGTTTGAAATGTTGTTGCTACTACAACCCCAAACAAAGCTGTTTTGTAATCATATGATTTGATCAACTGTTTTCTCTTATCATTATTGCCTCTGGCTTTACTTCTGCAATTTGGCATCTGAAGAGCATATGGATTTGAATGTTGTCTTGAGTAGGCATGTTAATGATTGCAACTGTACTTTGGCTTTACATAACAAAGGACTATTACTACTACTAAAGGGGAGGAAAATTGTATTCCAAATGTCCACCAGCCAGGAGTAGCTCCAGAAACTAGTACTGCTGAAATAAATGGAAAAGTACACTCTGTTCAATTTGAATATGGATTGCACTGGTAAAGTCTTCACTTGGTCTAACATATCAGTTTGTAAGCTAAAATGAGGCTGATACTTTGGGGAGTGGGGGATGCAGTCAGTGTGCTAGTTGACCTGAGTACAGAGACTGACATACTTACCCTTACTCTTAATGGGGAAGAGATGTGTTGCATATTGGATAGGCATCTTGTTAGTGTGCAGAATGTAGAAATGTTACTCTCTTGTGAGTACAATACCATACCCACCAACATTTCATAGCTGAAAAGCAGCACATGTGTGACCAAGCAAAATCACAGTGTGGTCAAGATGGCAAAAATTATTAATGAGAAAGAACAGACAAGATAAGAGATGGTACAATAGTCTGAATTTGCCTCAGCTTACTGGGAAGGGCAACATTCGACCCTCTCCTCCCCTCTCAAGACTTTATCAGACGAGTCTTAAATCATATGATTACGATGTCATGGTAGCATGAACAGGTTCCCACTATTGCACGTCATCATCTTCCTGTGGCCACTGTGTGCTCCACCTGCCAATAACGCATCACTATTAATTGATGGGACAAGCCATTAATAGCTCTCAATATCTCTGTTTTCACAGTATAGAAGAGCATGCAAAAATCACATCCTGCTGTAATCATGAGATTACTCTTTCCCCCTTCTCCGTTCCCAGCAAGAAAACCTCTTGGTGAGAACATGAAGATGATTTATAGGACACTCTTTCAATAAGCTGTCCCATTTTGTAAGCATGTTTTAAGGTTTGTTTAAGTGCTTATGTGTTGATTTAGTTTGTTAATTACAGTAGGACCACGTATCGGGGGGGGGGGGATTGGTTCTGGGCCCCACCACAGATAGTGAAATGCATGGATAATAGTGAACACCACTGCCACCGGGGAGGGGGGAGGCGAACTTGCCTTCTCCCTCCCTCCCTTCCCTGCCCACCCCGCCAGCTTGACTGCACTGTAACCCAACCCACCATGGTGAAGGGAGGGGGAAGCATGCTTGCTTTCTCTCTCCCCTACCCACCCAGCCGCCCACCAGTTTGGCCATGCCACCCCCCATGGAAAAGGGGGAGGCAAGCTCATATCCTTCCTCCTTCTCCCTCCCACCCCCGTTGTCGTCAACCATGGATAATTGAATCCACGGATGGTGACTCAGCAGATGCGGGTGTGTTACTGTATGTGCTTTTGGTGTTTTTAAGCAAACTCGCATCTTTTTGTGAAAACCGCTGAAATCACGCCCATGCTAAATCGTGGAAGTAAGTGAACATTTTTCTTAAAGGTGCATGTGTGGACCAGTACAAAATGTTAATACAGAGTTATTAGAAAGTAATGTGAAGACAAGTGCTACTGTGGCACAACCTTTAATCCTGTTCTTACAATTAGCTGGACCCGGCATACCATATGCTGTTAAAACTCCCCCCAAAATGCCCAGTAAACCTCATGGCAACCTTGTAAGGTAGGCTGGTGGATTGAAATTCCTCCTCCCCCTTCTCAGTGTTCCACACTTCCTGGAAAAGCTGAGGGTGTTACCCTGCAGTGGCCATCCCAGTTGACTGCCTGGCTCCTGTTGCAGCCCATAATTGGTGAGTGGCTGAGGGAGTAAGAGGAGGGAGGGGCCCTTGTGAGGCTGGGGGTGTAAATCCAGATTGAGTGGCAGGAGTGGATTGTGAGGTGGAGAGGTAATTTGCATATGGGTGGTGATTGGTTGGTGATTAACCGAGGACATTATCAGACTAGCTTCTGAAGACGTCGTAATTTCATGATTGCAGAAAGCAGAAACATAGTGGCATTACCACAGTAATTATCAAACAACCACCACAAGCATCTCTCTCTCTATAATTCTGTTGGGTATGGTGTCTTTCCCAGTGTGCTGATTGGCTGCTTGTGTTTCCTAAGCAGCCAATCAGTACACTGGGAAAGACAACATACCCAAGAGAATTATATATATAAACGCTTGTGGTGGTTGTTTGATAATTACTGTGGTAATGCCACTATGTTTCTGCTTTCCACAATCATGAAATTACGACGTCTTCAGAAGCTAGTCTGATAAAGTAGGATGATGGACGATTAATCAGGACTGTCCCTGCCAATTTGAGACTAGAGCTTGTCAAGTATAAAATGTAGCATACAGTGCACCAGGAATTCAAAGAAAGCAGTCTTTACAATCTTTTGTTACAATAATGTTTGCATCTTCTGTATCATGGCCAATAAACATGGCTCTAGATTTGAGAAATTTCTGAGGCAAAGTGACCTCTGGTGGGCTGCCTCCATCTTTGGAGTGAGGTCTGACAGACTTACTTGGCAATGGTGGATAGCTATTAACAGCACTGGTCAGCAGAAGACACACAATTGCTGGCAGGACACTATGCTATAGGCATTGTGGGGAATTTAAACAGCTGCTCCCAGCAGATCTAGCTGCTCTGGATGAGAGATCTAGGGCAAGCATTGGAGCAGCCATGGGCCTTGTTAGTATGTTCCAGCCTTGATAGGAGTGAAGGATGTTTATTTAATTCCATGTTATGTGCTGATACAATGCCTGATGGACATAATTAATCTGAAGGCAATCATAGGCCTAGTGTGTGTGTGACTTTTTTAACCTTTACATTAAAGATTAACATGAAATGCAATTACTTTACAATGTGATGTCTGGCAACGGAAAGTGTGACATGACCCCATTTGAAGTAACAGAATCATAGAACCAGAGTTGGAAGAGACCTCAAGGGCCATCCAGTCCAACCCCCTGCCATGCAGGAAGACACAATCAAAGCATTCCCGACAGATGGCCATCCAGACTCTGTTTAAAAAAACCTCCAAAGAAGAGATGCCACCACACTCCAAGGCAGTGCATTCCACTTCTGAATAGCTCTTACTGTCAGGAAGTTCTTCCTAATGTTTAGGTGGAATCTCTTTTCCTGTAGTTTGAACCCATTGCTCTGTGTCCTAGTCTCTGGAGCAGCAGAAAACAAGCTTGCCCCATCCTCAGTATGACATCCCTTCAAATATTTAAACATGGCTATCATGTCACCTCTCAAGCTTCTCTTCTCCAGACTAAACATGCCCAGCTCCCTAAGCCGCTCCTCATAGGACATGGCCTCCAGACCTCCCACCATCCTGGTCACTCTCCTCTGGACACGTTCCAGCTTCTCAATATCCTTCCTGAATTGTGGTGCCCAGAACTGGATACAGTATTCCAGGTGAGGTCTGACCAAAGCAGAATAGAGTGGCACTACTACTTCCTTTGATCTAGACAATATACTCCTATTAATGCAGCCTAGAATTGCCTTGGCTTTTTTAGCTGCTGCATCACACTACTGACTCACGTTCAGCTTGTGGTCCACTAACATGAAGTCATTATGTCTAAACCAATGAAAATAATGATAATAATGATGGTGGTGATGATAATAATAATAATAATAATAATATGTTATGGCAAATAATTAAAGGTAAGTCATCCTTTGATATTACAGTTAGCAATTAATGTTTGTTTGTGTATGAACCAGGGCTTGTAGCTGAGTGAGCAAACTGGCTCCATTGGAAAGACAAATAATTGTATTTGAGGTTATGTCAGGAGAGATGAAAATTTTGTCTGTGATGTTAGATTTGTGATAGCCCATTCATGCATACAAGTCAGATCATAATTCACAGCCATGATGTTGTGGTGTTGGACATAAAGGTTCAAAGGACCTTCCCACCAGTTTTAAGAGCAGTGGTTATAAAATTGGGGGGGAGAGTTCTGCTCTATTCCACAGGTGACATTAGGCATGCATTTCTAAGTCAAGTCTCTCATGAACAGGAAAAAGAACCATGCTGGCTCATCATAAAAGCCTATGCAATCCAGTATCGTATGTCCAGCCAAATGCTTTTGGGAAATCCCACAGGCAGGACGTATGCGAAATAAAGGAGATGATTTTGTTCTGTGTTGTTGTTGTTGTTGTGTGCCTTCAAGTTGTTTCTGACTTAACCCTCAGGCAACCCTAAGGTGAACCTATCGTGGGGTTTTCATGACAAGATTTGTTCAGAGGGGGTTTGTTATTGCCTTTCTCTAAGGCTGAGTGTATGTGACTTGCCCAAGGTCATCCAGTTCTTTTTTATGACCGAGTGGGGATTTAAACCCTGGTCTCCAGAGTCATAGTCCAACACTCCAACCACTATACCATACTGATTCAAAGAAGATGACACACACACACATCCCAATTCCAGTACTACCACAGGATGAATTCACCAACCCACCCTGGATGCAGGTTTTGTCTGGAAACCTGAATGCCAAAAAGAGTACAGAGAAAATCAAATGTTGAGGACCCAGGTACCATATTCAAAAGGGTATATTCTTCAATATTTGAAAATGGGAAAAATGTGCTTGTTTTGTGTTATAACAGGATTGGACAACTTACACATGCACTGAGAATTTCAGCCATGTCTCCTTAATACCCCCCCCCCCCAAAAAAAATTATTACTGAGAAAGGACCTTGCATCCTTGTAGGGTTGCCAGAGTGAAAATTGAGAGGGCTTCTGTACCTTTCCTGGTTGTGCAGAAGAGGGGATTTCAGCAGGTGTTGCTTGTTACTGGTTGCATGAAAGCAACATTGCTGTGCAACAAATTTTCAATCTGGCAGCCCTATGGAACACATCTTATTCCATTGACTTGCTTGTGAGAAAGAAGGCCAGTTTTGAGTTTCTGTTGCTAAATGTGAAAAAGTGACCTTGAGAAGCTGTAGAAACATGTTATTGTTTTTCAGGGCTGACACTAAATTCATACTGGTGTTGCCTGCTTGTGTGTCCCTCCTTTTTCACAATTCTTCTAGTCAACATGCATAGTCATGAGTAGGTATTATGAAGAATAACATAGATCTTCAGCATTCTCTCTTGACCAGAAAGTAATCCTGAAACAGTGGGGAGAACTCAAATAATAACATTGGCAGATTTATGCCAGCAAAGGTGCAAATGTCCTACAAAACAAGCAAATGTAAATGCACACATTAGTGCATTAAAGCTGCACTGCACAAATGGTGGTAACTTAAATCATAGCTCCCAGTCAGTGGGAAGTTGCCTAACCCCAGGGATGCTCTCTTGCTTTCACCCTCTGTGATCTTTGAAGTATGTCACTCTTTCATTTTGCCATTCAACAGGCTGACATGCAAAAGCTTTGTTCAGACAGTTTAATTTAAGTTCCGCCACTGCTTCAACAAGATGATAAAATCCTCTTTTTTGCTGTGCAACATCCAGCTTACTGTTATCTGATACCATTGGAAGGCCCTCTCATGAATCCACGCTGATAGCATAAGAACTCCAAACATGTCATAAACTATGTATTAATACCCTTGATTGAATTCCATTAGGCTAAGAACTAGATGAAGTTTAGGCCAGCTGAACAGGCCACCGCAATAAAACATAATTTGGACTAATCTTCCTGAGGAATGTCTCAGGCTTAAAGCTGACAGTCTGCTATCGCAAGCAAAAGTAATTGCTTGCTGCCTATGCCGGGGACTCTCTTCAATCCAAGCCTTTGTAAGCTCCCCACCTTCCTGCAGGTGTCCCTTGTAACAGACAATCTGCCCCTTTGTTTCAGGGGAAAGATGTCAGAAGCACAAATAATGAGGCAGACACGGGAGGATTTTAATGAACATGACTGATCCAACCTGGAATTTATAAAACCACGAGACAAGCGGCAATATTAAAGCAAGAGAGAAAAGCAAAGAATCTCGTCAGGTAGTATGTTAATTCAGATGATCAAGTTTCTTCAGCAGTGCCAGGTTTAAATACTTCTGCATCTTCTTCAAGAGGGCATTTTTGACAATCCTTTCAAAGGTGGAGGGCAAATGAAAGCCTGAGGTAACAGCACAGAACTGTTGCTGACCCCCAGATGAATGCCTTCCCAAGTTTATTAGGCATTGGCGGATATACTTTGCAGAGCCTGGAAATGTTTCTTTTTAGGACTGCAATTCCAGTTGCAGACCAATCCCCCCCACCCGCCTTAGTTTCCTCCATGCCTCAGACTCTGCACACTGCCACCACCTCAGCTGCCTCACTGGTCCCCAGCCTGCAGGGGCCTCCTCCTCCTCCTCTTCTTCTTGCTCCTGCATGCTACATGTATCTTTGTTTTGCCTGGGCAACACTGACAATGTCACTTGCTGAGGTGGCATTGGTGGCTCCAGTGAGCATACTCAGTTCTCCAGGCAGCGGCAGCAGTGGCCCCAATAGAATGGTTGCAGGATGAGGAGGAGGCGATGGCAGAGCCCAGGCCATCTGCCACTGCTTTCATGGAGGCGCCTGTGCCCGGAGCTGCCACTTGCACACATGAGGAGGAGGAAGAGGAGGCAGTGTAGGATGGAGAGGCATGGGTCTGGGCCAGGGCACAGCGGAAGCTGAACTGCCTGAGAAGAAAAGTCCCTGGTGGAATACAGACAGGACAGGAAGGTTGGAGGAAACCGAGGCAGGGAGGAAACTGAGGCATAGGCAGTGGCTTGCTGCTGGTGGTTGCCCAGGCAAACAGACACATGTGGTGTGCAGGAGGAGGAAGAAGAGGAGGAGCAGGCCCCCTCAGGCTGGGGACCGGCAGGGCAGCTGAGGTAGTGGTGGTGGCATACAGGGTCTACTCTTTCTCTTCTTCTTCCTTCCTGCTGCATGCCATGTGCGTATCTGTTTCACCTGGGCAATACCAATGACACCACTGGATGGGCAATGTGTAGCTCAATCTATGGTTGCTCAAATCTGCGGATACTGAAACCATAGATACTGAGGACCCACTTTAATAGGTTGGATCCACATTTTGTCATACTGACAGGTGACCCATTTACATCCATGGTACTGAAGCTAGACATGAGCCCTGTAAATTTCAAATGAGTCTACTCTAAAAATGAATAAGTCTGGATTCAACCAAAAGTACAGTTGACCCTCCTTATCCATGGATTCAACCACAGCTTGAATTTTTTTAAAAAAAATCCCCAAAAGCAAAACTTTCACCATTTTATATAAGGGATGCAATTTTACAATGCAGTTTTATATAATGGGCCTGGAGCATTCACGGATTTTGGTATCCATGGGGGTCTTGGAACTAAACCCTACTGGATACTGAGGATCCACTGTAAATTTCCTTGAGCTGTGTGGAAGAAAGATGGAATTTAAATGAAAAAAGATTTTCTAATAGATGCCCTGTCCCACTGCTCCCAGTCTTTCCTCATAATGTTTAGCAGAGTATTGAGTCAATTCTAGTTTACTCTCTCAATTTAAGAGTGCCAGCCATAGAGCTTTCTGGACCACAGCTCCCAAAATCCCTTAGCCAGCATGTTCTGCCTATCTAATAATTGCACACAAAATAGAGAAGATTATCAGACAGGGACAAAAATAGCTTCCCTGTCTTGCTATCTCCTCTCCCGTCCCACTCCCATCCCTGTAGCACTTTAAAAAGAAGTTTTCAGACTTACCTAGATAGCAGCACAGAAACTGCTCCCCTCCCCTCCAGCAGTCCAGGAGTGAATGGAGCTCTCATGGAGTCCCATTCACTTCCTGGAAAGCAAATCCTGGTCGTTCTCGCCAGGGAACAATCGCACTGGAAATGTAAAAAGAAAAAGAAAAAGAAAAGGTTAAAAAGTACACCAAGCATAAAAACACATTAAAAAAAACACCCAAGTAATCCAGGGAGGGGAAATAAAGTGTGTCACTTACCTCAATGTCCCGATCTTGACCGGAAGTGTTCGCCAGGGACCTCCCACCACGGCTGGCATTGCACCAGCATAATGGGACACCTTCTCGCACACCCGTCGTTCCATTACAGAAACGGCTTAAGCTGGAGTGGGGGGGAGAGGCGGAAGAGGCACAGGAGCATAATGCCACAGGGATGGCATTGTCTGATATTCAAACCATTTAGCAATGTCCTGTCGCCCCTGTGGTGGGATATATAGTGCATCTTATAATCTCCAGAGTGTGGGGATGGGGGCATCTGCAAGAATTGCTATTCTCACTGTTTTTATCATATCTTTACTATTTGAGATTACTCCAATATGCAGCTCTTCCTTGAGCAGGTGTTGTGAATATTTTCCCTTGATAAAGGTGACAGTGAAATGTGCTAGGAATACCAATCCTTGGGAGTGGTCATTTTGTTTGTGCCTTTGTTGTAACTCTTTGCTGATTCCTTGTTTCTGCCTGACATTCAGATGAACCATCAATACAGTAGACCAGGTCTCTCACGCCTATTCAGTATGCTGGGTTTCTGGAGTAGTAGTTTGGGAGATTCCCAACAGACAAACTTATGTAGTAACATAACATAGAACTTCTGTAGTAAAATAACATAGAAGCAGGAAAGTTTAAAAACAAACACGCACTGCACTGCCTAAATACTGTAAAGGTACCAGATCCTGTCTGATCTTGGAACCTAAGCAGGGTCAGCCCTGGTTAGTATTTGGATGGGAGACTGTCAATGAATGCCAGGTGCTGTAGGCTATATTTTAAGGAAGGAACTGGCAAAACCACCTTTAAGTATTCATTGCCTATGAAAACCCTATGAAATTTATGGGGTTGCCATAAGTCGACAAGTAACCTGAAGGTGTGCATGCATGCATGCACACCATCCCTTCAAGCCTAGTTGAAGACATGGAGCAACTTAGGTTGTCACAGCCTTTCTGTGGATACTTTGGCTTGGGGATAGATAGATCTTTGCATCTTTGAAATTTGAATTCCATGAAAGCCAGTCCAGAATGAACAATTTAATGGATTCATTCAGGAGAGAATGAAAGACAAATAAACATCAAGCCACATTCCTCAAGGATTACAACAATAATCATGATAATGCTCACTATATTTTCCCTTCTGTTTCTTTGTTTTTACTCTTCACATACAAAGTTCCAGAACAGGACATGTCATCTTATAGGTTTCTTCTAACCTAAGAATCCACCTCTAACATTTGTTCCAGACCTACTGCTTTTTTTATCTGGCAAATCCAACTGCCTCAACCATGACTTTCACCCTTTGGTGGATTTTCCCTCCCCTCTTTCTTAACACATTCCTAGCAAATCCCTGTTCCCATTTAGTCACACTCTGGAACAAAAGTGTGGCAGCAGTTATCATTTATAAAGTATCCACATTTTTTCAAATGCTATACAGGTATTGTAAGATAAAACTGACTCAAAACTAATACAAGTAGGTACAATACAAAAAGAAAAAGGAATGGAGAGGGAAGAAGAAAACATGCATTGGAATTTCAGCATTGGAACACCTTCTATGGGTGATGGCTGGGGTTACAGTTCTGATGGGTGTCTTTCTGGAAAATAATTCTGTACAGCTGCTCCTGCTCTGTATAAGGGGGCCAGGTTGGTTGCAGGGTTGGCAGATCTTATTGTGCTGCCATCAGCCCACCTCTGGGAGACAGGTGGGAATTCAAATTCTCCAGTTTTTGTGAGGTTAGCTCTGAGTGAAAGACAAGGCTGCACGGAAACTCTAGCAGGGAACATTCTAGCTGGATGAATACTTTGCTGCACTTTGGAAAGGTCAATTGGTTTAAATCAAGTGTTGCAATATGGAAAGACGCTTCCTTTCCAGTGAGGAAGAAAAGTATGTGTGTGTGTGTTTGAAAAACAAGCTGTGAGCAACTGTGGTTGCTACTTAGTGCATAATGCTTAATGACATCACTAGGCCCTGCTTCCATGACATCACTGGGGAGACTTTCCAAGTTTTTGCCCCAAAATATCAGGGCCTAGGATGATCCTGTCCTGGCAACCCTACCCCTCAACATGACTTTCTTCCTGGGAGGCCTTCCCATAGAGTTTAGTGAAGTCTCCTGATCAATAGGAGAGGCCAAAGTATGCCTCCTATCATCTTAGCAGGTTCAATTCACTACTGTGTTTGTGTTATTTGTTAGGCTAGCCCTTCCTATTTTAGGTGGCTGAGAAACAGTAAATCTTGTCTCCCCTTTTCTCTGTGAGAAAGATTCCCAATAAAAATGAGAGGCCAAGAAATGATTGCTTGGCTTCCTTCCTTCACTAGACCCTTTCTGGTCTTAAAGTTTTCTGCAGCCCCTTGGACAGTAGAGTGGAAAGTCTATTGCAACCAGTGCTGGGTTTTTGTGAAGTCATAGACCAACTATTATAGGTACTGACTGGCTTTGAAAAAAGAAATTTAATGCATTGCATTACAAAGGGTATCAGAAGTACACCAGGGCAATCTTTGGATTGTAGAAGGCTTTTCAAGATGGTTTTGTGAGCATGTTAGATTATCTAGCTGACCTGCAGTGCAAATACTAAATATTATTCCTTTGTGAAATTCACAATGATTATCAAGTGGTCAAAGAAATGCATTTTGGGAGAAAATTGAAGCAATCAATGGTTTCTTTTTAACATGACTCTAAAATCAATCAGAATTGTTTTAGAAATATGTCTTATATGCAAAGTATTCTTGGGGGCTTAGCTTTTCTTTTCTTTTTTACAAACAGAATGTATTGGTCTTTTAAGGAGGAGACAAGTAAACAAAATGAATTTTCATTTGTGTTATTTTATTAGCATCATATGAAATTACAGCCTATTATTGACTTTTTCAAGAATATTTTTACCCAAGGAGCCACACTTTAACATGCACAAATCAGAATCAATATTGGTTATGCATTCATTTTTTTTCTTTTTGCAAAAGTGCTACAAAGCCATTTTTAACAGAAATCCCATAACGATATTTATGTGTTGTTGTTGTTTGAAGTCTCATTGTGGCCAGATTATAGCTTAGTTTGGATTTAATTACAAAAAAGAGAGATTGTTATTTGCATTGTTGTTTTCCATCCCAGGTGTGTTATTTATTGATGAAATTTAACTTATTTACTCACCCTTTGAGAATGAGAAGGATATGTGCATTTTTGCTGACTTCAGTGGCTTAGTTTCTTTAACCATTCTATCCCATTAGAGATCACATCAAGTTTAAAGGCTGTAATCTGAACCCTTATGGCTTTAGTGGATACTTAAGAGGAGTCATTGATACACTTTGAAGCCAAGATACTTGAACAGCATTAGCAACAGCAGCATCCAGCCATTAGGCCATTAGGATCGTTTGTCAAGGCACTAAAATTGAATATAGGGTCTCTGGCAATACCTCAGCTCGATTCTGCAAGTTTAATGACATGGGAAGTTTCTCTTTTCAATCAGCTCCCTGCATATATCATAACTTTATTTGTTCCACATATCACACTGTGTGTGTGTGTGTGTCTTCAAGCTGCCTGTTGACTTATGATAACCCCGTGAATTTCACCAAGGCAAAGATGAAAAACTAGACAGCAGATATCCAAAACATTTAAGCTAGAAAAAAGTCATAGAATTTTTTTAAAAAGAGAGTTGAAAGTGCTATGAGAGAGCTGTATTCTCCCAAGGCGGGCGGGTAGCTCCAGATGTTTTGGGATGACTTCTGTGTAAAGGCATAGCAATGAACTCAGCAGGGGAAGTGAGACTGAACATTCAGAGGATGAGCCTAAAAGTGTCAAGTGTCACTTCAAGCAAGAACCAGACATTGCTCATTTGCTTTTCCCTTGTACAGATAAGCAAGAAGGGGAAGCAAAATGCACTCACACAGTGCTTCCAGGAGCTCTTGATAGCACTGGCTGAGAGTGCTTTATTTTTCTGTCCCTTTACCCATGTAGGGAAGGGGGGGGGGAGAATAACACCAGCTGTTTCAAGCCAGCTCTTTGCGATGTTGCTTGGGACACAGTTTTAAAAGCTAGCTTTCCAGGCTATGGCTGTGGCTGGCTGATACTCCTCCACAGGGCTCTGTGTGAGAGGAGGCTTAGATAATGATGATCACCAACACAGAGATACATTCTGACTGGTCAATCTCTCCCTAGATCAAGGGGAGAACAGGAAATCACCCACAGGTGCCTGGAGACCTTGCTACCTGTGCTGACCATGGAAATCCAAGTGGTCAGACATGATGGGAGTGGGTTGTGTGTGCAGAAAACCATCATGCTCAGGCTGTCAAAAGCAAGTCCCTAAGGACAATAAGCTTGCCACTTCACATTCTTTAATTAGTTTTTAATGCAATGTCTGAGATTTATTGATTATACTTAAAGGGATCTTTGATTCTGCAGTGACATTATTACCTCAGTGAGTTGCCTCCTTTCTGGATTAAGAAGAGAGACTGTAAGGGTTATTTTTAACATTGTATTGTGTATGCAGAAGGTTTAATGTAACTATTTAAATGGACAAAGGGTATATAATAACTTTAAAATTGGAAGTTGGAAACCTTTTTTCTTTTTCTTTCTTTCTTTCTTTCTTTCTTTTTTTTTTTTTTTTGGTGGAAATATGATGGATTATTCCTAAAACAGTAAGGGCTTTCGTGGGAAAGGGCATTGCTTTGATGAAGGGATACATTGTATTTGCTATGGCAACAAAATAATAGATAAGACCAGCTACTTGGCAATGCTACAACTGTATATCCACGGAGTTGCAGCTGGGACTAACGTCCTGACAATGCAAAAGAGTTTTGGCTATTTTGATCCTAAAGATGCCAATGTTTAAAGAAATGAATGAGGCAACCTTAGAAAACCCAGGTGATCAAAAAATTTGGCAGGAACTATAGAAGGAGGTGAAATTGCTGAGGGAAGAGTTAAACCAGAGGCTGACAAAAAGAGAATGGAGGGGAATTTTTGAAGAAATTAAGGTGTATGCTGTTGGAGAGTCTAGCCAGAATCATAGAATCATTGAACTGTAGAGTTGGAAGAGACCACAAGGACCATCCAGTCCAACCCCCTGCCACGCAGGAAATCACGATCAAAGCATCCCTGACAGATGGCCATCCAGCCTCTGTTTGAAGACCTCCAAGGAAGGAGACCCTACCACGCTTGGAGGGAGTGTGTTCCACTGCCAAACAGCTCTTACTGTCAAAAAGTTCCTCCTAATGTTGAGGTGGAATCTCTGTTCCTGGAGCTTGCATCCACTGCTCCGTGTTCCAGTCTCTGGAGCAGCAGAAAACAAGCCTGCTCCATCCTCAGTGTGACACCCTTTCAAATACTTAAACAGGGCTATCATATCGCCCATTAACCGTCTTTTTTTCAGGCTAAACATACCCAGAAGGATAAGGGAAATGTAGAAGTCTAACTTGTAACAACCATTTCAGAAATGGAAAATGACTAGGCTGACTCTGTATTTTCAGAGAAGAGAGAAGAAGAAACCTGTTAGAATTTGGGAAAGGATCTGGGGAAACCTGCTGAGATCAAGGGATTTAATATCAGACAGAAGAGTGTGGTTTTGGAAAAATTTGTCAAAAGTAAATATTTTTACATCAGAGAAGAGATGGTGATCTTGGAGTCCAGATGAATTGTAAATGGGGAGAAGATTAGAGAATTGAGAACATTTTGCCCATGATGTGGAAATGGATTGAGTGCCCAAGATTAAGATGACTGGTGTTTATGGGATAATGTATTCACCACATTTTTTTAAAGTTTGGATGATTCATGTCCAGTTTTTACAATGGCTGAAATTTGAGGGGGAAAAACTATGTTAAATATAAATATTGATAAGGGATAAATGTAAAGGGTTGGTCCTATTTGGTGTTGAAAGCATATGTATTTTTTTTTACTCTCTGATGTTAGATGTTTGATTTATCAAAAAAGGAAATTATTATGCAAGGATGCCTATTGCTTATATTAAATGTAAAGAGATTGTTTGAAATATGTGGTAAGTTAGATATATACATTTGAAAGGTGATTCTCTCTGGCTTTTCTTCACAAACGAAGATTCAGGAAGGACTCATCCCGCACTTTCTGCAAGCGCGCTGATGACTAAAAAGGCCAATCCGAGATAAACAAGTCCAGTTTCAGAAAGCACAGCAGAAGGTCTCCTTGGGTGATGATTTTGGGTTGTGATTCTTTCTGCGTTGTCGTTCTCTTCAAGACTTGTTCGGTGTGAGTTCTCAAATAAGGCTGCAGCTTTGTGGATAGTGCGTCTCCATGCCTCCTGATGTGAGGCCAGGGCGAACCATTGTTGGTGATCAATTTGGCTGAGCCTGAGATGTTGTTTCTGGGAGTCCTTGTATTGCTTTTTTGGAGCATCCCTCTTATGCTGACCCGTGGCGAGTTCACTGTAGAGTACTATTTTTTGGGAGGCAATGGTCCTCCATCCTAGAAATGTGCTCTGTCCAGCGCAGCTGTGTTCTCAATATCATGGCCTCAATGCTGGTGATCCCTGCTTGCTCAAGGACAGCAACATTCGTCACATAGTCAGTCCAGTGTATATTTAGGATTGTGTGTATACAGCGCTGATGAAAGCGTTCGAGGAGTTGTAAGTGGTGGCAATAGGTGACCCATGTTTCAGACCCATAAAGGAGAATAGATAGTACAATGTCTCTATACACATTGATTTTTGTGCTTTGCCTCAGGTGTTTATTACTCCAGACTCTTTTGTGAAGTCTTCCAAAAGTGCTATATGCCTTTGCTAATCTGTGATCAATCTCTTTGTCAATCTTGGCATGGTACTTATGCTAAAGTTGTAGAAAATTGGAAGAGATATTATTTGTAGGGATGATCTATTTGGAAGAAGTTGGAAGAAAAGGATGTACTATCAGAAAAAGATGGGAAGGTTGTTTTATTATAAGGAGGAAAGGATTTAAAATTTGAGATTTATTATTACAATAGACAGCCTGCTAAAAGATTGATTTAGACCGTTAGGATAATCCTTTGATTAATAATAGTAGTTGATAAAGACTAATGAGACTAGTAATATGCAAAGGGATCTTATAGCACCTTTGAGACTGAGAGAAAGAAGTTGGAACATAAGCTTTAATAGATTTAGGAGATTTTCAGATGCATCCAAAAAGTACCTCATCAGAATGACAGGACGATGTTTCTGTCCTGCGAACGGGACCCAGTTTCAGACGTCCTCATCACATTCTGCTCCTGTGCTAGAGCAGTTAGTAAGGCGGCACTTTTCATTGATGGGCAGGTCAATGAAATACTAACTGCTGGAGCACAGGAGCAGAACAATGATGAGGAGGTCCAGTCAATGAAAAGCGCTGCCTTACTAACTGCTGCAGCATAGGAACAGAAGTGATGAGGACGATGTGGTCTGAAACTGGGTCCCATCTGCAGGACAGTAACATCGGCCTGGCGTTCTGATAAGGTACTTTTTGCTGCATCTGATAATCTCCTATGTTTACTTCCTCAGATGTATGCAGTAGACTGAGGAAGTAGACTAAAGGCTCGTCTACACTGGGGGTGAAAATCTGGATGGAATTTGGATTATTCTGGCCTGGATTTAAGCGTAATACTTTAGCTGGACAAAGCCTGAATCTGCATCACTTGTGAGCAGGCTTGTCTGCACAAATAATTAATTTGGATTTTTACCCCCAGTGAATCTGTGGGTCTGCCACCACTGCCTACCCACATCACTACCACTAGTATGAGTCGGAAGAGCTCTGCCTTCTTAGTACACAATTGATTGCATGGCCACTCACCAGGGCTCTGCTTTCCCAGCACACAATCACTCTCTCTGAGGTCAAAATGAGTGGCCAACCCTGCCCTCATGAGACTGGACACTTCTTCTTACCTCAGAGAGAGTAATTGTGAGCCACGAAAGCAGAAGCCTGGTGCACAATCATTTTCTATTAGGTTTTCCATGGTTTTTTTCTGGGCTGTGAGGCCGTGTTCTGGGAAAGTTTATTCCTGATGTTTCGCTGGCATCTGTAGCTGGCATCTTCAGAGTAAAGTAAACAAAGTTTGGCTACAAGTCCTGAAAAACACCAAAATCAAAACTCAACACATGCAAATGAACTTCACCCAGGGACAGGGGGATTTCCAGCAGACAATGGACCATTAGTCAAACAGACACCAATCCTTCTTGCATATCCTCCCACCCTAGAAACTAGCCATTCAAGTACAAAAATTTACATATCCTCTCCAACAGGGACTCACAGTATATAACTCCTCCACACCTCTACCCCACCATTCTCTGAAGATGCCAGCCACAGATGCAGGTGAAACGTCAGAAACAAACTCTTCCAGAACGTGGCCTCGCAGCCCCGAAAAAAACCAACGAAAACCTATGGATGCCAGCCATGAAAGCCTTAGACATCACATTTTCCATTAGGTCAGAATGGGTGATCAGCCTCGCAACGGCAGGGCTGGCCACTCCTTCTGATCTCAGAGAGAGCAACTAATGCCAGGGCTCTGCCATCAGAATGAGAAAGTGGTGCCGAGAAGGGGGGGGGGGAATGGCAGCATGCCAGGCAGCGCTTGTCCTTCCTCACCACCCCCTGAATCCATGGTGGATGCATTGTTCGCACCACAGTTTTCTCTGGAATTTCAAGCAAACTCTGGAGAAAACTATGAGTTTCCTAAAACCCGTATTGAGCTGGTATGCATGTGAATAGGGTCGTAAGGTATGTGTGCTAATCGCACCAGATCTGGGGAAAAGGCCACGCTTAATGTGTACTAATCACACCAATTGGGGAGGGGGATTGGTTTTTTTCAATAGTGTAGACAAGCCCTTAGTCTATGAAAGCTTATGCTCCAATGTCTTTCTCCCAGGACATTTTCAGACACGGAATATCAGCTTCTTGCTGCACAAGCAGCCTCCGGAACAGTATCGAGGCTGCTGCACGGCAAGGCTCCATTTTGGATGATGCCGTTTCTCTCTTGGCGTCGTCCGTGACTGTTGCAGCCAGCACTGGAGGCAGCTGCGCTATTTTTTACTCACGGACAACTTTCGTGAGTAAAAAATAGCGCGGACGCCTCCAGTGCTGGCCGCAACAGTCACGGACGCTGCCGAGAGAGAAACGGCATCATCCAAAATGGACCCTTGCCGTGCAGCAGCCTCGATACTGTTCAGGAGGCTGCTTGCGCAGCAAGAAGCTGATTTTCCGTGTCTGAAAATGTGACCAGTCTCAAAGTTGCTATAAGATCCTTTGCATAACTGATATTGTAGACTAACATGGCTATGGCTTTAAAACTAATGATGTTATTTGATAAAGTTAAAGATTATTTACCCTTTATTGACTTTTTGTAGAAAATAAGTATATGTTTTGTTAAACTTTGTGTTTATTATCAAGTAGATTGTATAGAGGAGAGGAGCAGTTGAAGATGAGAGAGGTATAAATGGATTATTATATGTTTAAATAAAGGCTGAAAAAAAGATGGGAAGTCTTTTTTTATCTTTTTTGGTATCTTTTGCTTTTTCTCTGTTCTTTTTTGTGTTTTCTGGTTCTCTCTCTTTTTTTCTTGTTTATTCCTTTCTCTTTTTTCTTATCATGTGTTGATATTCATCTATTTTATGTATCTGGAAAATCCTAAATATAGTTTTTTAAAAGAAGCTAGCTTTGTACCTCTGCCTCCTTCTTCCTGTGAGGAAGTGGCCAGAGGAGCAAAATGCTCACAACCAACACTTCTAGGAACTCTTAGAAGTCCTGGCTGAAAGTGCGCGCACACGCGCGCGCACACACACACACACACACACACACACTGCGGCTTTCTCCAGTGACCAGAGATAACTGGGACTTTGATTCCCAGCCAGAGGGGAACAGGGCTTTAGGAGGAAGGGGGGGGTGAGCCAAATTAGGCCTGTGAGCCTATCCCTCCTCTCCCACATCCCAGTTTACACCACCACACACTTGTTAGTCTTTAAGATACCACAAGATTCTGTGCTACCCTGCTTGAGACAAAGAAACAAAATATCCCCTCAATCAGCCCATTTTGAAATCCTTCATTGACATCCTCCCCCTTCCTTTACGAGCTCAGTCAGATAGGATTTCTGGAAACAACAACAATAACAATAATGTTCCATCTGTCACCCAACTCCTGACATATCCTCCATGACCAAGAATGATACCTGAACAAGGAGTTATATAGGGGGCTATATAGAGGGAGAGGATATGTAGACATATGCATGTTGGGCAGTTACTAGAGACTGATAGTAAGCAAGCAAGTCCTCATCCCAAAGGTGTCCTGGAGAGAAACCTCACTTTCTGTCATAAATGTGAATGGTTCTCTTTCACTCATACAGGGAAAAAGAAAATACATGGAATAATGCTGTGGGGAGCTTCCATTTATTCCTGCACCTTCTACAATGTGCGCTGATACTCATGACAAGGATTCTGTGGTTCAATGTACAAAAAGCACAGAGAAACAATGGACTCTATTTCTCACGGAAGCTGTTTCGGAATACAAATTCTCCTTGCAACACAACCACCCCCATGGATAGGCTATATGCAAGCAATAGTAACAGTGACTGTAATTAGCACTTGTTCACCTTCCAGGTGTTTTGGACTTAATTCCCTGGAACTTCCCACCTGCAGGGCCAATAGTAAGGTACTGTGGGAGAGGTGGCCCAAAACATCTGGTGGGCCAAAGTTTCCCCAGCCTGGTCTTACACTCCATATACTATGTATCTCAGTCACCCTTGCATTAAGTAGGCAAGTATTATCCCCATATTACAAATGATGAGGCTAATGACTTGTGAACTCATGCCATTAGTTAACTAATGATTGTTGACAGCAATGTTTGGATTATAGGTGGGAGCAGAGGGTCCCATTGCATCTTCACCTTTTGTGACAACCTCCTTAGCTACTGTTTTTAGAAGGCTAAAAAGTGGAGTTTTGATCTGAATTGCTTAGAGAAGTCAGGATGGGGCTTATGGACAGTTCAGTCATGACACAATGCCAGCTAAAAAGCTTATTCCTTGCACATCAAGTCTCTTTCATATGAAGGCACTTCATTCCTTATATTCTCTGCTTGATAACCTGAAGATGAATCTCAGTTTTTGTCTTCCCTTATAGGTCTGTATAGGAAAAAGGAATAGAGGTCAAATTCTTTCAGGTATATTGTTGTCATGTTAGCCGATGCAATATTGTTCAGAAAATACATCTGAATCCCCAACATTCAGCAAGTATAAAATTATATAATGAGAAATATCCTATTTATTTTATTTATATACTACTCTGTCCCATGTGTTTGAAGCAGCCCCCCTGTGGTTTACAATATAATAAACTACTTTATCACTAGTGGATGAGGGTACGTGGGCTGTGGTCCAGATGGATACCTTCTCCTTCTACTTAGTTTTACTTCTGTAGTATGTTCCCACCTTTTCCCCATGGTTGGGATGCTTTGATCCTGCTATTCCTGTCTCCTTTATTGATGGTCAAAATTGCCATAAATCCAAATGGAGATGTACACAAATATTTTAATACTTGACTAAATGCAAAGCTATGCACACATGCAGCCATTCTAAGAGAATTACTCCCTCTTGATAGACTTGGGTTAACCTATTTAAATAAGCCAAGCCCAGATCTAGGGCACATCATGTCAATAGATAGGTCAGGGCAGGTTGTCTGAATCCTTTATAACCAGTTCAGGCCCATCAAGAAGTGAAGCTGGCAGTTCCAGCCTGGTTCTTTTTTAATGTCACAGTTCATTTGCAGAACCATAACTGGAATCAAGAATTAAAAAGCCCGGTATAAAAGTCAGTAACATTAAACCTTTAAGACTTGTGTTTCATGTGTCATAAAAAGCCTATGAAAGGGTTTTATATTCTGTACAGTGTTTTAGTGCCTTCAATCATCCCCCCCAACATAACTTTTGTGAACACTTTAATAGCCTCTAAATGAAAAACTAAACTATGTGTCATTCAAAAAGGGGGAAAAAAAGTTTTATGGATCACAGAATTTAATACAAGTTCTGGACCATAACAAGGAACTGGTAAACCTATAACTGAAATTAATTCTAAATGTTGCAAAAATATTTTAGGAGTATATGTGTTACACATTGGAGCAATGTAGGAGTGAAAGCATTTGCCATATAGAGATTTTCTACAGTGGTAAAAGAATATATTAGAACAGCCACTTCCATTAAGTGAGGTCTGCTCTTGTTTACGGTTCATCTGTTCCACCTCCTGACCTTCACCATTTGTGTTCCATTGTTTCAGTTGTCCACAGTAAGGCTGGTAATGTACCCAGAAAAATCCTCCTGACCACAGATGGTTTCTAGCATGTATTTAAAGCTTCCATTAAAAAAAAAAAGCCCATAGGTGGTACTACTTTGAAATAATGTTGCCATATTGCGTTTTGTCATGCCTCTCTATGTTGTGATCAGAATGTATCTGCATTATCATTTGGTTTCCGTAGACCAGACCTTATCCATATGTTGACATCCTATTTGTATGTAAGGCAGTGGAGGAGAACCCTTGGTCCGTGGGGCTACAGAAATTCAACATTCAGCTCACATGTTTTATAGCTGTTTCTTCTGATCTGTGACTGGAGAGAAGATGGTCTTTAAAAGTACATAGCATTTAAAGATGTTTCCGTTTTAAATTATGTGGGAGAGAATTATTCTCCATAGGACGCAAGCACTTTGCAAGTGGAGGCATGGAATAAAGCTGTGCACTTTGTGAACTAAGCATTAAAAAAATGCTTGTTGTGGAAATGCCCTGTTTGGTTAAAAATGCATTTGACCCCACTCAGTTCACTTTGGTCATGGCTTCTCATCCCCACCTACTGCTGGCCTACAGCTTTAATGACAAGCCACTGATAACACAATCCTATGCACAACTAGACAGAAATAAATTGCATTGACTTCAGTGGAAATTGCTCCGGGTAAGGAAGTGTCTGATTGCAGCAGCCCTATGAACTTACGGACATTTAATGGGACTAAGTTGACTTAAATTCATATAGTTTTACTCAACTGGCTTGGATAATGCAATCAAAAGGCAATGGCTTTTCAGCCATTTACTCTAGAAGAACTTCACTGGGACAGTTCTGAAAGACTATGTTTCTGAATAGCCACAGTGCTTAAAAATACTGTTATTTTTACTTAAGGATATATTCAAAGTTATTTTACCTATGGAGCCACTGGTATTACTATGTTAAACATTTAGGAGATGTGCACAACTTAGAATTGGTTATTCATTGCCCTAACAGTTGCATGGTTGGAAAATGCTGTAATCTACAACAGTTATAAATTTTCTTCTCAATTGGACTTATCATGCAAAAACAGGGGGAGGGAGAAATCTGAAGAATTACAATAATTTAATATATTAGAATTTGTAATGGGTACCAAATTGGTAACAATTTTTGGTTAAGGTTATCTAGGTTTATTAAATTCTGGAATAACGACAGTTATATAGGCAGTGCCCTGATAGGATCTGTTTCTTTGGATTATATTAATGCGATAACTAGTGAATACCTCTGGTATCAGTTCACTAGAAACCCAGATTTTCTCTGTAAATGTTTGCTACAAAAGGAGTTAAATCACCTTTAAAAAGTCATTAAATATGTGTGATAATAAAACCAGAAGCTAACTATGTCCAACAAATATACAGTCTGGTATAAAGTCTAATCTTTCTCTGGAGAAAACCCTGGTACTCCCCTGTGTCATTAACATTTATGAATTATGACGTCTTTATGAAATGGCAAAACTAAATGATCACCTTCCAGTACAAACCTGATATTATACATCTGTTTTGCACTAATGGGGAGCTCATCTTTCCTTTAATGCAGATTAGTAACATTGCTGGTTTCAAAGGGAGAAGTATAAAAATAATGCCAAATATATCTATATAGCAAATGCCCTGCCAGTGTTAAACTAATTGATTGCAATAGGCTTTTGCAAGGTAACCAAACAGTTATCCACTTAGACCAAGAGTGAGCAATTTTCCTGTAGTTGTGGGCTACACTGCACTCTCCCTAATGCACAAGAGGAGGACCACCACCACTGTTGCACCAAAATGAATCACAGCAGCAGCAGCAGCAGCAGGTGAAGCTGCATTTTTTTTTTTTAAAAAAAGTAGGGGTGACTGGAGCATGCAACCTGTTTTAAAGCAGAATCACTCCTTTTGGGGCAGTGAATGCTGGGGGAATCACAATAGGAGTGTAGACCACCTTTAGCTCATTGCATCCCTCTTTCAGACAGAGGGGAGGGTTCTAGGTTTCTGATTCTGTCCCAATATGCTAAAAAAACGAATATATTATTGGTAATTGATTCTGTCCCCATTAAGAGGAGGCTAACATATGCAGTGGTGGTAGCCATTGCCGCATTTGCCAAATGCAGACATACCCTTTAAAATTTAATTAGATGAAAATAGGAAGACATTTTTACTCTCTTGCCGCCAAAACTGATGACGTCAAAGGTGGGGCTCTCCCCTGTTCTTACATCCCAGCAAAAAGAAAGACCTAGGGGGATGCTAATGTTACCCTAAGAGGTGAGGGTGCTTTAGAGCCCCACCTGTGATGCCAAAATCTTTATTACTATTAGCTCAAACAGATGCCTGAGAGAAAAGGGTAACTTTGGGGATCTTTTCACCTATGTATACCAGTACTAACTAAAGAGGATGATCCAGTTGAGGTAAATTAAAGTATTTTATTAGAAAAACATAGGAGATTATCAAACAACCTAAATATAGCACGACAGGGACACCAGGAGATTGCGAAAAGGTTTCCCTTTCAGATGACGTCGTTCACATGTTACACTTCCCCTTGTGCTTCTTTTTATTCATGGGCTAAGCCATGAATTGATCCATTCTGTTTCTGTAACGGAACAACAGATGAGTGAAAAGGTGCCCTGTTATGCTGGCGCGATGCCAGCGTCACTGGGAGGTCTGTGCTGAACACTTCCGGGTGTGATTGGGACAAGGAGGTGACACACTTTTTTGTACCTTCCCTGGGTTACTTGAATTTTTTAAAGTGTGCTTTTGTGCTTGGTTTAACTTTTTGACATTTCCTTTTCTTTTTATTCCTGAATTTCCCGTGCGATTGTCCTCTTGCGAGAACAGCTGGGATTTCCATTCCAGGAAGTGAATGCCACTCCGTGAGAGCAGCATTCACTCCTGGGTTGCCAGGAGGAGGGGAATAAGTGGCAAAGATAGGTCTGAACACTTTTATTTTTATAGCGCTACAGGGACGGGAGTGGGGTGGGAGAGGAAGACAGCGATACAGGGATGCTATTTTTGTCCTCATCTGATAATCTCCATAGACTAACACACAAGAATCAACACCCTTAAGAACCATATGAGGCTATCAGAAAGGGAAGTTAAAAAGAAATAAAGTATTTTTTATTTCAAATAACACAAAGTAAACTTACATAGACAACACACATGGCTAAGAACCATACAAGGCTATAGCGGAGTAAGGCAGAAAGACTGGATAGAGGGAGTGATTCTGGAATATAGGGTGATAGTTAACCAGTCTTGGAGAGAAGAGTTTCTTGCAGCAAAGATACTCAGACAGGCGTCTAGGGGTGGCACAGGAGTTTCTGGTCCAGGGCATGCCAAGAAAGAGAGTGGCTGGGTTAATCCACTGTGGCATACTTTACTATTGTTGGATTCATATTTATACCCTATTTCATATCCTGAAGGGGTACTCTGGTTAGGACAAAGCTTGAATGAATTTTCCACAGGATAGACAAAGGAAACTGAAACTCAACTGATTGTGTTATTGGCCGGGAGACAGAAACTGATGGGTTTACAACAACCTCACAAGGTTGGACAGGAGGGGGTATAGGAAGGATTTCTGTAGGAATAGATTTGGGAATGGTCACTTAATTGTTTGATTGAATGAATCATTGCTGAGACTCAAGGGCTGGATAAAAGTATTAACACATACTTCCTTAATTACTGTGTTTACTAAGGGGCTCCCGCACAACCCTAATTTGGGCTTGCTTTCCATGACATTTCTAAGGCACATCCCAAGTCATTGTGACCTCCAACTGACCTTTGGTTTGCCCCAGCCAACATGACTCCAAAAGTGTCCAATATTTCTAATTATGATATATCGTGGAGAGAGGTTGGTAGGCCATATTAACACTAGCATGGCTATATGTCCTGCTTTACCAACAACAGCCCCCTGTTTGAAGACCTGTCAGAGGACACTTGCCTCTTTGGGGAGTCCTAATTTATTTCAAGAGTAGCTGTACATAGTTTTAAATAGTTGTAGTTATTAAATTTGGTTTTAATTGTTTTCGTGTTTAATATGTTTTCATATTGTTCAAATTATTTTTGCTTTTAATTTCAATGTTTTAAATTATTTGTATTGAAATCACCCTAAGTTCCTGTGATAAATTTAATGGGGATATTGTTATTATTGCTGTACTGGGGAAACCTTTATTTAAAACTGGCACCAAAAACCAGTTGGTTACTGTTTAAAGATACATGCACTGGAAAAGATACATGCACTGGATTGCAACTATATATCCCAACAAAATTGCAGGATAGAAATGTTTTAATAAATAAATACTTTAGGAGAAATACTAGTTTTGAAAGAAGACTACCATAGGCCTAAAACAAGCCTGAGGAGGCAGCAGCAAATATCTCAAAATGGCCAGTTGCAGCAACCTGCAGGCTTCATGGGATGTGATTGGCCATTTTAAGTGCATTATTTGTGTGGAAAAAGTGGTGACGTTTAAGAATAAATAAAATGAAGCGAGAATAAATACTCTCAAGAACCTCTCAAACTTGAGCTCTTTTAATGGCCTATATCTGGGTTATGTCTGGGTATTTTTGACAGGTTTTTTTGTTTATTTGCATACATAATTTATATTTTGCGTTGTTCTTTATTCTCCTGCATGTATAGCACATTTTTTAACAAGAAAGAAAGAAAACATTTAGTGAATAATTATTGAGGGAAAGGAAAACTTGTATACAGTTGATATTTGCTGATCTTTTTGTGTCACCGTACAAGTATGAATGTTTCTTTAAAGTACTGGGTTCCTTGAGCAGAAAATACACTTTGAATATATTCATATATACAGTATATGCCATTTATCTCTGTATTCATGTGTCTGAATGAATATTCCTTTTATACCACTCTTTCTTTTGGCACTGGCCCAGAGGAATTTTACTGAGTGAATCTGCATGATGTTGCTATGTCTTGATACACACAAAGAGAATGCCCCACTCCTGCCTTCCATGGTGTGTGTATGTGCCTTCAAGTTGACTTATGGTGAGCCCATGAACTTCATAGGGTTTTCACAGATGAATAATACTCAGATGTGGTTTCGCCAGTTCCTTCCTCTGAAATATAGCCCATAGTACTAGGAATGGACAAATCTGTCACTTTCAGTTTAATTCTGCTTCTCATTTTTCTAATTTAAGTTTGATTCATCATATTTCTGCATGAGTTTGCAATTTTTGAAAAGTCTGCCCAGAAATTTGCATACATTTTCTTCCCATTTCCCCTAATATACACAATTTTTGTAAGCAATTTTCTAATATGTTGTCATTCATTATTTTTTATTAATTTATGCATTTTTGTGCACATTTTACCCATTTGTATATTTTTTTCTTGAATTAAAGAATTTTAATATAAAAATGGGGGAAAGTATGACTAATTGAAGTATAACAATTTCAGTCTGCCTATTGGTTCAGAAAGTATGCATTTAAACTATATTAAAATACACAGTAAGGGCTTGTCTAGATCTGCCAAAATATGTTGGCTTCCTGCTGGTGTATTCTGGCCCTGGATCATGCCTGTTGCTCCTGTTCCCTAAACAAAATGGGAGGAAGTCCACATGGACACACTGCCATCTGTGTTGCTCCCTCTGAAGCCAAATTCTGTGATCAAGGTGGTCACATACAGGGGGCCTTGGTCATGTGTTGTGGGCCTCCTTTCTGGCTTCAGAGAGAGTGACATGGACGGCAGCAGTGGCAGCTGCAGATACAGGCTGGCTCGCAAGTATGGACTCCTGCGTTCTTGCGGGACTCCATCTATAGTTTTTTCAAATGAATCAGGTTTTCCAGGATGTTAACATAAAATGGCTTAATGGACTTTATCTCATCTTCCCCTCGTCTTTGCCTCAGGTGTTGTCAGGACTTCCCAGGGGCAAAAGCCCTGCATAATATAGACTGCAGGGTTCCAAGATGGGGACAAGACAGGATAAACAGCCCGTCAAAACTAGCCCTACATTAGTGGATATGCAGATGGAGTTAAAATATTAATGGAATGAACTTGTTCCCCATCCATACTGCCCAAATCAGGATCTGGATGCTGATATGGAGAGGGAAGTCGACCCTCAACACCCCAGAAGATGGCCATGGCTTAAGTGAAGGTTTTGAACATAGGATGGATAATCTCTTCTCAGGAGTCCTTCAGCTCTGGATACCCACATTGGTGGGGGGCTGGACTAGATCCTTTCCAAATTTTTAATTCTGTGATTCTGTGATCACTACATAGTGGCAGCAACTTTGCCTAGCAAATTGCGTCATGGGCATCCATTACTCTTTTTCACTCCTTTTCTAACCCCCTTAACCACTACCTCTGACCCTGTCTACCTCTCTTTTTCTCACCTTTCCTCATGTAGGTGAAAAACACTTTGCATTTGCTACTTGCAGAATTACAGCTCTGTGGCAATTGACGGGTAGCTTGGCTGCACCTTAGTGCCATGCCTCTATCGAAGGCCAACCTCATAATACTTACAGATTATTCACAGCCATTATGCATTAACTGGCCCAGCCTTAACCTTAGCCATACCTCCAAAGTTTCTCATACACATGCCAGTTTTCCCTGCATGTTTTGACAAATGAGACATTCCCTCTGGTGCTTCCTTGTGGGTAACAGTGTGTGAGGATGTGTGGTGGCGGCAGGCACAAAATTTATTACAGTTATTTTGTAGTTTGATATTAAAGAACATGATGTATTATATCAGGTGTCTGACCTTTAAAGATCTTAGGACCCAATTCATTACAACATAAAATTTACATATTATTCAACATTCCCGCAGACCTTTTATGAAGAAATTGTGGTGCAGGCGTTACATGAGATTTAAGACAGAAAAAGTAGGTCTGCTTATGAAGAATGGAAACTGTATGAAATACTAGGCTTGGAGGAAGGTGGGGAGACCCTTTAATCCCCTGCAATCATTATTCTCAGGGATAAAGTTTGCTCCATGTCTGCAGAAATCTGGAAAAGAAGTAAGCAGGCAAAAATGAATGAGCTCTAAGAAACCTCTGCTTTTTGTTGTTTGTATATCATTGCTGTTCCATTCGAGTTGTTTAAAATATTTTTCTTTTTAACAAATGGATTATATATTGCTATGTGCAAAACTCCATATCCCAGCTTGGCTATGCTGTTTTGATCTTAGGACAATAGAAAGCAGGAGAAACATTCTGTTATTTAACACAAAAGGCTATGGTTGTTGTGGCAGCAGGGATTTCAGAGTGTTAGTGATGTGCCACGGGTGAAACAGAGTCACTTCTGTCCCATAGAATCCCACCAGTGTTCTTTCATTCCAGTTTTTGGCCACTGTATTTTTTAAAAAAATCTTTATTTCTTATTTCTTTTGTTAGCCTGAAAATGAAGGTATTTCTGTTCACCTACTTGCTCTCTTTTATTCCAAACAGGGATGGTTGGGAATTTCATTTGGGTGTATCTTTTAATAAGATTGAATTAAAATTCCTCAGTTCCTTCATATTTGCATTGAAAAGAATTTTGAGATTGAAAACATTTGAATGTGAGAGAAACCAAAATGGACATATTTATCTATCCAGATCCAGGACTTTTGAATGCTTAGTCTGTGTTTTTGTCACTGTGGTTTATCATACTAATGCTCACCTGTGAGACTTTTTCGACATCCATATGGCAAGAAGCTACAACAAGTTCTTCTCCATGATAGGAATTGCTGTACCTGTTGAGATTGGCCAGTGCAGATGGGAAGAATTTTATTTTAGTTCTTTTTTTTGAAGAATTTACCAACCTTTAAACTTTTTTCCTATTTGGGCAGGAAAGAACTTAAGGCTGAAAATTAGAATGTGAAGGGGGGACAAAAAAAATGATGATTCCCCACCATCCCTAATTTTATGCACCACACAGAACTTTTAAAATCTCCAGATGAAGGAAAACAAATAGTTTTTTGGTGGTTTTATTCATTCGTTCTATCCATAACTTGGAAAATGTACTTTTTGGGACTACAGTTTCTGGAATCGCACATGCTAAGTAGGAGATTCTGGGAGTTGTAGTCCAAAAAGTATTTTTTTTAAAGTGATAGTCTTGTTAGTTGACCTCTAACTGCATCTGCTGTGGTCCCCATGTGTGAGAACAAGTGAGGACCCAGGGAGGAGGAGCCACAGAGAATCTGCTGCTTCCCTCTTTTTGCCTTTATTTAGGAATGAGCAACATCCATTAGCCAGAGTTGTAGGGGGTGATTCCCTTAAGACCCAGAAAGAATCCATGCTCCAGTGTTAGTTTGCTTTTTAAATTGACCATCATGCCCTTCCCTTTATTGCCCAAGAGCCTAACTAAATGTGACAGGGTAGAAAAAGGACAGCTGCAGACCAGCATCTCACCCATGCCCATCCATGATACCATGCAGTAAAATAAAGGTACAGTGCAATGGATACCATGGACAGCCAAAAAGATCTATAAATGGGTCCTAGAACAAATCAAACCTGAGCTCCCCCTAGAAGCCAAGATGACTAGGCTGAGACTGTTGTACTTTGGCCATATCATGAGAAGGCACGACTCACTAGAAAAGACAATAATTCTGGGTAAGGTGGAGGGCAGTAGGAAAAGAGGAAGACCACATACTAGATGGATAGACTCAATCAAGGAAGCCACAGCCCTGAGTTTGCAGAACCAAGCAGAGCTGTTGAGGATAGGGGGTCTTGGAGGTGTCTCATTCATAGGGTCATCATGAGTTTAAGTCGACTTGAGGGCAGTTAGCAACAACAACGACAACGGTGTGGTCTGTGTGTCTCTGGCCCTGTTGCAGCTCACTAATTGCAATAGGCAGAGAAATGCCAAATTTGATCATGCCTCATGGCATCATATCACATCACTGGCAGCAGCCATCTGCCCTTCCATTGCCCAACACTGCTAGAGAGAATCATATTGGAGGAGGCTGAGCTACCTCTTCAATGAGGCTACCAGAGAACTGGAAGCCAAGGTTTGGTGGCCCTGGCTCTCAGCTCAGGTCTTGGCATCTTGGTTAGGTAGGAAGTTCTACTTTTGTGTATGTGCCTTCAAGTTGACTGTTGACATGGCAATCCCATGGATTTCATAGGATTTGCTTAGGCAAGGAATACTCAGAGGTCATTTTGCCAATTCCTCCCTCTGAAATATAGCCTACAGTACCTGGTATTCATTGGTGGTCTCTCATCCAAGTACTAATCAGAGCTGACCCTGCTTAGATTCCAAGATCAGATGGCATCTGGTGCCTCTAGGGTATTTAGGCCATTCTACCTTTACCTAATGGTAAAGGAATGCTGTTGCTCATACACAGTTCTTGTTATTGTTCTGTGACTCACAGTTCACTAAATAGAAATGCTCACTCCAGATCAACAACCCTTCAGTGTGTGACATTCAGTATCACTATAATACTGTAAAGCTTTTTTGGTCAGTGTAGAATAGGGGTAGGGAACCTATTGACTTCCAGGTGTTCTGTAGTACAACTTAGAATCATAGAATCATAGAATTGTAGAGTTGGAAGAGACTTCAACATTATAATATACCATTGGCAATATACTATTTGATATATTGCCTGGGATTTCTGGGATTTGAAGTCCAAAGCATCTGGACAGACTAAAGGCAGTCTTCTGTTGATGATTCCTGATGTCGCTTCCACATAAGCTAACACAGAGGGACAGAATTTCTTTCTCCTAATTTAGAAGAAATATTTCTACCACCATCATTAAAACTGATTCCAGGATTGTTTAGAACAAACACAGATTTTTTTTTTCAAACCAAAAAATTAAATCAGACTAGCAATAGAAGAGAAAATTAAAAAAAATCAGCAGACAAAGCCAAAAGACTGGTAGTCACATTGCTTAAATGACTAAAATGCTTTTGACTCATGCTTAATCATTCTGTTGGAAGCAGGCAAGCGTCTTCAAGGAGTGCATTCTATCCCTGCGCAGTCCAACAAAGTTCTTATTCTGGTTTCTGTTTGCCTTTCTTCTGATGGTGAAGGTTCAGGTTTGTAGTCTGCAGGAGCTTGTTGGTGTATCTTTGTCATTTACTTTGGATCATTTTCATTTCATTAGAACTTGACCTCAACACAGCCAAAACCTTTTAAAGTCCCAATGATTTCAGTGGTAAAATTGCATTACAACCCTGTATATTTATCCAGAAATAAATTTCTTCCCCCCTCCCTGGTGCCCTTCAGTGTGCATACATGGTGGTTTTTCATTGACTATAACGACTGGTGATGGTGGGAAATGGTGGGAACAGCTGAAGGGCACCAGACTGGAGAAAGAAGCCTTATTCAGTTTTAAACTCTCTCCTAAATCTCCCCTATTTAAACCTCTAGGATTTAAAAGTGCTTGACTTTGACTGGCTTGTCAAATTAAAGTTTGATTAAAGTTTAAACATGAAAAGTCTTTAAAGATTAAAATTGGCAGAATCCTTTTAATACTCTACAAGAAATAGGGATGAACCTGAGGATAGACGTGAACACAGAACCATTTTCCCCAAGGAAGTCAGACATTTTTGGTGAATGTATCTAATGACCTTTGTGGAATAAGAGGATGAGGGCTAAGGAAAAACAGGGCTCCATACTCCCTTCGATAATAACCATGCCAAGTGCTTCAAAAGGAATAATTCTTCATAGGCTTAGTTTTCAAGCCTCTGTGACTACATTAAAATGAACTAGTCTAATAAAGAACTGTGAGGATGGGGAAAGACCAACGACATTACCAGCAATGTAAACAAAGTGTTGAATTTTATGGCTGGGTGTAATACAGTACTCCTAATCCATCTTTAGTAGCCAAGAATGAGGATGGCAAGCTGGGAAGCTGTGAGTTCAGTTTTCATCTCTTCCACTACTCTAATGCAATTTCCCACTCTTCTGCATTCAGTAAGCCATTGCCTCTAAGCCTTAGGACTGCGAAGGTAAAGTCAGGATTAAGATCTTGCTCCATGAAATTAAAGTTTATTCCATGTAATCTTTCACCAGGACCTGTCAATTCTTGTTGAAGGAGAAAGAAAAGGTTCTGAACCAAGCTCAACAACACAGTTTGGAAACTGCACATTGAAGGATGGGAGGGGGAATCACCACTTGTGTTTCAGCCCATATGGGAAGGTAGCTCTGGAGCCCTATTGTTAGTGATTTTTATATAAACTGTTAGAAAGGCTCTGTGCTATGTATGGTTTCTACACTAAAGTTCCTTTGCTACTTCCTTCCCAGGCTGATAACAATAATATCTTCATTAGTAACACTTTTTACTTCCCCATCCCCTTAAAATGCAATGGGCACAGTCTGTCTGTCTGTCTGTGTTGCTAAAGACATGGAAATGGATCTCTGTCAGGCATACCTGAGACAGACAAGATGATGTCTTTCCCTTCATTCTACATACCAAATCTGATTAGTCTGACTGTTGAATCTTATTTCCATAATGGGTATGGGATATCTGCAGGTTGTGGTAGTACTGAATCATTGACTGTATGTAGTAAAGGACTAAATGCAGGTGAACAGACTGAGGCTTAATCCAGACAAGATGAAAGTGCTGCTGGTCAATAGGAAAACCAATCTGTGATTGGGATCACAGCCTATTCTAGAGGAGGTTGCACTCTCTCTGAAAGAGCAAGTTTGTAGCTTGGGTGTGCTCTTGAACCCAGTGCTTCTCCTGGAAAGCCAGGTTGCTGTGGTGGCCAGGAGTACCTTTGCCCAACTTCAGCTGGTGTACCAGCTGCCCTCTTTCTTGAGGAAGACAAATCTGGCCACAGTGGTTCATGTCTTAATTACCACCTCCCAATTAGACTACTGTAATGCACTTTACATGGGGCTGGTCTTGAAAAGTGTTTGGAAGCTGCAGCTAGTGCAAATGCAGCAGCCTGATTGGTATCAGGTGTGTATTTTAGAGACCATATAACACTTGCAAAAACTGTATTGGCTTCCAATTTGTTTCCAAGCTCAATTCAATGTGCTGGTGTTTACCTACAAAGGCCTGAACAACTTGGGACCAGGATATCTGAAATACTGCTTCCTCCCATATGATCCTGCCAGAAATTTGAGATCTTCAGAGGAGGCTCTGCTGCATGTCCCAACACCTCAAGAAATTAGATTGATGGGTGCATGTAACAGGGCTTTCTCTGTAGCAGCACCTTGACTGTGGAACTCCCTACCCAAGAAAGTTAGACTGGCCCTATCTCTTCTAAGCTTCCAGTGGGCTGCTAAAGTAGTGCTATTCCTCATAGTATTCAGTGTTTGAAATGGCTGATTTAAATGTTTTAAAACTGGATTCTAGCACTGTTTTAGGAGTTTTTAAGGAATATTTTAAGGTGTTTTTAATTTTTTAAAAAAATCTTAGAATCATAGAGTTGGATGAGACCACAAGGGCCATCCAGTCCATGCAGAAGGCCCTGGCCATGCAGGAACACACCGTCAAAGCTTGCCTGTCAGATGGCCATCCAGCCTCTGTTTAAAAACCTCCAAAGATAGAGACCACCACACTCCAAGGCAGTGTGTTACACTGTTGAACAGCTCTTACCACAAGGAAGTTCTTCCTAATGTTTAGGTGGAATCTCTTTGTCTGTAGTTTGAGTCCATTGCTCCATGTCCTAGTCTCTGGAGAAGCAGAAAAAAGCTTGCTCCATCCTCAATATGACATCCCTTCAAATATTTAAACATGGCTAGCATGTCACCTCTTAACCTTCTCTTCTTCAGGTTAAACACACCCAGCTTCCCAAGTCACTCCTCATAGGGCATGGCTTCCAGACCTTTTACCATCTTGGCATTGTTTTAATTGTTTTTTATTTGTTTATCACCTCAGGAGTTCTTGTGGGCTGGGAGGGAATACAGAAATACTATAAATAAATAAATAAAGTTTTGAGGGTGAGTGACACAGACAGTATTCAGACTTCTAAGAGAAGACAACAGCCAGTAGATTCTAATAGTTACACTCCTCTGGCTACAATTATTAAAATCTACTGACCATTGTCTTCTCTTGGAAGTCTGAATAGTGTGTGTGTCACCACTGCCCCTCAGCATCTGGCACCTGAAGCAATTGCCTCACTCTGCCTAATGGCAGAGCTTACCATGATCCTCAATAGGGCTTAATAAAACCCCTTTCACTTCCCCTCTCTTCTCTGTTGACTCCCAGCCATGCAGCAACCCATGACAATGTGCCCAACTATAACCTACTGTTAGAAACCTATGCCATGTCGATCTAGTTCACCTGCACATGGGAAAACATGTTGCATCCAACCTGATTTGTAAGCCAGTGTGGTGTAGTGGTTAGAAGTGAAGTTCCTTCCTTATCCTGGAAGCTTCTGTTCCTACCTTCAACTGCACTGAAATCCTTGACATGAAATCTTTGACATGAAGCAGATAAAAAACAACAGGAGGTGCCTAACAGTACAATCTGCTGTATGCCTCTACTCAGAAGTCATTCCTATTAAATTCAGTGGAGTCTACTCCCAGTTAAATGGGATGGGATTACAATCTAGATGTTCATTCCTATATAACGTCTATGAATACTGTATTAATTGTAAGGACCATAATTTCCTTGGGGATTTCTGCACAACAATCTCATTAGAAATAAAGTGAAGAACAGAGTTTGGAAATAACTAGTTTATTAAATCATTAAATTATCAGTTTGTTAACTTCCCCCTTTCCAACATGCCTGCACTTACCAGATTTCCTGATCAATGCTGGAGTCAATCCTATACTTTAATGAGTTAAATATTTTTAGTTGTTAGCTTTCAATAAGGGTAAGGTGGCTTTCTCTTTCTGTCAGAGTCAGTAAAAAGGGAGGGCTCCAGAAGAGGGATTAGGATTAGAGGAAACGCATCACAAGACTCATTCTATCTTGCTTGTTCTAATTTGGTTGCTGCTTGTCTGGAATGGGGGTATCAAATGTGTATATTGGGGGGCGGGATTTGCTATGTAGGGCTCTGTCAAAAGCTCTCAGGAAGCCATTGTGTTTTCAGAAGACCAGGCCATATATTAGAGCTGGTCTAGATGAGGGAATAAAATGTGGATTGGTGATCATGTACTCAAATTCACAGCAGCTTTCATCTGTCTCAATTATTTTTTTGCAAGGTCACTGGTGTGCGCAGCTATCCATGTTTGCTGTTCACATGGAGGCATGCCAGCAAATCAAGATGGCTGGTGCAACTAAATTACTCGTGGTTCTATCTTCCCCAAATTGCCCTTGCCAAACAGTATTTTTTTTAAAAAAAACCCTAAATCCGAGACCGATCTTTTGCTTAAAAAATGAAAAAATGAAATAAAGCCTGTTTCATTGCCTCAGCGCACGATCGCTATGACAACAATTCAACATGGCAGTTCTGCAATCTGCCATCTTAGCAAGTTCCACCCCCTACGCATGTCCAACCAATCAGCTATCCCCTTCAGCAATGTGCTCTGATGCAATTCGGTTGTCCTAACATATGGGAATGCTCATTTCCTCCGCAATTGTCAAAAAACTTAGGGAAAGTCCTGGAGGCTTTTGCTGCAGACTTTCCCTGACTTTTGCTCCCCCTCCCTTTGAAAAGGATGGAACACTGTGGGATCCCATTTGGACACATGGGATTCCCCGAGGATTCCATGAGGATTTATTTCACCGTTTGGACTACCCCTAAGGGTAGTAGTGCAGCGGTGTGTGAGAAGGAGTGAAGTCAAGACTGAAAGCATCAGTCTGTTGGTGAAAAAGCAACAAAGCAAACACAACAAAGAAACAACACATCAGGAAACTCTAACTACTTGTTCCCCCTTTTGTTGCCTCTGCAGGCACATAATCAGTTATGTAAATGTTGTTGTATATTTCTCCATTTCCAACACCCTGGCCACATCACTGTGTTCCTGATGGTTTTATGAGGAAGCTCACAGAAGAACTTCTTGACCCAGCATGACAGGAGCTGGAATTCCACTGGTTCATTTCTCACAATCGACAGTGGACAGCCTTTCATGAAACTAGCGTTTTCAGGAAGGTGAGAAGTCCAAAGTCAGTGTGGTGTTGTACCATGAGTCAAAGGGCCTGTCTGCACAGCAGAAATACAGCAGCTTAACATCACTTTATCCACCATAGTTCTAGCCTATGTAATCCTGGTATTTGTAGTTTCGTGAGGTATTTAGCCTTTTCTATCAGAGAACTCTGGTGCCTCACCAAACTACAAATACCCAAATTCCATAGGATATAACTATGGTAGATAAAGTGGTGTCAAACTGCTATATTTCTGCAGTGTAGACAGCCCCAGAGTCACAGAATAATAGAATCATAGAGTTGGAAGAGACCACAAGGGTCATCCAATCCAGCCCCCTGCCATGCAGGAATACACAATCAAAGCATTCCCGACAGATGGCCATCCAGCCTCTGTTTAAAAACCTCCAAAGAAGGAGACTTCACCACACTCCAAGGCAGTGCATTCCACTTCTAAACAGCTCTTACTGTCAGGAAGTTCTTCCTAATGTTTAGGTGGAATCTCTTTTCCATTAGTTTGAACCCATTGCTCTGTGTCCTAGTTTCTGAAGCAGCAGAAAACAAGCTTGCTCCATCGTCAGTATGACATCCCTTCAAATATTTAAACATGGCTATCATGTCCCCTCTTAACCTTCTCTTCTCCAGGCTAAACATGCCAAGCTCCCTAAGCTGCTCCTCATTGGGCATGGCTTCCAGACTTCCCACCATCCTGGTCGCCTTTAGTCCACTAAATGTTTTCTCCTTATACATCAAAAACCCCGACCACTGGCCATGCTGGCTATGGCTTATGGGAGCTGAACTCCAAAACATCAGGAAGATCAAAAGTGGAGAACCACTGGTTATAGTAGCCACTCATAACCAGAGATATCTGTGTTTCCACCTAACATGTAGTGTCTGCTTCAAATTATTCACCCTTATAACCATCTTCACCCAGCACAGCCAGCGGTCGGGGTTTCCGATGTATAAGGAGAAAACATTTAGTGGACTAAAGGCAAAGAGGATAGTGGGAAGTCTGGATAGGTACAGCACAGATAGGCTCAGCCTGGATGGGGAGAAGCCCATGGCTGTTGACTTGAGCTCTTTGGAGGAAGACAGCCTAGAAACAGGACAGCCTGGTGGGAAAGAAGAACCACCCCATGTACATTTGGGAAATAGTTAAAACAGTAGCTAGGTTCAGGGGTAGACAGCCAGCCTGTTTGTAGAAATGCCTCGCGGATCCACTAGAGGGAGCTCCCTCCCTATCCTATTGCCAGCTGACACCGAAGGTCATTTCGGCGTATTGATAAATCACACCGCCCGTGATTCCTAACTGACAGCTCAAACTAACATCAAGCTGGATGAGAGAGAACAAAAGGCTATCAAGCAGCCATTTTCTTGACACTTTTATTCAATCACCAGCAGATTGCTTACGACAGCAATAGCAGCTGTTTTGTCTTCATCTTTCCACATTTGATAAAAGGTGTCAACTCAAATTTTTGTAAATAATTCACTTATACCCCTCCAGCACTCACTCCCTTTTGCACACGCACGCACGCACACACACATGCACAGGGACACAGACCAGTTTCTCGCCCCCCTACGTGAGCAGAGGGTGGCAAGGAGGTGAGGGTCCGATGGTATCAGCTGAAGGTCATCTCTGATCTCCACCAAAGGGTTGATAACGCGACAAAACCATTTCAAGGTCAAAGATAAGAACAGCATCGAGAAATTAGCATTGCCAACGGAAGGCCAGAGAGAAAGAGAAGCGCAGCAGCATTCTTTCACTTAACGCGCTTAATGATTTTCTTCCCTCTCTTCGGTATTGTTCCTTTGGAGGAAAAAAACAAAAGGTTCCCTGGCTGCTGCTGATTCAGCTAGTTATTGCTTTCCAGCAGCAAAGGACTTCAAAACCGAAGATGCAAATAGGAGGCTGGCTTCCCCCAAGTTCCTGAGAGCAGAGCCATAGGTGGAGAAGGAGTCTTTCCTTAACTTCTGGCCGCCCATGCAAACTCTGGCCATATCCACAAATCGACTGAACCAAAATAAATTTGGAACTGGATTATTTGCTATGGATTTTGGGGATTTGTAGTTTGTTGAGGCACCGGCACTCTTTGGTAGAGAAGGCTAACAGCGTTGTAAAGCTACAAAACCCCTACAGGATTCCATAGGAAGAGGTGGTAAAGAATCCAGTTTCAAACTGGATTGTTTGTGTTGTGTGGATTTGCCCTTTCTTCCCCTTTTGGATTAGAATAGCCCAGGGCATTTTGCTGTCTGAAGCAGGGAAGCAAATACTCCTTCCTCCCAAACACACTCACTCATCACTTTATTTATTTACATCTCACGTTTCCCCCAATTTGGGACTCAAAGGTCAGAATAATATACCTATAGCCAGCCAAGTTCTTCTGGAACAAGCCAGAAAATCCCACAAGAACCTCTTCCCATCCCTGGCAGTACAAATACATCCAGGGCCCCCACATCCTGAAGTGGGCCCCCAGGCCAGGTTCTTTGGCAGCAGGGCCAGTTTAAGGCACCAACGGCATCAGCATCCGCAGGGCCCCCATCATTGTGGGGGCCCCGTAGTAACTCTCCTCCTGCAAAAACATTATTAGTAATAATCTGAATATCCTGTACTGTGAATAGCTTAGGTAGAGTTAGTTACATTGACCTGAGATAAACATATGTCCCCCCCAATAAAGCATTGCACGTCCCCCCCAAATTCCTTAAACCGGTCCTGTTTGGCGGGCCCCCTACCTACTTCTTAAGGGCAGCGAGATGCTGTACATGATTTAGGGTAAAAATTAAAATAAGCCAGTTTAAATGATGGCACCAAAGTAATATTTATATTTATTTTTTAAAAAATAAGTACTGGATTTGCATAATAAAAACTTATAATAATATCATGCTGGGCCACCCTCCTAATCCTGCCCCCTGGGCCCCCTGGGCTAGAGCACTGTTATCCCTCCCACCTTGTGGGGGCTATGAAAACAATTGTGAGTTTTGCCAGTTGTCACCTCTGCATCCACTTGTTCTTTCTGGTGCCTGTTTGTTACAATTTCTTGGATCTGCACTAGGGCTCTTCCAAAGCTTTTAAAAAACCAGACTATGGCTGCTGACACTGCAGAAATAATGCAGTTTGACACTGCTTTAAGAGCCACGGCTCAATGCTATGGAATTTTGGGATATGTAGTTTTGTGAGATATTTCACCTTCTCTGTCGGACAGCTCTGGTGCCACAACAAACTACAAATCCCAGGATTTGATAGGATGAAGCCATGGTAGTTAAAGCAATGTCAAACTGCATTATTTCTGCAGTGTGTCAGCAACCTCAATGGGCATGCTGAAGTAGTCCTGTTGTTTGGAGGGCAAATTCCCTCCCTCTGACTGTCTAATTTACCCACTCTAGAGTTATAGTGCAAAAGTGCTATAGGACAAATGAACTGATACACTATAGCATTATAACTCTAACGAGAGAGAGAGAGAGCAAGAGAGAGAGAGAGAGAGAGAGCACAACACTGTTTTGTTCTGATATGTCTCGGAATTAAAAAGAAACACACTTGACAGTGGGGAAAAATGTTGCAGTTGGTGCCAGAAAATAGGGTGGGACAACAGAAACACCAGTTCCCTATTTTTTTCACACACACACACCTGAGAACCACAGCAACAAATACCACAACTAACCCATGCATTTGTTCTATGTGAGGTGTCTGACAGCAAATTAAAAAAAAATATCCATTTGTTTTTCTTTCATGATACCAAAAAATTCTGCTTGTCCTAACGGTGTTTTTGCCCCCATAAGCTTTTCATGCAAGAAGGTGGCTGCAAGTGATTTACTCACAGTTGTACTTACCTCAATTTGTCACTGCTGAACATTTTTTTTTAAAAAAAAACAATGTCCAAGGTGTGATAGAGCAATTTTTCAATTTAACAGCGAAAAACAAAACCCCAAACACCCCATTTTATCACCTTAGTAATAATAATAACAGTAAAATTTATTTATATCCCGCCCCTCTACAAAATGCAATCGGGGCAGCTTACAACATTAAAATCTACATACAACCCCTCCATCCCACCCACCCCTTAAAATACAATTAAATAATTAAACATTTAAAACACAATAAATACTAAAAATACTAAAAACAACACAATAAAAAGCTGGATGGGATCGGATTAATTAAGATGGCCGTGTATCTATTCAGGAAAGGCCTGACGGAAGAGATCCATCTTAAGAGCTTTTTAAAAGCTATTTAAGGTGGCAATGTGATGGATCTCATCCGGCAGGCCATTCCATAATCTGGGAGCAATAGCCGAAAAGGTCCTCTGGGAGGTTGACGAGAGCCTAGTTTTTAAAGGTTGCAACAGATTCCTCCCAGAGGACCTGAGCACATGGGGAGGATTATATGGAAAGAGGCAGTTCCAAAGATAGGTTGGACCCAAGCCATTTAGGGCTTTAAAGGTGATAACCAAAACCTTGTACTGTGCCCGGAAACTAATGGGCAGCCAGTGAAGTGGTCTTAAGTTCGGTGTTATATGGTCTCTTCTAGATGTACCCGAGACCAATCTGGCTGCCATATTCTGTACTAGTTGAAGTTTCCGGACCAAGCACGAGGGTATTCCCCTTGTAGAGTGCATTGTAGAAATCAAGATGTGAGGTTACCAGAGCATGTACCACGGTCCCAAGGTTGCCGACTTCCAGGAAAGGGTGCAACTGGCGGATCAGCCGAAGCTGATAACAGGCACTCCTGACCATCGCATTTACCTGATTTGTCCTCTGGAGCAACGAGTCCAGGAGTACCCCCAAACTGCGAACACAGTCCTTGGAGGAGAGTGTGACTCCATCCAGGACTGGAGGTTGTATCCTAGTACCTGAGTTTGGGGCTGCTACCGTGAGAACCTCTGTTTTGTCTGGATTCAGCTTCAATTTGTTTTTCCTCATCCAGTCCATTGCTGCCCTAAGACAATCATTAGCAATCGCTCAGCAGTGGGTGCTTGCCTTGTTAGCAAGCCCCCTCCCCCATGCTCACCTGGTCAATCAGCTTTGTGCTTCCTCTCCTATGGGAAAGCGATTCATATGGAATCCCTTGTCCCAATGAGCAGGAATGCACATTCCCCTCTCTGTTTTAAAAAAAACTCCTGAAAAAGCTGTGAAGGCTTTTTTTGCAGAGTTTTTGCCATTTCGGGCCTCTCTCCTTTCAAATACAGTAGATTGATGCAGGATCCCATTTAGACAGATTGTATTTCCAGAGAATTCCATGAGGATTATTTTCACCGTTTAGATAACCCCAAGGAAATAAAGTTAAAAGCCTTTCCTTCAGTGCTGCAGCCTTGAACCAAATTTACCTCCCCTCTCAGTCATATTTGCTGTTTTTTTTAAAAAGGTAGATCCAACACCATCCTAAGAGTTTCTTTCTATCCAAGGCAGAAGAAATATGGTACGCCACCCATTCAGCCAAGACAAAGTGCATAGTAATTCAAGTCAGACAAGCTTTTTTGGCACATGAGGCAGAATATATTCCAAGTACCTCCCTCCATTCCTGACAGCAAAAACACAATAATAAGAAATTAAATTGGTGACCACTTGGGACATCCCAAATCTGCTGTTTAATAGCAGAGCTGGCCCTGGGGAGATGTAATCATGGATTTTCTGCCATATCCTGTATGGACCCCAAGAACCGCTCTGTTGATAAAAAGTCTACTCATTTTTGCATTCTGTAGGTGTCAGTGGCAAGCCAAGAGTGTGGAAAGCTCCATTAAAAAAAGTAATTAGTGACAGTTGTAATTTTAAGGGTTGAAAATGTTATAACATGTTATAAAAGTTGTTCTTTTCTTTCCTGTTTCTTAAAAGAAACTAATGTTACTTTCTGCTACTTAGAATTCCAAATGCTACAAGCTGATGGCCTGGAATACAAAACATACTCTCCTCTCATTCATCTCATGGTTGTCTTGACCCATATGATATTTCTGTATCATAATTTTATCTGGCCTTCCATGTAACTATTAAAGTAATTGAAAGTTATAGCTATGTTACCCTAATCGCTCTGGGGTTTTGAGGACCCTCAAAATATCAAAATATCAAAATTAATTTGGGGAATTAATGTACTTGACTTTGCAATGCAAGAGGGAGGTAATGGCAGGATCTTGTGACCAACTATACCTGTACTAAGGAGGAGACATAAGCTAGCTAAAATAACAATAACCTTTATTTGGAAAAGAATAATATCAACATTCATACACACATTCAGACATCAGATATTCATGCAAGACTAATGCATAAAGTGGGAAGGTATTGAGATAGAGGAATAGTGAAGGAAGTTTACAGTGGGTGATATGACATCTTTTCCTGAAGAGATGAGGCCATGGAGGAAGCCAGCAGGGTGGGGGTCCTGATCTGAAACAGGTACACAGATGGACAGAGTGTCCACAGGAAGGAGATCTGTGTGCGTGACTACACAGTTTGACATGAAGTCAAGAGGAAGATGGACTGTGCGCACTTGAGCGGAGTTTTGAAAGGGTTTTTATAGTAAATATTTGCCTTTTGGGGATGGGATTTTGAGTAGAAGACAATAACTTGAAATGTTGCTCCGAGAGTGACAAAGGCATCCCAGATATGTTAATAGCATTTTGAAGGTTGAATACTTTGCGAATGAAAGAGAGGAAGCAACTTCCTTTAGATAAGGAAAACTAATGAGGGTCATTTACAGGTTTCAAGTCTGCCAGCCTGGCAAATGGGATTAGCCATGTGTACGTGCCTCCAGTTGCCTTGCAAATTAGCATTTCTTTTAGAATTTAGATGGCCTCTCCTTAAGTGCATTCCTGACTAAGCAATGTTTGACCTTGGGTCTTTCCTAGTTCCCCATTTATGTTAATGGCTGCACTACGTGGAAGACCACGTTTGACCTAATTATTCAATATTGCCAATTATTAATATAAATATGGACTTGGGGGTGTCAGGCTAGGTAACAGTTACATCATCAAAGGAGTGACAGTATGTCATTAAATTACAATTGTAATGTAATGTAGATATAGTTCAGTTATTGTGGAAATGAATTAACCACAAATAATTAATTATTTGGAACTAGTTATTACCAAGCTCTGCACCAGCCTCTGGGACACACACAAAACCCAGTCACGGCGGGGATAACCAGTCACAGTTGTTTGTCCCAACATCAGATTTTTAGAGGCACACCGCTTTTTAACATGGGAGTCCTGTTAGCTGCTGTGGCTAATAGCTGTTCATACTTTTCAAATGGGGAAAACAAACATAGCAGGGTATTTACTGCTAGGGGGAAAATAGCTTCCTCTAGTACCAAGCAACAATAGATTTTTTTAAAGGGAAAGACTAATGCTGTTAAGTGAAAAAACAGTTCATTTTCTGTTCTTTCATGAAATATGTTTAGGTCTCAGCCTGGAGGACAATTAGAGAACACTTCTAATGTGTCCTGTTGTAACAGCTTCATTTACTTTTAAAAGCAGGGAGAAACTAATAGAGAGGCCTTTGAATTATTGCAACATGACGCGGTATCTGGTGTTGGCAGTAACCAAAGCACTGAGATTGAAAATGATACATCTTCTAAAGCTGCCCCACCAGCTGTATTACAAAATATATCTAAGCAACAAATAGTCACTGTTTATCACGACTTGGTTTATACTTTCTAATAGCTAAAGTGTCTATGTGTGCATTTGAGATCCTGTCTCTTTTTCACCAGCAGAGAATTTATAGTAGGTAATTGATGTGCATGGGAAGAAGAGAGCAGTCGCCTTGCGTTTCTACTTACTGCTTTTCATCTAGCAGCACGATGGCAACAGCGCTTCTTATCACACAGGCCGGCAAAATTTGTGGCACTCCAATATGAGCAGCATTTATCTGGCTGGCCATGCCGGTCAGCGTGATTTGTTGTATATATGTGAAGGGCTGGCTATACTACTGGGCAGAGTGAAGTGAGTGCCTCAGGTGGCAGATGCTGGAGGTGACAAAGAAAGTCCCCAGTTGCCCCTCCCAATTCTCCTGTCCTGGAGAAAGGATGTGTGAACCCCCTCAACTAGCCTGCAGCTTCAAATGTGGTGGAAGAGTCTATCCCATTGCCAGTATTGAAGTAAGGTTCAGTTGAGCCAACTAGCCAGTCTAATTAGATTGCATTATGTGGAATGGGAAGCAGGTGCTATATTGTTCTTTGCCTCTGGCAGGAAAATAACCTTGGGTGCACTTGTACGGCACAGAAGCACAGCTTTTGAGTGTCTTCAGAAATGTTGCAACAGAGAGTCCAAGACAACTCTAGCGCTTTTCATCTCTATTAGGAACCGGTCTTTTCCACATTACTCCCCTCCTACTTTGGATTACAACAGAGATAACTCACAGTAATACACTGTTGATGGGAGAACCCTTCCCACTCCAATTACTATGGGGATAGACACTAAACTCAAAGGGAACAGGGGAGTCCAGGGATGATGCTTGGCCATATGTGTCATGGTTTTAATCAGTGAAATGATGAGGGTATGGAGGTACCCACCTTGGATGCAGGTTCCAGAGCTTAAGGAGATTATCAGACGCGTTTAATAATCCATGACAGGGATGCAACAGGATCGCTTAAGGATTTCCCTTTCAGACAGTGTCACCCCTGTCCCATTGTGCCCCCCTGCTGCTTCCGTTTAGTGTCCGTGTTTTTTTAATTCATGGTGAACATTTGTTAACAGATCTCTTCTTCCATTTTTGTTACGTGATTATGGGTGTGTGAACCGGTGCCCCATTCTGCTGGCTTGATGCCAGCATGACAGTGACATCACAGGAAGGTTCGTCCTGAACACTTCCAGATTCGTTTGGGACAGCGAGGTAACTGACACCCCCTTTTTAACCCTCCCTGGGTTATTTGTACTGTTTAAAGTATGTTCTGGTGCTTAGTTTTGCTTTTTGACATTTGGATTGGTTTTTATTTTTAAATTTCCCACGTGATAGTTTTCTCTCGAGAACGGGTGGGTTTTGCATTTTGGGTCGTAAATGCAGCTTTACGATGGCTGCATTTACTCCTGGGCTTCTGAGGGGAGGGGGAGCTGTTTCTGTTTCACTACCAGGTAGGTGCGTGAACATTTTTATTTTATTCAGCTATAGGGACGGGAGTGGGATAGGAGGTGGGCTAGTGAGACAGAAACGGGGTTTTAGGACCCTTCTGAAAAAATCCTAAATGTGTATACATGCAAGCGTAATTTGAGCAATCTGTCTGCTATAGAGGCATCTTCCCCATTTTTAGGGCAGATATATAGTTTTCTATCTCACTTCCAGCTCAAAGGAAATGTGTTCTGCTAGTCTGTAGTGGAAAGGGTTGTGCACACCATTGATTGGCAGGCCTTAGCGTCATTGCAAAGCCCCCCTCCTTCTTGGAGAAGTCTTTAAAGCATGAAAAACCTTCTTTTGCTTTATTTTGTTTAAATATGCTTGAGGGAAACTAAGCAGATCATCCAGAAGAAGCTGGAAGGAGACACCAAAAATAAAATAAAATAAAAAGGTGAGGAGGAAAGAGGTTTGTGGTTTTTGCTTCGGAAACAGAGCTTGGAAATAACTGCATCAGAAGTAATGCCTTTACATGTAACAACATCATGTATTGCATGTTTGTTTGGAGTAGTGAGAGGTAATGTTACTTTGAAGAATAACAGCACAGCTGCTAATCTTAGGGGGCTTTGGAAAGGAAATTATGAATAATGCTTTTTCTTTACTTGAAATGACACAGTTGGTCAATTAGAGTGAGATTGGTGGCCCCTTTTTGTATTTTTAAAGGAGTTGTAAAAATCAGTTTAAAAGTCATGCATTAGTATCATGTTAACAGTGAGTAATGTTACTTGCTAGTTGTGAGCAATGAGCAATGAACATCAAATTATTTTGAGAAAAAGTAACTCCAAAACATTAGCTTTTTGTAGCAGAGTTTTCAAGATCTGTTTGGAAGCTATGTGAATGGCCAAACTACCTGAAGGACTGTCATTTGAGCCTGCCATGGCTTTGATAGGTTGACTCAGCCTTCCAGCCTTCCATAGGTCGGTAAAATGAATACCCAGCTTGTTGGGGGCAATTAGCTAAGACATTGTAAACTGCTTAGGGAGTGCTTTGCACTGAAAAGTGGTACAGACATATACATGCTGTTGCTATTGCTATTTTTTTTTTTTTTAGCTGAAACCCTTCTCTTAGGGGGAATCCACACTACACAAATAATCTAGTTTGAAACTAGATTATTTACATGGCTCCTTCCTATGGAATCCTAGGATTTGTAGTTTTACAAAGTCTTTAGCCTTCTCTGCCAAAGAGTGCTGGTGCCTCACCAAACTACAAATATCAAGATTCCTTAGGAAAGAGCCATGCAAATAATCCAGTTTCAGCCTGGATTATTTCTCTAGTGTGGATGCCCCCTCTGTCCCACCACCCTCACAAATACAGCTAGTAGGAGCATAGGGGAGGGCGTTCTTGGGAGTTGCTCCCAGGCTTTGAAAATCCCTCCCTAGGGAGGATAGACTGGCTCCCTTCTTGTTGTCCTTCTGGGAGCTGTTGTCCAAAGAACAAACAAATAAATGAACAAATAAACAAACTGAAGGTCTGATTAATCTCACGGTATAGCTCAATAAGCTGAGTTCTACTCATAGAGGAGGTTTCAGGAGATGAGAAACCTCTAGATGAGTGTAGGAACTATTTAAACCTTCAGCTACTCTGCAAAACAAATTAACGAACAAAACCCTCCCTACTCTCTCAGTTTACATATTTAACTTTTGAAATCAGTCAATTTGCTTAATGTTGGCAGGACTATGCCCTTAAGGTTGAGTTGGAATTGTCATATACACAGAGGCTGAGATTTTTATTTCTTTAGGAACACACACTCAGAAAGTCTGATTTCAGTAACATGACAAAAGTAGAAGTTGTAAAGTTGTTTTCACAAATTGGAATGCAAAACTTACATACCATTTATAAGTGGAGTAACATGAAAGCCTGCTCTAAAAACATTAAAACAGCAAATCTGATTCATGTAAAACAATTCTTTCTTCTTTGGTTATTTCCTGCCTGATTTCAATAATCTCTCAGCCTGCCTGTGAAGAATAGAAAATCCTACATGATGGGAGAAAAATTCCGTCTATGTCTCCAAATACAAGTAGCTGAATCATAACCCACATACACTCACTGTGATTGGCACAGAACAAACACAATGGACTGGTTTACTGCATTTAGATATGAGAGCTGGTCAATACTATGCTCTGAGGTGGTAGAAGGCATACTACTTCAGACTGCAGGCAGAAAGGTGATTATGTGTCCTACCATACAGAGAACTGTACTAAAAGAGAAGGGAGTTTATGAGGAATGGGAGTTTCTTAAAAGTGAGATATTGAAGGCGCAACTTCAAATAGTTCCAATGAGGAGGAAAAATGGCAGGTGTCTAAAGAAACCAGGATGGATTTCAAAAGAACTCTCAACTGAGCTAAAACTTTAAAAGGACATGTACAAGAAATGGAGAAAGGGAGAAATCACCAAAGAAAAATTCAAACAAATAGCTAGCTCATGTATGGGGCAAGTCAGAAAAGCTAAAGCACAGATGGAGCTCAGGCTTCCTAGAGAGGTTAAAAACAATAAAAAGTGTTTTTGGTTTTTTTTTTTTTTTTTGTTATGTCTGTAGCAAAAGGAAGATGGTAGGGCTGCTGTGTGGAGAAGATGGTGAAAGGCTAACGGGACAGAGAAAAGGCAGAACTACTTAATACCTTCTTTGCTTCAGTCTTCTTCCAAAGGGAGAACAGTGCTCAACTTGGGGAAAATGGAGCAGATGATGTAGTAGGGGAAATACAACACAGAACAGGTAAAGAGGTAGTTCAGGAATACCTGGCCAGTATAAATGAGTTCATGTCTCCAGGGCCAAATGAACTTCATCCAAGGGTATTAAAAGAATTGGCAGAAGTAATCTCAGAACCACTGGCAATAATCTTTGAGAATTCCTGAAGAACAGGAGAGGTCCCAGTAGATTGAAGGAGGGCAAATGTTGTCCCCATCTTTAAAAAAAAAGGGGGGGGGGAAGAAGAACCAAATAATTACCTCCCAGTCAGCCTGACACCAATACTAGGAAAGATTCTAGATCAGATCATTAAACAGATAGTCTGTAAGCACTTAGAAAGGAATGCTGTGATCACTAAAAGTCAACATGGATTTCTCAAAAACAAGTCATGCCAGACTAATCTTATCTCTTTTTTTTTATAGAGTTACAAACTTGGTAGATGAAAGGAATGCTGTGGATGTAGTGTATCTTGATTTCAGTAAGGCTTTTGACAAAGTCCCCCATGATATTCTTGCAAAAAAGTTAGTGACCTGTGGGCTAGACAATGCAACTGTTAGGTGGATTTGTAATTGGTTGACTGACCAAACCCAAAGGTAGTCACCAATGGCTCCTCTTCATCCTGGAGAAAACTGTCCAGTGGGGTGCCAGAGGGTTCTGTCCTGGGCCCAGTGCTATTCAACATCTTTATCAATGACTTGGATGAGGGAATAGAGGGTATGCTTATCAAGTTTGAAGATGTCACCAAATTAGGAGGGGTAGCTAATACCCTAGAGGACAGGATCAGAATCCAAAATTATCTGAACAGATTAGAAAACTGGGCAAAACTAACAAAATGAATTTGAACAGGGAGAAATGTAGGATACTACACTTGGGAACTAAAAATGAAATGCACAGATATAACATGGGTGACACCTGGCTTGATGGCAGTACATGCAAAAGGGATCTAGGATTCTTAGTGGACCACAAGCTGAACATGAGTCAGCAGTGTGATACAGCAGCTAAAAAAGCAAATATGATTCTAGGCTGCATTAATAGGAGTATAGTGTCTAGATCAAGGGAAGTCATAGTGCCACTCTATTCTGCTTTGTTCAGACCTCACCTGGAATACTGTGTCCAGTTCTGGAAGCTATGCTGTATGAGGAGCAGCTTAGGGAGTTGGGCATGTTTAGTCTGGAGAAGAGAAGGTTGAGAGGGAACATGATAGCCATGTTTAAGTATTTGAAGGGATGTCATACTGAGGATGGGGCAAGCTTGTTTTCTGCTGCTCCAGAAACTAGGACATGGAGCAATGGGTTCAAACTAATGGAAAAGAGATTCCACCTAAACATTAGAAAGAACTTCCTGACAGTAAGAGCTGTTCAGAAGTGTAATGCACCAGTAATTCTCAATCTTTTTACCACCTTTGGCCACCTTTACATCTACATGTGGATGTTGTGCCACCCCCAGGGGGCAGTGTCAGGAAACTCCAGGTGCCAGGTGCACATTCTTCCTGCTCTGCCCTGTCTAGGGAACTCACCAACCATCACTTCTGCATTTGGACTGGAAAGAGCAGAAGCACCACGGCTAAAGGAGGAAGAACATGTACCTGGTGCCTGGGTCTTGCTGCTGCTGCTACCCTACACCATAGGGACTCATGTCTCTCTCCCATCTCCTCTGGAGAGCCCACCAGCCACCTGTTTTGCAAGCTCAAGTATGTGTACCTGGTGCCTGGGGCTTGTTGCCATCTCCTCTGCTAACCTGGGACTAAGGGACATTGATAATTTAATGTCCCAAAAATTTCTTGTGCCCCTCCTTGAGCAACTATCATGACCCCCCCCAAGGGTTACCTTCCTTGTTAGCATGCCCTACTACCACCTCCCTATGATATACAGTTGCCCCTCCACATTTGCGGCTTTAAGATTTGCGGTTTTGACTATTCACGGCTTTGGGAGTGCCCCCCGCCATCCAAAAAAACCGCAACGGGGTCGCTGCTCCAGGGGTGTGTGGGAGGGGGTGGGAGGAAGCAGCAACGAGGCTTGGCTAGCCCCGTCACAGCTCCTGGGGGGGGGAGAAGGTGGGAGGAAGCAGCGATGAGGCTTGGGTAGCCCCGTTGCTGCTCGGGGGGGGGGGGAGAAGCAGCGGGATTTGCAGGAGGGTGATGGAGTGACCTAGTTTTATTCACATTTTTTCACATTCGCAGGGGTCTCAAGCCCCTAACCCCCGCAAATGTGGAGGGACAACTTTAATTAGAAATATTAGACACTTCTTGGGGTCAAGTTCACTGGGTGATCCAAAAAGAGGTCAGGTGGAGGTAACAAGGATCTGGATTGTGTCTTAGAAATGTTTTGGCTAAGCAAGCCTATACTAGGATTGTCCAGTAGCCCCTTGGTAAACAAAGCCATTAAGGAGGTATGTGCTAATTCCTTCTTGGGCACTTCAGCAATGAGTCATCCAACCAAACAATTACATGGCCATTCCCAACCCCATTCCTAAGGAAATCTCTCCTATATCCCCTCCTGTTCAACCTTGTGAGGTTGTCATAAATCCATCAATGCCTGTCTCCTAGCTATTAAAGCAATCAGTTGACTTTTAGCTTTCTTTATCTAGGCATTTGTATGTCCTCCAGCATGATTCTATGGTCAATGTCTGGCAGAAGCTGACCATATAATTGCACTGGAAGATCTAGAAATGTCTAGAAAGAACAAAGTAAATCTGCGAATAATCAAATCAGTGAATGCTTTACTTGCAAACGTGGAGAGACAACTTGACATATTTTGAACATATTTTCCTACAAAATGTACATTTCTGCATGTTTCTTCATTCCCAATGTTGTAGTAGTAAGCTTATTTTATCCTAAAATACTTATTTTATGAAAATTTTTGCACATTTAAAAATATTTTTATTAATACAATCTATCTGTCTATCTATCTATAAAACATTTAAGGAAAACACACATAAACTTACCATAAAACCTTAAAGCTAAATGATTAACCAAACTTAACTACAATTGTTACATACAGCAACTACAGAAAGGGAATACAGATGGCTTCTGCCCTCTCATGTTTTAAATTTTTAATAGCTTCCACTAGCTCAACCATAGAGATAGGTTCATACAATCTCTTCTTTTGATCATCAGAAATTGTTGGCAAATTTTGTCTATTTAAGTAATTTTTGATCTCCTCTGAAATCTGTTGTACTTTGTAAAGAGATGAATAAAACTTATGAAACACCTTCTTAATCTTTCCCTGTTCTGTGATTTCTTCTTTACCATCTTGTAATTTCAAAATCGATTTCTTTCTCTATCTGTTCTTAATTTGTAAGCCAACCATCTTCCTGGTTTATTTACAAATTCAAAATGTTTCTGTTTCCCATACCTTATTTTCCTTTCTAGTTCTTCTATTGCATTCATTGATAACTGCTTTTGTAAAAAAATGTATATTGGTAATCAGTTCTGTCTTTTGAGGGCCCTTTCGAAATCCTTTCTTTTTAATTTCATCCAAGATCTTCTGAGTTCTTTCCTGTCTTTTCTTCTTTAATTCTGTATTCTGTTGTATGAAGAAACCTCTCACAAATGCCTTACTGGTGTTCCAAACCATCCTTAAATCAATTCTTTTATTTAAATTCTCCTCAAACCATTCCTTTAACACCTTTTTAACTTTTATTAAAAAAAATTCCTCTTGTAATAATGATTAATTCAGTCTCCAGTTGAAACTTCTGTTCATGTTTAACAATATCAAATATACTGGATTATAGTCTGAAAAAGTTTTTGGAAGAGCCTCCAATTTCTTAATTTTTATAACACAAAGATTTTGAAAGCAAAAACTTATCAATTCTTGAAAGGGATTTATGTCTCTCGGAAAAAAAGTATTTTTTTAGCTTCTCCATATTTATTTCTCCATGCCTCTTGCAATATTAAATTGTCCATTAAAAAAAAAAGATTTAGGTAATTTTCCTTGATGCCCTTTAATCTTTTTCTCTGAAGTCCTGTCAAGCTTTGAAGAAATCACTCTATTCTAATGCCTAGGAAAATAAAATTCTCATAAAATGAGTACCCGGCTTGTGGGGGCAATTAGCTAACACACATCAGAAACTGCTTAATGCAGTGTAGATGTGTAAATTGCTATTGCTTAAAACAATTTGTAAGCTGCTCTGATAGCCTTTGTGGCTGAAGATCGGGGTATAAATACCTAATTAAATTAAATTTTAAAAACCCTCCATCAGTTTTGCAAACAATTTTTGACAAAATTCAGATTTTGTCCCTGTAGGTGCACAAAGATCCACTACCAAAGTTTTAATATCCTGCAACTGTATTCCCACCCCTAAATATTGTCCATTAGAGTCATGAAAATTTTTCTCCACAGGCAGTTTTTGATTAACACAAATAACTATGCCTCTCTTCTTTTTATCTATCAAAGAAGTAACCTCCCTCCCTAATTTCATTTTTCCCTCAATAACTTCTGGTCTTTTTTCCTAATACGAGTCTCTTGGAGACACTTCAAAACAAATTTCAGTTTTTTCCAAATAGTGAAAAATTTGTTTTCTCTTCTGGGGTAAATTAACACCTCTAATATTCAATTTTAATTTTTTAAAAAATCTATCATTATGCTTAGTGTCAGAGTCCATTTCTGTTTCCTCTTGCTCTGGTGGTTCCTTACTATACTCCTATCCAGCATTCCTCACTTCCCCTAATAACCAATCTTCTTTTCTTTCCTCTCTTCACCAGGATACGTCTTCATAATTCTTCAAAAAATCTTTAACCTTTTGGATAGAGTAAGATTAATTTCACTTTGTAACAACTCTTTAATGTCTTTAAAGATGTAACTGTTGCAGAGCCTCCTCTCTTTCTTTAGCTTGCCTGTAAATTATTCTACTCACTTTCAAGTAATTGAAGTAGAAGCTGAAAAGTGGAGGATGTAAGTTGCCACTACTAGTTGAGAAGCTCCATTAGATTACTCTTGATGATCATCAGAGTTTTAAAAAGCTGGGTTGTGTTGTTTATGCTGTCTTTGATGGCTCAGTTGCAGTGGGTCTTCTTTTCTCGGTCCCCTCCATTCCGTTGTGTCCTGCTGTGGCTCTACATTCCACAGCAGGAATGGGGATTGGACTCTTGTGAGAATCCTCCTGTCTCCGGACTGATGATTGCCACAGCTGGCAACAGTGCCCCTTGTAGGATCTCTAGGGAGTCTGCCTGACAATGCCATTACCAGCTCCGGAAGTCCCCAAATTTTGGCACTTTTTTAAAAAAAAGCTATACTGCTGAAATTGGAGAATGGCAGGGTGGGAAACCTGAGACTTCTTGTTGAAAAAGTAACTTTTACTCATCTCCCGTCTTAACCTCAGTGAGGGGATGCTTGGCATAACAACACTGAGCATTTGTGTAATGCTTTTTAGGTATTCTAAGTGCTTGTTCTAACAGTGACATAGTTTAGTGTCAGGGTCATAGGAGCAAGTGGCCCCTTTCTTCACCACGAGACTTTGCTTGGGTGTGTGTGCTTTCCATTGAGTGCTGAGAAAAGCCCCATTTGCTGAGGCTTCTTGGGAGAGAGAGAGAGAGAGAGAAATGGAGGGAGGGGGCATGAGTGGGGTGCAATTTGCTTCTGGCTGGCAAGCATGCTTGTAGGGATATAGCAGGGAATGGGGACATCAATGCTGCAGTGGTGGCTGCCTATAGGTGCACCCCAGACAGTCTCGGGCTGGATCTGGCTTAAGAAGCCAAGGTGCTGGATAACATGATTAGACCTGTGCCCCTTCCTGATCCAAACTGCTTCTTCCACAGCTCCTTTGAACAAAAGGAAAAAGTACTAGAAACTGTCACAAATCTCCCATAACCTCCAGCATTGCACAGATGAAAACTGGGACATGTGTCCAAACAACATCAGAGTGTGGTCAAAATGGCAGATGTTATTAATGAGGAAGAACACACAAGCCAGGAGAGGTTGTAGCAGCTTCCTTTTGCCTGAGCCTACTGGGAAGGGCAGGTTTCCGTCTCTTTCTCTCCCCCTAGTGTATTAATTGAGTGCAAAGTGCTTTTTCTCTTTCAACTCATTTTGTAGCAATTGAAGTAAGCTGAGGACAAAGGGGGGCAAGTTGAAGGAGGAGAGAGAAACTAGGACATTTTAAAAGCAGCTGAAAAAGCAGGACAACAGAAGATTGATCAATACTTACCTTGCCAAACTGAAAAAGTTGAAGGTTGTGATCTCACACCTCATACTTAAGGGGACCCTCAGCTGGATCAGGATGAATCTCAGTGGTGTGGGTTTGTAAATATGTCCTGCTGCTGTACAGAGAACCCAGGTGGACAGAGCTGGGAGAGTTTACCCCCCCAGCCCCACCACAGTTTTATTCAGCCAGTTTTCCATAATACAAGCCAGGTTGATATGCTTATCCAGGATCAAGTATAGTTCATAACAATATATGTTGCTGGAAAAACATCCTTCTTCTCCACCCTATGATGATTTCAGCTAAGCTGAGAGGCAAGAAGGAATTAATTATAGGCAATGTCACACCCACTGCTTATTGCATCACCCCCTCATAGTGCTTTGACTTGTGAGCCACTACTATGCTACTTCACTGATATTGCCTGAGGAAGGAAAATATAAATACATTAAATAGGATTTTACTTTTTGTTTAGATCCTTAGGCTAGGTAAGCTTAATTTAAGCATACTTGTAAGAATAGGTTGGCCATTGGTGCCACTATTCTTGTCCTTTTCATGGACATTTTGGACATACTTTTCTGACTTCTATCAAATATTTATCTTAGTGGAGGAAAATGACATAACAGTGAATGGATGAAATACTTCCTTGGCTTCAGTTAACAGCATGCATTTTGTTTGTTATTAGACTGCAAATAGCACATAAGGTAGAGCATAATTCTTACCTTTCCCAAGATCAAGTCTAATTTCTAAAGATCTATAAATCTGCACTTTCTCAAAAGATTTCCTAACTAAGATTTGTTCTAGCAGTATTACTGTTGTGTAACTTTGGTTAAATTTTCTGTTGCTGATCCCTGTCATGAATATTTATTTACATCCCAACCAAAATCATTGCTCATCTGAAGGGGAGTTAACAATCCTTAATAGCCTCTTCTGATATGATTGATGCTTTTGTCACTTTCTCCAGTAAATAGGTTTATATTAGCATACAAAATATGCTTTCTGTCCTTTTTACCTCCACAGGCATTTAACTGACCACTCACTTAAGATGTAATCTTCCACCTGAGGTTTCGCTGTCATTTCAGGGTCAAATTTTCTCCAACTATGCGGAGGAAGCCTCAACACTTTTAAAGAAAACCTTCAAACTTGTTTATTTATGTATTTATTTATTTTCTTACTTATTTATTACAATGATTTAGATGCTATCTTTCAGGGAAACAGGTTCTTCCAAGACAGCCTAGAAATACCATCAAAATAATACAAATCACAACAAATAAGCTTAACATATAATAAACCAATTGCACATGTGCACAAACAGACACACATGCACTTACACTTTTAGCACCTTAAAACAACTCTTGTGAGCTCACAACTCTGATGGGCAGTAATCCATGAAGGTTCATGCATGCAAATAAAATAAAATAAAATAAAATAAATGAGCAGGCTTTTAAGGCATCATGCAACATTTTTTTAAAATGGGAAGGGGGACATGAGTCTGACCTGGATCAGAGCCACATCATTTTACTTTAAAAACTACAGGAGCTATAATCTCCTACCCGTGATTTCCTTTGCAATGAGACCATTTGCTCCCTGACTTCCAACTGTCCACATTTGGCAGGGACAGTCCCAATTAATCTTCTGTTCCCCCACTTGGGAGTCAACCTGGGAGCCCTCTGGGATCAAACTCATAACCTTGTGGCTTGCAGTACTGGCATTTAACCACTGCACCACCAGGGCTCCCTAAAAACATTAAATTCTTAGGCAGCTAGGCAGTCTCTCCTAGCTTGTGTGTTCTTCCTCATGCATAACGTTCGCCATCTTGACCATGCTCTGATGTTGTTTGGCCACACATGCCCTGATTTTCATCTGTGAAATGTTGGAGGGTGTGGTGAAGAATATTGGGATCTGAAGTCCACCAACATCTGGAAGCCCAGACATTGCCCACACATGGGCTAGGCACTACTTATTGATTTCCATGGTTCTGATTCATGTAAACAGATGCTGCAATCCCTGATGCAGATCAAGGGAACTTGAAAGAGCTTAATTTTGTGTGTGGATTGTTCCTTTATTTTGCAACATTTTGCTCAATTAGCAGGCTTTGATCTCATTAGATTAATTAACTGATTGAAAGGGGTTTTTAGGTCCTGTCTTTCAGCTGAAGCTTTTGAGGCAGATAAAAATAATAACAATCGTTGCATACAGAATCAATACAAACAAATGAAAACCCCAAAATTTGATAAAATAGCACCTCACACAAAACTAACAAGACTACAAAGACTAACAAGACTACACTGCCCTGGTGGTGCAGTGGCTAAATGTGTTGGAGGTGTAGAAAGACACGCCGTGTCCACCACAACCACCTGCAGAGTTGTTCCACGTCGACAGGACGCCAAGGAGAAGGTTTCTGGAGAGACTTCTGCAAAAGACTTCAGGCTGAGAAGGAAAAATTCCTTCACCCCAACACACTGCCTTAAGCTCTGGCTTGCCAAATAAAGACAGCAACAAGGCCAGCCTTCACTCAACTTGAGGGCTTTAATCTTTGTTAGCAGTATATTTACAATATATATACAGAGGGTGCGGCTATACGATCATAAAAAAAAATCCGTATGGGGGCAAAAAATATGAACAGCCTGTCGTTCGTATGCATACGAACCGGCTATATGATTTTTAAGCCCCCTAAGCTCCGTATGACTCCCTCTTCCCGAAGCTGGCTGCAGCGAGCAAGCCAAGTGGCAGTTTTAAATCTTCCACCGCTTTTTTTTTTTTAAATGTTCCTGGTTTGTGGACAGTCGGTTTTCCGTATTTACATTATAAAATAAAAATAAATAAACATATAAATTCACAGACTTACCGGACGCTCGCTAGCCGGGAAACCAACATGGCGGCCGCTCCCAATTCCCCTCTGTGCTAGCCCTGCCCCCTCTACTCGGTCAACCAATCAGATTACCCTGCCTGTTTGTATGTGTGTGAATGGACCGTACAGACCCGTCAGCCATCCGAACGGCGTACGGATTTCTCTTCACGATCCGATTTCCCTCCCGAATGCCGCTTGTGTGTATTTCAGGGTGGAAAACCGGGCCCCCCTCTTTTGCATTCGTGTGCATCCGAACGGCCGTTTGTACCAAAGTGCGAACTTCCGCACACCGTACGTATTATTTAAATCGTGTAGACGGGACCAGAGTATAGGACAGCCGTCTCTAATACTCAAAAATCTTTCTCCTAACCAACAAACTGCTTCGCCAACCACCATTCACAACAAACCCACACAGGAGATAATTCCCATCTCCTTTTTATAGGCAGTTTAACAATGCCTGTTACATCAGGCATCTCAGGTGTGCATACTCTCAAGTGCTAACTCTCTCACACACCTGCCACTGGAGCTTAACTACTTTCATTACTAAGCTTACAGCTCCATCTTGTGGTCACATCCATGTCATTCCCTGACAAAATGCTGGTACTGCAGCCACAACATTGCAAGTTCCATCGCAAGGGCTCCAAGATTCACTCAGCCTTCCATCCTTTAATAGGTTGGTAAAATGAGTACCCAGCTTGTGGGGGCAAAACTAGCACACATTGGAAACCACTTGGAGAATGCTTAGCATGCTATAAAAGTGGTGCAGATGTGTAGGAGCTATTACTTAACAATTTGTAAGCTGCTCTGAGAGCCTTTGTGGCTTAAGAGCAGGGTATAAGTACCTAAATAAATAAAAATAAGACAAGTACAGTTAGAAAAAAAAGAGCAGTAAACCACTCTTTGGACAAAAGTTACCTTTGGGACTACATCCCCCATCCAACATGGCAACTGCCAGGGAATGCTTGGAGTTGTAGTCCCAAAAGTTCTGTTTCTGGACTGTTCCCTGTGGATCAGAGAAACCTCTAGGATGAAGGTTTTGGGGTCAGCACTGGAAAGGTAGAATGGATGCTGATTGCCTCTCTACACCCTTCCTCTACCACCACCAGAACTCTGCTGCTCACAGGTTGGGTCCCACCCAATGTCTAACTTTGCTCTAATTCTTCAGTATATAAACATTAAGGCAGTAGAAATTTTAAAGCGGACTAAAACGTACTGTGGTTCACATCCCACATGACATGAGAGTCCCAGGGTAAAAACAGAAATGTCAAATGATGACCCGCCACTGAATTACTCATGTTGATGCTGTTTCAGGTTTTCTCAGCTCAGTCTTTGTTTTTCAGCAGGAGGGCCCCCTGCTTTTGCCCAGTAATTGGTACTTAGTCTAAGAGATAATCTTATAATTTTCAAATGAAATATTGATAAGGAAGAAACACACAGCCTCCCTGTTGTGAATGCACTGGACTTCACAAAACACTAATATATGGATTAAGGAAAGTTAACATAATCCTTTTATGGAAACTAAAATCAATTACACGTCAGCTTTGTAGCATTATAAATGTATTTAGTCAGCACACATCTCTCCCCACCCCACACTTTTCTAGCAGTGTGCCTTACAAAGTGACTCGCCAGATGTTAAATATTAAATAGAACTAATCAAAATACTATTTGAGAGATTTTTTTAAAAAAAAACAATGATCAAAGCGAGCTATTTATTACCTGATGTGTGTTTCTATTGAAATCCAGCTTCTGTGATGTTATAGCTAATTTAGTGTAGTTCTTGTATTTGGCTTAGTATAAACTCAATTTCTTAATTTGCCATGAATGAAAAAGAGAATTAAGCTCCAGTATCACTATTTATTCAAGACTAGACCTGCAGAATTAGCCAGTGTTTGGAATGTTATCTCTAAATAGTAATTAATTACTTCTTACTCTCTTTTAAAATATCAGGTAGTGGTAGTAGTGGTTGTTGTTGTTCTGATTATTATTATTTTCATTTTTATTCTGCCTTTCCCCTAATTATGGGACTCAAGGTGGCTTTGTGCTGTTGTTGTGTGCCTTCAGGTTGTTTCCAACTTATGGCAACCCTAAGGTGAGGATATCATGGGGACTTCTTGGCAAGATTTATTTGGTGGGAGGGGGTTGCCATTACCTCCATCCGAGGCTGAGAGAGTGTGATTTGCCCAAGGTTACCTAATGGGTTGCCATGGCCAAGATTTGAACCCTAGTCTCCAGAGTTCTAGGGCTTTGTCAGAGCCCCTTAAAAGCGTTCTTTTGCTGGCATTAAAAAATCCATTTTTATGCCAGCAAAATAATGCCCCCCTGCACTTATCTCTAATCCCAGCAAAGGCTTCCCCAGCAATGAAAGAGGAAGTGAATGGAGCTCTGTTCACTTCCTCCTTTTAAATCTCGCAGATTATGGTGAGACTTCATTGCACGGGAAATTAAAAAACAAAAAAAAAATAAGACAGAAAAACTTTTAAAAAGCACATGCACATACTTTAAAGGTCTCAATTAACTCAGGAAGGGTCATAAAAAGTGCATCACTTACCTGGCTGTCATGATCTCACCCAGAAGTGTTTGCACTGGACCGTGCATTGATGTGAATACAATGGTGTGACATTTCACACGCTGGCAATACCAGCACAAAAGCACCATGGGGGATCTATTGCTGGCTTCAGCCATCAGTAAAAAACTATGGGTTTTGGTGGGGACATAACTGCGAAAGGGCGACATTGTCTGATATATGTGCCATTTTGTGGTTATGTGGTGTAGTTATCACACTGTATTTTATGTGTCTGATAAAGTCCCTAGTCCAACACTCAAATCACTAGCCCCATGCTGGCTTACAAACTATTAAAACTTTACAGATTAAAAACCATGCAAAAATGTCATCTATCTATCTATCTATCTATCTATCTATCTATCTATCTATCTATCTATCTCTTTTAAAAAATAGCTAGCTATTTTTTAAAAAAGCAGTCTATGGAGTTAAGACCTTTTAAAATCCATTAATAGCTTGTCTAAACTGGCCAAACAAAACAACCTTACCTTGTTTTATCCAGGAGCTGTCCAAATGATGTACAGCTTGAATCCAGGGCTTTTCAGTGTTTCAGGGCTTTAATTTGCATGAAAAAAGCAGGGACTTACTCTGGATTTTGAGCAGAAAATCTGGATATTTTGTGTGTGCGCGTGTGTGCGCACTGTACTCCACAGGGATGTTGGTGTGGGACTGGGAGGATAGAGTTTTTGGTGGGCAGGCAGAAGAGGTTGAGAGGAGGCACCCTGGGCCAGGCAATGAGGTGACCTTTCCCACTGTTTCGATTTCATGTTTTTGTGGGGGATTTGTGGCATTTGTTTGGAGAAGCACATGCCAACATCCCCATATTGTTAGCTACACATATCTCCGCTTAATAGGATGTCTGAAGCCCCTCTGATCTGTGGGAACAGACATATGTACACACACATGCATGGTGGTGGTGGCGAACAGAGCAGCCACGGCCATGTGATTGCACATACTGACATTTATAGGATTGGGGTGAGTTCAGAAGGGGGAAACTGTTTGGACAGTTCCCCCAAACCCACCTCAGTGTGTATGGTGATTGTGTAGACAATCCCATGGTAGCTGCAGACCAGGGAAACCCAAAGGTAAGACAGATTTTCCTGTTGGTGCAGACAAGCCCTAAAAGACAGTATTTAAACAATCAACAAAACATGGATTTCCAAAGTGTGGGAACAGTCACCAAGAAGCCCCTCTCCTTTGCTCCCACCAAAGAAGCCTGAGAATGTAGTGGGATAGAGGGAAGTGCCTCTCCTCTCCCAAAGATCTTATAACTGGAACAGGCTCATAGGGAGATACAGCCATTCAAATAGCCTGGACCCAAGACATACGGGATTTTGTAGGTCATCACTAGCACTTTGAACTGTGCTGGAACTGGACTGACAGCTGGTTTAGCTGTTGCAACAAGGGAGTTGTAACAAGAGAGATGAAATTGGGAAGGCGAGGAGACAACAACCATGTCTACAGTAAAGGAAAAAGAAGTGGAATCTACAATAAAATGTTCTAGTATAGAGTGCTCCTGTTCAAGACTATGCCTTCTTTGAGGATGGTCCACTCTATCGTCCCCTTCTATTTTCCCTTTTAATCTCTCTACCCTCAAAAGTCAGCCACCAAGCATTCTCAGTCCTCATGGGACCACTTGGGTGTTCCCCTCTCCTTTTATGCTTTTTTTCCCTCCTAAAGCTGTTTGTGAGCCCCTCCAGATAAGAAAAAAAAAAGTCTCTGAAAGGTTCAGGTTTTGTTACTGTACAAACTGAATGTTGGAGGTTTACATGCCATTGTCTTTTAAATATATATATATATATTTATTAATCGATAAGCAAACATACATTGTATTAGATTATACTTAATTATACATCCTGATTATCTCATAATACAAAAATATAACTTCAAAATAATGTCCACCCTACCCCACCTCTCATAGCAGTGACTTCCCACACTCCAAGTCCAAGAGAGTAGTATCTAAGGCGCAGTATGTGACTTCTCTACATTGATTACATATTTCTGTGTCTGCCAATTAAAGGTCCAAAAAGTTGAGAAAGATTAGTCTACAAAGCCCTATTAATAACCTCTCTTCCTTTTTATATTCAGAAAAGATATAAGCAATCCCCAGTCTTTTAAAAAGTTACCTAATAACTTTTCTCTAATATATGTAGAATATATATATAAATGGTCATATAAATGTATGTCCCTTTCAGCCATTTCTGCAATTTTCACAGTCAATTCTTCTTTTGTTGGTAGCTGTATACTTTTCCGGTTCTGGGCATTTAGTAACCTTGCTGCCAAAAATCATACAGTGTATCACTTTGAATGTGACTCCTTTGAATTTGTCTTTTGATAACCCCAATAGAAAAAACTGAGGTTTTCAATCTACTCTTATGTTAGGGATCTCCTGTATCAACCTGTGCATCCTTTTCCAATATGTTTTAGCTTTGTCGCACATCCACCACATGTTGTAGAAAGTGCCTTCTTGACTTTCACACTTCCAACAAACATTTTTAAGCCCCTTATACATCTTCAACAGTTTTGATGGTTTTAAGTGCCACCCATACACCATTTTATATAAATTTTCTTTGAGATTATGAGATACTATGGACTTTATCAGACATGGCAAAAAATGCATAATTACAATGTTAAGGTAATGTGAATGGTTTCCAATATTGCACGATGTTGTCATGTTTGCATGGTCAATCTGTGCTCCAGCCACAAATAAGGCACCTAATTTGAAGAATTAGAATGCAAATTAGAGTAATATTCATATAACAATAATTTCCATAATATGCAAATTACTGTATATGCTTAGAATTGAGAAAGTAGAATATAACAACTCTAACTGCAATCCCATTGTCATTGCAAAACTGAGGTACAACTGCAAGTCCAGCCAACAAGAGTAGGTGGAATGGGGGCATCTTGACTTCCATGCATATTATCTGAGTCTGGTCTTCTCTGTGCTCTGGCCTGGTCAGTGCCCACCACTGTGACGGCAGTAGCTTCAGTAACCACCACTGGAGATATGAAATGTGTCCAAGGGGCCACAAAACTCTAGAACTGGCTGGAGGGCTTGCTTCAGGGATGGGAAATATGCATCCAAGGCTCCAGATGTTGTCAAACTGCAGCTCCCAGAATTTCTTACCACTGTCTAGGGCTGCTGGGAGTTACAGTGTAACAGCATGTGGAGAGCTACACAATTTTTGGCCTGATTTGCATTTATTACTGTTGCACAATGCAGACTGAAACATCCAAACAAATACTCTCCAAGTCATTGCACTCTGAGCTTGACTGATGGATTTAAAAGCTTGAAGGAGCTTTGTGATTCATTGAGTAAGCTGCAGATTTCATGTTTTGAGTCAGAAGGTTGCTTTTAAATGACAGAAAACTTTTGACTAACATCGGACTCAGCAGGTGACCTGCTGTTTGCTTAGATTTAGAATGGCAGTTTTTCACTGACATAATGTTCAAAGTGGAATTTGTTTTTGCATACACCACATGCATTTTATCTGGGAAATATGGCAGAAGCAGAATTTTCAGGACATCTGGTTTTGTAGTTAGAAAGCCTCAAATAATGCCAGCTCAGTGTTCCATAATCCATACTAATACAATGTGCTGTAAGCACAAAAGAAGAACTAGAAATGTGTGCTAAGACAACAATTCAAGCACATGAAATCCCATCCACAGCCACAAATCATATGACGTGCACATAAATACAGTGGGCCCTCAGTATCTGATGGGGTTTGGTTCCAGGACCCCCACCTCCATGGATACAAAAATCCATGGATGCTCAAGTCCCATGATATATAATGGCATAGTAAAATGGCATCCCTTATATAAAATGGCAAACAGCAAAGTTTGCTTTTTGGGATCCCCCCCCCCCGCCCGGAATATTTTCAAGCTGCGATTGATTAAATCCATGGATGCAGAATCTGTGGATACGGAGGGCTTATTGGAATCAAGAACTTGTAAAATGTGCAGGGCCATAGCTTGGTGGTAAAACTCATAATTTACATGAGAAAGGTCTCAAGTTCAGTTCCTGAAATCTTCAGGCAAGGCTAGGAAAGAATCCTGTCTGAGGGCTTGCCAACACCAGTGATAAACCCCGAATCCCCCCTGAATCTGGCCTGATAATACCACATGACATGTGGCCTTTTCCCTGAAAAGTGACACATGACGTATGGCCCTGTTCACACCAGACTCAGGGAATAGCCGCTTAATCTGGGTTTTAGAAAACTCATAGTTTTCTTCAGACTTTTCTGGAAACTGCAGAGAAAACTACTATGTGAACGAACTATCCACACTGGATTCAGGGGGTGGGGAGGAGAGGAAGGATAATCACTGTCTGAGGCACCATCATTTCCCCCACTCCTTGGTGCCACTTTTCATTTCAAAGGTAGAGCCCCAGTGATAGTCGCTCTCTCTGAGGCCAGAACCCCTGGTGAGCCCTACCATCTCAAGGTTAAGCCCATGTTCTGGCTTTACAGAAGGCAACTTCTGCTGAGGCTTTGCTTTTCTGTTGCATAGTTGCCCCTCTAGGCTCTGGGAAAAGCAGAGCACCAGCAGTAGTTGCACTCTCTGAAGTCAGAATGGGTACTCACCCCACCATTGCTAGTCTAGCCACCTGTTCTGGCTTCAGAGAGGGCAACTACCACTGGTGCTTTGCTTTTTCTGAAGCTCAGAGTCTAGTGTAAATAACAGCTTTGAATGGGCAGTAAAAGTAAAAACCCAATGCAGACTTAGGCTTTAGCAGGTGTGGTGTTGAAATCTGGTCCAGAGTAGTCTGAATTTCATGTACCACAGCTCTGGGTCAAAGTAGTCCAAATCTCATCTGGATTTTACCCCACCCCACTCCACCCACCCCTGTGTAGCCAAGCCCCAAGAGCCACTGGCAATCATTGCTGACCAGAGTGAGCTAACTGGACCAGAACCAATGTAGCTAAAGGGAAGCTTCCTACATTGTTTAGAATAGGCTAGAAAAAAATGCCCATTTTACAAACAGTAAACCCTAGTGCAATTTAATTTTCTGAAATGGTCTGTTAATTTCTTTTAACCTAACAAAAGTAAAAAGTTATACTGAGGTGCCAAGAGAGTAGTAAGTAGGCTGACTGAGTTTACACCTTCAAACAACTAGATGGCATGTATTTCTGAATCCCACCCATGTTCTTTTGGTTATGAAGGACAGATGCAGAGAAAATTAAAAAAAAAAAAGAAACATCTTCTAATATGGTATGTCTTGTATTGTGCTTCAGGATTGGGCAACCTGCACCACTCTAAGATGTTACTGCATTGCAGTTCCCATAAGTCCTAGCCAGCATAGCCAATAACAAAGGATTATGGGAACTGCAGTCCCAAAACACCTGAAAGTTGACCATCCCTGTCATCCATCTCCCCAGGAGAAATCTGTACAGGGATGGGCTGGAGCTTAATGAAAAATGAACATGCTTTGTATGTGTGAAGACACACCCAACTAAAGGTGGTGGCAGGTTTGGGTGTGCAATGCCAGTACCCTGGTGAGATCAAACTCTTTTACCCAAAAAGGCTCTGGTGCTGAATATAAAGTTCAAAAAAGGAGGAAGTTTATTTTAAAGAATAAAAGTAAAGGGCTTTCTCCTCCCCAGCTCTAAAAACTTGAAATAAAAGGTACTTTACAGTTTGAGTTTCAGCAATCTTCAGGGTGTCATCTCTCTGGGTTTGATCTTAGTTTGATCTCCTCACTCAATGGAGCTGGTGCAGGGTCTTTCAGCTCCTGATTCCTTTGACTTATTTGTTGTTGGCAACTAATTTGGCTAAATGGTGTAAGAAATGCCCTTCCTGGCTGTCTGGGCCTGTTTTCCACCAATAAAACAGCTCCCTGCAAGCTCACAGCAAAGACTGAGAAAAAAAATCCTAAAAAACTTCTAGCTAAACAGAGCTTGCTGGGAAGGGATAAACCAAACCTGGAAAAATGCAGGGGAATTCTTCAGCTCCTCCCACAACTCTAATACAATTAAACATTCCTATGCTCAGACATACTAAGGCCTGAACTAAAACGAAGGAAAATGCAGGGGAGATTCAAACAGTCCTGGCTGGACATCACAGTATGCAAAAAGTCACATGTTCAACCCTTGGCATATATCTGTGAAGGACACTGTTCTGAAACCCTAGAAAACTGTTCTTAGTCACTGTAGACAATATTGGGCTAGATCAGAGTTAGTGAAAATGCAACCTGTGTACTACATACAGCCCCAAGCTCCACTTTTGTGGCTCTAGAAACCACTCCCCCACTTTGCCCCTTCATAATTTTTTAAAAATCTCATCAGTTTTCAGGTTATTTATTTTTTTTGTCGCAGAACTGGTCAAATGACCCAAACTAGCCCCAAATGGATAGGTTTACATTTCTAGATGGGAGTGATGCAATAAGATACCATAAAAACCAATATCTTCAATGTGTTCTGGGCAAAAAAATCTGTATTCCAGAAAGTCAGCTTTAGGGATAGATGCACCACTAATTTCACCAGTTCTGTGGGTAATGCAAGAACCCACAAAAATTCCACAGGAACCATCTTCTTGTATCCATTCTGAGCCAAACATCTGTATTCCAGAAAACAGCCAGGGACTCCAACTTTCTGGATCATTATGCTCATAGAATTCACCAGTTCTGCAAGTTTAGATGGCAGCCATACAACAAGCTACAAAAATGCCAAACAAACCACCTTCTTGCACACCTTCCTGGCAAAACATCCGTACTCTATAAATAATCTCTCTCTGGCTTTTCTTCGCAAACGAAGATTCAGGAAGGACTCATCCCGCGCTTTCTGCAAGCACGCTGATGACTAAAAAGGCCAATCCGAGATAAACAAGTCCGGTTGCAAAAAGCACAGCAGAAGGTCTCCTTGGGTGATGTTTTTGGGTTGTGATTCTTTCTGCGTTTTCGTTTCTCTTCAAGACTTGTTCGTCGTGAGTTCTCAAATAAGGCTGCAGCATTGTGGATAGTGCGTCTCCATGCCTCCCGATGTGAGGCCAGGGCGGACCACTGTTGGTGATCAATTTGGCCAAGCCTGAGATGTTGTTTCAGGGAGTCTTTGTATCGCTTTTTTGGAGCGCCCCTCTTACGCTGACCCGTGGTGAGTTCACCGTAGAGGAGTATTTTTGGGAGGCGATGGTCCTCCATCCTAGAAACGTGCCCTGCCCAGCGCAGCTGTGTTCTCAATATCATGGCCTCAATGCTGGTGATCCCTGCTTGCTCAAGGACAGCAACATTCGTCACATAGTCAGTCCAGTGTATATTTAGGATTGTGCGTAGACAGCGCTGATGAAAGCGCTCGAGGAGTCGTAGGTGGTGGCGATAGGTGACCCATGTTTCAGATCCATAAAGGAGGATAGACAGTACGATGGCTCTATAAATAAATAAATAAATAAATGCCCAGAATGCCAATTTTCTGGGGGGGGGGCACACCCACTCCAGTGGGAGTGACATAAAAAGTCACAAAAATCCCATGGCAATCACCTTCTTGTACTTTTCCAGGAAAACATTTTTTACTCCAGAAAATGGCCTGGAAGACCAACTTTCCAGAAAGCCACTCCCACCTATTTCATCAGATGGACAAGAGTAAATGGGAGTGATGCAACAAGTAAAAAAAATCCACTGAAACTATCTTCTTGTACCCGTTCCAGGCAAAACATTCTGGGAAACGGCTCAGAAAACCAACTTTTAAGAGAGCCATGCTCATCTAGTTCACCAGTCACTCATGACTAGATGGAAGTGATGCAATAAGCCACATAAATTCTCATGGAAATCCTGTGGGATTTTTGTGGAACTGCCTCTTTGAACCCATACTGAGCATGATTCACTGGAAAGTAGGGGTTCTGGGCCATTTTCCAGATTACAGAAGCTTTGCCTTGAATGAGCATAAGGACATACTTTCTGTGGATTTTTTTTTTTTTTGTGGTGGTGGTGGTTTGTGGAAGGGAATAGTAATAGCAATAGCATTTATATTTCTATGCCGCTTATCAGTGCAGAGCACTCTCTAAGCAGTTTACAATATGTTAGCTAATTGCTCCCAACAGGCTGGGTACTCATTTTACTGACATACGGAAAGATGGAAGGCTGAGTCAATCTGGAGCCCTGCAGGATTGAACTCACAACATTATGGCTGCAGTACCGGCATTTAACCACTGCACCACAAGGGCTCCTCTAAGGGGAAGTAAAGCCCAAGAGTAGCACACCGCACCTTGCCTTACTGCAAGACATTGGTGTTCTTCAGCTGTTCTCCCATTTCAGTCCCATGAGAGATGGTGGTAGTCTTTTTGCTAATGGATTTTTCCAGTTAGCAAAAAGACTCACATTTACCACCATCTTCCACAGGACTAGAATGGAAGAACAGCTGAAGCATGCATCAGTCATGTAGTAAGGTTGGATACACTATTCTTGGGCTTTAAAGCCGCTTCCCTTCTCTTGTGCAATAAGGCTCCTAGTCTCGTGCATGTGATACATTTGGTGGGAGTGGATATCAGGAAAGTTATTGGCCTGGGCCATTTTCTGGAATACAGGTGTTTCCTGTGGAATTTTTGTGGCTTGTGGTATCTCTCCTACCCAGTCTTGTGCAGCTGGTGCATTTGGTGAGCACAGCTACTTGGAAAGTTTGGAATCTGGGCTGTTTTCCAGAACCAAAATGTTTTGTGCTGAGGAGGTACCAGATTTAAAGCTAACCCTCCTACTAAACTTTGTTGTGACTCTCATTGTAGGCAGTGGGGTACTTACATTTGTTATCTCAGTTTCCGTGGGATTTAATATTAGTTGGAATTAGGTGTGAATGTCTAGGGCTCCTTACACTCATGACCCTTGAAAATTAAATATAAGAAAAGAGTGCAGAGCTGGATTTCAAGACTTTGCCAAAGTTTTTTTAAATGATGTCGTCTAGGTCCTCTAGATGGTGTTCAAACTTTACATATAAAACTTATGTATTATTCATTTTAATGTGTTTTGCCTTTGATATGTAGTGCAATTTTCAGAGATTAAAACGGCATGCTCTTAATTCTTGAATGTTCTTTGATCCTGTTTATTTCTTTCCTCCTTTAAACATGTGCATTCAGAACCTGACAGCATTATCCCATTTGAAGAGATAATTAAGGAGAGAATCTAGTCTTTTCCTAGTTAAACTTTTAGCTAGGCTGAGTTACAAGACCAGTTTTTATCAGTGATCCATATTCACCAAAATAATGAGTACATCTGGAAATTCATTGTATTCTTTTTTTATGGAGATATTTTTAAAAAGATAAGAAATTGCTTTAATGAGAGTATTTTAAAGAGGGGGAGAAGCCTTTTAAACTTGTAAAAATAACATGCAATATGCTATTCTTTTTTTTAAAAAAGCAACTTACTTGAAATTCCATATACTCTTCCTCCTGACAAAAATATCAGATCATATTTGAGGTGAATGCTAAATCTAAACATGCTAATAGCACTGCAGTTAAGGAACTGCAGAGCCCAAAGACCAAAACCACTTATAAATAAGGTTTCCAGAGTAGCTGGCCCTGAGTCTGTTTTCTGTAGTCCTCATGGAAAGGAGGAAGAATCTCAGTGTGAGAATGCCACCTTGAAAGTGTGTGCATGTGTTAATTTGTTACACTCATTGTTTTGTTTTCTGATGACATATTCTGGGATTGCAGCTTAATATTATCATGCTTAATGACACCAGGGGCTCCCCTTGCAACATTGTCCTTGTAACATTATTGTCCTCTGTGACATGACAGGGGGTTATCTCTAAGTCCCAGTTTTTTACCACTGGCAGCCTAACTCAGGAGGCCCCCATCACTTACACTGAATAAAGTCATACTGATTGCTTGCTCTGAGCTCATTCTACATTATGAGAGATGATACATCAGGACTTCATAAGGACATCAGTGACCATATATCCTACTACAGTCAGCCCTCCACATTTGCGAGGGTTTGGGGTGCATGACCCCTGTGAAAGTGGAAAAACCATGAATGGATGAATGAAAGGCCTGCCAAGGCAAGAAGTGGCTCTGGGGCAGCAGTGGAGATGGTGGCAAGCCCTGACCATTAGGCACACATTATTTTGTGTGTCCCCCTCTGGGGAGTCCGACACCCAGGACTTCTAGCATTGGAATTACTAGATGTTTACAGAATGTTCCTCACAAGGCAGCTCCTTTCACAAACGTTTAGGTCAGAGATGTGGATCATCAGGCCCTGGCCTGAATCTGACCCTCTTGAATTCACATTCTGGCCCTTTGAGCCCTAGAAGGTTACTTCCCTTTCCTCATGACACCATCATTTGGTGGCTTCCCAGCTTTTGTATATTTTTCTCCATTAAGAAAGATTGAAAGGCCTCTCTTCAGATTTAGCTACTGGTAGGAAGAGTTTGAAGCTGGTGTTTATGGACCCATCCTTTTGCTTTTGCCTTGCTCCACAACTGAAATGCACCTATGAAGAACCTGTAACTGAATTCAACCCTCAAACTGAAAGAGGCCCTTACCTTTGATTTAGAGTGATGTGAACATGAAAATCTATCTTACAGACAGATAGCCCATTGTTACATCAGGTTGCTTGGGTGCATATAGGCCACAGATCCATGAGAAAGTAGGGATGCCTATGGCACTAAAGTTTTTTTTCTCTCTCTCTCTGGCTTTTCTTTGCAAACGAAGATTCAGGAAGGACTCATCCTGCGCTTTCTGCAAGCGCGCTGATGACTAAAAAGGCCAATCCGAGATAAACAAGTCCAGTTGCAGAAAAGGTCTCCTTGGGTGATGTTTCTGGGTTGTGATTCTTTCTGTGTTGTCATTTCTCTTCAAGACTTGTTTGGCGTGAGTTCTCAAATAAGGCTGCAGCATTGTGGATAGTGTGCCTCCATGCCTCCTGATGTGAGGCCAGGGCGGACCATTGTTGGTGATCAATTTGGCTGAGACTAAGATGTTGTTTCAGGGAGTCCTTGTATTGCTTTTTTGGAATGGCCCTCTTATGCTGACCCGTGGCGAGTTCACCATAGAGTACTATTTTTGGGAGGCGATGGTCCTCCATCCTAGAAATGTGCCCTGCCCAGCGCAGCTGTGTTCTCAATATCATGGCCTCAATGCTGGTGATCCCTGCTTGCTCAAGGACAGCAACATTCATCACATAGTCAGTCCAGTGTATATTTAGGATTGTGTGTAGACAGCGCTGATAAAAGCGTTCAAGGAGTCGTACATGTTGGCGATAGGTGGCCCATGTTTCAGACCCATAAAGGAGAATAGACAGTACAATGTCTCTATACACATTGATTTTTGTGCTTTGCCTCAGGTGTTTATTGCTCCAGACTCTTTTGTGAAGTCTTCCAAATGTGCTATATGCCTTTGCTAATCTGTGATTGATCTCTTTGTCAATCTTGGCATCTGAGGAGATGATGCTTCCCAGGTACGTGAACTGCTGAATGGACTTGAGCACAGACTTGCCAACGGCAATGTGGGGATGGTGGTGTTCATCCTGTGGTGCAGGCTGGTAAAGAACTTCCATTTTCTTCACGATGACTTCCAGCCCAAACAGCTCTGCAGTTGTTGCGAAGCAGGATGTTAGGCACTGCAGAGCTGCTTCTGTGTGGGCAACAAGGGCAGCATCGTCAGTGAAGAGCAGCTCATGGACTAGATAGTTTAGAATCTTAGTGCGAGCCCTCAGACAGCACTAAAGTAATACAGGAGATTTTCAGACGCGATTTTCGGCAGGATATATTGCGAAACAGCTCCGTTGCTGCTGCGCGGCAGGGGAGCTGTTTCAGACGACGACATCCCTCTGCTGAAACCCTCCATGTCACTTCCATGACAGAATGGAGGAAACTGCGTCGTATTTCATTTACGATTGTTGCCCGTGAGTGAAATATGACGCGGTTTCCTCCATTCTGTCATGGAAGTGACACAGAGGGTTTCAGCAGAGGGATGGCATCATCCGAAACAGCTCCCCTGCCGCGCGGCAGCAACGGAGCTGTTTCGCAATATATCCTGCCGAAAATCGTGGCAGCAATGGAGCTGTTTTGCAATATATCCTGCCGAAAATCTCCACAATTGGAAATGCCCATCACAGGCTTAGGCCTTGTTCCAATGGCATTTATTCCTACCTTTCTTTAGATTGTCCCCATGGATAAGTATAGATCATATCGGTAGTAGAATGCAATAATAACAATTTTCTAATGCTCCCATCCAGAAAATGATTGCTTAATACATAGTGTGTTGAAGAGTGTATTTATAAGCAAAGCCACATGTACTCAAGAAAGCCGGTGTTTCTTAACAATTATTATTAGTGTCACTGGAGTACTAAAGCATATTGCTCTCGCATGAAATTACATAGCATTAGCCAAATGTTATTAAGCTGGAGACTGGGTAATGGAGCAGAGATTTCAGAAAGATTCACAAGAATTTAAGGACATCTTTCCTCTTACCCATTTTCCCACAAAAAAGAGGATGATAGGAAGAGGATGAGACAATTTTTAAAAAAATCTGTGGACTTCAGCACTTTTGTTTCTAATGTTTCCTCCCTTTGTTTTCTTTTTTTAATCTGTTATTTGTTTTTAAATGTTGTTGCTCATAGAATCATAAAATCATAGAGTTGGAAGAGGCTACAAGTGCCATCTAGTCCAACCCCCTATCATGCAGAAATACACAATCAAACACTCCCAACAGATGGCCATCCAGCCTCTGTTTAAAAACCTTCAAGGAAGGAGTCTCCACCACAATCTGAGGCAGCATATTCCACTGTTGAACACATCTTACCATCATGAAGTTCTACTAAAAGTAGATTATCTTTTCCTGTAGTTTGAATCCATTGCTCCATGTCCTAGTCTCTGGAGCAGCAGAAAACAAGCTTGCCCCATCCTCAGTATGACATCCCTTCAAATATTTAAACATGCCTATCATGTCACCTCTTAACCTTCTCTTCTCTTCTCCAGACTAAACATGCCCAGCTCCCTAAGCTGCTCCTCATAGGGCATGGCCTCCAGACCTCCCACTATCCTGGTTGCCCTCCTCTGGACATGCTCCAGCTTGTCAACATCCTTCTGGAATTGTGGTGCCCAGAACTGGACACAGTATTCCAGGTGTGGTCTGACCAAAGCAGAATAGTGTGGCAATATTACTTCCCTTGATCTAGACACTATATTCCTATTAATACTCCTATTAATGCAGCCTAGAATCACATTGGCTTTTTTAGCTGCTGCATCACACTGCTGACTCATGTTCAGCTTGTCATCTACTAAGACTCCTAGATCATTTTGACTTGTGCTGTTTTAACTGCCATCAAGTCGACTTTGACTTATGGCAAGCCTCTGCATGAGAGACCTCCAAGTCACCCTGTCATCAACAGCCCTGTTCAGGACTTGCAAACTCAAAGCCTTGGTTTCCTTGATTGAGTCTCTCCACTTGTAATGGGGTCCTCCTCTTTTCTTACTGCCTTTTGCCTTTCAAAGTATTATTCTCTTTTCTAGTGAGTTGTGTCTTCTCATAATATGTCCAAAGTATAGCAGTCTCAGTTTAGCCACCTTGGTTTCTAGGGAGAATTCAGGCTTGATTTGCTCTACAGCCTATTGATTAGTCTTTTTGGCAATCGAGGGTATCCTGCAGAATTCTCATCCAGCATCACATTTCAAATGAGTTGATTTTCATCCCATTTCATTAATTTAGTACAGCAAATATGGTTGAATATGCCAGGACTCAAAGCACTCAGAGTCCTTTGTCTGGATGGGCAAATCTGTCAGTTTTGCTCCTTGCCCATCAGATTCAGTTAGTTTAAAGTGTTTAGTTATTTCCATCAGATTTATGAAGAGGTGTATCAATCTTTGAAGGTTCTTGTCAAAAAGGAGCCAAACAGAATTTTCAAACATCCCAAGTTCCACTGACTTCAATAAGTCATATTATGTAATGAAAATCACGCATGTTCCTCCTATGTCCCCAAAATAAATATTTATATATTATTTTGTTATTAAATTTCTATATCACATTTCAGTAAATATATTACAAATGATGTACAGTCTATAAATAATTATCATCAACTGAAGATGGTCAGTATTTCTCATAAAACAGCATTCAAAGTTACAGCGTGCACAGTTTTAAATACATAAAAGTATGCTTCTATTTATTCACCAAAATTTGATATACCCTGTGTGTGTGGTTGTGGAATGATTGTGTTGTGCCAGTGGCTACACTTATTTGACCTCTGAGAAATAATGGTGTTTATTCTAGTTTCACACTCCAACAGGATCGTACTCATGTTCTTCATTCTCTGTATGAAATTCTTACACAACAGATTGGATGACTTTCTTACTGAAATACACTGGCCAAAATTAGTGAATAGAGCTATTCTCAGCATGGACCTGCCTATTGTGTAGGTTTTAAGGAGAAGTGAAAAGAGGCACTGGCAACCCATGGTCAACATGACAAACATGATTGAATGTATAGGGATTCAAAGGAAGGCCTGAAAGAGCTAAGAACACAAAGCCTGGATACATATTCTGGAAAAGCAAATCTGACCACTTTGCTTTCTCCTACTTCTGCTTTTATTTTTTTTTTTAAATCATGTTATTTTGATCTTGTTTATAAAGCAATTCATCAATTTTTGTAAATACTTAATGCATACACACACCCCAAAACCCCAAACTGTAGGGACCTCTCATTCACCCCTAGTTCTAAGGTATGAATTAAAAATGGCTGTCTGTTCCTTTAAAGACAGGACTAAGAACCTAAAGCTCTTTGTCCAATTTTATATAGTGTGGCGGCAGGACGGGGGGACCTATCCTATCCTGCACATTTCCCCACCTTTGACTCCACGCTCTTCCAGCTCCACCCACAGTCAGCCCTGACTCCACCCACCAACAGCTGTGCCTCTTTCCCTTTGACTTTATCATGATTCAATAGCCCCTTATATTTTTAACAGCTGAGGATCAAACCACACTCTATGTTAACTGTTTTATGTATGTACTCCCCCCCCCGCCACTTTTAAAATAGTAAACATGGAGGAAGTGTGTAAGATCAGGATTTTAAGTGGCTGTTGGGCAGGTAAATAAGTCATTTCCCAGTAAATCTAAACAATGGGATACTACATTAAACCCAAAACCTATTGCTATGCAGTGCAATCCTATACCTGCCTACCCAGAAATAATATCTGTAACATGGGATTTATGCCAGGAATGTCTACATAGGATTTCAGCACTAGACAGAGGAAGATCATTTGGAATTTCTAACTTTACAAAACTTTTTTTTAAAAAAAGGTTGCAAACCAACAAAATGCTCTCAATTGCCATTTATGTCTCTGGACTTTACCAGATGAGCCCCTTTAAACGTTCTTTTGCCAGCACAGGGAAAAAAAAAATCTATGCCACCAAAAGACTGTTCCCCACTGCACTTACCTTCTCTCCCTGTGAGTGCCTTCCCTGGCAATGAAGAGGAAATGAATGGAGCTCTGTTCACTTCCTTTTCTGAAATCTCACGGATTCTCGCAAGAGTTCATCACTTGGGAAATTCAAAAATAAACAAAAATTAAAACGTTTTAAGCTACACTAAGAACCTAAACACACTTAAAAACTTCCAAGTAACCTGGGGAGGGTCATTAGAAGTTCGTCACTTACCTGGATGTTGCAATTTCACCCAGAAGTGTTGTGCCCCATCCGGCCATTTACTCTGCAGTGACGAAATTTAAAGGGCCGGAGGTTTCACATACCAGCAATGCTGGCAAAAAGCCAGCACTGCTGATCTATTGATGGCTTAAGCTGTCAATTGAAAGTGGTGCCCTATTACTGACTATTGGTGGCCTATTGACAGACTGGCCATGGGAAAAGAACAACATTGTCTGATAATGATGATCCGTAATGTCGTTATCATGTATTTTGGTGCCGTTCCCCCCTTGTCTTATAAAGTCCTTTGTGTAAAAAAGAAAGAAAGAAAGGATTTCTTTTAAAAAAGAATTGCTCATGCACACATCAGATCCTGCAACATACTTATTGTGTATGATGATATAACCTACTCACAACCTTGGGCAGTAACAGTAGGGGAAAAGAAAAACTAAAATGCAGCCACTGAAACAGTGAGCTAGGTCAGAAACTGACCTATTAAATGGGCAAAGAATAATCTCTTAAACAAAATTAAATAGAGCATTGTTGTTGTTGTGTGCCTTCAAGTCATTTCTGACTTAGGGTGGCCCTAAGGTGAACATGACATAGGGTTTTCTTGGCAAGATTTGTTCAGAGGTTTACTATTGCCTTCATCTGAGGCTGAGAGTATGTTACCTGCCCATAGTCACTCAGTGGGTTGCATGGCTGAGTGGGGATTTGAATCTTGTCTCCAAAGCTGTAGTCCAACATGCAAACCACTACACTGTACTGGCTATGGAGACAACTTATGGATATAAGTTGGAGAGTGGTGTGTTACAGGTTGTTAACTGGGGCTATCTACAGGCAGCACACAACTCCTCTGTTGCAAGTGCTCCATTGGCTGCCAGTTTGTTTCTGGGCACAATTCAACGAGCTGGTTTTGACCTATAAGGCATGGGTCCAGGTTATTTGAAAGACTGCATCTCCCTGTATGAGCCCAGTAGAGCTCTGAGATCTTCTGGAGAAGCCCTTCTCTCTGCCCCACCACCTTCTCAAGAAGGGAGAGGACTTTCTTGGTGGCTGCTCCCAGACTGTGGAATTGCCTCCCCAGAGAGGCCAGGATGGCCCCATATTTGCTCTCCTTCTGGTGGTAGGTTAAGATATTTTTATGCCACCAGGTTTTTATGAACCAACAAGGACTGGGCTAGTGAGGCTCTGTGGTGTGGTTTTAAAAATGTTAAAGGGTTTTTTAAAAGGTATTTTAATTTTTACTGTAACGTGTTTAACTTGTGAATTGTTTAATTCTTTTTAAAATTTTATATTTATAATGTGATTTTAACTTTGTACTGTTTTTAATTTGTATTGTTTTTTGTAATGATTGAGTGGGAGAAAGGCAGGAGAGAAATTAATAAAAATAATAAAATAATAATTACTTTGAAACCTTGTTTGAATTTTAGAGTCTTTTAAATCTCTCTCTCTCTCTCTCTGTGTGTGTGTGTGTGTTTAACTTGCATGATTTTAATGTTTAATGTTTACAGCAGGGTTGGTGATTCTTACTTTGTGTGTGTGTGTGTTTAAGTAAGGGCTTCTACTTGATAAAACATCACCTTGCTTTTGAAGTAAGTCAGGAATTTAATGAAGCTCCTGTGTGGACTTCCTATACATCAGAACTGTTCTTTAAGAGATCCCAGCTGTCTCTGACATAATCCTGAATGGGATCCAAGTGGGAATAATGGTCCCTTTGAAGCTGCAACAGGTGTACCAAAGGACAATTGTATTTTTCCTTTCATAAAGCCCTTCCATGTATGTGATGAAAGAAGCTAATTTAGTTTAATTTGACTTCTCAAGCCATTTGCTTCCATGCAATTCCTTGCTAGAGTGGTGACTATTTTTAAAATTTAATCACACATTGTATGCCCACCCTTCGAGGTCATTGAGAGAGTGTAGGAAAGATGATTCTTGAAATGAAAGGTTTCAACCAGGTTCCTTGGGTGACACACATTTGTTTAAATGGCATTAATTCGCCTCATGGGAGGGAAAAAAAGGATCCTACAAAAGTTTATGCTAATGTAAAAAGAGAGAATGGCTTTATCTAGGTTGTCTTGAACTCTTCAGAGGAAAAGCAAAGTATGAATGTATCAAACAAACCGGTGATATCACTGAATCCAGAGAACGATTTGGAAAACATTAATTTATTGAGAAGATGAGCAATAATCAGCCATCTTCAAGACTGTGCTCCATGTGAACTGAGTGAGAGCACCCTGGAATATGTGCCAGAATCCTTCACAACAGGTGGGGTCAATTCAGAGTTTAGGAAGTTACTTTTCAAAAGTCATGCATTCCCATTACTTGTTACAGTGTTTGAAAAGTAACTGCTTTGCTATTATTTGTTACCATGATGAAACAAACACATTGTTACATTATGCTGCTTGTTATTTGTTATTATTATTTTGCCTTATTTTTGAAAGGAAAATACATTAAGATTCATAGGAGATTGGTCCAAAAAAAAAATTCTCACCAAAACAAGGCTTCCAATAGTCTCAGGGTATCTAATGGCTTCCCAAGATATCACTCTTCAACACCATGCTGGCTGAGAGAAAAATGACCAGTTTCAGAGACAGCCACATTCATTTGTTTGAGAGGCTGATAACAATTCTAGAATAAATATTCCATGATTCATCCCCCTGCAATTTTCCAGGAAAGCAAAAGGCTTTGGGGAAAAGCAGAAAAGACACACACACACACACACACACATCCATACCTCCCCACCTTTACATCCCTATGTGCAAATATCAGAAGTTACCAGGGGGTTATCTAAATGGTGAAATACCCCTCATGGAATGTGAGGGGAAGACGACCAGTCTTAATGGGATCCTGCAATGTGTCGAGGTATTGCGAAGGAGGAGGGGGGTTTAAAAAAGGGCAAAAATCATGGGGAAAATGCCTTCCCGGCTTTTCCCGACTTAAAAAAACCCCCAACATGGGTGCACATTTCTACTCATTAGGACAGCGATTTGATCAGAATTGCTATCCTGTCCTTAAGGTAGCGTGACCCTGATTGGCTGGAGAAGCACAGGGGCAGGGCTTGCTGACAGGGCAAGTGCCTTCAGCCATCATTCCCCCCCTCCATGTAGCCATCAGGGATGGGGAAGGAAGGTGGGGGGCTGTCACTGTTGCCCACCCACCCAGCCCTGGCTGCTGCTGCCATCGCTGTCACAGGGATCAGGGAAGGTAGGAGGCAGCTGCCATTCTTTCCCCCTTCCCTGGTTCCCTGCTCCCCCCACATGAGTCTCCTCCTCTACACTTTATCCTCACAAAATCCTGCAAAACAAGTTAAGATAAGAGAGTAGAAATACCCCAGGGTCACCCATGTTTTATGGTTCAGTGGGAACTTATACCACAATTTCACTAGTCCAAGAATGGGTTTCAATGGCCAACTTTGGCATCTAGAACATACTGCTAACTGAATTTTGGTGGAAAACCAGTAGCAGTTATTTAAAAACAAGCTATATGTATAGTTGTTTCAAAGGATTTTTTTTATGGTTTGCTGCCAACTGCTGCTGACAAGTAGCAAAAAGGTTTTCAGAGAATTAGGTTCGTTCCACACCCACTGGTGCTGTCCTCTCCCAGTCCAGCACTTCCCTCAACACTCTAACCTAGACATGGGTAACAACCTGAGGTTCAGGGCTGCGGACACCTTCAATGGAACCCCGAGCTCTCCCATTTTTTAAAAAAATCAAAAACATCCTGAAAATGCCCCCTTCAGCCTCTAGGAAGGATGTGGGATTTTTTTCTGGACTTTTAACCCTTCTTTTTTAGATCCAGGAACAGTTTTTCCCCCCCAAAACAGGAAAAGGGCAAAACTGAACCTAAAACAGCCCAAGGGCAAAAAAAAAAGAATAGGATAAAAAAATTTCCCTCCTTCTCCTATGCATGGGGCATTTTAAGTAAAATATGTTTTTAAAAGAAAATATTTAAAACAGAGGTCATGTCTTGGGGGTTGCCCCCAAAATGGCTTTGTGGGGTGCATGTGGGCTCTAGTTGCTGTTTCTCCACCCTACTCTAACTAGTAGACTGTGCTGCCTTGAATATGAAGGTAAATTTGAGGCTATATGTGGTGCCCCCCAGGCATATTCCTGATAATTGCAATTGCTAGTTATGTGGGCCTATGTACAGACCTCACTGCTGCACATTCAAATAGCCAGTTCTGGAGTGTGGACCGCACTTCCTTTTCAAGTTGTTTTCATGCCAAAAGAGACCTAGATGATGGTTGTGGACCATTATGAAATGAAACTGCTCCTCCGGTTTTGACTTTGCCCTTCTTTGAAAACATGTAAAATGATCTTTTTGTCCTATGTGTTTTCATACTGAACTTGTTTAAAAGGCAAGTGTGACTCCATTATGAGGTATCAGCTTTCCTCATGGGATACTGCTTTCTGATCCTTGTAAGGATGTTGTGTTTCCTAATGCAAAGACCTAGAGGCACTTTAGTGCTTCAAAAGAGGAAAGGGAAGCTTTTATGCTTTGGGTTTTACATGTACATTGCATAAAGAGCCAACCATTAATCCATCTCTGCTTTCCCCCCAGTTCATAACTGTAGTAGATGCTTTCACAAATTTTCCATATCAAAGACATGACAGTAATTATGATCCCATCTGGTTTCTAACACCATCTTTTTGCCTTGCCAAAACTAGTGTTGAGGATGGCCTGGTGTGGACAGAGCTTCTGAAGCAAAAGATCTAATGTCAGTATGTCAGCTTAGCTTGCAAAACTAGATATTCCCTTGTAGTGGAAGGTATAGGAGTAACCTTTACATTTGACTACCCCAACAATTTTTAACATGTATGCATGCATGCTTTAACGTTAAAGGAAAAACACATACAATAAAGTGATCCAGAGAAGCTCTGGTTTGACAGGACATGGTATGGCTCAGCTGATTGTTGTGCCACATACATGAAATGATTGCATAGCATAGAAAAACCCTGTCTGGTGTGAATTCCTTCATAGCCCCTGACTCTTTTCCCTGTAGCAGAGTGCAGGGAAATGATTGCTCTTTTTACTGATGTCTCTGATTTCTCTGTTCAGTGAAATAGAAGTTCTATTGCTATTGTTCAGTGCTGAAATAAAACATTTTTTTCTTCTGTACTGTGCAGAGAAACCCTGCTCATACTTCTGATCAGTGACTAGAGATAAGAGGAAGGATTTAAAGACATTTAAACTTTAGCATCCTGTTCTTTAAATACATGTATTATTGAAACAGTAGGGTATTCAAACTTGAGTTGGCCTTTAGAGAGTAGCAGCTTATCTACATACTGTATTTTCCCCATGTAAGATCCCATATAGATAATACAGGAAAAAGGGGGAGAGCAATAACTGCAGAGATGGAGGAAGAAGGATCCATAGTTGTTTGCTGCAATGTATGTGTGCTGGTGGTTGGGGACTCATTGCTCATTGATACCTGGGTGCCAGCCTTATAGGATGAATCAGGAAGTGAGCTGTCTTCCTAGAGTATATATCCAGGATGGCACTGACAACTGACAAAACTCATCAAGCACACAGATCAGCACCCCTTTCTCCTTATTCATGTGGGCACTAATGACACTGCCAAGAATACCATTGAGTAGATCACCTCTGACTATGAAGCTTTGGGTAGGTTTGGCTTCTGAGACCATTGTCTTCACTTCTTAGATAGAGCACTACTGGCTACAGATGGGCTGCATCTCATCAAGACTGGGAAGAATGTCTTTGGTAGTAGCATGGCAAGTCTGATCAAGAGGACTTTAAACTATTTTTTTTGGGGGGGGGGTTTGGAGATGATAGCTCAAAATCAGCCCAAAGGCAAAGCAGTCAGTATTTTAGGGGGAAGTAATACTAGAACTCACAATCGTGGGACAGGGTAAAGAAGAAGAGTATAGTTAAACATGGACCTTGGATTTCAGGAAAACTGATTTTAATACGTTCAGGGAAATACTAGGTAGAATCCCATGGCTAAGACTTGCAAAAGGGAAAAGAATCCTATCAAGGGTCACAGTTTTTGAAGAAAGAATTGCAAAAATCACAATTACAAACAATTCCATGGAAGAAGGAAAATGGGAAACATCTGAAAAAACCAATGTGGCTGCACAGTAAATTCAAGGGGGAAGTGAAAATAAAAAGGAGTATGTATAAAACATAGAAGGAAGGATGAATCCCCAAGGAAAAGTATAAATGTGTAGCCCATGCTTGCAGGAATAGTACAAGTCAACCCATGTATCCACAGATATGGTTTCCACGGTTTCACTTATCCATGTCTCTAGGCATTTCTAGATCCTCCAATGTGATTCTATGGTCAATTCCTGGTGTTTGTCTCATGGAAAATAATAGGGTTCCCTATTATCCACAGTTTTAGGTATCCATTTAGGTATGGGGGTCTTGAAACATATCTCCCACGGATAAGAGGGTTGGCCTGCACAAAGAAAGCTTAATGCTCAGAATGAGTTGAGACTGGCTAGGTAAGCAAGGAGCAACAAAAAAGTTTTTTTTTTCAGATACATTTGAGGCAAGAGAATGGCCAAGGAGACTATGGGGCCATGTTAGTAAGGATGATAAAATGCTAACGGATCACAACAGAAAGGCAGAACTACTCAATATCTATTTTGCTTCAGTTTTCTCCCCAAAAGAGAACTGTGTGCTTCCATGTAGCAGCAGAGACCTTGACAAGGGATCTGGATTACAGATCAAGATAGATAGGAATGTTATCCAAATTACAGAGGTTTTGTGGATACGTGTCCAGATAGCAATATAGGGAATTTTAATGAGCTTAATACGGCAGCAAGAGTCTGGGTAATGATGGAATCTTTGATCTATGCATACAGGTACTAACAGACGAAGCTCACAGCCAGGAAATAATATAAAAAAGGGTTTTTTTAATTGAAAAATAATCTTGGAAGCATTCACACCACCACTCAGGCTTCAAGAAATCACACAAGGTTAGTGAAGAATAGGAGGAAGCATTGGAATAGAGGAATAGAGTTTGGGATGATGGGCTATCCTATACCTGTCCCAAGAGCAGAGATTTGTGTAGAGTAGAAGTATGGCTATGTGTGCTGGGTGACACAGCAAACCAACAGAGTGATGGCCTCTGGGAAACTGTGCACACTTTGGTGGTGTTTTGGGGTGATATTTATATTTGATATCCCTCTGAAGGAGTGTTATAAGTGGAATACAATGTTTGCTGGAGTTTCCCATAGTTAGATAATGGAAGCTCCAGTTGTGCTAATGATTGCTAATGGCTGAAACATTAAGACGGATGGGTGCCAGGCAACCTTCTATTGTTTTAGGAGAGTCATAGAATCATAGAGTTGGAAGAGACCACAAGGGCCATCCAGTCCAACTCCCTGCCATGCAGGAATACACAATCAAAGCATTCCCGACAGATGGCCATCCAGCCTCTGTTTAAAAACCTCCAAAGAAGGAGACTCCACCACACTCCGAGGCAGTGTATTCCACCTCTGAACAGCTCTTACTATCAGGAAGTTATTCCTAATGTTTGGGTGGAACCTCTTTTCCTGTAGTTTGAACCCATTGATCCATATCCTAGGAGATTTTCACACATGCTAATTGTCCCATTACAGGGATGGAACAGGGTTGCTGAAAGATTTTCCTTTCAGACACATTTACCCTGTTCCATTCCCTAATTGTCATCATTCTGTGTTCTCCCCATGATATTTTATTCACAGGGAGAAGTCGTTTTTGAGCACCCGGTTCCATTTCTGTAACGGAACAGGGTGTGCGAATTGGATCCCGTCCCTGTTCTGGAATGACAGGGACAGGGGAGGAGCTCTGTGGTGAGCACTTCCTACAAAGATCGGGACATCCAGGTAAATGCCACCCTTCCCACCCCATTCCTCAGGTTACTTTTATTTTTAAAGAATTTTTAATAATTTTTATTCTTTCATTTGACAACTGGGGGGGGGGGCTAATTTGAATTTCCCTCCTGCTTGTTCTCTTGCAAGAACGAGCGGGATTTCCCCCGGCCAGTTGTAAAAGCAGCCTTACAATGGCTGCATTTATGGCCAGCCAGGCAAGGAGGGAGGAGGACTGTTCCTGCAGCATAATGGAGGTAAGTGTGCAAATTTTTACCTCCATTCCATTGCAGGAACAGGAGAGGAGGTGGCGGGACAGAACCGGGGCTTTTAGCCCCAGTGTAAAAATCTCCCTAGTCTTTACAGCAGCAGAAAACAAACTTTCCCCATACTCAGTATGACATCCCTTCAAATATTTAAACATGCCTATCATGTCCCCTCTTAACCTTTTCTTCTCCAGACTAAACATGCCCAGCTCCCTAAGCTGCTCCTCATAGAGCATGGCCTCCAGACCTCCCACTATCCTGGTTGCCCTCCTCTGGACATGCTCCAGCTTGTCAACATCCTTCTGGAATTGTGGTGCCCAGAACTGGACACAGTATTCCAGGTGAGGTCTGACCGAAGCAGAATACAGTGGCACTATTACTTCCCTTGATCTAGACATGATACTCCTATTAATGCAGCCTAGAATCATATTGGCTTTTTTAGCATCTCACTGCTGACTCATGTTCAGCTTGTGGTCCACTAAGACTCCTAGATCCCTTTCTCATGTACTGCCATCAAGCCAGGAGTCACCCATCCTATATCTGTGCATTTCACAGAAGAGAGGTGGGAAGGAAAACCAGTTCTGCAAGGGAAAGAGTTTCTGGCCACTTTGATTGAATTAGTGAATGCCTCACTTCCATGTACATTCAGGAGAATTAGCCCATTTCCACCCTAACTCACAAACCCAAGGGGGAATTTGCATAATTACTACCTGGGCGTGTCTTTTAGGAATTTGGGCTGGTTATTTCCTTAGGTTCTCTGAGCACTTTGAGTCCTTGCATTTGAGAGGCCCTGGTCTACTGCCAACCATGTGGAAGGCCAATAAATAAGCCAATTTATGAAATACAGCCAATTGGTGAATTATTGGAAGGAAGGGGGGTATCAGGGCAGGTAACAGGAAGTTAACCAGGAATCACCTAGCTAACCTAAATGAGTTCAGCTCTGCAGGGCCAGATGAACTGCATCTCAAAGTACTGAAGGGATGTGCTGAGGTACTCTCTGAACCATTTGTCATCATTTTTTAGGAATCTTAGAGAAAAGGTGAGGTGTCAGAGGCCTGGAGAAGGGCAAACACCATCCCTCTCTTCAAAAAAGGCAAAAAAGAAGATCTAGAAAACTACAGGCCACTCACCCAGACCTCAATATCAGGAAAAGTATTAGAATACAGAAGTCGATCTGCAAGTATCCTGATGACAATGCAGTGATCAGTTGGAGCCAGCATGGGTTTGTCAAGAACAAATCCTCACAAACTAATCGTATGCGTATTTTGATTAACAAACTGATTAAATGTGGAATAGGTAGGAACACTGTCAGATGGATCCATAATTGGCTGGAAAACCCTTCTAAAAGAGTTGTCATCGATGGCTGCACTTCAAACTGGAAGGAGCTCTTGAGTAGAGTGCCTCAGGGTTCTATCCTAGGGCCATTATTCTTCAACATTTTTATCAATGATTTAGATGATGGGATGGAAGTATAGTGTAAAGCTTACCAATGTGAAGTCGAAGGCTTTCATGGCCGGCATCCATAGGTTTTTTGTGGGTTTTTTTCTGGGCTGTGAGGCCATGTTCTGGTAGAGTTTATTCCTGACGTTTTGCCTGCATTTGTGGCTGGCATCTTCAGAGAATGGTTGGGTAGGGGTTATCAAGTTTGCAGATGACATAAGACTGGGTGAGGTGGCTTACATATTGGAAGACAGGAACAGAATTCAAAAGGGTCTTGATAAACTAGAAAATTGGGCAGAAATTAATAAAATGAAATTCAGTAGAGATAAATGCAAAATCCTACATTTAAGCCATAAAAACCAAATGCACTGGTATAGGATGGGTGGATACATGGCTCACCAGTATTAAATGTGAAAAGGACCTTGGGATTATTGTTGATCATAAATTGAACATGAGCCAGCAGTGCACTGCTGCAGCAAAGAAGGTGAATGCTATTTTAGCCTGCATTAATAGAAGCATATTTTTCAAGTTGGGGGGAAGTAATAGTCCCCCCTCCCATATTCTTTGCTGGTCAGGCCTCATCTTGAGTACTGCATTCAGTTCTGCGTACTTCGTTTGAAGAAGGCTGTAGACAAGTTGGAGCAGATTCAGAGAAGAACAACAAGTATGATAAGAAGTATGGAGAACAAAACATATGAGGAAAGGCTGAAGGAGCTGGGTATATTCAGCTTGGTGAAGAGAAGACTGAGGGGGGTGATATGATTGTCCTCTTTAAATACCTCAAGTGCTGTCACAGAGGAAAGGGGTCAGGCCTGTTCTTTGCTGCCTCAGAGGGTCTCTCTCTGGCTTTTCTTCACAAATGAAGATTCAGGAAGGACTCATTCCACGCTTTCTGCAAGCGCGCTGATGACTAAAAAGGCCAATCTGAGATAAACAAGTCCGGTTGCAGAAAGCACAGCAGAAGGTCTCCCAGAGAGTAAACCAGGTCTAATGGTGTGAAGTTACAGGAAAGTAGATTTTGATTGAACATGAGAAGGAACTTCTTGACAGAAAGAGCAGTTTGGCAATGGAACCAGTTGTCCAGCTAGGTGGTGGGGTCTCCTTCTCTGGACATCTTCAAAAAGAGGCTGGACAGCTACCTGTTGGGGATGGTTTAGGTGGAGATCCTGCACTGAGCAGGGGGTTGGGCTTGATGGCCCATGAGGCTCCTTCCAACTCTATGATTCTGTGAATTGAGCTATGCTTTGCATGTCTGAACACTGGCACACTGATGCTTACATCTGAGTCAATAGATAAAAACAGTTAAGCTATGCTTTGCATGCCAGGAACCTGTTATATTGGGCGTACGTCCGGGGAGAAATGCCATAAGAGACATAATTAGGATGGTAATTTTGGGTGGTTTACAGATATGTAACATTTTGCATTGCCAAATTGCAGCTTTGAAAACACACAACATACATTTGAATTCCTCATTGGGGTAGAAGACACAAGCCAGCTTGATCTCTCTCCCCTGGACCTCCCTCTTGCTTTATCTGCTGGCCAACACACTTGGAAATTCTCTTCTTGCAGCTGATGTGGGAGGGGAGAAATGGCAGGAATGAGTGGGAGAAACCCTTGCTACCTTTTCTCCCACTTATTTGGAGAGTTTAAATTTCTGTAATGTGAGGAGGTGATCTTACCTTGTCATTCACTTCGGATTCTTCTTGTATGAATTTATCCGACTACTACTATCTGACACAAGCATTGTCCCCATAACGGCTATGCATACAAACATATACCCTAAAGTAGGGATATTTGTGGAAGTAAATCTTTGAAAATTCCAATAGACATTCAGATGATCTGCATGCCCTGGAGCAATGTGTAGGTTGGGAATTTAGTTAGCTATTGCTGTTTGCACTTTCTGAATGTACAAGTGTTCTTATCTCAAAGAAACAATTGAAAAATATTTTTGAATGCATGTTTTGACAGGAAATATGTTTAAAAAGGAGTATTTTCATACAAAATACATTTTGAAACATTTTAATTAAATGTATACACAAAATCCTCCCCTTCTCCTCCCCCTTGATGGAAGGGCAACATATAGAAAGGACACATGAAAGAATGACACAAATCAGAAATTGACTACATTTGAATCCCCACCCACTCACTCTGTGATTCACATATGTATATTTCCTGTTGGCCTCAGGCTAGAAAACAGGGGAAACTGGTGGGAATGGAAACTTGCAGAGGACTGGGCTTGTGAGAAGCCTCACAGACCACATAAGAGTATGTGTGTTGTTATTGGTTTCTAATCAGCACTGTTTAGGAACAAGTAGTTTCACTGAGACTGGGGAGATTTTCAGACGCCTCTTTCAGCCTCTTGCCGCGCAAGCAGCCTCCGGTGCAGTAACAAGGCTGCCGCGCGGCAAGGGGTCCATTTTGGATGATGCCGTTTCTCTCTCGGCATCGTCCGTGACTGTTGCGGCTAGCATTGGAGGCAGCCGCGCTGTTTTTTTACTCACGGACAACTTCTGTGCACCGGAGGCTGCTTGCGCGGCAAGAAGCTGAAAGAGGAGTCTGAAAATCTTAATTGAGATAGAAGGTGGTTTGGAAGAGGGAAACTTCCATGTGGAATGTACAATCATCCCACTTTTGCTTCTAGTAAAAAGGAGGGTTGACTTTGGTGTTGTTTCTATCACACTACAGAATACCACACTATTTCAGAAGGCTTTTGCAAGCCTCTGTTTCATGAAAACAATGTCCACTGACAGCATTTATCTGAATTGGTCTGCTGTAAAAAAGCTGTCATTGAATTTTAGAAATGCTGAAAATTCTGTGGTAGATATCATGTTCTCACTAGCCCTATTCATTCAATTAATTTATCACTCTCACAGATATGAGAGGTAGAATTCAAAGACATAGCTGGTTAGTTTGGATCAGTATACAAAGGGATTTTGTAGCACCTTTGAGACCTAAGACCGTCTCACACTACACTATTATAGCACTATTATTCCACCTTAACTACACTGGCTGCCTCCTGTGGAATTCTGGGTTTGTAGTTTAGTGAATCCTAAGAGCTCACTGGCTGAGAATACTAAGTGCCTCTCCCTAAATTGCAAAACCCAGGATTCCACAGGAGGCAACCATAGCAGTTAAAGTGGAATAATAGCACTATAACAGCATAGTGCGATAAGGCCCTTCCTGAGAAAAAGAAGTTGGTAGCATAAGCTTTCATAGGCTTAGGCCTACTTCATGTGTGTGTGTTAAGAATGAACATGCAAGCTCTACCACCTTTGTCTCTATTCTTGTCATCTTCTCTGTGTAGGGGATGATCTTCTGCCTTTTGCAGCAGGATGCCTATTGGAGACAGCTAGGTTTCCTGCAAAATGTAAAACGTGCAAGATGGAGCACCCTGGTTTTCTAGTTGCAGTTCCAAACAGTTGGCCTCGTATAGCCATGGATTCTGTACCCACAGATTCTACCATCCACGGCTTGTAAATATCTGCCCCCCCCCACAAAAAATATCCAAATAGCATACCTTGATTTTGTAATTTTATATAAGGGATACCATTTTACTATGCCGTTGTATATAATGGGACTTCAGCATCCATGGATTTTGGTATCAATTGGGGGTCCTGGAACCAAACCCCAGTGGATACCAAGGGCCCAGTGTATTACCTTTTATTTCTGTTTCCTTTTTCAAGTGTTGCAGTGCTATTCTTTTTGCTACCATGGTGTAATATGGCTAGCCATCCTGGTAGGGGGCACGGCTTGTGATATGTTCCTTCTTTCTCTAGTGTGCATGTGCATGTCATGTACACACACACATTCTGAAATCATTATTCCCACTGACATTTCATCCACTTTCATTTTTCTCAATAGCAATGTCTGTTTGCTTAGTTTCATTATTATCAAACAGTTCTTCAGTGATAGACTGCTGTTCTTCATCTTCATTGTGATTAATTCCATTTCCACATGCATCATTCTCTTTTCAGCATCTTCAGGGCAGTCTTCAGAAGGAGAGTCATTTGCAAAAGAATGACTTTCATTACCAGAGCCATCTTCAGAGGCACTCTCCCTTGCTCTATTCTTAGGATATTGTTTGGGCCTCTTTGCCATTCATTATCTCTAGGAAAGAGATGAGCCTGATATACTTGCTCAGTCATTATCCAAGCAATTAAAATCAAATTTATTTATTTTGCAGATTAAACATGATCATTTTTATTGTTGTTGATGTTTGCCTTTGAAGTTTAAAAAAACATTTCACATGAAATGTTGAATGTCACATTGTTTGCTACTTCAATTAAACAGTTAAAGTGAGGAGCATTTCCATTTGGAATGCAAAATGTTCCATTCATGTTGCAGCATGGTCCCTTCAATATGTACATATGTTGACATAATGCCGTTTTGTAAAGGTGATAGAAGATGCTCATTAATCAACTTTGTAAAACATGTGATACATGGCTGCTAACACACTGCAGAAATAATGCAATTTGACATTGCTTTAACTATCATGACTCTTTCCTATGGAATCCTGGGATTTGTAGTTTGTTGTTGGCACCAGAGCTCTGACAGAGAAGCCTAAATATCTCACAAAACTACAAATCCCAGAATTCCATAGCATTGAGCCATGGCAGTTAAAGTAGCATCAAACTGCATTATTTCTGCAGTGTGTCAGTAGCCTAAGCTGAACATACCCAAACTAGCCACTTGCATTGGTGTAGAAAGCTTCTCCTTCTCTCTGTGGCTGGGCCAACAAAAATAAGATGCAAGTCTATGAACCTAAAATCTTCCAGGGCTGATAACTTGGAAGGTGATGGATGAAACTGAAACTAAATATTTTTTCCCCCTGTATTTTTCATTTGAAGAAGAAAAATACGATAAGGAAAAAATTAGGTATTTTTAGAATTCTCTACACACTGCATTGTACTCAATCACATAAACTATGTCTACTATACACTTCTCCTTTCCCATTGGCTCCCTGTTATTCTTTCTGCAGGCCTCCATTTTGATGTCTGATAAAAGCTGTACTCATACCAGCTTCAGCAGAAGTTTGGAAAGTCCATCTCTTCTTATTGTGTTGAATCTTACAAATGTCAGAAAACTGTTACCTCTGTAGAATAAGTTTGGGAACCTTATTTTTCAGTGTATGCATGAGACTCATCATTCTGCTTAATTATTCGACCCAAATACAGAGCTCTGAGCCCATTTCACAGTGATTGATGTGCTTGTTCCATCCAAATTACCACCATTTGGTACATTATGCCTTTTATTAGCAATTCTACAAATTTAACAAGTAGGGATGTCTAAGCAAGTTGCAAAGTTAGATCAAAAGACAGATGTTCCAATCTGTTTCTTACCCCCCCAGAGATAGTATCATTTTTTGTTTTTGTAATTCCAAAAGAGGATGCTCAAAGTGTCAAAAAAAGAGAGACAAAGAGTGTATTAAGACTGAAATTCGCTCTCTTGGGTTGGAGAAAAAGGTACATATTAGTACAGGAAATCAACTCAGATGGAAGGTTCTACAATTAACCACCAAGACTGCATTTTGACATCTACTGTGTATGAAAAATGGCACCACCATTTAACAACTGGTACTACCTATTATTGTTAGTCAAATGGGATGAAAAATATATGTTGTAATTGCCCAAAGAATGGGAAGTATGTGACAAGAGTGGATTAGAGTCACTGCAGTGTGTAACAAATGATTCCCAGCAGACACCCTTATCAACCTTCCTGGGTATTTTTATTTCACTTGAGAAGTTCCTTTGGGCAACCAGGCATATAATTCAGAGCTCAGGAGAGACTACATTTAGGTTCATAAGTAGAAAATAAAGGCAAAAACTCCAATTGGCTAAATCTATCATTCCTTAAACCCAGCTTGCTTGGAGTTGTTTCATTACGAGTGGCGGGGGGAGCTCCACTATGCTTATCCGTTGAAGAAAGTGCAAAAAGTAATGGATTAAGTGAGACATATACCAATGGGTAAACTATAGGCTACAACTGGCCTTGCCTTGTGTATAGGGCTGTTACCTATAGGTATGTACAACACTTGATTTCTCCAGTTTGAGTGTTGATGTCTGATGGCTGAATGTGTGAATTCAACTGCCAGTGGATTCCACTGAAAAACACACTGTTCCTGGGTATAACACTTGATTTCTTTGCATTTGATTATATATATCAAGCAGTTGAATGTATGTATTCTTCTCATTCTACAGAATGTGTCAAATTCATTGAGAAGCAGTTTCTGGGGTGATTGGAGGCAATGTGAAACTTCAGCCTGTGATGTCCCATTCACACATGTAAATCATCACTTGAGTGTCTAATTCCCATACTCTCTGTAGCTTTATGCGCTATTAGAAGGGAGGGGCTGCCTTTGCATGCCCCAGAAGAAAAAGGCATGACCCACAGCACCATGATGTCCAATGTCATGATGCAGTTGATGTTGGGGTGCAGCACTGGAGGAGTGCATACCTTCTGCCTGCCCCTGCTGTGGCCTTTTCATTGTGTGATGGAAGGAAGGATGTATTGTAGGCTGTGGGCCCTGAGGCTGCATTTAGGCCTGTGATGTGGCAATTTGAGCCTAATGAAGTTAGTGAGGGAGCAGCGGTAGCAGCACTATTAGGTTCTGTCATAGTTTACTGGTGGCAGTGGCTGCAGTAGGCGAGTGTGCTACATGCTTATCTTCCTTCAAAATGGTGTGCTCTAGGCATAGATGAAGCCTAGTAATAGACCCAGGAGTCACGGGGGAGCAGTAGAGTGTTTTTGTATTGCTAGCAGTGAACAGGGTCACTTTGGTGCAGGGTCTGGGTTGGGACCAATTCCTCTCGCAGCCCAGTCTCAGGACTTTATCACACGAGGCTGCCAAAGAAGAATTACAGCAGGATAGTAGCATCTGTGGCTGTACCTTATGACACAATGCTGTGTCTGTCCTGTAGCTGCTTCATCTTCTATCTGTGCCTGGAGTGCTCCTTTTCATTGATGGGCAAAACCTGTCAGTGCCTCCCAAGTATGCTGCTTTACCACTGTTGATTCACCTGTAATAAGTTCCTCCCACTGCAGTTCTGATATGCAGGCAGTCATGTGGTGTGAGTGGGCATGACTCTCCTCCTCTCCTCCTCCCCCTCACTATTCCCAAGCAGGGTGTTTTCTTTTCTTTTCTTTTCTTTTCTTTTCTTTTCTTTTCTTTTCTTTTCTTACTTAATTGCTGTAATTGTGCAATTGTGCTGAAAATTTAAAAAATGGGGAAAAATACAGCAGCACCCCTGTATCTGTGGGGAAGTGTGCACAAGATTCCTCATGCATAGCTCCCCCGTCCCATCCCTTTGCCAACCAGGTGGAGCCCAGCAAGACCTGGAGCCCACCCACCCGCCTGACCGCATGCGCAGGACTGCTGACGAAGCGGGCTTCCCTTCCAACCCTCCTCCTTTTCTTCCTTCCTCAGCAGCCTCTCTTGCTCGCTTGCTCCTCCTAGGCTTTAATGGGCAAGAAGAAGAGCGGCGGCAATGGTTCCCTCCTAGGCCAAGCTTTTCCTTGTCCATCATGGCACAGAAGGGCAGCTGAGCCTCTCCTGGGTATCACCTCACCTGAGAGGAGGAGGAGGGGAGGAAAGCCACCTGTTCCTTTCAGAAGGGCCCAAGCAGTGCACGCTGGCTGAAAGGAAAGCAATGGGCAGTGCATGGTGAAGACTCTCCGCCCCCCTCCCTCTCTCACCAGTTCCACCACAGCAGAGCCTCGAGTGTGTGCACATGCGTTTAACCCTTGCGCTTACCTGCTGGTGCCCATGCGTCATCCCTCCCCTCCCTTTGACCCCACAATTGCCACGGTGATGACAGGAGCCCTCCCAGGGGAAGAGATGGGGGAGGTGAGATCCCTCCACTCCCTCCCTCCCACCCTCCCCCCACCATCGCCAACCATACTTAATTGAATGTGCAGTTGGCGAATCAGCAGATATGGGGGTGCTACTGTACAGACCGAAAGACATGATGGGAAGGGCATAGGGCAGGGAGGTGGGGTTATGGAGGCCAGCATGCAGAAGACAGAGCTCAGGACTATAGCAGCATTATGGCACTTTTGAAGAGCTGTGCAAAAATGGCTGCCCCCAAATCAGTATGTTTGCTTCTCCTACATGAACATGATTGTGACATCTTAGTAGCCTGGTGTGATAAAGTTCTCAGTCTCTGGTTGGGGTGGGTGGGTGGCTTTGAATCCTGCTTTCAGGTCTTAGAGCTGAGCATATCCTGGTAAGCGTGGGTGACTACCAGGCCTGTGTATATGTGTATACACCAGCCTGTGCAGCTGGACAGCCCCATGGCTGCTGTCTAGTCTAGTACCTGGCATGTAGTACCTTAGCCATCCAGCTTGGGGATAAGCTAGGAGATGGCTAGAGCATAAGACAAGGAAGATGTAGGAAGCTATTAGGAGCAGGGTGAATAGACCTGGGGATATGAGTATAACAGACCTTGATACTGCCAGCACACTTTTCTTGTGTGTCCATATGGGCCCAGGATCATACTCATTTGTGGTCCTTAGCTCCATTACTTGGGCATATCCTGGCATTAAAGGTTGTTGGTTGCTAATCATCACTGTATGTGTAGAGGAGATTTGTGCATTAGTGGCTGTATGCGACCCAAGAAGAGAATAGGGACAACTACTACCACTAAGGAGCCCTGGTGATGCAGTGGTTAAATGTCAGTGCTGCAGTCACAACATTGTAAGTTTGACCCCACAGGGCTCCAAGTTTTGCTCAGCCTTCCATCCTTCCGTAGGTCGGTAAAGTAAGTACCCAGCTTGTTGAGGGCAATTAGCTAATAAGCGATATAGAAATAGAAGTGCTATTGCTATTGCTGCTATCTAAAAGGTGCCCACCGGAGATATCATACTCATCATGACTGTGCTTGGGTGCCTTAAAGCATGACAGGATGAACTCCACTTCTCAGCCATGTAGTCAGGCTAAGGAAACAAAGGCTGCTAGGTCAATGGAGGAGATTCTTAATAGACTTTCTGCTCCTGAGCAGGCAGGGCCCAGCACAGACAGCAGTAAGGAGATGTAGGAGGCAGTGACCAGAGTGACCAAGAACTGTAAAAACAAGCTGACTAAGAAGGCGGAGGATCTGGTCAACATTGCTCCTAGTGCATCAGAGTCAAGGAAAAGTGACACCTCCCTTGTGGCTGCAGCACAGGAGGACCACATGATGACGATGAGGATGTCTGAAACTAGGACCTGTTCACGCAACAGTAATGCCCTTGTGTGCTCCTGGGGTGGTTTTTGCAAGCATCTGTTAATCTCCTATGAGACAAAGGCAGCATGGTTCAGCCACAATTAGCAACAGATCTCACAAAGTACAAATGCAATGAGGCCATTTTCTTCTGAAGGAAAAAACACTAGCAACTGATGAATACAATCAGAAATCAGTTTCCTGGATTATAGATTTTGACTGTACTACTCAAGGTAGAATCTCTGGTACAGTAGGACCCCATATCCACTGGGGATTGGTTCTTGGGGGGGGGGCTGTGGATACTGAAAATTGTGGATAATAATGAATGCCATTGAAAATAATGGGACTTCTAGTTTAAAATACCATAGAGTTGCCATGGAGGACCTAGAAAATGGCTAGAGAGGGCACCTTTTCTAGGAAGACTCTATCGTAGGTGTGTCATTTTGTGTCCTATGGATAATTGCATCAGTGGATATGGAAGTCATACTGTAATTTCTTTGGTAATATTGATAGGACAACTGAAGGAAAAATCCAGGGCATTTTATGCAGATACAAGTGTCTGGATGTGGTACTCTGAATTGCAAACTAACTGACAGAATTGTACTGTACTGTATTCATTCCCAACTTACATTGTGATATGGTCAGTATCTGCTCTTAATATAAAGGGGCCAACTCTCAGAAGCTTCAATACTTTTCAAAGGACAGAAATGCACAATTACTAAAAATAGTGTTTGGTTTGCTCAAGCCATTGAAAAATGATGGTGTATATGAGTTAAGTCTTTCAGCTCAACAAGCAAATGTGGCTCAGGAATGAGAACAGCCCTCATCTATGGCACAGGCATTTTGGATATTGTGACCCAAAAGCTATTCTTCAACTACAGAACCAGAAGGTTATATATCAAGGTAACACCATGAGATAATAATAGTGCTAGCAGGTGCATAACTTACGTTGAAGAAAAGGAAGTTAGACCCTCATTTCAGCTAAGAACAGAAAAGAGAAGCACCAAAGTGCTACATTTCATACACAGTGGCTTATATGGTCTATTTAACATGCCCATGGTTGGCAGAAACAGATATGTTTTAATTTTTATGGATAATTTTTCAAGATATTCTGTCACCTACCTGCTGAAAGAGAAATGCCATGTCCAAGAGATGCTGCAGAAATATATTGCCATGGTGAGCACCAAGTTTGAGAGACTCTGAAAGCAATACAGACAGGTTGTAGTAGTGAGTATTTTTCACATCATACACAGTCTTTGCTGGAAGAGCATGGGCATTTTGCACAGAATAAGTATGAGCTACACTCCTGAGAATGGGCTTGCAGAAGGGAAATTGAGATCTCTCCTAAGGATGACAAAAATGCACGTTGATAGATGCTCATCTTTATAGCAGATTCTAGGGTGACACCATCATGACTGCAATGTCTCTTCAAAGCAGCTTGTCACCAAAGGCACCACACAAACACTGCTTCAGTTATGGCATGGCAGAGTGCCAGACATGAAGTACATTAGAATTTTTGACAACATTGTATATGCATGCATACCAAAACAAAGGCAGGGGGTTGGACTGGATGGCACTTGTGGTCTCTTCCAACTCTACAATTCTATGATTCTATGAAATGCAAGCTATATGTCAGAATAGAGCAGACTATTCTAGTTGGCCGTGCCTCTGGAAACAAAGGATATAAAGTAATTAAGTTAAAGACTAGTGAAGTTACTACTAAACATGTATTCACTTTGATGAATGAAACAGAGTTGATAAGTACTATACTAGATTTCCCAGATGAACTAGAGATTGTATTTGATTTCACATAAGAAGAAGAGACTCTTTTAGAGTCCATGGAAGATCAAGAGCAAAATGCTGAGCATTTCATAGAAGTGCAAATGATGCCCACATTATAAGGAGTGGCATAGCCTGAACCAGCCCCTGAACAAAGAAATGAGGTCCATGGGTCTGTCTAAACAGTGAAAATACCCCTCATGGAATTAGCTGGGTATCCTACCTATCTAAATGGGATCCAGGGCCAATCCACGCTATTCAGAAGGAGGGAGGCCCCAAACGGCAAAACCTATGGGGTAAAAGCCTTTGCAGATTTCCCTGTACTTTTTTGAAAACCACATGAGCAGTGCACATTGTTGGGAACACTGTCCCTTTAAACAAGGTTAAAATAATTTGTATGGCTGGGAAGGGTGTGTAACACCAGGTGTTAGCCCTGTGTAATCACCACTGTATATCAGAGTGCTAAGACCCAGAGTTTGTGTGGGTTGTTGTAGTAGTAGTAGGTTGTAATGATGTGAGTTGTAGTGAGTGAGTTACTGTGTGTGTTTATGGAGAATAGTGAGTTAACTATAATAGCACCATATCAGACTGTTGAAGATAGTCAAAGGAGTATTTGTATCTTGTATATATTCTACAACAAGAAGATGAAGAGCCTCCAAGGAGTTTGGAAGAACCCAACTGTGTCTGTGCTTCATTTCAAGGTTGGTCAGTGCCATATTGCCAAATACTGCTAGAGGGTTCTGTGCTTCCACACTGCTGTTATTAGCTACTGTTGAGGACAAGCACCTCAGGCAGTGCTGTTAGTTGGCTTCTCAGTGGGCCTAATTTTTACATTTGTCACTGCATGCTTTGCAGGACATAAAAGAGAGGCAAAAAGGGGTTATGGGCCCAGGCTGCACTGGGCTGCACTAGTCTGTAACTGCCTGTGCCTGTCACTTTTGAACCATGTTTGAATTCATGCTTGCAGTCAGTTTTTGTTCCTGTGCTAAGCCTGTAAGTCTCAGACTGTTTTCTGATGCTGGGAGGCTGAAGGAAGAAACTGTACTGCAGAAGAACAGCATTTGCAGTTTGCATTTTGTTTTTCTTGTGTGTTTTTGCAAGCAAGTAGCAGTGAGCATTTGGCTTATTTTGAGTTTGTGCCTGACTGGAAGAAACAACCCATGGAGCAAGGAGCTTGTTTTAATTTTTAAGTGACTTGTTTGTAAATAGCCTGCTGATATGGGTGGAGTCACTGGAACAATGAACTTTGCTAAATTAGATGGAACTAATTATTCCACATGGTCTGTGATGGTACAAAGTTTGCTTGTTAGAGCGAACATGGTCAACTACATAACCAGCTCCAGACCTTGGAATGATGAGCAAACACTTGCTGACCAGAACTCAAGATCTACTATTATTTTGTTTAGATGTTGACCAAATTGTCTACATAACCAATGCAACAATTGTGTTGGATTGCTGGCAGAGCTTGCAGGATGTTTACCAGAGAGACTCCTGTGTGTCCAAGATGATATTAACACGCAGACTTTACAACACCAAGCTGTGAGATGGTGAGGATGTAAAGTGCCATTTGGACAGAATCAGGGCTCTATTTATTCAGTTGCAGAACAGAGGCATGCATTTTCCTGAGGCAAATAAAGCCTATATAGTACTTGGAAGCCTGAATGAGAGTTGGGACTTTTTGTTCCATAGTCTGCAGAGTTTGCCAGAGGCTGAACTGACCTTGAACATGGTCCCCACCTGCATTTTGGAAGAGAATTCGTGGAGGAGCTTTGAGGCTGAAAGTCATTGTCAACAGCATGCCAGGAGGAAAGCAGTTAAGGAACATAACCAAACAACAGTGTCTCATGAGCAAGGCGAGGCTATGTGCAACCTGGTGAGGTGGTGCTACTCGTGTGGAAAGGAGGGGCATCTGAGAAGAGATTGTACTTCCAAGTTTGGCCACAAGAGGGAGCAGAGAAACCAGCAACAGAAGCATGCAAGCAAGTCTTATCAGACAGCAGGGTGTGGTTTTCTCACGGCAGCTGCTGGTAAAGCTGGAGCCAAGCCAATGTGGCTGCTGGACTCTGAAGCCACACATCATATGGTGAACTGTTTGTAGCTTCTACAGGATGTGAAGCCTTCAACAGTCTCCAAAGTGGACTTGGCAGATGGTGCTCCAAGGAAGGTGAGGAAGATGGGAACTGCATTTATTCCCTATTTAGCGAAACAATTCTCAAAAGTTTTGTTTGCTCCAAATTTGAAGAACTGTTTTTAACGTGTGTCTGCCTTGACTGGTGATGGGTATGACGTGATATTAGAAACATCATTGTTTTATTTCCAAGGGAGGTAAGGTCTGTGTCAAGGGTGTTAAAAGAGACAGACTGTATTATTTACATCCACAAGCAGACAAACCAAATTTAGCCAATGTGACAATGACCAATGTTTCCTTGCATGATCAGTGTGTGCATGATCTGCATAGGGTACTTGGACATGCCAGTTTTGCTACATTGGCGCAGTTAGCTAAAGTGTGTGGAGATTAAAGTTAAGCCATGCCAAAAATTCCTGGACTGGACTGTCTGCAAGAGGGTTAAGGTAAAGGCTTTTCTGGTAGCCAAGGAAAGCAATAGGGTAACAATGCAGCCCTTCTAGGTAGTTCATGGAAACCTTGCAGGGCCATTTAAGGAAAGTGTGGGAAGATATAATATATATATCTTTGTGGATCTGAAACATGGGTCACCTATCGCCACCACCTACGATTCCTCGAGCGCTTTCATCAGTGCTGTCTACGCACAATCCTAAATATACACTGGACTGACTATGTGACAAATGTTGCTGTCCTTGAGCAAGCAGGGATCACCAGCATTGAGGCCATGATATTGAGAACACAGCTGCGCTGGGCAGGGCACGTTTCTAGGATGGAGGACCATCACCTCCCCAAAATACTACTCTATGGTGAACTCGCCACGGGTCAGCGTAAGAGGGGCGCTCCAAAAAAGCGATACAAAGACTCCCTGAAACAACATCTCAGGCTTGGTCAAATTGATCACCAACAGTGGTCCGCCCTGGCCTCATATCGGGAGGCATGGAGACGCACTATTCACAATGCGGCAGCCTTATTTGAGAACTCACGCCAAACAAGTCTTGAAGAGAAACGACAACGCAGAAAGAATGACAACCCAAAAACATCACCCAAGGAGACCTTCTGCTGTGCTTTTTGCAACCGGACTTGTTTATCTCAGATTGGCCTTTTTAGTCATCAGCGCACTTGCAGAAAGCGCGGGATGAGTCCTTCCTGAATCTTCATTTGCGAAGAAAAGCCAGAGATTAGCTGACCACTTTACAAGATATGGGTTTGTGTACTTGTTAAAATCCAAAGACCAGGCATTTGCCAAGTTTAAAGAATGGGTGGCTATGGTTGAGAGGAAATTTCCCTTTAATGTCACAATATTTATTTCTGAGAGAGGTGGGGAATTTCTTGGAAATGCATTTCAAGCCTGGCTGAGGACAAAGGGTATTCAGCATAAAACAACCAACCCATGTAGCCCATCTGAAAATGGTCTGGCTGAAAGTAGAGTAGGTGTATTGCAATCCAGTTGATGCCCAAGGACCTGGTAATCTGTGGGATGAAGCAGTGGTATGTGCAACCACAACATTAACAGGACCTGGAGTTATAGCATTAACCAGACACCTTATTTTAAGTTATATGGGAGAGAACCTAGCCTGGAATACCTAAGAGTTTTTGGACAATTTGCCAATGTCCTCATTCCTAAAACCTTGAGAAGAAAAGGTCAGCCTAAGTGAAGAAGGTTGAGGTTTGTTGGATATATGGGTAACAAGTACCGGTTTGCTCTAGGGAATGGACAGGTGGCATACTCAAGGAATGCGAAATTTGAGACACATAGTGGTTGGGAAAAAATACATGCTAACCTGAAAGTGTTTGCTCAACCACTGGCTCTAGAGGAGGCAATATCCACCTATGAAGTGTTGGTTCAGCCACTGGCTCTAGAGGAGACTATATCCACAGGTGGAGGGGTGGAAACCCCTGATAGCATACAACAAGTCCCTGAAAGTGCACAGGAAATCCCTGATAGGGTACGACAAGTCCCTGGTAGCATACAGCAGCAACAGCTAAGCACTTCACACATACCTACACCTCTGGGGAAAAGAAAGGATATGATACAAAGTAGTAGCAGTAGTGAGGAGGACACTGAGTTAATACACAAGAAAAACAAGGATCAGGTGAAGAGCGAGGCTAGTAGTGAGGAGGATGTTCAACCATTCTTTTTAATTCCCATGTTGTGTAAGGGAGAGAATGATGAGCAAAAATTCTTTAAGGTACCCAGTGGGAATGTTAATAATGGTGCATGTGACAGTGAACCAGATGGGGGAAATGTCCAATGGAGGGGCACAATGGCAGAAATGCTGTAGTACACATGTATGACACAGGGAAGGATGAAAATGTACCAAATGATGATAGCTTGCCAAGGGCCAGAGTGATGTAAGGCCCAAGTAGCACACAAAGAACAAGAAAAACAGAAAGAAGTGTAATAAATAAGAGAAAGACACATGATACAGGAAGGGGTAATGACTTTACAATATTGTACATCAGAAGAAAACCTCACTGATGTATTCATGAAGGTGTTGCCAGCTCAGAGGCATGGGGAAATGGTTGCCATGCTGGGATTGAGTAAAATATCCAGTGAATAATATCCTGTAACAATGTAATTGCCAAGAACAAGTCTACTGTATATAAAATGTTTTGTTTATGTATGCATGTATTTAGCCATACCAAATTATTTTGGAGGGGATTGTTGGGAACACTGTCCCTTTAAACAAAGTTAAAATACTTTGTATGGCTGGGAAGGGTGTGTAACACCAGAGGTGTTAGCCCTGTGTAATCACCACTGTATATCAGAGTGGTAAGACCCAGAGTTTGTGTGGGTTGTTGTAGTGGGTTACTGTGTGTATTTATTGAGAATAGTGAGTTAACTATAATAGCCTCATATCAGATTGTTGGAGATAATCAAAGGAGTGTTTGTATCTTGTATATATTCTGCAACAAGAAGATAAATAGCCTCCAAGGACTTTGGAATAACAGAACTGTGTCTGTGCTTCATTTCAAAGTTGGTTAGTGACATATTGCCAAATACTGCTAGAGGATTCTGTGCTTCTGTACTCTACTGTTATTCGCTACTGTTGGGGACAAGCACCTCAGGCAGTGCTGTTAGTTGGCTTCTCAGTGGGCCTAGTTTTTGCATTTGTCACTGCATGCTTTGCAGGACATAAAAGAGAGCCAAAATGCATTCCTGCCTATTTGGACTATCGAACAACAAAAAATTCAAAGGGAAGCACAAAACTGATTGGCTGGGTGAGAATGGGGGCAGGGCTTGTTATCAGGGCAAGTGCCCACTTGGATTTTCACCTTAGCAATTGCTAGCAAAGGCAAGAAAAAAATGGATGAATATTTTCTATTTTGCTGTCCTATAAAATTGGAAAATTGCTCTATCTCACCAGCACACCTTGGGATGACTTAAAAAAAATGGCGGCAGTGAAAAATTACCATGAGTAAATCTCTCAGGGCCGCCATCAGGAATGTGCGGCTTATGGGGGCTTCTGAGGCAAGAAAAACCATTTAGACATATTGCTCCTGCTGTGAGATGCCAATACTACAAGGTACGTTGGATCCCCCCCCCCTCGTGTAGATGGGCCTCATGATGTGGAAAGAAAGCCAAAAGACAGGGAACAGTACATGAAGAAAGGGGATGCAGATGAGCTTGATGACTGTGATGGAAGATGCTGCAGAGACAGACCAGGTCCCAGACCAGGTTACTAGATGCTGAATTTGACCCAAGAAAGTTATACCAGTTCTATCGTTGTCCCAACTGGTATGGTCAGTGTTATCCAGTAAACAGAACTCAAGTTATTTATCAGATTTTCACAGAGAAGATGATACCACACTGCAAGCACATTGGAACAAGATGCAACAAGATACAACCAAGAAACTGCTTCAAGAACCTAAAGATCAAGATAGCACTACGGGGGTACTTGTATAGTTGAGAAATAAGAGTTAACAAATCTTGAATGCCTACACTCACTAATTACTAGTTTGCATTATAAGGATTTCCTGTTTGCTTGTTTTTCAACACTCATTCTCTTCCTGCATCATTCTAACATGCAGCCATATTCTTCTCTATTTCCTCCATAAGAGCTGTGTTTGATTAGGCACAAATAATTTGTAAGTAAAGGTACATTTATAAGTTTTACAAAGAAGAATAAGCATATTTATTTCCCTTCTCTGTTAGACTCTGTTTGAGTGAATGGGACTGGCTGTTGTTCTGCTTTGCCATTTGATTACTCTTCTTGAGAGATCCAGTACTATCTCTCATGTTTCTCAACACAGAGAAATGCTTTTTGGTTCATTTCTGTCGACATGAAAAAAAAAACACAGGGAAATTATAACTTCAAAACAAAATCATTTTAGCAGACAGTTATACGATCAATCATGTTCATTTTGACATGTTTCAAACTCTGAAATAGTTGCTTGTATTATTTTTTTTAAAGGTTTGTATAAAAGTTTAAAAATAGAATGTCAGAGTGAGTTAATAGCACAAATTGAGATTAAAACTTCAAAAGACAGTTGTAAATGGGGTACAGTTACTATATGCATGATACTTTGGAAGCACCCCAAACTTCAGACAGTGATACGTTTCCTTCTGAATAGAACCACTGGACCATATTCCTTTCGTCCTAAAGACACAAAGCTCAGTTGGATTATTTTACAAACATTTGCTTTCTCTTTCTGCCGGTGCATTTGTTCTCCAAAGCAAACTCTGCAACCTTCTGTAGGACAGCCCACTCATGTGAAAAGCATCAAAACCTTTTCCTGTTCTTTAACAAAATAAAAGTACCCTCCTCTCATAAACTCAATTCTTCAGACTGGCAAAGTTTTCTTAATGAATAATTGATTTGGTAAGTTAATGCTGATAAGAAGAATAACAAGGAAAATGGAGTTTGATCAAAGGACCCCAATCTTTTGTGTAGGGTCAGTGGTTGGCATCTTGAGGTTGCTCTGCTGGCAAGAACATCCCCTGAATGGAGCTCTGCTTATATGATCTGTTCCCATCCTATGAAGTGGATGAGACAACATTCAGCAATTCCTCCTGAAGCCTCTTGTGTTCCCAACAAATCTGTTCTGCAATACTAGAGGCAGGGAATACTGGAATACCACTTTGCTTCTCTTTGCTGGATTTGCCACTCAATATATGTCCTGCCTGTGAACTTAGGATCCAAGCATATATAGTTGTCCCTCCATATCCATGGATTTGGTATCCATGGATTTAAGTATTTACGGCTTGAAAATATTCTTAAAAAAATAATAATCCAAAAAGCAAACCTTCATTTTGCCATCTTATATAAGGGACACCATTTTGCTATCCCATTTGCAAGAAATCTCCAATGGGACATGAGTATTCATGGATTTTGGTATCCACGGGGGATCCTGGAACCAAATCCCAGTGAATATGAAGGGACAACTGTATGTGGACAGCCAGTAGGAACATCCCAATGACCAGCCCCTGGATTCCCTTTCTTTCTTTGTATCAAAAATTACTTCTGTCTTACACACATCAGGCTTATCCAGAAATTACTTTTCCAAACAAGCTCTCCTATAACATACCCAGGGGTTAGTCCCAAGTAGGGCAGACCCATGGTATTAATGGAATGCACATAAACAGCGACTTAACCAAAGTTACATTGTTCACATTGATTCAACAAGTTCACATTGATTCAATAGGTCTGTTCTAGCTGGAACGAACAACTAGATTGAGTCCCAGAATTCCTCAGTCAGTATATCCAGAGGCCATGCTGGCTGGGAGCTTCTAGAATTGCTAATGTAAAAAGAGGAATGTTTCCAGGCTCTGAGTTTATCCACATCTGTGTCTTTAATCACTGAGATATTATATTGGATTTTAAGGAATCCAGATGGGTCACTTTAAAACATCTGTTTCCACATTGTTCCAATGTATATTTTATGTTCTTACTGCCTTGTTGTGTTTCATCCTGCCTTTCCCCTTGAGAGTATATTCTCCAAATGTTCCCTTTACTTTTTCTATGTCCCTCTATCAGAAATTCACTTCTGCCACCAGTTGTTTGCTTTTAATGTGTGTTGTTGTTGTTGTGGGTGGGCTCTTGACAACTCCAACCTGCTCTACTCCTTTCCCAGCTCCCCCAGCCCTGTACTGCCAATCACAAATCCATGCTCCCACATTCTGCAGAGGCAGCTACCGTACCTCATCTTCCAGTCATTGTACTGAGGGGAAGTGGGCACTTCTGAATAAGAAAACATCACTGTGCTTTGTGTATTATCATTCCAAGCCTGCTTCCAGTGGCATATGCACCAAATAACTTTGAAATACAGTTGTCCCGTCATATTCACTGGGGGTTGGTTCCAGGACCCCCCGTGGATACCAAAATCCATGAATACTCAAGTCCCATTATATGCAATGGCATAGCAAAATGGTGTCCCTTATACAAGGTGGCAAAATCAAGGTTTGCTTTTTGGATTATTATTTTTTAAACAATATTTTCAAGTGATGAATACTTAAATCTGTGTATACTAAATCCATGGATACTGAGGGACAACTGTACTGTCCTTTAAAGCCTCCATAGTTTGGTTGTATGCACAGCTCTGTACTGTGCTGTAGTGAGCAGTGAAATCCCACCAAAAAGATAGGCGTGAAGAAGGAACAGTCTGTATTTTTTAAAAAGGAAAGTAGTGTCTTCATATGAGGTGTCTTGTAAACAACTAAGGGCTTGTCTAGAGCAGCCAGAATATGCTGCCTTCCAGCCAGCATATTCTGGCTCTGTAGTGAGCCCGTTCCCCCACCCCCTTACCATGACAAAACAGGAGGAAGTCTACACGCACGCACGCACACACACACACACACACCCCAGCCAGGATTGGTTGGTGCCTCCACAGCTGTCACACCTTGCTCTCTCTGAAACCAGGAAGGAGGCCCTCAGCACATGATCAAGGCTGGCTACATGCAGAGGGACTTGATCATGTGCAGAGGGCCTCCTTCCTGGCTTCAGAGCTATTCCATGACAGTGGTGGTGGCATCCAGTGATACAGTCTGCCGTGCAGGTATGGACTCTGTATTCCCACACTGGCCCCATGTGGGTTTTCCTGTATAACATAGGTTTTCCCAGGTGTTTAATTAAAAGGTTTCAACGGGCTTCCCCCTGGCTTTGCCTCAGGTGTTGTCAGGACTTCTTGGAGGTGAAATGGAGCAAGATGTGGGGAAGCTGGGGTAAATTGCCCATCTAAACAAGCCCTAAGATTTGTTGGAGAGACCAGGATGGGTGCTCAGGTGAGAAAGTGGGAGACCCATCACTTAGCCAAGTCTTGCCAGCTGGAACCATGGAAAAGAAGGAGGAGGAGACAGAAAATTATGTCTTGGCAACACCACAGCCTTGTTAAGTGTTTTCTTCTTCAGCAAGCCTTTTGCAGCATTTAAAGAGCAGCATCTTATTGTCTGCCTTTGGGAGATTGTTCCAAGGAAGCTAGAGTACATATATGTAGAAATATATGGTTTCTTGGTGGTGGTGGGGAAGTCACCATTATGATAGGCCACTAAGGGGAAATATAGCTTCACATTTTCAAAGAAGCTATGTAGTCAATTGTTTCAAGAGTGGTGATCTGACGGTTCCTGATAGAAGACTGGAAATCATACTGATGAAAAACAGGAAAGTTTGAAAGAGACAGAGGGAGGAATTGCTTAAGGTGGAGACATGTCCCAGCACCAGAAATAAGAATCATGTGGGACTTGAGAACAGACCAAGAAAAACAGTTACAGCAATGGAGGTAATTTGAATTTCCAGAGTTTTGGAAAGAAAATAATAGTGGTTGTGATGGATATGAAGGTGCACATCATATGAATTCAGACCAAGAAAGCATGAACAGTTGTGCAATTCACCCTTTGAAACACCACAATTCTCCAGTTTAAATTCACCTTTTATCTTGGTTCCAGCAGATGTTGAATTCAGTGTATAGAAATAAGGTGGATCCAAGGGGAAAGGTCAAGTTCCTGACTTTTTGCATTTTCTTAAACCTGAAGATAGTCCTTATATCAAATACCTTTGCTAGAGTCTATCAATGTTTCAGAATGTGCAGTAATTAGTTTGCCAGTTTTAATAAATTCATTAGAAATTCTTACTCTTTTTAGACCCCCATATGGAATCTGGGAGCTGGGAGCAGATGAGATAGTGTGAATTTCTGAAGCCCTTCTAAAGTTTGTCTTTTCTTAGCAACAAAATTCTCCTGCTTTACCACCCTTGACACAGCAACCATTATAAGTGCATTGGGTGGGACGGACATTGAATAGGGACTTGGAGAATTCTTGTCAAACTCTAAAATACAGCTGGTGATGATACTGGTTGTCTGGATAAGAGAGCCCTTGGAATCCTGATGGGAATAATGAAGGTTGCTTCAGTGAGTGAAGGCTCTATTTTTGCTTTACCGGGATAAGTTTCCTCTGACATTCATGACTCATTTTCCATCTCGACCTCCTAGGCTGCTTCAATACTATTTCTTATTTTGGACATGGCGGATTACTGTGAAAATAACAGGCAAGCTGGATGCATTAAGCATTTGTCATAGTATACAATCTTCTCGTTCTCTGTCATATCATGAATACAGTGCTAAGAAATATTGGCTCATCTCTTGACAGTTGTGGAGTTTTCCAGTCAAGTGGCCTTGTGCCGTAATACAAATTTATCAAAGTACAATAGACGGCCTGGTGCCAGAGAACTTTATAATACACTTCCTGATCACCTATCTTTTTTGTTAACAGAGTTGCTACCACGTGGATTCCATTTTCACAAGCTTGATCACCAAAGAGAAAAGACTCATTTGCAAATTTCTGATTTTTGAAGCATCAGTTTAAGTGAGCCAATGGGTGTAAATTATTTGAAAACATTGGCATAACAAAAAGTAGCAGCTCCCCACTCCCCCCCCACATGCAACATGACTCCATTAAAAGCTTCAACTTTGATATGGAAAAAACACACCAGATTAAAGCCACGCTGTTAACTTTTTCAAGGTTCTTCTAAGATGTTGTAAACAATGTTTCCAGTAATAGGTATTATTTTTGTCTCCTTGCCATCAGTTGTTCACCCAGAGACAACACTAATGGTTGAGGAAGAAAGAGATGTTTTGTTTACACAGATGAGTCTCTCTTCTCAGATAGCCTTTATGGTGTAAGAGCCAGTGAAGGGCTCTTCATTCCTCAGCCACCACAGTAAATCAAAAGCCCTAGGCCATGTAGAAATAACTCATCTATCTCTGCTCACCTCCTTTTGTTCTCTGAGAGCTAAACTACATGATACATTAGGTACTTTGCAGAATGCTGAGGCCTCTCCATCATTACTTAGAAGATTTCCCCCCTCCCAGCCAATTTGGATCAAGACCCCTGGGCACAGGTAGGGAAGGTTTAAGCCTTCTACCCCAGGTTGCTCATTTGGCTATGCAAATAGGCTAAAAAGGTTGCATCCTCTATTGAGTGGAATGAAGGCTTTCACCTCCCTTTTTCAAGTTCCTGTAGCAGGGGGGGAGAGCAGATTTAGGAAAATGAGCACCTGGCAGGAAGTTTTCAACCTCCCCCTCCATATCTACATCTGGGATCTAGATCAGTTCATACGCACCCTCACACGATGTTTGCCATGAAGTCAATTTCATATTATGGCAACTATGAATGAGAGACCTCTGAGGATCCTGGTCATCAACAGGTGTACTTGGGTCTTATAGGTTCAGGACCGTGGCTTCCTTTTAATCAATCTGTAATGTGGTTTTTCTCCTGACTTCCAGTTTGCTGAGCGTTTTCATGTTTTTGAGTGTGTCATGTCATCTTATGCTATGTTCAACGTATGATAACCTCAGGCTCCGTCTATACAATTAAAAAAAAATCTGTTTGGGGAGTAAAAAATACGAATAGGCAGTTGTTCGAATACATATGATCTGCCTACATGATTTTTTACTCCCCCTAAATGCTTTATGACCCCCCCCCTTGCCCAGCTGGCTGTAGCGAGCAATCCAAGAGGCAGTTTTAAATCTCCCGCCGCTTTTTTTATTATTTAAAAAGGTGCCTGTTATGCAGACATTCGGTTTTCCATATTTACAAAAATAAAATAAAAGGGAATAAATGTAACATTCACAGACTTACCAGACTCTCACTTAGCCGGAATCCAACATGACGGCTGCTCCCAATTCCACTCTTTGTTAGCCCTGCTCCCTGCGCTCGGCCAGCCAATCAGATTACACTGCCTGTTTGTGTGTGCGCGAACGGGGGGTACAGACGATCAACGATTCAAACGGCTTTATGGATTTTAGCTTGAGATCCGCTAATCCTCCTGAACGTCAAATCCACGTAGTTTACGGGGGATTCACTAGCCTCCCTTCCGAATGACACCTATGCATCCAAATGGCCGTGTGTATGGATGATCGATCTTTCAAACGCCGTACGTATTTTTTTTACTGTATAGACGCCCCCTCAGTTTAGTGATTTTTGTTTCTAAGGTGAGTTCAGTCCTGAATTGCTCACAGGATAATTTGTCTTTTAGGCAGTCCCTGGTATCTGTTGAACTTTCCTCCAGCACCACATTCCAAATGAGTTGATTTTCTTCCTGTCAGCTTTCTTCAATGTCCAGTTTGCACATCTGTACATAGAAATAACTTATATATCTTTAGAACTGAAGATCTAACCTAGGGGTTGTCTAAATGGTGAAAATACTCCTCATGGAATGTGGGGGAAATGCTATCTGTCTTAATACGATTCCACTTTGTTTTGCCATATTTGGAAGGAGGGCCTTCACAGCTTTTCCCAAAGTTTTTTAAAAATAATGGGGGAATGCGTATTCCTGATCGTTGGGACAAGTGTCATGGATTGCCTTTCCCATAAATGCGGAATCTGAAAGCTGAATGGTTGGACAAGCACAGGGGGTGGAGTTTGTTAACAAGGCAAGCACCCAGAATTGCCATGTTGGATTTTTGCCTTAGCAAGCAAGCACTAAGGCAATAAAATGGGGTGTTGTTGGGGTTTTTTGGGGGGATTGTTAAGGCAAAATACCACTCCCTTGTTTTCCACCAACAGTCTGCATCCCTTGTGGACCCTATTTTTTTCTTCAGGCAAATGTGTTCCCCTTCCCTAACAGCAGCTGCACTAATTCTTGTTTGACACCACAGCAGCTGAAACAACAGCCAGGAACTGATCCTTGAGGCAACTCATTTTTGGTCTATACAAATTATACCCAGTTGTTTAATGAGAAAGCAGGGCTCAGTTACATAAAATTTGATCTAAAATCTCTGTTAAGCCTGATTTTGTTTGAGATATTTTTTGCCTACATGTATTTTCACCAATATATGTTTCAAAGTGATCAAATAAGACTGCAATCCTATACCTGCCTACTTGGGAATAAGCCCTTTTCAACCCTATGAGGCAAATTTCTGCACAAGACATGAATTGGATGGCTAAAGACAAAAATGCTGCAAACGAATTGTGATGTGTTTTTGGCCCAACATGAGCGATACCCTACCTTCTTGCCTTATATAGTTCACTATCGGGTCATGCAATTAGAAGGCATAAGTAGATAAGATTCCTTTGTGCAATCTCTGTGCCAAGATTTTTGGAAACTCTTTTTAAAAACATTTGTGCATGCAAGGCATTGCAACTTTGAATTCTTCCACAACATTTCAAGGCACACCTCAGAAGGGTTTTTCTTTTCTTTTCTGCATCTTATCTCTTTCACAAACTGTCCCTTTTATTTAGGCACAGACGTATGCTGGGATTCAAAGCCCTGGTCCCTTAGATATATTCCACAAACCAGGGTTGCTGGTTGTGCTGGTGGAAGTCTTAAGAATTGCTGTGCTTCCTTGGATTCTTAGGCAGGGAGGCAAATCTCTGGATGAAGAGCACTGGAGAAGGAAGAGGAAGGTTTGAAGCAGAGATGAACAAAGTGCAGGTCTGGGACCACAAGCAACCCAAAAGGATGTTTTTGTGGGCTTTATCACCCTAGGATCCCCAGATCGCCTTTTTTCTGGTCCAAAGAATCCAGATGAATTGCAGCTCCTGGAAGACTCCAGTGCAACAACTTTTACAATCAGGTTCATGGCCTCCCTATACTATTAAACATCTTACGAATACTCATTTGTGAGAAACAGAAGCAGAGTTCTGGTCACGTTGGTGTTTTTATTTTATGTTTTGGTAGTCCATGTAGCCCCCAAAGGATCCTGGGGTGTAAAAGTGCCCACCCTAGACCTGCCATATTTACCTACATGTGCTTTAAAGCTTGGACATCCATCTCCACCCAACGTGAAATGGCATTAGCACTCACTGGCTCTGCACAAAAGTGTGTGTTGCACTTGTGCAACATCAGTCTACTAAAAAGCTAGGAGCAAAGAAGAGGGGACTGGGGAGAGATGGTGCTTGCATGCAATGAACCATTTCCAATATTTCAGCCCTCATGAAAACTGAGAATGATCTTGATCAGTCCCCATACATGTGCGATTTCACTCATGGGTTCTCATGCTAGGATTAACATAGGAAGTAACAAATGTTTTCTCTGCTGCCAGTTAAAAAATTAATTTGATCAATTATTAGGTCAGCAGTTCTGGTCATTCCTTGAAGTGGGAACCTGCTGTACCCTTTCTGTATACTCATCCAGCAATTTTTTTCTTTCTCAAGGCCCCAGCTGAGAAATAATTGCTGCATACTCTTCAACATTTCCACAGATGAAAACTGGGACACATGTGGCCAAACAACATCAGAGTGTGGTCAAGGTGGCAAAAGTTATTAATGAGGGAAAACAGACAAACTAGGAGAGTCTGTAGCAGTTGGTTTTTGCCTGGGCCTACTGAGAAAGGCAAGGCTTTGCCCCCTCCTCTACCTTGCCCCCTGCTAAGTTAATTGAGTGCAAACTACTTTTGCACATTGAACTCAGGGCTTGTCTATACAGAGCAATACAATGTGGATTGTTGTGCAGTAATGCAAATTCGCAGCTGCTTTTATTTGTCTCAACATAGTTTTTTAGATTGCGGGCATGTGAAGCTATCTACTTTTGCCATTCCAATGGGCATGCCTGTGAATCAAGATGGGGGCACAAGTGAATTACTCGTGTTTTTATATACTTTGAGTTGCTGCTGCTGAACAGTTTTTTTTTTTAAAAAAACAAACATCCAAGGTGCGAAGGTATGATTTTTCAGCTTTAACAAAGAAACAAACAAAGGCTATTTTGTCACCATAGCACACAATAACTATGGTGAAAATCCAAAATGGTGGTTCAAGGTGCTTGCCTTGCCAGCAAGCTCCACCCCCTCCCATGCACGTCTGACCAATCATCTTCCCACTTCTGCTCATATCAGGAAAGTACATCCATTTGCATCACTTGTCCCAACGACCAGGAATGTGCATTTCACACACTGGAGATTTTCAGATGGGGCTAATATTGCAGAGCAGGCATGGAACAGGGTCAAGAATGGGGCTGTCATTCAGATGACATTGACCCCTTCCATCCTTTTCCTGTCCTGCCCCTGTGCTGCTACCGGGATATTCTATTCATGATGAAAAATCGTGAATAGAACATCATAGAATCATAGAATCATTGAATTGTAGAGTTGAAAGAGACCATGAGGGCCATCCAGTCCAATCCCCTGCCATGCAGGAATACACAATCAAAGCATCCCTGACAGATGGCCATCCAGCCTCTGTTTAAAGACCTCCAAGGAAGGAAACCCCACCACGCTCCGAGGGAGTGTGTTCCACTGCCGAACAACTCTTACTGTCAAAAACTTCCTCCTAATGTTGAGGTGGAATCTCTGTTCCTGGAGCTTGCATCCATTGTTCCGTGTTCTAGTCTCTGGAACAGCAGAAAACAAGCTGCTGTGACACCCCTTCAAATACTTAAACAGGGCTATCATATCACCCCTTAACCGTCTTTTTTCCAGGCTAAACATACCCAGCTCCCTAAGTCTTTCCTCATAAGGCATGGTTTCCAGACCTTTCACCATTTTAGTTGCCCTTCTCTGGACACGCTCCAATTTGTCAATATCCTTTTTGAATTGTGGTGCCCAGAACTGGACACAGTATTCTAGGTGAGGCCTGACCAAGGCAGAACAGAGTGGCACTGTGACTTCCCTTGATCTAGACACTATACTTCTATTGATGCAGCCCAAAATTGCATTGGCCTTTTTAGCTGCTGGATCACACTGTTGACTCATGTTCAACTTGTGGTTTTCTAGGACTCCTAGATCCCTTTTGCACGTAGTCTCGTTCAGCCAGTTCTTTCCCATCCTATATCTATGCATTTCATTTTTCCTCTGTAAGTGCAGTACCGTACATTTCGCCGTATTGAATTTCATTTTGTTAGCTTTTGCCCAGCTCTCCAGTCTATCCAGGTCATTCTGAATTTTGATCCTATCCTCTGGGGTATTAGCTACCCCTCCTAATTTGGTGTCATCTGCAAATTTGATAAACATGCCCCTAATTCTGTCATCCAAGTCATTGAGAAACATGTTGAATAGCACTGGGCCCAAAACAGAACCCTGTGGCACCCCACTGGTCACATCTTTCCAAGATGAAGAGGAGCCACTGCAGAGCACCCTTTGGGTTCGGCCGGTAAACCAATTACAAATCCATTTAACAGTTAACTTGTCTAGCCCACATTTTACAAGCTTGTTTGCAAGAATGTCATGGGGAACCTTGTCAAAGGCCTTACTGAAATCAAGGTATGCAATATCAACAGCATTCCCTTCATCTACCAAGCTGGTAACTTTATCAAAAAAAGAGATTAGATTAGTCTGGCATGACTTGTTTCTCTGAAACCCATGTTGACTTTTTGTGATTATGGCATTGCCTTCTAAATGTTCACAGACTCTCTGTTTAATGATCTGCTCTAGAATCTTCCCTGGTATTGATGTCAGACTAACTGGACGATAATTGTTGGGATCCTCTTTTTCCCCCTTTTTGAAGATGGGGACAACATTTGCCCTCCTCCAGTCTGCTGGGACTTCTCCTGTTCTCCACGAGTTCTCAAAGATTATTGCCAATGACTCTGATATTACATTTGCCAGATCTTTTAATACTCTTGGATGTACTTCATCTGGTCCTGGAGATTTAAATTCATTTAGATTAAGAAGGCATTTCTGTATTACCTCTTTGCTTATTCTGTGCTGGATTTCCCCTATTGTGTCCTCTGTTCCTTTATCCTCATGTTGGTCACCCTTTTCCTTTTCTGAAAACACTGAGGCAAAGAAGGTGTTGAGTAATTCTGCCTTTTCTCTGTCCCCTGTTAGCATTTTGCCATCTTCTCCACGTGGTGGCCCTACCATTTCCTTCTTCCTTTTGCTGCAGACATACCCCAGAAAAACCCTTTTTATTCTTCTTAACCTCTCTAGCAAGCCTGTGCTCATTCTGCACTTTAACTTTTCTGACTTGACTCCTACACATGTTTACTATCTGTTTGAATTCTTCTTTGGTGATTTCCCCCTTTTTCCATTTCCTATACATGTTCCGTTTAAAACTTAGCTCCATTGAAAGTTCTTTAGTCATCCATCCTGGTTTCTTGAGACACCTCCCATTTTTCTTCCTCAATGGTACTGTTTGAAATTGTGCCTTCAGTATCTCCCTTTTGAGAAAGTCCCATCCGTCTTGAGGTCTCTTCTCTTTTAGTATTCTTGACCATGGGATCACCCCCAGTATTTCCCTGAGTTTATTGAAATCAGCTCTCCTAAAGTCAAGAATGCGTGTCTGACTATGCCTTGCTTCTCCTTTCCATTGTATAACAAACTCCAGGAGAATACGATCACTCTCACCTAAGGATCCCACCACTTGCACCCCATTAACCAGGTCATCCCTGTTGGTTAGGATCAGATCTAAAATAGCTGACCCCCTTGTTGTCTCTTCCACCTTTTGGACCATAAAATTGTCTTCCAGGCAAATAAGGAATTTGCTAGACCTTGAAGTTTTGGTTGAGTTAGATTGCCAGCAAATATCAGGATAGTTGAAGTCACCCATCACTACTACATCTCTACTTTCTCTGTGTATGGTCATCTGTTCTAGAAAGGCATCATCCAATTCCTCTGTCTGACTTGGGGGTCTGTAGTAGAGTCCCACAATGACATCCCTGTTGTTTCCCTCCTCTTTAATTTTTATCCAGATGCTCTCTGTGATGAAAAGACCACTCTTTTAGCCAATCTCAGAGCAGCAGGTGCCCAGCCAATAGGAAGGCAGCTGGGCACGGCTATAAAAGGGGCCTGACAGAGAATGAGAGGGGGTTAATTGTTTTGAGGTTTGACTGGAAAGAGAGAGTTACACCGAAGGGAGGGTGTGCTCTTAGAGTTCCTGAAGGAACTTTTCAGTCTGATGACCACAGAAGGGTCTTAAGGGTCCAGAGAGGGACTGAATAGTCTTGAAGAGTCTAGTAGGGAGAGGCTCAGAGCAAGTCAAGTATATAAAGGGGATTTAGGACTTTGTTCCTGAGTTAGTAGTGCTGGTGTGGCTAGATTGATGTTATTACTTTAAAAGGAATCTGATGTAACTAAGCCTTAAGAAGATTAACAACTTTAATATTCAACTACAGTTAAAAGGAACAAGCAGGAGAAAATCCAAAAAATTACATCTGAGGTGAAAGAAAAGGAAGAGATGCTGAGAAAAAACACGAATAATAAAAGTTAATGAAAGAAATCAAACTTTTACAAAACAAACTGAATTTAGAAACGACATATGAAGTAAAACAAAAACTAAAGAGAATTCATCAAGTACACTTTGAACAAGCAAACAAAGCAGGGAAATGGCTGGCTAACAGACTGAAAAAGGAAAGTGAAAATGAATTGATTACAGAAATGAAGTAAGAAGGAAGATTGATAACTAATCTACAGGAGATAATGAAGGAATTTGTAAAATTCTATAAAGAACTATATGGAGAATCAGAAAAAGGAGAAGACGATTATGAAAAAATAAAAGAATGCCTTGCTTCTCCTTTCCATTGTACAAATACAGCAATTATCTGAAGACTAAACTAAACACATCAATTTCAATAGCAGAGATATCAACAGCAATCAGAAAATTAAAAAAGGGAAAGGTACCAGGACCAGGTGGATTCTCTGCGGGATTCTACAAACAAATGGAAGAGGTGATTATTGTGCCATTTCAAAGAATGTTAAATGAAATAGAACAACAGGGGAAACCAAATACATGGAATAACGTGAATATTGTTTTACTGCCAAAAGAAGATAAAGACAGAACAGATGTAAGAAATTATAGGCCTATCTCCTTGCTAAATTTAGATTACAAAATATATACCTCAATAATTGCAGACAGACTAAAAGAAATCATGAAAGAAATATTACACCAAGACCAGAATGGGTTTTTAGTAGGCAGTCAGATTAAAGGGAATATTAGAACAGTAATTGATATATTGGAATATTTTGAAAAACACAATGAGAAAAAATTGGTGATGTTGTTCTTGGATGCAGAAAAAGCCTTCAACAATGTAAGATGAAAATTCATGATTGAAGTCCTTAAAAGAATGAACACAGGAGAAAAATTTGTTGACTGGATTAAAAACATTTTCTCAAATCAATATGCCCAAATTGTAATCAATAAAGAAAGAACTGAAAATTTCAAGATACTGAAGGGGACAAGAGAAGGGTGCCCGCTCTCACCTTTGCTTTTTATAATGACATTAGAAATACTTAATCAAAATATAAGAGTCAATGAGAAAATACAAGGGATTAGAATCGAAGGTGATGAACATAAGCTCAGAGCATTTGCAGATGATCTGGTAATTTTCTTAGAAAATCCATATGACCAAATAGATGAATTAATGAAGATACTACAGGAATTTGGTGAAGTTGCAGGACTAAGAATAAACAAAAATAAATCGCAGATACCAAAAATCTGACAAAAAAAGAACAAAAAGAACTAGAAACCAGATCTGGATGCAAAATAGGGAAAAAAATAAAATACTTAAGAATATGGATCACAAAAAGGAATATGGATTTATATGAAAATAACTACAAGAAAATATGGAAAATGCAAAAAATGATATGGTGAAATGGTCAAAACTAAACTTATTGATGTTTGGGAAGATAGGAGCAGTAAAGATGAGCATCCTTCCACAATTTCTATATTTATTTCAAAATATACCAATTATCACAAAAGATCAACCATTCAAGAATGGAACAAGGAGATCAGCAAGTTCATATGGGGAGGACAGAAACCTAGAATAAAGTGGAAGATGATGATTGATTCAAAGCTTAGAGGGGAAGCCGAACTGCCAAACCTCCAACCATACTTCCAAGCTTGTGCATTGATATGGATAATAGATTGGATAAAACTAGAAGATACAAAATTGTTGAATCTGGAAGGCTTCAACATCAGATTAGGATGGCACGCTTACATTGGTTATGACAAAGCTAAAATAAATAAAGAATTTGAACATCATGCAGTTAGAAAACCCTTAATAAAAGGGTGGGAGAAAGTGAAACAGAAATTCTACATGAAAATTCCACAGTGGATATCCCCACAAAAAGCATTCCAGAGCAGGTGGAAGAATACTGAGCCATGGCTAAGCTACCAGGAATTATTAAATAAGGAAGAAGGAGGAGAATACAAAATCAAGACAAGGGAAGAACTTAAAATGCACTGGTTCACATATGAACAGATAAAGCAAAGATTTAAAGAAGACAAGAAGGAACCAGGGATTGAAGAGGATCAAAATGAGTTAGATAAAATCATTGAAACCCCAAATAAAAACAAAATTTCCAAACTGTATAAAATGCTACTTTTGAGAGATTTAGAAATTGAAGAAATAAAAGACTCAATGCTGAAATGGGCAGTAGATGTTGGCTACAATTTAAAATTAGAAGATTGGGAGAAAGCAAGAAAGAAAATGAACAAATTTGCAGCATGTCAAAACCTTAAAGAAAACTTCTTTAAGATGGCAAATAGATGATATTATTCACCAGAGAAAATAGGGAAAATATTCATAAATAGAAATTGTTGGAAGTGCCAGGAGGTAACGGGCTCATTATTCCACATGTGGTGGAAATGTAAAAGAGTAAAAAAATACTGGACAACAATTCATAGAACAATAGAGGAAATGTTTCATATACAGTATCCAATGAAGCCAGAATTCTACTTGTTGAATATGACTCAAATACTGGAAAAAGAAGAGGGAAAGATTAGTTGGAGAATAATGTTATATTTAGTGACTGCAGTGAGACTGGAGATAGCGAGGAAATGGAAACAGAAAGATTCACCAACAATTGATGACTGGATGGAGAAAGTTCTGGAAATGGCATGTATGGATAAACTAACTTTAGAAATCAGAGAAAAAGATGCACAAGCTCAAGAAGATGAATGGGCTCCGGTATTTAAATTTTGCAAAGAAAAATGGGGGAGGAAGGCATTCTAGTGGGTGAAAATAAGAAGAATAAGGGTAATGACAAAGGAAGATACAGGGAAAAAATATAAGAAGGTTGTATGGATATTCTCTCAAGGGATAAGGAATTTTGATCTTATTGGAGGGAAAAGATTATAACGGGTTCAAAAAAAAAGAATGAGGAAAATAAATCTAGAGGAGATTATAAGAAGAAAACATAGATTAGAGAACAAGTATACAAAGTCAAAAATAGGTTGGAGATAATACCGAAGGGAGCTGGGAAAGAAAGGAAGTTGAACAAGAACAGAAGTTAAGAACGTGGGAATACAGCATAAGGGAAAGGAAGGGAAAAGAAGGGAATAAAAATGATAGCGACAGAAGGGAATGTAAGTGTGAGGATAAGAGAAAGTGTACGAAGAGAAGAAGAGAGGAGGGAGAATATAAAAGAGAGAGAAATTGGGGGAGAACTGAAGATGGTAAAGGTTATGGGATGGTAAGAATACTACCTAGAATGGAGACAGAGATAGAATTCATCTGAATGTGCAAAATGTTAGTGACTTCCATCTTAGGTAATATGATAAGAAGAGTGAAAGGGAAAAAGTATAAGAAGTAGTGAAAAAGATGGGAAATATAGACTGGAAGATCATATACGCAAAGAATATAAGTGTATAAATGGGGAGATGTTTAATATATATGCTGTGTGCATTTTAACTTTCATGGTTTACAAATATAAGATTAAATAAAAAATAATATTGAAAGGAAAAAAAGAAAAAGGGGCCAAAATTGTTGAAAGAAGAAGCATTTGATGTGAGGTGTAGGAAGAGGGTGATTAATGAAATAGCAGTACAGACAAATGAGAAGTGTTTTTCACACTTTGGTATAAGGATTTATATGTACATTATTTATATGTATATTATTTTGCATATGTGTAGTGTTTTTTTCCTTCTCTCTGTTTTGATAACTTTTTTCATTATGTTAAGATTATACTTTTTCATTTTGCTTTTGTTGCTCTTTATTTGTGTAATAGTCATGTTAACCTATGCTGTTTTTATAGCCTTTGTATTTCACTAATTTTTTAAAAAATTATATATAATAATTTCACCCAATTATGACAAGAAAATAAAAGAGAAATAAAAAAAGAAAAAAAGAAAATAAAAAAAACATTCAACTACAGTTTATTTTTTTATATTTTTCCATAAATTTCGTTAGAGTTTAAAGCTGCTTGGCCTCCGTTTAATTTAAACCATGCTACCTGATATCAGGGACACAAAGGGCTGTCCCAATAGAAAGTGGTTGGTTCTTCACACATACTTTTGGGGGCAGTAGTGGGATGCAAGAGAACCCACAGGACTGCCATCCTAAAGTCAGAGTGTTAAGGTGGTGGGCTGACCGTGTACGGGTCACCACACTCTCCACCTGGCTTCCAGTATTGATGTTATGGATCTCTTCACTGGTATAAATATCCCTGATACATAATGCTATTCCTCCTCCTTTCCTGTTTGGCCTGTTTCTCTTATAAAGGTTATACCCCTCTATTCCTACATTCCAATCATGCGACTAATCCCAGCAGGTTTCAGTAATGCCTATTATATCATATTTGCTTTGTTGTGCTAGGAGTTCAAGTTCATCTTGCTTATTGCCCATGCTCTGTGCATTAGTGTAGAGACATCTAAGACCATGTGTTCCCTTTACTGGCTGCCTGTGCAAGTTTTTTGGCCTCCCACTGTTGGGTCCTTGCGCTGTTTGCCTTGTTCCCTCTATGACTGACTATTTTCTCCAGCCCTTTTGCCTTCCAGAATACTGTCTCCCTCCCCCATATGACTCAGTTTAAAGCCCTCCTGATCAAATTCTTGAGACTGTTGGCAAAAACGTTTCTGCCAACTGGCGTGAGATGCAACCCATCCCTTGCCAGAAGTTCCCCCACATGGATGTGCAGCCCACGATTCAAGAATCCAAATTGTTCTCGGTGACACCATCTACGGAGCCAGTTGTTTACGTCAGTTATTTTCCTCTCCCTTCCTGGACCATGCCCTTCAACTGGCAGAAGAGACGAGATGACAACCTGTGCATCCATTTCTTTTAGCTTCCTCCCCAGAGCCTCATAATCTCTTCTGATCTTAGGAAAGCTGTGACTTGCAGTATCATTGGTTCCCACATGGACCAAAAGGAAGAGGTAATGAACCGTAGGCTTGACCAGTCTTGTCAGCCTCTCCGTCACATCACAGATCTTTGCCCCAGGGAGACAACACACCTCCCAAGACATCTTGTCAGGTCCACAAATGACTGCTTCTGTACCCCTCAGCAAGGAGTCCTCCCACCACCACCACACACCTCCACCGAGGTTTAGCAGTGGCTGTTCCTTGTGATGGTACTCTCCGGGTCCCCTGCTCTGCCCCTGAAGTCTGTCTATGCTGTTCTTCCTTGTTGTCCTTGATAAGGGAGAGAGCTTCAAACCAATTCTGTAGCTGCAAGCTGCTTGAAGAATCCCTGGATTTTCTTGTTCTTTGTGCAACATTCCTCCAACTATCTACCTCCTGTGTCTTTGAAGTGACCCTCTCCTCTGCAGCCACTTCCTCTGTGTGGTCCCCGTCCAAGACTGTTCATTCAATTCTGTCCAGGGAGACCTCTTGCTCACAAATATGTTGAAGTGTAGCTACCCATGTCTCCAGCTGCTGGACTTTCTCCTCCAAGACGGCCACCAACTTGCACTTTGGTGCATGTGAAGTTCCCCACGTCTGTAGATAAGAAGACAAACATCCCACAAGTGTTGCAGGTGACTGCAGCAGTCTCCTCAGTGTCCATGGTGAGAGCTTTTATGTAATCTAAGAACTCTTAGTTAATGCTGAGAACTCTATGCTGTACTTTTAAGTATGCTGTATTTTTGCTTGGTTGCTCAAATTCACGCGCCATTAGGCTTGCGCCTCTGCAAGGAGTTATATAGAGCTAGGCTCCCAGCTCCACCCCCTAGTAACAGATGTGACTCGCAGAAGCTCCACTCCCTCAGCAATGAGCACCCTCTCCCAACAGTTTAAAAAAATTCAAACTCACAGAAGCTCCACCCCCTCAGCAACAAACACACTCTACCAACAGTTTAAAAATTTTTTCAAACTCACCCACTCAAAATGGCTGCCCAGAAGCTGCTCTCCTCTTCTCCCTGGCAAGAAACATCCCTTCTGTGCCTGCCATGGAATCAGGGACATGGGAAAGAGAGCCTCGTCCCTGTTCCGCGATGACAGGCACAGGGGAGGAGCTCCATGATAGGCACTTCCTGCCATGATCGGGACAGGCAGGTAAGTGCCACACTTCTCCTCCCTCCCTGGGTTCCTTTTTTATTTTAAATTTATGTTTATATTTGTTTTCTTCCTTTGGTAGCTGGTGGGCATTCTTTTGAATTTCCCTCCTGCTCATTCTCTCGCGAGAACGAGCAGCATTTCCCCCAGCTAGTTGTAAAAGCAGCCTTACGACGGCTGCATTTACAGCCGGCCATCAAGCAGGGAGGGAGCATGTTCCTGGAGCAGAATGGAGGTAAGTGTCTGAACATTTTCCTTCATTCCATTGCAGGAACGGAAGAGGAGCTGGTGGGGCAGCAATGGGGCTTTTTGGTGCCATCTGAAAATCTCCACTGTTTTAAAAAAACTTTGGGGAAAGCCGCTCCACCCACTGTGAACGTCTGACCAATCATCTTCCCACTTCCGCTCATATTGGGAAAGCGCATCAATTTGCATTGTATTTTATAAGGTGTTTTTTGGCTTCGTCCTTCACAATATGTCAAAATGATGCGAGATCCTCTGCAAGGAAAAGGGACAAAAGGTATTCTCCTCAAATTCTATGATGACTATTTTCACTGTTTAGAGAACGCCCCTCAGTTTGCACTAAAGTAAGTAAGCTGCGGACAAAGGGGGACAGTGAGAGGAAGAGAGAAATGTGCATTTTAAAAACAGATGAAAACGTACGATGACTGAGGATTAATCAGGACTGTTCCAGCCAAATTGGGACAGTTGGGAGATATCCTCCTGCCTAGAGATCACCAAGAGCAACAGGAACTGGTGGAAGGAAAAAGAGCTCCCCACTTTAGCTCAATTGTACCTGCATGTAAACGGAGCAGACCCCAAACCATTAGACTTTTTATGTATACAGATGAAAGAAAAAAACTAAAAAAAACCCTGCAGGTAGTATTCTAATGAATCTCTGAGTCATTTTATTCCATTTAAAAACTGAGAAGAATTATTCATTTATATAAGCCACCATTTGATCTGGTCCATTGAATAGTGGAGTTAAAAACAAGAGGGAGAAAGGAAGGAAATTAAAATGAGGGGGAGTCAATAATCTTGACAGTTGTGATCATTTGGGAAATTTAAGATCATGTTTCTAAGACTGCAATGCTCTGTTCACTTATTTGTGAGGAAGCATGTACATATCTATGGTGAGTAGATATGTATAGGATTGCACTTGGATGTTCTGGCCTTGAATATATGCACTTGAGGACATCTTATATCAAGAAGTTCTAATATACAAGCCTCCTGCCCAGTGGCTATTGGTTTTTGTTTGTTGGTTTGTTTGTTTTTTAAAAGCAGGAATTTCTGGAAACATCCAATGCATCTGATGTAAAAGAGAGACAGAGGACTTTATCAGACACACGAAATATGGCATCATAACAATGCCATATAAATGTGAAAGGGTACACATACCAGACGACATGGCCTTTTTGCATTTATGTATTGGCCATAAGCCAATCAATTTTATTGACTGAACAAGTTGTCAATAGGTCAGCTGTGACGATTTTTTTCTGGCATTGCCGGAATATGAAATCTTGTGTCTCTCCCCAACCCCCATGTTATTACAGTGTGAATGGCTGGAACAGCCAGAACACCTCCGGGTGAGACTGAAACATCCAGGTAGGTGACACTCTTTTTATGACCCTTCCCAGTTTACTTGTAAGTTTTTTAATGTGTTATGTGCTTAGTGTAACTTTTTTTGTGTTTTTTTATTTTGTTTTTAATTTTCTGCACTAGGTATTCTTGTGAGAATCTGCGAGATTTCAGATGAGGAAGTGAACGAAGCTCTGTTCACTCCTCATTCATTGCTGGGGTTGCCTTTTGCCGGGATTACGGTAAGTGAGGTATGGGGCATTCTTTTGCCAGGCATAAAAACACCACAAAATATGCAGGCAAAAGAACATTTGGAGTTGGTAGTCTGATAAAGCCCAGAATCACAGGATATGTAAAAGAAGATTTTATTTCTCAAATTGGCCCAAATCTGCTTTTACACATCCTGAGACGCTGCCTCTTTTTTATATGAGATCCAGCCACTGTTATGCAAGAGAATTTCATGTTGGTATCTGCATATGAATTGAGTAGGGCTTATTTGTTTGGATGATGCTCTATTTGTGTAATTTCCCCATAAATTTGCTTGGAGGCAAGTCCTATGGCAATCAATGAGTCTTACATACAACCATTTGAAGCACGTGAAGTCGAAGGCTTTCACGGCCAGCGTCCATAGATTTTCCTTGTTTTTTTTCCGGGCTGTGAGGCTGTGTTCTGGAATAGTTTCTTTCTGACGTTTCGCCTGCATCTGTGGCTGGCATCCTCAGAGAAATGAGGATTCTCTGAGAATGGCAGCCACAGATGCAGGTGAAAGGTCAGAAAGAAACTATTCCAGAACACGGCCTCACAGCCCAGAAAAAAACCAAGGAAAATACATTTGAAGCATCACGACATATATGAATTTCAAATGACTGTATTTTTATTCCACTGTAAACTCAATTCAGCAAGAAATAAAGCTGATATTGGGCCACCACAGAAAACATCAATTTATTTTGAAAGATGCACCCAAATGCTTTTTCTTTTTTTGATTCAGCTAACTTAAATGAAAAGCATAAGTGGGATCTAAGGTTAGCTGATGAAGGACTCTAAACAAGGTACCAGTAGGAACTCCTGTAAGAGCAAAGCACCAGCTAATATTGAAGCTTGCCAAAGGTTGTCTCGGCAAGCATAAATTTTAAACGGACTGAAATTTGATTTTGCTTCATATTTTAAGTGCAAATAAAAAAAATCAATCATACATCAGATACAGTTGTTTCAAATAGAGGTTGACTTCACAAGAGGTGGCTCTAGTATTAAATATAATTTACAATGTCAAGGTAAATGTTTTAAGCAAGCAGTTTTAAAAACATTGACTTTAATAGGATGCACGACCCTGGTGCATTTTTATTTAGTCATGAACATCTTGCCTGCATTAGCATTTCCAAACAGGGCCTGTGTGGAATCTAGTTCCTAGCTTTAGCAGCAGATGTACATTTTAAGGTGGTATCCTCTTCCTCCATGTCCATTTGTTCAGCAAATAATAGTTGCTTCTTCTTCACCTAGGATACTGTGTAGTAGCAACCAGAGGCTTATGCAGTCTGTTAATGCATTTCAATCAACATTAACATTCTTTTGGTGCCTGCTTAGGGGGATACAGCTTGGAGAAAAGTTTTTTTTAACAGTTTGCCTCTTGCTTATTAATGAGATGAATCTACAACATATTGCCGTCTGTTGTCTCCCTTCTCTTCCTCCCCCAGTGATTCCCCCCCTACACAAGGAATTTCAGTGCTCATGAAAACTTTGGACATGAACTGATTTTTTAAAAAGTCATTTCAAGATGGAGAGTGGAAAGTCAATGAGAAAAAATGGTGAAGGCAAGTTCCCTTGTTTTGGCTTCAGATTTCCTGCAATAATCACCAGTTGAAGGAGAAATAGCAAGTTATTTATACCTATATTTTTTGTAGGGATCACAGTTTGTTTCAACTACAACTAATACTGTCCAGACAGAGAAGGACTAATCTGACACCCAAAGTGATTTTACGAGCCGCCTGATACTTCCACAGAATATTGATCAAGACATAGCAAAAAGTGAATTTACACATTCACTCATAAGAAAAGGGGAGAAGAGAAAGGACTTTTTCAGACACCCCTTACCATGCAAGAAGCCTCTGGAACAATTACGACACTGTTGTGCGGTAGGGGGTCCGTTCGGACAACGCCATCCCTCTCTCGGCGGCGTCCGTGACTGTTCTGGTTATGATTGAAGGCAGCCGTGCCATTTTTTACTCACGGAAGTTGTCCGTGAATAAAAAATGTCGCAGCTGCCTTCAATCATAACCGGAACAGTCATGGACAATGCCGAGAGAGGGACGGCGTCATCTGAAATGGACCCCCTGCTGTGTGACAGTGTCGTAATTGTTCCGGAGGCTTCTTGCACGGTAAGGGGTGTCTCAAAAAGTCCAAAGCTCACACATTAATGTTGTATTCCTTTCTGGATCCTGCATGCATGTAATGTGACAACTGTATCTGTGCTCCAACAGTAGTACATGAACATTCTTTACCATATCTTTTAGTACCTGTCTCAGTACCATATCTGTCTCCTGGTGTCATATCTCCTGATACCTATCCCATTTTGTCATGTTTCACCTTTTGGAGAGATGTTGGGTCTCTGAATTAAATTTCTTCCTATTGGGCATAGTGTCTCTCTCTCTCTACTGGGCAGCTGCATTTGTGTGGATAGTGTCATTCTATAGTTTTCCTGCTAGGTGGTGATGTACTTTGGGTAAATTAAGAGTTTTGTGTTTCTGTTCTGTTCTTGTTTATGAGAGAAAGAATGTTGCTGTCTAGCTTATTGACTGGTATGTCCTCTAAGTTTTCTATGACAGCATCTTTTTTGTAGGTACCTGCATGTAGATCCACATCCACATGCAAATACAAAATTCCACTACAGCTCTTCCTCAATGTACTCCCTTGTCCATTCCACAACTGCCTATCCAGGACAGTAAATGTCACAGAATGTGTTGTGAAAAAGGCATAGATCCACCACTGCTATTTCTTTGTTGCAGGATTGTAGGTTCCTTGCCTTTTGTCAGTTAACCTGTATCTAGCAGGGGTTCCTTCTTGTTTACCATCTTGATCACTTGAGCTCCAATGGTTGTAAATAGCAGCATTGTCCAGCATGCAGATTAACATCAACATTCCCCTTAAGATTCTCCTAAACTTTGGACTTTCAGGATATTCTATGACAAGAAGATAAGGAGGTGACTTTATAATTATATAAGAATGTTCCATAGTTTTTCATGATCTATACCAGGCTTGCACAACTTGGCAGTAGGTAGGGGCCAAAATCAAACAGGCCAAACTTCTGAGGGCTGCAGATATATTTTTAGTGGCTCACATTCCAAGCAAAGATATAATTTAATTAATTAATAATAAAATTTACTACTAATTATTAATTAATAAGTAATAAAGGTATAATTACCTCCTCTTCCTCTTTTGCTCCCTGGGTGCCTTGCTCACTCCACAGCACTCTTCTCCCTCAACCTGCTCCGGGGGTGCTTGCCTGGGGTGACCGTGCCTCTGTCCCTGCCACAGCCACCACCAAATCATCTCCTCACAGAGCGAGGGAACGCAGAGGCCACTTCAACCCCTGGCAGCCAGGGGCTAAAGCGCTTCTGCCTTCCCTCGCCACCACCATCAAATCAGGTCTTCATGGCTGGCGGCCAGACAGCCCCGGAGCGCAGGAAGGCAGATACCACTTCAGCCTCCATGTCAGAGGCCATCCGAGGAGCCCCGGCCTTTGAATGGTCTCTGACTTAGATGCAGAGGCAGTGGGAAGTGGGCTTTGGTGGGTAAGGAGGCCCAAGTCGAGGGAAGTCTTTCTACGTGCCAAAGCCCACCACTACTGCCTGCCACTGCTGTCCACCATGTCAGAGGCCATCCAAGGAACACTGGCATTCGAATGGCTTCTGACTTAGTGGTGGCAGCAGCAGGCTTTAGCAGGTAAGGAGGTTCAAGTTGAGGGAGGCTTGTCTACTCGCCAAAGCCTGCCATTGCTGCTCACTGCCACTGCCTGTCACATCAGAGGCCATCCAAGGAACCCCGGCCTTCGAATGGCCTTTGACTTAGCGGCAGCAGTGGCGAGCAAGGGGATTTGGTGGGTAAGGAGGCCTGAGTTGGGAGAGGCCTTTCTACTTGCCAAAGCCCAACACTGCTGCCCACCATCACTGCCCACTGCCTCAGAGGCCATCCAAGGGATTCTGGCCTTTGAATGGCCTCTGAATTTTCTGACAGGTAAGGAGGCCCAAGTCGGCGGATGCCCTTCTACTCACCAAAGCCCACCACTGTTGCCCACTGCTGCTGCCCATCTGAGGAACCCTGGCTTTTGAATGGCCTCTGACTTACTGGCAGCAGCTGTAGGCAGTGGGCTTTGGCAGGTAAGGCGGCCAGAGTTGAGGGAGGCCTCCCTACCTGCCAAGTCCACTGCTGCTGCCCACCACCACTGCCTGCCACATCAGAGGCCATCTGAGGAACCCTGGCCTTCAAATGGCTTCTGACTCAGTGGCAGCAGCTGCAAGTTTCGGTGGGTAGGAAGGCCTCTCTCGACTCAGGCCTCCCTACCCACCAAAGCCTGCCATTGCCCACTGCCCACTACTGCTGCCCACCATGTCAGAGGACATCCGAGGAGCCCTGGCTTTGAATGACCTCTGGCTTGGTGGCAACAGTGTTGGGAGGTGGGCTTTGGAGGGTAAGGAGGCCTGAGTGGAGGAAGGCCTTTCGAAAAAGCCCCCAAACATCAAAATTAAAAAAAGAAAATGTTCAGAAAAGCACAGATACACATTTAGAAATTTGCAAGCAAGATGGGGAGGTTCATAAAAAGAACGCAGGGTACCTAGTTTTCCCATTTGCAGCTGGAAGTGATGCTGGAATCATGCCAGCAGAATGGGGCACCTTCTTGCACACATGAAAATCTGGAACATAAACACTATGGGAGATCAATTTTCGACTTCTCCCCGACAATAAAAAAGAACTCTCTTGTAATGGCATCAGAATGCTTGCATAACACTGGGGCATGACGTTGTCTGATAAAAAAGTCCTTTTCTGATCTCATGGCATCATTATGCCATTTTTGATGCATCTGATAATCTTCTATATTGTATTTTAATTTATAAACACCTTGAGTTGTGTTTTTGAAAGGCCACAGTAACAACAACTACCACCAGAACAACAGGGGCAAGGCTCCCTTTTTGCTTTTAGGAAGACTTCCATTTGAAATTTCAATTTGAAGTTGGCCACTACAGAGATTATCAGATGAGCATCTTAAAATGTTTTTGTCCCACTATATTTAAAAGTGTAAGTGTCCTGGCACAAAAATACCCTTTTTGTCAGATTTTGCTGTAATAATTAAGCTGCCAGATATAACCGGTGGTTTCTTTGCGGTCCTGGTGTGGGCCCCCCCTTCATCCCCGCAGCTCAGGCATGGCCACCACGATGCCTCCATCTTCTCCTCAACAGGCTTCATGCCTGGATTGGGGATATTGAGCCAATAGCCAATCAGGACAGCATGGCTTGCCCTGGTTGGCTGGAGTCTATTCAGTGTAGCCAATCAGAGTTGAGCATTGTGCTCAAATCTAATTGGCCAGTGGGGGAAAGGGAAGCTGCCCTTTGCAGTAGGCTTTCCTCTGGTCTGGCGGCTGGGTATAAATCCCTGGCCACCATACCAGACTTGCCAGTTGCTCTCTGGGAGTTGAGGAGAGTGGACCTGTCTGGGAAGCTGAAGATAAAAAGCACACAGCAACAACCAAGAAGAGGAGTGGAGCCGAAGCAGCGGCAGTGGGAGCAAAGCGGCAAGCGGAGGCCATGGGGCAGCCAAAGACAATCAGCGAAGCAGCAACAGAGCAGTGAGTGGTGCTGAGGGGCATTCAAAATGAGCAACAAAGTGGTGGTGGCGGCAGAGCAGCAAGTGACGAATCGACAGCAGCAGCAAAGAGACGGTGATCATTGGCGGTGAGGTGACCGCAGCAGAATGGGGCTATGGGAGGAGTGGCTTGAGTGGCCCCAAGCAGGTGGCAAAATGAGGCTGTGGAAGTAATAGCGTGCTGCTCCTCCACCCCCAGCAGGCCCTCCAGCCCGTCTAGGGCTAAGAGCTGATCTCACTGGGGCTCTGGGGTGGGGTGCTGGATCTTAGGTGTTCCAGAAGCACTGGATCTCTGGGGCACTGAAGCTCTATGGCTGGGGTATCTTGGGTTTTGTGTCTGGGCACTGGGAGATTCAGTGTGTGTGTGTGTGTGTGTGTGTGTGTGGCTTTGGAGCCATGCCTCCAATCAGTGGAAGACACTTCCATCCAGAGCTGGAATCACTAGGGACACAAAGCTGAGGGCTCAGAGATGAAATCATTGAGGCTCAGAGGCCAATCTCTGAGCACAGTGCCAGAGCAGCCATCACTGCACTCTTGGGAAAGGGGCAAGGAGCTTCCTCTGGGGGCTCAGAGCTCAAATCACTGGCACTCATAGGCAAATCTCCAGGTAGGATACCAGAGCAGCTATCACTGTGGTCTAAGTGAAGTGCAAGGAGATAGAAGCCTCCTCAGAGCCAGAATCTCTGGGGGCTCAAAGCTGATATCACTGGGCCTCAGAGCCAAGTCACTGGGGAGGATGACCAGAGGAGCTATCACTGTGCTCTAAGAAAAGGGAGATCATGCTTCCCAAAAAGGCACATCTGCCTTCCTGGCCTGTCACCCAAGATTTCTTTAGGACTGGAGTTGGGAAAAGAAGTCTTGGGCAAGCCTGGCACCTCATCCTAGAGGCGCAGCTAAGACAGAAAGGGGCAATGCCATTGTGCCAAATACTCACAGTGAGTGACCCCCACAATCACCAACTGGGCCAAGGGAGCATCTTTACATCGAAGGCTTGTCACAAGCCATCTCCTCGTTTGCAGAACAAGGGGGGAGGCTCAAGGCATGGACATCTGTTAGCCCACAGGAACCCACACCAGGAACTGCAAGGTAAAACTTTTTCCTTCAAAAATATAACTTAAGGGGATCTGACACAATTTATCTTTTGCAATAACCATTGAATTCTCAAGTAGTCTAAACTTCAAATGGGTGTTAGCACAACAAATAGATTTAAAGGTGCCCTGTGCTCCTCCTCTTTGACAATTTGAAAATATATCTGCCATGTCTTGGCAGGGCTGGATTAGATGTATTTGGAGCCTGGGCAAAAGAATAATTTGACCCCCCTCCCCCCACATCCTGCAGAAATGGAAATGTGCATGTATTGTAACTCATCTCTCTGTTTTTGTTCAGACAGCTCCTAGGCTGTTCTTCACCCAGTTTTTTGTCACCTAATTCGTCTTTTCTACCTCAAGAGAACACTCTCTTGCTTTTATTCATTTATCTGAACATGAGATTCTCAAAGCAGGGTGTGTGTTTTTTTAAAAAAACTTTGAGGGTTGGAGGAACCTGCACATATCTATGTTTTTGGCTTGAAGCCCCCAGAAAGGACAGTCAGTGACAAAACAGAAGCAGAAAGCAATGGGTCTAAAAAAACTCTCATCTTGGATGGACTAGAATTTTTTCTGTCCTGGGAATAATGCCTTCCATGAAGTAGGACCATTATTATTTTGTTTGGTTTATGTCCTGTTTTCAAAATGTGTTTGCTCTCATTAACGTATTTGCATGCTTACCCAGACAACTGCCTTTTCTTCATCTTAGGACTTGAATCAGTGTGCTATAGCTATAGAGTGCTGGTTTGGGACTTGGATGGTGCAAGGTTAGTCTACTGAGCCATAGAACTCACAGTGTAACTTCAAGCCATTCACTTTCTCTCAGCCTGACCCACCTCATAGGATTCTTATGAGGGCAGACAGTCTGATTTTTCTAAAAAAGTAGTTTCCTCTTTTCCTTTGGCTGGGATGAAATCAAGACTAGTCCTTAGCTGGTACACCATCTGTTCTAGTACTTTTCTCCCAAGGCCCAGAAGGCTGCTTTTGAAGCTGCTGAGCACCCCATATTTTCCAACAAATTCCTCCCCAAATTGGGAAAAGTACACCTCCAGCATACAATACAGCATTGTTCTGCTCTAAGACAAGGTATGTGTCTCCACCTTGTATTAGTAGATTCCCCCCCCCCAAATGAGATGTGTGTGTTTTCAAAGTGGAGGTGAACTTGTGACATTGTGGGCCTGGAAGAGTGACCTTCCCAACCTCCAGAACATGCCTAGCCCTGATCTAAAGGCTCCAGTTTCTCCTGATCTTCAACTGACTATGACAATCTAGTCCATCTGGTGTAATTGTTAACCAGGCATCTGATGGGCAGGAACAGAGTGAAAATGTGTTACAAAGGAAGGCAGGACAGATGTTTAAAAGCTATCCTGCCTTCAGTTCACTCTGTCCCCCGAAATGGATTGGAGAGCGTACCAGCCATACCACAGAACCTTGCCTTGCTCCTTTGCAATGCCAGGTCGGTAAAAAACAAGACCCATCTTATCTATTATCTTCTCTTGGAAGAGGACGCTGACCTGGCTTGCTTCACTGAGACCTGGCTGGGAGAGGATTGTGCCATAACTAGGGGCAGGCCCTCCCAGCCGGGTATTCTGTCAGTGAGCAAGTAAGAGGAAGTGGGCGAGTGGTCGGAGTGGCTCTGGTTCATAAAAATAATTTTACCTTGATCAGGATACCTATCCAGAAAACCATCCATTTTGAGTGCATGTACCTGAGCCTGAAGACCAGGGATAGTTTAGGGATTCTGTTAGTATACCGTCCACCCCATTGTCTAACAGACTCCCTAACTGAGCTGACACAACTGGTCTGCTGTTGCTGTTGGAGTCACCCAGATTGTTAGTTCTGGGCAACTTCAACATCCCACTGGAGACCAGCTTGTCAAATTTATCTGGTGCAGCTCAGGAGTTCATGGAGTCCATGACAAATATGGGCCTATCCCAATTGGTCGACGGGCCCACTCATTGTGCGGGTCATACCATCGATGCGGTCTTTAGTACGGAACAGGAACATCTGTGGGCAGAGGTGAATAAAACCACTGCATTGTTATGGACAGATCATTTCCTGATCAAGGCTGAACTCAGGGCCACTGTCCATCCTGTTGGGGGTGGAGGACCTATTAGAATGGTCCGCCCTTGAAAGCTAATGGAACCAATTGGATTCCAAGAAGCCTTAGAGGGTTCATTGGTTGGTAACGCCGGTGATTCTGTTGAAGCCTTGGTCAGTACCTGGAACACCAATCTTACCAGGACTCTCGACACAATTGCTCCCAAGCATCCTCTCCAACCTGCTTCTAATCGCCAACCATGGTATACCGAAGAATTTAGGAAGATGAAGCGTGTTGGACAACGACTAGAGTGTGTCTGGTGAAAAACCCAACTCTTATCTGAGAGGACTCATCATAGGAAATTTCTTCATTCCTATAGAGAGAAAATATGTGCAGCAAGGAAATCTTCCTCTTCTGCACGTATTGCGTCTGCAGCGTCTCACCCAGCAGGGCTGTTTAGGGTGGTGAGGGAACTGACATAGGTTCCTGTCAGGAGTTAGAGACTGAACTCCATTATAAAATGGCTAAACAACTGCAGAACCATGCTGAGTCACAATGGCTGACTGCATGAACTACCCAGTCTTGCCTAGTCAGGCCACTAGGGGGCAATGTCCTATAGCTGTATATATGGAAGAGCTCAGAACAGAGCTCACTTCCTCCTCTCTTCTCTTCCTGTGAATGCTGAGGCCTGGTGAAGCAGTTTCTCCTTCAATTGTAAATATTTGTATATATTACAACTGTTTGACTTTGAAGATAAAAGTGCCTCCTGCTTATTTGGATGTCAAACACTCTGTGTGAGAGTATTCTTAGGAACGGGTTGCTACTGAGTCTGCTGAGATAGTTTTTTGGCTTCTGCTGGGGATTGAGTGTCCTATTATCCCCTGACAGTTTCACCTGTGCAGACCCCATTACTAAACCCAACAACGGCCTGCTGTGACACATTTAACAACTTCTTTGCAGACAAAATCTCTCAGATAAGAGTCAACTTGGATGCCAGGGTTGTAGCAGATTCAATTAATGAGGCGTCCAGTAACTCTGCTGATGAGGTTATACTGGATCAGTTTCAGTCTATAAGTACTGATGATGTGGGCTTCAGGGAGGAAGATGGCAAGGAGGCAGCAGCAGCTGGGAAGAGCTCTCTCTCTATAAGTATAACTTTTATACCTTATCTATCTTTCTTTATAAGTTTGACTTCTTGCCTCTCCAAGGACACTCTAGATTTTTCTGGAGTTATTCTAAGAGACTTTAGCTTTAGTAAGTGTAGCAAGTGTAGAGCAATGAAGTGAAAGCACTAATTTTGAGTTACTTGTAACAATACTTGCTATGGGAAAAAGAAATAGAGGCAGTGTTCCCTTTCTGCTTCACAAACTACAACAAAGCCTACAAAACAACTGAAAGTAGATAATTTTTTAATTAGTAAACAAAGCTCTCCTGCAAGTAAACATACTCCTTCTAGTCCTTTTGGATGTTTTGAAACTACAGAAGGAATTATACATGCTAAGTTAGAAAGCCAACAGTTAATAGATCTTACTGTCACAGAAGAGGCAGCTACTCTCACACAAGAGTAATCTCGAGCACTTCACCAAACAGCTGCAAGTCCTTCAAAAGGTGGGAGTACTAATGCTGACTTGATAAACTTAAGGAAAAATAGTATAACTGACCTTATATCTAGGCAATGTTTACTGACTGCACAGACAGTAATCTCTATCTTTGAGCGACTAACCTCTATTTCAAACAAAGTGGACTGTATAAAGGGAGACATCGTGGAAATTATTGAGAAGCATTTAAAGGCGTCCACTGATAAAATGCAACCCTGCCATTCTAAAAGAGAATGCAGTACCCAGAAACAGCTGACTGAACAGAGGGAAAGGAGAGAGGATAAGAAAATACATAATCATACTCCCAGAGGAGAAAGATACGTAAATATCAATTACTATCTTCTGACAAATCAAATTACACTGTTAATATCAAACAAAAGGATAACAAAGGAAGATGGAGGTAAAAAAGGGATATACTTCTATCTTTAGGTCAGCTTTTACTCTGTGAAAAACAGCAGATTGACCTACAGATGGTTGATTGGCTGCCTGCAAGTAGAAATAATATGTGAATCCTCCTCTCATACAGGCAATCTACAATCCCGTGTATGCTATTTAAAATTAGGCCCCTTCTGCTTCAGTTTTCAATCCAGCCAATATGTGTATTTTGTTCAGGAAAACCTAAACCCCTTTTAAACAATTTTAAGCAAAAGTTTATAAGTACTTGTAAGAATATACAAGTCTCACAGAGGTGGGATAACTCTAAGAGCATTTTAACAACCAAGCCCAAGAGTCTCTCTCTCTCTGGCTTTTCTTCGCAAATGAAGATTCAGGAAGTACTCATTCCGCGCTTTTTGCAAGTGCGCTGATGACTAAAAAGGCCAATCCGAGATGAACAAGTCTGGTTGCAGAAAGCACAGCAGAAGGTCTCCTTGGGTGATGTTTCTGGATTGTGATGCTTTCTGCGTTGTCGTTTCTTTTCAAGACTTGTTCGGCATGAGTTCTCAAATAAGGCTGTAGCTTTTGGGATAGTGTGTCTCCATGCCTCCCGATGTGAGGCCAGGGCAGACCGTTGTTGGTGATCAATTTGGCCAAGCCTGAGATGTTGTTTCACGGAGTACCTGTATTGCTTTTTTGGAGTGCCCCTCTTATGCTGACCCATGGCGAGTTCACCGTAGAGTACTATTTTTGGGAGGCAATGGTCCTCCATCCTAGAAACATGCCCTGCCCAGAGCAGCTGTGTTCTCAATATCATGGCCTCAATGCTGGTGATCCCTGCTTGCTCAAGGACAGCAACATTCGTCACATAGTCAGTCCACTGTATATTTAGGATTGTGCATATACAGCGCTGATGAAAGCGTTCGAGGAGTCGTAAGTGGTGGTGATAGGTGACCCATGTTTCAGACCCGTAAAGGAGAATAGATAGTACAATGGCTCTATACACATTGATTTTTGTGCTTCACCTCAGGTGTTTATTACTCTAGACTCTTTTGTAAAGTCTTCTAAATGTGCTATATGCCTTTGCTAATCTGTGATCAATCTCTTTGTCAATCTTGGCATCTGAGGAGATGATGCTTCCCAGGTAGGTGAACTGCTGAACGGACATTTAAATCCCCAACCTGAGGGGCCCTTCAAATGTGCTGACCTAGCTACAGATGGAAATATGACTATGACCTCTACACTCAGTGATATGTCAGATGGAAAGCAATCTAAAGTGATCCAAAATTTGGATTATCTGAAAGAGATGTTGGCTGACATACATGATGCTGCTAAACCATTAATTCACTTGGCTACATCTGATATTCAACCCAATAGTCTTCATGTAAATGAATTGACTAGTAATGTTGATTTCCACACAGTAAAGCCAAACTTAGATGTGCAGAACCTTTGCTCACAGCTCTTGGAAACAGACTTAATGGTGTTCTCTCAGACTCCAGCTAAAGCATCATTCATCAGAATTACAAGCTAGAGTTTCTTCCCTGTCAAGAAGAAATGGTCTGCTCAAATGGACAAGAACTGATAAAGCTACAGGAATTTCAGGAACTGCAGGATCAACAACCTGAGCTAAGTGAAATTCCACTACAGTTTCATAATGAAAATACGGTTATACAGTTGCCCCTCCACTTTTGCGGCTTTCACATTCGCGGTTTTGACTATTCACGGTTTGCTCAGGAAGCACCTAATTTAAATCAGCTTCACTCCCTTGCACAGAAGGGAGAGCAGCCAATTTAAATGGAGTGCTCCCTAACCAAGCCCTGCTGCTTAACTCCCCGCTCTCCTGGGCTTGGCTCCATTTGGGGTGGAGAGCCAAGTCCTGGGAGAGCGGGCAGTTCGGGGCAGAGGCGATTTTCTCTCTCTCTCTCTCTCACACACACACAGCCCTTCCCAAAGCAGCAATGGGCTTCTCCTGAAGCCCATCCTGCCTTGGGAAGGGTGTGTCTGAAGAGCCTCCCTTCCACCCCTCCCTTCCCTTCCCAAGGCAGATCACTGTCTTGGGAAAGGCGTGTATGAAAAACCTCCCTCCCCCAGTTCATTTCTTATTTGTGTTTTTTTCACATTCGTGGGGGTTGGCTGCCCCTAACCTCCGCGAATGTGAAGGGATGATTGTACTAAATTCTGAGGCAGAAAGTAGAGCTATCCATCATAATGAGACAATCTTCCTGGAGCAGGATGCTTTGGTGGATAATGAAAGATCCCTGACTAATAATAATAATAATAATAATAATAATAATAAAATTTATTTATACCCTGCCCCTCTGTTAAAACAATCGGGGTGGCTTACACAAATTAAAATACAATACAGATAAAATCCCCAAACACCCCCCACCGCACCCTCCCCCATAAAAAAATATTAAACAATTATACATTAAAACCAACTAATCTAAAATCACAATTAGAAACAATAAATACAATAAAATATTATAAATGGCCAGCGGACTAAAAGAAGCCAGGATCCCCTGAGGCTGGGATCTAATTAGGAAAGGCCTGCCAAAAGAGATCCGTCTTTAGTGCTTTTTAAAAGCTACTCAGGGTTGTTATCTGACGGATCTCGTTAAATTGACTGCTCAAAGTGAATGATTCAATCACAGACTTTAGGATGCAGACATCAGCCACTTTTACTCCCTTTCTTAATGCTAGTAATCATGTAGGTCCCATTCACATTGTGGCGTGGAATATCACTGGATGGAGAAATAGATTATTGGATGGAGACTTACAGGAGTTTCTTCTTAAATTTGATATTATAGCACTTCAGGAGACCTGGCTAACTACCAAAGATGCAGAAGCTTATCTCCCAGGATATATAACTTGGTCTGCTCCTGCGCATAAATTCAAGGCAAAAGGATGGGCTTCAGGAGGCCTGTGTTTATTTATTAAAGCGGAACTATGTTGGCAAGGGAAATTACTGGTAGATAAAGAAGAAAATTGTTACCTGTTAGCCATTCATTTAAAATACAAAACAACTGAAATTTTGTTGTTTAATGTTTATATGCTCCCTTACGCCTCTCCATGCTCTTATTATGATATCTGGGAGCAACTAGAAAAGACAGTGTCAGAATCTATGTTAAAATATCCAAAGGCAAACGTGATCTTACTAGGAGACTTTAATGTGAGGTTGGGAACTTCCCTAAATGATTATACACAATTGGGTATTATTCCTAAGAACTTTTTATTAAATATCCCCCCGGCACTCTAGAGACACAAAAAGAAATACTTTTGGTTCCAAACTCATCTCCCTATTATATACTTGCAATCTACATATACTAGGAAGTAATGATAACACCTTTATATACCCTTTTACCTTCCATTCTGGGCATACCAGCAGTGTATTGATTATATATGTGTCCCAGTTGGAAAGACCCATTTATTCTTTGATGTTAACGTCTGTACAAGGGAGGACAGTGACCATCAACCTGTAGCAGGTAATTACTGTGGTTGCTCGGACTTAAGACCATCCACATCATTGGATAAGGGACTTATTACTAACCTAGAAGCAAGCCAAACAGGAAGCTTAAATGGGCTAAGGTGAACACTGAGGCAATTTCTAGTTTCTTAAAAACTGAAAGGGCCTGGAACTGGGTAAATATGGTTATTTTGGCTAACCAATCTTCTAAAGAAATTCTTATGGGTTACACCAATCTGTGTTTGACATTAAAAACTTTTTTATCCCATAAATTTCCAAATAATATTAGATAGCAAGTACATTCAAACTGGTTCAACTCTGAGTGTCTTTGCTTAAAAAGAAACTAAAAGCAGTGTTGCATCAGGCACAAAAGAATCCCACTCCAGAATCCCATAATAAAATGTTGATGTGTAGACGTGCATACAAGAAGTTGATAGTTATCAAAAAGGCCCAGTATACAGCTACAATTTGGTCTAACCTAGAAATGTCAGCTAAAGAGTCAAACCCAGTCATCTTCTGGAAGATTGTTTCAAGCATTCTGAAAGAATGTAAGCTTTTACAGGACATTCCTATCTCTGCTTCGGTTTGGGAAGACTTTTATACTTCCCTTTTTGCTGACTCAAATCAAGAGATTGCAGCTGAGGGGTCTTCAATGCAGTTAACCCTCAGGAACACCCTTCCTCGGCCACCCATGTCAGTACTAGAAATTAAACATATTATACAGTCACTGAAAATAGCAAGGCATCTTGGGAGGATTTTCTATCCCCTGAATTCTTAAGACACATAGATTGATGGGCGCTGTTGTTGGCAGGCCTGTTTACATATATAGATAATACTTGATATATTCCAGCAGGCTGGGAATTTTCCATAGTAATTCCCATATTTAAGAAAGGGAGGCTCCTAAAAATTATAGACCCATAAGTCCCATAATAGATTTACCAGCAAAGATGTATGCGAAACACCTTCTGGGAAAAATTGAGGACTGGGTATTAGAAGGAAATATTTTAGTAGAAGAACAGGCTGGATTTAGAAAAGGATATTCCACAATAGACAATTGTTTTGTCTTACAGCATCTCATAAATAAGTATACGAGGAAAGGAAAGCACCTGTATACAGCCTTTATTGACCTTAGTGCAGCATTCGATTCAATGAATAGAGACACTCTATGGTGTAAGCTAGCCAGGCTGAATATGGAACCCAGACTACTCTATTTGATTAAGGCCTGGCCTATATACAAATACTTACCTGAAAGTTCAAACTGGAGTCAATGGCTCCCTTACTCGAAAAATACCTACCTTTAAAGGGGTGAGACAAGGATGCATGCTGGCTCCGATGTTGTTTATGTAAATGATATCCCAGGCATATTACAATCTAATGAAGTCTATATGCCCAAGATCTCCAATAGACATATTAAAGCTTGCTATATGCTGATGATATAGTTCTTTTGGCTCATACCCAAATGAGTCTGAGAAGATTACTACAGAAATTTGGTGCATACTGTGCCTCTAATTCATTGAATATCAATAAGACAAAATCTAAAGTGATGGTCTTTGGGAAAAGACGAGCCAAATACAACTGGTTTTTGGATGGTGAGCCCATAAAACAAACAGAACATTTTACCTACTTAGGAGTGACCTTTACCGATACAGGTCTTGGACTAACCGCTTTAAACAAGGTGCAATCAAGGCCACTGTTAATTCAAAAAAGCTAATTAAATTTATTAACTACAACCATCCATTATCATTGCTCCCCATCTTAAAGGTTTATAAAGCAAAAATCGTTCCATTCTTGATATATGGCTCTGAATTGTGGGGCCATTCAAAAGCCCCTTTATTAGAACAAAATCAAGCATACTTCCTAAGGATTATTCAAGGGACAGATAGAAATACTTCTGCGGAAGCCGTAAGAACTGAAACAAGCACTCATTCTATTTATAGTTTGACTGTAATCAAAGTTTTTAATTATTGGTTGAAAATATTGCAAATGGATTCAGCCAGATTACCTAAATTATGCTTGGAAGAACAACTGTACATTTCTTACATAATACTTGGATTTGTAAATTATCACAATTGATTGTTTCTCGTGGTTTTTCATTTCAATATCTATTCTCTGTTAGACATCAGGCCCAATCATTAGTTAAACAAAGAGTTCTGGATGTAAATGCCCAATCTGAAATAGAAACACTGGCCCACAGTAGATCATTAAAATGGCTGGCAAAAAATAAGTCTTATTCATCACCATAGGAGAGCATTAACAAGAGCTAGATTTGAACAATTAGCCACAATGGTTAGATATGGTAGGTTTCATCAGATCCCATATCATGAGAGATTTATGTATTTGTGGAATAGAAGTAGAAGATATCATGCATTTGCTTCTAAATTGTCAGTTGTATGATACAGCAAGGTCTCAGTATCTACAGATATTTCTGGACAGAATAAAATACTGGGATTGAAATGCACAATTAACTTTTCTTTTACAGGGTTTGAATAGGTATATTACTATCAGAGTGGCCAAATTTATAGTTAGTGCTGATCAACTGAGGAAACGTTTTATGGAAGAAAATGGGGTTGTCTGTAAAGGTGATGAATATATTTAAATTTAAACTAAACCCAACTCTAAATGTATGGAGTGTTTGCTCCTTTGTACCTTAATTTTACTTAATAATGTTATTTAGGGTCATGCAGTTATTATTTTATATCGGTTAGTCATATTCCATCAAATTTTGTTATCTATCTGTGTATTTTATATGTTAAGATTAATTTATTTTTATATGTTAGACTATATATATGAACATTTATAGCACTGATGGGTATGGTGCCTTTTAAAGGTTTAGTAGTGTATTTCTGCTCATTTGCTTTTATAATTTTATATAATGTTGGAATTTAATAACCTTGATATGGTCTAGCGACTAATCAATAAACTATGTTGTTGATGATGATGATGTGGACAAGATCCTTGGTAGAGTGAGGAAAACTACCTGCCCCCTTGACCTTTGCCCTTTGTGGCTGGCCATCCGGGGGGGTGATGCCTTGATGATGTTCCTCAGGGACATCATCACTGCATCCCTTAGGGAAGGTCATGTTCATCTTGCTTGAAGGAAGCAGCAGTTAGACCACTCCTAAAAAGACCATCCCTTGACCCTCTGGATATGAAGAACTACAGGCCAATCTCTTTATTATTATTATTTTTGAGCAAGGTGATCGAGAGAGCGGTTGCTCTTCAAGTCCAAGCTGCCTTGGAAGAAACCAATTATCTAGATCCATTTCAAACTGGTTTCATGACAGGATTTGCAGTTGATACTGCCATTGTTGCCTTAGCTGATGACCTGTTGGTGCTACTGGATCCCCCAGCAGCTTTTGACACAATAGATCATGACATCCTCTTGGATCACCTGAGAAGGTTAGGAATCGGAGGCACTACGTGGCAGTGGTTCTGCTCCTTCCTCTCGGGTAGATTCCAGAGGGTGATGCTCTGGGACAGTTGCCCTGCAAGGAAAGAGCTTAATTGTGGTACCCCACAAGGCTCAATCCTGTCCCCGATGCTAATCAATATATATATGAAACTGCTGGGAGAGATCATCCGGAGGCATGGGGCGGGATGTTATCAGTACACTGATGACACCCAGATATATTTCTCCATGCCTCGGTCTTCAGCTCTGACTTCAGATGGTGTCTCTTCTCTTAATGATTGTCTTAGGACAATAATGGACTGGATGAGGACAAACAAATTGAAGCTGTATCCAGACAAAACAGAGGTACTCATGGTAGCAGCCCCGAACCCAGGCATTAGGATACAACCTCCAGTCCTGGGTGGGGTCACACTCTCCTCCAAGGAATGTGTCCACAGTCTGGGGGTACTCCTGGACTCGTTGCTCCAGATGACGAATCAGGTAAATGCAATGGTCAGGAGTGCCTGTTATCAGCTTCGGCTGATACGCCAACTTAAGACAGATCTTAAGATAATTTCTGAATTATCTAATAGTATTTTAAGATAATTTCTGAATTATCTAATAGTATTTTAAGGGGTGGGTGGGATGGAGGGTTTTGGATGTATATTTTAAATGTTGTAAGCTGCCCCGATTGCATTTCGTAGACGAGCGGGATATAAATAATGATAATGATAATGATAATGATAATAATAATAATAATTAGAAAATAATGATCATAAGTGATGAATGCTGCTTCCCCGCCCATGTTATAACCTCTGGCCATAATCTCTTCACAAGCCCTGTTTGCTGAAAGAGGGTAATGAAATCCAAGAAAACAGAGGTGGTAGCTCTATCTTACTCTCTCTCCAAAATCTATCATTTATCAGTGGTTTAAGATAGAGGTATGGGCCTAGTTTTAATATTGGGATTTGCACTAGACCTTGATATGACAGGGCCTAATACCACACAAATGATATCAGCTAGGAAAATAATAGATTGTCTTTCTCTCTGTGTGTGTGATTTAGCCAATGTCTGTGATATCTGACTTTCTTCAAATGGGTTTGGAAGACTGCAGAAACAAGTCAACTGTATAATTCATATTGTGTTTAAAAAACAAAAACCAGAAATTGAAGAACACCAGGCTGTGTGTAGGATTGGTTGAAGCTTTTGATTCTGTTTAGTGCTCAGGCTAGCCACTGCCTGGGCAGCAAGTAAAAATAATATTTAAATGAATGTCTAGGTCCAGCTCTAGATATGGGGGGAGGCACTCTGGTCAGGGCAGGCTTCCTGGAGCACTCAGCACTCACTAAACCTCCCTTCCTATGGGTAGCAAGGCTACCGTGTAGATACTAGTGACTCTGATGTCAGTGGGATGGTGAACTTGCTCTGGGGTTTAGTCTGAACTTTAAAGATGTTGAACAAGGTGCTGGACCTATTTTGTGGATAGAGCTCAACCTCACAGATCACTCAGATTAAAACACTGGACAGGTTTTCCACTCCAGTGACATTGACTTTCATCCTCTTGTTAGCATGCCCTACTACACCCTCCCTATAATATCTCATAATTGGAAATATTGGACACTTCAAAGTGGTCAGGTTGATTGGGGTGATCCAAAAAGAGGTCAGGTGGAGGTCACAGGGACCTGGGAAGGTGCCTTAGAAGTATTTTAGCAAGCAAGCCCAAATTAGGATTGTGCGTAAATCCTTGGTAAATAAAGCCATTGAAGAGGGAAGTGCTAATTCCTTCTTGGGCACTTCAAAAACAAATCACCCAACCTAAACAATCAAGTGATCTTTCCAACCCCAGTCCCAAGGAAATATCCCCTTGGAACCCCCTCCTGTCCTGCAATGCAAGGTTGTCATAAACCCATCAATTTCTATCTCCCAGCCATTAACAGCAACTAGTCAAGTTTTGGTTTCCTTTGTTTACCTGGTGGGAAACCCATCCAGGCTTTGTCATATCTTCAGGATATGAAGCAGGGTAAAAAGATTAGAAATGTGTGCCACTGTGTATGAGACCAGCTACTCTCTTTCTCAGTGCACCCCCCCCATCGGAACTTCCAGTGCCACCCTCACACTTCACAAAGTCTGGATGGTTTTCCCACTGAGTAAACAAAGGAAACTGGAACTTAACTCATTGTGTTAATGTCTGAGTACCTTGAAATGCCACTCTTCAAGACTGGTAACTATCACCCTATCTCCCAGATCTATCCAAACTATCTGCCTTACTCCTCAATAGCCTTGTGTGGTTCTTAGGGATGTGTGTTTCGTGTGTGAATGCTTCTGTTTATTTCCAATAAAAATACTTTATTTGGCTCCAACCTGGAGTTCTACGCAGTTAGTACTGATTTACATAGGTGAAAAGGTCCCAGCAGTTACCCTCCTCTCAAAGGCATACTGTTCAAGCTAATAATTCCCCCATCTAGATTTCTGGTATCATGGGCAGGTCTCAAAGCACCCTCCACCACCTCTTAGGGTAACACTCTCCCCATTCCATTTTCACTTGTGAGGTTACTTACCCAGATGTAAGTAAGTGGGAGGGGAAAAGCCATTGTCAGCCCTCTCTTCCCTAGCATGCTTTTTGCCCACCTGGCAGTGATGTCCCTGACCAGGGACAAAGTCACACATTCTGGATCAGCCCACTTCTGGCCAGAAAGGGTGGAGAGTGGGCAGCACCAGCTGCAGCACTGCCGGAGGGGGGGGGGTAAAGTTGCAGGCACTGGCAAATACCCCAGTATGGTGGATGCTGAGAATATGAATCTTTGAGGAAAATACTATAATCCTCCTCAGCCAAGTATTGTGTTAGTGACTGGTGGAGGATACTCATCATAAACTGATTGTGTGGCGAGCCTGATAGTAAAGCAAGATTAATATGGAAAAGATGAGAAGTTCTATAATAAAAGCTGCTAACTTAAATCATCCACGTTTGTGTACTGGCATTCATATTTAGTAACAGTCCCAAGGCTGAGATTAAAGCTGTTTGGTAGGTTACTTCAAGGCCTTTTTATTGCTAAATCTTATTATGTCTCTAAAATGTAGAAATTAATCACCTGTCATCAAAGCTGCAGTGGATTATTGACTTCTAAATGTCTCTACAAATTGATTCATGACAGGGTGAAACCAGAGACTAAGCTAGCATTGAAATCCTTATGCATGTGATAAAAAGGGTCTATTAAAAGTGTTTCAACAAATGCTGCCTATTAGGTAATCATTGCAAAGTGTTTAGCTATTGAATCTGGGTACAAAAAATCATTTTTAAGACACATGAGAACAGTATGCAAAAGCTATGATTGACCATGATTGTGATCACATTGTTCAATCGCCCTTACCCTGGCAATCTTCTCTGGTCAAACAAGTTGGGCAGGTTTTTGTTGAAGGGTTTTGGGGTTTTTTTGGTTGTTGATGAGGGAGCATTACAGTGGTAGATTGAAAACAGAGTTCCCACATATTATTTTTAATTAGATTTTATTGGCAAATCCATTGTACAAAACTACAACATTACCAACAAAGCAAAAAATAAATGTGTTACCCTAAAAGGTGGGGGTACTTTAGAGATCCACCCATGATCTATTATTAGCTGGGGGGATTATTAGCTCAAACAGTATGCCTGCGAGAGGAAGGTAACTGTGGGGATCTTTTCACCTATGTTTATCAGTAATAACTGCAGAGAACTCCAGTTTAAACTGAAATAAAGTATTTTTACTGGAAATAACACAAAAACCATTCACACCCAGAACAGACATTCCTAAGAACCACACGAGGCTATTGAGGAAGCAGAAAGATTAGCTAGAGGAAGAGATTTGGGAAAATAGGGCAATAATTACCAGTCTTAAAGAGCAGAGGTTTAAGTAGCAAAGTATTGAGACAGAAGTGTGAGGGTGGCACTGGAGGTTCTGATCTGGGGGTGCTCAGAAAGAGAGTGGCCAGGCTCATCCACAGTGATACACCTTTCTATTGTTGGGGGATTAATATTTATTCCCTGCCTTATATCCTAGAACAAAATCTGGATGGTTATCCCACTGAGTAAAGAAAGGAAACTGAAACTTAACTGATTTCTGGGAGATAGAAATTGATTGGTTTATGACAACCTTGCAATGCAGGACAGGAGGGGATTCTGAGGTGAGATTTCCTTAGGATTGGAGTTGGGAAAAGTCACTCAATTGTTTGGTTAGATGGCTCATTGTGGAGGTGCCCAGGAAGGAATGCGCACATACCTCCTCAATGTCTTTGTTTACCAATGGGCTTCTGCACAATCCTAATATGCGCAATCCTAATACTTGCCTAGCCAAAATATTTCTAAGACACATCTCAGGTCCTGTGAGCTCCACCTGACCTCTTTTTGGATCACTGGTTAACTTGATCCCAAAATGTGTCCAATATTTCCAATTAAGAGGTATCATAGGGGTAGTAGGGCATGCTAACAAATGTGTGAATTCAAGTATTGAACAGACAGCTATCATGTACTCTGTTATCAATTCAATGGTATACAAGTTTGCTCAAACACAGATTGAACAAAATCATAATTCCAATAAAAAGGCCTTTGAAGGAACATTCCTTTCTTTGGTCTGATTAATTCAGGCAATAAACTTGTTCCATCCTTCATAGTTCTCACATATTATTAACCTTTTTCTTGAGGTCTTTTCTTCCAGAAAGCTGCCCCCTTTGCAACTTCCTTTGGAATGTGTGCACTAATTGAAAAGAATGGAATTTTCTCTCCCCGGCTATTAATGTTCCCAGTTTCTACCACATAATGTTTTACTGGCATTGCACACCTTTCCTCATTCCCTGCAGGCTTCCTTCTACCACTCTCACAGAGCATACGCATTTGGCCATCCCATCATGACCTAATTGCAGAACTGTGTTCTTTCCCTAGTAGCATATGGATACCTGGAAGGTTGAACAGACACTTGCAAAAATGAAAAGTTGCTATTGGAACTATTTCATACTGAAGCTGCTGTGAATTTGGCTGTTTTCCTCAAATGCAAATGTTCGGTTATTTTTGCAAGCCTTCCTTCTGAATAGATGTCTGTCCTGATAAAACTGCTTTTTTCTCAGGAGCTTGTAAAAAGAAGAAAAAGAAAAAGAAAAACCTGATTATAAAAACCTTTCCTTGGACAAGCATCTCCCTATCCTCCTTTTCTCATCCAAGTGTTTTTGCACAGTTCATCAGGTATATGCTCTTCACCCTCTTTCATTTGCCTCTTTTCCTCAGTTTGCTAAGCAGCAGTATTGTGCTATTCTCAGCACCACACTTTAGCAAGGCTTAGGGCTGTGCTGAATTATTCACCATTTTCCTTTCTGAATCAAAGCTAGGGGTTTTGGTGGAGTAAACTTGCCTTCCTCAAAATACTTAGAAGCTGTGAATATTATTCACTTTGTAAATACTGTTTGTTTCCCCTAACTTAGCATCTCAAGCTTTGTGATGGGATGGAGGAGGCAATTTCTGTGCTTCAGTGTGGCAGGGACCAGTACCATGTTTGTGCCCATTGGCTACAAGTGTTTCTTTCTTTCCTGGAAACTCACCAGAAAGTGCCAGCCAATGACTAGTCTGTGGACTTCCACTTTGAGTAGAACTGCTCTAACAGGGAGCCCTGCATCATGTGGGGAATTTTTTAAAAAAACCACACACACCAAGCCTCAAAAAATTAAACCAAGCACCTAAACACACTTTTAAAAAAAGTAAACAGGGGAGAGTACAAAAAAGGCTGTCACTTACCTGGATGTCCTGATGGCCACTGGAAGTGGTCTTTATGGGTGTTTCAGGACTTTACAGGAAACCCTGCATTGCGCAGGGAATTTAAAAACAAAAACAAAAACCAAGCCTCAAAAAATTAAACCAAGCCTCTAAACACACTTAAAAAAACCCAAGTAACCCAGGGAGGGTACAAAAAAGCTTGTCACTTACTTGGATATCCTGATAGTACCCGGAAGTGTTTGGCATGGACCTCCCAGATCGCGCCAGCGTAACGGGACACCGGTTCACACACCTGTGATTCCGTTACAGAAACGGAACAGGCAATCTATTAATGACTTTTCCCTGTGAATAAAAACAACTGGGGACTGAATGGAGGCAGCACGGGGGCAGAATGGGACAGGGACAACGTTGTCTGAAAGGGAATCCCTTTCTCGATCCTGTTGCATCGCTGTTCCAGGGTATTAAGCCCATCTGATAATCTCCATAGTATGAAATGAATAATGGAAAGTGAAAAGGGAGAAAGGAATGTCATATTTAATAGCCAAATATGGCGAACATGCTCCAACAATGTGTTCCTTCCAAGAACTGGTATGTCTGTTGTGCCCCCTCACTGCAAAGGTAAGGTGTGGGATTAGGATTTTTTTATTGGAACAAGACCATTCTACTGAAAAATACACCCAACCGCAAAAGGCCGTAACAATAATGCAAAAATAATAATAATAGTTTTCCTCTTTTCTTACTAATACAAAAATAAAGCTATCTATCCTAACACTAATACATTTTTCCTCTTAATCTAAATGCACTATAATCACATTATGGAGATTTTCACATAGGCTATATATCACATGGCAGGAACAGAACAGGGTCAGGAAAGGTTTTCCCTTTTGGACAACGTTGACCCTGTTCTGTCCTGCATCCATCCTGCTCCCGTGATTGTTCTGGAACAATGTAATCATGGTTTTTCATCGTGAATAGACCTCCCGTTCTGTTGCTATCATGCAATCACGGGTGTGTGAACAGGAGCCCCGTTCCTTTTCCAAAATGACAGCCGCGGAGGGGAGGTCTGTTCTGAGCACTTCCTAGTACGATCTGGACATCCAGGTAAGTGGCACCCTTTATTCTACCCTCCCTGTTTTGATTGTGTGATTTAAATTGTATTTCTGTGCTTGGTGAACTGATTTTATGTTTGGGGGAGTTTTATTTTTTAAATTTACCACCCACATGATAACGTGATACCGTTTCAGATGGCTGGTCGTAAAAGCAGCCTTACGACAGCTGCATTTACGGCCAGCCAGCGAGGGGAGGGGGAGCACGTTCCTGCCACGGAATTAAGGTACCTTATATTCTAGCATATAAGATCACTTTTAAAGCTCTCAAAATCTTTTCAAAATTAGGGGGGCGTCTTATACGCCAGAATAGGGTTCTCCATCGTGGCTTCGGAAGGACGGGTGGTAGCTGGATAGATGGGGAGAGGCTTGCCAGCACCCGCCCTTCCCGAAGCTGCAATGGGGAACCCTGTAAGACCAAACCCCACCCAGCCTGTAATCGGGACCCTGATCCTGGCTCCGTGAAGGGCGGATGTGGGCTGGAAAGCCACCCTCCACCCACCCGCCCTTCATGAACCTGCGACGGGTGGGTGGTGGGCAGGGCCAGCATCAGCATTTGCAGGGGCCCCTTCATGTGTGGGGCCCCCTCATGCAGAGCCCCAACTTGTGGCAGCAGTGGTGATTCCAGGCTCTGTGAGCACCAGCAGGTGCTCCCCACCACCACCGCCACCATGACAAAGGGAGGGGAAAGGAGGAGGATGGGGATGGAGCCACCACTGTTCCCCTCTGGCACCTGCAAGCTCTGGTCCTCCTCTGCTGCCTCCTCCACAGCTTTTCTCCACAGCCGAGTGGAAAGGGGAGTGCGCCTAGTGCTGCCGTTGCCACCGCCTCCGGCATCTCCTTCTCCTCCTCTTCCTTGCCTCCCCCGCCTGCCTGGTCCACTGTGGCCCATCCAGGAGGTGCCCATGGCCACCCTCCCTGACGTCACCAATGGTGTTTGCCTTTGCTTACCTCTGAGGCTGAGATAGTGTGACTTGCCTACCACCAGTGGGTTTCCATGGCTGAGTGGGGATTCAAACCCTAGCCTCCAGAGTTGTGGTCCAAATGCTCAAAGCACTCTTCCACCCTTAACTAGTGCAATCAGAGATGGGAATGCTTTGATTGTGTGTTCCTGCAGGGCAGGGGGTTGGACTAGATGGCCCTAGTGGTCTCTTCCAACTCTATACTGTAATTCTATTATTTGCCAGTTTATTCATTGGTTACTGCATTACACTAATGTTTTGGGCAGCAACTAGTGGTGTATGAGTGCAAAACTAATTAGAATCATAGAATCATAGAGTTGGAAGAGACCACAAAGTGCCATCTAGTCCAATCCCCTGCCCTGCAGGAATACACAATCAAAGCATTCCCGACAGATGGCCATTCAGCCTGTGTTTAAAATACTCCAAAAAAGAGACTCCACCACACTCAGAAACAGCATGTTGCACTGTTGAACAGGTCTTACTATCAGGAAGTTCTTCCTAACAATGTTTAGATGGAATCTCTTTTCCTGGAGTTTGAATCCATTGCTCCATGTCCTAGTCTGTGGAGCAGCAGAAAACAAACTTGCTCCATCCTCAGTATGATATCCCTTCAAATATTTAAACATGGCTATCATGTCACCTCTCAAGCTTCTCTTCTCCAGACTAAACATGCCCAGCTCCCTAAGCCGCTCCTCATAGGGCATGGCTTCCAGACCTCCCACCATTTTGGTCACCCTCCTCTGGACATGTTTCAGCTTCTCAATATCCTTCTTGAATTGTGGTATCCAGAACTGGACACAGTATTCCAGGTGAGGCCTTACCAAAGCAGAATAGAGTGGCACTATTACTTCCCTTGATCTAGACACTAGACTCCTATTGATGCAGCCTAGAATTGCATTGGCTTTTTTAGCTGCTACATCACACTGCTGACTCATGTTCAGCTTGTGGTCCACTCTTTCTTTTCTTTGAGGAAAACTACACCATTATGTTAATTGATAATAAACAACAACCAAAATATGTTAGTACCTAGAATATAGTTTTTTAAACTGAATTATTGGTGGCAAATTATGTAATAATCTGAACATCTTGTACTGCGAATAGGCTAGGTTACACTGACCTGAGATAAATATATGCCTCCCCCAAATAAAGTGTTGCAGGGCCCCCCCAAATTCCTTAAACTGGCTCTGGGGGAGGTTGGAGGGGGGAGTTTGGGATATACTCGCCGTATAAGAGAAGGGGTGGGGGTCTTATACGGCAAGTATATCCCAAACTTGATATTTTAACTTAAAAATTGAGGGGGGGTCATCTTATATGCCCAGTCATCTTATACGCCGGAATATATGGTAAATGTGTGAAAGATTTACATTATTCCATGGCAGCAACAGGAGAGGAGGTGACGGGGCAGTAAAGGGGTATTTTGGCCCCGTGTGAAAATCTCCTATATTTACACATTACAATTATACCTATTTGGAAAAGAAAAAAAATAATAAAAGATTAATACAAAATAATACAAAATAATACAAAAATACAACAACAACAACAACAACAACAACAACATATTTATTTAAAATATCCTTTTATGTTATTGCTGGGTTTGTCCTACTAAACCGCGGCCAAAACTTTTTCCAACGATGATTTGGCAATTTCTCTTTTTCATTCAGAGCTACATTTTCAATTACGTTCTTCATATAATAAGCAGTGCCTTTTACATTCTGCAGATTTTGACTTTTCACCTTCTTTTGTCTTTGTAAAACTAACCCTAACATCACATAGAGGTTTACCAGGTGCACCGTGGACCAGGGCACTGTCCAAAAAGTCTCAGCCACAGAACCAGACTCCTTTCCCTTCCTCTTTTGACCCACTGGCACTCTGGGCCAGTGTTTTCTGTGGGGGGTGTTTTGTTTTTTGCTTGCAAAGGGAGAGGGGAGTACAGAGAGGGGAGAATACTGGCAAGTGAGGGGCAATCACTTGTTACATATTTTAAAGCTCAATTAAGATATGGGTCTGAATAGTCCAAAAATATATTTTTTCTTTCATATTTTGGTGACTGGTGGAAGTGAGCATGTCTGTGTTGCATTTACATGTGAATGATGGCCATCACAGATCTGTTTAGCTAAAAGATACACCTTTACTACTGCCTCCCATGGGAACGGAATGGGAAAACAGCTGAAATACACTGACACCATGCAATAAGGCAAGGTGGGATACACTACTCAGGCTTCATTTCTGCTTTCCTCCCTTCGTGTGGTAAGCCCCTAATATTGCATCAGTTTCTGACCATTTGTACTGAATGCTGAAATCACATTTAGGTGCTGGTCAGTATTCACTGCTGTAGCCACTGAGTTTCTGACTGCGCACAAACTTTTGACACATTTCAGAGTTTCATTTAAGAAGGAGGATGGCCACTTACACATCACCCCAAAAAGAAGATTTATATCACGAAACACAATAAAAGAAGACAAAGGGCAAAAGAAGACATAGACATGCATAAACTGTATCTGCTCATTTTTTATATGTATATGAACATTTGAAATTATTTTTATGATTTCAACAGAATTATAATAAATCTCACCCAAGTGGAAAGAAGACAATGAGGTATGTACCTGCTGAGTCTGCTGGCCTGATGCTAAGTGTGGATGGGTATCTTCAAGGTCCCTGATATCCCTCCTTATGGGTCTTTCTCTTTTGATTAGACTCAGGTTATCCCACCCTTCAAACAGAAGACACCTTCAAAAACAGAACTGTCCCATGGCAACCCTCTATTCTTATAAAAAGAAGACATGTGGCCATGAGAGACAGAGAGAGAAAGAGAGCTGACGTAGTTGGGTGCGTGTTGTGTATATCTGATACAAAGAATATAAATTCTATGCAATACAAAATATATGAGATGAAATCATCCAAAAGGCAGAAAGTGAAATATTGGTGAAATCATTTCTTTAAATTTCAAAACAGGCATCTTTTTTTTTTTATCTAGGGGATTTGCCATCTGCAATTTCTGTGCGGCTCCATGGTTTGCTTTAATTTATCTCACTAATGACATGAAAGATGGAAACAGTGTTTTTTTAAAAAAAAAAACAAAACAAAAAAACCCACACAGTGTTTGGTTGCTTAAATTAAGTTTATGAGTTTTTCTTAAGCCTGCCAAACAACTTAAATATTTCATGGCTTTCCACATAGGCTAGAGTTCTAATATTTATAACTCTCGTGTGCAGATTTCAAAAATGATAATTACAACTCCCAGGATACCAGACATAGCAGATGTTCAGTATTTTGTTCAGTGTTGGAAGAACTGCTTTTCATGGCAATGCTTTTTTAAAAATGGTACCCCACATATTTTATCCAAGATGATAAGAGAGAACATTGTGGTTTCAGTATACTGTAAATTAGACACTGAGAGCAAGGTCGGGGGTAATAATAATAATATTATCTTACATTTATATCACATCATGGAAAGCAATGCAGAATGGATAGGGTTAAGAGTCTCTCATTCAGGTACTCAGTGGTACTACTAGGGTTGAAGTACAAAATGCCGATCTTATTGTTCTAGTTGTTATGGGCCTTCAAGCTGGCTCTTATTTATGATAGTCCTGTTATAGGGCTTTCTTGGCAAGATTTATTCAGAAGAGCCTTGCTATTACCTTCCTGTAAGGCTGAAAGAGGATGACTTGTCCAAGATCACCCAGTGGGTTGCCATGGTTGAGTGGGGACTCAAACTCTCATTTCCTGGAGTTTTAGTCCAACATGCAAACCAATCTAGTGAGGACAACAAAATGGCAGCAGCAGCAATACTAGTCATTGCAACAACTTTGGGGTGTCTGTGTTTTCTTAAACTTTAAAAAGAAATCAGTCATGATGCACAGAGGAACACCAGTCTCACCTGCCATCTTCATTGCTCAGAGGACCTGCAGATGTGGGTCCAGAGGGCCTCAGGGGCATGAAGGTGATAGGCACAGAGTTTTGCTCCACAGAGAATTAGGCTTCCATTTAAAGTTCTCTTACTCTGCCCCTCTCTCTGCCCCTCTCTCTGTATCTGTATCTGTATCTGTATCTGTATCATCTGTATCTCTCTCTCATGTTGTGGCAGTTGGTAATGCCAATACTGCCATTTAGGGGCTGCCATCAAAGCCACCATTGCCTCCTGCTTGTACCACTACACAAAGACCAAAATTATATTTACTTGCCAGCATGGCTGACAATCTCTGTAAAAAAAAAATTTGGGGGGGAGGGAGGGGGAAGAGAATGGAATGAGATCTGGAAACATTAGATTTAATACTAATTCATAAATATTAACATTGATTCTGAAGTCACTTCATAACTGTAGTGGTTACTAGCCTGATGGTAATATTTAAAAACAAATAATTAAAATTCCTGAAAAATTCCCCCCAAAAACCAAATCTCCCAAATTAACCCCCCAAAGTTGCAAATTAAAATAGTATGAAATGTTAATAGTTACACAACTCATTAATTACATTAGTGTTAAATAACTGAAAAAGAATTACTTTTGAAAACAGTGTTTAAACTGATGAATCTTAACAATGTTTTCCCTACGTTTTCCATCTAGTTAGTGGGAGTGGGGTGGCAGTGTTATCCTAAACACCAAGCCATCACAGGAAGTTCCTCCTGGGTAGTGGAAATGTGTTTGTTTTAACATGCAAATTGGAAATGTCCCTTAGTGCATCTGGACTCCATTATGGATACCACTGATCACTCCTGTCCATTTCTGCTGTCTTTATTTATGTTCCCCTCACCCCCCAAAAGTAAAGGGCTTTTTGAGGGCCAGTGGTTTTCTGCAGGTCAGATACCTGTTACACGGACACATCTCCTAAAAGTCATGGTCCTCCTAAAAGCCATGTTTTAGGGAAGACTGTGTTAAGTCACCCATTTCTAAGAATCATCATCCCTACCTTTATTAAATGACTCCCCAATAGATTCTACTTGATTTTTATGATTTGGTCTGCTTTCAGTTTTTAACCAGATCAGATCTAACCAAATGAAACCTTAGGAAGTAAATTGCTTTGGGATTCCCCCCCCCCAATAGAATCATAGAGTTGGAAGAGACCACAAGGACCATCCAGTCCAACCCCCTGCCTTGCAGAAATACACAATCAAAGCACCCCTGGCCATCCAGCTTCTATTTTAAAACCTCTAAAGAAAGAGCCTCCACCATACTCTGAGGCAGCATATTCCACTGTTGAACAACTCTTACCATAAGGAAAGGCAGTTTTCAGCAAGAGAGCTGCACAGGTAAAGGGAAAACCTTCTCTTTTTGTGCCATAATTCTGATCTAGATCACCCTCTACCATGGTTGATATTTAAAAGGGACAAAAATCTTGCAAGAGATTATGGTGTATTTAACATACAATCTAGTTTGGTTCTGAGACATACGAGATTATGAGGTGCTGGGAAAAGCCCCAAAGGAACTTACGAGAACTACATCACTGTACTGAGAACGGCTCCCGATATCAAATGATGTCATTCTCCTGGCGTCCTTGTTCCATCCTCCTTCTGTGCTAACCCAATGAAAAAGTCACCACTTTTCATTAGCAGAATGAAAAGCAGAGCCTTTTTTTATTGCTTCAGCATGCAGGGAGGACAGAGCAAGCACACCAGGAAGATGACGTATGTGATAAGGGGTTTCTTCCCGGTACAGTGATGTCATTTTCACAAGCTCCTTTGGGGCTTTTTCAAGCATCTGATGATCTCCATAGGTGTGATAGAATAGAAAATGCATTGCTTTATGGTGTGACTGCATGGCCACCCCTGCCATTAGGCTGTATGAGGTGGCTGCCACAAGCAACAGATTTTTGTTGTCTTGAAAAGGCAGCAAATGGTGAGTTACATACTCAATTTATTATTATTGTATTTTTCCTGCCCAGGATAGGGAGTGGCGGTTGTGGTATCTTCCGCTTTAGGTAATAAAATTGTGAGTCTCTTTTTGGCTACTATCCATCTTGATTTGGATTAACTGGGCTGGGGCACCATTTACTTCTCTGCCTCAAGCATAAAAATTGCCTGGGTTATTACTGCTAAGCCCACAGCTGTCTCCCACATCAAGTAAAGAGTGTGCAGATGTTTGTGTCACCTGGAAAGCTCACTTGGGCATGTCTTATAATAGTGGCCCTGATAAGTCATGAGTGGGTGTTAACTACTCAAACACTACAAACATACATTACACTAATGATATGTACAGAAGGCTGGCATTGGGATAATGCTGAAGTGAAGGCAAAGTTTATGTGCCACAATTTATTGCCGGTATCAGCTCATTCTTTCATATTTAGTTTAGAATTTTCTTTCTTTCTAAAAACATTAATGTGAATAATTCACTCTTAACACAGAACTTTGAGTTGAAACTTTGAAACCCCATGAGCTTTAGGAGAAAATCTGTCAAGACAGTATTAGTAGTTCTGATGCAAGGGAGTTACTCCAGTCTGTAAAATTTATTGCATGGTCATAAATGGTGGGTTGAAAATATTAATTAATAGAGCATCATGAACTATGGGATAAGAAGAAATAACTATATTCTGCCTTTGCAAGTTTCTGTAACTTAATTGGGTTAATGAGAAATGTGTTTATTTCCCTTGAGATTCTAAGCTGGTCAGACTTTGATAGTTATATGATACAATACAGCTATAACCACTAGAAGGCTGATATAACATTTTCTCGTACATACAAGAAATATATTTCCTCTCTCCACAATATTGGGGCTTAAACTGATGATTAAAATATAGACTTGTATGTCTGTGGACCTCATAGAATAAACTATCTGAGCTTTACACTATATAATTAAGGATTTTGAGAGAGAGAGAGAGAGAGAGAGAGAGAGAGAGAGAGAGGAGGAAGACCTGATCTATTGTTTTCATTGTATGAACCTGCCACAACCTAGTTCAGGATGGTGTCAGATTCTCCTCAGTATAAAAAACAATCATTCCTGGGTTACACTTTTAAAAATTCCCATGAAAAGATTTATGGAAAAACAGATTTTTATTCATTATATAACTGCAGGAATGACTAATAGCTATCAAGAGGACATTGTTCATCGAACATCAAGATGGCACTATTTATTGGATTTCAACAAACACTCCACTGGTATGCGTGTATGATCCTATCTTAAGTAAATTTTTATTGGTTACACTCCTATCCCATTTTTCCTCCAATGACTTCAAAGTGCCGTATATAGGTTTCCTCCTCCCTTTATTCTCACCACAATCCTGTGAAGTAGGTCAGGTTGGTAGAGATTGGTACAGAGTCATCCACTGAATTTCTTGGCCCAGCAGTGATTTGAATCTAGACCACACAAGTCCCAGTTCAACAGTCTACCCACAACACAACATTAGGTCTCAGTATGTCTCTCTGTTGCATGATATAAATGGAGTCATGCTTCTAGAACTTATGTAAGGCTTTGGGCATAGGTTTTATACAACCCAGGAGAACACACACACAAGCACAACCTTCTTATTTGACAGAAAGGTGGATTGACAAATATGTAGCATAGTTCCAGATAATGTAAGCAACAATAACAACATAAAATAGTATTCCAAACAACAGTTTCTCTGATTCTATCTAGATGATAATCAGATGTGTGGGATTATGGATGTACCTGTGTCATTTTGGAGAGCAATTAACTACTTTCCTTATCAAAGATTGTCAATAAGGCTATGCCAGGAACACCTCATGGCTCCTATGTTATCCATCCTTACATCCCCTCCCTCCAATAATTCATAAGTTGGCAATATTGGACATTTTACAAGGTCTAAGGTAGACCAGAGCAAACCAAAATTAGGTTCAAGTGAAGGTCACCCAAAACCCTAATGAAGTTGTCTTGGAAATTCCCCAACAAACACACCCAGGACGTGTAAGTGAAGCCCTCTTAGTAAGTCATTAAGGAGGCATGTACTAATCTTTCCTGGATGCACCTGGCAGTGAGTCATACTCCAAAAACAAACAGTGACTGGAATACCTATTATCCCCACTTATCCCCACAAATGTCTTTCCTTGCACCTTTTCCTCTCCACAATATGGAGGATGCCATAAACCCATCAACCTTATTGTCTCAGCCATTAGCGACAATCACCAAAGTCGGAGTTTCCATTGTTTAACTGTGGGGAACTCATCTAAGCATTGTTTTATACTCAAACAACCCATAATTGTATGATATTGAGTATAAATATTACCCTCAAATAATAGCCATGTGTGTTACAGTTGGGCACTGTCACTTTGCTGGATTGCAGTACCACCCTCAGTTCCAAGTCTGAATCTTCATTTGCTGCACAAACCCCTGTTCTTCAGGACTGGTAAATATAACCCGTTCTTCCTGAATGTATTCCTCTATCCCAGTATTTCTGCCTTGGCTTTTTATTAGCCTTATGTGGTTGTCTTATGAGTATGAGTGCATGTGTGAATGATTCTGTGATTACTTTCCAATAAAAACCATTTTTATTTCATTTTGGCTTTGAATCTCATCAGTGAGTACTAGTATACACAGGTACAAAGGCCCCATTAGTTACCCACCCTCTAGCAGCCATACTTTGAGCTAATTAAAATTCCCCAACTTAATATCATGATTTTAGTGTCACTAGTGGGTGCCCACATACCCCATGCATTTGGGTAACACCCATGTGGGGTGATGAATCCACCTTGGTGTTATTTAGACTTTAAAGGATCTGTGCATGGAGCTGAACATATTTCGGGAATGAGGTCAAGCACCTGAGATAGGCATTTTAACTTTCAGTCTAAAACCTGGAACAGGTTCACTGCCCAGCTGACATGGAAGTCATTGGAGAATCCAAGTTTTTCATCCTTTAGGCCTCAATTTTAATGGCAAAGTGATGTTACAACTGTCCATAGAATAAAAATCTATCCAAACCATTTTGTGTTGGTTTCAGACTTTAGAATAGTAAGCTCTTTTAAGAAATTATATTTTAGGAATTCTGTTAACATCGTTTCTTTTCCTGTTGCTGACAGGAAAGCTTACTTTAGAAGCAGTTGACATATAGATGAGACTGTTTTCTGTCTGTCTTCAGGGAATATAAAGCTTTCTACAAGGAAGCACACTGTGAGCCTATATAGTCAAAAATTAACCATATTTGCAATAAACTGTTTAAAATCAATGGGACTTAAGTTAGTAATGACTAATTGGTGTCCTATTGCTTTCAGTGGAACCAATACAAAGTATGGATCCATTCCAAGATGTTCAGAGAATTTAATACAGAGCACATGTATGTGCACAGGAATGTGGGAGACTCTCACATCAAAATGCATTATAGGGCAAAATAGACATGTCTTTAATTGCATGGTTCACAGTCACTCCCATTTTCAATCATTATTAATGTAAGCTGGTATCCTGTTCAGCAGTTATGAGAGTGTAAGCTGGACACACACAGTCTCATAACTCTGGGGATTCATGTTTACAGTCTTGAATGAACATGACCCCATGATTGAACATGACCCCAGAACCCTATCTTTGCAGCCTGGCAGCACCCTAGCCAAAGCTTTTCTGAGGCATGGATGTCTGCAGCTCTCTGCTGGTCACAGGGTGCACTGAGACAAGCAGTTGCAGCAGGACCCTGAGGGTTTCTCCAGCTTCCTGCTCTTGTAGTTGCAGGCATCATCATCTCCCCATACTGCACTGCCTCTGCAGCACACTTCGGCGGCAATGCTGCCAGGGTGCAAAAGTGGGTTTTCATCAGACATAACTACAATGATGGAACTACATCATCATAGCTACCTTGACAATCAAGTATCTTGGACTTAATTTTAATTTATTACATTTTTTGTTCCACTTTTCCACTTAAAATAGTGTTCAAGGAGGGTAACAAACATAATTAAAAACAAGATAAAACAAAACAAATTAAAAACTAGCAAAGCAATAAAACCATTAAAATCACTACAATAGTCAAAACCATCAGAATCAATGCCATTAAACCATTAAAATTATCATAATCACTACTATCACCATCACTACCTCCACTATTTTTATCAGACCATTTTTCCTCCAAATGTGTTCCTGATTAAAAGCCCACATGCACCCGGTGAAGCAGTTAGTATAAGAAAAAAGCTATCCATCACATGAATGCATTTTTCCCCTGAGGATTTGTGTGCGTGTGCATTTGTGTGCATAAGGGCAATATTGTACTGCTCCGATATAAACCCATGGTGCAACTACTTCCAGAATACTGTCTACAGTTTTGTTCACCAAGCCTGAAAAAGGATATTGTGCAGCTTGAAATATGGACCAAGGGACAACCCAAATGATCAAAGGACTGGAGGGACTGCTCTGTGAGAAACAATTACAATGTTTGGAGCTGTTTGGGTTGGAAAAAACAGGAGGGTGAGGGATGACATAATAGAGATGTATCATATCATGTCCTTCCACTGTCTTATTTTGCCAGAGACTGTTGTGAGTAATCCAACAAAAAGTTTTACCCATTTTTCAGCTGCTTTTAAAATGTCCCTGTTTCTGGAGATTTTCACATGGGGAAAATAACCCCCACAGAGATTGGGAGAGAAACGGGGCTGTTCTGGTTCTAGCGCTCCGTTTCACACACACCCTTCCTTCTCCTGATCTCTCATTGTCGTCCCTCCATCCTGCTTCCATTTTCCTCCCGATATTTTTTACTAACGAAAGTTCTTCGTTAGTAAAAAATAGCGGAACATAGCAGGAGGGAAACGCAAGCAGGATGGAAGGAGGATGACAGGAGATTGGGAGAAGGAAGGGTGTGTATGAAATGGAGCGCTGGAACAGGAACAGCCCTGTTTCTCTCCCGATCTCCTTGGGGGTTGTTTCCCCCATGTGAAAATCTCCTCTGCCTCCTCCTTGCACCACTTCCCCCCTTTGTCTGCAGCTTACTTCAGTTGCTGCAAACTGAATTCAAAATGCAAAAGTATTTTGCATTCAATTAACTCAGCCGAGGGAGATGTAGGAGCAAAATCTTGCCCTTCCCAGTAAATGCCTGCTGCAGCCTCTCTTAGCTTGTGTGTTCTTCCCCATTAATAACTTTTGCCATCTTGGCCACAGATGTCCCAGTTTTCATCTGTGAAATGTTAGAGGATATATAATATTATACAAGTTAAAGAGAAAGTGTATACAGAGAAATGTCCCCACCCTGCCCCCAGTACTAGAGCCCTGGGTCATCCACTGAAGCTTAATGGTAGGAGATTCAGGGCAGATAAAAGGAAATATTTTTTTACACAGCACATAATGAAACTGCAAAATGCCATGCTACAAGACTGATGGCTGCCAACTTGGACAATTTTCAAAGAGGATTAGATCAATTCATGGAGGTTAGGTCTATCAAGAGCTATCAGTCACAATAGCTACCAGTTACGACGGCTGTATGTTATCTCCAGTACCAGAGCTGTATGGTTTTGTTTATCGGTTGCTGGGGAATACCAGACAGAGGATAGAGCTGCACTCACTTTTTGCAGACAGGTTTGCTATACTGGTTGCCCACTGGGGAAACAGAGTGCTAGACCAGATAGGCCTCCAACCTAGTCCAGCAAGGTTCTTCTTGTATTCTTTTGTGTGTGTGCGTGGTGTGATTTGTGTTGGAATTTCCCCACAGGGCACAGACCTGTAAAAAAGTCCTCTCACTGCACCTAATCCTATTTTTTTTTTTAAAAAAAGAGAGAACATATATAGTTACTGCTTATACAATTATATTTAACATCTGAACATACTTGGCCATTAACAACATGATTAAAAGGCTCATCTCTAATCAATGGATGCAATTTCCCCCTGATTTTCAGGATGCCTGGTTCTCCTTTTTGGTTGTGTGACTCCTAAGCAGTGTTGCTGGTTCCTGAACTGTTTTATTCATGATTCTTGTTACTGTTTGTGTTGTTGTTATTTTTTGGTGACTTCTTTGGTCAGACACACTGAAATTTATGTAAAAAGGCAGGATAGCAATGCTTTCACACACACATTTCTTACTACTCCTTCCTCTTCTTTGGTTTTCTTCAATTCCACAAAAGTTTTTGAGGTGTTTTTCCTACTAACTAAAACATATAATGACGATACTTGAACTGCTTCTGTTCTCTCCCTACCTCTCACTTCATAATAAATGCTGATATGGATCCTGATCTAAGAAATTCATGCTGACCTGGAAAACTGAAGACCTATCACACAGACAATCCAACTTCCACCATTCACTTATGCAGTAAGTGGATATATTATCAATGGTATAACAAGGAAAAAAAGTATCTGAATGGCTATATAAATCTCATAAATTGCAGAACATTTGTTATAACTTGTACTCCATGGAAAGGTAGTTATTCTTTGAATGAGTCTAGATTGACGTTGGATCACTGACATTTAGCCAAATGACTCTGGAGCCAAACAGGAGGTCATTTATGAAAATAACATTTGGTAATTATAAACTTATCTCTCTACCACTGGATATGCGCACAAACAATTGCATGAGTTGGGATTACTAACATTGTTTAACATATTATAAACTGGTTAACATGTCAAGATATCCTTGGTGAGTACAGAATTAAAACTCCAGTGAAAACACAATAAAACAGTGTGGCATTTCCCTACTGGCATATTCTGGCCATGGATCTGGCTCGTTGCTGCATGATACAGGATGGAGTCCAGACTGGCACACTGGTTGGTCTCTGCAGCCACCAGTGCCATCTGCATCACACCCTTCGTAGCCAGGAAGCCAGGCAACAGTATGTGAGCAAGGCCCCCTGCATGTGACCAGCCTTGGTCACATGCTATGGGACTTCCTCCTGGCTTTGGAAGAGTGAGGCATACAACAGCTGCAGCGATGGGCACACAGGTCCTGATCTATTTTATTTTGGCTGGAGCAATCTTTTCCAGGTATTTTTTTTAAAAATAGTTTAACAGGCTTTACCTCATCTTGGCCCCCAGGGGTCATTAGGACTGCAGGGCTCTAAGATGGGGGTGCAAGATGGGGTAAATTGGCCATCTAATCAAGCCCATACACTCAATGCAATATAGTGGCTGGCAAATTACATAGCTGAAACCATCTCTCTGGAAGGTTTGTGTGAATAATTAAAAAAAAGCTTTTTAACATATGCTTTAGAAATGTTGTGCTTCCTTTATACCTCTGGGGAGAGAATTCTACATAACTGCTGCTATTCTGTGAAAGGCCCTGCTCTGCATAATCACAACATACATTTAAGAAGCAGTTGGTTCTACCCAAAGATCTTCTATAGATCACTTTTGAGAGGTCAAATGGGCCCTCAAGTAACCTCTCTCAAGTTACTTAAGGCTCTTAACACTAACAACAAAAAGATAATATAGCCCAATAAGAACATATGCAGAGCCATCTGGATCAGACCTAAGCTCTATCCAGTACAGTATTCTGTTCCCAGAGTACTTACTTAGATGCCTATGGGAGAACCAACATGTGAGCACAAGAATATCCTCCCACTCATTTTCCTCAGCAATTGGCTTTCGGAGACATATTAGTTTTGATACTAGATGTAGTATAAAGCCATCACAACTAGTACCTGTTAATAGCTCTATTTTCCATAAATCTGCCCATATGTTGTTTAAATCTACTCAGGTTGGCAGATCTCACTAATTCCACCATTTAACTATGTGCTGTGTGGAGTAATTCATCTTATCTGTTTGAAATCTCCCACTATTCAGCTTTTTTGGCTATCTGTGGATTTTAGTATTGTGAAAGAGGGAGAAAAACTTCCTAGCCCTGTTTTCCACTTGATATACTTCCATCATGTTCCATACTTTATTCACTTTTCTAACCCAAGCAGTCTGAAATGTTGTAATTTTTCCTGCTAGGAAAGTTACTCCATCCCACTGATAATTTTGGCTTCACCTTTTCCAGCTGCACAATATCCTGTTTAAGGTGCAGTGACTGGGGGCCCATCGAAACTACACAAATATATTCCACTTTAACTGTCATGACAACATCCTATGGAATCCTGGGATTTGTAGTTTGGTGAGGCACTAGAGCGCTCTGGTCTGAGAATTCTAACTATCTGTCCCTAAACCACCAACCTTAGGATTCTATGGGATATTGCCATGGCAGCTAAAATGGTATATAGCATGGAATGTACACTATTAGTGTATAGTGTGAAAAGGTTCCTATATACAGTATTCCAGATGCAGCTGACATATCAGACAAAGCTGATAAAACATACCCTGACCATTGAAATCACTTGAGACAAAGTCACTTGGGACCACTGAAGTCACCTCAAGGGACAAAGTTGATTCTAGTAACACCCCCAGAAGATGTATGTAATTCCTTCAAGGAGAGACTAAGCTCACTGTGAACAAGCAATTGACTTCTTTCCTGGACCCACAGGGCCTTTATTTTGAAAGAGTCAGTCTCAGACTATTGCCCTCAGCCAGCCTGCCTCTCTGTCTAGAACCTGTACAACTTCATCTGATTCAAATGTCAAAAAGAAAGAGAGTTGGGGATCATCAATCTGCTGGTCACACCTTACTTCAAGTCACTAAATGATTACAGTCAGAAGTTTCATGTGGATGTTAAATTGTACTGTGGAGGAGGTGACACCTTCTTTCACTCCACACTACAACCACCAGGGATGTGAGGAACAGTTTTGCAATGTAACCCCCGACATTGGCCCCACAGATAAGGAGTGAAAACCTTGCCCTCAATAACTGCCACATGGAATAATCCCAGAAGGACATCACCATTAAAGGTATGAGAAATGCTGAAGGGAAGTAAAAGGATTGTATTGTACTCCTCTTATTTCTCTCTTTATTAAATCCAGACATTAGGGAGAATTCAAACCCCAAACTGGGGGCTTGTGTGGATTGGTGTGCAGTAATACCAATTTACAGCAGCATTCATTTGTCTCCACAGGTCTTTTTGGCAAGATCACTGGTATGATTACATGTTTGATGTTCAGATGGCATGTCTGCAAATCAAGATGGTGGCCATGAGTTAATTACTCGCGTTTTTATTCTCCACAAGTATTCTCCACCGCGAAACAAGGGGGTTTTTTTAACAGTAAATCTAAGGTGCGTAAGTGCAATTTTCCACTTAAATAAGCTTTAAAAAACTGTTTTGTTGCCTTGGCACCGGTAAAAGTGCACAGTCACTACAGCGAAAATGCAACATGGCAATTCTGGTCACTTCGTTGCTGAGAAGCTCTGGCCCTGCACACATCCACCCAATCAGCTTTCCACTTCTGCTCTTATCTGTGAATTTCCCTCACATTATTTTTTAAAAATGGGAAAAGTTGAGAAGAGTTTCTGTGCAGTATATGTTGTTTTTGGCCCCATCCTTCTGAATATGGCAAATCAGCACAGGATCCCATTTGGTCAAATGGTATTCTACTCAAATTCTATGAGGATTATTTTCATCAGAGTCTCCTCTGGTCAAAGGATCCTGTACTTATCCGGCCTCTTGTAGTCATATTGGGCTAATTAAAATTCTCCATATTAATATCTGGTGCAAGCGAGATTCCCATGAATCTCCAATAATTCAGGTAACAACTGGAAATGTAGAATGCTTGCTATTATTTGCACTTCGAGAATATGATGTGCAATAGGCTCAGAGGATTCATAATAAGTTACAAATTGTGGCACCCAGTAAAGCAACTGTCTAACAGGGAGGCTCATCCAGTCCTCTGTGATTTGGCACTTCAATGAAACTTTTAGTGTAGGCTAGCTTTCCACCTGACTTACCCCAGTTTATGCTGCTGACCTGTTATTAATGCTGCTGAAATTTGCATGATGAATTTTTATGTCATTACTGTTTTAAGGTTGGTCGTAGCAACAGTTTTTAAAATACTACTTTTAAGGTGAAAACTACATTTACAATTTTTAAAGTCATAATCTTCAAATCGTTTATTAGTTTTGTTGGAATACTTTTTAAACTACAAATTGTTTTGGTGTTGTTGATATTAATCCTAGAACTTTCATGAAGAGTGGGACATAACTAGAATTAAATATAAACAACCAAACAAATAACAATTAAACACCTATCTATATATTGCTATATATTGCTATCTATATATATTGCTCTTAGGTATGTTGCCATTTCCACTGTGCTGATTGACTGCTTAGGAAACTGACCAACCAATCAAAGCTTGGTAGGGCAGCCAATCAGCACACTGGGGGCCAGAACATGTGGAGCTTTAAGTCCTTTCTAAACATGGCCACCAGCAGAGGTGGTGGGAATAGTAGGGCAGATGTGGCATGGTGTGTGTGTGAGCAGGGGTGGTGGTGTGGTGTCACGGGGGTGGTGGTATGGGGGGAGGGGTGTGGGGATGGCAGCATGGGGGGCTCTGGGGCATGGGGAGGTTGGGGAGGGGTGTGGTAGCATGGGGGGAGCAGTGGGGAGAGCAGGAGGGGTGTGAGGGACAGTGTGGTTGGGTGGTGGGGTGTGTGGGGAGGGCGGCAAGGGGTGTGGTGGTGGCAGGGGGTGGGGAGGGTTGTGAGGGGCACAGTGGGGCACAGGGTGGGGTGTGGGGAGGGTGGCGAGGGGTGTGAGGGTACGGCATGGGTAACAGGTGGTGGGTGGTGGGGCAGGTGGCAAGGGGTGCAGCAGGGGGTAGGGAGGTGAGCAAGGGGCACTGGGGTTGGCGAGGGGCAGTGAGGGGCACAGGGTGGGTAGCAAGGTGGCATGGGGGTGGTGGGGGGTGGGGCAAGTGGCATGGGGAGGCCGGTGAAGGTGCGGTGGCATGGGGGGCAGCGAGGGCAGCGAGGGGCATGGGGGCAGCACAGGGGATCAGCGTGTGTACCGTCGAGGGTGTGTGTAGGGTGTGGGGGGAATGGTGTATGCTATACTGGGTATAGCTAGTTAACAATATTAAGTCAGTCATCCATTACATTGGGGCTCAAATCCAGTAGCGTGTACCTGCTGAGAAAACACGACTTCCTCTCATATAGATTTCCCCCCCAAGCTTTAAAATCTCTTACAGAGGTTCTGTTTGCTGTGCCTTCTTCATAGGCCCTGTCCTTCTTAAAGTTTATACAGTTACAGTATCTATATAGACAGGTACAGTTCTACAATTGTACATGGAACTCATAGCAAAAGTTTTAAAAATTCTTTAGGTATAAGGAAAATAGTATAGAATCAAAGACAGAATTTGAGCCAGATTTGATCATTCTTAAAGTAAACCAAATGTTTGAGTTTTTTGGGGGAGAGGCTCTTTTTGCCCAGTCTTACCTAGTTAAAGAGGTTGTTTTGCCAAGAAACGGAAATTATATAAGTTTCATATCAAAGTAGAAGGGGAAAGTTTTGAAAGTTTTTTAAAGCTGTTATGATTAAAGTGTTCTGTTAGGACTTGGGAGACCCAGATTCAAGCCCCTGCTGAGCTATAAAACTCACTGAGTGACTTGAGGCCAATCAGTGTCTCTTAGCATGACAAACCTCACAGCATTGTTGTGAGCATAAATAGGGAAGAGGAGAATCACACATGCCACTTTGAACTAATTGCAGAAAAAATGGATAGAAATATAGGAAATAACAATAACAGTGCCAGAGCACACCACAATCACATCACAAGGGGCCTATGACATTCCTAGAATGCTTCTTGATTTTGCATCTGTATAATCTAGTCAATTTCTTGTTTTTGTCTTATGAGTCACTGTACCAACACAGCCAAAAGGTACTGTGGGGAAGGGGCTGTTTGGTGGCCTCCCAGGGGCTTCTGGGGCATACCACTTTCACACCAAGCTAACTATGTGAGAGAGGGTGGAGACAGAGGAGTCAAAAGCCTCTGCAGACATCCCTTGCATGTGCGTTCATCTTTGAGCAACCTGCCCACTCTGCCCTTTGTACAGTATGAGTTGATCTGATCGCTTTGGGGCTGGGTAGGAATTTTTTCCCTTCTTGCTGGAGGGTTTTTTCCTACCCCACACTGTATCTTTGGGACTGGGAAGATTAGCTGTGGTAGGGTCGCTAAATAGGTTGCCACCTGACAGGTAAATGAGGGAGATTTCTATAGTTCAGTATAGCGACGCCTTGGCACCCTTTTGGTGAAGGGTTGGCTCTGGACCTACTTCCACAGGTTATGGAATCTAGGAGGTGGGGAAGGAGTATGCACTTGGGGATGGCTTGGGATCTTGCTCTCTCTCATAAAGTCTTGGGAGGGAGCAACCTGGCTTGGCCTTCCAGAAAAAGACAGTACAGGGAGCAACCTCATTAATTTGGGATTGCCCCTGCAGTCAGATGTTTCACCCAAGGGAAGGCTGAGGAGGTAGTCACAGGGATGACATCAAGCCTCCAGGTGGACCCGCACCAGGTTGCTCCCCCTCTCTTGCTCATCTGTAGATTGTTTAAGTAAGGTTTTAGGTCAAACAAAGTGGCCCTTCTTTTAACACATAATCTGTGTCTGGTCTCATTATTTTAGGGTTGGTCATCAATTGATTTTTCTACTTAGAAAAATGTAGCTTGTCCTGGCCAGGGCTAATTTTTTTAAAAATTTATTTCTAGAGTTCACATTTATGTAAGCAAAGAATGTTACCATAGCCACATTTGCAAATATGAGGACAATGGTTGCTTCATCCATACTTTCAAGTGGGTGCATGGGATGATTCAGGACTGAGGAACCTGTAGTCCTCCAGATATTGTTGGACTACAGTGCTTATCACCCCTCACCATTAACCCTGGTGGCTGTGACTGGAACCAAAGGGACACCACTGGGATGTCTTTTTCCTCCATGCTTACCAAATCCCTATCCATATATCTCCACACAATGGAGAAATAATAACATAAAATATTTGTAATGGTGTTTTAAAGGTGTTTTTTTTTTTTTGGTACATTGTGGAACATAAAGTAATGCCAGAATAGCCTTTAAGACATGTGTTTAAATTGAAATTCATTCATTTTATGCCGGTTGCTCAACACACATGAAAAATAAAGATATATGATTAATTTTTATCACTGTACTCCTAGTACAGTTGTGAATCACCAGTGTGGGGGAAATTTCCATAAGCTTTGTAGCGAAATTGATATTTGATAAATAGGTAATCACTGTTAATGCTGATTAAACTGTGATTAAAATACACTTCAGCATAAAAAATGCCCACATGTTTTGGTGGCTTAAAATCTTTATCAGGACATTGTTGACAGAGTGACTGGTTTAGTTTCATCTTAATTGCAAAAATAATTGTATATCCCATGGTATACATTTCATTTAAGGCATAGAATTAACAAACATTTGATTAGATTCCTTGGCTATTTGTGTCCTTGAGGTAAACACATTGAAATAATTGCCTGTCTTCCAGCTAGCTGAAATTAGGTATGGATTCAGGAACTAGTTGCACATAAGATGAACACAAACATAATATTTTTTAGAGCAGTGGGGCCTTCATAGAAGTGCCTGGAGAAATGGACCTTTTTGTCTCCAGCACCCTCTGGAAAAATGAACATTAAAATCTAACTAGCCCCTGACAATCACTCCTCATTCAAATTTGGAGTGGGAGGGTGTTGGAGAAGTTGGTGGTTTCTCTGAAAAGAGCATAATGGGAGCCCTTTTCCTTCTTAAATGTATATTTGCAAGCATCAGCAGAGTGATAACTGTCAACTAACTGGGGTCGTGTTGCCCAATAGCATCCACCTTGACATGAGAGCACATCAAAGGAAAACATAATTCCATCAGAATTGTTGGGGAGGGGGAAGACTGCCCATGGAAGCTAGGGTGAAGAGACAGTTATCCTCTGCCAAGTTAGCCAGATGCCAAGGGGTTGTCTAGACAATGAAAATACTCCTCATAGAATTCAAGGAGGATGCCTTTTGTCCCAACATGCTCCAAATGAGATTTGCATTATTCAGAAGGAGCCCCCCCCCTGCATGGGAAAAGCCTTTTCAGATTTCCCTGAGGTTTTTTGAACAATGTGCAGGCTTATCGCATGTCTGGACATCCAATCGCATCACTGTGCATTCTTGATAAGGTCAGAAGTGGAGAGAGGATTGGTCAGATGTGCAGGGGGAGGGGCTTGTTGGCAAGGAAGTGACTGGAAGCACCATTTTGGAGTTTCACGTTATCGATTGTGCACTTTTTTGCTATGCTGAAGTGACCAAACAGCTTTTTAAAGTGGAAGGTTGCACTTGTGCACCTTTGAGTTACAGTTTTAAAAAAAATACTGTGGAATGGTGGCAACCTGTTGTGAATAACACACTGTAATTCACAGGCATGGCTGCGTGTGCACTTCAAATGCTAACAGCTTCACATACAATTGATTTTGCCAAAGGACCATGGAGACAAATGAACACTGCTGCCAATTTGCATAAATACACAGCAATCAGCATTATATCTTCTCATCTAGACAACCCCCAAGTTAGCCTCTGACCCCTCCCAAAATTAATAGTTTCTTCCAACCACCTAAATTTTGGGACCTTTCGTTTAACTTTTAAAATTCCCCATGTACCAGTTAAAGTTGTGAGATTTTTCTTTTCTTTCCCCTCTCTAAAGCTGCTGATACACTGCAGAAATGATGCAATTTGACACCACTTTAATGATCATGGCTTCATCTTATGAAATCCTGAGATTTGTAGTTTGCTATGGCACTAGAGCTCTCTGACAAAGAAGGCTAAATATCACACAAAACTACAAATCCCAGAATTCCATAGCATTGAGCCATGGCAGTTAAAGTGGTGTCAAACTGGATTATTTCTGTAGTGTAGCCGTAGCCTAAGTGACATCTACAATTACACTCACTTTCATTTAAAAAAAATGCTCACGGAACATTCAGTTCAGCAATAAAAAAATCAACAGGTTTGTAGCAAAAGGAGGTTGTGGTCAGTACTATATGGCCATCACCTATCAAACCACCCAAACAGCTCCCTGATCTGCAGAGAACTTCTGCAGCTGTCTTTCAAGCATTTTCAGAATCTTAACAGAAGCAAAGGGTAAATGTACACAGAGATAAACATAACCGAGGCACTTAAAATAAAAGACTGGCAGCCATGTGATGAATGAGGAAGAGTAACAGTAACATCTGACTTGGTGTTCATCTTGGAAAAAATGTATCTGTCATGCAAATTGCAAAGTCAGGAACAAGTTGGGTTCACACCAGGAGTTCAGAATGTACTGACTTTAAAAAAATATTACGTATATCTTCATGCTTAATTATATCTTCTTGCAAAATACTATATGGCACTAGGTTTACATATGACTTGAAAGATTCCTTAAATCATGATCCAGGAAAACAGGAGAAATTTATCAATCCCCGCTGTGACTAGGAGTCTAATGGTACCAATTCATCTACATACCCTCAGTTTTGTTTAGTAGTGACTTAGGATAAAGCTAAATTCAATGTTCTTCCAAAGATGAAGCATTGTTGTTGTTGTTGTTTAAAAAAACTTGAATCATTCCACTAAACCCCTCCACTTAACAGGTATAATGAATAATAACCAGTCATTTAAAATTAATAATAATAATCATTGAAGTTCTAGAAGGTCAACCCATGGAGAATCTGTCCCCAAAATCAAAAATAATGAGCACTTTGTGTAGCTACCTTGAGTCCACACCCCTGCACCAGCAGTCCTGGCATGGAAATTCTCACACTAGGCTACTGAGTGATACGGTTACGTGATACAGCCAAAGTGAGCTTAAATCATTCCTAGCCTGTCTCTGAATGGGGTTCACAGCATGTATATTAGGTTACCAGTGTCCCTGATCACTAACAGCACTCTCTCCTTCCTTTAGTATGAGGTTCATACAGTATCTTAAATGTATCATGGATGCACAACAACCCTTTTTAGAGGTAACAGTGATTCGACCATTTTTGAATGGTAATGTAGCCTGCTACCTTTAGTAGAAGTCCTAAATAGGTGGTCTGCCAGCCTGCTACAGAATGATTGTAAGAGTATAAAAGAGTATAACATTTGGTTTTCTAGATCAAATAAAACTCTCTCTAGTCCATAATTCATTTCCCACAGTGGCCTATCTGATGCCTATGGGAAGCACATAAGCAGGGCATGAGCACAATAGCATCTGCCCACTCATCTTTCCCAGCAGTTGATAATAAGATGGATACTGTCTCAACTACTGATGGTAACACATAGCTATCAAGACAAGTAAGGACTGATAGTCTTACTGTCTGTGAACCCTGTGTAAAATACATCCAAATTTGCTTCATTTTGTAGCAGTAAATTTCAAATTTTAACTGTGTGCCCTCTGAAGAAGTTCTTCCATGTTTCTATCCCACCACATTCTAATATTAGAAGACATTAGGAGAGAAATGCATAATTTTATATGCCCCTGTTGTGTTGTCCTCCTTATTCACCTTTTCTTTTAATCTAAAAGCCCCCAAATGTTATTTATAATCTTCCCATCAACCAGAATTATTTGATTCTTCTTGATCATTTGGCTGGCCCTTTTCTATACCTTTTCCAAATCTAAAAAAGGATAATATATTTTTCTGAGGTATGTAACCTTACACACACACACACACACACACACACAGAGACGTGTAAACACTATTCAAGCTTGGAAAGAAACAGGAAGATATTTCACAATGGAAATCGGGACAAAAAATTTGCTTAGATCAGTGGAGAGTTAAGTCAGTAAATGAGAAATCACAGTTCCTTTTGCCCTAAAGCAGCCAATAAAAAAACAACAACAACAATGAAATCCTTATGGATTATGCCCTTTCCCTACATTTTCTGTTTCAGGGTTATTGTATCAGTCGCATTGCAAAAGACCCAGATCAACTTAAAAAAAATATAAAACCCAATAGAATGATTACAGCCGCTGCCTGGAATGACAAGTATTATCAACAAAAATTAATCAGGCGCATCTTTTAGTGAACTCAATTAATAATGTGCAACAACAGGGTCTCTTTTCTTAAGATGAAAATTAATTAGTGGAGGGAAGGTCACTTGGAGATGCTGACATCACTCATCAGAATGCTCTGGCAGCTCCTAATTATTTGTCTTCCAGGCTTGGGTGATCAGAAATTATTGCAATACCTGAGCAACATTTTGAAAAAGCTTTGTGCATAGCAGTTTTAATTAGACCTGGTATTTGATTAATGCAGTGGAAGCGTTTAGATCGGCCTCTTATCATTGACTGACTTAGAAGTTTAAGGAAATAGCTGGGTATAAGAGATGATCAGCAGAATATATACTTTTAAAAAATCCTGCTGCATAGAAATTAGAAGAGTTGTAATGTAATGTCTTTATATAACTGACCTTTTAGTAAAGCAAATGAGAGAGAGAGAGAGAGAGAGAGAGAGAGAGAGAGAGAGAGATCAATTTCAAAGATTAAACATCCACATAATACATTGGAATGTAAAGTTCAAAACATCTCTTCATGTAAAGTGAGAACAAATAGCAATTATGTACCAGTGTGAGTATATTATTGTACTCACCATGTACTCAGAGATCCAGTGTGGTGTTGTGGTTTGAGCACTGGACTTTATCAGACACTCCCCTTTAAAATGTTTTTTTTGCCAACATTAAGTTTTTTTTTTCTATGCCAGCAAAAGAACACCCCTCCCTACAAACTTACCTTCCTCTCCCGGCAAAGTCTTCCTGGCAATAAAGAGGAAGTGAACTGAGCCCCATTCACTTCATCGTTCAAAATCCTGCGAGACTTTGTTGCGTGGGAAATTCAAAAACAAAAACAAAAATAAAGCCTAAAAAGTTGCACTAACCACCTAGGCACACTTTAAAAGTCCCAAGTAACCTGGGGAGGGTCATAAAAAGAGTGAAACTTACCTGGATGTCCCAATCTCACCCTGAAGTGTTCACCGTGGACCAGCCATTCCTGCTGCAGTGACGGGATTTAAATGGCCTGAGGTTTCACACGCTGGCAATGCCAGCACCAAAACAGCAGAGGGGATCTATTGATGGCTTAACACATCAATTAAAAACTACAGGATTTTGACTGGACATAACCGTGAAAGGGCAACATCGTCTGATCTGCATGCATTTTCATGGTTATATGGCATTGTTATGATGCCATATTTGATGTATTTGATAAAGTTCTATGACTCTGGAGACCAGGATTCAAATCCCTGAGCAGCCAAGAAACCCACTAGGTGACCTTGGGCAAGTCAAACTCTCTCAGCCTCAGAGAAAGGCAAGCCCCCTCGGAACACATTCTGCCAAGAAACCCCCCTGATGGGTTCTCCTAAGGGTCACTATAAGTCAAAAATGACTTGAAGGCACACAACAACAATGCAGGCATTTACACTATGAAGTATGTATAGCGATCTTTTTATAGATGGTACCTAACACCTGATCAAAATAAATAAGATGTATAATATTGGTAATAAGAACTATTGGAAATGTGATAACGCTAAAGGTACTTTATACCATATCTGGTGGAGCTGTTCTATGCCTAGAAACTTCTGGAAAAAGATACATATTACGGTTTGTGAAATTTTAGACATAAAATATGCAATGATACCAGAATTATACTTACTAAATATGGTAGACAAAATAAGAGGGAAGTTAAATAATTGATCTTGGAGAATAGTTTTATATATTGTATCAGTGGCATGATTACTTTATGTGGCCAAGTGGAAGAAAAAAGAAATTCCCACTGTTGAAGAATGTGTAATTAAACTTAGAGATATGATGGACATGGACAAATTAACTTTGTTACTAAAAGATAAAACTGTCAATACTGTTGAGAAAGAATGGGCTCCAGTGAAGAATTACTGGAGGAAAAAATGGAGAAATCTGGATAAAATTTGATCACCTAATGATAAACAGAATAACGTAATGACAAAGTAATTAGGATCAAGTTGATCTTATAGAATTGGGAAGTTTAGAAGGAACAGAATAAATTTAAGTCTTAAGGGCAATCTTCTATAAGAACATAGTTGTTGAGCAAACCTTGCAAAATCGGGGAGAAGCTGGAAGTTTATCTATTAGAAATAATAAGAAATTGTAAACATATGGAAAGAATGGAATTTTACTTTAAAATGCTGAAAGAACAATTTTTTTCTTCTCTACCTGAGTTTTGAATTTATAGTAAATTCCAAGAGCTACAATAATTATATATGTTTTATGTTAGTATGGTAATGTAAATTGCATATACTATAAAACATGTAAAGCAAGAACATATATGAATATGTCATGTTATGCAATTTAACAAAAAGAAATTAAAAAAAGATGTATAGTGATCTTGGTAGGTGACGGAATAGGAAGGTCATTGTCAAGGATGGGAAAGGTACAAAGAAAAATAGTTCAAACATCTTTTAATCTTTTAATTCCCCATTGGTTTTGCTTGGAATTATTTAAGTATGACACTTCAACAAGAGGGTTAAGCACAGACTTCAATCTCTCCAGTCAAAACCAATGGATATTTGAAGCTTAACTTTTCCTGGACTATACTGTTAACCAATTATGTGTAATATGTTATGAAAAATAAATTAAACAGTAATATATATTGAAAATACATATATTCCTTATGATATTGTTTGATTATAATGTGAAATTACATACATTATATATATATATAAAAGTTTATTTAGAGAGACCATCAATATACAGTCATTTCTTTTTATTAAAGGGCTTCATGTTCCTCTCTTTGAGAAAGCAAATGAATATACACTTTATTTGGATCAATGTTTTAGAAGAATTCCTACCTACAGCTTAATCCACAATTCATTTAAAGTGGAACACTTGGTTTTAAGCCAAATGAGTATGTCTGAACTAAACTGGCTTAAATCCAAAGTTTGGTTTTCCTTGGGTTATGGATAGAGCTGTTTGGATTTTTAAAAAGTAAGTTTTATATCAATATTTGCTTGTTTATGTGAGAAAAAACATATTTTAACATGCAATTTTAGTTTTAATTTTAGAACTGCATATTTACATAGATATCTTTAGCAAATATATAACTGCCAGGGCTACTAGCCAAAAAATATTGTGTTGCCAATGCTCTCTTTTCCCCTCCTCAACAGGCTTTCCATGGCAAGAAAAAAAGCTGGTGGAAATGGGAAAACATTGTGATGTGTGTTATAAATGGAAAACGACAACATCTGGAATCCCACATAACATCCCATGATCAAGGCAGTGTGATTAGACAATGAACACATTGGTTCCTTTCAGACTACATAATTATAATGCTACATTCCACATTAACTGCCGTGGCAACATCTTATGAAATCCTAGTTTTGGTGGCTTAGGGAGGGTACACCCTAAAGGCACCAGATCCCATCTGATCTTGGAAGCTAAGCAGGGCCAGCCCTGGTTACTACTTGGATGAGAGACTGCCAGTGAATACCAGGTGCTGCAGGCTACGGACTTTATCAGAGGTGGCAAAAACTGCAGCATTAGGATGGAACAATAGCACAAATGGCTGAAATTATCAGACAATGACATCACTTACCAATTCCTGCTGCATAGCACGCGCTGGCGTGAATGAGGCACCACTTTTTATTGACGGCTTAGCCTGTCAATAAAAAGTGATGCTATATTCATGCTAGCATGACATAGTGGGAATGGGTAAGCAATGATAAGTCTGATAATTTTGTCTTTTCTGCTATTGTCGCATCCTAAATGGCACAGGGGTATTTTTAAGCAATATTTTTTAATTTTTTTTTAAAAAAAATAGGTGTTTATACCCCACTCTTCAGCTACAAAGGCTATCACAGTGGCTTACAATTTGTTTAAGCAATAGCAATTTACACATCTACACTGCATTAAGCAGTTTCCAATGTGTGTTAGCTAATTGCCCCCACAAGCCAGGTACTCATTTTACTGACCTATGAAAGGATGGAAGGCTAAGCAAACCTTGGAGCCCTCTAGAATTGAACTTGCAACACGGTGACTTGCAGTACTGGCATTTAACCACTGCACCATCAGGGCTCTCTCCCTCCCATATTGGTCTCATCTGATAAAGTCCTATATTTCAGAGGAAGAAACTGGCAAAACCACCTCTGAATATTCCTTGCCTAAGAAAACCCTACAAAATTCATGGAGTCACCTTGAAAGCACACACATATGTAGATTTCTAAACTACCAAGAATTACTTCATCACCAAACTACAGATTCCAGGATTCCATTGAATGTTGCCATGCCTGTTAAAATGGAATATAGAATTATAATTGTGTAGTGTGAAAGGGGCCCTACTTCCATCCTATGGAATCCTGGGATATGTGGTTTCGGAAGAGACACTTAGAATTCTCAGCCAGAGGACCCTTCTATTGCCTCACCAAACTGTAAACCCCAGGATTCCATAGAATGCAGCAAGAGCAGTTAAAGTGGGATCATACCTATATGACTATACAGTCGGCCCTCTGTGTCCATGTGTTCTATATCCACAGATTCAACCAAACACAGCTCAAAAATATTTGGGGGTGGGGGAAATCCAAAAAGCAAACCTTGCTGTTTGCCATTTTGTATAAGGGACACTATTGTAGGTATATAATGGGACTTGAGCATCCACAGATTTGGTAACCATGGAGTGTCCTGCAACCCAAGCCCAGTGGATCCATTGGTCCACTGTATAGTATGAAAGGCCCCCTTGTCTTGAAGTTTCATCGTACTCATTTGTTCTGAACTATTTGCTCAAACAAATAAAGATCTACAAGTTCTAAGATTCCTATTTAGATCTATAAAGATCTAAATAAAAATATAAAGCAAGTTTTTCTCCCTCCCTCCCATTTACTGAAGCCATATAAAGCTCATACCCAGCCTTTGTTCAACTTTCTGGGCATTTTACTAGACAATGCTGAAATTGCCCATTATCCATCTCTCTCTCCCACTTCTAATTTTCTTTTATGGTCCTTGGACAAAGTCCTACTTCATCATGGGAAAATGTCATCTCTGCAATAGGCTGAGATTGTCCAGACTCTGCAAGTGATTCAGTTCAGGATCTTTTCAATACTGGAACCCATTTGTGGAATTCCCTGCCCTTAGAAGTTTGTATGGCTCTTGCATTGCATATTTTCTGCCATGTTTTTGTACTTTAGTATTTTTTGTACATTTTTTTGTAACAGATCTACAATGATCTGCTGCTTCTCATATTATTTGTTTGGACTGTTTTGTTTTGTAAACTACTTTGAAGGCCTTGAATGGAAAAGCTGTTTACAAATGTAAATGAAAGGAATACAGTAGTTCTCTGCAAATAAATTATTTAGGCTGATACTTGTGTCAGAGCAACAATTCCACGTGAGAGCTATGCCTGCAGTTAGAACACTTATGTCATCAAACGCTTGCAAATGGCTGCTTTTTCAGAGATACTGTTATATTGTAATAATTTCCTTTCCACATTGAGAATTAGTACAATTCTTTATCCATGGAATTTGTCAAACAATGGTTCTATGATCCAAAATATTCTCATATTTTTAGGAAGCCTATGGTTGATTCAGATATTGTGTCAAAGATGCTGTCAAACAGAAAGCAACACCAAGAGCCTTTTCATATTACTTTAATTGCTCAGTTTACAGAAAAATTGTCCTCCAATTGCCTGAAATTAAGGCAATGTTTGACGAAGGGCTTCAAGTAAAATCTGAGTCCCATGTCAAATGTTACCTAATTGTGGGGAATTAAGAATACAAGTAGCTATTATGCCTTAAGACTAGAGTTCTCAAATTTCAGGGCCTGATCCTTCTTCCTTGGGTCACAGGATGAGGAGAGGAATCTCACGGCATGAGCACTGTCCTGAAAAGAAATAACTTTCCCCCCCCCTGTGAATTGTTGGCCTCCAGTGCTTTCGTTTGCATGGGAAAAACTGCTATAGACTGTGAAGTCGAAGGCTTTCACAGCTGGCATCCATAGATTTTCCTTGGTTTTTTTCCAGGCTGTGAGGCCATGTTCTGGAATAGTTTCTGATGTTTCGCCTGCATCTGTGGCTGGCATCTTCAGAGAATGGTTGGGTAGGCATGTGTGTGGAGTTTATCTATTGTGAACCCCTGTTGGGGAGTATATGTAAATTTGTATAATTGAATGGTTAGTTTCTGGGTATAGAAATGCAAGGCTGATTAGTGTCTGTTTGGCTAATGGTTGGTTGATGAGCCATTATCTGCTAGAAATCCCTTTGTCCCTGGGTGGAATTCCTTTGTAAGTGCTGAGTTTTGATTCTATTGTTTTTCAAAACTGAGAGCCAGATTTTGTTTACTTTTAGGGTTTCTTCTTTCCTGTTGAAGTTGTCCAGGTGTTTGTGGATTTTAATAGCTTCTCTGTGCATTCTGACATGATAGTTGTTGGCCTAGTCCAGAATTTCTGTGTTTTTAAATAACATTTTGTGTCCAGGTTCGTTTATAACATGTTCTGCCACTGCTGATTTTTCTGGCTGGCGCAGTCTGCAGTGTCTCTCATGTTCCTTGAGTCGTGTTTGTACATTGCATTTAGTGTACAAACACTAAACCTCCTCTTCCACCTTTGTCTGATTTGTTAGACTTTTTGGTTTGTTTGTTTGTTATTTGAATGGCATACTCTTAGCAATTGCTACTGAATGTGCACAATCACAATCAATCAATCAATCAATCAGACACTTCAGTTACATCCTGTCTTTTCACCAAGACTTGGACTCACCAGGCCCCATCCCCTGTGACATCACCAGGTCTCAGGTTTTAGCTCTGAAATCGCAGGGCCTGGGATACTCCTGACCTGACAATCAAGAAAGGAGAAGAAAAGAATATTTGAAAGTATTTTTTAAATGGTTGAAAAATGTGTTTCTTGAGTTTTGGGAAACCCCAAGTAAAAGAATCCTAGCCTAATGAGAATTAATAATAATAAATAATAATAAAATTTATTTATACCCCGCCCCTCTGCTAAAAACAATCGGGGCGGCTTCCAACAATTAAAACATTATAATAATGACTAAAAACACCACCCAACCCCACCCTCCCACATAAAAAGACATTAAACACAATAAGATTAAAACCTTCTAGCTAAAAAACACATTAAAAACAAATATATACATAATTTTTAAAAAGCCAGGAGACTGAGTTCCTGAGGCTGGGATCTAATCAGGAAAGGCCTGCCGAAAGAGATCCGTCTTTAGTGCTTTTTTAAAGCTACTCAAGCTCGTCAGCTGACGGATCTCATTCGGCAGGCCATTCCACAATTTGGGGGCAATTACTGAAAAGGCCCTCTGGGAGGTTGCAGACAGCCTAGATTTTTGTGGCTGAAGCAGATTCCTCCCAGAGGACCGGAGTATGCGGGGAGGATTGTATGGGAGGAGGCGGTTCCGGAGATAAGTTGGACCCGAGCCATTTAGGGCTTTAAAGGTAATAACCAACACCTTATACTGGGCCCGGAAACTGATAGGCAGCCAGTGGAGAGATTTTAGTATTGGAGTTATATGATCTCTCCGAGATGTTCCTGAGACCACTCTGGCTGCCATATTTTGTACCAACTGAAGTTTCCGGACCAAGCACGAGGGTAGCCCCATGTAGAGCGCATTGCAGAAATCTAGATGAGAGGTTACCAGCGCATGCACCACAGTCTCAAGGTCCCTTACTTCCAGGAAAGGGCACAGCTGGCATATCAGCCGAAGCTGATAACAAGCGCTCCTGACCGTCGCATTCACTTGACTCGTCATCTGAAGCGATGAATCAAGGAGCACACCCAGACTGCGAACACAGTCCTTAACGGAGAGCGTGACCCCATCCAGGACTGGTGGTTGCAACTCAACTCCTGGTTTCAGGGCCGCTACCTTGAGCACCTCCGTTTTGTCTGGATTTAATCTCAATCTGTTTTTCCTCATCCAGCCCATTACAGCTTTAAGACAGTCATTAAGAGGAGAGATGCCATTGGGATTCGAAGCCGATGATCGGGACAAGGAGAAATAGATCTGGGTGTCATCAGCGTACTGATAACACCCAGCCCCATAACCCCGAATAATCTCACCCAGCGGCTTCATATAGATGTTAAACAGCATCGGGGACAGGATGGCGCCCTGTGGAACACCACAAGTAAGCTCCTTTCTGCTGGAGCAGCTGTCCCCAAGCCGCACCCTCTGGGACCTGCCCGAGAGGAAGGACCGGAACCACTGGAGCGCAGTGCCTCCGATTCCTAACCCTTTCAGACGATCCAGGAGAATGCCATGATCTATCGTATCAAAAGCCGCTGAGAGGTCCAGAAGCACCAGCAGGGACACATTACCCCTGTCGATGCTTAGATGCAGATCATCGGTCAAGGCAACCATGGCAGTCTCAACTCCAAATCCCGTCCTAAAGCCAGTTTGAAATGGGTCTAGATAATCAGTTTCATCCAAGACCACTTGGAGTTGAAGAGCAACTGCCCTCTCGATCACTTTGCTCAAGAATGGTAACATAGAAACCGGCCTATAGTTATTCATGTCCAGGGGGTCTAGGGAAGGTTTTTTCAGGAGCGGCCTAACCGCCGCTTCCTTTAAACAAGATGGAACACACCCTTCCCTGAGGGATGCATTGATGATGTCCTTAAGGAACACCATCAAGGCAGTCCCGCCCTGGATGGCCAGCCATGAAGGGCAAGGATCAAGAGGGCAGGTCGTCTTCCTCACTCTACCAAGTAGCTTGTCCACGTCCTCGGTACTCACAGATTGAAATTGATTCAGTAAACTTACATCAACGGAGTTGCTGGACACCTCGTCAATTGTTTCTGTCAAAATGCTGGCATCTAAGTCGGCTCTTATCCGAGAGATTTTATCTGCAAAGTAGTTGTTAAAAGCATGGCAGCAGGCCGTTGTTGGGTTAGGCAATAGGTTCTGTGCAGGTATAACCTGCGTCATCTCCCTTACCACCCTAAACAGCTCTGCTGGACGGGACTCTGCAGACGCAATACGTGCAGAGGAGAAGGATCTCTGCGCTGCATGTATTGCCTCTCGATAGGACCGAAGAAAATTCCTATGTCGAGTCCTGTCGGATAAGAGTCGAGTTTTCTCCCAGTTGCGCTCTAGTCGTTGTCCAACCTGCTTCATTTTCCTAAGCTCTGAAGTATACCATGGCTTACGGTTAGAGGCAGGTTGGAAAGGATGCTTGGGAGCGATTGTGTCAATAGCCTTGGTAAGATCGGTGTTCCAAGTATTAACCAAAGCTTCGACAGGGTCACCGGCGTTACCAACCATTAAACCCTCCAAGGCTTTCTGGAATCCTATTGGTTCCATTAGCCTTCGGGGGCGGACCATTCTAATGGGTCCACCACCCCTGGTGTGGCAGGAAGAGACTCTTAGTTCAGTCTTGACCAGGAAATGATCCGTCCATGACAATGCGGCGGTTTTAATAACCGCCGCCCACGGATATTCCTGTTCCGTACTAAAGACCGCATCGAGAGTATGACCCACACAATGTGTGGGCCCAATGACCAATTGGGATAGGCCCATGTTTGTCATGGTTTCCATGAACTCCCGAGCTGCACCAGTCAGATTTGTCAAGCTGGTCTCAAGTGGAATGTTAAAGTCGCCCAGAACTAAAAGTCTGGGCGACTCCAACAGCAACTCTGAGACCAGCTGTGTCAGCTTGGTTAGGGAGTCTGCTAGACAACGGGGTGGTCGGTATACTAGCAGAATCCCCAAACTATCCCTGGTCCTTAGGCTAAGGTACATACACTCAAAGTGGACTGTGTTTCGGACAGGTATCCTGGTCAAGGTCAGACTGTTCTTATAAACCAGAGCCACTCTGCCCCCCCCCGCCCACTTCCCCTCACCCGCTCACTGACAGAATACCCGGCTGGGAGGGCCTACGCCCATGTGACAGCGGTATCCTCTCCCAGCCAGGTTTCTGTGAAGCAAGCCAGGTCGGCATCCTCATCCAAGACTAGATCGTAAATAATATGAGTTTTATTCTTAACCGACCTGGCATTGCAGAGGAGCAAAGTAAGGTTCTGTGGAATGGTTGGTACACTCTCCAATCCATTCCGGGAAACAGGGTGAACTGAAGGTGGGATAGCTGACAAACAGCGATACTGCCTTCTTTTGTAACATCTGTTCACTCTGTTCCAACCATATCTCCCTTTCCCCAGCACAACTCCAATTTTCGCCCCCACTCCATTCCCGGCCTCAGCTGACTCCAGTTGCTGGCTTCAAGTCCTTCTGGCTACTGGCTGGTGTTCCTGAGGGGGTGGGAGTGGCTTAAGACTCCAGCCACTCCTGGCCACGGCCCCTCCCGCTGCTGCCTCGCTGCCAAGAAGTCCTCAGGGCCCCACTACAGCCTCCTGGCCCGGTGGAATGGGGTAAAAGGCTGCTTCAGGCTGGGATTTATTATATGCAAAATTCATATGTGGTATTTTTTGCAAAGAATGCAGCATTTTCTGTTTAGGAGATAATATTTCTTCTGCAGAGAATGTTATTTTCTGTCTCACAACACCATTTGCAAATTTGCAGTTCCTAACTACAGCCTTTTCTGCAAACAAAACAGCATTTTTTTGGACAGAAAATAATATTTGTGCACAGCCTGTGGTGAGAATCTTCATAGTCTGGGACTTATTTTGTGCAAAATGAATATGGAGTAAATTTATGTGGAAAACAGCAGTTTCTGAACAGGAAATAGCATTTTATGTGAAGAGATATTCTCTTTCTGCACAGATAACAGCATTTATATTTCTGCATAGAACTATTATTTTCTGTTCTGAAAATGCTGTTTCTGTGTCAAAATATCATGTGCAAATTTTACAGAGTTAGTCCCAAGCTGCAAATGGATGTTGAAAACTGCAAAGTTTTTGAAGACTTTCTCACAGTAGGAAGAAGTTTGCTCAGATTATTCACTACTTCCTCCAAAAACAAAATAAGCAAATCATTGCATTCCTACTCAAGAACACTTCAATTTCTGGCTGGCCCCCTGGTTCTGCCCACTGATTGTTATTAAAAACAATCAAATGCTCCCATGTATTGGGCATCCATGCCAAAGGCATACTTAGATTTGCTGGCATCTATTGGTTGTTTGGATTTGGGCAGGCAGCAAATATGACATTTGATAAGCTATCAGCTCCAGTTAAGTGTTAAATACCATTGCATGCCATCAGTTATATTCTATCAGATAATAAACACCATTACATATCGGTTGCCAAATAATGTCAAATATTGTCAAACTAATAATTTACAGAAAACATTGCACACTAATTATGTCAAATATAAAAACACTGAAATAAACTATTGGATATTGCGTGGCAGGGGATTGGACTGGATGGCCCTCGTGGTCTCTTCCAACTCTACAATTCTATGATTCTATGATACTGAGCATCTTTGTTCTGAGAATCAGAAGGTATATGGCCACTACCATTATTTACATGTCACGTAACACTTATACATATCAAAAGCCTTATTTTATAAGCTTTTCTATACAAAGATGAAAGCATCTTAATTGTTTCATGATTTATACTTGTAAACAAGAAAAAAGAATTTAGATTTATTTTAGTTATTATGAATTTATTGTTGTTGTGTGCCTTCAAGTCATTTCTGACTTAAGGCAACCCTTAAGTTTTCTCAGGAAGATTTGTTTAGAGGGGGTTTGCCTTTGCCTTCCTCTGAGACTAAGAGAGTGTGACTTGCCCAAGGTTAGCTAGTGGGTTTCCATGGCTGAGTTGGGATTTGAATCCTCATCTCCAGTATCCTAGGACTTTTTAAGACACCCCTTACCGCGCAAGAAGCCTCTGTAACAGTAACAAAGCTGCTGTGCGGCAAGGGGTCTGTTTTGGACAATGCCGTCCCTCTCTCGGCATCGTCCATGACTGTTCCGGGTAGGACTGAGGGCGGCCCCACCATTTTTTACTCACAGAAGTTGTCTGTGAATAAAAAATGGCACGGCTGCCCTCAATCCTACCCGGAACAGTCACAGATGATGCTGAGAGAGGAACGGTGTCGTCCGAAACAGACCCCCTGCCGCACAGCAGCTTCGTTACTGTTACGGAAGCTTCTTGCGTGGTAAGGGGTGTCTGAAAAAGTCCCTAGTCTGACACTCCAACCACTGTACCATGCTGGCTCTCTTATTATGAATATCTAGACTGTATTTTTTGCTATGAAACCACCAGTGCTTATTAGATGAAATGGCTTGATGTTTTGATATGTGCAGTTGCAAACAAGTAATAGCTTAGCTTCCTTACATCTCACATTTCTTAATGCTCACCTCGATCCTGTGTGAAGTTCAAATCCCAGCCAAATAGACACCTACATCTTCCCAGGTTTGTATATTACTTTGTTCGCTAAGCAACTGCACATATCAAAACATCAAATATAAAACATATATAAATATAACACACATACACACACATATATATATTGACCCAGGGCTCAACTCTTTGCCACAGCTTTGTAACTGATCAGCCAGCTCCTGGGCTTCAGCATTCTACTACGTACGTTGATAAAACTTGCAGGGGTAGACAGGGTTTGTTTTGGAGTAACAAAGTATTTTGTTTTGCAAATTAAATGTACTGTATATCAGAAAGACTATGTCTTTGTCATTTGAAAGCATTCAGTTTCAGGTATTTCATTTCTTCAATGGACAAATTACAAGGAATATTTTAAATGCCAAATGTTTATCTGCATTTTCATGATACTGATGATTTTTTTTAAAAAAAAACCCTGTGAAACTTTTCATTTGCTTTTGCCATTCCAATTACCTACTGGAATTTAGGCCATTCACTCAAAATATTTTCTCTCTCTCTCTGTCTCTTTGTTACTACAGCTCCTAGATTATTCCTCCACATATTCTGTTATTGCTTTGGATGTTAATTGAGTTTATTTGTCACAAGTGGTGTACTATTGTACTTTAGAATGGGCACTGAGTAAGCAGTGTGTTCAGACTGACATGTTTACCCAACACAGAGGGAAATAACTGTTTCTTATAAGAAGTGTATATCATTTTTGCTTTTGTATTACATATGCTTGTTATTTGGATCAGATCTGACATACATCACCCACCATCATGCTTCTGTTGAACATCTAATTGATTCTTTCTTTCTTTCTTTGAAAAAAATAGGTACCTATTTAACGTTTTAATGTTTTTAGTTTTCAGAATTATAATGTTGGAAATTCATTTTTATATACTGTGTTGTCAGGCTAGTCTGGAGGCTCTCAGCTTGGAGCCCCCAGAGTTAGTTTCCCTCTAAAGGCAACTCTGAGTGGCCTCACTCAAGGGTGCCCCCTAGAGGCCAAAATGCTGCCACCACCCACTGAGATATTTATGACCAGCCTAGTGGGAGACTGGATAACCAGTGGGACTACTTGCCCCTGTAGAACCAACCAACTCCTACCTCCTATCCCAAGAGAGAGGAAAATGTAGCAATGATCAAGAGATAAGGTGCGTGCAGCATCAGCATATAGGAAAACTAGAAAAAGCTTATTTTAGTCAAGCAAGTTCAAATCATGCAAATCTTTCACGAGGGCAGGCAGCTTCCATGTCCCCAAGTACACTTTAGAGTTACAGAAATAGCAAAAGTATGGAATTATATTAAGCTACATTCAGCTACGTTCAGCCAAAGTTTAAGGAATTAAAGAGATCTGTCCCAACGCAATGTCTAAGTCCCTAAAGATTCTACTCACAATCTCAAGCAGTCATCATAGGATGCAGTTCATATCCATCTGGAATTAGGGGAGCTGTGAGCTAGGCCAGCCTGCCCTGCTCTAACCGCTATCCCTGGCCTCTCTTTGCTCTAAAACATGGCGTTTGTTTCAGAAACTCCTTTGTCTCAAACGTTGTGGTCTGACCCAAGCCATGTGCTCACACAAAGAGTTATACCTTATTTGGAATTCCCAATCTGGCATTCTTGATTGGTCAAGCCTGCCTCAGGTGAGCTGATGTCATTGATGATGCTATGTCAGGAGATTCTGTGGAGGTGGTGTTTTAGAGCCTCACCTCCAGTTAACCCTTTCCTTGCCTGATGTCATGCTGACAAGATAATCACTGTTTATAGATAATGAGAAATGTAGTCTTTGCAGAATGATGGGAGTGGCATCACCCTGCAGGCAGGATGATGGGAACTCCATCATGACAGCTGTGATTCAGGCTTTCCTCAGTTTTCCCTGCCGCTAGGCACACTGAGACAACTTCCTCAGGTTTCAGGTGGTAGGAGCAGCAATGGCTGTTTCCTGCACCTCTCACCTGAGTCCTTTAGCCATTCCCCTCTCTTGGAGGACAGATGTGCCTGTACTACACAGCTAATCCTGTGAACCCTAAGATGGTTCTCTCCCCTCAGATGTGGTGGAGGTCACTATCCCTTTGTTAGTATAAAAAATTCATGTGCTTGCCCAGTTGGCTTCTATATACAGAAGAGGACATTTCAGCCAAAGGTGGACAAGATACAGCAAATGCAGGCACATTGTCCACCCCAATTATATTTAGGAATGAAAACACTGCATTCCAGGTAAGGACTATGGCCAGGATCCAGTGGAGTTGTTCCACAGAAGGAATGGCTTCCTTCCACCAAACTGGAAAGAGACAACCTCCCCTCTTCCCACAGATTTCACTGTGTGCATCCCCCAAACCAGTTCAGGTGGTGTGGGGAACCTCCAGAACAGGTTTTGGGTGCTATTGAGGGCTAGGGAGGAGAAGAAATTCCCATTGCACAAGTGGTCAGGCACTGGCAGCACATTAGATTGAGACCTATCTCATGACAGAAACAAGTTCCATCATGGATATTTTTTTGATGGATATGGAATTCTTCACACCAACGGGTGCTCCACATGCAGTTCTACCCTGAAATTCTATTAATCACCTGTCTGTCAGGCAACTCAAGGATGTGTGGATTGGTTCTAGTCCTATCCCTCTTCCACATCCACAGGGTGATGGATAGGTTTTCAGATTTTTAAGAAGGGGGCTCTGTATGGAGTGTGCCAGCTGCTTTGTGTCTGTTCAGCTGGATGAGAGCCATGGGCTTGTGTGGGGCCTGAAGTGTTCCAAAGCTACTATTTTTACAGCACCCTTGTCTTCCAAAGGCTAAGAAAACAAAGGAAGGCACCATATGTGCTTTTCAATGGGGCCCCTTTTGGCACCCTGCAGCAGTTAAATAAATATTGGAAGAAACTCCCTGCTGCCTTTTGTTTAGCTCTCTGGGGCTCAGCTGTGTGGCTGCTAACCCTAACTACATCACTTCAAATTACCAGTAAATTAACAGAGTAACACTTTCAACCTCAGAGCAGATTTGATCCAAATAGTCTTTAAATGCCATTTCTGTTCCTATTAACCTAAAGATCGGCATAGCAGATATTTTCGTGAGGCTGCCCAGCAATACAGGGCATTAATGGCTCAGTTGTGACAGCACTTTTCATGATGATTTATGATTCAGTGTTTAACTTGATTACTCCACTGCTGACTCTGAATACTATTTCAATTAGTGCACAGAAGGTCACATCACAAATATTCCTCTATAATCTATTCCTATTAGTGCTAATACACAGAGTAACCAAATCTTTTCACCCTTGTTGATTCAAATCATCCATAGCACTAACTGCAGGCTTGTTTACCAGTTTGCTGCTCTGGACACATCCGAAATGGTAATTTGCAATCCTCTGAGTATCATTAATAGCTGTAGCATGACATAGTGAATGTCACATCCCTTCCTTGGTGCCTATACCCTTAAAGATCACCAAAAGCTCACATTTGTTAAATGCAGGAGGAAGGATAGTAGAAGTGATTTTAAAAAACAACACATTGAGGTAGATGGCCTCATTTCAGGAAAATATCTGAATATGGATAAACAAACTTCACTTGCAACGCCACCCTAGAGGTTTATGTTGTAAAGTAAGTCTTGTTTAGTTACTCCAAGGTAGGTGTCTATAAGATTATAGCCTTAATTTCACTAAAAAGCAGCTGTTCAGTCTGAACAGTGGCAGCTCAGTGGGATGGTGAACCTCCACCTGGTTGTAGGCTGGACTTGGGAGGAACTATGTAAAGTGCTGAACTTTTTTTTTTTTGGTGGGGGGGGGGAAGGGGGAGATTCCACATCTTGGATTGTTCTTTTAAAGTTTAAACTAAAACCTGGAGAAGATTCACTGCCCCAGTGACACTGAACTTACTGGCTGTCACCTAGGCATCATAAGCATGCCTACACAGAAGCAAACTTCATGAAGCTCCATAGGCTTATTCCTGAGTAAGTGTCTATAGTCTGGCACTGTAGTGCCTTTTTAAAGTGAGTAATGAGTTAAATCCAAGGTCTAAGGTGGTGTAATTGTTTAGCAGTGTAAATAGCAAAAAACCAACAACAAAAACAGAGCCAACCTTACTAAAGATACCTGCTTGCTAAAAACATTTAAAAGCAGCAACAATAACATACTCCAAAAAACCCACAACACTGGGTTGTCCTTTTGTACAAATTTCACTGAAGTGAGTGGGAGCTGAGGAAGAGCACAATGGCACCCTGAAGTTGCAACACTGCCTTCGAAGACAGTGCTAACTACATCTACAGGGCTATTAATTGATACTGAATATATGGAACATATTATGACAGTTTTAAACCCCCGTATTGTCAGTTTTTCTGTTTCTGGGAACAATTCAGACTGATGTTTTTGACCTTTGGGGTAAGGATTTTGAAAGGACAATCTGCTGTCCCTGAACTTGCCTGGTCATTAAGATCAGCCCCTCTCCTCTATCTGAAGTAAGATCAATGGTGATCATGGCTTTTCTTTATCCTCACCCCATTTACATGGCAAAATATTCCCTTAAATATATCGTGAAGATTCCTAATTGTTCCCACACATCACACCAGAGTATCGGCTCATTCAGAAGGGGGGGGGAGCTCAAAAATGCAAAAGTAGCATAATAAGAGCTTTCGCTACTTTTCCCGACTTTTTTGAAAAGTAGCGCGACTTAGCGCATTATTGATTGTGTGAATTACCATTTCGGAAAAGTCTGTGTGAACTGCCAGCAATCTTCATGAAACAAAAACAGCAGAGCTGATCCCTGATTGGTTCAAATGGCCAGGGAAGGGGGTGGACTTGTAAGAGATGGAGGAACCTCAAATGAGAAGATCCAGCCCCTGTTGTTTTCAGCCACGGGGGAAAAATCCAGCCAACTGTCAGCCTCCATCGGCTTGCTTGGCTGTGTGTGTGTGAGAGAGAGAGAGATTGGGAGGGAGACTGAGTAGCGATCGGCTCCTCCAGCTGTTCGCTCGCTCGCACTCCTCTGATCGCATTTGTGTGTGTGTGTGTGTGTGTGAGAGAGAGAGAGAGAGAGACAGGGAGAGTGGGTGAGGGGAAGGGGGGATTGACAGGGGGGGAATAGCTCCTCCGTGGCTGAAAGGCTGCCTTTTTCCTCCCATCCTTCTAAGACATTCCTTAGCCTTTGCTAAGGCATGAAAACTAGCAGGCATTCCTCAGAGGAGGGAAAGATCTGAGCACTTTCTGTCTCTCTCTCTCTTTCCCTCCCTCCATCTCATCTTCCCTCAGATGTGCTTGGGAGGCCACCCCCCCACCTTTGCCTGTCTGAACCAGAAAGCAAAAAAATAAAAATAAACAGAGCAACTGATTTTTATTATTATTTTTTTATTATTTATTCCCAATAAATAATTTAAACTACCCGGCACTGGTGTGAAAAAGCGCTAAAGCACAAACTATCGCAATAAAAACTGCCATGTTACTGAGCCCCCTGACTTCCTTTCCCCAAAACCTTTTTCTGGATGGCTCCATCTTTGTTCTCTCTTCAGATTCATGCAAACAATTTGTATCACCCCAGGACTTTTAGGACTTTATCACACAAAGCTGAAGTCATATGATTATGACAGGAGAGCACGAATGGGTTCCCTTTTATCACACGATGTTGTCATCCTCCCATGGTCCATGTGTGCTCCACCCATTAATTATGTGTAATTTTTCATTGATGAGCAAAACTCATCAATATCCCTCAATATCGCTCTTTTTGCATTATTGATGAACATGCGAAATCGCGTCCCACTATAATTGTGCAATTACAGTGTGAATGGGCAGTCCTCTTTTACTCCTTCTCTTTCCCAATGAGAACACACAATTAAACTTCCAGGGGAGAACGTGAAGAGGACCAACAGGATGCTGTTTTAATGAACTGCTGCCTTTGCTTGGTAAGTTTTATGTTTAAGTGTTTATTTGTTAAGTTCTTTCATTATGTATTTGTTTTTGGTGTTTTTAACTGAAGTTGCATCTTCTCACGAAAATAGCTGAAATCTCATTCATGCAAAATCACAGAAGTAAGAGGAAAAAATTCTTAAAAGTGCATTTACAGGCCAGCATGAAGCATTAATACTCTGTCATTAGAAGGCAATGCAAAGAGAAGTGTTACTATAGCACAAGCTGAAATCCCATTTTTAAACTGCTAGTGGTGGTTGTGCAATAATTCTGTGGTGGCAGTATTGTGTGATTACAGCAATGTGTGATAATTACAGTAATCATGCCACTAATGTTTCTGCTTTCCTCAATCATGAAATTACAGTAGTCCCTCCACATTTGCGGGGGTTAGGGTCTCAAGACCCCTGTGAATGTGAAAAAAACATGAATAAAAAAGGCTTCCCCTGCCCGCCCGCCCGCCCGCACACCAACCCCCCACCCTTCCAAAGGTCTCCACCTGCCTGGCCGTCACCCCGCCTGCTGCCTGCTGCACTTCCTGAAGGGGCTATGGGGCTCATAAGCCCCATAGCCGCTTTGGGAAGGTTGGGATGGTGGCTGCTGGGAGCTTTGAAGCCCCGGAGCCACCTCAGGAAGGCCGGGAAGGGCAGTGGTGGGCAGGAGGGTGGGAGGGTGGCTGGCCGGCCTCTCCCCTGTCTTCCCGAGGGGGCTCCAGGGATTGAAAGCCCCATAGCTGCTTTGGGAAGGTTAGGAGGGGTGGAGGGAGCATGGTGGAGAGGCTTTTCAGCTATCCCCCCACCCTCCTAAAGCTGCAACAAGGCTTGGAAAGCTCCATTGTGGCTTTGGGAAGGGCAGGAGGGGCTAAAAAGCACTTTCCCGCCAACTCCCTGCTCTCCCAGGTCTTGACTCTCCACCCCAAATGGAGCCAAGTCCCAGGAGAGTGGGGTGTTGAGCGCTTAGCTTGCTCAGCAAGCACTCTGTTTAAATCAGCTCCTCTCCCTTGCGTGAGCAAACCACAAGTAATCAAAACCGTGAGAAAGCCGCGAATGTGGAGGGGCAACTGTACAGTGTTTTCAGATGCTAGTCTTATAAAGTCCTCAGTCATCCTGTTATTATGACTGTATTACCACCTGCTTTGATTTTCTGCTATTTTAGCTGTTATTTTTGGTTGAATTATAAGTTACTCTTAGAGAGTAATATATAAATCCATCCATCCATCCATCCATCCACCCAGGAGCCCTGGTGGTGCAGTGGTTAATTGCTGGTACTGTAGCCACAATGTTATGAGTTCAATCCTACAGGGCTCCAGTGTTCACTCAGCCTTCCATCCTTTTGTAGGTTGGTAAAATGAATACCCAGCTTGCTGGGGGCAATTCGCAAACACATTGTAAACCACTTAGGGAGTGGTTTGCACTGATAAGTAGTATAGAAATATAAATGCTACTGCTATATTTCTATCCATCCATTCATCCAAATCATGTATGCAATGATGCTCCATGTATCATAGAATCATAGAATCATAGAATTGTAGAGTTGGAAGAGACCACAAGGGCCATACAGTCCAACCCCCTGCCAGGCAGGAATCACGATCAAAGCATCCCTGACAGATGGCCATCCAGCCTCTGTTTAAGGACCTCCAAGGAAGGAGACCCCATCACGCTCCGAGGGAGTGTGTTCCACTGCTGAACAGCTCTTACTGTCAAAAAGCTCCTCCTAATGTTGAGGTGGAATCTCTGTTCCCGGAGCTTGCATCCATTGCTCCGTGTTCTAGTCTCTAGAGCAGCAGAAAACAAGTTTGCTCCCTCCTCAATGTGACACCCCTTCAAATATTTAAACAGGGCTATCGTATTGCCCCTTAACCTTCTTTTTTCCAGGCTAAACAATACCCAGCTCCCTAAGTCTTTCCTCATAAGGCATGGTTTCCAGACCTTCACCATTTTAGTCACCCTCCTCTGGACATGCTCAAATTTGTCAAAACCCTTTTTGAACTGTGGTGCCCAGAACTGGACACAGTATTCTAGGTGAGGCCTGACCAAGGCAGACTAGAGTGGCACTATGACTTCCCTTGATCTAGACACTATACTTCTATTGATGCAGCCCAAAATTGCATTGGCCTTTTTAGCTGCCGCATCACACTGTTGACTCATGTTCAACTTCTGGCCTACTAGGACTCCTAAATCCCTTTCGCACATAGTTTCGTTCAGCCAGGTCTCCCCCATCCTATATCTATGCATTTCGTTTTTTCACCCTAACATTTCTCCGTATTGCACTACCTTACGTTTCTCCGTAGTGAATTTCATTTTGTCAGCTTTGGCCCAGCTCTCCAGTCTATCCAGGTCATTTTGAATTTTGATCCTATCCTCTAGGGTATTAGCTACCCCTCCTAATTTGGTGTCATCTGCAAATTTGATAAGTATGTCCCTAATTCTGTCATCCAAGTCATTGAGAAACTTGTTGAATAGCACTGGGCCCAAAACAGAACCCTGTGGCACCCCACTGGTCACATCTTTCCAAGAGGAAGAGGAACCACTGCAGAGCACCCTTTGGGTTCGGCGGGTCAACCAATTACAAATCCATTTAACAGTTAATTTGTCTAGCCCACATTTTACAAGCTTGTTTGCAAGAATGTCATGGGGAACCTTGAAATCAAGGTATGTGATATCCACAGTGTTCCACTCATCTACCAAGCTGGTAATTTTATCAAAAAAAGAGATCAGATTAGTCTGGCATGAGACTTGTTTCTCTGAAACCATGTTGACTTTTTGTGATTATGGCATTGCCTTCTAAATGTTCACAGACTCTTTGTTTAATAACCTGCTCTAGAATCTTCCCTGGTATTGATGTCATACTAACTGGACGATACTTGTTGGGATCCTCTTTTTTCCCCCTTTTGAAGACGGGGACAATGTTTGCCCTCCTCCAGTCTGCTGGGACTTCTGTTCTCCAAAATCAAAGATTATTGCCAATGGCTCTGAGATTACATTTGCCAGCTCTTTTAATACCCTTGGATGTAATTTGTCTGGACCTGGAGATTTAAATTCATTTAGATTATGAAGGTATTCCTGTACTACCTCTTTACTTATTCTGTGCTGGATTTCCCCTATTGTGTCCTCTGTTCCATTATCCTCAGGTTGATCACCCTTTTCCTTTTCTGAAAACACTGAGGCAAAGAAGGTGTTGAATAATTTTGCCTTTTCTCTGTCACCTGTTAGCATTTTGCCATCTTCTCCACGTAGTGGCCCTACCATTTCCTTCTTCTTCCTTTTGCTGGGGACATAACCCCAAAAAACCCCTTTTTATTGTTCTTAACCTCTCTAGTGAGCCTGAGCTCATTCTGCGCTTTAGCTTTTCTGACTTACTCCTACACATGTAAACAGACAGTACTTCTTCCATGTAAATAGACTCTTCTCTTCCCTTAGAATTCTTGACTCCCTCCTCTACCATTTTATTACATTTCTTCCAAGGGAAGCTACATTGACCTCCTCCCTATTGTTTTTCTACCAGCAGGCAAATACCTTTTTTTTAAATGGGTGTGTGTGTGTTTGTGGGGTGGTGGTGGTGGTAGCTGATTGGCTGGGAAGGACATGGCATATAATAGGTGAATATTGCTTTATTTTTTATTATCGTTTTATCATATGCACTTCTAAACTGTTTTCAGTTCAATTGTGTGTTTTATATTATAATATGTTATTTTAATATTTCTTATTTTAATAAGTACATCTGAGATTTTGGATTGGGAGATTTATTTATTTATTTATTTATTTAAAATATTTACACCTTGCCCTTCAGCCAAAAAATCTCCCAGAGTGGCTTACAAATTGGTAACTTGACAGGCTTACAATCAGAATAAGACAGGATGCACAAAGAAGAGGGAATGGCAGTGGGGAGGGAATTATATCCAGCAGATGGTGGCTGCTCTTCTCTCTCTCAAAGGCCACATTAGTGGCAACAGGAATGGAGGGAGGGTCTTTTGCCAGTTGCTGGGACCAAGACATGGTGGAATTGTGCCTGGCTTTTTTCCTCTCCCTCAGAGGCAGTAGTGGCAGTTGGACTGGAGGGAGGGCCTATAGACATATGGTAAAGTTTTGCAACCCAATGACACCATGAGTTCAGTCCAAGTGGAACAGCGGCTCTAAAATAAAGCAAAGAACCTTCTCACCATTCCCCTCGAACAGGTGATCCAGTGATGGTTCTTCCATATCTTTATTTCTCTGTTTATGACATTTATATCCTTCTTTTCCTCCAGAGAGTTCAAAGTAGTGTACCTCTCTCTCTTCCTCCCTAGTTTAAACACAACAAATTGGTAAGGTAGGCCTGGCTGAGAAAGAATGATTGGCCCAAAGTCACCCAATGAGTTTTATGGCTCAGTGGAAATGTAAACCTAGAACCCCACATCCTAGTCCAACACTTTAACCCTTGAACCACTGAAGCCAAGCGTCTGATACCCTCAGCCCCATGTGTTATAATAATTGGTGATTATTTAATAATTTGGACTTAATGTAGCCTTCCACAGAAGCTGCAGTACCAGGGATCCTTGAAAAATCCCAAGGAGACACTGGCTGAAATCATGCATCACTTTGAGGAGGGGTCATGAGAAGTTCCAAATTTCAACGCAACACAAAAGGTCAAGCCAATCCTAAGGAAATATTATCTGGGTACACTAGATGGCTGACAATAAAGTCCATCAACTGTAGTTGAAATATCCTTTGTCTGTAGGTAACATCTTTCCTGGTTCCCAGACTTAGCTATAGAAAAAGGTAGTCACTGCTTTCAGTTGCAAAGCAACTGCTCATCAGCGAGTACTTGACATCTCCAGAGATCCATTGTCAATCGTAAAAATCTCCTGATATGCTTTGTTCTCACTCAAAATCCTAGTGCCTCAGGGCACATTTTTGGGTATAGAAGATAACCAAAATCTCACCTCAGTGTGGACAATTCCATTTCCTGGGGACACTTTGCCCCTCCATATAGCCACTTGTGCCTCATCCATCCATGCTGCCAGTCTGCTTTGAGACTTCAGACTACAGAACAGGTTGTATAATCCATAAAACTCCTTCTTCTGTTCCCTTTATCCAAACACCTTCTATCTTTTTTCATTAGCCTTGTGTGAATGCTTCTCCACATGAATGTGTACATGATTGGTGTTATTATTTTTGAATCTTTAATAAAGATCATTGTTAACTCATCATTTTGTGTGTGTCCGTTTAGAGCTAGTAGGGGTAAGCACTGGCATAAAGATCCCATCGTTGCCCCCTTTAGCATTGCTAATTGAGTTGCTGCTAATTTCCCCAATAATTAAAAAATTGATCTTGCATTGAATTTCCATGTCACTAGCGATTTGGGTAACACCACATGGGACTTTGAGCCTAAGCATGGGGTTTAGGGCAACTTCAGAGAAGGGATTCATATCTCAAAAACAGAGTGGAAGAACTCTCTCTTTGATTACACCACTTTTTGGAGTCCTTTGCAATTACTTTAAAATTAAAATAAAACCAGTGGGAGATACAGTCTCAATCCCCACATGCTTTGTCCTGGGAGATTTTCACACCAGGGCCAAACACCCCAGTTCTGTCCCGCAAACTCCTCTCCCATTCCTGCAAGGGAATGGAGGTAAACGTTCACACACTTACCTCCATTCCGCTCCAGGAACAGGCTCCCTGCCTCCTTGCCTGGCCAGCCATAAATGCAGCCATTGTAAGGCTACCTTTATGACCGGCCAGCTGAAATCCCGCTTGTTCTCATGAGGGAACAAGCAGGAGGGAAATTCAAACGTAACCCCCCAGCTGTCAAATAAATCAATCAATAAAAACAAAAAATAAAACAAGGAACCCGGAGTGGGGAAGGGTCCCACTTACCTCAATTTCCAGATTGTGGCAGGAAGTGATTGCCATGGAGCTCCTCCCCTGTCTCTGTCATTCCAGAACAGGAAGAGGGGTCCTATTTGCACACCCATGTTCCGTTACAGAAACGGAACTGGGTGCTTAATAACAACTTCTCCCCATGAATACTATATCACAGGGAGAAAACAGAATAGCCACGCTGTGGGAATGGAACAGGGTGAACATCATCAGAAAGAAAAATCAGCAACCCTGTTCCGTCCCTGCGATGGGACAAAGTGGCTGTGTGAAAATCTCCCTGGAGTCAGTCTACCCATTTACAGAATGAGGGGTGGTGGAAGGAAGTGCAGTTAGCCCTTGACTTTCACAGGAGTTAGGAGTGCAAGACCCCCCCCCATTTGAAATGGAAATTTTTTTGAATATAAATAGAAATCACAAACACTATTTTTGTTTACCTGAGAGAACACTTCTCTATGAATCTCTAGGTCCTCCCAGCATGACTCTATGGTAACCATCCAGTGGAAGATGACCATAGAATCACACTGGAGGACATACAAATGCCTAGAGAGAACATATTAATCAAATCTGCTAATTATTAAATCCACAAATGCTTAATTGGCAAATATGCAGGGATGACTATAATATAATTCTTCACCTATTCAGATTGTAGATGAAGGGGATGATACATTTTTAATACTGCCCCCAAATGAATACTAGTTTAGAACATGCAGGGAATGTTTTATGTGAAAGAACATTCAAAATCATGGCACCCACCTGCATTCTTAGTACAGTAGTACAGCCTAGAATTCTGTCCTCTCAGTCCACTCAGCTCATTCTTCATAATGGGTGCAACAGCTTATGCTGTATATGGTATGGATTTTCACAGAAAACATTACTAATAACAATTGCTGAAATCCTACATTATAGATGTAGTTACAAATGAGTAACTACATCTCAGCTCCCATCCTGACTCCCCAAACCTACCTAATCACCAGCAGAATAGAACAGAAGGTGCATCAGGAAGCCGTTTCCAGCCCTCTCCCACCAGCTACCTGTAGTGTGACAATCAGAAGCAGGACATCTGTCGCAACTCCTCCTCACACTGCAGATCACTGTCAGGAGAGGGCTGGAAATATCTTCCTGATGCACCCCAGTCACCAGCAGAACAGACTTCTGTTGCTCAATGTGGCTGCTGGCTGTTAAGGTGGGTTTGGAGAAGCATTTGCAATTGTGGCAATAGTACCACAATCATGAATATGGAGCATGATTGAATATGGAGCAGTTATGGATCCATAACTCTAGGTTACAAATCAGTAACTGTAATGTAGATGACAGCCAACATGTGTAAAGTGGATGAGTATATTTTCAGCACCTCTAAGCTGTACTATAGAGAAGGGACAAAACAGAAAGGAAAGAGGAAAATCAGTGAAGTCATGCACCACTAGAATGAATAATTTTAAAACCAGGATATATTTTTGTTCTGCATGACAACATTTTTCCTAAAGACCTTGGAAACAACAGGAGATTTCTAAAGATGGGGGGAAGATGATATTGAGCAAGCCTTGAATTTGAATAGGCCAGTGTTGGTTAATCCATAATGCTAGTTTTGCAAATTTGTCTAATAAAAGAATCATAACAATGGTTTAAGGCTATGTTAAGCTCCTTTGTTACTGCCTGTGCTGCAGGTAAAGTAAAATCATTCAAATGTTGCACACACAGCTAGTTAACATGGATCTGTTAATTTCAGCACAGATGCAACCCTCAGCAGGACATAAAAACAAACCAGGAGAGACAGCTATAACTTGCTGCTGTATCATAGCTACTGAAGCTTCTTTGGCTTTCATGTGTCTTTATATAACAGAAACAAATGCGCCATGCTGAAAACATTGCAAAGGGTCTAATTTGTTGCCCACATTATTTTTAGTGAACGTATCACTTGTGGAGAAACACCAGATTGTTGGCAACTTGAAGGTCTGCTTTATTTTTCTTTTCCCCAGGGCAATAAAAGTTTCCCTGTGTTATGCCTTGATTTAGTTTTCCCTGGACTTTGAAAGGACAGTGGCAGTTGATCATGCTGAGATTTCCAACCAAGACTATAATTAGAGCCTCCTGCCGTTTTTGTGATATGGGCACTAAGAATGATATTCAGATTCACCAATGCATTTGCAGAGATCTGAGACCAAACCAAACAAACAATACAGAGAAATAAAAAGCCAGCTGGGAAGACGATTAGCAATAGTCACAAACTACAGACTTAGTACAAATATGACAAACACCACAACTTTGCAGTTTGCTAGTTACTAATGAACTAGCAAGTGCTGAGGATGGCATAGGAACAAAGTCTAAGAAAATCTTCCTCCCATGGCACAGCAGTCACATCGGGCAGACAGGAATCATGCAAGCGGGGTGAATTGCACTGGTTCTCCCCATCTAGTTGGCCAGAAGGACAATTACCAAGGGCCCATTCACACTACAGAATTATAGAATGACCATTCTACTTGAACTGCTATGGTTCTACCCTGTGGGATCCTGGGTTTTGTAGTTTTGTGAAGCCCCAGTGTATTCTTGCTAAGAATTCTAACTGCCTCTCCCTAAACTAGCAATCCCAGGATCCCATGAGATGTTGCCAATGCAGTTAAAATAGAGCACAGCACTGTAATTGTGTGGTGTGGTTGGGTCTCAGGTAAGAAGGATGCATTTGATTGGCCTAGAATATATTCTATCCGCCCCCGCCCCCCAGAAAACACTTCTCATTGATCTGCTTAGCCCACATGTTGTTTTGCATGGCCACACTGTGGATCATAGAAAGTGACAGAGGCAGTCTCACCAAGCCATTGACTGAAGATAAACTGGTGTGGTACCTGAGGTGTGATGGCACTGTGGACCAAGCCAGAACTGGTGATATTTCAGAAATGGTAAAAGTCATTATGAACACTGGTGATAAACAGCTGGGGGTCGGTGACACAACTATTTTTAATGAGGAAAATGCCACCTTACCTCCCTTTCATTTCAGTGCTGAGCTGTTTAGATGATTTTGGCAGAAAGTAGTTCTTGCAAAAGATTCTGATAACTTAGCTATTTTGCAGTTCACAAAGGGGGGCATGGCCTCCATGACTGACAGTCCCGGAGGCCTGTCTCTCCGCTCCTGCAGCCAGCGAACAGGGAAGTGGGGGTTGCAGGAGGAATAGGCTGCAGCAATGGAGAGATCAGCCTATGGGACTGACAGTCCCATAGGCCCATCCTTCCGTCCCTGCAGCTGGCAAATGGGGAAGGGGGGCGCAGGGAAGAACAGGCTGCAGCAACAGAGAGATTGGCCTATGGCACTGACAGTCCCATATGCCCATCTCTCCACTGCCGCAGCCGGTGATCGGAGATGGGACAGCGCAGTGCGTTATGGGCAGCAGTGGTGGAGAGATGGGCCTCTGTGACTGCAACAGTCATGGAGGCCCCTCTCTCCACTGCTGCAGCCTGCAATCATGGACAGGGAGAGTTCTGGGGTTACCCAGTCTGTCATTTAAAAAATGGAGGATCCAGTATTGCAAGGCATCTCTTGCAAGTCTGCCCCTCTGAGGTCCAACCAATCACAGCTCTGCTCTGCTGTGAGTCTCTGTTTTGGGAATATTGCTGGTAGATCATATAGCCAATAGTGCACAACTTTATGGAACTTTTCAAAAAAGTCAGAAAAAATAGCGAACGCATATATCGCACACCTCACAGGTATTACATCTCACAGGTATTTTGGTCTCCCTCCTTCTGAATATGGCAACATTGGCCCGAAATGCACAGGGACCATTATGATTCTGGGTGAATTAGTTGAGAATTCATTTCATTTCATTTCATTTCATTTTTGCTGTGTAAACAATCCCTGGAGTTTCTTGGTGTCAGTGAACCCTGCAGCTGTAGCGCAAAAGGAGTGCTGTGTGCAGTTGACAATACTGGTAGCAACACAGCTGGATCCAAAGCAGCTAGACATTTCTTCATGTGTCTACATTCCTTGGTCACAGAGGGAACAGCTGGGTAGTTGCTTCCAATAAATGACTATTAATATAAGATTGTGAAGACTGAGGACATTATCAGACTAGCATCCAAAAATGCTTTAATTCCGCGAATGAAGATAGCAGAAACATTGTGGCATTATAACACATATCATCACACATCACTGTAATCACGTGAAAGAAACACTACAGAATTATCACACAACCACCACTAGCTTTTTAACAATGGGAGTTTACTTCCAAGATTTGACATGGGCAAGATTTCAGTGGTTCTCACGAGAAGACATGAGCGTGCTTAAAACTCCAAAAACCCCTTAATTAACAAAGTAAATGAACACACAAGCACTGAAACAAACATAAAAATGTGCAAACTAAATGGGACAGTTCATAAAAATAGCATCTTGTGCTTTGTTTTTGCATTCTCACCCAGAAGTTTTCTCACTGAGGACTGCCCATTCATGCTGTAATCTCACAATTACAATGGGATGTGTGTTCACACACAGTCATTAGTGGGAAAAAATGCTTTTGATGATCTATAGATGGCTATTCATTGGAGGATGTAAACCTAAAAGCTGCAAAAAATTTCCCTCTTTGAAAAGAATGAACAATGAATGTCTAGAATTATCTGGAAGGACAAATATGAATACAGTAATTTGTCTTTATTTTCTCTGTCCTCATCCACCGCCCAGATGCTGATAGTAGCTTTGGAGTGATTGATTTAAATCACAATGGTGGTATGTGGGAAAGGGTGCTTAACCTCTCCCGACACCATTACCCTAGTCCAAACATTTCCTTCCCAGTTGCTTTTAAGCAAAGAAAATGGCACTGGGGAAATCTAGCCACAGGTCTCCCATGTTACACCTGCTTTTGTCCTCTGTTTTTGCTCTCTGTCTGAGTCAAGCAGTTCCCCTCCCCACAATGTATATGCTAGATGAGTTTCCTTGGCAGTCTCCTATCCAGCTACTAACCAAGACTGACCCAGTTTAGCTTCCAAGATCAAATGGGAAATGACGTAAAATTGCTTTGTCAAATCATACATTTGATTTCCCCATTAACTCAAAGTAACAGCCAAGTAATGGAGTGAGATAGAGATTCACAATGAAGTGCCATCACATCAAATGTTTAGTATAACTTACACAGAGCTTGGAAAAGTTAGTGGCTGGGATACTGCATCAGGAGTCATAGATCTGATGGACCTCCATTCTTGTAGCTATGCTTCCTGATGTGAGCCCCCAAACCCACCTTAGAAGCCAAGCAGCACTGCCAGCATAGGGATTTCTAAGGCCCTAGGGAATGGGGCTGTGAGTGAAGAAGCAACCACCCTCTCCCAACAGGGAGGCACTTTTCAACAGGCAGTTGCAGGGAGCCCTGCATGGTCTTGTCACAACTGCTTGTTACTAAGTGCCTTGCTACCAGAATAGGGAGGCTTCTATGTTGGTGGCACGGCCTGGCTTCTAAGGTGGGTTTTTTTTTGGGGGGGCAGTCTCAGTCATTGCACTGCTGCAATGACCATAAACATGAATTCAAAACTTTACAATATGGTAAGTCTGGCTTACGATCTCCTAGATATTGGGCAGGATGCCAGCCATTGTTTTGGACTACAGCTCTCAGATTGCTCCAGTGTGTCTGGCCAATGGCCCTACTATCTGTAGGATTCTGGGAACTACAGTCCAAAAAAGCAACTTCTCCAAGCTCTGACCTGACAAGAGAAGAAAAGTGGAGAGGAAGAGAAATGGAGCTGCTGCTGCTGCTTATTTTGACAACCACATGTTGATCAGAAAAGAGTGAAAGAGCGTGGAGAAAGCCAGCTCCTCCTGTCTCCTGCAATCACTTGGTAAGAGGCCATGCTGGTTGCTGGGGATACTGGAACCTGACCTTCCAGCTCCACTAACTGGCTGATGGCCCTCTGAAAGGCTAATTGTTTGATACTCTGCACTATACATTCCAGCTCATTAAAACATGGTAAAACTTGCAATTTAACTTAAGCAGAAAAACACACAAAATATTTGAGATACAGATTGATGTTATTTATTGCCATTCATAACCTCTCTGTTTAAAATCATTTTTCCTGTGATTTACTGCTTTTTATATTTATGAGAGACAGACTGAGGCACCGTATGTTTCTGCCTGCATTTTCTGTAGGCTAACAGTGATATCATCCTTTATCTTAAGGGCTCTTTCTCTCTCTCTTTTTGATTGAATGTTTGATAGATTGCTTAGCTCTTCCTACTAAAGAGAACCTGTAGGTAAAACCCTGACTCCAATGTTAAATGAAGTTGTACTTTTCATCACTGTGGAGCCAAGATGTTTGCCTGATGTTTTTTTTAAAGAGAAAGCTTGATATGTCATTTCATTCTTTCTTGAGAAACTACACTGAAAGAATGTTAAGCATGTGACAGAAAACAATCCAAACAAGGAAATTCACTGTTGAGACTTCAATGTGCCATATGTCTTTTAATGTTTAATTACAACAGGGGCACAACAAAAAAGTCATTAAACTCGCACCCTATTGTGCATAGGTATTAGAGGACATATGGTGCGTTTCAAACAGAAGTGCGAATTTACTAGCATTTATTAAAGTTGTGGGTCCCCCCCTCAAGTTACAACTGCTTTATATGTCAGAAATGTTTGAAACTAGTGCTGCATAGGGCCTGACAAGGCTGAAAAAAGTGTTCTAAGGCTAATTTGAGTTTTGGCATGTGAATATTAACTCTCTACTCAACTCTAAGGATCATAAATAATATAATGATCATCATTCTGCTGTCTATAGGCATTTTCTTATAGATTCACCTGCATTATCTTAGGAATCGAAGTAGCCAGCAATGCAGTAGTAAATATAGAAGTGCAAGCACTCATCATGACAAAGCTCTAGCAACATGACATGACATTATTGGGTCAGATTCAGGATTTTTCACTAGTGTAGAAAAACCCAATATCCTTCTTGAATTTTGGTGCCCAGTACTGTGGTGGACACAGTATTCCAGGTGAAGTCTGACCCAAGCAGAATAGAGTGGTACTATTATATCCCTTGATCTAGAAACTATACTTCTATTGATGCAGCCTAAAATCTCATTGGCTTTTTTAGCTACTCCATTACACTGTTTACTCATGTTCAGCTTGTGTACTATTAAGACTCCGAGATCCCTTTCACATATACTGTTGTCAAGCCAAGTTTCACCCATCCTGTATCTGTACATTTCATTTTTTTTCTTTCTAAATGTAGTATCTTACATTTCTCCCTGTTGAAATTCATTTTGTTAGATTTGGCCGAGCTCTCCAATCTGTTCAGGCCATCTTGAATTCTGATCCTATTCTCTGGAGTATTAGCTACCCCACCTAATTTGGTGTCATCTGCAGATTTGATAAGAATGCCCTCTACTCCATCATCCAAGCCATTGATAAAGATATTGAATAGCACTGGGCCTAGAACAGACCCCTGTGCCACCCCACTAGTTACTTCTCTCCAGGATGAAGAGGATCCATTGTTGAGCACCCTTTGGATTCAGTCAGCCATCCAATTACAAATCCACCTAAGAGTAGCATTGTCTAGTCCACATTTTACTAGCTTAATTGCAAGAATATCATCGGGGACTTTGTTAAAGGCCTTCCTGAAATCAAGATATGCTACATCCACAGCATTCCCATCATCTATCAAATTGGTAAGTTTATCAAAAGAAGAGATCAGATTAGTCTGTCTTGACTTGTTTTTGAGAAGCCCCTGTTGACTTTTAGGGATCATGGCATGCTTTTCTATGTGCTTACAGACTGTCTGTATAATGATCTGCTCTAGAATCTTTCCTGGTATTGATGTCAAGCTGACTGGGTGGTAATTTTTTGGGTCCTCTTTCCCCCCACTTTGAATACAGGGACAACATTTGCCCTTCTCTAGTCTGTTGGGACTTCTCCTGTTCAAGATTATTGCCAGTGGCATTAACAGCCTCATCAGTAGCAAATAAAAACCTTAAAATAACTAAGAACCATTTGAAGAACAATTAGTTGTCACCCAAACTACTAAGCCCATGCCAAGCTTCCTGCACCTCTTGCTTCCCCAGCAACTGATACTATTGTGAAATAATTAAATCCTTCTCATCCTCTGCTTCATCAAATGTTTTAATTCACCAACCACACAACAACAAAACAAAAACCAATACAGCTTCAAGTACAGAAGTACTTTAGATTCACAACATTAGAGCATAGCTGGCTTTGTGACCACAGCAGGTTGTGCATATGCTTTCCCTCAAAATGTAAGACACAGATGGCTCCTATATTAGAACTTAAGTCATAAGAACCAACCACATACCCTCCATCCAACTGTCCTGATTTGGCAGGGACAGTTCTGATTAATCCCTTGTCATCCCACTTTTTGAGTTGCTTTTAAAATGCCCCAGTTTCTCTCTCCTCCTTCCATTTCCCCCTTTGTCTTCAGCTTACTTCAATTGAGTTCAAAGTGCAATAGTAGTTTACACTCAATTAATTCAGCAGATGGGAGAGAAGAGGTGGGGGCAAAATCTTTCCCGGTAGACTCAGGCAAAAGCTGCTGCTGCTGCTATTTCTCCTGGGCTGTGTGTTTTTCAGTATTAATACCGTAACTTTTGCCATCTTGACCACACACTGATGGTGCTTGGCCACATGTGTCCCAGTTTTCATGTGAAAACTGTGAGATGTTGGAGAGCATGGTTCCCATAATACCACTATTCAGTGGTTTAAAAATAGATGGACAAATTATCAGCTTCCAGATGTTGTGGGGCACCAACTCCATACAACCCAGTCAGCATGGCCAATGATCAAGACTATGGGGACTGTAAGCAAACTTCTAGAGGCCCACAGTTTGCCCTCTCCTGATTTAGATTGTCATTCTAAAGCTATAGAACTCCTTTAACAGAGAGGTCAAACCTCAATTGTCATCCAGGGAAGAAATGAATTTTAAAAATAGATAAGGGCAGGCCAAAATAGATGAAAATTTATCCAGGGTAAAGTGGGTTGATTCAATGGATCTTTCACTGCAGGCCATAAGGGGACTGTGAAGATCCCTATAATTACTAGTGCAAGTTCAAGCAGAAGTGAGTAAAACATGGGTTAGCAATATATGATCTGTTAGTCACAGGAAGCAATTTCACTTGCTTTTTCTTTTCAGCCCTTGCTATCACTTCTGCTACCACATTTGGCCCACTTAATATGTGAACAAATTGTTCCATGTCTCTATTTCATTTGTCTCTAGAAAGCCTGTGAGACACTCTGCTGCATATTTCCTGGGGTTCTATTGGGGAAGATACTTTGGCAGTCTCATGGACCATAGAGACCCAATGCAGTTGTCAAACGATTTCAGTGCCATCTCCATTGACAAATTCCATGCTGGCACAACCAACAATGGGTTCTGGGTGTTCATTGTGGCTCCTGGAAGTGTTCCACCACTGCAGTAGAAGAGGGAAGTAAAAGGGGGAAGAAGAGAGGGATAATATTGTGAGGCAAAATTTGCACGAAAGGGCTCAGACTATCTATATAAATGTTCAAGCAACGAGAGAAGGAGATTGCAGGACCAGGAAGATGGTACATACCCTGAAATTTATTTCTTTGACACATCTGAGAAGGTCCTCTGTAGATGTACAAGGAGGTCCTCTATTTGAGGGGAATCCTGGTCCACTCAAGACACCCTCTACAAAAGACAAAGGAACTCTGTGTGCATAGAGAGCCTTCTCACATTCGCAAACACACATGTAGGGGCAGAAAACATGGCTGGCAGGCTTTGTATTAGAGAACAGGGCTAGCTTGTACCTCAGTATTCATCTGCAAAATGTTGGAGGGTATGCAACTGTTAATATTCTGTTTTTAATGGTTTATCATTTACAGATGCTCCCTTAGATGGGTCCACTAGTTAGCAATATGTAAATTATGGACATGCCCTAGCAAGTTCAGATGGGGCATCCAGAGCAGAGCAAGGTCTGAAGCTGCTACTTGAGATATGGAAGATGTATCTAAACTACACATTTATATCAGTTTGATGCCACTTTAACTGTTGTGGCTCTATTCAAAAGAAATCTTGGGTTTCTTGTTTAGTCTGCTCAAAAGCTGTAGTGTACTCACCTAAACTATTCCCAAAGAAAAGGGACTCAGGATTAAATCAGGGTATCCTATAGAACTGTAGTTCAGAGAAAGGCACCAATGCTCTCTAGAAACTGCATTAGATTTCAACTCACAGGATTCCTTAGGATGATAGGGCCATGACATTTAATGTGGTACCAAACCAATGTTGCTATAGGGTAGAAACAGTGAACTTTCTTTGCTTATCAATGTTACATTTTTCCTGTTTACTCCATCAATGGACCCAGAAACATTGTATAATGTCAGAATTAGTGAATCAGAAGCACACTGGACTGGCTTGGAAGCCATTTTTGAGATATATTTCTTATCACAGTGGGAAAAGAAACTGTAAGGGTCACATCAAAAGAAGTATTCATGAAGAGAATGGGGTCCCTAATAACATGGCTGTGTTACTACAACCACCTCTTTCTCATTCCTGTTTCTCGTACTAGGAACATCACAGACTCTCAGAGTTATATTGGCTCTGAACATAAAAGTACCATTTAACTATCATAGTCAATAATTTTGATGGCTTAGTGAAATTTCATTACCAGTTTCTTCATTGTGAGTAAGAGGGAGACTTCTGGTCTCTGGCCATCATAATGTATTCAGTTCTCACCCTTGTTTTCAAAGCATTCTCCTGTGCTCTGACAGAGACCCCTTGCAATAGACTAAATCACACAATGAACTTTACAAAATGTCAGCAATCCCTCTGCATGCTCACATACTTGTTATTCTAAACAAAAACCTACACATAGCCTCTCCCAAACCCTTTCCAAATAGCCTTCATTCACATTAAGGCCCAGTGGCCTGCAAAATTAAAAGTATTGAAGCGCACACAATCTCTGATCAGATTCCCCCCCCTGCATTTTTTAAAAAAATCCTAATAAAAAGATCAACAATATGAAATTTCTAAATCCTGTTAGGGTTAAATGGGTTAGCAGCTGTAACCAAATAATGCACATCTTACTTCAGTGCATAATTGAATGGCAGGGGGAACAAGGAGCAAATAGGGATAGGAATCCCAAATTCAGCTTTTTGGTGCCTTCTCTGTTCTTCTGATTTTTAAAATTGGGATCATGTACTAGTGAGGGATGCCTTTCCTTAGCGCAGACCTAAGGCTCTTTCATACTATCCGGTTGTTGTTGTTATGTACCTTCAAGTCATTTCTAACTTACAGTGACCCTAAGGCAAACATCACAGGGTTTTCTTGGCAAGATTTTCCTTGGGTTGTTTTTTTTGGGGGGATGGCGGGACTGTGAGGCCATGTTCTGGAATAGTTTCTTTCTGATGTTTCACCTGCATCTGTGGCCGGCATCTTCAGAGCATGGTTGGGTAGGAGTGTGTGTGGAGTTTATATGCTGTGAAACCCTGCTGGGGACTATATGTACATTTGTGTAATTGAATGGTTAGTTTCTGGGTATAGAAATGCAAGGCTCGTTAGTGTCTGTTTGGCTAATGTTAGGTTGATGGCCCATTATCTGCTGGAACCCCCCTGTCTCTTGGTGGCACCTAAACTGGGCCCTACAGGCTAATGGTTACTCCAGATCAGACATCACAAGAGCAGCCAGACCCAGAAAAAACCACAGGAATGAAGAAGAAAAACAGCCACCCAAAGGGAAGGTATTTTTACCATACATCAAAGAAGTCACAGACAGAATAGGGAAACTGATGAGGAAACAAAACCTTCTAACAATCTACAGACCAACCAAGAAAATCCAATAAATGTTATGCTCAGCAACGGACAAAAGAGACCTTCTCACAGCTGCAGGAGTTTACCGCATACCATGCAGCTGTGGACAAGTTTATATAGGGACCACTAGACGCAGTATGCAAATACGAATCAAGGAAGATGACAGACACTGCAGACTGAGCCAGCCAGACAAATCAGCAGTAGCAGAACATGTTATAAACCAACCTTTTAAATGTTATTTAAAAACACAGAAATTCTGGACCAGGCCAAAAACTATCATGTCAGAATGCATAGAGAAGCTCTTGAAATCCACAAACCCCTAGACAACCTCAACAGGAAAGAAGAAACCTTAAAAGTAAACAAAATCTGGCTCCCAGTTTTGAAGAGCAATAGAATCAAAACTCAACACTTACAAAGGAACTCCACCCAGGGACAAGGGGATTCCCAGCAGATAACAGGCCATCAACCAACCATTAGCCAAACAGGCACTAATGAGCCTTGCATTTCTATACCCAGAAACTAACCATTCAATTCCACAAATTTACATATCCTCCCCAACAGGGATTCACACCATATAAACTCCACACACACTCCTACCCAACCATTCTCTGAAGATGCCAGCCACAGATGCAGGCAAAACATCAGAAAGAAACTATTCCAGAACATAGCCTCACAGCCTGGAAAAAACCCAAGGAAAATCTATGGATGCCAGCCATGAAAGCCTTCGATTTCTTGGCAAGATTTGTTCAGAGGGGAGTTGGCTTCGCCTTCCCTTGAAGATGAGAGAGTGTGACTTGTCCAAGGTCATGCAGTTGGTTTACATGGCCGAGCAGAGATTTAAACACTGGTTTCCAGAGTTGTAGTCCAATACTTGAACCACTACTCCACTCTGGCTCTACTATATACTTACAGCAGAATGTGATTCCATGTGAACTGCCATGGCAAAATCCTACGGAATCCTGGGAGCAAGGGAGGCCCTATAAAGCTCTGTCTGAGAATTCTAAATAAGAATTCTAAATGTCCCTCCCCAGAACTGCAAATCACAAGAGTCCATAGGATATTGCCTCAAAAATAGAGTCACAGTGCTGTAACTGTATAGTGTTAAAGGGCCCCCAGTTAAGCAATGAAGTGTGCCAGAAAGTAGATGGAGATGTGCATTCACACACACATCCCCTTAGAAAGAAAGAAATCTGGGTCTGCATTTCAATCTGCATTGCTTAAAATTATCCATTTTATGGTAGCAGCTATGCTTCAGCAAGCAATAAACATGTGGAATCCTCCTTATGTCTTTTCTTTTGAATGGAACAGGTGCATGGGTCAGCACTCTTAAGAGAAGTCTCATGGCTCTTGCACACCCGGAAAGCATGGTTCCATTCCTGACCCTTGGCTGACTGTACTGTTGATCTTGACATATTATGAAATATTTGATTATAAATTATTAAATGGCAATAGCTAACCAGTAGGGCCTAAATACCCTAAAGGCACCAGATCCTGTCTGATCTTGGAAGCTAAGCAGGGTCAGCCTGATTAGTACTTGGGTGGGAGACCACCAACAAATACCAGGTGCTGCAGGCTAGATTCAGAGGAAGGAACTGACAAAACCACCTCTGAGTTTTTCTTGCCTAAGAAAACCTTATGAAATTCATGGGGTCACCATATGTCAACAGATGACTTGAAGGCACTCACACAATAGCAGACCAATATGACGGAAGCAAAACAGGGGAAATGAGCTAGCAGTGTCCACCACTCTTTAGCTGGGTCTGTGCATGTAAATATATTCCTGTCTTAGTTCACTTCTCAGACTTAGGTTCTGGCAAGTTCTAACTCAAAGCAGCCTTTGGAACATCTGCTATGCATGTATTCTTCAATTAATGGATGTAGTTTAACTGCTCTAACAAGGTAGTTTGGGGACAGCTGATTGTCCAGGTTTGTTGAAACTAAATGGTTGTAGAGTCTGAATGGTAAGCCAGTGGGAGCCCCAAACTGACTGCTCAGAAGTATCTAAGAAAAGTTGGATAGAGGAATAAAAAAAAAAATGTTATGGTTCAGAATCCTGGAGAATATCTTACAGCTCTGTGCAGATCAAGTACACAGGAGCTGAAAGCTTTTGTCTACATTCCCTTCCTTGTGTTCTTAATGAGCATACGAATGGGATGTAATATCCAAAGAGAATACTGGTTCTTACAGCACCTTTACAGACTTAATGCCTTAGAAATGGCCCAGCCCCATCCACTTCTTTTGAGAACCATCCGTTCTTCCATCTTGTCTTGTGAACTCAAGTTTATTGGGCCCCAACCAGTTTATTACAGATCATAGACAATAATTCAGAATGTCTGCAGCATTACCTGAGTGTGATGGAAAAGAGAAGTAGGTGTATTTCTGACACTTCACTTCCCATCTCCATATGACCTCACTGTGCATGAGAGGCAGACTACGGCAGCCTTTCTCAAACTTTTAACCCTGGAGAAACCCTTGAAATAATTTTCAGGTCTCAGAGAACCCCTATGTAAAAATTATACCTACAGCTCCCTTTTTTAAAATCACAGAAACAGTGAAAAAATATATGCATATTATATTCCACATTGCTAGCAATACATATTTGATACTTGAAGTAAGAGGCCTGAAAATATAATATAAATATAAATATATCTCTCCAAAGTAAGACAGTCTCAGTTTAATCATCTTGGCTTCTAGGAAGAGTTCAGGTTACCATGATCTGCTGCTTGAGGCAGCAGCATCAGTGACTCTGGCCCAAAGATTGAGCTCTGACCTAACAGAGCTTGCAAAAAGCAGCAACTAAGCAGTCAGGCTCAGGATGAGAGGGAGGCTGTAGCTCCTACCAAGCCAGCATCATGGTAAATGGAAGGGTTTTTTTCAATAATATGGGAATTGGTTAGTCTATTCCTGACCCCACATTCAGTTACCAGACCCACTGTTTAAGCAACTTTTCTCTATAATGACTCCTTTACTGTAATGGCTCTGCCCTCTCCAAATCTGATTTAAAAAGAAAAAGCCCTAAGTCACTTTTATCAGAGTTCTCCCATCCACAGCTGGCACCTGGGTAGCAGACTGACCAGGGGATAACTGGGATTACTTGGTCAGTTTCCCCCACTTGGGTTAGAGCTACTATTTTCTCACAGAACCCCTGGTGATGTCTGGTGGAACCCTAGGGTTCTGCAGAACCTTGGGAGAGAAATGCTGGACTATGGCCATGTAAAACAACAGGGGACACATGCCATAGGTACAAGTAATAGTTTCCAACACTGACATCTGGCCATCTACCTAGGAATATCTCCATCAGAGTAGCATTCCACCCATCTCCATCCCATACAGCTGGGTGAGAATACAATGTCTTGCAGTACTGAATACTGCTGAGAAGGATTTGCAAGGCAATAGCAGGGCTGGATTAAGATATGCCGAGGCCCTAAACTTGTTAAGATTGAGGGACCCCATAGCATTATCCCCAAATGTGCATTCTTCTAACAACTATGAAACACTGAAATTTAGAGAACCCTCTGAATACAAAACATATTATTTAAATTTAAAATGCATTACTAAATTTCAAGGACATAGCCGTGTTACTGGGGAAGAGCAGTATCATAGCATTATCTCAAAATGTGTGTTCTTTTAACAACTATGAGATACTGAAATTTAGCAAGCAAAAGGATCTTGTAGCACCTTTGAGACTAATTGAGAGAAAGAAGCTATAGCATGAGCTTTCATAGGACTTTTTCGGATGAAGAAAAATAACGCAAGCAGCCTCTCCAGTTTGCGAGGCTGCTGCGCTACAAAGTGTCAGTTTCGGATGACACTGCCCTCTAGCGGTACTGTTGCGGTACCGCAGGGAGAGCTGAGCATCATATTTTGTTGATTTTTTACTCACGAAAGTTGATTGTGAGTAAAAATCAACAAAATATGATGCTCAGCTCTCCCTGCGGTACCGCAACAGTACCGGCAGGGGCGAGCGTCATACGAAAGGGGCGCTTTGCAGCGCAGCAGCCTCGCAAGCTGGAGAGGCTGCTTGCGTTATTTTTCTTCATCCGAAAAAGTCCATAGACTGAGGACTCATCTACACAGGCCAGGAAACACTGGCTCCTGTCCATGGATCAGGCCTGTTCCTCCCACATTACCCCCACCAAACAGGAGGAAGTCCAGACGGGCAAGCTGGACCATTGCTGAAGCCTCCATTGTTTCCCTTGTTCTCCTAGAAGCTAGAAAGCCAGCTACAACATGTAACCAAGGCCCCCTACATGTGACCAACCTTGTGGGACTCCTTCCTGCTATGGCAATGGCAGCAGACTGGCAGCTTCAGTGACAAGCCATCATGCCAGAACATACTCCTGCAGTCTCAAAGGGCCTGATTTGTTTTTTGCCAGCAAAAAAAATATCCACCTTCCATTCTGTACATAATTTTACAAATGTGGACCAAGTCTTTTTGTAATTATGTTGCATTAATGATCTTTAAGACATCATAATTGTTGTAATCACATGTGAAGAATATCTTTTCTCTCTCTCTAAATATCTCCTGTCATCTCCGTGCTGCTAAGACCAGCCATCCCAGATCTGGATGACGCACTGACCCCTGACTTAATATATCCCACATTTGAGGTAACTTCCAGGTTGGTTCCATTGACATTCCCAGAAGCAAAGGAAACCAAGGTCTCCTGGGCCAAGTAATACTTTCTGCAAAATCTGGATTGACAGAACAAGCATATAGGCAACCTTTTGACCATGTCACCATTAGGGCATCAGACGCCTCTGCATCTTTGCTTCCATCAATGGCAAAGAAGCTATTTAATTTGGAATTCTTTGATTTTGCAAACAAGTCCACTACAGAAGGACCCCATTGGTAGTTCAGCTGATGAAACACTTCCCAATTCGGGGTCCACTCCCCTAGTAGCACTAAATTTTGACTTAGATAATCCGCATCATCTGGACTGCAGGGCTCTAAGACAGGGGCAAGATGGGATCTTCATCTGAGGGGGGAGGAAATGCTAAAATGCTAAAAATGATGAAAGAAAAGTTTGCCCATGTGAGTCTCAAACTCACAACCTCCTGACTATGAGACTGACACACTGCCTACTTTGCCAACAAGGCTTATGTAGGGGGAGGGAGCAGAACACCATGTGAGCTGAATGAAGGATTCATGGAGTGACTCAATAGATAATTTTTTTTTAAAGGGCGCATGCACAAACAAAGTAGAGGAAATGATGTTTGAAAGATGGAGGGGGAGGAGATTGTGGGGAGGAGTGGTTATCCTATGGTATGCAGTGTGCTTGTAGTGCTTTGAAAACCTGTTGTTCCATTTCAGAAACAGAATGGAGGGCATTGTGCAGTAGGTAAGGCTTGTATTCTTGAATACTTCTGCTTCATTATGTCACGGTACAATCACTGAAAAATACCCTCATGTAGTATTCTCCTACATCTGTGAAAGCTCTTGCTAAGCTTATCTCTCAGTCAGCCTCAAAGGTGCTACAAGAGCCTTTGGCTTATTAAATTTGCTAACTAAATTTATTTAACTGATGTGGAAGTCTGGCACTGTCAAGAGTCTTTACAACTGAAATTACCAGACTGGCCCTACCATTAGGCAGAACGCGGAAGCCCCTTTAGGGACCAGGTTTAGAGTATCCTGAAGCAGCAGCAAAGTGTTAGTTATTTATTTATCACTGCATTTTTAGGACTAAGGATACGGAGAGATACGCTTGTGGGATTTTCTTCCACAGGTACTAAAATAATTTGGTTGGCCTTGAGTACTTTTGTACTGCATTATAGGGTGAATGATACTACCTCGGGCAGCCAAATATCTTGAGTCAAATATACATAGGATATTTCAAAAGGCAGCAGATCCTATGGAAAGCATTAGGCTCTTTTGTCTCATCAAGGAGCAGTTTTACTGTTTACTTGCTGCTTGTGTGAACTGCAAAACATAGTGTGAGATGACCTGTAATGGCTCATCCATACATGCAAATTTCCACTTGATGCCCCAGTAATTTGGTTATTAATCTGTGAACAAACCATGTACAATGAGTACCATGTTTCTTGAATACCAAGTTGGGACATCATGAAGCTTTACTAGATCTTGTAGGATTTCACATTTTAGGATAAAGGACTTTTACAAATACAACAATTGGGGTACAAAACGTATGAGTAGAGGAAAGAACAATGCTTTTCAATAGTTAAGGTTTGCTGTAGCAGTGTAACAGTGCAGTTTTCTCTTTCTACATAACCCTGACTTATAGTGCAAACCATGATAAATAAATACAATGTCAAGTGTGACAAAATGTTGTAGTTTCATGTTGTTGGCTTGCAAATTGAATTTTTACATAAAATTTACACTAAATGGAACCTCATTATATAGTGATGAGGTCCGGTATGATCCAAATCATTAAAATCACTGTACTGCTTAATGATTCACTAAGTGGTACTGCAGTGTCATAAATTTAGCACTAGTTTCATGATTCAAAACACTAGGCTGAGACACCAGCAAATCGTATGTGGATCATTAAATTTACAATGAATGTCAAAGATGAAATAAGGGAGAAAAACACTTTGAGAGATCGGGATAATATGTGCTCTAAGGTGACATCCATCAAGATAAATGATCTTACCCTACTTGCGCTTGTTATTCTTCATTTTATTTGGGGGTTTTCGGCATTGTTTTTGTTATTCTTCATTTTATAATTTCCGGGCGGGGGGATGTTCCTGTGATTTCAAGTGGCTGTCATTCTCAGGCTCTTTTGTGAACAATTTGATTTGCATCTGGGTCACCAAATGGCAGTTCAGGAACCATGAGTGATCCCTTGGTAGTTTAAATGTAGCTCCTGAACTACAAGCAACCAGGGGTACAGACAAGGGAATCTGGAGAAAAGAGGAAAGGCTGGGATGCTCATTCATCATATATAATCCTGGAAGGATTGTCTGGATGGATAAAATGAATGATCCATGCATCTCATCAATGTATTCTATCTCTTCAATAATGATGGACAATCTTGATGGATTCAGCCTGGGATCAATTCAGTTATCTAAGGTCTCCTAAGTCCTTCACTAGGTACACTTGCCATATGAGACAAGGCATGTGGAAACAAGACAGGAGGCTTTTTCAGTGATAGCAACCTATCTGAGGCATGCCCTTCTTAGGACTTTTTCGGACAAGCTAATTGTAGCACTAGCAGCCTCGCCACGTTGCGAGGCTGCAGCGCTGCAGGGTGTCCCTTTCGGATGACGCCCGTCCCTGCCGGTACTGTTGCGGTACCGCAGGGACATTTGACTGTAATATTTTGGAGATTTTTACTCACGATCGTTGACACTGAAATCTGAGAAGCCTTTACACTGCACCTTTTCAGACTGTAGGTTGTGGCCATGCAATTGATTCTCCATCACACATGCACACACATTTATTTCGCTGAACATAGAAAACTAGGTACCAGGGAAAACATTTCACCCTTCTATGTGCAGTGATTATTCATTCAGTCATTCATTGGTATTTATTGGACTTTTTCAAACAGTTGAAAAAATCCTTGAGGAGGTCAGGAGGTTTTCCGTCAATAAAAAGAGGCTCCAGCAGCATGGGGGAAGGTTGGGAGGAGGTCGGAGGAGGATGGGGCTGTCTGAAATGGGGCTCTGTAAGCGCGACAGCCCCATTCTTCTCCTGACCTCCTCGGGGTTTTTTTCAACAATTTGAAAAAGCCCCTTGTTACTGTTGGTGTTCTTATATCAGTTTCTGTATTGTTTTCCATATCTGCCTTAGCTTATCAAAGAAGTAGCTGTGGTCTTGTGGCATAAAAATAAGGAAGAGAGGTGGAGAAAAGGAAAGAAAAGTGGCAGCTAACTTTAAAACTAACCGGTTTTTATTTTAACATGAGCTTTCATGGATATAAATCCACTTCTTCAGATGCAGTACTGTATGATATTAACACCTCAGGTATAAAGCATATTTATACAGTTGTGGGAGTAGGATAGAATGTAATAGGATCCAGAAAAATGCTAATCACGTCCTTTGCCCTATATTTTCAAATGGCTGGGTGAGGTGATACAGGTCTTTCAGATCTTCACAGATCTTTTCCCCCCTCTCCCTCCCTTCCACCTTTTTAACCTTAGCTTATGTTACCTAACAACATTAATCCTACCCTGAAAATCTATATCAAAACACACATGTTTCCCTATAGTATACTGGCTGTCTAGCATTATTTTAACTTCTGCTTTCCAAAATATAGAATAAAAGAGGAAGAGGAAGGGATTGTGTATGCAAGGAATTAAAGTGAAATAATTTCCTTCTAAAAACTTCTTGTTGTTGTTGTTGTTGTTGTTGTGTGCCTTCAAGTCATTTCTAACCTATGGCAACCCTAAGGCAGGGAGTGCAGAAATGTATAGCATCTCAATATTCTTGACTCTATGTGTGTGCGCGCGCGTGTGTGCATGTACGTGTGCATGCGTGCACGCACACACACACACGCATATTTTTTGGTGAGGTGGGATTGTGAAAGGGGATAAGGGAAATAAATAATTCAAAGGCCTGGTGATCACACAAAAGATTCAGTTGACTTGGCAGGTATGAATTTATCTCACTTGTGAATGAATAACCTTTGAGTCTCACATGAGACCTAAATATTCCAAACACATTTCCTTAGGCTCACATCAAAAAGGCTGCTCATTTCAACCAAACAACCTTTTTGGTTACTTGTAACTTACTGCCATAAATTTGAAAATTACCATAATAAAGGCTTGCTAAGGAGTTGCTGTCTTGTAAGAAGGAAGCTATGTTAACTCTTTGTTTTGCTAAAACAACAACAACACAGAAACAAAAACAAAACACCCTTGAAGTTAAGGTTCTCCAATTATGCAACTAGCTGATAGGGCTCCTTAAGGGATCTGTGGACTGAACAGGACTCCGAGAGGCACAATCTAGGGCTGTGTTGTGGTGAAGTTCCCAAAACTACAGTGCATGGTGGGCTTAGCTCCAAGGAGATTTTCAGATGCGATTTTCGGCTGTATATATTCCAAAACAGCTCTGTTGCTGCCGCGTAGCAGGGGAGCAGTTTCGGATGACGCTGTTCCTCTGCCGAACCCCTCCGTGTCACTTCCGTAACAGAATGGAGGAAGCCGCATCATATTTCACTCACGGGCAACATCATCCAAAACTGCTCCTCTGCCGTGCCGCAGCAACGGAGCTGTTTTGGAATATATACAGCCAAAAATCGCGTCTGAAAATCTCACAAGACTCTTATTTGGAATATCAGCATTGCATCTGTAATGTACTGAAACTTACTTGGGGCCATGTCAGTGGGGCTGTGAATTTGCTTTCGGTTTTAGTCTAAACTTTAAATGAACTACCCAAGGCACTGGACTATTTGAGGGATAGTGTTCAGCACCTTGGAACAATCCTTCACAGTTAAGACTAAAACCCAGATCTGATTCACCACCACATTGACATGGAAGCCGCCAGTCATCATTGCTACACACTTGGGGGCTTCAGCTTCTCATTGGTGCTATGAAACTCAGACCAGGGATTTTAAAATTACTTTTCAAGAGTAATTTTCTGTTACTTACTATTGTGTTTTAAATACAATGTATTCTCATTACTCAGTACAAAGTTGAATGTTACATTACTTGTGTTAATTTTCGATTATTTTGACTATTTGGGGGCATTACTTTTGACTATTTGGGGGCAGAGGGCTTAGGAGAAAAAAAACTGACTGTCAAAATGTCTCTAAAGAGATTATCACATGGGTAAAATATCCCAGAACAGGGATCGGTAAAAGACTTACCTTTTACATGACGTTGTCCCTGTTCTGGGATGCTCCCATTCTGCTCCTGTTCCTCCCCCATTTCCTTTTATTCACAGAAAAATCCATGAATAAGAGGCTCGGAAGGATGGGCGAGTGAACAGGAGCCCCAGTTTGATCCTGGAATGACAACAGGATGTGACATCACCGGGAGGTCCCTGCCAGACACTTCTGGGTGTGATCGGGACAGAAAGGTAAGTAAAAAAAAAATCCCCCCCCCTCATGGGATAGCTGTTTCTTTTTAAAATGTGTTTTAGTGCTTGCTTTTGTTTTTGACAGCTGGTTTTTTTTTTCTTTTTAAAATTCCCTCCCGGCTCTTCTATTGCAAAAATGGCCAGGATTTGAGTTCCTGGTTGTAAAAGCAGCCTTGTGACAGCTGCATTTACGACCAGGCAGAGAAGGGAGGGGGAGCCCAGTCCTGTTGCGGAATAAAGGTAAGTGTGTGAAACTTTCCCCCTTATTCCATGCCAGGAATGGGAGAGGGGTGGGGGGGGGTAGCGGGATGGAAATGGACTCAAAGGGTCCATCTGGTAATCTCCTATAAAGCCCTTGTTAACATAAGAGGTGGGGATGCTTTAGAGCCCAACACATGATAGAGTGTGTTAAAATAATCAGATCTCTATTATTATTTGGAGGGAATTATTAACTCAAATGGAAGCTTGCAAGAGGAAGGTAACTCTGGCGATCTTTTCACCTATGTATACTAGTACTAACTGTAGAGAGCACTCCAGTTAAAGTGAAATAAAGTATTTGTATTGGAAATAACACAGTGGACACACTGTCATACAAAACATACACTCTTAAGAGCCATACAAGGCTATTGGAAAGAAAGGTGGGGAGGTTGGCTAGAGAGAGGTCTGGGAAGACAGGGTTATAGTTACTAGTTTTGAAGAGTTCCATGCAGCAAAGATGCTCGGACTGACATCTGAGGATGGCACAGAGAATCCAGCAGAGTGTCTTTTGTCCATCTGTTGCACACTTTACTATTGTTAGGGGACTAATATTTATACCTTATTCCATATCCTGAAGGGGTACTCTGGTTATAACAAAGCCTGGATGGCTTTCCCACAGGTTAGACAAAGGAAATCGAAACTCAACTGATTGCTTTAATTGCTGGGAGATATAAATTGATGGGTTTGTGACAACTTTGTAAGGTTGGGCAGTAGGGGATATAGGAACATTTCCATAGGAATAGATTAAGTAACGGTCACTTAATTGCTTGGATTTCCAGGGCTGGAAGAAAGGATCAGCACATACCTCCTTAATAACTGTTTACTAAGGGGCTTTCTACATAATCCTAACTTGGGTTTTCTTACCATTATATTTCTAGACACATCCCAAACTGACCTTTGTTTTTCCCCAGCCAACCTGACCCCAGAAAGTATCCAATATTTCCAGTTATGAGATACCATGCAGAGAGGGTAGTAGGGCATACTAACAAACTTTATTTTTAAAAAAAGAAAGAAAGAAAAGAAAAGATATTACTTGTTGGATGAATAACAACTTTATTTCCTCTTTGTTATGTAATTTTATGACTCCTGGGTTTGTAGTTTGAGGAGGCACTAGAGAACCTTGCCAGCTGAGAATTCTCAATGCCTCTCCCCCACCCCCGCAAAATCCCCTGCAAATCCCAGGATTCCACAGGATGCTGCCATAGCAGTTGATGTGGAATTATAGTGCTATAACTGTGGAATATGAAAAGGCCCCTGAATCAAAGATACCTTGCTTCTGAAACTGTCAATTCCATTTTTTCCATTTTTGGCTAATTTGGGGCTGCTGCCATACTGAAGAAATAATGCAGTTTGACACTGCTTTAACTATCATAGCTCCATCCTATGGAATCCTGGGATTTGTAGTTTGTTGTGGCACCAGAGCTCTCCAGCAGAGAAAGCTAAATATCTCACCAAACTACAAAGCTCAGAATTTGATAGTATTAAGCCATGGCAGTTAAAGTGGTGTTAAACTGCATTATTTCTGCAATGTGGCAGTAGCCTCTGTTGTCAGAATCCAGTGACAAGCATGCCACAATGTCTTCAACTTACACAGAAGTGAAAGAGGGGGGAAATTAAAACATGAAACAAATATACTACCAAGGTCATTCCTAGAATTCCCTTTTGGATAATTATGGCTTATACAGTTACATGTTTTTTTCCTTGTTATGGAATAGCTGTCTTTCTCATGAGTAAACATGAACTGGGTAACTTCCAGCAATTATGCATGCATAGTATCACAAGAAATCAATAGTGAACCATAAGGAACACAAAATATAATAGCAATAAGCACAGCAGATAAAACACAGTGGCTGGAATCCTGGTGTCTTGTCCTACCTAGAGTAGATCCATTCAAGCAATTGTTGAATGGTGAATCAGGTAAACCCATCTAGTTCAATGTCTCTACTCTACTCAGGACTAACAATTGGATTTAGGTCCATGTTTTAAAACTGTCAATTACCTGGAAACACAAACACATGCTAGAATAAAAATTCTGTCAGTCACTGGTAGCACCAGAAAGGAAGCCGCTAAAGTCATGTGCTATTCAACATCTTTATCAATGACTTGGATGACGGAATTAGGGGAATACTTATCAAATTTACAGATGACACCAAATTAGGTGGGGTAGCTAATACCCTAGAGGACAGGACCAAAATTGAAAATGACCTTGATAGACTGGAGAGCTGGGCCAAAGCTAACAAAATGAAATTCAATACGGAGAAATGTAAGGTACTGCACTTAGGGTGAAAAAACGAAAAGCATAGATATAGGTTGGGGGAGACCTGGCTGAATGAGACTACGTGTGAAAGGGATCTAGGAGTCCTAGTAGACCACAAGTTGAACATGAGTTGAGTCAACAGTGTGATGCGGCAGCTAAAAAGGCCAATGCAATCTTGGGCTGCATCAATAGAAGTATAGTGTCTAGATCAAGGGAAGTAATAGTGCCACTCTATTCTGCCTTGGTCAGGCCTCACCTAAAATACTGTGTCCAGTTCTGGGCACCACAATTCAAAAAGGATATTGACAAATTGGAGCATGTCCAGAGGAGGGTGATTAAAATGGTGAAAGGTCTGGAAACATGCCTTATGAGGAAAGACTTAGGGAGCTGGGTATGTTTAGCCTGGAAAAAAGAAGGTTAAGGGGCGATATGATAGCCCTGTTTAAGAATTTGAAGGCGTGTCACATTGAGGATGGAGCAAGCTTGTTTTCTGCTGCTTCAGAGACTAGAATACAGAACAATGGATGCAAGCTCCAGGAACAGAGATTCCACCTCAACATTAGGAGGAACTTTCTGACAGTAAGAGCTGTTCAGCAGTGGAACACACTCCCTTGGAGCATGGTGGGGTCTCCTTCCTTGCAGGTCTTTAAACAGAGGCTGGATGGCCATCTGTCAGGAATGCTTTGATTGTGTATTCCTGCATGGCAGGGGGTTGGACTGGATGGCCCTTGTGGTCTCCTCCAACTCTACAATTCTATGATTCTATGATTCTATGTGGGGAACGTGTACCAAAGAATGCATTCAGCCAACCATAGAGCAGGCCCTCTCACTTTATCACTACCATCTGTGCCTCCACTCACAGTGAGACAAAAAGTAGGCCTCCTCCCCTGATGTTAAGGAGTGGGAACTTGGTTCAGGAGAGGGCAGTCCCATGGGTATCTTGGGCCCAAGAGTTTTAAAGATCTTCACCAAAACTTTGGGCTTTATCAGACCAGGCAAATATGGCATCATAACAATGCTAAATTAATGTGAAAGGATACCTATATCAAATGACATTGTCCTTTTGCATTAATGTCCTGTCCAAAACCCGTTCTTATTTACTGAGAGGTCAAGCCATAAATAGATCGGCTGTGGAGCTTTTTTGAAACCTATGTGAATACAGAGTCAATTGTCAGAACACTTGTGGATGAGATCGGGACAGCCAGGTAGGAGACATTCTTTATTTTTTTTTACAACCCCAGTGCACTCAAGACATTGTGAGTGTGCTTCTGTGCTTATGTACTTTTTGTGAGGTTTTTAAAAATGTATTTTTGAATTTGCCATGCTAGCATCTTATTGCGAGAATTGGCAAGATTTGGAACCCGGAAGTAAATGGAGCTCAGTTCGTGCTCCGTTACTGCCGGGGCTGCCTTTCTGATGCAACTCAAGGAAAGTCTGGTGGGTTGGCATAAAAACGTTTCAAAATATGCCAACAAAAGAATGTTTATGGGGGGTAGTATGATAAGTCCCATGAATTATACCCAGAAGAAAACTGATGATGTGTGCATATGCTGCAGGATAGCTGGCATACAGTCACAGATTTCCACCAACTCCTTGCACTTGGGTTCTGGACCACCTGAAGCTTCCAAAGACCCTTGATAGGCAGGTCAGTGCAGAGCATCCATGTTCCAGTTGTAATTTCCTCAAGACTGAGTACATCTAGCTCACCAGCTAGATGGACAAGGACATTGCTAGCTGCCAACAGATCATGATAGATCATCATGATGCTTTAGATCTATGAAACTAAAAACAAAATGAATGTGCTTTTGTTATATGTTGTGTGTGCTTTGTCAAAAACAAAACATTCCATGCACCACCAGATTACTCTTTAAAACAACATCCCTCTAGTCTACTGAGTTCTTCCTCATACCAGGTATGGACAATCAGCATCTGATGGTGACGTTATGTTTCATATTTCCCATACCTCCATGCCACTCTATGGAAACACACCAGCTCACATGTGCGAAGGGGTGAATAGTCCTACAACTTACAGAAAAGAGTGAGAGAAATTTTGGAAGCTCTTCTCCCTCCTCTGTGGACATTTGTAAAGTGTACTTCTGTTGTTGTTGTTGTCTGTGAAATTTAATTCAATGTAACAAATAAACATGAAAAAAATGGAACAAATATTTCTGTATCAGTTCAAGTAAACATTAAGGATTCAAGATCCCCAAGCCAGTTTCAACTCCTTTTGTAAAAAGGTATATTTTTATATAATAAAAATTCTATGTCTCTAGTTTGTATGACAAGTTACTATAATGGCCAGCTGATCATATCTGCTAAAATAGTGGAAACTTGCTCCCACAAAGACATAGCCATTTCTACATCTGGAATATTCTGAAACAAGGCCCATGTTCCTGTCATGGCCAATTAGGTCAACATGGTGAAACAAAGACTCATGGGATGATGAAACATAAAAGAGTACATTATTAACTGATGTCTTTTTCATTTTATTTTTCTTCAGTGACATTTAACAAATTGGATGGCAAATGCTGGGGCACACATAGAGATACACACACAGAAACACAAATGCTCTGTTAGATTATTATTTTTTTAAGAGAGAGAGAAATGCTGCTCAGTTGGCTTACAAGGGAATAATCATAACAATGTGATGTCTTTCCAATGAGATGTTGATGGTACATTTCTCTCTCATAAGGGATGTTACCAAGTTTGCTCTTTCCTTACAAAGTCATATGATTTATTCATTTTTGTATATACAGATTTTTTTACATCATTATCTCAGAAAAATTAAAGGTTGTCTGTGCTGGGCCCCAGGAGGACATTGTAGAATGTCAGTCCTGTAAAGCAGAACACTTGTTCTAAAGTTCTCCTGTGGTAGCACTTTGCCAGTTTTGATATTTTAATCTTTTGAGAGAAGACAGATATTTCTATTATTTGTTTAACAATCAACATGATGTTTTATTTCTCTCAATATAAGAACTCGTTGTCAAAATTCCACCCATCCTCCCAACGTTTTGTCACATAAAACATTTACTGTGACCAAAACATGGAATCTGGGACACATTTATGCAGATATGGGCTGCCTTATTTCTTCCTAAGCCATGTTTGAATTGGTTGGCAAGTCTTTATTTGTGGGGAGATCATAGAACAGAGTAGAGATCCTACAGGCCTGCAGATATTGCTGGACTACATCTCCCATCAGCCCTGATTATTGGTCATATTGGTTAGGGTTGATGGGAGTTAGAGTTGAATGACATCTGGGGAGTCCTAGCTTTCTAGCCCTTGTCATGGAGCATAACTTCTAATATGTAGACTGGAACATTCTACAGAACTCTAGGGATATCCACTTATAAATTTCTTTGAGCAGATCACCATTCAAATTGTGAAATTCACATATTGTATGACAGCTGTCCTTTCACTCCACATTAGTATCTTTTAGCTGTTGCCTGGGGCCAACTGTTGTTGTGTGTCTTCAAGTCATTTCTGCCTTTTAGTGACCCTAAGGGAAAACTATTATGGGGCTTTCTTGGTGCCCTTTCCTTCCTCTGAGTCTGAGAGAGTGTGACTTGCCCAAGGTCACCTAGTGGGTTTCCATGGCCAAATGAGGATTCAAACCCTGCTTCTTCCAGTGTCCTAGACCAACACTCAAACGACCACATCACACTGGCTCTCTGCATAATCAATAAGTCAATAATGTGCCAAAAACATACAGCTGATCGGAGAATCGGAGATCAGTTGCAGAGATGAACAACACTGTTGCACTTCAGGAGACACATGGAAGTGAGAATGTTAGCAAGTGTTGCTCATTGGGCCCAGGGCTGCCCAGCCGTAAAGCATAATGAGGCAACGACCTTGTGTGGCAAATGTTGGTGGCAGGCTCAAGCTGTTCTTCCTGAGCTCCCTGTCATTTCCCTTGTCTTTTAATATACTATCACACTATACTGTTATAGTGCTACTATTCCACTTTAACCACTATGGCTGCCTCCTGTGGAGTTCTGGAGTTTGTAGTTTAGTGAGGCTTAAGAGCTCTTTCACTGAAAGTTCTAAATGCCCCTCCCTAAACTGCAAATTCCAGCAACCCACAGCCATAGCAGTTAAAGTGGAATAATAGTGCTATAACAGTGTCGTGTGATAGGACTTCATCAGATGCATCAAATATAGTGTCATTATGACACCACATAACCGTGAAAGGGCGCACATATCAGATGATGTTGCCCTTTTGCAGTTATGTCCCTGCCAAAACCCATACTTTTTAAATGACAGCTTAAGCCATCAATTGATCCCCTCTGTCATTTTTTTGCTGGCCTAAGGCAGCATGTGAAACCTCGCATCTTCTTACTATACTTACCCTGTCAGTGGCCGGCCTGGCACAAACACAAGTGCTCAACTTGGGGAAGATAGAGCAGATGATGCAGTAGGGGAAATACAGCACAGAATTAGTAAAGAGGTAGTTCAGGAATACCTGGCCAGTATAAATGAGTTCAAGTCTCCAGGGCCAGATGAACTTCATCCAAGGGTATTAAAAGAACTGGCAGAAGTAATCTCAGAACCACTGTCAATAATCTTTGAGAATTCCTGGAGAACAGGAGAGGTCCCAGCAGACTGGAGGAGGGCAAATGTTGTCTCCATCTTTAAAAGAGGGGGGGAAAGACCCAAATAAGATTCTAGAGCAGATCATTAAACACAGTCTGTAAGCGCTTAGAAAGGAATGCCGTGATCACTAAAAGTCAATATGGATTTCTGAAAAACAAGTCATGCCAGACTAATTTCATCTCTTTTTTTGATAGAGTTACAAACTTGATAGATGAAGGGAATGCAATGGATATAGTTTATCTTGATTTCAGTAAGGCTTTTGACAAGGTCCCCCATGATATTCTTGCAAAAAAGTTAGTAACCTGTGGGCTAGACAATGCAACTGTTAGATGGATTTGTAATTGGTTGACTGACTGAACCCAAAGGGTAGTCACCAATGGCTCCTCTTCATCCTGGAGAAAACTGTCCAGTGGGTGCCAGAGGGTTCTGTCCTGGGCCCAGTGCTATTCAACATCTTTATCAATGACTTGGATGAGGGAATAGAGGGTATACTTATCAAGTTTGCAGATGACACCAAATTAGGAGGAGTAGCTAATACCCCAGAGGACAGGATCAGAATCCAAAATGACCTCAACAGATTAGAAAGCTGGGCCCAAACTAACAAAATGAATTTGAACAGGGAGAAATGTAGGATAGTACACTTGGGAACTAAAAATGAAATGCACAGATATAACATGGGGGATGCATGGATTGAGGGCAGTACATGTGAAAAGGATCTAGGAGTCTTAGTGGACCACAAGCTGAACGTGAGTCAGCAGTGTGATGCAGAAGCTAAAAAAGCCAATGCAATTCTAGGCTGCATTAATAGGAGTATAGTGTCTAGATCAAGGGAAGTAATAGTGCCACTGTATTCTGCTTTGGTCAGACCTCACCTGGAATACTGTGTCCAGTTCTGGGCACCACAATTCAGGAAGGATATTGAGAAACTGGAAAGTCTCCAGAGGAGGGCCACCAGGATGTTCGGTGGTCTGGAAGCCATGCCCTATGAGGAACATCTTAGAGAGCTGGGCATATTTAGTCTGGAGAAGAGAAGCTTGAGAGGGGACATGATAGGCATGTTTAAATATTTGAAGGGATGTCATACTGAGGATGGGGCAAGCTTGTTTTCTGCTGCTCCAGAGACTAGGACATTTTCAGACATGTCTTACCATGCTACAGGCTTGTGGGATAGCTTCGGCACTGCCATGCAGCAGGGACTCCATTTTAGACTATGCCTTCCCTCTGGCGAAATCGTCTGTGTCACTTCCGTGTAGGATTGGAGGCGGCCGCGCCATATTTTATTCATGGACAACTTCCGTGAATAAAATCTGGTGAAATATGGTGCAGCCTCTTCCAATCCTACATGGAAGTGACACGGGCGGTTTTGCCAGAGGGACGGCGTTGTCCAAAATGGAGTCCGCACTGTGCGGCAGTGCCAAAGCTCTCCTGCAAGCTTGTAGCATTGTAAGACGTGTCTGAAAATGTCCTAGGACCCAGAGCAATGGGTTCAAACTACAGGAAAAGAGATTCCACCTAAACATTAGGAAGAACTTCCTGACAGTAAGAGCTGTTCAGAAATGGAATACACTGCCTTGTAGTGTGGTGGAGTCTTCTTCTTTGGAGGTTTTTAAACAGAGGCTGGATGGCCATCTGTTGGGAATGATTTGACTATGTATTCCTGCATAGCAGGAGGTTGGACTGGACGGCCTTTGAGGTCTCTTCCAACTCTATGATTCTTGATTCTGTGACTTCTAGGTGAGATTGTGACATCCAGGTAAGTGACACACTTTTTATGACCTTCCCCAGGTTACTTCTAAGTTTTAAATTGTGTTTTTGTGCTTTTAAAAACTTGTTTAGTGTTATTTTTGTTTGTTTTTTGAATTTCCCATGTGATGAAGTCTTGCAATATTTCACAGGATTTCAAAGGAGGAAGTGAATGGAGCTCTGTTCACTTCCTCTTTCATTGTCAGAGCTGCCTTCGCCAGGATTAGAGGTAAGTGCAGGAGAAGCATTCTTTTGCTGGCATAAAAATGGATTTTTTTTATGCCAGCAAAAGAATGCTTTAAAGTGATAGTCTGATAAAGTCCCTAACCTCCTTAGAGGAAGTGCTGCTTATGCCACACAAACTTGTCCTGCACCCTCTACAAAAAAATCATGATAAAATTGCCCTCAGCCCCAGGTAGCATTGGGAGATATTTAACGAAAAACAGTTTTGGGAGGAGTGGCTGACCACCCTTGCTCTAATCAGTAGGCCAAACTGATTATCTTTAAATATTTTTTTTTAAAAAAACTTAAGAATAATATTCTATAGAACACCTTAAGAGTTTCATTGTGGTTTATTTATGCTGCACATTTATCTCCCCCCCTCATGGAACTAAGGTTCTCTCTCTGGCCTTGTCTACATGAGCAATTTTCCTCATCTTGCCCCCATGGTGGAGGCCTGCAGTCCTGATGATGCAGGGCTTTTGTCCCATTTTGCCCCCGGGCAGTCCTCGCAACTCCGGGAGCAAAGATGGGGATAAGATGGGGGGGAAGACGGACTAGGGTCCAATAAACTGTTTTAAGACAATACTTGTTTAAATGTGTTCCTGCCATCAAAAAATGGATTGGGCCTCAGGTGACCACATGAGCCTGTTCCAGCACACCAGCCCATCATTGCAGCTGCCCTCTGCCTCACTCTTCCATAGCCAGGAAAGGGGCCTGCAGCACGTGACCAAGGCTGGTCACATGCAGGGGCCCTTGATCACATGCTGTGGGCCTGCTTCCTGATGTCGGAGAGTGCGACACAAGTGGTATTGGTGGCGGCTGCAGGGCTGGGGCAGTGTGCTCGTCTGGACTCCAGCCCATTTCATGCAGGTAGATGAGCCATTTGTCTCCCAAAATACATATACAGCACATATACATTTACAGTATATATGAATATATATATATATACATATATATTCAAAGTCTCCAAGTGAGTTTTGTTTCTACTTGGGATTTGAGCCCACAGCTCCCCAGTCCCAATCCTCATATTCTGACTGGCATACCTCATACCTAGTTTATATAAATGATAGTTCTCTATCATTTATATAAACTAGGATATAAGACAAATAAAGAAAAGAACAAACTACACTGTGACTGTATTATCATTCACTTAAACAGGTCATTCCTGGAATGCCAATTTCCTGACTGTCATAGATATTGACTGCAAAGGCTAGATGTCACCTCCCTTCACATTTTCTGGAGCCTATGTAGGGCTGAGGGTGGTGGGGACTTCAACTGGCATTCTGAAGCCCTTGGTTTTTCCTCTCCACTTCAGATATCCACAGGATTAGAGGGGGGCAATATACATATGTATCTTTAATTCTTTTTCTCAGTGCTGCTTAAAGTTTCCATGGGCCAGCAACCAATAACTCACAAATGAGCACAAGTTGATGGACCACCACTTTGAGTAGTTTGTGCCTATATTCTATCTCTCTCTGTGTGTTAATCTCTCTCTCTCTCTCTCTGGCTTTTCTTCGCAAACGAAGATTCAGGAAGGACTGCAAGCGCGCTGATGACTAAAAAGGCCAATCCGAGATAAACAAGTCCAGTTGCAAAAAGCACAGCAGAAGGTCTCCTTGGGTGATGTTTTTGGGTTGTGATTCTTTCTGCGTTGTCATTTCTCTTCAAGACTTGTTCAGCATGAGTTCTCAAATAAGGTTGCAGCATTATGGATAGTGCGTCTCCATGCCTCCCGATGTGAGGCCAGGGCGGACCACTGTTGGTGATCAATTTGGCCGAGCCTGAGATCCCAAACAGCTCTGCAGCTGTTGCAAAGCAGGATGTTAGGCGCTGCAGAGCTGCTTCTGTGTGGGCCAGAAGGGCAGCATCATTGGTGAAGAGCAGCTCACGGGCTAGATAGTTTAGAGTATTAGTGTGAGCCCTCAGACGGCTTAAGTTAAACAAACTACCATCAGTACGGTAACGTATATAGATGCCGTCGTCTTCTTCAAGCTCTGCCATAGCCCTTTGGAGCATCATGCTAAAGAAGATTGTAAATAAAGTTGGTGCAAGAACACAACCTTGCTTCACTCCATTAGTTATGGATCTGAAACATGGGTCACCTATCGCCACCACCTACGACTCCTCGAACACTTTCATCAGCGCTGTCTATGCACAATCCTAAATATACACTGGACTGACTACGCGACGAATGTTGCTGTCCTTGAGCAAGCAGGGATCACCAGTATTGAGGCAATGATATTGAGAACGCAGCTGCACTGGGCAGGGCACGTTTCTAGAATGGAGGACCATCGCCTCCCCAAAATACTACTGTACGGTGAACTCGCCATGGGTCAGCGTAAGAGGGGTGCTCCAAAAAAGCGATACAAAGACTATTGAGGCATAACACTGCTCTCTATTGCTGGAAAAATCCTTGCAAGGATACTCCTGAACAGATTAGTTCCTGCTATTGCAGAAGAACTTCTCCCTGAAAGCCAGTGTGGCTTCAGAGCCAATAGGAGTACTACAGACATGTGTTAATGTAAAAATCATTAAAAATAACAGTAGCCAATTTCAAAGGCCTTGATCAGGTTCATGTTACTGTCTGAATTTTGCACTCTGGAATTCATTTCAAACCATGAAACTTTCTTACAAATGAAACCAGGAAAAAGTAGTTATATTTGGATTGTTTTCCCTGGTGGATTCCAGCCCATGTCAAAAAATACAGCCAATTGATCCATGTCATAAAGCACGTACTGTGTATTCTCCTTGGGGATTCCACCTGGCATTTTCAGAGGCAATAACATCTAGCAAGGTCTGCCCATGAAGCATAAATTTTATCGAACTACAGACATTGCAAACCTAAATACACCTCCCCACCTCAGACTTGAAACATGAATATCACAAGAAGACTAAATGGTGGCACATGTACCCCCTATGTTTAGACATGACACTAAACATGCTTCATATCACAGACAATCTCTAAATTGTCTTCAGCATCCAAGACTTACCCCAGTTAGCCTGGAACTGTCTTTGTGAGTATTCAGTACTAAATTGGCAGAAAAATGTGTGACAAGATGAAGAAAGATGCCTTTCTGGAACATCTCTGTGGGTGAGAATGAAGTGTTCAAGTTCCACTTCTCATGAGAGACGGAATTTATTGTGTTTATTATATCACTAATGTCATTGATGGAACATATTCAGGGGTAGCTGTGTTGACCATGTAGCAAAACAAGCCAAAATCCACAAAAGAACAATACTTTTATTAGCCAACCAAAATGCACAAAACATATTATGCAAGCTAACAAAGCTCTACTGGCTTCTTCATTAGGGAAAAAAAATGTTAAAAAGTAAGGAAAGAAAACTGATGATGTTAGGAGATTATCAGACGCGGGGGGAGGTGCCAAAAAAATCACCGCGTCAGAACAGGAGGAGAACATAAACGGGTGGCATTACCAGATGCCACAGCCTTCTGCCATTCTGGGGGCATAGCACTGTTGCAGATGTGGTTTTCCTTTTCTATTGACAGAGACAAGCCACAAATAAAAAGGGAAACTTTGCTCACAGCTGTGCTACGCCCCTGAAATGCTAGAGGATGTCATCATCTGATAATCTCGCCCCTTCCTGTTTTTGTGATGATCTTTTGATGTGGTTTTTGCCGTGCCTGATAATCTCCTTAGTCACAGGCCTATATTTTGTTGTTTCTGCTGTTGTTCACTTGAGGGATTTCATGCAAGCAGAGACCATTCCCACCCTTTTGACCATGTGGAGAGTTGGGGCTCATCTACACAGGCCAGAATATGCAGGCTCCCCACTGGCATATCCTGCTTGTGGATCAGGCCCGTTCCTTCCTGTTACCTGCACAGAATGGGAGGAAGTCCAAATGGGCATGCTGCCTGATTCTGCAGCCACTGCTGCTGCCATCTCCCTCACTCTCTCTGCAGCCAGGAAGCTGGCCCGCAACATGTGACCAAGGCCCACTACATGTGACCTCTCTTGATCTGCTTCCTGCTGCAGAAGAATGATGGCAGAGGGCAGCTGAAGAGATGGAGTGGCATGCCAGAATGGGCTCCTGTGGTCACGCAGGCCCCAATCCATTTTTTGCCAGTGGTAGCAGTTTTTCCTGGGTGTTTTTAAAAAATGATTTCTCAGGCCCTATCCCATCCTCCCTCCGTCTTAGCCCCGTTTTTACCCTGGGGGTCATGAGAACTGCCCAGAGACAAAACAGGCAAAAGCCCTGCATCATCTGGACTGCAGGGCTCCAAAACTGAGACAAAGGGCAGTAAAATTTAAATCCTTTAGCAGCTGTAATAATTGATAAGTCACATACACTGCATGTCCATAGTGGCTTGCATAAAACAGACAGTAGCACCCCCGGTATCCACTGTTCACCAACTGTGGATTCAATTATTCGAGGTTGGAAATGGTGGGGGGAGGGAGGAGGAGAGATCTTACTTCCCCTCTCCCTTCCCCTGGGAAGGCTCCTGTCACCGCAGCAGCGATTGTGAGGGCAAAGGGAAGGGGGAGGAGCAAACTGGCCTTGTCCCCTTCTCCCTTTGGCCCCACTATCACCACCACGCAAGGCCATGGCAGGGGCAAAGGAGGAAGGAGAAGGAGGAGCGCACTGGCCTTGTCCCATTCCCCCTTTGTTCTTGCAATTGCCGCTGCAGTGTGGCCATGGTGGGGGCAAAGGGGTGGAGGAGTGAACTCACCCCCCTTTCCCCCCGGAAGTTCATCCAGGGTGGTGTTCGCTATTATCCGCGGAATTCACCATCTGTGGGTACCCCTGGAACCAATCCCCTGCAGATGTGGGGATGCTACTGTAATGAAATGAAACTGCAACAACAGCAACCAGAAAACACATCTAGAGGTAGCTACATTGACCATATAGCAAAATGCAACAACATCCAAAATCCACAAAACAATGATACCTGTATTGAGCAAACTAAAACCACAGAAAATACATCATGCAAGCTTTCAAAGTTCCACTAGTTTCTTCATCAGGCAAAGGTGTTAAAAATCACACAGAAGAAGAAAAAAATGATGATATCAAAGTCACATGCCTATTACCCAAATTGTGTGTGTTTTGTGGGAATCCACTCGGCTAGTGAAGAATCAGGAGGAAGTATTGGGATAAAGGAATAGATTTCAGGGATGATGGGCTATACTTTACCTGTCCTGAAGGGCAGAGGTTTGTACAGTAAAGATTTCTCAGGCTTGATGCTGAGGTCACAAAGAAAATGGGCAGAGTGATGGATTATATAAAACTGTGCACACGTTGACTGTGTTTTGGGTTACATTTATATCCCATATTGTACCCTTAAGGTGTATTTTGAGTGGAGAACAATGTTTGAGTGTGTTTCCCAGAGTGAAGCAATGGAAGCACTGGCTTCATTACTTACTGTTAATAGTTGGATCATTAAAACTGATGGGTTTGAGGTGACCTTCTATTGTTGGATAGGAAAGGTGTGAAGGGAGACCTTTGAAGACTAATGGGTGTTCCAATTAGCACATTCCTCCCTAAACATGCACTGGTACATGCACTGGTAACCTCCCGTCTGGATTTCTGTAATGCACTCTACATGGGGCTATCCTTGTGCTTGACTTGGAAACTTCAACTAGTTCAGAACATGGCAGCCAGGTTGATTTCTGGCGCTTCCAGAAGAGAGCATATAACACCTGTGCTAAAAGCTTTCCACTGGCTGCCTATTAGTTTCCGGGCACAGTACAAGGTGTTGGTTATAACCTTTAAAGCCCTACATATCTTGGGTCCAACTTATCTCCGGGACCGCCTCCTTCCGTACGACCCTCCCCACGCACTTCAGTCCTCTGGGAGGAATCTGTTACAGCCTATGAAAACAAGGCTGTTGGTGACCTCCCAGAGGGCCTTTTCTGCTGCCGCTCCCAGATTATGGAATAGCCTGCCGGACGAGATCCATCTTATTACCACCTTAGACAGCTTTAAAAAAGCTGTCAAGACGGATCTTTTCCGGCAGGCTTTCCCTGAATAACTATCCCGGCCCAAGACTCGGCTGTCCTTTCTAAGCGGCAACTAGATTTTTTAGCCATTGTATGTTTTAATTTTTGTCTTTTTAATTTATATATTTTAAATTGTTGTATGTTTTTAATCTTCTATAATTTAATATTATTTTAAGGGGTGGGTGGGTTAGGGTACTGGGACTATGGAATTTTTATATTGTAAGCCGCCCTGATTGCGTTGCAGAGGGGCAGGATAGAAATAAAATTTTATTATTATATATTATTATTAAAAACTTGTCTAAGGGGACTTTGCATAACCAGACCTGGGCGTGACTGTTTTTGGGAATTTTTTGAGACATCTTCATTTAGGTCTCTGGTGACCTCTGCATGAACCCTTCTGTGGATGGCCTGGACTACCAGGACCTACATGAACTGTCAGTTAATGCCAATCTTATGAATTATTGACAATTAATAATTATTGTATGGTATGGGGGTGTAAGGTCATGTAACAAGTCTACATTTGTCAAGATGTTGGTTTTTTGTTGTCAGCTAAGATGGTCTGGAGGGATATCATTGCTGACAGAGGCCACTCCCCTCTGGCTGTGTGGGCACTGGGAGACAGAACCATAAAATCTAGGAAATAAAATTTAAACTCCATTAGCAACAGAAAAAGGTAGCTTCCCTTGAGATCCAGGCTGTTTTTCTGTCCTGGGTGAGGCTACCTACCCCTGTAATGAGGCAGAGAACAATGAATTTCTTGAGAAGCCTCTGCACTGTTGCATCTGAAACAATCTTTTTCTGTAGCTAATGGAGTTGAAATTTTAATGTCTGGATTTTATGACTATTTATCTCCTAGTGCCCACATGGCCAAAGAGTAGAGGTGACTTCTGCATGCATTGCTATCCCTTTAGACTATCTTAACTGACAACAACAAAAACAACATGAAGACCTGTAATTCCAACATCATTATTTTTTTCTTCTCCTGTATGATTTTCAACATCTTTGCCTAATGAAGAAGCCAGTAGAGCTTTGAAAACTTGCATGATGTATTTTGTGCATTTTTTTGGTTGGCCCAATAAGAGCAACTACAAAGAACACAAAAGAGTCAGGATGAGGTGGAGGGAAGGGGAGAAAATAGCTTGACTCCAAGCAATAAAACAACACTTCAAGGAGGCTCCTGGTCAGCTAAAAACCCAAAACATAAAATGACATACGAGTAAAACTACCAGTAGCATTTCTTTAACAACAGGACTGGCTATTGCATTGGAAGTCAGAAAGAGATCTTGTGTTAAGTCAAAATGAAGAGAGACTTCTGTAATTAAGAGAAAGTGAGAGCTGTCAAGCATGGTTCAGTTCACTTTCTTGCTACACCTGGAACCACTTCTTCTGTTGGCACTTTGAGCTTTTCTGCTACTGGTTTCAGGTAGTCTGCATTGACAGGATTGGATTTATGGGTGGGTCATCATCTTGCACAGAGGTATATATTAAATGAATTCATGCATTTCTATGACTCTTGTCATAATGTCACCATCTGGTAATCTTGTGCATGTATGTTTGTATGTATATGCTTTCAAGTCGCCTGTTGACTTATGGTAACCCCATGAATTTCTTACATGCTTCCAAATCAGAGAATTAGGGATATAGTGGATATTCACCCATTTCTATCTGTGGACTTTATCACACAAGGCTTCTATACTGGTATGGTGCTGCACATTCCTTCTTCACTGCCTCACCTCCTTCATGTTATTACCCTATGTAGGGCATGCGTATCAGTCTGGTGGAGTTGAGGGAGAGAGATTGAGCCAGTGGAGGCGGGGTGGGGGAAGAAATCAGTCTGGTGAAGTGGGGAAGAGAGATCAGGCTAGAAGAGGGGGGAATAGAGATTAGGCCCATGGGGTGGTGGGGAAGAAAGTTTGGGCCCATGGGTGGGGGAGAGATTGGACCAGTGGGTCAAAGCAAAAAAGAAATGAAAGGCATGGCTCACTTGCTTTAGAATAGCATGGGGGAGAGTGAGAGATGGGACAAGGAGGAGAATTCCACCCCCTCATTACACATGAAGTTGCCTCCTCTGTTTCTGAAGTGGAAGAGATTACTGCATGAGGAGAGCTACCAGGATAGCAGCACTATTGGGAATCATTGATGGGTTTTCCTTGTCAGTGACAAGGTGAAAGACGAAGTCATGCGGCAAATACTGCCCAATAACACTACTATCTTGCTCTAGACTCACAACAGAAGTCTTGTGTGATAAAAAGTCCTCTGTGTTGACCGGGGTGGTGGCAACCCCATTCTTGGTTTTATCATCACTCCTCCTGCGGCTGCTCCTAGTTGAATAGCAGTTCTCTTGATACTGGGCCTCTGAATGGAGAGGTTGAAATACTGGGAGAGTATCTATTCAGCTCAGAACACCAGTCAAGAACACCTGTATGATCAAGAGTGGATTAGGTGTCCTTGCAGTAGTGGGGCCAATTGCCACCTCTGGTGTTGACAGAGCCAAGGGAACCACTGTTACAGTCCTCTACAGATGTTACAGTAAATTCCACTGTTTCTTCTAGCTGCTGTAGATGCTATTTTTTCCTGCTTGTTCTTTCATTGCTCAGACTCAAGCTACTCTTCCTCCTTCCCTCCAGTTCATCCTGAATCTTTTGCATGCTTTTCTCTAAAGCCTGCAGCTGCCCTTTGAATTTAGGCTGACAACATAGTAAATATCACTCAGGTCCAAGATCAGCCTGGGATTGCTCTGGCTTTTAGGGACATTCCTTGTGATCCTTTCTCTGCTCTGCTATTGTTACCTGCCCTGACACCCCTGCCCTTCCAATCAATTGGCTATATTTCATAAATTGGCTTATTTATTGATGCTTCACAAGGTTAGCAGTAGACCTGGACTTCGGCCAAAATAGGGACTGGGCTAACGTTTGCTCAAAATCTAAAGAAGAATCTAAAGAAGAGGTCTTTCCAGATTCTAAAATGACATGCCCAGGTGGCAATTATGTGGAAACCCCCCTGCCCCTGATAGGAAGCTAGGATGGAAATGTGTTAATTCTCCTGTATGTACCTGAATTGAAAGTGAGTCATTCACTAATTCAATCAAGTGGCCGGAACACTCACTACTCTGCAAGCTGGTTTTCCTTTGCACCCCTCTCCTCAACAATAGAAGATTGCCTGACACCCATCATTCTTAGGACTCTGGACATTTTCAGACACGTCTTACTATGCTACAAGCTTGCAAGAGAGTGTTGGTGCTGCCAAATGGCAGGGACTCCATTTCGGATGACGCCGTCCCTCTGGTGAAATTGTCCGTGTCACTTCCATTTAGGATTGGAGGTGGCCGTGCCATATTTTATTCACGGACAACTTCTGTGAATAAAATCTGGTGAAATATGGCATGTCCGCCTCCAATCCTAAGTGGATGTGACACGGACGATTTCGCCAGAGGGACAGCATCGTCCGAAATGGAGTTTGTGCCGCACGGCAGTGCCGAAGCGCTCCCGCAAACTTGTAGCGTGGTAAGACATGTCTGAAAATGTCCTTTATCAGACTTTCCCCTTTAAACATTCTTTTGTTGGCAAAAAAATCCATTTTTATGCCAGAAAACAAATGTCCCCCCACTGCACTTACCTTCTCTCCCGCTAGAAGGTTTCCCAGCAAGGAAGAGGAAGTGAACGAAGCTCTGTTCACCTCTTCATTCAAAATCCTGCGAGACCTCATTGTGCGGGAAATTTAAAAAACAAAACAAAAAATAAAGCATAAAAAGTTACACCAAGCACCTAAACACACTTTAAAAGACCCAAGTAACCCAGGGGGGTAATAAAAAAGTGAAACTTACCTGGATGTCCTGATCTCACCTGGATGTGTTTGTGCTGGACCGGCCATTGACGCTGCATTCATGTGAGTTAAATGGCCCGAGGTTTCACACACCAGCAATGCCGATACAAAAGTGCCACAGGGATCAAATTGATGGTTTAAGCTGTCAATTAAAAAGTATTGGTTTGGGGCAGACTATAACCATGAAAGGGCAACGTCGTTTGATCTCCACACCCTTTAGTGGTTATGTGGCATTGTTATGACACCGTATTTTATGCGTCTGATAAAGTCCTTAATGACTCAACCATTAGCGATCGTTAACATAGCCACAGCTTCCATTGTCTAATTGTGGGAAACTCCATCTAACATTGTATTCCACTCATAACACCTCTTCAGGGTAAATATTGGGTAGAAATATCACCCCAAAACACAGTCAAAGCTTCCTGCATCCCATCACTTTGTCCATCCACTGTGTGAACCTCAGAGCTCCGTCTGAGTATATTCAGCTATATGAATCTCTGTTCTTCAGACAGGTATAGTATAGCCCATCATCCCAAACTCCATTCCTCTATCCCAATACTTCCTACTTTCTTCAATAGCCTTGTCTGGGAAAGCAGCCAGCCCGGAAGCTGATAAGGCGGCAAGGCTTGACAGCAACCCAAAAGTTATTCTGAAGCACAGTACCAGTAATTCAGTAGTTCCATAGCAAACCAAAGGTCCAAGAGCTCAAAGAGCAAATTCACTAGTTCAGTCCAGGGTCAGGGGTTCCAGAAGGCAGGTCAGCAAATCCAGTCCAAGGTCAAGAGTTCCAGGTCAATCCGAGGTCTAGAAGGCAAGGTTTCAGGCACCAAGAAAGTCAGAGTCAAATGCTTTCACCAGGGAATGCAAATAAACTCCGACAAAGAAGCTCAGCATCTCACAGCTGTTTATATTGGCCCAGCTCCTAATCACAGCTGTTTGGTGATTGCTGAGCATTTCTCAGATAATCTCCAGGATCGCTGCAGGAACGCCCTTTCTAATCTCCTCTGGCTGAAGGTAGGTACCTCTTCGTCCTGCTCCTCTATGCCTGCCAGGCCTGGAACCTGTACGGGGGGGGGGAGGATTGGCTGCTGAGTCATGGGCTCTGCTGTAGTTGGCATAGCAGAGCTGGGTTCAGGCTCAACCAGCTCTGCTGGAGCTGGCTCAGCCCCCTTGTCTCCTGAATCCTCAGAGTCCTCAGCCTGGCTGGCCATGACAAGCCTTGTGTGATTGCTTGAATCCTGAGTGTTGGCGTGAATGCTTCTGAGATTATTCTTCAATAAAACTTCCTTTATTTTATTTCCTGGCTGTGAGTCTTGTCAGTACCATTATACATAGGTCAAAAGGTCCTGTAGTTACCCAGCCTCTCACTGCCATACTGAACTAATTAAAATTCCTGATATTAATAATTAGACACAAGTGGGTTCCTCCCAGATACCATACAATTTGGGTAACTCTATCATGTCCAACCTACTCTTCCAGGGCCAGAGTATTTCCTTATCTCTCTTGAATCACCTTGTTGCTTCATATTGCTGGTTCAACCGATGTTGCCTTGTAGACCCAGATCTTCCTCTATTGTTGAAGCTATTGGGTCTCTCCAGCCAAGTTCCAGTCTGGATCCAAGTATCCTGTGAGCTCACTGCACTGCTTGGTGGAAGAGCACCATTGTCATGAGTTGTCAGCTTTCAGAGTCAAGGAGGAAATCTAGGTTGCAATGAGTTAATGTTTTCATTGCCTCTTTTCTCCTATACTCTGGGCTCTCTCCATATTTGTTGTTTTCCTACCATTGTAATCCACTTTTGTTGTCATTGTGGAGGTTGGAATTCTGCAATGCCATCATAAGAGGTCTCATGAGGACCCCTGGGAAGTGCCAAAGGATGCCTGCCCCTGTGTGTCCAGCCACAGGAAAACAGCCAGATGCATCTCTACTGCTTCCCCCAGTGCCCACCAATACAGGAATGACCATTTGAGCAGGGGCTGCCACACTGAAAAGGTGGGCTAGGGGACTGCACTGGGAGACTATTGTATCTCCATGCCATAGATGCATCTTCTGGTGCAGGATCTCAGCCTATGTTTCCATTTGTAGCTGTCCCAGAGAAACATTCTAAACCAAAAAGGATGGGTTAGGAAGGATTTTTCCTTTTCCTGTGGGATTTCCAATGGGTGAAATGCAAGGAGTTGGCTCCAGGCTTAGTCATACTTACTACAGACCCACCATACTTACCACAGACTTAGTAATCAAGCTACTAAGTTAAGGGTCATTTGTTTCAATGGATGTACTAGAAATACAATTGAGACTATCAATTTGCCTCATAAAGGAGAAACTTCACAAGATATCTTTCAGAAATATAGTCAATTCTGGTATAAACTCAGTTCTTTGCTCCAGAAGACTATGCCAGTTCCTACAAACCTTTTGATTTTGAGTCTAAACATGCTGGATCTGTAACTTTGCCATTTTGTGCCCATAGCCTCCAGTAACCCATCTCTCCCTCTTTTGCATGCATATCATATCATTCCATATCACATCATTTGTGTTTCTAACTGAAGGTTGCTCTTAGTGCACCATGCTTATGTTTTGCCATCAAAGTGTTATATTGCTCATGTGCCCTCCATAATTGTAGCACAGGCATGGTTTCTATTTCATTTAAACACCAACTACTCAGTAAGTACGAAGTAATTAAGCAATAAGATGGTGACAGGCAGCACATTTCTGAAAGATTTATTTCCTGTCTCAGAAGCCTCAAACATACAAGGCTAAAGGTGATGAAACATCCTCCATCTTCCAAGAAATGGAGGATATCCTCTAGGTATGCATTGCTTGCCATGCTTTATTGCTTTTGATGAGATTTAAGCAATGAAACCCAGAAGAGAGACCAGTGGGGTGTGTTTATGGAAGATTGCTTTTGTAGAGATATCACTGACAGTTCTAGATGCACCCAAAAGAGTTCTAAACTCACCATAGAATTATCTCATGAGCAGCACATCTCTTCCATAAAGGAAGGGACAGTGTTTCCCAATGCTGCCTTTTCACCAGGGCCCCATTTACATGGCGAAATATTCCCTTAAATAAATTGCTAAGATTCCTAATTGTTCCCCCACACATCGCACCACAATATTGCCTCATTCAGAAGGGGGGGGGGGCTTAAAAACTCAAAAGTAGTGTGATAGGTGATTTCGCTACTTTTCCTGACTTTTTTGAAAAGTAGCACGACTTAGCGCACTTTCGATTGTGTGAACTACCATTTTGCTAAGGGCTATGTGAACTACCAGCAATCTTCCCGATACAGTCACAGCAGAGCTGAGCTGTGATTGGTTGAGCTGTCCAAGGAGGGGGTAGACTTGCAAGAGATGGAGGTGCATCAAATGAAAAGATCCACCCACTGTTGTTTCCAGCCATGGAAAAGATCCATCCAGTGCTATCCCCATCCCAATTGCCTAGCTGTCCTGGCTTGCTTGGCTGCTGGGGTTGAGGAATCCCCAGTTAGTCTTTTCCCTTTCCCATCTCTCTCTCTCTCTCTCTCTGTGTGTGTGTGTGTGTTCGTTCCCTCACCCTGCTGAGATCTTGTTTCTGTGTGTGAGAAGAGAGAGGGAGGGAGAGAGTGGGTGAGGGGAAGGGGGGCTTGATGGGGGATTGCTCCTTGGCTGACACTCTCTGCTAAAGGAATAAAAATTAGCAGGCATTCCTCTGGTAATCAGAGGGAAAGGTGCCAGCACTTTCTCTCTCTCTCTCTCTCCCTCCCTCCCTTGCAGCTCCTCAGCATCTTCCCCCAGATGTGCTTGGGAGGCCACACCACCATCTCTGTCTGTGTGAATTACAAAGTGGAAAACTAAACAGATTAACCAGTTTAGCAGTAAATCATGTGAACTATGCAGCACTGGTGCAAAACTCTGATAAAGCGCAAACTATGGGCTTTTTCGGACAATGTAAAAATAATGCTAGCAGCGTCGCCAGGTTGCGACACTGCAGTGCTAGAGGGTGTCAGTTTCGTATGACGCTCCTTCCCAGCGGTACTGTTGCAGTACCGCTGGGACATTTGACCGTGATATTTTTGCTTCTACCGTCATATTTTACTCACGATCGTTGCAACAGTACCGCTGGGAAGGAGCGTCGTACGAAACTGACGCCCTCTTGCGCTGCAGCGTCGCAACCTGGCGACGCTGCTAGCGTTATTTTTACATTGTCTGAAAAAGTCCTACCTCAATAAAAACTGCTGTGTAACTGAGCCCCTGGATCAGCACCCCCTCAGTTTCTCCCCACAGAGCCAGTTGTGTATCTTTGATCCAAGTGATACTAATCAGGTTATTACAGAGAGGGTGTGGTTGCTGAGAAATAATCATACCCATGGAGAATTAGAGGCATTTGGCTGCCTGCGCATCTTGTAACACCCCAAGGTCATTATCTCATGATAATCACATCTCATAGAGTTGCCTTATTGATAAAGTGCAACACTAAATTTTAATTACAGTGAAATAGAGCTCTTCTGGCAGTTTATGCACATCTCTTGTGCTCAAAGCCAGATGGAAATAATGCATGACTTTCCCTCTCCCTCCAGAATAGCCCTTCAGTGCTGTTTGGTTTTAATTTTAAATTAAAATTAAAATTGAAATTAAATTTTATTTAAATTTAAAATTTAAATTTAATTTTAAATTTTAATTACAGTGAAATAGAGCTCTTCTGGCAGTTTATGCACATCTCTTGTGCTCAAAGCCAGATGGAAATAATGCACAGCTTTCCCCCTCCCTCCAGAATAGCCCTTCAGTGGTGTTTGGTGGACTTTTGTTCCAGTGTGAAAAAATGACATTGGGGTTTGGGAGGATTCTGAGATTCCCCCACCCCCACTAGCCAACATGCCCCTACATTTCACAGGCCTACTAAGTTGAGGATTCAAACATGTCCCTTTCTCATTCACTTAATCCACAGACACTCCATATGGAGCTAAAGATCAAGCAGGTATAGTGCTGCTCACATTATAAGGGTAGGGTACCTAGTTTGGACTACAACTCCCATAAGCCCCAGTCAGCATGGTCCACGGTCAAGCATTATCAGGGTGGCAGTCCAAAGCATCTTGAGGGTACCAGGTTCCCTACCCTGTTTCCAGCGATGGTGAAAAGCTTACATAAATGACATAGGGCATTTGTAGAATTCAGAGACATAGGAGATTTTCACACAGGGAAATTATTCCCCGGGGAGATCGGGACAGAATTGTTTCTGTCCCGGAAGCAGCGCCGCGTTTCGCACGCCCACTTCCCTCTCCTGATCTTCTGTCATCCTGACGCTGTGCTCGTTCAATTTCTTTTTATTAACGATGAACTCTCATTAATAAAATATCGCAGAAGGTACCGGCAGGGAAATAGAACGAGCACAGTGTCAGGATGACAGGAGATTGGGAGAGGGAAGTTGGCATGCAAAATGCAGCGCTGCTTCCGGGGCAGAAACAATTCTGTCCCAATCTCCCTGGGGAATAATTTCCCCGTATGAAAATCTCCATAGCCATATTAGTCTGAATCAGAATGCAAAATGATCTTGTAGCACCTTTTAGAAGTTGGTAATATAAGTTTTCATAGACTTAAGTCTACAAGCATCTGTAAACTTCATCACACCACACTGTTATAGTGCTATTATTCCACTTTACTTGCTCTGGCTGCCTCCAATGGAATTCTGGGGTTTGTAGTTTAGTGAGGCCTAAGAGCTCTCTGGCTGAGAATTCTAAATGCCCCTCCCTAAACTGCAAATCCCAAGATTCCACAGGAGGCAGCCAGAGCAGTTAAAGTGGAATAATAGCACTGTTAAAGTGTAGTGTGATAATCTCCACTGTGTTACACTGGTTCAGAAGTGGGAATCATGTGGCCCTCCAGATGTTGTTGGATTGCAACTTCCAGCATTTCTGAGTATTGGGTATGCTGGCTAAGGTATTTTGGGACTTGTAGTCGAACAGCATCCCGACAGCTGCATGATTCCTGCCCCTGAATTAGATGTATGGAGGAGGGAAGGGGATGCATATGCACATCCAGCATGGAAATTGATTCCCTGACTAGTAATTGTCTGAACCAGCTCATGGCTTTTGTTTTATGGAAATAACACTTTTCAACAAATACATATTTCAAGGAGATTCATAGGCCACTTGCACTGAAATAGTCTTACAAGGTCTATGATTTTTCCTTAATCTAGTAGCCCAGAGTGCAGCAGAGAGACTTCAGATAAGAAAATATGAGATCATCTGAAAGATCTACATTGATATATAACCTCACTGTATAAATCTATAGTATTGTCCCATTCAGAATACTGGACTAAATCCAACATCTCATTCCTGTTAGAATAGATCCATGGAATCAATGCTTTAAATTGACACTGTGGGTTTAGTTGGAGTTTTTAACAACCAAATTTAAGCCACTTTGTTAAGTTTTCCTTGTTCCATTTCTAAAGGCTATTGTAGAGCTTAAAATGTTATGGGAAAGGATAAATGACATAACAATGAGGTTGGAAACTGTTTACCATAAGGACAGGTATACTCATTTTGGTCTTTGAGGCTTACAGTGGCAGTAAAGTGAAATAAAGCAGCAGGGCAACCAGAAGGTTCCACTTTCCATGCTGCCTTAGCGCATGACATTGTCGTTCTTCTAGTGTCCTGCCATTCTGGTCCCGTGGGAGACCGAGGTAAAACCACAGAAGAACAACAACATCATGTAGTAAGGCAGCATGGGAGACAGAAACTTCCGGCTATCCTGCTGCTTTACTTTGCTGTGCAGTTAGCCCTTTTGTAGTTGATGGGTATAGGTAGTGACAAGTAAAGGAGGAAACAATAGAGATGTCTATAATGATGAAAGCTGTGAGGAGAGCTGTTAAAAGATACGGCCACTCACAGTCACCTTATATTAGAACTTGAAATATTCCATAAAATTGATCTGCCCAACATCACTGAAAGAAATCCTACTTTGCACAATGCACAATTACAATATAAAATTCATTACCCTACAATGGGGTGGTGTTGTTAGACAGGCAGGAATACAGGGGAGTATTGCTTTTGTATAACAGCAGGAGAGATGACATCATCTGTGGGAGTGGTGTTGGGCAGTACTGGAAGCTTGGGGTGGAGTTGAAGGACAGGCTTTGGAGATTTTCACACGGGCTATATAACCTGTGGCAGGAACAGAACAGGGTCGGGAAAGGTTTTCCCTTTCAGACGACGTTGACCCCATTCTGTCCTGCATCCATCCTACTCCCATGACTGTTCCAGAACAATGTAATCACAATTTTTCATCGTGAATAGACCTCCCATTCCGTTGTTATAACGCAATCACAGGTGTGCGAACAGGAGCCCCGTTCCTGTTCCGAAATGACAGCCACGGAGGGGAGGTCCGTTCCGAGCACTTCCTGGTACGATCTGGACATCCAGGTAAGTGGCACCCTTTATTTTACCCTCCCTGTTTTGATTATGTGATTTAAAGAGTGTTTTTGTGCTTGGTGAATTGATTTTATGTTTGGGGGAGTTTTATTTTTTAAATTTACCGTCTGGCGTTATCACGTGATAATGTGATAATGTTTCAGACGGCCGGTCGTAAAAGCAGCCTTACGACGGCTGCATTTACGGCCGGCCAGCAAGGGGAGGGGGAGCCCGTTCCTGCTGCAGAATTAAGGTAAGTGTGTGAAAGATTTACGTTATTCCGTGGCAGGAACGGGAGAGGAGGTAGCGGGGCAGTAACGGGGCATTTTGGCCCTGTGTGAAAATCTCCTTTGTCTACCATATGACACAACCATCCCCAAACTCCTCTGTAGGCCGGATGATGTCATTGCTCAAGTGTTGTTGCTCCAACCAGTGTCTTGGTCATGGACGATTCAGCCTTCTGTGGCCTCCCTGTGAAAAGAGCAAGGGAGGAGTGATGCTTTGAGGATTCACCTGGAGCTCTGAGGATCAGGTCAAGGTCCATCATGCCAGCAGATAGTCCTTGACCTGGTTCAGCAATGGAGTTCTCAATAGTCTTGATAACATTATGGCTTACCAGGGTCCTTGTTCTAATGATTTCTGAGTGCTACAATTTAGAAAGAACTGATGCAATAAATAAATAAATAAATAAATAAATAAATACATAAAAAAATCAGATCACAGCAATCCATTTCTTTTTAACAATCATTTTGGGTATGCACAGATCTTGGCATATCCCTCATCATTTACAAGAGGAGGACAATGTGTACCTCCCATGGACGTGATCCCTGCCTTTCTTTCCTTCCCCAGGGCCTGCAAGTTATACCTGTTTTTAACAAAGGCTGGTCTGCTCAGAGCCCAAATCAACAGGGGGGAAAAAGAAGAAGACTCCACTGAACTCCAAACTTGGCACCTTACTTTTTTGGATTACATCTGTCAGAATCCCACAGCCAGGATAGCTACATTTCATGTTGTAGCCAAAAAATGAACTTGGTCAAGTTCTGATTGAACCCTATAACAACTCCTTCCAACAGGCAGAACAATACCGGGGCTTGCTGGAATATGACGATGATGATGATGATGATGGTACACATGATTTGTAAGATACTACATGATACACCTATATATTTGTTCTCTATCCCTTTTTTCAGTCAAACAGTTGTTAGATATCTGGAAATGATAGTATTAACTCTTGAACAAAGTGACTGCATTTAGCACATTTCACCCCGACTGTAGCATCTTATCTTGTTCCGCTTTCATGCATAGGTCACATTATGGTATGCACCATTTTCTCCTAGATTGACAAGAACTAATGTGAATCCTTAAATATTTTAAAGGCAGCATGTTTCAGAATGATAAAAGACTCACCTGATCTTTCTTTCCCATTGAATTAGTGGTTAATGACAAAGCAATGTAATAGTAGTATTATTTTCCTTTCTCACAAGCAACAAAATAGTGATGCCCCTTTGGAGAAGAATTTCTAAATACAGAACAAGGCAGTGGTGCTTTTCAGCCATCGTGTTTTTTTATTATGATGATGATTTTTGATTCAGCCATAAAATCTATCTTTCATAAAGAAACCCACTTACATGTCTTATTTCAGTGAAGGTTATTTGTAGACTGAAGGTCTTTTCTTGTCAAGATATGATGAATACCATGTGTAAAGACAGAAGAGCATCAGGACCTGTATTAGCCGGAAAACCCACTGATCTGTGAATAACCTAAAAAAGAAAACCTGAAGATTAGCAACGCTGCTTTTAAGAATGATCCATCAAATTCAACAAGCAGATTCACAGAGATGAATCATCTAGTTCCTTCATTCCTACCATACAGTAAAGGTTATTTTCCTTTCTTTACAAGCACAAGTTCAGAAACCATAGGAATAAGGAAGACTCGCATACATGTTTAGCAGGGGTTAAGTCAGGGATTCCATTTAGTTCTCGTGTGTGTGTGTATGTATGTGTGTGTGTGTGTGTAAAGATTATGGGAAGTAGGTTTGGACCAGTCCATTGACATAGCCCCAGTCACTTGATGGTTGTGGTTGCAATGACAACCCCTTATTTATCAATGGAAGAACTTTACCTAGACTTCACCACTTGGGGGCAGATTTACAGTGAAGAGCTGCACAGTCAACTGTTTCACTTCCCCGTAAGACTGATCATTTCATTTATTGGAGAGTGACCCATCTCAGATACTTGTGTAACCCCTGATGACTCTACTGATGAGAAGGCTGAAAGAGGAATTTCATGAAGCTGCTCTTTGGATATGAATTTTGCTTGAGTTTAGAATTTTTTTTACAGCCCTTTAAAAAATCAGCCTTGTATTTAATGCAACTCTCAATGGGAGCTAAGTAACAACTCTTGAATAAGTTATCTTGAGGTATAATATCAACAATTGGACTTTATTTTCTTTCTTTCATCAATTTCTTACCTGCCTTGAAAAACCAGTTTGCAGATGGAAGGGGATGAAACTCTATAAGTGGATGAGACTCAGCATGGTTTGAGTGTTGGACTATGACTCTGGAAAGCATCGTTCAAATCCCCACTTAGTCACTGAAACCCGCTGGGTGACCTTAAGCAAGTCATACTCTCTCAGCCTCAGAGGAAGGCAAAGGTAAACCTCCTCTGAATAAATCTTGCCAGGAACACCCCATGATAGGCTTGCCTTAGGGTCACCATAAGTCAGAAATGACTTGAAGACACACAGCAACAATGATACCTTGATTTTACTGTCATATATTTACTCAGAAGTAAGTTCCATTGTGTTCAGCACATGGAATCTTACTCAGGGGTAACTACATGGAGGATCGTAGTTTGGCATTAGGCTCAGCTTGTTTGGTATGTTACGCATTTGGCCAGAAACATGGGTTATTTCTTGCCTGCCTGCCTGCCTTCCTTCCTTCCTTCCTTCCTTCCTTCCTTCCTTCCTTCCTTCCTTCCTTTTACACTGGACAGGGATAGGGCACATGCCCAATCCCCATAAAATGTAGGGGGCTCAGTAGGGCTGCCTGAGGTGAAGGTCAAGATGGTGCAATAGGAATATTTGATTTCTATATTAAGCAGAGTGTAGCAGGAATTGTGTAATATGAGCTTATAGTAAAAAACAGGAGTAATTACTCAGGATGTTCTTGTAAAGTAAAAAAAAACCCCAACAAACCTGAACTTTATTGGACTTTATCAGACCACCCCATGTTACTATTCTTTTGTCAGCATAAATTGTGGCATTTTTATGCTGGCAAAAGAACCCCACTAACACACTTACCTTGGCCAGCATAAATGAGGCTTCCCCAGGAGTAATGGAGCACAAACGGAGCTCCGTTTACTTCTGGGGTTGAGTTCTCATCAATTCTTGTGAGAAGATGCTAGCGTGGGACATTTAAAAATAAAAGTAAAATAAAGACATTAAAAGTTATCACAAGCACAAACACTCACTTTAAAAGTCCATGGGGGGTCATAAAAAGAGCATCCCCTACCTGGCAGATCCAGTCTCACCCAGAAGTGTTCTGTCGTTCATGCTGCATTCACATGAGTGGCATAAGGATTCAAATGCCAGCAATACTGGCAACAAAGCACCATGGCCAATCTATTGATGGCTTGGGTGGCAATGTCATCTGGTATGCGCATCCTATTGCGATCATTAGGCATCCTCATGATGCCATATTTGCCACGCCCATTGTGTCAAGAAATCCATCTTGGGATAGGAAATGAGATAGACAAAGTCTGGCTCTCATGTGTGATGGTAAACTAGCAGCCATTATTGGTGTTGGACCCCTATGGATGCTTCCCTCCCATACAAAGGGAACAAAGAGACAAACTAACTTCTTGAAGAAGTGGTGAATGACCTCAATAGGTAGGAAGGAAGCAAAAGGCTTGAACACATAGACCAAAGAAAGAAAGATGCTGAGTGAAATAAAGGGCAGGAATTCTCCAGGCTCCTCTCTCCCACTAATTGCTTTCTATAAGGAGATTATCAGATCCGTCAAAAATGGTGTTATAACAACACCAGGAGATCGCAAAAGGGTTTCATTACCAGATAACGTCATCCCCCATAACCTCCCAAGCGTTTCACTGCTGTTCTGAGACTGTTCTTTTTTTATTGACAGTGAGAAGCTGGCAATTGATCTCCTGTTCCGTTTCTGTTCCTGATTTGCCTGGGTGCGACAAAGTGCCCTGTTTTGCTGGCAAGATTCCAGCGTCAATAGGGGGTCCTGCCAGAACACTTCTGGGTGAGATCGGGACATCCAGGTAAGCTACCCTCTTTTTTCGTACCGTCCCCAGGTTACTTGTAAATTTTAAAGTGTGTTTTTGTGCTCGGTGTCTCTTTTACTGTGTTATTTTTCTTTTTATATTTGAATTTCCCGTGCTCGCATCTTCTTGTGTGAACGGATGGGATTTCAGTCCAGGAAGTGAATGGAGCTCCATTAGAGTTCTGTTCATGCCTGGGCTGCTTTTTGGAGGTGAGAGAAAGTAAGTGGGGTTGGGGGAGGTGATTGTTTCAGGACAGGGGTGGGAGTGGAGATTGTGGGACAGGAACACTTTTTGTGTTCCTGTCTGATAATCTCCTAAGTGTTGATGCCTCTTTATTTCCAACAAGTGCCCCTACATTTCTCCTACTGAAGCTGGCTAGACTGGCATGTTAATCTTAATTCGACACTGCTGGTAGGAAACACCCTCCAAAGCTGAGGGCAGCAGGAGAGTGGCCACAATAGGATTCCCGGAATAGTTCCATTGTCCTATACAATTCAGGCTCAGGATATTTTTATTATTATTATTATTTTTACAACAACTTTTCCACCATATTAACATGATCTATACAAAATTATAGACTACCAAAACTTCCTAACTCAACTGAGTTTGAATCAGCTTAAACATTCCATTTTGGCTTTCAATATCCATCAGGTTCTTAAAACAGAGGTTACTATACCGTTAACATAATAATACAGGTTATCTCATATTCTTCATTTTGCATATCCAAATATTATTGTTATTTTCCCACCCTAAACTGATTTATCGACCTGCATTTACCGACAGAGATATTTAATAAAAATTCTTTGTATCTTAAAACCAGTTTGTTTGTTTGAAATTCAATCTTCAAGCCACATTACCATATATCCATTCCATTCTGTCCTCCAATACTCAATTACCAATTTCCATTCTTCTCTAAATCTCTCTACTGAGCGGTTTCTCACCCAACACATAAGCTTTTCCATTTGTGCCACTTCCCTCAATTTCAACATCCATTCGTCATGGCCTGGAGCATCTTTTTGTTTCCAATATCTAGTGAACACCATTCTGGCGGTGGTGGTAATGAAAAACATCATATTTTTAAAATTCTGCGGGAATTCTGTATCAAATATATTTAACAAATATAATTCAGGTTTAAATTTGAAATCCATCTTAATTATCTTTCTTATCTTATTATGTACCATTATCACCACTATCCAGAATTCTTTTGCTGCTTTGCATGACCACCACATGTGAAAAAGGTGCCATTTGGATATCCACATTTCCAACAATTACTTTTCACTTCCTTGTACAGGCTCAGGATATTTGAAGGACTGTATCTCCTCATATGAGCCTGCCCAAATTTTAAGAACTGCAGGGGAGGCACATGTCTTCATCCCACTATCTTCACAAACATGTTTGGTAGAAGAGCAGGAGAAGGCTTTCTTTGTGGCTGTTCCCACACTTTGGAACTCCCTTCTTAGGGAAGCTAGGATGGCTCCTTCTTTGTTGTCCTTTCAGTGGCGGGTTCAGACCTTTTCCAGTGATCCTTTGCAAACTGATTTTTACCAAAAGGGTTTTTTATGATGTTATACTGGTTTTAATCTTTGTTTTAAAGTAGGCTTTTAAATGGTTTTAATTCTGTTGTTATTTAATACTGTTTTCATTTTAATTTTGTATGTTTTTAATTATGTGTTTTTATTGCAGTTTTCTGCTTTTTTATATAAACTGTCTTGAGTCCCAATCTGGGCGAAAGACAGGATATACATAAAGTGATGGATGGATGAATTGTCCAGTGAATGAGCAGGTATGGAACAGGCTGGGAACTGTTGCCATCTAGCATCTCCCCCCTAAGGCTCATGATTCCTAATAGTTGGGCTGGCCATGGATGCCAGAAAACCCTGTTGATACACCTAATAGCTTTAATACTTATATATTATTTATGGAGAGCTTTCTTGCCTCAAGGTGATCCTTGTGTTTCATCTTAGTAGTTATTACAACAACCTTGTCAGGTAGGGTAATATTATTGCATCCATACTGAAAATGCAAGTGTGAGGTAGGGAGGGAGGTTTCATCATATTGCTTAGGTCTACCTGAGGCTTTCCAAACTGAAGCAGATTTTGGACCAGCAACATCTGGGACTGTTACTCATTTGCTTGATTGCTCTGCTGAATGATGAGTGATTTTCAGGATTCTCTCTCCAGTTCTCTTTTCTTCCTTTGGCATACCTGTTAGTTTAATTCTGATATGTGGGCTTTTGATAACGTTGTTTCTATAATAAATGTTCATTATGCAGATTAAATAATAAAATAGCAGCTCTGTAACACAGTCAGTGATTTATACTCGCATGAATGAGAGCCTGAGAGCTTGACACATCTTGAAATGTTTGACATAACCTTGAAGATGTTCATAAAGTTATGACTGTGGGCCTGTCTACACCACAGAAGTACAGCTGTTTGACAATACTTTATCCAACATAGTTCTATCCTATGAAAGCCTGGCATTTGTAGTTTTGTGAGGCATTTAGCCTTTTCTGTCAGAGAACTCAGGTGCCTCAACAAACTACAAGTACCAAGATTCTATAGGACAGAACTATAATGGATAAAGTGGTGTCAAAGTGCTGTATTTCTGCAGTGTAGACAGGCCCTGTGCCTAGCTTATCTTCCAGAACTGTTAAAGGATCTGTGTGATCAAATCCAAATCTATAAACAAGAGGCACAGAACACATGACCCTCTAGATATGATTGGACTGCAGCACTTATCAGCCCTACCAATATAGCCTATTTTATTTGTTTGTTTGTCTGATTGATTGATATCCTGCCTTTCTCCTTGTGCTGGGCTCAAGGCAGTGAGGGATGATAGCAGTTATAGCCTAACAACATTTGGAGGGCCACACATCTCCCCGCTTCCTGCTGTAATCCAGCACAATGATACTACAAGGGCATATATGAATGTAGAAAGAAGCAGGCTAGATGGGTAAGGCATCACCAGAGTGTGTGGAAAAGTTTTATTGGTGTACAGAATCCTCTGCCTGTATAGTGACTGGTTGTAGTCCCAGAATAACTTTTCCAGGTTCTGCAAAACAGAAATGCAAACAAACTGCATAAGGGAATCCACAGCTTCCTGCACCTGGAACTACAGGTGTGTAGCCCAGCCACAACTAGAATTCCAGCAATCAGCAATCAGAGAGGTGGAATGATGGGGCAGTTAGGTGGATCCAGTGACAAGGGCAGCCATAGAAAAGTGGGTTTCTTCTCTAAGAGCCTTATGTCATGAGGGAAGGGAAGTGGCAGTAAAGCCTGGAAAGGCTCACCTTTACCACCTTTACCACCATCTCCCATGGGACCGGAACAGGAGAACAGCTGAAGCACACTGACATCTTGTCATAAGGCAAGGCAGGATTTCCGCTACTATGCGGGTATCAAATGCTGAAGCAGATACTGAAACCTTCATCGAATGCTGGTTTCCTATAGCCACATATCTTTCTGAAACTGAATCTGCAGCACTGCCTCCAGCACATCACGGCAAAATGTGGAACGATGTCTTTTCTGTCCCCTCCCTTTGATTCCGTACGTATGGACTGAAGTACTATGAAATCATAACAAGTCCAACTCTTCATCCCTTCTCTGATTATTTCTTATATTTTGTTTTTGATTTATGTATGTTATTGCAGTTATAGAAAGAGCTCTGTAACAAACTATTGACTACTTAAGCTTGGTTTTATTGATGAAAACTTTATTAAAATAAAATATTTTTAAAAATACCCTCCAAAAAAACCCCCTTCAGTGCCCTATCTGTAATGTGAGTAAAATAACTTGGATTTATATAACAGTTTTTGCTGTGTTAATATAATGTCTGTATCTGGGCTGCAGTTAGACCATTTCCCAAAAATGGTGTGTGTTTGTGTGTTGTCACTGTTAACTTGTGAACTGCTGAACAGACTTAAGCACAGATTTGCCAATGGCAATGTGGGGATGATGGTGTTTGTCCTGGAAAAAATTGTGGCAATACAGTGCAAAGGAAATGCCTGGTTTTGATTCAGATGATAGTTTGAGCATCTAATTTATATGAATGGGGGAGATGGGTGTTATATTTCATATGCAGAAGATAGTCTTACCTAACCTTAATGAAGATTAAGTACATGCAACTTCATTTGCTTACATTTATATTTAACAGTTCCTCCCCCCACCCTTTTCATTTATTATACTTGCCTCTCCCTCACTTTTTCATTCCCTCCTTTTGTACACTCCCCAATGTAGAGAGGGATCTGTTATCTTAGCTTCTGTCACTGGGAAAAGCACCATCATGTAAACACACACACACACACACAGAGAGAGAGAGAGAGAGAGAGAGAGAGAGAATCTTTGAATGGGTCTGTAGCGATAGGCGAGGGATGAAACGGCAGGTGTAAAGATGCACTGGAAGCCGCAGACCCAACCCTGCATGCAGGCAGTTCAGGACTTTGGTCGCTGGAGGCCGACCCGGGAGATGACAGTCTTGTTCGGCAGCATCCTGAACAACCAAGCAGCCTTTTTAAAGGAGAGAACTGCTTGCTCCATATGGAGAAGGGCCTAGAAAAGGTGGCCTAATGAAAGCTCATTCCCATCTATCTTGGCTAGCCGCGGCCAACAGGCATCTTCTGATGCGGTCAAACCAAGGCAAAGAAACAAAGGCACACACCAGCCTCCAAAGGTGTAAATAAACTGACGCTTGCATGCTGGAGCATCAGAACCATGCGAGACTCTGCAGATAATGGACGGCCTGAGCATCATTCTGCTCTAATAGCCCATGCACTATTACGACATAATATTGACATCGCTGCTCTTAGTGAAGTTTGTCTCCATGAGGAAGGCAGCCTTAAAGAACACGGCGTCGACTACACACTTTACTGGTTTGGCAAACCCAAAACCGAAAAACATCTTTCAGGAGTAGGCTTTACAATTAAAAACTCCATTGTCTCCAAACTCGAAACCTTGGCAACAGGACACTCTGATCGCATTATTTCCTTACGCCTCCCACATGTTGTTCTCTTTAGTATATATGCCCCAACTATGCAAGCTGACCCTGTTGAGAAAGATAAATTCTACACAGACCTACACCACCTCATACAAAAAGTCCCTGTAGAAGATAAAATTATTATCCTTGGTGACTTTAATGCCAGAGTAGGAAAGAACTCTGAAGCCTGGAAAGGTGTCTTAGGCAAGCATGGTGTTGGAAATTGCAATGATAACAGACGCCTCTTGCTAGAGTTCTGTGCAGAACAACAGCTGACTATTACAAACACTATCTTTCAGCAGAAAGATAGTTTGAAGACAACCTGGATGCATCCCCAATCCAAACATTGGCACCTCATTGACTATGTTCTAGTCCACCACAGAAACATTCGCGATATCTGTCATATTCCAGTGACGCCCAGTGCAGAATGCCAAACAGATCATCGCCTCGTAAGATGTAAACTAAATCTTCATCTTAAGCTCAAACCTAAGAGGGGTGGCATCTTAAAGAAGAGACTCCAAGTCAACAACCTTCAGCAAGCTACCATGAGTGACAACTTCCAGGCAAATGTGCAAACAAAACTTGAAGACCATCCTACAGATCCTTCTCCTACAGTGCTTTGGCAACATATCAAAAACAGTATCATCCAGTCTGCAGAAGAATTCCTCAGGTTCTCCCACAAGAAAAATCAAGACTGGTTTGATGAAAACAACCAAGAGATCCAGGAGCTGTTGGCAAAGAAGAGAACTGCTCACCAGGCATACCTCGCCCAGCCAATTTGCCATGCAAGAAAAGCAACTTTCCATCTCACATGTAGTAAACTTCAACAAAAAGTCCGAGACATTCAGAACAAGTGGTGGACCAATATAGCAGAAAAGACACAACACTGTGCAGATCTGGGTGAATCTAGAGGATTCTATGAAGCTCTTAAAGCAGTGTTTGGACCTACTTATCAGGTCCAAAGCTCCTTATACCGTACAGATGGTCAAACATTAATTACTGATAAATCCTCCATCCTGAATCAATGGGCTGAACATTTTCAAAGTCTCTTTAGTGCCAACCGAGTAGTCCAAGGCTCAGCTATCCAACATATGACACAGAAACAGATGAAAAATGAATTGGACATAGCTCCCACTTTGGAAGAGACCCTTAACGCCATACAGCAGATGAAAAACAGCAAGGCAGCTGGGATTGATGGAATCCCACCTGAAGTTTGGAAACACGGATGTCATGCACTCCATGTTAAATTCCACGAATTCCTTGTGAATTGCTGAGAAAAAGGGGAACTGCCCTCAGATCTCCGAGATGCAGTTATCATCACCCTGTTCGAGAAAAGAGGAGTAAAACCCGATTGCTCAAACTTTTGAGGCATAACACTGCTCTCTATTGCTGGAAAAGTCCTTGCAAGGATACTCCTGAACAGATTAGTTCCTGCTATTGCAGAAGAACTTCTTCCTGAAAGCCACTGTGGCTTCAGAGCCAATAGGAGTACTACAGATATGGTATTTGCCCTTAGACAACTGCAAGGGAAATGTAGAGAGCAGAACAAGGGTGTCTATGTAACATATGTCAACCTCACCAAAGCCTTCAACACTGTAAGTAGAAAAGGTCTGTGGCAGATCCTGGAAAGACTAGAATGTCCCCCCAAATTCCGTAAAATGATTATCTTGCTACATGAGGGCTAGCATGGTCAAGTCATATATGGCGATGCTCTTTCAGAGCCCTTTCTAATAACTAATGGAGTGAAGCAAGGTTGGGTTCTTGCACCAACTTTATTTACAATCTTCTTCAGCATGATGCTCCAAAGAGCTATGGCAGAGCTTGAAGAAGAAGACGGCATCTATATACGTTACTGTATTGATGGTAGCTTGTGTAACTTAAGCCATCTGAGGGCTCACACTAAGACTCTAAACTATCTAGTCCATGAGCTGCTTTTCGCTGATGCTGCTGCCCTTGTTGCCCACACAGAAGCAGCTCTGCAGTGCCTAACATCCTGCTTTGCAACAGCTGCAGAGCTTTTTGGGCAGGAAGTCATCCTGAAGAAAAAGGAAGTTCTCTACCAGCCTGCACCACAGGACGAACACCATCATCCCCACATTGCTGTCAGCAAATCTGTGCTTAAGTCCGTTCAGCAGTTTACCTACTTGGGAAGCATCATCTGCTTAGATGCCAAGATTGACAAAGAGATTGATCACAAATTAGCAAAGGCATATAGCGCATTTGGAAGACTTTACAAAAGAGTCTGGAGTAATAAACACCTGAGGGAAAGCACAAAAATCAGTGTGTATAGAGCCATTGTACTGTCTATTCTCCTTTACGGGTCTGAAACACCTATCGCCACCACTTATGACTCCTCAAATGCTTTCATCAGTGCTGTATATGCACAATCCTAAATATACACTGGCCTGACCTTGAGGAAGCAGAGATCACCAGCATTGAGGCCATGATATTGAGAACACAGCTAAGCATAAACTCATAAATTGGGAGTCCTGGGAATGACTTGAAGGCACACAACATAGCTAAAAATGACTTAAGGAATCAACCCCTGAAACCCACTTTAGACTCCAGGAAGCATCTCTGAGTGAGGGAAGAGTATGTCACAGTGGAAGAGAGTGCTTCAGGATGATGCAGCCAGCCCCCTCCCACCCGCACACTGCATGAAGAGGGAAGGAAGAGGCTGGCCATGTTATCCTGACCCAGACCTCCATTACTCAGAGCAGCTCCCTGGAGATTAAGGTGGGTTTTGTGGGGCATTTATGATTGCGGTGATAGTGCCATGATCATGAGTATGTAGCATAGCTGAATATGGAGTAGTTGCTGATCCGTAACTCTAGGTTATGAAACCATAACAGCAAGAGTCTCAATTGGAAAACAAATTAGAAATTAAAATATTTCCATTTCTACAGTAATCCTTAGAGAAGACCCACTGAAATCAATTGTGTTCAAGTCATTTATTTCACTGGGTCTTCTGTAAGTATTATTTAAGTCTGGATTCAACCTCAAGTTATTTATAATCAAACTGATCCTCCAAATAATGTGCTTGTATAACCTACATAGACCATCATTGGTCCAGAGTATAATCTGAAGGCACATGGCATAACTAAGACTGCTGCCACACTGCAGAAATAATGCAGTTTGACACTGCTTTAACTGTCATGGCTCAGTGCTATGGAATTCTGGGATTTGTAGTTTGGTGAGCTATTTAGCCTTCTCTGCCAGAGAGCTCTGGTGCAACAACAAACTACAGATCCCAGGGTTCCATGGGATGGAGCCAAGATAGTTAAAGTGGTGTCAAACTGCATTATTTCTGCATTGTGGTAGCAGCCTAAGCAGAAGTTGGTCTGTTCAGTGTCTGGGAAGGAGACCACCAGACAAACCTATCTAGATACCATGAAAGAAAAGCCATTTTAAAACATAAAACTAAGAAAAACTCTATGTGTTTTAGTTGATATACCATCCCAGAAAGCAAGAAATAGTACAGAGATCTGTAGGTTGAGGCAGACTAACTCAGAGCAGAGCCACTGAAACAGAGTTATGTTAACTTGTATATCCCTTTGTTTCAATGTCTCTGCTATTCTAAGGGCCAGTCTACATGAGGGATTATACTCCCGATCCAAGCGCATTACTGCAAATGCACACCAGAGTTCAAGTGTGTCAATGGTATTTTGGACCACTCCAGGGAAATCAAGATGACTCATCTTTTTCTTGTCTAAATGGAGTGGGATGGGAATCAAGATGGAATTAAAGGATAAATTACTGCACTGTGTTTACTGTCCCAATGGGGTGTGTACTTCACACTATTTTTTAAACTGTCAATCAATTTTGCGCATGTGTGATCAACCACCTCTTTTGTCACATACTTCCTATGGCACTCTTATCTGGAAATGTGATTCGATGTGACTGGTTGTCCCAATGAGCATGGGTGCGCATTTCCGCTGGTTTATTTTTTTAAAAAAACTTGTGGGACAGCCATGAAGAATTTTCCCATGTAGTTTTCCTGAATTTTGGTCCCCCTTCCTCAAAAAACAAACAAACAAACAAACTGCTGTGGGATCCCATTTAGATACCCCCCAAATTCTAAGATCATTTATTTACCCTCTGGACTGGCCCTAAGTATGGCTACATCTAAATCCAGCCTCATTTATAGGCACCAGGACCCTTTTATTACCCTTTGTGTCCATGAAATGCAGCACAATCCTAAGTATTTTCAGAGGTAAGTCCCCTTGTAGAAGCAAAACATAAGACCTTACAGATCAGTGAACTGGCCTCCCACTAAGTAGTGGCATTTGCAACAGTTGGAGAGTTGGGGTTCATGCTTGGTTTTTTTTAGCAGACAACATCACTCTCCTACATATGACTACATACAACTGACTGTATACTTATAAGTTTGCTCTTCCATAGCAGACTTGTCCCAGCATGCATAAGTCAGTCAATTTGTTTATGTTAAGTTGCTGTTGTTGTTGGGTGCCTTCAAGTAATTTCTGATTTATGGCAAGACTTGTTCAGAGGGGATTTACCTTTGCCGTCCTCAGAGGCTGCGAGAGTGTGATTTGCCGAAGGTCACCCAATGGGTTTCCATGGCTGAGCAGAGATTCAAATCCTAGTCTCCAAAGTCATAGTCCAAAACTCAAAGTAGTATACTACATTGGTTCTCTGAGTACAGTAGTCCCTTCACATTCATGGGGGTTAGGTTCTACAGACCCCCACGAATGTGAAAATTCTGCAAATAAAGACTGCCCTCCCCTTCCCTCCCCAGGCCCTCCGGAGGCCTCATAGTTGCTTTCCCCCGCCCTCCCCAGGTGACCATGGGCACTCCAGAGGCCCTCCGGAGGCCCCGTAGTCGCCTCCCCATGCCTCCCCCACCCTCCCCAGGTGACCACAGGGGCTCTGGAGGCCCTGTAGTCACCTCCCTACACCTCCCCACACCCTCCCCAGGTGACCACGGGGGCTCCGGAGGCCCTCCAGAGGCCCCGTAGTCACCTCCCCACACCTCCCCACACCTCCCCACACCCTCCCGAGGTGACCACGGGGGCTCCGGAGGCCCTCTGGAGGCCCTGTAGTAGCCTCCCCATACCTCCCCCTCCCTCCTAAAAGTGGTGATGGGGCCTCAGAGGCCCTGTCACCACGTTCCTCGGCCTCCCCTCGTGGCAAACTGCCTATATGTGGAACCGCGAGTGTGGAGGACACGAATGTTGAGGGAGGACTGTACATGGAGAGTACAATAATTATGTACTCATGCTGGTGAGTATATAGTTATTATTTGTCCTCCCTGTCCTTGAGGGAGGACAAATCCCTCTCTTCGTCATACTTTTTTTTTTTTACCTCCACCTATAGCATCAACCATATATAATGGGTCACTTTCCAGGAAGGGTGAGCTTTCCAATGAAGCATAACAACTGCGATGTAAAAACAGTTAGTGAAAATTTAGCCTTTGTATGGCATGCCTTTATTATTGATCTGAACTTGTGTTGAAGCCGTCACCAGGTCAATTTAATATCCCATTCTCAAGATGTTAAAAAGCAGCTCACTTCTTAATAATACAAGGAGTTAAAGAGAGAGATGTCAGTGGAAATAACAAAACAATGAAACAATTTAATTAAGCAATAATGTTTCTGGCACTGGGGTATACAAAGCAATAAAAGCCCTTGTGGTTGATTAAATGCTGGAGGGAAGCAGAGGGTGAAATTCTGTGTGTAGGGAACAGTCTGCTTCCTGCTTGGCTGTGGATTTTCTGCACCATTGGGTCACTTGATCTTCTTTGAAGTCTTTTGCAGCTGGCCTGTTCTGGTAACACACATGGGCTCTGGATAAGGGTAAGGGAGAATCTTCAGCTGCCTGAGAAAGAAAAGCAAATGTTGCCCTACCACTCACTGCTTAGACTATCAAATGATTTGACATGAAAGACCAACAAGGACCCCTCCCATTCCTGACATTTACCAAAAAAATGGTAACAATGAATTAAAGAACTAAGGGCTTGTCTATACAGCGAAAATACTCCTCATAGAATTCAAGGAGAATATGTTTTGTCCCAATGGAATCCCACATCATTTTGCCATATTCAGAGGGAGGGAGGGAAACTCCAAATACTCCACAGGAAAAGCTTTGTGGCTTTTCCCAACTTAACAAACAAACAAACAAACAAAAACTCTGAAGGAAATACACATTCCCACTCATTGGGACCACCAATTTGTATTGTTGCACTATCCCAATAAGAGCAGAAATGGAAAGCGATTGGTTGGATGTGTGCAGGGGTGGGAGCCTGCCGGCAAGGCAGTGCCCGGAACAGCCACGTTGGATTTTCACCGTAGCAATTGTGCACTGAGGTGATGAAACAACCTTTTTTCTGTTTATTTAAGTGGAAGATCAAACTTCCACCCCCTGGATTTGCTTTTTTTAAAAATGCTACCTTGGGCAAGTTACACTCTCTCAGCCTCAGAGGAAGTCAAAGGCAACGTTGTGGCTGTACTGCAGCCACAATGTTGCAAGTTTAATCCCAAGGGCTCCAAAGTTGACTCAGCCTTCCATCCTTTTGTAGGTCAGTAAAAGGAGTACCTGGCTTGTGGGGGCAATTAGCTAATACACATTGGAAACCACTTAGTGCCTAGCATACTATAATGCGGTGTAAATGTGTAAAATGCTATTGCTTAACAATTTGTAAGCTGCCTGAGAGCCTTTGTAGCTGAAGAGCGGGGTATAAATACCTAAATAAATAAGGCAAATCATCTCTGAACAAATTTTGCCCAGAAAACCCCATGATAGGGTTACTATAAGTTAGAAGTGACTTGAAGCACACAATAACACAACACCAAAACTGCCAGTAAACCCTGAGGTTTTTGACCAATCTGGATGAGCACAATATTGGGAACTGAAGGTCTGTGCATGTTTCTCATTCTGGCTGTAGATCACACACCCTGGCCAAGATTCCACATTGGCCAGCATAGTGTAAGCCTTCAACAGACAGAACTCCAATGTGGCTCCCCATTCCCAACTCCCAGCACTCACAGTTTTGCTGTGATAGCTCCCCTGAACAGCTACTCTGTGGTTGGTGGAGAGAGGAGGTAAGATCACAGAAGTATTTGTCTACCCCCTCCCCCTTAGCTAGATGCAGATCAATGACATCTCTCTCTGAGATTCACTGGGGTAGAAGTTCATCTGCAGCTGAAAGGCTGCATGCTTACTACCTCTGTTCTAAGAAGAGAAGCAAATACACTAACCAGAAAGTCATATTCAAAATGGCTTCCTGCCAAGCCTCTTAACAACTTTAGCAGAACCAGAGAGCCATTAGGATGTCTGTTCTTTGAGGCCAGCTGTGACATTATATCATAATATAGCTATATCTTGACTAATGTTTGTGATTCCTAAATTCCCCTTCCTCCTCATGGCATCAGGATTCAGATAGATAACCATAGGGCAAGGTGACCTGTCAGCCAGCCCTCACACAATGGTTTTAAATCCTGAACAAGCATTTAGTGCTTAATGTAATGTGTGGGGAAAGACACCCAATAATTTAGGACTAGAAAGGGAAAGCGTTACCTTTCTCAAACATTTTATCTGGATAAAATGTAGAAAGAAGGACAAGTATATATATATATATATATATATATATATGTGTGTGTGTGTGTGTGTGTGTGTGTGTATAGCCAAACTTAATAACACCTTCCTTTCCTAGGAACATGATTTATAATGAGTTTGTGAGAACAGTCTGCACCTATTTCATGTTGAATTACGGTACACCTTTGCGACTGGCTGCTAAAAGGGACTCAGTGGCTGCTATATGTGTGTTAAGCCACCACCATTTCATGTACTGCCACTAAAATTTAAAATGCTGTACATACCAAATAGATCTATAAATTTATATAGTAACTATCCCAACAAATGCAAACTCATTCTTAGTAACCATAAAATTACCTTCTGTTATCTATCACCTGTGAAATATGGTTTCATCACGTACAACAGCCAGCGACTGAATTATGCGGCTTTGCAGGGCACTATTTTTCGGCAAAAGAACTGCAATGTTACAAAGAAAAGGGCTAAAATAACAAGCCAGAACCAAGCTAAATTTGTAGCACTATAAATCTGCAGCTACTTTATCAGATTTGCATTTAATAATATTTGGCATGCAATCCATATACGAAGTATCTTTACAGCTGTTGATGCAAATATAATTGTTTGGTCCACTGGCAACACATTCAGATTTGGATATCCAAAAACATTGTTAATATGAATCAATGCTGTATGTCTACACTAGGAAATGTGGGTCAGTCTGCTATTAAAGATGTAGGAGCAGGGCCAGAAAAAAAAAAAGGTGAGGAAACAAGGAACAATCCAGGTATAAGAACAATCCAGAGGAGAAATTAAGTGTCTAATATAAAGTTATTACTATTGTTATTATTATTTTATTTTAGTTTGTTCATTTGTATCCCATCTTTCTCTCAATATATTTAAAAACAATACAGATTAAAACTATACAAAAGCTTCATTAAAAGTATAAATATAAACATTTAAAAAGAATTAAAACTGATACAGTTAAAAACATTAAACATTAAAAACATTGAAACTAATTAAAAGACAACATGCGAACCTTTAAAACAGCAACACACAGCATTCAAAGCTCATCCCAGTCAATGTGAAGTCAAAGGCTTTCATGGGCGGCATCCATAGGTTTTCCGTGGTTTTTTTCCGGGCTGTGAGGCCATGTTCTGGAAGACTTTATTCCTAATGTTTCGCCTGCATCTGTGGCTGGCTTCTTCTTACAGAAGATAGTACACCAGGCTTTGGCATCCGGATTGGGTGTCTGGCACCACTGTGCTACCTGTGGGGCAAAGAGAAAGAGGAGCAGATGAGGCCAGTGTTGTATCTCTTGTGGCTCTTGCTGGGATGCATTGGTCTTCTTGACATCTGTGCCTGTGGGGGAGACCAAGGTGGGGAAGGATGCCTCCAGCTCCTCAGCTACTCTTCCAATGCGGAATTATTTTCCACTCCTCAATCCTGGATCCAGACTTGTGGGGGGCATCTCTGGAAGTGCCTACTGGTGACACTTGACCCCAAAACTCCAGATAACCTGTCCCAGCAGTTTCATGTATATATTAAATAGTATAGGGGATAAAACAGAACCCCAACAGACTACGTAGGCCAATGGCCAAAGAGTTGAATAGGAACCCTCAGTATCACCTTCTGAGAATACCCCTCCAAACAGAATGGAGCCACTATAGAACACCATCCCAGTGAGGTGACCCAGATGGATATCATAGTTGATGGTATCAAAAGCCACTGAGAGGTCCAGCAGAACCAACAGGGACACACTGCTCCTGTCCAGTTCCTGGCATAGGTTGTCCACCAAGGTGACCAAAGTTGTCTCCGTATCATAACCAGAACTGAAACCAGATTGAAATGTGTCTGGACAATCTGCCTCATCCAGGAACCCCTGGAGGTGGGAGTTCCCACATGCTCCAGTTCCTTGCCCAAGAATACGATGTTGGAGACTGGCCTATAATTATCCAATATAGTAGGATCCAAGGAAGGCCTGTTGAGTGGCTTAAATTCTTCTTTGGATGAGATTGTAATAGCTCCCTCAGTATTCAAACAACTCCACTGTTCTGTGATGATGCAATGGTAGCATCCAAAAAAAGTCTTTTTTGCTGTCCATAGGCCTTCAGGTAAACTTTAGCCCACTTTCAGTCAGTCTCACTCTGAGTTCTCCACCACTTTAGTTTCTGTTTCACCCATTCCATTGCTGCTAGCTCCTTATAAAATCGGGGGGCTGGTTTAACTCCACTCTGTGAAAGGGACATTTAGGAATGATCGTGTCCACTACCCTTGTCATTTCTCCATTCCAGAGATGATGCAGGGCTTCAACCACCTGCCAAATCAGCAGGAAATTCCCCAAGAGCCATTAAGAATCCATCCTGATACATAAGCCTGCTGGAGTGGACCATCCTAATGGGTCCCCCACCCCTGCAGAGGTTCTGAGTCCCAGAAAGTGTAAACCTGGCCAAGAAGTGATCTGTCCATGACAACAGGATAGTAGAAAGTGCCTCCATTCCCAGATCACCTTCATCCCACCCTGTACAGAAATCAAGGTTTAAATTGTGCCCAGCAGCATGAGTGGGGCCCAATACCACTTGGGGCAGAGCCATTATTGTCATGCCATACATTAATCCTCAGCCATTCCTGACAAGGTAACCTCAGCATGAATGTTGAAGTTCCCCAGCATTACAAGCCACAGGGACTCCAACACAACCCTCCGAGACCACCTTGGCAAGGTCAGGAAGGGAGACTGTAGAGCAGCAGGGTAGGCTGTCTGTCCTAGCCACTCACCTTCAAATAAACACACTCAAACCCTGCAGATTTACAGATAGGTCAGGGGGACATCATCCTTACAGACCACTGCAACTCCATCTCCCCCTGCTTGATTTCAAATATTTTTGTACTACCCTTAATATTCTTAGCTTGGTTTACAAAGGGAAATGGTATGTAGGGTTAGGGGATAATTTTTCTATCCTGCAGTTTAAAGCAAACTGACCTAATTTGCATCTCCTGAACTGATGTGTGGCTCAGAAGACATTCATCCTTTGAACTGCATGTGGCTCTAAATTTTGTAATGCAGTTACTGGCTCAAAAATTATTTAAAACATTGTATATTTCCTCAAATGCATATCTAAGGAAAGTTGTGTACCAAAATAAATATGACATTTCATAGGGTTTTCTCATCTAACACAGAAATGAGAACGAATGGACTTGGGACTTTATCAGACACGGCAAAAACTGCATCATAAGGATGCCACGATAACCCAAAAGGGTGAAATTATCAGATGGCAATGTTGTTCAGCCATTCCAGGGGCATAGCACAGGCATGAATAAGGTGTCAATAAAAAAGTGATGCCTCGTCTGTGCCAGCACTATGGCCCAGAATGGCTCAATGATGGGAGTGTCTGATAAATTTGCCCTTTGTATTATCATCGCGTCCTAGATGACACCGTTTTCTCATGCTATTTACCTCATTTGATAAAGTCATTGGTGAATGGGAGTGAATGCTTCTGAAACTGGCATGGGCTGGATATACTGTAGATAATTCATACAGCCCTATTGGTTGGATGTTTGGGAACAGGAACAAAGAAAAAGATTAAGTATTTTACTTTTGGAGCTAACCCCTTAGAGTACCCCAATGACCATGCTAGCTGGGACATTCTGGGAGTCGTAGTCCCCCCAAAGAGGAAATTACCCAAGCCCTGGAAAGAGGAAGTGGGGAACCAGGGCTATTATTTTCATGTGGCAGCCAAGCACCCTTCTTATTATTCTAATATTAAACTTTCTGTTTACGAGAAAAGATACTTGCAGATTCATTCACATACCACCATGAAGCACAAGCACAGAAGCAGCTGATTTCTCAACTGCTTCTTGACACTTGTGTGTCCTGTAAGCTGATGAACTGAGGCATTACACTCAAATCGACAGGTCTCCTGTCCTCTCCAACATCCCATGTTAAGCTTAGGATGTGGGTATCCAAACTTAGCCTGCACAATAGCTGACCCACTAAACCAGTGGCAGAGGAAGAAGGAGGGCTGAATGCCAGCCAAGTGATCAGTGGCCGGGTCCCCTGCAGGGTGGGAGTTCTTGGAACGAGCTTGAGAAAACTTTTTTAAAAATAATGTTTTTATTGAGAGATAAACATGTAATATTATAATACATTCATCATATATCATCCTCATAATCCACGTTACAATTAACCTTCATTTATACAATCCAAAATTAAAAAACAAAAACAAAACAAAACAAAAAAATCTCCTTCTCACCTCCAGTTATGTACCTCTTTCCCTGCATTTCCTCTGATCACTTCCATATCTCAACACCTGTTCTCTCTTCCTTTCTCTTCCTCAGTCCTTCTGATACTTTTCTTTCCTCAAATCATCCTAATCTCTTAGCTCTTTCATCTCTTTCCATCTCACATTCCCTTACCCTCTCACATACTTAATCCTCTAAAAATCTTCTCATATACACATCTTTTCTTCCTCAATTCTTTAGCCTTCATAATCTTGCATCATTCCTTCCTTCACTTCCCTCATTGTTGAGGCTCATGAGGAGCTACAGCGGGGTGCCAGGCAGGTGGGTGGGTGGGCGAGGAAAGTGGCATGCACACAATGGGGAGCTCCGGGCCCAGTCCTCTCCTCCAGGCAGCACCGCAGCTTTGGCTTCTCCCGCAGCAGCGTCGCTGGCACTCAGGTGGCATCTGGGGTTTGGTGCCTCAGGGCCTCCACCATGTGCCTCACCAGCAGCAGCAGCCCAGGATGCCTGGCCAGGGCCGCTCTGTCAGTTTGCCTCACTGAGCTCCGGGTGGGCAGGTGCCTCTCCCCACAGTGCCTCCCTCTGGGGCTGGCCCTCTCCTCCGGGCAGCACCATGGTTTTGGCTTCTCCCCCGGCAGCATTGCTGCTGCTGAGGTGGTGGCTCGGGTTTGGTGCCTCGGGGCCTCTGCTGTGCGGCATGCCTCACCAGCAGTAGCCCAGGACGCCCAGCTGGGACCGCTCCATTAGGATGCCTGGCTGGGGCAGGCACCTCTCCCCACAGTGCCTCCCTCTGGGGCTGGGCTCAATCTGTAGACCACTCTGCCTCTTGCATGCCGCGCCACTGGATGGGGCCCCCTCTGGCTGTGGGGCCCCCTGCACATGCGGATTTGGCCTTATGGTTAAACCGGTCCTGACCAGAAGTAAAAATAACAAGGAGAGAATAGGAATAGGTTCCTACACCACCAAAAAAGAAAAGCAGCTCAAAACATGTTTCAGCAAACATTTTATTCAAAACTAACATTATGCACCTGAAGCAGATTAACCTGCTTTCCTCTTTTCTTGCTCTTCAAACACAGGGCCTTATTGCACTCTGAAGAAAAGCGGCAAGGGAGCAGGAATGTTCTGTTTTCTGTGCTGCCTTACCACATGATGTCATCATTTTTTCATTCCAGTCCCGTGGGAGACTGAGGTAAAATCTTTTTGCTAACTGGAAAAACCTGTTAGCAAAAAGACATGTTTTTCCCCTGGTCCTCCATGGGATTGCAATGAAAGAACACCAGAAAAACGATGACGTCATGTGGGAAGACAGCATGGAAAATGGAACATTCCTGTTCCCTTGCCACTTTTCTTCACAGTGTGGTAAGACCCATGGTCAGTAAGTGATTCTGGAGGCAGCTGTTTACCTTCCCTGTCATACGGAAGCACACACAGTGACAGTAGAATCCCAGGTCAAGTTTCATTTCATTGTTCACTGCAGACATACTGCTGCAATACGGACTGGAAGTCTGTCTTTCTCCAGCCCTCCTTCACCATGCTCAAGATGCCAATGCTTCCCCCTCCCCCCCAGCCCCTTCCATCTAGACAGGAGACAAGGAAAGGGAAGGGACTGGGCTGGACTCCTGTAAAAAGACTTTGTAAAAAGGAAGTTTATTATCAGAGGCTTTGTTAACTGAGATATGCCTGTACAGTACAGTTAAAACATACAAAAAGTCAATATGGAATTAGACTATCAATAACATTTAAAAAATTAAAACATGCAGTTAGGAATAATCAAATGTAGTTTTAAAACAGTACCAACTAAAAACCATACAGCCTCCTATTCCTTTAAAAGCACTGAATCCTCAAAACCTGTCAGAATAAAAAGGGAAAAAATGCCTGCTGATGAAAAGACAGCAAGGAGGAGGTCATTCCATCCACCATAGACAGGGAGTACCAGAGGCTAGATGTAACCACTGAGAGGGCCGTCTCACATCCCCACCAGATGTACCTGCAAAGGTGATGAGACCAAAATAAGGGCCTCTCCTAAGGATCTCAGGACCTAAGCAAGTTCATATGGAGAGATACACATGCAGACCTAAACTACACTGAACCATTTACCATCCCCTGGATCTACTGGTAGAAAGAGCATGGGGGAGGGAATCACAGAAGTGTCTGGCCATGTCTCCATAGACAGACACAAAGGTATTACATCATCTGCTGATGTCTCCGCAGATGATATAATCACTTCACATCTGGCTACAGAAAAATAGCCAGATACTTCTGCAGTCCCCTCCCCAACTCTCCACCAGATGTGGAGTGGCTAAACTGGTGGTTGGGGCTTCACTGGCTCCACAATAAGACTGAGAATAGCTTTTGTAATGGTGGAAGGGAATACCAATATCTTGAGCAACCAAAAATAGACATATGCAGGTATAAATTTAACTTTTGGAGGCCACTAACAGGACGCCAGTCTTTCTCAGCTAGTCTGGACATAAAGGTTAGGGTTGTACCAAACAATGCCTGCTGTCTACCTAACCTCATCACTAGTGATATATGAATCAGACATAAACCATCCCATGTGTTTCTGCAGGGCAGGTACTCTGTTTTTTCATCTCCAGAGCACTCTTTCCTGATTTTGAAACAATAATGATACACAAAACAATACTTGTTGCTTTCTAACACACACTTATACAAAGCCACTTCTACACATTTATGCACACAAAAAATGCTTCTTCTCTCTTCTCTTCCATTTTAATCTCTTTCGTCATCATCCATTAACACAACATTTTCCAGAAACCAAATATTATAATATCTCTGCACATTTTGAAGCCAGCCGATCCTTACTACCCAGACACAGATTGAGATAAGGCAGTCCAGTGTCACAGGATGCTGCTCCTTCAGAGCAGGGAAAATCTGGTACCAGCAGATTTCATAGTAGATTTCACTTTCATTCCTATTCATCACCATCTGACTGGAAAAACAGAGGACGTTCAGCATCTGCCACGATATATGCTGGTAGACAGAATTTTAGCTTGCTTTGTTGCAAGTTGTGCCAGCCTCTCCTTGTTAGAATGCAGGAGTGCCCAATGTAGTACAACTTCCAGATGAGCTCATATGAGATTTGACATTAAGAAAAACCATATTTTCTACTCCTAGGCCTTAGCAACCCCTTATAAGCTTCTTTTACCCATGTATAAATATATTAGACAGTGGATCTTGACCTTTTCTTTACCAGGGACCCCTTTAAATATCATGGATCCTCAAGATTTAACTCAAGATTTTAAACAACAACAACAACATGATTACACCATCCATTAAACCTTCCCTCAGAGGTACTGGAGGGGGAGGTAAGATTTTTCTCCTGCTTCTTCCTGCAAGTTTGTGGCTGGAGTGGCTTGAACAGCAAAACGCAGTCCAAGCCAGCCAGCCAGCCTTTACCTTGGCTCCTGTCACATGGACACTCCACTGCAGGGAGGAGGTGATCCAAGCAACTTTCAAGCCTTCGTGGACCCCCTGTGATGACATCATGGCCCCCTGGGGGTCCACAGACTCTAGCTTAAGAACCACTGTGTTAGATAGAATTTAAAAGATAATTTTACTAAGAGCATCTGTTCCCTCTCTTTGAAAATTATGACTTTTGTACATTCATTCTCATGCTCCATTCTTGTTACACTCCTTTGCTCCCTCCTACATAGAGTATATGATTCCCAGAATTTTAAAAACAAAGTACTATGAATCATACTCATTGATTTATCCACATAATCATACACTTTTTCTGTTGGTCATGCTGGGGGAAAAAAGAAAAAGAAAAAAGGTCACAAGCCCTTTGACTTAAGTATTTCTGTAATGGCTGTTAAAATCAATTCTAGCATTAAAGTCTCCACGAATGAACAATGCATTGAGTGGAAAATTGATTATATGGTCAAAGAACAGTCCTTTGTGGCCTCGTTTGCTTTTTCGATTAGTACAGCTGTCATGGCTGTTGTAGGTGGTCCTCGGAATTTTTACAGAACAAAAATAATGTCCTTGACACATTGTGTTTGCCTAAAGATTAAAAGAGAACCAAACATATGAATTACTTTAAAGTTAACACTTTATTTAGTCAATGGAATTTTAAAGTAATGCCCTAGGCAAAAAGTAAGGAAGGGAGAGGAATCTTGCTTTAAAGGAAAATCAATAAACAGATGAAAACAAAATGGGTAATACCCAAAGGTTGTTTGACACAATTTTGTATATTGCTTGTGTGCACATGCACATGCGTCTGTGTTGAACCAGGAGATCAATTTGACTGAGGTTAGGTTTCTGCACCATGTTTTTTTGGCTAATGGTACAATCCTACAAGCATTTCCATGACAATGACAATACTATGGTACATTACCGTAGAGATGTATATTAAAGGTGACATTTTGCATTTCAGTGGGAGGACAAACAGAGGAACAAACAAAGAGCAAAGGAAGGGAGCATGGTTCAGAGGGAGATCAAAATGTCTACTCTTGGGTATGCCCAGACAAAATTGCTTTGATCTGCTCCGACTTGGATGCTGTAGTTAATACAGTTCCAATGGATATAACCTTGACTTCTGCTAGTCCTGTGTTATTGGATACTTTTCAGTTTGTGCAGCCTGAGGATGTAGTCAGGATCCTTGGAGAGGTGAGAGCCACCACATGCATCCTGGACCCTTGCCCTTCCTGTCTCATTAAACAGGCCAGAGGAGACTGGGTGAGTGAGGGAAGGGCTTAGTCAATGCCTCCTTACAACAAGGCAGAATTTCAGTGTAGGAGGTTGTTAGGCTCTGGTTAAAAAGGCCATCCCTGAACCCCTCTAATGGATAATTATTGGCCAGTGTCTAACAGAGTGTACCATTATTGGATAAGTTATTGAAGTGTGTGTTGGCCTCCCCGCTTGAGGGGTTCCTAGATGAGGTAGATTATCTAGATCAATTTCAATCTGGTTTCAAGCCTGGTTATGAAACAGAGGTAGCTTTGGTCACTTTGGTGGATAACCTACACTGGGAACTGGACAGGGGGAATGTGTCCCTGTTGGTTCTGAAGGACTTTGCAGTAGCTTTTGATGCCATTGACCATAGCATCATTCCGGCCTGCTTTGCTGGTATGGGACTTGGAGGTGCTGCTTTACAGTGGCTCCATTCCTTCTTAGAGGGGTGAACCTAGAAGATGGTGCTGGGGGACTTCTATTTGACCCCTTGGCTGTTGGCCTGTGGGGTCCCTCAGGGTTCTGTTTGTCTCCCATGCTATTTAATATTAGTATTGTTGCAGTTATTGTTCTGTTATTTTTTTACCAGCTTCTCCCCATGTATTGAGGTGGGGAACAACAATAGATTAGCATACATCATATAACATCTGTTAAAAACACACAACATCTATTAATATGTGTAACATCAATTTAAAAGATCAAATAAGAGAAATACCTATTAAAACAATTAATCCATATTTAAAATTCATAGTTTAAAATTCACAGTTTAAAAATAATCTGGCTAGGCCTGCTGGAAGAGACATGAAACTGCTGGGAGAGGTCATCTGGAGTTTGGGGGTGTGGTTCCATCAATATGAGGATGGCACCCAACTCTGCTACTCTTTCCAACCCCAATCCAAGGAAGTTGTCTTGGTCCTAAACTAGTATCTCTCATCAATAATGGACTGGATGAGGGGAAACAAGCTGAACTTTAATCCAGACAAGACAGAGGTGTTCCTGGTCAGACAAAAGGCAAATCAGGGAAAAGAGATTCAGCCTGTGTTAGATGGGATTACATTCCTCCTGAAGATGCAAGTTCGCAGTGTAGAAGTATTCCTGGACTCAGCTTGAACCTGGAGGCCCAGGTCTCTGTGTTCCTTGAGATGCCAGAACTGGCCATGGTGATACCATATATGTTTTAGTTACATCCCATTTGGAGTACTGTAACACACTCTACATGGAGCTGCCTTTGCTGAGTTTTTAGAAACTTCATCTAAAGAGCCATAGCAGGTTACAGAGCCACAGTAGGTTACAGAGAACATGCTGCTCCCCTGTTAAAAGAGTTCCACTAGCTGCCAGTTTGTTTCTGAGCACAATTCAAGGTGCTGGTTATGACTTATAAAGCCCTGTATGGCTCAGGTCCAGGCTATGTTGCAGACCATATCTCCCTATATGAGCCTGCTTGGCCCCTGAGGTGTTCTGGAGATGCCCTTCTCTTACTCCCACCACCATTAGAAGCACAGTTGGTGGGGATGTGAGAAAGGGCCCTAAACTATGGAACTCCCTTCCCAATCCTTTTCTTTGTCCCTGTTCCTTGCTGTCCTTCTGTCACCAGGCAAAGACATTTTTATTCTGGCAGGCCTTTAATACATAAAGTTTCTAAAGAATGGGCTGAGGGTGCTGTACTGTTTTAAACTAAACTGTTTTAATTGCCTTTTCATCTTTTAATGATATTTTATCTTTTTAAGTGTAGTTTTAAATCATCAATATTTTAATGCCATTTTAATGTTCATTTTTTGGCATGTTTTAATTGTATTGTTTTTTTTAAAAATTGTTAAGTCTTCTTGAGTCCCAATTTTGGGAGAAAGGCAGGATAAGAATAAGAAAAAGAAAACTATAGCCTGGCTCAAATTGTGAAAGTAGCCATCTGTTTTGACAGTGCAGTCTTGTGCATGTCTAGACAGGAATAAGTCCCATTGAATTCAATAGGTCTTACTCTCATATGAATGTCCATAGGACAGGTTAGGCAACTGCAGGGAAGACAGAAGGACAATTTTCATCCTTGTGACAATGTAGCCAGCTGAACTTGGGGGTTTTCAGTCAAGAATTAGCTGAAAAAACAGTCCTAAAAACAATCAGAAGACTTTCCTTGTTGTTTTTTCTGGGCTGTGAGGCCATGTTCTGGAATAGTTTCCTTCTGAAGTTTTGCCTGCATCTGTGGCTGGCATCTTCAGAGAATGGTTGGGTAGGCGTGTGTGGAGTTTATATACATATTGTGAATCCTTGTTGGGGAGGATATGTAAATTTGTGTAATTGAATGGATAGTTTCTGGGTATAGAAATGCAAGGATTTTTAGTCTGTTTGGCTAATGGTTGGTTGATGGCCCATTATCTCCTGGGAATCCCCTTGTCCCTGGGTGGAATTCCTTTGTAAGTGTTGAGTTTTAATTCTATTGTATTTCAAAACTGGGAGCCAGATTTTGTTTACTTTTAAGGTTTCTTCTTTCCTGTTGAAGTTGTCCCGGTATTTGTGGATTTCAATAGCTTCCCTATGCATTCTGACATGATAGTTGTTGGCCTGGTCCAGAATTTCTGTGTTTTTAAATAATATTTTGTGTCCAGGTCAGTTTATAACATGTTCTGCTACTGCTGATTTTTCTGGCTGGCGCAGTCTGCAGTGTCTCTCATGTTCCTTGATCTGTGTTTGCACACTGCATTTAGTGGTCCCTATGTAAACTTGTCCACAGCTGCATGGTATGTGGTAAACTCCTGCAGCTGTGAAAGGGTGTCTTTTGTCCTTCTCTGAGTGTAGCATTTCTTGGATTTTCTTGGTTGGTCTGTAGATTGTTTGGAGGTTGTGTTTCCTCATTAGTTTCCCTATTCTGTCTGTGACTCCTTTGATGTATGGTAAAAATACCTTCCCTTTGAGTGCGTGTTTTTCTTCTTTATTCCTGGGTCTGGCTGCTCTTGTGATGTCTGATCTGGAGTAACCATTAGCCTGTAGGGGCCAGTTTAGGTGCCTCAGTTTGTCCTCCAGGTAGTGGGGTTTGCAGATCCTTTTTGCATGGTCTATCAATTTTTTTTATTGCACTTCTTTTTTGTCCTGGGTGATGATTGGAATTCTTGTGTAGGTAATCTGTCTGTGTGTGGGAGTTTTCTGTATACCCTGTGGCCTAACCATTGGTTTGGTTTGTGGATGACTAGGACATCCAAGAATGGCAGTGTTCCTTCCTTTTCTTTTTCCATCGTGAATTGGATATTTGGGTGGATGCTGTTCAGGTGGTTCAGGAATGAGACCAAATCTTCTTCATGGTTCCAAATGGTGAAAGTGTCATCCACATATTGGAACCATGTTGTGGGCTTTTTTGGTGATGTTTCCGGGGCTTGCTTTTCAAAATGTTCCATGTAAAAGTTTGCTAACACAGGGCTCAGGGGGCTGCCCATGGCTACCCCATTATCTGTTCATAGAATTCATTATCCCACTGGAAGTAGCTTGTGGTGAAGCAGTGTTTGAACAAGGCTGTGATGTCCTCAGGAAATATTTGTTGGATGAGTGCCAATCAGAAAACTACTGTCAGTTTTTGTGTCTGAAATTTTTGCCCAGTTTTCAACCAACTTTCAGGTAGTTGAGGAGTTTTGGGGGTAGGGAGGGGGGTTGAGTTACTGTTGTACTAAGTGGTAGTTTGGGAAGGAAATCCCCATTCTTTTCAAAAGTTGAGAGGCCTGAGGGCTTCACCTAGAGACTGGAGGTTGCACTTAACCCACCCCCATAAGGATCACAGTGCAACCCTACACATACTACTCAGACATTACTGCCATTGAATGCAAGGGGGCCTATTTCTAGATGAGGACAGAAAGAATTGTAGTCTAAGAATTTTTGTTCCTGTTAGTTTTTAAATGTCATAAATATAGGGGGTGTCCACACTGCACAGTTGTAGCAGTTTAATGCCATATTAATTGTCTTGATCTAAGGAATCCTGGGATTTGTAGTTCAGCAAAAGACTTGGATTCTCTAGCATATTTCTTTGAACTACAGTAGAACTCTCTGGCTGTGAATGTGGAGTCTCTGCCCAGACTATAAACCCTAGGATTCCATAAACTGGAGCCATGTCACTTAAAGTGGTATCAAAGTGGTGTAAACTGTGTAATGTGGATACACTGCAGGTCTGAACGAAAGAATGAATGAATGAATGTTGTTAGCTCTGTTACAGTATACATGGGGGTACAAAACTACCTACTCTGTTTTATTGCCTTTAAGTTTTAAAAGTTTTGGGAACATTTTAATTGGAAATAAATGTTTGTAAGGTCTTAAGTAAACCTGAGAGACTCAACTGTTCCTTGATGTAAGGGGTAGGAATCATGTTCCAGATGTTCCTGGACTTTGACTCCCAGCATTCTTTACCATTGACTATAGTGGCAAGGGTTCATGTACATTGTAGTTCAGCCATTTTGGAGGGCCACACAACTCTCACCCCTAAAAAAATTATTTGGCTATTTTTGTCTTTCCCAGTGCCGGCATGCCTACCTGCAAAGGAAGGTAAGGGGCCTTTTTTGTAAATGTCTGAATGGTGGATGCACACTGCATACATTCCCTAAGCTTGTGAACTGGACAGCAGGAACATGGAGCCTACCTACTCTGCTGATTTCTGCTTCATCTAGTATTAAAAAAACCCCTTAAGACTAAACTGCATGGGTAAGAAAGCACTGATTCTTTTTTGGGGGGTTGTTATTACTGAATAAACAGGACTCCTTAGAAATGTGTGGGAGTTGGAAAGCATTCATGCTTTTAGATACATAAGTTCTCTGTAATGTTCTGACTGGCATGGAACACTGATAAATGCAAACATTGGAAATGTTTCTTTCCAGCTATGCAAGCAATTTAGTCATAATTGAAAGCAGATTTCTTTGTTAAAGCTTTAATGTTTTATTAATTTAATTTTCCACAGTCAGATTCTTCTTCTTTTTTTTTATTTCACTGTTTAGCCTAAATTTCCCTTGATATTTGTAATTATAATGTTTGTTTGTGCTGCGGTATTGTAAGTCTCAGCCAGCACAGCTATCAAAGGAGCAACTTTTGTTCTTAATGCCTTACAGGATAAAAGCAAATAAAGTTCTAATATTAAAATCCTTTAATTTTGCTTTAAGTTGGTGAAGGGACATGAATTGCTTTCGTAATCCCAGCTCTTCTAATTTCCCAGGTATATTGGCAGAGGTTACAACTCATTAAAGTCTGTTACAGTCCCTGTCTCAAGCAGAAGGACAGAGTGCTTGAAAATCAATCCATTCTGCTTGCCTACTTAATTTCACATGCTTAGTTAAGAATCACATTTCCCACCCACCTCAAAATCTCTTTTTGTGCTGTTCCTTTTGGGGCTACCTTCTTCCCATTCTGAATATGGTCTCAGACGATTTATTCTGTATGAAATGCCATATAGAATTTGGTGTTTCTGCATGTGGAAGGGAGAGAGATTTAGTAAGAGATGGGAAATGCACAAATCAATACTGAAAGGTACAGCAAAACAATATATTACTCTGCAAAAAACCCCAAAGAACCTCCACATATTCATCACTCTCCATGTGTTTTTTAAAAAATATTTGTTGTATGTTCTTGATAGTAATTTTATTGTTAAATAATACGCACTATTAAATATCAAACAGGTAAACAATAATGACTAATTCCAGCAATATTATCAACACAGATCACACTCTAACCTTCTTGTTTCCAACCAGGAGAATAGGCCCTTGGGTGTTGCTGGAATCCCAGCTCCAATCATCCACAGCCATGGCCAGTCAGTCAGAGCAGAGCAACCAGAGGGGATAAGAACTGTAGGCCAGTAACATCTGAAGGACAACCGTTTCCCAACCTTGGCATGCATGGAAAATATACAGGCCCAATTGCCTGTTTGAAAAAAAGAACTTTTAATTTTTAAGCTGTATTTATTTCATTTATATCCAGCCTTTGCTCCAATGACTTCAAAGCAGCATACATGCTTCTCTACCTGCTAGAGTAATGTTCTCACAACAACCCTGTCAGGTTCTTCAGGATGAGTAAAGGTGAGTAGCTAACTGGCTGAGTTCATGGCTAAATGGGGAACCTAGGAGCTCAGCTAGATGGGAGAATTAATAGCGAAAGATAGCGCCTTAACTCCCTATTGCCGCAGTGTTTATTTGTGCCCACGACTCATTCGCAAGACTGCTGGCATGGAAAATTAGCTGAGTTTGCCGTTCACATGGAGCATGTTTCCCCCCCCCCAAAAAAAGATGGTGGCCATGAGTGAATTGTCTGCTGAAAACCTCCCCCCACCCCCATTTTGTTCTTAAATGACAGATGCAGAAGAATGATTTTCTGCTTAAAAAAACGTTTTTGTTTGCTCTGCCACTTGAGCAATTGTGCACACAATCGTTCACCTGGCAAAAACAAACAAACAAACAAAAAACAATGGCTGCTCTGACCACTTCCTTCTTTGCAAGCCCACCCCCACCGAGGTCTGACCAATCATGTTTGAGTCCTTTGATGTGCCCCTATTCGAATTGATTGTTCAGATGTACAATTATGCACATTTTTGTGTAATTTTTTAAAAAAATATTGCAAGAAACAGTGAATGCTGTTATCACCATCTATTTTTGGAGTTTTCAGCCCCCCTCCTTCCCAATATGGCAAATCCTGGCAGGAGCTCATCTGAACAGAAGGTATTCTGTCCGCATTCTTTGTGGATTTTTTTTTTTTGTCATCTGAACAACCCCCTTCTCTCTCAAATCTCTGTCCAACACCCCAACCACTCTGCTACAACAGCTCCTTGGAGTGCATTATTATTATTATTATTATTATTATTATTACCACCACATTTTTCAGTTTGGGACTCAGAAGCAATGAGCTTGACAACATTTCAGGTGTTCCTCCTGAGATGCCCTTGTAGTCTAAAAAACAGGAGAACCAATAGCAGCTAGCTTCTGTTTAGCAGGTCTCAAATTTTGTCTGTTTTTTTTTTTTAAGCCAAAACTTTCTCAAGAGCAGCAGTCTGCCAACCTCAAACTCTGAGCTCACATGCCTCCAAGCGGAACCAGATGGCTTTCCAGATCTGCCTTGAAAACAACTTTGGATGAAAAAGATCTGCAGTGACCCAACTTAGTATATTCTGTTCCTATTAGCTCTCTGTAATCTGGGTTGTAAGTGAAACAATCCAGAGGAAATGCAGTTGGGGAGAAAAATCTAACTAAATTCACCCATCATCCATAATGAGAAACAAATGATATCCCCCATTAACCTCCTTTAATAAATTCTTGACCCCTGGAAACAACTTACTTAAAAAAAAACACAAAGCACAATAAAATCCTTCAAGTTAATTAGAGAGCAGAGGAAGAAAGAGTTAAATGAATATATCCCTATTATGTAATGGTCCTCTGATCATAGAAGCTGACATAATTGCAAAGAGCCAGTGAAATATTAAAGCTGATCTCAGAAACTCTGGCCCTCCATGTTATTTTGTAAGCTTTCAGTTACTAGATTTTCTACAGATGACTAGGTCCACAGCTGGAGGGTGCAGACTGGGGCATGAGAGAGCACTGCCCATGGTAAACGTGGCTCTGTAAATAGAGCTAAAGATTTGGATCAAAGGACTCCTCACAGCTTCATCAAAGTATAATTTACAGGATTCTGTAGAGGAAAGGAACCATGACTTAATCTGGTATAATGCCAATGTACATTCTCGGGGTCAATAGGCCTTCAGTGGTTGAATATTCATCTCAGCAAAAGGAACAATATCACACCTCCCATTTAAGCAGGAATATGCCAAGATACATACCACTGGTTCTTTCAAGAACGTAATGAAGTTATTTGGGGTGAGACCTAATTTTAGTCATGCTTGCAGCAGATCTTCTGAAATCAATGGGACAAGGTAGACATGACTAATGTGAGTCCCATTGATTTCAATGGATCTTCCTTAAGCATGACTAAAACTAGATCCTACTTTTACTTTGCCCAACTTTCAGTCATTGACAGTGGCTGGTAGCTCCCATGTGAGTAGGGAGGTGAATTCACTCCAGGTTTTAGTCCAAGCTTCATGAGATCTTTAAGATGCTGAATCTAGCCCTAAAATAGGTTCAGGACCTTGGACAAATCCCTTAAAACTAGCCAAAATCTGGAATTGATTCACCTCCCCACTGCCATAGGAGCCATGAACCACCATTGATCATTAAGTTGTTGGGAGCTATCCTTGGTTTTAGAGACTGTGTTCCATTGTTACCATAATAATGCTTAATTGTCTAAATTATGAATTTTGATGTTTGTTCTGAAAAATTGTGGGTTTTTGTTTTTTTTAGCAATTGTTATAGTGGGAATAGTTTTACACATAAATAGTAAATAAAACATTAAAATAAGCACAAGATGATAATAGTGGAAAATCAACAGCAGCAACAAAACAGTATTGGCTTCATTAAACAATGAAGCAATTAAATGAAGCATTTTCTTTTCCCTGGGAATAGCAAGGAACTTTTCATTACTTTCACCGGGGCGAGGGTTAGCCATATATTCTGTTGGGCTAACACATTTTGCTGAGATTGTCCTTCAAGCAAAATGATCAAGGCGGAGCTGACATTAAAATCATGTCAGCCAGCACCTTGGCTTTGTTCCAAATTCATCTCCTTGAGTTTATAAAAAAACAACAACCCAGCAGTCTTTGGTCCCATTTCCACATCATGAGCCACTTTATAAATTTGCCCCCTGTGATGACCCTTCATAACCCTGCCATTAATATCTCAATATTTTGATGCTATATCTATTTGCTGTTTACAGTTTAATCCATGGCATGACTCTGCCCCTTACTCTTATAAGAATTTATGGGCTTTAATCTTCTTTTATGGGAGACCATTCCTAAAGCTTTTTATAAAACTTGAGTAAGTCATATCCAAAGGTTCACCTTCTACTGTTTCATTAACATTTTCAGAACTTGAAGTGCCCTAGAGAGAGAGGATCCACTCATGTAATGTGGGCTGCCATTACACCATACTGATTAGATCTATTCTTCTAACACATGCTATCAGAACAATAATATAAAACACTAGCTTTGTTTGTCAATCTGTTTACATTGGAAATACCCACAATTTTTAGAACCCAGCAAAATGCCTTGTAAACAATCGGCATGAGACAAGTTAATTTCCTTTGTCTGGAAAGTGCTGCAATTTATTTTTGGACCTAACTACATGTCCTTGTCAGTATCTCCACTATTAACTACTTTGTTCGATTCTGAGCCCTCACATGATATATGGCATTTTAAGATTTGAAGACCTCCAATCTGGGTAACTTCATATTATATTGCCTGAAATGATAGATGCAGTTTGATGTTGCAATTTATAGCACTTCAAAAATCTCACTCTGGACATCAGAAATCAGAGCAAGTCTAACATGATCAATTTGTTAATTTTCTCTCTTAAAAACCCTGCTTGGTAAACACTATTTTTACCTAGCAATTCAAAGCATATGAGGTCACTTCCAACTCTGCAGTTCTGCAATTCTATGAAGAGTGGTGCTTACAGTATTTTGTTCTGCAGGGAAAAGTGCAGAGTTGATCTTCAACAGTTCCCCCAAAGGTTTTTTGTAGTATTATTATTATTTTCAACTTTGGCAAATCATTTTCCTATGAGACAGCATGCTCTCTCTCTCTTCTTGTCAATTGTTTAAGGCTGACATCATAAGCATCACAATATTCATACCCAGGATCTGTGGTTGTGTTGATTAGTTACCTCATAACACACTTTAAACCATCCTGTACAAATCAAAAGGGTGTGTTCTCCTTCTCAGATAATGTATAGTTCTGCATACAACTTTTTAAAGAAGGGACAGTGATCAACAGGCAACAGGATGTGGCAGTTATTCCAGATGATATAATCAGGATTAAAATAGTGTGATTTAGTACGTACATCTCAAACCCCTAGATGTAGATATTGATTTGCTAGACACAGTATATGCACAAAATAATTCAAATATTAAAATATCAATATTAATATTAGATCCATAGTAAACCCATGTGCCCGTTTTTTAAAGAAAAACGCTTAAGAAAGCAATGTTGATGGAGAAAGTTCATAGAGGATTTAAAGGGATGAATTTGAACCAAAAAATGAAGTCTTCACAGGTGTTTACAAGGGGTATATGTTAGATAAATGGATTTTCTTCCTCTCAAAAAGCAGAACCATTCTCTGCCTCCTGCTACCGCCTCAACTTGTTGTAACATAAAACTCTGAGCCTCCTCCCACCCCAAAAAAGTTTTAAAAGCAACTTCCCATGTGTTGAGCAAGGCAGGCACCTCTCTGCATGGTTCTGTAGCTTCTCTTCACAAACATCTTTCATTTACCTCTCACCCGCCTGTTACACTGGGGCAAAAAAATCCTGTTGCATAAAGCAAACCTATCCCTTTGCCATAAGTATGGTAAGTGAGACAAAAGACAATACAAATCACTAGAATGATCTTGAAATTCATACACCATGGCTATTTGTTGGCCCAGAGAATTTATCCAAGGTGGTTTTTGTGACTTTGCAGAGCCCACCACCTCACCCAAGGGAAGGTTGCAAAACCGATCTGTTTTGTGGCTCTTCGTACTCACAATGTGAATAACACAGCACTTTGTAGAGCTGCTACATAATCCAAGACCATACCTAGTGATATTGTGCACTGATTTAGAGAGCAAAATAAATAAATTTGGGTCCTATGCCAAGAGAAAGCCAGAGTATGTATTAAATAAACTAAATAATACACACACACATACGCATACACACACACACGGTGCATTGCATTGCATTGCATCTCATTGCATTGCATCACATTGCATTGCATTGCATTGCATCCAGAGGAAATTAGGCATGCTTAGGCCAAGGGTTTTCAAAGTTTAGTCTTCCAGGTATTTGGGACTTCAGCTACCAGAATTCATGAGCATTGGCCATAGTGGCAAGCATTTCTGGGAGTTAAAGCCCAAACCATCTGGAGGACCAGAGTGTGAAAACTACTGCTTTAGATCATCCCAAATCAATGGAATTAATTTTACATGTGTCTGATTTAAATGGGACTTTCCTAGAGCCACGAAAAAGTTTCTCCTTTTTTGTACTATGGTTCTCAGAGTCTCCCAGACATTATAGAAAAGTTATGAGTATGGCAAATGGCCTTTGGATCCAACCAGAAATCCTTCATGTGATGAGGTTTACTAGGGATGTGTAATGTGAGCTCAATTAAGTAGCTCTGGGATTAGAAGATCCTGCATGACACCTGCCTGACAGCATAACCATCACCTATGGGGCCCTGGTGGCGCAGTAAACTAATGCAGCCAAAACTGCAGCCCAAACTCATGTTAGACCTTGAGTCATAAATTCAATCCCAGGGCTCCCCAGGTTGACTCAGCTTTCCATAAGTCAGTAAAATGAGGACCAGCATAATAAAGAGCTGGGGCGATGTGCTGTGAAACTGTTAACACAGTTTCCAATAAAAAAAGCAGCCACTTTATTTGTGTACAATGCATTCTGCAGTGTCACTACTGCAGCATCGTTTATATGCCAGCAGAGCCATCTACTGGGATTTGCATTGTACAATTGTCTGTAATTGAATTTGCTTTGTATTGAACTGTATTGAATTGTATTTGAATTGAGCTGTACTTGAATTGTACCATACTGGGATGAACTGTGTTGCACTGTATTGTGTATTCTGTGTTGCATTATATTGTACCCCGCCCTGATCCTGAGGGAAGAGGCAGGTGATTTATTATTATTATTATTATTATTATTGCTGCTGCTAGCATTTTTCCATTCAGCACCTTTGCCACTAGAGTTTCAGTTCAAGTAGAGAAAGAGGAGGGATCATAGGATGGGGTCATTGCTACAGACCCCAACCTGTTCAGACATTTACCTGAACTCATGAGGGCTCCACATGGGTAAAGGGGTGGGCCTACATGCATTGGCCTCACTTCCTACATCACTATTCTCTTTTGCCCCTGACTTTCCCATAATGAGTGGGTAGATCTGAAAGGGCACTCTGCTTTTGTTCACTTGTTTGTGTGTAGAACACACTGTGTGATTAGCAACCTCGACTTATCAGAGTCTCCAGTCATGTAGATCTGGTTCCACTGAATGTCACTTCAGACCTTGCTACTTAACATGGTGAAACCAGGAACTGGGATGCCGGGATGAATATGAAAATGTAGGGGACCGGTCCAGCATGCATGGCCTCATCCCTCTACCCTGATAAAGCCATACTGCCTTCAAGCAACCACCCCCCAAAAGGGCTGGTAGGTTGGATTTCAATGGAATGAAATGGAATACATATGTTAGCATTCTTGCTTCTTTCATTTGGTTCAGATCCATCAACAGTTCCAACATACTGGATGGCCCTCATGGTCTCTTCCATCTCCATGATTCTGTACATCTGCCAGCATTTTTAAACCAGCAGCAAGCTCACAAACCTAGCAGGCACCATGTGTTGGCACCAACTGTATGAACCAGCCTCTCCATTTCAGGACTATCCAGGTAGCTACTATGACCTGCCTGAATGTGCTGGCTGTTTTTTCAAGCCATTGTAATAACAGCTATCTTGGTTGTCACATGTACAGGCTCTACATGGAAGTACTGTGTTTCTATAATCATGTGAAGGTGTATAATGTATATGCCTTGTCACTGGTAGCCCCATATACTCCTTGATGCAACTGTGCAGAGACTGTCAAGAGTGTGCCAGAGCCCCAGTATGTTTCTGTTTTATAACTATAAGCCAGCACAATAATGTCCAAACCATATACTAGGAATAGTTAAATTACCTTATCACATATCTTTCTTTTGTGAACAAAAACCTAGCACTTAAGCACTGTTATCAGCAATGCATAAAATGTAATTCTACTTTTTCCAAAAACTTTAGTTTTCTTAAGTAACTTACTGTGAGACAAGTTTCAGCAGATCAGCATAAAATTTTCTTAATTTCATTACAGGCTGTAAATTAAAATTAATGAGGCTGACACTGACAATTAACAATGAAAAATGCAGATTGTTATAATTACTTAAGCAATAACATTGCTTTACATAGAAGACTTAAGGTGCTCCACAAATTATTTACAAGTGTTACATAAAACACAAAAAAATGACAATTTCAATTTATTTTGTCAGTATAAAAAACAAAAATCCTTACTAAAACCTTTCTCATTTGGGAATCTCTCGCCATGCATAATTAAGCAAATTTGATTGCAATTAAGCCTGGCTTCTACAGTGGAGTTTTAATTAATGCAAATCTGGCATCTACATCTATAAGATTAATTTTAGTGAATTAAAAGAAAACAACAAAGCACATTTGAAAGTGCAGTTGCATTGTTGAAAAGCTGGGAATGTAAAAAGCTTGTTATTCTACACCCCAGCCTCCTCCTCTCCCCATACCCTTCCATGTTGATCGCCTTTGACTGGATCTTTCAGGAGAAATATTTTATTCAGATTTGTTTTGTTTTGTTTCTCAATGCTTTACTAAATGGGATCATCACACTTACACAAAGAGGCTTGGAGACACATCTTAAAATGTAATTATATACCCTTAGATGAAGAAACCAAGTATAATGTAGGCTAAGGAGGAAGGTCAACAATTTCCTTTACAACAGCTCCTTTAAAGTTATTGTCAACCCCAAATTGTTATGCTGCTAATGTTCAGAGCAATTCTGAGTAGACCATGGGGGGCAGGGAGGTGCACTGGGAGATGATTCACTATTTCTAAGCCCTGCCAGATAAGGCAGGCAGTTTGTAAGGAGGGTAATTGTCCTTAGGGAGGTGTGTGTGTGTGTGTGTAAATGGTGAAAATACTTATCAAAGAATGCAAGGAGAATCCTACCTGTCTTAATGGCATCCCGCATCGTTTCATCATATTGGGAAAGAGGGGGACCCAAAACGTCAAAAACTCTGCAGGAAAAACTTTTGCAGCTTTCCCCAGAGTTTAAAAAACAAACAAACAGTGAGGGGAATGCACATTCTTGCTCATTGGGACAAGCAATTTGATGTGAATCACTTTCCCATAGGAGAGGAAGCACAAAGTTGATTGGCTGGGCAAGCACAAGGAGCAAGGCTTGCTCACAAGGCAAGCACCTGCTGCCACCATGTTGGATTTTTGCCTTAGCGAGCGAGCATTAAGGCAAGAAAATGGGATGGGTTTTTGGGTTGTTGTTTTTGGTTTTTGTTTCTCTATTAAATAAAAAAAAATCACTCTATTGCACCTTGGACATTTTTTTTTAAAAAAAGTTTGACAGCAGCAAATTGAGGTAAGTACAAATGCGAGTAAATCACTCATGGCTGTCATCGTCCATGCAAAACTTATGGGGACAAAAACATCATTAAGACAAGTTGCATCTATGCAAAATGCCATTACTGAAATGCACTCTGAGTGGGGGTTTTTTGTCTCGTATAGACAAGCCCTGGGAATTCTACTGTAGGGGAGATTACCTATATCAGCTCCAGGCTAGCATAGGTAATGACACTGATCTTGGGGCTTTTTGATGGAATGGATGGCCTTTGATCAAGTGCCTTGAGGGCCGCTTCCAACATGCCCTAACATGGTTTTGGGGCCCACTATTATTGGAACAATACCAGAAGCAGATCTATAGTGAAGGCACAGCCAGGGATTCTGGAGAAAAAAAATCCCCTCATAGTAGCACAGTTCCTCCAGCTAGCTGACCTGAGGCTTAGGATTGCTTAGGATTTTGTTTTCGAACGTGAGAATAGGACACAACAGTAACATGTAGTCCAGCATCACCAAACTGGGTTTCTGTGCTTTTTTACAGATTTTTCCCAAGATAATACTCTCCACATGTTTTCGACTGCAACTGCCAGCATGACTGAGCATTAGCCATACTGGCAAGGCTGATGGGAATTGAAGTCCAAAAGATCTAGATGGCACCATCTCAGAGATGGCTGATCTAGAGCGGATAGGCCTATTTGTCATTCTAGTTGAACAGAACCTCTAGGTTTATAGGCAGTATAACTCTAAGTACCAGACACTGGGAAAGGCCCATGCCATAACCTGGACTCACTATGGCTTTGAAAAATTAAAAAAGCAGAGGCTACAGTGAGGCCCAACTGTGACACATGTAAAAGAATGCAAATTACTAGCACTCTTGTCAATTTAAAAAAAGCAAGCTATTTTGGCAGACCCTTGTCAAACTTGCCAAACTTTTACATAATCATGTTTACCCTTAGGCTGTTGGATGATGTTGCTAAAGAAGATAAATAATCTATTTGTAATTGATAATATTTCACAAGCTTCTAATTTATCAGTCCGGTCTCTGCTTCTCTGCTTGAGGGATTTGTTTTTGGGTGGTAAGTCATTTTTTGATTTCATTAACAATTGCTTTAAAACAGTGCTCAGGATTTTCCTATGTACAGTAAAAACAGCCAGGGAAAAAACATGGAAAACAACTGTCCCCCCTAAATGTAATATCTGCAACATAATAAAGACTGTTTATTTCTTCTCCACTGTTAACTTTAGAAAGTTCTGGCTGGCAAATGTAGTCAATCATGGAACATTTGCTTTTGGTTTGACTGATTCCAGCTGTAGGAAGGAAGGGCAATTTGGGGGAGGTGGTCCCCCTGCCCTGCCCTACTCTCCCCTGTGTTTCAGACCACATGTGAAAGATAATTTATCAGAGTTGTTCCTGGTGAATAATTAGGCCAGCAAATTGGTTCTTCTTGCTGTGCTTAAAAAAACAAACAAAAACAAAATCAGTCAGAAGCTTAAAAGGAAAACACATGGATGCAGATGTAAAAGCATGCTATGCCCCTCAGAATGCTACATGGATGGGTAGGAAGATCCTGTTGAGCAGGGCTGGCATGCAGGGAGAAAGGGGGAGGTTTCCACAACATTCAGGCAGAGCCGCTTTGAGGCAGAGGCACTCAGGGTAGGTACATGCCTCCACACATTTTTCAGGAATTCCCCCTTTATTATAAGGTCTCAGAGCAGTGGCTCTTAACCTTTTCTTTACCAGGGAGCACCTTTAAATATCTTTGTTGCCGTGGCCCCCCAAGACTTAACTCAAGTTTTAAAATTCTAATAACAACAATAACAATAATACCTGATGATGAAGAAGATAAGGATAATACAATTAAACCATCCCTTAAACCTTCCTTCAGAGGCACTGTAGTGGGAGGGAAGACTTTTCTCCTGCTTCTTCCTGCAAGTTTGCAGCTGGAGCGGGTTGAATGGCAATGTGCAAGCCAAGCCAGCCAGCCAGCCTTTGCCCCAGCTCCTGTCCCATGGACACTCAACTTCAAGAAGAAGTGGGCCAAGCACCCCTCAAGCCTTCAGGGACCCACTTTGAGGACATTGTGGACCCCTGGTGGTCCCTGGACCACAGGTTAAGAATCTCTGTCTCAGAGGCTTGAACAGTTCGCTCCCCCTCCCCTTTTCAGATGCTCCTTTCTTTTCCTGTTCTTTGTGACACCCAGAATCCTGTGTACCAGGGTCAATCAAAACATTAAAGGAACATGTATTGCCATGGATTAACGTGTTTTTTCTGTCATCATGCTGTTCAAGAAGCTGTTTTTTACACACAGTAAACCCATTGGCCCACGTAGCCCAGTATTATCAGCTCTGATTGGCAGCTGCTGTATAGGGTGTCAGGCAAGCTTCTTTCCCTACTCTTCCCTAGAGAAGGCTGGTATTTCTTATTGTTCTGCCATCCGTGTACTAACCAGACCTGACTCTGCTCACCTGCCACAACCAGGCAAGATTGAGTATGTTCAGGGCTAAGCCCATTTTCAGGATTAAGTGCATCTTTACCTTCATATGACTATTAACAAAAAAAGTGCATATTAAATGGAAGATACGGAAGGAAAACACTTGCTATGACACCACTTGAGGGGGGAACCTCTTCCAAAAAAGGGGCTGGGGTTTGATCCTTAAACTGCTCTTGGATAGACTTAGCTTTTCGTTTCTTCAGTTTCTTTTTCCTTCCCCTCCCCTTCTCTTTTAAACCCTCGACTGGCCTACTAGAAACATTCTGTATGTTCCCTGGTTCTTAGCTGACAGTATTTCTTGTCATTCATAGCCTTAAGAATATCTGCATAGTTGTAGAAATCTCTGAGTATACAGAATCCATTATCTTGGTTCTGGATGGTCTCTGTTTTGGTATCGAAGAGACAGGTACTCAACCATTTGAGATTACTATTACAGGAGGAGAGAAACAGTCTGCTGCATACATCACATACTGGCCTCTGCTGTCTCTGCCATCTCCCTGGCTCTCTCAGAAGCCAGGCATGGGTCCAAGGCTGGTCACGTGCAGGGGGGCTGCAGTCATATGTTGCGGGCCCCCTTCCTAACTTCGAGACAGCAGAGAAAATGATAGTGGCAGCTTCAGGGATAGGCCAGCATTCCTGTGTGGATGCCAGCCCATTTTAAGGTAACAGAGGAAGCATGGGCCAGATCCGCAGCCAGGATACTGGGTAGTGTAGATAAATTTAAGATAATAAATTTATTATTTAAGATAATAAATGGCAAATAAGACCTTAACTTTTGTTGATCTGTAGTGAAGACACACTTAACTTTTCAGCCCAAACTAGACACAGATAATAATTATAAGCCCAATCAACATCAGAAATATTGTAAGTTCCTCCCTATACTCTTCACTTTCTTCTCTGTTACCAAGGCTATCCTTCTTATATTAGGCAGAGTGAAGCCACCATCTCAGCCAGCTTTCAAATGCCATGAAAGATTACTGAATTTGTTAAAATTATATTTTTGTTGCCAGTGATGGAGAAAGGTGCTTGTGGGAACTCCTGCCTTGGAATTTGTCTACTTTTGACTCTATTTGCCTTTGGAGTGGGGGAGCTCTTTACTGCTCTCCTTCAGGCAGCAAAATGCCTTGGGCTGGTTCTGCTGCAAGTTGTTGTGCTATTAGTTGGGTGCAATGTCAACAATAGTTTAAAAGCTGTAAGAAGTGTTGTTCAGCTAGTCTATTGGTTGTGTGCTCCACTACCACTAGCGAAAATGACTTGTGCAGACCACACTGAGCAAGAGGACATCATTATGCATTGTGGTGCAATGCCTTGTAAAAGTGGTTAACACAAGCAGAAGAAAAGCATTGGGTCTGACTATCATGCAATGAGGGTTTCTGCAGAAGCTTTGAACTAGAATTGCATCACTGGATGCAATCCTATGTTTTATTTTCCTCTTTTCTCTTTTGCCTGAAATAACGTTCACATTGCCCTTCTTTTAGTTACAGGCTAAGCCGTTAGTTAAACTGCATGAATCTGTACAAGGGATGCAATTTATAAGATAAAAAAATATACCCTGAAATAAATAATTTTAAAATACTGGGTACCTTTAGGTGTTACCTTGCATATCCTTTCCTCGCATTTAGGTAACTTTCTGATTTTGAACAGATTTCTCTTCCTCTGAAGAAACCTGTAAAATGTATATGAATCCATACAGAACTGCTGACCAAATGTCAATTTTCTAGTGTACAACTTCTATTGATCATTCATTATTGACATGAAGGTCTCCAGCATCTTTACCTTTCTCTCTAAGCTCTTTCTCAGCTAAAATTTCCAAGTGAGAGAACAGGTAGGCCTTGAATAACAGAGTGATTTAGGTCTCACAGGATGTTTTACAAAGTACATTCACCTCAAGAAAACATCCGAGGGACATTTTTATAAGGACTGAACAACTGTTTTGAATAAAAATTTAAACACAATTAGAGAGGCTGAGAAGAGAGGAAGGAAACATTTTGTCTGAATGGAGAAAAAATGGAAAGGAGGAAGTCCCTTAAACGAAAAAGGGAGCATTCTCCTCAAATGTGTAAAAGAAAAGACACAGTTCTAAAAGATCTGATTAACACAACTTGTGATGTATAGACCCAAAGATTGAGATACCTTTTTTGAAGTTCAATTCTTTGTGAAGAAAGTGATTGTAAAGTAATTTATCATAATTCAATTTAAAAATTCAAAGCAGTTGTTGAAGCAAAAGACAGGTGAATTCTTATAATGAGACTTCTGAATTCTGGTCCCCAAAAAGTTGCACCAAACTCCGTTGAGCCCGTGTGCATGTGAGATATTTGTACAAATGTGGTCATTTTGTTTTAAAATATTTTTCCTCTTGTGCTATCCTAATGAGAACCATTTAACTGACATTTGATTTTGAATTCTGTGACTCTTGTACATTTTTACATATAGGCTTTAACATAAATAAGTAGTATTTTGTGCATGTATTTGTGACAAACAACATAGTATAGAATTCTGTGGCCATAGATCTAGGTCTTTATTTCTTTTTGCTTTGTGTGCGTTAATTAAGTATACACATTCTGGGCTAAATGCAGAGACAGCTAAATAAACAAATGACACTGTAGAAAGGTCTTTCTGCATACCAATCATATCCTACATCTGCAAGCAAAAGCTCTATAAATCGATTTGCTCTTTCACATCAAAAGACAAACAGTGATGCAAGTCAGCAATTCCTTTGTCAAAGTCACAGACATTGCTGCTCTTCACAAATGCATTTCTCCAGAGCTGGATTCAACCATTTGATGATTAGCATTATTGGCAACTCTTCAAAGAAGATTCATCAAGCAATTTACAATTGGATTGGTTACCATTTTTATGATGGTCCGCCATGAAATCAAACATTTTTTTAAAAAACAGATTGACATTTGAATCCCTCCTTCGAGGACAGGAGAGTCTACAAGAAGGGGAAGAATTATAGATTCTCTGATTCTGGAATGTTTGCACAGATGAAAATATTGCCAGAGTGACTCCCAAGATAGCTAGATTAGATATGGCAGAAAAGGGGAATTGACACAGAGTAAGTTAAGGTCATCTTGTTAATGATTTATAAAGAAGCTTAAGTTGCCCCAAAGCTATGCACCTCAGCCATCTTACATAAGAGTCCCTCAGTCATAAAGGATAGGTCTTCTGCTCATGCTCAGGGGGACTCTTTTTTCATGCTGCAGATATCAATTAACAATCACATCAATTACCTTGGTTCCCAAGACTTAACAAGTTTCTAGAGCTGAGACCCAGAAAAGAAATTTGCCTCCAATGAAGACAACATAGTTTCATGGGAAAACTATAAATTATCAAGGTCAGCTTGGAGTGAATATGATTGCAGCAAAGGGTAATGGAATGTCTCTACAATACACACACATGTAAGCACTTGCTCATATGACTGACAACTCAGTTTTATCCACATTAGGTGATGATAGTCCTTATGACTAAAGATGGACAGATTAGTCAATTTGGGGGCCATGTCCATTTTCTATGTTTCCACTCATAAACCCACTCTATCCCTTTCCCATATGAAATCCATGTGCAATCAAAATGTTTGAAAGAAATACTCATTTCATATCTAACGTTGTACTTTAATGCGTTTTCTCAGAAAATAAGCACAATTGTCCCTCCGTATCTGTGGATTTGGTATCCATGGATTTGGTATCCACGGATTTAAGTATTCACAGCTTGAAAATATTCTTTTAAAAAAAATAATAATCCAAAAAGCAAACCTTGATTTTGCCAGCTTATATAAGGGACACCATTTTGCTGTGCCATTGCATATAATGGGACTTGAGTATTTATGGATTTTGGTATCCACAGAGGGTCCTGGAACCAAATCCCAGCAAATATGAAGGGACAACTGCATTTGTAAATGTATTTTTTTCTTAATTTTTTTTTTTTTTGCTGTGTTCCTTTAAGTCATTTCCAACTAATGGTGACCCTATCATGGAGTTTTCTTTGGAAGATTTGTTCAGAGGGGGGTTGCCTTTGCCTTCCTCAAGGCTGAGAGTATGGCTTGCCCGAGGTCATCCAGGGGGTTTCAATGGCTGAGCAGAGATTTGAACCCTGGTATCCAGAATCATAGTCCAATGCTCAAGCTACTATACCACACTGGCTGTCTTTCTAAAAGTTGTTGTTGGCCTTCAAGACATTTCTGACTTAAGGTGACTCTAAGGTGAACCTATCAGGATTTTTTGAGGATGAGAGCGTGTGACTTGCTCAAGGTCATAGAATCAAAATAGAGTTGGAAGAGACTACAAGGGCCACCCAATCCAACCCTCTACCATGCAGGAATACACAATCAAATCATTCCTGACAGATGGCCATCCAGCCTCTGTTTAACAGCCTCCAAAGAAGGAGACTCCACTATAGTCCGAGGCAGTGCATTCCATGGCCAAACAGCTCTTTCTGTCAGGAAGTTCTTCCTAAGGTTTAGGTGGAATGTCTTTTCCTGTAGTTTGAGTCCATTGCTCCATGTCCTAGTCTTTAGAGCAGCAGAAAACAAGCTTGCTCCATCCTCAGTATGACATCCCTTCAAATATTTAAATATGACTATCGTGTCACCTCTTAACTTTCTCTTCTCTGGACTAAACATACCCAGCTCCCTAAGCCATGCCTCATAGGGCATGGCTTCCAGACCTTTCACCATTTTGGTCTCCCTCCTCTGGACACATTCCAGCTTGTCAGTATCATTCTTGAATTGTGATGCCTAGAACTGGATGCAGTATTCCACATAAGGTCTAACCAAAGCAGAATAGAGTGGCATTAATACTTCCCTTGATCTAGACTATACTCCCATTCATGAAGACTAGAATCGCATTGGTTTTTTTAGCTGCTGCATCACACTGCTGACTCATGTTCAGTTTGTGGTCCACTGAGACTCCTAGATCCCATTTGCATGTACTATCATCAAGCCAGGTGTCACTCATCCTATATCTGTGCTTTTCATTTTTACTGCCCAATTGTAATATCCTACTTTCTCCCTGTTGAAATTCATTTTGTTAGTTTTGGGCCAGCTCTCCAATCAGTTAAGGTCATCTTGAATTCTGATCCTCTCCTCTGGGGTATTAGGTACTCCTCCTAATTTGGTGTCATCTGCAAATTTGATAAGCATGCCTTCTATTCCATCATCCAAGTCTTTCATAAAGATATTGAATAACACTGGGCCTAGGACAGAACTCTGTGGCACCCTGCTAGTCACTTCTCTCCAAGGTGAAGAGGAGCTGTTGGTGAGCACTCTTTGGGTTTGACCAGTCAATCAATTAAAAATTCACCTAACAGTAGCATTTTCTAGCCCAAGTTTACTAGCTGAATTGCAAGAATATCATGGGGGACTTTGTCAAAGGCCTTACTGAAATCAAGATATGCTGCATCCACAGCATGGTCTTCATCTACCTTCATCTATTATCCAGTAGGTTTTCATGACCGAGTGGCGATTCTCCACAGTTGTAGTGCAACACTCAAACCAATATGCTATGCTGGCTTTCTCTAAAAGTACACACTTTTAAATGAATTTCCTTCCTAAAATAACATGTTGATGTGCACCCACAGGTTCTCTACAAGTCCTAGAGGATGAAGTCATTGGCAGATGATTCTCAGACCTCTCCCACTCCCTAACAGCAACTGTAAGGCTCTGTTGGGGTGGGCAGGACGCCAAAGATAGGTTAACAAGGGAGGCTGGCCATTGCATTGAGGTGGTTGTGGATTCTGAAGTAAGTTATGCAGTTGTAAGTGGGACTCATGTCTGAATAAGACACTAACATGATGCCAAACAATATGACATAGTAACTTAAAGGTTGGGCCTGCTTTTCATTTTTAGACCATTAATCCATTAAGCCCAGTACTGTCTACTTAAACTGGGAATAGTTTTTAAGGCTATAGGGATGTAGAATGTAACTGCAAATTTTATCAGCCTCAGTAAGAAAGGTTGTCTCAGCACACTGAGATCTCTCTTCCATTGAGAAAATGGCCAGACCTCATGAGATTTTTCTCATTTCAGGATGTATTTGCAACAAAACAAAACAAAAAACTGTTTGCAGAAAGATACTTGATTTTTGCACACAAAACTTGGGCTTTTGTCGGGGTAAGAGAATCAGCATTTTAGGCAGAAAACAGTATGAGTATAATTTGTGCAAAATATATTGCTTCCTGTTCAAAATGTTGGGATTTCTCATTAAAAGGCTTTTGCAGAAAAACACATTATATGAATTATTATTATTATTTTGCAAAGAAATCCTGAAGTTTTGGGAAAAACCCATTAAAATGCAGGAAAGCTGTCCTGAGCCAGTGAAAAGAACTTCTAAAATATCTTTCTTGTATCTGAGAAAAAAAAAGGTTTGAATTCCTACTGCAGAGTATTACACAAGGTTTTTTTTACAACATTGTTATAAAAGATAATTTTTAACTAGCAATTTCAGAAACTGAAACTGAAGTCTTATGTATGTGAGTCATTGAGTTGTGGCCTACCCCATGTTACACTGTTGCATGAAAACTACTCAAAGTATGTGTTCTGAAGTATCACTGAATGATACATTCTCAATGGGACTGTACCACTTGAGGAACCAGGTCAGGATCATATGTGATGATATTTCCCTACATCAAAAACTCCCATTAACAGTATCATCATCATCATCATCATCATCATCATCATTTATATCCTATCTTTCTCCCAATAAAGTGACTCAAGGCAGTGAACAACATATTTAAAAACTATGGCTGAAATCCTGTATCAGCTACTTAGTTTACTTAACTATAATTTAAGTATACTTAACTAAGTATACTTAACTTCTCCTGGCCTGACTCCCTAAACCTGATGAAAATGTCATTCACACACACTCCACTCGGGGGAGAATGGATCTTCTTCTCCCCATGCAGCTGATTCCCAGTAAAATAGGTTTGGGGGAGAGTTATGATCATGGTAATAGTGTTATAATTATGGCTAAGTAGCATCACCTCCTCAGATGCCAAGATTGACAAAGAGATCGATCACAGATTAGCAAAGGCATATAGCACATTTGGAAGACTTTACAAAAGAGTCTGGAGTAATAAACACCTGAGGCGAAGCACAAAAATCAGTGTGTATAGACCCATTGTACTGTCTATTCTCCTTTATGGGTCTGAAACATGGGTCACCTATTGCCAACACTTACGACTACTCGAACGCTTTCATCAGCACTGTATATGCACAATCCTAAATATACATTGGCCTGACTATGTGACGAATGTTGCTGTCCTTGAGCAAGCAGGGATCACCAGCATTGAGGCCATGATATTGAGAACACAGCTGCGCTGGGCAGGGCATGTTTCTAGGATGGAAGACCATTGCCTCCCAAAAATAGTACTCTATGGTGAACTTACCATGGGTCAAGTACTCTACGGTGAACTTGCCACGGGTCAGAGGGGTGCTCCAAAAAAGCAATATAAGGACTCCCTGAAACAACATCTCAGGCTCGGCCAAACTGATCACCAACAATGGTCTGGCCTGGCCTCACATTGGGAGGCATGGAGACTCACTATCCACAGTGCTGCAGCCTTATTTGAGAACTCAAGCCAAACAAGTCTTGAAGAGAAATGACAACACAGAAAGAATCACAACCTGGAAACATCACTCAAGGAGACCTTCTGCTGTGCATTCTGCCACCGGACTTGTTTATCTCAGATTGGCCTTTTCAGTCATCAGCACACTTGCAGAAAGCGCAGGATGAGTCCTTCCTGAATCTTTGTTTGCGAAGCAAAGCCAGAGATGACTAAGTAGCAATAAGGAACAGTTACCTAGATTTATGCATCCATAGCGGTTTTCTATTTACAATATCTACTTACTCACAATAGTAACACTATTGCTACCATCATAACTCCTCCACCATCACCCCAACTTACTTTATTGGGCATCAGCTGAATGGGGAGAAGGAGATCCTTTCTGCTATCAATTGGAGCATGGATGAATGCTGTTTCCATTAGGTTGTGGGGGCCTTTGTGCCATGAAAAGAAGTGGTGTTCTTAAGAAACATCAGTGGTTCCCCAAAAAAACCTCAAGTGACTTTTAGAATTAGCATGGAAAATGGTCACATGAGTGGAAGCTTTGTCCACATGGAAAGTGGCACTACTCGTTTCTGTGGGGTTCTTGAAACCCACAGGATCCCAGAAGCAAACAGAGAAGTAGACCAAAATATAGGCAGTAGATATGGAAATAGGTCTCAGAATGGAGAAGACCAGCATGGACAGACATGAATCCAATGCCACCAGAGTTCTGAAGACTGAGACAAAGGGGGAGTCTCCCAGAGGCTTCTGCCAGGAGCAATTTTCTTCTTCTACCAATGTTTGACAGAATCTTGTTGGGCCCTTATGTCTTCATAAGTGGATTTGTGCCTGAGGGAATTAGAATTGCACACTTGAGTAACATCTGTATCTAGTAGAGGGCTACTGTTACATTACTATGTAGCAGAGCCAGCAAAGCTCCTGATGCACATCAGCACATTATGTGCCTCAGTGCTCAAAGCACATTGGTGAGCAATGCACACCAGTACACAATGTGCACTAATGCACATTGCACATCAAGGTGCATCAGCACCAATGCATATCAACCCAATGTGCATCAGGTGCTATTGTCACATTATACACCTTTATAATTCAGTAAAGAGGTTTCTTAGCTTGGTATACCTAAAGTTACATAATGTAACAAGTCTAATAGGATTCTGGCAGGGTTTTTTTTTTTTTTTTGTAACACTGAGGATCTGGGAGCAGTCCCAGGAACTTCAAGAATGGCCTCGGATAGAAAGACCTTTGGCCAAAAGTCCTCCTTGGCTTCTCAGAAGCCTTGCTCAAAAGTATCACCAACCAGGACATAAGAAAGTCAACAAAGCATGAGATGAGGCTGAGCCAATCAAACCCTGCAGCCCCAGTGGCTGTACAGAAGGCTTCAATGTTGACTCCCTGCTCTTAGTTGGCTTGGGAAAGGAGTAGATTGCATTTCTTATCTTGCCCCTTCTCAAAAGTCAAACCCATTATAAAAAGCCCATGAAAATTACTTTCCTAACAAATGATGGAAAGGTTTTTTGTGTGTGAGAGAGAAATTTCCCCTCTAACTGTGACACATGAGTCTAATTAACTTAGACTTAAGTTAGTCCTTGCAGTATTCTCTATTTTAACACTCAGCTCAGCTCATCTAGTACCCTAATAGTACCCATGTTACATCTTCTGCCTTTAATGGTCTTTAAAGGGAAAGAATCCACAATCATAAATCTTAAAGAGCTCTACAAGTACAAGTCAAAACACATAAATATATGTAACAGATGCACAATTGTCTCTGTTACATATGGATGGATGCATTATGCATATAGTGCTGTCATAACATTCCCTTATGCAATCAGATTTTTCTTTCTGTACACACAAGCTTTATTTCTGGAGATTTTCACATGGGGGGAAATAACCCCCATGGAGATCGGGAGAGAAACGGGGCTGTTCCACTGCCAGCGCTCAGTTTTACACACCCCTTCCTTCTTCCGATCTCCTGTTGTCCTCCCTCCATCCTGCTTCCATTTTCCCTCCTGCTATGTTCCACTATTTTTTATTAATGAAGAACATTTGTTAGTAGAAAATATTGGAAGGGAAATGGAAGCATCATGGAGGGAGGACGATGGGAGATCAGGAGAAGGAAGAGGGTGTGCAAAACAGAGCGCTGGCAGCAGAACAGCCCTGTTTCTTTCCTGATCTCTGAAGGGGTTATTTCCCCCATGTGAAAATCTCCTCTATCACATTTCAGTAATCCACTAGATTGTGGTGATGAACCCTAAAACAACCTTACAAATAAGTCAACAAAAGGTTATTAATGGGTCAGATATAGGACTTTTTCAGATGGGCTAAAAAAAACCCCCCGTGGAGGTCGGGAGGAGGATGGCACTGTCCCACTTCCAGCAATCGATTTCGCACGACACCATCCTCCTACCATCCTTCCTCTGTGCTGGAGGGATGGGAAAAGCCATCAATGAAAAGCGACATCTTTCTCATCCCTCCAGCATGGAGGAAGCATGAATGAAGGATGGGAGGAGGATGGCGTCGATCGCTAGAAGGGGGACAGCACCATCCTCTTCCCGACCTCCGCAGGGTTTTTTTTTTTAGCCCATCTAAAAAAGTCCACACACAAACACATACATCTATTCCACATATATACCGTGGCTAGCCCAAGTTGTATGATCGCCTGAGGTGTACTACCACGAGATCCACCCACATCAAGCACAGTGCCCAAAGCCAGCCGAAGCGATTATTTTAGCACAGAAGGCAGAAAATGTGTTAAGAGCTGTGCACTGGGTTTCCTAGTTGGGGAGAGAAAGCACTCCCAGGCACTAACTCTGTGCAGGACTTTACAGGCTAAAGGTTTTTAACATGGACAATTAACCAGAGTGAGGCCAAGTGAAAGAAATCAGGTCAAGGACTAACTGTTTTTGAGGCAAAAACAGTTATTTCTTTATTAAAAAGAGAGAAAAAGACAGCAGTAGAAACCAATAGAACAATCTACTGTATTCAATACAAGCTGTTAATAGCAGTTTCTCAAAGGAAAAGAGGGGGAAAACAGCACAGGTGCTAGAATCCTAATCCTGACCAGTCTAAGGGGGGCCTACAGGGGTGTAGTTTAAGAGCCTACAGTCTAAGACACACATCAATTATCTTACCCTCTTGATGTGAAGAATATTCCAGGGCTTCTTGGGCAGAGCTTCTCAAGGGAAGGTGGAAGGGGAGAGAGAGAGAGACCCTCCTGCTTTTCTAACTTAGACACACCTCTGGGTGGGGAATATTATTCTATTGGAGGGTTTGAATGACCCATGTACTTAGTGTAACGTGTGCAATGGTCAGGTATGAATGTGACCTCTGCTTTTCACCCTCTATGCACTGGTACTGACTCTTAGATAGCCTGGCAGAGATGAACATGGAGCTACATACCTGAAACAATGCCAATCAAATATAGACCTCTGCCCTCTTTAGGATTCCCCAATATCTCTGGAAACAGCAGAATATTTCACAACAGAGGGCCTAGGGTGTACACCAGTCTAAGGACATTTTCAGACAGCGTTTTAGCGTGCCTACCGGAGGAGGAGCTCCCGGAAGAGGGACGGCACTCTTGCGCGGCAGGGGGTCGTTTTCGGATGCCGCCGTCCCTCTCCTGAAACCATCAGTGTCACTTTCATGAAGCTTTGGAAGCCGCAGCACCATATTTTAATCATGGGCAACTTCCATGATTAAAATATGGCTCTGCGGCTTCCGAAGCTTCATGTGAAGAAAAATGGTGGACATACAAAGACTTACTAACTTTTCACAAAGGGATAAGTAAATTGAAAACAAGAGAGGAATTAGAGGCAGAACAAATGAATTGTAATTGGTTTCAATATCGACAAATTACAGAAAGATATAGAATGGACCAGAAACTACAAGGAATAGAACAATGTAAAACAAAATTTGATTTATTAATAATGAATAAAGACAAGTATACAATATCAAATATATATAAGCTGTTATTGAAATTAGAACTAGAATCAGAAATGGTAAAAGAATGCATTGTTAAATGGTCTCAGAATATAGGCTATAGTATACAATTAGCAGAATGGGAAAACATAGGGAAGAAAAATATAAAATTTTCTCCATGCAGTGAACTTAAAGACAATTGTTACAAATTAATGTTCCATTGGTACATGACACTGCAAAACTTACCAAAAATGTACAAAGAAAAGAAAAGCTTTTGTTGGAAGTGTGGGGAGGTAGATGGCACCTTTTTCCATATATGGTGGTCATGTGAAATAGCAAAATAATAATAATAATAATAATAATAATAATATTGGATTAACATACACAATATGAAAAAGAAAATATTAAAAATTAATCTTAAATTAAAACCAGAAAAACAGTTGTCCCTTCATATTCACTAGGGTTTGATTCCTGGACACACACACACACACACACACACACCGTGGATACCAAAATCCGTGAATACTCGAGTCCCATTATATGCAATGGCATAGCAAAATGGTGTCCCTTATATAAGATGGCAAAATCAAGGTTTGCTTATTGGATTATTATTTTTTAAAGATTATTTTCAAGATGTGAATACTTAAATCCATGGATACCAAATCCAAGGACATGGAGGGACAACTGTATATACGTAAAATATAGTAGATAAATTCCTAAAGCTCTAAAAATGGTAATCCTATACATGACCACCACAGCAAGTATAATATACATAAAATATTGGAAACAAACTAAAATTCCAGATCTAGATGAATGGTTTTGTATAAACTGCTAGAATCAGCAAGATTGGAACAATTAACATGCCAGGTCAAACAACAAAATTTAGAGAAAGCTGGAAAACAGTAATTGAATTTTGGGGGGAAGAATGGGGGAAATGCGGTTATATGGTTTACAGACCAAAGATTAAAAAAGAAAGGTTTTATCAGAATATTAATTGGATCTGTCTTTGATAAAAGATAAAATATTGTGAAGAGGGAAATTTTATTTTTGTTTTTCTTTATAAATCAATGTGTTTATTATATCTGGTTTACGAATGTGAAGTAACAATGTAAAAATACTATGAAGGAAAATCTATATTATATTATGGAGCAAGTTTCAACGCAGTGGAAGAAGGAAGTTATTTTGTGTGTGTGTTTTGTTTGTATTTTATATAGATGTTTCTGAAATAAAATAATTTTAAAAATAATTATTTAGATTTACAGAGGGGCTGCATCTGCCAGCCTGTCCACTCCCCCCCCCCCTAAAATTGGAGCTGCCTTATAATGGTGTGGACACTCACAGGGCATTAGATAGAAGGAAAGGGGAGGCGTTTCCAGTGTGATTGCTTGGTGTGCTCGATCTCTGCAGCTTGGTGGGTGTTTAAAAAGGCTTTTCTTCTTTCGACTCTTTTTCCCCTCCCTCAAGTGAGTGCTGTGAAGGAGCTTTTCCTTTAGGGCCTTGGATTGACAGGGGGTCTCCAACTGTCTGTTCAGCTGTTCCTTTTCTGTGGCCCTCAGGTATCTTCTGGGGTGTTTGCTGTTGATGGGGGAAGAGTTGGGCTCCTATTGTTGGGCAGATTAGCTTTGCTGGTGGTCAGGTAACTCTTTCTGCAGGAACTAAGCTTAGCTGGGACAGCCTAGTGGTTAAGCAGCCAGTCTGATGGTTGGGGCTCCTATGGTTGGGAGTTTGAGTCCCACTGTGTCCCCTCCGCCAACATTTTCCTTGCTGTCTGCCTGCTCTGCTTGACTGTTACTAGCTTCGTTGGAGACAGAGCAAGAGCTGTCCGAAAGTGTTTACTTGCCTGACAGGTCTTTGCTGACAGTCTCTCTCTCTGTTTGTGTGCATTGGTAAGAGCATTTATGGACCTTTTCTGGACCTACCTGCCTTTTATTGGGCCATTTACATACCTTGCTGTTTGGCAGGCTTTTTACTGACTATGCTGGGCTTTCATTCATGTAGCCTTCACATTTTGGTGTGCTTTTACATGTTAGGCTGCCCGCTAGTTGCTCTGTTCACCAGGGGTTTTTTTGGGGGGGGGTAGCTAAGCAGGATCAGCTCTGGTTAGGACTTGGATGGGAGATCACAGTGATTCCCAGATGCTATAGGCTTTCTAGTGCAGACTGGTGGTAGACCTGGAATAACCTTACTGCCCCCAGATGTGTGTTCTTGGAGTGCTGGGAGGGGTCAGCCCCAGTTGGTGCAAAGGGGGGTGGGGCAGATCCCCTGGTGGAGCTGACTCTCTCTGGTAAGGCTCCTTTTTAAACCTTTGGCTACACTTTGGTGGGCTTTTGGCACATTAGGCCCCCAGCTGGTTACTCTGTTTGCAGGGATGTTGGCCCCCCTTGAATCCACCACGGCCATTGCCTGGTAGTTTTTTCCTGGTACCGTAGTTTTCTCTTTTCAATTAATGTATTGGCTTCTTAACACATATATACATACTTAATAAATGACTACTTGATTTTGTTAATATGTCACTTGCACTTCAATAACAAATTCATAGCTGATGTTCAATTGTCATCATCTTTTTGGATCTGACTTGATCACATCTACATAATTGGCAGACTAATATATATATACATGGTTTTAAAATATCTATTTGATATTGGATAGTAAGTCACATTAATCATACATACCTAATTAATTGGCATACAAATACATGCTAAGCAGGGTTTGCTATGGTTTATTTTTGGATGGGAAACTGTGTGTCACTACATAATTCTTTACTATATATTACATTGCATTTTACTATCCTATCCTTAATTTGTGGACTCTCTTAATAATGCTGGATCCCATTAGATATTGTAAGCTAAGCAGCATCAGCTATGGTTTCTTCTTCAATGGGAGACCAATTAAATTACTCCATAATTCATTCCTATAGATTGTATTAAATTCTACTATTTTATCATTAGTTGGTGAGGCTTACCTAACATTGTTGGATCCCATTGGATTTGGGAGACTAAGTTGGGTCTACTATGGTTTATTTTCAGATGGGAGACTGATTATATTACTACATAATTTACTACTATAGTCTACACTGAGTTTTACCATCTGATTTTAGTTGGTTGGCAAGGCTTTTCTAACATTGATCGATCCCATTGGATTTGGGAGACTAAGTTGGGTCTGCTATGGTTTATTTTTGCATGGGAGACTGATTATATCGCTACATAATTTACTACTATAGTCTACATTGAGTTTTACCATCTGATTTTAGTTGTTTAGGTATTTGTTTATTTATTTATTTTAACATTGCTGGACCTCATCATGTCTAGTGGGATCATCTATGTTTTACTTTTGGATGGGAGACCAACTATATTAGTACATAATTCATTACTATAGACTACATTGAATTCTGCTATCATAATTTTAGTTGGCTGGAATTTTTAACATTGTTGGAGCCCATCAGGTCTTCAAAGCTATGTAGGGTCAGCTATGGTTTATTTTGGATGGAAGACTGATTACAGTTTACATAATTAATTATTATGGATTACATTGAATTCTACTATTTTATCTTTAGATAGTTAGATTCTGCTGGATTCCATTTGATCTTGCATGCCAAGCAGGGCTATATCTTGTTTGTTTTTGTTAAGGATCAGTTCTGTCCTTACATGATTTAGTAAGGTATTTCCATTGAATTCTACTATCTTAATTTCAGTTTGTCTGACTTTTTTTACTGTGCCAGATCCCAGCTGCTATTGGAAGCTAAACAGGGTTAGCTCTGGCTTGCCCTTGGATGGGAAACGGATCCCATCCCTATAGAATTCATTAATATATTCATATTGCTTTCTGCTGTATTGTCTTTAGTTAGTTTGACTTGCTTAACAGTGCCAGATTCCATTTGATCTTGGAAGCTAAGCTGGGTCAGTCCTGGCTGTTCTTGGTGGGGAGACTGAATCCATCCCTACACAATTTATTAATGTAGTTGTATTAAATACTACTCTTTTAATTTATAGCCAGCATTCTTGCATTTATAGCTAGTAATCATCCAGGATACCAGACCTGGTTTGATCTTGGGTTAAGTGGGTTTGGTTCTGGTTTGTGCTTGGATGGGAAACCTCAGGTACAGACTGTTTTCTTTTATTGCTGACACCATGGTTTGTTTCAGCCAGTCCTTTAGTAGGAGGTGTTTTGGTGCCTGATTATTTTGGTTGAAACAAGGGGTGCCAGTTTGTTCATTGGTACTTGTGGCCATTTGGTATGAAGCTGCAGGAGCCATTTTGTCAGCTGGCACTGGCAGCTATTTTGGTGCTGCCTCAGCGATATTTTACCTTCCTTGATTACACGCTTACAGTGATTCAGTTCCTAGGAAGTATAATGAATAACTACATACATATCTATTTTCACGTAAATAACAACAAATAAAGCAGTTATTGGCAATGCACAAATTAGTGGTATGATTGGATTAATTGATTGCATGTTGTTAATTTATTCTTATCAAGATTACCTGTATTTTTCTATTAATAATCCATCCTGGCCACTGGATAGTTTTAATTCTTGGAGGCTAAGGGGAGTTAGTCCTGGTGGTGGCTTGGAGGGGGGAACCACTCGTGAAGGCTCATTGTAGGCTTAACAGTCATCCCTCCACATTCATGGGGGTTAGGTTCCGCAGACCCCCAAGAATGTGAAAATTCTGTGAATAATGACAGCCCTCCCCCTCCCTCCTGAAAGGAGGCCCCATTGTTGCTTCCCTGCAGCTCCTGCCTCCTTCCCCAAGCAACCATGGGGCCTCTGGAGGCCCCATCGTTACTTCCCCGTGCCTCCTGCCTCCCTCCCCAAGTGACCACGGGGTCTCCAGAGGCCCCGTCGCTTCCCCTCACCTCCCGCTGCCCTCTACAAGCGACCATGGGGCCTCCGGAGGCCCCGTCAACACTTTCCCGTGCCTCCCACCTCCCTCCCCAAGCAACACGGGGGCTCCGGAGGCCCCGTCGTCACTTCCCCAGCCTCCCCTCACGGCAAACCGCGAATATGTGTGGAGGCCGCGAATGTGGAGGGAGGACTGTATTTATATTGATTACATGATCACATTTATGGCTTTATTTTTGAGGCATTAAGTTTTCTGGGGTCTGAGCTCTGGATTAGCACTTGGTTTCTTGGATTTTCAACAGAATAAGATCTGGTTGGTGCTTAGGTGGCTGACCACTTGAAAATTTGGTTATGGATTTTCTGTTCTTGCTGACATAGCCATACTAGGTGCTATGCAGGGTCAGAATTTGGTGGTGCAGTGATTAAATGCCAGTGCTTCAGCCACAGCATTGTGGGCTTGGTCCTGCTGTGCTCTAGGTTGACTCGGCTGTCCATCCTTCGGTGGGTTGGTTAGGTGGGTACCCAGCTTGCTGGGGGAATTGGCTGGCACATTGTGGTCCACTTGGAGAGTGTTTGGCACCTAGAGCACTATTGCTATTGCTGAGTGCTTTTTGCTTTAATTAATTACTTAATTGATTAATAGATTTCTACACTTACTGGTGTAATGATTTTACATATTATTTAATTGATAAATATATTGCTGTTCTTTATTCTAAGTCATTTATTTAAATACCTTACAGGTACCAGATTTTTGAGGACACCGTATTCTGGCTGATCTTGGGTGCTAAGCAGAGCTTGTTCTCAGATGAGAGACCACTACCTAATTCATTTCTAACCTATACATTTTGTCTTACAGGGCTACACAACAGGCCTGTTTGAGCCAGTTTCCCTTGTCAGATGGATGGGAGGAGAGGCCTGTGCTGTCATTCCCTTTCTGTTCCTGGAGAGCCTTGGGCTTCTACCTGATACTCTTTTCTTGTTTCAGGTTTGCCGTGGGCCTCCATCTGGTGCTGCTCTTCTGTTCCAGTAGTACCTGTGTGCCTCCTTGATGCAGGAGTGCCCATGTGCCTCCTAGGACAGTGATGGGCAACCTTTTGAGCTTGGTGTGTCAAACTTCGCCAAAAAACTGAGCATAACTCAGGTAGTGTGTCACTTTGAGGAAAAAACATTTATGTGTGCAGGATTCCCATTTTGGGGAAGGTGGGAGGGGGGATGAAAGTGGGACCAGGGTTTTGAAGCCCCGATTGCCACTTTAGGGAAGGGGGGCGGGGGGAGGAAAGTGGCGACCGGAGCTTTGGAAGCCCTGATCACCACTTTAGGGAGGGTGGTGAGGTTGCGGGCGGGGGGTGGGGTGGGAGTCCTATGGCCGCGTGTCATCAGAAATGGCTACGCGTGTCAGTGCTGACACACGTGTCATAGGTTCGCCATCACTGTCCTAGGAGCAGGAGCACCAGTGTGGCAACCTGGAGCAGGAACAACCATGTGCCTCCCGGGGATGGGAGTGCCAGTATGACTCCTGGGGGCAGGAATGCCAGTGTGCCTCCCAGGGCAGGAGCACCGGTATGCCTTCTCTTCATATCCTGGCATTGGGTTAATTATGCTCTACAAGGCAATGGAGAAGGGTTTGGGACATTACCCCTCTCTGACATACAGTATGACCCCAGCATCCAGTGATTCATTATCCACTGATTCAGTTACACATGATTTCAGTTTCACCACAGCTACCAGAGAGTCTTCCTAGAAAACACATCCTCTCTAGCCTTTTTCTAGGTCCTCCAAGGCAACTCTATGGTATTTTAAATTAGAAGTCCCATTAATTTCAATGGAGTTTGCTATTATCCATGGATTTAATTATCCATGGTGGGTCCTGGAACCAATCCCCCACAGATACAGGGGTACTACTGTAATTATTTAAGAAGCCTGCTCTTCATAGAGCTAATGTTTTTTTTGTTGTTTTTTTTTATTCAATGTAGGGCATTTAATTTTCTGGGAGATCTGCAATGGTAATTGATGTCCCTGTTGGACAATCTGGTGAGGGAAAGGGGCTAACCAGACATTTATCCCTTTTCTATGGCAGGTAGAGGGGGAGATTTTGGAAGTTCAGTGAGCACCTTTGGCACCTCTCCCTTTTGGAGGCGAAGGGGGAGCTGGAACTCCCCCTTTAGTTCCTGCAAACTGAGGGGTGGGGAAAGTGACCTCTTTGGGGGCTGACCCGAGGGATAAACCCCTCCCTTTATTTTATGCAAATTGAGGGAGGGGCTTTTGGGTCGCCCTTCCAGATGCAGACTGACTGTGGAGCAACCCAGCTTATGGGTTCTCCCTGGGGTTCAAGTGTTTTCACCCAAGGGAAGTTGGGGACGGGTTTTTGGAGTTGACCTCCTGCTCCAACAATTCCCACACTAGGTTCCCCCCCCCATTGCAGATCTCTCAGAATGGTGTTAAATAGGTTATAGCTAAATAAAAGTGGCCCTTTATATCCCAGCTATATGTGTGGTCTCTTCATTTGTGTCTGGTCTCCTTATTCATGCATCTACCATCAAAACCAACTCCTTTGGCTATTGGATCATTTAAGAAAACCTAAAACGTTTTCCTTGGGGTCAGGAAATAACCTACAATTTATATTTGTTAAAACTATCACCCTATTAAAATGTGCTTTTTGTGTCATAAATATGGAAACACACATTACACAGAGCACATGCCATCTTTTTTTTAAAAAGTCATGCTTCATTATTTCAGCTGGCCTTGCTGACATATCCAAAATATATGTTATACCAGTCAGGAGGAGGATTTCAGTACAAGTGAATAGCAGTCATGTAATCAATGCAAGGCAATTTTATCAAGCTTTTTTTGTGAGTCTGGCTTTTCTGTGAAGTATGTATAGATTAATCATTAGATAAGAAAAAAATGGTATTAAGCTTTTCTGTGCAGGGATTCACTTTTTTCAGTCAATATATAGCTAGCTAAGGTCAGAAAATAGACCCTGCTTCTATTTTTAAAGGGTAATTTTTTGTCAGTTACATATTCACTGTCACCTTCTAAGTTGATTGTGTGTGTGTGTGTGTGTTAATGGTGTGTCCCATTACATGATTAATTTTAACTAGTGTTGAGCCAAAATGGAGTGATACATTTCACAAAAAAATCCATATTTTAAAAATATGCCTCTTGTTCCTGCTACAATACTGTAGCACCCCTGTATCCACTGATTTGCCAACTGCTGGTTCAATTATTCGTGGTTGGTGACAGTGTGGGGAGACAGGCGACAGAGGGGAGAAGGCTTCCAGATGGCTCTGGTGGCTGTAATGATGATGGGGGGAGGAGAGGTTTTGCCTCCCTTCTCCCTTCACCTCACGGGATGGCTTCTATGGTGGCAATGGCAACCAGGGGAGGGTGGAGGGAGGGGAGGGGAGGTCTCGCTTCCCTTCTCCCCCTGGCATGGCTCTGGTGACTGCAATGGCAGTGGGGGGGGGGCGAAGGCAGGGGAGGTCTCATTTCCCTTCTCCCTTTGACCTGTGGAATGGCTTCTGTGGTGGCAATGGCGACTGGGCTGGTGGAGGGAGGGGAGGAGAAGTTTTGCTTACCTACTCCTTCACCCCCTGGCATGGCTTCTGTAGTGGCAATGGTGATGGGGGGCATTTGCTACTATCCATGGAATTCATTATCTGAGGGGAGCCCTGGAACCAATCCCTGCAGACACGGGGGCGCTACTGTACCTACTAAGTGACAGTTGTAAAAACGTTGAGACAGAATAGAAGTCTGCAAGGGCCTCCTCCCTGAGGCCATCTTCAACTTGTTTATTTTGTCCCAATGAGATCTGAATGAGATTTGCAGTATTCAGAAGAAGGGGGGCAAAAACTCCATATACTGCAGGGGGAAAGCCTTCATAGATTGTTGTGAATTTTTTAAAATAATGTGCAGATATGCACATTATCACTCATGTGGACATCCAATTTGGAATGCTGCACATTCTTGGCAAGGGTGGATGTGGACAGTGGATTGGTCAGATGTGCAGGCCAGGGACAGGCTTGTAAGGAAGTGGCTGGAACACCATTTTCCCATTTCATATTACCACGTATGCACTATTTTGCTGCACTGAGGTGACCAAAGAGGGTTTTTTTATAAGCAGAAGGTCACATTTGTGAACCTTTGATTTACACACACACACACACACACAGACAGTATACACATACACATACTATGCAGCAATGACAACACATGTGGGGAATAATAATGCACTGTGCTCTCAGCCACCATCTTGATTCACAGGCATGGCTGTGTGTGCACTTCAAATGCAGATAGCTTCATATACAATAGATTTTGCTAAAAGACAGTTGAGACAAATAAGCCCTGCTGAGAATTTGTGAGAATGCGCATCAATCTACATTGTATCTACTCATCTAGAGAAGCCCAAGGATTTGACTCTCTCTTCACCATAACAAAGCAAAAAGTATGAGGTATCTCATTGCTAGAGCATCTTGCTCCTGCAAGTGCAACCTCTCACCTTTCCCCCTTGAAATCATTTATGGAATTCCTTTTCAATCAGCCCCCTACTTGAGTAATCTAGGTACAGTGAACAACTGCTTTGTCTTAGCCCATTTTTAAGTCTAGCCTTCTCCATTGTTACTTCGTTATTCTGCTGGTTTCCTCTTGCTGCAAGAGTGTACACATATAACAACCAGGAAGTTGCATTATTGAACCATGTTCTCTTTTTTGGAATTGATATGCTGGAGTCTTCCAAATGATGCTTGCTCCTTCAAACAAACACTTTTGCCTTTCTCAAACTTCTGGACTGGCTTCAGTCACTTCCTTTTCAGTCACATGACACTTTTGCCCTTCCCAGACTCTGGGCACAGGCTTCAGCTGCATCCTCTTTGATCAGTTCCCTGACGATCCACCCCCTCCTTTTTCTTCACTCCAAAATGTACGTCTTAAAGTCACCTCTTCTGTAAGTCCCAGTTATTCAGTTTGAAGCTCATTTTTCATATCCATACTCACTATTTTATTTCTCATCTGCTTCTCCTTTGTTTTCCTTTAAACTTTAAATATTTCAAAGTAGAATTGTCTCAAATTGCCATTCTATGTCATCTCCAGCTTCAAAATCACTATCAGGGTCTCCTGGGTCTTAAAATATATATATCTTCTATTGTCAGTTAATAATACAACCTTTAACAGTCCATAGTTTCTTTGATATCGATGTAAATCATATGTAAGGTACTTTCAATGATGCATTTTAGTTTTTTTAAAAACGGCGGCAAGGCTTGAGCCATATAATGGCTGCAATGACACAGTAAGGGCAACTCCCAGCTCCCTCGGGCTCACTCACACCACTCTGAAATAAATACCTTATTTCTTTGGGTGTGGAACCCGGAATGAGCCTAAATGAATCCTCTGACTGCCCTCACTCCTCAAGGAGAGTTATACTTGATTTTCCCCTTTCTTATCTGTGTTTCATGAGAATTTTCCTCACAGAGTGCTTTGGAAAGTCTCACCACCTCGCCATCTGCCGTTCCAGAAGTGTCCCCACTTTTTTGATGGAGAAAATATATCTTTGTTAAAGGATATTCCAGGGAAAGTATTAAGAAGGAGAAGGAATATAAATTCTTGACTTCACAACTAAATAGAAAAAAGGATTAGATATAGATGGATTAGAATAGATGGATTTTCTTTCCGATATAAGCAGAAAAATATATTATTGATTAACTTAGATGAGGTGCATCAATTTTGGAAAAAATATAAAAAAGATTTTACTGATAAGAAGGAAGAGGGAAAAGAAGGAGAAAATGGAGGGAATAACAGTGAAAAAGAAACACAGGATTTAGTTAAACATCAAGCACAGAGTAGGAATTTCAAGAAAAAGAGGGGGATAGTGGAAGTAGATCAGATGGAAAGTGAAAAAGAAAGTTTGGAAGGAGAAGAGGAGACAGGGGAAAGAGGGGAAGCAGGAGACGAGTTGATAGAATCAGAAAAAGAGGAGGAAGTGGCAGAAGAAATTTGAGTGGTTAATTGATTAATAAAATAAGAGTATTAAAATATGAACTGTCTGAAAGTTTTATCCTGGAATATCAAAGGGCTCAATTCCCCACAAAAGAGAAGCAAAGTATTTCATTACCTAAATAAACAAAAGTTGGATTTAGTGTGTTTACAAGAAACTAAAATTAAAACAAGTGATAAATATCTTATCAAAAATAAAAAGTTGGGTAATGAATTTATGTCCTCAACAAATAAAAAATAAAAAGGAGTAATATTAATAAATACATTATAAATAAAATATTATAAATAAATTATAAATAAAAGATTCCAGGCTAAAGAAATTTTTAATGATATTCAAGGCCGTTGGGTGGCGACAGAAGTGAAAATTGGGGAGAAGATTTGCTTGATTGTTGGATTATATGGTCCATCAAATAATAAACTTGAGTTTTATGAGAAGCTGATGGACAGAATAAAACTTTGTGATTATGATCACCTATTGGTGATGGGAGATTTTAATGGGGTGGTGAATCCTCCCCTAGATAGACAATCAGATAAAGCAATTAAGGAAAATCAAGGAAAGCTCCCAAAATTGTTTTTTAAAATGCTGGAAGAATTAACATTATCGGACATCTGGAGAGTGGTTAACAAGGGAGTGAAAGATTACACATTTTACTCTAACAGACACGGATCTTTAGCTAGATTGGACTTATTTCTTATATCAAAAGTATGGGCTCCAATGGTAAAAAATGTTAATATTCAAACAAGAAATTTATCTGTCCATAATGCTATTCTAATGACTATTGCCAGGAAGAAAAGAAGTAGGAAGTGGAGATTAGATGATACATTATTAGACGATGGTGATATAGTAAAAAAGGCAAAGGAAACATTAGAATTATATTTCAAAGCAAATTGGACGGTAGGAATGGATATCTGGACTATATGGGAAGCAGAGAAAGCGGTTATGCAGGGTTTTTTATACAACAAAGCATAATTAGGGGAAGGAAGGAACAGGATAAGATAAATAAGATTAACCAGTTGATTAAAAATAAAGAGGAAGAACTTAGACAAAATCCTTCAAATATAAAAATTAATGCAAAAACAAGTGGAGTCAATACTGGTGGAAGAATTGGGGGAAAAACTGAGACAATCCAAACAGAATTGGTATGAACAAGCTAATAAACCAGGAAAGTGGTTAGCTCAACAATTAAGAGAAAAAAAGGATAGAAATATAATAAATGGCATCAAGATAAATGGTAAAGAATATAACAACCAATATAACATTAGAATGGCCTTTGTGAAATTCTATTCACAGTTATTTAAATCAAAGGAAACAAATGAGAATAAGATGTTGAAATTTATAAAAAATGTGACCATAGAATTGACAGAAACTCAAAAAGAAGAATTAGATAATCCGATAAAGATGGAAGAAGTGTGGATATCACCACATGAGGCTTTCTATAAATGAGAAAAACTCCCAAATATTAAGTGGTTAAAATATGAGGATATGATAAAATGGAAAGGAAATACCCCAGAGTTGAAATCACAAGAGGAATTGAAGGAAGAGGATATTATATGTCATTGACTGTTATATAGGCAAGTCTGCAAGAAATTAAAACAAGATATGAAGATTTATGGTGTAAAACAAAATAAATCAGAATTGGAAGAAGTTATTACATCAGACGATACTAAGATTCTGTCAAGGATCTATAAGATCCTGTTAAAATGGGAGTGTGAGGATGAGGTGGTGAATGATCCCATGATTAAATGGGCACAGAATATCAAAAAGCCGATAATGTATGATCAGTGGGAGAAACTTTGGAATCAGACAATGTCACTGACAGCTAGTCAAGATTTGAAAGAAAACTGCTGGAAAATGTTTCATAGGTGGTACATGACACCTAAAAATTATCACGTATGTATAAGAATTCTAGTAATCAGTGTTGGAAATGTAAAAAAGAAATAGGAACATTCTATCACTGCTGGTGGTCATGTAATCAAGCCCAAAATTTTTGGAAAATGATCCACTCCTCAATAGAGAAAATTCTTAAAGTTCACTCTCAAATGTATCCTGTTAAATATTTGTTATGTATTTTTAATGAGACCATGGATAAAGGAAAGGAGAAAATTTTATTTAACTTAATCTTGGATGCTAGAATTCTTCATGCTAAACATTGGAAATTGGAGAATATTCCTACGTGGGAGGAGTGGACAGTCAAAGTGGTTGAATTGATTTATATGGATAAATTAACAGCTATGATTAGAGACAAGAATGTTAAAGAATTTGAATCTGAATGGAATGAGATTAAGGAATACCTGAGTGTAATATGGGGAAGTTGGATAAAAACGGGATTTCTTGTGTAGGAAAGAAAGTAGGAAGTGAGTTTGGTTTACCTAGTAATGGTATAACATAGTTATATAAATCATTGTAAAAAATAGACTATATAAGATTAAGGCAAATAAACTAAGGATTGGAAAAGAATCAACAATGGTGGCCTCAACAGGAAGTAATAAAAGAGGAATGGAAGATTGAATATATGAGAGGTATGATTCTTGATTGTAGATAAGGTAGATGTGGGTAAGATTTTATGTTTAAGAGTGTGAAAGAGAGTTAGAGGATAAATGATTTGTAGTACGATTTGGAACTGAGATATGGGTGATTCAGACTATGATATGGACTGTAAAATTGAATGTACTAGAAGACATAAATATTGTAAATATGGTAATTGAAGCTGATAAGCAAAAATAAAACTTATAATGTAAAAAAACAAATGATGCTTGCTCCTTAATTGACCAGTGTTTGTGGCCAATCTGTCCATCTTTGCACAAAATTTTTGTTTTCTAATCTGTATGATAGTTTGATTGTATTCTGCTTTGTTGACTATATTAGGGTTTTGTTCTGATTTGTTGGCTGTAATATAATAAACCAGTCCTCTTTGCTTTTTGTTGACTATAATAAACTTATCTTATAGAATCATGGACTCATAGAGTTGGAAGAGACCACAAGGGCCATCCAGTCCAACCCCCTGCTATGCAGGAATAAACAATCAAAGCATGCCCGACAGATAGCCATCCAGCCTCTGCTTAAAACCCTCCAAAAAGGGAGACTCCGCCACACTCCGAGGCAATGCATCCCACTGCCAAACAGCTCTTACTGTCAGGAAATTCTTCCTAATGTTTAGATGGAATCTTTTTTCCTGTAGTTTGAGTCCATTGCTCTGTATCCCAGTTTCTGGAGCAGCAGAAAACAAGCTTGCTCTATCCTCAATATGACATCCCTTCAAATATATAAACATGGCTATGATGTCGCCTCTTAACCTTTTGTTCCCTAGGCTAAACATACCCAGCTCCCTAAGCCGCTCCTCATAGACCATGGCTTCCAGACCTTTCACCATTTTGGCTGCCCTCCTCTGGACACATTCCAGCTTGTCCATATCCTTCTGGAATTGTGTTCCCAGAACTGGACACAGTATTCCATGTGAGGTCTGACTAAAGCAGAATAGATCCTTGTTTTGTTTTTATATCCCATTTTCAGACATTTATAAAAGGTGTTTGAAAATAGGAACCAAAGTTTTACACCACAGATCCCACCCTAGTACCCATTCAGAGCGAGCACTCATTCCCTCTGACCAAACTTTGTGACATCACCATAAAGCCAAATCTGATTGGCTACATATCATAGCAGTGTTATTAGTTTCACAATGTGATATCTCATTGTAGCATTAGAACCCCAGAAACATGAAGAATGGCACCAAAGCAACAGCCAGAAGAGATACAAATACATAAAACCAGGAACAGCACAGCTAATCCTTACAGACTTTTGAGGATGAATCTTCTTTTTCTGAAACACACTCATTTGTGACGTAAAGGTTTCTTATAAATATTTTGTGCAGGAATAACTTTAACTCTGGGTTCTTCCAGATTTGTGTAAAGAAGCATGAGTTCTCTCCATATAGCTCCTTGGGTTTTACTGAGTTTTGCCTGCTCTTATCACCTCTGCATCCACCCATTCTATTCTCTTGGGTGGCTGTCTGTAGAGATTTCTCACATCAGCATTAATGCTCTTCCCAAGGTTTATTTTATTTTAATAAAATAATGGTTTACTGAGATGGTCTTATGGTTTGAAGGGAAAAGATTTCTTCTCTCTGCGTAGTTATTTTTTAAAATAAGAGTTATAGTGCAAAAATGCCATTTCTTGGATTCACTATAGCACTATAACTCTAAAAAATAAAAAAGAAAGGAGGAGAAGAGTGACATGGTACATAGCCCACTGGAACTCTGTACATGCTCAGAGATCCAGGCAGCCAAAAAACTTCAGCGGAGTAGCAGAAGTTGATCCTGGCGCTCCCAGCATGTCCTCAAGGATAGTAATAAGCGTGAGACACACAGATGGTGCTCACTACACTTCATTGATACATAAAAGAATATAAAATAAAACAGCTGAAAAAACATCGCTGTGGCAAGAGCACAGTGACTTGCAGCCAGAAGACACACACAGGGACTGACTACCTGGTCAGTATCAGGACTGCTACATCACAGACAGTAAACAGTTTGCTCTCCCACACTGATAAAGCTGGCTCTCACACTACATGCCAGCTGCAAGACTGTTTACATCCTGCTTGCCCTTTAGGGTCCTGTCTGCCCTTGTATCTGTTTACAGCATAAATTTCCAGGGATTGCATATCCCATACCCTGACACCCCTCTAAATCCACGCTTAAAGAGATGTATTTTACATATCTGGTACCACACCCAATTTGTTACACAAATATCGATGCTTGGTTGGACCCAATGCCTTTGTGAACAAATCAGCAATGTTTTCTTCAGATGGACAATATGTCAGTTCGACTAGTCCAGCTTGCACAGGTTCTTGCACATTTTGATACCTCACAGCAACATGTTTGCTTTGTGATTTAACCCCTTCAACAATAGCCATTTGAATACATGCTTGTGAGTCATCAGTAACTTCCACAGGCTCCTGTACTGGAATACCCAAATCAATGAATACTTGATTTATCCAAGTCAACTCAGAAATTAGATCAGATAAGGCCCCAAACTCAGCCTCACTGGAAGTAAAGTTGACTGTTTTCTGGTCTTCTAATATACTCGAGTCCCTGAATATGTGATTATCTTTCCAGACGTTGATTTTCTGTTTGAAATTTCTTTAGCAAAATCACTATCGCAATAGCATTGCAGCTCATGACACCCTTGTGAACTGATTATCACACCATAGCTTATCGTACCTTTCAAATATCTCAGAATTCTCTTAACCCCTTCCCAATCGTTAAGAGTAGGATGAGATATCCTTCTGGTGTATACATTTACAACAAACTGGATATCTGGGCGTGTCCAGACTGCATCGTACAATAAACTCCCTATTACAGAATGAAATAGCTTGGGATATTCAAACATTCTCTCATCATTGCCAGAAAGCAGTTCAAGATATGCATTTGAATATTTTTTTTTAAAAAAAAAACTTAGAACTAAAAAAGGGCGATTACCTCCCAACACATTTGTCTGCTCTGGAGGAGCATACAAAGAAGCAATGATGTGGTACAACTCTTTCTAGATTGTACCACTTCAAAATGCAGCAGGGAGATTGGTATGATGCAGTTCTCATGTCTGTATAGACTACCTCTCAATTTCATTAGAAACAACTGAACAACTTTGATCAATGGAAATCTATATAGCTTTAAAAAGAGCTGTGCCTTTGCTAAACAAGTGGGGACTCCTTTTGACTTGTGATTGCCGAAGTGGAGGACAGGCTTTCTAGGAGACAGAGAAGGAGAGATGTACTGAGAGCCTGTTTCCTGTTCCACATTTTCTTTCTGTGCCATACTTGGGTCAGGATATAAATCTAACTCAGTCTCCTAATCACCTGTGCAAAATGTAACAGTTATATTGTAAAACAAACCAATGATATGAAATGCTTTCCTTTCCTAAATCCCTGCCCAAGGCATGTGTGGCAGAGCGGGGGAGAGGGAGGGCTTGTTTCAGCTTAGTGGGGAGGCTCCGGTTGCTGAAAAACAGAAGCTATGTTGGTCATCTGCCCAGTAAGGTGTTACTTCTTCCACATGTCATTTTATGTGACTGCTCTGTGTGGTATGACATGTAGATATCTGGAAAGTGCATGGGATGGCAGCATGTGAGTAGTTAATCCCCTCTAAATGGTTGGCGGCACCTGATGGCTTCCAGTGGAGGCTAGTGGCTTACATGTCCATGGAACAGTGATCCACTCCAGCTCTTAGTCTGAACTTTAAAGGGACTAATTGTAAAGTTTAGAGTTCCAACAGTTCAGAAATCCAGGCTTCAGAGTTAATACAGCAAACATTTATTATAGAACTGCAGCAAACACCATCCTCTGAATTTCATTATCAGGACTGACCAGTCATCATTAGCACAATACATTTAAGGCATAGTAATTTAAAAATTTTGCATAGAATCATAGAATCATAGAATTGTAGAGTTGGAAGAGACCACGAGGGCCATCCAGTCCAACCCCCTGCCATGCAGGAATACACAATCAAAGCATCCCTGACAGATGGCCATCCAGCCTCTGTTTAAAGACCTCCAAGGAAGGAGACCCCACCACACTCCGAGGGAGTGTGTTCCACTGCCAAACAGCTCTTATTGTCAAAAAGTTCCTCCTAATGTTGAGGTGGAATCTCTGTTCCCGGAGCTTGCATCCATTGTTCCATGTTCTAGTCTCTGGACCAGCAGAAAACAAGCTTGCTCCATCCTCAGCGTGACACCCCTTCAAATACTTAAACAGGGCTATCATATCGCCCCTTAACCGTCTTTTTTCCAGGCTAAACATACCCAGATCCCTAAGTCTCTCCCCATAAGGCATGGTTTCCAGACCTTTCACCATTTTAGTCGCCCTTCTCTGGACACGCTTCAATTTGTCAATATCCTTTTTGAATTGTGGTGCCCAGAACTGGACACAGTTTTCTAGGTGAGGCCTGACCAAGGCAGAATAGAGCGGCACTATGATTTCCCTTGATCTAGACACTATACTTCTATTGATGGAGGCCAAGATTGCATTGGCCTTTTTAGCTGCCGCATCACACTGTTGACTCATGTTCAACTTGTGGTCTACTAGGACTCCTAGATCCCTTTTGCATGTAGTCTCATTCAGCAAGGTCTCCCACATCCTGTATCTATGCATTTCATTTTTTCACCCTAAGTGCAGTACCTTACATTTCTCCATATTAAATTTCATTTTGTTAGCTTTGGCCCAGCTCTCCAGTCTATCCAGGTCATTTTGAATTTTGATTCTGTCCTCTAGGGTATTAGCTACTCCTCCTAATTTGGTGCCATCTGCAAATTTGATAAGTATGCCCCTAATTCCATCATCCAAGTAATTGATAAAGATGTTGAATAGCACTGGGCCCAGGACAGAATCCTGTGGCACCCCACTGGTCACCTCTTTCTAAGATGAAGAGGAGCCACTGCTGAGCACCCTTTGGGTTTGGCCAGTCAACCAATTACAAATCCATTTAACAGTTAACTTGTCAAGCCCACATTTTTCAAGCTTGTTTTGGTGGGCTGCAATGTCATTCGTTAATTTACCAATACATTTTATTTTCTCAGGCTAACGACTTTCATTTCTACACACTCTTCTCCTAGCACACTGACCTTGATCATTCCAGCGCTAGATAATCAAACAGGAATGCAACACCAACCAGGCTGGATATATGTTCCCAAAAAACAAACTGCACCCACTAAACATCCCATCATTCCTACCCAATATAATCTCATAGCAGGCAAGCTGGTTGTACCAGCAACCCGACACTAGTTAAGGTGATATTTTGTATTCCCCAAATAGGTTCAGAACCATGGATAGCTTCTGGTTAAAAAAAGGAAAAAAATGAAGATTCCCTAAATAACAAATAGGCTCAGCACCTTGGATAGCTCCTGTTAAGAAAGAAATGGGCAATTTTACCAGTTTACAGCAACCTGTGTGCTTCCCCATGCTGCCCCACTCTTCAGAGTTCTGCTGTTTTTTGTGTCTTCATCTTGATTGAATTGGATCATGCACAGAACTCACGCAAGATCAGAACATCTCCTGAATGCCATTCTCCCTTTGGATACCTTCTGAGTATGCATACTGTCACCACATGCTCAGATTAGTTAACAGCCATTTCCTCAAGTTCAGCTATCTTTGGCAGCAGTCTCCAGGGTGGCAGAATAGACCATGCCATGCTTGGCTGTCCTATATGACCAAATCTGTACCTCCATACCAGCTCATCCTTCAAAGGAAAGGAAGGGACTGAAAACATGAGGCGGGGGGGTATGTCCCAAATGCCCCACATCAAAGCAATTCTTTCTTTGGTTTTAACTTTCCCACCTTGCACTTGCTCACATAAGCCTAATTACAATCCATGTATGTATGTGAGTGTGTGTTTGTGTGTATACACATATTGCTGAGCTTGACAGTGACCTTGGCCATACAGAGAGCAGCAGCAGTATTGGACTGAGCTTGCTCTGCCTTGTTCTTCATTTAGCTGCCCTGATTATCATGAGAGAGGGAGGGATTCTATGATTATCTGAATTTTGTATATATTTGAAAAAGAGAACAAGAATGAGCATAGGGATTGTCTGTTGACATCTCTGATTGTAAGGGATGGAGGGCTGCCTTCATTCATTGTGGCATTTGGGGAATTCCCTCCCTGCTTTTCAACTAGCATTTGGATCATAAGCTTCCAGCTTATGTTTGCTAGGAATAGTAGCATGAATGGTTGAATTCCTTGCAATTTTCAAACTGTTGTCTTTGGGTGTGATTTAGATTCAGTGGCAATACCACCAGCCCATTCACTGTGATGTCTGGGTCTTCTTGCTTCAGCTGTTTAGAGTGTGCTCTGTTTGGTTCAAAATCTTTGGGAGGGAATCAATTTTTGGCCCCTGGGGGGGGCACAAAATGGCCATGGGGTGTGTGTGTAGCACACAGGCTATATTTTGTCTAACCCACTCTAGGGGGTGTCAGGCACCACTTGGGCAGGGTGGAGGGTCTCATGAAGGGCCAATGCTGCCCTGCATTAAACTGATTGAAGAAGGACTTGGATCCACTCAGGGACAGCTGGTGGTTTCCATTTCAGTAAAACCAACAATAAAACTCTGGGTTTTAGTCAGAATTTTAATGGAGCTCTTTAAGATGCTGAAGTCCCATCAATGAAAACTGATGCCTTACTCCTGGCTGCAGCACAAAAGCAGCACAAAAGGGTGATGATGTTGTGTGAAACTGGGACCCATTCATGTGATAGTAACATCCTCCTCCTATGCTCCTGGGGTGGTTTTTGCAGCGTCTGATAATCTCAGTAATGTGCAGGATGGTGAAGACTTAGAATCATAGAATTGTAGAGTTGGAAGAGACCACGAAGGCCATCCAGTCCAACCCCCTGTCACGCAGGAAATCTTGATCAAAGCATCCCCGACAGTAGACTTAATCTGAATATAGCTATAACTAGTGATACCATTAGTGGCTCTCAATCAATTTGTCTTTCTTGAAAAATATCCTGTTTCTGTTTAGTCAGCTGATAACTATCTGTTATTATTTAGTTGTTTCAACTTCTGTTTCTTCAGCTCTGCTTCTTGCCTGCCCTTACCCAAGAGCTTGAAGTGTGTAGAAAAACAGCTTACTTAAAACATGTACATTAAAATAGAACAAAATATCGGGCAGCATTAAAATGTTCACCTTTTAAATCTTGGCTCTTAAAAACTATTCGAAAGATGAATGTTTTGTTGTTGTTTTCCAGAAGTATATCCCATGGGCTTTCATGGACCTCTAGGAGAAGGGAATTGCATAATTGTTAGGCTATTTCTGCATGTATTCCTATGTCTCCGTGGTATTTGAAATTAATGCTTTCACACTTCAGTGCAGATTAAGATGCTAATATCCTAAAAATCATGATGGCACAACAAAGAGGAGGTGATCTTATCTAAACAGCACAACCATTTTTGTTGCTGTGTGCCTTTAAGTCATTTCCATAAGGTCATGAGATTTTCCATAAGGTCATGAGATTTTCTTGGCAGGATTTGTTCAGAGGGGGTTTGCCTTTGCCTTTCTCTGAGACTGAGAGAGTGTGATTTTGCCCAAGGTCAACCAGTGGGTTTCCATGACCAAGCAGGGATTAAAACCCTGTCTCCAGAGTTGTAGTCCAATGCTCAAACCAATATACCATGCTGACTCTATTCATTTGTATTCCAAACAGTATGCACAACTGAGTTAAATGGAACTTACTCCAATGGGGCTTAGTCCAAGACACAAGCATATAGCAGGAATGGACAGACTGCAAGCATGCAGGAATATCTAGAACCCTGAGATCCACCAAGCAGAAGCTGGTGCTACAAACAAAAGCAAAAGTAGTTGTGTTCGTCCAGGAATGAAAACCCAAAGTTGGAGGTAGTACTTTTACTACTAGGACCAGCAAAAATGCAACAAGAGTGGTCACTTTTGTTTCATTTGGCTTGATCATAATGAAGGTATTATCTCCAACTGTTGTGCAAAAGTGTGGCTCAAGTAGGCAGACATACACAGGAGACTTTATCAGATGCACTAAATATGGTGTCATACTGACACCACATAAATGCAAAAGGGCACTCATACCACACAACGTTGCCCTTTCACATTTATGTCCCTGCCAAAACCCATACTTTTTAATTGATGGCTGAACCCATCGATTGATCCCCCGTGGTGCTTTAGTGTCAGCATTGCCAGCATGTGAAACCTCATGCCATTGTACTCATGGGAAGGCAGCGAGGATGGCTGGTCCAGCGCAAACACTTTCAGGTGACATTGTGACATGCAGGTAAGTGACACACTTTTTATGACCCTCCCTGGGTTACTTGGAAGTTTTTAAGTGTGTTCCACTGCTTTATTAAAACTTTAACTTTCTTCTTATGATTATTATTATTTTAGTTTCCTGCACGAGCGTCTTCTCGTGAGAATCCATGGGATTTTGAACAAGGAACTGAATGGAGCTTCGTTCACTTCCTCTTTCATTAATGGGAAGCCTTTGCCAGGAGAGACAGTAAGTGTGGTAGGGGGTATTCTTTTGCTGGCATAAAAATGGATTTTTTATGCCAGCAAAAGAAAGTTTTAAGGGGCTTGTCTCATAAAGTCCTAAGAATTCATGAACAACATTCTTCAGATCATACAGGCAGCCCTGCAAAGTGTGAACAGCACCAGAGCCATGTAAAAATCTAGGCCTGATCCCCTCCCATGTGCATTTTCAGTCTACTTACCTAGCAGAGGAGATAGCATGTTCATGGCAACATTTTCAGCAACCTAATTTGGGGTGGCATGGAGCAGGGCTGGCTTAACCATACCGCCAAATCAGCATCTGCGGGGTGGCCTCACAGCCAGGGGGGGCCCACCCTGCTGTTGGCTTTTTTTAAAAAAACAAACCAACCATCTCCCAAACTAGAAAGAGAAAGAAAAAGAAGGACCTGCCCTCCCTGCAGCTGAAGCTGGAGTGAGTTTGCTGCTCCCTCGCCCCTCCTCCCAGGATTGTCAAAAGGCAAGCCAGCCAGGCATGTGTTGGAGAGGGGTGAGTGTGTGTGTATATGTGTGTGAGAGAGAGGGGGAGGGAGGGAAGTGTGAGCATCGTCTCTTTCCCTCTCTTTCTCCCCTGCTCTCTCTTCAGAAAGGGTTTCTTCCTTCCTTCCCTCCCTTTCCTTCCTTCCACATAGATCCCCTCCATCCCATATTTCCAGCTGCTCTTAACATGTCTTGGTTTCTCTCCCCTCCTTCCCTTCCCCCCTATGTCTTCAGCTTCTTCCCCTTGCTGCCAGCTGAGTTGAACCTGCAAAAGGAATGTGTGTCTGTTTGCCTATGTGCCTTCAAGTCATTTCTGACTAAGGTGAACCTACCATGGGGTTTTCTAGGCAAGGTTTCTTCAAAGGGGGTGTGCCTTTGCCTTCCTTTGAGGCTGAGAGAGTGTGACTCACCCAAGGAAAGCCAGTAGATATTCATGGCTGAGTAAGGATTCAAACCCTGGTCTCCACAGTCATAGGGCAATGCTGAAACTTCTACAACACTCTAGCTCTTTTAACAGAAGAATATAAAGAATATAAATAAAAATTTGGAGTAATGTTGCTGTGAACAATGGTTTTATTGTTGTCACTAAACACACCAGTATCCCATTAGTGTTATGTGAGAGGCATTGGCCTAGAGCAGTGGTTCTTAACCTTTTTTTTTACCAGGGACCCCCTTTAAATATCTTTTGTTGCCCCAAGACTTAACTCAAGATTTAAAACCCTAATAATATTAGCTAACAACAACAATACAATTACACCATCCATTAAACTTTTCCTCAGAGGCATTCTTGCTTCTTCCTGCAAGTTTGTGGCTGGAGTGGATTGAATAGCAATGTGCAGGCCAAGCCAGCCAGCCAGCCTTTGCCTTGGTTCCTGTCACGTGGCTACTCCACTACAGGGAGGAGGTGGGCCAAGCAGCCTTCAAGCCTTTGTGGACCCCCTGTGAGGACATTGTGGACCCCAGGTTAAGAACCACTGGACTAGAGAATGCTGGAAAAGGAACAATGCAACCAGACCTTGAGAAGGGTGCTGGCAGGGGGATTCTGGGAGGTGTAATCCAAAAGTAACTTTCCCAGGCTCTGAATGCAGCCTAGAATCATAGAATCATAGGGCTGGAAGGGACCCCAACAGCCACCCCATCCAATCGACTTCTGCCTTGCAGGAACACACAATCAAAGCCCTCACAACAGATGGCCATCCAGCCTCTGTTTAAAAACCTCCAAAGAAGGAGACTCCATCACACTCCCAGGCAGTGTATTCCACTGCCAAACAGCAGCAGAAAACAAGCTTGCTCCATCCTCAGTATGACATCCCTTCAAACATTTAAACATAGCTATCATGTCCCCTCTCAACCTTCTCTTCTCCAGGCTAAACATGCCCAGCTTCCCTAAGCCACTCCTCATAGGGCATAGCTTCCAGACCTCCCACCATCCTTGTCGCCCACCTCTGGATGCATTCCAGCTTGTCCATATCCTTCTTGAATTGTTGTGCCCAGAACTGGAAACAGTATTTCAGGTGAGGTCTGACCAAAGCAGAATGGAATGGTACTATTACTTCCCTTGATCTAGACACTATACGCCTATTAATACAGCCTAGAATCACATTGGCTTTTTTTGCTGCTGCATCATACTGCTAACTCATGTTCAGCTTGTAGTCCACTCTTACTTTTCTTTGAGGAAATCTTACACCATTACATTAATTGCTAAACTAAATTATTGGTGGCAGATTATGTAATACAGTACCCCCCCTTATCCATTGGGCATTGGTTCTGGGTGTGTGTGTGGATACTGAAAACCATGGATAATAGTGAACACCATTGAAAATAATGGGACTTCTGATTTAAAATACCATAGGCCTTAGAGGACCTAGAAAATGGCTAGAGAGGACACATTTTCTAAGAAGACTCTATGGTGGCTGTGCTGTTTTGTGTCCCCGTGGATAATGAATCCATGGATATGGGGGTCCTACTGTAATCTGAACATCCTGTATTGTGAATAGGTTAGGTACATTGACCTGAGATAAACATATGGGGTCTCCAAAATAAAGCATTTCAGGGGGCCTAAATATTCCTTAAACTGGCCCTGTGGGGACTCTGTTGTTGTTGTTAGACAAGTTGGAATCAAAAAGCACTTACTGATCTACAGTAAATCTCAATCATCCAGATCACCAGTTGATCACAATATAGGTGTATAAGGACTTTTTTGGATGGGCTTTTATAATGCGAGCAGCTTTGTCCCCATTGCGAGTTTGATGCGCTACAGGGCGTCCCTTTCGGATGACGCTCTCCTCTGCCGGTACTGTTGCGTAACTGCGGGGACACTGCAACGTTATTTTGGTGGTTTTTCTAATCATGATCAACTTTCGTGATTAGAAAACCACCAAATATAACGCTGCAGCGTCCCCGCGGTTACGCAACAGTACCAGCAGAGGATCAGCAGGGGAGAGCGTCATCTGAAAGGGATGCCCTGCAGTGCAGCAGCCTTGCAACGGGGACGAGGCTGCTCGCGTTAAAAAAGCCCATCCAAAAAAGTCCTTAGACTACAATTCAATGCAGCCAGCAAGGCCTTTATAAATTAAACCAGCTCTTCATGCTGGTTATGCCCAGAAGATAAAAACAGAAAGTAATGGGAGCTTGTGCAGATGCTAGATCACTGGTGTAATATGTCTGCTGGGATCCACTGAACCTTCGTTGAGAAATGAGGTTAAGCCAATAGCTAAAGGTCCAAATTGGCATCAAAGGCAGCCTGACATACATCATGTCTACAGCTACCACAGACACTACTTTATTTGCCATGGCACCATCCTACAGAATCCTTCTGTTCTTGGAGAAAGGCAGACATAAAGTAAGGTAAAACAAAATAACTAATGAATACTGGGATTTATAGTATGGCAAGGCATTTAGAAATCTCTGGGCTAGTAAGTTCTAAGACCATTCCTTGAACTACAGTGTTAATGGAGTTCTGTAGCAAAGAATTTTAATTACTTCACCAATCTACAAATCCCAGGATCCCTCAAAATGTATCCATTTGCAGAGGTCTCAAACTGATGCAACTCTGTATTGCAGATATGTCTAATGTGGTCTTTATTCAAGAATACAAAAGCATGAATAGCAGCTGCCAAATTCTGAGGGGAACGTGGTCTCATTTACAAGCTGGAGCATGATGTATATATGTCAGTCAATACTTGAGGTTTTCAGTTACAAATGTCCATTTCTCAGATTGCCCCAACATTGTTATGCTTTACTAAAGGATAAGCAAATGATGAGTAGAAAGAATGTCAAAGCAGAAATTTATAGACAAGTAATGTAACTATTTTTTAAAAAAGTATACACATATTGAAATGGAAAACTAAGGACTTTTAGTATACAGAATTTAAATGTTTGTGATATTGTGTGTATAATAATGACACCTAAATTCAAAATTAGCCAGACCAAATTGCACAGTAACACTTCTACAGCCCTACCTTTCTTTCAGAGTATGTGATATGAACCATGACATTACAATCTTATAGCTGTAGCAAGAATGAGTTATGTTTGTACTATTTCCCATTCTCATTATATTTTTTGTCACAAAATGAATTAATGTTGTGCCATTTTCTATTCTCATTACAATCTTTTTCTTATGAATGGGGTATCAGAATTTTAATGCCTTTTGTAATCTGTGAGTTATAGTGGGATGAGATAGTAGTGTGACCTTGTTTAATATTTTGCATTTTGACTGGTTGGCCATTACTGTAAGACATCCAAGGGGTGAGGTTAAATGATCAGCTAATCAAGTTGTTTTGACAATATTTGATCCACACGGTTTCGGTGAAGTGAAGAACAAGTCCAAAAGATGAATGCCTTACAGCTCTTTAGGAGGGAGCTGGAAAGGCTTTCCTGGGGATTAGAAAATGAATTTTCTCTAGTCCAACAGGAACTGGCAAGGCCCCACTTTAGATAAAAGAAAATGAAGTTTCATATTCTTTAAACCAGAATAGTTAAATATACAAGTCACCCATGGTATTATATCCAAAAAGATGAGAACAGAACATACGAATCACAGTGCTTCAAGCTGGCTAAGGCTGCTGTCACACTGCAGAAATAATGCATTTTGATGCCGTTTTAACTGCCATGGCTCTCTGGAATTCTGGGATTTGTAGTTTTGTGAGGTTATTTGGCCTTCTCTGTCAGAGAGCTCTGGTGCCACAACAAACTACAAATGCCAGAATTCCATGGGATGGAACCATAATAGTTAAATTGGTGTCAAACTGCATTATTTCTACAGTGTGGCAGCAGCCTAAGAATGGAAATAGTTTCCAGACCATCTGCTCAAAAGCTAGAGAAATTGCAAGGAATATTCCAAGAGCACATTCAGCAACATGATTTTCATTGTCACATTGGCTCCCTCATGGAAAAATACACAAGAGCCAGCATTTTACTTAATACCTTCTTCCACACAATCCCTGTATGGTTGACTGGAGACACATACATGCTGTTTATTTCACTAAACAAATCTTTAGCATTGTGCCCATGTAGTTCCCTTTTAATTTATCCCCATTATAAAGTAGTTTAATACAACAACAGCCTGGCCACAGTTTTATAAAATAAATTGTACAAGGTGTCAAATCATTCCTTCCTACCTAGTATAGAGCAGAATACAAGGGCAAAATATTGGTTAGCTCTTGGCGCCACTTCAAGTCATCCCTCTAATTTGAATCCTGGATCTTGGAACTGAAGAACCAATGGAAGTGCAACAATGTGTTCTTTTCTGCAAACAAAAGAAAACATTTGACTAAGTAATAATCAATCAAGTATTTATTGCACATGCCTCGTATTAAGAATAGCTCTGCAAGAGAGCTCACTCTCTGGTTACTGCAGTGGTGCTTATGACTGACAAGGAAATTGGCATATGCCACTCAGTGGTATTTTGGGATAATGCAATTCAGCTCAGTCTTTTAAATAGAACAAATGTAATTTTTACTTGGGCTTTGAGATAAGTACGCACAACAAATAATGTTTCACTTACTTGCTAGTGAAACCCATAACTATGGTAAAGCAATCAGTGCACTATTTTAAAAATAATTTCTATATATGAATTTCCGAGAAAATTCTGGCTAAAACATGATGTTTAGCATGGGAGACAACAGCTTTCTTTCCCAGACATTCTCAGCACTTGTATGGTAATTGAAACACACTAGCATGGATCATGAATATTTAAGGAACATTGTACAGAACTGCATGTAGATAAAGATTCGTAAATGAAAACTTTCCAGTATTGAGAATAACAGTAGAAATGCAATAAGATGAAAACACATTATTTGGCATAATGTGTATTATTAAGTCTAGGTATAATACATGTTTATAGAAAAAATATGTTTTTCTTGCTATTTTTTTTCTTTTTTGGTTATGGCATTCATATCCCACCTTTCTTCTAATGCAGGGGTGGGGAACTGCTCAGGGGGTGGAGGCCATTTTTCCACCCTGTGCATGACCGGTGGGCTGCAGTGATGTATTTTGGTGTACCCTAACTGATGCAATATCACTTCTGGTGGCCATTTGAGCCAATTTGGGAGACATTTTAAAATATTTGTGTGTGTGTGTGCGTGTTTTGGGGAGGCTTGGAAGGCTTTGGAGGGTCAGGAGAAGCAAACTGTTGTGGTTTGGGCACATTTTGGGTGGTTTTGGAGCAAAAAAATGCCCTCAGATTGCTGTGATTTTTAAAATTTTAGTATGGGAGCTTAGAGGGGCTTCTGGTTGGCTTCAGGAGCTGCTCATGGGGGTTCCAAGGCCCATATGTGTCCCATGGGCAACACTTTGCCCAACCCTGCTCTAATGAGTTCAAGGTAGTCTACAGTATGGTGAGATAGGTCAGGTTGAAAGGCAATGGCTAGCCCACAGTCACCCAATGAATTTCATGACTCAGGTCTTGAACTTGGGTTTCCCAAGTCCCCATCCAACACTCTAACCCCTGCTCCACACTGACCCAGGACTTTATCAGACCAGTCCCTTTAAATGTTCTTTTGCTGGCATTAAAAAACAAACAAACAAACCATTTTTAGTGCCAGAAAAAGTATGCTTCCCCCTCAGTTACCTTCCTCTCCCGGCAAAGGCAGCCCTGGCAATAAAGAGGAAGTGAACAGAGCCCCGTTCACTTCCTCATTTGAAATCCCATGAGACTTCATCGTGTGGGAAATTCAAAAACAAAAATGAAGCCTAAAAAGTTTTTTAAAAGCACCTAAACACAATTTAAAAGTCCCAAGTAACCCGGTGAGGGTCATAAAAAGAGTGAAACGTACCTGAATGTCCCGATCTCACCAGGAAGTGTTTGCACTGGACTGGCCATTCTTGCTGCAGTGACAAGATTTAAATGGCCCTAGGTTTTGCCTGCTGGCAATGTTGGCACTAAAGTGGCACAGGGGATCTACTGATGGTTTCAGCCATCAATAAAAAGGTATGGGATTTTGACAGGCCATAAACACAAAAGGGCAATGTCATCTGATTGGTGTGCCCTTTCACGTTTATGTGGCATCATTATGATGCTGTATTTAGTGTGTCTGATAAAGTCCTCAGCATATTGCATACAGGGCTAATTGAAATAAAAGGTGCTACCCCAGGAATACTTTGGGAGCATATGGGAGGGACGTCTGGGTGAGAATGCATATCTCTAACTTAGCTAAAACTTCTGCAATTCCAGAGAACACCATGGCCTCCATAAGTCTGTAAGCATTTGAATGAGATTGTGTATATGTGAAAAGGCTATAATCACACTAGTTGACCTGGATGTTTAAAAATGAAGTCTTATAAACTTGACTATAGACTTCCGGCGTGATGGCGTAGCGATTGGCAGCAGGAACGGGAGTTCTCGTTCCAGCTACTATCCAAACTCTGGTTTCTAGACTCCTAAAACCTATTTTTGGAGACAACAAAGGGGTCTACAAAACTCCCTGGTAAAGGAGTGAGTTGGGGCTTGTTGGGGGTCAATTGCCAATCCCGGTAATTGTGCTTTCTAAAAGACACAATATACAGGATTGAGATGACTGAAGAGCCACAGACAGAGTTTGGAGCGGCCTTTGCACTGGCCAGAGCAATGCCAATGCTTTTTAAAAATATATATTTTTAGAAGCTGAAGTAAGCTAGTTGTGTTTATGAGAGCTGTTTTCAATGTTTCTTTTATTTTTGGGACTTTAAAAGATTTAAAGCTTCAAAGAGTCGAAAGGAGGAAAGCGAAGTGAGTGAATATATAAAAGGCTTACCGCAAGAAGGAGAAAGCTTGGAAAGTTTGCGAGTCTGGGTTGTGAAGGAGAGTTGGAAACCCCAAGCAAGATAAAAAGGTGAACTCCAAGAGGTGGTGTGAGTACAGCAGAGTGGAGCAGAGTGGTGCAGTGTGGAGTGGAGTTGGAACAAAGAGGAAAGCAGAGAGGAATAAAGAATGGACTGGAGTTAAGTGACGCTGCAGCGGCAAGGAAAGAAAACACGAAGAAGCAGACTAGATAGGACAGGATTTGGAGTACTGGTGTTGAGTGGACTAGAATGAAACATAGTGGTTTCCAGGGCAGAAGTTGTAGGAAATAAAGGAGCTAAAAGAATGAGTTAGATAGAGTGAAATGGGACGTGGTGGAGTATTATGGTGCTAGGTGGAGCTGGCAAAGTAAAAAGTGGAGGGAATAATCATAGAGTGAAAAAGTGGAAAATTAACAAAAAAAGACCACAAGTGAGACTGAGAATTAAGTATATAGACAACTGTTTGAAGTTTAATAAAGCTGCAAAATTTGCTGCAAGAACACAGATTAAGAGACTCTGAAAACAAGAGGGGAAAAGTGAATTGAGGGAGTCCTCAGGTGAAAGAGGAAAGGTGGAGTAAACTATGGGTAGCACAGAATGAGGTGGATGACCAACATAACTGCAAGTTGAAACTTGATTTAAAATGCAAAATGCTAAATTTGAGTTAATATGTTATTATAATTTAAGTTAATTATATCTACATGTATGTTACTTATAATACTTTAATACTGTAGAAGTATTCTACCCTCTACTTTAAAAATTAAGGTAAGGGGAAGTGAATATAATGATATTAAATGCAAATCAGTTCAATAGCTTAATAGATTATATTTCATGGCTAAATGTATGTGATAGAGTAATTATAGTTAAGTTGATTATAATTATAAAAATATCTTTATTGCTCTTATTTGTTTGGAATTGGAAAAAAAATCTCTTACTTATGAAAGAAGGTTGGAAATGTTAAGGAAGGAAAAAGAGAAAAACAGAATAAGAAAGAGTCAGGGTAAAGAGCAAGAGTGATATAAAAAGGGGGAAAGAACATCAGGTATTTTTGACAGTACAAAAGAAAGTGGAAGATAGTAGAAGGGAAATCAGCTTGACAAAGGGGAGAAACTTGATAAAAGAACATAAGAAATAAAAAGAAGCTTAAAGTAGGATCATAAAAGGTATCAAAGGTCCTAAATAAGATAAAGAGCCAATAAATTTGAATATTTAGAATGAAAGGAATTGAGGAAACTTGGTGGAATTTAAAATACAAGGAGGAAAGGAAGGGAAAAGGAAGATATCATTCAATAATTAAGAAACAAGTGGATAAGAAAATATTAATAAGAGAATTAATCTAAGTTGACTTTGGGGTTAATATTAAAATGGCAACTGGTACGAGAAGGGCTTTACAGGCACAACCACAATAGACACAACTTGTACTACAAAGGAGACCATCCATAGAAAGTACCGCTAGAACAACTGAGCTAAGCTCAATAATATTGGGAGAAATGAGGAAGGATATGAAAAAGATGCAACAGGAAATAAGGGATGAAATGAAAGAGATAAGAGCAGAAATGAAAGCAGATCTAAGAAAGGAGATGGCAAATTTTGGGGGAAAACTAAATAAATTAACCAAGGATATAGATCTGGTTAAAAGAGAGGTACAAAATATAAAAACTAAAACCCAAATACTAGAAGAAATAACAACTTTATTAACACAAGAACAAGAACTTGAGAAAACTCATTATTAATTAACGAGATACAGAGAGAAATGCTTAAAGATAAGGGGTCTTCCTGAGATTGATAATGAAAGTTTAGTAGAAAGTTTGATATCTCCCATGGCAAAAATCATTGAAACGACAAAAGAAAATCTTAAACTACAAGTTGATACATTTTTCAAGATTAACTCAAGCATTGCTAAAGAAAAGAAAGTTCCGAGAGATATTGTGGCATGTTTTACAAGAGCTAATTTGAGAGACCAGTTTATCCAGAAAAGATACAATGAAAATATGAATACTGATGGGAAAGAACTGAAGATTTATAAGGATATCCCACCAGCAATCCTTAAAAAGAGTCAGGAATATAAATTTTTAACACAATTGTTGGTGGAGAACAAGATTAGCTATAGGTGGGAGAGAGAGAATAGAAGGTGTATCCTTTTTTAATCAATATAAAAGACATAGAATTAATACAATTGAGAAAGAGTTCAGTAAGAGATTAATAAGAGAACAGAAGGATAAAATGAAAAAACAGAGAGAATTAAGAAAAGAGTTAAAAGATGGAAAGCATAAAGGCAAGGAAGAGTTAGAAACTCAAAAGGAAAGGGAAAATCAAGAATCAGAAGAAGAACAAGACCGAAGACAAGCAAAGGAGACACCCGTAGAGAGTGATAAAGAAGAAGAGGGGGAAGAAGAGGAGGAGTTGAACGAGAAGAACAAGAAGAATAAGAAGAAGATATAGAAGAAGAAAACCAGTGAATAAATACGAAATAAAATAAATGAATAAATAATATATATATATATATATATATATATATCAACATAATATAATAACTTAAGTGAACAACTGGATGTCAATATATTATTATTGAACATGAAAGGACTGAATTCAGAGTATAAAAGAAGATAAGTTTTCCATTATTTAGAAAAATCCAGAATGGATATTACTTGTCTTCAGGAGAACAGTATAAGGAAAAATGATGAAAAATATTTAAGGAATCCCAGATTGGACCAATGTTTTATAACATTTAATGATAAAAAGAAAAAAGGGGTAGCAATGTACTTTAACAGAAGATTACAAGCTAAAATAATGTTTAAAGACAGAGAAGGATTATACCTGGGGGTTGAAACAAGAATTCAAGATGAAAGTGTACTGATAATAGGTGTATATACACCAATACAAGCTTAAGACAAATATTTCAGCAACTTGAAAGAAGAAATAATGAATAATTACTCAAATTTTGAGAATACTGTATGACTGGGGGATTAGAACGGGGTGCTACACCCCCAAAGCGACAGAAAGGCAGAGAAGATAATACGGAAAAACCAAGGAAAGCTGCCAAAAGCTTTCTTTGAAATGAAGGAGGAATTAGGCTTGAGAGACGTGGAGATGGAAATATAGAGAGACAAAAGGATATACTTTGCGGACCCAGACCAGACCACCCCACCGCCCTCTTGAATAAACACAGACACATGGTTGCAAATGACATTGTATTGGTAACAGATATATGTATAACTTCAGAAATTAGGTTAAGTACAGGTTAGTAATATAAACACATGATGAGGTAGATAAGGTAATTTGTCTATGCTACTTGGATATAGCTTGGCAATAATTTGGCCGCAACTTGCAAGCAAATGGTTGGCGGCAATGTATGGGTCGTGAACACAGCGTGGCCCACTCATGTGGGCGGTGCAGGGACCGGTCCATCCCAGTTCCCTTCCCTGAAGGAGAGACCCTGGCCAAGCCGCCTGCTCGACGCTCTCTCCTTCCCTGAAAACAAGCATGCGTTAATAACTAATAGGGGTCTCCTTTTGAACTTGAACTTGACATTGAACTTGAACTTGCACTTGAGCTTGAACTTGACAGAGACCCCTGAGCTCTTGCTATTTTCACAACCCAATACATCCGCCCTGCAAATTGCGACGTAGATAAGCCGAGGGAGGGTGGGCGGGTGCCAATTTTGCGGCAAACGGAGGGCGCTGCTGCCTGCTCCGTTGCCGCCTCCGATCTGGGAGGGGTGCGCCTGTGCGTTCCCCTTTATCCCAGATTGGCCCGCACTCCTTTTCCCCTCCCCAGCCGCAAAGGCAGCTGGGAAGAAGAAAGGGGGAAGATGGCGCCGCGCATGCAGCACCACGCAGCCATCTCCCCTCTCCACCTCTCCCCCCGCCCCCACCTCAGCTGAGTCCGCTGAGCGGGGGGTGGGGCTACGGGCAGTAGTTTGGGGCCGCCGGCCGGGCCACAAACAGGCCCGCCGGCAAGCGGCGAACCCCCTTCTATTCGGAGGTCCATCGGTCATTATCTAGAATAGATATGTTTTTTGTAACTAAAAGACTTACCCTGAATATAAAGTCAATGGAAATAAAACCGAGATGGATTTCAGATCATAATCCAATTACGCATTCACTAATAGGAAAAAGGAAAGAATTTTATTGGTGTTTGAATGACAAACTACTAAAGGAAGACGAAAGTCTAAAAGAAGCAATAAAAACATTGAAACAATATTTCAGGGAAAATATTTCAGATGAGGTAAAGATGACTACAATTTGGGAAGCCAGTAAGGCAGTAATGAAGGGATATTTTGTTAAAAAAGGCATGTGAAAAGAAAAGAGAACTAAGAGCGAAAACTCAACATCTTTTACAGGAAACAGCAGAGAGAAGCTAAAATAAGTGAAAATCCAAATAATATGGAGGACCATCGCCTCCCAAAAATAGTACTCTACGGTGAACTTGCCATGGGTCAGCGTAAGAGGGGCTCTCCAAAAAACCGATACAAAGACTCCCTGAAACAACATCTCAGGCTCGGCCAAATTGATCACCAACATTGGTCCGCCCTGGCCTCACATCGGGAGGCATGGAGACGCACTATCCACAATGCTTCAGCCTTATTTGAGAACTCACGCCGAACAAGTCTTGAAGAGAAATGACAACACAGAAAGAATCGCAACACGGAAACATCACCCAAGGAGACCTTCTGCTGTGATTTCTGCAACCGGACTTGTTTATCTCAGATTGGCCTTTTTAGTCATCAGCGCGCTTGCAGAAAGCACGGGATGGAGTCCTTCCTGAATCTTCGTTTGCGAAGAAAAGCCAGAGAGAGAGAGAGAGAGAGAGAGAGAAAAGTAATAACAGAAATGGAAATATTAAAAAAGGAAATCCAGTCAATAACAATAGGCAAAATAGAACAAAATATGAGAATGGTAAGGCATGAACATGCTAACAAATCAAGAAATGGCTTGCCTATAAACTGAAGAGCCACAGGGAAAATAAAATTGTAACAAAGATAAATTATAAGGGGAAAACTGTAACAGAACAAAATCAAACAAAACGGAGCTTTCAAGAATATTATACGAGACTATATAGTGATGCAGTGGATAAGGATAAAATGCAAAATCTAGTAAATAATTACTTAGAAAGACAAAACATAATAAAACTAATGGAGGATCAGGAGACAACAATGGATAAAGACATTACACTTAGGGAAACAGCCAAGGCCATTAAGAAACTGAAATTAGACAAAACCCCAGGACCCGGTGGATTTACATCAACCTACTATAAAAAATAGGAAATGTTTTACTTATGCCTCTTCAAAAACATTTAATGCTATAAAAAAGGAAGGAATCCCAGTGTCCTGGAGAGAAGCAAATATCACTATTATGCCATACTTCATGAAGTGATCCTGTGGTGTGAAGGTCAAACTTCCTCCTCTAATATTTTTTTTAAAAGAGTTATAGTGCTGTAGTGCAAAAGTGCCATTTCACTTGTCTGCTGATGCACTATAACACTTTTTTTAAAAACTTTAAGAAAAGAGCGAAGGAATTTTTTTGTTCCTATATTTCTTGTAATTAAAATGAAACACCATTCAAAGGTGGGAATGCAATGCTACAGTTGGTTGCAGGAATTGCCCCAAAAGAGTCTGGGGCTTGTCTACACTAGCAAAAAAATGCAAACTCACTCTGAATCTGATTCTGGCAGTCCAGACAACATATGGCTACTTCTGGCGAGGAACCACATTCTTTTGCCCTTAACCCAACTTTGCTCTGAACTAAGCAAAGTTAGGGGAAACTCTGGGGTTTTCTGGAAACTCCGTAGTGACCTCGGGTTCTTTTCCTGTCTGGAGATCTGGATTAGGTCCAACTCAGCCTGATCCAGTTGTCCACACACAAATGTGGTGCCATCTCCTGTGCTCTGTGTTGAACAGCACAGGGAAGGGGTAGACTGCTGTTGAAGCTGCCACCACTGCCACCACTGCCTCACCATCCAAGCAGCTTCCTGCAAGAGCCTGGCCAGCATTGTCAGTTCTTCTCAGGTGAGAATGGGGCACCTGTATGAACAATGAGGAGGGGGTAGAATGATCCCTTCCTTGTTGATCACATGTCTGGGTGCCCCATTCTGACCTCTGCAGAAGCAACTACACCAGTCAGGCTCTCGCAGGAAGCTGCTTGGCTGGTGAGGTGGTGGCAGCTCTGAAAACAGGGGACTGGCCAGGGGGCCAATGCATTGTTGACCTGGCTGGCCTGTGTGAACAACAATGACCATCACACTGGAATTTGGCCCAGAGCATGTGGCTGCCGTTGTGATCAAGCAAGAGCCAGTCCAGAGCATAATGCTCTGGACTGGTCCCAGATTTAAGTGGCCAATGTAGATGAGCCCAACGACAGAAACATTGTTTGTATTTTTTTTTAAAAAAAACCCCTGATAACTACAACAACAAATACCACTATCTCCCAACACATTTGTCTCATAGGGAGGATCCCTCAGTCTCAGTACATACACTGCAATATGGTACTAACAATAGGCTTATCAGACAGTGTTCCTCTCAACATTACTGATATAATGCACATCAGTGTAATGCCTAGAATGTACAATATAAATGCTTTATGGTTATTTGTACTGAAGTGATATAGAACAGATTTTCCAAAAAAGATGTTCAACAGAAAATGGCAGAAAGTATTCTTCACAGAGGCATAAATACCCTAAAGGCACAGATCAGCTCTGGTTAGTACTTGGATGGGAGACCACCAATGAATCCCAGGTGCTGTTGGCTATATGTCAGAGGAAGGAACAGGAAAACCACCTCTAAGTATTCCTTGCCTAAGAAAACCCTATGAAATTCATGGGGTCACCATAAGTAGACAGCCAACTTGACGGTACATATACACACCTCCTTCAGAGAAAGATTCAACAGAAGACTACTGAACCAGGTCAAGTGCCAATTGGAAATACAGAATTAGACCTATCAGAAGCTTAACCCAGCACAAGAAGACAAGCTTTTCCAGGAATATCACTATGGGGAAGAAAAGACATGTGTGTCATCCAGCTCTTGCTGCATTGCTTGCTACTTCACAGTGGGACTCCTGAACTGCAAAACAGTACCTCCTTGCTGGGCCACACATGTGGCTTGTGAGCCAGCACATTTTGACCATGAGGTGGTATCCTAGCTGCAGAAGTGGGGCTTCAATGGGGGAGGGCAGGGCTTAGAGGCTTGTCACACAAGGGAAGGCAAGTGGCAGTGCAGCCCAATAATAATGCTTCCCACCTTGTCTTATTGCATAATGTCAGTGTTCAACAGCTGTTCTTCCATTCCAGTCCCATGGGAGATGGTGGTAAACATGAGACTTTTTTCTAACTGGGAAAAGACGTGCATTTACCACTGTCTCCCACAGGACCAGAATGGAAGAACAGCTGTTGAACACCAATGTTGTGTGATAAGGGAAGATGGGAGGTGCTATTATTGGGCTGCACTGCCACTTCCCTTCCCTTGTGCAATAAGCCTCTTAGTCTTCGAGGGAATCACTCTAGGAGACAAAAGGGCAGGGGCTGGTCCCCCAATTTGAATACAGGGATGAACAGAACAGACTCAGTTATGGTTTATTTGTTGGCCAACCTTCTTGCACAGCTGAACTTTATTCGTTCATTCATTCATTCATTCATAGCTACTTCAATTGAGATCACTATTTCGCAGTGGAGGGGTGTGAAGAACTAGGTTGGAGAGTATGCATGAGAGGGAGCCAATCCTAGCACAAGGAGCTGTGATGGGAGGGGCCGCTGTGAGAGTGACCTGAGAGAACATCCATTGAGAATGTCAGTTGAGAGAAAGTAGTTGGATGAGTCAGATGTGTGAGAGATATTGGGAGTGCATTGTATAAAAGAAAGTTGTATGAAGCAGTTAAGAGACTGAAGAGATAAAGTGTATGAATAAAGATAAATAAAGTTGTCCCTTCATATTCGCTGGGGTTTGGTTCCAGGACCCCCCGTGGATACCAAAATCCATGAATACTCAAGTCCCATTATATGCAATGGCATAGCAAAATGGTGTCCCTTATATAAGATGGCAAAATCAAGGTTTGCTTTTTGAATTATTATTTTTTAAACAATATTTTCAAGCCATGAATGCTTAAATCCATGGATACCAAATCCATGGATACAGAGGGACAGCTGTAGTCTGTTACTAAAAGGAACACTAAAGGAAGCTAAATGAAAGAACCATTTATTATATGTAGAGTTATACAGTTTTGGAGTTTGTAACCTCTGTGATATGATAAACCAAATTAAGTTTGTTCGACATTCCGCTGACTCATCTTGCTTTATTTCTCACATAAAAAAGGGAAAGGTCACACTATCCAAATGAATATACACTAGAAAGTAAATCTATCCACTGAGAGGGTCACTTAGAGACTCAGGCCCCAGTCCAGATAAGGGATTAATAAAAGGGGACCTAGGACCCATCTAAACAGTGAAAATACCCCACATGGAATTCACTGGGAATCCTACATGTCTAAATGGGATCCACCACCAATCCACACTATTTGGAAGGGGGGGGGCAAAACGGCAAAAACAATGAGGTAAAAGCCCTTGCAGATTTTCCTGTACTTTTCGAAAAATGATGAGGGGGAGAGCATATTCCTGCTTGTCTGGACTACTGAACAACAGTAAATTCAAATGGAAGCCCAAAGCTGATTGGCCTGGTGAGAGCATGGGCAGGACTTGCTAGCAAGGCAAGCATTCTCTGCTGCCATGTTGGATTTTGGCCTTAGTGACTGCTCACTAAGGTGATAAAACAGGATGAATATTTTCTGTTTTGCTTTCCTATAAAACTGGAAAATCACTCAATTGCTCCAGCACACTGAACAGTGACTAGGGTGATATTGGTGGAAAACATGGAATGGATCATGATATCACCAGGGGCTATTGGGTCCAACCCCCTGCCATGCTAAAATACACAACTAATGTATCCTGAGAGATGGGCATACAACTTCTGTTTTAAAAAACCAAATCAGGAGAGTCTACCACCTCCCTGACAGCCTATTCTATTTTCAAACAGTTCTTACAGTCAAGAAATTCCTCCTAATGTTTACATGGAATTTCTTCTCTTGCCGTCTGAATCTACTGGTTTGTATCCTAATCTCTGGAACACCAGAGAGCAACCTTGCTCCATCTTTTACATGATATCCCTTCAGACAATTAATGATGACTAACAAACTGAAATTTAATAACCGACAAGACAGAAGGGCTTGTGGTTCATCCAATGGCAAATCAGGAAATAGAGATTGAGCCTGTACTGGCTACACTCCCCTTGAAGGTGCAGGTTCACATTTTGGATGTGCTCCTGGATTCACTCCTGAATTGTGCATTTATATAATGAAAATTACTGCACTAGCTGTGTTTGTTATTGAAGACATATGATCTGGTCAGAGTGATGAACACTATGGATTGCAGATTGATAGCTGTAATGAACTGTATGTGCAGTTGTTAAAATGCTGTTGAATAGGTTGGAATCACACAACTTGCTTGTTATAACAGGTCCATTGATTATGAATTAATTGGTCTGGATCCAGGATCAAAGTGCTATCCACAGCTTCGGCCCAGAGTATCTGAAAGACTGGGTTTCCTCATACAAGCATGCCTGGGCTTTGAGATCAACAGAAGAGGTTCTCCCCTCAGTCCTTCCACCTTGAGAGGAACATTTGAGGAGGATACAAATGAGGGCCTTCTTGGTGGCCACTCCAAGCCCCATCTAAGAGAAGATAGGCTGTCCTCAATCCCTGTTGCTCTCTATTTGTTTAGGCAGGTCTAAAAGGTAACTGCCTGGTGTGGATCAGCATTTTACATGGATAAACTGGACTTTTTAATATTTCTATTTTATGTATTGTTACTGAGGAGGTTTACAGCTACTTTGACTTACTGTAGTAGCCATTTGCACTCTAATGTCTATTTGCTGAATGCTATCACCTTACAATCACTATTTGGGGTCAGACTAGATAGCCCATGAGACTCTGGGACTCTGAAAAGTCTTTTTCCTTTAACTTTCAGGCCTAGTCAATGTTCCTTACTAATCAACTCTATGTTCCAGAAACATGTGATATGCTGATGTAAACAAATTCTTTCTCTAATAGCGGTCAAACTGTACCCAAATGTTCCTAAGCTATCTTGCCTTGAACTATCAACAATTGTCTCAAGGAAGGGAAATTGCTGACACCAAAGAGAAGGAGGAGTGAATGGCTTTTTGCATACTGTCATTACTGTATAAAGGTATTCTGTAGTCATAGCTCTTGGCTCTGACTCTTTGGAAGGTATTCCAGTCAGGCCCACCGGTGTAATAAAACTCACTTTCCAATCTGTGGGTCTGCTGTTCCATGATTTCTGCAACATAAATGGTGCGTTGGCTGGGAAAGAAGCAGCAGGTGATGGAACAGGAGGTGGCATTTGCCTGCTCTAATTGCTGTGGCTGGGAAGGGGCCATGAGCACACACACTCAATCTGGGCACCACCAACCATTTGTTGGAAGAACGGGAGTCTGTGCCATGACTGCCTGAACAGCAACGCACACAAGGAGAACCCAGTAAATGGAGAAGGAAACTGAGCCTCCTGCCTCCAGAAAACAGGCAAGTAAACAAGGGAAATATTGTGGCCCACTCCATAAGAGTGGAAGAGGGGCTTGATCACCCCCTAAAGGGCAACCCGAGTACCCAGATAAGACGCAGTGAGGGTGCACTGATGAAAACATTGAACCATTGAAGCCGGCATTGAGAAAGTGGTAATCTTGTAATTTGGGGCAATTTGGGAAAAGTGGGAGGTAGAAATGTATGCCTGTGCATTGAGTACATGAAACTTGTGTGTGTTTGTATGTGTGGCTGCCGCAGCTCTTGCTACTTGCCGTTGAGTGTCTGGGGTACAAGCTGGCAGCTGTGTGACTGGTGTCCATTTCCTCTTGGTTCGGACAATAGGACCCCTTACCTATTGTCCACACATTTTTGTTTTTCCCTTGTGTCTCTTGTCTGTGTCTTTTTTAGGAGGGAGGACATGGGTGGAGGGGGGAGCAAAGAAGTTTGTAACCCCTTGAGCTGTATGTTAAAGAATTTCAAAAAGGGGTCCAATCCTTTTGTGAGAAAGATTGGCCCTCCTTTGGTGTTCGGTGGCCCAGTGAAGGGTCTTTGAAGTTAGATAAAATTTGGTGTGTGTATTTTGTAAATGTTGGTGACCCAGAACATCCAAATCAGTTCCCCTACATTGACTCATGAGATACAGTGGTCCTTAAGTCCCCCCCTCCAGTGGTTGAAAAGTGCCAAGAGGTCCCAAGCCAAAGTTCTGGTAATTAGAAAAGGAAAATTGGCCAATAAATTAAAGCCAGTGGTAGATTCCCTGGGAGACAACAACCTGATAGGGCCAATGGCACCCTGCCTTACATTACACTGCAAGCGCAGCCCTAGCAGCCTTATCATGAAGAAAGGAGGGACAAGATGGTGACAGACTAATAACTTCTGAATTGCCCTCCCATCACTATCTGGTATTATCACTTCATATAACCCAAAAATGCCACCCAATGGCAAGAAAAGAATTCAGCCCAGCCCAAGCAACAACACTAGAACCCAGGGATCTTTCAAAGCAGAAAATCAGATGAGAATTGACTCCTTTTTCCCAGTGGCAGCAATGGCAGCTTCTTCACTCCCTAAGACACCACAGAAATCTGAACTAAACAAAATAGCTCCTCAGAATGTAAATATAAACTGTTCTCTGGGACAGGGAGAAAACAGAGATAAACTCCTGGAATTTGCTGGCAGTATATCTTACAAGAACACTACTCAGCCCTTCTATGAATTCTGCCAACTATCTGTAGAAACATTGATTCTTATATTACAGAGATTAAATGACATTGCAAGCAAGGTAGAGAATTTCCAGCAAGCCTTTCAAAGGCAAAAACTCATATGGCACGCAGGAGGTTAAAAATACAGATTTTTGGGAGGAAACCTGCCCAGTCCCATCACAACTGGATGTTGTAGTTAAACACTGCCGAGTGCTACAGAGAAATCAGCTCGTCTTACAAATACATCACAATGCCCATATTTGGAACAGCTGCAAGTCAATTGTGAACACTCTTGCAAAAATGTCCAGTACTACAGATGCATCCTCATCTAAAATTAAATTCCAGCAGCTATGCAAACCCAGCCCAAGGAAAAACAGTCTTTACCACCACCTATCTTATTGGACAAGCCAAAGGATGTTCCCCTCACTAAAGAGATAGGATCCATGCCTGTGATCCTCATTTTACTGCCCATGATGCACTGGTTCTTCCAGTCTCCCTACCAAAACAGATGAAGCAGGAAGTACCTGAATGTGATTCATTATTCCTCCACTCACAGAGGAAGACACAGTTACAGTCATTCCAGTCATTTAAACAAGATAAATTACCCATCCAGCCCCTGGTCTGCAGGGCAACTGCATGACTTCCAACTGACCAGCACAAGGTTGCCCTAATGACCTGGAACAGTATGAATTGGAATACCCACTACACCTCATATACATAGAAGCCTCAAGAGATTGTAGAGCTATGTGCTAACACTATGGCTTCGCATATGCCAAATTGGCTAGACTGCCAATAGCAGCTGCTACTAACCCTATTCACCACTGAAGAGAGGCAACACATTATACAACATGCAGGAGCAGATAGCTTTGGCCAGAGCAACCAAGAATCATGCTGATGCTCAAAGGAGGATGCGAGAGAGAGAGAGTGCCATCAGGGCAATCCCCGCTGGGATCCTTATGAGCCAGAAAAGATAAAGCGCCTCATCCAATATCAGACCCTGCTATTAGAAGCCATGAGGGCAGGGATAAAGAAGCCAGTTAACATGACTAAAGTCTCAAAAGTACTGGAGGGAGCCACTGAAGCCCCTGGAGCCTACCTTGAGTGCCTCCTAGATGCCTATCACCAGTATAGCCCCTCGACCCTGAATAGCATGAGAATGGTTAACATGACTTTTGTAACAGAGAGTTATGAAGGTTATGCAGGAAAGAATATGAAGGAATTGTTGGAAGTAGCCCAGAAGGCATAGTGTATGTGAATAAAAGGTGTAGTGCATGTGAACAGAAAGTGTAGAGTATGTGAATAGAGATGAGGAAGATAAATGAGAAAAGGACAGGAAAATAGTCAAGAAGCTGGAGTTGCTCGCAGCAGCACTGGTGGAGCAGCGTGACAGAGAACATGAAAGAAGAATAAGACACGGAGATGTGGAGATGAAAGAAAAAGCCTGGAAGAGGCAGAGAAGGAATTAATGTGCCTGGTGTGGACAAGAAGGACATTGGCAGCGTGAATAGAAATGACGAGATGGAAGAAGAAGAGAGAGACTGAAATGGAAGAGGGAGGAGACAACTGGCAGATGAAAAAACAAGCAGAGGTATATGAAGAGGCTCCTTTCGTTGGAATAGCAGAAGCAGAGCTCATCTAATAGAACAGACTGGGCACCCTAAATCCAATGGAATTTACATTGTGCAGACAAGTGAAGAGGATGAATCAGACAATAAAAAGTCATCTGGCTAAGCTGTGCCAGGAAACCAAGGAAAAGTGGACAGAAATGCTGCCCTTGGCCCTGGTCAGGATTCATTGCACCCCACATAAGTCTACTTGCTTATCTCCATTTGAATTGATGTATAGTAGGCCCCCCAGATTTTGGTTGGGTTAAGGGGGGACATGCAAGAGTTAGGAAATGTTAGTGCTGGATAAGGTATTGCAAGCCCAATGCTGTTATGTGTTAGAAAAACATGCCCCAGTCCCCATCACAGAAGTTCACACTTTCAAACAGGGAATGAGGTGTGAGTTAAAGTCCCATAGCCCCACACCTGTCACAGAAAAAGCAGTAATTTGAGTGAAATTTTAACTGTATGCAGTTCAAGAATCCCCTCAGAGTGCAAAAGCAGCCAAACTAAAAAGTCAGCCCTTGTTCCCCACTCCCATATTCACAGCAATTGTTCATGTACATATCCAGTAGTTTAGTTCAGTGTGTCAGGGATATTGCACTTGTTAAAAACTCAAGGTGATCCTGAAGAGGCAGACAGAAGACTCAGGTTCGATTATACTGTGAGATCTCTGGAGGCTGCTCACTCAACGTACAATCAAACCTGCAACTGGAGAGGAAAGAAGATGGGACTAGACCTTACTGCAGCTGACCAGATGACTGGAAGTTCCATCAGGCTGCTCAACGTATGGTCAGATCCCAAACAAAATTAACCTGCATGCTATAATGTTCATTTTATTGCCTTATGCTATTGCCAAAAGGGAGGGCTCTGTTACAAAGGTTTTCAGAAAACCTATGGTTACAATTGGCAAATATTTCAGGGGTGAATTTTTTCATTGTTTTCATTCAACGAGATTAATTATAATGGACCTAGGATGGTTAAAAGGATGGTTTATGTTATTCTTGTTGGCATTGTTCATTGTTGTTCTGCTATGCATGCTCATATCATGTATCTTCTGTTTCTTGCTTGCTATCCTACACAGATCAATACTGGATATGCTTTGATGGCTTAAATAGGGATTTACTTGTGTGAAATGTATTAATTGTCTTTGAAATTAATCATTTAATTTAAGGGGGAATGTAGTAGCCATTTGCACTCTAATGTCTATTTGCTGAATGCTGTCACCTTACAATCACTATTCGGGGTCAGACTAGATAGCCCACGAGACTCTGGGACTCTGCAAAGTCTTTTTCCTTTAACTCTCAGGCCTAGTCAATGTTCCTTCTATGTTCCAGAAACATATGATATGCTGATGTAAACAAATTCTTTCTCTAATAGCGGTCAAACTGTACCCAAATGTTCCTAAGCTATCTTGTCTTGAACTATCAACAATTGTCTCAAGGAAGGGAAATTGCTGACACCAAAGAGAAGGAGGAGGGAATGGCTTTTTGCATACTGTCATTACTGTATAAAGGTATTCTGTAGTCATAGCTCTTGGCTCTGACTCTTTGGAAGGTATTCCAGTCAGGCCCACCAGTTTAATAAAAGTCACTTTCCAATCCGTGGGTCTGCTGTTCCATGATTTCTGCAACATTACCTTGTGTTTTTTAAAAAACAGTATAGCCAGTTTGACTGTATTCTAACATTTTAAATTAAGTGTGTATAAAATATTGTGTTTCTACTGTGACTTTTAAAAAATAATATGTTGAAATTCACCTTGAATCCCAACTCTGGGAAAAAGTGAAATATAAATCTGATGAATAAAGAAGTAATGAATTCCTTTGACTCCTAATCAGATTAGCAAATGTAGCAATATAGAGAATATGATATAGAATAGCTCATTGTTCTAAAATATAATCACTACTGTTACCTGCCTTTGCACCCCCTCCTGTACAATAATTTATTAATTGGCAATAATTCATAAAACTAGCATTAATCAACAGTTCATGTAGGTCCTGGTAGACCAGGACATCCCCAGAAGGGTTCATGCAGAGGTCACCAGAAACCTAAACAAAGTTGTCTTGGAAAATTCCCCAAATTACAGACACACCCAGGACTGATTTTGTGGATCCCCTTAGATGAGATATTAGGGAGGAGTACAATAAGCCCCCCTGGACGCACCTGGCAATGAGTCATACATTGATACAAACAAATGATCAGAACACCCATTACTCTGCAAATGTCTCCCTTCACACCGTTCCCATCCAACAATAGAAGGTTGCCTCAGGCCCATCAGTCTTAACGTTCCAACCATTAACAGCAATTAACAAAGCCAGAACTTCCATTGTTTCATTCTGGGAAATTCACTCAAGCATTGTTCTCCACTCAAAACACCCCTTAAGGGAATGATTTTGAGTATAAATATTACCTCAAAACACAGCTGAAGGGCACACAGCTCCTCCCACCTCATCACTCTGCCAGTTTGTTGTGTGATCCTCAGATCCAAATCTGAGTCTTCTCTGCTACACAACTCTCTGCTCTTCAGATAAGTAAAGTATAGCCCATCCCCAAAATCTATTTTTCTAGTATTTCTTCCTGATTCTTCCTGATTCTTTGCTAGCCTTGTGTGATTGTTTGCAGTGTGAGTTCAACTGTGAGTGGTTCCAGTATTTCTTCCTGATTCTTTGCTAGCCTTGTGTGATTGTTTGCAGTGTGAGTTCAACTGTGAGTGGTTCCATGTTATTTTCCAATAAAAAATATTTTAACTTTACTTTTGGCTTGTAGTCTCATCAGTTAGTACCAGTATACAGAGATGCAAAGGTCCTGTAGTTACCTGGCCTCTCTCAGCCTAATTTTAGCTAATTAAAATTCCTCATATTAATATCTTAATTTGAGTGACACAAGTGGATTCCCACAAACCCCATGTAATTTGGGTAATACTACTATCACCACCACCACAAAAAGAAGAATCAGAACTACTGCTGCTGCAGTCCACATGGTGGTACCTGCCCACCTTGAATGTACAAATCACTGCCTTTTGAACAGTAACATTACAATGGTGGAGGCCTCACATCTTTGGAATTCCCTCCCTCATTTGTTTATTTTTTATGAGTCCACTGTGGTTTCTGTTGATAGATTTATTCAGAGAGCCAGTGTGATCTGCACCAGGAGGTCAGAGTTTGGATCCCTACTTAGCCATGGACACCCACTGGATGACCTTGGGCAAGTCACGTTCTCTCAGTTTCAGAGGAAGGAAATGAAAGATCCCCTTTGAACATATCTTACCAAGCAAACCTCGTGACAGGTTTGCCTTAGGGTTGCCATAAGTTGCACATAACTTGAAGACACAGAACAAAAACAAACCTTGAGAATAAGTTTGCACAAACTGTGATCCAGCAGGCCCAATATATTGTCATCTGTATGTCCTGCCTTTCCTCCAAGGTGCGCATATTCCTGTTCTCTATTTTTATCCTCACAACAACCCTGTGAGGTTGTGAGGTAGGTTAGGCTGAGACATAATCAATGGCCAATGGTCATCTAGTGAGCTTTATGGACAAGAAAATATTTTAACCTCAACTCCCAAGTCCTAGGAGATTATCAGACATGGCAAAAGTAGTGTTACAGAAATGCTAGGAAATCGCAAAAGGACTCCCTTATCATGACGATGATGTCCCCCCTCATTATGGACCCATTCTGCTGCTGTTCCATGGATGCTGCTTTTTATCCATGGGAGAAGTTGTCAATAAATCCTCCATTCCATTCTTGTCATGGATTGTCCTGTGTGCGACAGGGTGCCCTGTTTCGCTGGTCAAGCTGGTTTCCCAGCATCAATGGGAGGTCCCTGCCAGAACACTTCCGGGTGAGATCGGGACATCAAGGTAAGTTACACATATTTTATGACCTTCCCTGGGTTACTTGTACATTATAAAGTGTGTTTTTGCGCTTGCTGTCACTTTTTTGGTGTCCTTTTACTTTTTCTTTTTGAATTTCTTATGCTCACATCTTCTCGTGAGAATCTGCAGGATTTTGATACAGGAAGTGAATGGACTCCTGAGCTGCCTGACCGAAGGGAGAGGAGGTAAGTGCAGTGGGGAGGGTGATTGTGGTGGGCCAGGACAGGGATGGGAGTAGAGACTGTGGGACAAGAACGCTTTTTGTGTTCCTGTCTGATATCTCCAAAGTCTAACATTGTAATGCTGTTATGCTTCATACAGTATATATCTCGAACAACAGATATAATCCACCAAATAGGAATTGTGGTCTACCATACACCTCCAGGAAGACTCTGTAACATTGGTTGCCATTCTGTGGTGGGTAGGTAAGGACTTTCTTCTCCTGTTTAAGTCCTTACCAATCACACCATCTTTCCTCGAGGAAAAAAAATGTTCTCTTGCCACCCTAGTGAGAGTTGGTGCCTTTGGCTTTCAAAAGGCAAGAATCCTTAGATGTTACACAAGAAGGTATTCAGTATGTTCATATGCAACATTTTCCCCTAGCTGTGCAGTGGCAGCAGTATGGCACCCTGGTGCAGACAAAGAAAGGCCATTACTGGACCTTGGGGGTGCAATAGCAATAGCACCTGCATTTCTATACCACTTTATAGTGCTAAGCACTCTCTAAGCATTTTACAATGTGTTAGCTAATTGCCCCCAACAAGCTGGGTACTCATTTTATTGACCTTGGAAGGATGGAAGGCTGAATCAACCTGGAGCCCTGTAGGATTGAACTCACAATGTTGTGGCTGCAGTACACTATTTAACCACTGCACCACCAAGGCTCCTGGGTGCCGCCAGGTGTCACCCAGTTCCTGGTGCAGAACCAGGGAAGAAGGACTAGCCTTCATCTTTCTGGACCTCCAGCTTTAGGCTCTACCTCCATCAGTTAGGATCTTAGTCAAGGACTGCACCATACAAAAGCTATAATATCAGCAACAAGATGTAGATTACATGCTAGAGCTGTAACTTCACACACAACAATTCCACAGATAGCCCAGAGTGAAACAGGCTCAAGTAGTTTCTCTTTGGCTTTTTGCCAGAAGTTTGAAATCCAGTATGTACCCATAAACATCAAGGGAAAGCATCTTCTGGGTGTGGGCATGCAATCTAATACTGCACTGCAAAAGAAGCAGCGCTTGGAGTGGAGAAACAGAAGAAGAATATGCTCATTCAGTTGAAGCTGTGGAGTGTGTGTGTGGGTGTGGGTGTGTGTGTGGGGGTAGAATTTAGGTTAGCATAATGCTCTTTTGCATTCTGGAACTTGGCCAGACCTGACACCCCTGATCAAGAAATGGACAATCATTCTTGTTGATTTTCTACAAGGAACACTACAAAGTGCAGAGCTCATTTTCAATGCTCCTGTGAACAGCATTTTGCTACCTGTGGTCCTCCCTTCCCCCTTTTCTACCCTTTCTAAAGCTCCAGGAAAATTCTCTATAACTGCTTTTAAGACATTTTCCCTAGTGCAGGTACTTTTCTTAAAAAAAAAAATTAAGTACATGTTCTGAGCAGCTCTGACAGCCTCTTCAGCAAAAGAGCTCAGATTGTCAGCCATTGATGCAAAAGCCCTGAATGTGCTTTGACACCCCGGAATAAGCTTCTGGCAATGTTATGTCTTTCTTTTTTAGATGTTTGGATAAATCACACTACTCAGAAAAAAAAATCCACCCTGCATCATACATTATGCCTAAGTTATAAACAAATGCTGCTGAGGTAAGGATATTTCTTCAGTCCACTGTACTGTGCTCACTGCTTTTGAATGTTTGGATGTCACTTGAATACATCAGTGAAATGTTTGCTCGGGGCTTGGATATGCATTCCAAATGGATGGCTGATGATTCCTTGAGAATCAACGTAACATAAACACCACTGTACTTCCCAGATGAGTTCTTGAAACATCTTAGTTTTTGTTCACAGTTGGAATAGCTGTCTTTCGGTGCCCATCAGGAGCAATGGCAAACAGAAAAGAAAAGAAATCCCAACTTTTAGCCCCACAGAGCTGGAGTGGGAAGCATGCAGCCTTGGGGAGAGTAGTCCTCCAGACCCCACCAAACCCTGAGCAGGAAAAAACAGAATTTGGCCCCCCAAAAGAGACTCCAGGGAAACTGGTTTGGCCTTCAGGCAATGCTTGGGGCCTCATCCCACATTGAAACTGGAAGGGAGTGAAGCTACTCCAAAAGTGACCAAAAGTAACTTCTAGTTGCTCAAAATGTCACTTCTGGTTGCTGCCAGGCATGTCACTGTGACCTGCCAAAGGCTTAGAGATGGCCCTCTGCCCCTTGGAGCCTGCCCACCGCTGCCACAGAAAAACAGATTTGAACAAAGGGCCAGCACATATACATTCATTTGTCACAGGACAGCTGGCATTTCAAATTATGAGTGGTGTGTGTGTGTACACAGCACATGGCTTCATCTTGCACATTATGTGTTTAATGGAGTCAGTGCATTATTCAGTTGCAAGTTGTCAAATACTGAAGAAGTGGTTTTTAATTTCCTTTTTATCTCATTGTGCATGACTTTCATAGAAATATCATCAAGTGATGAAAACAGAAGTTGAGTGTGAAGCAGCTTCCTCTACAACAAGCCACTTGAAATTCATCTTGAAATTCAAAGGTGATGGTGAATTTTGAGACACAGGTGCTCCCTGTTATGCTCTGCACTGCCAGTCACCCAAGAAGACTCCAAAAATGCAGGCAGTTGTGATGGTCTATATTTAAGAAACCAGTCCCAGAAATTTTCTCTTTCCAAAACAGGTCTTCTGTAAAGATACTAGGGCTGAATAATTCAAAAACAAGCCACCCCCAAACTTTGTTTCAGGATAACTAAATTTCTCCCCCAGCCACTAGGCATAGTATAGCTAAGGGGACAGGGAAGCTTGAGGAAGCTGGAAGATGGCATTCACATCCCTGCTAAGCAAAACAGGTTCAGCACTATTAACCCGTGAGTCCTGGCTTCACTATATCACTGAACCTGAACCTATAGCAAATAACCTTCTTGGCACAAGTGGTCAATTCATTCATCTTCTTACTGAGAATCATCCAGAATGAAGAAACATATGTGAGTATCAAACTGTTCATATCTAGCTCAGTATTGTCTACTCTCAGCAATAGCTTCTCTCCAAAGTGTCAAGGAGGGAGTCAGTTTAGATCATAGGGCTATTCAAACCTTAAGATAATTTCTTCCTTTAAAAAATGTTTCAAAAATGAAACCACTAAGTGCAACATGAAAACCCTGGAGCAAAGTGAAATGAAGTCATAAGGCCTGAGGAAATTTTCACACCCACTAAATAAACCATTATTAATAACATTACAGGATCACTAGAGATTTTTCCTTTCACACGCTATTGTCACATATCTGTCCTCGCCGTGTGTTTATTCCATTTTTTCCCCATGATATCGTATTCACAGGGAGAAGTTGTTATTAACCACCTGTTCCATTTCTGTAACGGAATCACAGGTGTGCGAACAGGAGCCCCATTCCTGTTCTGGAATGACAACCATGGCAGGAAGTGTGTGAATATTTACCTCCATTCCATTGCAGGAACAGGAGAGGGGCTCGCAGGACAGAAATGGGGCTTTTGGCCCCAATGTGAAAATCTCCTGAGAATGGCTTTGGAGACTTTGGATATGCAAGCAGAAATTGACTGCCGAAAGTAAAATTTCTGGGGCCTAGATTGGAAGCATTACAAGCTGACTGCAAACAATTTGGAAACATAATGTTCCTGCTATTCATGTCACCACTACTAACATCATCATCATCATCATCATCAGTCAACCAACCATAAAGTAAAGTTCCTATTACGTATATCATCTTGGAAACCATGTGGTCCATGGATTGCATGTACCCCTTGAAGGCCCAGTATGGCTTTGAGTCCCACACTGACCTCAACCCCCCTCTCAATTTTTTCAGCCAAATCCATTTTTTAGCTGGAAAAAACTCCTTAATATGCTTAACTGTGTTAACTATGTTATTTCATATTTGTAAAGGTCATCCACTATGATATTGGAAGACAGTCACTTCCCCACTGCAGAATCCCAAAAGGTAGCTAGGAGAGACTTTACGTTACTTCCGATTTCCGAAATGGTGGCTATGATGGTACAGTTGGAACCTTCTGGGCCTCAGATCATGTCCACTTCCAAGGCCCATGAAGGAAATTATCTTTTATAAAACAGGTTGGGAGGGCTTTGCTCTGTCAGCTGGCACACAAAGTGGAACAATCACCAGCAGCCTCCTTTTGTAACAGGAATTGAACCTGAGGTCTTTTGAATTCAAATTAGTATGGCAATCTATACTATTTTCACAAGCTTGATATTTATACTCAAGCCCAGGAGCAGTCCACTGGGGTAGAAAGCTACTTGAAACTATACAGAACCATTGGCTTAAACTATAAAGGTTGCTTTATTAGTATTCAAAGGTACAATGTGGCAAAGGAAGAGCAAGAGGATAATATATTTCATTAGATATTTATCTTTAGTCATCCCTCATTTATACCTAGATGGGATATAATAAGAAATGAGACCTGTGTGTTGTTCCTGCAGTGAAAAAGGCCAGTTTGATCTTCTTCCCCCTCCTGAAACCAACGTTGATCCTGAGACTGATCTTCAAGGCTTGTACTCCTCAGAAGCCTGATGTAGAGCTTGTCACCCACTGGCCTAGTTACTCAGTGCCATAAAATAATTCACTGTGGTGCCATTTAAATTAACCAATTCATTTAAAAGTCAAAATAACCCTGAGATGCACATTCCAAGTCCTCTTGGTAGGCAGCCTAAATTCAGGTGGTTAGGTTTCACAGTTTTGGAACTATGGTGCGCACACACACACACACACACACACTTGCAGACAAGTGTCTATTATTGTAGACAAGCAACAGTAGCAAGCCAAGGAAGTTTTATACCCCAAAGTCAGTCCACAATTCAATTTTCTTCTCTCCCATGGTGCAATTGCTACACATGTAGCGTTCGGCATGATTTTGGCATGAGGTTCAAGTTAGTAACAGTGGTCTTGGAAAGATAAGTCTGTTTGTTCATATATATCACACTGCAGTCTGATGCCTACAAATAAACATTGCCCCTGGTCAGTGATCTCAGCAAAGGTGGTAGACGTGAGAGGTTGAAATCCAAGTAGGGAGTGCAGCTTGAGGAGTACAGTAATTTTTACCTCTCTAAGAACCATTCTAACAACCTGATTTCTCTTTCTAGCAATTAGAGCAGGAATATATTTAATCCCATTTAAAAGCCATTGATTGGTGTGTGGGGGTGGGTGTTTGTGCCTTCAAGTCACCTAAATGGTGACCCCATGAATTCCATAGGATTTTCTCAGGCAAAGAACACTCAGAGGTGGTTTTGCCAGTCCCCTCCTCTGAAATACAGCCAACAGCACCTGGTATTCATTGGTGGTCTCTCATCCAAGTAATAACCAGGGCTGACTCTGCTTAACTTCCAAGATCAGGCAGGATCTGGTGCATTTAGGGTATTTAGGCAGCCATCACTATATTTTGTGGCAGTGAATTCCACAGTTTAATTATGCACTGTGCAATGAAGTGGTTCCTTTATTTGTCCTGAAAGTCCCACAGCTCGGCTTTGGTGCATACCTCAGAGATCTGTTATGGTGAGAGATGGAAAAAAGCTCCCTATCCACTTTCTCTAACTACACATACATCTCAACCTATCTGATGTAGGGAGCCAGAAATATTTTCCCCAATATGCCAGAGACCAGTACTATATTTGTTCCCAATGGCTACAATTCTTTATCTCTTTCCCAGAAGCTTGCCAGGGACTAGCAGGTGATGGTTCATGGACCAGCCCCAGTCCAAGCACCACCACTAAGTAACACTGCTGTACACTAATGCCACACTTCTTTACACAGCTCTTATATTCCCTTTACACCCAGATTGCAAATCACACTGCCCTCCAAATGCTGGATTGCAACTCCCACCATTCTTCATCAATGATCTTCATTCCGAACCCTGCCTTCCATCTTCATGGTTTCAGGATATTATTATATTCATTCTTCATCCATGTAACTTCCCAAGTTCCCGTCCAAAGAGACCTCTGTATCTCAGAAAGCCACAAGCTCCCCTTCTAAGCTATTAGCCAGAGAGCTCTCTAACAAAGGAAATATATGGCTGCAAGTATTACCAAGACATGGGGGAGTAATTGGAAAACGATAAGCATTACAGTCTGAAGAAAGTGCGCATACCATTTTTTTTGACAGAAACATTATAAGCTCTTCTGTCATAACCTCTGTTCATTAAGGATGCAAGCCTTGTTCCAAGAACAACTTGGGGAGGCAGAGGGTTCTCTCCTTCCTCCTGATACCATAACAACTATAGAGAAGAGGGATTTTCTTTCCCATAGAAAATATTGGTTTAAAACAGGTTTTGATTTAATATTTGAAGATGGAGTTAACCTCCTGCTGTGCTTTAAGCATTTGAAAACCTGCTGAAAGTGGCATTTCAAAGGCAGCCTTATATTGAATTCCATTTGCAATATTCATATCTAATTGTTGTAGAGCCCATTGTTCTATTAATAAGTGCCAGGATAACAATGTCATTGCTTTTTCTTTTCTTCTTCTTCTTTTTTTTTTTGGCTTTTTTGAATGCATTTTAGACCCTGAGATTTTTTTTAAAGGACATCATAGTTACAAAGGCTTGCTTCAAAGCAAAGAGAGAAAATTACATACACAGTTGCTAAACTCCTGCAGCTTTTGAGAAATCAGCGTGATTATCATGAACATCCACACAATTGATCTGAGTGTTACTCCACAGCGACATTTTCAGTGTAAATACATTCTCATTTTCAGATTCTGTGGTTAAGTTGTCCAACACCTGGTTTTATATGGGAACTTGGTTGCTATTTGAATGGGGAAATAAAATATGTCTCCTTTCTGAAAAATCTTGAGGGTTTCCCATCTTCCTCTCTGCTTCAGCAGAGGTAATGCAATGAAGTATTTCACATGATTTCAGCTGTGTTATTGAATGATTTAAAACTATTTTCTCATTGTAACTCTCCTGCTCTGCATTTTTATGTTTAGTGATTGTGTTTAGCAATATTGCTGAAAATATCTGGAGAGCAGTCATATGGAAAAGATACTGGTTACTTTCTGTTGCTGGATTGCTTTTACCTAGCATAAAACTATTAGGCATACAGTCATTATGAATCATTAATAGCATGACAGCAAAGTTGACTGCAGTGGGAAATATCAAGTCAGTTTTATTATTCATTAATATATTCCAGAAGGAGCTAACTTTCCAGAGAAAGAATAGACATCAGGATTATAATATTTCACCCTTATGAATGTGGAAGTGTAGTTATGTTTTATCAGCATTTTTGCTGTTGTTGGTTTGCAAAACTTTTATTGAATTTCTGCCACTGTTCCTAGACGCTACCTTCAGTATATTTGCTGATTATGTTTTCCCTACTGAGAAAAAGGTAGTTTGTTCATTTAGCAGATTTTCTCAGATAACAATGGTTGAAAAGAGCAATGTTATTTTTTTTTAAAGCCACGAGAAAGATGGTTTTGCTTTTGGATTCAGATTTAAGTTTGCCCTTTGCTCCATAATGTCACTGCTACTATGTTTCAGGTGCTAATGTGAGTATGTGTGGGTATATGGATGTATAATATACCTCCCATGCATAAGCAAAATGGTAGTAGCCTCTACTGATAAGGAAGCAACAGGGCAATGAGTGGGGAAACACTGTCCGTGCTGTGTGCGCCAATACCTTTGTCTTCCAAATACTAGTTACCACCTTGCTACATCTTGCCTTGTTTGTTTCATACATGGTGCAGGTATTAGCTGGCCAGAACTTGCTCTATAGAGTTTCCCAGATGGCGGATGGTTGTTTGCTGTGTGGTTGGCATTTTGCACTGAGGTCCAGGGAATGTGAACATTGGTCTTCCCACATACTTTCTGTAAGAGTGGAAACCAACTCCAACAGCCTGAGGCCAGCAAAAGAGAAGGACTCCATTAAGCTAAAACTGAAAGAACAAGAGGGGAGGGAAGCTGTGGGTTTACTACAGAACTGCAGGTGGCCATGGGGGAACATATTTACCTCACTCATAGGCTATATTTTATGTCACTAATAGGCTGTTCTTAAAACATTAAGATTTTATTTTTCCTAAACGGTTTCCAGAAACCATTTATGTATTTCCTTCCTCCAGCTACCATTGCTAGGACTTTTTAGGGGAATGGCCCTCTCACCCTATTCTCAGCCAACTTGCTCAGGGATGGAATGGAGCAAAGGGTACAGGGGAGAGAGGGAGAAAGAAGAGATGCCTAGAAACCAGTGGGCTCTTTCAAAGTCCCTGGCCTTGGAGTCAGTCAAATAGAGCTGCTCCTAACATTAAGCAAAACAAGGTGGCTGTCTTGGGCCCAAGATGTTGAAAGTGGCAGCAGTGAGGTCCTGCAGAAAAAAACTATGGATGCCACTTAGCCTGTTCTTCATTCTGTGTGTTAGCTTGCTATGGTCAGTTCTTGTGGTAAACACTGTCCCATCATCAGCACAAAGTTCAGGGACTTTGGACTTTTTCAGACTAGGCTTACCACGCAAGAAGCTTCCTGGAGAGTTATGGTGCTGTTGTGTGGCAGGGGGTCCATTTCGGACTATGCCGTCCCTCTCTCAGCATCGTCCGTGTCACTTCCATGTACGATTGAAGGCAACTGTGCCATAGAAGTTGTCTGTGAGTAAAATATGGTGCAGCTGCCTTCAATCGTACATGGAAGTGACACGGACAATGCCGAGAGAGGGACGGCATCATCCAAAACGGACCCCTTGCCACGCGACAGCACCGTAACTCTCCCAGATGTTTCTTGCACGGTAAGCCTAATCTGAAAAAGTCCTTCATCACACCAGTCAACTATGGAATCATAAGGATGCCTAATGATCGTGAAAGGGCATACATACAAGACGACATCATCCTTTCATGATCATGTAATGTAAATAAGGTGTACTTTTTTATTGCTGCACCAAGCCGTTGATCCGCTTTTCTTCCAACATTGCTGGCATTTGAATCCTCACGCCATTGTATTCACATGAATGCAGCATCAATGGGCAAACACTTCCAGTTGAGATTGCAACAGCTTGGTAGGGGATGCTCTTTTGATGATCCCCCCCCCCCTGTACTTGGGACTTCTATGGAGATATCACACTATACTGTTATAGCGCTATTATTCCACTTTAATTGCTATGGCTGCTTCCTGTGGAATCATGGGATTTGCAGTTAATGAGGGGCATTTAGAATTCTCAGCCAGAGAGCTCTTAGATATCATTAAACTACAAACCCCAGAATTCCACAAGAGACAGTCAGAGCAGTTAAAGTGGAATAATAGCACTATAACAGTGTAGTGTGATAAAGTCCAAAAAGTGTGTTTTTGTGTTTGTGTGAATTTCTTGAGTCTTTATTTTACTTTAATTTTTGAATTTCCCACACTAGCATCTTCTTGTGATAATCAGTGAGATCTCAACTCTGGAAGTAAATGGAGCTCCATTTGTACTCCATTACTGCCAGGGAATCCTCATTGATGTTGGCAAAAGTAGGTCCGGCGGGGGGTTCTTTTGCTGACATAAAAATGCAACAATTTATGCTGGCAAAAGAACATTAATGGGGGATGGTCTGATAAAGTCCTAGGTCTCACAGGTCAATGTCTGTGGAATGTAGTTTATGCATACCATTTTATCCTTAACCTCAGGCAGCAAAACATTTTCGGGCAGCCTGCAAGCAAAGCAGCTGCCATGGTTTCTGTGTCAGATGTTCTAGTGGTTCAGCAACAGCCACATTGGAGGCTCAGAGGGAACATGCTGCTTGTTCGTTTCTCTCTCTAATGCATCCCCAATGCTAGAAAAGAAAGGAGAGTTTCTCTTACTGGCAAACACTCTTTTCCTGCGTTTACCTCTTCTGTTTCCTTTCTGAGATTATCTGGATCCCTTAGGCTGGATCTGACCTACTCTAATTGCAGAAGATGTGGCTGGCCATCCACACTGAGTCAGAAAGGCATGTTTAAGTGTGGAAAGTAAGAAAAATCCATGGCCTTACAGGACTTGTCATGCAGGGTCTGGAGGCCCACCATATGATTGCTCTTGGGGGTGGGACAAATTAAACACTTTTAAATGAGGTCCATTTTCTTTCAGTGGGGACAAAGCAACTACAAAACACTGGACTTCAAAATAGATATTGAATTGAAAATAGAATAATTCACTTTTGACTGCTTGACTCCTCACATAATTTCCACACTCGTGAGAGAAGACATTATGGTGAAGCTGTGAAAATGTGACTTTTTCCTTACTTTGAAAACAATTATAACTCAAAAGCACAAACAACAATTCAAGTTGTAGGTCATAATTTAGTGTTTTACAAACTACAAGAGGGTGATTTATGCCTGATGGAAGATGCAAACCAAAATTCAATAGTGGAAGAACAACAGGGGAGCAGGAGGGAATTGAAGGCACTGATAAACAAGAAGTGCGTGTGGGGAGTCCGTACCATTGTTTCAGTTACATCATCATCATCATCTAAAATATTTCTTAGGCTTGGTGACAAGTTCAACTGCTGTAAGGTGGGGAAAGGGTGGCCCCGAGGCTGCATTCAGCCTCTTCCGTTCAATTACTTTTTCTAAAAATGCCTCCCCCCTACCTCAGCTTCCAAACACTGTAGGATTGGGTTGGGTAACCTCACTAACTCCCACCCCCCATGGGATGGTTTAGGCCCAGGAGAGGCCTTCATTTAGGGCTTGTCTACACTGGCCAAATAAAACAAGCTGTCCAGATGACATACTGCTCGAATCCAGGTCATTTCAGCATTTCAGGGCTTTAATCTGCATCAAAAAGGCAGGGATTTACTATGGAGAAAAATATCTATATATTTGTGTGCGTGTGTGTGTGCATGCATGCGTGTGTGCTGCACTGCACTCCATTGCAACACCTGTGTAAGGCCAGGGAAGGAGTTTTTGGTAGGCAGGTGGAAGAGGTCAGGAAGAGGCACCCTGGGTCAGGCAATCAGCTGACCTTTCCCACCAGGAAATACCTCTGTTCCTGCTTCAATTTCACTTTTTTTTTGTTTGCATACACAACAGTTGTTCATAGAAGCACATAAAGCATACCCATATCATTAGCTGCATGTACCTCCACTTTTCCGAGCCATGGGAAAAGATATATGTACCTCAAGAAGGAGAAACTCAAAACTAGATGTATGTTGTAAATCAAATGCTATATTCAATGAAAATAAGTTTTTTTGATGGTTACATGTCAAACGAATACATAATCATGATGTATAAAAAAGTTCAGTGTAGCTGAAAAGATATATGTACATGGCGAGGACAGGAAAATCCTGGAGGAGCCATAGTTGTGTGTCTGTGCATATTGTGCACAGACTGTGCACAAGATGCACAGTTTATCAGACTGGAGTGATTTCAGAAGGGGGAACTCTGTGGACAGTGCCCCTCAACTCACCTAAGTGTATGTGGTGATCAGGTAGACAAGCCCATGGTTACTGTGGACCAGAAAAACCTGAAGGTAAGTCAGGTTTTCCTGTCAGTGTAGATGCGCCCTTTCTCATGTTTTGTTTTACTTTCTGGGTAAATAAAGGCCTCTTCTGCCTGAAAAAAGTTGAGAGAGAGGTCAAAGAGAAGCAACATTGCAGGGTGTTTTGAATGAAAAAAAGTGGTTTTTAAAAATAAAATTCAAGGGTGGGAACCATGGCAAAGGTGTCCCCCCCCCATGCTCCAGCAGAGGGCCAATGTGGTTCCCAGCTCCTAGCAGCTATTCAACTCTTATTGTAGGTTTCTTTGGAAAAGGAGAGTCTTGAAGGATTTAGAGGAATTATCAGAGGGGGCATAAGGCAACACCCCCCCACAACTGTCCCAATTTGGCAGGGACAGTCCTAATTACAGTAGGACCCCTGTGTCTGCTGATTCATTATCCACTGATTTGGTTATCCATGGGACACAAAACAGCACAGCTACCATACAGTCTTCCTAGAAAATGCCTAGAGAGGCATCCTCTCTAGAAGTTTTCTAGGTCCTCTGAGGCAACTCTATGGTATTTTAAACCAAAAGTCCCCTTACTTTCAATGGCGTTCACTATTATCTGTGGTTTTCGGTATCCATGGGGGGCCCCCAGACCCAATCCTCCACAGATATGGGGGTCCTACTGTAGTAATCTTCTGTCATTCCTGCTGACTCATGCACCCTTGTCCAAATGTGTTTTGTTTAGCTTGTAACGAAAACTAGCTTTTGTCTCTGTACCCTTGCCCCTTTTGTGCATGTGGGGGAGTCTGTAACTGGCATTAAATAAACCTGGCATTAAACAAGAACAATAATAATCCTCTGTCATTCCACATTTTCCAGCTGCTTTTAAAATAGCCCAATTTCTCTCCCCTCCTTCCACTTCTCCATTTTGTCATTGCAAATTGAGCTCAAAGTGCAAAAATAGTTTGCACCCCATTGACTCAGTGGTGGTGGGGAGGAGAGGAGGTGATGGAGTCTTTCCCTTTCCCATCAGTGCCCTCTCCTATTTTTTATGTTTTTTTCTCTTTAATAACTTTTCCCATCTTGACCATACTCTCGTGTTGCTTGGCTACACGGTTTTCATCTGTGACATATTGAAGTGTATGAGGCAGATGTTATCAGAAGCTGCAATGTTTTACCTATGCGTACAGCAAGATAAATATCACCATATCAAAGTCTGCTATAAAAATCAACATTTTTAAGATTATAGGTCCCCTGCCCTGTATCCACAGGGGATACATACATGGACTTACCATTTATAAGTGAATCTGCAGGTAATAGCAAACCTTATTATAATAAAGGCCTTCCAGTACAAACATACCATAGAGTTGCATTGGAGGACCTAGTGGTTCCTAGAGAGGATACCTCTGTAGGCATTTTTTAGTGCAACTCTATAGTATGTGTCCCTATTTTTTTTTCCAGCTGTGGATAATTGAAACCATTGATATTTTTTCTGTAGATATGGGGTGGGTAACCTGTGTCCACATATTTAAAGCACAAATGAATAAATATTTCCTGCAATTATCTTATAAGCACAGTACACCATGAGGCAGTTCCAAGCAGAAAGAATAAAGAGGAGAAGGTATGACTCTTTTGAGGAAGGACAAGACCTCTGGAGAGATCTGAGAGGAGCCAAAGGAGCAAAAGTCACTGAAGCTGGATCTAGTAGAAAAGATGGTGGTGAGGATGATGATGATGATGATGACAACGAGGGTGACAATGACAATGATCATGGCAGAAGGAGCATGAGGGTTGCTCAATGGGAATGAGATGTTCCCTTATAAGGTAGTTAAAAAAGGACAGCTTTCAAGAAAAGCTTTAAAATCCACAACACTTTCTGCGTAAAATTGCTACCAGCAACTGTTAAAGATATAAAGATAAGGAGCCCTGGTAGCGCAGTGGTTAAATGCCAGTACTGCAAGTCACCACATTGCAAGTTCGATTCCAGAGGGCTCCAAGGTTCACTCATCCTTCCATCCTTTTGTAGGTCAGTAAAATAAGTACCCAGCTTGTGGGGGCAATTAGCTAACACACATTGGAAACTGCTTAATGCAGTGTAGATGTGTAAATAGCTATTGCTTAAAACAATTTGTAAGCCGCTCTGATAGCCTTGTGGCTGAAGAGCAGGTAATAAATAAATAAATAAAAATATAACAAAGACTGCAGATTCCAATACATGCAGAAATTGCAGGAAAAGGTATATTGGAAACAATAGAACATGCCACGGATGGCTGCACTGTGCTGTTGAGCACACAATATTTTTCCAGGCACAATCGGATTGCAAAAACAGTTCTCCGTACCACATGAGTATGCAGGGCTGATTAATCAGGTCAGAACTGTTTCCAAATACAAAGAAAGTCCTGACCCAGTTCTTGAGAAGAATTATGCCATGTTGTTTGAGATAAATATATTATAGCAGATAAAATAATCCAGATGTAATTCTGGTGAAATAGAATTTGTTTTAAAAATATTTTAAAAAGAAAATACTATGATTGATGTTGCAGATTGTAATACATCACCTACAAGATTGGAGGAGGGGCTGAAAAAGAAGTAAATAAAAGGCAATATCTACTGCTGGAAATAAAGTGTGTCTGGAATCTAAAAACTATTTCCTCCCAATATAAGGTATAGAAATAGTTCCAAATATTATAAAGCAATTTCTGGAGAAACAGTACATGTACCATCATTGCTATTACATATGTTGTGAAATGAATTTGATATAGCGCATGCTCTTCCACACCTACAAGATGGTGCAACAAGACCAGGGTGAGAAGGAGAACCCCATATGGAGCAGCTCACAGGACAGACTCTTGGGTTTTGTTTTTCCCAAAAGCTTGATACATTGTCCAGTCCTTTGGGATCAGGAGAAATGGGAAGATTGCTGTTCGCTGTGAGGCCAAAATTGAGGAGATTTTGGAGACAGGCTTAAAGGTGTGAGAATATGAACTGAGAAATAAGAACTTCTCGGATACAGGCAATTTTGATTTTGGAATCCAGGAAAAATTGATTTGAGCATAAAACATGATCCCAGTAGTGCTATCTATGGCTTGAGCTTCCATGTAGTTCTGGGCAGGCCTGGTTTCAGCACTGTTGACAAGAAGCACTGAACTGGCAGCATTGGGGCCAAGTACAGAATCAGCAAGGAGGAAGCTATGCACTGGTTTCAGCAGAAGTATGTTTGCATCATCCTTCCAGGTAAATAAATTGTTTCCACTATTAAAAAAGAGCTAATAAAACTTTTCCACTGTTAAAAAAAAGAATTTGATACAATGCATAATTCTTCATGGCAAAATTGGCCTCGCGGCCCCTAAAGGGTAGTGAGATTTTTTTAAAAAAAATGGGAGTGCACAAAAATACCTCTTGGGAACACATGTGACCTGCAGGCTGCACTTTTCCCCATGTCTGGTATAGACACTGCAAGTCAAACAGTGGTGGCTTTGTCAATATTGCCTGACAAGACTACATGTTGCAACATCATCTCAGTAGCTCACCAAGGCAAATGCAGTCCACCATCCATGTATGATGGATACAGAAAGCCATGTTTGCTATTTTATAGGGATTGCAACAGTTGAGGTATTGTCGAAACTAGGAAGGCAACCCCCATAGCTAATAAGTTGCTATTCAGTTTGAGGGTTCACTTGCAATACAGGCCTCATAAGTGAAGGCTCACCTGTGCTTTGTTAAAAAATTCCTCCATTGTAACATGTTTCTCAGACTAACTGCAAGCATTTCAACCTTGACAGCTACTTTAAGACTCAACAACAATAGAATATTTCATTTCTGTGCGTTTACTTATCTGGTTAAAATTCTTATTTGCTTGTAAAATACTAGAAAAGTCTTTTAATCATTGGCTGTCAAAATGTCACAATGGATTTTTACATCAAAAACAGGTAGTCACATTAATATATTTTTTTAAAGGAAGGCAAGATTTGTTTTCATACTGTTGACTCAAGCAGCAAAATGTACACTCTGTTCCTGAGAAAACAAGAGTAATTGGTAATATTTAAGTAGACCTTGATTGTTCTCAGTGGGTCCAGTATGTGATTTGCAGTGGGAGCTGGGCTAAGGAAAGTAGACACAAGCTGTTTCAAGACCTGAGAGGAGGGTAGATTTGAAGGAGGAGTTGTTTAGGATCATGTCCTGGAGGAAACCCATCAAAAAAGATGAAAGGATGCCTAAGACAGTTGGTGCCATAGGTGCCAGGTAAAAACAGAGATGAAAGATCTGTATGGAGATTGTGCAGGAGAAAATAATAATAAAGAAACTGCATTTCTTTTCTTGTTGAAACCAATCATTTTTTCCCCTTCCAGATGTCCTTGTGGTCCACAGTGCTGGTTGCTTCAATAATATTTTTTCCCAGTGCACAAAGAAGCACAGACTGAAATAATTCTCCTCTCCTTTATTATTTGTTTTTATAGGCCACCTAGGCCCAGGGGCCTCTGAATATGTAACAAAATATAACTCTAAAATATGACTTATTTTAAATTTAAAAAAGCAACATGCCCCAATTAATTCGCTATTTAATTAATTTTATTTTACATACCTTTGAATTCTAGTCTAAGACGTTTAAGTAGGACAGGCTTTTTTCCCATCTGCCTTCTATTGACAAGAGGGGCTTCTTTCAATATTTTTCCCTCTTCTGCAATAACGATCCATGCATCTGGCAAAAGCCTGGTGCCAGCACTTGGCATGGCTAGGAAAACGCCAGCAATCAGTCATGTTAGTCATTTTGTTCCCACTGCAAGAAAGTCTTTGGAAAACATGCATTTTTTAAATCCTATTTGCAATTAGGGACTTACTCTGTGCAAACTTCACACATGGTTGATTTGCAGAGAAAACACCATTTACTATGCAGAAATATTGTTTTCTGTGAAGAAAAAGCTGTTTCTGTGCAGAAAAGGCTGTTTTATGCACAAAACAACCAGGTGCAAATTTTGTACAGAATAGATCCTGAATTGTGAAGATTTTAGTCAGTCCAGGATTCTTCTAATCAATGTGAAGAAAACATGTTTTTCAACAACTTTTGGATATTCTTGAATAGTCTTTTCATCCCTATTCAGAACTGTAAAGGTAGGCACTGAGTCAGGCAATCAATTTTGTTATTACATTATCTCCTCATCCTCAGCATCACTGAGCCATGCTCCTAACATCAGGGGCAGGTGCCCAAGACATTGCATATAAGGAAATAAAGACTGGTTTACCTAAAATGCAATGTTGACAGTGCTGGGAAAGGAGTCTATAGTCAGAATCTTGAGGGTTTGCTATCGCGGCATAATTATCCCAGTGTAATTGTTGACGATTGAAGAAAAAAGACAATTGGTGCAGTGGCCATGAAGGAAATAAGGCATTAGAAAAACAAGCTGCTTTCCTTGCCATCACTGCATTTCGCTGTACAACTGCTAACAAAATGAGCCAAAAGTATTCCAGCCAATAACTGTTGCTTCTGCCCTTATCCTTCTCAAGGGGAGAGCCTGGAGATATTGAGAAACTTTAACTTCCTGGAACAGAAGCATAAAGAAAACTACTGGCTGTGGGGCAACCACTGCTGACTTTTTCTCAACACCCTCCCCATTCCAGTGCAATCACTTGGCATGAGGATGCAAGGGGGAGTTTAAAACTTTGGAGATTATCACACGGGTCCAAAAAAAGTCCCTGTCTTGCCTTCTAATTCCCACCCCACTCCCATCCCTGTCACAATATTTTTTTTTAAAAAAAATTCAGACACTTACCTTTAAAGTGGGACAGAAACTGCTCCCTCCCCTCCAGCACAGAGCTCCATTCACTTCCTGGAAAGCAAATTCAGGAAGGATGATCGCACAGTAAAATAAAATAAAATACAGTTGTCCCTCCACATTCGCGAACTTGACATTCGCGGTTTCGGTTATTCGCGGTTTTGGGAGGGCCCCCCGGGCCCCCCAAAACCGCGACACGGGGCCTCCAGAGGCCCCGTGAAAGACCTGGGGAGGGGTGGGGAGGCCTTCGTGGGACGCCTGGAGGCCCTCCGGAGGCCCCGCGAAGGCCTGGGGAGGGGGGGGGAGGCCATCGCGGGACCCCCGGAGGCCCTCCGGAGGCCCCTCGAAGGCCTGGGGAGGGGGGGGGAGGCCTTCGCGGGACCCCCGGAGGCCCTCCGGAGGCCCCTCGAAGGCCTGGCGAGGGGGGGGGGGAGGCCTTCGCGGGACCCCCGGAGGCCCTCCGGAGGCCCCGCAAAGGCCTGGGGAGAGGTGGGGAGGCCTTCGCGGGACCCCCGGAGGCCCTCCGGAGGCCCCGCGAAGGCCTGGGGAGAGATGGGGAGGCCTTTGCGGGACCCCCAGAGGCCCTCCGGAGGCCCCGCGAAGGCCTGGGGAGGGGTGGGGAGGCCTTCGAGGGACCCCCAGAGGCCCCCCGGAGGCCCCGAGAAGCCCTGGGGAGGGGTGGGGAGGACTTCGCGGGACCCCCGGAGGCCCTCCGGAGGCCCCGCGAAGGCCTGGGGAGGGGTGGGGAGGCCTTCGCGGGACGCCCGGAGGCCCTCCGGAGGCCCCGCGAAGGCCTGGGGAGGGGTGGCCTTTGCAGGACGCCCGGAGGCCCTCCGGAGGCCCCGCGAAGGCCTGGGGAGGGGTGGGGAGGCTTTCGCGGGAACCCCGGAGGCCCCGCGAAGGCCTGGGGAGGGAGGGGTAAGGGCCAGGGAGACCTCCGCGGGGCCTAGGAAGGCCCCACGAAGGCCTGGGCAGGGAGGGAGGGAGGGCCGGGGAGGCCTCCGCGGGGCCTAGCAAGGCCCTGCGAAGGCCTGGGCAGGGACGGAGAGAGGGCCGGGGAGACCTCCGCGGGGCCTAGGAAGGCCCCGCGAAGGCCTGGGGAAGGAGGAAGGAAGGGCCGGGGAGGCCTCCGCGGGGCCTAACAAGGCCCCGCGAAGGCCTGGGGAGGGAGGGAGGGAGGGCCGGGGAGACCTCCGTGGGGCCTAGCAAGGCCCCGCGAAGGCCTGGGGAGGGAGGGAGGGCCGGGGAGACCTCCGCGGGGCCTAGCAAGGCCCTGCGAAGGCCTGGGGAGGGAGGGAGGGAGGGCCAGGGAGACCTCCACGGGGCCTAGGAAGGCCCCGCGAAGGCCTGGGGAGGGAGGGAGGGCCGGGGAGACCTCCGCGGGGCCTAGCAAGGCCCCGCGAAGGCCTGGGGAGGGAGGGAGGGAGGGCCGGGGAGGCCTCCACGGGGCCTATCAAGGCCCTGTGAAGGCCTGGGGAGGGAGGGAGGGAGGGCCGGGGAGACCTCCGTGGGGCCTAGCAAGGCCCCGCGAAGGCCTGGGGAGGGAGGGAGGGAGGGCTGTGGTGACCTCAGCGGGGCCTAGCAAGGCCCCGCGAAGGCCTGGGGAGGGAGGGAGGAAGGGCCGGGGAGGCCTCCGCAGAGCCTAGCAAGGCCCCGCGAAGGCCTGGGGAGGGAGGGAGGGAGGGCCGGGGAGACCTCCGTGGGGCCTAGGAAGGCCCCGCGAAGGCCTGGGGAGGGAGGGAGGGAGGGCCGGGGAGGCCTCCGCGGGGCCTATCAAGGCCCTGTGAAGGCCTGGGGAGGGAGGGAGGGAGGGCCGGGGAGACCTCCGTGGGGCCTAGCAAGGCCCCGCGAAGGCCTGGGGAGGGAGGGAGGGAGGGCCGGGGAGACCTCCGCGGGGCCTAGCAAGGCCCCGCGAAGGCCTGGGGAGGGAGGGAGGGAGGGCCGGGGAGACCTCCGCGGGGCCTAGCAAGGCCCCGCGAAGGCCTGGGGAGGGAGGGAGGGAGGGCTGCCGCCTTGGAGTGTGGTGGAGTCTCCTTCTTTGGGTTTTTTAAAACACAGGTTGGATGGCCATCTGTCAGGAATGCTTGGATTGTGTGTTCCTGCAGGGCAGAAGCCGATCAGATGGGATGGGTGCTGGGGTCCCTCCCAGCCCTATGATTCTATGATTCTAGGCTGCATTCAGAGCCTGGGAAAGTTATTCTTAGATTACACCTCCCAGAATCCCCCTGCCAGCATCCTTCTCAAGGTCTGGTTGCATTGTTCCTTTTCCAGCCAGTTTCTATGTTACCATTCTTGAGCAAAGTGATCGAGAGAGCAGTTGCTCTTCAACTCCAAGTGGTCTTGGATGAAACTGGTTATCTAGAACCATTTCAAACTGGCTTCAGGATGGGATTTGGAATTGAGACTGCCATGGTTGCCTTGACCAATGACCTGCGTCTAAGCATCGACAGGGGTAATGTGTCCCTGTTGGTGCTTCTAGACCTCTCAGCGGCTTTCAATACGATAGATCATAGCATCCTCTTGGATCGCCTGAGTGGGCTAGGAATCAGAAGGACTGCACTCCAGTGGTTCCGGTCCTTCCTCTCGGGCAGGTCCCAGAGGGTGCTGCTTGGGGACAGTTGCTCCAGCAGAAAGGAGCTTACTTGTGGCATTCCACAGGGTGCCATCCTGTCTCTGATGCTGTTTAACATCTATATGAAGCTGCTGGGTGAGATTATTGGGAGTTATGTGGCTGGGTGTTATCAGTACACTGATGACACCTAGATCTATTTCTCCTTGCCCCGATCATCAGCCTTGAATTCCAATGGCATCTCTCCCCTTAATGACTGTCTTAAAGTAGTAATGGGCTGGATGAGGAAAAACAGATTGAGATTAAACCCGGACAAAATGGAGGTGCTCACGGTAGCAGTCCCGAAACCAGGAGTTGGGTTGCAACCTCCAGTCCTGGATGAGGTCATGCTCTCCGTTAAGGACTGTGTTTGCAGTCTGGGGGTTCTCCTTGATTCATCGCTTCAGATGACGAGTCAGGTGAATGCAACCATCAGGAGCACCTGTTATCAGCTTCGGCTGATATGCCAGCTGCGCCCTTTCCTGGAAGTAAGGGACCTCGAGACTGTGGTACAAACACTGGTAACCTCTCGTCTAGATTTCTGCAATGCGCTCTACATGGGGCTACCCTCATTCTTGGTCTGGAAACTTCAGTTGGTACAAAATATGGCAGCCAGAGTGGTCTCGGGGACATCTCAGAGGGACCATATAACTCCAGTATTAAAATCTCTCCACTGGCTGCCTATCAGTTTCCGGGCCCAGTATAAGGTGTTGATTATTACCTTTAAAGCCCTAAATGGCTTGGGTCCAACTTATCTTCGGAACCGCCTCCTCCCATACAATCCTCCCCGCGCACTCCGGTCCTCTGGGAGGAATTTGCTTCAGCCACAAAAATCTAGGCTGTCTGCAACCTCCCAGAGGGCCTTTTCAGTAATCGCCCCCAATTTATGGAATGGCCTGCTGAACGAAATCTGTCAGATGACGAGCTTAAATAGCTTCAAAAAACACTAAAACAGATCTCTTTCGGCAGGCCTTTCCTGATTAGATCCCAGCCTCAGTAGCTGTGTCTCCTGGCCTTTTTTAGTCTTGTGTATATTTGTTTTTAATGTGATTTTAGCTGGATGGTTTTAATTTTATATTGTTTAATGTCTTTTTATGGGGAAGGGTGGGGGTGGGTGGTGCTTTTAGTTGGTACTGTAGAGTTTTAATTGTTGTAAGCTGCCCCAATTGTTTTTAGCAGAGGGTCGGGGTATAAATAAATAAATTATTATTATTATTATTATTATTATTATTATTCAAGCCACTGTTGGTTGAATCTGTGGATAAAGAATCCATGGATATAGAAGGCTGACTACATTGTTCTTTTATGGTTTTATATAGCCCCCTACAGAAGGCCTTAAGAGAACACACAGGGCAAAATGTGCCAGACTTTAATACTAATGAAAGAGCCATCTTTTTTAGCATCTTCTGCCCTAGAGATCATCACTCTTCTGAAAATATGCAATTTTTTGCAAGTACTGTATATACATATATTTAGTATAAGAGATTAGAATGGGACAGAGGAATCTAAGCAATTTTTGTTTTACTCCAGCATTTAATTCTAGCTATTTTCAGTAATTAGAAAATTTATTTTATTATGTGCAGAAATGCCTGGATGATGATGATGATGATGATGAAGAAGAAGAAGAAAAATGTCTGGATGTCTTATTCCTCTTCTTAAGAAAAGCACGATTCTTTGAAATTAGTCTCAAATTTATAGAAAGCAGGAAGCAAAAAAAAAAACATGAGAAAAATAAAATAAAGGAAGCTATAATAATGTCCATGTGGGACTAAGCAAAAAATAATAATAATAATGTCAGCTGTTTTGATGTCAGTCTATTTAGTTAGTAACTGGACACTGTGGTGAGGGAATTGACTCTGTCTAGAGAATCTATTTGCAAGAATGAGGGCTGCGACTTAACTAAATAAGTGCATTAAAGCTGTTCCTGTTTTGAGATTATTTCAGCAGCTGCTTCTAGCATTTTGTAGGTCAGATGAAACCTAACATAAAGCAAGCAACTGCCTTGTCCTTCTGCTGTTCTGTTGTCCTTCCATTGAGCTTTGCACATTCTGGCCATTGCCAATGAATTCTAATGAATGGGAAATGAAGGCTATTTTGGAATGTCAGGTTTACCTGCCCTGGGCAGAGGCAGGCAAACTTGGCAATAAATCATTGAAATTAGCAAGCATCCATTGATGTAATGCCCAATAGGCCACAGAGCTTGACATAGATACACCATATTTAAAGAAAAACAACTGTCCCCCAAGGCTGAGTTTAACTCCACAACTGAATTTTTTAGCCCTCCCAGATGTACACTTGTCCCTCCATATCCATGGTTTTGGTATCCATGGATTTAAGCATTCACGGCTTGAAAATATTCTTTTTTTAAACAATCCAAAAAGCAAACCTTGATTTTGCCATCTTATATAAGGGACACCATTTTGCTATGCCATTGCATATAATGGGACTTGAGTATTCACGGATTTTGGTATCCACGGGGGTTCTGGAACCAAACCCCAGTGAATATGAAGGGACAAATGTACTTCTGGAATATGCAGAGTTACTTGTAGAGCCACAGTTTAAGTAACTGTACAACATTGTCTCCTATTACACAACATTTTTTTTAAAAATCCCACAAATTTCATCCATTTGTCATATACCATTGTTGTTATTGCCCCACCTCCATCCAGCTTAAGAAGTTATGGAGAATGTGGCAACAATGCAGATGAACTAAATGTATGACCCAGCTTCAGTGGTGCAATGATCATTTTTTCTGTTCAGGCCTTCTTCAGGACAATCCCTAATACATCAGCTCCAGGGAGTGTCCAAAATTATAAGCAACTCTGTTTCTAGTCGTTTTCATCACCATCAGGAGTGGGTCTTGTATAAAGCTAATGGATCTTACCTACCCAAGAGAAAGCCAGCCCCAAACACTTTGGATTACAATAGGGATAGTGTGTAAAATACATTGTTGCTGGGAAAATCCATCATCCCTCAAGCACTATAATGGTGGCAATTAAATTTAGAAGGAGAATGGCACATGATCTCTTTTTTAGCCTACGCTAATCAGAGGGTTCCAGAGCTTTGATTCGAGGAGACCTGGCTTCCCCACACCATGGCACATATCACCATGGATATCTGTTCACATGAAGTCTTTTGTTGTTTTCGCTTCTAACACTTTGTTCAAAATGTCAGTATAAACCGAAGAATATAAGCACATGTGAGTCTCTGGGGGAAGAAGCCATATAAATAGCAGACACCGAGAGGAAGAAGAACTGCAATATAATCTAGACTTGGAAGATCTCTGAAGTTTCACAAATGTTCCTTGAGTTGGGTTATTAAGCAGCCTGTTTGAGATTTAGGTGTAAACTTTGTTTTAAGAGGGGATTATGTTTTACTGTTGGGGAATATGGCTCAGTTTTCTATAACAGAGGTAGATTAGCCCTTTCTCTGTTTGAGAGAGGGCTAAGCTACCTCTTCATAACCATATCAAGTAAGAGAAGGGGATAGTAATTGTCAGTGAAAGGTTTACCATAGCCTGAGGAGAACTGAATTGTTCTTTGGGATGAGAGCCCCCAAAATCCCCCAGCCAGCATGACCAGGTATGTTCTGGGAGTTGTCATCTAAAGAAATAATGTTTACAAGCTCTGCTTGAGTCACATTGGCTACTGGTAGAACATGGCTAGGAAAATCACTAGGCTAGGAATACAGATAAGTCTTATTTTCCACTACCAGTGGAGAGAAGAAAATATAGACAGGGTAGCTTTCTCACATGGGCCAGATTTTAGACTAGAAGCATAGGAAGTGGGTTAACACCCAAGTAAGAGAACATCATTTTAACAGTAACAATATGGCCTCCGCTTTTCTCCAAGAACTAGGGTTGCTGTATTGAAAACTGGAGAGAGCACCTGTACCTTCAATCGTTGTGTAGAAGAGGTAATTTCAGCAGGTGTTGCTTGCTAACTGGTTAGAAGATAAGCAACATCTGCTGAAATACCCTGTTCTACACAACCATTAAAAATGCAGACGCCACCTTCTGTTTCCAATCTGGTGACCCTACCTTGGACCCTGAATAAAGGCAGGATTGCTGGATGTATTGCCATGTTGTGGACAGTACTGTTACACAGGAACAGTTGGGAATTCTGTGCTGTGCTCAGTACTACTTATACTCATCTGAAAAATGGGGAAAATTTTTTTGCCCTATAGCAGAGTGGGCATAGTGAAGCCCTGGAGCCACATGTGCCCCTTGCCCAGTTGTTTTTGCAGGCCTCAGATTCCCTGGACCACCCTTTTTCTGGCCAAAAGAAGGGGATATAGTCTCTCTCCTAGAATATAAAAAATGATCATCCACCTTTTTTTAAAGGTTGCAAACCCCACACACCCACTATTGAACGATAATCTTTTTTTCAAGCCCAGAAATGGATTTCTGTCCAATGCCATTTTCCCCATCATTTGTTGGTTTTTTTCTTTGGCATTTTTGGCAGATCATGCTGCCTCCAGAGGAGCCTAGGTTGTCCAGCTATGCCCTGTGGGACACCCTGCAAACATAAGGATGAGAGTGAGAATGAATTGGGGCATACACTATTTCCAGAACTGACTGGCCCTGGTTAAACAAGTACCCAGTGTACAGAGCTGTTAAAACCATATATTTTTCTTGAAATATATGGGGTATTTTTACCCCAGTGTATCTAAAGGTGAGCATTTGCTCTGACTGAATAATAAGCAATGGCTACTATATTTCTTAATACCTGAGATTGGGGGAAAATACAACTACTTCTTAATCAGGTTTGCAATAATGACACACACACACACACACACACGAATGAAAAGAGTGAATGGAATATCTTAGCGGAAGGTATTGCAAGAATGAAAAAATACATCTCCCTTCCTCCTTCTCTCCTTCAGTCTCTTCCTCCCTCCCACTCTCTCACACAGACATACTCTCACAGAGAATATTAAACATGTACAAAATAACCACTTTCTGATTCCTGGAGCTTTCATGGAAAGTGCGTTCAGTCAGTGAGAGTGCTGTACCAGCCAGATCCTCAGGGTGGAGCTCAACCACAGCCTACCAAAACATCCCCAGCAGAGCAACAGCACCTTGGTGCAAGGTCACTCTTACTCCCTCCCTAGTCTCCCCATCTCTCTTCTCTTATCCCATTGGGAATTTAACAATACAGTCTTGAGTGGAGTTTTCAGACTATACCATTAGCCTATTGAGTAACTGCACCTGCGTTTAAACTTTAATGATGCATTTTTAATATGATAAATGTATTATACTTCAATGGTTTTATATGCAGGTTGAATAAACTAGGAGTTTTTGTTGCTCTTCAGAATCTACTTTTCAGAAGAGGAGGCTTATAATTGTGTAGCGTGGATAACCACAGATGTACCTGGGGCTTTTGAGAAGAGCTACCATGTATCCTTCTATTTCTGTGCCTACATATTGGCTGTTGAAAACAGACTCAGCTGAGATCCTCCTTCTCGCTGCCTTTTTTGTTTTTAAATTACAATTTGTATTGCCTGGAATAAGATTCAAAAGCTTTTTAAAAAACAACATAGAACTATCCAAATCAAATCTGGTAATATCCACCTTGAGGTGACTGAGTGTGGTCTTCTCATCATTTGCATCAGTTTTAGGGAAGAAACTAGGAGCTTATCTCTATGAGCCTATTTAAAAAATGGAGTCCCTCATAGTAATGACATTTTGCAGCAGCTGTGACCTGTCCTAATGGTTTTTCTGGCCCCTTAAACTCCACATGCCCGCTAGGAAACATGGCAGCCGTGAGTGATTTACTCGCATTTGCACTTACCTGAATTTGCCACCAACAACCTTTTTTAAAAACAAAAATGCTATCCAATGTGCAATTGAGTGATTTTTCACTTTAACACAAAAGCAGAAAAAAACAACAACCCAATACCCTGTTTTCTTGCCTTAGTGCTTGCCCACCTAGACAAAAATCCAACATGGCGGCAGCGGGTGCTTGCCTTGCTAGCACTCATCCAGCCAATCAGATTTGCATTTCCTCTCATTTGGACAAGTAAATAAGATTGATTTATCCTAACGAATGGAAATGTGCACCCTCACATTCTTTTTTTTAAAAAAAAAAAAAAAGTCTGGGAAAGCCACAAAGGCTTTTCTGGTGAGTTTTTTTTTTTTTTGCCAGTTTTGGCCCCCCTCCTTCACAATATGGTGAAATCAGGCAGAATGCCATTAAGACAGGTTGGATTTTCCTCGCATTCTGTGAGTTTTTTTCATCATTTGGACATCCGCTAGGTTTGTGAAATGTGTACTAAAGCCAAGATAGATAACTGTGGATGTATTTCATTGTGGATATGTGGAAGGTAGCAGGAAAAGAGGAAGGCCTTCGGTTTGCAAGACCTGAGTAAAAATGTTAAGAACAGGGTGTCTGAAGTCTCCATGAGTTGAAGCCAACTTGATGGCAAAGAACAACAACAAATATTCTTTTTCTGGATTAAGAAGTTGGCAGGAAAGAAAGAGAACCAAAAGGCTGGTGAAGGAAGTTTAGGCAGACCTAAACCAAGAAATCAGTATGATGTTCCATAGAAATAAAAGCACCAAGTGGGACATGCAAGAAAAAGTTGCAGTGTGGTGTTGTTCACATTTAGTATTGTAGCTAGTTTAAACATACCACACTGAACACGCCAGTCTTGTCAGAGCTGGGAAACTAAGCAAAGTCTGGACTGGTTAGTACTTAGATGGGATGCCACCAGGGAGGCCAGGAATATCAGGATTGGGCTCAGAAACAGCCCATCCTAAAACACTGGAAAACTGCCAGTCGGAACTGATAATACTGGACAATAGGAGGAGCAATGGTTTGAGACAGTACAGTAGGACCCCCGTATCCACTGATTCATTTTCCAATACACATTGGAAACTGCTTAATGCAGTGCAAATGTGTAAATTGCTATTGCTTAAAAGAAATTGTAAGCCACTCTGATAGCCTGTGTAGCTCAAGAGGGGGTATAAATACCTAAGTAAATTATCCATGGGACACAAAACAGCACACCTACCATAGAGTCTTCCTAGAAAATATGTCCTTTCTAGCCATTTTCTAGGTCCTCCAAGGCAACTCTATGGTATTTTAAACCAGAAGTCCTATTCTTTTCAATAGCATTTGCTATTATCCACAGTTTTTGATATCCATGCCCCCTCCCGAACCAATCCCCAGCGGATATGGGGATGCTATTGTATAAAGTACCTTCCTATGTTCCTATACTGTTCTCTAGGATATTCCATTCCAGTTCTGGCCTCCTCTCCCCAATAATCATCAACCCCTTGCTCCAATGAGCACAATCAGCCTATGTGGGACTTGGGGGGGGGGGTAGGGAAGGGACCTTCTAAGTTTTTCTCTTAAAAAATATTTTATATCTACAAACCTGGGGGTTCCTGAGACCTTCTGTTATATCCCCTGAGTGTATGAATGGTGGCATTTTCTCAACACAAGGAGTGAAACTTTGAGAACTGAGTTTGTTATTAGAATAGGTAATGTTATTATTATTTTTTTTAAAAACAACATCAACAACAAACCCTTTCCAGACTGCAATTGAGCTAACGCAAGGAATGTGGCTATGACAGAACAGGTGTTCAAAGACCTGTAAGTTAAAAGAAAGAAAGAAAAAGAATGAAAAAAAAAGTCTGTCCCTTTTGTAGTTTTCTTCATTCAGTAAGAAACTGTGTCCTAGGCTAACCATCTATGATCTACAAAGAAAATCAGGAATAGGCTGAAAAAAATCAAGAGCTTCTCTCTTCTTCTATAAAAGACACATATTTCATGTGTCTCCCATAAAAGCATACAATAACAAGGCAGGTGTGTGAGACTTCCTGGAAGTTTCTATCAGACTCATAAAAAATCAACTAAAACTTTTACTTCTAGTTTCAATATATTCTCTTGTCATCCATGGGGAAGTAGTGGTCCCACTCTATTTTGCTTTGGCCAGATCTTACCAGGAATACTGCATCAAGTTCTAGCTGGCACAGTTCAAGAATTAACAATCTAAAATGTGTCCAGCAGAGGGCAACCAAGATGGTCACAGCTCTGGAAACCAAGCCCTGTGATGAACAGCCTTGGGAACTGGGCATGTTTAGCTTGGAAAAATAAAGACTAAGTAAGCTGATATGATAGCCATCTTTAAATATCTGAAGGGATGTCACGTAGAAGATGGAGCAACCGTCTTTTCTAGAACAGAAACCAACGGATTCAAATTACAAGAAAAGAGATTCTACCTAAACATTAGGAAAAAGTCTTAACTGTAAGAGCTGAGAATGGAATGGACTGCCTCGGAAAGTGGTGGCTCTCTTTCTTTCGAGGTCTTTAAATAGAGGTTGGATGGCTATCCCTCAGAGTTTCTTACTTGTGTATTTCTTAATGGCAGGAGGTTGGACTGGATGGCCCTTGTGGTCCCTTCCAACTCTATGAATCTATGACTCTCTGATTTGCTGGTTAATGTAAGTTGCTGTTGTAAGAATCATAGAATCAGGGTGGCATCTGTATGAGGAGGAGAAGGATGGAGGTTATGTTGAACTAAAAGACTGTCTGATTGTCCCACTAAAGACAAACAATTACCTTCAAATTAGGAAAGTTGACATAGGATCAATACGGAAGCTCCTGAAATATCTCCAGGAAACAGCCCACTGCATTCAACTGAACTGACTACTGAGGGTTTCTACACACACACAAACACATAGACATACACATACAAAAATCATTTCCTTTACATTAAGACTTCATTCTTTTATGTTCAGAATCACTGTTACAGAGTTGAGGGGGAAGAATAAATGATGTAATGCTTATAAAGCACTGGATCGGGTCTGAAGCAGCCTTGCACACTTTCAGTTCAATGCGCCTATATGTCTCTTGTGTTGAGCTTTGGGGAAAACATGTTCTACAGCTTTTTAAATAAACTTGTGACTGAATATATGAACCAATATGTAGGTGAAGAGTCTGCCTGAAGCATAAACCAAATGCCGAGACTGCTAACTAACCAGTATTCAGTTTGTTGGTATGCTTGTGATATAAGCTGTAAAATTGCATGGAAGCTGGACTTAACCACTGGTGAAGAATTGACTGGTACTTGCTAGGGGTAGTGAGAGAAAAGACAATTTACCAGTGGTGGAATGAATTACAATTAGCTTGGTACCAGATTTGCCTTTTTTCCTGCCCCCAAGACACAGCAATGTAGTGGACACCAAGGGGGGAGGGGGAAGCCAAGGATTATTGCTGGCTATTTTCCTATTGCTGGTATAAAACAGTGATGCTATCCTCTGGGACCTCTGTAGGATGCCCTGGGGGTCCCAGAAGATACTTTCCTCATCACTCAACAGCTATCAGAACATACCCAGCAACAATCCTTGCTTGGCTGACCCCTTCCTCTGTCCACTACATAGCAGTGTTGGGAGATGGGGGGCATTTGAGTAAGAATTTTCATTGTGGGCTGTCAGAACACAGCCAACGAAACGTTCCTCATTTGGCTTCCCCACTACTACCATCTCCCACTGACATGGCCATGTGGTGGCTGGTAGAAAGGGGTAGAGGTGAACCAAGGGGGAAAAAAGCTGTCAATGGCTGTGCCCTGATATATCCGGCAACAATGCTCCCCCTTGACTGCTCCATGCCCCCCCTCCCAACACAACCATGTAATTCCCAGCAGTGATTTGGTGAGGACACCAAGCAAGAATTGTTGCATGATGATGCAAGCATCACTAGAGACCTCCCATGACTTGTCCAGAAGTCCTAGATGATAACATCCTTGTTGCACACCAGCTATTGGAACTTAGCTGGTGTCCTATGGTCAAGTCAGCAAATGTCCCAGGAAACAGGTGGTTAGAATGCAAGAGATGTCGAGTTGTTAATCCAGTCCACTTCAGTCATGGGGTACCCAGCAGGATGTAAGGAGAAGCAAGAAGGTGGTTGACAGTCCAAAAGTCATACATCAACATCAAGTCAGTAATCCAGATAAACAAAGGCAGCAAGATGTAAAACAGAGTCATAAATCATAGCCAGTCCAAGGTCAGGAAATATTGAAGAATATTGGCAGTCACCAAGAGAGGATGGTTGTCAGCAACAAAGCTGCCAGGGATCTGCTGGGAGATTTATAGGCAGCTGTCTCAAGAGAACAAGTGCCTAATTAAGTCAGCATCTCCTATTTAACAGCTGCTGGGATCAGTGTAATCCTTCTTTGTTTCTTTGTTGCTCTGCAAAGGATAATAACATGTCTTCAGCATCTGCAACCACCTGCTGGGGAGTAGCCCCCACCTCTGTCTCAGCCCCCAATTCCTCAGACTTGGAGAGACCACCATCACCAGGAGCTGTAGATTCCTCGCAATCTGCCTCCTTCTCTGTGTCTGTCTGAATCTTCCAACTCCAGAGGGTGAGCTATGACAGCTGGCAACAACTATCAGGAGCCCCCATCCATTACATAGCAAGGCAGAAAAAAGTTGAGTCTGTGCTGGGGGAGGTAGCAGGAGTAGTTCTAGTGTCTGTCTGAAGATTTGGGGCGAAGAGGCTCTGGGGGGATTCTCTTCATTGAGGTTCCCTGATTCATCTTTCCCATTTTTTTATTTCCCCCCACAAATCTTTGAATATCATTCATATCCTCTTAGAGAACACATCTTGTGGACTCCCTATGCATCATGTTTGTTCAATCATAGCTCTAAGTAATGAGCTTCTTTGTTTGTTTCATTCTCCCCTATTAACAACACTATTCATTGCAGAAGGAAGATTGTGGAGATAGTTTCAGTCCAAACGTCATCTAGGTGTATAAATCCATAGATAATTGCATTACTGATCTGTCTTCATCAATGTACTAGAAAATCAGGATATTTGGCAGTTTATGTGGATGAATGTGCTCTTTCACTAAGTACACATTTATCAATGGGGAAAACTGCATACAAAAATCACAGGCACTAGGAAAATAAGTGCAAAAATGTGCATAAAGGTATATTCATATGGGGGGGGGGACACCAAATCTTGCAACCTGATATGAATAAAGCATGGTACAAATATGCATGTGGAATTTGGATAAATGCAACATCAAAATTGAGGGTCTCTCATATTTTGGTTTTTGAGATACTTCTGAACCTTGTGTCATTCTGGAGATGAAATTCCATGACTAACTTCCTGGATACCACAAGATTAGCTGAACCTCTGCAGGGCAGGGGGGGGGGTGTTGAATCTTCTGTCTTTGTGACCACAATGTGTGAATTCAAAACCCTGATCAAAAAATACAACCATCAAAGGAATGCACCTGTTCTTAACTTGAATGTCCCTGGAACCATAGTAACTTCATCCACTTGCTCTTTGATGTTTGATTTGCTGATCATTGATAGCTGCTTGCAGTTCTCCATGTGAAACCAGGAAGTGCTGAGCTTCCAAGTGTACTCTTTTCCTCTGTTCCTTGAAAACTGTGGGAGTGTCAGAGCAGGTCTGCCTGGTCCTAACCATTTGACTCAGAGCTTTTTGGCTAAAGTAAACCTAGAAATAGGGGTCTGTTGAAGTGTTTTTGTTGGGGTTAGCAACCTTTGCATGCCTATACTCACTGGTAGTTAGATTGCATGTCATTCTCTAAGAGTTTAGGTGCAGCATGTCTGTGGTAATTGTTTGTTTCTTTAGGTTTTCTGTGGGGGTTTTCCGGGCTGTGAGACTGTGTTCTGGAAGAGTTTATTCCTGACATTTCGCCTGCATCTGTGGCTGGAATCTTCAGAGAATGGTGGGGTAGGAGTGTGTGTGTGTGTGGGGGGGGTTATATACTATGAGCCCTGTTTGTTTGTTTGTGTTTGTTCACACCCACTATTCTCCTTATCATGTAGCCTTTCTTTTGTTCTCTGGGTTCTCATACGCTCTCACAGCTGTCTCTCTCCCTGCCTGCCCTTCATGAAGCACATGTGTTATGCTCTGGGTGAGATGCTCCAACTTTCCTGATACTATGTAGAATTCTTTATTTTCTTACCTTCTTCAAGAAGATGAACCTGTGTTGATTATGCATAAGTATAATATACCATACAAAGAAGACTGTGGACGTTAGCCCTGTTCTCACTGCAATAATGTTAGCAAAAAAGTAAATGAATAGATACTGGTTTGGGAGTCCTCAGTATTGCATGCATATCCCTTCAATAGAATAACTGGGGCTGTTTCAGCCATCAACAGTTCTGGACTTCCCCTTAACCCTGCCTCCCTGCCCTGTTGCCCCACTTGACATGTCTTTCGTTTGTTTGTTTTTATTTTATTTTTAGTTGTAATGCACATTACCAATTATGGCATTGCAATTTAGTGAAGCAAAGAAAATAGAAAGGGAAAGAAAGTGGAGAGAAAAGAAAATTACCTGTTTGGGGATAGCAAGGGGAAGGAGGAGAGGGAAAGAGGAGGAGACTAAGATAATGTTACTGCCCAATCTCAGGTCTGCAACAGGAGAAATTTATCACATCTGAGGACTCATGGCACAGCAACGTGATTGGGAGCTTATTGACAGGTGTTCCCTGTCAATGGTAAGGGATGCCCTACCCATGCTTTGGAGGCACAGCAGTGATTTGGAGGCAATGTCATGTAATAAGTATCACCAAAGGTGCTATTATACAGCTCCAATTCTGCTGTAAAAGGCTTATGTGATAAAGTCCTAAGTTTGATTTCTTCCTCTGCTGGATCTTGTATGGGGGGTGGGTGGAGTGGTCTGGTGACCTGTTCAAACCTGTGCCTAGTGCATCGGGTACTCTGCTTGAGATATCCCCTACAATCTCTCACATTTCCCAATACTTCTATGGCAGTCATGATGATTGCTGATATTTTCTTTTCATGTTAAAATTGTAATATTCTTTTGATGTTAGAATCAAGAACTGTAATGTTGTTATAGAAAGGAAAGACTTATCTCTAGATACATGATCAAATACCGAGATATTTCTGCTTACTCACAGTCCTAGAAAACAATAAAAATTCTGACATTAATTGATCTGTTTTATTTTTTTAAAAAAAAACTTACAGCAAAATCCATTGTATTGCAATACTGAATAAGCACCATTGAACAAAGTGGAAATTACAGCTGATTCCAAAGCATTCAGTTGCAATAAAATCCTAAAATGGAACCACCAAAACAGTCTAATGAGAAATGAGAATGAGCCATTGACAATGAACGCAACTCTAGCTGATTGTTTGCGGGTTAGGAGTTGGGGGAGGAGATTGACAATTTTACCGTACAAAAATGTATCTCCAGTTTGTTGAAACATTGTATACAAACATTTCACACTGTAACAGTTCCTTCACAATTAAAAAATGGAGTAGGTTCCAGGAGAAACCCATTTCCAATGAGGTAAACAGTGAGACATAACCAAGACATTTGGCAGAAATCATGAGTTCAGATTTGATCACCACAACACACTCAAACCCAAATGGAGTGAAAAACAATGCCTTCTTAGGTGTTCAAATGTCACACAGAAAGACAAAACAACAACAACAACAACAACAAAACCTTTTATTAGTTCATTATGTGCTGCTTCTCCAGCCAATGACTGAACAGAGAAGGAATGCAAACATGGGTCTTAAGGTGTCTAAGAACCAGAGTTACAACCCCTTTTAACCAATTTCAACCTTCTTTGTCCTTTTCTACCCAGGGATGCAATAGGGTGGCAGAAGGGAAATAAATCTTTACCTATTTTATCTTTTCATGCAAGTATGAATAAATACAAACATTTTCTTCCCTCTGGGTGAGATTACAAGAGTATGGGTTTTTTAAAAAATTCAGGACTCCTTGTTTTTGCAAAAAACCAGTGAATTTTTGCACATAGGGGTTTTTTTTGTTCAGAAAACTGTATCTTGTGTGAAATACACTTTTTATGTAAAAAAAGTGGAGTTTTTTGCATGAAGCCATTTTTTTTCCTGCAAGCCCAAATTTTTCACAAAAAAGGTTCCCAACTTTAAAAAAATGTCAAGACAATTGACCACTTTCTCAGTAAGGTGTCTTGATATATTGAAATACCCTTTCTCAGGGTGAGAACATCTCTGAGTATTCTTTGTATTGCTGCTGGTGGGAAAGCAGATTAATGTTAGACTACACTGTAGGGATTTTGGGTGTCTCTGATCCATCAAACACCACTTGCACACTCCCCGAAGCAAGCATGTCTCTGCTGCACCAGGAGGGCCCATCATAGCAAAGGCATAGCATAGAAAAGCAGTTAAGATCCTGCGTGCTACAACATGTTTAAAAGGAAAAATCTTTGACCACAACATGTTTGGAAAAGAACACACATGCTTGAAATGCACCACATTTTGTCATACCTAACCCTCTGGAGTCAAAAGATTCAGACAAAGAGGAGAAAGATTGCCAGGAATCTGCAGCTCCTGAAGCTGATGGTCTCTCTGAGTCAGAGGAGACAGGGGTTGAGGCAGAGGGGGGAGGGTCCTGCTCCCCAGCAGGAGATGGCAGGTGCTGAAGACCCATTGCCATCATTTCTGGAGCCACGACAAGACAAAGAGAGATTGTGTCATTCTCTGGATTGGTGAGTGGAGCAATCCGGAAGTCATTACTTTTGGGTTATCTCCTCCACCACCCAGAGAAAAGGCAGGAAGATTTTTTGAAAACTAAGTCACGTGATAGCCAGGGGACCATTGGTTCCTCCCCCCACCCAGCTAGTACGTACTCAGTTCTTCTTTCTGCCTTACCCAGAGAAGGGTGCTTCTTCATCTCTCTCATTCATCAAATCCCCTTTTGCCTTAACTTTAGCTTTCTCTGTTCTGAATATCTTCCTCTTACTTCTCTGTTTCCTAATTCATTTAATATTTTTTTAAAAAAACCCTTTTCTTCTGCTTCTTGTTTACCCTCCTCATCTGTCCACCCCCCCTTTTTCTTTCTGGTTCACACTTAGCTCTCTTGGAATGGTCCCAATACAAGGAAGAAAGGAGACCTAGCAGGCGCAGGGTTACATGCAGCCAGCTGAGGCCACTGAAGCAGCCACCCAGCTGCTGTACTCAGTCCCACAGGCGTTGCAGAGTGGTGATCTATCCAGGGCTCCCCACCACCAAGCGTGGCTCCACGGGCAGATCGGGAGAAGAGCACACTTCACAACCATGAGTCAGTTCCTCCGCCACCAAGCCTTGCTCATCAGGTGAGAGTTGAGCATTCCCTCACCCAGAGCAGTGCCCCAGAAGGCCGGTGCAGCAGAGAGGGAGATGGCAGTGGTGCAGAGACCAGCCTTCATATGAGCAGGGAAGTAACTGTGCCAATTGGTCAGTCTGGGGGGGGAGTGGGGAGTCTCCCAGAGTGACCAGGCATGGGACTAGGTCTCCTCGCCCACCCCTCCCCAAGGGATACAGCCCACATTTGGGACCACCTTCCAAATGATGAGATCACACCCAGTCTCCTTCAACTGGGGTCCCAGCGGGGGGAGAGGGAGGAGAGCTCCATTGCTCCCAGCGACCATGTGGTCAAAGAAGATGGCAGCTGCCATCTTCAGCTCCCCCCCACACCCAAATGAAACATCAGGCCTCCAACAGGGAGTCCCAGATGCAGCAGCAGGTCCCTCAGCAGAGGAAAGGAGAGTGGCTGACCAGCATGCTTTCCATGTGGCCATGGAGGCTTACTCACAGGCCATTGAAAGTTATGGGGATACAGTGCACCTGAGCCCAGAGCACCCACCAGACACATTTGTTTTAGGGAGGATTTGCTTGATCCTTTCCCCTAGATGAAGGATACGCATCACTCTCCAGAGCAAGCAACCTCCCACCCCACCCCCCACCTCACCCCTGGTACCAGCAATGAGGATAATGTGAGCACAGGTGATGTGGCTCTTCCAAGACAGGGAGGGGGGCACAGTAGGGGTGGAAGATGGCACCAGTCCAAGGCCTAGAAGAATCCCAAGGGCCTGGCAACCAAAGAGAAAGTCTGTTTCCTCCCCACATTCCTCAGTGGAGTTGGAGGTAAATTCCTCTGATGAAGCAGCCTTACTGGCTTACTGATTTACTGGCTTACTGACACTGAGGCGCCTCAGCCAAATACCTTCAAGAGACTATTCCATTTGAAGGATTTTCCCTCATTACTCACAAGGGTCTCTGCTATACTAGGACTCTCTGCACAGTCACAAGAGGAACAGTCACTCACGGAATTTAACGAAAGGGCCACCTTAGTCCTGAAGCTGCCCAAGACACCCAGCAAAGAGATTCCTTTCCCATCAGTTTTCATGCGAATTGTAGATGGAGAATGACAAAAGCCCATGCAGGGGGAAAAGGACACCCTAGTGGCCCAGAAGATCTATATTCCTCCCAAACAGGTCATGGAGAAGCTGAAGGTCCCAGCGGTTGACCCTGTGGTGGCATGTCTACTTTCAGGATGTGTAGTACCTAAGGAAGGTGAGGGGTTCTTCAAGGACCCTGAGGAGAAGAGAATAGAGAGTGCCCTGAAGAAAAACCATGAGGTGGCAGCTCTTGGCTTCAGAGTGATGACAACTGGGTCCCTGTTCGCACGGGCATCCCTGTTGTGGATTGAAGACATCCTACAAGACAAGGATCTAGACTGTTTCCCCCTCCAATGGGACCTATGAAAGGCTTATTTGGCATTACAATTTCTCATGGATGCCACACTGGATGCAGCTACCTTCTCATCAAGAGCCATGGCCTTAGTGGCAGTAGCCAGAAGATCCGCGTGGCTACAACATTGGGAAGTAGATGCCCATTTGAGGGAGAATCTTGCCACAACCCCCTTCAAAGGTTCATACCTTTTTGGAGAGAAAGCCCTAAAGGACATCCTAGTGGAGACTAAGGGCAAGAAGAAGGCCATGCCAACTATATCCAGAAAATCGGACAAGAAGAGTCCCAGGATATTTTTCCAGACCAGTCCATCCTACAGATCACCAAGGGGATTTGGTAGACAGTGGGATTTTAGTTCCTTTCATCCCACCTGGACCAGATCTTCTTTTGCTCCCAAGCAGGGCAGAATCCAATCCCAAATAAGTCATAGAGGTGGTGCACAGTCCCAGAGGGGTAGCGCTCACCATCAGTTCTGACTCTGAGTCAATTCCCATGGGGGAGGTCAGCTCCAACATTTTTGCCATGCATGGGAGTCAACAACAGACAAGTGGGTTCTCTCCACTATCCCCCACAGGTACCAACTACAGTTCAATTCCCTGCCAGAGGGCAGATTCATCCCATCAACTCCTTCAAAGGATCCGCTCAAGCAAGAGATACTGACATCAGTGGTCAAATATCTCCTAAAGATCAGAGCAATAGAGGCAGTTCCACCCTCTCAGCAATTCTCAGATGTTTACTCCATCTTCTTCATGGTCCTAAAGAAGGGAGGAGACGCCCGCTCAATACTCGATCTGAAGCTTACCAACAAGTATCTCACCTACAAATATTTCTGCATGGAGACCTTGACCTCCTTAAGGGAAGCCCTGTGCAAGGGGGATTTTCTGGTCTCCCTGGACCTGGCAGAAGCATACATGCATGTGTTGGTCTCAGAGGACAGCAATCGATTCTTCAGGTTTGACCTGGGCCAGCAACACTATCAGTTCAGAGCCTTTCTCTTTGGCCTCCCATTGGCACCCAAGGTTTTCACAAAAGTTCTGGTTGCTCTGATAGTGCATTTGAGATTGAGGGGAAGACACCTATACCCATACCTGGATGATATCCTTCTGAGGGCCCTGTCAGGCAAGAAGGCCCAGGAAGGCCTTCCAGTCCACAGTCCAGCATCTGCAGCAACACAGCTTCATGGTCAACTTTAAGAAAAGTACCCTGGAACCCACCCAAGTCATCATGTACTTGGGAATGGTGATCGATACTCATTCAGGAATGATTCTCCTCTCAGAGGAAGGACTACAGATGATCAGGAAGGAAGCTCTATGTGCCCTCACCATGGTCAGTATCCCCACTCATGGGACTCTCTCACCTGCTAGGACTAATGCTTTCATCAGTCCTAGTGATACCGTGGGCCAGATTCCTCACTCGACCACTCCAGATGTTCTTGAACCAATACCAGAAACAAATATCCCTCCACAAGTCTCTCCTACTTTGAATTCCACCAGAAGTCAGGGCTTCCCTCTCTTGGTGGGCGAAGCGTGAGAACTTGCCAAAGGATCCCTGTGGACACAGTCTCATCACATCACAGTGACATCAGATGCCAGCCTGATAGGTTGGTGGGGGGGGGCACTGCCAGGGCCAGATGGTGCAGGGCATGTGGAACCAAGCCGTAAATTCACACAGCATAAATTGGTTGGAGCTGAGGGCTGTGCACCTAGCACTGATCCACTTCCACTTAAGGCTAAAGGGAAAACACATCAGGGTTCTCACCAACAACACCACAGCAAGATCTTACATAGCCAAACAAGGAGGCACGAGATCCAAGTCCTTGCAGAAGGAAGCCTCCCTCTTTTTTCTTTGGATGGAGAAAATGATAGCCTCCATATCAGCACAACATATCCAAGGCTCAACCAACCTTCAGGTGGATTACCTGAGCAGGCACAAGATCCGCCCAGGGGAGTAGGCCCTTCATCCGCAAGTGTTTGATCAGCTATAACCCAGGTTCAGTATGTTGACGGTGGACATGTTTGCCTCACCAGACAACACGAAACTCCATCAGTTCTTTATGAGGATTCAACACCTTCAAGAAAAGGGTATTGATGCGCTACAGTCCCCATGGCCACATGGGTTGTTGTATCTGTTCCCCCCTTTCCCACTGATACCCAAGGTCCTCAGGAAGGTGAGGGAAGAGGTAGCCCACATAGTCTTAATTGCCCCACATTTGCTGAGGAGACCCTGGTTCTCAGACCTGATGGAGCTGGCCTGGGAACAACCTTGGTTTCTACCACAGAGAACCAATCTACTATTCCAGGGCCCTCTTCACTACCCTGACACAGCCTGGGTGTGCCTAGCCACATGGAGATTGAGTGGAGGGCACTCCGAGAGTGTGGCTATGATGATTCAGTGATCTCCATGATTCTATCTTCACATAGACAATCAACTTCGAGGATCTATGAGGCCACCTGGAAGGCCTTTTCCAGATAGTGCGCATCCAACTGCGTTAACCCCTCAGACGTATCAGTAAAACACACCCGCGCATTCCTCCAGAAGGGCTTGAATCTCAGCCTGAAGCCTAACACACTAAAAAAACAGGCTGCATCCCTGTCCTCAGTGATTCCCATGGCAAAGGAGCAGCTGTTGACCTCTCATCTGCATGTATGGAGGTTCCTCCAGGGAGTCACCATCATCTCCCCTTCAGTGAGACACTGTTTTCCATCCTGGAGCCTCCCAGTAGTCCCTCAGACAATTGGTCAAAGTCCCCTTTGAACCACTCCGGAAGGTCTCCCTCTGGTTATCCCTGAAGGTAGCATTCCTCGTAGCAATTACTTCAGCACAAATTGTATCTGAGTTTTCTGCACTGTTGGTAAGGGAGCATCTTTGCTCCTTCAATGACAACCACGTCATCCTGCAGAAAGATCCATTCTTCCTCCCCAACGTAATCTCCTCCTTCCATCTTTCTAAGGAGCTGATCCTGCTCTCCTTCTGCCCCATTCCTTCCCATCCCAGGGAGAAGTTGTGGCATGAGCTTGACGTACATAGAGCACTAAAGATTTACATCAGGAGGATGAGTTCATTCAGGCATTGTGACTCACTTTTCATCTTCTTCAACCCCATCTCAGCGGGACTGAAGGTGTCCAGGCAGACTATTGCCAGCTGGATCAGGGCCTGCATCCTGATGGCCTACAATGTGGCAAATTTACCCTGTGCCACCAGAGTCCTGGCACATTCAACCAGAGCCATGGCAACTTCACGGTATTCTCTTCCAATGCACCAATCCTTGAAGTTTGCCACGCAGCTGCCTGGACTACACTCTCGACCTTCATCCACCACTACAAAATTGACAATTTCAGGTCCGCGGATGCAACCTTTGGTTGTAGAGTCCTCCAGGAGGTAATACAGGAGTAGGCGTACAGGTAGTCATCCCTCCCTCTTGATGGGGGCTTGGGTAGGTCCCAAAAGTAATGACTTCTGGATTCCTCCTCTCACCAACCCAGAGAATGCCACAGGTTGGATTACTTACTGTGAATGTGCATTCTGGGGTTGGTAGAGAGGAGGAATCTGCCCTATCCTCATGACTGCCTTCTTGCATTTGGTTCTTAAACTGGGCTTGGCTAGTCAGGGAACTGAGTATGTGCTAGCTGGGAGGGGGAGGAGCCAACAGTCTGCTGGCTATCACATGACATTTTAAAAAATCTTCCTGGCTCTTCTCTGGGTGGTGGAGGAGATAACCCAAAAGTGATCACTTTCAGATTCCTCCTCTCTACCAACCCCAGAATGCACATTCATGGTAAGTAATCCAACGTGGCATTCCCGGGGGTTGTTAAGTAAGAAATGCTGACCTAATTAATTTTGGCTTTATTTTTGTTGACTAAATCATGACACGGTGTAATTGCCATGTGTTATTGTTCATCTAAGGTTGTATTTACCCAATTTTAAGAACAGCTAAGGAACAGATGATTGTTATTATGTCCTGATATGTAAAACCATAGAATTCAAAGAGGGTGAACTTTCTTTTTCACACAACTATATTCTTAACTACTTCTCCTAGCCTGACTCCCCCAAACCTGATGGAAATGTTGCTAATTCTGATGGAAATGCTAGTAGAATGAACCTCCTTCTCCCCATGCAGTTGATGCCCAGTAAAGTAGGTTGGGGGGATGTTATGATCATGGCAATAGTGTCGCAATCGTGACTATGTAGCAGTTGTGAATACAGAACCAGTACAGAAGAGTAAACCTAGGCAACTGTTCTATATTCACAAATGCTATTTAGGACTTTGTTATATCACCCTCCAAAAATGTTCTTCTGCCAGTATAATTTGTGCCATTTTTATGTCACCAGAAGAACTCCCTATACTACATTTACCTTGCATCTAGTCAAAAGGCAGACATGGCAATGAATGAGGAATGAACAGAGCTCCATGTACTTCCTCAATTGAAATCTCATGGATTCTCGTGAGAAGACAGAATGTGGGAAATTCAAAAACAAAAACAACAATGAAAAAGTTTTTTAAAGCACATAAACACACTGAAAAACTTCCAAGTAAACCAGGGAGGGTCATAAAAAGAGTGTCACCTACCTGGATGTCGTGATCTCACCTGGAAGTGTTCTGGCGGGTCTGGCCATTCATGCTGTAATAACATGGGGGGAAAGGCATGAGGTTTCTAATGCCAGCAATGCTGGCAAAAAATCACCACAGCCGATCTATTGACGGGTTGGCCCGTCAATAAAATAGAACAGCTTATGGACAGTATGTAAATGCAAAAAGGTGGTGTCATCTGATATGTGCACCCTTTAGTGTTTATGTGGTGTCGTTATGATGTATTTCATGTATCTGACAAAGTCCTTAGTCACGATTGTAACCACAGTTGTAGCTCTTCCCCTCAACCTAGTTTACTATGGATCAGCTGCAAGGGAAGAAGAGGTCCATTCTGCTGGCAATCAGAGCATGGGTGAACAATGTTTCTATCAGGTTTTAGAGGGTAAGTCCAGGAAAAATGTGAACACATAATTAAACATCTGGGGGAGAATGTGGAGAGGACCTACAGGATGCTCTTTTAATCAACTGTCGCCTTTTCTAGGTACCTTTTTATGTTTGTTTAAGTGTTTATTTGTGGATTTCTTTGGTTGTCTATTTGTTTTTAGTGTTTTAGAGCAAAGTCGCACCTTCTCATAAGAACAGCCAAAATGCCGCCCATGCAAAATTGTGGAAGTAAGAGAAATGTTTCTTAAATGCACATGAGCCAACCAGCAGGAGGCATTAATAATCTGTCATTAGAAGGCAATGAGAAGACAAGCGTTACTATAGCATGAGCTGAAATCCCATTCTTAAACTGCTAGTGGTGGTCAGACAATAATTCTGTGGTGGTAGTTTTATGCAATTACAGCAATGTGCAGTAATTATTGTAATGATGCCACTATGTTTCCACTTTCTTCAATCAGGGAATTATAGCATTTTTAGACACTATTCTGATAAAGTCCATAAAACCTTCTAACAGCCAAATGGATGTGCTTGTTACAACTGAGCAGACCCTGGGTCTGCTACTGCCTTTGCTACTGAGACTCAAAGAAGAGATAAGAATCTGTGGTCAATGAAGGGCGGGAATCATGTAGCCCTCCAGGCATTGCTCTACTGCAGTTCCAAGTGTTCCTCGCCATGGCTATGCTAGCTGGAAACTGCAGTCCAATAACATCTAGAGGGCCACATGACTCCCACTCCTCATATAAGCTCATGTTGGTTCTGAGAAAATTCTGGGTCTGATTTCATATTTGTTTCTTTGCTACCTCACCTGTCAAATATGGAGCCCTCACCTATCAAGGAAGATTGGCAACATCCCCGTATAGGTAACTTAGTTTGAGGGAGTAATGGGTCCTTTTCACCAGTTCATATCAAACAGTCAGCAGGAAACTCTTCTCACATTGAGCCGGGCCATAGTTTTAAGTGTTGGGTTTTTAGAGACCATCCAAGAGAATGTCAAGGATAATGGAACATACAGTCCCAGAATCCTAACAATAAATTCTCACTGTGGGCAAAAAATACTGGCCTGGTCTGATTTTCAAAAAGATAGGCCAAGCCTCAAAATGTAAACATTTCTTTAAGCCTGGGAAATGTTCCAGGCAGCTGTCTTATCCCACTTTCTCTCATGGCCTGTGAATCTTTGTATGTTATGGGTTTTGCTGAAGTCTTATCAGCTTTCACTGAAAATGAAACTGTTGCTTTGAATTGTAGTCTGTGAGAGAAGAACACAGACAGTGAAATGATTTTTTTCTTAGCTCTGTAGCCTGGCTGAAGTAGCCAGGATGTATTTTGTTTCTGTAGTGATTTAGAACTTTAAATAAAACTGTAAAAGGATATTTTTCGTCTGTCTCCATATCTCCATGCACCTACCCACCTAGGTATGCAGAGGGGCATCTATTTCCTCACAATTCTGCTGTTCTACTGTTGTTCCCTCTGGGCATGTACAGATTGCTCAGAGAGGGTGCCTACCCTGACAGAGAAGGCTTTCATTTCAAATGACACCAGTTGTCCTTGGTTAATTATAGTTGTAAGTAGACGTGTAATTACCATCGACCAGTGCAAGACTGTTCAACTGGTGGTTTACCTGATCAAATCAGACATGCCAGTCTTATATTGTGGCCAGTCATACATTTTACACTTGGATCTTGTTCTGGCGGCTTCCAGCAAGCAGAAAAACCAGGATACTGCATAAGCTCCTAATGGGATATCCTGATGTCTCCTGGTGGGACCCCATATACAACTGGTCAGTTAATTCATTTTGGTGGGTCAGAAGTTGTGTGTGCCTGGTCTTGATGGTATGAAAAACTTCCCATTGTTTGCTAACAGGATTTCCAATCTCATAACCTGCTTTGCTGGCTGGTGTCCTATGTTTATTAACATACGTGTATCTATGAATCATTACACCTAATTCCTAGAAACTGTTCTGTAGTTCTCTGCCACTGAAAACTACATGCCTTACAACCACATAATCCAAAATAATATGGTCTATTCTATTCAGTCTAGAAGCACTACTTAGCTTTCATCCCAAAGGACAGCCAACTTGCTTCTAGGTGGACACAGATGGTTTTTCATAGAGCCAGCAGAATCATTGCATTGCATTCATCTATTTAAAAAATGCTTATTTACACTTTTAATCAAATTGATGTTTTTAACCATAAAACCAAGTGCTCAGCTCAATATACAATTGTTAGAACAATGTTGTCATACTAGCTGTATGTCGATTAGTTTATTTCTACATATACTTTTTAAAAATATCACTGTCATTGTTCATTGGGTTTCTTAAGGATGTTTTGGACAGCAAACTGCCACGTACCTGCAAACGCCAGCAACTTGAGACAATCTGTCTTGGCAAAAGGTCATGATGCAGAAAATTTTCTATAAGATGTGGCAAGTCCAATTTCATATATAACATCCACGTAGGGGCCAAAGGCTTGAGTTTGCTGTTTCAAAGTCACTTGTCAAAGATGCAGCAGGAGAGACAGATACACATGTCAAGTAGCTTTCCTTCCAACCTATTCAGACCAGTTTTCAGAGACTTTGTAATGATCATTGAAGCAAATTAAAGTCAGATTACAGCCTGGAATGCCTCATTTTAAAATAACAACACAAATTCAGTGTGTCTTTAAACATCCAGACAGATTTCAATTTCAGTTGTTCAATCAAAAGTAAATATTTTAGTTCAGTTGATTAAAGCAGGTATGGGCACCCTCTAGAGGGTTATAGGGCTGTACGTGCTTCCTACCAGAGCTGATGTGCCAACCAAACACACACTTAGTTAAAAGTCCCTTCATTCCCTCTAGGGGGGCATGGGTTTATTCTTCTGAGAGGCGGTAGCTGAGCTGCTTTAGACCCAAGAGGGGATTCCCCCCCCCCAAAAAAAACCAGAAAAAAACCCAGAAGGGACTAGAAGTCACTTTGAACCTCCCTCTCCCACCCAAGCCTGAAACAGCCCAGGTGGCAAAAACATAGGAAAATTACCCTCTAGAGGATGGCTTCAAGATCACTCCTGAAAATGGAGGGAAGCAAAAACATTGCAATGGGGACTGCCAGGGTCTTGTGGGGATGCAAAAATGGCCTTGCAGACAACATATGACACACACACTGAGCATGTGGGGTTTAAAGCAACAACTAACATGGTATAGTATTAGAGGCCAACATGAGCTTCCCAGTGGCAAGCTGGAGACTGTATTTGTGGGCCACCCACCAGAAAGTTTACGCATATATATGTATATGTGCATACAAAATTCATACATGCATACAAAATGCACAGACATAAATCCAGTGTCAATATAATCATGCCTAAAACAAACATAAAAATATATCAACTCTATACAATTTCAGGATGCAGCACACAACAGAGCCTGATTCTGGGTTTTGAGAGATTCCATCTGGATATTCAAAGATATAGCTGTGTTAGTCTGGATCAGTATGCAAAGGGATCTTGTAGCACCTTTGAGCCTAACTGAGAGAAAGAAGTTGGTAACTTAAGCTTTTGTAGACTTAAGTCTACTTTATCAGATGCAAGGGTCTTGTCCTAGGGATCTTCATTCCGTGCATCTGATGAAGTAGACTTAAGCTCACAAAAGCTTATGCTACCAATGTATTTCTTTCAGTTAGGCTTAAAGGTGCTACAAGGTCTCTTTGCATATCATTCTGGATATGATAATTCTGTCTGTGCATTCGACTTGATTGATTTCCATTTAGTAAGGGAAATGACTGTAAGGGAAGCTTAGTGAGGGAAATATGAGATTCAGTCAGACAGCAGGGGCCCAGGAAAAGAAGGATTTTGAGAGAGTGGGGGGTGTTTTCTACATCTGTGGCCTTTTCAGTTGTCAGCATGTCTGCACCTACTGGCCCTTATGGAAGTCATTGCAGTCTTTCTTAGTGGTAGTGGTGAGTCTTTTCAATTCTCCTTCTCTAAATGTTTTTAGTTTTATTTTATGAAGTTGTATATTATTAATTAGAACAAACTGAAATGAACCCCTTTTTACACCTCTAATGTGTTTACTGCTCACATAGTGCTAGACAAAAGGATACTTATGTGAAATGTTTTCACCATTTCTGCTTTGTCCTCTCTTTGCTTCCCTTCACTCTTTTCCCACTCTAACCCATTCTGCTTTTCACCCACCCTTGCTGCAGGAATTACACACTTTGAGGGGATTGGAAGGTTGCAGCTATTAGTTTGGAGCCAAAAGATTCATCTAGCTAAACCCATGTCTTCTCCATGACTACTCAGAAGTAATTCCCATTAATTTCAATGAGTCTTACCTCAAGGTGAGTATAGGATTTTTGCATCCACGTTTAATGACGCTGTTTCCCCAAATAAACAAACAGAGAAATCTGTTGGTCTCTAAAGTATACTCCTTCCTTTGCACACTTCAGCCAGTCTCATTTTTAAACCTAGGCTCTGAACAGAGAGCAAGCATGGTCACAGACTGAGCTTGGTATCCCAGGTCCTCCATGCAAAACATGTACGCTACCACTGATCTTTACAGGCTACACTTCTTGATTTGGAATGAAGAATGGAAGAAGATTCAGTGATTTGCTCAAAGGTATTAAAAACATTTCTAATTAAGAAATCTCCACCCTTGGTTCACTGACTGATCTTTGTCAGTTTCTTCATGCTGCACTTGCAGTTGATTGGTGTTCTCTATGTGAAATTAACACAGCATTCCTTACTAACTTTTAACATCACTCCTTTTTAACCTTTCTTATACAGGGAATTTGAAGGGTGAATGGAGTATGTGTGTTGGCCTGGGCAGATGGAAAGATGCAAATAATAATAATAATTATATAGATTATAAGCTGTACTATTCTATGCTTTAGGACAGACTTTTCCAACCCAGTTTTCCAGATGTATTGGACTCTCACCATCCCCAGGCAATATTGTATTATGGGCTTTATATTTGATCTGGAAAAAAATCCAGGCTAGGAGAAGGCATCTTTTAAACAACAAAACGTGCTCCTAGGAGTCAATGGTGACAATCCCCATGTACTTCTCTGCAAAACCCATGGTCTGTTGTGAAAATCAATGGTTTAAGCAATGATTTAATATGAAATGATTCCAATTATTTGTGTTAGTGGCAATGAATCAATTCAAAACTACTGTTCCAGATGCTGAGCACTGCTTAGAGAACTGGAGGGCTGTTATGGCAATAGAAAGTTGGATTTACCAAGTCAGTCCTCCAGTCAACCTAGCCCAGTATTGCCATCTGTGACAGATATAGCTCACCAAGTTACTTTCCTGCCTTGCTGAAAGGTCAAGAACAGGAGGGCTAAACATGTCATTTCTTATGCAGGCAAGGACTGTCCTCTACCACTAAAGCTAAGGTTGGTGACTACGCAGCAGAGAATGTCCCCTTACTTGAGTACAAAGCTTTCCAGTAAGCTAAATGTTAAGTGAAGGAAACACAGCTTATATGGGTGTTAACAACTCACTCTTATTCCTCATGCCCTGAAGGCTAAAGTTTGTCTCCTTGGTACTCTAACAGTAGTTTCTTTCAAGGGCAGTTGCATTAGACTGCTTTAAGTCTCTCACTTTAATGCTGTTCCACAGACAGCAGATACAGTGTGATGGAAAATTCCACCCAAGTTTATTCTCAAATCTAATAATACATAATAGAGCAAGCATTTATTGGCAGGAAGGAAAAACTCACAGGAGATTCCGAAAGACAAGATTGAACTGCATGTACATTTCAAGGGAGAGGCAACCTCACTTAGCAAAGGTTTTCAAGCTGGTCATTTAAAGGAACATTTACATATAACAGAGTTTTTATACTGGATTGCTTAACTGGAAATAAATATTCTTTATTCTTCTCTCATGGAGACTGTCTTCTCTAAAAGTGGCTTCTTGGGATGACAAATTGCAGAGTCAGCAGTGTGACTTTCAACACTGTACATGACAAAATGTTAAGCAATGCTGTGAAGCCACTTTGTTCAGGGCAGGCCTGTTGTCTATTATTTGCAATCACATTACGAAAAGCTACAACCACATATTAGTGCATGTGATTGTGGCAGTACAGCTGGTTAAAGCATGGCTGCTGTGCACAACTAGCCCCTGAAATTGGGAGATAGCTCAAGCCTGTTTGCTTGAGGCAGCCTTCATGGCTGTGAATCCAAGCACAAGCCAATCTGAACATAGCAGCAAAAGCATAGAGCCCGTTAAGACAGCAGAAAGGGTAGAGTAGGTAAGAGGGCCTGATGTTCCCATGACAATGTAGATAGTCTCTTTGATTCAGAAAGCAGAAAGCTTCATGGGGCAATGACAAGGCAGATGGGAGGAGAGGGCACTTTGTACCAGAGGCAAGCAACTCGCAGTATTCAGATTCTTTTAAAAAAATATTATTATTTTGTTCCTTTGAATGAGAATTAACAAGTGTTGCTTTTTAAAAATTGTTACTGTGGTGGTAACAAACTACTTTGGGAGCTCAGAATGACTGCTGTAATTTCTTCCTTTATAAAAGTAACTTTATAGGCACAAACCTATTGTAGCAGAGGATATCGTTTATTTCCAGTGAATTCACTATCATCCAGTAACTTTCACACCTGACAACAGCACTTAGACTGAGTTCATGGATTTTTACTTGTGTTCAAAGTCTGACTGCCCAATTTAGTATCAAAACCTGTGCGTTTGTTGCGTAACTACTAGCCTAATCAAGAGCTCCAGTTTGACAAGTGTCTTTATGGCACATGTATATCTGGGTTTGTACTGGGGCCAGGTAGGTGGACAAGTGCTTCTTCCTCAGCTCAAAGGTGAAGCCTATAGTCTATCTATCTCTCTACCTATCTTGCTAGCTAGCTTATTTTTTATCCCACTTTTCTCCCAAACGGGACTCAAAGTGGCTTGAAATATAAATTAAAATAGAACATCTAAAACAGTATGGAGGACAAAAGTTAAAACAAAATTAAATCATACCTTCAATTAAAACACTACTTTAAAACATTAAAAATTAAAAAAATTAAAACACTTAAAATACACATTACAAACCAAAAACAGCACACCCAATTGCACATCACTCCACCTGGTCAGCAAAGACTGAAGGCTTCTTTAAACAAGGTCTTTGCCTGCCAGTGAAGAGACAGCACAGCAGGAGCAGATCAAATGTTTCTCAGAAATGACATCCAAAGCCTATGAACACGGAGAAGGCTCTTTCCCATGGCCTTATCAGCCAAGTCTGAGAGAGTAGTGGGATGGAGAGAAACACCATCTCCAAAGATTATAAGGCTCATTCAAGGTCATATGGGGAGGTACAGTCTTTCAGAGAGTCTAAAAGCCCATTTTTGTGTGTTCAGATTCCATTCTAGTTTTATGTACAGTGGTTCTTTGGTATCCACTGGGATTTGGTTCCAGCCCTCTCCCCCACTTTCCAATAGATACCAAAATCTGTGGATGCTCAAGTCCCATTATGTACAATGGTGCAGTAAAATGTCATCCTTTATATAAAATGGTGAATAGCAAGGTTTGCTTTTTGGAATTTATTTTCAAATATTTTTGAGCTGTGGTTGGTTGAATCTGTGGATGCAGAAACTGGGGATAAGGACAGTTGACTGTATGCCCTTCCACATGCACAACAGTACTCATGAGATTTTGGCCATGACTAATTTTCTGGTCACACAACTGTTTCCAGCATAGGTTAACAATCAGTGAAATAATGCCCACCAATACTATATAACAACTTTGCTAAGCATACTGGCTTATCAATGACTAAAGCAATTCAGAAGAATGGCTCCTGTTTGTAGTCCCTCATAACAAATACTTAGCAGAAAAGTGGTGTTTTTTTTAACTACAACTAAATTCATGGAGAATGGGAGCCATGAATAACTGCTAATCAAGATGACTGGTGGCTCATCTACACTAGCCAGGATATGCTGGCTCCTTACTGGTGTATCCTGACTTTGGAACTGCCCCCCCCCCATTACCTGGAAAAAATGGGCCAGCACCCAAACAGGATCCAAATATCGCACCACCACCATTTTCTCTGTTGACATGGAAGCCAGGAAGAGGTTCCGCAATATGTGACTGCAGGCCCTCCTGCATGTAACCAGCCACGGTCTCCTGGTGAGGGCCCCCTGCCTGGCTTCTGGGAGAACCAGGAATATGGCAGCAGCAGTGAGGAGTGGCATGCCAGATAGGCTCCTGTGGACATGCAGGTCCCAATCTGGTTTTTCCTAGGTAAACCAGGGTAAACTGACTATTTTTTCAAAATGCTTTATTAGGCCCTATCCTGGCTTGCCCCTGTTTCATCCCTGTATTTGTCCAGGGGCAGATGAGAGTAAATGTGCTGCATCATATGGACTGCAGGGATCTGGAACAGGGGGAAGCCAGGGTATTTGGCCAGTATAGATAAGCCCTAAACATCATTTCCAGTATCAGAGGCATATGCCTCTTTGTGTTAGTGGTTGGGAAATGAAAGATGGAAGGTGCAGTTGCACTTTTTTCTGCTGGCAGTCTTCTACTAGGCAACTGATTGGCCACTCTGTGAACAAAATGTTGAACTAGATGTTTGACTTTGGTGTTACCTGAAGAGGTGGGGGTGCTTTAGAGCCCCACCCATGATTCCAAAATCTATGTTATTATCTGGGGGAATTATTAGCTCAAATGGAAGCCTGTGAAAGGCGGGTAACTTGGGGGATCTTTCACCTATGTATACCAGTACTAACTGTAGAGAATACTCCAGTTTAAAGTGAAATAAAGTATCTTTTTTGCTTGTACAGTTTCTTTTAAAAATTGAAATATTGAGAAAATCATAAAAAAAATAAGAGAGCAAACATCAATTGGTGAGTGAATGAAGTGTGTACAGTATGGGATACAGAGCACAGCTTGTTCAAGTTTCTCCATGCAACAGTCTCTCTATCATGGAGGGTAGAAGTTAAGAAGCTTCAGTGGCCTTTTGGATGCTGTAAGAGGCATGACTGTTTATTGACATAATCAATAAAGATTAACTAGTCCTCCTGAAATATGGTACTTGGCTTAAGTCCTTTGGTCATGTTTATGTTGTATGAGAGTTTTTCTAATAACCAGACATTCCAAATTCTGGACTACCAATTCTTCATGGTAAGTTTCCCTGTTTTCCGGTGTTGAGATACCTTCATCCTGGCAACTGTGGTGGAGAAAGTTAGCAATTTTTAAAAATGTTTTAACTGGTTGTTGAGTCTGGTATAGCTAGTTAATAACAGGAGCTGAACAAAAATGTATGGCTTGTTGTGTGATCAAGGATACTGACATATAACAGTATTCCAGAAACGTTTGATATGGGGGAATTCAAGCTACACATGAATGTATGAGCCTAGAACTGCACAGCTCCTCCAACATCTCGGTGTTACATTTTTAGCCATTTGGGAGAGTTGCACAAGTGTGAAATACCATTTTTGTATAATTTTAAGGAACCCCTCCTTAGTGGCTGCCAACTAAGATATATAAGGGGGAGAGGTCCAGATATGCAGCCAGCTAACATTCGGGATCTCACTGCCCAAGTCAGATTGTCATATTGCTTGAACATATTGACCATTGCCATAAGTGCTTTGAATTAGGTGTTTGTAAATGGTCACAGCAGTTGCTTTTACCTGGGAGCTTTCTGCAACACACAACTCTTCATTTAAATGTTAGCAGCCATAAGGATTTATCCATGAATATAATCCATAAGGATTATCCATGAAAAATGTGAAATAAAAGAGATAATTTGTTGAATTTGGAGCCAGGTGATAGTGATTTTTGCAATTGGGCCATCAAATCGCTTGCCGTTTTGGGTCTCCTTTGGACAAAGATCACAGATGCAATATAGACTACATTTATTCCAATATCTGAATTGCCTAAATTTGTTCTCCATTTGAAAATTAGCATGCAGAAGAAATGGCTCAATCAGAGACGGTTCAGGCACCAGGATGGAAGCCCATCATTTCCAAATGGTGAGAGAATTACTGAAGAATGCATTGGCTATTAAAGCAAGTTTCCTGTTTGTGGGGGTGTAGTGTATGAGTGTAGATTCCATTGAGGAAACATCCTTAAACTCAGTGGTAACCCATCTGGCAGAGTATCATTCCCCAATAAACTGGGAGAACTGGCTTAATTGGGAAGCTTGAAAATAAAGTAAGGGGTCAGAGATTGCCAGAGCCCATAGTTTGGAACTGATAAACTGAGTTGATTTGGTGAACGTAGGTCTCCTGTTATTAAAGATACGTTTAGCTACCATTGTCTGCCATAGTTTAAATTTGGACTGGGGGGGGGCAGCTAGTAAGATAGTTTGAAATAAAAAGAATAGGCAGAAGTTGAGAAACATCTTAACAATGGCAATGTGGCCCAGCAGGAAGAGTTTTAGGGATTGCCACAAGCATATTTTCTGCTTCATCCACACAGTGATTGGATTGTAGTTACCTAGTAGAAGTTGGGAGAAATCCTTCATGAGCATAATGCCCAGATCAGGAAAACCTGAAGGGTGTAATTGCAGATTTGTGAGGGATTGCCAGAGTTTCTGTTGTGACAGTGGAACATTAAGACACATTATTTTGGATTTTTTGAAATTAATTTTGAAATCAGAATTATTGCCTAAATGTTATATCAATTGTTTCAGTACTAGAAATGTTGATTCAGAGTTTTTAAGAAAAAATAAAATGTAATCAGCATATAGGGCAATTTTGTGGTATTCATTGATTTGTGGGCCAGAAATATTAGAATTTGAACTAATTAGATTCACCAGAGGTTCCACAGCTAGGGCAAATAAGAGGGGACACAACAGGTAGCCATGTCTAGTGCTGTGTTGTAGTTTAAAAGTCTAGCCATTGACCAAGACCATGGTTTCAGACTGATCATAAAGCTTCTGTAAAATCACATGGGAATTAGGCACGAAATTCATTTCATGAAGTATTCCAAAAGGAAAGCACCACTCCACCCAGTCAAATGCTTTGAGTGCATCAAAAGAGAGAAGGCTCAAGGGAGTTTTTGTCAGGGTGGAATGGTGCATAATATTGAGAGCCCTGCATATGACGTCGGAAAGTCTATGGCCTGGCATAAAGCCAACTTGGTCTGGATTTATATAGTGTAGGATGAATTTATTTATCCAATTAACTAAAATAGATGTAAAGTGTTTCACGTCCTGGTTAATAAGTGCTATGTGGCAGAAAGATTTAGGTTCCGGGTCATCTTTCTCAGTTTTGGGGATGGGTATTATTCGTGTGGTATGTCAGCTTACTGGTGGTTTCCCATTTTTCAATATTTCATTGTACAAACTGAGCAGATGTGGAATTATGTTTGTATGGAGCATATTGTAAAATTCCTCCCAAAATCTGTCTGCACAAGGGGACTTGACTACCTTCAATTTATGTAATGCCTCTTCTATTTCATCTGGTTGTATGGGTTTATTTAGCAGGGAGCAGTGAGAGTCAGTTATAGCTGCAAAACAATGATTGGAGTGTGTGCAGTAGCCGTGTGAGAACCACAGCGAGGGGAGGAGAAAGGGGGAGTATGTCATAGGTACAGTGTGCCTTTCGCAACCATTGGCAGTTTGTCTGGAGAGAAAGGTGGTTAATAAAATGGCTGATCTAAACAATGAAAATTGAGGTGGGAAAACCGGGTTGGGGAGAGATCAGCAAGATGGCAGCACCACCATTGTTCTCCAGTCTGTCTCTCTCTCTCTGGCTTTTCTTCGCAAATGAAGATTCAGGAAGGACTTATCCTGCGTTTTCTACAAGTGCGCTGATGACTAAAAAGGCCAATCCAAGATAGACAAGTCCGATTGCAGAAAGCACAGCAGAAGGTTTCCTCGGGTGATGTTACTGGGTTGTGATTCTTTCTGCGTTGCCGTTTCTCTTCAAGACTTGTTCGGCGTGAGTTCTCAAATAAGGCTGCAGCATTATGGATAGTGTGTCTCCATGCCTCCCGATGTGAGGCCAAGGCAGACCATTGTTGGTGATCAATTTGGCCAAGCCTGAGATGTTGTTTCAGGGAGTCCTTGTATCGCTTTTTTGGAGTGCCCCTCTTACGCTGACCCATGGCGAGTTCACTGTAGAGTACTATTTTTGGGAGGCGATGGTCCTCCATCCTAGACACACGCCCTGCCCAGTGCAGTTGTGTTCTCAATATCATGGCCTCAATGCTAGTGATCCCTGCTTGCTCAAGGACAGCAACATTCATCACATAGTCAGTCCAGTCCAGCCAAGAGAATCTAGATGTTGTTTTCTTCACTATTTATAACAACTGAATTTGAAACAGTACTAGTTAAGTTTGTCTTCTTTTCCCTATGTTTTTCAGGTATGTAGAAGACCAAAATTGGCTTGTCTATTAACCATTTGTGACCTTGTATCTGGGAGAGGTACAAATCTATGGTGTCTCTATTGAGTATTGCTCCAAATTTGTGGTTTTTGTGGAGACTTTGCCCCGCCCAAATTTTAGACCTCTGCCATCTTGGGCAGTCAGCCACACAAACCCTCAAATAAAGTATCTTACAAGTAAACCCACACATGTAACATACATTCCTAAGAACCATACAAGGCTATATAGCTATAGAGAAATAAGACAGAAAAGTTGGGTAGAGGGAAGTTAAGGCGATAGTTACCAGTCTTGAATAACAGAGTTTCATGCAGTGAAGACACTAAGACAGGTGTCTGAGGGTGGCACAGGAGGTTCCAATCCAAGGGTGCACTAAGAAAGAGAGTGGCCAGGTTTGTCCTCCATGGCTCACATTTCTATTGTTGGAGGACTAATATTTATACCCTAATTCATATCCTGAAGGGGTAACCTAATTCTGGTTAGGACAAGGCCTGGATGGGTTTCCCATGGGATAGACGAAGGAGACAAAAACTCAACTGATTGCATTAATGGCTTGGAGATAGGAATCATGGGCATACAACAACCTTGCAAGGCTGGACAGGAGGGGATATGAGGTGAGATTTTCTTAGGAGTAGATTTGGGAATAGTCACTTAATTGTTTGATTGAATGACTCATTGATTATGAGATATTGTGGGGAGGGGGTAGTAGGGCATGCTAACATTGGCCCAATCCAACATGGCTCTTTTTATGTTCTAAATCCTCTATAGAATTCTGGGTGATGTGGTCCAAAAGGGTAATTTTTGTTACCTCTGCAAAAAAGGAGATATTGCATGAGACGTCTACTATAGGCTCTTTTGCTCACTCACCAACTGACGGACTAAAGGTTGCTATGGAACTGCTCTGTTCTAGCAAAAATATCCAAAAGGAAAGATTCATGTGTTAGATTTTAACACTCATCCAACTTATTCTGTCAAAGTAACCTCCCTCATGTGCCCTTTGCCTTGACTCCTCTTCTATTGTGTGTCATGGCTTTCAGAGTATATACCAAGGTAGGGTTGTAAAATAAAACAAACATTGCCTATTTTCTCATGGTTGACAAAAATAGGGGTTCCTCAGTAGGGGTTGCTAGGACTTCCTGATGAGAAAATTGGGATGTATCAACATTCTTCACAGTTTGAGACTTTTTCCACACAAAATTCATTCTTGCTTAACCACAAGGATGTTTTGTGTGTGTGTATATATATGTGTGTGTGTTTATATGTGCAGAAAACGATAATTTCTTTGCAAACTTCTCCCCACCTGGTTGGTTTATTTTACATTCATTTAATTATTCATTAACTTTTCTCCTAGTGCAGACACAAAATGGCTTACAACATAAATTTCTACACCAAAAAAAAAAAAAAAAGAGTTTCTTATTGGAAAACTTACTTCCTATACTGTGTTAGTGTGCATGTTGTTTCCTGTGCAGGGAATGTGTCAACCAAAAACTAACAAAAACCAAGGGTCCTGTGAAGACATTTTTTTTCTGCACAGAAATGCACAAAAATAAAATAAACTAGAAGTGGCGGGGGGAGTTGGTACAAAGTACTTGTTCAAGAAAAGTCCCAAATCGTGAATAGTTTTCAAAAAGAAAAAGTGTCAATTTCTTATTTCTCCCCACTGTGGGAGAAAAAATGTCAAAATTATCCATTCTAGCTCACAAGAACAAAATAAATGAAGATTTACACCTCCTCTCCTGCATAGCTTTTTTTGTTTTATTCTTTGTATAAATTGCCTAAATAATGTTGGCATTCTAGAAATAATACAAATAATTTAGATATGGGAAGGATACAGTATTCTACCCTACTCCTCCCACCCTTATGAATCTAGCTATAATTGTAGAGCTGGTTTCAACTTAATGTGGGGAGGGGGGAATGGCCCCCTAAATCATCAGTGATCTACCAGCTGCTAAGAGGATAGTCAGAAACATGTGGGAGGGGGCATACTGCAATAAAGAAAAGGAGACCATATGCATGAAGAATGTATAGAGGTGCTGTCAGAAACTGAAGGAAGAAGCAACTAAAGGAACAGATGGGAAGATTGTGAGGCAGTAATAACAAACAGTAAAATTGGAGAACAGGAAGCCTGGAGAGACCAAGAGGGAAAGAAGAAACAGAGAAAACAAACTCTAGTAAATATGGAAATAACTGAAAATAATGAGACACTTCTGGGTATTTCTAAGATATGCAAGGGTTATGGCAAAGATAAAAATCACTAGTGAGACTAACTAATCCTCAAGTTTCTACCTGATTTTGCCCAATTAAAGCAAGCATTCGTTTTTCTTCTTCACTGGATTGTTGCACACCAATTGCAACAGTGGTTTCCCCCTCAGTGACTGGAAGAATGGAATGCAAGGGGAAAGCAGGTTTGCTTCTTACTGAACAACCATTTCCGCTATATGCAGAATCACAGCCAGCCTGATGCATCTTGTTGCTTGAGGCGAAAGGACAAGATGGCACCATTCCATTCCATGAACAGAAGCTGGCTGGGCTAGCAGCTGAAACACCCTTCAGCTCCTGCAATAGTATGGAGTCCTCCACCACGCTTGAGGGCAACATGCCAGTTTACAGGTGCAGAGCAGGGTGTGTGGTACACACAGCAATAGGTACCATACCCAAAGTGGAAAGAATGGGGGAAGGCAAAAGGAAAAGTTTTAAGGTTGCCACTAATGCTCCCAGTCATAAACTGGTGAAGTGATTGCTCCACTTTGCCTAATACTAGGGCCAGCCCTGTAAAAAACAAGATGGACCACAGAATAACTTTCTGTCATAAAGGAATATTAAGGATCCAGAACAAGTGATTCATCAAATGGGAACCAGATGTCACACTCAGGGCTTGTCTCTGCGAGGCTACAAAATATTGCTTGATGCACACTAATGCCAGTTCTCATCAGCTTTCATTTGTCTCAACAATTTTTTGGAAAGATGTCAGGGATGCAAAACTATCTGCATTCGTTGTTCAAATGGGCATGCCTGCGAATCAAGATGGTAGCCACAGGTGAACTACTTGTGTTTTTATTCTCACCAGTTGCCACCACCAAACAGTATTTTTTTAAAGCATATCCAAGGTGCAAAAGTGTGATATTCCACTTAAATAAATAGAAAAAGAGAAGAAAAAGGCTGTTTCATTGCCTCTGCTCATGATCGCTACAGTTAAAATCCACCGTGACAGTTTCAAGCACTTGCCTTGTTAGCAAGCTCCACCCCCTGCACACATTCAACCAATTAGCTTGTCACTGCTACTCTTATTGGGAATGTGTAGACCTTTTTTTAAAAAAAATATGGGGGAAATGTGAAGGCTTTTCCTTCATACTTTTTGGCATTTTTGCCCCCCTCCTTCTGAATACAGCAGATTGATGAGGGATCCCATTAAGACAAATTGTATTCTCCTTGAATTCTATGAGGAGTATTTTCACCATACAGACAACTCCTGAGAATTGGGATATATGAAGTTTTATGGATAATTATGGCAACAGTAGCTCCACAATATTTGACAAGGGTCTAATTTAATTTTAAAAAGAACAGATCTCAGAATAAAAAACACATATTGTACAGCCATTTCTTATTGGCATGGTGATTGCATTGCAGCTAGGATTTGATGGCATATCCTCAGCTCTTCTCCTACCCAGGTAGCTGGAAGAGAACTGACCATAAACTGCCTATTACTAGGAGATTTTCAGATGGGCTAAATATGGTGTGATACTGACATCAGAAGATCGCTAAAGGGCTTCCCTTTCAGACGATGTTGTCCCTGTGCCGTAATGCTCCCGTTTGGCTGTTGTTAATGCCAGCACTTCTTTTAATTCATGGGCTAAGCTGTGAATTGATCCCACATTCCATTTCTGTAATGGAATGACATGCAATTGAAATGGTGCCCCTTATGCTGGCGTGATCCCAGTGTCAATGGGAGGTCCGTGCCAGAACACTTCTGGGTGAGATCAGGACATCAAGGTAAGTGACACACTTTTTATACACTCCCTGAGTTACTTGTAATGTTTTAAGTGTGTTTAGATGCTTAGTGTAACTTTTTCCAGCTTATTTTGCTTTTTATTTTTGAATTTCCCATGCTTTCATCTTCTTGCAAGAGCAGCTGGGATTTCAATCCAGGAAGTGAAAAGGGCTCCATTCAATCTCCTTTCACTCCTGGGCTACCCTGCCGAGGGAAGGATGTGTGAACAAGATAGGTCTGGAAAAAAAAATCTGTTGTTACAGGGACGGAAGAGGGGCAGGAGAGGAGATTGCGAGAGGGGAATGCCTTTTTTGTTCCCCTCTGAAAATCTCCCTAGTGCTGTGCACATTTTTATGCCAATGGAAACTGCAGGGGATTAAAAGGAACAATGCTAAATTGATAATTAAGAGAGGTAGAATTAGTTGCAACAGATCACAGATACATTCTGTACATGGAAATAATGAAAGAATCTAGTGTGGAAGCATCCTCTGATGTGGTGCAGCCGAAGTACGAGTATCTGGGGGGCAGGGAATCATAAAATCCTCCAGAGATTTTCTAATCTAGGATGTTGTTTGTTAGAAAGTGAAATACAGTTGTCCCTTCACATTCGCTGGGGTTTGGTTCCAGGACCCCCCGTGAATAGCCAAATCGGTGAATACTCAAGTCCCATTATATGCAATGGCATAGCAAAATGGTGTCCCTTATATAAGATGGCAAAAATCAAGGTTTGCTTTTTGGATTTTTTTTAAAGGATATTTTCAAACCGTGAATACTTAAATCCGTGAAGGCCAAATCCGTGAATATGGAGGGACAACTGTAGATTGTTTATACAAAAATGTACACAAATGTTAAGTTGAAATGGTCAAAAATTGTACATGCAAGTCTTTTCACTGTTAACATATTATCACAAATAAAATGAAGGCTGTTGAACCTAGTGGGACTTTTGGAAGTTTAGACCAAGGAGGCACACAGAGTACATACTGGAGGACTAAATATAATCTGTATTGTTAATTATGAGATCCACTGATTAATTCATTATTAGCATGTACTTGATGTCAGTGAGGTGTTCCACTGAAATGGATACTCATCATTCTCTCATTAAACAGAGCTACAGTTTATGTGAAATTACATCAAATCTGTTCTGGACCTATGAATTTATATTTATCACTTGGTTTACTTTGCTTCTTCAGTTATCAATACATGGGCTTTTGAATGCAGTGTCCTGTGATTATGATTGCATACACAAATGGAATTGAGCCTACCTTGTTTCCCTTACAATTTAATACAGTTTTGTTTTGTTTTTTTTACTCTTACTAAGCACGGGTCATTTCTCAAACAGAATTTCAGAATTTCCCCACTCCAATTTTAGAGGCTGAACATCTGACTCAATAAAAAGAGAAGGCAAACATATAGTGGCAAGACTAATTTCATTTTCTTTAAGTAATGAATAAGGGAGAGAGGGGAAACAAAACAAAAATTCTGCATCTGAAGCACACAACATGTACAAAAAGGCTAAATCTGATGACTGTGCAACACTGAAGATTAGTCAATACATGAGAGGTGATCACCAAAGTAGAAATGAGTTTGAGATCAAGGACAGATCTATAGTGTAAAGAATAATATAAGAAAATGCTGGATAGTGAAACTAAAGGGGAGATAAGCATGATCCCCTTTGATATACAAAAAAAAGTTATCCTATGAAAACAACAGGGGATATACAGTATCTTATGTTTGCCAGCCTTCTTAAAATAGAGCAAATGAAATAATGACTAAAGTATTGTGATAATCATGGTCATAGAATAATGATTACTTTAGATAGAGAGTAGGTAACCACTTTAACTTGACTGCCAGAATCAATTTTAAAGAAGTTCTTTGGGGCAACTTTCCAGAGGTCAGAGGGACCAAAGCCAAAAAGGTGGGACCAAAAATACCTCCGTATTTTAATCTTAAATTTCTTGTTGCAAAAAGCTATGGCTTAGGAAAGACAATGCAACATTTTTGAATGGGGAAAATATGAAATCTGGGAAACCACCAAACAATATTATCATGTGGAAGTCATGGCTTTCTTAGAAACATGGAGGGGAGGGGTGTTCAGAAAGCCATGGTACCTTCCCCCATGCTCCCCATACCCCATAGGGACAGTCAAAAAATATCTTTTGTCGTCCCACTTTTCCAGATGATTTTAAAATATCCCAGTTTCTCTCTCCTCTCATTTTCTCCTTTTGTACTCAGCTTACTTCAGTTGCTGCAAACTGAGTTCAAAGTGCAAGAGTAGTTTGCATTCAATTAACTCAAAACGGTAGAGAGAAGAGGAGGAGGTGGAATCTTGTCCTGTCCTGTAGATTTGGGCAAAAGCATAGTGCTACAACCCCTCCTAGCATGTCTGTTCCTCCTTAGCAATAACTTTTGCCATCTTGGCCACTAGTTGATGTTACCTGGATATATGTGGCCCAGTTGTCATCTATGAAATGATGGAGGGCATGTTTCCCATTATACCATTGTTCTGTGGTTTTAAAAATGGATGGACAACTTATGAGCTTCCAGATGTTGTGGGGCCTGAATCCCCTACAACACAGCCAGCCTGACCAATGATCAGAGAGAATGGGAGCTGTGAACCAACTTCTGGAGGGCCAGGGTTTGCCTGCTCCTGATTTAGACCATTATTCTAGAACTATAGAACTCCTTTAACAGAGTGGTAAAACATATCTAGCATCTGGGGAACAACTGAATTAAAAAAAACTGGATCAGAGCAAGCCACAATAGATGAAGGGTTGATTCAATGCACCTGTCATCTGCAGGCCATATGGGGACTTTGTCCAAAGATCCCCATAATATTAAGTGTACATTCAAGAGAGGTGAGTGAAACACAGGTTGGCAACTCAAGGCCTGTGGATCACATGAAGTAATTTCACTCCTTTTCTTTTCTACAGCTCCTGCTATCATTTCTGCTACCACATTGGCCAGCTGATAGATGAACAAATTGTTCTATGCCTCTGTTTCATCTTCTCCAGAAAACCTGTGAGACACTTTACTATGTATCTCCCAGGGCTCTGTGGTGAAGACACTCTGGCAACTTCATACACCACAGAGAGCTAATGCAGTTTGGAGTCAAAGGGTTTCACGGCTGGCATCCATAGGTTTTCAGTGGGTTTTTTTTCCCCAGGCTGTGTCTCCGCGTTCTGGAAGAGTTTATTCCTGATGTTATGCCTGCATCTGTGGCTGGCATCTTCAGAGACTGGTGGGGTAGGTGTTTGTGAGGTTTATATACTGTGAGTCCCTGTTAGAGAGGATATGTAAATTTGTGTATTTGAATAGCTAGTTCCTAGGGTGGGACAATATGCAAGGAGGATGCAATTGTCAATGGTTTCAGCACCACATGCAGTGGCAAATCCCACTGTGGCACAGCCACCAATGGGTTTTGGGTGTTCCAGTGTAGCTCCTGGAAGTGTCCCACTATTGTAGTAGTAGGCTATAACAACAAAGTACAAACCAATGACTGCACTGCAACCCAGATGCTAACCTGTCCTTATCATTACTTATGTAACCATGTTATTATGCATTGCACTTTTATAGAAGAGCATAAGCAAAAAAATATAGTTTTCTGTTTTCACCAAGAAAGTTTCAATCTAAATTTGGACAGTAGGGCAAAATAGCAAAAGGAGGAAGAGGACAAGAACAACACTGTAAAGCAAAATTTGCAGTATCAACATGCGTGTTCAAAAAGTTGCCTATCCATGTAAATGTACAAGCAATGCATGAAGGACCTTGCAGGACCATGAAGATGATACATGCCCTGCCACTTACTTCCTTGATACATCTGGAGAGATCCTTTCTAGATGGACCATATATGTGCAAAGGACTCCTCTGTATGAAGGGAATCCTGGTCCATTCAAGACACCCCACACAAAGTGCATAGGAACTCGATGTAAAGAAAGATCCTTCTGACATGCACAAATGCACATGCATTGGTGGGGGGACATGGCTGATAGGCTTTGTACTAGAGAACAGGGCTAGCCTATACAACCATGTGATCTTCCTTACTTGTTGAAGGCATGGGGAAAGAATGAGTTGATGTGAAACCCACCCCAACCCCTTGCAGTAAGGCTTTATCTCCTTTGTGGATGAAAACTTTAGGGGCAGTCTAAATGGTGGAAATACTCCTCATGGAATGCAAGGAGAATCCTACCTGTCTTAATGGGATCTTGCATCGTATCATCTTACTTGGAATGTGGGAGGGGGGCAAAAACATCAAAAACTCCAAAGGAAATGTCCACCCCCATGAACACCAAACAAAGTTGTGAGGGGAAGGTGCTTTAACGGCCTTGTACAAGGCGAGTCAGGGATTGGCCATGGTGTAATCACACCATGGCATGGAGGATTCAGGGGCAGAGCTTAGTTGATAAATGTCTTGCCACCTGTAGCTTTTTCCAGAGTTTTTTAAAAAAACAGCGAGAGGAATGTGCATTCTTGCTCGTTGGGACAAGTGATTAGCTTTTACTCTCTTTCCCATAGGGGAGAAAGTGCGAAGCTGGTTGGCCAGATGAGTGGGGGGCAGGGATTGCTAACAGGGCAAGCACCCGGCATCCCCATGTTGATTTTTCACCTTAGCCAAGCTAGCTGCTTGGACATTTCTCCCCACCCTTCCTCTGAGCAGCTAGCCAAGTGGCTACTGATATTCCTTTCCAGCATCCAAGGCTGGGAAGGAACACTAGCCTGGTTAGCTGGGGCTGGAAAGGGATGCTAGCCTCTCCCCCACACAAAACTGACACAACTGCCATCTTGATCCATCGCCATGTGAACATCATGGAGGGGAGCTTCAAATACACTCAGATTTTGCCAGATGCCATGGAGACAAAGGAAAGCTGCTGCAAATTGCTAATAATGTGCAGGAATGTGCATTATTTCCTCCCGTATAGATGAGGTCTAAGAGGTTATTTTGTGTATTTCCCTTGTAATAAATAATACATAAGCATGTAATGCCTTGTGCCACTGAGGCCCTGTTTCAATTGGTATTGTTGGGCTAGTGTGTATGAACAACAGAGCTCTGATATGATGTAGAATAAACACATGGCTGAAAAGAACTGGTTTTGCGTTCCAGGTAGGGCTCAACTTTAGCACCCAAGAAATGGTAAGATCTACATTTTGGATAGCTAGCATGGTATACCAGAGTACTGAATAAGATGAGAATAGTGAGCTGCAGACTCCCCTGTTCAAATCTCACCAGATCTGTGAAGCCGTGAAAGGGTCTTATGTCAGAGGTGGGGATCCTGTGGCTATGTACATTCTGTTGGACTATAGATTCTGTCATCTCTCATTATTGAGTGAACTGGCTGAGGAGAAATGGGAAATGGAGCCTAGGGACTTTATCAGACGCTGCCCTTAAAACGTCCTTTTGCCAGCATAAAAACCCCATTTTTATGCCAGCAAAAGAATGCCCCACCACCACTGCACTTACCTCCTTTCCCAACAAAGGCAGCTCTAGCCATAAGGAGGAAGTAAAAGGAGCCCCGTTCACTTTCTTGCTCGAAATCCTGCGAGACTTTGTCATGCGGAAAATTAAAAATTAAAAACAAAAATAAAGCATTTAAAGTTTAAAAAAGCGCGTGCACACACACACACTTTTAAAAACCCAAGTAACCCAGGGAGAGTCATAAAAAGAGTGAAACTTACCTGGATGTTCCAATCTCACCTGGAAGTGTTCGCTCCAGATTGGCCATTGTTGGGGTAAGTATGAGAGTTAAGTGGCCCAAAGTTTCACACACTAGCAATGCCAGCACAAAAGCAGCAGGGGGGGAGGTCTATTGACAGCTTAAGTCGTAAATTAAAACATATGGTTTGGGGGCTGTTTTTAACCATGAAAGGGTTACATCTTCTGATCTGCACGCCCTTTCGTGGTCAAGTGGCGTCATTATGATGCCGTATTTTGAGTGTCTGATAAAGTCCTAGGTGGCCACGATTTCCCAGTTCTGCCTTCAGTAATCTACTCTCTCAGGCTCCATTCTTAAATATGGGGATCATAATATTGATTTACCTTACAGGACTTTGAAAAGGATTACTGAGGTAATGAATACGAAGTACTTTAAGCAGTCAAAACAAACAACCCATTCTATGATATAATAAATAATTTTATTCACCAAGTGCAAGTAATCCTTTTGTAAGCAGTCATATGCATGATAGTTTATAGAAATAAAATTTGAGCACTGGTTCAATCTTATTCTGTATGGCTGCACCCAAGATAGCATTCCATGCCATCCTTTCACTGAAGGCAACTATGTTCAAAAACTTAGCCATCCCTGATTATTATGTGAACAGGGAAAAACCAAGAGCCATATGTGGCCTTCTCCAGCCTGTAGATAAAGCACTCAGAATAAAAAAATTATTGACAAAAAAAAAATGTGCATCAACAGATATTTCCATATCTGCATATAGCGTGAACTATGCTGCTGCAAAAAGAAAAGAAAAGAAAAATAGCGAGGCAGCCCGGGCCATTGAAATTAATTATGTTTACATCCAAATTCCAGTAAATTATGTTTTTGATTGAGCTCTAAATCGCTGAGTACTGGATGCAGCAAATTCAATCAGTTTCATCTCACTGCATGTTTATTTTACTTTTTATCTTTCCATAGAAATAATCAACATAGCAAGATTTCATGAACACTTCACTCTGACTTTGATGATGACCTAAAATTATGAGTACAGACTCAAAGGTAGCAACAGCAAGAGCATGGCATTCCTCCTCCCCCACCCCCAAACATGCAGTTCCTCTCATTCTCACTGCACCTCAAAAGTTCATGAAACCATTGAGGTTAAATCCCTCTCCCTCTTACTGAACCTTAAATCTAGCTCAATCCAGTCCTTCTCGCTCTTTTCCCCCAAAGCCATTTGTGTTGCCTTCATCCCATTCTCAATTGTTTAAATTTGGATTGTGAATTCCCTCGAGGTTGAGACACGTTTCTTTTTCTTTCTTTCTTATCTTAAACTAAATAGTAGATACACAGGCTTGCAGGCATAAATGGTTGGGGGATATTTAGATCTCAAGTTCTGGCATACATTCTTTTTGTAAAAGATTTGAGCCATACCTTTTATAATATTTGATATGTAATCCATTCCCACCCTAGTAATACCCTTCTGTGGTGGTATGAGTGCATGCTTATGGGAGGCAAGACAGTAGCAAGTAGGGTCGCCTAAGTCAGAGAGGCTATTGTTAAGGGGTCACACTAAATGCACCCTTAATGTGGTAAGAGGAAGCTACTGTGCAGCAGTAATAGTGGAGACTGGGAAGAAACATCTGTGGAAGATCTCTCAGACTACAACTTTGGAACTCTAGCTAACTCTTATCAGTGCTGTGCACAATAAAACAACAGTAAACCATTCTTGAATGTCCTTTATCTCACAAGCCCTATGATGAGATAATCCAAAATGAAACAAGAAATAGTGTCAGAAGATAACCCCCACCCCAGGTCAGAAGACACTCAACCAGCTACTGGGGCAGAACAGAGGACAAGTACAAGTAGTGCTGTGCCTAATGATGCAACTGGATTCAAGTCAAAAGAAAGTTCAGCTGCTGACCATGCTCAGGGGTGAAAGACCAAAGCTGCATGACGCATATAACAGAAGAATGGAATGTGAGAACTGTGGATCAAGTAGGCACTATACAAGGCAGATATTATAGCAATCAGATAGTTACATAGCATTTTACTCTGACATTTGCAATCTAAGAAGAGACAGGGTGGCAGAAAAGCAATGAGGAAAGATCTAGGAGATTATCAGATGCAGCAAAAAAGTATCTTATCAGAATGTCATTTCTGTCCCACGAATGGGACCCAGTCTCACACGATGTTGTCCTCATCGCGTTCTGCTCCTGTGCTGCAGCAGTTAGTAAGGTGGTGCTTTTCATTAATGGGAGCTCCCCGTCAATGAAACGTGCCACTTTACTAACTGCTGCAGCACAGGAACAGAATGCAACTAGGACATGTGAAAGCAGGTCCCATTCATGGGACAGAACATACACACAAAAGGGGACAGTTCATTAAAAAAAGCATCCTCTAGATCATTTTTCAGGTTCTCACCTGGAAGTTTTCTCACTGGGAACAGGGAGGAGGAGGAGAAAACCACCCATTCACACTGTACTCTCATGATTACAGCAGGGTGTGCTTTCACACACTCTTCAATACCACAAAAATAGTGATATTGAATAATCAATAACAATATTAACTTTAAAGAGATTGAAGCAAGGTGTAATACAGAAAAGGAAAAAAATCAAAAGGGAAAACAAATATAGTAAAGTATTGAATAAAACAAAGAAAGAAATAAGATGAAGTATCGAAAAGTTCAGAGAAGAAGAATTGGAGTCGGATAGGAAGTTTAGAGAGGGTGGGGGGTCTTTAGGAGTTTTTTAAAACTGTGTGTCATAACTGAGTAGTATCTAAGAAGTATGTTATATGTATACAACTTACATATAGAGATCTAAATGTGAGAGGTATACTTCAGTTTCATGTTAGAAATATATGGTATATGTCTATGTGTTTATATATTCCAAGATGTAACAATCTCCATGTGCAATAAAAATACTAAAAAAAAAATAGTGATATTGAGAGTTATTGATGGCTTTCCCATCAATTAAAAGGGACGTGCTATTAGCGGCTGGAGCACATAGTAACCACGGGAAGACAACAACATTGTGCGATAGCAGGAACCCATTCATGCTACCATGATGTCGTAATCGTGCAATTATAGCCTCATCTGATAAAAGTCCTGAAATGTTATTTCTGCTGTCAGTTAAGATGGTCTGGAGGGACACAGACAGAAGTCTCTCCCCTTCTTGGCCATGCAGGGACCAGGAAAAAGGACATTAAAAGACAGGTAATAAAACTTCAATCACATTAGCAACTGAAAAGTAAATTCCCTTGAGATCCAGGCTGCCCTATCCTGTGTGAACCTAACTGCCCCTTTCTTAGGTGGTAAACATTGACTTTCTCAAGAAGTCCCTGTACTGTTATATCTGATAAAATTTTTAGATGCCGTGTAGGTAAAATTTGCCAATTGTACTCCAAATGAAAGAATTTTACTGTTGTTGGAGACAAAAACCTCAAATAATTTTATAAAGCATGATTATCTTTTCCAATGAGTCACATCGGAGTCACAGTATAAATATGGATCACTGTAAAAGAAAAAGAAATGTGATTATCATGATGCAAAACCTATATTCTGAACAAGAGTCTACTGCCAGGACAGAATGAGGAGAAACAGAATGGTTTTCAATTGCCAAGGGAGTCAGACAAGGGTGCATTTTATTACTCTTATTTATTTAATTTATATGCAAAACGTATCATACAGACAGTGCAATTAGATTCAGAGGAAGGAGGTGTGAAAATCTGGAAGAAGAAATATTCATCATTTAAGATATGTGGATGACACCATACTTCTAGCAGAAAATAGAAAAGAGTTGGAATGACTATTGATGAACGTTAAGCAAGTGCTGAATATTAAGGAAACAAATATAATGACCACAAAAGTTTCACATAAACTAAAAGTGGATGATGAAGATAATAAAATATACAGTCAGCCCTCCATATCCATGGGTTCTTTATCCATGGAGTTAAATCCCCACCCCCCGTCTGGCTTTTCTTTGCAAACAAAGATTCAGGAAGGACTCATCCCATGCTTTCTGCAACTGCGCTGATGACTAAAAAGGCCTATCCGAGATAAACAAGTCCCTTTGCAGAAACCACAACAGAAGGTCTCCTTGGGTGATGTTTCCAGGTTGTGATTCTTTCTGTGTTGTCATTTCTCTTCAAAACTTGTTCGGCATGAGTTCTCAAATAAGGCTGCAGCATTGTGGATAGCGTGTCTCCATGCCTCGCGATGTGAGACCAGGCCAGACCATTGTTGGTGATCAATTTGGCTGTGCCTGAGATGTTGTTTCAGGGAGTCCGTGTATCACTTTTTTTGGAGCGCCCCTCTTATGATGACCCGTGGCGAGTTCACCGTAGAATACTATTTTTGGGAGCAATGGTCCTCCATCGTAGAAACGTGCCCTGCCCAGCACAGCTGTGTTCTCAATATCATGGCTTCAATGCTGGTGATCCCTGCTTGCTCAAGGACAGCAACATTCATCACATAGTCAGTCCAGTGTATATTTAGGATTGTGCGTAGACAGCGCTGATGAAAGCGTTCGAGGAGTCATAAGTGGTGGCGATAGATGACCCATGTTTCAGACCCATAAAGGAGAATAGACAGTCTCTACACACACTGATCTTTGTGCTTCGCCTCAGGTGTTTGTTATTCCAGACTCTTTTGTAAAGTTTTCCAAATGTGCTTTATGCCTTTGCTAATCTGTGATCGATCTCTTTGTCAATCTTGGCATCTGAGGAGATGATGCTTCCCACGTAGGTGAACTGCTGAATGGACTTAAGTACAGAGTTGCCTACGGCAATGTGGGGATGATGGTGTTCGTCCTGTGGTGCAGGCTGGTAAAGAACTTCTGTTTTCTTCAGGTTGACTTCCAGCCCAAGCAGCTCTGCAGCTGTTGCAAAGCAGGGTGTTAGGTGCTGCAGAGCTGCTTCTGTGTGGGCAACAAGGGCAGCATCATCAGCAAAGAACAGTTCACGGACTAGATAGTTTAGAGTCTTAGTGCAAGCCCTCAGGCGGCTTACGTTAAACAAGCTACCATCAGTTAACCATGGAGTTAACCAACCACAGTTTAAAAATATTCCTGGAGGAAAATTCCAAAAAGCAAACCTTGCTGTTTGCTATTTTATATAAGGGTTGCCATTTTACAAAGCCATTGTATATAATGGGACTTGAGTATCCCTGGATTTTGGTATCCACAGGGGATTCCAGAACCAAACTTACCAAGGGCTTACCATACCTTGACTCAGTCATAAATCCAAATGGAATCTGTTGTCAAGAAATCAAAAGAATACTAGGGCTTGGAAGGACAGCTATGAAGGATAAGATCTTCAAGTGTAAAATATATATCATCCAATACTAAAGTCAGGATGGTTCATGCTATAGTATTTCTGATTTCTATGTATAGTTATGAAAGTTGGACAGTAAAGAAAGTTGAAAGGAAGATAATCAACTAACTTAAAAGATGCTATTGGAGCAGAGTTCTATAGATATCATGTGCCACCATAAAGACAAGTAAATGGGTCTGGGAGTACGCTTGAACTCTTTCTAGAAGGCAAGATGACTTAAACTGAGCCTATCATACTTCGGACACATCATGAGACAATATGACTCATTGTAAAAGATTATCATGCTTTATGAAGTAGAAGGCAGTAGGAAAAGAGGAAGACCACATTACACAATGTTTTTTTTTTCTTGTCTGCCTTCAAGTCATTTCTGACTTAGGGCAATCCTAAGAACCCATCCTGGTTCCAAGAAAACTTCACAAGATTTGTTCAGAGGGGGTTTGCCTTTGCCTTCCTCTGAGGCTGAAAGAGTATGGCTCGCCCAAGGTCACCCAGTGGGTTTCCACAGCTGAACAGGGATTTTAACCCTGGTCTCCAGAGTTACAGTCCAATGTTCAATCCCCTAAGGAAGCCACAGCCCTGAGATTGCAAGATCTGAGCATGGCAATTGATGACCAGGGCTTATGGAATCTCATTCATAGGTCAAAGCTGATTTGGGGGCAAGTAACAACAACAAATGTAGTCCATTTAGAGATTTTATAACAGTAAGTGAGTTATTATGGTAATATAGTTGTTATTATTGAAGCGCAGTTGGAATCAAAAGTGCCTTTTGAGCACCACCAGCATTTCTACTGATAGATTTTCCTTGGGCAGATTCTGGGCTGTGAGGCCGTGTTCTGGAATAGTTTCTTTCAGATGTTTCACCTACATCTGTGGCTGGCATCTTCAGAGAATGGTTGGGTAGGAGTGTGTGTGGAGTTTATATGCTGTGAACCCCTGTTGGGGAGTATGTCTAAATTTGTATAATTGAATGGTTAGTTTCTGGGTATAACACAAAATGTTATTTAAAAACAGAGAAATTCTGGACCAGACCAACAACTATCATATCAGAATGCACAGAGAAGCTATTGAAATCCACAAACACCTGGACAACTTCAACAGGAAAGAAGAAACCTTAAAAGTAAACAAAATTTGGCTCCCAGTTTTGAAAAACAAGAGAATAAAAACTTAACACTTAAAAAGGAATTCCACCCAGGGACAGGGGGATTTCCAGCAGATAATGGCCCATCAACCAACCATTAGCCAAACAGACACTAATCAACCTTGCATTTCTATACTCAGAAACTAACCATTCAGTTACACAAATTTACATATACACTTGTCCCTCCACATTCACGGATTGGGCATTCACGGTTTTAAGTATTCACGGCTTGAAAATATTCTTAAAAAAAAATAATAATCCAAAAAGCAAACCTTGATTTTGCCATCTTATATAAGGGACACCATTTTGCTATTCCATTGCATATAATGGGACTTGAGTATTCACGGATTTGGGTATTCATGGGGGGTCCTGGAACCAAACCCCAGCAAATGTGAAGGGACAACTATACTCCCCAACAGGGGTTCACAGCATAAAAACTCCACACATACTCCCACCCACCCATTCTCTGAAGATGCCAGCTACAGATGCAGGTGAAATGTCAGAAAGAAACTACTCCAGAACACAGCCTCACAGCCCAGAAAAAAACCAAGGAAAATCTATGGATGCCAGCTGTGAAAGCCTTCAACTTCACAGCGTGTCTACCTGCCAGGGAGAAGAAGGAGAGCAGCTTCTGGGCAACTATTTTGAGTGGGTGTGTTTGAATTTTTAAAAAACTGTTGGGAGAGGGTGCTTGTTGCTGAGGGGGTGGAGCTTTTGTGAGTTTGATTTTTTAAAAACTGTTGAGAGAGGGTGGTTGTTATTGAGGGGGTGGAGCTTTTGTGAGTTTGAATTTTTTTTTAAACTGTTGAAAGAGGGTGCTTGTTGCTGAGGGGGTGGAGATTTTGTGAGTTTGAATTCTTTTTAAAACTGTTGAAAGAGGGTGCTTGTTGCTGAGGGGGTGGAGATTTTGTGAGTTTGATTTTTTAAAAAACTGTTGAGAGAGGGTGCTTGTTGCTGAGGGGGTGGAGCTTTTGAATTTGGGCAACTAAGCAAAAACACAGCATACCTAAAAGTACAGCATAGGGTTCTCAGCATTACCTAAGAATTCTTAGATTACATGAAAGCTCTCCCCATGGACACTGGGGAAACTGCTGCAGTCACCTGCAACACTTGTGGGATGTTTGTCTTCTTGTCTACAGACATGGGGAACTTCACATGTACCAGGTGCAAGTTGGTAGCGGTCTTGGAGGAGAAAGTCCAGCAGCTGGAGACACGGGTAGCTACACTTCAACATATTCACGAGCAAGAGGTTTTCCTGGACAGAACAGAATGGACAGTCTTGGATGGGGACCACACAGAGCAAGTGGCTGGGGAGGAGAGGGTCACTTCACAGACACAAGAGGGAGACAGCTGGAGTAATGTCACACACAGACAAGAAAATCCAGGGGATCTTTGACCAGCTTGCAGCTACAGAATTGATTTGAAGCCCTCTCCCTTATCAAGGACAACAAGGAAGAACAGCATGGACAGACTTCAGGGACAGAGCAGAGGACCTTGAGAGTGCCACCGCAAGGAACAGCAGCTGTGAAGCCTCAGGGGAGGTGTGTGGTGGTGGTGGGGGACTCCTTGCTGCGAGGTACAGAAGCAGTGGTTTGTGGGCCTGACAAGATGTCTTGGGAGGTGTGTTGTCTCCCTGGGGCAAAGATCCGTGATGTGACGGAGAGGCTGACAAGACTCGTCAAGCCTACGGATCATTACCCCTTCCTTTTGGTCCATGTATGAACCAATGCAAGGCACAGCTTTCCAAAGATCAGAAGAGATTATGAGGCTCTGGGGAGGAAGCTGAAAGAAATGGATGCATGGGTTGTCATCTCGTCTCTTCTGCCTGTTGAAGGGCATGTTCCAGGAAGGGAGAGGAAAATAGCTGATGTAAACAACTGGCTGTGTAGATGGTGTCACCAAGAATGATTTGGATTCTTGTACCATGGGCTACGCTTCCATGAGGGGGGACTTCTGGCAAGAGATGGGTTGCATCTCATGACAGTTGGCAGAAACATTTTTGCCAACAGTCTCAAGAATTTGATCAGGAGGGCGTTAAACTGAGTCATATGGGGGAGGGAGACAGTATTCTGGAAGGCAAAAGGGCTGGAGAAAAAAGTCAAACTGTCATAGAGGGAACAAGGCAAACAGTGCAAGGACCCAACAGTTGGAGGCAAAAAAATCTTGCACAGGCAGCAAGTAAAGGGAACACATGGTCTTAGATGTCTCTACACTAATGCACAGAGCATGGGAAATAAGCAAGATGAACTTGAACTCCTAGCACTGCAAAACAAATATGATATAATAGGCATTACTGAAACCTGGTGGGATGAGTCGCATGATTGGAATGTAAGAATAGAGGGGTATAAACTTTATAAGAGAAACAGGCCAAACAGGAAAGGAGGAGTAATAGCATTATATGTCAGGGATATTTATACCAGTGAAGAGATCAATTACATCAATACTGGAAGACAGGTGGAGAGCATCTGGATAAAAATTAAAGGGGAGGGAAACAACAGGGATGTTATTATGGGAATCTACTACAGACCCCCAAGTCAGATGGAGGAATTGGATGCTGTCTTTCTAGAACAGATGACCACACACACAGAAAGGAGAGATGTAGTAGTAATGGGTGACTTCAACTATCCTGATATTTGCTGGAAATCTAACTCAACCAAATCTTCAAGGTCTAGCAAATTCCTTATTTGCCTGGAAGACAATTTCATTGTCCAAAAGGTGGAAGAGGCAACAAGGGGGTCAGCTATTTTAGATTTGATCCTAACCAACAGGGATGACCTGGTTAATGGGGTGCAAGTGGTGGGATCCTTAGGTGAGAGTGATCATGTTCTCCTGGAGTTTGCTATATAATGGAAAGGAGAAGCCAGGCATAGTCAGACACGCATTCTTGACTTTAGGAGAGTTGATTTCAATAAACTCAGGGAAATACTGGGGGGTGATCCCATGGTCAGGAATATTAAAAGAGAAGAGACTTCAAGACGGATGGGACTTTCTCAAAAGGGAGATACTGAAGGCACAATTTCACAGTACCATTGAGGAAGAAAAATGGGAGGTGTCTCAAGAAACCAGGATGGATGACTGAAGAACTTTCAACGGAGCTACGTTTTAAATTGAACATGTATAGGAAATGGAAAAAGGGGGAAATCTCCAAAGAAGAATTGAAATAGATAACAAACAAGTGTAGGGGTAAAGTCAGAAAAGTTAAAGCGCAGAATGAGCTCAGGCTTGCTAGAGAGGTTAAGAACAACAAAAAGGTTTTTTGGGGGGTATGTCCACAGCAAAAGGAGGAAGAAGGAAATGGTAGAGCCACTACGTGGAGAAGATGGCAAAATGCTAACAGAGGACAGAGAAAAGGCAGAATTACTCAACACCTTCTTTGCCTCAGTGTTTTCAGAAAAGGAAAAGGGTGACCAACCTGAGGAGAATGGGACAGAGGACACAATAGGGGAAATTCAGCACAGAATAAGCAAAGAGGTAGTACAGGAATACCTTCTTAATCTAAATGAATTTAAATCTCCAGGACCAGATGAACTACATCCAAGAGTATTAAAAGAGCTGGCAAATGTAATATCAGAGCCATTGGCAATAATCTTTGAGAACTCCTGGAGAACAGGAGAAATCCCAGCAGACTGGAGGAGGGCAAACGTTGTCTCCATCATCAAAAAGGGGGAAAAAGAGGATCCCAACAATTATCATCCCGTTAGTCTGACATCAGTACCAGGGAAGATTCTAGAGCAGATCATTAAACAGAGAGTCTGTGAACATCTAGAAAGCAATGCCATAATCACAACAAGTCAACATGGGTTTCAGAGAAACAAGTCATGCCAGACTAATCTGATTTCTTTTTTTGATAAAATTACCAGCTTGGTAGATGAAGGGAATGCTGTGGATATCGCATATCTTGATTTCATTAAAGCCTTTGACAAGGTTCCCCATGACATTCTTGCAAACAAGCTTGTAAAATGTGGGCTAGACAAGTTAACTGTTAAATGGATTTGTAATTGGTTGACCGGCCGAACCCAAAGGGTGCTTCTCAGTGGCTCCTGTTTGTCTTGGAAAGATGTGACCAGTGGGGTGCCACAGGGTTCTGTCCTGGGTCCAGTGCTATTCAACATCTTTATCAATGACTTGGATGATGAAATTAGGGGCATACTTATCAAATTTGCAGATGACACCAAATTAGGAGGAGTAGCTAATACCCTAGAGGACAGGATCAAAATTCAAAATGACCTGAATAGACTAGAGAGCTGGGCCAAAGCTAACGAAATGAAATTCAATACAGAATGGAGAAATGTAAGGTACTGCACTTAGGGGCGGGGGGGGGGGAATGAAATGCATAGATATAGGATGTGTGAGACCTGGCTGAATGAGACTATGTGCGAAAGGGATCTAGGAGTCCTAGTGGACCACAAGTTGAACATGAGTCAACAGTGTGATGCGGCAGCTAAAAAGGCCAATGCGATTTTAGGCTGTATCAATAGAAGTATATTGTCTAGATCAAGGGAAGTCATAGTGCCACTTTATTCTGCCATGGTCAGACCTCACCTAGAATACTGTGTCCAGTTCTGGCCACCACAATTGAAAAAGGATATTGACAAATTGGAACGTGTCCAGAGAAGGGCGACTAAAATGGTGAAAGGTCTGGAAACCATGCCTTATGAGGAAAAACTTAGGGAGCTGGGTATGTTTAGTCTGGAAAAAAGACTGTTAAGGGGTGATATGATAGCCCTGTTTAAGTATTCGAAGGGGTGTCACGTTGAGGATGGAGCAGGCTTGTTTTCTGCTGCTCCAGAGACTAGAACACAGAGCAATGGATGCAAGCTCCAGGTACAGAGATTCCACCTCAACATTAGGAGGAACTTTCTGATAGTAAGAGCTGTTTGGCAGTGGAACACAGTCCCTCGGAGCGTGGTGGGGTCTCCTTCCTTGGAGGTCTTTAAACAGAGGCTGGATGACCATCTGTCAGGGATGCTTTGATCGTGATTTCCTGCGTGGCAGGGGATTGGACTGGATGGCCCTCATGGTCTCTTCCAACTCTACAATTCTATGATTCTATGGGTCTCTGAATCCAGCCTATATATAACAACAAAGGTGATATGCACTGTGTGAATGATGAGAAATGTTACACATACATGGCTTTATCCAAATGAGAAGCTAAAGAAAGGCCTCTCGGCCTCTCTGACTAGCCTAACATATTGCCATGTTCATTTAATTCTTGCTACCTTGCATTGTATCAGAAGGGGGGGGGAGATTTTAAAATCTTGGCTTGGCTCCAAAGTTTCTAGGCTACCTGCATGCATGTCATCTACTGCATTTTGGAGGCATATGATTACCAGCAGGTAGCTGAGTGCAATTTCAATGTTATCTAATGGACAATGCAATGTCATTAGAAGTGCTCACTGTTTTCCAGTATTTGTAATGCTTCAGCTGCAATTAATACATAGAGAGACTGAACAGGCAACAGCAACATATTACACTGGATATCTGTTAGACTGTTAGACATCTGCTTCTTACAGCGATGGAGGCCAAAACATGTTAAGCCAAGATTTTATAGCTGAAAGAGCAAGATAACCTCATTCTGTACTGATTACTCAAAGTGTAATACAAGCAAAAATAAAAGATACATCTCTCTCTCTCTTTTTTTCTCTCTCACACACACACACAAACAGAGAGAGAGAGAGAGAGAGAGATTTAAATCCTAAGAGTGCTGTTAAACTCATTAAAGAAGAAATGAAGTTAGAGAAACTGGCCTCTCTTACTCTCTGCCTCTCTCTCTTTTTTATGCTCCCAGTAGAGTTCATTTCTACTTCAACAACTAAGCCAAGGTCACATTTAACTCACTTCAATTTCACCCAGTGCACAAGCTAATGTCAATAGTACAGCTGCCACGCAGAGCTAAAGACTGATGGTTAGACAAAGCCATTTACACAAGGCTGGGTCTTTCATCTTCTCTCAGCTAGTGACATAAGAAAGCACTGAGGTTATTCTCAACTAGAGACTAAAACTGGCATATTAGAAAAAATGTTATTCTCCTTAGCTGTCACACAAAGGATCTGAAGAAATGTAGAAATGTTTTTTCCCCCTTGGTCATCTAGGGAGATCACAAAGTGACTCTAATAGCCTTCACTCTGAAATTTTCACATGGTTTAAGTGATTGCCAAGTCTGATATTTTCCATTTACACTTCATTGCTATCAGAAAAAGAAAAAAAAATCAATATACCTACCTACTCAAGTGTGTCACAGGATGAGCTTATAAAAGAAGACATCAGTCTTTTTAGGGCATGAAAAATATACTTATTCAAATATATCTTATTTAAAATGACATAAATTGCAGAGGTTAGTCAAGATTCGATTTCCTCTAAAATATAAGGTTTTTAAAGTATTCCCTGACTTGCCAAGGAATAAAAATCCTTCATGTTATTGATATATACAAATGTTCTTGTTTTATGCTATTAAGGTAGTCCTTCCATGGTATACTTTGTCTAAGTGACGCTATGAAAATTCCACAGGAGAAATGAAAACCTAGCATATTGCCATATAGGCAGAATTTGGCAATTGGCCAAAACACAGGAATAGTGGCTTTTTTCTTTCCCAATTTTGAATTTTATGTTGAAAATCAGACCATCTTTTCTTATCGGTTCTGCCCAAATGCTGGTGGATGTGATGAAGGCCCTATGTTCACATAATTTTCTCCAATTACTACATTTATTACTTGCACATTCTGTGCTCAGTCCAACTATATATTGTTTTGTTTTAGGGTGCTTACAAGCAGACCAGGCTTTCATTGTATAATCATGCTGCCCAGTTCATGAAAATTATGGGGGACTGAGATAACATCTTCTACGTGTTAGACTTCCATGTTATTGTAAGGTTTGAAAGTCAGAATAATTGCATAATGTGTTTTGATTGGTAGCACTAGGAATTGTTTGTCTGAAAGCATCTCTAGACATAATACTAGATGGCTGTCACAATTAACAGGAGATTTATGATGAATGAATTATTTTTAGAAAAATATTTCTTGGGTTTTTTTCATATTTCTAGGAATTATTTTGCCTATCCATTTAATTCTGAACACTGAATTCCAGTTATACAATTCGTGCTTACAGACTGAATTGTTAATCATACTAAAGCAAAAATGCATAGCCACCAGCCGTCAAAGGCAGTTAATAATCATGATTTTTATTACCTCATGCAGGAAAGGATATTGCCAAACATTTATTATACCAAATACTGAAGCAAGCATGTGTGATTGTTTCAATAACCAGACCATCATAAAGTAGTTACCATTTTTTTTAAAAAAATAATAATAATATTTTAATTCATTGTTTTTAATTTATCCCTTCATACTGTCCTTATCCCTACTTGTTTTTTTTTTTAAGATAAAACATGTGATTCTTTAAAAAACTAGATTCTGGTACCTTCCCTCACTCCTGCTATTTATATTGCTATGATATGACCTTTTGTATATATTTGCCATGTATTGAACTAAATCAGTGGCCTTGTTTGAGATATAGGATTACATGCAAAAGACATTTTCCCCAAACTACAGATATATAGGGAAACCTGACATTAGTTGTGGTTATATGTTTTCATGCCTATATACCTTAATACTTATGAAATCAACTTATTTCATTATTTATGCATATATTTAATGCTATCATTTATTAAATCTATTTCAGTTTTATAGCACCTGAAAACAGTCGCTTCATTTAGCTATTTTACATATACCTACATACTGTCTGTCTATCTTCTACTCTATATCTCAAGCTCTCAGTGTGATGTATACTCACAAAAAATTAAAACAATTGAAAACAGTTTAAAATACAAAAAATAAATTAATTAATTAATGTAAACTGTTTAAAAACATATACACCCGCAAGTTCTAGGCAAAAACTCTTAGACCCAAAGACTTTGGACTTTATCAGACAAGGTAAAAATCACGTCATTATGTTGTGATAATAACAGAATGGGTCAAAAATATCAGATGACATCCTCCTCCTGTGGTCAGCATGTGCGCCAGCTGAAAATAAGGCAACATTTTTTATTAACCCATCAATCAATCTTCAATATCACTGTTTTAGCGATACTGAAGGCATGCAAAAATAAGTCCTGCTGTACTCGCGAGAATACAGTGTGAATGGGTGGTCCTCTTTCCCCCATCCCAATTGCCAGGGAGAAAACTTCCAGGTGGCAATGTGGAGACAATCATCAGGATACTCCCCATTTTGCTGGCATGTTTTTAGGTTTGTTTCTGTGCTTGGGTGTTGATTTACTTTGTTATTTAAGGTGTTTTTGGAGTTGTAACCGTGCTCATGTCTTTTCTCACGAGAACTGCCAAGATCATGCACCCCAGCTAACGCAGAAGTAAACACCCATTCTTAAAGTCCTAGTGCTTGTTGTGTGATAATTGTGTGACTATTACTTCACGTGATTACAGTGAAGTACAAAAGTAAGTGTTATAATGCCACTATGTTTCTGCTTTCCTCACTTGTGGGATTACACCATTTTTACACGCTAGTCTGATAAAGTCCTCAGTAAAGAACCTCATTTTAGGCTGTTGCTGAAATGAAGTCAAAATCAGTTCCATTCAGGCCTCTAAGGAAAATGCATGCCATAACTAGGGCACCACAGCAGAAAATGCCCTCCACTATTTTTCCACATGGTGTCTTATTTCCTATGCTGGGACACAGAGGAAGACTCCCCCAGCAGATTTTAGTGCTCAACAATAGATATGAAAAGGCACTCCTTCAGTTATTAAGGTTCCAGGCCATTTACACCTTTAAATGTCTTCACTAGCACTTTGACTTCAGGCTGGAAGCATATTGACATCCATACCATTCCTTTCAAAGAGGTACCACGTAGTTTCTGAAAAATGTTCCAGGGAGCAATCTTTAACTCATACTATATATTTATTTTATATTAATTTATTTATTTCATTTTTATGTCACCTTTCTCCCTATATGGGACCCAAGATGGCTTCTATAAAACAAATTAAAAATACCATATATACAGTTAAAATATTATAAAAACAGATTAAAACATAATATAAAACAGATTAAAAAAACTAAAACATACAAAATAAAACAAGGCCTGCTGCTTATTCATTAGAAGCCTACTTAAAAAGAAAAGTCTTTGCTTGCCAGCAAAAAGAAATCAGGGAGGGGGTCAGCCTAGCCTCCCATGGAAGGGCATTCCAAAGGGTGGGAGCAGCCACTGAGAAGGCCTCTCAAGTCCTCACCAAGTGAGCTTGTGATGGTGGTGGGACCAAAAGAAAGCCTCCTATATTGCAGTATCTACCATCTTCAAGAGCAGCATCACATAGAGCGTATTCCTGTAATCTAACTGTGAGGTGTATGAACTATTCTAGCCAAGATATCCATGCCCAGGAAAGGTCGCAGCTAGCAGACTATTTAAAGCTAGCCCCAGGCAGTTTAAGCTATAGAGTCCACTTGGGCAGAGATGGAACCAGGGGTACTTCCAAGCTGTACCCCTACTCCTTCAGGGGAGTGCAACATTATCCAGAGTAGGCTACTTACCCAACTCCTGGACCTGGGAACTACTAACCCACTGATCATACAACTTGTTAGAATTCATCTTTGTTGGCTCTCATCTAATCCATTATATCATGCAGATACTGGCCCACCACCTGCACAGCTCTGGTTAACACCAATGACTAGACAAAGTAGAGCTGAGCAGCAGCAGCATCCTGATAGCACCCAGTCTCTAAATTCCTAATGACCTCTCACAGCACATTCATATACATTCATATAAATATTAACAGCATGGGGGACAGAATAGAACTCCATGGACCCTGCCATTTAATAGCCATGACATTCTCCAATGCCACCTCTGGAACTGGACATCTAGGGTGGAGCAGAACCACTGTAAAAGAGTACCTTCTACTCTTATTCTGAAGAGCCAGTCTAATATGATACCATGGCCAATGGTATCAAAAGCCACTGAGATTTAGGAGGACCAACAGAACAGTATGTCTTGATTTTTCACACCGATCAGGTCATTAATCAGGGCAAACAAGACTGTTTTGGTGCCAAACTTCAGCCGGAAACCAGCTTGAAAGAGGCTCAGATAATCTGTTTCCCCTAAGAACACCCAAAATAAGTTAAAGAATGCCCCAAATGTGTTCAAAATGCATTAAGAAATGGAAGATCAGATCCCCATCTCACTTCTATGGTACACTACATTTTCACACATCTTAAGAAGCATTCCTTAATGTCAGCCCTCACTTGCAATCTGAAGTGGTATTACTCAAATTGGTGGTCTGTGGAGTGGTCCATGGGCTATGGTCTGCAGTGACGATAGCTCATGGAAAGAAAGAAAGAAGAAAGAAAGCGAGCATTGTGATCAATGGACACAAATACAGTGCCAGTTCCTAGCACATTTAGAAAACCAAACCCCACATCAGACAGCTTGAAAAGTATTGGTATAGCCCATAATAATCTCATTAGTTCCAGAAACAGCCACTAAGCCAAGATAGTTAACAAATAACAATTTATTAGCTAATATATGCCTAGACCTTGCAAGTAAAGCATTGCAAATAATGTCAATGCATATAACACTTTTTTTTCTTTTTCAAAGAGGACATAACAGCATTTTTTTCAACATTAATGCTAACATGTTATGGGTTTGTGTGTAGTAAGTGATGTTTACTCATTATGTTAATAATGTGTGGGGAATTTTTTCTAAAATGTCTTTAATTTGTTTAGACCAATGTGTTACTAACCCGTTAGTCCAAAATGGGAACTTATTAGCCATTTCCACTAATGTTTCCAAGTTGTGTAAATATCCTCTTAATACCATGCAAATAATGATCCTCATCCAGGATCAGACTGTACAGAAGATCCTCCAGCTTTTAGCCATGTGATTAGTTACTATTCTTTTGCTAGAGGTCCTCTAGCAGTTGGCCTTAAAGCAACAGTGACATATTCTACATGACCAAAACACATGTTTACATTCACAATGACATAAACCTAAGGATTAGGATGACAACAACAGAAAGATTTTCCACCTCAGCACTACCGTTTGTCTTCAAAGTGCTATTTGCTTCAAGGATCTGAATCTTATCCTCCAATTTGGAGCACTTTTTAAAGAAAGGCATGGAAGCTCCTACATACCCATTTTGAATAATATGATTAGCATAGTGCATCATTTGGTACTGCATCTTCGTATAAGCTTAACAGACCTATAAATCTTACCTGACCCAACTTCAATGAGGTTGGTGATAGGAAGATACTAAATGTTTCTCAGTAGTACTACTGCTGTTGTTGCTGCTAGACCAATATTGAATTATTCCTCCCTCTTTCCCCCAGAGAAACAGGTCAATTTATTGATCCTAGGAAGGACTTTAGATCCAGTTCCAGCAGCAGGTCTTATAATGAATGGTGTTTCTTTCTTTGTTCTCTTGCAATGAAAAGTATGAGTTAACCTCTATGATTTTGGAAGCCTATCTTACTCAGTCAGAGGAAAACAGGGGGTTTCTTTTGAGGGGGAGTTATGTCTCCTGCTTACCTTATCCACATGTTCATTGTGACACGCTAGCTATACAGCAACTAAGCCATCCCCCACAGTTACAAGTATTTCAAGGTCAATTTATCAATTTAACAGCTTCATCTTCTTAATCACTAAACTTCTGTCTCTTTGAGCCTGTGCTGAAAGACTCTGGCTGCTAATTAAAATGGAGCTTTACTAGCAAGTACACAAATTAGATCCTGTCAGTAAGTTTATTCTAACTATTGGTCATTTCTAAATGCCTTTTTAATCCCCTAATTTTTACATTAAAATTCAAAAGCCTAACAATCTTAATCACCCCTACATCAAATTCATCATTAAGAACAGGAAGCCAGATGGTATAATTTTGATTTACCGGACTTCAGCGTGAATTAATGTACTGAGTGCCGATAATGAATACATCAAACCTGATATTGCAGAAACCTATGAATCTGGCATGTTAAATTAATAACACACTTTGCACAATGAAAGCATGTAAGCTCATATAAAACTGAGAAGTAATGGTCCCTTTTATTTTAAATGGTCTTTATTAGCCTTCCATTTTTGCCACTTAACAAAAAAGAAAAGAAAAGAGGAACATTTTGTTTAGAAGTCTTCTATTCGTTTTTCTTCAAGTAGAAGTTTCAGTGGAGGGAAGAGCAAAAACAATGAAAGATAAACTTCCAGTTTACTGCTCTTGAATAATAGGGTTGCATTGTGAATGAGAAATTATTATCCTAAATAAGACACCACAAAACACCAGTTGTCAGTGCTGGACCTACCACTGGCTGAGTGGAGAAGCTGCTTCAGTTGGAATATGCTGTATTGTGGAGAATGATGGTGAAGTGTTGTAGGACAGAGCTGTGTATGTTCCCTTCAGACTGTCCTGTGCACCTTATGTGTGCTGCTCTCATGTGTGGTAAGAAGATGTTGTTCAAATTGCCAGTATTGAAGTAAGAGTCAACTATCAGTCCTGTCCAATTGACTGGTGCACGTGAAATGGAGGAATGCCACCTTGTCCTTCACCTTAGGCAGCGAATGTTGTGGGCCAACGCTGCCACTGATTTTCAGATTGAAGTCTAGGAAGCCCTGAGACATTCCTTGGAAATATAACAAGGTTTTCTGAGATGGTAGCAGTTAAAGGTTACTGGTGGATGGGCTGCAGTAGGGATGAAAAATTAAGTTTTGATTTTTATTGCCACACCTCCCATAGCTGCTCTGAACTAAACAGGAGCTCTTCTAGTGGTAGGATCTATTACTTCTGAAATCTGATCATAACAGGGTTCTTGTTCAACCTGAAGCAGTTAGGGGAAGAACAGCAGTAAAAAATCTTATGGGAACCAGTGTCTTTTTTTCAAAGACAGCAGATGTAGTAGCTTCAAATATCTGCCTATAATAATGCAGAGATCTGTTTTGAAAATTAATAGTGACTAGCTTCTTCTGTCTTATAGCAATGACTATCATCATAAAGAGAAATCCAATATGAATTTCTGCTTTAAAAAAATCCTCTTTTTCTCACTATCTAAATGAAATAAAGGCTGGAATGAATCTACAGCTGATCTCCTAATATACATAAATATAGGAGCTTATCAGACAACTAAATTAATCAATTACAGGGATGATAGGAGATTGCCAAAGGGCTTACTTTTCGGACAATGTTGTCCTCGTCATGTTATGCCCTTGTCCTGGTTCCGTGCTGCCCTCATTTGTTCTGATTCGTGGCTCAAGCCCTGAATAGATCACCCATTCTGTTCCTGTCATGGAATGATGGGTGAGCAAAAATATGCCCCATTATGCTGGCGTGATGCCAGCCACAGTGGGAGGTCTGTGCCAAAGACTTCCGGTTGAAATTGGGACATCCAGGTAAGTGATGCCCTGTTTTTCCCTTCCCTGGGTAACTTGCATTTTTTAAACTGTGTTTTTGTGCTTGCTGTCACTTTTTGATCTTTCTTTTACTTTTTATTTGTGAATTTCCCACGTGCTCGTTCTCTCGTGAGAATGGCCAGGAACTCAAACCAGGAAGTGAATGGGGTTCTGTTCGAGCTCCATTCACTCTAGGGCTATTGGAGGGGAGGGGAAGCAGTTTTTATCCTGCTATCAAGGTAGGTCTATTTTTTTTACACTGTTACAGAGAAGGGTGGTGGTAGCTAGATGGCGAGACAGGGACGTTATATTTGTCCCCCTTCTGAAAAAGTCCATAGACTCCCAGGCCCATAAGTTTGGCTGGGAAAGGTCTGTGCTCTTGTAGCCATTTGTTAAAGTGTGGGGGAAACAACTAGCTCACGGTGCACTACACAGTAGAAATAATGCAGTTTGACATCACTTTCTTTAAAAAAATATATACTTTATTATCTTTTCACTCTTAAAACCACCACAACAAAAAACAACCACAGAAATCAAACTGCTAACATAAATCATAACATCATATCACATAAAATTCAAAAGTACAATAAAAAAATCTCTCATATCATATATACATTAACAAAGAAAGAAACCATAACAATTATTTGACCACAAATTAAACCAACATTTATCAATATTAACTTTAAAAGTGACTTCCCACTTCCTTTCCATGATATTTACACACTTTCATTGATTCTCCTTTTAACTTGTTCTTAATTTCTAAACTTCTATTCAATACCTTCCAATATAATATATTAATATTCAGACCCAGTTTATACTATCATTTCCCTTTGTTCTTTTAAATATCTTAACCATGGTTTCCAATCCTCTAAAAATTTTGTTACTGATATTTCTTTTATTAGTATTGTCAATTTATCTATCTCAGTTAGCTCCATTACATTTAATATCCAATCATCTTTAGAAGATATTTCCTTACTCTTCCAGTTTTGCACATATATTGCATGGTTCCATCTTACAGAATCCTGGAATTTGTAGTTTTGTGAGTCACCAGCACTCATTGGCAGAGAAGGTTAAAGACCTTGTCTTCATCTTGGCTTCTAGTGAGAATTCAGGCCCGATTTGCCCTAGGTAGGACCCAATTAGGTCTTTTTCTGCTATATTGCGGTATCCTTAGAACATTCCTTCTTAAACATATTTCAAATGTGTTAATTTGCTTCATGTTAGAAAGGAAAGGCTTCCCTTTCCTTAATATTTCTCTGCCATTCCCTATTTCATTGACACACATGATGCAAAATTCTTTCAACCAACAAAACTCTTTCCTGACTTGTAGCCTCACAAGTTAAAATTAATGCTCAAAGATTAATATTAGATCCTTTTTATTATGTAACTAATAGTTGCTGATTAGTCTTATTATTAAAGCCATCTAATGTTATAAATGTATGTAACATGAATCCAGATCTGCATGGCACGAGACACTCCAGAGCTTCCAAAAAAAGGCTTCTGCTATCCTGGCCAGACTTGAAGCTCTTGAGAAGGTCCAGATTCCCTCTAAGAAGTCTGTAGTCCCAGCTAAATGGGAAACTAGATCTGAGGATGAAGTGAGTATTACTAAACAGATTTTGGCTTGTTTAGATGCTTTGGAAAAGTGGAGCCAAAGTGATGACAGTGCTTTGCCAGGGGAAGCAGAGGATGATCTAGTGGCTATGATGGCCAGTGTTGCAGATGGTGTTGGGGAGTCTGCATCTGTGGAGCCTATTTCAGATAATTGTTCTGACTCTTACACCATCCATGCAGGTTCATGTAACTGGCCTGGGGATTGGAGCATACCAGGTGGGTAAGCATCTGTAGATGCTGGCAGAGAGGGGAGTGGATCCAGTGGGCTTCCCAAGCAACCTGGTTTACATCTAGGGCAGTTCCATATGGCTCCTTAGCTTTGTTATAACCAAGGAATCTATCCTCCGCTGTGTTTTTACAGGGATTTAGGGAGTATGCAGCAGCCCAACAGTAGCGGGTAAGTACAGTTCCTTACAGTGCTATTGTGATCCCACAAGGAACAGATGCTTCCCCTGAGGGACCATTTATTGGAGTCCATTAGGGACAAAATCCTGTGTAATGAATATGTGGATGTCTTAACTTTTCTTTATCGTGAATTGGAGAAGAAGAATAAAGGGGATTGGGATGACAAGGAGAAGGAGAAACTATGTAGGCATAGAGTATGTGTAGGACTTGGAGGAATTGGTTGCCTAGAGATTTTTATCTACACAGACGTTATTGTCAGGGTGCAGCCATGAAGGTTGTTCTCTTTCCTCCAGTAAATAGATATAATTTATAGGACCTATGTAGATTTTGCTTGTCCAGCCTGGTTACTTTACAATAAGGCTTCTGTATGAGGTCAGCAATTAATGCCACTGTCAGGTGGGATAAGATGCATCCACAGTTCTGGATGCAAATTATGACACCTGCTCAAGCAACTCAAGGTGAGAGGTTGCACAGTGGTCATATCATCCATCCAAATGGTGCAGGTTGAGGTTAGCAATAAGCAGCTGGCTGCTGTAGGCCAGCAGTACAGACTGCTATGTTGCAAATTCGAGGTCCAGGGTGCCTGTGCATGCTGGCCTTGCAAATTCTGCCAAGAGTGCTCTGTTTGTGGGGGATCGCATTCCTTTCAGAACTGCCTGAGGAAAAAAGGGCATAGGGATCAGCAATCAGGGAAGCAGATAACAGGGAGTGCCCCCTCCACCTTCAAAAGGGACCCAGCCCAATTAAATTGGATCAGCTGGAGCTTCTTTTGCAGCTTTACCCTGACAAAATTTCTGCCCATTTTCTGAGGGATGGTTTAGGGAAGTCTTCAAGTCCCATTTCAAGGAACCTGGTGTCCTTTCTGATAAAAGAATTTACATTCTGTGTTGGGTTTAGAACATGTTGTTAGAGATAAGATCTGTAAGGAAGTGTCAGGAGGGAGAGTTACAGGGCCATTCACATCTCTTCCTGTACCCAATTTGAGGGTGTCACCCTTAGGGGTTGTTTCCAAAAGACACCTTGTGAATACAGGCTTATTAATTATTTGTTCTTATTCCAAGGGGAAGTCCATTAATGATGCAATTCCTGCAGAGCTCTGTACTATTCATTATACAGTACATCCTTTCATGCAGCAGCTTGGGAAGTGTGCAGGAATTGAACTGGGGCTGAGTTAGTGAAATGTGACATTAAGCCTGCATTTCATCTTTTGCCAGTTATCCTAGGGACTTTGAGTTACTGGGTTTTTCTTTTGACCACCTGTTTCACATGGACCAGGCTCTTCCTGTGGGTTCTTCAGTGTCATGTGCTGCATTTGAAAAGTTCAGTACTTTCCTTAAGCTTATGTCCAGATAGAAAGGCTTCTTCATTATTTGGATAAGTTTTTGTTCATAGGACAATCAGGAACATGATGGTGTGCTTTTTTTGATGAGGGAGTTACAGTCCTTGACATCTGAGTTGGGCATGCCCCCAGCCCATGAGAAGACTGAGGGACTGAGTCATTGTTTGGTTTTCCTTTATATTGTGATTAATACTGTGGAACAGCACTGTAGACTTCCAGAGGATAAACTTTGGGATTTGAGGGAGAGGGTTTCTGAATTTATAGGGTGTAGAAAGTCTACGGTTACAGAATTTCAGGAGCTCATTGGTCATTTAAATTTTGTGTGTAGGGTTGTGGCATTTAATCTTATTGTGTTTAATGTCTTTTTATGTGGGAGGGTGGGGGTGGGTGGTGTTTTTAGTCATTATTATAATGTTTTAATTGTTGGAAGCCGCCCCAATTGTTTTTAGCAGAGGGGCGGGGTATAAATAAATGTTATTATTATTATTATTATTATTATTATTATTATTTGGTTGGGCTTTCCTGAGGCAATTCTGTCATGCCATATGTGGAATTCTTAAGTCCTATCATAGGATTAGAATTACACAAGGAAGGATTTAGGAGTTTGGCAAGAATTTCTGGCTGTCATCAAAGGGATTACTTTTTGGAAAGACTAGCTTAGAGTCTGGGGTGCTTGAAAGATGACTTTGGATGCAGCAGGTTATCTTGATTTTGGGGTGTGTTTTCAGGTACATTGGTGTGCCCAGGTGTTGCCTGAGGTGTGGGCAGAAACAGGTTTGTTGTCTGATTTAACATGCTTGGAGTTTTTTCCAATTGTGGTGGTTGTTCAGATCTTGGCTGGGGAGTTAGCTAACCTCTCTGTTCATTTCTAATGCAATAATATGGCCACGGTGCAGGTTATTAACTCCCTGTCCTCTAAGTCCCCACAAGTCATACATTTGGTCAAGGACTTTACATAGCAGTCTTTGATATAATATACCATGCTTTTTATGGTGCTCCATGTGTCTGAATTGGTCAATGGGATTGTCAATGCTCTTTCCCACCAACAGATGGAGCACTTCAGACAACTGGTTGTGGAGGCAGAGGCCCATCCAGATCCATTAGCAGCAAACCTATGGCATCTTGGAGAGGTGAGGTTGTCAAGGCAATTAGCCTCTCTGTAGCTCTCAGTACTTGAAGAGGTTATAGGAAGGCTGGGTTAGAGTTCGGGCATTTTAGGTCAGATGAGGGGCTTCAAGCTATTTGGCCAATCTGTTTTACATATTTTGCAATTCTGAGTATACCTGATGGGTAGGGGTTTAGCACCACCACAGTCTATTTGGGCTAAATTGTCAGCATTAGCCTTTGCTGCCAGGGCACAAAGGTATCAGGATAACATGACTGACTTCAGGATTCGCAAGGCACTGAACAGATGGTCTCGGGAGTGGGACATGGTGACTGACAGGCTTAGACCATTATCACCTGATGTCCTTAAGGGGTTGGGGTGTATTTTGTCTACCATTTGCTTTTCTGATTACGAGACCATTCTGTTTCACGCAGCATCTTTGACTGCCTTTTTTGGTGCCTTGTGGGTTAGTGAGCTGGTCTAGAGGGGATGTATCGGGTAGGGCATTGCAGCTGAGAGATTAGCTCTTTCTGGGTAATAGGCTATATTGTTAATCTGTATCTCTAAGACAGATCAGAGAGGGGAAGGGGGAAAGGTAACATTGGTTCCTTGTCATGACACGGCCTTATGCCATGTGTACGGGTCAAGGAACCTAGGCTGGGTCCTTTATTTTGTCACACTGAATTTTGGCCCTTACCAAATACCAATTTTGGTCTGTTACCTCTAAGATCTTACAGAGTTGGATCTTTGAGGGGTTAAATTTGGGACCCATTTGTTTAAGGTTTGGGCAGTACTATGGCTTTTGGGTTTGGTCTGGATGTGGGAACAATTGGAGATCCCATGCTTACAAGATATCTGTACAACCTCTCAATGAGTTGTACGGTTCTGTTTACTAATGTTGTTTTATTTTCCAGGTTCTTGGTTTTGTCTCAAAGAGGCAGTGGGTCCTGATCTGTGGCCACAGTATGGTTTACTGGGTGCCACGCCAGGCTCCCTCCCCCTTGCACTTTTCCATGTTCAACTCAGTTTAAATAGGGTCTAGGTTAAACAAAGTGGACCTTTTCAACCCAACCCTCTGTGTCTGGTCTCATTATTCAATTCTTAGTCAACAAAAGATATTATAACTAAAATAATCTAAAGATGGTTTATTTGTCAGTTCCTAGGACACTAGTATTCATTGTAGTTGTTATATTAAATCAGTTCTCTTTCTTAGATCTGTGTCCCAGGGCTTGCAGTTGGTCCCACTGCAGTAATGCTTAAAGATGGTTGTGAATCAATTTTCTTATGTTTAAATTCATGCTGATTCAGCTTCACATTCCCAGTAATGGAATTTCCCTCAAAGCCAAAACTCTGGAATGTTTGGCTTGCTAAGAAAAATTATATTGTTCAGTAATATTAAGCAAGTAGAGACTAGCATCTGCTACAACTAAGCTAATTATTACTTTTAGAGAGGATAGTAGTGACACTCCTTCCATTACCCTTCTGCTGCCTCTGTTTTCTCCATGTCATTGACTCCTTACCTTAAACATATAAAAAAAGCAAGCTCTTCCCATTTCAATATATCCACTTAAGTTACTGCTGCTGTTTACTTTCTTTTGAGAATTGTCTACCATATGCAGGGCCAGCTATCTCACACAGAAAAAGCTGGGGACAGGGGTAAAATGTTGGGAAGACAGAACTGCATTGCTCATATGAGCCCAATAGACTAATCTGTTGCTCTCAGGTGTGGTGAAAAGCAGGTTGCGGACCCAGACCGTATGACCCCCTGCTCTTCTCCTCTAAGGAAGACACATACACTCAAGTTTGAATAAACAAATCGTATTGAGTACAAAATAAGGAAAATTGGTTAAGTACAGGTTAGTGGATAATTGTTGGCAATAAAAGGCTGCAAGTTGCAGGTGGCTGCAAAATGGCTGGCACTCATGCATGGGTCATGATCTCATCATTGCCCAACCCAATGTTGATCAATGGCCTGTCATCGGACACTTCCGACCCTCCTGGAGGAGAGAGCTGTTGGCCAAGCTGTCCAGCCTGACACTCTATCCTCCCCTGCAAACAAGGTGTTAATTAACAATAAGAAAAGGGGGGATCTCCATGAACTTGAACTTAAACTTGACAGAGGCCCTCCTTTCCCCAGATCAGGACCCATGCCATCCACCTTGCTATTTATGACAAATACATGAAAACAACATTATATAAAGGGAGGGTGGGCGGGTCTTCGGCTCCAATGAGCCAACTTAGAGTGGGGTCTGCACCAGAGCCGGCTTATATACCAGCTCCGTTGCTGGCCCCCATCTCATCCGTCCACACCAGAAAGCACGGCCAGATGATCCATCCTCTCTATTGCAGGAGCCAATCGGGGCAGGGCAGGACCAACCCAAGTGGCCTGCTCCTTCCTACCCTTCCCAGCTGCAAGGCTGCCGATGGGGCCACAGGAGACAGATCGCTGGGTGGTGTGGCTGGGCCACAAACTGGCTCACCGGCAAATCGGTAAGCCGCTTCTGTACATGGAAGTGTGGGGAAGGGGCCATCTTGTCTTTCTCATCAGGTATCAAAATGTCTTAGGCAGGCAGTAACCATATGTAACCAGCAATGTGTTTTCTCCCATGGGGGGAAATAGCAGCTGAAAGGGGATTTAACTCAAGAAAAGTACATGGTGGGGGAAGGGAATAGTAAAACCAGAGCTTGGAAAGTTACTTTGAAGAAGAAAGAAGCCATCCATAACTAACAGTATAATAATAGATGGCTTCAGCATGCCATAAAGTCCCACCCCCTGCTTGTGCTGTGATCTTGCTTGAACATACCCATTTTTCCAGCACTATTTTTGCCTACTAAAGAAGATAGTGACCCAGAAAAGCATGCAATCTCATTCCCCTTCACACTACACAAATTATAGCACCGTGATTCCACTTTAACTGCCGTGACGAAATGCTATGGAATACTGGGATTGGTAGTTTGGTGAGGCATTAGAATTCTCTGGCTGACCCTTTGCTAAACTGACAATTCCAAGACTCCATATGCCAGAACCATGGCAGTTACAGTGGAATTGTAGTGCCATAATTGTGTAGTGTGAAAGAGCCCCTAGTCATACAATTCCCAGTATCTCATTTAGATTGACTGTTGGTTACATGAAAGAAATGTACTTGCATAAGTTTCACTTGCTTTTCATTTACTTGAACTGCTGACATGTCCCTTGATTGTTTAAATGTTTCTCAAACACATTCCATTTAAAGCATCTTTAAACTTCACAAAAGGCAGTGAAAATAGTGAACTTTAACTTCATTTGAATTCACACGTTTATGTACAAATTTTCTCAACCTCAATAATGAAGATTGCTTTGACATCAACAACAAAGTTGTCAGCTTCTGTCAAATGCTTGTATGGGAGCAAAAGGCCGCCACATTTAAAACTGTCTTTCCATTTTCATGGGGTTTTGAATAAAAATGGGTTTTGCACAAAATAACCTACATGAATTTTTTTTACAAAAATGTTCCAAAATTTGAAAATCATTGAAAAGTGTGCAAAACCAAAAAGAAAAAAAAAAGGTATTATTCATCCAATAGGGAGAAAACTTTTGACTTTTAAAAATTTGTTGTTATTCTTGCAGGTGAGAATGAGATAAGTAAAGATTTATGTCCTTACTCTTCAGGTTTATTTTTAAAATATATATTTGTATCTCATCCTACATCCAAAGATGTCAGAAGGGAACATAGATTGTAAAACAGGGGTGAGACCCATGTGGCCCTCCAGAAGTTATTGAACTGTAACTCTCAGTATTACTTCACAGGTGTAGTTGGTGAAGACTCAGAAGAGAGTTTTCTCTGTGGCTGCTCCCAGACTGTGGAATTACCTTCCATGGGAGGTCTGGTTGGCCACTTCCCTGCTCTCTTTTTGTCAGCAGTTGAAGATGTTTTTATTTAGGCAGGCATTTGAAACATGAATTTTAATTGGTGTGCTGTTTTTAATGTTGTCTTTTTATGATTTTTTTAAAAAATTCATGTGTTTTTAACAATACATATTTTAACAACGGTAATTTAATTTAATTCTTTTAAAACTTTTGTTCTTGTTATATTTTAGCTGTATTTTTTTAATGATTGTACACCACTTTGAATCCCATCTTGGGAGAAAGGTGGGCTATAGATCTAATAAATAAATAAATAGTCTATATTGGCTATGGCTGCTGGGAGTTGTAGTTCATCAACATCTGGAAGGCTGCATGGTTCCTACCCCTGTAATAAATCAATTTAAAATATTTTAAAGTGGATCAAACAAGGTGGAACAATGTACAAAAATCTACAACCTAACAGCTCAGAACCAATCTATGGGCACTGGGCCTTAAAAGCTTGGCTGAAGAGCCAAGTTTCAACTTGAAATGAAGAGCTGAAATAAGGCCAGTGTTAACAACAGTCGCCCCCCCCCCACACCGCACCAAGTGTGCTAGTTCTGCTTGGACACAGAGAGTTGACATAACCTGGTTCACACCAGCTAGCCCCTAGACAGTCAGATAAACCCAGTGCTGTTTCAGACATTTGATTCATGGATGTTTTCACTGAGCAATACTTAGCTGATAAGGCAGAGAATCCTGAGGAAGTTTAAGCACACTTCTTCAATCACTGTCTTTGGTCACATTCTGAACAAGCCAAACAAAGCTTTGCTAGTGAAACCCATTCTCTTCTGATATCCTCAGATATAGTCATCTGCTCTGAGGTGACAACAGAATTGATGGGAGAGCCTCTGACTAACTAGGGGCAAATTTCCTCCTTTAAGCTAACTTTGAATTTATCCACTTGATCTGGAAAAATATATTGGGAATTGTTATCTCAGGACCACGTAAGCATGCTCTAGGCAAGAGTCCTTCTCCAGTGCCACTATAGCAATTTGAGAAGAATAAGTTGGTCCCCATTGCAAACATTTTTACTCTTAAATCTCTAGATGTAGCTCATTTGACAAACCTATTATAAAATGAAAAAATGTAGCTCTGTGTGATTTGTCCATTGTCAACATGTTAACACACTTTATTTGAAGGTAGATTGATGAAGGGTGGTTGAAGGAGTTTACCCTCCTGATTTAAAGAATAGAAAATCATTTTCCAGCACATTTTTTTTCTTTTTTCCTCCTTAGAAGTTCACAAGAGTAGATATACAATTATACCCGACTTGCTGATGCAAAGGAACTGAGCATTTAGTTTCTTGTCACTGTCTCTGAAATTCCTAAAGGTACAATTAGCATTTCATTTGACATAATGTTGAAAGGTTCATAGATTGATCTTCCCTAAAATGCAGCAAGAATTTTTTGAAATGCAAATTTTGACATTTATTAACTTTTATTCCAGATCTGTTTATAGACTGTAAAACTGTGCATACATTTAACTCGAAGAAGCTAAAAGGACAATGTTTAGGTGGATACTCTGTGTTATAATAAAAGTCTATTTTATTGTTTCAACAATGAAATTTTTATTATCTGAGATTTATGATATCAGCACAGCAGTTTTTACTGCATGATTCACAGTGTTTTTATAGATGTATATTCAACAAAACAAGGGAAGAAATTGGACTGCAGTGCTCACTCTCAGGAGTGCATTTCCCCATTGAAATAATGTCAGCAGTTTTCCACCTTCAAAGCCCTGTGTTTTCAAATCAATTAACAATTCTAATTGTGCAGGAACAGTTGTTCACTTCACCCTGCGAATGGGACAGGAAGCTATAGTTACAATTTTTCTTTGAATTTTTTTGACTCTATCTTACCCATTCTTAAAAAAAAATAAGAATGTAATCTTCTGAACCACATTTAACATGAAAAAGTGCAAATCTTTAAAAAGTGAAAAACAGCTTTGTAACATTGTTTGTTGTAAATTCCCTCTCTCTCCAATGTGATTCACATTTTTCTAGTCTCCCTGGATATTTTCAAGACCTTTCAAAAAGGTGGAGGAAGAGCCATCTACAATGCCAGCAAAGTCTTCTTTAGTATTCAATGGGATTTTTTTAAAAAAATATATATATTTTAAAATATTATCTGGATGCCCATAAAAAGGTATTGATTTCCATAAATGTAGAACCAACCTTGCTTGTGACTTAACTGACACATCCTAGAAAATAATCCTGAACTGTATCTATTAGGCTATTCAAAACTCAGATCAGTTAATATGATCATCATAGCCAGTCAGGTATATTGGACAGAGTACTAGATTTGAATTGTCAAGATTCAAATTCCCTCATAGCAACAGTTGTTCACTTTGGGGAGTAATTATTCTCTCTCAATCCAATCTGCCTCGCAGGGTTGTTGTGATGTTAACATAACTGTTCTTGGGAGGGAGGCTGCTATATCAATGCAAACGGTAAACAAAATGTTTTGTACATCCAAACCTTTGCTGACAATTTTAAAAGGTTTCTGTATAAACTGTACTGAAAGGATTGGTATACATTTTCTTTAAAATAGTTTGAGCCCATACATACAAACACACACACTCCCTCTCACATGCACATACTTCTTCCCAGCTCACTATAATTAAAGTAATAAAATCAATTGTGATATTCTTGCAGTGCAGCCCGATGTCTGCTTAAATCACAGTAGGTATTACAGTATTCAGTGGGGTTTCTCCCATAAGTGTGTTTAAGATTGTAGCCTAACGGTGCAATCTCATACATGTATACTCAAAAGTAAGCTCCTTTGGATTCAACAGAACCTACTCCTAGGTAAGTATGTATAGCATTGCAGCTGAAAAACAAATATTCCCAATGTAGCAATGATACAATAAAAACAAACAATAAAAATGATCAACAGACTAAATCCATAATTACTTCATCATGTGAATTTGTGCAGCAATCTTATGATTTTCGGATGCCTCTTTCAGCCTCTTGCCACGCAAGCAGCCTCTGGTGCAGTAACGAGGCTGCCGCGTGGCAACTTCCGTGAGTGAAAAACAGTGCGGCCGCCTCCAATGCTAGCTGCAACAGTCACGGACGACGCCGAGAAAGAAACGGCGTCATCCGAAATGGACCCCTTGCCACGCGGCAGCCTCGTTACTGCACCAGAGGCTGCTTGCACGGCAAGAGGCTGAAAGAGGCGTCCGAAAATCTCCTAAGTCTCGTCATTGGTCCATGTGAGTCAGCATTCTCTGTGCTGACCTATGGCAGCTTTCCCAGGCCTTAAAGACACCAAGACATACCATTTATTAAATTTGGTGGCATTCTGAACACAAATCAGGTTGTCCTGTCACTGAGCTACCAAAAATCCATTCTGGTTCTCAGACACTGTAAGTGTTCCCTGAAAGGGGCATGGCTGGCTGCTGTCAATGGTGGATGCACAATAACCAAGCTGGAAAGAGCCTTGATATTATAACCAAATTTGGAACCATTAATCCATAGGATTGCATGGCTAATGCACACCTCTGATGCAAGGAATTAAAGACCTGCCAACCAGTCCATGAAGGACTCATATCTGGTGGCAAAAGAGTCTAAATCACCTGCACTGGATGAAGAAGACCAAGCTGACCCAAACATGGTGGACAGTCTGGGTAAAGGAGGGAAAGTGGTACCCAAACTATGATGGACTTGCAGTTCTCAGATTTACTGGACAAACTGAGAGAGAATCTTGTCAGGGACCGTCAAAGAGACTGGTCCTCCATGCTGGAGCCAATGGATGTCAAGTTGATGGCCCTGAAAAGGAGGATCGATACCATCAAAGACACAGCAACTGAAGTGCTCCAAAAAAGTGATGCACACAGTCATAGAATCCAACAGCTGGAAGAGGTAAACAAACTATTGGCTACTAAAATTGATGACCTTCAAAACAGGGGGAGACATCTAAATATATGATTTAAGGGGTTCCTGAAAGCATGGAAAAGGGGAACCTACTATACGTCATGACATCTTGGTTAAATGAATAATACCCTGATTTTGTGCTTAGGGACACTGACACTGAACGCGTGCACAGCTCTTTATTGTCCCCCTGCCAAACTAATAAATCACCAAGACATCCCCCTTCACTTTTTCCATTACTCTCAAAAAGCCTTGGTATATGCCAAAATCTCTGCCAACTTGATCTTAAGATATGACAGTGCAGTCCAAGTATTTCAGGATCCATCAGCTGAAACCCTCAGAAAAAGTTAGGCCTTACTACTCTGTTCCAAAAGGCAAGAATCCACTATCATTGGGGCTTCCCCTTCCAACTCATCGTTATGAAAGATGTCGTTAATATGCTAGCTATCACACAATCACAACTTCCTAGTTTCCCTGGACACACTAGTCTCCCTGGACATCCTAGTTCTGAGGGATGTGGAGGAGGAAATACCAAGGGAAGACACCGTCTTACTAAAACTTATTTGGAATCCCAACTGCCAGAGTAGTAATCAGTAAATCAGAAAAAGACAAAGAAACTCAACTCCATCTTACTGAAGTAACAAAACTGTCTTCTTCTCAATTCTGGTCTTCCTCAGCTAACAAATTTCACATTATGAAAATTACTGTTCATAACCTGCCACAACTGTCTGACATGCCACCATCTTGCCTGCCTCCAGGGACTACATACAAAAACAACAATCCATCCACCATTTCTGACAGCAGCACTCCTTTCCATTCTGTTCCCATGGACTGCTGTGAGGGATTAGATATCCATGGGCAGCCCCACATTCACCACAGCTACCCACTGGGTACCAATGAAGCCCCGCTGACCCCTTGGCTCCACTGACCAAAACATCTGCTCAGGCATGAGGTGAAAAAGCTACTACATGATGATACTACAACAACACACACACACACTTGTCTGGAGAATATATAACTTTGATTTGCTCAGCAGCCCACTAATAAGCAGGGCTCCCTTCCTCTTGGTTCTGTTTGTGTTACTTTCATTTCTTACTGTTTTGGCAATTTTCTGTAAGTTGTTATGTATTTCTAATGTTGTTAATGGATGTGACCACACAAGGGGCATTTGGCTCCACTCACAAGATAAAGGCCCTGGGGGCTAATACTCTCCTTTTGCTGAGATAAGATATATTGTGGGATGGTAGGCAAGATGCCATACTGAAATTGACCATCCATGGACAGGATTAGAATAATTTCTTTTAATGCAAAGGATCTGGGGTCTGCATCAAAATGAGCTAAAATCCTGAAACAAATCAAGCCACTCAGACCCAATATTGTATTTCTTCCAAAAAACAAAACAAAACAAAACAAAACAGATAGTCCAAACCCATTTTTCCAGAAGCTTGCTTTGGGAATCAGTTTATAGTGGAAGGGAATTGAGAAGCTAAGGGTGTATCCATCATTTTTTACAAATCTACCCCAATTCAACTGCAAGACATCAAAAAAAGACCCTGAAGAATGATACACCATCATCCAAGGGAAACTGATGGACCATACCATCACAATGAGAAATTTCTATACTCCAAAGATCAATACACATTCATGGAGGTTTTCTTGTGCACCTTAGAACTGACATGAAAAGGGGAGGTCATAATAGGGGGAGATTCCAATGCTGCCCTAGACCCGCATTTAGATAGGGCACATCACCCCAATGATAAACAAATGCCACAACCCCCTACTGCCCATGAAAAGTATTCACAGAATGGGTCTGATAGACCCATGGCTCACTCTCTATCCAAATGACTGGAACTACACCGATTACTCCCCTTCCCACAAATCATATTCTAGAATAGACCACTTTTTGTTGATAAATCTGTAATGACTCAAATCCAAGATGTCACCATATATTATATCTTCTACTCTGACCAAGTGCCTCTAGTTCTAGATTGGACCATTGACCAAAACACCCCCCCCATCATTATATGGTGTTTGAGCCAAATCATATGCTGAATCACCACTCTAAAAAATCAATTCAGAAAACCATCAAACTTTTCTATGAAGAAAATAAAAAAGATACTTCAGAAGCATTACTTTGGGACAACTTAAAATCAGTTTTGTGTGGGCTCTTCATTCAAGAGGAAGCAAAAGCAAAAGCAAAGGACACCAAGAGAGTATCCCTCTTAGTGGAAATTGACAACTTGACCCAAGCACATAAGAAGTCCCAAGATAAATACATCTTTGCCTTACTCTGAAAAAACAACAACCAGAACCATCTGAACTGGAAGAATTAGATCTTAGGTGTATCCAAACTGGCCTTCTTTACACAAAAGAACACTACTACAAACATAACAATAAAAACTCAAAAATACTTGCTAATATAGTTAAGAAAAAGGCAGAAAAGAAACAGATTCCAAATATCACATCTATGGAAGGCAATATCAACCCCAAATCTAACCTAATTTTAAAAGAGTTCCAAGACCGCTACTCTAAATTGTATTCCTACGAACTGCCCAAACACTTAGATATCTCTGACTTTGTTAAATCACCTAATCTTTAAAAAATGAGCACTTCCCACAGAGCCAGGCTTAACAGCCTGATTACTGAAGCAGACATTGAAATAGCCATCAAGGCCCTGAAACCAGGGAAATCACCTGGCCCTGATTATCTTACAGGGAAATTCTATAAACTTCTTTCTGAAGACTTGACTCCATACTTGCTCAACTTATACAATGAACTCCTCCAACATGTCCTCCTGACAACTAGCTGGAAAACCTCAAGGATCATCCCCATACCAAAAACCTCTGAAGACAATCCACAGTGTAAATTTTTAGGCTGATTAACCTTATAAACCAAGATGCAAAAATCATATCCTCCATCCTGATGCATAGGATCAACTCCTTCATTACAGACTACATCAACATAACCCAGGTTGGGTCCATGCCAGGCCATAAATTGGCAGGCATGATCAGAAGGACACTTAACATAATGCACCATGCCAATCAAACTCACTCCCAAGTTTCACTACTGGCTCTAGACACCGTTCAGGCATTTGATAGGTTATAATGGAAATACCTGTTTGCTATCCTCAAAGACATGCAATTTGGTAAACAGTTCACAGGGCTTATCGAGAAGTTATATGCAGATTCACAGGCAATTTCCACATTAATAAACAGGACTCTTCTCCAATCCAGCTTGAAAGGGGCACCAAACAAGGCTGCCCCCTCTCACCACTTCTTTTCGCTATCACGATAGAACCCATGGCTGAATCCATTTGAAAAATCCACACATCACCAGCCTAACTATCCAAAAATAACATAAAATCAACCTTTATGCCAATGATGTCCTATTATTCCTCCAGAACATGGACACCTTATTTCCAGAGCTCAAAAAGGTCCTCTACTCCTTTGATGTAAATGCAGGGTTTAGGGTTAATCTGCAGAAATCAAAACTACTCTACCTAAACAGACCTCTAGAACTTCAGTTAAAATGGCAGAAGTTAATCATCTTACACCTCCACTTATCAGGCTTTGTCTATCTAGGTATACACATTACAAAAGACCTGTCCCAGATGCTATTATGTAACTATAAGCCATTATAAAAATGGATGAAAGCTGAACTCACACATTGGAAAACATTCACATTATCATTACTAGGCAGAATAGTATCACTCAAAATGTTCCTATTACCTAGACTTTCTTTTATATTCCAATCTATACCCCTAAGTCTTACTTTCACTTGTGGCAAATGCTAATTAACAAAGTCATCCCTCAAGGCAAAAAAACAACAACTCTGCTTCCCTAAAAATAGCCAATTTATGGGATCCTAACATGGAGGTCTAGCCATACCAAATTTAGAACAATACTTCGATGCATTTCAACTAATTCAGATTGCCCAAATCATAAGGAAAAAACAAAATCATAGATTGGGTTAACATCAAAATAAACACTGCAACCCTGACAAACATCTATTTGTTCTTTTCATATATCAAGTAAATGTATGAAGGACATTGATAACCCCTTTCTTAAAATGTCTCTCTCTGTGTGGAGACATTGGCAGCATCTATTAGCTCCCAACCCTTCCCCAATTAGGTCTTTCCTTCTTCATCCCCTTTTCTTATCCCCAGATAAGTCCATCCAATTTCAAAACTGGGAAAATAAGGGTCTTTATACTACCTGCCTCCTATTCAGCAATTCAAAATCCAAAACAAAGGAAGAAGTAATTCAAACCTTAATGCCCATAATATCAGGGGATGATAGGACACTCAATCCCCAGCAGAAGCCAAAAACTATCTCAGCAGACTTAGTAGCAACCCATTCCCAAGAATACTCACACACAGAGTATTTGATGTCCAAATAAGCAGGAGGCACTTTTATTTTCAAAGTCAAACAGTTGCAATATATATACAAATATTTACAATTGAAGGAGAAACTGCTTCACCAGGCATCAGCATTCACAAGAAGAGAGTGAGCTTTGGACTAGCTCTCTCTCTCGCGCTCTCTCTCTCACACACATATATATATAGGACATTGCCCTCTAGTGGCCTGACTAGGCATGACTTGGTAGTTCATGGAGTCAGCCAATATGACTCAGCATGATTCTGCAGTTGTTTGGCCATTTTATAATGGAGTTCAGTCTCTAACTCCAGACACATAATACCTACCTGGTTTCAATTACAACAGGTCTCATCCTTTACATCTCATGTAATATGTCTGGGTGAATATCCCCACCCCTTTACTCTATTTGAGCATAGGTGTACAACAACTGACCCATCCTCTAAAGGGTTATCAGTTACTATACAATTGGATGAATGAGGAAATATACAGAAGAGGCCTTAAATATAGAGCTGGGTGAGAGGTCGAACTACAAACGGTGATTTCAGAAACAGACTGGCAACATATCTGGAGCTCATCCCCATACAAATCTAAAATGACTGCTCCTAGGGAAATCATATTGAAAGTGATATATAAATGGTAACTGACCCCAGTGCATCTACCACAGATAACAAAGAAAACCCTTCAGTCTGCTAGACATGATGAGGCCTGAAGGGGCCCTACCTACACAAGTAGTTACAATATCCCCTCGTTGAGCAATACTGGGCCAAATTATACATTTAATCTCCAATATTACCAAACAACACATAAAAAACTGCCCCAAATTGTTATTATTTTCCATTTTTCTGGAAGAGAACACATTCTTACAGCATAAGGATCTCATAGCCTTCTTGATTGTGATAGCCAGATTGGAGATTTCTAGGAACTGAGAAACAGGACAATTGTTAGTAGAAAACTGGTGGCTGAAACTCTGGAACATATGATTGTCAGAAAAGCTCACCAACAACATCAGGTGCCTGGAAGGGAGGAGCAATCAAACTCCGTTCATCAAAAAATGGATTCATCAAATTAACTATATTAATACCAATATCCAACAGACTACACCACTGCCATAGCATATGGGCTTATGGAAAGATGTATTAGTTGATTTGCCAATGCCACCCAATAAGCAACAATAAGAATGGCCCCACAAGGGATTAGGAGGGGACCCAGCATGATATTATTGTAAGTTTTTATTATGTAAATAAATTTAGGTTTTTTAAAATAAATATAAATATTACCTTGGTGTCATCATTTAAACGAATGTATTTTAATTTTTATTCTAAATTCTGTAGGGCATCTCACTGCCTGTAAGCTTAGCAGTAAGTAGGGGGACCCACCAAAGATCCTGGCCTGTAGGCCCGCTTAAGGATGTGGGGGCCATGACAACAAGAGATGAGTTAATTTATTGTATGAGTCTATTGATTCTTAACAGTCACATCCTTGTTTCATTTGTTTACTGTTTGTTCATTGTACCCGTTAATGTACATTTTTGAAAATCTCAATAAAAAAATTAAGTGTTCCCTCTGCCCCTCTCAGAAGTGGTAAGGTCCCTTTCTGGGATCTCATTCAACATCCTTACGCAAGCTCTGTTCTTCACTCCAGTAATTTCTATAACACACAGTGAAGGCTTAAAGTGTCTGTTGATAGATCATTAGATAAGAAATATTATTTCCCTAATTTACTAGTGTTGATGTGCACATTTTACCCAATATATGAATTTTTCTGTGCATTTTTTTAAAAGGACAAACTGCATAACAAAATTTGGCAAAGTGGGAATAACATTATTTCTTTTGTTCCTTGGTTGATAAAATGCAGCTTAACTAAGCTCACTTGAAAATGCCACCTGAAAGAATATCCTCATATCTAGCGTTCAGCTATAAGTATACATTAATTTAAATGGAAATACAAGACCGCTGACCATACTGTGGGAAACTGTGAGCTAGTGGCTTGTGCACCCACTCTGTCTATCATCCAGGTGTAGCTCATGAGGCTTTTCTGTTTCCTTACAGCCCTTACTGCCCCCTACCACCATCTACCAACAAACAAAGGCTGATCTGTTTAATTTATCCTACATTTCATCCAAAGACATCTACAGTGCTATTCAATGCATGCCTACTCAGAACTAAGTTCTGTTACAAGGGGCTTACTCCAAAGTCAGTATGTTTAGGTCTGGAGCCTTAATATATTGCAGACTTGAGGTAACAGTTCCTCCTCTTTTTAATTTTACTTTCCATCCAGTCTGATGAAACTTTCCCAACGCTCTCAGCATTGCACATGTTCTTCAGGCATGAGCATTGCAATTTAAGAATTATAGAGACTTGAAATCTCACCTTAACAACCCCCTTTCCATTTTGACTTCTAACTTCCTTTAGAGTGGAAAAGTAACAACAGAAGGGCCAAGGCTAGAAAACCTACATTGAATTCCAGGGCAGGGACAAGTCAGAAGAGAACAGCACCGGACTGCATGACTTTTTAGTATTACTGAGCTGAAAACAAGTCCTCTGTTTTGAAACACCATGCCAAAGTCATGTAACCAAGAGAGTGAACAGGGCAGGCCATCCACAGTGTGCAGCAAATGTATTGCATTGTATTGTATTGCATCTTGGCTTTCTTCTTATAAATGGGCCTTATCGCACTACACTGTCATAGCACTATTATTCCACTTTAAATTCTATGACTGCCTCCTGCGGAGTCCTGGGATTTCCAGTTTAGGGAGGGGCATTTAGCATTCTCAGCCAGATTGCTCTTAGGCTTCACTAAACTACAAACCCCAGAATTCCACAGGAAGCAGCCATATCTGTTAAAGTGGAATAATAGTGCTATAGTAGTGCAATAAGGCAGATTATGATAGGGTATAAGATTATGGCATGAGAAGTTCACATATACCATCAGCGGTGGCAGTAGTAGCAGCAGTTAATATTAGTAGTAGTGATAGTACCATTGGAGTTTTACTCTGTATTCAGCAAAGTAACATTCCATTCAGAAATTCCAGCATGAACTAAACTATCAACTCCCATCATCTTTGTCCATGTGTTCTCATTTGACACAGCACAAAATTACATATACAAAGCCAGCCTTTTCTGTCTTGCCTACTTATCTTGTGCTCAGCTGCTCTGATGTCAGTTTCAATCTTCCCAAAAGTTCCCTGGGGTTGTGATTGGGGTTTTGCCTGACCATCTAATGAATTGGCAGCATTTTCTTTATTTATTTCACTTATATCCCACCTTTCTTCCAGCATAGACCCAAGGCGGCTCACAAAAAGAGTCAGCTGAAACCTGACAATAAAATTTGTAAATTTTATCTGTATTTGTGAATTTTTCAATGGTCTGCCAAGGGCTCCACATTTGAGAACTCAATGGGATTATCATTTTTAGTTGATATGACCTGGCATAGCTTATGTTAAACATATAGCTAGAATGTGTATCTCTCAAGATGCTATTTGATGTAATTAAGGCAAGATATGTCAGCTTTGAACATTATCTTTTGCATAATTATAATTTTCTCATAAATCTCTAACAGTATGTCAACCTGCTAGTTATCTAGAATTACCACTGAAGAAGAAGTCTGTTGAGATAGATCTAGAATTTACTGGTCCAATCCGTATGGTAACTGGATTTAATTTGGGGGAGAATAAGAAAAGGATTATTATATTTGGATTATTACATTACCTCGTCTGGCACCTTGGAAGTTTCATTGAGCAGTCAGTCTGATATTCATCAAATTGGAAATACCATACATAGTGGACATACTTATTCAGATGGGACTATTATAATTTGTAGACTTATTTATTGGTCATAATTTCATAAGAATTTGTTATATACATCATGATTATGTATTTGTTTCATATGCAATAATTCAAAAAAACTTATTTTAATTGAATATAGCATTCTATTTACAACACACATCTAGTTTTGAGTTTCTCCTTTTTTTGGTGCATCTTCATCAAATAAGACTGTAATGGTGGTGGGGCTGAGAGAAAAACCTTTCCTGTTACCATGCCTTCCACCCCCTCCCTATAATATTTCATAATTTGGCAATATTGAGACACTTCACAAGGTCTAGCTAACCAGGTGGACCATAGGTGAGGTCAGATGACCACCAGGACCTAAATAAGGTGTTGTGGAAAACTACCAGCAGACACAACCAAGAGAGGATTAAATGAAGCCCCTAGTAAACAGAGCCATCAAGGTGGAATGTGCTAGTCCCCTCTTGGGCACCCTTGCTGATGAGTCATGTCACAAACAAACAAATTATCAGAACAACCAGTATCCCCAGAAAGCATTCCTTCACATCCTTTCTATCCCACAATATGGAGGCTGTCATAAACCCATAAATTCCAATATCTCAGCCATTAACAATCAGCAGAAATGCGGTTTCCTTTGTTTAACAGTGGGAAACCCACCTACGCTTTGTTCTAAGCCCAACACCCCTTCAGGACATGAAATACAGTATAAATATTAGTCTCCAAACAAAAGCCTTGTGTGCCACAGTTGGACACCATCACTCTGTCAGATCTCTGTACCACCCTCAGTTCCAAGTCTGAGTCTCTCCACTGCATGGAACTTACTCTACTCTAATTATGACCCCATTTCCCAAATTTATTCCTCCATCCAACCTTTCTGTCTCAAAACTCTTTGTCAGCCTTGTGTGGTTCTTTTGAGTGTGAGTGCATGTGTGAATGCTTCCATGTTATTTTTTCAATAACAATTTTTTTGTTTCACTTTAATTCAGAGTCTCTGCAGTTAGCACTGGAAGTTATCCCAGAAGTTACCCAACTTCTCACAGCCATTCATTTGAGTTATAATAATTCCCCCAATTAATAACTCAGATTTGGAATCACAAGTGGGCTCCCCACAGACCCCCATCAATTCAGGTAACACCCCTGCAGATCTTAAATCTCTGGCAGGTTCATATAGAGACATATGGTCATTTAGACAGTCTGGACCTAAGCCATACAGGGCTTTCTAGGTTATGCCCAGCACTTGAATTGTGCCCAGAAATGAACCAGTACCCAGTGAAACTGTTTCAACAAGTCAATTATAGGCTTCCCATGACTTGCCACAGTGAGCATTCTGGATGCAGCATTTGGACCCACTGAAGTGTGTGAAGTTTCCAAAGGCAGTCCCACATAGAGTTGGTGCAGTAGTCCAAATGGGATGTAAATAAGGCATGTACTATGTATTGTGACTATGCCCTTCCAAAGAAAAAACCCAAACAATGTCAGGGAAGGTAGAATTAGGAAGGAGAGAAGACATTGCTGTTTTCCAGGCTGCAGTTTTCTACTCTGACCCAGACCTTTTTGGTATCTTTTCAATAACAAGGAATGGGAGATGTATTTGAAACTCATGGTTTGAAGCTACTGGGGGAGGATGTGATATGACATGACATCCACCCCTCTCTTCTGGGTGGCCAAAGGTCCAACATCTGGGAGGATTGCCCTGCATTTCAAAGTGTGCCCTGTCATCTGACTTGCATGTTGCTAGTATGGACTGGAAGAGGCTGAGAGAAATGTTCATGTGGGTTGGTGTTTATTAGAGGAGCACCTTTGACAATCTTCCCTTCCTTTCTCAGCTTTCCCTCTGCATAAGTATCTCCCCACCCACTCCACCCAAGTCCCCTGTGTGTCAATGTATCCATTTACCTCATTACAGAAGTAGGGTTTTTCTTTAACAATTTTACATTTTCCACTGAATGCATTTACATTTCCACAGCCTTCCCTCCTCTGGCTCACTCTAGCAGAAACATCCCATGTCCCTCTCAAACTCACAAGTGGGAGGCAATACCTTTCATACTCCAAAGTAACGTGCTCCATGCTCATATCCACTCTCCTATTCCTGTCTTTCTCATATATCATGTTTGCAAAATAATGGAAAAGGGTATTTATGGCACCTTAACATGCTGAACAGTGTCAAAGAAGAAGAAAGAAGAGTTAACACTGGTGGCGCAGTAGTTGTCCTATGCATTCATTTTTCAAAAAATATTGAGCCAACCTGCCTGGATTTACAACTGTGTTTTGTAGTTAGGACAAAGACACCAGTTTATAACACTACAGGTTTTAATAAACAGTTAATAAAGACAACATGAAGGTGAAGAAGAGTCCATGTATTTAAAACTGTTCAATATACATGCACTATCCATGGGGTGGGTACACTGGCTGTGATACCCTCATGGTATCCAGAGTTAACCATGGTAGGAAGGGCAGGAAAAAGAGGAGATAAATTGAATAATAAATCAAGTACTATTAGAAAAGAGAGCAAACTCTGAGATAGTCCCCATTGATAGCACCTGGATAGCAAACAGAGCAGGAACATGAGTCACCTAGCCACAGTGTTCTCCAATATGCTGAGCTGTATTGTATTTCTATTTAAATTATTCTATTTCTACTTAAACCACAGTGGTTAGAGTTTACATCTAGGATTTGGAAGACCTGGGTCAAAATTATCACTCAGCTGTGAAATTTGGATACAAATTGAACTAACTAAATCCATATGTTGTTGTTGTTGTTTGCTTCAGGTGTTTATTGCTCTAGACTCTTTTGTGAAGTCTTCCAAATGCACTATATGCCTTTGCTAATCTGTGATCGATCTCTTTGTCAATCTTGGCATCTGAGGAGATGATGCTTCCCAGGTAGGTGAACTGCTGAACAGACTTGAGCACAGATTTGCTGGTGTCAATGTGGGGATGGTGGTGTTCATCCTGTGGTGCAGGCTGGTAAAGAACTTCTGTTTTCTTCAGGTTGACTTCCAGCCCAAACAGCTCTGCAACTGTTGCAAAGCAGGATGTTAGGCACTGCAGAGCTGCTTCTGTGTGGGCAACAAGGGCAGCATCATCAGCGAAGAGCAGCTCACAGACTAGATAGTTTAGAGTCTTAGTGTGAGCCCTCAGACAGCTTAAGTTAAACAAGCTACCATCAGTACGGTAACGTATATAGATGCTGTCATCTTCTTCAAGCTCTGCCATAGCCCTTTGGAACATCATGCTAAAGAAGATTGTAAATAAAGTTGGTGCAAGAACACAACCTTGCTTCACTCCATTAGTTATGAGAAAGGGCTCTGAAACAGCATCGCCATATCTGACATGATCACGCTGGCCCTCGTGTAGCAAGATAATCATTTTAAGGAATTTGGGGGGACATCCTAGTCTTTCCAGGATCTGCCACAGACCTTTCCTACTCACAGTGTCGAAGGCTTTGGTGAGGCCGACAAATGTTACATAGAGACCCTTGTTTTGAGAACACAGCTGCGCTGGGCAGGGCACATTTCTAGGATGGAGCACCATCACCTCCCCAAAATACTACTCTACGGTGAACTTGCCACGGGTCAGCGTAAGAGGGGCACTCCAAAAAAGTGATACAAAGACTCCCTGAAACAACATCTCAGGCTTGGCCAAATTGATCACCAACAGTGTTCTGCCCTGGCCTGACATCGGGAGGCATGGAGATGCACAATCCACAATGCTGCAGCCTTATTTGAGAACTCATGCCGAACAAGTCTTGAAGAGAAACGACAACGCAGAAAGAATCACAACCCAAACACATCACCCAAGGAGACCTTCTGCTGTGCTTTCTGCAACCAGACTTGTTTATCTCGGATTGGCCTTTTTAGTCATCAGCATGCCTGCAGAAAGCGCAGGATGACTCTTTCCTGAATCTTTGTTTGCAAAGAAAAGCCAGAGTGTTGTTGTTTGTCTTCAAATTGTTTCCAACATATGGTGACCCTAAAGTGAACCTATCAAGGGTCAAGGTTTGTTCAGAGTGGGTTTGCCATTGCCTCCCCCAAGGGTCATCTAGTAGATTTCCATTGGCATATGCAAATTTATGTAAATGTTGCCATCTATTGTCTTCCTTTTTGATGAGCCTCCATGGCCATCCTAAAGTTAATGTTAGTCCTATTTAAAGTAGACCACTAAAACAAATGGAATTTGAAGTCACAACTAACCTATTGATTTAAGAGCATGTACACTAGGTAGAGCTAATGTCAGATTGAGCCTGAAGGAGCTTCGGTGTGAAATGTGTAATATCTGTTGAAACTACTGTTACATGGGCTTATCATACAACGAGCTCCTTAGTTTTCACTCTGCTTTAGAATATTTCTTTTGTAGTTCTTATATGTTTGTCATGTTAAATGCTACCAGCAAAGATCATCTTTGTTTTCTTCTTCCTTTTTAAAAATATATTTGTCTGGGTTCAGTCTAGAGTAAGTTAGCATTTTTTGTGTCTTCACAATATTTGTTAAGTGTCTAGAATAATGAATAATGCTAATATTTATTTTAAACTAAACTGTTCCTTAATTTTTCTAACAAACTATCCAGTGACATAGGATTGCAACGGAAGATTTATTTTCCAACCTATGTTATTTATTGTGGTTTCCTGCTTAACTGTGGTCCATAATCATAAGATGATGTATCTTTGTTTATTGATCTTTTCATCAAGGGGATGAATAGGAAAGTAGGACAAAGTTTTGCCCTCTGTTAACATTGCTTCCTACAGAAATGTTTCAAAACAAAATCTGGCATTTGACTTTCCAGAATATCAAGATCCAGTGAAGGAGATAAAAGCAATCTGACACAAAATTCATATTGTCTAAGAAGAAATATACACAACGATATAGGATATTACTGCTTTGCTAGATATGTAATCATTGTTCTGGGAATGGCCTTTAAAGTCTGAATTCCCATTATTTGAAGGGCCACCTTGAACCCATATAAACCTGTACAGGCCTTAAAATGGGCCCAAGAGGCTCTGCTCACTATCAAAATAATGTTGAGACTAGCAGACTCTAATGCCTGTTCAATCTATTTGGGATGGGGGTTTCAGTACCTTGGTCAGCTCCTTTCAAGTTCAGACTAAAACCCAGCACAGCGGGTGACATGATAGCTGTGTTTAAATATTTGAAGGGATGTCATATTGTGGATGGAGCAAGCTTGTTTTCTGCTGCTCCAGAGACTAGGACACGGAGCAATGGACTCAAACTAAAGGAAAAGAGATGCCATCTAAACATTAGAGAGAACTTCCTGACAGTAAGAGTTATTCAGAAGTGGAATACACTACCTCCTAGTGTGGTGGAGTCTCATTCTTTGGAGGTTTTTAAACAGAGGCTGGATGGTCAAATGTCAGGAGTACTTTCATTGTGTATTCCTGCAGGTCAGGGAGTTGGACCAGATGGCCCAACTCTATGATTCTATCTTTCTTAGGCAAGGAACACTCACAAGTGGTTTTGCCAGTTCTTTCCTCTGGTATTTATTGGCAGTCTCCCATCAAAGTACTAATCAGACCTGATCCTGCTTGGGTCCAAAATCAGATGGGATCTGATGCCTTTCGAGTATTTAGGTGGCAAGGAAGATACATACATTCTGCTAACTTTTAAATGTTTATGTCTATAGTGATTATGTATTTCTTTGCTTCAAACTGCTTTTTAAAGTATGTGTGCTGTTATATATTGTTTCCACTGTTGCTACTTTTAATGCTAAATTGTCCTTTTTATTGGTATCTGATGTGTTGTATATTATGGCACTGATGTAAATTACTTTGGGAGGTTTTTACCTTGAAAGGCATCATAACATATTTATGAATTTTAGAAAAGTTACGTTCTGGACTACAGCTCTCAGAATCCCAATTGGCATGGTCAGCAGGTATACTGCCTGTGGAATTCTAGGTGTTATCGTCCAAAAAAGCAACCTTCCCAGGCTCAGCATTTTTTAAATAAAGAACTGTGTGTTCTGCAATTTTGCCTGAGCACAGAAAAACCACAGAATTCTTCACCCAGAAAAATCTCAGGCTTGGTTTAAAGCAAGCTTCTTGTCCTGAAACTGCAAAGGTAAGCTTTAAATTGGAACCACTTGGTGAAATTATCTAAGGGCCTGTTTACACGGCAAAATAAGTCTGTGAAGAATTTGCTAAGATTCCTAATAGTTCACACACATCGCACCACAATATTGCCTCATTCAAAAGGGGGGGCTCAAAAACTCAAAAGTAGCGTAATAAGGGCTTTCTCTACTTTCCCCCCACTTTTTTGAAAAGTAGCGTGACTTAGTGCACTATTGATTGTGTGAACTACCATTTCACAAAAGTCTGTGTGAACTTTTTCCTGAAACAACAACAGCAGAGCTGAGCTGTGATTGGTTGGACTGACCACAGAGGGGGTGGACTTGTAAGAGATGGAGGAGCCTCAAATGAAAAGATCCAGCCACTGTTGTTTCCAGCCACGGAAAAGATCCAGCCAGTGCTATCCGCATCCCAATTGCCTAGCTGTCTGCCTCCCGGCTTGCTTGGCTGCTGCAGCTGAAGAATCCCCAGTTAGCCTGTTCCCCTGTGTGTGTGTGTGAGAGAGAGAGAGAGAGAGAGAGAGAGAGAGAGAGAGAGTAGCGATCTGCTCCTCCGGCTGTTTGCTCCCTCGCCCTGCTGTGTTTGCGTTTGTGTGTGTGTGTGAGAGAGGGAGAGTGGGTGAGGGGAAGGGGGCATGATGGGGGATGGCTCCTCGGTGGCCGAAAGGCTGCCTCCTTCCTCCCACCCCTCTCACTTTGGGAAGAAGAGGGAGCACTCCCTGCTAAGGGATGAAAACTAGCAGGCATTCCTCTGGTAATCAGAGGAGGGAAAGGTACCAGCACTTTCTCTCTCTCTCTTTCTCTTTCCCTCCCTCCCTCTCAGCTTCCCAGTATCTTTCCCCAGATATGCTTGGGAGGCCACGCCCCCCACCTTTATCTGTGTGAACTACAAAACAGAAAACTAAACAGATCAACTAATTTTGCAGTAAATCATGTAAACTATGCAGCACTGGTGCGAAAATGTGCTAAAGCGCAAACTATCACAATAAAAACTGCTGTGTAACTGAGCCCTATGTGAAAGGAGAAGTCAGTACATTTTTAAGTGATTGGAGGAGGAATTTGTGGGAGGAAGCTTTACTGTTATGTTGCTATTCCGTCTATAGGTGGCACTGTGCCCAAATTGAGGCTGTTTGACATGCTGCTGTTCTAGCCAATTCTTTGCAATAAAGTTGTTCTGTTAAACATTCAATTTGACTGCCCTCTTCTCTGAAAAACCCTGACAAAACTTCAGTGCTGGTTGCCCTTTAATATTATCAGCCAATCCACATAAACTACTTAAACAAAGACAAGAGTCCTGACAATTACTTAATTTGCACATTTTACATCATCACTGAATTTAGCATTTCCTTGTGCAAAATATGGGGTATCTTGGATTTTGTGAGTGCACAGAACCCAGTTTCTTAGCAAATGTATGTTCAATCAAAAATATTATTTTAACTTAAAACCAGATATGTTAATGTAGTTTTTTTTCCTCTCTCTCACTCGCTCCCTCCCCATTACTACTTTGTGTTCCCAGAATATCTCCAAATATAATCAGGCTCCATAATGTATTCAGCCTGGAATTATCATGTGTGTGGCAGAAGTGCAGAAACTTCGCACCTGTCAGTTCTGGCTGATTGTCAAACACTGTGTGCAAGTGTCAGAAAATGACCTGCCAGTCTGTGCTTATGATTAAGGTGCTCTTCAGGTTCTTCAGAAGGTTTTTAAAAGAGTGTTTATCCTTGAAGGGTTATTGTCTCTATGAATCTGTCCATCTCTTCCTCACCAGGCAAAAGGTTTGTTTTGTGAATGGGGAGTAAAATAATTTTATTTTCCCCAAAGGTTTAGGTATTGGGGACCAATTTGGTCTTTTAATGCATAGGCTCAAAATGTGACATTTAAGTAGACCAAGAAAAATGCCTCCGTTGGAATGGAATAAAAGCAAAGAGGGGCTGGATCCTTTGATCAGTGCCATCTGTTCTTACAATAAAATACCCTTCAGAGAAGCAGTGTGACTATAGTGCACGCACACACATATATACACACAGAGAATACAAAATGTCCTCTCAATTTAGTTGATTTGAATAATTAATGTGTGCTCACTGGTTAAAAGAAACTAACACCTTATCTCATCTCATCTGAATGTCTCCCTCATGCTGTCTTTAGGTAGATTCAAATGACTTCTGTTTTCACCATGCTGTGACTTCTGGCAGTAGAGTACCGTATGAAACCTGGTCTTCCAAACATGGCCTGTTACAAATGTTGAGAGGGACATAAAGCATATGCTACAAATGTCCATATTTACCAGGAACAATCCATATTCTCTGGTGTCCGGTCCTGCACAATATCTATTTTTCTTTTTGGCAGACAATGAGGATGTCTTTTAAGCAAAGTAATAGCAAGCACAGGCATGTAGTAATTGATTCCAAAGGGGGCTCCATATGATCTCCCAAGCTATTCATCACTCACATGAAACTGCTGAGGATGTTGTCTGGTGATACAAGACTAGGTGACATGAATATGCCCTACCTTACCTTTTCATCTGCTATCAAGGAGGCTGGGGGTGTCTTTAACCCATGCCTTCCATTACACATTGGTTATGGGCAAATAGAATGGTTTACTCCCAAAGTGCTGCTTGCCAGTAAGGAAACTAATCTTGAATAAGATGTATGGCTGAGTCTGGGTGGATCCACTACTTGGTGGCTGGTGGTTTCCTCAGTTTCTGTGAAACAGTTGATAAAAACTTAGTCCAAGCATTGAATGTAATGAACTGTCTTCTTTAAACTCAACAAGCAACAGCCTCAGATTTTAAACAGTAAACTTTATTACTAAATAGAATTTCTACAGAATTACTCGTAGCTCAACATTGTTGCTTAGAATGAGGAACAAAAGGAAAGGCAGTAATATAAAAGTATTTACAAAACAAGCAAACCTGGCATGTCTTTCATTCATTGGTTAATTCAAACCTTTATAATTCTCTTCTCACCTGTTACCTTCCCCCACACCCTTTATTATTCTGAATTCTCACCATTTGTCTCTCCACATAGTATCAACTATTTCTGGCCATGTTACCATTACAAAGGGAGGCAAGGTAAGCCTGAACCGCCAGTAGCAAAAAGTTCACATTGTGAGCTGTCCATGATATTGAAAGAGCTATCCAAAGTACTGAACCCTATTCTCAAAATAAGTTTCATACTTTGGATAACTCCTTTGAAGTCCAGACTCAAACCAAGAGCAGATTCACCACTCCTACCTATATGGAAGCCAACAGTCACTGCTTTCCTGCGAGCGTCAGGTTCACATTCTGGGACACAGGACATTTTCAGACAGTGCTAACCGGAGCTTATTCTGGGATGAGCTCCTGGGAGAGGAACGGCACTCTTGCACAGCGGGGGGTCATTTTTGGACGCCGCCGTCCCCCTTCCGAGATCATCAGTGTCACTTCCGTTAAGCTTTGGAAGCAGCTGCGCCATATTTTAAGCACGGAAGTTGCCCGTGCTTAAAATATGGCGTGGCCACTTCCAAAGCTTAACGGAAGTGACACTGATGATATCAGAAGAGGGACGGCGGCATCCGAAAATGACCCTCCGCTGCGCAAGAGCCGTTCCTCTCCCGGGAGCTCATCCCGCGATAAGCTCCGTTTAGCGCTGTCTGAAAATGTCCCAAGACCCTGTTAAGAGTCTGCATAATATAGCTCTCCTCTGGTGGGACCACAGAAGGTACTGAGACAGCCAGGCTCATGTGGGAAGGGCAAAGCTGTGCCTAAACATCATTGCAAGAGCATTGTGGATTGTTGAGTCACCAGGGGCAACGTTGCAAAAGGAAATCCTAGCTATTTCTTTATGCAAACCAAGAAAATATACAGTCACTGGCTTTTTAAAACCCCAATCAATTCTAACTTTTGGGTCCTCCTAGACTGTACCTTTGCTTATGGATGGTTGCTACAGTGGACATCTTTTTCTGGAGAAAACAGATCTGGTCACAGTTACACATACAGTATTGCAACAAACTCTACATGAAGTTGAATTTTTAAAATGTTTGGAAGTTTCAGCTAGTTCAAAATGTAACAGTCAGGATTCTGGCTAGATTCCATTTCATGAAGCCTTTTGTCTGCACCACATTGGCTTCTAACTATCTCCAAGGCATCATGTCAGGTGGTGGCAATTTCATACTTCGTTGTTAACTGCCACCAAGTCAACTTTGACTAATGGCAGCCTTATGAATGAGAGACTTCCAAGTCAATCTATCAACAGCCCTGCTAAGGTCTTACAGATTCAAGGCCATGGTTTCCTTGACTGAGTTTATCCATCTGTAATGTGGCCTTCCAGTCCCCAGAGTAAAGCCCACAAGGAGAATCCCAAAATGCAGGCAGATGCCTTGATCCACACCAACAAACCAGTTCTACCTGTTAATATCTCCACCAGGAACAGGTCTTCTGTAACGCTAATGGGTTTTCATTGTCAGTTCAAGTCCAGGCTACTCCAAAATATTTTGCAAAATCACTGGAATAGCTCACAGCTGTATATTGTTGTTTGGGACATGCATTTTCCCTCCAGTGTTGTGAAGATTACAGGTATGCTCAGCAGGCACAGGTGAATCTAAAGTGAGTGGCAGATAATGTCATCTTTCATGCTAATCAAAGAATTCTGATCCTCTTGCCCTGTGAGCCAGGGCTCCATTATCCCAGCAGTGTGCACATGTGTGAAACAGCTTTCACTCTTTTGTCTAACAATTTTGTGGGCAGGGCAGCTTGTTTGTGGAGAACAAAGAAGCAACACGATTTTGCTCCCCTTCTAAGCTGCGAATTATAGAGTCTCTGAATAGTTTTGCATTTGTAGAGTTGAGCAGTTGTATGATTTTTACATTTCATCTTGGTGACACAAGTAGCATTGTTCTCTTGTAAAGTCTTTGTAAAAGACATTCCCCTAGAAGACATTTGGTGATTAGACCTAACTTGTTTTTCTATGTCATTGGAAAGACAAAGCAAATGCTGATTAAAGCAATTAAAAGTTTCCTTTGTTTGCTGAAAGAGATGTACTCAGATAATGCCTTTTTTGTTTGTAGACATCTTAATAAGCAGTAGCAGACTGAAATGAAATCTGTCATCAGCTATATTCATATCTCCCCCCTTAGATTTAACTGTCTGCTTCACGTACAGATTAAGGGCAACTTGTTACCCAAAGTTCCTTACATGTTTTGCATTTGTTCTTATAAAATGTTTAATTAGGAAATAGAAGTGGCATGATCAATATGATGAGATTATGTACTATATACAAAGCTATGTCATTCTGCAGTGTAACCAAGAAATGGCACCCAAGTTGGAATGATTCAGATAAAAGCTGGCTGGCATAATAGTCAAAGGCTGAAGTCAGGGGGCACAGCTAGATGGGAGAATTAATTGTGGAAAATAGCACATTAACTCACCATTGCAGCAGTATGCATTTGTCTCCAAATACATTTGCAAGATCATAGGCATGGGAAGCTATCCATGTTTTAAGTTCACATAGATCATGTCTGTGAGCAAATATGGTGGGCACGAGCGAATTATGTGCATTATTATTCCCTCAAAGCCCCCTTTAGTTCCCTTTTTTCTCTTGTTAAATCAGAGTCATGGAAGAGTGATCTGCTTAAAAAAACTATTTATTTTTTTTTTGCTCTGCCACATGAAAATAATCACTTCCATGAAAATCAACAAAGGTGGCTGTTGCCACTCATCACCAGCAAGCCTGCCCCCACACATGTCTGACCAATCACGTTTTGACTTCCGGGATCTGCCCCAATTCAAACTGGTTGTTCAAATGGGCTGGAATGCGTATTTCTGCATTTTTTAAAAAACTTCACAAGAAACAGCAAAACATTCACAAAAAATTGTGAATGAAGTACTTGGAGTTTTTGCCCCCCTTCCTTTCGAATATGGCGAATCCCCATAGGAGCTCGTCTGGACAAAAGCTATTCCCCTCATATTCTGAGAGGATTCCCCACCACCACCATTTAGATAACACAAGAGTTAAGTTAACGGACAGTAAAACACCTGTAATTTTTTTTTTAGATTTTGGGTTTTAGTCTTTATTTTTTCCTAGTTTTATTTACTCCTTTACTTTCTCCAGCTGAAATAAATGGCTGCCATTTCTCATATTAATTTAATGTAGGAAAAATATATTGTGACATTCAGGCACACTGGGGTGGATCCAAACATGTTTTGAGCACAGCCTTTGAAATCAATGGAACTTCATTTGTCAGACACTTAAGTCTCATTAACTTCAGTGAATATCTCCAGGGAGCCCTGGTGGCGCAGTGGTTGTAAGTTTGATCCTAGAGGGCTCCAAGTTTCACTCAGCCTTCTATCCTTCCATAGGTTGGTAAAATGAGTACCCAGCTTGTTGGGGGCAATTAGCTAACATGTTGTAAACTGCTTAGGGAGTGTTTAGCACTGATAAGCGGTATAGAAATAGAAGTACTATTGCTATTGCTATGTGTTGAAGGAGATTATCAGATGCAGGCAAAAAGCCTGTGAGGATTATGTCACCATACCATATGGTTTTGCACGTGTCATCATCCTTGAATGCTGCTTCCATGCAGAGCAAGCCGTCACTTTTCATTGGCGGAAACATCCACCAATGAAAAGTGACGTCTTACTCTCCACTGCACCACAGGGTCTGCTGCACAGAGGGAGCACATGAGGATGATGATGTCTTGCGAAACTGAGGCCCATTCCCAGTATAGCGACATCATCCTTATTTATTTATTTATTTATACCCCACTCTTCAGCCACAAGGCTATCTGAGCAGCTTACAAATTGTTTTACGCAATAGCAATTTACACACTTACACTGCATTAAGCAGTTTCTAATATGTGTTAGCTAATAAAAAAAATCCTTATGTGCTCCTGTTGGGCTTTTTGAGTGTCTGATAATCTCCTAAGTCTAGATCCTACCTGTTGTCAAAGTAGAACAAAACTAACTCATCACTCCTAACTCTGCTAGCAGATTCTAGCAGCAAGTTCTGAAACATGCACTCCCCTCTTGATTTTTCTTTGCATTACAGCAGACTTATAAGGGAAACCTTAAACAAGACTTTTTTGGCCAAGATGTTCTCATTCCATTTGAACCTTTAACCCAAGGCCTTTATCTCTACAAGCATCAGGGCACAACTATCCATAAAATTGTATTTTATACAAATAATAAAAAAGAAGTTGTTTCAAAAAATGAACAATTGGCCCATCTAGGTCAATAGTGTCTGCACCAGTGCTACTCAATTTGCATTTCCCCCCATTGTGCCAGAGACCACCACCATATTTGTGCCATATAATAATAGTTTCTTGGAATCTTGCTGCAGAGCAGGAGCCAATGACTTGGGGACCACCACTTTGACTAGCACTGGTCTATACTGATTCACGCGGAAGTACTTCCAGTACTTATCGAGAGCTGTCAGGGACTGAAACTAGAATCATTTGCATGCCTAGCAGGAGGCTCAGCTATTAGCTATGTAGCAGAGAACGAGGGCATATACAACTGTTTTCCAAGTGACTAACCTAACCATTATGACATGTAAGAAACATAAATTTATTTCTCTGCCAAAATAATTTAAAAATATTTTGGAATATTTTGTAAATAATACTTTTAGTTTCAGAATATCCAATAAGTCTTTGATATAGGACTTTTTCAGATAGGGGGGGACCCTAGGAGGTCGGGAGTAGAACGTGGCTGTTTTACTTACAGAGCCCCATTTCAGACAGCCCCGTCCTTCTCTGTCCTCCTCCCGACCTTCCCCCATGCTGCGGGTGTTGCTTTTTATTGGTGGAGGTTCTCTGTCAATAAAAAGTGGTATCAGAAGCACAGGAGAAGGTTGGGAGGAAGTTGGGAGGAAGACGGAGGAGGACGGGGTTGTCTGAAACAGCCCCATTCTTCTCACGGACTCCTCGGGGGGGGGTTCCCCCATCTGAAAAAGTCCATATGGTGTCCACATTTAACATAGAAGGTTTTTCAGTGGTAGCTGCCACCTAGGAATAGTCAGGATTTGACAGAGTCTGACATATAGCAGTCAGTGGCCAAGAGTTTTTATGGAACAGCATAGAGTAATAATTCCACAAGCAGAACTATGCTACTTCTTTCCTCTCAGCTCCCTCCCCAGACTCACAATTTAGCTGTTTCACCCTCCCCTCCAACCGTTCAGAAGATGGTAGAGAACAGGGGGATTGGAGAAGTACCTGGTTGTGTCCCCCTAGGCAGACACAGACCAATGGCATCATCCACTGAGATCTGCCAGGGTCATCTGGAGTCTCAATGGGTGATGTCCCTTCTCTGCATGTGGATATGAGGGTATAGCCAGATGTCACCTCGTCCTTACTCTCCAGCAGCTGCTGAATGGCCATGAGGTGGACTGTGGTGTATAAATGGGAGATCTGTTGTGAATAAAAAGAAACGAGGGCAGCACTGAACCAGGACGGGACAAGGACGACATCATCTTTGGCGATCTCCTGGTGATCTCCTTGAATTTGTTTAACACCATATTAAGGGTGTCTCATAATCCCCATATTATGTTACTGACAGGGTATCAGCCTGTTAATTAACAGTATTTGATAGATTACTTAACATTTTACTTAAAAATAAAGTTGTATAAATTTTATATCACTGCATTCATTTAAACAGAACAGTCAATTTCAGGGTCTGATGTCAAATTTCAATGGAAAATTTTGAAATGGGATGGAATTTGATTTCATCTGTAACATTTCACCACTGTAACATTTCACCTTGGCTGTCTTTGGACAATCATCTGTGTAAAATCCTGTACTTGAAAGCCTTCTGACCTTCACTTTAGAATGGAACTGAAGACTTCCCATGTTCTAACCTTCCATAGCTGTTGCTGTTGTTTGCATTTGTATTGATATGCAAGCCAACAGACACATTTTAATCTATTTCCAGATAAGTTATGTCATATGTAAAAACATATATGGATCATTTTGATCTTAAACCTTGTCACTCCAATACTGCAAAAATAGAAACTCTTTTCTACAAAACAGTTGACTTGTCCAACTTTTCAAACTCTAATTAAATTCACCAATTTGGCCTTAAAAGGCCTATAATATAAGCCATATCTCTCTCTCTGGCTTTTCTTCGCAAATGAAGATTCAGGAAGGACTCATCCCGTGCTTTCTGCAAGCACGCTGATGACTAAAAAGGCCAATCCGAGATAAACAAGTCCGGTTGCAGAAAGCACAACAGAAGGTCTCCTTGGGTGATGTTTCTGGGTTGTGATTCTTTTTGCATTGTCGTTTCTCTTCAAGACTTGTTCGGCGTGAGTTCTCAAATAAGGCTTGCAGCATTGTGGATAGTGCATCTCCATGCCTCCCGATGTGAGGCCAGGGCGGACCACTGTTGGTGATCAATTTGGCCAAGCCTGAGATGTTGTTTCAGGGAGTCCTTGTATCACTTTTTTGGAGCTCCCCTCTTACGCTGACCCGTGGCGAGTTCACCATAGAGTACTATTTTTGGGAGGTGATGGTGCTCCATCCTAGAAACGTGCCCTGCCCACCGCAGCTGTGCTCTCAACATCATGGCCTCAATGCTGGTGATCCCTGTTTGCTCAAGGGCAGCAACATTCTCAACATACTCAAGAACAGCAACATTCGTCATATAGTCACGACTAAGCCATATCACATACATGGAAATGGGCCCCACATATCAATTCTCTCTGCAGTGGAGAGAATGATTTTTTGTAAGGCCCAATTTGGGATTACCTAAGCAGTAACTGAAAAGAAAATCCACCCTGAATTTTATCAGATTTTCAAAGTTTCTCATTTTTTCAATCACTTTGGTTCTTCTACTCATAAGGAAAAAAGAATGGGCAATTCAGGGCACTGAAGCCATGCTTTACAGAAAGCTGAATCACCCCCACTTCTGAGTTTTAAAAAGTTTTTTTTTTTTACAGTCTCTATTACACAATGCACAGGTGAGGAACCTGTGGCCCTCCAGAAGTTTTCAGCTGTAAGTTTCACTATCCCTGATCACTGCCCATGCTGGCTGAGGAAGGGAAGTCCAAATATATCCAGAGGGTGAAAGATACCCCATATCTGATCCAAGAATGCCTGAAAATGAAGTAGTGTGGGAAGTTTTTTAAAAAAAAAAACTTGGGAATTTTTTTTATTGGCGTAAGACCATTCTACTAAAAAATACACCCGACCGCAAAAGGCCATAACAATAATACAAAAATAATACTAATTATTTTCCTCTTTTCTTACTAATACAAAAATAAATCTATCCTAACACTAATGTATTTTTCCCTTTAATCTAAACACACTATAATCACATTATATTTACACATTATAATTATACCTACTTGGAAATGAAAAAAAACCCAATAAAATATTAATTAAAAATAATAATACAAAATAATACAAAAATAATAAAATATTTATTTAAAATATGATTTTATGTTATTGCTGGGGTCATCTCACTAAACGATGGTTTGGCAATTTCTCTTTTTCACTCAGAGCTAAATTTTCAATTACATTCTTCACATAATAGGCAGTGCCTTTTACATCTTGCAGATTTTGACTTCTCACCTCCTTTTGTCTCTGGAAAACTAACCCTAACATCACATAGAGGTTTACCAGGTGCACTGTGGACCACGGCACTTTCCAAAACCTCTCAGCCACGGTGGAACCAGGCTTCTTCCTCTTCCTCCTTTGGAACACTGACTTTCAGGGTCCCCTGACACCCTCTGGAGGTTCAGTCCCTGAAAGCACCGTCTCCCAAGCCTGCTGTGCCAAACCTGGCCAATCCAGGACCCGGGCCACCTCCTCCCATGTTTCCCGGGCATTTGGGCAGTCCTGGACAAAATGTCTGATCGTCTCCTTTTGTGCCACGCCACTCAAAATCTCAGCCTTTTTACATTTCAGACGTGGACAGGTCTGCTCATCCTCTGCGGTCCATGGTCTCTTTCCCCTCAGATTAAGAACCTGATGGTAGAGCCTCCACCTCAAGTCCCACAACTTTTTGGGGACCGTTTTGTCCATGAAATACTCAGTTGGGTTAGTCTGGTGATTTAGGTATTCTGATAAATCTAGTTTGGCCTGACGCTTTTGCAAAAACGGGTTAACATAAATCTCCTCCACTATTTTCCTGTACAAACTCCTCTTGATGCTCTGACCTGGTCTGTCTTCCCCCTTCAACTCCTCAGCATGAATTTTATATTTCTTTATGTAAAAAACAAAGTCTTTCAAATAATCAAATAAAGAAAACCTAAAACTTAATGAGCCTTCCTCCCACCAAGTCTTTCCCCATCTAGTCCCTATCCAGCACTCACAAAACAAAACTAGCCAAGCCTGAGGTTGAATCTGACCCTTTTGTAACAGAGAAACTTTCCCAAAGTTTTGAACAGAAAAGATGGCGATGAACTTAGGTCCCAGGGCTGGGAAGTCCAGGCCCCCTTGTTCTACCTGCCCATCAGCCACTGCCCTTGCCAGGGGGTATGTGGCCATTCCCCAAAGGAACTTGAAGAGAACCCAATCAGCTTCTTCAATCACTGAATCTGGAGGCGGGAAAACAGCCGCCAAGTTGGCTGCCACCGGAAGCAGGTAGGTATTTACAAAAGCGGCTCTCTGGTAAATGGTCAGCTTCCATCTCTGCCAGAGGGCCACAGTCTCCTTCACTTTTTCCAACCAGCGATACCAATTTTCTTTCCATCCCTCCAGAGCCACCGCAAAATTCAGCCCCATGATCTTCACCCTATCCATCTTTGCCTCTTGCTCTGCTTGCCACCCTTCCTTTTCTCTAACTACGTCCTTTAGAGGAATAGCTGCCATCTTGTCCTCTGCAGCAAAAATCCTGATCAAAAAACTCTTTTCCATGTTAAGTCGAGCACCAGAAACTTGACCGTAGGCCTCAAAAGCATCTTTAATCTTTCTAACTTCCATCCTATCCTTAACCAAGAAGGACACATCATCAGCATGGGCAACAAATTTAACAGATTCACATCGAACTGTCCAACGGACACAGAATTTGGATCCCCGAGATGCTCTTGTCCAAACTAATCTTACACAGGATAGCATCCAAAGCAATAACATACAAGACAGGCCTTAGGGGACAACCTTGCCTCACCCCAGAATTTAACTTAATCCTCTTTCCTCTATGACCATTGACTTGCAAAACCACCTCTGCATCCCTATAAAACAATTTAACTAAAGCAATAAATCTCTCTGGCACCCCTTTCCACTTGAGGGCTTCCCATAGGAACGTATGATCTACATTGTCAAAAGCTTTCATCTGGTCGACCTGTAGGATTTGACCAGTCCAAGCTCCCTCTTTGTTGAGTCGGAACACTTCCCAAAACAAACAAAGAGAGTCCACCATAGTCCTACCCAGCACAGCACTGGTCTGTGCTTCCATCACAATCTTATCAGCCACCTTAGCCAGCCGATTGTTCAGTATTTTTGCCAACATGCGGTAGTCTATGTTGGTCAGAGCTATGGGGCGCCAGTTTTTTGGGAGCGTAGGATCACCCTCCTTTGGGAAGATGATGAAGTAGTGTGGGGGTATCATTCTTACAAAGCAGATGATGAAGAGGGGAAATGAAGCTTTTCCCTTTCAGATTCTGACAACAATGGTTGAAGTACATAAAAACAAGGGCAATCTGGTTCCGTCTCCCACACAGTACTCTTCCACAGAAAGCAGAACTTGTCTTCTGCCTCCAGCAATTCACAACTGAAAAATAGGCTGTTTCCTTTAACAAGCATTATTTTTATAATTTATTATTCAATATTTTTATTTATTTATTTATACCCCGCTCTTCAGCCACAAGGCTACCAGAGCGGCTTACAAATTGTTTTAAGCAATAGCTATTTACACATCTACACTGCATTAAGCAGTTTCCAATGTGTTTTCCTCATCTCCTTTTACTTTCAAAAAAACTTTCAAGTCCAAGCAGGTGAGTTGCTTTCCTTCCTTCTCTTTTTCTTCCTGACCATGAGATGCGTCATTACCATTGACCTCACCACTTCTCCTAAACAGCCAGAGAAGGGCAACAAAATTGTCAATTAGATTTGCAGTACGCGGGAGTCAGCCTCACTTGCACTTGCCTGCATAATCATGCATATCTTTCTTCTATATCAGGAGTTGTTCAAGCCTATAATAACTAGGGTTCAACAAGTCTCAAATGCTTTCCCTTGCCGATGATATGGAAATTGTTGATTTGCTACAGATTACTCAGGATCTTGGCAGAATGTCACACCTCTGAGAGCTTGAGATGAGTGGCCAGCAAACATGGAATAGCAGGAGGATTATTAGCATTAAGCAGAGCATAATATTGTAATATTTTTGAGGGCAGGCGTGTGGTAATTTATTATCATACACATCACTAACTAATAGCCTCTATGGATAGGAGGCCACAGCCTGGAACAGGAAGTAATCAAAAGGTCAAACTGGGGTCTGTGGGCAGAGCTCTAAAGAGAAATGGTATGCTAGAGTGATTCAGTTCACAACACCTTAGAGCTTCCTGTGGCTAAGCAACATTTCCCTCCTTTCATGAGATGGCTCAGTTCTGCATAAGTTATAGAATTTGCCTTTTCTTAGCATTCTTTTCATAGAATTTGGAATGCCCCATCAGAGTTTTTTTCTTAATTGTAGCACTTGCCATCCTGCATTTAAAAAATGTACACAACTACCCCAAACTCCTGCAGAAAAGAAAGCTTTGAGATAACACAGCTGTTCACAATATTTCTCAACATTTTCAACAAGACAATATGATAACCCAGCAACATACCAGAGTTTTGTAGTTATACTGTTGTCTTTGAATTTCTTTGAAACTTTCAGCATGGCTTGCAATGCCATATGGTACGTTTGCAGCTACAGGAATCAACCCAACTTGTGTTTAAACCATTTCCATGTAATGAGACATAATTAGGACCACAATAGAGTGGCACCAAATTGTGAGCAGCAGCCAGGATGTAGTTGCAGCCTGCATGGATAGTGTCATCACAGGGTTTAGTCACCAGTGAGATTATATCTGGCTGTATCTGGGTGGCAGAGGAAGTTTATTGGTTCTGTTCTAATTTAAGACAGCTTCCAAAGGGATTAAAGAAAACACAAGAAGTCCCAAGCTTTGTACCTGTTCTTTCTGATTTTATTTTGGAGATTCACATGATGTTTACTTCGTTCTGAAGTATTTCCTGGGAGCTCCCAACATTACCAAGAACCTCTCATTCCCCCTCCCCAGGTCAATTTAAATTAACCCAGTATTTTCTAAAATGAAATGTAGCTGTATTTGTCTTGTGTGTTTCCACATTCTTAGAACTAGCTAAGAGGGCCACCATCAAGAAAACACAGATATTGTTTCCAGAACACAGGCTCAACAAAGACCAAGCAATGGAAAAAGGAATGCTAGCACTGAAACAAAATGATCCTAATGCTTAATTACTGTCATAGCGCTCAAGCTCTGTAACACTTCCATGATGGGCTTCGTCAGAAGCAGCAAAAATCACACAATTGCGACATCACAGTAGCATGAACAGGTCCTGCAAAAACACGTCCCACTGTAATTGTGAGATTACAGCATGAATGGACAGTCCTCTTCCCCCCCCCCACCTCTCTGTTCCTGGCAAGGAAACCTCTGGGTGAGAACATGAAAACTATCCACTGGACACTCTTTTTATGAACTGTCCTTGTTTCTTTGCATATTTTTAGATTTGTTTAAGTGTTTGTGTAATCATTTACTTTGCAAATCAAGGGGTTTTTGGTGTTTTTAAGCACACTCGCATCTTCACATGAGAACCACCAAAATCTTACCCATGCTACATCATGGAAGTAAAGTCCTGTTCCTAAACTGCTAGTGGTGGCTATGCAATAATTCCATGGTGGTTCTTTTGCATGATTACAGCGATCTGCGATAACAAGTGTAATAATGCCACTATGTTTCCACTTAATAATAATAATAATAATATAATTTATTTATATTCTGCTTTTCCCTAGGGAATCAAAGCCGAGCACAGCATAAATTATAACAATAAAATATAAGAATAAAACACAAGGTTAAAAACAATCCCATATCCTGTCTCTCCCCCCAATCATAAAAACAGCAAAGAACAATAAAATAGAAATTAAACAGTATAATATATTAAAATTTAAATACAAATTGAATAAAATTGCAGGTAGATGTTTTGTTTTGTTTTTTATCTGGAAGGTTAATTTAGAAAGGACTGCCAGAAGAGATCCATCTTTTAAAAGGCTTCTAGAGAGGTAATATGACGGATCACTTTCCTCATTTGCAGAATTACATCATTTTTAGAGGTTAGTATGATAAAGTCACATAACTCCTGAATAAAAAAGGCTTAGTGGGCATGAGTGCATATTAGTTTCTGAAATGTTGCCTGAGACTGCATGTGACATAGGATTAGTAGGAGGGGAAAGGAGAAGGATGCAAGGGAGGGAAAGGGAGGGGAACCTGGAAGCCTCTTCTGAATAAGAGCAAATAACCATCAAAAAAAGAAAAAAGAAGAAGGGGGGGGAGTCTTGATACTTCCAGAGACTTTTTTCACTTCTGGAGGTGTCCTAAGAAAGACAAAACACTCCTGTGTGGGTTCCGACAACTGCTTAGAAAAGTATCCCCCAGGTCTTCTTTCTGCTAGATGTGCCCTCTAGTCTTCTGTACCAGAAGATGCCAATTCAAAAGACTGCTCTTCGGAAATTACTCTCTACAGGCTTTGTCCTTATTTTATGCTATACAAACTTGGACATTCCCTACCCCTTGAAAAACCTGAGGTTGTGGCTATGTATTGGGGCAGAAGTGCACTTTGCACAAGATCTTCGTTATGTTCTCCTGAGCTCTTTAGAAGAAGGGCAGGATAAGACTGCACAAAGTAAACTTTAAAAAGAAAAAATTAGCAGCCGAATGCAATTAGCTACTAATAATCCATCAAGTCCTTTTTGCATTCAACAACATAGGGGTGAGGCAGAGTGCTAGGATGTCTGTCAGCTCCCAAATTACATAATCTACATCAGTGCTACTCATTGTGGTGGGCCATGGACTGGTGCTGGCTTATGAGTTTTTGGCTGCCAATTTGCAGCATGTTTCCAGGGGGAAAGAAACAGTTGTACTCAATGGACACGAATATGATGCTGGTCCCTAGTATATAGGGATGAAAAGTCCTGCTGGTCCCCCACATCAGCTAGCTTACGAAACACTGCTCTAAGATCACATCCTGCTCCAAGTTTGGCTACTCATGAGCAGATATTTTCCATGTCCTTCCCCCCAGAGCAAGGACAGGCAGACCCAGAGTTCATTTTTCTGCCCCTAGAGGTCTCATAGACTTCAAAAAATGAGGAGGGGGAGTTCTCAAAAGTCAGCTTCTAATCTTGAAAACAGTTGACTAGTTCAAGGGGAGGGAGGATCTGCAGCTCATTTAAAATATGACTTGCTGTTCCTATAAGATTCCATGAGGGGCATTTTACCAATTTTTGGCCAGAAATAGGGCAGACTGGGGAGCCTGGGGGGATTCAGGGATTGAGGGTTGCAAAAACACCCTGAAGCAGTGCATGAGGGTCCAAGGGGGACCCCTGACCTAGAAAGATCCACCTGGCACCAACACTAACAACATTTTGACTTGACATCATCAGAGGAAAAGATTTTTATTTTCACAGAGCTTGAATATGAGCAATAGCATTTGCTTGCAAATAGCTTGCTATCTGTTTTGCTTCTCATGATATCTCTATAAAGCTATATTTAAAAAATGTCCTTCTCTGCAGTGCTTTCATATTTATCACCAGTTCTTAATGCGTTGTTTTATTGTTGCTTTAAATTTGTATTTTTAAAGTGACTGTTTATTGGTTTTATTACTGATTTTACTGTATTGTTTTCTCATGTGTGTTTCCCTGAAAACTTTGGCTATGTAGCAACTCATAAATGAAATAAATAACACTGCTAGTTATTTCTTTCTTTCAATTAATTAATTAATGGAATTTCTAGGCTGCCCTTGAGGCATAGCTCTCAGAATACCTTGCAGATAAAAACAGAAAAACAATAAATAATCAACAAAGAAGAGCAGAGAGCAGTTAAAAACTTTATGCCACAGAAGAAATAGCTAAAGCTAGAACCAGATATTGAATAGGTGTGTGTGTGTGTGTGTGTGTGTGTGTGTTCATTGGATGCCAAAAGTAATAAAAAGATTGTGCCAGACAAGCATCTCTGAAAAGGGAATTCCAAAGGTAGGTCATTATAACTGAAAAGCAGAATTTGAAGAAGTTACTTTGGAGAGGGATTACAACTCCCAAAACCCACAGGTAGCATGATCACTGAACAGGTCTGGCGATTCTAGGAATTGTATTTCTCTAAAACTAACTTTTAAAAACTCTCCTGAAAAGGCTCCACCTCTTGGTATCACCCATTCCTTACACATACAAGATACTGCTTTATTTAGCTCAGACACTGCTAGTCAACCAGCTCCTATTAGTTCATCTTACCAATATTTTAATTCCTGCTGCTCCAAATTTCTATCACAAACTTTCTATAAAAGGTTTTTACTCAAACTGGCCAAAGTATACATTGGGATAAATGTAAATAATAACTTAAAATAAGAAAAGTAAGCAAACAATATGGAGGACAACAATGCAAAGATAATGCTAGACAGCACTGCTAATGCCTACCATCCCCATCAGCTGTCAGGTCCTGTAGTTCCACCATGCTGCATCTTTAGGGGGCAGCACTGAGTCAAAGTAAAGACCCCAAAAGCCTTGACAAACAGCTAGAAAACTGCAATGGAAACATGAGGTATGTCTAGTAACTGGCTATCCAAGTGACTTTGTCCATCCACTTTCAGCTCCCACTGAGGTTTTCGGTAACATTGGGCTCAGCATTTTTTTTTTCCAGCCTAGCATGAGTATTGCTGGAAAGCTCATTTTACTTTCATTAAAAGGCTGTCCATGAGCTGCTTGATAGTATTTTTTTCACCACCAAGGCATCTTAGCAATATAGCCATTGGGTGCAACATTTTTAGAAGCTGGGAAGAAAAACCCTATGGACAGGAGAACATCTCAAAGGCACTTATTCAGTTTAGGAGTGAGGGGTGGCTCCCAGTTCTTTGTCAGCAAGACTTGGATCTGATGGCGGGGGGGGGGGGGAAGAAAGACCCAAATAACTATCACCCAGTCAGCCTGACATCAATACTAGGAAAGATTCTAGAGCAGTGCTATTCAACATCTTTATCAATGATTTGGATGAGGGAATAGAGGGCATGCTTATCAAGTCTCCAGGTGACACCAAATTAGGAGGGGTAGCTAGAGGACAGGATCAGAATTCAAAATGACCTTAACAGATTAGAGAACTGGGCCAAAACTAACAAAATGAATTTCAACAGGGAGAAAGTAGGATAATACACTTGGGCAGTAAAAATGAAATGCACAGATATAGGATGGGTGACACCTGGCTTGATGGCAGTACATGCAAAAGGGATCTAAGAGTCTTAGTGGACCACAAACTGAACATGAGTCAGCAGTGTGAGGATAGGAGTCTAGTGTCTAGATCAAGGGAAGTAATAGTGCTACTCTATTCTGCTTTAGTCAGAACTCACCTGGAATACTGTGTCCAGTTCTGGGCACCACAATTCCAGAAGGATATGGACAAGCTGGAACGTGTCCTGAGGAAGACAACCAAAATGATGGGAGGTCTTGAAGTCATGCCCTACGAGGTGTGGCTTAGAGAGCTGGGTATGTTTAGCCTGGGGAAGAGAAGGTTAAGAGGGGACATGGCAACCATGTTTAAATATTTGGAGGGATGTAATACTGAGGATGGAGGAAGCTTGTTTTCTGCAGCTCCAGAAACTAGGACATGGAGCAATAGACTGATAATACAGGGAAAAAAGATTCCACCTAAACATTACAAAGAAACTTCCTCATGGTAAGAGCTGTTCAGCAGTGGAATGCACTGCCTCATAATGTGGTGGAGTCATCTTCTTTAGAGGTTTTTAAACAGAGGCTGGATGGCCATCTGTTGGGAATGCTTTGATTGTTTATTCCTGCATGGTGGGGGGTTGGACTGGATGGCCCTTGTAGTCTCTTCCAACTCTATGATTCTATGATACACAGAGGGTACAGTCCTGTCTCTCTCTCTCTGGCTTTTCTTCGCAAATGAAGATTCAGGAAAGACTCATCCCGCGCTTTCTGCAAGCGCGCTGATGACTAAAAAGGCCAATCCGAGATAAACAAGTCCGGTTGCAAAAAGCACAGCAGAAGGTCTCCAGGATGCAAGTGTCAGTTTATTTACACCTTTGGAGGCCGGTGTGTGCCTTTGTTTCTTTGCCTTGGTTTGACCGCATCAGAAGATTCCCGTTGGCCGCGGCTAGCCAACCAGGTAGTTGGGGATGAGCTTTCGTTAGGCCACCTTTTCTAGACCCCTCTCCATATGGAGCAAGCAGTGCTCTCCTTAAAAAAGGTTGCTTGGTCATGGGATTAGAGTTTTCCTTCTCCTAGGACGGTTGCCACAAGGCTAGAGAGCCCATCCTGCCCTTTGACGCTCTTTGTCAGACCCTTTGGTTTTGACCTGTCTGGCATGGGAGACCCTACCAGTGGCTATTATGCCACCGCCAGCATAGCTCAAAACATCATTAGGGTACGCAAGCCTCTCTCCCACGACAAGGGGGCGTCAATGGAGAGGGCAGTCCTGTATAGTTCAGTGTAACATAGTAGTTCCACATGTGGACCTATGCTAGGCTAAGTCATATACTATCCCCCTGGACTTAATGTACAGCCACAGAGACCCCCGTCATGGCCATTCCATGCATTGTGGGGAGTTGGCAGAATTAGGAAAACCTCTGGCTATGCCCCTATAACCAGACGTGAAATGATTACAGTGTCACTGGCGTATGCAGGTCTCTGAGGTCTCAGTGCTGCTGTAAACATTTTGCATCTGGCTACAGAGACATAGCCAGGCACTTCCCCAATCCTACCTACACCCATGAGGCACAGAATGGCTGTGCAGGGAACTTCAAAGGCTGTAAGGTAAACCAAAGGATACTGTGGAGGGATGAAAGGAATACCATCCTCTGCAGCTCCCCCAAAAAGGGCATATCCAGACATAAAGGAAACCTACGTGTGCATATGCCACTAATAGGATGCCAGCCAGAATGTATTAAGTAAACTAGAGCAAGGGAGGAAGGGAGAGATAGCTACCATAGCTATCAGAGACATTCTTTCTGCTTGTGTGTTCAATTTCCCACTGCAAGACTACTGGGTTTAAAAAGTAAGTTTCACTTTTTAATCTTCTAAAAATTTCATCTAATTCAGCATATAAAACTCTGTCCCTCATATTTGTACAAAAATGAAATAATATATTGTCCGCACACATTATTTTATTGTTTAAATGGTTCTCATTCATGTTTCATTTCAATAATATTTCCCCAGCTTGTAAAGCTTATGTTACGTTGAGCTCCTCTTTAAATTCACAATGCATAAAACTGCCAGGTGGCCTAATAGCAGAGTGCATTAACAGATTGAACTATAAATCAAATGGTTGGGTTCACGTACTGTAAAAATATCACCATTTTCTTCCAGATCAAAGTTTGTGTACTTATTTTCTCAGATGCTACCAGTGATCTCAAAGATACATTTTCCCCCAAATGCCTATAGTCAAGGTATGATGATTTATACAGCTCTTGTATTTCAAGGATAGTGAAAATAGTCAACAAAAAGGTACAATTGCTTGTATTTATTCTCTCATAATTTAAAAAATTAAGCCATTCACCTGCCATTTTCTTCACTGGATAAGACATGAATTTAGACAACCATGGTAACACAGAAGATTAATGTTTATCAAATGAACAATGCCTTGTCCATTTCCCCCAGCTATTCAGAAGGATTTCTGCACAGCACCAACCCATCTATGGGAATATGCATCTGTTCAAGATTCTATTTATCAGTTGCATTGTGCACCTTTATGCCATCATAGCTATGCTATAGTACTGGATCACATCATTGAATGATTGCAGTGCAGCGGATGGTTTGGCTAGGCACATTCCCATTGCACAGCTATTGATCCACCTCCATTGCTAATCATTGCACTTATGGAACCTCCTAAGCAAAGCTCCTAGGCTTGTGCAATGGTTTGCTTGAGTATCACAGGGTTTGTGAAATCCTGAATAGGATACTGCCTTTGCATAACCTCCTAGAAAATGCAGCTGTTTACACACTGACATTTCCACAAACGTAAAAACACAACGGGATCCCAATGTCTCTTACCATTATATGGTTGCTCGTTGTAGTTCCCCTTGCCAAAGGGGCAGGTTTCTCTACACTAGCCCTCAGCCTGATTTTAGACATCCATCCATGCAATTAATTCAGACTTCTGACAAGAGTGATCTGTCCCTCCCCACCATCCCTTTTGTGGAGAAGAGTAGAGAGGAGTGCAGAAGGATGGAGAGAGAGAGAGAGAGAGAGAGAGAGAGAGAGAGAGATCAGGCTTGTTGTTTTGTTGTTTTAATGTATTGCTTACCACAACTTTGGATGAAATGTCAATAGTCATTGTGATAGGCAGAAAGAAAGAAATGGTGGTGGTGGTTGTGGCCAGTGCAAGAAAAAGCTGAGAGAGGTATAACAAGCATCTCTAAAGGGACACTTTCTCCCTCCCATCCTCCCCCACACTATCATCTCAGATCAGAAGGTGGAAACGTGCTTCAGGGCCCTTCATTCACAACATGAAGACCTTTGATGGTCTGGAGCTGGATTTGTTTCTACAGTGGGTATCTTCCTATGGTATTACTAAGGCTGTTGTCATTCCTCCCTCCGACATTGTCACCTGCTGTGGTTCAGCTTCTCCGCACCTCCCTAGTGCTGCCACTGGCAACCTCCCATGTCAAATATTAGAATTTAAAATTGCCAGGGAAATCTGTGTTGTTGCTCTGTAAAACACTATGCCTACTGCTGCTCTATAAATAATATAAATAATGAATAAATACTAATCATCAGCATCATCAGCATCATTAATCACAAACTTTTTTAAAATTTATTTTCCAAAGGCATTCCTCTGCCACTGATGACTGCAATGACGATAATGGTGAAATACTGCTGTACTTTTCATGGATTTGTTTTCTGATGACTTTGTTGTTATTTGCCATCAAGTCAGCTTCAACTTACAGAGCCCTCCATGAGCCTAGGTACATCAACAGGCCTGCTGAGGCCTTGTAAACTCAGGGCTGTGGCTTCCTTGATTGAATCAATCCATCTGTAAAGTGGTCTTCCTCTTTTCCTACTGCCTTCTATTTTTCCCAACATTATCACCTTTTCCAATGAGCCATGTCATCTCACAAGATGTCCAAAGTATTAGACCTTCAGTTTAGCCATTGAATTGGCCAACATGTTGACTCACTATTTTACTAGTGACTCAATGGGTCTACTCTCATTGAACCTAACCAACAGAACTCCAGCCTTTGCTTAGTCTTTCAATCTCAGTGCATCATTTTTAGAAGTCTTATTGCAGAACTATAACTGGTGTACCGAAAGGGTGCTTCATCCAAGTCTTGACCAGTTGCAGTAGCCTTGTCTCTCATGCTGCAGTGTGTACTAACTGCCCCAAATAATAGCACATCCCAGAAACACAAAGGTCTTGTGCTGCAATGTCTTCGTTTCTTCTGGGTTATTGTTTCAAGCTAATGACCTGCAATTCTGGGTGGGTGTTTATTCAGCTTCATTTAATTTCTTATTATGCCCTGCTTTTTTTGTCAATAGTGCATTTGGAAAGCATATTTTCAGTGCCTTGCACAATAAGCTTCTTGTAGCTGATGTCTTGACAGAAATTGAGATATTGATGTAAAGCTGTAGATATTGATCCAACTTTGTTTCTTGGCCATAGTCCGATGCCAAGTGTAGTAGTTTATAGTATTCTGTTCTTGCCATTGTCTTTGAAAATAAATAAATAAAGGGTTAAGACAAATCAGGCCTTCTGGAGTTTCAAACTGAGCTATGAAATAATACTCTAAATGTCAGGAGTTAAATTAGACTTCTCATGTCTTTACGTGGAGTCATGCTACCACAGCAAAAAAGGGTTATCTCTTAGAATAACAGTGATAATGAATCTGATACTGTGATCATTTTATTGTTGTGGACAGAATATTATGGATAGCCTTTATATCCTTCTACAGTGGATAAGAATGTAAAAAGCTATCCATAATATAATACCCTCAGTCTATAATCTCAGATCCTGACCTCAACAAAGACTATTTCAAGAAGTAGAAAACAACCTCTCTGATGGTCTATTATGCAGGTAAATAATTGGGATCTTGACAGATCATCTCCAAAGCATTTTTTCTCACCTTCACAGGACACTTAGAAATTCATGTATATAAACCTATCCTTATTCTAAAACAATTCTGTGGAGTGTGTATCAGGGCTGCCTGCAGTCCACATTGGTTATATGCTCAGAGCCCTAAACCCTGTCATAGAGGATGAAAGTTTGTTCCTAATCCCCTGTTGGGTGCTAATCTTGCCTTAGCCACTGCCTGTAGTGTGCACAGCATAGCCACTGGGCAGATGGTTTCTGAAGTATATGACCATCATCACAAACCAACATTTTACAACTGGACAGTGGCATGTAAGGGGTTATTTTGTACTTGCTACAGGCTGCTCCCATGGAGTGGACTCCATGCTTCTGCAGTACCTACAAAAGGAAGGAGACACTCCGTAGCAATTCCCATTCAGAAGCAGACCTTCATCTCTCTCTCTCTCTCTGGCTTTTCTTCGCAAACGAAGATTCAGGAAGGACTCATCCCGTCCTTTCTGCAAGCGCGCTGATGACTAAAAAGGCCAATCCAAGATAAACAAGTCTGGTTGCAGAAAGCACAGCAGAAGGTCTCCTTGGGTGATGTTTCTGGGTTGTGATTCTTTCTGCATTGTCTTTTCAAGACTTGTTCGGCGTGAGTTCTCAAATAAGGCCGCAGCATTGTGGATAGTGCAACTCCATGCCTCCCGATGTGAGGCCAGGGCGGACCATTGTTGGTGATCAATTTGGCCGAGCCTGAGATGTTGTTTCAGGGAGTCCTTGTATCATTTTTTTGGAGTGCCCCTCTTACGCTGACCCGTGGCGAGTTCACCATAGAGTACTATTTTTGGGAGGTGATAGTCCTCCATCCTAGAAATGTGCCCTGCCCAGCACAGCTGTGTTCTCAATATCATGGTCTCAATGCTGGTGATCCCTGCTTGCTCAAGGACAGCAACATTCATCACATAGTCAGTCCAGTATACATTTAGGATTGTGGGTATACAGTGCTGATGAAAGCATTCAAGGAGTTGTAAGTGTTGGCGATAGGTGACCCATGTTTCAGACCCATAAAGGAGAATAGACAGTACAATGGCTCTATACACACTGATTTTTGTGCTTCGCCTCAGGTGTTTATTACTCCAGACTCTTTTCAAACTCATGAAAACTTTCCGCCCAGGCAACTGCTGCTCAGCCTTGCTAGCTTTTAGGAGGCAGGCTAGAAATACTTTTGCTTAGGAAAGGTTTTCATCCTCTTTAAAAGATGAGTGTGAAGGTGGCTCTTTTGAGTCTGGTCTTTCATTATATAATTGTTTTTATTGTTTTATGTGTATGATTTTAATAACTCAAAACACCTTGATAGTAAGGAGAAGGATTGGATGTGACTATCTTGAATAAATAAACTGAAGTGTTGTATTTTTCCAGTGCAAGTTATTTCCTTTAAAAAGTACAAACTGCACTTCATTGTTTGAAAGGTCATATGTATGAAAAACTTAAAAGACTAGAAAAGCAAACCTGGCTGAACTTGTTTTTCAGTACGGTATTTGTCAGAACAGCATCATTCAGACTTGCTCCTTCCTTAACCATGTTCTCAGTTTGTTTTGCTTGCTAGCAGCTTGGACTAAGCCAATATTTCACAATTTAGGAACAAACTCTGAAAATATAAATAGGCGTGAAGAGCAAGAGAAAAAAAATTGCATCTCACAGGGATTCATCTTTATCCCAAAACATTACCCAATAATTTAACTTCTCCCTCCATGGTTGTAATTAAAATACTTGCATGTAATACATAAAAGCTCTCCCCCATCCTTATTAAAGTCAGTGAGGATATTTCCATTCTCTGCTTCAGTTCAGAGAAAATTAACTACAATCAGTCTAATTGAGTATAGATTAAAATTCAGATCTCTGTATATACAATCAGTTTGGAAGTCAGCTAACAGTGTTCATATATTATAGTTATTTTTCTCTGGTCAGATTCATGCTCCTAATCAAGATCTAACAGTGGTAATAACTACTGTGGCGTTAGGGCATAGATGGACCTAACCATACAATGCTCATTATGGTGAAGAGATATAATTTAATGTAATCATGGTATAAATGTTTTTTTTTCTATTTACTTTAAAACTGTAAACATTTTTGGATTTTTACTTCATTCCCCTCTCTGCAATCTCTTGATATCATTATATTTGTGTTCTACCTACCACACTGATGGCTGCTGAAGGCCCAAGAAACATAGACTGCAGTGATGTCAAGGCATTAATAAGGTGTACCAGCATTTACTGAAGGAAAGGAATCAGGGGGCTTACTGTACTCCACCATAAAGCAGCAGTGCAGCAGGAAGGTTCCATCTTCTGTGCTGCCTTACTGCATCATTCTTCCATTCCAGTTCCATGGGAGACTGAGGTAAAACACCTTAGCAAAAAGCCATGTGGGGTGTCTACTCGATTCCCCTCATAGAATTCATGGGAAATACCCATTGTCCCAACAAGCCATGCAGGAGATTCGCCATATTCGGAAGGAGGGGGGGGCAGAAACCTCCATAAACTGTGCCCCAAGAAATTTCACAGTTTTCCATGAAGTTTTTTAAAAACTGTGGGGAGATACATATCGCTGGTCATTTTGATGACTAATTCGCAGCACTGCACATTCTGGGCCTGGAGGAAGTTCACAGCTGATTGGTCCATTGTGCAAGTGGGGGCAGGCTTTCTTCCAGCTGAGTCTGAAAGCACCATTTTAGCTTTCCAGACTAGCAAGGGTATGTTATTTTGTAAAAAAAAATTAAGTGGAAGATCTCCCTTCTGCCCTTTTAAACCAAAAGTTTTTAAAAATGTAGAGTGATGATAAAATTGGGGAAGTGGCTCCATGAGAACTTCAAAGCACATGGCTGCACAGACAACTTTTTTGGAGAAAAAAATCATCTGGAGAAAAGGGAGCTGCTGTGAAGGTGACGTAATGCACAGACCCAAGCACTTTTTCTTTCTGTCTAGTCAGGAGCATGGTTTTACCTCGGTCTCCAATGGGACCGAAACAGCAGAACATTAGAAGAACAATGTCATGTGGTAAGGCAGCATGGAAAGCGGAACCTTCCAGCTGTCCTGCTGCTTTACTTCAGTGTGCAGTAAGCCTCACAGTATGACATTATCAGCTTTGGTAATATATCACTGTGTATTTGATCCTTAGATGGAAGTCTCTGTCCAAGCTCAGTACTTCATCTTTTATACAATGGTGGGGAACCTTGGTTCTCCATATGTCTTGGCCTTACAGCTCACACCACATCAGTTCAACATAGCCAATGTTAAGAGATTTGAGGAAATGACATCCAAAACATCTGGAGAGCCAAAGGTTCTAGATCCCACTGTGATACTGCTTCTAAGGATGTCAAATATGGGGCAAGGCATAATGGCAGGTGATCTCAACAGTGGATGAAGAATGTTTCACTGAAGAGTTACATTTAAAAAATTAGGGCAGGGTAAGCAATCTGTAAACATGGAATGAGACTAAGGTCTGTAGGTATGCTGAAAAGGCAGGAGACATGTCTAGAAGTCAGAAAGGTTAGCTCAGGATGTATACACACTACACAATTATATGAGTTTCATACTGTTTAATTGTCCTGGCTCCATCCTACAGAACCCTTGGATCTGTACTTTTGTGAGATACTTAGAATTCTCCACCAGAGAGCTCTGTAGTTCAAGGGAGTGCACTAGAAAATTCCAAGTCCTTCCCCAGACCACAAATCCCAGGATTCCAAAGAATGGAGTCATGGCAGTTAAAGTGGTATTAAAATGGATATAAAAAGTGGAAGTTGCCTGTGATTAAAATATGGCGCTGCGGCTTCCGAAGCTTCACGGAACTGAAACAGATGCTTTCAGGAGAGGGACGGAGGCGTCCAAAAACAACCCCCTGCCACGCAAGAGCCACGTCCCTCTCCCGGGAGCTCTTCCCATGCTAGGTACGATCAAACCGTGTCTGAAAATGTCCATTGCTTCAGGGAGTCCTTGTATCTCTTTTTTTGGAGCGCCCGTCTTACGCTGACCCATGACAAGTTCACCGTAGAGTATTATTTTTTGGAGGTGGTGGTCCTCCATCCTAGAAATGTGCCCTGCCCAGCACAGCTGTGTTCTCAATATCATGGCCTCAATGCTGGTGATCCCTGCTTGCTCAAGGACAGCAAAATTCGTCACATAGTCAGTCCAGTGTATATTTAAGATTGTGCGTAGACAGCGCTGATGAAAGCATTCAAGGAGTCGTAGGTGGTGGTGATACATGACCCATGTTTCAGACCCGTAAAGGAGAATAGACAGTACAATGGCTCTATACACACTGATCTTTGAGCTTTGCCTCAGGTGTTTATTGCTCCTGACTCTTTTGTGAACTCTTCCAAATGCACAATATGCCTTTGCTAATCTGTGATCGATCTCTTTGTCAATCTTGGCATCTGAGGAGAAGATGCTTCCCAGGTAGGTGAACTGCTAAACAGACTTGAGCACAGATTTGCCGACGGCAATGTGGGGATGGTGGTGTTCGTCCTATGGTACACGCTGGTAAAGAACTTCTGTTTTCTTCAGGTTGACTTCCAGCCCAAACAGCTCTGCAGCTGTTGCAAAGCAGGCTGTTAGGCGCTGCAGAGCTGCTTCTGTGTGGGCAACAAGGGCAGCATCATCAGCGAAGAGCAGCTCACAGACTAGATAGTTTAGAGTCTTAGTGTGAGCCCTCAGACGTTTAAGTTAAACAAGCTACGCTTAAGTTAAACAAGCTATGCATCAGTACGGTAACGTATATAGATGCCATCATTTTCTTCAAGCTCTTCCATAACCCTTTGGAGCATCATGCTGAAGAAGATTGTAAATAAAGTTGGTGCAAGAACACAACCTTGCTTCACTCCATTAGTTATTAGAAAGGGCTCTGAAAGAGCATCGCCATATCTGACATGACCACGCTGGCCCTCGTGTAGCAAGATAATCATTTTAAGGAATTTGGGGGGACATCCTAATCTTTCCAGGATCTGCCACAGACCTTTTCTACTCACAGTGTCGAAGGCTTTGGTGAGGTAGACAAATGTTATATAGAGACCCTTGTTCCACTCTCTGCATTTCTCTTGCAGTTGTCTAAGGGCAAATACCATATCTGTAGTACTCCTATTGGCTCTGAAGCATATTGGCTTTCAGGGAGAATTTCCTCTGCAATAGCAGGAACTAATCTGTTCAGGAGTATCCTTGCAGGGATTTTTCCAGCAATAGAGAGCAGTGTTATGCCTCAGTAGTTTGAGCAATCGGATTTTGCTCCTTTTTTCTTGTACAGGGTGATGATGACTGCATCTCAGAGATCTGATGACAGTTCCCCTTTTTCCCAGCAATTCACAAGGAGTTCATGGAATTTACCATGGAGTTCATGACCCCCCGTGTTTCCAAACTTCAGGTGACATTCCATCAACCCCAGCTGCCTTGCCGTTTTTCATCTGCTGTATGGCATTAAGGGTCTCTTCCAAAGTGGGAGCTATGTCCAATTCATTTTTCATCGGGTTTTGTATCATATGTTGGATAGCTGAGCCTTGGACTACTCGGTTGGCACTAAAGAGACTTTGAAAATGTTCAGCCCATCGATTCAGGATGGAGGCTTTATCAGTAATTAATGTTTGACCATCTGTACTGTATAAGGAGCTTTGGACCTGGTAAGTAGGTCCAAACACTGCTTTAAGAGCTTCATAAAATCCTCTGTGATCACCCAGATCTGCACAGCATTGTGTCTTTTCTGCTATATTGATCCACCACTTGTTCTGCATGTCTTGGAGTTTTTGTTGAAGTTTACGACATGTGAGGTGGAAAGCTGCTTTTCTTACATGGCAGGTTGGCTGGGCGAGGTATGCCTGGTGAGCAGTTCTCTTCTTTGCCAAGAGCTCCTGGATCTCTTGGTTGTTTTCATCAAACCCGTCTTGATTTTTCTTGTGGGCGAACCCGAGGAATTCTTCTGCAGACTGGAGGATACTGTTTTTGATATGTTGCCAAAGCACTTTGGGAGAAGGATCTGTAGGGTGGTCTTCAAGTTTTGTTTGCAGATTTGCCTGGAAGTTGTCTCTCATGGTAGCTTGTTGAAGATTGTTGACTTGGAGTCTCCTCTTTAAGATGCCACCCCTCTTAGGTTTCAACTTCATATGAAGATTTAGTTTACATCTGACGAGGCAATGACCTGTCTGGCATTCTGCACTGGGCATCACTCGAGTATGGTGGACATCGCAAATGTTTCTCTGGAGGACTAGAACATAGTCAGTGAGGTGCCAATGTTTGGATTGGGGATGCATCCAGGTTGTCTTCAAGCTATCTTTCTGCTGAAAGATAGTGTTTGTAATAGTCAGCTTTGTTCTGCATAGAACTCTAGCAAGAGGCGTCCGTTATCATTGCAATTTCCAACACCATGCTTGCCTAAGACACCTTTCCAAGCTTCGGAGTTCTTTCCTACTCTGGCATTGAAGTCACCAAGGATCATAATTTTATCTTCTACAGGGACTTTTTGTATGAGTTGGCGTAGGTCTGTGTAGAATTTGTCTTTCTCTACAGGGTCGGCTTGCATAGTTGGGGCATATATACTAAAGAGAACAACATGTGGGAGGCGTAAGGAAATAATGTGATCAGAGTGTCCTGTTGACAAGGTTTCGAGTTTGGAGGCAATGGAGTTTTCAATCGTAAAGCCTACTCCTGAAAGATGTTTTTTGGTTTTGGGTTTGCCAGACCAGTAAAGTGTATAGCCGGTGCCATGTTCTTTAAGGCTTCACTAAGAGCAGCGATGTCAATATTAAGTCATGATAGTTCATGGGCTATTAGGGCAGAATGACGCTCAGGCCATCCACTATCTGCAGAGTCTCGCATGGTTCTGATGTTCCAGCATGCAAGTGTCAGTTTATTTACACCTTTGGAGGCTGGTGTGTGCCTTTGTTTCTTTGCCTTGGTTTGACCGCATCAGAAGGTGCCCGTTGGCCGCAGCTAGCCAACCAGGTAGTTGGGGATGAGCTTTCGTTAGGCCACCTTTTCTAGGCCCCTCTCCATATGAAGCAAGCAGTGCTCTCCTTAAAAAAGGCTGCTTGGTTGCTCAGAATGCTGCCGAACAAGACTGTCATCTCCCAGGTCAGCCTCGAGCGACCAATGTCCTGAATTGCCTGCATGCAGGGTTGGGTCTGTGGCTTCCAGTGCATCTTTACACCTGCTGTTTCATCCCTCACCTATCACTACAGGGCTTTTTTGGAACTGGATTTGTCCTTCGAGCCTGTGCAATGGATTTTTCTGGTGAAGTGCAGCATGCACAGAACTGGCCTCACCCTTTAAACCAAAGGTTCATCCACCGTGGCCTTGCAAGCATGGACTTAGCAGCAAGGTCGTCGGGTCGTAGGTTTGATTAGAGTTTCCTTCTCTTAGATGGTTGACCTTACAGAGTTGGACGAGCACCATCTGCCCGGATTTGGGATTAGAGTTTTCCTTCTCCTAGGATGGTTGCCATAAGGCTAGAGAGCCCATCCTGCCCTTTGACGCTCTTTTTCAAACCCTTCGTTTTTGACCTGTCTGGCTTTATGCCACCGCCAGCATAGCTCAAAACATCATTAGGGTACGCAAGCCTCTCTCCCACCACAAGGGGGCGTCAACAGAGAAGAGTTTTTGCCATAATACCATAATAAAATTATTAACATTTAAGATGTCACGGACTCTGTTGTTTTTGCTGCAATAGACTTGACATGACTTTTTTTCTTTCTTTTTGTAGCTGTATCAAGTTTTACCTTTTGTCAGCCAGCTTGATTCCTGGAATGGGGAAAAGGTCAAATATAACAGTAAAATAATACTCTTTTCCCAAGGCTTGTTGGGAGTTGAATGTTTATTATGAGAAGGAAAGGGAGAAGTGTAAAGACAGATGAAATCTTAGTATGCTAAATAGATGTTTGCTGCAGGTTATAGATTTCTGGTAAGTGGTTTCAAATAATATATTTAGGACATTATCAGACCATGCAAATACTGTGTCATAAGGACGCCTAATGATCACAAAAGGGCACACATACCAGACCACGTCGCCCTTTCGTGATCATGTCCAGTCCAATTAAACCTGTACTTTTTAAATTGATGGCCCAAGCTATGTGCCTTTGTATTCACGTGAATGCAGCATCAATGGCCGATCCAGCCAGAACACTTCTGGGTGAGATCATGACATCTAGGTAGGTGACACACTTTTTATGACCCTCCCCAGTTTACTTGTAAGTTCTTAAGTGAATGTATGTGCTTAGTTTAACTTTTTATATGTTGTTTTTGGTTTTATTTTTGAATTTCCCGCAGTAGGTATTCTCGTGAGAATCTGCAGGATTTCAGATCAGGAAGTGAATAGGTCTCCATTCACTCCTCGTTCATTGACAGGGAAGTCTTTAGTGAGTATATGAGGTATGTGTGGCATGGAGAGTTCTTTTGCTGCATAAAAATGGTTATGCTGGCAAAAGAAAGGGTTTAGGGGTTGGTATGATAAAGTCCTAAGTCCTTTATGAAAGACTATGTTCACGTGTCCTGGTATTCTTTCAACCATTTATTCAGACATAAGTTGAATGGGTTTTACACCTAAGTAAACATACACTGCATGTGAAATTTGTTAACTTGTATTTATTGACATTCCATCCCATTATCTACTTTAATGTAACTCAAATTAGGGAATCGAAGCATCAATAACTAGATGGGTGGGGGTGTTGGAGGGATTTACAATGGAGAGAAGTAGAAATAAAAGATGGGAGGATGGTGTTAAAATGGAAATACAGATATACCAGATTGCATTGGTAGCTGCTTTGAAATATATTTATATATATTTACAAGGCAACGCCTTTCAAACCATTCAGGAAGGTAGGCGTGTCAGTCTTTTTATTTTTAAGACTAAGACATGTTATTTTTATTAAATGTTGTTACAATAAACCATAGAATGAACAATAAAGAAAAAATACAAACTGTAGATGTTAATAATAATAATAATAATAAAATTTATTTATACCCCGCCCCTCTGTTAAAACAATCGGGTCGGCTTACAGAATTTAAAATACAATACAAATAAAATCCCTAAACACCCCCACTCCCACCCTCCCCCATAAAAAAACATTAAACAAATATAAATTAAAAACAACTAATCTAAAATCACATTTAAAACTATAAATACAATAAAATATAATAAATGGCCAGCAGCCTAGAAGAGGCCAGGATCCCCTGAGGCCGGGATCTAATTAGGAAAGGCCTGCCGAAAGAGATCCGTCTTTAGTGCTTTTTTAAAGCCACTCAGGCTCGTTATCTGACGGATCTCATTCGGCAAGATGTCTAATGTATGTCTTGTATAGAGTCTATGAGGAGGTTGTGGTATCTGTAGACCATGAAAGAACGTCATTCCAAAAGGTCAAATTATGGGGGGGGGGGGGGTTTAACTGTGCAAGTACATTATCCATGTGGTCCAGCAAGGGGATCCATCTCTCAGCAAATTGCCCAGCGAGTGTGGGATTTTGTCTTGCTTTGAATGACATTGTCAGTTTTTCCTCCCAAATGCGCAACCACCAGAGTTCCAATGAAAAATTGCCAGACTTCCAGTTTTTTGCTATTTTCACTTTTGTGACAGCTAAAAAGAATGTTATTAGTCCCTTGTTTTTCAAATTCTTGTTTTTTACAACAAATATTGAGATCAGGAGTACGGCTGGACAGGGCTCAATCTCCTGTTTAGTGATGGCTGAAAGTATTTTCAGAATTTCACTACAAAAAGAGGCAACCATATTGCATTCTTCTCACATGTGAAGGTAGGAACCCCTAGAGTCACAACCCCTCCAGAAAGTGAGAGGGTGCCTTTTCATGATTCTGGCAAGCTTCACGGGGGTCAAATACCTTTTGGCTATTAGCTTCATTGAACATTCCCTGAGTTGACATGAGGTGGATCTGAATGGCAGAGAATTCCAGACATTCATCCAAGAAGAGTATGGGTTCTCCACCACCAGATCCAGTTCCCAGCCCTTCTTACAGTCAAGCCTATTTCCATATTGATGTTCTAACACCCAAGAATACAGTTTTCCTGTCATACCCTTAGTACAGAGTATGGGGGCGGGGAGGTTGAGACACAGGTGTGTTCAAACAAATGAATGGAGGGAATCCCCTTGTCTCAACAATTTTTTTTAAATTCAGTTATTTATACCCCGCTCTTCAGCCACAAGGCTATTACAGCGGCTTACAAATTTTTTTTATGCAATAGCTATTTACACATCTACACTGCATTAAACAGTTTCCAATGTGTGTTAGCTAATTGCCCCCCACAAGCTGGCTACTCGTTTTACCAACCTATGAAAGGATGAAAGGCTGAGTGAACCTTGGAGCCTGCTGGAATCGAATTTGCAACGTGGTGGCTTGCAGTACTGGCATTTAGCCACTGTGCCACCAGGGCTCCCTGTTGCCAGAAAGTTAAATACTTGGCACAATTGCAACCAACTAGATTTAGGTGGTGTTAGGTTTTTTATCAGTTGTTGTATTCGTTTCGGCCTGCCCCTTGCAAAAAGATTCCCCACAGTGTAAAGTCCCTGTCTAGACCAATTTTCATGTTGAGTGACTTTGTTGGGATATTTAAATCGTCTTTTACAGGAAAAACAACAAGCAGTCTTACAGTACCTTAAAGATTCACCAAATTTATTGGGTAGACTAACCAATCTGATTTGTGGATAGTGGTGGCCAGCTCTTCCACTACCTGAGGTGAGAGTAGAAGTGCTGCTACTCAACTACTTCCTGCTCTTTCAAACAACACTGGCCTGGCCCTGCCAGTTCTGTGCAGACACCAGTGGTAAGAAAAAACTGCAGCTGCTACACAAATGAGCACCTGGGAGAGGGAGCAGAAAAGAGGGTCAGCAGATGCCATTGCTGTGCAAAAGAAGGTGGAAGAAGCAAGAATGTCTGAAAGGAGGAGGAACAGGAGTCATTATGGATGAGTGAGGGGCCAGAGAATGGAGAGGGCAGGAGATGGATTGCCAGGAGGCATCACATGAGTAAGCAGGAGATTGAAGATAAGGATGTCATTCTTTGCTAATTTTGTTCTTTGAGGAAGCAATGAGCAATTTTCCTTCTACTGCAAGAAAGTCTTCAAAAATGGTGCAGTTTTTGAAGACTATTTGCAGTTCAGGACTTACTCTACACAAAATTTGCACATGGTATTTTTGTGCAGAAAATAGCATTTTCTGCAGAGAAAATATATTTCTGCACATGCAGAAAATGCTTTTTTTTTTCCTGTGCAGAAAATGTTGTTTTCTGCACACAAAACTATGTGCGAATTGTGTGTAGAACAAGTCTTGAACTGTGAATATTTTTTGTCAGTCCAGGATTCTCCTTCTCAGAGTCTCGTCACACTCAAGAAACATGTTGAGTTTGTTTTTTTACCATCTTCTGAATATTTTAAAATATTCTTTCTATCCCTAATGGAAGGCTAGGAACTAGATAAATGATAGACAAAGTAGATTTATTGAGAAGGGAATGAGTCGAGGCAGTAATGACAGCCCCTAGAAGAGAAGCTCACCAGACATGGGGTCCTCCTTCCTGAGGCAATCACTTCACCATCCCTGATGACAGCAGCAACCCTGTTTATGAACTGCAAACTACCATCTGATGTATGGAGTGTTGCTTCAATTGGCACATTATTGTATACATACTTTGGTGTGAGATTATCTTCAGAGTGATGAGACACTACCAGAAACTACTGTACATGATGTTTAAAAATGTAATCCATCACTAATCAGTATCAATGTACTCACCTGTTTTACATGGTTCCCTCTCCTCATTTATCCTCACAATGACCTGTAGGGTTGGTTGAAATGTAGTGACTGGCCCAAGTATACCCTCTAAATTGTGAGTCAGGAAAGTGCAGTGTGTTATGCACATGTGGATCCCCAAGGCCATTTCTGAGGTTCTAAACAGCCCTTCACCTGCCAATTTTTTTAAAATGTGTGTTGCAGGAACTACATTGGGGGGGGGGTACAGTTATCTGTGGTCCAGTGAGGGCCATGCCCAGCCTTCAGATCCTGGGTAAATGCAATCCCTGCTGTAAGCTTTGTAACCAAGCTGGAATTGGAATCTGGGTATCCCTTTCTGAAGTCTAGCACCTTATTACACTATGGAGATTATCACACTACATTGTGATAGAGCTATTATTCCACTTCCTCTGTCCGCCTCCTGTGTAATCCTGGGATTTGCAGTTTAGGGGAGGGGGCATTTAGAATTCTCAGCCAGAGAGCTCTTAGGCCTCACTAAACTACAAACCCCAGAATTCCACAGGAGGCAGCCATAGCAGTTAAAGTGGAATAATAGCACTATAACAGTGTAGTGTGATAAAGTCCTATATTGGATTTCTCAGAACTCCATCTATAAATGGTGCTAATGATGAAATATAGTGATGGATATAAAATGTCATAATCAATATGCTTATTTTGCATAGTATGAACATCGGCATAATCAATTTTATTTACATATTATACAAATTTGCACATATGGAAAATATACTACCCAAATTTAGGAGACTGGAATATGGAACAGTTACCTCTAGCACCTAAGAATTATGCTAGCTCTTTATTCTGGGATAGTACATGTAATCAGTAAGAAAATGGTAATTTCATTAATTTAGTCAGTATGCATAACCACTAAAGGTTCAGATCTAAACCCATTTCCAGCCTCAAATAGTATAGACCAGTGTTTCTCAACCAGGGTTCCCTGGAACCCTAGGGTTACCCAAGAGGTTGCTAGGGATTTCTCAAGAATTGTGATTGTGTGGGGAAAGCAATAGCAGTATGTAGAATAATGTTTATGCAGGGGTTCCCTGAGACATGAAAATTATTTCATGGGTTGCTCCAGGATGAAAAGTTGAGAAAAGCTGGTATAGACCAATGGAAGCAACTGGTTTTACATAAATGCCGGCTTACCTTTCAGCAATAAATCTGACTGTAGTTTGAATTAGCAACTAAATTTGGGTCTCTGTATCCTAAAATACATGCTTTCACTGGAATGTTCCTGTTCTTTACAAAAAAATATGCAAATGTTTGTGTTAATTTTTTTAAAGCACAAATTAATGTGAAAGAATGAAATGGATTTAAGAATTAATGCATGCAAAAGTGGCATTAACTGGAAACAGAATGGTACATCTAGGACTTTATCAGACCATCTACCATTAACATTCTTTTGCCTGCATATTGTGTGGTGTTTTTATGCCAGCAAAAGACCTCCAACCCAGACCTTAACTTACTCGCATTAAAGAGGCAGCCCAGGCAGTAACAGAGAGTGAACAGAGCTCCATTCTCTTCCTGGTTTCAGATCTCACCAATTCTCGCGAGAAGATATGAGCACAGCAAATTCAAAAATTAGAGTAAAATAAAGAGACAAAATGTGCACACAAGCACAGGAACACACTTTAAAAGTCCCAAGTAAACCGGGGAGGTAAAAAAAAAAAAGAGTGTCCCCTACCTGGCCATCCTGATGTCACCTGGAAGTGTTCTGACAATTGATGCTATGTTCACTGAGCACAATGGCATGAGGATTCAAACGCTGGCAATGCCAGCACAAAAGCAGAATGGGAGATCAATTGATGACTTGGCACATCAATAAAAAAGTATGCCTTATTGACAGTACATGATAACAAAAGAATGACATCGTTTGATATGCATGCCTTTTCATGATCATTAGGCATCGTTATGATGCCATATTTTCTGCATCTGATAAATCCCTATATCTTACATGTTGTTTGGAGGGCTTATCTAAATGGGCTATTTACCCCTATCTTCCCCCCCACCCCCCCTTGGAGCCCTGCAGTTCAAACGATGCAGAGCTTTTGCCCTGTTTTGCCCCTGGGCAGTTCTCATGACCTGCAGGGCAAAAGACAGGGCCATGATGGGGGAAGATACGGTAAGGCCATTACACCATTGTTGTTGTTTTTAACATACCTTGTAAAATCCGCTCCAGCCTGGAACAAATGGATTGGGCCCCACATGACTGCAGGAACCCATTCCAGCACACACACACACACATCATTTAACCTGCTGTCTGCCTCACTCTTCAATAGCCAGGAAGGAGTCCCCCACAGCATGTGACCAGGCTAGTCACATGTAGGGGCTCATGTGCTGCTGGCTGGCTTCTTGGCTTCAGAGAGTGGGATGTGGGTGGCAGTGACTGCAGCAAAGGACTGGCATTGTGGTCTGGACTTCCTTCTCTTTCATGCCGGTTATGGGAGGAATGGGCCTGATCCACAGGCAGAATATACAAGCAGAGAGCCAATGTGTTCTGGCCCATGTAGATGAGCCCTTGGTTATATTCTTGGGCTACTGTCACACTACAGAAATAATTCAGTTTGACATTGCTTTACCAGTCATGGCTCCTTCCTATGGAATCCTGGGATTTGTAGTTTGTTGTGGCACCAGAGCTATCTGACAGAAAAAGCTAAATATCTCCCAAAACTACAAATTCCAGAATCCCATAGCATTTAGCCATGGCAGTTAAAGCGGAGTCAAACTGCATTATTTCTGATCTGCCATGAACTTACTGTGAAGCAAGCCACTATATAATTTCAGTTTCAGTCCCTCCTCTCAGAACTGCAGCATAGAAAACAATAGTGGTCTATCCTGCAAGGCTGTTGTAGGGAGTCTGAGATAATGTGTATAAATACCTGTAAATGCATTCAACAATAATATTTTATTAGGTCCAATCTAGTTCTGGAACTGAATAGCAACTTCAGTTTGTCTATAGAATCATAGAATCATAGAACTGTAGAGTTGGAAGAGACCCCAAGGGCCATCCAGTCCAACCCCATTCTGCCCTGACAGATGGCCATCCAGCCTCTGTTTAAAGACCTCCAAGGAAGAAAAGGAGACCCTACCACGCATATATGCCTTCCTGTCTAGGCAAGGACTCCTCCGAGCTAGTTTTTCCCCTTTTCCTTCCTCTGAAATAATCGCCCTTGGGGGCAGCTTGAGCAAGGGTTTCCCTCGACAATCAGTCAGTCCTTCAGGGCTTGGGGAAGGGGTCTCCATTGGTGGACTGCCACTCCCAGAATCCACAGAAAGAGAGAGAGAGAGCGTAGCGGGAGAGGTTTGTCTGGCCACCTTGACCACCCTATTCCCGGACCCTCTTTTTTTGTCCCAAGGGGACTTCTAAACTCCACCCCCCGACTCCTATTCCCGGGGCCCAACTGGATGACCACTGGGTATCGCTGGAGAGAAGGTCATCGGTGGGAGGAGGGATGGGGGAGGCTGCTGGCTGGAGGTGGCGGGGTGCCGGATCGGGACCCCCACCTCCCCCCAGAGGGGATCGATCCCCACGGGCCCTCTTTTCCTAATATCTTATTCTGTCTTTTTGTAATATATGTTTCATCCCATTGCCACCTTTATTTATTTTATCTATTGTTACAAACAGTTTAAGAATTACCCCAAATTGTTTTTTTAAATTCTTCTTTCTAATACTACTAGTAAACTATTTTTTTTGAGCTGCTCTCCAAAACTTGACCTCTGAAAAAGTGGCATTTCAGTTTGCTTCTTAACTCTGAAGAGATTAGACATTGTCCTAAGTGATTCTTACATGCTTGCTATTTCTCTATTATTTGCAAGACGTTTTACCCACATAATGTGAGCATCTGTGTCACACAGACCTCATGCTTGTGAAAAGTAATTAGCAGTTAATGAAAACATCTGACTCGTTAAGGAAAGAAAAACTCTGGGGAAAGGAAAGCAAGGCCTTAAAGATCCCACCATTAAGACTGTGGCAAGAGGTATTTCCATTCACTTTCTTTAGCCAAATTGGTACAATTGTGACAGCTGCAGATAAACATTTGAATAAGTATAGTGGTGTATGTAGTAACTTTCAATACATCTATCTTCAGGCTCTCTGTATCAATCAGTAGCACTTCCTCTTATGGATTGTATATAAAAACATATGTAACTTTGATAAGCTATCTTTGATCTTCATGTTTTAACCCTAACATTGATCCATAAAGCATTTATTGAAATGCATCCAAGGCAAGTCTCTTTGTTAAGCAGTTCTTAAAATACTTGGGTTTTTTTTTTTTCCTATTTTGGGAGAATGTATATACATCATGTTCTTAAAAAGCCAATGTAATCCTAGGCTGCATCAATAGAAGTATAGTGTCTAGATAAAGGGAAGTAATCATGCCACTCTATTCTGCTTTGGGCAGACCTCACTTGGAATACCGTGTCCAGTTCTGGGCACCACAATTCAAAAAGGATATTGACAAATTGGAGCATGTCCAGAGGAGGGCGACTAAAATGGTGAAAGGTCTGGAAACCATGCCTTATGAGGAAAGACTTAGGGAGCTGGGTATGTTTAACCTGGAAAAAAGACTGTTAAGGGGTGACATGATAGCCATGTTTAAGTATCTGAAGGGATGTCATACTGAGGATGGAGCGAATTTGTTTTTTGCTGCTCCAGAGACTAGGGGGTGGTTTACATGGGCAAATATTCCCCTAAATATACCGCTAAGATAGCTCATAGTTCCCACGGATCGCAGCACAGAATCGCCTCATTCAGAAGGGGGGAAGGTAAAACACCCAAATATAGCGTGGCAGGGCATGTCGCTATTTTTGCCGGTATATTTGCAATGTAGTGCTTTATTTGCAGTGTAAACTAGCATTCCGCTAAGGGTTAAAGCAGAGCTGCATTGTGATTGGTTGATGATGCAGGGGTGGGCTCAAAAGAGGGGCAGGGAGGAAGGAAAGACTGTAGCGTTTAGAGGAAACTTGCAAAAATCCTGTCTGCTATTTTGCAAGCCAGTTTTCAAACAAAAAGGATTCCCAGCTATTTTCATTCAGGGAGCATTCCTTCTCACCTTCTCTGCTGTTTCAAAAGTATGTAAAACTTTTTTCCTGTGCATGGGGGAGGGAGAGAAACGATTTCACGAAGGGCTGTAGCAAGCTGAACTGCTCTTCCCCCCCCCTCTCTCTCTCACTCTCTCTCTCTCTCTGGCTTTCCTGTATTTGGAAGGAAATGCTGTTTCAAGCAAGAAATAAAACTTTCTAAGCTGTTCAGCACGGAGTTGGGGCCAGGGCAGGCATTCCTATGGCATTCCTTTCCCTCTCCAATGCTTGGCCATGCCCCCACCACATTTGGCTGTGGGAACGCCACAAAATATAGCTGTGTAAACAATTACCATATAAACTACCCACCACTGATGCGTGAAAGCACTACAGCGCAACTTAACGCAATAAAACCTGCCGTGTAAACCAGCCCTAGGAACTTTATCATACGGAGCAAATATGGCATCATAATGAGGCCCATGCGAAAAGAAGTCCATTTTGCACAATGTCATGCTTCTGCTATTTTGTGTGGTCAATAAGGCATTCTTTTTTATTGACAGGCCTAGCCATCAATTGATCAGCCGTGATGGGTTTTTTTTCATGCAATTGTGAGCATGTGAAACTATGCCCTATTCTGCTGGTGCGATTCCAGCATCAATGGCCAGTCCCCACCAGAACACTTCCAGGTGAGAATGTGAAAACTAGCTATGGGACACTCTTTTTATGAATCTCCCCATTTTGCAGGCAAGTTTTTAAGTGTGTTTCAGTGCTTGTGTGTTTGTTTTGGTTTTTTTAATTTAGCTGTTTTTCAACTTCTAAGCACACTTGCATCTTTTCGCAAGAACTGCTGAGATCACATGTACCTGGAAAGGTGGAAATATGGGGCTGCTTTTTCATGCTATTATGGAAACATGCTATTATGGGTTATTTTGCTGGCACCATAACAGTTTAAAATATGGTGGCAAAGAAATGTTTTTAGGGGCTCGACTGATAAAGTCCTAGGACATGGAGCAATAGATTCAAACTACAGGAAAAGAGATTCCACCTAAACATTAGGAAGAACTTCTTGACTTTAAGAGTGGTTCAACAGTAGAATACACTGCCTTGGAATGTGGTGGAGTCTCCTTCTTTGGAGGTGTTTACAGAGAGGCTGGATGGCCATTTGTCATGAGTGCTTTGATTGTGTATGCCTGCAGGGCAAGGGGTTGGACTGGATGGCCCTCATGATCTCTTCCAACTCTATTATTCTATTATTTTGTATTTATTTGTTTATGTAAAGCACTTGAAGCACAGCATATTCCAGCAAATCTCTCTCTCTCTCTCTCTCTCTCTCTCTCTCTCTGGCTTTTCATGAAGGACTCATCCCACACTTTCTGCAGCCGTGCTGATGACTAAAAAGACCAATCCAAGATAAACTGGTTGCAGAAAGCACAACAGAAGGTCTCCTTGGGTGATGTTTCTGGGTTGTGATTCTTTCTGCGTTGTTGTTTCTCTTCAAGACTTGTTCTGCGTGAGTTCTCAAATAAGGCTGCAGCATTGTGGATAGTGTGTCTCCATGCCTCCCGATGTGAGGCCAGGGCGGACCATTGTTGGTGATCAATTTGGCCAAGCCTGAGATGTTGTTTCAGGGAGTCCTTGTATCAATTTTTTGGAGCACCCCTCTTATGCTGACCCATGGCGAGTTCACCATAGAGTACTATTTTTGGGAGGCGATGGTCCTCCATCCTAGAAATGTGCCCTGCCCAGCGCAGCTGTGTTTTCAATATCATGGCCTCAACACTGGTGATCCCTGCTTGCTCAAGGACAGCAAATATAGTATATAAATAAACTGATTTTGATTATGGCTGTTACATGTGTACAAATGCACGTGCATAGAGGCTCGTCCACATGAGCCTGAACCCTGATTAGTGGGTTCCACTAGGCATGTAGCTCCAAGGGAGGCAAAATTAGGGCATTGCTCCCCTAGATAAAGACTCTGTCCCCCATTGAAATTTGCCTTCCCAAACTTCTAGCACTAAAGTAATTTATAACTTTATTTCAGCATTAAGAAATACCATTTAGGCATCCAAAGAAAAAGGGCAGGCAAAGTTTCCAAGGAAATGCAATCACAGCAAATAGATTTCCAGGTGTGGTTAATTTTCAGTGTCTCACTCTGAGAAATGCTAGAAATTGAAGGATTGAAGGGAAATGTAATTGGGGGCAGAATTCTTATGGGGAGGGGAAATGAGGGCTTTACCCCTCCTCATAGTTACATCCCTGGTTTCCACTCATATGGAGGAGCACTTAGACCAATACATCCGTATACAAAAAGTGCCCTTTTAGAATCACACTGATTCTAAAAACATATGGGCCAGGAATCATGTCAGCACACAGATTGGGACAAAGCCACTCCCAATTCACATGGTTAATGAAGATGTATAGGTACTGTGTGAACAGTTCATGTAGCCTCCAATGTTGACTTTCATCAGTTCATTATCCCAGGTAGTACATTTCTTTCCTCTCAGAAACAGACACTTTTCACTGGAATCCACTTACATACTCAGCTACAATTCTACCAATCAAAGGTGGGAAGTTGAATGATGTAAATACATATGTGAATTGGCCCAGTTGACTATAAAGAAACTGAACTAGCTGTGTAATAAATATATGTTCTCAGATTAGGAGCTCATTAGGGGTTCATCTCATGAGCTATCCTGTGAACTTAGACACTGATTATTTTTTTTCAAAAACCTGCTGTATTTTCTAGAATTTTAGATATTCTGAATTTTTGTTTGTTTATATGTTTAGATTAAACTTGTTGGCTCAGAGCCTTACTCATTGTCAAGCAGTTGCATTGATATGTGAAGTTCTGTCTGGTGTCTGACACATCTGACTCTGTTGAAAAATTAATGCATGCAAGTTGTCAGTAAAGTAGAAGTGGACAGATCAAATTAACAGATGCTCTTTCTGGATCCTCAACTGGAATGTGGCCGATTTTGTAATTTATCTTCTATGGTGTTTGGAGAGCTTGGAAAATATATGCTTGGATTACAGCTCCCAGAATCTGCCAGCCAGCACAGCAGATTTGGGAATTTATAGTCCAAGAACTTACTTTCCAAACTCTGTTTGTAGACGCAGTATTTTTCTTAGTCTTAGATACAGTAGGACCCCCTGTATCTACAGATTCATTATCCACTGATTCAATTATCCACAGGACACAAAACAGCACACCTACCATAGAGTCTTCCTACAAAATGTGTTCTCTCTAGCCATTTTCTAAGTCCTCCAAAGGCAACTCTATGGTATTTTAAACCAGAAGCCCCATTATTTTCAATGATGTTTGCTATTATCCATGGTTTTCAGTATCCACAGCGCCTCCCAGAACCAATCCCAAGTGGATAAGGGGGTCCTACTGTATCCGGATTTTATTTTATTTTATTAATGTATATTAATTTGCAAGTGACCTGAGTTTTGCGGAAAAGGTAAGCTATATATAGAGATGATCATCACCGTTGTTATCATCACCATCACCAGCATCTTAAGGGTTTTTTTTTTTCATTGATAGGCTTTATATTAAGGCTATAGAAGGGTCTTGGATAAGTTCTTATTTTCTGTTTCTCTGTGTAATCAATTCAGAGATTAAAAGGGTTTTCACACATATCTCATTAGCGAAACATGAAACCTAGCAAATGGCCTTTTTGCAAGATGCAAAAAACAAAAACAAAAACCCCTCTATGTAGGCACCTTGGTGCTTCTGGGAAGGTCCTCTGAATTTCATTTTCCAGTCAAAGATCTTTGATATGAATGATGCTCCTAAAAGTATAATAATTTTCTTTGGGATGTCCTCACTTAAGTATGCTGACCACAGTCCAACCCACATAATGTAAATGGCAATGCAACAGGGAGAGATTACCTGAGCCTTCAGAGCACCACTGCACATATAGAAGTTCCTTGCTATTAATGGCACTTTAGTCCAATTACTATCTTAAGCTTGTTAGGCCCAGCGAAAGAAATAGCTATTCTGGTGACTTCATAACCAAGTCTGTTAACAACTTATCCCAGAACAAGTGAAATTCAACACAGATTTCCATCAGTGGAACCAAGATTAGGACAGTTCTGTCCCTCTCTTACAGCTTCCCACATCTACAAATGGTAGGAAACTGGTTTCAGTAATCTTTTTCTGCATTTATTGTCCAGCTAGATATACTTGTAGATGGCCCACACTGCCACTTCATAGTTTATGTATCCCTATTTCAGTGCAGCCTTCTCCACTGTGATGGCCTTTAGATACTTTAAACTCCCAGAAGCATCAACCAGTACAGTATTGCCAAAGCTCAGGGATTCTAGGGGTTGTAGTTCAAATATTTGGAGGCCAGCAGGTTGAAGAAGACAGTAAGTAAAGTCATAATTCTGTAAAAGTCAAAAGTTATTCCTTTCCTTTTCTTTTTTATTGGCAAACTTTCCTCAAAGAAAAGTTGAGAACTTATAGCAGATTGATCAAGGAATTCAGAATAGCTCTTGACCTGAAACAAAATGCACTGTTTCAAAGGTAAAAACAAAATAATGTTTACAGTAGTAACATGTACAAGAAATACACTTGACATCAACATATGGCAATTGCTGAAATTGGATCATAAAGTACACTTTTTAAAATGTTATGATACTATTCTTGATGCATTTTGTGTTTGTATCTTTGCATATGTGTGCTTACAATTTCATGTAACTGTTCTTCATGAGCTATACATTGGATAGTATACAAATAGCCATGTTTGTCAGTTTCCACATAAAAAGCGACAATGGAATTTTTGATGCATTTGATGAAGCGGATTGGAGTCCACAAAAGCTTATGCTAGGGATTTCTTTTTCTCAAAAGTTTGTCTCAAAGGTGTTATAGGCTTCCCTTATATCTTTTTATACATGTTGGAAAGTTTCTCACTGTACCAGTTCATACATGATGTGCACATGTATAGCTGTACATGTCATCAAGATAGCAAAACTTGTTCATTATCACCAGGCTTTGATTTGGAGACATGAATAGCAACCCACAACCTTCTGAAGGAACAAGGATTAGCATTCATTTTCATTATTTTTGAGGATAGTAGTAGTAGTAGTAGTAGTGATAGTGATGGTGGTAGTAGTAGTATTTGTATCCCACCACTTTCCAATTATGATAGTTGAGACAGCTTACAAAAATTAAAACAAACATAGGTAAAATTCACAAAGTGCAAAAGTTAAAAAGGAATTAAACTATCACAAAATAACAACCAGCTTAAAATGTTAACCATGAAAAACAACAAATAAAAGTCCAGCACACTATACAAGGGCTGATTCTCCTTAAAACACACACACACACACAGAGAGAGAAAACAGTTATCAAAGGCCTGATGGAATACGAAAGGTCATACCAGCTTGCAAAAAGATAGTAAGGAGGGCGCCAGTCTAAGCTCTCTGGGGAGAGAATTCAAGAGCCTGGGAGAATCCATGGAGAAGGCCCTCTCCCATGATCTTACCCAATATAGCTGTGAGGGTGGTGGGACAGAGGAAAGGGCCTTCCCAGGGCTGGTTTAAGGAATTTTGGGCCCCCCTGCAATGCTTTATTTTGGGGGGCCCATATGTTTATCTCAGGTCAATGTAACCTAACCTATTCACAGTACAGGATATTCAGATTATAGTAGGACCCCCGTATCTACGCATTCATTATCCATGGGACACAAAACAGCACAGCTACCATAGAGTCTTCCTAGAAAATGTGTCCTCCCTAGCCATTTTCTAGGCCCTCCAAGGCCACTCTATGGTATTTTAAACCAGAAGTCCCATTATTTTCAATCCACAGTTCACTATAATCCACAGTTCACTATAATCCACAGTTTTCAGAATCCATGCCCGCACAGAACCAATCCCCAGTGGATTAGGGGGACCTACTGTGTTACGTAATTTGCCACCAATAATTTAGTTTAAAAACTGTATTATAGGCACTAACAAAATATTTTTTGTTAATTGCTAAACATGAGTTAGCAGTGTGATACAGCAGCAAAAAAAATGCCAATGCGATTCTAGGTTGCATTAATAAGAGTATAGTGTCTAGATCAAGGGAAGTAATAGTGCCACTGTATTCTGCTTTGGTCAGACCTCACCTGGAAGACTGTGTCCAGTTCTGGGCACCACAATTCAGGAAGGATATGGACAAACTGTAACGTGTCCAGAGGAGGGTGACCAAAATGGTGGGAGGTCTGGAGGCCATTATGCCCTATGAGGAGCAACTTAGGGAACTGGGTATGTTTAGTCTGGAGAAGAGAAGGTTGAGAGGTGACATGATAGCCATGTTTAAATATTTGAAGGGATGTCATACTGAGCATGGAGCAAGCTTGTTTTCTGCTGCTCCAGAGACTAGGACATGGAGCAAAGGGTTCAAACTCCAGGAAAAAAGATTCCACCTAAACATTAGGAAGAAGTTCCTGATGGTAAGAGCTGTTCAGAAGTGGAATGCACTGCCTGGGAATGTGGTGGAGTCTCCTTCTTTGGAGGTTTTTAAGAGAGGCCAGATGGCCATCTGTCGTGAGGGCTTTGATTGTGTGTTCCTGCAGGGAGAAGCTGATTGGATGGGATGGCTGTTGGGGTCCCTTCCAGCCCTATGATTCTATGATTCTAGGCTGCATTCAGAGCCTGGGAAACTTATTTTTGGATTAACCTCCCAGAATCCCCCTGCCAGCACCCTTCTCAAGGTCTGGTTGCATTGTTCCTTTTCCAGCATTCTCTAGCCCACCGGTCTTTAAACATAGGCTGGTTGGTCACCTGTCAGGGATGTTTTGATTGTGATTTCCTGCATGGTAGGAGGTTGGATTGGATGGCCCTTGTGGTCTCTTCCAACTCTACAATTCTATGATTCTATGATATCCTCACAGGGGGTCCACAAAGGCTTGAAGGCTATTTGGCCCACCTCCACCCTCTAGTGGAACAGCCATGTGACAGGAATCAAGGCAAAGGCTGGCTGGCTTGGCCTGTACATTGCCATTCAATCCACTCCAGCCACAAACATTCAGGAAGAAGCAAGAATGCCTCTGAGGGAAAGGTTAATGGGTGGTGTAATTGTATTGTTTTGTTGTTAGCTATTATTATTAGGGTTTTAAATCTTGAGTTAAGTCTTGGGGCAACAAAATATATTTAAAGGGCGTGCCTGGTTAAAAAAAAAAGGTTAAGAGCCACTGCTTAGCCCAATGGCTCTCACATAACACTAATGGAATACTGGTGGTTTAGTGACAACAACAAAACCATTGTTCCCATTAATATTACTCCAAATTTTTATTTATATTCTTTATATTCTTCTTTTAAAAGAACCAGAGTGTTGTAGAAGTTTCAGCATTGCCCTATGACTGTGGAGACTAGGGTTTGAATCCTTACTCAGCCATGAATACCCACTGGCTGACCTTGGGCAAGTCACACTCTCTCAGCCTCAAAAGAAGTCAAAGCAGACCCCCTTTGAACAAGCCTTCCCTGGAAAACCCCATGGTAGGTTCGCCTTAGTCAGAAATGACTTCAAGGCACAGGGGCAAACACACACAATTTCCTTTTGCAGGTTGAACTCAGTTGGCAGCAAGGAGAGGAAGCTGAAGAAGACCAAGGGGTGAAGGGAGGGAGGCAGGGGAGAGAAGGACAGGTTAAGAGCAGCTGGAAAGATGGGCTGGAGAGGATCTATGTGGAAGTTAGGAAAGGGAAGGAAGGAAGGAAGGAAGGAAGGAGAGAGAGGAGATTTTCAGACACGGAAAAATCGTCCCTTGCCGCGCGAGCAGCCTCCCGAAACTGCTGCGCGGCAAGGGTATTTTTCGGACGACGCTGTGCCTCTTGCGAAGCCGTCCGTGTCACTTCCGTGAAGCTTGGGACGGCTCCGCGTCATATTTCAATCACGGAGGCTGCCCGTGCTTGAAATATGGCGCGGAGCCGTCCCAAGCTTCACGGAAGTGACACGGACGGCTTCGCAAGAGGCACAGCGTCGTCCGAAAAATACCCTTGCCGCGCAGCAGTTTCGGGAGGCTGCTCGCGCGGCAAGGGACGATTTTTCCGTGTCTGAAAATCTCCAGAGCTACAAAAAGTCAGAAAGAAGGGAGGCAAAGAAAGGAAGGAAGGAAGGAAGGAAGGAAGGAAGGAGCTTTTTCTGAAGATAGAGCAGGAGAGAACAAGAGATGACCCCCCCTTCCCTCCCCCCCTCTCTCACACACATACTCACCCCTCTCTGACAGTGTTTGATGATGATCCTGGAAGGAGGGGGGAGGGAGCAACAAACTCCCTCCAGAATCAGCCACCCAAAGAAAGTCCGTTTTTCTCTTTCACTTTCTAGTTTGGGAGAGGCTGGTTGTTGTTGTTTTTAAAGCCAGCAGGAGTTTTTTCAGGAGGAGGGTTTGGTCCAGATGGGGCCCCCTGCCTGTGTGCCCCCCCCCCCCCCGCAGATGCTGATTTGGCGGTATGGTTAAGCTGGCCCTGGGCCTCCCCAGAAGAACTGAAAATACTGGCATGTTTATATGGGAGAATACAATCCTTCAAATAGTGGAGCTATTACAACAAGGGAGTTATGTGCTTCCTGTAGCCAGCCCCAGTTAACAATCTGGCTGCAGCTCTTTGGACCAGCTGAAGTTTCCAGGCACTGTTCAAAAGCAGCCCTATGTAGTGTATGTTATGGTAAACAAAATGTAACTAAGGCAAGTCTGTCTGATTACTCAAGGACATCAGTTGGTGAAGTTGGTAAAGTTGGTGAAGAGGTTTTGTGTATTTTTGAAATGAGACAACAACAATACTATACACCAAGCCCATCAGTGACAGGATTAGTCTAGCCCATGCAACAAACTCTCTTTGGGAAGAGGTTTGATTGAAACTCTCTGTTCCGTCACTAAAAATATGTTTTCTTCTGCAAATAATTAGTGCACCGATCCCATTGTACACAGTTAATCAGGCAACCTCACTTTCTCTGGGAAAGGTTCATGCATCTTTTATACCATATTAGAAATATGCACTTCACTTATGTCTGATAAAAATGAAATAATGTCACTGCTTGTTCTGGAATACTGAATTTTAAATCTGCATTAAAACTTTAAATCCTTAATTTGTGTATTTGGCTGCAGTCCTAACCATGTTTACTAGGACATTTGTCCTACTAAACACAGGGCAGCTTACTTCCAGATAAACACACACCAGATTGAACTCCTTACTCTTGTTAAGGCTACAATCCTACATAAAGTTACCAAGGTGTAAGTGTAAAGTCCATCAGGTACTGCCTGAGTAAAGATGCCTAGGATTAGGCTGCAGTGTGGTATTTTTTTTTCTTTCAGATTAAGAAAAGTTTGGAATTTTTCTTCTAGTATGTTTCCTCTATAATATTCCAGGAACTCTTGCTGGGGTTGGGCAAAAACAACCCAGATATGCCATTTATATGGTCAGCTGTGGCTGCACAATACTTCTCTGCAGGTATGGTGAGCTGACTTTTCTCTGAGGTAGAAATCATCTCATTGATTGTCTCAAGGAAAAGGAAATGGCTTATGCATCTTTTGTACAATATAACAAATGTCCTTTTGCATTATAATTGAATGGTGATTGTTGTGTTCAATCAATGGGAAAGGTTAAAGGAGCTCTTCTGCCAGCATTTTTAATGGAGAAGTCGATTAAGATTCACTTTAATCATTCTGGCTGCCTTGGAATTAAAGCAACAAAGACCATCAATGTACTATAATTACCAGTCCTTCTGTAGGTTTACACTGCTCTTTGTGCAATAATAAATTTTCCTATAATGCACAATGTGACCAGGTTAACTTGCTTTGTTTGCAAAGCTAAATATTCTCCTTAATTGTATTGTGGATGAGAAACTCTTGTGATTAAGCTTATATAATTCAGTTGAATTATAAAAGCGAACCTTCTGCACAGATTGAATGAGCCGAATCAGCAGGGTACTTGGCGTTAAATAGTTTTAGCACAGTGGCCTTAACCCTAGGACGCTAGTGGCATATTTCACTTTATTGAACATGGGGACCTGCATCTCTCTCTGGCAACTGTAAAGGGTCAAATATATTATTCTAATCCCTGTTCAAAACAGAGAAAAGGTTATTGTACAGAGCAGTTTGGCACACCACGATGAATGGAAAATTCACATCAGGGAGATGGGTACAAATCTCTTTTAGACATGGCCTTTAACAGGCTCCCCAAATGGAATACTTAAGTGGCCCCTGGTAATTTTTAAAAAATCCTGAAATTGATCTCATTTATTAATTAGTCCAGACCTTTAAAGGTCTTACCATAAATAGCAGCAACATTTTTAACGTATGTCAAATGGGGACCAGAACATGATCCAGGCCCAATTTAGCACAGAGGAGTATAAATGCCCACTTCAGTTCAAACAAGGCAAATATTCATAAACATGTTTGTCATTCCCAGTGTGGTTTCATCATATGTTGTTGAATGGAGGGTGTCAAGGGATTCTGGTTCTTTCAGTATGTTCTATGTTTAGAATGTTCTTATACAGCTGGCCCTCCTTATCCATGGATTCAACTAACCATGGTTCAAAAATATTTTTGAAAAAAATCAATTCCAAAAAGCAAACCATGATTTTGCCATTTTATGTAAGGGACACATTTTACTACGTAATTGTACATAATGTGATTTGAGCCTCCATGGATTTTGGTATCCTGGGGGGTGGGGGTGGGGGGTGGAACCAAGTCCAGTGGATACCAAGGGCCCAGTGTAGTTCTAGCTCTTTATAGATTCTAGACAGGAAGTGGATGGAGTGACAATCTTTTAAAACCTTTGATTGGTATTGGAGGGAGGGTGTTGTGGAAGAATTTCAATCTTCATAGAATAGAAACAAGTCCATCTAACATTATTTGGGCAGCTGTATGCATGGTTTATTTGGGAGGGTTGATGCCTTTTTTAAAAAAAAAAACCATTATCCAGGCAAAGTGCACAAACGTTGACTTCAGCATAACCCAGAACAGGGAAACTAATTTTGAAAAAATAACATTTCCAAGCTCGGGTGGAACCTCATCCACAGACCATCTATATACAGCAGTAAGAGCTCTGTCCCATGATAACAGTTCAAAGTGTGATGTTAGCAGAGGGTTAGCTATATCACATGGGGTCTACTGCACTGGTAGCTGGCGGCTTCCCGATCAATGGGTGGAGAATCCATTTTCAGTTTTACATCAAATTTTAAAGGAGCAATCCAAGATGCTGAATCTACTTAATAAATGGGGTTCAACATTTTGGAAACCTCCTTTAAAGTCCAGACTAAGGACTTAGCACACAAGGCTGGTATTTCACAATTACAGAAGGAATCAGTATATTTGGCCAGTACTTGTCACACAACTGTGTCTATGCTGTTACTGCTTTGCATTTCATTCATTTCTGTAGGGCACCTTTTCATCGACATGGGAAACCCGTCAATGGCTCCCAATATCACTGCTATTCTGTTAGTCCCACTGGTGTGTTAGGTCCCTTCTTCTGCAGTAACAATATGACAGCAGCCACGTGGCATGAGGCAACATGATTCTCCTCATCTCTCCCTCTCTCTCCTCTACGCTATTCCCAGACAGGCTGAGGTTGTTTTTACTCCATGCCTTTCAGGTTTTTTAATATATATTTTTTGCTGTGTTTGCATAATTATGGCAAAACAATAACATAAAAATATTTTTATTATTTTCCCATAATTATGGAATCATGGGGGAGGGGAAGGCACACATGCACTGAGTAGGGCATACACAGGGTTATGGAGCTGATGCGGAAAGGACCATAGATTGTCAAAGCAGCACACTCGCAGCACATTCGTGTGACTGCAGAGAAATGCAATACTGAATGTTTTCAAACCAGCATGTTGCCATTTGCTTCACTAGTGTAATTGCTGGGAGAAAACAGGCTGGTGTGATAAAGTCCTAAGACCCAGGGTAGATTCACCACCCCAGTATATGGAAGTTACAAGCCTTGAAAGGTTTTCCAAAGGTTTGCTTTGAAAGCAAATGGTAAAACAGAGATAAGATGTAATGTTTATGCAGAGATATGTTTCTTGATTCACTAAGAATAAGAATACTACATCTAGAAGAATAAACATACTTTGTGTGCTTTAAAAAAAACTCAACATACAAAAGATAAGACATGAATAGCAAATTACCACTGAGAGAGTTGTTTCCAGTTAATTCCAGCTGCAACACAACAGCCTCCACTAGTGGAATAGGGAGGACTGATGGCAACTTCTGGCCTAATCTACTTCACAGAATTGTTGTGAAACTAGATGGGAAGAGGGAAATGCTCATGTTAATATCCTGAATTCATCGACGGAAGGGCAGGTTATAGATGTAATACCTAAATTCATATTCAGAATCTCAGAATGTAACTGCTAAATGGAAATGTTGCTACTCCCAACTAAAGTAGACTAATTGAGTCAATTGCTCAATGGTCAATCAACACATAGATAAACCACATTTATTTAATGGGTTTACTTTAGTTGGGCATTCAGGACTCAGTTATTCTTATGATAGTGTTTTTTTAAAAAAAAATTGGTTGATTTTCTTTTGCTGGGGGGAACACCCCCAGAGCAGGATCTCTTAGAAAAGTGGGGTTGTCCCCCTTCCTACCTTCCTCTCTCAGTAATGTGCAGAAGGAGAAGCACATCATTCTGTGCCAAATGCCTTGGTTCATGTATTTGGGTTTGCCCCTCAGTTCCTCCCCTTCCTCCTGCAATCCCTTGTGCTGCCCCAAAAAAATCAGGTTTGGAGGCCCCTCCCAAAGAGTGGAAGGTAAGGTACAGAGGGAGAGGAAAATAACTGAAAATTGGGATTAGGAGGACCAGGAACTTCAGAAGGAAAAACTTAGAGGCTGCCACTGTTCCCACCCAGCATCTCCCACCTGAAGTGGTTGCTCACTCTTCCATTAGCCCTGTGCATGAATTGTATCCTCAAACAGCTGCAAACACACAGGTACAAAGAATAAACAGTAGGACTTTTCAATAGAATTATACCCCAGAGTCTAAAGAATATGTGCAAGGCAATGATGAATTACAAAGATCATGGACAACTATTACCAAGAGATATATTATCCATGCATATGGCTTAAGGCTCTCTCTCTCTCACACACACACAGAAGTACATCTCTGCTTGACTTATCTCTTGATAGCTCGGGGGCTAAGCAGACTTCACATATTGGAAAGCAGAGTTGATTATGTGCTAGTAGATATGTAGGGAAGCAAAGATGCAAAGCAAAACCAAAGCAAGCCATCATTTTTGTGGAAAGGGGGGAAACAGACAAGAACATTGGTGGGGGGTTTTTTTCACTAGAGGGAGAGTGTAATTACAAGACCATTTTAAAAAAATTAAAATCACTAACTTTCCGTCTCCAGTGAGTTAAAGACAAATGTCTAATTAACTATTTATTTAACAATTTATAAGGGGGGGTTCTGAAGTATATTGATACACAAAGAATATTATTGATATTAGGATCATATGTTTAATCCTCTGAATGAACTGAGGGAGGATGCAACTGCATGAACTAAGGCATTTGGCAGAGAGCACTGTGCTTCTCTCCTTCTGCGCATTACTAAGAGAAATCTGAATGCAATTTAAAAATAAGATAGACTAATCTTTCTGAGTACCTACTGGCTTGTAACTGGAGACAAGCTGAGGGTGCCAGAATGGAAATCATATGGGTCTGGAATTCCCCTTCTGTTGACCACAGAAGGCATAGGCATAATCTATCAAGAACAGAATGTGTGCCATACTTTGTTCATTAGCATTTAAAGAGGCTGTTTGGCATGAGACAAAAAATACAATTCTTACAAGAACTTGGCAGCAGCAGGTTTGTCACTTAATGACAATCCACAGCTTTTTCAATAACACCCTAAATGTAGATGATGCAAGGGATAAAATCTTTGTGATTTCTTTCATGCAGCTTCACCCTTGGGTGTCTACCAGGTTTTGGAATGGGGCAACCAATTTCTAGAGAAACCCAAAACAGGCAGCACAGGAAATAAAAATAGATTCCTTGGCAGTCTATCAGATAATTGGAACTGAATTAGAAGCTATGTGCATGTTATTTAAAATACCTTCATGTTTTCCCCAAAACACCAGAATGAGCATCATGTCCACAACCCAAAGACCTCAGTGTTGGCAGAGATGAAGTACAGCACAGAGATGGTGGCAAGAGATCACAGGCAGCAACAGTCCAACATTTTTGTAGTCTGAGAGCCAAATTATGGAAATTGGTACTCACTTGTGAAGGGAGAGCAGGCTGACGAAGACTCATTATGCATTTTTGGCAAGCCTTATTGGTGATGGCAGAATACTACAGTTTGCCTTCTTTGTGTTTATTGCCACATTTTCAACCACATCCTTGAATTTGCCAGCACCTAGAATTCTACAAGTGTGCTGGAGATTTTCTGTATCAAACAATTTAAGTTGATTAAGTTTAGATATTCAAACTAAGAACAAGCAGGGCAATGCTATTGAGGGATGGGAAGGAAAGTCTGTAGTGAAGGAACCATCACTTTCTGAGGCCTGCTGGTTTGCATTTCTCAGGGTAGCAAGTTGAGATAAAATTTTGTCTTGTTCCATTTGTTCCTTCCCACTGACAATAAAGTTACTACACTACATCGAGGACCTCCCTTCCTAACAATGAGGAGAACAAAGGACCTTGCCCAAAGCCAAGAACTTCTCTGAGCCCATTTCTCCTCAACATTGGCAAAACACTGTTGGTAGATTTCAATTGGCATAACAGAAGCTCCTGAAGAAGGACTATCACTGCTACGACATCCAGTAATGCTTCTCTTGATTATTGCTGTGTGTTAATAGTTTATTAAGGGTTTGGGTTTTGATACTTTCATTTTACATCAAGTTTGCACTTGATGCCTTTTTGGCACAAAGGTTGGTATGAAATTATAAATAAAGAAACAGACACATTGACAACATAAATGTCTAAAACAAACAGAAACTGCTATTTGATTAAAAATTACGTTTCTTCAATTACAGCTGCCAGACTTGTATATGTGCAGAAATGTGCAGAAAAGGAAAGACCCTTCGACACCTAACACAAGAAGACTGGCTGATTAAGCTATATAATCTTGCCAAAATGGATAAACTAATGATTTTAATCAAAGATGGCCCTATTTCAAATTTTAAGAAAAACTGGAGTGTTGTAACAACCTACATAGTGCAAAAGTGGGGAAAGTTAGGTTTCGGGAATTAGGAGAATTTCATTTAACAGTAGAATGATGAAACGCTAATATGAAAGAGAAAGTTAGACTACTGGTAATTATCAAGTATAACAGTTGAGAGGTAGGAAGTTAATTTGTTGCTAGATGTAGCTTTAGATTAGGAATTGGGTTCCCTGCCACTCAGCAGCACGTGCGGCTGGAACCCTTCTTTGCGAGCGGGAGGAGGGGAGACCGCTGGTAGCGTCACTGGCAAAGCGCCAGTGATGCAAACAGAGGGACAGGGCCAGGTATATTAAGGCTGCCCGCCCCCCTCTGTTCGGCCTCTTTCATCTCGGCGATGAGAGCAGTTGGACTGCTATTCCGAGGCCATCGTTGTTGGCGGGTTTCAGAGCAGATTGAGACTGCGACCCACATTTAGCACATGGTCTTGTTCTGGGGTTGGGCCCCGGCAGTGGCAGTGGTGGGAAAGCTCCAGGAATGGATGGGTTAGGACCAGATTATTATAAAGTATTTAAAAAGAAGTTGATACCTAAATTATTATAATTATATAATAATATAATAATGGGAGACAAAGTCCCTCCATCATGGCAACAATCATTGATAATATTGATACCAAAGCCAGATAAGGATTTGTTGGACCCTGGATCATACAGGCCTATATCATTGATAAATCAAGATGCAAAGTTATTATCAGCAATAATGGCAAAGAGAATGAATAGTTGTATGTATAAATATATATTAAAGGACCAATGTGGATTTGTGAAAGGAAGACAAATGTCAAATTTAATAGGAAGGGTGTTAAATAAAATACATATAATTGGCAAAACAAAAGTAAAAGCAGGGATATTAGCATTAGATATATTTAAAGCATTTGACTGTGTGGAATGGCCAACCCTAAAATAATATTGAAAGAATTTGGAATGGGGAAGAGATTTAGAGGATTAATAGATCAATTGTATTCCCATAACACAGCTATAGCGATGGTTAATGATGGAATAACAAGAGAAATAAAAATAACGAGAGGAACAAGACAAGGTTGTCCACTTTCTCCAATATTGTTTGCAATGGTAATAGAAATTCTAGCAAATGTGATAAGAAATGATAATAGTATAGAAGGAATTGGAGTAGAAACAAAACATAAGATAAGCTTGTTTGCTGATGATACATTGTTAACAATTAAGGAACTGATTAACAAAATAGAAAAAATTAAAGAACATTTAAAAGTATTTGGGGAGATGACAGGCTTACAGGTTAATTGGAATAAATCAGCTTTGATGTTGTTTAACTATACTAAGGACGAAGAAAATATATTTGTAAAAGAGAAAAAATAGAAGTAAGATTAAAAAGTAATATTAAGTATTTAGGAATAAATATTACAAAAGATTTAAAAGAACTAGAAGAGAAAAATATTATGGGATTAAGGAAAGAAATGGAAAAGAAGTTGGAAGAATATAAAAATATTCAACTATCATAGTTTGGAAGAGTAGCTTTAGTTAAAATGAAAATACTACCTAAACTAAATTTTTTGTTTAGAATGTTACCAATAAAAGTATCAGAAGTAGAACTGAAAAAATGGCAAAATATGCTGAATAAAAATTGTAATGGAGGGAAAAGGACAAGATTAAATAAATTATTTTGGTATATATCACAGAAGGAAGGAGAACTTGGTCTTCCCAAAATAAAAGAATATTATGAAGCTAATCAATTGAGATATGTTATAGAAGGAATTGTAGGACAGGGGGATTTAGAATGGTTAGAGATAGAAACAGGGAGAATAGAAAAGAGAATATGGAACATTTTTTATATAATTTTACAAAAAAAGGAAAATAAAGGAATTGAGAACCCATTTCTGCAAAATATATGGGAAATATGGTATAAATATAAGAGAGAATTTTTGCCTATTGATTCAGTATTAACACCGGTTATAATGGGAAAAAAGTTCCCAAATAATTTGAAGGAAAAAATGGGAAAGGAACTAAAGAAAAGAGGATTAGATAAAATAGAGGGATGGAAAGGATGGATGAATGAGAAGGGGAGTATAAGAGAGAAATTATGTGGAATGAAAATTTCATGGTTTAATTGCATACAGTTAGAACAATGGATTAAAAACTGGAAAAAGAATCATAAAGAAACAAGGGAATTTACAAAATTTGAATATTTGGTGAAAAAAGGTGAAAAGAGGGATGATAACGAAAGTATGGAAGGTATTACAAGTGAATTATATAAAATATTGATAAAAATAAGGAAAAAGACAAAGGAGAATATTTAAGGAGAATATGGGAGGAAGATTTGAAACAAAAAATTGGAGATCATGAATGGGATAAGATATGGAAACAAAGACATCTAAAAAATATGTCGATACGGATAAAAGAAAATTATTATAAAATCATATGGAGATGGTATTTGACACCAGCAAGATTGCATAATATAGATAAGAATAACTCTAAATATTGTTGGAGAGGTTGTCAAGAAATAGGTACATATATGCATATGTGGTGGAATTGTAAATTTGTACAGCAGTTTTGGGAAATGGTTTTTATAGAAATAGAGAATATTCTGAATAGAAATATAGAAAGGAAACCGAGCATAGCATTGATGTCAATTTATAATGGAGAGAATGGGAACCAAGCAGAAAAGGATTTAATAACAAATGTATTAACGGCAGCAAGATTAATTATAGCAAGATATTGGAAAATGCAAATAAATGTACAAGTGGAGGAGTGATCTAAAGAAGTGTGGAAGATGGCAATAAATGATAAGTTAACATGTAGAATCAGAGTAAGAAGAGGAAGTTGGAAAGAAAGTGACTTTGATAAAATTTTGAAAGTATTTGTTAAAAAAGTATTACAGACAAAAGATGGGAGGTTACCTCCACGAGAAGAAATGAGATTCTTGAAAGATTAGGTAAGAGATAACGGCTCCGGTGAAGGGGAGCACTGAGGTGGGGGGTAGGGGAATTAATATTTTTGAATAGAATTATAGTAAAGAATTTATGTTAACTTTTGGAATTAGTTAATAGAAAAATTGTGATGTTTATAGTAATTTTATGTGTTATACTAATTAAGTATTGATTGGATAATATAATGTATGATTATAAAATTTATATATATACAGTTGTCCCTCCACATTCGCGAACTTGACATTCGCGGTTTTGGTTATTCGCGGTTTTGGGAGGGCCCCCCCGGGCCCCCCCAAAACCGCAACACGGGGCCTCCAGAGGCCCCGTGAAAAGACCTGGAGGGAGCGGGGAGGCCCGGGGAGGCCTCCACGGGGCCCCCGGAGGCGCTCCGTAGGCCCCATGAAGGCCAGGGGAGGGGTGGGGAGGCCTTCGCGGGTCCCCCGGAGGCCCTCCGGAGGCCCCGCGAAGGCTTGGGGAGGGGTGGGGAGGCCTTTGTGGGATGCCTGGAGGCCCTCCGGAGACCCCGCGAAGGCCTGGGGAGGGAGGGAGGGAGGGCCGGGGAGACCTCCGCAGGGCCTAGCAAGGCCCCGCGAAGGCCTGGTGAGGGGGGGGAGGGAGGGCCGGGGAGACCTCCGTGGGGCCTAGCAAGGCCCCGCGAAGGCCTGGAGAGGGAGGGAGGGAGGGCCGGGGAGACCTCCACGGGGCCTAGTAAGGCCCCGCGAAGGCCTGGAGAGGGAGGGAGGGAGGGCTGGGGAGACCTCCGCGGGGCCTAGCAAGGCCCCGCGAAGGCCTGGGGAGGGGGAGGGAGGGCCAGGGAGACCTCCGCGGGGCCTAGCAAGGCCCCGCGAAGGCCTGGAGAGGGAGGGAGGGAGGGCCGGGGAGACCTCCGCGGGGCCTAGCAAGGCCCCGCGAAGGCCTGGGGAGGGGGGGAGGGAGGGCCGGGGAGACCTCTGCGGGGCCTAGCAAGGCCCCGCGAAGGCCTGGAGAGGGAGGGAGGGAGGGCCGGGGAGACCTCCGCGGGGCCTAGCAAGGCCCCGCGAAGGCCTGGAGAGGGAGGGAGGGAGGGCCGGGGAGACCTCCGCGGGGCCTAGCAAGGCCCCGCGAAGGCCTGGGGAGGGGGAGGGAGGGCCAGGGAGACCTCCGCGGGGCCTAGCAAGGCCCCGCGAAGGCCTGGAGAGGGAGGGAGGGAGGGCCGGGGAGACCTCCGCGGGGCCTAGCAAGGCCCCGCGAAGGCCTGGAGAGGGAGGGAGGGAGGGCTGGGGAGACCTCCGCGGGGCCTAGCAAGGCCCCGCGAAGGCCTGGAGAGGGAGGGAGGGAGGGCTGAGGAGACCTCCGCGGGGCCTAGGAAGGCCAGGCAAAGGCCTGGAAGGGAGGGAGGGAGGGCCAGGGAGACCTCCGCGGGGCCTAGGAAGGCCCCGCGAAGGCCTGGGGAGGGGGGAGGGAGGGCCGGGGAGACCTCCGCGGGGCCTAGCAAGGCCCCACGAAGGCCTGGAGAGGGAGGGAGGGAGGGCCGGGGAGACCTCCGCGGGGCCTAGCAAGGCCCCGCGAAGGCCTGGAGGGAGGGAGGGAGGGCTGGGGAGACCTCCGCGGGGCCTAGCAAGGCCCCGCGAAGGCCTGGGGAGGGGGGAGGGAGGGCCGGGGAGACCTCCACGGGGCCTAGGAAGGCCCCGCGAAGGCCTGGAGAGGGAGGGAGGGAGGGCCGGGGAGACCTCCGCGGGGCCTAGGAAGGCCCCACGAAGGCCTGGAGAGGGAGGGAGGGAGGGCTGGGGAGACCTCCACGGGGCCTAGGAAGGCCCCACGAAGGCCTGGAGAGGGAGGGAGGGAGGGCCGGGGAGACCTCCGCGGGGCCTAGGAAGGCCCCGCGAAGGCCTGGAGAGGGAGGGAGGGAGGGCTGTGGAGACCTCCGCGGGGCCTAGCAAGGCCCCACGAAGGCCTGGGGAGGGGGGAGGGAGGGCCGGGGAGACCTCCGCAGGGCCTAGCAAGGCCCCGCGAAGGCCTGGGGAGGGAGGGGGAGGGGAGTCATTATTTGCGGATTTTTCACATTCGCGGGGGTCCGCGGAACGGAACCCCCGCGAATGTGAGGGGACGACTGTATATATATATATATATATATATATATATATATAAACTAGGGGGAAAAGATATGCAATGGCATAGCAAAATGGTGTCCCTTATATAAAATGGCAATATATATATATATATATATATAATGAATGAAAAAAGAAAAGGAGAAGTTGATCTCCGAAATAAGACAAAAAGGAAAAATGTACACAACACAACAAGAGATACAAAAAGAATTCCTAAATTTCTATAAAGACTTATATGAAGAGGAAAGCACATACAAAAACAAACAAGGCAAGGTGGAAGAATATTTGGGAAAGCAAATAATACCGCAATTAAAAGAAGAACATCGGACTAAACTAAATGCACAATTTACAATTGCAGAGATTTCCACAGCAATCAGCAAATTAAAAAGAGGGAAGGCCCCGGGACCAGATGGACTTTCGGCAATCTATTATAAATATATGGAAGAAGTAATCATTCTACCTTTTCAAAAGATGCTTAATGAAATCCACAGCCATGGAAAACCAGATTCTTGGAACAGTGCAAATATAGTCCTAATTCCAAAAGAAGAAAAAGACCTGACGGATGTCAAAAATTACAGACCCATCTCACTGTGAAATTTTGATTATAAGATTTTCACTTCAATAATTGCAGATAGACTAAAAGGAATCTTGAATGAAATGATACATACAGATCAAAGTGGCTTTCTTCCAGGAAGATACATTATAAAGAATATAAGGACAGTAATCAACATCATTGAATATTTTGAAAAACAGAACGAAAAATGTTAGTGATGCTATTTGTGGATGCGGAGAAAGCTTTTGATAATGTGAATTGGTCTTTTCTAATCAAGGTACTTAAAAGAATGAACATTGGCGATAAATCATTGGGATGGATTCGAGAAATTTACAAACAACAAAATGCCCAGATCATATTAAATGGAGAAAGATCAGAGAAATTTGAAATTAGTAAAGGAACCCGACAGGGATGTCCACTTTCCCCATTGCTTTTTATAACTGTACTAGAGGTCCTAAACCGCAATATAAGAGCTAATAAGAAGATTGGTGGAATAAGAATTAAAGGAGAGGTCCATAAACTGAGAGCATTTGTAGACGATCTTGTTGTCTTTTTTGAGAACTCGAAAGAACACATTGAAGAACTTATGGAAACTTTCAAAGAATTTGGAGAAGCTGCGGGTTTTAAGATAAATAAGGAGAAAGCACAAATACTCACCAAAAATCTAACAAAAACAGAACAGAAAGAGGTAGAAAGTATCTCGGGCAGTAAAATTGGCAAGAAAATAAGATATCTTGGAATTTGGATTACAAAAAGAAATACAGACTTACATGAAAACAATTATAATACGATATGGAAACAGATGAAATTGGACTTGAGGAAATGGACAAAATTGAATTTATCAATATTGGGGAAGGTAGCAGCAATCAAGATGACAGTTCTTCCAAAATCCTTATATCTATTCAGAATATTTCCATAGTAAATAATGATCAACCATTTAATGAGTGGAAAAAAGAAATGAGCAAATTCATTTGGGGAGGTCGGAAGCCAAGAATCAAATGAAGACTATGATAGATGTGAAAAGCAGAGGAGGAGCAGAATTTCCAGACTTCAAGACATACTTTCAGGCCTTCACGATGACTTGGATCGCAGACTGGTTAAATTTACAGGACTCAAAAATATTGAATTTGGAAGGATTTAATCTGAAACTTGGTTGGCATTCCTACGTTGCCTATGACAAACTAAGGATAGACAAAGATTTCACTCACCACATAATCAGGAAACCATTACTGAGGGTGTGGGAAAGCATAAAGAAAATTTTTTATACCAAATTACCTCTCTGGATTTCTCCTCAGGAAGCATTTATGGGCAGATGGAAAAATACAAAGGAATGGTTAAAATATAATGATTTAATTAACAAAGAAAAGGGAAAGGAATATAACATCAAATCTAGGGAGGATCTAAATACATACTGGTTTATTTATGAACAACTGAAACAAAGATTCAAGGAAGACATGAAAAGGGTTGGATTTGAAGAAAAAGAAAATGAATTGGACAAAATTATACAAGGACCAAAGAAAAATATGATTTCAAGAATTTACAAATTACTTCTATTAAGGGAATTGGAAATGGAAGAGATCAAGGACTCGATGATAAAGTGGGCCTTAGACTTTGGGTATAACTTACAATTGGAAGATTGGGAAAAGGCCAGAAATAACACGATCAAATTTACAGCTTGTCAAAATTTAAAAGAAAATTATTTCAAAACAGCTCACAGATGGCATTACTCTCCTGTAAAGCTGGGGAAAATGTTTTAAAATTCAAATAAGAAATGCTGGAAATGCCAAGCAGATCATTGTTTCACATATGGTGGAGATGTGGATGTGTTAAAGAATACTGGAAAGAAATTCACAGGACTATAGAAGAAATTTTTCAAATCCAATTTCCTTTGAAGCCTAAATTCTATTTACTGAATATGACGCATATATACAAAAAAGAGACCTGGAAAGTAAACTGGAGAACTATGTTATACTCGGTGACAATAGCAAGACTGGTGCTAGCTCAAGCATGGAAGCAGAAAACAGTGCCAACAGTGGATGAATGGTTGGAAAGAGTTATAGATGTGGCCTGTATGGATAAGCTAACACTAGAACTAAAGCAGAAATCAATGGAGACGCAAGGAATGGATTGGGAACTAGTGAGAGAATATTGTAAGAAGAAGTGGGAACTGATGGAGCTCCCAAATGGATAAAGGGTTCTTTATACAGTTTGTAGAAAAGTGTACTTATAAAAGGAGAAAAAGAAAAAGGAAAGAAGGAAAGGAAAGGAACTACAGGAATAAAGACAAGAGGAAAGAAGGATTGAGAAAAGAAGATTGAAGTATGTGAGAAGGTAAGAGAAGATGGTAAGTGGAAAGGAAAAAGTGAAAGGTGAAGGGAAAAGTGTGAATAAGAGGAGATGACAGGGAATAGTAAAAGGAAAAGGTCTAGGAGAAAGATATAAATATGTATAGAAGAAGGAAAGCAAGGACAGAATGGGAAAGGGGAGAGGTAGAAACAGAGGGGAAAGGAAGAAGAGAAGTAAGGAGTTTAAATGAAAGGATGGGATAAGAGATCTAGAGTAAGGGAAAGGAAAAGAAAGGAAAGGAAAGGTGAAGAAGGTAGGAAAGTGGAGATAAGTGAAGAAAAGAGACATACCAAATTAATCAGTCTTCTTTTATTCTGTTCATCATTCGTTGCAGTGGTCCAATTATGTCATCTTGAAATTTCTTATAAAATTCTGAGATAAAGCCATCCAGCCCAGGCAATTTTCCCATTTTCATTTGACTAATACCTTGTTTAATTTCTTCCTCGTTGAAAGGTTGTCCAAGTTGTGTCTTCATTTATTCCGTAATTCTCACGTTCATGTTTTCTTTAATGAATTTTTCCATTTCAATCTTTTGGATGCTATCCATGTCTATCTTCTTATATAATGTCTCATAAAAGCTATTAAAGGCCTCCTTAATGTCTTCTTGTGTGGTGAAACCTTTCCCCTCTCTTTTGACTTCTGTTATCAGTTTCTTTTCAGAGTCTTTTTTCAATCTATGTGCCAACCATTTGCCCACCGTTTTTTTAATTTTTGAAATATCTTTGTTTTATCCTTTGTAATTTGTCAGCTATCATCTCCATTAAGTCCACTTTCAAAGATCTTTGTATTAGTTTTATTTCCATTTGTAACATCATATTTTTTGGCTGTTTTCTCAGTTTTTTCTTCCTTTATTCTTAATTCTTGCAGTAATTTTTGATTTTTACCTTGATTCTCTCTTTCTATTTCTGCTCCTCTTGCCATGAAGGTTCCATGAATTGTTGCTTTAAATGCGTGCCAGATCACTTTCTCTGGAAGCACTCCTTTTTTATTTTCTTCAAAATAGAAACTAATTTTTTTCTTGATTCTCTGTACAAAGTCTTCGTTCTTTAGCATATCTCCATTCAGTCTCCATTGATAATCTCTCTCTGTAGTTTTTAGTTGAATTTCTATAGGGTTGTGGTCTGAGAGTATTCTTTCATTTATGTCAAATTTTTCAATTTTCATCAATAAATCGGCTGTAGTCCAAAACATGTCTATTCTTGAGAAGGTTTTATGGGAATCTGAGTAGAATGTGAAGCCTGGTTTGTCTCCAAATTTCGTTGACCATGTATCTTTTATACTGAAGTCTTCTAGTATATTTTGACAGACTTTTGGGAAGACCCCTTGATGTTTTTTATTAATCGATGAAGATCTGTCTTTTGAAGCTTGTAGGATGCCATTAAAGTCTCCTAAGATTATAATGTTATCTTTGCCCATTTTGCCCAGTTTGTCTAGTTCTTGATACAATCTTTTATAAAAGTTGTCTTGTTTGTCGTTCGGTGCATAAATTCTAATTAAAGTTAATTTTGTGTTAATCAACTCCTACGTACTATCCCTCTTTGTCGTTCATTATTTCTGTTGCGGGAAATTTATTATTTATGTAGATTAGCACTCCTTTTTTTCTTTTAGTCTTTGAGGCTGAGAAAAAGCATTGGCCAAGTTTTTTCCATTTTATTAATTCTGAGTCTTTTTCTCATATTTTGGTCTCTTGGAGATAGATGATGTCCGCTTTATTTTTCCCCAGTATATGAAATACTTGGCTCCTTTTTGGGGGGTTATTTAGTCCTCTTACGTTCCAAGACTTGATTCTTATTGACATCTTTATTTTTATTTTATTTATTTATTATTGTTGTTATCCCTTCTTTTTTAAAATTATTGTAAATTTTCTTCCTCTTTGTCGTCAGGTTTCCCTTTTTCTTCTTCTCTGTCCGATGGTTCTTCCTCACTTGTATTCTTCTCCTTATCTTCCTTGTCACTGTCAATCTTTCCCTCTTTGTCTTTATTCTTATCATCCTCCTTATCCCTTGGTTCCTTTTGGGAGACTTGTTCTCCCTTCTCTTTCCTTTTCTTTTTAAACTTTGCCATTGCTCTTCTGTCTTCATCCTCTTCTGTTTTTTTTCATAAATTCATCCGCTTTTTCTATCGTGTTTATTTTGTGTCTTTTTTGTTGATAGTTGGATGTAATTCCCTCAATACGTTCCCATCTATCGTAAACATTTTTTTGAGTTTTTGTGTCAGAGGTTTTTAGTTTTGGAATTGTTGCAAAATCTCACTTGGCACATTCCTTGAAGATTTTGATTTCTCTTTCAATCAATCAGTATTTTTTCCATGTAACTGGTTTATATTATACTTTCCTTAATTATTTCTCTTGTAAATGAAATTATTATGTCTTGTGGCAGTTTCTTTTATCTCCCTGCCAGTGAATTTATACGGAAGATTTTGTCCACGTATTGTTCAAGACACTCTTCTGAAATATCTATAAATTTTGCTAGGCTGGGGAGTATTTTCTCCCACAAGTCTTCTCTTGTTGTTTCTGGTACACCCCTCATCTTGATGCACTTATCTTTGAGGACTTTTTCGGACGTCTCAAATACACTGCAAGCAGCCTCCTCACGTTGCAAGGCTGCTGAGCTGCAGAGCATCGCTTTCGGACGAGGCTCTCCCCTGCCGGTACTGTTGCTGTACCGCGGGGACATTTGAGCGTTATATTTCGCCGGTTTTTAATCACGATCAACTTTCATGCTTAAAAACTGGTGAAATATAATGCTCAAATGTCCCCGTGGTACCGCAACAGTACCAGCAGGGGAGAGCGTCATCCAAAAGCGACACCCTGCAGTGCAGCAGCCTCGCAACGTGAGGAGGCTGCTTGCAGTGTATTTGAGACATCCAAAAAAGTCCTATATTTCATTTCTTGAAGCATAATTACGTTTTTTCCTCTGTCTTGTTCTTCTATAGTGAGAAACATATTTTCCTCCAGTTTCGTTATTTTGGTCTGGTTGTTTTCCACTTTGACTTTTAAATCTTTTAATTCTGTTTTCAAATTATCCAATTTGGTATCAACTTTATCTATGTCTGTCCGTACTTCTTCCTTAAAGACTTTGAAATCTTGCCTTAAATCACATTTAAAACTTCTTAATTCTTCCAATATTTGTGTCCCAATATCTGTTTGTTTCAGTGGATTCTCAGAGGAATTTCGTCTTTGTCCCAAGGTTTGTGTTGTGGTCTGCGAACCACCAGTCTTTGCTCTTGTACCTGATGCCACATTTCCTCCTCTAAGTTTTATTCTCCTTTTCTGCTCTTGCTTATTGCTATTTTTCTATTGATTATCCAATTGACATTCACTTATAGAACAAACAAAATAGTGATCTCTTTACATGTTATTAAGTCTGCTGCCCCTTCTTTAATCAGACCCCCCAACTTGATCAAATATTACCTGATGTAAATGTATTACCTCAAATCAACAAAATTACCCTTCTAACTAAATAATCAATCCAAGCTCCAAAATTGATGAATTGATGAAATAATATAGATCAGATTTATTACAAGGTTTTTTGTTTATTAAGAGTAAGATTACCTCAATAAATTAGTGCTATAATCAAATATCCATTAAATCATGTTCGGCTTATTTAGTCAGTCAGACTTGATTTGGGGTTGGGGTATGAATTTATCAATTTGCTAATCAATTAGCCATCATTCATTCATTCATTTGATCAATTCATTCATCAATTCATTTTTGGCTTGTTTAATCCGTCGGTCCAGGTTTGAAGTTTGGATATAATTAAACAGTAAGTCTTCTTTTAATGTATGTTAGCATATTACTTCATCAGTTAATCAGTAAAGCCACCAGGTGTTGCTATCTGCTTTCCTTTGAGGCATCTGAGTACTACAGCTTTAAATCCTACAGTGTTTTATTTTAGCTTCCCCTGTGTCCTTGAGCGGAGGAGGCAGTCTAATGATTCCAACCTTGAGAAAGCTAACACCTCGGAGGCTTATCTCAGTACAACCAAGGTCTGTTCAGTTCTGTATTGTTATTCTTTGTGTTGGGGCAAGCAAATCTGCTGTTTAATAAGTTGTAGACTCAGTTATAGTTACAATTTTATGCCCAGGTTTTAACTTCCCCAAAAAGTTTCTTACACTTTTAACTTCCCCTAAAGTTCCTTATGCCGTCTCCACTCCACACCCTCCTCTGTCTTCCACTTTCACTTTCCGTTTGCCGCTGCCTTCTCTCTCTCCACTCATTCCACTCTCAATCAATTCTTCAGTTATTGTCACCCCTGTCTTTGCTGTTGTCGTTGCCTACTTTTCTCCCTTCATGTCCTCGCTGTTTATTTGTCTCCCTGTCTTGCTGCCCCCTTTATATTTTCCCTCTTCAACCCTCTTCCTGGGTCTAATCCAACTGGTAAAATTAAACAAAAGATGATATATTATCCCAATCTTTGTCCTCTTGATGGACTAATTCCAAAAGGGTTAGATATGCATTTCCTTCCAAGATTTTTTTTAAATATGGGGAAAACCGTGAAGGCTTTTCCTATGGAGTATTTTGAGTTTGTGCCCCCCTCCTTCCAAATATGGCAAAATGATGTGGAGTCCCTTTGGGACAAAAGAAATTCTCCTCAAATTTTATGAGGAGCACTTTCACCATTATAGACAAGCCCTGGGAAGGATAACAGCATGCAACAGTGGCAGCGGGCGGTGGTGGCAGCTGGGGCTGGTGGCTGGTCAGGGGAATAATGCACCACTGACCCCAGAGAACTGGAGGCAGGTATCTTTGGAGACCTGCAGCATCAGCCAGGGCCAGTGACAGGTCAATGGGGGTGCATCAGGGGAGCAGTCACCCCAGGACCATGGGAGGATTCAGTTTGGCCACAGGGAGAAAACTTTTGTGCACCACAGACCCAGAGCATAGCAGTCTGCAGGGGGGAGGCACTCGGGGGCCTTGAGGGAGTGCAATGGTTGATCCATGGGGGTTGGGCCTTCCTGGTCTGGGGGGAGTGACTGAGGGTCCACAGGCTCTCGGGTTCATGCTACATCATGGAAATCTACTGAAGGTGACAAACCAGGACCACACTCATCAGGGCATTGATGAAGCTGGTGATTGAGCGGTGCAGACAGTGGGGCAAGGGTGGAGGTGTCGTTCGCCTTCACATAGCAACAGCAGTATCGTTTTGTGGGGAAACTCTTATTCCACAGAGTGGGATGAGAGAGCAATGGCAGGAGTGGACGGAAAGCAAACAGCAGGAAAGGGAAGAAGAAGCGGCACTCCAAGCACAGGAGGAGGAGCAATTCAGACAGCTATGGGACTTCAGGTGAGTCATCGGGGGGAGAGGACATGGACAGGCCCATGTCCAGGAGGGCAGGTGCTTTGATGCCAGGTCTGCCTCATTGGGCACTCAAGGTGTGCACGCAACAGGAGCAACCTACTCCTGGACCTATGTGGGCATGGGAAAAAAGGGGAAGAGTCCCCGCTGCTCCGGCCCTCACTCTGTTCCAGGACCCCCAGGATCCACCTGGACAAGAAGACTCAAGATATGATCCTCAAGGGATATTATGTTGGTCTTTTCCCTCCTCAAGTCTGAAGGGGAAGAAGGGAGTGTGCCTTGAGGGAATGCAACGGTTGGTCCATGGGGGTCAGGTCTTCCTGGGCTGTGGAGGGGTGATGGCTGGACAACAGGGCTGTGGGCAAAGTACTCTCTCAAAACATGGGGCAGGGCAAAGCATGGGCCTCACTGTCAGCGATGCAGAAGCGAAGGCAAGCAGCCAAGAATAGCTCAGACAAAACCAAAACGGATCCTGTTGAGCATTCCTTCAACAATTGGCTAGCGGGATACACAGTTTTCATGGAAGTGGTGCAGATGGCACATCCCAAATGGGGGTGGCACCTTGCAAACCATCAAGGGAATAACCTCAAGGCCAGGGCATTGGCAGGTGATGTGGCAGCCATTGAAGATGATACTGCCTTCCACAAGCGAGCTTCCCACAATGAGGGTACCAAGTGGGATCTCATCAACAACAAGCTGTGGCTTTTCCTTGTGGGGCCCCACAAAAAAGGCAAGATGGATGGTAGCAAAGTGCCACGCAAAAAGGACCGGCACCGTTTGGTATGCTGGGAATATGTCCAAGGTAAGTGCTTCTGGGCATGGTGCAAATTTGAACACAGTTGTGAATCTTGCTTAGGCACACACCCGAGAATCAATTGTTCCCATTCCATATCAGTTTACCAGTCCTTTTGGAATGGCTGCCCTGCTGCCTCTGGCATTAAAAAGGAAGCAGCTTCAGGAAATAATGCCAGCCAAGGGGGTGCAAAGTACAACTAGAAACACGAGAGCATCAGTGGGGGAATGGCTTTCTCGTCAGTAAGGCTCCATTCTCTGCTACCTCTTTTAGCCCTCTACCCCAACAAAAAGGTGGCTGCCTTTTTGGCTGATGGATTTTCACAGAGTTTCAGGATTCCAGTAGTGGGCACTAGGGTAGCATCTGATTCTAGCAACCTCAAGTCTGCATCAGATTTGCCCAAGGCGGTAGCATGAAAAATTGCTAAGGAATGCGAGGCAGGGAGGGTTGTGGGCCCCTTTCAGAGCCTCCCATGGATAACCTAAGAGTTTCACCCTTCTGCATTGTACCAAAGAAGACGCCAGGTGAGTATAGATTCATTCATCACCTGTCTTATCCCAAAGGGTCTTGTCAATGATGCCAGTCCACCAGAACTTTGTTCTGTCAAGTACACGTCCTTTGACCACACTATAAAATTGATCCGGACGTGTGGTACGGGCCCCTCATGGCCATATGTGACATACAATCCACCTTCAGTTTACTCCTTGTTCACCCTGAGAACCACTGCTTGCTGGGATTCAAATTCCAGGGCCAATGCTATTAAGACATGGCCTTACCCATGGGTTGCACTATCAGTTGTGCTGCATTTGAGGCTTTCAGCACATTCCTTGAATGGGCTTTACAACACAGGACAGGGTCCCCATTTGTCACTTCTTACCTAGATGATTTTCTCATGATTGGGGCAGCCAGTTAGCTGGAATATGTGTCCTTGCTTCACTCCTTTCAGGTTTTAGCTCAAGAAGTTGGTGTTCCCCTGGTGCCTGAGAAGACGGTTGGACCTTTCACGTTGCTAGTTTACCGGGGGATTTTGTTGGACACTGTTGGAGGGGTATCTTGTCTACCATCTGACAAGCTGGCTGGGTTTAGGGACTGCTTGCAGAACCTCTTATCCCACAACAAGGCCACTCTTAAGGAGGTGCAGTCCCTACTGGGTCATCTCAATTTTGCATGCAGGGTGGTGGCACTGGGGAGGGTATTTTGTGCCTGATTGGCAGGGATCATGAAGGGAATCAGGTCACCTCATCACCATATTCATCTCACCACAAGGGTATGAAGGAAGACCTCAAGGTTTGGCTGCAGTTTTTGGAGGGCTACAATGGCATCACCGGGTGGCAGGAACAGAAGACACTAGGCATGGGGTTGCAGGTTCATTTTGATGCGGCGGGGAGCCTAGGGTTTGGGGTTTTCTATAACGGGCATTGCTGTGCACAGCATCGGCCACCTGAGTGGGGGGAGACTGGTATTGTTCATGACCTACCATTCCTTGAGTTCTTCCCAATTCTAGTGGCAGTTGTTATCTGGAGGGAGGAGTTCAGAGACAAAAAGGTTTGCTTCTGGTGCAATAACCAGGTGGTGGTGCAGATTATCAACAGGCAGTCTTCAAAATCAAAGAGAGTCATGAAGCTTGTGCAGAAATTTGTACTAGTATGTCTGATGTCCGATATCAGCTTCCCTGTCTGCCACATTCCTGGCATGGATAACGAGACTGTGGATGCATTGTCTTGATTCGAGGACACCCGGTTTCACTCATTGGCCCCGGATGTGAACCTCGAGCCAGCAACCTTTCCGTATGAGCTGTGGCAACTTGGGAAAGAGCCATGATTCAAGGAGTCCTCAATCTATTGGCACCATTGATGCAGGTGAGCTATAGGAGGGCAGTCGGCTAATTCTTTGCCTTCAGATGGAGGAACGGATACAGGAGCTCCTGGCCTACTTCAGAGTGAGAGTTGTTGTACTATTTAATTTCTTTGAAAGACCAAGGCCTGGCTCCTCATGCCCTGTCTCTACATCTGGCTGGTATTTCCTTCTTCAGCAAGGCAGCGGGTTTCGGCAACCCTTGTGCCACCTTCCTCATCTGGAGGGCTGTGGAAGGTTGTCAGAGGATGAGCCATCAAAGGCCGGATGCCCACAGGCCAATTTCCTTCAGTATCCTGTGTAGGCTTGTGGCCAAACTAGGTGAGGTCTGCAGCACTTTTGTTCAGCATGACCTTTACAATGGATTTCTTTGCTGCCCTACAAATTGGTGATTTGGTGTGTAAGTCCAAGAGGGACTTTTCTGGCAGAGCATTGCAACTGAGGGATGTGCTATTTGTTGCAGATGCCCTGTGTGTCAGAGTACGGCACTCCAAATGTGATCAGCTTGGAAAAGGGGCCTCTGTGCATTTGCAGAGCCTGGTAAATTCACCTCCTTGACCGGTGGACACCGTGCGCAGGTTCTTGGCAAAGAGTCCCACAACGCCAGGCCCCCTTTTCATTCACACGATATCAGTTCATTTTGGGCTGCTTTGCTACAGCTGGGCTTACCAGCAGATGAGTTCGGTGGACATTCCTTCCAGATTGGGGTGGCTACCACAGCAGCAGCAGGGGAGCTGCCTACAGAAACCATCAAGTGTCTGGACAGATGGTGTTCTGGGGACTTTGCTGGGTACATCCAGCCAGACTTAACTATCCACAATGTTTGAGGACTAGAGCATGGTCTCTCTTCACTCAGGCAGGGTCTGTTTTTTCCTTGGTGGCAGCTGCTAAGGGTTGGTGGAAGGTAGGGCGTTGGCCCACCTTTATTTGTGGTTGGCATGGGTTCTGATCTAAGGTCATTGGTAGTGGGTTCTCCATCATGTTCATTGTCAAGGTCAAAGTCACAGAGGCCCCGGGGACAATGCCAGCTTGGGGCATGTGTTTACAGAACCCCCCCTTTTTATCTGGCTTCTGTTAGTGACAGGGAGAGGGGGAGGGATTAGCAGGCAACCAGGGACCTGGTCAGACTCCTCCCCTTTCCTGATTGGTGTTTATCAGCATGCAGGCCGATAACAGTCTCATTGACCAACATGTGGGTTGGTCGATGTCTGGATCTGAATCCATGTGTTTGAGCCAATCAACTGCAACTGTCACCAGTATTCAATATATTCTTTCAAAAATACATGGTGTCTGTCTTTCTTTGGGAGTGGGTGAGAGGGGGCATGTCCTTCCTGGACACACAAATAATGCTAATACTACTAATAATAATTTATTTATTTATTTATTTATAGCCCACCCAATCACAAGGAATCCAGGCAGGTTACAACAATAAAAACACATAGAACACAATAAAATTCACAATTAGTCCCTTCCCAAACCCCCAAACCCAATACTAAAATTACAATTAAATAAACACAGTTTAAAAACAAGAATACAAAAGTTTAAAAGGGGAGATAATTTGTGGACAGAGCGACATAGATCACCTTGTGCGGGGAGAAGAGTTAAGTTGGGAAGGCCTGCCAGAAGAGATCCATCTTAAGAGCCTTTTTAAAGGCTGTAAGAGTAGAGATGTGACGGATCTCCTCCAGCAGGTCATTCCACAGTTTTGGAGCAGCAGTGGAGAAGGCCCTCTGGCTCACCGATATTTGCCTAGATTTTTTTGGCTGAAGTAGGTTTTTCCCTGAGAACTTAGTGTGTGGGACAGACAATACGGAAGAAAGTGACCCTTTAAGTATTCCGGTCCCAAGCCATGTAGGGCTTTAAAGGTAATAACCAACACCTTATACCTTGCCTGGAAACTAATTGGCAGCCAGTGAAGGGACTTCAGGACTGGTGTTATATGGTCATTACGGGAAGTACAAGTAATCAACCTGGCTGCCATATTTTGTACAAGCTGAAGTTTCCGAACTTGGCACAAGGGTAGCTCCATGTAGAGTGCATTACAGAAGTCTAATTGAGAGGTTACCAGTGCATGTACTACAGTTTCAAGGTCTCCCTGCTCCAGGAAGAGGTGCAGCTGGCGTATCAGCCGAAGCTGATACAGGAGTTATTGACTGTTGCATCTACCTGAGCTGTAAAGTGAAGTGGCAAGTCAAGGATCACCCCCAAGCTGCGGACAGAGTCCTTCAAGAGAAGTGTGACCCCATCCAGGACTGGCTGACATAACTCCATTCCTGGGTTCAGGTTTCCTATGACAAGTAGCTCCATCTTACCTATATTCAGCCTGAGTCGGTTTTCCCTCATCCAGTCCATTACCACCCCAAGACAGGCATTCAGAGGAGAGATGCCATCCTTAGTCACTGCATCAGTCCAAGACATCAATAAACATATTTGGGTGTCATCATTGTAATGATAACACCCCGCCCCATGCCTCCGGATGAACTTGCCCAGTGGCTTAATGTAAATGTTGAATAGCATTGGGGACAGAAGTGCACCATGAGGGATGTCTGATTTGAGCTCCCTCTTGGCCGAACTGTCCCCAAGCGACACCATCTGGAACCTACCCAAGAGGTAGGACCAAACCACTGCAAATCAGTGTTGCCAATACCCAGCTCTCTCAGGCATTCCAGAAGGATACCATGGTCAATGGTATCGAAAGCCACTGAGAGGTCCAAGAGCACCAACAGGGTCACACTTCCTCTGTCAATGCTCAGACGGAGATCATCGATTAAGACGACCATGGCAGTCTCAACTCTGTAGCCCGTCCTAAATCCAGTTTGAAATGATCCAGAAATTTGGTTTCCTCCAAGACAACTTGTAGTTGATTGGCGAATGCCTTCTCAATCACCTTGCTCAAAAATAGAAGCAGCAAAACAGGTCTATAATTATTTCTGTCCAGGGTTCCAGGGAGGGCCTTTTTAAGAGTAGTCTTAACACTGCCTCCTTAAGACAAGAGGGCAGGGACCCCTCCCTGAAGGATGCATTAATTACATTTTTCAGCATCAGCTTGATAGTATCACCCGCCTGGACTGCCGGCGGAGTTGGGCAAGGGTCGAGAGGGCAGGTCGTCTTTTTCAAACTACTAAGAGCTTGTCCACATCCTCAGTACTTACCAACTCAAATTGATCCAGTCTAACAGTAATGGCGGAGGCACTGGATACCTCTCTAGTTTCTACTGACTTAAGGTTGGCATCCAAATCAGCTCTTATCCAAGAGATTTTATCTGTGAAATAATCATTAAAAGCATCACAGCAAGCTGTAGTTGGTTCTAATAGAGGGTACTGGGTGGGAGGCGACTGAGTTAAATTCCTCACCACCATGAACAGCTCACCTGGATGGGATTTCACAGACGTGATAGATGCAGAATAGAAAGATTTCTTAGCTGCATCTATCACCCCTTGAGAGGACCCAAGAAAAGTCCAATGAAGTGTCTTACCGGATAAGAGTTGAGATTTCAGCCAATGGTGCTCTAGTCATCCAACCCGCTTCATTCATCTAAGATCTTCAGTGAACCATGGATTATGATTTTTTGCAGGTTGGAAAGGACGCTTGGGAGCGATCGTGTCTACAGTTCTGGTAAGGTTTTATTCCACATATTAACCAGAGCTTCAACAGAATCGCCAGCATTGCCAACCATAGAACCCCCTAGGGCTTCTTGGAACTTAATGGGTTCCATCAGCCTTTGAGGGCGGACCATTCTAATCAGTCCTCCACCCCCAGAGGGAGGGATAGTGGCCTTCAGTCCAATGTTAACCAGGAAATGATCCATCCATGACAATGCGGAGATGCTAATTAACTCCGCCCACGGATGTGCCTGATCCATGCAGAAGACCACATTGAGGGCATGACCTGTACAATGTGTGGGCTCAGAGACTATCCAGGAGAGGCCCATGTTTGTCATGGAAACCATGAACTCCCAAGCCGCACCACTAAGCTTAGTCAAACCAGCCTCGAGGGAGGATGCTGAGGTCACCCAAAACTAATAGCCTAGGGGACTCCAACACCAGCTCCAAGACTAGTTGTATCAGCTCGGCTAGGGAGTCTGTTAAGTTATGGGGTGGACAGTAAACCAACAGAATCTCCAGACTCTCCCTGGTTTTCAAGCTAAAGTAAATGCACTCGATGTGGTCTAATGTATGGATAGGTATCCAGGCTAAGGCAAGGTTGTTTTTATGGACCATGGCTACACACACCCCTCGCCCGCTTTCCCTTACCTGCTCATTGACAGAGTACCTGGCTGGAAGGGCCTGAGACCAGGTTACAATGCTATCTGCTCCCAGCCAGGTCTCCGTGATACATGCCAGGTCAGCACTATGATCTATCAGTAAGTCATAGATAATACAGGACTTATTCTTCACTGACCTGGCATTATATAGGAGCAGAGAAAGGTTCAGCGGATGGTTAGGCATGCTCACCTGATCTTTTAGGGTAGCAGGGAGAATGGAAGGTGAGATGGATATCAAGCATATATCACATCTTCCTCTGTAATGACCTTTCGCCCTGCTAACACCATATCTTCCATTGCCCCACACAACTTGAATTGCTGCTCCGATGAAAACATCCAACTTCTTCCCAGAACCATTGATTAATGGTCCCGATGTAACTCGACACCCTCCATCCCACCAATACCTTATAACCCCCTTAAATGTCTGAAGGCCAATCTATCAAGACTCCTTAAATAGTAGGCAAAATATAGATCAAAGTTGATAAGAAAAGGCTCAGACAGCCTCTTCAGTTTGGCTTGGAACTGGGTGATGATAAGGAGGACACAGGCAAAATAAAGCCTCACAGCCTTAGCTTCACCCTCAGTCCAAGTCCCTTGCCTCAACTGTTGCCTTAGTGGGAAAAGGCACAGGCAGCCTCTTCAGTTTGGCTTGGAGCTTGGCTTGGAGTGGCAAAGCCCTCTGTTTCATATATGTAATGAAGTGATGGGTAAAAGGCAGATGTGGATCTACTGGTAGATCTTTGGAGGAGCTGCACTAGATTAGCAAGAATTTCTGGTTGAAAATTCCTTAAAAATAACAGCAACAAAATGAATCTCATCCAAAATGACCACCTCCTAGTATAATAGTGATGGAAGAAGCACTTGGGCTAAATAAGAGTGTGTTTTTGCATGAAAGGACTGTGAGGTTTATTCAATTATAGTATTCATAATAAACCCCTGTGCTCTGCTTTATTTTTCTAAGTGTTTGTCTTTTGCAAAGCCTGGTTGGTGGATCACAGGGTTCTGGTAAGAACAAAAAGTAGGTCCTGTAAACCCAAAGTCTACCACTCAAGCTGTAACACAATTCTTGGTACACTGTAGTACACCCATTGTAAGAAGTCATGCCCTAGCTGTTGATCAAAAGTTTTCAGAACAGCACTAAGACACTTTCTAACCTACTTGCGTTTGTTTAGATCCAAAACAAGATCATTTTACATAGCCAAAGAACATGCTTGGATCAGTTCCCAAATACAGAATATAAGCATGTTGCAATATTTCTGGATGTTTCATGCATTTATGTGACCATAGCATTTCAAATATCATATGGTGGCTTGCTCACTTGATTTCACTTCTACATCCAAAGGGCACTCTGCAAAAAAAGCTTACCTATCAAAGAGAAGGCTGATCACCCAGTTAAAAGGCAGAATTTTGAAAAGGTCAAAACACTAAAGAACAGATTTAATTAACAAATTATTATTCCCAAGGACTAAATCCACAAAAAAGTTTGTGGTATCCAAGTTACTTGGGGAAGGTAAATAATCCTTTTCAGGTAAGAACTCCTTTGTAGGTCTGATATTTAACATTAAGCCAGGACACTCAGTCAATATTTTCCACAAATAATTGATCATGCAATGCAACCATCTCCTTATCTGAGCAGGAATGTTTGTATGGACATTATTCTGGAACTTCAGATTTACCTTGCAGTAGTATTCAGACAGCTCCTTTTGACTTTCTACCTTTGTTATATTACAACTTGGAACTGAAATGGATTTAATTGGCACTGTTACCACTTGAAGTACGGTACACAAGATACTCAGCACTGTGTAGGTGACCAAATAAAGTCAATTTTATTGCGTCACAAAAGTTAAGTGAACAAAAAGAACCCTAGCATTGTTGGCTGTGTAAGAATTCACACTAGTGTTGCCAAGTTTTCAAAAGAGCAATAAGGGACAGCCAAAATTAATGACATGCAGGGTTGACAATCAAGAAATAGCTATTAACAAGGTTGAGTTCTACTTCAGTACCAAATGAAAGCACTGATTCCATTCACTGAGCTATGTATGTCTCTGCAAAATTAATGTACTGCAATATTAACAACATTCTGTACAAAAATAATTTAAATTACATGATGCACACATTTCTGTCCTTAGGAAGGGCCCATACCCTAAAATACAGGCATTTTTGGCCTCTCATTCAGTCTATATAAAAGGATAAGCTTTTCAGCCCTCAGATAGGGAACATAGCAAAGGACACCTGGCCATTCACCAGAGCCTAATTCTATAAAGGAATTTCTATAAGGAACAAACTTTCTGACCTTCAAATAAGGGACATCCCTTATAAGGAATACCTGGCAACCCTAATCCACACACACACATAAGCACAAATCAAGATGTGGTAGAAGCACCTTTGGCAGCAATTATAGCTGTGAGGCTTTTTGTTTAAGTCTCTGTCAGCTTTGCATATCTGGATCCTGCAGATTTAGACTATTCTTTGCAAAATTGCACAATGATAGGATGGTACCATTGGCGAACAGCCACTTTTCAAGTTTCACCAGAGATTCTCAATTGAACTGAGATCTGAGCTTTAACTGGGCCACTCTGAAACATTCTATGGACTTTCTCAGACACATCAAATATGGTGTCATAACAATGCCACATAAATACAAAAGGATGGGTAGATCGGGGGGAGGAGCTAGCATCAATGGCTTAAGAGCAATTCCCAGAATGGCTGATCAAGGTAATGGAATTAAATGAATAATTTCCCCTCAAAGAGGCATGAGGAGTTTTTGAGGGAAGATTTATGGCTGTGAACTACTAAGGAATGCTTATAGAGGAGTTAATTGCAGTTTGAAGAAGGCTAAAGTAAATAAATAGTTACTTTTGGTTTTGCCAGATCTCAGAGCTGCCTCAATTACTAGAATGAACATTTTACTAATAAATCACTAAGGTTGGACAAAGCAGTGAATAACTGAAGGCAAATAAAAGCAGGAGTGATTTAATCGGTGAAGAAATATTTGAACTAACTGGATAAGTGGAAAGCTTTAAAAAAATAATATAAGCGGTGGAGGAAGGAGGGACCATCAACAAAAGGGGAAGGACAAAAGACTGAAGTGTTCTGATTTTCATATACAGTAGTCCCTCCACATTCACAGGGGTTAGGTCTCGAGACCCCCACGAATGTGAAAAAAAGTGAATAAAAAAGGTGTCTGCCTGCCTGGCCACAACCCCCTACCCTTCCAAAGCCCTCCACCCGCCTGGCCGCCCCCCCCCGCCACTTGCCACACTTCCCAAAGCAGGTATGGGGTTCTCGAGCACCATACCCACTTTGGGAAGATCGGGGTGGCTGTGGCTGGGAGGCTGGCCGGCCTCTCCCTGGCCTTCCCGAGGGGGCTCTGGAGCTTTGAAGCCCCAGAGCCGCCTGGGGAAGGGCAGGGAAGTCAGCAGGAGGGTGGGTGGGAGGCTGGCCAGCCTCTCCCCGACCTTCCTGAGGGGACTTTGGGGCTTTGAAGCCCCAGAGCCACCTGGGGAAGGCTGGGGAAGGTGGCGGGAGGCAGGGAGGCTGGTGGGCCTCTCTCCGGCCTTCCTTAGGTGGCTCCGGGGATTTGAAGCCCTGGAGCTCCATGGGAAAGGCCGGGGAAGGCAGCAGGAGGGAGGGAGGGAAGCCGGCCAACCTCTCTCTGACCTTCCCTAGGGGGCTCTGGGGCTTTGAAGGCAGCAGGGAAGGCAGCAGGAGGGCAGGTGGGAGGCTGACCAGCCTCTCCCCAGCCTTCCCGAGGGGACTTCGGAGCTTTGAAGCCCCAGAGCCACCTGGGGAAGACTGGGGACAGTGGCGGGAGGGAGGGAGGCTGGTCGGCCTCTACCCAGCTTTCCTGAGGCAGCTTCAGGGAAGGAGACCCGGAGCCACCAGGGGAAGGCTGGGGAAGGCGGCAGGAGGGAGGGAGGGAGGGAAGCCACCTGGCCTCTCCCTGACCTTCCCTAGGGGGATCTGGGGCTTTGAAGCCCTGGAGCTGCCTCAGGAAGGCTGGGGAAGGCAGTGGGAGGCTGGCCAGGAGGCTTGCCGGCCTTTCCCCAGCCATCCCAAGGGGGTTCTAGGGCTTTGAAACCCTGGAGCAACCTGGGGAAGGCCGGGGAAGGTGCCGGGTGGGCATGCGGGAGGCTGGTCATCTTCTTTGGGGATGTTGGGAGAGTGGACGAAGCATAGTGGAGAGGCTTTTCAGCCATCCCCGCCCTCCCAAAGCCACGACAAGGTTTGGAAAGCTCAATCGTGGCTTTGGGAAGGATGGGAGGATAAAAAGTACCTTTCCCACCAACTCCCAGTTCTCCCAGGGCTTGGATCTCCACCTCAAATGGAGCCAAGCCCCAGGAGAGCGGGGAGTTGATCACCTGGCTTGCTCAACAAGCACTCCATTTAAATTGGCTCCTCTCCCTTGCGTGGAAGGGAGAGAAGCTGATTTAAATGTGGTGCTTGCTGAGCAAACCGTGAATAATCAAAACCGCAAGAGTGAAAACTGTGAATGTGGAGGGGCAACTGTATGTCTAAAAAGAAGAGAAATATTGTAGGAAAGAGTTGGTTGAGACCACAATCATTAGGCAAACCATCAGACAGGACTCACAGGAGATTGCAAAGAATATCTTCTGAAGCACAAAATAGCTAGGAATAACCAGAAGGGCTAAGTATGGAATAGAAAACAAGCCCTAAAAAGAGTGGTCCTTCAGGTGCCTCTGCCCCAGACCCTCCGAACCCAGGAGGAAAAGGAGGAAGGGGAGAAAGCACAGAGGATATTAAAACAGATTCTCTTTTTACAAAAATGATGACAGAATTTAGAGAAGAGAAAAAGAGAATGTTTTCAGAATTTGCAGGCATAAGGGAAGATATGCAGAAGGAGAGGAAAAGATCTGAAGAAAGATTTGTGGAAATGCGTACAAAAATACAAAACATACAAGGAGATATTCATAATATAGTAAAAGAACAAATAAATAATTAAGACTCAAAACACTACAAGGCAGTCAGATTCAAGACAATATGAAGAAAATTACAGATATGGAAAAGAAATTGATATACATGCAAGAATATCAATGTAGGAATAACTTTAGAATAAGGTTCCTGCCAGAATCTGTGGGGAAAGATAAAGGATCTAACCTAAAATCTGAAGTGTTGAAATGGCTACAGCAACAGACCCCAGCTGTAAAATGGAGGGAAGAGGACATTGAACACATACATAGAGAACTGATGAGAAGGAAAAGTATATTGTCAAGAGATATTATTGTCAGAGTTATTATTTACAACAATAAGGAGGAATTGATGAGAACAGTCAAGAAATACAGTCGCCCCTCCACATTCGCGGACTTGACATTCGCGGTTTCGACTATTCGCGGTTTTCCGAGGGCCCCCCCGGGCCACCCCAAAACCACGACACGGGGCCTCCAGAGGCCCCGTGAAAGCCCTGGGAGGGAGCGAGGAGGGCAGGGGAGACCTCCACTGGGCCTTCGGAGACCCTCCGGAGGCCCCGCAAAGGCCTTGGAAGGGAGGGGGGAGGGCTGGGGAGGCCTCCGCGGGGCCTTCGGAGACCCTCCAGAGGCCCCGCGAAGGCCTGGGGGAGGGCTGGGGAGGCCCCCATGGGGCCTCCGGAGACGCTCCGGAGGCCCCACGAAGGCCGGGGGAGGGAGGGGGGAGGGCCGGGAGACGCCTCCATGGGGCCTCCGGAGACGCTCCGGAGGCCCCATGAAGGCCTGGGGGAGGGCTGGGGAGGCCTCCATGGGGCCTCCGGAGATGCTCTGGAGGCCCCACGAAGGCCCGGGGAGGGAGGGGGGAGGCTGGGAGAGGCCTCCATGGGGCCTCCGGGGACGCTCCGGAGGCCCCATGAAGGCCTGGGGGAGGGCTGGGGAGGCCTCCATGGGGCCTCCGGAGATGCTCCGGAGGCCCCACGGAGGCCTGGGAGGGAGCGGGGAGGGCCGGGAGCGGCCTCCGTGGGGCCTTGCTAGGCCCCACGAAGGCCTGGGGAAGGGAGGGGGAGGCTGGGAGAGGCCTCCATGGGGCCTCCGGAGACGCTCCGGAGGCCCCATGGAGGCCTGGGAGGGAGAGGGGAGGGCCGGGGAGGCCTCCATGGGGCCTCCGGAGAGGCTCCGGAGGCCCCATGAAGGCCTGGGGAGGGGGTGGGGAGGGCCGGGGAGGCCTCCATGGGGCCTCCGGAGACGCTCCAGAGGCCCCATGAAGGCCCGGGAGGGAGGGGGGAGGGCCGGGAGCGGCCTCTGTGGGGCCTTGCTAGGCCCCACGAAGGCCCGGGGAAGGGAGGGGGAGGCTGGGAGAGGCCTCCGCGGGGCCTTGCTAGGCCCCACGAAGGCCCGGATAGGGAGGGGGGAGGCTGGGAGAGGCCTCCATGGGGCCTCCGGAGATGCTCCGGAGGCCCCATGAAGGACCGGTGAGGGAGGGGGAGGGCCTGGAGAAGCCTCTGCGGGGCTTAGCTAGGCCCCATGAAGGCCCAGGGAGGGAGGGGGGAGGCTGGGAGATGCCTCTGCGGGGCCTTGCTAGGCCCCACAAAGGCCCTGGGAGGGAGGGGGGAGGGCCCGGAGAGGCCTCCGTGGGGCCTTGCTAGGCCCCACGAAGGCCCTGGGAGGGAGGGGGGAGGCTGGGAGAGGCCTCCATGGGGCCTCCGGAGATGCTCCAGAGGCCCCATGAAGGCCTGGGGGAGGTCTGGGGAGGCCTCCATGGGGCCTCTGGAGATGCTCCGGAGGCCCCACGAAGGCCCGGGGAGGGAGGGGGAGGCTGGGAGAGGCCTCCATGGGGCCTCCGGGGACGCTCCGGAGGCCCCATGAAGGCCTGGGGGAGGGCTGGGGAGGCCTCCATGGGGCCTCCAGAGATGCTCCGGAGGCCCCATGGAGGCCTGGGAGGGAGCGGGGAGGGCCGGGGAGGCCTCCATGGCACCTCCGGAGACGCTCCGGAGGCCCCATGAAGGCCTGGGGAGGGGGTGGGGAGGGCTGGGGAGGCCTCCATGGCGCCTCCGGAGACGTTCCGGAGGCACCACGAAGGCCCGGGAGGGAGGGGGAGGGCCAGGAGCGGCCTCCGTGGGGCCTTGCTAGGCCCCACGAAGGCCCGGGGAGGGAGGGGGAGGCCAGGAGAGGCCTCCGTGGGGCCTTTCTAGGCCCCATTAAGGCCTGGGGAGGGAGCGGGGAGGGCCGGGAGAGGCCTCCGTGGGGCCTAGCTAGGCCCCACGAAGGCCCGGGGAGGGAGGGAGGAGGCTGGGAGAGGCCTCCGCGGGGCTTTGCTAGGCCCCACGAAGGCCCGGGGAAGGAGGGGGGAGGGCCCGGAGAGGCCTCCGTGGGGCCTTGCTAGGCCCCACGAAGGCCCGGGGAGGGAGGGGGAGGCCGGGAGAGGCCTCCATGGGGCCTCCGGAGATGCTCCGGAGGCCCCATGAAGGCCTGGGAGGGAGCGGGGAGCGCCGTGAGAGGCCCCCACGGGGTCTCTGGAGACTCTCCGGAGGTCCCGTTGAGGGCTTGGGCGGGAGGGGGGAGGGCTGAGGATGCATCCACGGGGCCTCGGGAGGGTCTCCGGAGGCCCTGGGAAGGCCTAGGAAGGGAGTGGCGAGGCTGGAGGAAGCGACTATGGGGCCTCCAGAGGCCCCATGGTCGCTATGGTGGGGGAGGGGAGGGCAGTCGTTATTCGCAGATATTTCACATTCGCGGGTGTCCGTGGAACGGAACCCCCACGAATGTGAAGGGACGACTGTACTCAGAAAGACTGAAGCATGGAGATGTAGGTGTGGAATTATATAATGATTACTGTACACACAGTAATTTGGAGAAAATCAAGGAAGCCTTGTATTGCTCTTCTTTTAAAAGCTGGTATAAAATATGCTTGGGGATATCCAGTGTTTTTAAATTTGAGTGGGCAGGAAAAAGATATAGAATGGAAACATCAGAAGGACTGCAACTGCTGGAGGAGTGGGGAATAAATAAGAAGGAGTATGGAGCTGATGGACGAGTAGATAGAGGAGATGGAGAAGTTTAGACAGATGAAGAAAGCAGAAGGAAGAAGAATAAAATTATGGGGGGGAGAGGGGAATTTTTTTTCTTTTTATGAGGACTTGGGGAGGAAGTTGTTTTAGGCCATCAGATGATCTCTTCACCACTCCTCACCTGGAAGACCTGGGGGGTCATGAGCAAGGACATTTGCCTTGGGAAGACACGGTGGGGAGCTAAAGAAAGGAAAGGGGAGGTGGGGAGGGAATGGGGAAGAATTGGGAAGGGGTGGGTATGGAGAAGGAAGGTCACTTTTTGGAAGCAGAGGATATTATAGAAAGTGTAACAGGGAATCTAATGGTTAATAAATTAAAGATATCAACTTTAAATGTACATGGCCTTAGCACAGTAATAAAACAAAAAAGGATTGAAGCACTATTGAAGAGGATCAAGCGGATATAATATTTTTGCAAGAGACACATCAAAAAAGGGAGGGAGTAAATGAATTGAAATTGAATTCGGTAAGAGTTTATGCAAAAGCATTTGGAAACTCAAAAGCTAGAGGTGTAGCAATATTAATAGGAAAAACTGTAATTTTGTCATTAAAAAAGTGAAAAAATGTGAAGATGGAATATATATTATAATGCAAGGTGGACTGAGAGAAGATAAATATATTCTAATGAATGTATATGCTCCAAATGAAAAACAGGAGGAATTTTATGAGAAAGTATTTAAAGAAATGGAGGATATGGTCAATTTGGCTGAGTCTGAGATGTTCTTTCAGGGACTCTTTGTATTACTTTTTTGGAGCACCCCTCTTATGCTGACCTGTGGCGAGTTCACTGTAGAGTACTATTTTTGGGAGGCAATGGTCCTCCATCTGAGAAATGTGCCCTGCCCAGCACAGCTGTGTTCTCAATATCATGGCCTCAATGCCGGTGATCCTTGCTTGCTCAAGGACAGCAACATTCGTCACATAGTCAGTCCAGTGTATATTTAGGATTGTGTGTAGATAGCGCTGATGAAAGCGTTCGAGAAGTCATAGGTGTATGCGATAGGTGACCCATGTTTCAGATCCATAAAGGAGAATAGACAGTACAATGGCTCTATACACACTGATTTTTGTGCTTTGCGTCAGGTGTTTATTGCTCCTGACTCTTTTGTGAAGTCTTCCAAAAGCACAATATGCCTTTGCTAATCTGTGATCGATCTCTTTATCAATCTTGGCATCTGAGGAGATGATGCTTCCCAGGTAGGTGAACTGCTGAACGGACTTGAGCACAGATTTGCAGATGGCAATGTGGGGATGGTGGTCTTCATCCTGTGGTGCCGGCTGGTAAAGAACTTCCGTTTTCTTCAGGTTGACTTCCAGCCCAAACAGCTGTACAGCTGTTGCAAATCAGGGTGTTAGGCGCTGCAGAGCTGCTTCTGTGTGGGCAACAAGGGCAGCATCATCAGTGAAGAGCAGCTCACAGACTAGATAGCTTAGAGTCTTAGTGTGAGCACTCAGACGGCTTAGGATAAACAAGCTACCATCAGTACGGTAACGTATATAGATGCTGTTGTCTTCTTAAAGTTGTGCCATAGCCCTTTGGAGCATCATGCTGAAGAAGATTGTAAACAAAGTTGGTGCAAGAACACAATCTTGCATTACTGCATTAGTTATTAGAAAGGGCTCTGAAAGAGCATCGCCATATCTGACTTGACCACACTGGCCCTTGTGTAGCAAGATAATCATTTTAAGGAATCTGGGGGGACATCCTAGTCTTTCCAGGATCTGCCACAGACCTTTTCTACTCACAGTGTCGAAGGCTTTGGTGAGGTCGACAAATGTTACATAGAGACCCTTTTCAATGGTACATAAGAGTTATTCAAGAATTGATTATATTTTTGTATCAAAAAATTGATTGATAAAATTATAAATTCAGAGATAGAAAGTTTAAAAGTAACAGATCATGCCTTGGTCAGTGTGGAGATTATAATGAAGAGAAATTATGAACAGGTAAAAAGGTGGAGGTTAAATATAAAAATGTTAAATTATAGAGCAATAGTAGAAAACATTGAGTATGAATTGCAAGAATTATGGCTATTAAATGATAAAGAAGTGTCAAACGGAATTTTGTGGGATACTATGAAAGCTGTGACAAGGGGAATATGCATAAAAGAAACTTTTAACAAATAAGGAAAGAAGAGAGAAAAAGGAAATTAGAAAAGGAAATAGAATTATTGGAAAATAAATATGTATTAGATAAGGAAAACAAATCTATATTGAGTTATGAGCAAAGAGGGGGGAATTGGATAAAATGGAAGTAGAGGAAGTACAGGAAAATTTAATTTATCTACGAAGGGGGTATTTCGAATTTTCAATGTGAAGTCGAAGGCTTTCACAGCTGGCATCTATAGATTTTCCTTGTTTTTTTCCCGGGCTGTGAGGCTGTGTTCTGGAAGAGTTTCTTTCTGACATTTTGCCTGCATTTGTGGCTGGCATCTTCAGAGAATGGTTAGGAAGGAGTGTGTCTGGGGTTTATATGCTGTGAACCCCTGTACAGGGGGATTCCCAGCAGATAATGGCCCATCAACCAACCATCAGCCAAACAGACACTTATCATCCTTTCATTTCTATACCCAGAAACTAACCATTCAATTATACAAATTTACATATACTCCCTACAGGGATTCCCAGCATATAAACCCCAGACACACTCCTACCCAACCATTCTCTGAAGATGCCAGCTACAGATGCAGGTGAACCATCAGAAAGAAACTATTCCAAAACATGGCCTCACAGCCCGGAAAAAACCCAAGGAAAATCTATTTTGAATAATAAAAATTCAAAAATGTTGGCTAGATCCACACAGAAGAAGAAAATGGAAAATATGATAACTGGTATTAGAGATAAATCAGGTAAAATGTGTAGTAGAACAATGAAGGAAAATTTTTAATTTTTTTAAATATTTATTTTTTAATGGCATATTATCTATACATACATCTTTTATCATATACACATAGTATCTATATTTTCATACAATCCTTCTTTATCGCTTCTTAAGTCATAATATATTATCTAGATAATAGTATAAATAGTAGTATAACCTGTAATAACATGTCGTGCAATACTATACCTAACATATAATACAATACTATAGATCTATTCTGTTAGCCTATTTTGAATAACTTAAATGCACTGTTTCCAATTACTAGATCTCCGTCTTGTGGATGTACATCCTAATGACTTCCTAACTGGATGCCTTCAAAAAATTCTCATTTTATAATGAACATCCTCCTCTTTTTCCCCTATGAGGGAGATATCCTTCATAACTTGGCTTCTATATTTTCATACAATCTTGATAATAACATTTTGTTGTAGATCTCTGATGCTCTGGTTGAAAGAAAAAAAAGTTGTGCAAACTTAAAACATTATTGTCCTTTTGCCCCATCTATCCATTAAGTATGTAACAATCTTTATCCAGTCTTTTTGATGTTTCCCTTCCTCTTCACCCTTTAACTTCGAAGTTAATCTATCCATGTAGTAAGATTCGAAGAGTTTCTCCAGCCATTGATCTATAGTAGGGAGATTCTTGTTCTTCCACATTTTCGCATATACTATTCTAGCAGTTACAATCATATAAAAGATTAACTTGCCATACTCAATTTCCTGCGATCTCTCTATCATCCCTAGGAGGAAAGTCTCAGGTTTCCATTCAAGGCATATATTTAAAATGTGGTCTATTATTTGTTTGATCTGTGACCAATATTGCTTTGCTTTCCTACATTGCCACCATAGATGACAGAAGGTCGCATTCTTCTCTCCACATTTCCAACATGAATTCTGGGTTCCTTTGTACATCTTTGACAGTTTATTAGGTGATAAATACCACCTAAAATACATTTTATACACATTCTCTCGTAAATTTCGACTTAGTGTTCTTTTTATTTGATTTATCCACATGTGTTCCCATATATCTAAATCAATTGTATAACCAAAATTTTGTGCCCAGACAATCATGTTAGATTTAATCGTTTCATCTTCCGTATCCCATTGCAGCAATAATTTATAGAATCTCGTAATCATATTTTTATTCCCTGCTACAGTAATAATTTCCCATTGCGATTTTTCTGTCATTATCCCCTTCAGTTTGTTATCCATTTTAAATCTCTCCTTCATCTGTGTATGCAAATACCAGTGGCAATCCAGACCATCCCTTTTGATTTCCTCCTGAGATTTCATTAAATCACCGTCAGCACCCCATTTAAGGACATCCTTGTAACTCAACCATGGATTCGACGGTAACCCTTCTCTGTTGTGTAATGCCTCATGGAGTGATATACACATGGGTAACTGGTGAAAGAACCTGGTTTTCACTCTCTTCCAGCACTTAATCAGTGATCTTCTTATACAATGGTTATGGAAGTTTCTGTTAATTACATCTTTGTCATAAAAAAGATAGGCATGCCATCCAAAATGATTTCCTTCTCCTTCAATCGCTAATAACTTCTCATTATTTAATATGACCCATTCATTTATCCAGGTTAGGCAGCACGCTTCATAATACAGTTTAAGATTCAGCACATTCAATCCTCCTCTTTCTTTGACGTCTTGCAAGACTTTCATTTTTACCCTCGGCTTCTTCCCCGCCCAGATAAATTTGGAAATATCCATTTGCCATTCTTTAAATATACTTTGTCCGATTTCTATCAGGATAGTTTGGAAGAGAAATATCATCTTAGGAAGGACATTCATTTTTATTATGCTTATTTTGCCAAGCCATGATGTAGTCAGGTTCTGCCAATTATTAAGATCTCTTCTAATCTGCACCCATAATTTTTTATAATTATTATTAAAAAGTTCTTGGTTATTACACGTAATATTTACTCCCAAATACTTTGCTACTTTAACTGTCTTGAAACCTGATTGTTCTACCAAATCATTTTCTTCATTTTTGGTAACATTTTTAATTAACATCATTGTTTTCTCTTTATTTATCTTCAGTCCCATTTAGATCTTCGAATTCCTTCAAAATGTTAATCAAACCCATCATCTCTTCTTGAGGGTTGCTTAAACAAATTACTATATCATCTGCAAACAGCCTTATCTTAAATCTTGACTTTTGTATTTTCACTCCTTTTATTTCTTCCCCTTCATTTATTCTTATACTCAGCATCTCCATTACAGTTATAAACAAGAAGGGCAAAAGTGGACACCCTTGACGTGTCCCTTTCTGTATTGAAATCTCATCTGTTTTCTCCCCATTTATTAGCAGTTTGGCAGTCTGATCTTGATATATGGCTTTGATCCATTTGGTGAAATTCTCCCCTAGTTTTATCTGATCCAGATTCCAATCATTGTAGTCCAGTCAACATTATCAAATGCCTTTTCTAAGTCCAGAAGTATTAGTGCCAATTTTTTATCCTTGTGCATTTCATGGTATTCAATCAGGTTTATAACATGCCTGATGTTATCTTTCAAAAATCTGTCTGGAAGGAAACCACGCTGATCTTCACCTACCCACTCACTCAGTATTTTTTTCAATCTGTCAGCCAGAATCGAGGCAAATATTTTATAGTCCACATTTAAGAGAGAGATTGGACAGTAATTCTTAGGGTCTTGAGGATCTCTATCTTCTTTATGGATTAAAGTGATGTACTCCTCTCTCCATGACTTTGGATAAGAGCCTTTAGTTATCGCGTCCATAGTCTGTTTAAGAGGAGTCAGAAATTGATCTCCTAAGGTTTTATAAAATTTGAGAGTTTTAAAATTTTGAGGAGTTTTATAAAGACTTGTACCAATCAGGGAATAAACCAGTGGAACAAATAGAAAAATATGTAGGGGAAAATTGGAAGATTAAAATAGAAGAGGAAGATAGGGATTTATTAGAACATAGGGATTTATTGGAAAAACCAATTATGAAAATGGAAGTAGAGGAGGCAGTAAATAATTTAAAAAGTGGGAAAGCTCCAGGAATGGATGGGTTAGGACCAGATTATTATAAAGTATTTAAAAAGAAGTTAATATCTAAATTATTAGAATTATATAATAATATAATAATTGGAGATAAAATCCTCCATCATGGTAACAATCATTGATTGTTTGGTAATATTGATACCAAAACCAGATAAGGATTTGATGGACCCTGGATCATACAGGCCTATATCATTGATAAATCAAGATACAAAGTTATTATCAGCAATAATGGCAAAGAGAATGAATAGTTGTATGTATAAATATATGTTAAAGGATCAACGTGGGTTTGTGAAAGGAAGACAAATGTCAAATTTAATAGAAAGGGTGTTAAATAAAATACATATAATTGGGAAAACGAAATTAAAGGCAGGGATATTAGCATTAAATATATTTAAAGCATTTGACTGTGTGGAATGGCCAACATTAAAAATAATATTGAAAGAATTTGGAATGGGGAAGAGGCTTAGGGGATTAATAGATCAATTATATTCCCATAACACAGCTACAGTGATGGTTAATGATGAAATAACAAGACATATAAAGATAACTAGAGGACCGAGACAAGGTTGTCCACTTTCTCCAATATTGTTTGCAATGGTAAGAGAAATTCTAGCAAATGTGATAAGAAATGATAATAATATAGAAGGAATTGTATTAGAGACAAAACAAAGATAAGTTTATTTGCTGACGATACCTTGTTAACTATTAAGGAGTTGATCAACATAATAGGAAAAGTTAAAGAACATTTAAAATTATTTGGGGAGATGACAGGTCTACAGGTTAATTTATTTTTTATTTTATTTATTTATATCCTGCTCTTCAGCCACAAGGCTATCAGAGTGGCTTACAAATTGTTTTAAGCAATAGCAATTTACACATCTACACTGCATTAAGCAGTTTCCAATGTGTGTTAGCTAATTTCCCCCACAAGCTGGGTACTCATTTTACTGACCTACAAAAGGATGGAAGGCCAAGTGAACCTTGGAGCCCACTGGAATCGAACTTCCAACATGGTGACTTGCAGTACTGGCATTTAACCACTGTGCCACCATGTTGTTTAATTATACTAAGGAAGAAGAAAATAAATTTTATAAAAGAGAAAAAATTAGAAGAAAGATTAAAAAGTAATATTAAATATTTAGGAATTAAATATTACCAAAGATTTAAAGGAATTAGAAGAGAAAAATATTATGGTATTAAGGAAAGAAATGGAAAAGAAGTCGGAAGAATGCAAAAATATCCAACTTATCATGGTTTGGAAGAGTAGGTTTAGTTAAAATGAAAATATTACCTAAAATATTTTTTTTGTTCAGAATGTTACCAATAAAAATATCAGAAGTAGAACTGAAAAAATGGCAAAATATGTTGAATAAATAGTGTATTGGAGGGAAAAGAACAAGATTAAACACATTATTTTGGTATATATCACAGAAGGAGGGAGGACTTGGGCTTTCCAATATAAAAGGATACTATGAAGCTAATCAATTGAGATATGTTATAGAAAGAATTGTAGGACAGGAAGATTTAGAATAGTTAGAGATAGATATAGGGAGATTAGATAAGAGAATATAGAATATATTTTTTGGTAATTTTACAAACAGGAAATTTAAAAAATTGAAAACCCATTTCTGAAAAATGTATTGGGAATATGGTATAAATATAAGAAAGAAATTTTGCCTATTGATTCAATTTTAACACCAGTTATAATGGGGGGGAATTCCCAAATAATTTGAAGGCAAAATAGAAAAGGAATTAAAGAAAACAGGACTAGAGAAAAGAGAGGGATGGATAGGATGGATGTGTGAGAAAGGAAGTATAAGAGAAAAATTACATGGAATGAAAATTTCATGGTTTAATTGCATACAGCTAGAACAAAGGATTAAAAATTGGAAAAAGTATGATAAAGAAATAAGGGAGTTTACAAAATTTGAAGATTTGGTGGAAAAAGGTGAAAAGATGGATAATAATGAATGTTTGAAAGGTATTACAAGTGAATTGCATAAAATATTGGTAAAAATAAGGATAATAAAGGCAAAGCAGAGTATTTAAGAAGAATATGGTAGGGAGATTTGAAACAAAAAATTGGAGATTATGAATGGGATAAAATTTGGAAACAAAGACAATTTAAAAATATGTCAATACGGATAAAAGAAAATTATTATAAAATCATATGGAGATGGTATTTGACACCAGCAAGATTGCATAATATAGATAAGAATAATTCTAAATATTGTTGGAGAGGTTGTCAAGAAATAGGTACATATATGCATATATGGTGGAACTGTAAATATGTACAGCAGTTTTGGGAAATGGTCTCTATAGAAACAGAGAATATTTTGATTATAAATATAGAAAGGAAACCGAGCATAGCATTGATGTCAGTTTATAATGGAGAGAATGAGAATCAAGCAGAAAAGGATTTAATAACAAATTTATTAACGGCAGCAAGATTAATTATAGCAAGATACTGGAAAATGCAAATAAATGTACAAGTGGAGGAGTGGTATAAAGAAGTTTGGAAAATGGCAATAAATGATAAGTTAACATGTAGAATTAATGTAAGATAAGGAATATGGAAAGAAAATAGTTTTGATAAAATTTGGTAAGTATTTGTTAAAAAAGTATTACAGACAAAAGATGGGAGGTTACCTCCACGAGAAGAAATGAGATTTTGGAAAGATTAGCTAATGGCTCCAGTGAAGGGGAGCACTGTGGTGGGAGGGGGGTAGGGGAATTAATATTCTTGAAAAGAATCATAGTAAAAAACTTACATTAACTTTTGAAATTAGTTAATAGAAATATTGTTAAATTTTATGACAATACTATGTGCTTTAGTAAATAAGTATTGATTAGATATTATAATGTATGATTATAAAATTAATTTAAAATTTTGTTTAAAAGGACGTGCAGATCAGATGACATCACCCTTTTGCATTTATGTATAGTCAAAACACTGTGCCTTTTAATTGATGGCTTAAGCCATCAATAGATTCCCCTGCCACTTTTTTGCCAGCATTGCCACATGCAAAGCCTTGTGCCATTTAACACTTGTCAAATCAGAATCAATGGCCCAACCGGGCAGAACACTTCTGGGTGAGATTGTAACATCTAGGTAAGTGATGAACTTTTTTTACCCTTCCCGGGTTACTTGGAGGTTTTTTAGTGTGTGTATGTGCTTGGTGTGACTTTTTATGTCTTATTTTTAGTTTTGTTTTTGAATTTCAAAAGAGGAAGTGAACAGAGCTCTGTTCACTTCCTCTTTATTGCCGGAGTTTCCTTTGCCAGGAGAGGATGTAAGGACTTTTTCAGACGGCAATTTGTAACGCAAGCAGGCTCGTCCCTGTTGCAAGGCTGCTGAGTGGCAGGGGGGGCGTTTCGGATGATGCTGTCCTCCTGCCAATACTGTTCCGGAAGAGCTGGGAGGCTGCAGTGCCATATTTGGCCATTTTCTAATCACAGTCAACTTCCGTGATTAGAAAATGGCCAAATATGGCGCTGCAGCCTCCCAGCTCTTCCGGAACAGTATCGGCAGGGGGACAGCATCATTCAAAATGCCCCCCCTGCTGCGCAGCAGCCTCGCAACAGGGACGAGCCTGCTTGAGTTACAAATCGCCGTCTGAAAAAGTCCTAAGAGTCGGGGGGAACATTGTCTTGCCAGCATAAAAATTGATTTTTTTTATTCCGACAAAATAACATTTTAAAGGGAACATCTGATAAAGTCCTACGTAACCACTGAATGTTACTTTGGGTTTTACTGCACTCTGAAGTAAAGCAGTACTGCAGCAGAAAGGTTCCATCTTCCATGCTGCCTTATTACACAACCTCATCATTCTTTTGTTATGGTCCTGTGGGAGACCAATGTAAAATCATGTCTTTTTACTATCCGGAAAAACCCATTAGCAAAAAGATGCAGTTTTACCTTGGTCTTCCATGGGACCAGAACTGCAGAACACTGGAAGCATGATGACATCATGTGGTAAGGCAGGATGAAAGATGGAACCTTCCTGCTGCACTGCCGTTTTACTTCGGAGTGTGATAAGCCCCTCTGACTATGTGTTTAGAAACATTGTCCTGTTGAAAGGAGAACTTCCACCCAGTCCCATGTCCTTTGAAATCTGAAACAGGTTTTCTTCTAGAATTGCTTTGTATTTGGTTTGATCCAACTTGCCCTCAAACCTGATCAGTTTTCCAGTCTCTATAAAGGAAAAATATTCCCATGACATGATGCTTCACCATGGGTATGCTGTTCTCAGGGCAATGAGGCTGCATTTTTCAGTAAAGCCCAAATATTCAGTTTTGGTCTCGTCTGACCAGAGGACCTTTTTCCAGATGTTTGCTGTGTCTTCCATATGTCTTTTTGCAAATTCCAAACAGGTCTGATATGGGTTTCTTTCAGCAATGGTTCTTCTTGCCACTCCTCCATATAACCTATTTTGGAGAAGATCCAGTTTACAGTTGAGCCATAGATAGTTCCTCCCATCTCAGCTCCTTCAGAGTAACCATTGGCCTCTTGGATACTTCTCTGACCAATACCCTCTTTACACAGTCATTGAGTTTTTGTGGATGGCCTTCTCTAGCCAGAGTTGCAGTTGAGTCATACTCTTTCCATTTTGCAACCATGGATTTAACAATGCTCTAGGGGATTTCATAATTTGGGAGTATTACTTTTGTATAACTCAGTGCTGATTGGTGCTTTTGCACACATTTAGCATGGACTCCTTTTGATAGCTCCTTGGTCTTCATGGTGCTAGTTGCTTTGATAAACTCTCCAACAAACTGTGGGCCCTTCCAGAAACAGGTGTATTTAGTCTGAGCTCATGCGGCACTGGGATTACACACACCCATGGACTCTATTCAACTCCTTACATGACTTCTGGGGACAGTGGATTGCAACAGAGCCTCTTTAGGCATGTCACAGCAAAAGGGGTGAATACTTATTGCAAACAACAAGTGACAGTTTGTTTATCTTTACTTAACTTCTGTGCCACAATAAAAGTATACATCAAGTGGTAAACATTCCAATTAATAGAAATTCCAGGTTGCTTTCCACAACAAAATGTGGAAAAGTCAATGGGGGTGAATACTTCTGTAAGGAATTGTATTACAGGAAGACTGGGCAGATTCAAACAAGTGAATAATTACAGTTCAAAGGTTGTTTAAGCTAAGACCTTTGCACTTTCCTATCTACAATTCACACAACACACACCTCCTTCCAAACTTTCCAGGCTAGTTTCCCACTTTAAGTAGCTCTTTTCTTCATACTGGGACATTTTTCTGACAAAAAGTATTAGGTTCTGTTGCATTTCTCCCCCTGCCCTTTTTGTTTGCTTATACCATGAACTGTCACTTTCACCATGGGTGTGTTTTCCTCATGTTGTGGCAATGATGATAAAATGATGTGTGTGTGTGTGTCCTGCAACACCTCTCCCCCTCACCTGGTTTCCTGCTGTTGCTCCAATGGATTTTGAATCATCTTGCAAGAGTAAAAAAATGTGGCCATAGCTGTTTCTCCACTCACCTTTTAGACAACTCCCTGTCCAAGCAACGCCCTCACCCATCCAGAAAAAAGAGGAAAACAATGGCAACATTGTGGCAGCCCCTCCCCTCAAGGTGAAGACTCCACACAGCTGTGTGTCACTATGTGCTGTGTGTGCATGGTTCTGGTGCTGGGATGATGGGGAAGATTGGCTGAGTCATAACTCACCCTGTGGAATCCAACTTGGAGGAGTCAGATATGCTGATGCTTCTGGGTCCAGATTAGGGTTTCCTTCCAGAACCTGGGCAACTAGAGTCAGATACAACTGATGAATACCTTCAGCAAGAGAGGCCCCCATCTCAGCCAGAACTGATGGACACTGGGGAGATGTCCTGTCATTTGCAGCATGAGGAGGAGAAAAACAATAGTGCCAAAAGAGTCAATGCCTCTTGCAAAGCTGCAAATAGGAAACACTGGACAATTAGCCACCGGGCAGTTTCAAGCGGCTATAAAACTACCAGTGGCTGAGGGATTTTCTTGTTGCACACAATTGTTTGACAAACTGGTGGGTGCTTTTGTATGCTCTTGATTCCTTCTAATTCCTGATCCTGGACCACCTCTAGGTGATATGTCTTGTTTTTCCCTTCTTCAACTTTGTATATCATGACTGTTTGCATCCAGTGCTTGACTTCAAAGCATTTCAGACATTGGTCCTCCACCTCCCTTCCATTCTTGGGCAACCTTCTTGGGTACACGCGTATGACCTGAGTCTCCTGTGACCACCTCACCCTGTTCTGGTCTCTTTCTGCAGGATTTGCTGTTCCCAGGCGCAGGGCAGCTGTGTTGCATCACAGATGATCTTCCTGACCACTATCACCAGAGCCAGGCACTTCATGCAGATAGGCTGCTATAAGAGGCAGAGGTGTGGGGTCCTTGGCTCTTGTCACCTGTGCCTTCACGTTTGGGAGAAGGTGCCACCACATTGTACCTCACTCCTTCCTCCTGGATGATCAGAGGTTTCTCAGGTGGAAAGCTGGCCAATGAATGGCTGAGTTGTTCATCTTTGGTGGTTGGGCACATCCTCTGCTTCTCCTGACCTCAAGGAGGGAGTTGTACCACTAGCAGTGTGTTGGGGGTCTTTTGCTCCTGCCTCAAGCAGCAAGAGAGCTTGGGTTGAGCCTGGGTGGAATAAAAGGGGATGGGGAGATGAGGGCATGGCGAAAGGAATAAAAGAAAGTCTGCTTGGTCAGGATGGTGGATAGCTGAAATAGGTCCTCTTCCACAAAGAAATGAGGAGGGAAGGTGAAAAGCCACCAGTGGATGTAAAGGTGGGAACAATCTTGCATGGTGCATTGCAGAAAGAAGGGAAACATTTTATCCAAGTAGTATAGATAGTTAAATCAGAATGAAAAGAAAGAAGGCACTGTATTGCAGTACAACTTGAAAATAAGTTGTGGAACAGTAAGGAAGGGTGACTTTAAAAGGCACCCATATACATCTCTACCCCTTAAACCTTACCTCTCATGCTTATGATTTCCCATTTCCTTTTCTGTTTCTAAAAAGACAAATAGTACAGTCTGAGTTGGCTCTAATAGTCACACAGCTGAACACCTCCTCACCCAGAATAATCCCATTCCTTTCTGTAAAATGGAAAATCTTCAGTTATGATGCCTCAGCCTGTGGGAGGGTAACAGGAATATCACGAGCTGGTTTAGTCAATATAGTGCTCGTGCAAGCCAGCCACTTGTAAAAGATGTTAGCCTTTTGTCTAGCTGATAATTCAGTTGTACTCTGACTTTATACAGTATGGAGATTTTCAGACAGGCAAAAATCGCTCCTTGCCGCGCGAGCAGCCTCCCGAAACTGCTGCGCGGCAAGGGTCTTCTTCGGACGACGCTGTGCCTCTGGCGAAACCGTCCGTGTCACTTCCGTGAAGCTTGGGACGGCTCCGCGTCATATTTCAAGCACGGGCAGCCTCCGTGATTGAAATATGACGCGGAGCCGTCCCAAGCTTCACGGAAGTGACACGGACGGTTTCGCCAGAGGCACAGCGTCGTCCGAAGAAGACCCTTGCCGCGCAGCAGTTTCGGGAGGCTGCTCGCGCGGCAAGGAGCGATTTTTGCCTGTCTGAAAATCTCCTATGTGTCCTGTCAGTTATCACAGAAGAATTGTTTGGAACAAAGCTCACATTTAGACTAACCACTTTAAAGTAAAAAGAGGAAGGGAGTGGGGGGAAGAAGGAATGTAGCAGCACCTTTAAGATTAACTGGTTTTTACTTTAGCATGAGCTTTCATGGATATAAATCACAAAAGTTCATGCTAAAATAAAAACCAGTTATTTATTTATTTATATTTATTTATTTCATATATATGCTCCCTTTCCCAAAGTAGGAGCCAAGGCAGCTTCCAGAACTAGTGAGTTATAAACAATTACAATAAAATTTAAAACAATTAAAAATCACAGATAAAACATTTTAAAAGCATTTTAACAATGAACAGATATTTTAAAATATAAATGAAACATCCAGTAAAAAGCCCCCCGACCCTGCTTATACATTAAAAACCTGCTTAAACAAAATTGTTTTTGCCTACTCTGGTAGGTTCATGTAGGTTACATAGGGAAATAGTCTTAAGGTACTGCTACATTCTTCCCCTCCCTCTCCTTAAGTAGTTCTTAACCTGTGGTCCGCTGAACCCCCCCCCCAGGGGGGCGTGATGTTCTGAGGTGTGTGTGAAGGCTTCAAGGCTGTTCAGCCCAGGTGACAGGAGCCAATTGCTGTTCACTCCAGCTACAAATTTGCAGGAAGAAGCAGGTGAGAAGTCTTCCCTGCCAGTGCCTCTGTAGGAAGGGTTAATGGATGGTGTAATTGTGGATGGTGATGGTTGTTAAGGTTTTAAATCTTGAGTTAAGTCTTGGGGGTCAGCAGCAACAAAAGATATTTAAAGGGGATCCCTGGTAAAGAAAAGATTAAGAGCCACTGCTGTAAGAGATTAACACAGCTACTTCTTTGAAAACTTATTTACAGTGAAGAGACTTAAGTTCATCTCTTTGCCTATTGAGTAACAGGATTTAAACCCCAAAAGCATTTAAACTGCTGTGTTAAATGCTTGCTTTTTTGTTGTACTGTGAATGTAATTTGAGTGCTTATATTTGTGTGAGCCATCTTGTGAGAGTTTGCCCTAAAAGGAGGGATAGACTTTCCTGAATGAATAGCTAGAGATGATAAATAGGTAGCTAGCTAGTTAGATATCTGTTGTGCTAATGAAACCAAAGCTACAGCACTGCTTAGACATTGGCTCTGTGTTTGTCTGTTGTGGTCTCTATGGTTTGTTTGCTTTTCCAATTAATATTTAATTCAAGTTCATTACCTTGTTTATAGTGTGAGGGTTAAAGGAATTCAGAGACGGGGGACCATGAGGAAATATAATTCTTCTCACATTAAAAAAAAAAAAGCAAGACCTAACTATGAAGCATAAGCAATAATACAGTGACTTTGTTTATAATAAACACTTTAAAAGACTGATATTTTCTCTCATAAATACTCTAAGTAGGATGATCTATGAGATTTCTAATTTATTCTTGTTTAAAATTTAACCATGCTTTTTTTAAAGCATATCAATTTTGTTAATACCATGTAATTAAAACATGTCAGTGCACAGCAAGTTTTAGTCTAAATTAATGACTATGAGAATTATTTTAATTAAATAACCAATTATAGAAAAATCGCAAGCATGAGAGCTGACATTTAAATGAATTTCATTTAAATTGCTTCTTAACATTGTTCCATCTAGGACACTAATGCAAAATGAACTATTGTATCAACATAGATTATCACTATTTTTTTGCATACACATAATGTATTCATAGTCAATCACTGGAACAAAGCAGAATATTTTTGTATTGATCTGAAGCTTCTATTAACAAAATACAACAAAGTGAACGAAATAGGAGCAGAAAAACATCATAATTCTCCTACCCTTCCTACTGCATTTCCATTACTTTAACATGCCCTTCAGTGTTTGTTTCCTCTGCTCTGTTTAAACCTGGGTCTGTGGAATGATTCAGAATGAATAATGAAATGGTTACTGTTACCTGGAGAGTCTCTAGTCAATTTAAGTGGGTGGGAAACAGCCTCATGGAAAAATCAGCTCATTTTTTTTATTTTTATTTTTTTTGCTTTTTTAAAGTATTAGTTTTGTGTTTCATTCACAAAATACAATAGGAAGTGGTATTTTGTCCTGTCCTCAGTGGAAAATAAAATGAGAAACATGAGGATGGTCAAGGCCAAATAAGCTGCATGATGGGATCTGTCTTATATGTTCTGGTTTGTATGTCATATTGTCCTAGCCATACTCATACTTAGGTGAGTATGTTTTCCTATTTACTTTATTAAAAGACATTTCCCAAAGTTGAAGGCATGGGTGTGCGACAGATCTACTAGAAGCTGAAGGAAACACAGAGAATGCTATAATGTGATGAGAACACAACTGAGATACACAGTGGTACAGTGGTATGTTTTATAGTCCAGGTAGTCATCACAGCCATTCCCTTAGCCACATTCCCAAGAAGCATCCACAAATGCAGGCAGCTGTGTTGATCTATATTAACAAGCCAGTTGTCTTTTCTACCAGCCAAGTCTAGGGGAAAGCTAATGGGTCTTCGCTGCCCATTCTAGACCAAGCCACCCACAAATATTTTGCATTACAATATAGATAGCTCACAACAATATACTGGTGATGAGAAAAATCCATCCAAACATAGGGCTTATCTACACAGACAATTTACTCTGTGGGGAGCGTGGTGGGGTCTCCTTCCTTGGAGGTCTTTAAACAGAGGCTGGATTGCCATCTGTCAGGGATGCTTTGATCAAGATTTCCTGCGTGGCAGGGGGATTGGACTGGATGGCCTTTGTGGTCTCTTCCAACTCTGCAATTCTATGATTCTATGATTCATACTCTATCCCCCCCCCCATCTTGGTGCCCTGCAGTCCTGATGATGCAGAGCTAATGTCCTGTTCTGCCCCTGGGCAGTCCTCAACACCCCTGGAGCAAAGGTCCAAGATGGGAGGAAGATGGGGTAGGGCCTTATAAACATTTTAAAATAATACCTGTTAAACTGCATTGCAGCCAGGAAGAAATGGATCAGGCCCCACATGACTGCATGAGCCCATTTCAGCATGCTGGCTCATTGCTGCATCTGCCTGCTAACTTGCTCTTCTGGATCCAGGAAAGAGTCCTGCAGCATGTGGCTGTTCACATGCAGGTAGTCTTGCTCGTGTGCTGCAGACCTCCTGCCTGGATACAGAGAGGGGGATGTGGGCAGTGGCTGCAGGGATGGGCCAGTGTGCCTATCTGGACTCTGGCCTATTTCATGGAGGTAACAGGGGAGGAAAGGGCCTGATCCATGGGCAGGATACAGCAGCGGGGAGTCAGCGTATCCTGGCCCATGTAGATGAGCCCTTAATTTACCAATTCAGACATCACACCCACAGGGCCAGTTTAACCAGTCTGCCAAATCAGCATTGGCAGGGGGCCCAAGGACAACAAGGCCCCCTGGGAGGAGCCAGCCCCCTCCTACCCTCCTCCTCCAAAAACCTCCTGCTAGCTTTTTTTAAAAAAACATAAAAACCAGCATGTCCCAAAAGAGAAAGAAGCAGCAGAAAGAAGCAGCAGCCCTCCTGGCAGAAGCCGGAGGGAGTTTGCTGCTGCAAAATGCAAACCAGCCAGGCATGTCGGAGATGGGTGAGTGAGTGTGTGTGTGTGAGAGAGAGAGAGAGACAGAGAGAGAGACAGAGAGAGAGAGATGGGGAATTTGAAGGTTGTCTCTTTCCCTCGGAAAGGGCTTGCTTCTTTCTTTCTCTTTCCTCCCTTCCCTTCCTTCCACATAGATCCCCTCCAGCCCATCTTTCCAGCTGCCTCTTACCTGTCTTGGTTCCTCTCCCCTCCCTTTCCCCCTTGGTCTTCTTCAGCTTCCTCCCCTTGCTGCCAACTGAGTTCAGCCTGCAAAAGAAATTTGTGTGTGTTTGCCCATGTGCCTTCAAGTCATTTCTGAGTAAGGCCAACCTACCATGGGGTTTTCTAGGGAAGGTTTGTTCAAAGAGGGTCTGCCTTTGACTTCCTTTGAGGCTGAGAGAGTGTGACTTGCCCAAGCTCAGCCAGTGGGTATTCATGGCTGAGTAAGGATTCAAACCTTGGTCTCCATAGTCATAGTGCAATGCTGAAACTTCTACAACACTCTGGTTCTTTTAACAGAAAAATATAAAGAATATAAATAAAAATTTGGAGTAATATTACTGGGAACAATGGTTTTATTGTTGTCACTAAAACACCAGTATCCCATTAGTGTTATGTGAGAGGCATTGGCCTAGAGCAGTGGTTCTTAACCTTTTCTTTACCCGGGACCCCCTTTAAATATCTTTTGTTGCCCCAAGACTTAACTCAACATTTAAACCCCTAATAATAATAGCTAACAATAATAGCTAACAACAACAATACAATTACACCATTCATTAAAATTTCCCTCAGAGGCACTCTTGCTTCTTCCTGCAAGTTTGTGGCTGGAGTGGATTGAAGGCAATGTGCAGGCCAAGCCAGCCAGCCTTTGCCTTGGTTCCTGTCATGTGGCTACTCCACTACTGGGAGGAGGTGGACCAAGCAGCCTTCAAGCCTTTGTGGACCCCCTGTGAGGACATTGAGGACCCCAAGTTAAGAACCACTGGGCTAGAGAATGCTGGAAAAAGGAACAATGCAGCCAGACCTTGAGAAGGGTGCTGGCAGGGGGATTCTGGGAGGTGTAATCCAAGAGTAACTTTCCCAGGCTCTGAATGCAGCCTAGAATCATAGGGCTGGAAGGGACTCCAACAGCCATCCCATCCGATCGGCTTCTGCCCTGCAGGAACACACAATCCAAGCATTCCTGACAGATGGCCATCCAACCTATGTTTTAAAAAAACCCAAAGAAGGAGACTCCATCACACTCCCAGGCAGCAGTATATTCCACTTCCGAACAGCTCTTACTGTCAGAAGGTTCTTCCTAACATTCAGGTGGAATCTCTTTTCCTGTAGTTTGAACCCATGGCTCCGTGTCCTACTCTCTGGAGCAGCATAAAACAAGCTTGCTCCTTCCTCAGTATGACATCCCTTCAAATATTTAAACATGGCTATCATGTCACCTCTCAACCTTCTCTTCTCAAGGCTAAGCATACCCAGCTCCCTAAGCCATTCCTCATAGGGCGTAATGGCTTCCAGACCTCCCACCATCCTTCTCAGTATCTTTCTTTAATTGTTGTGCCCAGAGCTGGAAACAGTATTCCAGGTGAGGTCTGACCAAAGCAGAATGGAGTGATACTATTATTTCCCTTGATCTAGACACTACTCCTATTAATGCAGCCTACAATCGCATTGGCATTTTTTGCTGCTGCATCACACTGCTAACTCATGTTCAGCTTGTAGTCCACTCTTTCTTTTCTTTGAGGAAATCTACACCATTACGTTAATTGCTAATAAACAAAAAATACTATGTTAGTGCCTATAATATAGTTTTTAAACTAAATTATTGGTGGCAAATTATGTAATACAGTAGACCCCTCTTATCCACTGGGGTTTGGTTCTGGGGGGGGAAGCGTGGATTCTGAAAACCATGAATAATAGTGAACACCATTGAAAATAATGGGACTTCTGGTTTAAAATACCATAGAGTTGCCTTGGAGGGCCTAGAAAAACGGCTAGGGAGGACACATTTTCTAGGAAGACTCTATGGTAGGTGTGCTGTTTTATGTCCCATGGATAATGAATCCATGGATACGGGGGTCCTACTGTAATCTAAACATCCTGTACGGTGAATAGGTTAGGTTACATTTCTCTCTCTCTGGTTTCTCTTCGCAAAAGAAGATTCAGGAAAGAATCATCCCATGCTTACTACAAGCGCGCTGATGACTAAAAAGGCCAATCTGAGATAGACAAGTCCGGTTGCAGAAAGCACAGCAGAAGGTTTCCTTGCGTGATGTTTCCAGGTTGTGATTTTTTCTGCGTTGTCGTTTCTCTTCAAGACTTGTTCGGCGTGAGTTCTCAAATAAGGCTGCACAATTGTGGATAGTGTGTCTCCATGCTTCCCGATGTGAGGCCAGGGCGGACCATTGTTGGTGATCAATTTGGCCGAGCCTGAGGTGTTGTTTCAGGGAGTCCTTGTATCACTTTTTTGGAGCACCCCTCTTACGCTGACCCATGGCGAGTTCACCGTAGAATACTATTTTAGGGAGGCGATGGTCCTCCATCCTAGAAACATGCCCTGCCCAGCGCAGCTGTGTTCTCAATATCATGGCCTCAGTGCTGGTGATCCCTGCTTGCTCAAGGACAGCAACATTCATCACATAGTCAGTCCAGTGTATATTTAGGATTGTGCGTAAACAGCGCTGATGGAAGCGTTCGAGGAGTCGTAAGTGGTGGCGATAGGTGACCCATGTTTCCGACCCATAAAGGAGAATAGACAGTACAATGGCTCTACACACACTGATCTTTGTGCTTCACCTCAGGTGTTTATTACTCCAGACTCTTTTGTAAAGTCTTCCAAATGCGCTATGTGCCTTTGCTAATCTGTGATCGATCTCTTTGTCAATCTTGGCATCTGAGGAGATGATGCTTCCCAGGTAGATGAATTGCTGAATGCACTTAAGCACAGAGTTGCCGACGGCAATGTGGGGATGGTGGTGTTCGTCCTGTGGTACAGGCTGGTAAAGAACTTCTGTTTTCTTCAGGTTGACTTCCAGCCCAAACAGCTCTGCAGCTGTTGCGAAGCAGGATGTTAGGCGCTGCAGAGCTGCTTCTGTGTGGGCAACAATGGCAGCATCATCAGCGAAGAGCAGCTCACAGACTAGAGAGTGTAGAGTCTTAGTGTGAGCGCTCACACAGCTTAAGTTAAACAAGCTACCATCAGTAGGGTAACGTATATAGATGCCGTCGACTTCTTCAAGCTCTGCCGTAGCCCTTTGGAGCATCATGCTGAAGAAGATTATAAATAAAGTTGGCACAAGTACACAACCTTGCTTCACTCCATTGGTTATTAGAAAGGGCTCTGAAAGAGTATCGCCATATCTGACTTGACCGCGCTGGCCCTCATGTAGCAAGATAATCATTTTAAGGAATTGGGGGGACATCCTAAGTCTTTCCAGGATCTGCCACAGACCTTTTCTACTCACAGTGTCGAAGGCTTTGGTGAGGTTGACATAGAGACCCTTGTTCTGCTCTCTACATTTCTCTTGCAGTTGTCTAAGGGCAAATACCATATCTGTAGTACTCCTATTGGCTCTGAAGCCACATTGGCTTTCAGGAAGAAGTTCTTCTGCAATGGCAGAAACTAACTTGTTCAGGAGTATCCTTGCAAGGATTTTTCTAGCAATAGAGAGCAGTGTTATGCCTCGATAGTTTGAGCGATCGGATTTTGCTCCTTTTTTCTTGTACAGGGTGATGATGACTGCATCTCGGAGATCTGATGGCAGTTCCCCCTTTTCCCAGTAATTCACAAGGAGTTTGTGGAATTTATCATGGAGTACACGACCTCCGTGTTTCCAAACTTCAGGCGGGATTCCATCAATCACAGCGAGTAATAATCCTTGCCGTTTTTCAACTACTGTATGGCCTTAAGGGTCTCTTCCAAAGTGGGAGCTATGTCCAATCATTTTTCATCAGGTTTTGTATCATATGATGGATAGCTGAGCCTTGGACTACTCGGTTGGCACTCGGTTAGGTTACATTAACCTGACATAAACATATGGGGCCCCAAAAATAATGCATTGCAGGGGGTCCCAAAATTCCTTAAACCGGCCCTGCACACCCAACTTACTTTTGCCATTGTTTGGTGTGGCATTTGGCTTGTGTAATTGTTTCTCTTCTACAAAAGATTTCAGACATGGGCAAGAAGAAGAAAATGCACTGTGTGAAGTGTCTCTCAATAACCTTCCTTTTTGCATCTTGTTATGCCTTTATAGAAGCACTGGGTACTCAGCATTGTTTGCTGCTGCCAAGTATGAAAAAAGAGATAAGTGTCCTCCAGTGTGGATAATATATATAGCTGAGAACTGGCTTGCCAAGTATATACCAGGGATGGGAAACTGTTGTTCTCTACATGTTGTTAAACACCACCTCTCATCATCCCTCATCCTATGTTGGTTAGGGGTGTTGGACTTGAAGTTTAACAACATCTAGAGAGACACACATACCCCATTCCTTTGTATACAGAGTGTTTGAAGGCATGTGTCTCTCCTTCACATTGTAGGAGAGACATTGTAGGAGAGATAGCAAATGATTGTCAAACACGGTTGTGCATGCAGTGCTGACAGAAGTAGGAACCCCCCCCCCGGATCCCACACCAAGTAAGTAAGGTGTGAAAAGAGTACATTTTTGATCTACTGCTAAAAGTTCCCTTTCTTTCAAATGATCTTCACCATAGCTTTAAAGGAGAACAACAACAAAAATGAGTCTCCTTGCATTTTCTTTTCATTGATTAACCAGTAGTGTTATGTATAAATAATGTATCTGACAGTATGGCAGTCCACTTGGGATATTACAGCATTTACTACAGAATAGGATGCAACATGCAGCTGAGCAACAAGAGCAAATTAAGCATCTTTCCATGGTAACTTTTGCATTTTTATTAGGTGATAAACATCACAAGGAGGGGATGAGAAAAGCAAATGTAGGTATTTTTTCAACAATATTAACCTTAATCTAGTGTTATCTAGAGGGGCAACATAATATTTTATATTCTTCAAATGACATTGTAGAGCTCTATTCAAAACAGAGCAATGCTCATCTTGAACTATTTCCTTGGATGCTACCCCAGAGACCGGTATCAGTGTCAGTCCCTGACTAGAGTAAGTATTTTTAAATATTTAATTTTGTATGCCTTTTATTGGCCATACCTGAAACCACTTATATTATTAACAGGAAATGCCCATTACGGAGTGTTTAGACTTTATCAGATGCAGCAAATATGGTGTCATAATGGCGCCTAATGACCACGAAAGGGTACGCATACTATACCGTTCCTTTTTATTGATGGGCCAAGCCATCAATAGATCTCCCATTCTGATTTTGTGTCAGCGTTTCAAATTTCACACCATTGTGCTCACAGGAATACAGCATTAATTGTCAGAACACTTCCAGGTGAGATTGTGACAGCCAGGTAGGGGAGACTCTTTATGAACCCCTTCCCCACCCAGTGTACTTGGGACTTTCAAACTGTATTTCTGTGCTTGTGTCTAAGTTTTATGTCTTTGTCTTGCTTTAATTTTTGAATTTGCCACACTTGTATCTTCTCACGAGAATTACTGAGGTTTGGAACCTGGAAGTAAACAGAGCTCCATTCGTACTCCATTACTGCCAGGGCTGCCTTTCTGACACTGCTGCAGGAAGGTCTGGTAAAGGGGGTTCTTTTGCCAGCATAAAAATGTTTCAAAATATGCCGGCAAAAGAATGTTTCAAGAGGGTGGTCTGATAAAGTCCTTTGTCTTTCTGTTAGATTTAGGCCATGCTGAAATCAGTTCCCTCTTAGGGGTCTGATCAGCTCCAGATACCCGAAAACAACAGATGCAGTATGAATAGCACAAATATGGATCTACACAGAGAGTCTCCTACACTGAAGTCTATTTATGTTGGGATACTGGGTTCAGTTGGTGTGGACCCCATCAGATCCCAAGGAAATAGTTTCATACAACAGTTATCCAATGGTATAGTGTAAATTCTGAAGGACAGGTGCTCCTGATGTCAGTCCAGCTATTAAGCCCCTCCTCCCAAGAATATAAAAACTTCAGGCATCTGTGCAAATCCAATCAACAAACCAGTTCCAGCATGTGCCTCAATTAAGAGATTATGTTGGTAATACTATTGGGTCTTCATTACCTATTCATGACCAAGCCACTATGTTTCAACATTTCCATTACAACAAGGGTAGCTCACAACCATCTATTGTTGCTGGGAAAGTACATCTCCCATCCCTTCCTGAAAGTACTGTAAGGATTGCCACTATGTTCAGGGGGAACAGAGGAGCCTAATGTGGTAGTGGGTGATGTCATTATCCCTGCCAATCACATCTTCAAAAAGTCCCAGAGCTTTGACCCTGTGGGCCTTGGTTCCACTATACCACTGCCTATCACTGTTCCCTGCTGCTAAAAACACAGTGGATACACTGGCATCATTTCCAAAGTGAAAGATGCAGCCCACATCACTTCAGTCAAGACAGAGTGTCAGCTGCATATTGCTCAGGCAAAGGGCCTAGTGTGGGGAGTTGCAGCTAATCGGACTAATAGAATACACAGACATGGATAGGGTGTTGGGGTTCTCTAGGGTATGGATAATAGGGAGAAGATTGCATCCATGCAACCATCTGAATATGAAGGATATTGGTCAAAGCAGATGCATATCTCTGCCTATTCTTTCTTAAGACATGACACCCATGATATAGGGGAAGAGAGTTGGTATAGGAACTGCTGTACTGGGATGCATTGCTTATCTCATCTTTGGGGTCCAATACTGTGCTCATTGTGTACTGTATAAGTATTCAAAGTACTCACACTATAAACAAGACAAGGCATATTGTCTAAGTAAATTCACTTCCAAAAATCCAATATACCCTATTATGCACTCCATCACATGTGATAAAAGTGCTAGCATATGCTTCCTGCAAATGTATGTCTAAATAGAAGAACCACATGGCAGGGAATCCCATGCTAAGTAAGGTTAAATAGGCAAGCATGTATACATCATCTCCTCTCCATTGACACCCCCTTGTCATGGGGGAGAGGCTAGCGTACCCTAATGAAGTTTTGAGCTATGCTGGCGGTGGCATAATAGCCACCAGTAGGGCTTCCCATGTCAGACAGGTCAAAATCGAAGGGTCTAACAAAGAGCATCAAAGGGCAGGATGGGCTCTTTAGCCTTATGGCAACCATCCTAGGAGAAGGAAAACTCTTATTCCAAACCCAGGCAGATGGTGCCAGTCTAACCCTGTAAGGTCAACCATCTAAGAGAAGGAAACTAATCAAACCTACGAGCCGAGGACCTCGTTGCTACAGTCCATGCTTGCAAGGCCACAGCAGATGAACCTTTGGTTTAAAGGGTGAGGCCAGTTCTGTGCACGCTGCGCTCCACCAGAAAAATCCATTGCACAGGATCGAAGGACAAATCTAATCCCAAAAAAGCCTTGTAGCGATAGGCAAGAGATGAAATGGCAGGAGTAAAGATGCACTGGAAGCCGCAGAACCAAACCTGCATGCAGGTGATTCAGGACTTTGGTTGCTTGAGGCTGACCGGGGAGATGACAGTCTTGTTCAGCAGCATCCTGAACAACCAAGCAGCCTTTTCTAAGGAGAGCACTGCTTGCTCCATATGGAGAGGGGCCTAGAAAAGGTGGCCTAATGAAAGCTCATCCCCATCTACCTGGTTGGTTAGCCACAGCCAACAGGCATCTTCCGATGTGGTCAAACCAAGGCAAAGAAATAAAGGCACACACCGGCCTCCAAAGGTGTAAATAAACTGACGCTTGCATGCTGGAGCATCAAAACCATACGAGACTCTACAGATAGTGGACGGCCTGAGTGTCACTCTGCTCTAATAGCCCATGAACTATCACAACTTAATATTGACATCGCTGTTCTTAGTGAAGTTCATCTTCAAGAGGACGGCAGCCTTAAAGAATACAGTGCCAGCTACACACTTTACTGGTCTGGCAAATCTAAAACTGAAAAACATCTTTCAGGAGTAGGCTTTATGATTAAAAACTCCATTGCCTCTAAACTTGAAACCTTGTCAACAGGACACTCTGATCCCATTATTTCCTTACGCCTCCCACATGTTGTTCTCTTTAGTATATATGCCCCAACTATGCAAGCTGACCCTGTTGAGAAAGATAAATTCTAAACAGACCTATGCCACCTCATACAAAAAGTCCCTGTAGAACATAAAATTATTATCCTTGGTGATTTCAATGTCAGAGTAGGAAAGAATTCCAAAGCCTGGAAAGGTGTTTTAGGCAAGCATGGTGTTAGAAATTGCAATGATAACGGATGCCTCTTGCTAGAGTTCTGTGCAGAACAACAGCTGACTATTACAAACACTATCTTTCAGCAGAAAGATAGCTTGAAGACAACCTGGATGCATCCCCAATCCAAACACTGGCACCTCATTGACTATGTTCTATTCTGCCAGAGAAACATTTGCGATGTCCGTCATATTCGAGTGATGCCCAGTGCAGAATGCCAAACAGATCATCGCCTTGTAAGATGTAAACTAAATCTTCATCTTAAGCTCAAACCTAAGAGGGGCGGCATCTTAAAGAGGAGACTCCAAGTCAACAATCTTCAACAAGCTATCATGAGAGACAACTTCCAGGCAAATCTGCAAACAAAACTTGAAGACCACCCTACAGATCCTTCTACAGTGCTTTGGCAACATATCAAAAACAGTATCATCCAGTCTGCCGAAGAATCCCTTGGGTTCTCCCATAAGAAAAATCAAAACTGTTTTGATGAAAACAACCAAGAGATCCAGGAGCTCTTAGCAAAGAAGAGAACTGCTCACCAGGCATACCTCATCCAGCCAACTTGCCATGTAAGAAAAGCAGCTTTCCATCTCACATGTGGTAAACTTCAACAAAAAATCCGAGACATTCAGAACAAGTGGTGGATCAATATAGCAGAAAAGACACAACGCTGTGCAGATCTGGGTGATCTTAGAGGATTTTACAAAGCTCTTAAAGCAGTGTTTCGACCTACTTATCAGGTCCAAAATTACTTATACAGTAAAGATGGTCAAACACTAATTACTGATAAATCCTCCATCCTGAATTGATGGGCTGAACATTTTCAAAGTCTCTTCAGTGCCAACCGAGTAGTCCAAGGCTCAGCTATCCAACATGTGATAAACAAAAACCGATGAAAAATGAATTGGACATAGCTCCCACTTTGGAAGAGACCCTTCAGGCCATACAGCAGATGAAAAACGGCAAGGATTATTACTCGCTGGGATTGATGGAATCCCACCTGAAGTTTGGAAACACGGGGGTCATGTACTCCATGATAAATTCCACAAACTCCTTTTGAATTGCTGGGAAAAAGAGGAAGTGCAATCAGATCTCTGAGATGTAGGCATCATCACCCTGTACAAGAAGAAAGGAGCAGAATCTGATTGCTCAAACTATCGAGGTATAACACTGCTCTCTATTGCTGGAAAAATCCTTGCAAGGATACTCCTGAACAGATTAGTTCCTGCCATTGCAGAAGAACTTCTTCCTGGAAGCCAATGTGGCTTCAGAGCCAATAGGAGTACTACAGATATGGTATTTGCCCTTAGACAACTGCAAGAGAAATGTACAGAGCAGAACAAGGGACTTTATGTAACATTTGTCGACCTCACCAAAGCCTTCGACACTGTGAGTAGAAAAGGTCTGTGGCAGATCCTGGAAAGACTAGAATGCCCCCCCCAAATTCCTTAAAATGATTATCTTGCTACGTGAGGGCCAGCGTGGTCAAATCAGATATGGTGATGCTCTTTCAGAGTCCTTTCTAATAACTAATGCAGTAAAGCAAGATTGTGTTCTTGCTCCAACTTTATTTACAATCTTCTTCAGCATGATGCTCCGGAGGGCTATGGAAGAGCTTGAAGAAGATGTCGGCATCTATGTACGTTACTGTATAGATGGTAGCTTGTTTAATTTAAGCCGTCTGAGGGCTCGCACTACTCTAAACTCTCTAGTCCGTAAGCTGCTCTTCGCTGATGATGCTGCCCTTGTTGCCTACACAGAAGCAGCTCTGCAGCGCCTAACATCCTGCTTCGCAACAGCTGCAGAGCTGTTTGGGCTGGAAGTCAACCTGAAGAAAACGGAAGTTCTTTACCAGCCTGCACCACAGGACGAACACCACCATGCCCACATTGCCATCGGCAACTCTGTGCTTAAGTGCGTTCAGCAATTCATCTACCTGGGAAGCATCATCTCCTCAGATGCCAAGATTGACAAAGAGATCGATCACAGATTAGCAAAGGCATATAGCGCATTTGGAAGACTTTACAAAAGAATGTGGAGTAACAAACACGTGAGGCGAAGGACAAAAATCATTGTACTCTCTTTTCTCCTTTACAGGTCTGAAACATGGATCACCTATCACCAACACTTACGACTCCTTGAACGCTTTCATCAGTGCTGTATACACAGAATCCTAAGTATACACTGGACTGACTATGTGATGAATGTTGCTGTCCTTGAGCAAGCAGGGATCACCAGCATTGAGGCCATGATATTGAGAACACAGCTGCGCTGGGCAGGGCACATTTCTAGGATGGAGGACCATCGCCTCCCCAAAACAGTACTCTACGGTGAACTCACCACGGGTCAGCGTAAGAGGGGTGCTCCAAAAAAGCGATACAAAGACTCCCTGAAACAACATCTCAGGCTCGGCCAAATTGATCACCAACAATGGTCCGCCCTGGCCTCACATCGGGAGGCATGGAGATGCACTATCCACAATTGTGCAGCCTTATTTGAGAACTCACGCCGAACAAGTCTTGAAGAGAAATGACAACGCAGAAAGAATCACAACCCGGAAAAATCACCCAAGGAGACCTTCTGCTGTGCTTTCTGCAAGCGGACATGTTTATCTTGGATTGGCCTTTTTAGTCATCACCGCGCTTGCAGAAAGCGCGGGATGAGTCCTTCCTGAATCTTCGTTTGTGATGAAAAGCCGAGAGGAGAGATATATCACCTGGAATAGTGTACATGTTACTGGGTTTATGTGCTTTTAATGAAGATTCTAAATGGTTTTAATACTATAGTCAGTTTGTTGTTGTTAACTACCATAAAGTCAACTTCAACCTACGGCAGTTCTATGAATTAGAAACCTCCAAGTCATCTTGTCATCAGCATCCCTGCTCAGGTCTTGCAGACCCAGGGCTGTGGCTTCCATAAGTGAGTCTATCCATCTGTAACACAATCTTCCTCTTTTCCTACTTCCTTCTACCTTACCAAGCATTTTTCTCTTTTCTAGTGAGTTATGTCTTCTCATGATATGACCAAAGTACAGTCGTCCCTTCACATTCGCGGGGGTTATGTTCCACGGACCCCCGCGAATGTGAAAAATCCGTGAATATTGTTTGCCCCCCTCCCCTGCCATAGCGACCATGGGGCCTCCGGAGGCCCCATAGTCACTTTCCCCCGCCTCCCCACTCCCTTCCTAGGCCTTCCCGGGGCCTCCAGAGACCCTCCCGAGGCCCCGTGGATGCTTCCCCTGCCTTCCCCCCTCTCGCCCAAGCCCTCAACGGGGCCTCCGGAGAGTCTCCGGAGGCCCCGCGGAGGCCTTCCCGGCTCTCCCCCCTCGCCCCAGGGCCTTCGCGGGGCCTCCGGAGGGTCTCCGAAGGCCCCGCGGAGGCCTTCCCCGCCCTCCCCACTGCCCTCCCAGGGCCTTCGCGGGGCCTCCAGAGGGTCTCCGGAGGCCCCGCGGAGACCTTCCCCGCCCTCCCCACTCCACCACCAGGGCCTTCGCGGGGCCTCTGGAGGGTCTCCGGAGGCCCCGCGGAGGCCTTCCCTGCCCTCCCCACTGCCACCCCAGGGCCTTCCCTGCCCTCCCCACTCCCCACACAGGGCCTTCGTGGGGCCTCCGGAGGGTCTCCGGAGGCCCCGCGGAGGCCTTCCCGGCCCTCCCCGCTCCCCCCACAGGGCCTTCGCGGGGCCTCCGGAGGGTCTCCGGAGGCCCCGCGGAGGCCTTCCCCGCCCTCCCCACTGCCACCCTAGGGCCTTCTCGGGGCCTCCGGAGGCCCCGTGTCACGGTTTTGGGGGGGCCTGGGGGGGCCCTCCCAAAACCGCGAATAATCAAAACCGCGAATGTCGAGTTAGCGAATGTGGAGGGACAACTGTACAACAATCTCAGTTTAGTCATCTTGGCTTCTGGGGAGAGCTCAGAATTGATTTTCTCTAGGACCCATTTATTTGTCTTTTTAGTAGTCTACAGTATCCATAGAACTCTTCTCCAGCATCACATTTCAAAGGACTTTGTTTTCTTCTTCCTTCACTGTCCAGCTTTCACAACCATACATAGAAACTAGAAATATGGTGGCAGGGACAAGCCTAACTTTAGTACAGTTGTCCCTCCACATTCGTGGGGGTTAGGTTCTTGATACCCCTGCGAATGTTGAAAAACCGCAAATAACAGATGCTGCTCCCGCAGCCCCCCCCCAGAGGGAGGGAGGGAGGCAGCGGGAGGGTGTCTGGACAGCCTGGCTGGCCTCTCCGTGGCCTTTCTGAGGGGACTCCAGGCCTTAGAAGCCCCGGAGCCCGCTAAGAAAGGCCAGGGAAGGCAGCATGTGGGTGGGGAGGAGGCTGTGCTGCCTCTCCCCGGCCTTCCAAAGCGGGCGCCGGGGCTTTGGGGCCCGGCGCCCGCTTTGAAAGGCCGGGGACAGCAGCGGGCGAGCAGGCTGGCGGGGAGGAGGCTGCGCTGCCTCTCTCTGGCCTTTTTCACCCCCCGCCCTTCCCAGAGTGGCCGCGGGGGCTTCTGAAGCCCCCGCAGTCACTCTCTGCCCCCCCCGCCCTTCCCAGAGTGGCCGTGGGGGCTTCTGAAGCCCCCGCCGCCACTCTCCCTCGACCCCCCCGCCCTTCCCAGAGTGGCCGCGGGGGCTTCTGAAGCCCCCGCAGTCACTCTCCACCGCCCTTCCCAGAGTTGCCACGGGGGCTTCTGAAGCCCCCACAGTCACTCTCCGCCACCTCCCCGCCCTTCCCAGAGTGGCTACGGGGGCTTCTGAAGCCCCCGCAGTCACTCTCCACCACCCCCTGCCCTTCCCAGATTGGCTACGGGGGCTTCTGAAGCCCCCTCCGCCACTCTCCCTCGCCCCCCGCCCTTCCCAGAGTGGCCACGGGGGCTTCTGAAGCCCCCGCCGCCACTATCGCTCCACCCCCCCGCCCTTCCCAAAGTGGCCGTGGGGGCTTCTGAAGCCCCTGCAGTCACTCTCCACCGCCCTTCCCAGAGTGGCCGCGGGGGCTTCTGAAGCCCCCGCAGTCACTCTCCGCCACCCCCCCTTGCCCTTCCCAGAGTGGCTACGGGGGCTTCTGAAGCCCCCACAGTCACTCTCCGCCACCCCCCCCCCCGCCCTTCCCAGATTGGCTACGGGGGCATCTGAAGCCCCCGCCGCCACTCTCCCTCGCCCCCCGCCCTTCCCAGAGTGGCCACGGGGGCTTCTGAAGCCCCCGCCACCACTCTCCCTCACCCCCGCCCTTCCCAAAGTGGCGTAGGGGGTCCCTCGCTGCATTGGGAAGGGACTGGGGTGGAATGAGAGAGGCTTTCCACCCCCCTTTCCCAAGGCAGCGAAGGGATTCCTGAGAACACCTTCGCTGCCTTGGAAAGGGATGGAGTGGAGAGGGTGGAGCAGGCAGATTTCCACGAATAATGAAAACCGCGAATGTGAAAGCCGTGAATGTGGAGGAGCAACTGTATTCAATTATTTATCTTGACACTTCAGGATCTTGTCTCATTCCTTCATAGCTGCCTTTCCAAGTTCTAGTCTTCTGATCTCTTGACTGTAGTCTCCATTCTGATTAATGACTGAGCCAAGACATGAAAAGTCTTGAACTATTTCAATGTCTTCATCGTCTGTTTTGAAGTTACGTAAAATCATCTGTGTTCATTTTTGTTTTCATAATGTTCAGCTGTAAACCTGCACTTTCTTTGTACTTTCTTCCTTTAGACATACATTCAGTAATCACTCCAAGTCTTTGCTATTTTATAATAGTCAGAGAGGAGTCACAACCAGAGAGGGAAGTGTTACCCTTCCCCAAGCACACCATACCCCCAGTGTGTCCTCCATAGGGCAATTAGGCTGGAAGGGGATTCCAGTGGCTCCCATGGGAGTCTCAGTTCAAGCCTAACTGGGGCTTCCCATCACTAAAACATGCAGCCCACCATAAGGGAATGCAGCCCTTAAGGTGGAAAGGGATCTCCAACCCAGATTCAGAGTATGTATTCTGCAAAGAAATTATTTGCTATTAATACTGTTGGTATTGTTGTACCAATGAAATATATAGCACTTTGTAAAATAAGCAAATGAAAAATTCCAGCTGCAAGAAGTTTATGATTCAAATATTGACAAACTAGGTGACAGCAGAAGGAGTTCTGAATGCCAGAGGCAGGGCAACAGAGATAGAATAAGAACAATTCTTTGCATCACTTGTGATGATGAAAAAATACCTTATATGTATTCTTTTTCCTCTGAAAAAGATCATTTCTCCTGTTGAACTAATTAAGCAGTAATCTTGATAAATGCTGTCTGACCCCTCACTAAACCATTTTGACTACAGTGAAGTTCCAACTTCTCGCTCCCATAATTCAAATTAAATTTTTGATTTAGAAGTAACACTGAAGAGTGACACTTTGTCTTTTTGGTGGTCTCTGACCGGCTTCCTGGTCACACTGCACTTTCTTACTACTTCAGATCTAAACAATAATTAAACTAATATCCAGCCCTATTCATCAGATTTGGTTAACATAGCTGCTACTGTTAAGGTAATTCCCAAGAGTAAAAAGGGATCACTTCACTCTTGTTCCCGTTCTGTGGTTCTACTAGGGACTTTGACCCTAATTTCCTCTTCCAGGCTAATTACAAAAGAAATGAGAAACCAATTTGATGTCTCCAAAAACAATAGCTATTAGTCAAACACAGGCAGCTTCCTTACAGCTATATGAGAACTGTTAATTATCAAATGGAACTTACACCACTATACACTTCTTTTATAGGGCAGAAGAGCAGCATTGTATTTCCTAAGGAACACCTAGGTTTTCTAAAGAGAGAAGAAATTTTGTGACATGTTCAACATCATTCATTCTTCCAGTGGGGACTGAGGGGAAAAAAATAACTCATGCTCCAGTTCATGTTGCCTTTTGAGCTTTAAAATATCTGTTGGGACAAATGCACATGAAAGAGAAATGAAATCTGAAAACTTTGAAAAGGAAGATGCACCAGAGGGTGAGTGTGCAACATAAGTGTAAACTGCCTCCTATCCACTGCATAGGATTCTTTGAGATTTTATCATCACATCCACATTTGGCATGTACTGGTAGAGATCCAGTAAGCATACTGATCCACTTCCTCCCTGGATGCACAAAATCAGCAGGGAGGGGTGTTAGTATGCCCTACTACCCCCTCCCTATAATATCTCATAATTGGAAATATTGGACACTTTTCAGGGTCAGGTTGGCTGGGGCGAACCAAAGGTCAGTTGGAGGTCACAATGACCTGGGATGTGTCTTAGAAATATTATGGAAAGAAAGAAAGCCCAAATTAGGATTGTGCAGAAGCCCTTTAGTAAACACAGACATTAAAGAGGTATATGCTAATCCTTTCTTCTAGACCTGGGCATCTCAGCAATGATTCATTCAGTCAAACAATTAAGTGACCATTCCCAAATCTATTCCTATGGAAGTCCTTCTTATACTCCCTCCTATCCAACTTTGTGAAGTTGTTGTAAACCCATCAATTTTTTATCTCCCAGTCATTAATGCAATCAGTTGAGTTTCTGTTTCCTTTGTCTATCCTGTGGGTAAGCCATACAGGCTTTGTCCTAACCAGAGTACTTCTTCAGGATATGAAACAGGGTATAAATATTAGTCCCCTGACAATGCTAAAGTGTGCCACGGTTGACAAACCCGGCCACTGTCTTTCTTGATGCGCCCCAGATCAGAACCTCCTGTGCCACCCTCAGATGCCTGTCTGAGTATCTTCGGTGCATGAAACTCTTCCTTCCAAGAGTAGTAACTATTGCCTGATATTCCCAAATCTCTCCCTCTATCTAATTTCTGTCTTACTCTGCTATAGCCTTGCATGGTTCTTAGGCACGTGTGTTGCATGTGTGAGTTTACTCTGTGTCATTCCAATAAAAAGTACTTTATTCCACTTTAACTGGAGTGCTCTCTACAGTTAGTACTGGTATACATACAGGTAGGTGAACGATCCCCAAAGTTACCCTCCTCTCACAGGCTTCCATTAGAGCTAATAATTCACCCAGATAATAACAGAGATCAGCAGGGATGTTCCTAGACATAGTCTGGCTGTCCTTACATACCTGAAGAAGGAAGAGCAGCCTCAACCTCAGTATAAGCCTCTTCTTCCTTGGGTGTGCAAAGTTAGTGCTCAGCCACTTCCCCAAAATCAATAGAGATGTGTCTGGAATCCCCCCCACACACACCATTTTTGTGCACCATGAGCATCTCTGCTTTTGTGCACAATGACCTGTTGTACACTCAGGGTAAATATCATTGCGCAAGGAGGTACAGGACACTTCCTTCCACAACATTAAAAAAAATACAGAGATGTAACAAGGTTTTACTTCAGTGTGTGTTACTAAGACGATTCCAACCATTGTTGTTTGGCGTTATCTTATCTTGTAACCATGATCTTTAGGCAAGAAGCAAGGATCCTGTGTTGTGCAATAGCTTTGCAGCCAAGTATTGCAAGTATTGTGCAATACTTGGCAAAATCCCAGACTATCTCCCTGGAAAAGCAAATACCTGAAGATATCCTAAATTTTGCAATATTTGAAAGTTTCTTTTTAGTATCAAGTCCTAATTCCACAGACGAAACATTTTAGAGGAGCAACGATGGGCTAGAATCCTATTGGGTACCTCCACCAGGACAGGAAACTTCCAAATCAGCCTTTCCAGGGTGCTTTTAGGTCTTGCGACACTTCCCCACACACTGGAACTAGACACTACAGAAATAGGCTATTCAGAGCCAGCAGCCTTCTTCTTGTGACAACAACAATGACAAACCTGCCTTTCTTCCTTTGTTGCTGCTGCATGTTGTGGTGGTGGTAGTGTGCCTTCAAGTAATTTCTGACTGGAGAAGCCACTAAGGCAAATCTATCATGTGGTTTTCTTGGCAGAATTTGTTCAAAGTGAGGGGTGCCCTTGCCTTCCTCTGAGACTGAGAGAATGTTACTTGCCCAAGGTCACACAGTAGGTTTCCATGACTGAGCAGAGATTCAAACCTTGGTCTCCCAGTGTTCTAGTCCAACACTCAAACCACTACACCATGCTATCCCTCCTGCTGCATGACCTGGGCAAAAAAATGTAACTGTGAGCATAACCAACCATTGCACTAGTGCAGAAGACCGACAAGATTCCAGCTTGCTATCTTAAACATTTCTACTCATCATTCTAACATATACTATAAAGTTGTCCCTCCGTATCCATGGATTTGGTATCCACGGATTGGAGTATTCACAGCTTGACAATATTGTTTAAAAAATAATAATTGAAAAAGTAAACCTTGATTTTGCCATCTTATATAAGGGACACCATTGTGCTATGCCATCGCATCTAATAGGACTTGAGTATTCATGGATTTTGGTATCCACGGGGGGTCCTGGAACCAAACCCCAGCGAATATGAAGCGACAACTGTATTGTAATCCAAAATTGGTTTTTTCCCCATTTTTTTCCAGGTCTTTTAAAGGGATATCTGTTTTTTGTATAACATATTCCATATTTTAAAATGTATTCTACCCACTTCAATATATGTTCATCCAAACATTTTTGCAATTAAAAGTTAAGAGGCAAAATTAGATCTTAGATTAATTGTTCTGTGTATGTGTGTAGCAGTGGGGCCATTTTGGACAACATATCCCAGAATCTCCCAGCCCAAAGCTCTGCCCTAGGCTTCAATTCAATAAATAATGCCCTTAATCCTACCCAAATCAATGTGTTTAAAGGCAATTAATTCTGCTTTTCATTGTGTCTGTTAGTGCATTCTGGGTGATAATGCATTATCCAAGCCACAGTAAATAATGTGCCTTTAGACTACAGAGGAAATTATTCATTCATGGTTGCAATTATTTTTCACTTCTATAGACAATCCTACCTTTGTTCTGGTTGATACATCATATCATACCATGCAATTCTCTTTATTTCTTAGCTGACTTTTCTGTATTCCCAGTTTTTCCAGTATCTGGGTCAAGCTCTTTTAAAACCTAATGTCCATCTCAGGAAGATGAGAAATGTTTCCAAGGTGCAAACTAAGATGGTGCAATGCCAAATAGAAGTTGTTTGCATGCAGCAAATTGCAGCAGACTTCAACTGTAATAAAAAGCTATCAATTAATTTTGTTGTAACTATATGCACCTGTGAACAACTGTTTAATTAAAGAAGCAAACAGAAATCTCTCACAATAATGTTTCAAATTACTTGCATTTATGGGACTCAATTAGCTGGAGTGGATAAATACAACTGGAAGGCTGCCATGTGGACGTTCAGGATAAAGAAAAGACACAACTGGGGAGGCACAAAGCAGTGAAGAAGATACAGACTGACAGACATGAATGGTTCTCTAACATCTTCCTCGTACAAGCTGAGCTGCAAGAAAATAAATGCGTAGGGTGGAGCATGGATGATGTATTGATTGCAAGGTAACAATCGGTGGCACAAGCAGTATGAATTGCCTAGCAAAAGACTGAAATGGGACACTCCCAAGGTCAACCCAGTACAGTCTGCACCTGAGATGAAGACCAAGATGACATCCCTTCCTGTTGCATGAACAAAAGCCAACTGAACTGGCAGTTAAATGTTTCCTCAAGAGTGGCAATGGAACACCACACCTGAAGGTAACAAGCTAGTTTTGAAGGCACAGGACAAGCTGCATTGTATACTGGCAATGGAACACCGCACCTGAAGGTAACAGGCTAGTTTTGAAGGCATAGGACAAGCTGCATTGTATACAGGTCTCACTTCCAACACCTTGCTGCTGCATCCCAGCATCTACTTCCTAAAGCTACCACTACACTCTGCCTAATGGCCCTGTACACGGTTCCATGCAAGAAACCCACCAGGCCCTCACAGCAGGTAATACAACACCAAAAGGGTTATACAGTCCAGAAGTGGGCTCACCAAGAGCTCCCATAAAAAGTTCTGCTGCCCATACATTGTAGTCATCTGTCAGTTTCCTTTCTTAGTGTTCTTTACCAGCTGAATTGAGAGAAAAAGTGATGAGGAAGAAAGTATCTCATATCCATGGGTATCCCCCCCCCCATGATATAGAAGTCTAGTTTTCCTGGGTATTTGAACACCAAGGATCATCTCCACGAACAAAAGAGGCTCCTTTCTGCACACAGAAAAACAGTGATTGGGGGCAGAGCTAACTATCTCATGGTTAAAACTTATACATTTACTGTATTCCTGAAGAGAATTATAGACTCTGTTAGATTAGGTCACACAGTCACCTGGCTAGTGAGTGGTATGCCTAGGGAAGAAGTCACAAGGCAAAAGATTGCTGTACTTCTAGAAGGCCCTTCTGCCTCTTGGATCCAAGCAACTCAACCAATGACCGGCCTTTAATGGCATAGAAGCTCATTTGCTAACTTCCCTTCTGTCTACCCTCAATGGCATGTGAGCAGCTCAATTATTCCTAGAGATTCTGTCACTACCCAATGATTAAATCATCTCATCTTTTCTGCTCACAGCATCATAGGTAGAAATGTAGAGTTGGAAGTCATCCCAAGGATCATCTAGTCAAACCCCTTCAAAGCATTCCTGAAAGACAGTCATTAGCCTCTGCTTTAAAAAAAAAAAATCCAGTGAGAGTCATGTGGACTTTGCATACCTTGATTGCATACTTTGATTTCAGTAAGGCCTTTGACAAGGTTCCCCATGACATTCTTGCAAACAAGCTTGTAAAATGTGGGCTAGACAAGTTAACTGTTCAATGGATTTGTAATTGGTTGACCGGCCGAACCCAGAGGGTGCTCAGCAATGGCTCCTCTTCATCTTGGAAAGATGTGACCAGTGGGGTGCCACAGGGTTCTGTCCTGGGCCCAGTGCTATTCAACATCTTTATCAACGACTTGGATGAGGGAATTAGGGGCATACTTACCAAATTTGCAGATGACACTAAATTAGGAGGAGTAGCTAATACCCTGGAGGACAGGATCAAAATTCAAGATGACCTGGATAAACTGGAGAGCTGGGCCAAAGCTAACAAAATGAAATTCAATACGGAGAAATGTAAGGTACTGCACTTAGGGCGAAAAAATGAGAAGCATAGATATAGGATGGGGGAAACCTGGCTGAATGAGACTACATGCGAAAGGGATCTAGGAGTCCTAGTAGACCACAAGTTGAACATCAGTCAACAGTGTGATGCGGCAGCTAAAAAGGCCAATGCAATTTTGGGCTGCATCAATAGAAGTATAGTGTCCAGATCAAGGGAAGTAATAGTGCCGCTCTATTCTGCCTTGGTCAGACCTCACCTAGAATACTGTGTCCAGTTCTGGGCACCACAATTCAAAAAGGATATTGACAAATTGGAGCGTGTCCAGAGGAGGGCGACTAAAATGGTGAAAGGTCTGGAAACCATGCCTTATGCTGAGAGACTCAGGGAGCTAGGTATGTTTAGCCTGGAAAAAAGACGGTTAAGAGGCGATATGATAGCCCTGTTTAAGTATTTGAAGGGGTGTCACATTGAGGATGGAGCAAGCTTGTTTTCTGCTGCTCCAGAGATTGGAACACGGAGCAATGGATGCAAGCTCCAGGAACAGAGATTCCACCTCAACATTAGGAGGAACTTTTTGACAGTAAGAGCTGTTCGGCAGTGGAACGCACTCCCTCGGAGCGTGGTGGGGTCTCCATTCCTTGGAGGTCTTTAAACAGAGGCTGGATGGCCATCTGTCAGGGATGCTTTGATCGTGATTTCCTGCGTGGCAGGGGGTTGGACTGGATGGCCCTCATGGTCTCTTCCAACTCTGCAATTCTGTGATTCTGTGAGTCTACCACATTCTAAGGTAGTTTGTTCCACTGTGGAAAGGCTCTTACAGTCAGGAAGTACTTCCAGCGGTTTAGTTGGGCTCTTTTTTTTCCTTTTAATTTGAATCCTCTGGTTTGGGTCATACCCTCTGGACAAGCAGAAAACAAATTCACTTCATCTTCCTCATCACAGTTCTTCAGATATTTGAAAATGAAAATTTCTATATACATTTATCGAAGGTTGTCCAAAACTGGTCCAACGCACCTTTGAAACTTTAACAATGCTTTTAATAAGCCCGAATTAAGCCCCCATGATTTCTGTCAGCTAAGGTGGGCTGATTCTTTGCTAACTCAAAGAAAACATTCAAATGCAATATCTAGAAACCCATAATAAACTGAAACTAAGCCCTTCCCTTACCATCTTTTCACCATGGAGCCCCAATGGTGTATGTTTGTTTTTATCAGCTCCTTTTTCTTTTCACTTTTTAGATTTAGATTTAAGCCCACCAATGTTGTTCATCCCCAATTGTAATGTCAGGAATCCTGGCAAGAATTTCTTTTAAGAGTGAATAACTCCATTCTAACTTTGACAATAGTTAATAGGGCTTTGTCAAAAGGCGAGGTCAGCTTGGCTGTTTGCATGATGTTCTGTTCTCAGAACACACTCATTCCACAAAGACAGTTCCCTACTATTCTTACTGTTCTTCTTTAGATGAACAAAGAAAGAAGAAAACAAAAAAATAAAACTTTGATGCAGTGTCAAGCTGTGATGGGATAAGTTTTGTACTTTCTTTTTTTGATGTCTTGCATTGCCTTACTCATCTTTATTATTTAAATGTCTTGTTAGAATTTCTATGAGGAGCTGAAGTACAGGGGAAATACCCAAATTGCTTGTAATACAGCCTGCACTTTGGAGTTTGCTACTCCCAATATTACTTTTTGATTCATGTGGCAGATCTTCTGTTTTGAAGTTTCAATGCAGTTGCTTGAAACTGGAGTCGAATGAGCGCTGTTATTTTCATTGTTTGGAAAACAAAAATGTACCTCTGATAATTTTTGTCTTTGATTACCACCTCTTCAAAGGGTTTTTAAGCAGCATGAAAGCCTTTGAAATTTTCTGAACGAAAGAGACATGAGAGTTATTCTGTATGCACCAGATAAACAGATGTCTCAGCTTTCAAACTAAACGTAGAGGATGGAATCACAAGCTTCATCCGAAATAACTAACTAGGCACACAATGCTCTGCATTTGACTAATGTGTAGCGGGAGAAATAATAATGCCATGCAACTTTCACTTGTCTAAATATCTGCAGAATAACATTTCTGAGAAGATCATCATAATAGCAAACAAAATATGATAAACTCCATTGGGGCGGGGGAGAAGGGAGCATAGCCTTAGCTGAGTCTCATTACAAGAACACAGACGTACACTTAGAAATGTGGCTGTTTGTAAACAGCCAAGATGTTCCCAACTCTTGAGGGCTGAAGCTCTGACTTCCCAGATTAATAAATGTCAACTGCCACCAGGGCATCTGAATTCAATTCCATAATGGATTAGCACTCAGAAAGTTCTAAAAGAAATCCAAGAGAAAGATGAACGAGAAGACTAATTAGAGGCCTGGTGATAAAAAAATATAACTTGAAAGGGTTGGGAACAGCAACAAAACAGAGGCTCTCTGTTTAGAACAAGGTCATGAAGCAGTGAATGGAGCAACAGTCAAGGACGGTGAAGCAATTTTAGGAATTCTATGGCTAGATGCAGAGGAAGAAGGTATTGATGAAAGTGGAGAAGAAGAATGCAACCATGCTTTGCACAAAGAAACAAGAAAGCATGCAGGGGGCAGTAGTTGTAGAGTCAGATAGTTACCCAGATGCTTCTCCTCTTATTTATCTACTAGCTGTACCCGACGTAACATATGCTGGTGGTAAATATCTTTTGTTGCCATGGGCCCCCAAGATTTAACTCAAGATTTAAAATCTTAACAACAATAATAACAATAATACCTGATAACACCAACAATAATAATACAATTACAACAATGCCTCTTAACCTTTTCTTTACCAGTGGCCCTTTTAAATATCTGTTGTTGCCATGAACCCCCAAGACTTTAGTTTTAAAACCCTAATAATTATAATACCTAATAATACCTAACAACAACAGGAACAACAACAACACCACAATTACACCATCCATGAAATCTTCCCTCAGAGGCACTGGAGTGGGAGGGAAGAGTTTTCTCCTGCGTCTTCCTGCAAGTTTGTGGCTAGAGTGGATTGAATGGCAATGCACAGGCCACACCAGCCAGCCAGCGCCATGGCTTCTGTCACATGGCCACCCCACTGCAGGCAGAAGTGTCAGGAAATGGCATGGATGTGACCACAAGATGGAGCTGTAAGCTTAGTAATGAAAGTAGTTGAGCTCCAGTGGCAGGTGTGTGTGTGAGTCAGCACTTGTGAGTACGCACACCTGAGATGCCTGATGTAACAGGCATTGTTTAACTGCCTATAAAAAGAAGATGGGAATTATCTCCAGTGTGGGTTTGTTGTGGATGGTGGTTGGCGAAGCAGTTTGTTGGTTTGAGACAGATTTATGAGTATTAGAGACGGCTGTCCTATACTCTGTATATATATTGTAAATATACTGCAAACAAAGATTAAAGCCCTCAAGTTGAATGAAGGCTGGCCTTGTTGCTGTCTTTATTTGACAAGCCAGAGCTCAAGGCAGTGTGCTGGGGTGAAGGAATTTTTTCCTTCTCAGCCTGAAGTCTTTTGCAGAAGTCTCTCCAGAAACCTTCTCCTTGGCGACCTGTCGACATGGAACAACTCTGCAGGTGGTCGTGGTGGACACAGCGCATCTTTCTATGCCCCAACAAGGGTTATGGGCCCAGTGTCTGCATGGACAATGCTTGAGAAGCTGTGGGAGATATAGTTCTGCAATTGGTGAGCTGTTTTGTGTTCCTGGAGGGCTGAAGAGAAAAGTCCTGGAAAGGAGTGCGTTAAGTGTGTCTACTCACAGACTCTGCTCTTATGTTTGCTTTGGGAAGCTAATTGTTTTTGGCAGCCTGCCCAGACTGTTATCAGTGTGTTTGTTTGCATCTTTTTAAGTCGCAGACTCAGTGCAAACATGGAAACAGCAGTCAGTTTTGAAAAGCTATCTGAGAAGAACTATGCTTCCTGGAAAATGTACATGCAGGCTTTGCTAATGAAGCAGGACTTATGGGACTATGTAAAGAAACAACCTGACCCTACTAATGAGGATGAATTAATAGGTGACGTAAAAGCTAGAGCTTCCATTATTCTAGCTGTAGAACCGAATCAGCTGAATAATATCAGAGATAAGAGGTCAGCGTTTGAAGTCTGGAAAGCTCTTGAGAATGTCAACCAACCAGCTGAAGCCTTGTCAAAAATGCTGTGCAGCAGAAAGCTGTATTGTTATAAACAGCAGGAAGGTGAATCTGTGCTTGCACATTTAAAAAGGATGATTTCTTGATCTCCACACTATGGGACTTTCTGCATACTTGACCACCAACCCGGTCACTGATTTTCTGTCTAAGGTCTCTGCAGCGAATGAACAGTCCACATAGCACTCCAGGGCCACCTGACTTCCTGTCAGCTTCAAGCTCATGTCCCTAGTTCCCTTGAGAAATCTAACCACTCTTTTCAATCCTTTCTACCCAATCTTTTCAATCTTTCCTACCCAATCTGCCCTCCTTAGCTTGGAGACTTCTGCTGGGCACCCCAACTGCAAAACTGATGTCAGGCCTTGTGTTGTTTGCGATAAGCAACAGACTGCCTACCACTGAGTGGTACAAGTCTGGCCTCTCAAAATCCTGTTCTGCCTCTAAGTTTACAAAATCAGTGGTCATTGGCATCCTGACCACTTTTGTCTCAATTAACCCACACTTGATTGCCAGCCGATTGCGGAATAAAGAGACCACACACATGAAATGGGGTGAAATAAAGTGTTTTTATTTAAATCAACCTATTTAAATCCCTCTAATTTATTCAGCAGGGAGAGGCAACCTGGTGAGGGTCCAGCTGAGGCAGTAGGTCTAAACCAGGCCACACCCCTCAGCCTTCCCTGGCAAACACCTGGGTCCTTGCGAGGAATCCCAGTTCCCTGGGGTTGTTCGCCAGCCGGCCCGCATCTGGAAGGTGAACCCAAAAGTCCCTCACCCAAGCCCCATGGTTTGGGGTGAAGGATTATCCTTCAGGCCAACCTCAAGGCGGGTCTCCTTCTGTCCACCTAGGCCCCACGACCTGAAGTGGCCCTTCCAGAGACCCTACCTTCACTGCAAATTGGTGCCAAGGTGCCCACCGAAGCTACGCCTCCCCCTTCTTGACATCTTTTACACTCTTTGCTGCCACACAGAGGTCATCCACATAGATGACAAGCATGACAGCACTATCTCCTGTCCCCTTGGTGTACACACAGGCGTCTGCAACTCTCTGTTTGTACCCTAATGACACCAACACTTGGTGTATGCACTTGTTCCAGCTTCAAGCCATAGAGTGCTTTGCACAACAAGTACATCTTACTTTCACCTGTGCTATCACACCCAGGGGCCTGTTCCATGAACACTGTCTCCTCAAGTTCATCATTCAGTTATGCTGTCTCAAAGTCAAAGTGTTGCACAACCATCTTCCTCTTGGCTGCTACAGCTAACACTAATCTGAGACTTTCTGGCTTTGCTGTGGGCAAAAAAGTTTTGTCAAAATTTGTGTAGCGCTCCTGCAAAAAACCTTTCATAACCAAGAGTGCCTTATACTTTTGTGTCCTATCAGGCATGTCCTTCAGCTTGTAGACCTACCTGCAACCAAAAACCTTCTGGTCTTTGGGCCTCTCTACTACCTTGTTTCTACCAGTGACTCCAACTCAGAGTCCATGGCTGAGTTCCACTTCTCCTGCTCTTCTTGGGGAAATTTTAGGAGTTCCTGAAAACTTGCTCTGCTATGACGTTGCACAGCCTGGCCTCCTGAACTACAAACCTGTCAGGAGCCTTTATGACCCTCTTTGATCTTCTGGGGATGATCACCCTAGTTCTCCCCGACTCATCTTCACTTGCTCTACTGCTGCTTGTTTGTCTCCTTGTGTCAGGTTCCATCTTCAAGAACATGTTGGGCTCAATGTACGTTTGGGTGTGTGTTGAAGTGCTAGGCTTTTCTTCTTCAGCCTCACCATCATCATCAGTTTCAACCACCCCTCCATTTGTGGGACTTTTGGAAGTTGTTGGCACATCCCTCCCTAAGGGAACAAATACCTCCTGATTGCATTGCAATCTATCCCACCCTGAGTGCATTTCAAATTTTGCACTCCTGGAGTATGTCACCATACCAGGAGAGAGGGAAAATATGTACTTATTACCTCATGGCCAAGAAAACACAGCCTCCTGCTTTTAGGCTGCCCAGGCTTCCTTAGGCTAGGGTGAATAAGCACATTTGCAAACTGCCCAAAAATCCTCAGGTACTTGAGGTTTGGCACTCTACCATACAATAGACAATATGGGGTGTGATTGATGCTGGACATCCACAGTCTATTCATATGGTAAGCAGCAGTTCTCACTGCCTCCCCCCACAGCCCAGCTGGGGCTTATGCATCTTCCATCATGCACTCCATCATACTCTTTAGCATCCCAATTTTTCTTTCAGCAAGCCCATCCTCCCCTGGAGATGCTGGGTTTGTGGTCTTGTGCCTGATGCCCCACCTATGCAACCAATTCTGCAGATTGTTAGATAAGAATTCTCCTCCTCTATCAGATACTAGACTGGAAACCATAAAAGATGGGAATTCACATTCCACCATGCTTACCCAGTCATAGAATTTCTCTGCAGCTTGACTTTTCTCCTTTAGCAAATACATGTAGTTGTACCTAGTGTGTCTGTCCACAATTACAAATAATGATTACCCCCTACAGATGAGTTTATAGGGGCCAGCTAAGTCTGCATGGACAACCTCAAAGGGTCTTTGGGTGGCACAGTTGGTCTTTTTGGCAACTGGGAAAGCCTTCACCTTAACTTTCCTACATATGGCACATTCTAGAAACCTTGAGCAGTGTTTCATATTTAGACTAGGGCAAAACTTTGCTAGCTCCTTTAACCCTTTGAAACTAGCATGGCCCATTAGTCTATGGTAATAATGAACACATTTGTCATGTAGGGGCACATTGTCTGCAGGATGCACATTTGCCACCATCCCTTTAGGAAACATGTAATACAATCCATGTTTCTTTATCCCTCTTGCACAAACATTATTCATGTTATGTCTTTCTGTTATTGTACATTGATCCCCTTCAAAGATCACCTTATAACAGTGATGGTGAACCTATGACACACGTGTCAGCACTGACATGCATAACCATTTGGGCTGACACGCAGCTGTAGGCCTCCTCCACCCTGCCCACAACCTCACCACCCTGCCTAAAGTGGCAATCAGGGCTTCAAAGCCCTGATCGTCACTTTAGGGAGGGGGATGGACTCTCCCCCACCTGGCCACCACCACCACAAGGCCTGCTGTGCTTCCCCGGAGCCACCTCAGAAAGGCCAGGGAAGGTGGCAGGCAGGAGGGATGGACTCTCCCCGGCCTCTCCCCAGCTTCAAAGCCCCAGAGCCACCTCGGAAAGGCCGGGGAAGGCAGTGGGTGGGCAGACAGGAGTATCCCTGGCCTCTCCCCAGCCTTCCTGAAGGAGCTCTGAGGCTTCGAAGCCCCAAAGCCACCTCGGGGAGGCCGGGGAAGGTGGCGGGCAGGAGGAAGTCTCCCGGGCCTCTCCCTGGCCTTCCCGAGGGAGCTCCGAGGCTTCAAAGCCCTGGAGCTGCCTCGGGAAGGCAGCAGGCAGGAGGGATTCTCCCCGGCCTCTCCCTCGCCTTCCCGAGGGGGCTCTGAGGCTTTGAAGCCCTGGAGCAGCCTCGGAAAGACTGGGGAAGATGGCGGGTGGGTGGGAGGAAGTCTCCCCAGCCTCTCCCTGGCCTTCCCAAGGGGGCTCCTGGGCTTTGAAGCCCCAGAGACACCTAGGAAAGGCTGGATAAGGCAATGGGAGGGTGGGAGGGAGTCTGGTCAGCCTCTCCCCAGGCTTCCCAAAGGGGGTCCAAGGTTTGAAGTCCTGGAGCCGCCTCGGAAAGGCTGGAGAAGGTGATGGGAGGGTGGGAGAGAGTCTGGCCAGCCTTTCTCCAGGTTTCCCAAAGGGGCTCTGGGGATTGACTACCCAGCTTGTGGGGGCAATTAGCTAACACACATTGGAAACTGTTTAATGCAGTTAGATGTGTAAATAGCTATTGCTTAAAACAATTTGTAAGCCGCTCTGATAGCCTTGTGGCTGAAGAGTGGGGTATAAATAAATAAATGAATAAATAAATAAAATTTAGAGCCCCTTTGGGAAGGTTGGGAGGTGTGGAGGGAGTGTGGCGTAGAGGCTTTTCAGCCATCCCCACCCTCCCAAAGCCACAACAAGTCTTAGAAAGCTCAATAGCAGCTTTGGGAAGTGTGGGGGGCTAAAAAGCACCTTTCCCACCAACTAAAAAGCACCTTTCCCTCCCCAAATGGACCCAAGCCCCAGGTGAGCGGGGAGTTGAGCGCCTGGCTTGCTCAGCAAGCGCTCCATTTAAATCACATCCTCTCCCTTGAGTGGGAGGGAGAGAAGCTGATTTAAATGGGGTGCTTGCTGAGCAAACCAGAATAATCAAAACCACGAGAGTGAAAGCTGCGAATGTGGAGGGGCAACTGTATACATTTATGTTATTTAAACAATAATTATTGCGAAATAATGTTTTTTCCTCAAAGTGACACACCACCCGAGTTATGCTCAGTTTTTTGGCAAAGTTTGACACACCAAGCTCAAAAGGTTGCCCATCACTGCCTTGTAACCATCTGTAGTAATTTGGGATACACTCAATATGCAATTTTCCAGTTTGGTAACACATAACACATTATCAAAATCTTTGTCAAAAGATGTGACATATGCAGTGCCCATTTTCTGCACCTTGCTGGGAGCACCATCTGCAAGTGTAATATTGGTTATTGAAGCATTTTTAACATTGCTTAACATTCTCACATCATTTATCATATTGTGAGTTGCCCCACTATCTAATAGCCAAATTATCCCCTCATTACCATCAGGATAGTGCTTTGCTATTAAGGCATGGCTTCCAGCCTGAGAGGATACACACACACACACACACGTTGCCTGCTGCCCCTCATTTCTTCACGTGCAGGCATTTTACAGTCCTTTTGCAAATGTCCAGGCCGTCTACATCTGAAGCAACATCTGACATAGCTGCAAGCTCCTTCCTCCACAATCTCCTGGTTGTGCCTGGTAATCTTTGGCTGATTCCCCTCCATGCCGGAATCAAACTGCTTGTGCTGGATCTCTTCTAGGATACATCCAGCCACAAGGTCTACAGATAAATCATGCTCTCTGATGCTTTGCAGACTGTAGATCAGGAACTCCCATTCCTTTGGCAAACTGCCCAACAATATAAAGCACTTGTGGGCTTCTGGAATCTCAACCCCCCTGTTGGCTACCTCTTGGAGAAGCCATCTCATCTCCTCCAAATGTGTTTTCACACAACCTCCAGGGCACAGCTTTGTGTTATACAGTCTCTTTGCCCAGATCATCTTTGATAAGCAAGAAGAATTCTGGTGGATCTCCTCTAGTGTCTTCCAGAGTTTGAAGGCTGTGATTTTTTATGCAGCATGAACCATTTGGGAGGGGCTTAGACATAAAAGAATCTCAGCCCTGGCTTTTTGATCTGCCAGTATGAATGCTGTAACTTCATTTTCAGAGCCTTCTGGGATTATGCTCTCATTCTCCAAAACATGCCACAAATTGTCTTTAATTAACAACGCTTCCACGTACATTCTCCATACTGGGTAATTGCTACCATTTCAGCTTTTCAAAGAGTACAGAGCTTGCAGCCTCTGCCATGGTGCTCTCTCTCTCTCTCTCTCTCTCAAAAAAAACAAAAACAAAAACAAAAACTTCACCAACTGTGAAACTCAAACAACGGCAGCTGCTGATAAAGCAAGCCTAGCTGAAAACAGAGCCGGTTAAGAAATAACTTAACTGTTTCTCAGCCACCTAGCCAAAAACACTCAAAACAAAAAGAGTTTCTGGGAACTGTTCAGGGTGCACCTTATCTAATCTAAGATCAATCTACTGGGCCCATAACCATTGTCAGGAGATGATGGGACAATCAATCCCCAAGTGAAACCAAAAACCGTCTCAGCAGACTTGGTAGCAACCCTTTCCCAAGAATATTCACAGTGTTTGGCGTCCAGAAAACAGGAGGTGCTTTTAATCTTCAGTAGTTCCAGTATGTACAGAGAGACAAAGTGCTACACCAGGTATCTCAGGACCATAGGCAGAGAATGATCTCTGTTCTGTCTTGCTTTTATATACACATTACAACAATGGCTTAACCAAGCACATGGCCACATTGCATCAGATTTCTACCTTCATGGCTTTTTGTACTGTAGAAACCCTCTTCTGATGCAACCCTTCTCATGCAACTGTAGCATGATTAGGATGACTGGCAGTTCATGGAGTCAGTCATCATGACTCAGCATGATTTCTGCAGTTGTTTGGCCATTTTAAAACTTAGGGTTCAGTAACCAATTCCTGACAGTTAATGGTGTTCCCTCACCACCCAAAAAATAAGTTGAAAAATGAGCTGTAATCTAAACTGTGGTGTGGAGAGGTGGGGCTTTAAAACCCCTACCACAACAGTCCTGATCTGAGTTAGCCCTCACTCCTTGCCATTACTGTTTCTGTCATGGCTGTCATGGGGCTCATCTACACCACCACCATAATCTGGGGCCAGTCTGAAGCATCATGCTCCAGAGTTGCCACGGAGCAATATGATGCCAGGTACAGATACAGTTGTGGATCCATTCTGGATCCATGCTACAATCCAGACAGGCTGATGGGCTGACAGTGCATCGGCCCTGCTAGCCCATTCCCCATGATGCCACCATCACTGCTGGTGCCTCACCAGCCAGCCAAGCACCTTTCTGCAGAGCCTAGCCATCACCGTCACTGCTGGTGAGGTCAGAATGGGGCACCGCACCACGTGATCAACAAGGAGGGAGTCGCTCTACTCCTTCTTCATTGATTGCACAGGGACCCTGTTTCTGCCCTCAGCAGAAGCAACAGGGCACTGAGAAGAGCAGGGAAGGGGATGGATCCTTGTTGGAGCTGCTGCTGCTGCTGCTTCACCAACCAAACAACTCCATGGAAAGCCTGCCCAACATGCCAACACTTCTGCTGAGGATGAAAATGGGACACCAGTGCAATCAACAAGGAGGGGACAGAACAATTCACTCCCTTGTGATCATATGTCCGGCACCTGTTTCTTTCCTCAGCAGAAGCACCGGCATGCCAGGCAGGAGGGGAGGGGAGGGGAGATTGTACATCAGCAGCAGCAGTGGGGTGGGTGCTTGGCCAGGGCAGTGGTGGCAGTGGAGCACTGGGAAGGAAGGCTTTTTCCCTTCTCCACCAGTGGCTGGGGTTGGTTGGGCAGCAGGTGGCAGGCAGCACTGGCCTTTTAAGGGCTGTCCACACACAGCAACAGCCAGCAAAACACTGCATTTTCTGGAGAGCTCTAGAGTAAAAGGTGGTTGGTTTTACTCTGTTTTAAGGGTGGTTTAGTCCAGGTTCAGTGCTGAAGTGACAAGATGTAGATAGTTTGCACCAGAATCAGGGAATTGGTCCTACATTGTCTGGATAGATCACCATGGGGATGGGGTGAGGATGTTTTATTTGGCCATTGTGGCCAAACCCAAAGACATTAAAAGGAAGCCTCCTTCCCAAGGCAAACAGCAACCCAATACAGCAACTGAATGGTAATAGGAACAAAGAGCTGATGCCCTCTCAGTCCTAAGCCACAAATTCTCAATCACATGGACGCTCAAGCAAATGTGAGGAGATACCCTTTCAACCTCCCCTTCATCTTGGGAAGGTTACGGACTAAGGGGGCAAATAATAATAATAATAATAATAATAATAATTTATATCCCGCCCCTCTGTGAACAATCGGGACGGCTTACAACAGTAAAATAGTACATGGTATAAAACAACTCAAAATCCCTTCCCCCCCTTAAAACATTATTAAATCAATACAAATTAAAATCAACATATAATACAATTGTTATTAAAAACCCTTCCTAGCGAGCAGCATCAGTTAGGAGCTCCAGAATCAACCTCCAGAGGGGGTTCCTGAGGCCAGGGTTAGCTATTCCGGAAAAGCCTGCCTGAAGAGAACCATCTTGACAGCCTTTTAAAAGCTGTCTAATGATGTCAATAGGCGGATCTCATCCGGCAGGCCGTTCCACAATTTGGGGGTGACAGCCAAAAAAGCCCTCTGGGAGGTGGCCGCCAGCCTAGGTCTTTGTGGCTGCAACAAATTCCTCCCAGAGGACCAGAGATCGCGGGGGGGATTATAAGGGAGAAGGCGGGATGTTACAGGAGGAGCTTTCATGTATGTTCATGTGTCCTTCCAGAGCTTGGAAATAACTGGTTAACATATCATTAGTAGCTTCTACTGATTTGTTTCCCAGTGATAGAGGGGTATTCCATATTAAGACCACAGTCTCTTAACAAGGGATTAAATTTCTTTTGCCAAGTAATTATAACTTTCCAGTTCTTTTTATAATTAGGAGGATGCAGTCTTCCTAATTGGTGTCAGAGGACTTAGGACTTTATCAGACCTCCCTACATTAATGTTCTTTTGCTGGCATAAATTGTGTCATTTTTATGCTGGCAAAAGACACTCCTCCATACCAGACCTACCATTAGGAGCATCAATGAGGCTTCCCTAGCAGTAACAGAGCACAAACAGAGCTCTGTTTACTTCCAAGGTTGAAATCTCATGGATTCTCATGAGAAGATGCCAGCGCAGGAAATGTTAAAATGAAAGGAAAAAAAGCCACAGAAAAAGTATAAAAGCACACTTTTAAAGTCCCAAGTACATGTGGGGGGTCATAAAAAGAGTGTCCCCTACATGGCTGTTGTGATCTCACCCGGAGGTGTTTGCCAATTGATGCTGCATTCACATGAGTACAATAGCATGAGTATCCAAACACCGGCAATGCCGGCAACAAATCACCACGGGAGATCAATTGACATCTTGGTCACTCAATAAAATAGGACAGCTTTTGGACTTTACATGATCATGAAAGGACGATGTCATCTGGTATGCGTGCCCTTTTGCAATCATTAGGCGTCCTTATGATGCCGTATTTTTCTGCATCTGATAGTCTTTAGTTCAAATGCAGGCTCATGCTATTCTCTTGTACCCTGTTGTTGTAGGTGTTGACAAGGTTTTATTCCCTAGTCCCACAATTCGCAGAAAAAAAAGTTTTTATTTTAGTTACCCTTTGAGAAATAAGATAGGAAATACCGTATATTCCGGCGTATAAGACGACTTTTGAGCACTCAAAAGTGCCCTCCAAAATTGACAGTCGTCTTATACGCCGGATACACTTTGCTTCACCTGCCTGCCTATCTCTTGCCTCTTCACAAACGGAGCGAAGAGGCAGGAGATCGGGCAGGGGGTGAAGCAAAGTGTTCCTCCCTGCCACCCGCCCACCCCCCGCGCTTCCACCCCCCCTCCCGAAAGTCGCGGAACCGCGGCTTTGGGGGGGTGGCTAGGAAGCCCCCTCCTCCCTTCCCCTGCCCACTCCCCGTGCATCCAACCCCCTCCCTGAAAGCAGCGGAACCACTGCTTTCAGGGAGTGGGGGGGCGGAGAATCCCCCTCCTCCCTTCCCCCCGCCCACCCCCCGCTCATCCACCCCCCTCCCTGAAAGCAGCGGAACCGCTGCTTTCAGGGAGTGGGGGGGGGCGGAGAATCCCCCTCCTCCCTTCCCCCCGCCCACCCCCCGCTCATCCACCCCCCTCCCTGAAAGCAGCGGAACTGCTGCTTTCAGGGAGGGGGGCAGAGAATCCCCCTCCTCCCTTCCCCCCGCCCACCCCCCGCTCATCCACCCCCCTCCCTGAAAGCAGCGGAACCCTCCTCCCTTCCTCCTGCCCACTCCCCATGCATCCACCCCCTCCCTGAAAGCCGCAGAAACGCGCTTTCAGGAAGGGGGTGGCGGAGAAGCCCCCTCCTCCCTTCCCCCCACCCATCCCCGCGCCCCCTACTCCCTTCCCCCCTGCCACCCTCCGCCCAGCCTCCCCCCTTCCCCAAAACCCCGTTTGGCCGCACAGCCTGCGGATCCCCCTCCTGCACTCCCTCCTGGAAGGGAGCGCAGGAGGGGCATGCAGAGGCTGCGTGGCCAAACCGCGATTCGCCCCTTCTTCCCACCTTCCTGGAAGGTGGGGAGAAGGGGCGAACGTGCCCCTTTTGGGCGCACAGCCTCCGCATCCTCCTCCTGCGCTCCCTCCTGGAAGTGAGCGCAGGAGGGGCATGCGGGGGCTATGCGTTGGAAGAGGGGGGTCGTCTTATAGGGCGAATATATCACAAACTCTGCATTTTACCTTAAAAATTGGGGGGGTCGTCTTATACGCCGGGTCGTCTTATACGCCGGAATATACGGTAATTACATTTTAAAATAGCAACTCTGCTGGTAACTCTTTCAGTGTCTTGGAAATGATATTTTTACTTTTTAAAAGAACTTTTCCATGTTCTACCTTCTCCCTGAATGCTTACACAAGAATGCAAAACATAACTAAAGTCAATAGTTCTAGAATCAGAAAAATGGACATAGAGTTAGTGGGGGATAAACATGAGGGTAGGGATGCCAGGTAAATGAGAGACAGGCTCCTGTCTCTTTTATAGTTGTGCAGTACAGGGAATTTCAGCAGGTGTTGAGCTCTCTCCCTCATTTCACCAGTCAACCCTATGAGAGATAGTAATGTCCAACCAGGACTCTACAGAGATTATCAGACACAGGCAAAAAGCCCACAAAAAGCCCTTGATGGCACTGTACCACGCACATGTCATCATTCTTGTGTGCTGTCATCATCCTTGTGTGCTTACTCTGTGCTGCAGCGGAGAACAAGCTGTCACTTTTCCTTGGTGGAAGCTTCCATCAATGAAAAGCAACGGCTTATTCTCCATTGCAGCACAGAGTCTGCATGGAAGCAGCACATGAGGATAACAACATCCTTTGAAAACAGGACCCATTCCCGGTACAGTGACATCATCCTTGCATGCTCCTGTTGGGCTTTTTGAAGCGTCTGATAATCTCCTACATTCAGAAGACATAAAATACTGTACTGCACTAAAAACAAGAAGCAAAATCTGATACAAACATCAGCGTAATTATTATGTGCAATCAGTACTGGGCCAGATTACAGCCTTATATTGATTTCTGTGAGATGCAAGGCTGACCTGAGACATTTTGCTACTGGTGGCAGAACAATAAACAATAACTCCTACCTTCCAAGTCAAAGAAAATGATAGCCAAGGTTGACCAAGTTATTTTGGCACTAGGAGCTGAGGCAGATAATTCAGGAAACATCCCACCACCTCCCACCACTGGTAAAAAAAAAATAACAAAACCAGCAGAAACTATTGTTTGCTATTCTTTCATGATGCCCACAATCAGCTGCTCAAACCTGAGACTGCTGCTAGCCCTGATGAGAGGAAAAGCTCTGCCCAAACCCACTTGATGACCTTTTTGGCTCAACAGGAATTTGAACCCAAGTTGTCCTGATCAAACTATGATATGCCAACTATTGTATCACAGTACTGTTTATCCTATTCCAAGATGACGGGCCATACTTTCAAGTTCTCTCTCCATAAAATTAGCAATAAATCTATATTTTCTGTGTGAATAGAACTGATAACGAATAATTGCATATAAATTTCTATTTGTCAAAAATGAAACTGTTATGTTGCCATAAAAATCAATGTTTGTTCAATTATTATCTTTGCACAGTACAGTACGTTGCAACATAGTTTCTCATTAGATTAAATCAAAACTGCTTTTAAATACCAGTTCACCAGCTGTTGCTGAATAAAGGGTAAAATGAACAGTTTGTAGCAGCAAACATTTAGATTATTTTTTCTTGGCACACCTTCTTGCCAACATTACTACAGCTGTGACTGATGTTTATAAATACCCAATGCAGTTATTTTTTCCATTTTATTAAAATCTTGGTCATCATCCTGTATCTGTACTAGAATAAATGGTCCCAGTGCTAGCAAAAGCAATCAGAATTCAGAACTAAATTCATAACAATTTCTTGTGCATTTAATTTTCAGTAGTTGGTGCCAAAAATATACATCAACTGTCCAGTCTGAAAATAAATTCAACTATGAGTTTTATTCGTTTTTTGCCTCTGTGTTCCATCAATACATGAAAATATACAAATATACAATGAAAAGTCTTGAATGTTGTACAATGTGTTTTTGACAAATGGATATGAAATGTGATTTTTATATATATACCACTAATACTTCAGAGAGCCAGCATGGTGTAATGGTCTGAACACTGGAATACAACTCTCAAGACCAGGGTTTGAATCCTCTCTCAGCCATGGAAACCCACTTGGGCAAATCACACTCTCTCAGCCTCAGAGAACGGCAAAAGCAAACCCCTTCTGAACAAATCTTGCCAAGAAAACCCCATGATAGGTTCACCTTATGGTCATCATATGTCAGCAATGACTTAAAGGCACATCACCACTACAACCACCACAGCAACAGCACCTCAGTAGGTATATTCCAGTGTATAAGATGACTGGGCGCATAAGACAACCCCCCCAACTTTGTAAGTTAAAATATAAACTTTGCCCCCCCCCCGTCCAGCCAGCCACCTGGCTGGAAAGCCTGCTCCCTACCAGCCAGCCAGCTCAGTGGCTGTAGATAATGGAATAGTCTGTGAAATTAAAGGACTAAGAACAGCTAAAAAAGCATGGGATACTTTGAAAAATCTCTGTGGTGTTCAATCTTTGGAAAGTAAGGTTTCATTAATAATGAAGTTGGTTAATGTGAAGCTATAATATCCCAATTTTTTGAATGAGCGCATTAATGATTTTAGAGCCACATTGGCAGACTTGCAAACTCCTGGAGAAGAAATCCCCAAAACTATGCAAATGGAAATCTTCCTGGCAATTTTACCAAAATACAATCCCTAAATGGAGGGCAATTAACACTTCAAAGACAAGGCAGTCATTCTCACAGCAGGGGAAAAGATCTGCTGGGCATAGAAGATGACCCCCCCCACTTCTGAGGAGATTTTCAAGTGTTAAAAATCAGTCTTATACGCAGGAATATACAGTAGTTGTATGGCTTTCAATGTACAGTAGACCCCCTTATCCACTGGGAATTGGTTCTAGGGGGCCCATGGATACCAAAAACTGTGGATAATAGCAAATGCCATTGAAAATAATGGGACTTATGGTTTAAAATATCATAGAGTTGCCTTGGAGGACCTAGAAGACACATTTTCTAGGAAGACTCTATGGTAGGTGTGCTGTTTTGTGTCCCATGGATAATTGAATCAGTGGATATGGGGGTCCTACTGTATATCATACTGTACAGTGCTCATAGACTTATACCAGGTCAAACTATTGGTCAATTTATGTAGCCCTATTGTGAGACTATAACTCCCAGCATTCCTCACCATCAGCTATGCCAGCTAAGACTACTGGGCTTGCAGTTGAACATCTGAAGTACCACATAATTTCCTCTCTGACCTAGCGCAACCAGAGCTTGTAAAGTTACTTTTAAAAGGCAACTCATTACAGTTCGCATTCCAAGGGTGAAGAACACATTTCCCATAATTGTTCATGATGGCTGTGGGATTCTGGGAACTGAAGTTCAATAAAGACTGTTCCAAGTCCAGAGTGGTATGGGAAGGACAGCAATGGCCACTCACTGACTGTTCCTTTCTGTTATAGTGCCGAGATATGTATCGCACTTGATTTTCCTAATCCTTTAGGGCAGCTTGCAGCCCTCAGGTGATGTGGACAATGTTGTTGATTAAGATTCAAGTGCTAGTACAATAAGCTTCCATAAAGGTGGGCACCACTTTGCCTTTTGCCAGAAAAATACCTTTGCCCAGCCCTGCTCTTACCCATACAAGACAGGCCATAGCAGGATACACTGTTATAGCAGGCAGCAGGCATAATAGAGCCTGTAGCAATGTATTACACTGGGATTTAAAAAGTGGTTTGTCCTGTAAGTGAAGGGGTGGTACAAATATACAAATATCAGGATCTTTACCTGTGAGGCTCTAGAAGATATTGTTTTATGTCCAATTTTAGTTCCAACTACATTATACCCATTGAAATGAATGGGGCTTGTTAGTAAATGCCAAGGTAGGCCCTACTGATTTCATGGGTCTACTGTGCTTGGAACAAAATTGGATATAGCTCATTGTTTATGATCTGTATTGACAGCTTGTACTTCTGTGATGGAGAAGCTGCATGTAAATCGGAGCATCTGATCAAAGGAAAAGTCTGCTAATAGCAGGGCACAACACAGTACTCCTTAGAGGAAATGTGCCATTTGGAGGTAACAAATTAATTTAGATTGAAAGATGAAATGTTGCCTTTTACATTAATATCACATTCTACGCAGCCCATATGGAAATAAGGTTCCCATTACACTTATGCTTCTACATTTTCAAACTTTGTACCTTAAAGGAATCCATTTTGTGCTGTTCTGAGGGCAAGGATTGGGAGAAATTCATTCAGTTCACAGTTTAATGTGAACCTAACTCATTTCCATTTCAAGAACCAATAAATGAACCAAATATTGCAATGCAACTCTTTATCAAATACACACACACAAAGGGTCATGTATACTAGGGAAACGTTTATAACAGGGGAAACAACAAGCAAAAATATTCAAAGTTGCTTGTAAAAATATGCATATTGGGTAAAATTTCACATAAATAGCCACATATTAGAAGAAATGCATATTTCTCCCAAGTACTAATATAGTAAGAGAAATGCATATGACTAATTTTTTTAAATGTGCAGCTTGATGGGTTGAACTGAACTTATAGCAATAGCATTTATATTTCTATACCGTTTATCAGTGCAGAGCTCTCCCCAAGCAGTTTACAATGTATTTAGCTAATTGCCTCCAACAAGCTGGGTACTCATTGTACTGACCTACAGAAGGATGGAAGGCTGAGTCAACCTTGGAGCCTCGCAGGATCGAACTCTGTTACACTGGCAGTGCCTCCCTGGCTTGGGGGCTTTGTTGGTTCAGGATATGAAGCAAGCAAAATGACCACATACCAGTTCTGGGCTTGAAAAAGAAGGGTATTTTATTAATGCCAGCTGATAGAAAAGCAAATAGGCATACTCTCATCAATCAAACAGACATAGAAAGCAAAAAGATACATATACAAACCGGCCACCAAAATTACACGCTGCTGTGAAGCAAAGCCCTTTGTCCTGGCCTCACCTTATATGTGTTCCTCTTACTGAATCTTTGAAAACATGGTAGGGAGAAAAGAAAAATTTCTCAAGCCAATTAAAAAGAAGAAATTTTCTCATGCCAGTATCATACCAGGCGCTGGGATGTATTGAAACATCTTTATCTCCTTGGCCATAGGATGGCATTCACATTCCCTCTTGCTTCCTCCAGCTGTGGAGAGAAACCTCTTCTTGACCCATTCTACTATAGATAAACAGGACCTATCATGTCAAATGCAGCCTGAACCAAACTTTCAGGCAAATTTTCATGCATGCAGGACCTAACAAACTCACAATGTTGTGGCTGCAGTACCAGCACTTAACCACCGAACCACCAGGGCTCCCTAACTGGGAAACTCCTCTACAGATTTAATGGTATTTTTTTAAAATATTTTTTATCATTTTTAAGATGGAGCTTTAAATTGTTTTAATATTGTTAAAAGTTGGATTCTATTTTAATGTTGATCATTTGTATTTTTAACTATATTGTACTCATTTTAACATGTAAGCTGCCTTGAGTCCCAGTTTTTTGGGGGGAAAGCAGGTTAGCAATAGAGATGATTTGCAGAATCCTGTTTACTACATACTACATAGTAGGTAACACCATAGTTACAGTGCTACATAGTGGATTCTGGCCACACACCCTCTCCCAACCCCACTTACCAGTAAGCAGCTGCTGGGATCAATAGGAATCCATTCCTCTGTTGATTCAGAAGTGGCTGCCTGACATTCTCACCCCTACTCATGTGTGATCTCCAGCACAACAGGTAGAAAAAGCTTGGGTGTACTCCTGGACTCATATCTGAGCCGGAATGTTCATGTTTTGGCTGTGGCCAGGAGTGCATTTGCACAGTTAAAACTAGTGAACCAGCTGCACCTGTTCCTTGAGAAGTCAGATCTGGCTATGGTGACACATGCTTTGATTACATCTCAGTTTGACTACTGCAAAGTACTTTACATGGGACTGTCTTTGGAAACTGTTCAGAAACTTCAACAGGTGCAAAATGCTGTGGTCAGGGTGTTGATTGGGGCTGGTTACAGGAATCATGAGACACCTTGAATTCACTGCATTGGCTACCAGTCCATTTCCAGGCAGAATTCAAAGTGCTGGTTTTGACCTTTAAAGCCCTACATGGCTTGGGTCCAGACTATCTGAAAGACCGTTTCTCCTTATACAAGGCAATGCACACTTTAAGATCGGCAAAGAGGGCTTTCTCTAAGTCCCACCACATTTGCAGGTGCTTTTGGTGAGGACTTGGGAGGGAGCCTTCTCTCTGGCTGCTCCCAGGCTGTGGAACTCTCTCCCTCCTCTCTTCTTGCTGGCAGGTGAAGATGTTTTTCTTCAGGCAGGCCTTTGGATTTTATTTATGGAGAGTGTGTGTGTGTGTGTGTAAAGCAGTGTGCTGTATTTTTAATCTTTTACTAGAAAGATTCAAATACGTTTTAGTGTTTTTAACTTTTTAAATCACTTTTAAAATAATATTGTTAATTCTTTTTTAACTTTTATAAAACTAAAGTTTTGGCTTAATTTTATTTTAAAAATATTGCAAGCTGCCTTGAATTTTATCTTGGGAGAAATGTGGGACATAAGTTCAATGAATGAATGAATGAATGAATGAATGAGGATTCCTGTTGCAAATTTCCCTTGCAACAGAGATCGTTCATGCAAGGGGGGCTGGGAATGCCAGTCAGCTGCTTGTCAATGAACAGGGGAAAGGACTCCCATCAATCCCAATGGCTGCTTACAGTAAGCAGGGAGCAGGGCTACATAGGGTTTGTGAATATGTAGCAGTTATGGATGTGTAACTAGGGACTTTATCAGACACATCAAAAACCACATCATTAGGATGCGACGATAGCACAAAGGGCCGAAATTATCAGATGACGACATCATTTACCCATTTCCACTGTGTTGCGCTGGCGTGAATGAGGCATCACTTTTTATTGATGGATTGATCTGTCAATAAAAAGCGATGCCTCATTCATGCCAGCATGACACAGCGGGAACAGGTAAATGATGAGAACATTTGATAATTTTGTACTTTGTGCTACCATCACATCCTAAATGACATAGTTTTTTGTCATTATTTTCCTCATCTGATAAAGTCTTAAGTCATGCATTTGTAACTGCCCAACAGGATTTCAGTTGATAACAACAAGAAATGAGAAATGGAGAAAAATGAAAAATGGACAGAGTTGTCCATTTCTAGCTGAAAGCTCCTTGAACATCTGCCACAGAATGCCCACTGTAAAGCCTGTTTGTGGACAAGGTTATTTCAGGGACATAATGAGTTCCTTCAGAGGCTGGTTCCACATTAGTCATTTGGTTCTGAGGTTTTGTTTTCCCTGTCTTCCCTCAGTTTCAATTACACGGCAGTTTTTATTGCGATAGTTTGTGCTTTAGCACATTTTTGCACCAGTCCTGTATAGTTTACATGATTTACAGCCAAATTGGTTGATCTGTTTAGTTTTCCACTTTGTAGTTCACACAGACAAAGGTGGGGGAACATGGCCTCCCAAGCACATCTGGGGGACGATGCCAGGAAGCTGAGAGGGAGGGAGGGAAAGAGAGAGAGAGAGAACTGGCACCTTTCCCTCCTCTGGTTACCAGAGGAATGCCTGCTAGTTTTCATCCCTTAGCAAGGAGTGCTCCCTCTTCTTCCCAAAGCAAGAAGGGTGGGAGGAAGGAGGCAGCCTTTCAGCTACTGAGGAGCCATCCCCCATCAAGCCCCCCTTCCCCTCACACACTCTCCCTCTCCCTCTCTCTCACACACACACCACACACACAAACGCGATCACAGCAGGGTGAGAGAGCAAACGGCCAGAGGAACAGATCGCTACTCAATCTCTCTCTTTCTCTCTCTTTCTCTCTCTCTCTCTCTCTCTCTCTCACACACACACACACACACAGGGGAACTGGCTAGCTGGGATTCTTTAGCCCCAGCAGCCAAGCAAGCCAGGAGGCAGACAGCTGGGCAATTGTGATGGGGATAGCACTAGCTGGATCTTTTCCGTGGCTGGAAACGACAGTGGCTGGATCTTTTCATTTGAGGCTCCTCCATCTCTTACAATTCCACCCTCTCCGTGGTCAGTCCAACCAATCATGGCTCAGCTCTGCTGTTATTGTTTTGGGAAGATTGCTGGTAGTTCACACAGACTTTTGCGAAATGTTAGTTCACAAAATCGATAGTGGACTAAGTCGCAGTACTTTTCAAAAAGTCGGGGAAAGTAGTGAAAGCCCTTATTACACTACTTTTGTGTTTTTGAGCTCTCCCCCTTCTGAATGAGGCAATATTGTGGCGCAATCTGTGTGAACTATTAGGAATCTTAGCAAATTCTTCACAGACTTATTTTGCCGTGTAAATGGGTCCTTGTTGTTACTACCTTTTTGAGACAGACACCTTGTGCTCTCTATTATAGGTCCCCACCCCACCCCACGGTATCCGCTGAACCAATATCCGCAGTTTCACTTATCCACAGCTGAAAAAATAGGGACACATACCATAGAGTTGCTCTGGAAAATGCCTACAGAGAGATGTCCTCTCTAGGAATCGCTAAGTCCTCCAATGCAACTCTATGTTATGTTTGTACAGGAAGTCCTTTATTTTAATAGGATTTGCTATTTTCTATGGTTTCACTTATAAATGAAACACTTAGAAATGAAAACTTCTAAATGTCCAGGAACATATCCTCCGGAGGTATGGGGGACAGTTTACTATATACTCAGTTTAATATACTCAATTTACTATACACAAAACTTCACCCTTATCACACCATCAGGTATTTTCTCTTCAGTTCTGCAAATGGTGAATCTCAATCGTTTAACTACCTTTTAAAAAATAACACCCACTCTTCCAAATTGTTTTTCTCTAGGTTTCTTGCCTTTAAGTCTATTACGCCTTTTCCTTAAAAGCAAAAGCCTTCTTTATTTCCTACCACTAATTATGCCATAACTGTTAAATATAAATTCTTTAAAAATTAAACCTTGAAATAAAGTGCATGGTTTTAAAAATAACTATATGAAATTACAAGTAACACACTTCTTCACTGTACTGATAATTTGTAGTCTTGCTTCATTTTTCTTTTAAAAATGTCCCCAGCATTTCATATTTGCTTGTGTTATAGAAGTCATCTACTACGTTCTGTCAATGGATCAGGTGAACATTTATTTGACTTAGAGTGTGGCAAGCAAGGATTAACAGCAGAACTAGACTGAGAGTGGTCATTCAGTATCCCTCAGGTATGAATCCTGACTGAGTGGCATTGGATAGACTGCTTTGAGAAAAGCCTGAGAGTGACAGGAAAAGTTAATACAGTCCCTCCTTGCACTCTATCACCATTGATCTTGTGATCAACTTCTGAGGCCCTGCAGTCTGATTCTTTAGCAAAAGTGGTTGCATCACTTTGAAACTCATTTCCCAAGGGAAAATGCATAACCACTCTCCGTTGGTTTTGAGGAGACTATAACTAGAACTATTATGTTACCTACTGGTTTAATTTAAATTGTTGTGTGTTCTATATTTGATTGTTTTGTTGTTTCATTGGGTGTTGGTTATTCCCCTCTGTAGATGTGGAAAGCATGATGGCAAGTCCAACAGGAGATGTGGCAGGAGGGCCAGGAACATGTAGCTCTACAATCCATATGGTCCTACATGCTCTACAAGGCATGCAGCCATAATACTGTGTAGAATAAAGAACCACCAAATAGAACTGTAGTCTGGTATATGGTAACACAAACTTTTCACCAGTGGCTGACAGCTGACCCAGACCGCTGACTCAAAGGAACACTCCAAGAACTAGGTCTGCCTCAGTATAAGACAGCTTGATATGTGCATGTTAAACTTTAAGAGAATTATATAAACAAGACCCAACTGTACCTGAATCTTTACTGGAAGTTAATGCCTTACTAGAGCCAAAGGACCCAATCTTCTTATTCACTCAATGGAAATTAAACAGATACACATACACAGCTCTTTCTACACTGTTCAGCATTCCTGGTCTACAATAAAGAACTTTGGTAAACATCAGTATAAGCCAAATATATCAGTGGCATTTCAGATGGGCATCCTTGGTGGGCAGCAACTCAGCATCCACCAAGACGAGCACACAGAAAGGGTGGCCCTAGGTCAATAGGGGAACTATTTTTACACAAGAGCATCATTGACAAATAGACATCACAGCCCAAGGAAATATGGAGATGAACAGGAGGAAGTATGTACATTATGAGACTAACACTTCTTGACTTTAATGAGAGCCACCTTTCACTTTGCCCAGAATGGCTCAAAAGGACAGAAAGAGGGAACAAATGGGAAGGCCTTCAAAAAAAGGCCCCCAAACATCTTTTGCTCAAGCAATAGAATGCTGACATTCCCTTCTTTTTAAAAGCTCCCTGCTGGTGCTGTCATTAGAGCTCCCTCTACTATCTTCATATCCACCCACTGAAATTCCCCCATGATCGTTTCTCCACCTGGCATATTGCGTTTCTAGCATAAATGGAAGCGTATCAAGGAAGACCTTGTGACTTCTCAAGGCCAGCTTGAAACTGAGCTAATAATTTTTTATTGTAATTTCTTGCTGCCCTGTTCTTTTTCTTTGTTGCTCCTTTTAGACCTTCCATTAAGCTTTCATTACACCTGCTGGAGACTCATGAGCATAATAAATCAGGAGTTTAAAAAAACCTCTTTTCAAAACAAATTGTATACCAGATTCTGTTATCTCAGACTCTCCAACAGAATTTTTGAAACACATTACATTTCCCCCAAAATTATTTACAGTGTACTCTCTCACCAGGGATGATTTTAAGACAACTAAACCTAAGGAGTCGTCTGATTATCATACTAACAAATCTACTGTAATGAAAGTATAGGGGGAAAGTAAGCCAGCAGTATAGACCAGGGAACCATCTTTAGACCAAAGTCTGAGAGTCACAGAGAAGAGTATCTCCTTTTTCATTTTGCATACTAAAGAACCATTCATAGAGTAATATATGCATTTAAAACAGTCCACCTTCAACAACATTTTGTAGGTCAATTGAAAGTGTTATTATCAATGCCCAGGCCAAGTCAGCTATGCTTCATAAAACACAGAGCAAAGGAGAGCAAGAGATGACATAGTTCTCAAGCACACCTGCATATCTTGTGACTGGGGTGAAAGAAAAATTAACATGGTGCACATTTTAATCTGAATTTACCTAATTTCACAATTTCATACCACAAAATGAACTGACACTCATGTCAACATTGACATTTCTCCAGAAATCTGCAATGGAAATCTTCCATCAAAACTGTGTTGGGAAAAAAATCTCTATACTGGGAGAAAACCCATGTGAAAAGGAGTACTGTATATCAGCTAAAACATTTAAACATTCTATTAGGAAAAATGCTTGCCAAAACTGTGACTAGGCAAAGTCGCATAACAAGGCATGTGTTCAGAGAAAACAATTTTTGTGCAAACTTTTTTTAAAAAAAATCTCTAAGTACAGAACAAAAGACTGGAAAAATTAGAAACTGAGATAAATTAAAGCTGACAACGATTCATCCCTACTATTTTTGAGTTTCATTACCTGACACATAGGGTAGGCTGCCAGAAGCAAACTGAGGAGGCCCAAAAAGAAAACAATTGAGCAAGACCAGACAAGAAGCAAACCAGAGGATTTTTGAGTGGTCTTGGAGAGTGACTAAATATGGCTGACAAAATCTTTTCAGATTCGTTGGATACAACTTTTGCAAATCTGTCTGAGACAACGCTCATGCTAGGTTTGCATCAGAAGTGCAGCACAGTGAAAGACACATCCTAGAGCAAATCTCCATTTATTCATTCCCCAGCAGCAAGTAAATTCATAAAAGCAATCCAAATCAGAGATGACCCAAAACATTTTTTGCCTGAGTCAAAGGACAAGATGGTTGTGTCCCTACCATTCCCCATGGAGAAATGTAGTTGTCATGAACCCCCTTGCTGAGGACTCAGAGGGTGAGAAGGAGGAAGCAGAGAATGAAGATGAAGCAGATAGAGAAAGCATGGTTTAACCTGAAGAGACTTCCCTCTGAGAGGGAAGCCAAAGCAGATAGAAAAAACATACCTCACTGAAGAACAGTCTGTCAGCTAGAGATAGATCAGCCAGATGACATGCTGCCTTCCTTCTCTGAATGCAGGAAGGAGAAACACCACACTAAGCGTTATTTAAATACTAAAGGCTAACCTGACTACTCATTAATGAGGCCCACCTGGCCTTGAAAATCTGGCTATAAATCTCCCAGCAGATTTCCCTTAAACCTCAGCGCTAACAACTGCTTATCTTAGCTGTTGCATTCCTCCTGCATTCCTGTTTTGCCTTGACTTCGGACTGACTTCTGGACTGTTGTAGTAACCTCTTGCTGACCAAGGACCTGGACCTGGATCTCAGACCTGACTCTACTGATCTCTGGACTGGCTATTGACTTCCCTGGTACCTGGTATGGACAATTAGTAATTGACCTCTGGACTGGCTATTGACTTCTCTTGCATCTTCTAGAGACAATTGGTGACTGATCTCTGGACTGGCTATTGACTTCTCTTGCATCTAGTGTGGACAACTGGTGGCAGACTAGGACTGCACTCCTTATTCTGTTGTTCCTGCATCCCTCACCTGTTGCTTATCGGGCACTTGCTATTGTGTGTTCAGGACAGTAGTGGACTGGCAGCTTGATTATATTTCAACACTGGAGACAGGCCTGGGTCCTTCATTGAAACTGAAGGCAGCAGCTTAGTGAGGCAGGTTTAGGATGTTCCACATGCCACACACATTTCTATCCCTTAACAAAGACCAATGACAGGGAATTCAGGAGAACATTGGGGGTGGGGGCTGCCACTGCTCCCCCAGCATTTGTCACCTCGGACAATTGCCTCACTCCACCCAAAACCTCAGAGCCAAACTATGTCACTTCCCTGAGGAACTATTTTGAACTGTATCTGTAAATATTATCACTTGTAAAGGGGCATCTAAATCATTTGTTGACTAACATGGAACAAGAAGTATTGAATCTATATGGTACTTAACACACTCTTAGAGAACATGCTTTACAACTGTCTGTGCATGGAGTATACAGCCTACTGTGGCCACTACATTAAATCATGCATTTGTTTTTTTCCATTTGTACAGCATCAAAGCAGGCTGAAATCCAATTGAAAAGTTTCTTTAGACAGCCATTGTATGGGAACATGATGTCAATATTAATAAAGGCTGAATTTCCCCTTGGCTCACTTCTTACAGATAAGCTTTTCAATAATACACTGCTTGCACCAAAGGTCTGATGGGACTGGGAATAGTGGGAAAAAAAACACTAATAAAAGAATGTTGAATGTTTTTATATTAAATTTCCCCACAGGCAAACTGAAAAGCCTACTTAGAGGACGCCAATCAACATGGCACTTATTAAATGTAACAAGAGTCCTGTTACAACAGATCTTTAAAGCCCCTGAAAACGAATTGGAAAATAAAGACAAAAGACAATTACAAATGCAGTTTTAGTTTCAAACCCTGGACACCTCACCTGATACCCAATAACGCAAAACTGTGTTGTTTGATCTTCAAAACCAGTGTGGTGTAGTAGGGTTTTTTTAATAATAAAAAAAATCACCCTACAGCTATATTTGAATTCCACTTAGCTGTATCAGTAAAGGATTTTTCTCCATGTTTTTCTAGAAGTTTTCTTTAAAAGGGAGTGTCAGATCTGATATATACTTATTTAGGATTAATGTAGCCTTCAAAAAAGCTACAAAAGCTACACTATATTCCATCTTTATGAGGTTTAGGGAGTTAATAAAATATCAGATTGCATATACACAAAGAAAAATGTAGAGGTGTCATCTGAATCACAATTTTTTTATGTCAAAGCATTCTAAGATGTGAGGGGGGGTGATGGTGATGATGATTATGATAGTGGAGATTTTCAGACTTGCATTTAAGTCTGTGGGAGACATGGAACAGGGTCGGAAAAAAGTCTTCTTTTCAGAAGACGCTGACCCTTTTCCGTGTCTCCCCCATCCCTATTCTGGATTTCTCCATGATATTTTCATCATGGGGAAACATAGTTTTTGGGTGATTCCTTTTCTGTCACGGAATCACGGGTGGTCTGAAAGGTATCCCATTCCTCTCCTGTGATGACAGCCATGGGAGGGAGGTCCATTCTGGACCCAGGATCCGGACACCCAGGTAAGTTGGACCCTCCCCCGCTTCCCCAGGTTACTTGTATTTTTTATGATTTAATTTTTGCTTCCTGTTCTTTTTTGACAGCTGGGGGGGGGTATTTTCAAATTTCCCTCCCACTCATTCTCTCATGAGAATGAGCAGGATTTGGCTTCACTGCTGTAAAAGCTTTTATAGCAGGGAAGCCAAGGGGAGAGGGAGGACGTTCCTGCCGTGGGATTAAGGTAAGTGTTTGAACATCTTACCTTTATTCCGCGGCAGGCACAGAAGAGGGGTTTGTGGAGCAGAAACGGGGCATTTGGCCCCGTTTGAAAATCTCCACAGAGTGAGGTTTTCCCCCTCTGCCTTATGCCAATGAAGCTAAGCTCTGTATAAGCTGAGCTGCTGGATCAGAGGTGGCCAACTTCAGACAGAGAGTGAGCCATTCTTAACCAGGACCACACCCTGTGGGCTGCACTGTCACTTCTGGTCAACTGGAAATAACATCATGTCACTTCCAGTTCCAGGGACTGGCCCAAATACAGTTGGCTTCTCAGAGTTTCAGAGGATTGTGAGGGCTAGGGGATACAAATGGACACTTTTTTCAGCTTTTGTTAAAAATGGCATTGGGGGGGGGCTAACGGGTTTCTTGAAGGGGGTACAAGGGTTGCATAATGAGGCTCCATACCCCAGTACTATAACAGCCCAGGTTCTCTTGCAAGAGTTCATGTCCTCCACAAAATCATTAAAATCTGAATTACCTCCAATGAAAAGTACATGTCAAAAGTACATTTGGGTTACTGGATTTATTTCAAAGTAAGTGAGCTTAGGGTGTACATATCAACATAGATTCCATAAATTGTGTGGTTATAATTGGCCTTGGCTTGGTGGTACCTTTGCATGCAGAAAATCCCAGGTTTAAATTCTTAGTATCTCTATACAGAGAAAACTGAACAACTGTGAACGTAGACTCTGCCTGAAACCCTGGCAAGCAAATGTAAATCAGTTAAGACAATTATGGGCTAAGTAGACACACTATCTAAAGAGAGAGTTTACTTGCTGTGCTCTTATTTACATTGATCTAGAGTAAGAATGCTCCAAATTTGTTTCTGCATCCCACCTGCATTCTCACCACAGCACCTCTTAACCCAAGAGGGTTTGGTTACAGTACAACTGCAGTTGGCCAAGTGTTGGCTCAGCTGGCCCTTGGCTATTTTAGCCAGTTAGGATTTCACTAAAAATACTGTATCTTTTTTTTTCCTCCCAGTGGAACTAATAGCAAGCTTAGAGGAAGATTTCAATCAAGAAGACAGCTTGGCCAGAACATCTTCCCTCAGCACCAGCTCTCTGATAAAATTAGCAGCCTCCCCTCCCCTTTCCTTGCCCAAGGCTGCTTTAACGTAAACAGAGGAACTTTAGTCCTTTCTTTTTGAATAAAGAAAAAACAACTATTTCTCACTTCTGCTGCTCCAAGTTTTAACAATTGCTTTTCAAACTTTTAACACTGGGGAACTCAAAGGACCTCATCAAAGTTCTCAGAGCTCAGAGGAATGTAGTACATTTTTTAAAGATTAACTTCTTTTCTTGTTGTCTTAGCAGAAAAGGGGGTTAGATGTTAAGATGAGCTTCCTAGGGGGAAGCTGATGAAGTCGACAATCATCATGGCAGGCAGGCAGGCAGAACTCCCTGTTAATGTCACACACTTAGCGTAATATTCCTATTGCATGTAAGCCACAGGGACACATCAGAAGACAATCTGTGAAGTCAAATTAAAAAACCTGAGGTAAGTTTCAAACACAGATTACAGGCAAAGCAGTTTTCTAACCCCTCTTTTGCCTGAGTTAACATTATAACTTTTCATGTTTCCATTACAGAGAAGGGAGTTTATTAATTGGCAAATTGAATAGATATTAGGCATGCCTGTCAAGTCCAATAGGAGATAAATCTTTTGAGTTAATTTCCTTTTCATGAGGCTGGCACTCTTAGACCCAGAACAAATGATATGTTGGGCACACAATTGTCTATCCCATTTTTTTAAATCTTCGTTTGATGACAAATTGAAATAGCTGTTATAGGGGATAAAATCCAGATGTGATCTGTGGAACACATGACTAGGTAGTTGACTTGTGCCTCCCATGTGCCATTCGCCTGAATCAAACTCCCTATTTCCTATAGTCCCTAAGGTGTTATTTGCTGCAGTGGCATATTCAGCACCAATAGTACTACCAATTGTAGTCCCACTCTCTTGCTGCCAGGCTGGCCTGGTGTATGATCTTTCATCAACCACAATTTGACTTATATAGGCCATATCTACATGGACAATTTACCCTGATTTGCCATGGACTGTGAGCCCTGCAGTCCAAATGAGACAGGGCATTTGCCTTGTTCTACCCCCACCCCCAGGAAGTCCTTATGACCCCTGGGGCAGAAATGGGGCTCAGACAGGGGCAAGCCTGAGTAGGGCCCTTTATCAAAGTTTAAAGTAATACCTGCTTTAAACTGTTTCTGCCAGGATGAAATGGATCAGACCCTGCATGTCCATGTGAGCCTGTCCCAGCAGACTGGCCCTCGTTGCTGCTACTGGTCACCATTACTCATCCAGGTCTGGGCAGCAGGCTCGCAGCATGTGACGGAGGCTGGTCAAATGCAGAGGGCTTGTCACATGGTACTGCTGGCTTCCTCTGGACCTGGCAGAGTGAGGAAAATGGCTGCAGTTGCAGTGACGGGCCAGTGTTCTGTTTGTGCTCCTGCCCATTTCCTCCAGGTAACAGGGCAGAATGGGCCACCTCCACAGCCAGGATACACTGGTGAGGAGCCAGCATATCCTGGCAGGTGTGGATAAGCCCATAGTCATACTGAACTAACTATCTGGTGCTAAACCAATTTGAAAAGAATAAGACAGAAATGGGTTGGCTGTACAATTTATACTTTAGACAGTTTAGATATATAGATATGTTTTCAATATTGCAGTCTATGGAGATTTTCAGATGCCTCTTGCCGTGCAAGCAGACTGTGGAGCAGTAACAAGGCTGCTGCGTGGCAAGGGGTCCATTTTGGACGACGACGTTTCTCTCTCGGCGTCGTCTGTGACTGTTGTGGCTGTTGTGACTGTTGTGAAGTTGTCCATGAGTAAAAAACAGCACAGCCGCCTCCAATGCTCGCCGCAACAGTAACGGACGACGCCGAGAGAAAAATGGTGTCATCCAAAATGGACCCCTTGCCGCGCAGCAGCCTCGTTACTGCTCCGGAGGCTGCTTGCGCCTCCTATGTAGCATTTACCCTCCAGTTCAGTATGGTAATATTTACTATTGCAATAACATTTAGGATTTTATCAGACCACCCCCCATAATCATTCTTTTGCTGGCATATTTTAAAACACTGTTATGCCAGCAAAAGCACCCCCCCCAACAGACCTTGCCTTAAACCCCAGTAAAAGGTAGCACAGGCACTAACAGAGAGTGAATGAACCTCCATTCACTTCTGCACTTGTGATCTCCGCGAATCTTGCAAAAACACACAAGCACAGAAAATTTTAAAAAATAAAGAAAAAGAAACACAAAAAATGTTCACACAAGCACAAAAACACACTAAAATATTGCAAGTAAACCAGGGCGGGGGGGGGGAGAGCATCCCCTACCTGGCTGTCCCAATCTCACCCAGAAGTGTTATATCATTCACACTGTATTTACAAGATTAAAATGGCCTGAAGTTTCAAACGCTGGGAATGTCAGCAAACAAAGTGCCAGGGGTGATCTATTGACGCCTTGGTCCATCAATAAAATATAATGGTTTTTTAACAAAATATGATCATGAAAGGACATCGTCTTCCAGTATGCACGCCCTTTTTTGATCATTAGGTATCCTTATTATGCCATGTTTGCCCCATCTGATAAAGTCCTTAATGACCGTATATGGAGCATCCACTCAGAGTGCTCAGCCACTCCTGCGGTATTGAAAACACTGATGGTAACTTCAGAAAAACTGAGGGGGGGGTTGTAGTTGTGTAGTTTACAAATGTCTCTTTGAAAATACTAAAAAATTATGTCAAATATCCTGTGTAAATCAAAGGGAAATTGCCCTACCTTCCATATCTCAAATTTTTTTTAGAATTAAAACTAATTTTGGTCAGCAAAAATTGATGTCTTGGATATACTGGATGTCAATTTTAGAAGAAATTGTCCACTTCGGCTAAATGCTGGCAATGTGATACAAATAATGCTACCTTATGGCATACAGTGTGGGTATACCCAGTGGTTACTCCTTTCTAAATGCAGATATTGCAACATATTAATTTTGTATTGGTCAATTTTTAAAATCTTTGTAGGCACAGATGTTTTTAAACTTATATTCCTGGGTGGGCATGGGTAGCAACTGACAATGGTGAACGTGTATTTGTCATGCTCGTCCTGATCTTCGCGGTCTTTCACTAAAACCAGAGTATTCTGTTAACAGAATGCCCTGCTGATCTTTGCAACTTCTGCCAATGCAAAGGGTCAAACATCCGGCAGAGCAAACAATTGCTGCTTACTATCCAGCAGCTACAAAATGGAGGGTACTTTTAGTAGATGATTCTGACGATCCTGATGACAATATGGTGCCCGGACCTAGTAGAGTGGGAAGGGGGGACAGCCTAACTCCCACACCACAGCAGACCAGGGCTTCTTGTCCCAGTTGAAGTAGTGTGAGAATTGTGTTGCAGTCTTACATAGGGAGCTGGTATTAGCATTGGAGTCCGTGAATAATAAGTTTTCGAATTTGACAGATAAGATCATGGCCACAGATGATACTGCTGCTGAGGCTGTCCAGACAGCCTCAGCCCATGATCTGCATATCTGCCAACTCAAGGAGTCCAACAACTATTTACTAGACAAGGTTGATGACCTTGAAAACCAGAGCAGATGTCTTAACATTCACCTTTGTGGGATACCTGAAGAAGTTGAGTGATCTGACATCAAAAGTTTCCTACTTACCTAGATCAATGGTAAATGCCCTGAACCTAGATCTTCATGACACAGACATTGAAAGAGTCCACAGATCACTCATCTCCCCTCAAATGGCTTGCCAGGTTCCTAGAGATATTTCTTTGTGCTTCTCCTCTTTCCCCAAGAAGGTGCAGACTATGTCTAAATTGAAAACTCTAACCTCTCTGGCCTTCGATAGGAACCCCATCTCCATCTACCAAGACGTCTCAGTGGAGACACTACAGAGGTGGTAAAGACTTTAAACTTCTTACCTCCCTCCTGGTGGAAGCAGGGAACAGATATTGATGGGGATTTCCCATCAGGATTGTTGTAGTGAACTGCAATTCCCCTATGTCTGCAACTTCAGAATCGCAGCTACTTGAAATTCTTGTAGCACTGGACATTCAGGTGCCCAAAACCCTGAAGGAGGAGATCAGGAGCGAAATTTCAACCTCTGCTTCAGCGAATACCCTTGCTTTGACAGACTGGAAGATTGTGCAATGGAAGAAATATAAGTGATCTATTCAAGCAGAACAAAAAGCTCCCTGATGGATCTTCCTTTTCCTCTTACCTGATAGGGCTTGAATCTGCTACCACTGTGACCTGGCTTGGTGAGTTCTAGGTCCCCTTGTTTGAACTGGCGGCCACATTGTCCCCTTGTCACAGTTTTGTGTAAAACGACAAGAACGCCCCAACTGCTCATTTCCCAAATTTCCACACTTCTGTGATGTTTGCATATTCCATTTTATACATTTCTAATGACTGAGCCTGTTGTTGACAGCGTTCCTGTCTATGTTCTGCCATATGCAGTCTTTTTTCTTCATTTGCTTGACTTTCACCCCACTAACTTGGATTTCATCCCTGTGAATACTGCATCCGTCAGACACCATCCTCTAATCTACTCATGCGACTCAGGCCAATGTGTTTATCAGACTGGACACTCCGATTTACAGTACACTACTGAAGCATCTACATGGAGATCACTAATGATCTCAGACTCTATGACACACACCACCACCCATATGGGCACACTGAGGGAGATTGGACTGATACAAGAGTCTGATCAGGAGATGGTCATTCAGATGACCTCCCTCCTTCTGGTTGAATTGTCACTGTTTTTACTTGTTATTGGATTTCCTTTGTTCTTAGTATTGCTTAATGTGAAGGGACATGTTAAGGATAGGTCTCTTGAATATCTAAACTTTAGAGCTACATTTGGTCAGCTGTGGCTCTCTCTGGCGCAGCAGTCAAACAGGATGGCTGGCTATGACACTGACACCTCTTCCTGGCATGCCATGGATGACATTCGAATAATTTCATTCAATGTCAAAGTACTGGGTTCCCACATTAAATGTCAAAAATTATGAAGGAAATATGCTCCTATAAACCTAATTTGCTCTTCTTCCGAGAGACTCACAATAGAACTTGCAACCCTGTACTTCCCATTTCCTGCTTTGGGGACTAATTTATCACTGGTGGGTCAGGCAAATCCCATGGAGTAGCAATAATCCTGAACAAAGCAACCCCATTTCAACTACACAATATAAAAGAGGACACTAGGGGCAGATATATCATGGTTCAAGGCTTATTGCACAACAACACAATCATGTTGGCCACCTATTATGCTCCTAACACCAATCAAACCACTGTTCTAGAAACCTTCTTCCACACACTGGCTGACTTTGCTAAAGGTACCATCATTGTGGGAGGAGACTCTAATCAGTCTTAGATCCTGCCCTTGACAGATCTTACTGCACTTGTCATAACCTCTCTCCACCCCCACTTAGTCCCTGACACCCTGCTCTCAGACATGGGACTGCTTGATCCATGGAGGACAACACCCAACAGAGAAAACATATACTTTTTCTCATTGGTCCATAACTTCTCAAGGATTGACCATCTTTTTGTTAACGAGCCCATTTTCCCCCAGATTATTGACATCACCATCAAAGATATCCTTCACTCTGACCACGGCACCCTTGATCTTAGCTTGGACACTAGATCCAGGTGCCCATCCCACTAGGATCTGAAGAGTTAACCCCAGGTTACTATTGGATGACCATTTTAAATCTTCCATTCAAAAGAATCTATAGCTGTTTTACAAGGAAAATAGATCAGATACCACCACTGAGATTCTATTATGGGATACCCTGAAAGCAGTGCTCTATGGCCTTTTTATTCAAGAAGGAGCGAAGCAGAAACAGCTTAGGACAGCTAAAAGAACCTCTTTTTTGCTAGAAATCACAGATTTGTCCCAGACCCATTGGAGAACACAAAACGACAATGACCTACTCCTGCTTAACAGGAAAAGGTCAGAGCTTCAAGATTTGGACCTCCATCAAATTCAAACTGCCCTCCGCTTCACTAAAGCCTATTATTATTAACATAGTAATAGGAATTCTAAATTGTTAGCCAGACTAGTTAAGAAAAAAGCAGAAAGGAAATTAATTCCCAGTGTCACCACTAAAAATGGTCTTGTAGCTTCTATGCTAAATAAGATATTGTTAGAATTTGAATCTTTTTATACTAATCTATATACTGCAGAAGAAACACCCCCTGATATGGAGAGTTTATGAAGTCCCTTCAACTTAAAAAACTTCATCCTGATCATAAAGCAATTTTTAACAGCCCCATTTCATTAGATGTGATTGAACAGGTCCTTCACAAATTGGGTCCTGATGAATTCAGTTCTGAATTTTATAAGCTTCTTAAGGACAATTTGACCCCTCATATGCTTAATCTATACAATGAGGTCCTCAGCCAATCTCCTTGTCCAGCAGTTGGAAGCAATCCCTCATTATTCTCATCCCAAAGTCCTTGCACATTAACCCTCCAACATCGGCATTTTGCCCAATAGCTTTAATAAACCAAGACTTCCAAATCATGTCTACCATCCTGATGAACAGAATCAATTCATTCATTACCTCCTACATGTCGAGAAGCCAACTTAAATAGCTGATAAGACCGCCTGGTTCGGCAACAACTCAGTTGAAAAGCACAGTACCTGGTGTTGTCAGTAGCAGTCCTATTAGGGTCAGAAGTACACATACACACACAGAGAGAGAGAGAGAGCGAAGATCGAAGAGGCAGTCCGAGGTCAAAAGGATTCCGGCAGGTGGGTCAACGAAGACAGTCCAAGATCAAGATATCCGAAGCCTCAAGATAGCAAGGTTCCAAGAGGCAGGAGCGTAACAGGCAGAGGCTTCCTTCAGGAAACACAGACTGCCTGAAACAAGGAACTCAGCGTCCCCCAGCTGTTTATGTTGGCCCACCTCCCACTCCCAGCTGCGGGGTGATTGATGAGCTTCTCTCTCTTAATCTCTGGGAACGACGCAGCCAGGCCCTCTCTGCTCTCCTTTGGCTAAAGGTAGGTACCTGCTCTTCTACCTCTTGCTCTTGCTCTACTATGTCTCCCAGGCTTGGACCCTGTACTGGGGGAGGGCTAGGCTGCTGAGCCCTGGGTTCTTCAGGGCTAGACTCAGACTCAGCCAGCTCTTCTGCTACTGGCTCAGCCTCCTCGCCTTCTGAGTCCTCAGAATCCTGGCTGACCATGACATCATTCCCCCCCATTATCCTCCCCTGCACTTGGAGGAGGACGAGGCCGGTCTGGGAAGTGGTGGTGAAACACCCGAACCAGGCGGGGAGCATGGACATCGGAGGCATCTTCCCAAGAGGGGTCCTCTGGCCTGTAGCCAACCCAGTTGACCAGATACTGAAGGCGGCCCCAATGGCAACAAGAGTCCAAGATCTGGCCACCTCAAATTCCTGTTCCCCATCCACCAAAACTGGATCGGGCAGAGGTGCAGGACCAGCGTCGGGATGAACCCCTGAAGCTGGAAGCAGTGGGGACTGATGGAAGACTGGATGGATCCACCACATCCGCGGAAGCTGGAGCCGAAAAGCCACGGGATTCACCTGGGCCACGATCTTGTAGGGCCCTGCAAATCAAGCATCCAACTTCCGACACGGCCGCTGGAGCAGGAGATGGCGCATGGACAGCCAGACCGAATCCCCTACCTGCAGAGGAGGACCTTCCTGTCGACAACGATCCGTGACCCGCTTATACGCCTCCTTGGCCACCTCAAGCTGTTCCTGTAGCAAGGACTGAGCATCCCGGAGTTCCTGGAGCCACTGGTCTGCCGCAGGGACCGCCAAGCCAGGGGCCACAGGGGGAAATCCCCGTGCATGGTAGCCGCCGGTGGCAAAGAAGGGCATCTGCTGGATGGAGGCATGCACGGAGTTGTTGTAGGCGAACTCAGCCAACCGAAGCTCCCCCTCCGGTTCCGTGGCGTACTCTGGCATCTGGGAGAGAGCATGAGCCTGCCGATTCTGGGCCCAAGGAACATACTGGAGCTGGAAATTGAAGCGCCCAAAAAACAGGGACCATCGCTTCTGCTTCTGGGACAACTTCCGGGCCGTCTGGAGATGCTCCAAGTTCCTGTGGTTGGTGTGGACCTGGATGGGATGAGCTGCCCCCTCCAACAGATGCCGCCACGTGTCAAAGGTGGCCTTAATTGCCAACAACTCTTTCTCCCAAATGGTGTAGTTGCGTTCAAGAGGAGACAGCTGACGGGAATAAAAGGCTCAAGGCAACAGGCAACCCTCGGGCCCCGTTGGCTGAAGCAGCACAGCCCCAATCGCCACGTCTGAGGTGTCTACCTCCACCACAAAAGGTGTCCGTGGATCAGGGTGCTGCAGGATTGGGGCCGACATGAACTTCTCCTTTAGGACCTCAAACAATTTCTGGGCCGCAGGTGTCCACTGGAAGCGGGTCTTCCCCCGCAGCAGTTGGGAAAGAGGGCTCACCAGGGCTGCATAATCCACGATGAATTTTCTGTAGAAGTTGGCAAACCCCAGGAACCGCTGGACATCCTTCCGGCAGCGAGGAGTTTGCCATGATAACACCGCCTCCACCTTGGAGTTGTCCATGGCCACCCCCTGAGCGGAGACTCGGTAGCCCAGGAAGTCCACCTCCCAGAGGTCAAAGACACACTTTTCCAACTTGGCATAGAGGCAGTGTTCCCGAAGACACTGAAGGACGGCCCGAACGTGATTAAAATATGGCTCTGCGGCTTCCGAAGCTTCACGGAAGTGACACGGATGGTTTCGGAAGAGGGACAACGGCATCCGAAAACGCCCCCCTGCTGCGCAAGATCATCGTCCCTCTCCCGAAAGCTCCTCCCACACTAGGCACGCTGAAACGCGGTCTGAAAATCTCCGTAGTTGATGAAGTGCTGGAAGACAGCTGGGGCATTACAGAGGCCAAATGGCATGACGGTGTACTCATAATGTCCATACCTCGTCTGGAAGTCCATCTTCCACTCGTCCCTGGCCCTGATCCTCACCAAGTTGTAGGCCCCTCTGAGGTCCAACTTAGTGAAGACCTTGGCATGGCGGAGCCGCTCCAGCAGTTCTGGGATCAGCGGCAAGGGGTACCAGTTCCTGATTGTGATCTGGCTAAGGGTGCGGTAGTCATTGCAAAGATGTAAATCCCCACACTTTTTCCACAGAAACAACACAGGGGTGCCTGCAGGAGACTTCAAAGGGCGGATAAACCCCTTCTTGAGGTTCTTTTCCAAGAAATCTCTCAGAGCCACCAGTTCAGGCTCTGAGAGGGAGTAGAGGCGTCCCGCTGGGATCGGGGCCCCAGGTATTAAGTCAATTGCACAGTCATACGGTCTGTGTGGCGGGAGCCAATCAGCCTCCTTCTTGTCAAAGACATTGGCGAAATCCTGGTATTTCTTGGGCAGCATCACTGAGCACTCCTTGGCGTCTGTTGCCATGGCCGTCGGGATCTGCTCCAGCCAACAGTGCTCCTGGCAAAACTCAGAGGTGAACAAAACCTCCCGCTGGGCCCACGAGATGTGTGTATCATGCTTGGAGAGCCAGGGCATCCCTAGGACCAAAGGGAAGTGAGGCACCTCGGCCAACAGGAACTGGATCTCCTCGACGTGGCCCTGGATCTCCAACTGAAGCAACGGGGTCTGGTGAGTGACAGGACCGGACCGTAGGAGCCGCCCATCGATAGTCTCTACAGGTCTAGGCTCAGCTAGGGCCTCCAGTGGTATCTGATGACTGGTGGCAAATCCTAAGTCCATGAAATTGTTGGAGGTTCCCGAGTCTATCATGGCTCCCAAAGGGACAAGCTCCATGGAAGGCAGTGTAAGGTTAGCCGCCACCAACAACGGGTCTTTGCTGTGGGTCATGCTGGGGTTAGCAGGTTCTGAGGACGTTCCCAGGTGGTGAACCTGCTCTACACCTGGGACTGCCTGTTTCCCGGCAGCGGTGCTCGGTGTCCCTTGGCTGGGCACTTTCTGGCAAAATGCCCTGAGAGACCACAGTACAGGCAGAGCCCCTCTCTCCTCCTTCGTTCCTTCTCAGCCGCAGTGAGCCACGGACGAGCCCCTCCCAGCTGTATTGGTTCTTCTGCAGGTGGGGCAGCCATAGGGGAAGTTGCCGATGTCTGGGGTGCAATCACTGGGGAAGAGGGTGGGTTGGAACGCCTGGCCTGCCTGCGAGCTGAGAGGCGGCAGTCTATGTGTGTTGCTTGGGTTATCAAGGCAGTTAAGGTGTCTGGAGGCTCTGAGCAGGCCAGCTCATCCAAAATGGGGTCTGCCAACCCCCAGCGAAACTGGGCCTGCAAGGCACTCTGGTTCCAGGTCAGGTCCTGGGCTATGAGGCAGAAGGTGGTGGCATATTCAACCACAGAGCCTTTGCCTTGCTGGAGGGTCTTAATCCGGTGCTCAGCAGTTTCAGTCTTTACAGGATCCTTTTCTTGAAGGAAATCCTGCAAGCTGTTGAGACTGGACTATCCTCATTCAGATAGAGAGTAGCCCATTTACTTGCAGGACCAGCTAACAGACTGATAATGAAAGCCACTTTGTGAGTGTCCATGGGGAAATCAGCCCCTCTGATTTTGAAGTGCAGCTTGCAGTTTGCTACAAAACTGTCCAACAATGCTCTATCACCAGAAAACTTTTCAGGTAAAGCAATGATAGATTTCCCCCGGGGCTGGGGGGGGGGTTGGTTCTGGAGTGCAGCCAAGCCCTGAGTTAATTGTGCCAGCTGGGCTGCTAATTGCTGATTTGGGGATAACAGTTCCTGAATCACAGCAGACTCGGCCATCTTATCAACTTAATTAGGGGTTTCAGGCAATTCTGTCGAGAAGCCAACTTAAATAGCTGATAAGACCGCCCGGCTCGGCAACAACTCAGTTGAAAAGCACAGTACCTGGTGTTGTCAGTAGCAGTCCTATTAGGGTCAGAAATACACACAGAGAGAGAGAGAGAGAGCGAAGAACGAGAGGCAGTCCGAGGTCAAAAGGATTCTGGCAGGTGGGTCAACGAAGATAGTCCAAGGTCAAGATATCCGAAGCCTCAAGATAGCAAGGTTCCAAGAGGCAGGAGAGTCACAGGCAGAGGCTTCCTCCAGGAAACGCAGACTGCCTGAAACAAGGAACTCAGCGTCCCCCAGCTGTTTATGTTGGCCCACCTCCCACTCCCAGCTGCGGGATGATTGATGAGCTTCTCTCTCTTAATCTCTGGGAACGACGCAGCCAGGCCCTCTCTGCTCTCCTTTGGCTAAAGGTAGGTACCTGCTCTTCTACCTCTTGCTCTTGCTCTACTATGTCTCCCAGGCTTGGACCCTGTACTGGGGGAGGGCTAGGCTGCTGAGCCCTGGGTTCTTCAGGGCTAGACTCAGACTCAGCCAGCTCTTCTGCTACTGGCTCAGCCTCCTCGCCTTCTGAGTCCTCAGAGTCCTGGCTAACCATGACACTACATCAATACCGACCAAGTCAGGTTTATTTCTGGTTGCAAAATGACTGATGCACCCAGGAGGACATTGAACATCATTCACCATGCCAGATAATCTATCCAGCCTACTTTCCTGATCTCACTAGATGCTCTTAAGGCATTTCATTGCTTAGATTGGCCCTATCTATTTGAGGTCCTGGCTGGAATGGATTTTGGGTCTAAGTATATTGGTTACCTTAGGGGAACATATCTGGGATCTAAAGCCTTAATTTATATTAACAGAATGGACTCCTCACTTATTCATTTCCAAAGAGAGACCAAGCAGGGGTGTCCATTATCCCCTATTTTGTTTGCTTAATAATAATAAAATTTATTTCTATCCCGCACCTCTGCAACGCAATCGGGGCAGCTTACAGCATAAAAACTCCATACGTACATCAGAACCCTAACCCACCCACCCCTTAAAACAATATTAAATTAGAAAAGATTAAAAACATTCAATAATTAAAAAGAGAAAAAATGGAATAATTCAATGGCAGCTCAAGGGAAAAGACAGCCAAATTTTCGGGCCGGGATAGCTATTCAGGAAATACCTGCTGGAAAAGATCCGTCTTGACAGCTTTTTTGAAGCTGTCTAAGGTAGCAATAATATGGATCTCGTCCAGCAGGCCATTCCATAATCTGGGAGCAGTAGCAGAGAAGGCCCTCTGGAGGTCACCGACAGCCTTGTTTTCATAGGCTGTAACAGATTCCTCCCAGAGGACCGAAGTGTGCGGGGAGGGTCATATGGGAGGAGGCAGTCCCGGAGGTAAGTTGGACATCTGGAGCGACATCTGGAGCAACGGGTCCAGGAGCACCCCCAGACTGCGAACACAGTCCTTGGTGGAGAGTGTGATTCCATCCAGGATTGGAAATTGTATTCCCAGACCTGGTTTGGGGCTCATAACTGTTAGTACCTCCGTTTTGTCTGGATTCAGTCTCAATTTGATTTTCGTCATCCAGTCCATTACTGCCCTAAGACAATCATTGAGAGGAGAGGCGCCATCTGAAGTCGAAGCTGACGACCGAGACATGGAGAAATATATCTGGGTGTCATCAGCATACTGATGACACCACACTCCATGCCTCTGAATGATCTCTCCCAGTGGCTTCATATAGATGTTAAGTAGCACTGGGGACAGGATGGCACCTTGAGGGATGCCACAATTAAGCTCTATTCTAGTAGAGCAACTAGGAAGGAACAGAACCACTGCAAGGCAGTGCCTCCAATTCCTAACCATCTCAGCTGATCCAAGAGGATGGAATGATCTATTGTATCAAAGGCCGCTGAGAGGTCCAAGACCACCAACAGGGTCACACTACCCCTGTCGATCCCCAAGCATAGGTCATCAGCCAGAGCAACCATGGCAGTCTCAACTCCATATCCCGTCCTAAAGCCAGTTTGAAATTGATCTAGATAATCGGTTTCATCCAAGACATCTTGGAGTTGGGAAGCGACCGCCCTCTCGATCACCTTGCTTTAAAAAGATAGCAAGGAGACTGGTCTATAGTTATTTCTGTCCAAGGGGTCCAGGGAAGGCTTTTTCAGGAGCGGCTTAACCACTGCTTCCTTCATACAGGATGGAATGGACCCCTCCCTGAAAGACGCATTGATAATGTCCTTAAGGAATACTCTCAATGTGTTGCCCCCTTGGGTGGCCAGCCATGATGGACAAGGCTCAAGTAGACAGGTCATCTTCCTTACTCTACCAAGGAGCTTGTCCACATCATCGGTACTCACAGATTGAAGCTGATCCAATAAAATTTCATCATTGGAGTTGCTGGACACCTCGTCTATAGATTCTGTCATAGCACTGGCATCTAAGTCGGCTCTTATCTGAGAACTTTGGCTGTGGAGCCCTTAGCAGGGAAAATCAGATGTAATTCTAATATTAAAGGGCCAGAGATTCACAGAAGAGAACACAAACTGTCCCTTTATGCAGATTATGTTTTGCTATATCTACGAGATATTGATGTTTCATTTCCTGAATTGCAGCGAATCTTAGTGGACTTTGATTGCTATGCCGGGTTCAGGGTTAACTTATCTAAATCAGTGCTATTTTGCCTAAATGTTCCCCTCCCTTCCCAACTGTATTGGCAAAGTGTCACCAAGTTTACACCCATCAGGCTTTAAATATTTCAGAGTCCCCATCATGAAGGACCTCCAACAGCTGATTCCACGAAATTATAAACTCATCACACATTGGCTATGAACTCAGCTGAAGACTTGGAGAACTTTCCGCTTATCCCTCCTGGGCAAGATAGCACTGATAAAAGTGTTTGCTCTACCTCAATTGCTATTTTTGTTTCAATTTATTCTACTTCCCCCCCCACACACACACTCTCTCTTATTTTAACTCTTGGCAACAACTGATTACTGAGTTCATTTTTGATGGTAAGAGACCCTAATTCCCAAAGCATGTATGGTTTACCAACCCCAAATGTGGAGGTCTTGATATTCCCAACTTAGAGCTCTACTTTGATGCTTTTCAACTCGCCCAAGTTGTTCCCTTAATTCAAAAGGACTCAAAACTGGTGTGGGTTGTGCTCAAACTCAACCCTCACTGTCCCATTGATATCAAAGCATCTTTATGAAGGTTTCTACACAACAGCCGAATAAGATCATTAACCCTTTTTTGCGTACCTCTTCTCTGGTCTGGAAAAAATGGAAACACGTAATTGTTCCTACTCCCTCCCCAATACAACTGTTTACTTTTCACCCCTCTTTTTTTGACCTGGTCAAATTTGTGCAGTTCCAAGCATGGGAAGACAGAGGTCTTTATATGTTAAAAGATCTCTTTCAGAATTCCAAACCCAAATCTGGGGCCGAATTGCTACATACTCTATCCCCATTTACTCCCACTTGGTTTCATCTCCACCAAGTCCAATCTTTCATGGCACGTTTAGCAAGCCACAGATACACTCTCCATTCTCTCACAGCTTATGACCATATTTGCACTTCATCTAACGCACTTGCAAAAGGTAAAGCTGCTCGCATATATCAGTGGCTATTAGATGACAATCTCCATTATAAAACAAGCTGGGAAGGTGAGTTGAATGTCTCCTTGCCTGACTCTGACTGGCTCAATCTCTGGGACTCCCCTTGTTTTAAAATTCGCTCTATTGCCCTGAAAGAGACGTCATTGAAACTCCTATACAAGTGGCACTTAACACTACTTCAGCTAGCTAGGCTAAAACTGTCTCTCCCAGTTGTTGGAGAGGTTGTAACACTCCTCCATATGTGGCTCGAGTGTCCTAGTGTGTGATACTTTTGGTCTTTAATAATGGCAGTTATCTGCAAAGTTACTGGGCAAAAAATTGCTTTCTCTCCAGAGCTCCTTTTATTATCATTATTTATAAATTCAAATAATGGCCTTAAATATAAGAAGATCATCGCATTTTTGCTCACCATTTCCCATATTGTTATTGCCAAAAGTTGAAAACTGGAGCACCCACATAAATGCTTGGTGGGACAAGTTCTGGGAAATATGGCTTATGAAAAAGCTCTCAGGCAGGATTAGCTGGTTAGCTGGTCAAGATAATTCTGCTCTGTTTGCTGAAAAATAGTTTCCCCTGATCACGTACCTATCTGCGGCCGACAGTGCCATACTCCCTCCGCCGCATCACGGTACAGTGTGGAATGACCTCTTTACTGATCCCCATCCCTTAGACCATTAAAACTGTCTTGTTCTTCTGTAATGGACATCTTTCCTTCTTTTGACCGTACAGGATTTCCACTGCATCCCATCTTCTATTTCTATATATACTTTGACATTCCCTTTTTTTGTTGTTTAAAATTTTTGTTGTGTTGTACTGATTATTAAGGTACCTGCATCCTGTCTCTACACTTGATACTTACCTCCTTTGTACTGTTTTGCAACAAAATTAGAATTATATAACTTTGTTCATTGGCGTTAATAAAAACTATTTTAAAAAAACGTATATTCCTACCATTTAGAACTTAACATATGGCCAACATAGCTAGATCTCACATGCTCTTACTGTAACTAAAAGATTCATGCTCCAAGATTAGAAAGAAAAATATTTACCACCCATTGTAGAATGCTCTTACTGCTTGAGCCACACACAAATGAGTATTTTATAGATATTAACTCCAAGTACTGTAATGTTCTTTTTGGACTCACAGTCTGTCCCAATCTAGAGAGCCCTCACAGTGCCATCTTACTCTAAATATATGAGTTTGGGACAAATGTTCATATGCCAGATATATACTTCATTCTGTGTCTTATAAGATGGAAGTTTTATAAAGCTCACAAACTGGTTCATTCCTTCCCCCCACATTACTGCCCAGGGTGCCTGCTCATCACTGGTTGTTTAAAAGAACAAGGAATGAACAAGACACCAGCCCACTTCTTTAGATGCTTTTGTAGGCTGGGATCCATGAAAGGTTATGTCAATTAAAAGGACAAGATGCTTAGCTGTAACTGGTTCTTCAAGTGGTCGTCTGTGCCCTCACACAAATGGGGTTTCACGCCTGTGCAAGGACCCAATTGGAATGTTCCAAAGCTGAGTAGCTTGGCAGACATCCTGTCCCCTCTGTCTACTGCACATGTCCTAACCCACCAAAGCTGCTGTCCCCTCAGTTTTAAAGTCCACCAAGAAAATACACAGGGACCAGAAAGAGAGGAGAGGTAGGGAGGGTTGTGTGGGAGTACAGATGACTACTTGAAGAACCAGTTACAAGTAAATAATCTGTCCTTCTCCTTCGTGGTTTCTGTGCCTCACACAAATGGGTGACTGTGAAATGGGGTGGGTTCTCCCCATCCCATTAGAAAGGTGTTGGTAATGACCACACAGGATGGGTCTGGAGGCCTGAATGGCATACCCAACTGGAGGGTCAAAAGACTTCTCCACCAAAAGAGAGACCAAAGCATATGTGGAGGCATGATTAACCTCTTGCATTGGTGATCTTGAAGAGGTTTGAAGCGTTTGAGAAACCATTAGTGCAGAGGTCAAAATCTGAGATGTGCCAGGTACATAACCACCATAGTAGCATCCATTAGACCTAAAAGTCTCTGTAACATAAAAACAGAACATTGAGGATGTGACAGCACAACATGCACTTTCTCTCTGAGCGCCTCTGTTCTGTTAATTGGGAGATACTCCCTCCCCATGGAAGAGTCCAGTGTTGCCCCGATAAAGTCTATCACTCTTGTTGGTGCTAAGATAGACTTCTTGGTTGACATTGAGACCAAAGTCCTGGAGAAGCAACAGGGTCCAATAAATGTCCTGATAGAGAGTTTGTTTCTACAGGATCCCATCAATAATCCTCCAGATAGAGGTAAATCTGTACTCTTTGAGTTCTGAGAAAGGAAACTACCACTGCCATACATTTGGTGAAGACTCTTGGTGCCATAGAGAGACCAAAGGGGAGAACCTTGTATTGATAGAGGTTGCCAATAGTGAACCTGAGGAACTTATGATGTTGTGGTCTGATGCTGATGTAGAAGTGAGCATCCTGGCGATCTACTGATGCAAACCAGTCTCTTCTGTGAAGCAATGATAGAATGGAGTGTAATGTCACCATTTTGAGTTTCTGTGGCTGGATGTAATGGTTGACACCACAAAGATCCAAAATGGAACAAAATCCACTGTCCCTCTATGGGACCATAAAATATCAGGAAAAATACCCATTCTTTCAACATTGTTCTGGAATCTTTTCTACAGCATCCTTCTGCAGCAGGGTAGTAATCTCATCTATTGGAACTCTTGATGGAGAAGTAGGATGAAAGATGCCAATGGGTGGAATATTTGGAAATTCTATGGTGTAACCCAGATGAATAATGGTGAAACCCAAGAGTCTGTGGTGATATTCTGCCAGGCATTGTATTGACAGTATAGTTTTGGAGCCTGGGATGGAAGAGGGCCCACAAGGTGAAAGGTTAGATGTGGTAGCATCCTGAGAATGTAGTCAAAGTCGAGACCTTGATAAGCCAGTGTATTTTTTGGAAGAGGCCACTTGATAATGGTGCTACCTGAAAGGGTGCTGCTGTTGAGATGAGGACTGTTGAGATGAGGTACATGAAGGTCTGGATGGTGATTTAGATCTTGTAAAGGAAGATGAAGAGAGGCATTTCCACAAAGATCAGTATGACTGCTGCTGTTGGTGTTGCATGCCGAAACCCATCTTCCTGGCTGTCACCCTGGCCTTGAAAAGGTGGTCTATAGCCTCATTTGTTTTGAACAGGCCCTTTCCATCAAATGGGAGATCCTCAATATGACACCTGCTTTACTCTGGCAGCCTAGCAGAGTATAGCCACATGTAGCAATGAAGTGCCACCACTCCCGACATCACCTTAGCAGTGCAGTCAACAGAATGCTGAGCCAATTGTATTTGTTGTACTGCCAAGGAGTGGGCTCCCTGTTGGAAGAAAAGAGCTGCATTCCTTTGTTCATCTGGAAGATAAGATGTGAAAAGTAGCATCTTCTCCCACAAGAAACATTGGTACGCTGACGTACATGCCTGTGTATTAGCTAGGGCTGCTGGCAAGGGCAGCTGAAGAACAGAAGCACCTCCCAAAGATGTCCAGACATCTGTCTTCTTGGACAGTCAATGCAGAATGTGATCTTTTATCACCCTTAATTTGAGATGCCTCAACCACAATAGAGTTTGGTGGAGGGGGAGAGAAAAGAAAGGAAGCCACCTCCTGCTGAGCCCCTTATAGGTTCTCAAGCAGTGAGAAACTAGTGGCAGTGAAGCTGGATTGACACATGACTGCTTGATCAGGTCTTGGAGAGCTGGCAAGAGTGGGATAGTGGCTGGTGCAGGAATTTGTGAATCCACCATCTGGAAGACTGGATCAGACACTGGAGTTGGTGGATCTGTGATATGTAAACTGAGGGATTTTGTCATGCACAAAACAATGTCTGCAAACACCTTTATGTCTTCTGGAGATGAGGGTGGAGTGGTATCATCTACAGCAGCTGAAGGAGAGGAAGTGAGATATTTCTGTATATTGAAAAAATATATATATTGGAAAGCTGGAGTTGCAGACGGCAAGTTATCACAATAATAGTGACCAATTAAAGATGTGCAGCTGTTTGGTGGCCTGTCAAAAGACCAGTTAAAGTCATACATGATTGGATGAGGCCAGTAAAATCTAATTTTTAATTGGATGGTGGGCAACCTTAAACAAACGGACTATTACAAGTCTTTTCTAATTGGCTGAGAACAAAAGACCAATAAAACTTGCTGCTAATTGGGTGATAATAGAACACCAGTGAACAGTTACTCCTGATAAGTAAAGATCAACAGACAGGAAGTGCTTAAGACAGTATAAAATCAGTTCCAAATGAGAGAGAAAGTAAGTGGTTTGTAACTGTTTCAGATACAACAATTTCTAACAGCTGCTACTATACTGTTTCTAAGATAAGTACCATTCCTGATAATGTTGGTGATAGCAGCTGTTAAATAAATGCCTCTTATAGAAATGTATAAGAGATACCTCTGTGAAAATGTGTTGTTTTCTCCATGGATGCCTGTTTGAAATGTAAAATTCCTCAACAGAAGATTGTGTTACAGTACCATGAAAAATGTTTATTTCCTTACCATCATAAGTCTATACACTTTCCTCTTAATGATGTTTCCTAAAATAAATTTGATGTTTCACTATAATGTGTAAGATGTTTGATTCTTTACACACATAGAATAGATAAGAATGTGCTTGTACTGAGATGTCTTATTACGTTCCTGTCCAAGAGGGGGTATATATCTGTGTATGTTACTGATCAGCTAAACAAAATAAATAGCCTAAAATATCACAGCACCACATATTCTTTCCCCATATCAAATATTCTAAAAGTCCAATGCTTAAGATTTGCTTAAAGGGAATGCTGACATTATGGCTCCATGTTAGGACAACTCCATTGTCTTTTGAAAGTTCAAATGACCAAGGCAGTGGACTCAATGGAACTCCTAACAGACAAGGGGGATTATCAGATGTGGTGAAACATGGCAAAAACCATGTTCCAAACTGCACCAGAAGAATGGGAGGAGAACAGGAAGGGTCACATTATCAGACACCATGTCCTTCTGCCATCCCAGGGGTTTAGTGTTGCTGCAGATGAGGCTTCCCTTTCTTACTGATGGGGACAAGCCATGAATAAAAAGGGATGCCTTACTCACAGCCGCGCTATGCCCCTGGAACACTGGAGGACATTGTCATCTGATAAACTTGCCTGTTCCAGTTCCCGTTGCGATCTTCTGACATGGTATTTGCCACATCTGATAATCTCAACAGACAAATTGACAAACCCTCTAATAAAAAGAAAGGGTGGAGGAACCATACCTGTTTCAGGGTATTGTTTTCTGCCTATCCCAGAGTGTATACTGCCAATGTGAGTACTCACATGAGCAATGTGTTAGATGATACCTCTTCGGTGTTGGCAGCTGCCACATAATAAGCCAATTTTCCAGCCTCAAAAATTATGGAAGTTGCTGCAGATGTAGACAGCAGTGACATCTTGCTTTCTCCAGAGTCTCTTTTACATAGTTCGTTGACAGAAATTGGCAGCTTTAGCTCCCTAAACAGAGGAGGCATCCATCTAGCATTTATTTACGTCTTCATAGTATTTGCTACTTTAAGGCTCATTCCATTGTTTTTACAAAGGAAAATACAGCCCCGGTTTGCAAAATGAATGCTTTGCTGTAAATGACCATGATTGTAGTGTTATTTTATTTATTTAAAGGATTTCTGAACCAAAGCTGTTCACAAAGTGAAGGTTTTAAAACAGTGAAATATAAAATATAGAAAAATATTTAAAATATTTGAAACAATACAAAGTTACATTATAAAATATAGGCCTAAAAGCAGTCCAGAACAAGGTCCTTAAAATCAGTTTCAAAGCAGGGAGGGAACAATGCACATATCTTGGTATACTTACTATACTGTATAGGAAAGAAATTGCCACAGAAAAGGCCTAGCTGATGTCCTCTGATCTTTCAGACTACAGTTCCCATAATCCCTGAGCCCTGGGCATAATGGCTGGAGTTTATGGGAGTTGTAATCCAAACCTCTTGAGGACACCAGATGGTTTACACCATGATCTAGACTTTCAGCAGTGAAGGAAGCTTTGTAAAGAAGATAATGGAGATTATGGAGATTATCAGATGCGCTAAAAATGGCATTATAATGATGCCAGGAGATCACTAAAGGGCTCTCTTTTCAAATAACGTCGTTCCCCACTTGTAATGCACCCCTTCTGCTGCCATTCCACCGGCACTGCTTTTTATTGATGGGAGAAGTCATCAATACATCCCCCGTTCCATTTCTGGGATGGATTTGACAGCGACTGAAAAGGTGCTCCGTTTCACTGGTGAGATCCCAACATCAATGGGAGATCCCTGCCAGAACACTTCTTGCTGTCACTTTTTCTCTTGTATTTTGCTTTTTATTTTTGAATTTCTCACACTCATATCTTCTTGCAAGAACTGGTGGGATTTCACTCCAGGAAGTGAACAGAGCTCCATTAGAGCTCCATTCACTCCTGGGCTGCCCTGTCGACACTAGGAAAGGTAGGTCTGAAAACTTTTGTTATTGTGGCGTGACAGGGACAAGAGAGGGGTGGGAGAGGAGATTGTGGGACAGGACCACTTTTTTCATTCCTGTGTGATAATCTCCTATCAGACGAGTACCTAAAAATGTTATTATTGCACTATATTTTACAGCATTTGTGTTCTGGGACAATGACACACATTTTCACACACTGCCATGATAATGATACAAAATCACCTCAAAATCTAGCAATATGAGTGCTCATGCCACTTACTTCCACGTTTCTCCATGAACAAGATTTTGGCATGTCTCACAAGAAGACACGAGCATGCTAAAAAGGCCCAAAACACCAAAATTAAAAAAAGATAATGGTCAGAAAAGCACAGATACACATTTAGAAACTTGCAAGCAAGACAGAGAGGTTCATAAAAAGAGCATACAGTACCTAGTTTTCCTGAAGTGTTCTGGCAGGACCACCCATTGACTCTGGAATCACACCAGCAGAACGGGGCAGCTTTTCACACACATGAAAATCCAGAACACATGCTATGGGAGATCAACACAAATGCTATGGGAGATCAATTTTCAACTTCTCCCCAACAATAAAAGAGTTCCCTCATAAGACAGAAGAATGCTTGCATAATGCTGGGGCATGATGTTGTCTGATAAGGAAGCCTTTTGCGATTTCATGGTGTCGTTATAATGCCATTTTTGACATGTCTGATAATCTCCAGCATTGTTCGGAAGCTGACATTGATCTAAATTTTGCATGGCTCTGGGTTAGTTTTTAAATTAAACCTCATCTGCATGGGTAAAAACTCAAACACATACACATACACACACCTCTTACATTGGATGACTTCTGGTGTATTTTCTGATCCCATGGATGTTTCAGCATATTGGAGGGTATTAAAATGCTCTATGTCCACAGGAGTGTATGTAGATGCAGAATGAAGGAAGCTCTTATTGTACACAAACACCCAAAGCCAGAAAACACGTGTTCAGATGAAGCAGAACATTGTTTTGAGTAGCTGACTGACCACTTTTCTGCAAAAAGGAATATCAAATAATCAACATGATTTCTGTGCCCTAAAACAATTATTACTGTTGTATCCAACTGAGAGGAGGGGAAACCTAAGTTGTGAATCCCCAAACACACACACAAAACCTGTAGGAAAACATCTTTTTAAAAAATTTATTTGCAAGATCAAGCATTAATTGTGTTGTGGAGTAATTTTATACCCTAATAACAAAATACTCTTTGTTATGGAACTTTCTACCAGTGAAGGGCCATTCTTTGTCACAGACATTTCACAGACAATTTGAATAGGTCACTTGGATGCTGCAGTGGTCCTTGCAAGCCAATTTTGTGCATGAAGTGCACTGTCTGCTGGTTCTGTTATCTTCTGCCCTCCTGCTGAAGTAAGGGGTGGTGATAGTTATAGCTTATTCTGTCAGATTGCTGCCAATGGGCATTATGTCTTTGCTTAACTGACCTACTGCCTGTTCTAAGCTGGTGGGAAAAAAACTGTCTTTGCCCACATTTGATCCAGTGGAGAAATATCATCTAACTGGTGTTGTTACCACATTTTAGCTGGGTTTCCCAAAAGATGCTCTACAGATCACTCACTTCCTTGTTGCTGAACCTGAAGTACTTCTTCTTTGGAAGTGCACAAAGTCTCTTCGGGCTCATAATTTCTCTGAAGTGGCAATGCACTCAGAGGGAATGCCAAATTTCTTCTCAGGCTTCAGATTCTTCATGATATGCTCCCACCAGGAGCAGTAGGTCAATCTGTTCCTTCAGCTCAACTGATCAAGGTTGGTGGTTCCGATGTCAGTGGAATAGTGATTTATTATGAACTTTAAAAGAGTTACCCAAGTTATGAGGCCTATTGGGAACTAGGCTTCAGTATCTTGAACAGATACTTTAATATTTGGACTAAACTCCATAATGGATCTACTCCCTGAGTGACGGAACAGGCACCAGCCTCTAGTGTTTGAACTCAATGATGTCAAGAGACTTCCACACTTTGGCTTCAATAGGTTTCTCTCATTCTGTGCCCTGAATACACACTGTGGTTCTCTATTTATTCAATAGATTATTTTTTATGTGAATAGCAATTTGTGGTGAGAATTCATAGACATCGCTATGTTAGTCTTAATATCAGTATGCAAAGGGACCTTGTAGCACTGTTACCCTAAGAGGTGGGGGGTACATTAGAGTCCCACCCCTGATGCCAACATCTCCTTTAATATTTGGGGGAATTATTAGCTCAGACAGGAGGCCTGCAAGAGGAGGATAACTTTGGGGATCTTTCCACCTATGTATACCAGTACTAACTGTAGAGGAGGCTCCAGTTAAAGTAAAATAAAGTATTTTATTTGAATAATACAGAAAGTAAATTAACATACACAACATACTTTCTTACAAACCATACAAGGCTATAGCAGAGTAAGACAGAAAAGTTGGAGGGAGGGAGAGAGAGAGAGAGAGAGAGATCTGGGACGATAGGGTGTTAGTTACCAGTCTTGAGGAGGAGAGAGTCCTGTGCAGTGAAGATATTCAGATGGGCATCTGCGGGTGGCACAGCAAAGAAGGGAATGACAGGGTATGGCCATATCACACCTCACCTGTGTGCTGGTTATGACAAAGCCTGGATGGCTTTCCCATGGGATAGACAAAAGAAACTGAAACTCTACTGATAGCTTTAATTCCAGAGAGATAGAACATTGATGGGTTTGTGACAACATTGTAAGATTGGGCAGGAGGCGTGTAAGGGGAGATTTCTGTAGGTCATGGACTGAGTAAGGGTCACTTGTTTGCTTAATTAAATTATTGCTTGAAATACCCAGGGCTGGGAGAAAGGATTAGCATATACCCCTTAACAACCGGATTGTTAGCATAAATCCATTATTGGGGCTTTCCACATAATCCTAACTTGGGCTTTCTCACCATTATATTTCTAGACATGTCTAGGGTTGTCATGACCTCTGAATGCCCTCCAGTCTGCCAAACCTTACAGCCAACGTGGCCCCCAAAAGTGTCCAATATATCCAGTTATGGAATCTCATAGGGAGGGGTAGTAGGGCATGCTAACAGCACCTTAGAGACTAACAGAGAGAAAGGTGTTGTAGCATAAGCTTAATCTTGCAATCACCAGACTATCCACTTGGTTCTTCCTGAACAGGTTCAAGTGAATGTGCACTTGCTCCCGTCTCACGTTGAAGCAAGGGGAAGAACTTTCTCAACCGAGCACACTCACCAATGCTCTGCATCATGTCTCAACCACAAAAGAATATCTCATGGCAAAATGTAATTGATTTGTTTGGACAATTTTTTTACCAGCTGTTTTTAATCTACTAAAAAGAACTGTATATTGCAGGTTGCTGGATTTTAGAGACACTGTTTACAATTGTAATGTTGTAAAAATGACTACTTAGTTTTGTGGTCTAGTTCTGTGTGAATAATGCAACACAAAATGTCTCTAGCTAAGCAAGAACATAATTTATCCAGTAGGATGAGAGTTAATGTTTTCATACTAGATATTTGGAAAAATATTATATAATTTTAATCAAAATCTTTATTTTAATCCCACTCTCTGATTCCACCCAACTGACTGGCCATGATTTCTTGTTAACACAATGTGAGATAATGGGTTTAATGTTCTAAGTTGTGCCAATACTAGCAGGACGGGTTTAATGAATTTTGGGGGGCCCTGCAATGCTTTATTGGGGGGGCATATGTTATCTCAAGTTAATGTAACTTAACTCAACCTAAGCTATTCACAGTATAAGATATTCAGATTATTACTAATAATGTTTTTGCAGGAGGAGGGTTACTACGGGGACCCCCACAATGATGGGGCCCCCTGCAGATGCTGACTCTGCTGGTGCCTTAAACTGGCCCTGAATACCAGTCTGGTCTTACATGGCCACAAATTGAAAAGATGCTGCATTTCACTTTTCTCATAATTTTTGCATCATTATTTTTTTAAGAATGTATTTAAGCCCCAATTGTTGAACAGAGAATGAACATAACTGCACATATTTCTTTGCCAATAAATGGCCAATCATTTGTTCACTCACTTATTAATTGTTATAAGATTAATCATGATGAACTAATGCAGTCTTAACATCCATATAATTTGTGCATCCATAGTAATTTCACTCCAGTATGATGATTAACTAATTCAACATTATCTAATTTTTGTAGAAAGATGACAAAAAACACTGGCTCAATTGTAGAATCGGGTTAGATTTGTGTGGTAACTTTCCACAAGTGTGCTTCCTATGTCCTATATAATTACTAGGTACCTGACAATCAAATAAAAATCAAAACATCTCACCTCAAACAAATTTGCTTAACTTTTCAAGAGCAGCATCCAGCTGTCTAAGTGTTCAGCACAGTGGCCAGCCCCAGACACTTTGCTATCTGAAGCCAAAGACAAGATAGCCCTTGTTTTAATTCCACATATAGCTGATAGAACTATCAGTTCCACTTTACTGCAGTGCTGGCAATGGGATGGGGGCAGTTTAAAAGGTGCAAGGTAGGTTTTGTGGCATACATCACACTGCCCTCCAAGAGAAAAGCCAGAGGGATCAGGGGTTGTGTGTCATTACTGCTGTACCTATCAACTTATAAAGCAGAGGCAGTTGCCACACTGTGCTAAATGGTAGTGCTGCCCTTGTTCAATGTGTTCCCTACCTGGACACCTCCTGCCCCATATCTATAATAAACTGGCAATATTTAAAAATTAAGTCAAATATAGTTTTCCCCATAGTGTGGCCATTAAAGCTGGGGAAATTCCACAACTAGGAATCCCAAAGACAAACTCAGCCCAGTCAGGTATGCACTTAAGAAGGGGCTGCCAAAATTCCAAAGAAATGTTGATTTCCAAGACAACTATGTGCTCAAACACCTAGCTAATCCTATCAGCCTAAGATGGGATACTCAAAGCTGAACAGAACCCTCACACCTCTTACCTTCCTCAAACAAAGAAGCTTTCTTCCTCCATCCAATCACAGATACACATTAAGGTGCTATTAGCATATCCAGAATGTCCTTTGTCTCACCCTGAACAACTCTGAAAAACATTGTCTTTCATTCTAAATCCCACCCCCTGAAACTTCTGTCAATGAAAAGTGGCCTTTCTTGTCCCTCCAGCATGGAGGAAGCATGAATGAAGGATGGAGGAAAGACGGGAAGAGGACAGGGTATGTGAAATCAATCACCGGAAGCAGGACAGCACCATCCTCCTCCCGACCTCCGCGGGTGGTGGGGGGTAGAGCATCTGAAAATCTCCTGATTGTGTGCATGAATGTTGTTATTATTATTTCCTAAATAAATATCAATTATTGTACTATCCAGCTTAACGTCTCCTCCTGATTACCAGTATACAAAGGTTAAAAGGCCCTGCTATCTGTTGCCCCCTCTAACATAGCCAAGCTGAGTATATTAATTCCCCAAATTAATATCAATATTTTGAAGGTCCTTAAGACATCCAAGCATTTAGGGTAACAAATGCTTGGGTACAAGAGATTCCCATAGGCTTAACAGAACTCTCCCTCCCCTCCACCCTATGTCTGCACAAGAGAACAGCCATTTGAACAAATGGGGTGCTTCCATATTTCCCTCTGCTGGTTCCCTTGGGCCTCACTGTTTTTTTTCAATCTCAATATCTTGAGGAACCCCTAGCAACCTCTTGTGGAACCCTAAGGTTCCAGGGAGACCTGGTTGAGAAACCCTGATCTAGGCATTATACTCCTATTGATGCAGCCTAAAATCATATTGGCTTTTTTTAGCTGCTGCGTCACACTGTTGACTCGTGTTCAGTTTGTGGTCCACTAAGACTCCTAGATCCCTTTTGCATGTACTACCAGTAAGCCTTTCCGAGAACTTTAGTGCGCTCACATCTTTGTACCGATTTCATTGTTGTGGCACTTTTCACTTTGGTTTCATGATGTGTTGCATTGTCACTTGCTGCTGATTTTATGTTGTACTACATTGTTCTTGTTTTATTGTGAATTTGTACATGCTTTTAGATTTAATTTATCTCTACATCATCTAGGGAGCTGAACTTGATTATTTAACTGGGCAGGCTATATCAATAATAAATAATTGAGAGTACTGGTAACTTACATCAAAGAGAAAGGAAGTACTTGACAAAGATATGCAAACCTTTCATAAATTTCCTGTCTGTTCTATATAGGTAAATAGGAGAGAAGGAGGGAGAGGGGAGGCAGAGCTCTGTTGAACTTAATGGAGACCCTCCTGTTGAACTTAATGGGGCTCTTACTGTGTTGCTCCCCTACTACCTGAAGCCAACAGTAACATAAGGTCGCCCACCCAACCCCATGTACCAGACTTCCCTGTCAGTTGACACTAATTTCATTATTGGCAATGGGACTGCATCTTTCAGTCCATCTGAAGCCAGCAGCTAGGTTGCGGGGGGGGGGGGAGGTTGACAGAACTAGGTTCATCAATACTCCACCCCACCTCCCAGGGTTTGCTTCCTGAGATGGCTGCCTCATTGACTAACAGTAGGGTTACTCCCTCCATAAACTGCCTAGATTCAGCTGAGAAAGGCATACTTCTCTGACCATCACTGAATGAGAAGCATACCTATGTGAATCAACCGTCAGAGTTAATGCATCTGATCAAACTGAACAATTAAGAAAGGTTAATTTTCTAGCCTGAGTTTATATATATATATTGCTGAAAACCAAAAATCACCACAAGCAGAAAAGAAAAGAAACACAGCATCTCATATTGGCATACAGGTTGTCCCCTGTATCTGCAGGGGATACATTCCAAACACACCATGGATACCTGAAAACGTGTATAATACGGGAACACTATTATTTTCAATGAGACAAATGACAGAAGTTGGCCATAGAATAGCATTAGAGGACCTAGAAATGCCTAGAGAGAACATATTTTTTTCAAATGTGGATAGGTGAAACCATGGATACTGGATATGGGGGTCAACCTGTACCTTCCTCAATCTATGTTTCTTAACAAATACATGGCTGCAGCTACCCTGCAACCCTGCCTCATGTTTTCTTAATAACAGAGAGCATGACAGAATCACCCTCAGATTTTCCACATGCTGTTTTCTACCTCTACCTGGCTGCCATTTTTATTGGAGGGAGAATCTGAACATGGTGATGTCAAATTGTGTTGTTGTGTTACCGTGATAAAATGAAGAAATGCATATAGTGTAGCTGGACGGAGGGACCCATTCTTTTGCAAAGCTAAGGCTGTTTCTTCTTGAATGTTTGGTTGTCTGATCACCCTGGAATACCTCTTTTTTTTGCAAAAGAGAATTAAATATCTTTGCATTCCAGACTTTGTAGGATTATGAATCTACTGGAGATCATCACAGATGTTCAACTTAATTTACACAATGCCTCTTCTGAATATAGCTAGCTCTAACAGAGCACAGGCAGAGATGCGAGGCAGACTCATACTGGAAAGCTTCATCTTGCAATCACCAGACAATCCAAATTTGGAAACAGACTTTTTGTTTCCCAACTGACAGCTGCAATGATTCTGATCAGTAACCAAGACTGCAGGCTGTTGGCTGATGCTGAAGTTAAATGTGTGTGACAGCCCTAACAGCAGTGATGGATGGCTCTGGATCTGCTAAGCTGACAAAATGCCAAAAGGCTTAAGATGGTTGGTTGTCACTAAAAATGGGTAACACAAGACATGGCATTTGAAGACTTTACATGACATAACATGAAGCGATAGTCAGCAGTGAACCCTGGATATGTGATATTAACAGGGTTAAGCTCACCATCTGCCTTTTTCTATTGTTGGGTTAGTATCAATACAGAGGGAAGAGTTGATAATAATGGCATGAGGTCAGACAAATAACCCAACTAGCCATGTCATCTATAATACTGGCCAGGGCCAGATGCTACAGCCACAGGGTCTTTTCACTTTTCAACCCAATGATGAAAAGCCACAGGACTGAGTGACAGGCTTCCATCTCCTGTCATTCATTCATGATATCTGACTTCAAGGAATAAAAGATGGCATTGCATTCCTTTATCAATTTGGCAAGTAATCACCGACAGGCAGATGACCTTTTGATCATAATATTCTTTGTAAAAAATCCTCTCCCAGTTATCCTTGTTTTTGTCTAGTTTTCCATATAAAAGAATTTAACATATTAGCTGTTGATAATGATAAAAAGATGCTTCCAATTTGCTGTCTTTTATATCATTTGTTGCTGTTATATGCCTCCAAGTTGACTCTGACTTATGGTGACCCTAAGATAGAATTTTCTTGGCAAATTTTATTCAGAAAAGGGTTGCCATTGCCTTCCGCTATGGCTGAGATAGTGTGAGTTGCCTAGTGGGTTTACATACTGAGCAAGGATTTGAACCCTGGTCTCCCAGAGTCCCACTTCAATGCTCAAACTACTACACCACACTAGCATTCATTTTTTAAAAAATCATTATTCACAGTTGATATTGCCTGGTGCTTCTTAATTGGTCCCAAGTTCAATCTAGTTATACCATCTATACCACTGCTTCCCAAACTGAGATGCATGTCACAGGCATTATGAGTTTCTATGTGATGCATGAAAAAACATTTTACTCCTGATGCACTACAGTGAGACAAGTTAGTTCTCAACCCCGTACCCCAAACCAAAAAAAATCTCCCAGTATATCTATTTATTTTTCCATTGGGTTACTTTTCTGTAACATGTTGGGACAGCATAATATATTGAGGGGGAAAATAATGCCCATACTATTTTCCAGCAAACCGTGATGTGGTGAAAAGGACTTTATTTGCTTATTTGTCAGATAAGACTGACAAACCTTATCTGATTGTCAGTAGGTTGGCCCTACTCAGGGGAAATTCCCCCCACCTCCATTAGGGGGACACTTCAATTCATTGGATGGTTTAAAACTGTCTCTTAACCTTTTCTTTATTAGGGCCCCCTTTAAATATCTTTTGTTGCTAAATTAAAAACCCTAACACCAATAACAATGTAATCACACCATCCATTAAATTTCCCTCAGAGGTACTGGAGGGGGAGGAAAGACTTTTCTCCTGTTTCTTATTGCAAATTTGTGGCTGGAGCAGATTGAATGTCAATGTTCAGGCCAAGCCAGCCAGACAGCTAACCTTTGCCTTGCCTCCTGTCACTGCAAGCAGGAGGTGGGCTGAGCAGCCTTCAAGCCTTTGTGGAGCCCCTGTGAGGACATTGCAGCCCCCTGGGGGTCCCCAGACCACAAGTTAAGAACCCTCTCTCTCTGGCTTTTCTTCGCAAATGAAGATTCAGGAAGGACTCATCCTGTGCTTTCTGCAAGCGTGCTGATGACTAAAAGGCCAATCCGAGATAAACAAGTCCGGTTGCAGAAAGCACAGCAGAAGGTCTCCTTGGGTGATGTTTCTGGGTTGTGATTCTTTCTGCGTTGTCATTTCTCTTCAAGACTTGTTCGGCGTGAGTTCTCAAATAAGGCTGCGGCATTGTGGATAGTGTGTCTCCATGCCTCCCGATGTGAGGCCAGGGCAGACCATTGTTGGTGATCAATTTGGCCATGCCTGAGATATTGTTTCAGGGAATCCTTGTATCGTTTTTTTTTTGGGGGGGGGTGACTGCTTAAAAAATACCTCACACTACATTTTATTTTACCTGGCTTCATTTTACTTTTATTTGGCCTTGTATTTTCTGGGTTTCAGTGTCCCACACTTTCTTCTACACACACACACACACACACTCCTTTGGACACAGGGCATTTTTATAATTTGCAGCACATTAGAATTCTTATTAAGACCACAAAACCCCTCACAACTCACAAAATGCAAGTTAATTTCTACTAGTGTTCATGCCAAATTCAGCTGAAAAATCTAAAACATCAATATTTTGAATATGTTAATTAACACATATTCACCATGATTAGTCCCATTCAGTTGAATCAATTGTTGAATGATCAGTCAACATGTAGATAAATGCCATTGTTTCAATGGGTTTATTCTAGTTGGAATTAACAATAGGATTCTGGTCATGATTTTATTTTTCTTCATATTTGTTGTTATTGTGTGACTTCAGGTCATTTCTGACTTACAACATCCCAAATATGAACCTATCACAGGATTTATTTATTTATTCATTTGGCAGAATTTGTTAACAGGAAGTTTGCTTTTGCCTTCCTCTGAGGCTGAGTGTCTTACCCAAGGTCACCCAGTGGGTTTCCATGGCTAAGCAGGGATTTGAACCCTGGTTTCCCAGTGTCCTAGTCCAACACTCAAACCACTAAACCATGCTGGGTCTCTTTCTTCATATAAAAATGTTAGTTGTGGTATAATAATACAATAATTCCCAGGTCCAGGAACTGTTTGATGAAACAATTAAATTATTTAGTATGTTTTTAGATGGTTTAAACTGCAGCAGGTATGTGAGTAAAATAACTACTGGTTAGCTGGTCATGAACAAAATGTGGGGGTTTGGTGAAAAACAACAATGAGGTACATGTGAAAGAGTTTGGAAGCCAGTCTTCTTTGTGGCAATACCAAGCTTCCAGACTATGGGCGGAAACATTTTTAGACACTAGGGTTACCTATTTTTAGTTCAAGCTTGAAAAGAAAGCGCACTGAATAAGGAGGAGAAGGAGGAGGAGAGGTAGTTACTCCAGCTCTCCACAATTATAACATTCATGTCTTTAGCTTTACCTTCTTCAATTCTGCCTGGTTTAAAAACAAAACAAAACATACCTATACAGAAGAATGATGAGAATTCCAAGTTCATGGGAGAAAGATCAGGGTGAGCGGAACCAGCCCTACATTCAGGGAGAGTGAAGTGGCTGCCTCAGGCGGCAGATGCCGAGGGAACAGCAATGTGGTGTTGTGGGTCAGGGTGGGGGGAGCTGCGAATGCCACGCAATGTGTTCTGCAGCTACCATAAGCGATCTTGCTGATAGAGGTTGTTGTCTCATCAGCAAAGCCCATGTTATATCCAGCTACCAGTCTGGTCAGCTTCTTCTGTATGTGGAATGGGTATGTATCTTTGTCATTTTCTGTCACCTCTTGTTCTCAAATCTCAGGATCTGGGTTTGAGCCCTATTCTCTGGTCCTCATGGCACAGGGAGGAATCTCAGGGTAAGAGCACTGTCTTGAAAAGTGTGTGTGTGTGTGTGTGTGTGTTTCTTATTTGGAAGACTTTGTCACTTTATTTGACCTGCCCACTCTGTGCAACTGTGGTTGATGCGTAAAAACTAGGCTCTCCTCGACTTCCCAGAGGACCTTTTCGGCTATTGCTTCCAGATTATGGAACGGCCTGCCGGATGAGATCCATCATATTACCACCCTAAATAGCTTTTTAAAAACTCTTAAGATGGATCTCTTCTGGTGGGCCTTTCCTGAATAGATACCTGGCCATCAGAAAGAAAAACCTGATTTAGCCTGATCCCGATACAGCTATTTTTATTGTTTGTTTTTAGTATTTATTAAGTATGTTTTTTAAAAAAATGAATTATTTAATTGTATTTTAAGGGGGGTGGGATGGAGGGTCTTGAATGTATATTTTAAATGCTGTAAGCTGCCCCAATTGCATTTTGTAGAGGGGTGGGATACAAATAATTTATTATTATTATTATTATTATTATTATTCAGGGCCCACTTGCTGGTTGTGGGGGGTTGTCTCAAGGTCCCAAGTTTTAGTGCTGAAATCTCAGAGCCTGGAATAGTCCTGACCTGGCAACCCAAGGCAACAAGACATCTTTGGCAGGCCCTGGATATGAGGTGGAATATTGTCAGTTGGGACATAGGCAGCTGGGCTTTAGCCCCTCAAATCAACAGGCAAGAAAGAAAGCATTCTAACTGGTTGATTTATCAAGGGTTAGAGCTACACAGTAATGAAACCAGCAAAAAGATTGAATTTAGTCAAGGTAGGATACAGACGTGATTGGTAAAGAGAGAGCTATAGAAGCTGATGCTGTCAGCCAGGACGGAGAAATGTAGAAACCTTGAGAGGTGCATGTCCTCATCACCTTTAAAAAGTAATATGTCCTGTTCTTCAGTATTTTAAAGGAATCTGTAGTACTGGCCTATTTACTTTCAGACATATTGACTACAGAAAAACTCCTTCATAGTATAGATGAAGAGAATTATTTTTCTATCAGACACTTTTTTATATGGACATCAATACCAGGAAAGATACTAGAGCAGATCATTAAGCAGACAGTCTGTAAGTACTTAGAAAGGGATGCCGTGATCACTAAAAGTCAATACAGGTATCTCAAAGACAAGTCATGTCAAACTAATCTTATCTCTTTCTTTTTTTGATTGGGTTACATCCTTGATAAATGAAGGGAATGCTGTGGATGTAGCATGTCTTGATTTCAGTAAGGCCTTTGACAAAGTCCCCCATGATATCCTTGCAAAAAAGTTAGTAACATGCGGGCTAGACAATACTACCATTAGGTGGATTTGTAATTGGATGACCAAAGGAACCCAAAGTGTAGTCACCAATGGCTCCTCTTTATCCTGGAGTATGTGGCTTGCCCCATTCATCACTGTGCTATCTCAAAATTTTGGCATCTTGTTTAAAAGAGGATACTTCTCCTGTCTAATTGGAACGATAAAAGGAAAATGTCTACATACAAGTGAATACATCCCCGAAGCCTTCAAATAAGCATTTATGGACATTGTGGACACTTTGGAATTTTCATCCCACATGTTCGTATATATAAGGACTTGATCATATGTATGTACTAATGTAAATATTTATATGTATGTATGTATGTATTTATTTATTTATTATTACTTGCATGTGACACTTTGGTATAATATATGTTACAACAATCATTGCACTAAAACAAACTTTATTAAGAATCACAATATACACTGGAAATTTATAGAAAATTGATTATTATTGAGTTTTAAGATTAGATATTAGAGTCTGTATACAGTAATATTTCCTCTCTAACCATTTTGCACTGTTCACAGTGAAACCTCCCCTGTACTTTAGTCTTTGAGAAAGTCTCCCATAATATTCTTGTAAAAAAGTTAGTAACATGCAGGCTAGACAACACTACCATTAGGTGGATTTGTAATTGGATGACCAAAGGAACCCAAAGGGTAATCACCAATGGCTCCTCTTCATCCTGGAGAGAAGTGACTAGTGGGGTGCCACAGGATTCTGTCCTGGACCCAGTGCAATTCAATATCTTTATCAATGACTTGAATGATGGCATAGAGGGCATGCTTGTCAAATTTGCAGATGACACCAAGTTAGGAGATGTAGCAAATACCCCAGAGGACAGAATCAGAATTCAAAATGACTTTAACAGATTGAAGAGCTGGGCCAAAACTAACAAAATGAATTTCAATAGGGAGAAGTATAAGGTACTACACTTAGGTAGTAAAAATGAAATGCACAGATATAGGATGGATGACACCAGCTTGACAAAAGTATATGTGAAAGGGATCAAGGAGTCTTTGTAGACCACAAGCTGAACATGGGTCAGCAGTGTGATGCAGCAGCTAAAAAAGCCAGTGTGATTCTAGGCTGCTTCAATAGGAGTATAGTGTCTAGGTCAAGGGAAGTAATAGTGCCACTCTATTCTGATTTGGACAGACCTCACCTGGATAACTGTGTCCAGTTCTGGGCACCACAATTCAAGAAGGATATTGACAAGCTGGAGCATGTCCAGAGGAGAGCAAGCAAAATGGTGGGAGGTCTGGAAGCCATACCCTATGACAGGTGGCTAAGGGAGCTGGGTATGTTTATCCTGGAGAAGAGCAGCTTAAGAGGGGAAATGATATCCATGTTTAAATACTTGAAAAAATGTCATATTGAAAAGGGAGCAAGCTTGTTTTCTGCTGCTCCAAATACTTGCCTCTTTATTTATTGGTTTTGATGGTGGGTTCTTTCTTTCTAAGGACTTTGGGATTTCTGGGTGGTTGAGGGACATGGGGGATGCTGGGAGGTGGTGTGTGCCCAGCTGGGCCTCCTTTGGCATTTTCTGCAGCACATCTAAGCCTCATTAGGCTGGGGGGACCTTGGGACAGTTTGTAGGGAAGATCTCTTTTGCATGGTGGTCTCTTAGGCCCAGCAGTAGTTAACTGGGGCTCCCTCTTTTCTGGTATTTGCTTTTCTTCACTGGTAATGGCTTGTGCAGCAGCCTGTAGGCACATTTTCAGGTGGTAGCCACCAATTTCCGGCCTCCTTTTGCCATGCAGAGCACAGGGCCTTTGGGCCCATTTGCAGTGTACAAACTTACACTTGCAGTGCAAGACTGCACTTAGGGAGAAAAAACGAAATGCATAGATATAGGATGGGGGAGACCTGGCTGAATGAGACTACATGCAAAAGGGATCTAGGAGTCCTAGTAGCCCCCAAGTTGAACATGAACCAACAGTGTGATGCGGCAGCTAAAAAGGCCAATGCGATTTTGGCCTGCATCAATAGAAGTATACTGGCTAGATCAAGGGAAGTAATAGTGCCACTCTATCCTGCCTTGGTCAGGCCTCACCTAGAATAGTGTGTCCAGTTCTGGGCACCACAATTCAAAAGGGATATTGACCAATTGGAGCGTGTCCAGAGAAGGGCGACTAAAATGGTGAAAAGTCTGGTAACCATGCCTTATGAGGAAAAACTTAGGGAGCTGAGTATGTTTAGCCTGGGAAAAAAGACGGTTAAGGGGTGATATGATAGCCCTGTTTAAGAATTTGAAGGGGTGTCACATTCAGGATGGAGCAAACTTGTTTTCTGCTGCTCCAGAGACTAGAACATGGAGCAATGGATGCAAGCTCCAGGAACAGAGATTCCACCTCAACATTAGGAGGAACTTTCTGACAGTAAGAGCTGTTCGGCAGTGGAACACACTCCCTCGGAGCATGGTGGGGTCTCCTTCCTTGGAGGTCTTTAAACAGAGGCTGGATGGCCATCTGTCAGGAATGCTTTGATCGTGTATTCCTGCATGGCAGGGGGTTGGACTGGATTGCCCTCGTGGTCTCTTCCAACTCTACAATTCTATGATTCTATAATTCTATAAGTCTATGAATTTCACCTGTGGGGTGAGGTAGGTGGGTATGGTACTCTGGAGACCTCATTGCAGTAGTTGGGTGCATTAACTTTGTGTGTGGCCTGAGAGGCACATTGGATGAACCTAGGCCTCTGGGCAGATCCTTGGGCCTCCTAACTGATGCGGTCTCACAGTTTTTGAGGTGCAGCTCAAAAACTTTTTGCCTTATTTTGCACCATGGGGACTGCTCTGGGGGCTGCTTTTGTTCTGGTGGGTGGCTTGGAAGACAGCATGGCCTACTGCTTGGGCCTTGTGGTCATGCTTGGTCTGCTAGATCCCTTGCCTAACCTTCCTTTGGGAGGGTCTGTTTTTCTCCTGGCACTGTGGCCTTTGGGCCTTGAGTCAGGGCTACTCCTGTGGCCTGGTTGCTGCTGTGAGAGATGCCATTAAGTCCTGGTAAGCAATCCCTGAGACACAGGCCTATAGTGCAACCCGTCCCCCTTTTTGTTACCTGCTGTTTCACAATGGAGATCTGGAGAAACTAGCCAGGACCACACTGTGGTTGCTACATTTGACATTGTGGCAAGTCGTGGTTGAAACAAACCAGAGCTTATAATTCAACAGCAAATTTGCAGTTCAGATGATGGTTTGTGGCTGGTAAGCAAACTATGCCTTGCTATCATAGGTGGGTCTTCACATCACAACAAGTCAAATATCAACAAGTACATCAGGCAGAAATGGTCAGTATGGTTTTATTGTAACATCTATGATTTTTCGGAATCTTTAATGTAGTCTTTATAAAATGACATTTTATAGCAATAATACAAGATGCAGATTGAAAATAATGTATATATAGTCCTAAATCATGTTGTTAGTACTAACTAGACCAGGGACCTTTGAATCAACTGGATTCACCTATGTGTTGATCCACCATTCCACAATTGATTAAATTGTACTCTAGCTGGGACTAACCAGGAGGATTCCAGACAGAAATGTGAGGGGTTTTTATTGTTATAATCAGAACCTAGAAAGTAAACCAAATCTAAAACATCACTCTAAAAAAAAGGAATTTGTTTTAGGACTTTATCAAACTACCCCACATTACTGTTCTTTTGCTGGCATAAATTGTGGTGGTTTTATGCCATAAACGAGGCTTCCCCAGCAGTAACAGAGCACAAATGGAGCTCTTTTTACTTCCAGGGTTGAAATCTCACAGATTCTCTACGCTCACACAGGAAATTTAAAAATTAAAGAAAAAGAGCACACAAAAAGTACAGCAAAGCACAAAAACACACTTATAAAGTTCCAAGTACATGGGGGAGGGGATAAAAAGAGTGTCCCCTACCTGGCTGTCATGATCTCATCCAGAAGTGTTTGCCCATTGAGGCTGTATTTATGAGATTAAAATGGCATGAAGTTTCAAATGCCGGCAATGCTGGCAACAAAGCACCATAGGAGATCAATTGACGTCTTGGCCTGTCAATAAAATAGAACAGCTTTTTAACAATATATGATTGTGAAAGGATGACGTTGCATGGTATATACACCCCTTCACGATCATTAGGTGTCCTTATGATGCCATGTTTACCTGGTCTGATAAAGTCTTCAATCTCTGTTTCAAAAAAACAAAAACAAAAACAAAAAATAGAGCCAACCTCTGCTGAACCTTTTCTGGGGAGTACTTCATAGCTGTTATGCCACCAGTGAGAAACTTTACAATTCAATTCTACATTTGCTTGGTCAAAAGTAAGATCCATTTTGTTCAGTCGAAGGGTTCTCTTAAGTAAATAGGCAAAGGATTGCAAAGCAAGGCCTTCTAGGTGCATCTTAAACCAGTATGTGTCCTGAGATCATATGTAATTAGCAGTGCCAATACTTCCATTTCAGTTGTGCAACACAGAATCATAGAATCATAGAATTGTAGAGTTGGAAGAGACCACAAGGGCCATGCACTCCAACCTCCTGCCATGCAGGAAATCACGATCAAAGCATCCCTGACAGATGGCCATCCAGCCTCTGTTTTAAAGACCTGTTTCAACTGTTAAAACAGAATTTGAAAGTATAACTCTTCACTTGAGCAGTTCACTTCTAATTTCTTTTTCTTTTTCCTTCTGTATATATGATTCTCCCTTCATTGTGGTCATCTCTTGTCTTTCTTAAGACGGTAGCCCTGAAGAAAAAGTATGCTTTTCTTCTCACTTATTTACTGTACAGGGTATAGTCTTCGAGAGAGTTTATATCCAAAGCAAGACTGCTTTGTCATATTCCAGTTAATATATTTTACATAGACGCATGCTGAGAGTAACAGAAAGATAGTTACTTTTGTGTATAGCCTTTTAACTCTGTTTACTCTTTGAAAGCAAATTTCTCCTCTATATTACTGAAACACATACGAGGTGTGTCTATTAAATAACAAGACTGTGTTTCTACCTTTCAGACAACTCAGGGAAAACTGATTGTAAACACTTGAGTGGTGACCTTGAATATGTCTGAACAGGCATGACAAACATCAACACTCTCGGCCATTCAGTTAATTGTCAGTCGTCATTTAAAGCAGCTGTGTTGTCTGTTGCATGCTGGAAAAATGCTAAGTTTACATGTCGAGCAATGTGTCAATTTACATTTTTTAGTAAAATTGAACAAAACACTAACGGAATCTTTTCAAATGCTTACTGAGGCCTATGGGGAAGACTGCGTGTCTCATGAGCATGTGTTTGAAAAGCACAAAAGATTCAGAGAAAGACATGAGAACGTGGAAGATGATGAGTGCCCTGGACAACTTTCCACTTTAAGAACCCAAGAAATTGTGGGGAAAATCAGCCAGATTGTTTGAGGAGAGCGCTGACTCAATGTCTGAATAATAGCTGAAGGCATGAATATTGATGAAGACACTGCATAGAAACTTTTGCAACATGAGAAAAGTTTGTCCCAAGATGGTCCCTAGGGTACTCATACCAGAGCAAAAAGAATGCCGCCAGGAATTTGCACTGGTATTCTGCAGCAACTTGAGGTGAACTCAAACCCTTTTCAAAAAATCATCAGTTGTGATGAAACCTGGATCTTCCAGTATAATCCTGAGACAAAACAACAGTCAATGCCGTTTGAAAACACCATCATTACCAATAATGAAAAAAGTACATCAAAGCAAGTCCACATTCAAAGCCATACTCATTGGGGTTTTTTACATCAAGGGCGTAATTTTGGCAGAATGGGTTCCAGAAGGCAGAACAGTGAACCAGCATTATTATAAGAAAGTTTTGACAAAGCTGAGAGAAAGAGTCAGGGGGGGAGGGAAGGCCAGAACTGTGGAAAATTGGTTTCATTCTTCATGAAGACAATGCACCTGCTCACTCAGCACTCTCTGAGAAGCAGTTTTTGGCTGATAAATGCATTACTACACTCGACCATCCTCTATATTCACCAGATTTGGCACCATGCAACTTTTTTCTTTTCCCTAAATTGAAATCAGTGCTTAAAGGAGCACATTTTAAGACAACTGATGCAGTAAAGAAGGAAACAGCAGATGTGTTGAAACAGCTGGCAGAAACTGATCTGCTCCATGCCTTCAACCTGTGGAAAACAAGACTGCCTCAGTGTGTGAGTGTGAACAGGGAGTATATTGAAGGGGATAAGCATTAGAATTGTAATACATATAAATAAAGATGGGTTATTGTATCAGTCTCATTATTTAATACACAGACCTTATAATTACCGATACATATACAGTTGTCCCTCCACATTCGCGAACTTGACATTCGCGGTTTCTGTTATTCGCGGTTTTGGGAGGGCCCCCCGGGCCCCCCCAAAACCGCGACACGGGGCCTCCAGAGGCCCCGTGAAAGACCTGGGGAGGGGTGGCGAGGCCTTCGCGGGACGCCCGGAGGCCCTCCGGAGGCCCCGCGAAGGCCTAGGGAGGGGTGGGGAGGCCTTCGCGGGACCCCCAGAGGCCCTCCGGAGGCCCCGCGAAGGCCTGGGGAGCGGTGCGAAGGCCTTCGCGGGACCCCCGGAGGCCCTCCGGAGGCCCCGCGAAGGCCTGGGGAGGGTGGGGAGGCCTTTGCGGGACCCCCGGAGGCCCTCCGGAGGCCCCGCGAAGGCCTGGGGAGGGGTGGGGAGGCCTTCGCGGGACCCCAGGAGGCCCTCCGGAGGCCCCGCGAAGGCCTGGGGAGAGGTGGGGAGGCCTTCGCGGGACCCCCGAAGGCCCTCCGGAGGCCCCGCAAAGGCCTGGGGAGCGGTGCGAAGGCCTTCGCGGGACCCCCGGAGGCCCTCTGGAGGCCCCGCGAAGGCCTGGGGAGGGGTGGGGAGGCCTTCGCGGGACCCCCGGAGGCCCTCCGGAGGCCCCGCGAAGGCCTGGGGAGGGGTGGGGAGGCCTTCGCGGGACCCCCGGAGGCCCTCCAGAGGCCCCGCGAAGGCCTGGGGAGGGGTGGGGAGGCCTTCGCGGGACCCCCGGAGGCCCTCCAGAGGCCCCGCGAAGGCCTGGGGAGGGGTGGGGAGGCCTTCGCGGGACCCCCGGAGGCCCTCCAGAGGCCCCGCGAAGGCCTGGGGATGGAGGGAGGGAGGGCCGGGGAGACCTCCGCGGGGCCTAGGAAGGCCCCGCGAAGGCCTGGGCAGGGAAGGAGGGAGGGCCGGGGAGACCTCCGCGGGGCCTAGCAAGGCCCCGCGAAGGCCTGGGCAGGGAGGGAGGGAGGGCCGGGGAGGCCTCCGCGGGGCCTAGCAAGGCCCCGCGAAGGCCTGGGCAGGGAGGGAGGGAGGGCCGGGGAGGCCTCCGCGGGGCCTAGCAAAGCCCCACGAAGGCCTGGGCAGGGAGGGAGGGAGGGCCGGGGAGACCTCCGCAGGGCCTAGCAAGGCCCCGCGAAGGCCTGGGGAGGGAGGGGGAGGGGTGTTTGTTATTCGCGGATTTTTCACATTCGCGGGGGTCCGCGGAACGGAACCCCCGCGAATGTGAAGGGACGACTGTACTAGTGAGTTTCTGCATGGCAACAAGTTCAAATTGAGCTTAAAATTTTTGAAGTTATGGGAGGAACTGGGGGAGTTAGAAAACAAAAGGAATTTTTCAGAAAAATTGGGAAAAGTGTGATATTAGCAAAATTTACAAATTGAAAGTCACTTTGTTACTTTAGGAACATACTGTATTATGTACAACTTAATTTGGCTAAAATTACCATGTATGATATATTAAAAGTACAGTTTATTTAGATAATAACTAAAAATTGAATTTATTTTTTTAATTTATTTTTTTCTTACAAATGGAGCTACAAAGTCCTGAAGAGTAAAGAATCTCTCTCTTTTTCTTTCACTAGTTTAGGAGGAGCAGTGTAAAACCAATAAAAACAAAAGAACACAACATCCACATTAATAATACTAAAAAAGTGATTTTGCCTCCTCTGGTCCTCCATACTTTAAAGCAGACACTCATTCTTATAAAAAGAACTGCGGAAAAGAGAACAAAAACCAGAAATTGCAATGATCTGATTACTATACACAGTATTACATAAAAAATCTGTTACATAGCTTCAGAAATAATGTAGGAGTACAGATATGAACATATTTTCTTAAACATTTAATCATCATTGTAAGATAAAATGTTCTATAATCCATTTTTTAAAAAACAAATTTGGTGAGAAAAATAAAGGCTCGAAGGGGAAAACAGTGGGCATTTTCAACCAAATTCCTCCAGGTTTTTTTCTAGGATTTCACATTTCAATCTCAATCAGACTTCCCTTGTAGAAATCTACCCTTTATGGTTGGTGAACTAGGAGTTGGCTATATTATTTTTCTCCTAAAATATGTATTGTAATAGGTGCTTATTCTAGAGGGGAACAACATGAACACAATTAATATATTTCTGTGACTCATTACGGATGATGTCACAGGTACTGTCCATGGCACTCATGTAACTACATTCTGCATAATGCAAAGAAACTGAGTGCTATTTGAAGGTAATAAATGAAAATTTCTCCCCAACAAACTGCTGCATCCGGAAAGCTGAGATAAACATTATCCAGAGTGCTGAGATAAACATGATATCCCTTTATGAGAAACAATTTATTGAGAAAAAGATATCCAGTATCCTGCAAAATAAGGGAGGGGGCAGCTGTCAATATCATCTCACAACAATATCCTATGATTGCCCAAAATGCTGGAGCAAAGTATTGAATGTAAATAAAGATGACAAATCAAGATGTAGGAAACATTACAACATAAAAGGGAAACATCACCTACCACTTAGATCAAGAAAAATGAAAATAGCAGGTAGTAAGAAACTTAACTGTAGAAGAGCGATACAGCCAATGTGTCTGCATCGATTTTTGTGTTTAGTATTTATTAAAATACTCTGGAGGATTGAAATTATGTTCTTCCAAAATACTTGGTATTTATCATTGTTCCATTTACCTTGAAATGATAATTTCAGACACTTAGAGGAATAGATCCATGCATTGTCTCATTTCATTGTAACCCCTGCATCTGAGGTAAATTTCTTGGCAATATTACTATAGAACATCTTTTGGAAGTCCATATTGTTAATCAGGAAGTGAATAATTTTCTTGTGCCTGGATAAAGCATATTATATATTTGTTTGTTTTATGTCCCCTGTCCTCAAATGAGCTCAAGGTGGCACACCAACTCTCCTCCTTTCTACTTTATTTCACAACCCTGTGAGACAGATTAGGCTAAAAGGGAGGGAGTGGTTTATCATCATCCAGTACAATTTCTTAGCTTATTAGGGATTTGAACCTGGATTTCCCAACAGTCCACTACTCCATGTAAACCTGGAGTGGGTGAACACACCTACTGGCACATAGCATGGCCTCTCAGGTGCTGGACCTATCCAGTCACTCATTCCCTCATTGTTTTTGCAGTCATGGGCAGAAAGCAAATTAATTTCTGGGGGGCAGGCTGTTTAGGGTTTGATGAGTCATGTGTTCTGCAGGCCTGGTACAACTAAAGTTCAATGCCCAGGGAGCATTTCACAAGGCCACCTTTAGTGTTTGCCAAGAGTTATGATCTGGGAATTAGTAAGGTCCTTCTTTCACTACTCCTGCTGCTGGTATTTACTCATGATATAACTGTGGCCTTGACCCATTGTCAGTACAAGGTTTTGGCTAAGGTTTAGTCAGCTGGTAGATTTCTTTCAAGAGTAGATTTATACCTACTCTTTTCACTACAGACTTTATCAGACTAGCATCTTAAAACACTGTAATTCTGCAAATGAAGATAGTGGGAACATTGTGGCATTATAACACCTATTATCACACGTAGCTGTAATCATGTGAAAGAACTGCCACGGAATTGTCGCATGCTGACCACTAGTGCTTTAAGAACGGTTTACTTCCACGTTTTGGCATGGGCAAGATTTCAGCTGTTCTCGCGAGAAGACGTGAGCAGACTTAAAACTAAAAAAAAAATTCCTAAATTAACAAAGTTAATAAATACACAAGCACTGGAACACATCTAAAACATGCAGACTAGATGGGATAGTTCATAAAAAGAGTGTCCTGTGCTTTGTTTTTGCATTCTCACCCAGACATTTGCTCATTTAGGACCGCCCATCCATGCTGTAATCTCGCAATTACAATGGGATGTGTTTTCACATGCTGCCCTCAATATTGCAAAAAAAGAAATATTGGTGATCTATTGACGACTTGTCCCATCAATTAAAAGAAACACCTTATTCACAGCTAGGGCATGGGGTAAGCATGAGATGACAATGACATCATGTGATGGCTGCAGCCATTTGTGATACCATGCCATCATAATCCTGCGATTTTTGCCACATCTGACAAAGTCCTATGACTCCTAGTAAGCATATGCTGGCATTATATCCTGGCTCTGGAGATCTGTGGCCCTTTCACAGTACACAATTATAGTGCCATAATTCCATTTTAACTGCCATAACAGCATCCTGTGGAGTCAGGATTTGCCAGGAGCTCTCTGAGAATTCTAAATGCCCTTCCTTAAACTGCAAATCCCAGGATTCCATATGATGTTGCCATGTCAGTTAAAGTGGAATCATGGCACTTTAATTGTGGTCACTGGTGACATAGCAAAGAGACTGGGCTGTGAACCAGGAAGTTCTTTCTGCAAATCTTACCCTAGCCAGAGCTCATTCAAAAAGTATTAGCCATTGTCTTCCATTCTCACCCTCTAACCACTACAACCACCACCATACATAAAAGCATATCCTCCAAATGTCTTGTTTTGGCAGGGGCAGCCTATATTAATCCTCTGTCATCCCACTTTTTTGGGTGTTTTTAAAACTTTCCAGTCTCTTGCTTCCACTTTGTCCTCATCAATTGCTGCAAACTAAATTCAAAGCACAAAAGTGCAAACTACTGCTTATCTCAGTGGGGGAGAGGAGAGGAAGGGGCTAAACCTTGCCCTTCCCAATTAGCTCAGGCAAAAACAAACTGCTACAGCCTCTCCTGACTTGTGTGTTCTTCCTCATTAATAACTTTTGCCATCTTGACCATATTCTTGTATTCAGTTTTCATCTGTGACATGTTGGAGGGTATGAGACAGAGGATTAACTGGGACTCTCCCTGCAAAATCAAGACAGTTGGAGGGTATGCCAGAAATACTGTGGCCATAATTTCTCCTGTGCTCAGGGCTTAAAGTAAAGTGAAAGGGAATAAGATTAGGTGAGGCACTGTCAAACACCTAGTGCCACAATGATCCGTTATCTTGAAGGAGGAAGCCAGCTCAGTTGCTGGCAACTGATGCTCATGCCATCACTGATTTCCTGGTAGAGTCTTCACCAAGTACAAACTGATAATGAGTCAGGGCAGGAGTACAAGGACTTTTACGGATGGAAGAAAAGTAACGCAAACAGCGTCGCCAGGTTGCGACGCTGCTGCGCAAAAGGCACCAGTTTCGAACAACGCTTTTCCCAGCAGTACTGTTGCAGTACTGCTGGGAAGAGCGTCGTTCGAAACTGGTGCCCTCTTGCGCAGCAGCGTCGCAACCTGGCGACGCTGCTTGCGTTACTTTTCTTCCATCCGAAAAAGTCCCAAGAGAGCAGGTGTGATCTGAAAGGCTTTTTCCTACAAGGCCCTCCATTGCAGACCTAGTGGCTAGGGGACTGGTGCAGACCTGACAGGAGGCAGGATCAAAACATAAACAACACATATGACCATATTAGGAAGAAAATTATGCCAAGGCAGTCTATACAGCTGCCATTCATTATAGTTGCCTCAAGTTATGACAAAGTACATTTCAGCATAAATTACAACAGCACAAGAATGTATTAATAGTCACATCTAAGTCCATGACTGGAGGGTAGGCATCTAAACCAGGACTTTTTCGGACAAGCTAATTGTAGCGCTAGTAGCCTCGCCACGTTGCGAGGCTGCAGTGCTGCAGGGCGTCCCTTTCGGATGACGCCCGTCCCTAGTGGTACTGTTGCGGTACCGCAGGGACGTTTGACTGTAATATTTTGGAGATATTTACTCACGACGATCTCGTGAGTAAAAATTGCCAAAATATTACAGTCAAACGTCCCTGTGGTACCGCAACAGTACCGTTAGGGACGGGCGTCATCCGAAAGGGACGCCCTGCAGCGCTGCAGCCTCGCAACGTGGCGAGGCTTCTAGCGCTACAATTAGCTTGTCCAAAAAAGTCCTGACTGCCTTGCAGAGTAGAATGGGTGTAAACATAAACTCACAAGGTGGACTTGAGTGAAGCATGCTGCTTCAACAATGGGTGAAGGTAAGCACACTTCCCCCTCTGCCCGCTGATTGGCTGCCCACAAAAAGTACAAAGGAGCCTGGGAAGATGAAGCCTTCACGATGCAATAAAATGAAGTCCCTGTGAAGCCTCCACAGAAGCTACAGCCTGCAATCCATTTCCCAGGTAAGTCTGATTTAATGGCATTCAAATGGCCTGGATTATTGCTACTCCCTTTAAAAAAATTAAAGAAATTAAGAAATATGTGCTTGATGCCTTCTTGCCTATTTAATAATAATAATAATAATAATAATAATAATAATATATTAAATAATAATATTTATTATTCTTTCCTATTTTCATTTGGGACAACTGCAGACTGGAAGTAAACATGACAGGTGACAAATGGCTGCTGCTGAAAAAAAGCATCCCTGTCCTGCCTCCTGTCTCCTCAAAATCTAGTGCTGTGGTTCCCACCTTCAGTCTCCAGATGTTGTTGAGCTACAACCCTCAAATTCCTGGCCATTGGCCATGCTGACTAGGGCTTCTGGTGGCTGAGGACCACTAGTATAAGGAACCATTAGTGGAAGGAATATAAAACAGTTATGCTGTTGTCATGACCCAGATTTCATGGCCCTTCCTTCAATCATGGGCTGCCAAATGCTGGTATTTGGACATTAATTATTCAACGAGGTCACCTCACTCATTCTACATTAATATACATTACTCAGGAAAACCTTCGCCAGATACATTGATTTCCGATTATATTGATCCTCCTGGTTGGGGATGATGGGAACTGTAGTCCAGTACATACAGAGGGTGCCTGCTTGAGGGCAGCTGATCTAGGAGGAGGAAAGAACAACACATAGGACTGCCGCTTTCTTCACCGTCCACACATCTTCCATAACATACTCTCAGTCTAAATAAATTGCTGTAACCTAATGCTAGGCATCTCTAGAACAAACTTTCTTTGGATTTATTATACTTGCACATGTTTGCTTTCATTTGTTAACTTTTGTCAAGATCCTAAATCAGATTTCTGCTAACTGAGTGTTGCAAGATCTCTTTAGCTCAGAAAAATATTTGTCTACCTCATACCAATTTTATGTAAATAATTGTATTAGTTACATATCTAAGCCCTGAAATCCAAGTCACTATCACAAATTTTCATGTGAAATTGCATTATGTGGGCAGTTAAAACATACTAATAATACCAGGAATTAAAGCAGTGAACTGGTGAGAAAACAATTTCCCAGGATTTCCCTCCATTTGTACTGTGCCCAGAATATACCTCTGATATGTAGGGTACCTCTGGGGCATTCTTGTAGCTTGAGAAGGAGCGTCAAGTTACAGCAAGATCTGCTTCATGCATCTAATGTGCAACTGTGGGCCTATATCACTTAACCTATCTGTTCTCTCCTCTTTCTAAATGTCAAGTGGATATATTTTCTAGCACAGTAGGGTATACTTGGGGTTAATGAATGGTTGCAGAACACGATAGGATAAATCAAATATAGAAGTAAGAAGTATTATATCCTCTTCTATTACTCTGCAGTCTCGCAATATTTTATTTTACAAAGTTGTTCATATTCAGCCTTCCATCGATAGAAAAATTGACTGTAATAAATTGGTATCAGGTTCAAATGTACCCCAAGAAAGGCATGCAACTAAAATATATGGAAATACATTTACTTGTAAAATACAAGTAAAAACTATTTGCAAGTTTATTACCATATTATTTTTTTTTAAAAAAACATGCTTTTATCAAGAACTTCTGTTGCCCCCCTCAAAAAAAAAAAAAAACACCTCTACACAACACTTAGGGCTTTGTCAGACCAGGCAAATATGGCGCCATAAGATGCCTAATGATCGTGAAAGGGTGCACATATCACACAACGTCGTCCTTTCACTATCGTATATTGTTAAAACACCATTCTATTTTATTGATGGGCCAAGCCATCAATTGATCTCCTGTAGCATTTTGTTGCCATCATTGCCAGCGTTTGAAATGTTGCGCATTTTTAATCTCTTAAATACAGTGTCAATGGGCAGACACATCCAGGTGAGATCACAACAGCCAGATAGGGGGTGCCCTTTTTATGACACACACACACATATGGTTTACTTGGGTTTTTGAAAGTGTGTTTTTGTGCTTTGCTGTACTTTGTGAGTGTGTGTATGTGTGTTTGCTTTTATTTTTAAATTTTCCATGCTAGCGTCTTCTTACAGGAATCACCAAGATCAGGAACCTGGAAGTAAACTGAGATCTGATTGTGCTCTGTTACTGCCAGGGAAGCCTCATCGACGCTGCTCAAGGAAAGTTGGAGCCAGCATAAAAACGCTGCAATTTATGCTGGCAACAGAAAATTAACGTGGGGTGATCCGATAAAGAAAGTTGTCAAGGTCATAAAACCCCACAATATAAGGTACTATCTTGACCCAAATCAAGAAAAGTACACAAAAATGCAAATGGTGGTTGCGATCCTGCATCGTCAGATGTAACTAAAATGATGCAGCTCCATCATCGTAGTTACATCTGACATTGCCACTGCCCCAAACCCTATGATCACATAGTATAAAAGGACAGAACACAATCTTTGTGTGCACAAGTCCCAGGATTCAGGCCCTGGCATCTCCAGGTAGGGCTGAGAAAAACCTCTGTCTGAGACCCTAGAACATGGGTTGCAAAATGTCACACTGAGGCTTCACACAGCATCCAAGCCTGTTTTTGAAGCTGTCAACCCCTCCATCATCCTCAGGCCACTCTTTTTTTTGACCAGTGAAAGAGGACATGAATTTGTGAAGTCGAAGGCTTTCACAGCTGGCATCCATAGATTTTCCTTGGTTTTTTTCCGGGCTGTGAGGCTGTGTTCTGGAATAGTTTCTTTCTGACATTTCACCTGCATCTGTGGCTGGTATCTTCAGAGAATGGTTGGGTAGGAGTGTATGTAGGATTTATATGTTGTGAACCGCTGTTGGCGAGAATATGTAAATTTGTGTATTTGAATGGTTAGTTTCTGGGTATAGAAATGCAATGATGATTAATGTCTGTTTGGCTAATAGCTGGTTGATGGGCCATTAACTGCTGGATATCCTTCTGTCCCTGGGAGGAATTCCTTTGTAAGTGTTGATTTTTTATTCTATTGTTTTTCAAAACTGGGAGCCAGATTTTGTTTACATGATAGTTGTTGGTCTGGTCCAGAATTTCTGTGGTTTTAAATAGCATTTTGTGTCCAGGTTGGTTTATAACATGTTCTGCTACTGCTGATTTTTCTGGCTGGCCTAGTCTACAGTGTCTCTCATGATCCTTGATTTGTGTTTGCACACTGTGCTTAGTGGTGCCTATATAGACTTGTCCACAGCTGCATGGTATGCGGTAAACTTCTGCAGCTGTGAGAATAGCACAGAGAAGCTATTGAAATCCACAAACACCTGGACAACTTCAACAGGAAAGAAGAAACCCTAAAAGTAAACAAAATATGGCTCCCAGTTTTGAAAAACAATAGAATTATTAGCCAAACAGACATTAATCATCATTGCATTTCTATACCCAGAAACTAACCATTCAAATACACAAATTTACATATTCTCCCCAACAGCGGTTCACAATATATAAATCCCACACACACTCCTACCCATCCATTCTCTGAAGATGTCAGCCACAGATGCAGGTGAAACATCAGAAGCAAACTCTTCCAGAACACAGCCTCACAGTCCAGAAAAAAACCAAGGAAAATCTAGGGACATGAATTGCTTCTTTTGGAAATCAAACAATCCATCTGTTGCACACTTCAACATAAAAAAAACAAACCCTACATTTTTTTTTTCAAAATCAGGAGTAAAACTCTGGCCACTTCTGTGTTTTTGGATTTTTGGCAGTCCGTGTGGCACCTGGATGGTCTCAGGCAGAAAACTGGCTGCTGGTCCCACCACAGTTACACATACCAGCCCTTAAAAACCACTGCTAAACAGTAGAGAAAATGCTGCACCAGATGGACCAGTGGTCTCACCAGTGTGTAAACAGGGCGGTGTGTTCATTCATATGGCATTGAGCAGGGATCACTCTAGCCTCAGGAACAGTCCAGAATAAATTATTTGACTGTCTCTTTGGAGTTTTAACAGACCTTTCCACAGCCTAATTTCATAATCTTAAACACAAGGAAATGGTCAGATGGAGAGGCACACCAAGGCCAAAATCCAACAGAGCTATACATTCTTGTGTTGGTTTACATCAGAAGTAAAGCTCACCTAACACTGGGTAGAATTTAAGGACTTTATCAGATGCACTAAATACAGCATCATAACACCATCACATAAACGCAAAAGGGCACGCATATCAGACAACGTCATCCTTTCGCATTTATGTACTGGCCAAAACCCATAGTTTTTTATTGATGGTTGAAGCTGTCAATTGATCCCCCATGGCACTTTAGTGCCAATATCACTGGCAAGTGAAACCTCGCAACATTGTACTCATGTGAATGCAGTGTGAATGGCCGGTCTGGCACGAACATTTCTGGGTGAGATTGTGACATCCAGGTAGGTGACACACTTTTTATGACCCTCCCCAAGTTACTTGTAAGTTTTTAAGTGTGTGTATAGGAGGTTGTACTGGATGGCCCTTGTGGTCTCTACCAACTCTACAATTCTCTGATTCTCTGATTCTCTGAATGAGGAAGTGAACGGAGCTCTGTTCACTTCCTCTTTCATTGCTGGGAAGCCTTTGGACAGGAGGCAAAGTAAGTGCAGCATGGGGAGTTCTTTTGTTGGCATAAAAATGGAAAAGTTATGCTGGCAAAAGGACAGGCTTTTTGGGGGTGGTGTGATAAAGTCCGAAGTCATAAAATGGTGATTTGGGGGGTGAATACTTTAGCCCACACTCAAACAGTCCTCTCCGTATAAATTGCATTTGTCTTTTATTGCATTGGTTGTTTCATGTTTTCATCAATCTGGTGCATATTTTTATCTGTATGTATTTTATACATTTTATTGTTAGCCATATTGGGTCCCTTTTTAGGGAGAAAGGCAAGGTAAAAATCTAAGATATTAACAGGCAAATATTAGATAAAATATGAATGAGCCTTGAGTTTGTGAGCTTCCACTTCTGCTCCTGCATGACTGCAAAGAAACTGTGAAGCTTTTCATTGAAAAAATGACTTGGTATGTCCAAACCTATGCATTGAGATTGTTGTTAAGTGTTTATGACTACAGTTTATTCCACAGAGAGGAATCTTTGGCCTGAAGACCTAATCTGACTCTCAGAGTTCCCACCTGGGCTACAGCTGCTTCTTCTGGCCCAGACAGACACAGAGAGTAGATACATAAACACACCCAAACAAATAAGCAGGGGAAAGTTTATTTATGTATTTATTTAACACAGTTTTAGACCATATATATTATAAAACAATAAAATAACAATAAAACTCAAAACAGTAGGACAGAATACAGCTTCTAAAAGGTAGAAACCAAAGACTAGGGCCCCGTTTACATGGCAAAATAAGTCGTGTAATAATTCAGCAAGACTCCTGATAGTTCCCACGTGTTTCGACACAGTATCGCCCTTTTCAGAAGGAGGGGGTGAAAAACCCCCGTAAGTGGCGCAACTTTTGACAGCGCTGATTTACCGCTCTTTTTTAAAAAGTTCCGCAGTATTGCGCATTATCGATGTTGTGAACTATCCGACATCTACTTTCGCTACTTTTTCAACAACTGGAAATTAGGCGGATCCTGGGAGTGGCCCACTATAGCATCCCTCCCACCGAACAAAAACATCTGTAAAGATTGCTTTATCGCTTTTTGTAATGGCGGAGCAGAGAACAAAGAAGGGTAGAAGGGGCATTGCATGGAGCCATGCAGAGACTGTTGATTTGCTGGATCTTTGGGGGAAAGAAAAAGTACAAGAACAGCTTAGAACATGTCATAGAAATATCATTCTTGTTCTATGAAGGATCGCAGCTGCCTACATCTATTCCTTCTTCTAATAGACCTTCTGCATCGAAAAAACCTGCATGCATCCTGAAATGCAGAAATTGTGGCTATGATCCTGAACATCAACAAGAAACAGCAAGAAATAGTTGCAAGAGTCTCAATCTTTAAATAGATTAGCTAGGGATAACCTATCGATGGTGGGCGAACGATGAGGTGCAGCAGGTATAGGTGTGCCCAATCAGATTTCTCAGAGCGGGAAAGTTTAATAGAAGCTGTCAACAAATAGGATTAAGAGTGATGGGAGCACAAAAAGGAAGTTAAGCTTTAAGTAGTGACGTATGCCACTGATTGACAGCTACGGTAATAGCTAAAATGCGAAATGTCGATACTGTGGGAACTAAAAAAAAATGAAATTGAAAAATTCGTAACTTATTTAATTGCGCAGAAGTACATCATGTGAACTCTGTTTGCGGAGTACTACAAAAAGTAAACAAAAATTGTGTACACTATTCGACGCTAAATCGAAAGTGCGATATTGCGATACATTGCGGAGAAAATAGTGCCGTGTAACCGGCCCCTAGGAAAAGCTTAAGCAAGTAAGTACATCTTATGGGAGATGATCAGACGTGGGGGAACATGCAAAAAAATCACATTCCCAACTGCATCTGAAGATTGCTACAAGAAAAGAAAGAGCGATCTTACCAGATGCTGCATCCTTCAGCCGTTCCAGGGGCGCAGCGCAGGCATCAGTAAGGTGTCCCTTTTGTATTGACGGGAGAAAGCCGCTAATCAAAAATGACACCTTACTGACACCCACCCTATGACCACGGAACACAGGAGGATGACATCATCTGGTAAGGTCGCCCGTTCCTGTTCTTGTCGCAATCTTTTGATGCAGTTTTTGCCATGTCTGATAATCGCCATCATGCCTGGTGGCTTCCATATCAGCTGGGGCAATGCATTTTCTTGTGATTTTAGTACAAACTTTGAAAGGCCTGTCCAAGATACTGAACCTTTTGGGGGGTTAGGGTTCAGCACCTGGGATAGCTTCTTTAAATTTAGGACTAAAAGCAGATTCACTACTTCTCTAACACAGATGTTACTACCTGCCATCTTAAAAATATACCATATGTAACATGATATTTACCATATCAAAGCACCAAAGGGATACCAAAGTAGAGGTGCTACAATTTTTTAAAAAGTCACTCTTGAGTAATCCAAGGTCAAAGTAGATTAAGCATTTATCACTTTTTTTTTTGCAGAGGTGCTCCCTCAAGTAGTATAAAATGCCTATTTATCATAGCATATGATTTTCATCACTTACATATATTGCATTTATTATGCTTTGTTTGGTGACTAGTCACTGGAAGGTAAACACAGGCTTAATTTGCATGTCTAGTTCCTAAAGTACACATTTCTGAGGAAATCCCATTGTGGAACAGGGAACGGATTCATCAGATTCCTCTTAAACACATTCCTCTTAATGTCTCATTTGACCCTGTGTGTGCATGCAAGAACAAACCCAACACTCCTCTGAAGTTATGAATTGCCCAGGAAGAATCCAAAGAGATGAGTAAACTATTCTTCAAGGAAGCTTGTCCACCATTACGGATATTACTGGGGGAACCTTTGATAAGCTTCTGAGGAACCTCAGGGCTCCCTGGAGAGCAGTTTGAGAACCACTACTATACAGCAAGACATATAACTTCACTCCTAAACAGAGCTAAAGACGAGGCTACACCTGCCTAATTTCTGCATAAAAATAAATTATAGCATTTTTATACCTTTATAGCTACCTAGAATTGTCTATTTTTCTTTAAATCTGAAATACATGAGGCAGATATCCTTAGAGGGAAATATGTTATGCTCTGGTAGTGGCTTCTGTTTTACAGTTTGGAGACATTCAAACTGAAACACATACATAAAATTTAACTATATATGTAATTGCTGTAAATAATGTTTTATCAAATTTATAGTTATTAAAGTTTCCCCTAAGATTTAAAGGTTCAGCTGGTAGGTACTGTTTCTTGCTGTTCTCTAGTTAGAATTCTTCTGCCATGAATATTGCATGGCAAATAATACTTCATTCTAGGTTTCCCTTTCTGTCCTTAGCATGCCTATAAACGTCACTACCTAAAAATAATAGTTTGCGTTGGCTCTTGGTATAAAATCTAATGTTACAGTGATAATGATATGCAAGGTATGAAGGGTGTTGGTTAAGAACAGGCTTCTGCATCCAGGTGCCCTCCAGAAGTTTTGGAATAAAACACCCACTGTCCCTAACCAGAATATGGTGGGGATAATGGGCATCATAGTACAAAAATCTGGAGGCTGCTGGGTTGGGAAAAGTTGGTTAAGGGCTTTAATTGTGAGCCAGTTAATAGTTTCAAATGGCATCAGGCTGAATCCACACCTGCAAAGTAATTCAGCTCCAGTGCTCAGTATCCTGCCTCAGTTTGACCTCGTTGATGTTACACTCAGCTGCAGTGGCAGCACAAGGGGGTGCGGACAGGCTGAACTGCCCCAGGTGACACCATCGGAGAGAGGGATGCCACTGGCCTTAGTAATGCCACAGCTCAGCCGTTTTAATCCAAACTCAAATTGGTTTTGGAAGCCACACCATTCCCTGAGGTCACTTCAGTACAAAAGGGCATTTCTACATGTCTATGTGTTCAATGCATCTGGTTATTTTAGGTCACATGACAACAGTGGCTTCTTTGTTTCTTTTCTTCGTGGCATGCATATCGATATCAGCCAAAAGCCTTTTCTGTTTCGTTTTGTTTTCCTGATATCCTTATTGTCCAACTGCACTCCCACTGGATGTCCTCCTCACCAGATTCCCTCACCCAGGAGAAAATGCCTCCTTACCCCATTTACAGAAATGTACACCTTTTAAGAAAGAAAGAAGGACAGACACAGAAGGAGTATCTCGAGAAGGAAGGAGTTAAAAAGAGTTCATTTCAGTTCCAGCTGCTATCTTGCCACAACAAATCACTCAAATCTTTTCCCCACTCAAAGCTGCCATCTCAAGGTGCCCCACTCAGTTTTACAAAGGAGCACCCTAAGCCAGGAGGGGTCTGGTATGCCTTTGAATTCACGCAATTTTCCCCTTTGTCCTCCAGCTTGCTCCCATTCACTGCAAGTCTTACCTGGGGAATAAACAGCATTTCTGTTTTGTTAATTTCACAGCACTCACTCACTCACTACCTACCATGATAGCCACCACTTGTGCTTCCATTTCTCATTCCTAAAGGATGGGGCTGTGTGTGTGTGTGTGTGTGTGTACAAGGGCTGCCCCACACTGCCTGCCTTGGGGTGTCCTTTCCTCTTTGTGCCCCCCACCACCATCCTCCTACCAGGGCAAACTGCACTGCATTTGACAGGGGAGGCAAGTGGGGTTGAGGAAATGACTAGCCCAAATTAAACAAGGGAACATTCTCACAATTATTAACTTTTAAAAAATTCTTTCACTCTTCTTTTTTTCTGTTTGATAGCTCTGGAAAGAAAGGGGTTCAGACTGAACAAGTTTGGTCTCAGTCATCCCCAAGTGTGGCAAAATCCCAATTTCACTTCCAGCCTCCAGCTTGTGAACCAAGGAAAGTAACCTGGGCTCAGCCAATCAACACATGCCACTCCCCAGAATTGGGGCCTCCTTAGCCCAAACTCCCCTCCCTTCCCTCCTTTCCCCCCAGAAGTGTCCTGGGCCTGGGAAGAAACCCCCAAGTTTTCAAATACTGTTTGTACATCACTGCCTCAGCTTTGACAAGACAATACAGTAATAACAGTGGAAGCATTTTAAAACCGATTTAGCAAACACAGAAATTCAGTTTTAAAGAATTGAGGGGTGAATGGTTCATTATTATTTTTTTCTAGGATACCTTGATGGAGCTAAGAGACTTTCAATAAATGGGTGGGTCGAGGTTGGAAGCAAGAAAGGATCCCCTGGGTGCATTTCCCAACAATCCAGGAGAAGACATTTCACCTAGACTGAAGGTGTCTGGCACTTTAGGAGCAGCCTGAGGATGAGAGCTTGGCTTTCGGCATCAGCAACAACTGTGGCAATACAACTGCCATCCCAGGCCCCACAATGGCTAACTCAGACAGGTCATTTTCCCAGCTCTACTTGCCTCCCCTGTCAAATGCAGAGCAGTTGGCCATGGCAGGAACACAAAGAGGAAAGTAATCCCCAAGGCAGGCAGTTGTGGGGAAGCCCTTACACACACACACACATCTCCATCCTTTAGGAATGAAAATGAGAGCAGGAGTATTGGCTATCATTGCGGGGAGTAAGTGCTGTGAAATTAACAAAACAGAAATGCTGTTTATTCTCTGGATAAGAATTGTAGAGAAAGGGAGTCAGCTGGGAGTTTATGGGGGGAGGGATTGTTGAATGTGAAGGCAAACCAGATCCCTCCCAGCCCTGGATGCTCCTTTGTAAAGTGGAGTGGGATGCCTTGAGACAGAAGCTTTTGGTGGGGGAAAGATTCGTGTGATTTGCTATGGGGAGATGGCAGCTGGAAGTTAAACAAACCCTTTTTAGCTCTTTCCTTCTCTCTATGCTTCTCTCGTCTCTGTCCTTCCTTCTTTCTTAAAAGCTGTACATTTCCATACATGGGGAGAAAACCTCTTTCCCCCATCCATTCCAGCAGCCTATATCTTCCTTGCTGGATGTCGGCTGGGTCCCAGGGAGCTCTAGTAATAATGCTTCTATTATCATCATGTATTCAGGAAAAAAGTTGAAGACTCCCCCTTCATAATCTCCACAACCACCCTATTTTGAATGTCTGCATATATTCAAATGTCTAAAGGCTCGCAGGGCTTCTAAAACAGAGGCCTTCCTTCATCCTGGGCTTAATTTGCCTGAAAGAGGGTAGCTCAACTGGGGTAGAACATGAACCAATAGATTCAAATTACAAGTAAAGAGATTCCACCTGAACGTCTTTACGGCTCATTCAACAGTGAAACAGCCTTGAAAGGTGGGTGGATGACTCTCCATCTTTGGAGGTCTTTAAACAGAATTTGAATGGGCATCTTCCAGGAATGCTTTAATTGTACAGTCGTCCCTTCATATTTGCTGGGGTTTGGTTCCAGGATCCCCCCCCCCGGATACCAAAATCTGTGAATACTCAAGTCCCATTATCTGCAATGGCATAGCAAAATGGTGTCCCTTATATAAGATGGCAAAATCAAGGTTTACTTTTTGGATTATTATTTCTTAAAGGATATTTTCAATCTGTAAATACTTAAATCCATGGATACCAAATCCATGCATACAGAGGGACAACTGTATATTTCTAAAGGGAAGGGGGTTGGACTAGATGGCCCTTTCAGTCCCTTCCAACTCTAAGGACTTTATCAGATGCGGCAAATATGGTGTCATAACAATGCCTAATTAGTGCGAAACGGTGTACATATCATATGATGTCATCCTTTCGCAATTTTGTATTGTCCAAAAGCCGTTCCTTTTTATTGATGGGCCAAGCTGTCAATACATTTCCCATGGTGCTTTATTGCCGGTATTGCCAGCATTTGAAACCTTCAATGGGCAGAACACTTCCGGGTGAGATCACGACAACCAGGTACCGTGCATTCTTTTTATGAGCCTTCCCTGTTCACTTTTTAGTTTTAAAGTATGTGTCCGTGCTAGTCTTTACACATTGTGTCTATATTTTTGTTTATTTTTCAAATTTACCGCACTTGTGTCTTTTCATGAGAATCACTGAGATCTTGAACCTGAAGTAAACAGAGCCCCATTCATGCACCATTTATGCTGGGGCTACCTCAGCATAAGGTTTGATGGGGGGGGGGTCTTTTGCCAGCATAAAAACACCACAAAATATGCTGGCAAAAGAATGCTAACTGGAGTAAGTCTGATAAAGTCCTCAGATTTTATGATTCTGTGTGAACATTTTAAAGGAAAAGCTGCACCTTTTTTGTTGCTATCACTGCAGCAACAAATCTGGTGATGGAAGCAGCAGTAGGGACATTTAAAAGTCTGCAAAAATGGTTTGTATGCAGCCCCTGACCCACATGTTGCACTTCTCAGGATATTGGGACATGTAGTAGATTTATTCTGTGAAGCAGAACAGTCTGCAGTTTGCAGCACTGTGAGCTGGCAGCAAAAGCTAGCTGAGTAAAGGTATCAATATTGATTAGCTCACAGTCCTGGAGCTGAACTGAGCAGAGCTCGGCTGGACTGAGAGCTAAGCAGTTCTGTGCTGGATTTCACAGAGGGAAGACGTTTTTCTTTTGAATGCTGTATATATCTGTAAATACTCTTTATTATGTTCAAGTAAAGAACAAGATTTTTAGACACAATAAAGGTGTTTCTGCCTTTATTCTGATGCCTGAAGGAACTACACTCTGATGTTTATTTTTGCTGCCTGGACCTGTTTAGGTTCCCAGTGTGCGCTATATCACCTGACAGCTCTAGGCTGTTTCATTGCATGAGGTTGCTAGACCAGATGAGGACCTTTCTCTCCAGTAATAAATAAAAAGCAAGGTAGTTTGGAATTAGAAGGTTCCAGATCCTGCAGAACCTTCAGAAGAATCCTTGGTACACAAAGGTTAGCAACCTTAGTGACTGGTTCACTTTTAAAACAATGCAAAGGAGTTCATACCATGAAAGGGTGTAGGAAGAAAAGGGAAAGGTAAAAACCATAAAGAATTCAGGGAGGGAGGGAGAGAGATGCTTGTAGAGTCAATAAAGTCCACTTTACTTAGCAAGTTACATATTACCTATCCAAGGCTGCATCTGAATTAGTGAAACAATCCAGTTTGACACCGCTTTAACTGCCATGGCTCAGTACTGTGGGATTCTGGGATTTTCAGTTTTGTTAGATATTTAGCCTTCTCGTGGAGCCATGATAATTAAAGCAGCATAAAACTGCATTATTTCTGCAGTGCAGATGCAGCCTGAGTAGTCTTGCGTTTCAGTGCTCCTTAGAAGAAAGAAGATTTACACATGAGCATCTCACCTAGCTGGATGGAAAGATTCAGGAGACAAAATACTGAGACTCCTATTCATGGGAATTCGAGAACAGTAAAAGCCCACTGATAAAAGTGTTGTTTCGTCCAATGGCAAAAACAGTTACATCTTTAATGTAATTGGTCTAACTTAATAATTAGGATATTATTTAGACTGAAGTTAATTCCCAACCTTAATGACTGACCTACATTACAAAATGAGTGCCCAGTTTTTATTAACTGAGTTGGAGGGGGGGTTTAAGGGGAAGACTCAGAATGTGCCCTGATCAGAAATGCTCTAGGAGGCACTGTTGATCTTTCTAGCATATAATGTTTATCACATTTCCTTTTCTGCTACTTCCTGTGTAACAGACATGAAGTCCAGACAGAGAAAGTGACAAAAGGAAAGCATGTGAAACAACCTCATCTTCCACATCATTGGCTGTGCCACACAGGGCAAATTCTCCCTTCATATTCCCTTCCTGGGCATAAATCCAGTTATGTGGATTGTCAGGTACCCAAACCGGAACTCAGGCAGAGCATATTAATGTTTTTAAGAACACATGGTTCACACTCTTTACTGATCAATTACTTGGTACATTCTACCTCAGTTTCCACCTGGAACAATGACTTCCTACCTTAACCAAGGCTCTGCCAGGCAAAAGAGAGCCTCTGGAAAAATTCCTTTCTTGGACTAAAAAATTTAGTATCCTCCACTGACTGTTAGGGAGTTGTAGTCTAAGTACTTTATCAGGCCAACCACCCCCCAAAAGTTCTTTTGCTAGCATAAGTTGGAGCATTCTTATGCCAGCAAAAGAACTCTCCATATGAGACTTACCTTTACTGGCATTAAAGAAGCTTTCCCAGCAGTAACAGAGCACAAACGAAGCTCCGTTTACTTCCAGGATTGAAATCTCCCAGATTCTCATGAGAAGACACTGGCACAGGCATTTCAAAAACAAAATAAAAACAGAAAAGGTTAACACAAGCACAAAAACACACTTTAAAAGTTACATGTAAATGTGGGAGGGTTTCATAAAAAGAGCATAGCCTATCTGGCTATCCTAATCACACCCAGAATTGTTTGCCCATTGATGCTTCATTCACGTGGGTACAATGCTGGCAATGCCAGCAGAAAATCACTACAGGACATCAATTGACAGCTTGGGCCATCAATAAAATTAGGATGGTTTTTAAACAAGCTATGTTCATGAAAGGGAGACATCATCTGGTACGTAAGCCCTTTCATGATCATTAGGCATCCTTATGATGGCGTATTGACTTGTCTGGTAAAGTCCTAAAACAAAACATTGTAAGGTACTACACTTAGGGCAGAAAAACAAAATACATAGATATAGGATGGGGGAGACCTGGATGAACGAGACTACGTGCGAAAGGGATCTAGGAATCCTAGTAGACCACAAGTTGAACATGAGTCAACAGTGTGATGCGGCAGCTAAAAAGGCCAATGCGATTTTGGGCTGCATCAATAGAAGTATAGTGGCTAGATCAAGGGAGTAATAGTGCCACTGTATTCTGCCTTGGTCAGGCCTCACCTAGAATACTGTGTCCAGTTCTGGGCACCACAATTCAAAAAGGATATTGACAAATGGGAGCGTGTCCAAAGGAGGATGACTAAAATGGTGAAAGATCTGGAAACCATGCCTTATGAGGAAAGACTTAGGGAGCTGGGTATGTTTAGCCTGGAAAAAAGATGGTTAAGGGGCAATATGATAACCTGGTTTAAGTATTTGAAGGGGTGTCACATTGAGGATGGAGCAAGCTTGTTTTCTGCTGCTCCAGAGACTAGAACATGGAGCAATGGATGCAAGCTCCAGGAACAGAGATTCCACCTCAACATTAGCAGGAACTTTCTGACAGTAAGAGCTATTCGGCGGTGGAACACACTCCCTCAGAGTGTGGTGGAGTATCCTTCCTTGGAGGTCTTTAAACAGAGGCTGGATGGTCATCTGCCAGGGATGTTTTGATCGTGATTTCCTGTGTGGCAGGGCGTTGGACTGGATGGCCCTTGTGATCTCTTCCAAGTCTACAATTCTATGATTCTATGAAGTTTTGCCAGAAGATAGCAAGTGGTGTATTAGCAAATGGAAACAATCAATCTCTTGACACATTCAGGGTGATGGAAGACCATGGGTGAGTAAGAAACAAAAGGAGATAGAGGGAAACCTGAGTTTCTGCCAAGTAATAATGTTCCAAACTATTATTCCTGAGCTACTTTCCTTTATTGTATCAGACACTCCACTAAGCTTCAGTTCCATTCTTTGACCTACCAGAGTCAGCTTTGTTCTACCTCCTGGCCCCACACAAGTATTACAATGAATTGACAATCCTAGTATGAGTCCTTTTGCACAGAGCTCAGTCACTCCTTAGCAGACAACTGCAAAAGAAATTTGAATGTGATTCATAAGCATTTTCTATTGGGCCAATGCTCAGTCTTTTCAATATACAAAAGTCTTTAAGTCTGATCTGTTTTGAACCCTTTACATAAACAGCTTGCCTGTGGTTGCTGTAGCCAAGTGGCGGGGGGGGGGATTGGGTTGGGTCACCATTCTTAGTTGGTTACTGCTCTCCAAATCATCTAGATTTCAAATACTGTGTAAAACTAGTGTGCTAACGTTTGAGGATTCATAGGGTGTCAGGTGGGAAGAGGAAATTAGAGTACTGAAGATAGTACCAAAACTCAAACATGGTGCATTGGGTCCAGACTTAGGGTTTGTGCATACTGGCCGCATACCCCGGCTTTCCCCATTCCAGACCCCTTCCATCCAGATTATGCAGGGCTTTTACACTGTTCTGCACCTAGGCATTCCTCACCACCCACAGGGCAGATACATGGTTGGAACAGGGGCAGGATGGGTTAGGGCCATTTACTACTTTTGTTTTTTAAAAAATACCCAGTTTAATGTGTTCCCACCAGGATGGGACAGATTAGGCCCACGTGTCCATGGGAACCCATCCTGGCAGGCCAGCCCTCACTGCTGCTGCTGGTTGCCCTTGCTCTCTTGGTTCTGGGCAGCAGGCCTGTAGTATATGACCAATACTGGTCATATGCCAGGGTCTTGTCATACGGTGCAGCCTGGAATGAACAATGTCACTGCCACAGAACTCTACGTGCTGTGGAATGCCTCCATTGAAAAGTGAAGAGAAGAAAAGAGGACAAATTCTATGGAAGATCAGTCCAAGTCATTTTGGCCAACATATCTTCATCTGACAACAGAAAAATCAGAAAGGAAAGCTATAAGACATTGGTACAGTGCACTGAATATCTGAAGAAATGGTATGATGTTGAACATCACTTTTCTTTTTTAAAAATGTCAGTGCTCTCACTTTTCAATAATGTAAAATGGGTAGATATATAGACTTGCTACAGCAGTCTGTATTAGGATTGACATTGACAAGCTGCATGATGCCTGCTGCATTTAACAACAAATAATAGAAGAGATTATCTCCAAGGAGCAAAACGCACATCAGTGATGGGTGGAGACTTTGATACAAATGTCAAAGGGTAGTGGCAGCCAAATGAAGAAATTGGTCACATTTGTACCTTGCATTCTTGTGATGTGAGATAATTGTCTGTTTCACAACAAAACTGTGGGCCCTGGAGAGCTGAGTAACAGCATTGTGAAAACCTGTGCAGAATTTCTAGACTTTTGAAGGTCTGGGCTGACTTTCTACACTACATAAAAAGGAATTCAGATTTGCTAAAAACAAGAGGCCAACTCAAGTATAAAAAAAGGTGAGGACAAGCCAACCCATCTTTAAGGTTTAAAAAATATTCATATTTTAGTATGTTCTCAGGCTGGCCCCCTAGCTGCGGGGGTGGGGGGAGGAATAGAGAAACCTTAAGAGGGAGACAGAAATGGCTGCTTCTAGTGATTCTATATTTAGAGATTCTTTCTTAAGGTTTGCTGTGTTTGTTAAAAAAAACTATACTCTTTATTTTGAATATTTTTCATGGTGGCACTAAAATGACATTCAGGAAGAAAACAGAATATACTCAGAGAAGAAAATGCAGAAAAAATACAAACATGTTAGAAAAAGAAACAAAATAAATAAAAGAAGGCGTGCTCTCTAGCTAGCCTCTAACTTGGTTTTCCAAGCTTGGCTTCAAAGAGTAAAGGCAAATTGAAGAATTTAAAATTGGGTCCCTGAATTTAGACAGGTAAAGGACTTTTTCAGACAAGGGTTACCATGCAAGAAGCTTGCGGAAGAGGTACGGCGCTGTTGCACAGCAGGGGGTCCATTTTGGGCGACTCCATCCCTCTCTTGGCATCGTCCGTGTCACTTCCATGTACGATTGAAGGCAGCCACACTATATTTTACTCACTGAAGTTGTCCATGAGTAAAATATAGCGTGGCTGCCTTCAATCATACACGGAAGTGACACGGACGATGCCGAGAGAGGGACGGCGTCGTCTGAAATGGACCCCCTGCTGTGCAACGGCACCGTACCTCTTCTGCAAGCTTCTTGCGTGGTAACCCTTGTCTGAAAAAGTCCTTAGCTAACCTCTTACACTAAAGAGAAATGTAAGTAAGGCTCATTGCTTTGGCCCAGGCTTTAGCTACACTCTGGAAGACAGGTTACTTCTTTGTCATTCAAATACTGTTGAGGTCAACCTAATTATGATGTGTTATCTGGGCTGCTAGATAGTCATGCTTTCCTTAGATCCTAGGGCTCAGCTAGACAGGAGAATTAATTGTGGAAAATAGCACATTAACTCACTATCACAGCAGTGTTCATTTGTCCCCATGATCCATTCACAAGATCGCTGGCATAGAAAGCTATCCAAGTTTGAAGTTCACATGGAGCATACCCACGAGAAAAGATGGTGGCCACGAGTGAATTACCTGCATTATTATTCCCCCAAAGCTTCCTCCATTCCCCTCTTTTTTGCCCTGTTAAATGAGAGATGCAGAAGAGCAACCTTATGCTTTAAAAAAAAATTTTTTTTTGCTCTGCTGCTCGAAAATAACGGACAATCGCTTCTGTGAAAAACAACAATGGTGGCTCCAGCCGCTTTGTTGGCAGCAAGCCCCACACACACACACGTCTGACATTTTGACTTCCTGGATATGCCCCAGTTCAAATTGGTTGTTCAAATTGGCTGTAATGTGCATTTTCGCATATTTTTTAAAAGAGACTGCAAGAAACTGTGAAAGCTGTCATCAGAAACTACTTGGAGTTTTCAGCTCCCCTCCTTCCGAATATGACAAATCCCAATGGGAGTTCATCTAGACAAAAGGTATTCTGCCCACATTCCTTGAAGATTTTTTTTCCCACCATCTAGAAAACACCCTAGTCTCTGTCTTTCATCCTTTCCTATGCTTACATTACAAAGAGGGCACTTTCTGTGGCAACACTATTAGCTCCTATTTTTACTAGGTAGTAGTGGGATGAATGGGTAAAATGTTGAACCTTATGTATTTCACTAAGGATCCCCTACCCCCCCAATCCCCACATAATCTGAAATTTTATTTAAAATATTTTTAATCCACCTCTCAGGGTGCACTGCCCTCACAAGTTGGTTTATGAGACTCTAAAAAACATCGACATACAATAACTTCATTTTCAACATTTAAACCACAAATTCCCCATGTATTTTATAATCTGGGCACAGTGTGCACACTGTGTAAGAAAATAATTAAAAAAATAAAGGGCACAAAAAGCATTATGATTCCATTCCTCCGATTTCTAAAACACAATGGAATCATCAGCTTTTTTTTCTTTCTCTTAACCATCAGAGACGCTTATATTTTTCTTGGAGCAAACCTGAAATGTTGTGTGTGAGTCAATCTTTATTTTAGCCCAGCTCAGTAAGCACAGTCCTCCTGACAAAACAATTCTTTGTTTTCTAGCAGTAATAAAGCCTACATGGCATTACTCATTTGTGGTATTAAGAAACATTGATAATTGGCTTTTATAGTTTTTCAGGCTTCACAGTTTGGCAAACCTATAATTGAAAAGCTGGATTTTGCAATCAAAAAGCTTAATTCAAGGCAGTGTTGCTATGCAAAAGTAGAAGAATGTACTCCTTCTTTAGCTTATTAATTTTCAAATAATGCTTCAGGGCTTGTTGTGATAGCCCTTTACAAGGTAGTAAATATAGAGATATTCTGAGTTTCTGGGCTGAAAACTAATTACCATTATAAATTGAAGCATTTTTGCTTGTTATTTCTGAAAATCAAACAGCTCCAAATACAATCTTCATATTAAATAAAATGTGCATTGAACCGCGGGATGTCTTACATATCTTGACAATTCTTTAAAAGCCTGTGCACATGTGGGTTTGTGCACTGCATTTATTTGTACGAAACACAAATGGAATAATCAGATGCTAGTTGTGTGGTGAGAAAATAATAATAATAGAACAATGCCTTTTTGACAGGCCATACCACAAGGCAGCCAAGCTGTAGTATTTTGATTTAAGCAGGTTTGCCTCTCCTTGATTTCTATATGGCCTACAGCCAGATACTGTGGCCTAATGCCTTTTGCTCCCTACAAGTCATAATAATATATGCTGGCCAGCATTTCACAGGAAAAGGAACACGTTGTGTACAGATAACACCCTGGTTTTATTCACCTACCAAGCAATACCATCTGTGCACATACATGCACTCTCCTCAGCTAGGCACTGATGAAAGCTTTTCTCTCCCTTATCCTGCTGCATTAATTTAACTAGCTCATCTAGCACTCAATTCTCAAAAAAGTACATTAGTAAACTAACAGTCTGAACAAAGGTTTGCAACTAGTTTACACAATGCAGGGAAGGGCGTGCAGTCCTTGTGAAGTCCCAGTCTGACCCAAATAATAACCCTCCTCCCACCATACTCTCCAATGTTTCACAGATGAAACCCAGGAAAAGTATAGCCAAGTAACATCAGAGTGTGGTCAAGATGGCAAACATTATTAATGAAGAATTTGAACACACAAGGTAAGATAACTGCGGCAGTTTGCTTTTCCCTGAGCCTACTGGGAAAGGCAAGATTCCACCCTCTACTCTACTCTCCCCTCTGCTGAACTAATTGAGTGCGAGACACTTTTGAACTCAGACTGCAGCAGTTGAAGTAAGCTGAGGACAAGGAAAGAAAGTGGGAAGAGGAGAAAGAAACTGGGACATTTTAAAATCAGCTGAAAAAATGTGACAACAGTGGATTAATGGGGACCATCCTTGGCAAATCAGGATAGTTGCAGATTATGCCCTCGTCCGTAATCACACCATTGTTTGTTTGGTGATTTCCTAGCCTTTGTCCAGGCTTTTCCTTGATGTCCAGTTTTTCCTGGATGTTTGAAATTACTTGCCTGAGACTTAGTTACTGGCAATAAGAGCTTTCAAGTTAAAATATGCTATTATTTGTGGTCCCATCTATTCATTTTTGGCCTGCCCCACCAATGGAATGCAGCCATTGAGAACATGTCTGAAATTAAACTCAGTGCCTGGGCTGAAAGGGGATCTTCACCTTTAAATTAATACACACAGTTGGGGGATATTCCTGGGCCCAGTGTTACCTATAGAGGCACAGGAGACTACTGATCTTAGGGGTAGTCCAGACAGTGAAATAAATCCTCATGGAATCCCATGTGTCCAAATGGGATCCCGCAGTGTTCCATCCTGTTCTAAGGGAAGGGGAGCAAAAGTCAGGGAATGTCCATGGCAAAAGCCTCCAGGACTTTCCCCAAGTTTTTTAACAATTGTGGAGGAAATGCATACTCCCGCAGGTTAGGACAATCAAATTGTATCACAGAGCATTGCTGAAAAAGATAGATGATTGGCCAGACATGCACAGGGGGTGGAGCTTCCTAAGACGGGAGATCATGATCCACCATGTTGGACTGTCACTGTAGCGATCATGCACTGAGGTGATGAAACAGCCTTTCTTTTCTTCATTTTTTTTCATTATTTAAGCAGAAGATCGCTCTTCCACACCTGGAATTTAGGTGTTTTTTTAAAAAAATATTGTTTGGTGGGGGCAAGTTGGGGAGTACAAAACTACGAGTAATTCACTTGCAGCTGCCATCTTGAGTCACTGGCATGCCTCCGTGTGAACAGGAAACAAGGAGAACTTCACACACCAGTGATCTTGCGAAAAAGTCATTGAGAGAGATGACCGCTGCTGCAAATTGGCATTTCTGTGCATCAATTCACATTTTATTCCCTTGTCTAGACCAGCCCTAAATGTCTAGGTTGGCCTTTACCCACTTCAGACTGGTTTCCCAAGTACATTTGTTTCTGGAGAAAGTGAACCTGGCCTCAACTACAGATGCACTGGTAATATCGAGGCTAGGTATCTGTAGTACCCTCCTTAGGGAATTATCTGCTCTCTAAACAATCCAGCCACTGGAATGCTTGTGGCCTATATGGTTTTGATCAAATTTGCAGTCAGTTGTACTTCCTATCCATTCATTTCTGGCTTCAGTTTAAAGTACTAGACCTAAACCCAGCTGCTAGCCCGAACTAGAGTATAGTAGGACCCCCATATCTGTAGGGGATTGGTTCCAGGGGGGCCAGTGGATAAGGAAATCCACCGATAATAGCAAACACCCCCCGTCACCATTCCCACTACGGGAACAATCCCGGGGGCGGTCCCAGGGAAAAAGGGAGAAGGGTGGCAGATCTACTCCTCCCCTCCCTTCACCCTCATGTCACCGTTCTCACCACAGGAGCAATCCCAGGGGTGAAGGGAGAAGGGAGGCAAGATCTACCACTTCTCCCCTCCCTCCCCCATCCACCCTTCATTGTCACCATCTGCAGATAATTGAATCAGCGGATGGCACATCAGCGGACGTGGGAGTGCTACTGTACTCCCCTGAATCAGTATGACTGATTCTTTAGCCTTCTCTGCCAAAGAATACTGGTGCCTCACCAAACTAAAAATCCCAGGATTCCATAGGAAGGCGCCATGGCAAATAATCGAGTTTCAAACTGGATTATTTGTTTAGTGTGGATTTGGCCTAATTATATAGGTATTGACTTACCATTCAGCAGTTGGTTCAGTGTGTCAACTCTGTACTACCCTTTAAATCCCTGAACAGTGTTGAACAAGTTGCTTGAAAGGCTGCCTACACCCTTATTAAGTTGCGAAGGTCTATAAAATCTACTTCAGAGGCCCTGTTCTCTGGCCTGCACTAAGAGTAATCAGGATAGCAGGTCCCAGAAACAGGGGCATTCTAGTGACTGTCCCTCATTCCCCCAAGAACTCTACTTGATCCCTTTTCTTATGGCTTGAAAATTTTTGCTGTTATCCTATATCACCTGATTAGTTACAAATGCATAACTAAATAAGGTCTTGTCTATACAAGCAGGGGAAATATGGACACGTTCTGAAAGGCAGACGTTTGCAATGATGTGACCTGTCTACATGGCCAAAAGACCCCCCTAAACTCCACAGGACCCCCTAGCCAGATGTCCGCCATGTGTGATTTACTCACAATTTTAAATCTGCTGCTATTTTTTTAAAAAAAAAATGTTTCTCGGTGTGCGCACAAGCAACACTTTGTATTACAAGTAAAGAAATTTTTAAAAAGAGTATGAGATTGCCATTTGATCAACTTACTGGACCCTCACTTAGCCAAAAATCCAACATGGTGGCCATAGCCACACTTTACTAGCCCCGCCCCCTGTTCTCATTCAGCCAATCAGATTGCACCGCCTGTTCGTATCTGTGTGAACGTGAGTGTTCAAACGATTACACATTCGGAAGTCGTACAGAGCTTTTCACAAAAGTTCACACAGACTTTGCAGTGGCACGTATTTATGTGAACAGCTGTTTGAACAGATCGCCGATCTTTCTCATTGCATTCATATTATTTTGACCATATAGACAGGACCTAAGTAATGTCTCCTGACCAACTCCCCAAACCTACCTTAGCACCCAGCAGCCACATCAAGTGATAGAGATGTGTTCAGTGATGGAGGCGATCCAGGTGCAGTAGGATGGCATTTCCAGCTCCTTCCCAATAGCAAATGAGGCTGCAATGAGGAATTGAGGTCCTGCTTCTGATTGTCACAGCCTCACTCATTGGCAGGAGGGGGCTGGAAGCATGATTTACTGTGCCCCAATCTCAAGATGAACAGACTTCTACCATTCAGTGGTGCTGCTGGCTGTTAAGGTATGTGGAAGGCATTTGCAATCATGGTAGTAGCAGCAGTCTTACTGAATATGGAGCGGTTACAGATCTGTAACTCTAGGTTACAAATCCTTTAAGGCAACCATTTTATTGATCTTATTGCTGGGCCTATATGTATGGTTTTTAATCTAATATTGTTTTATTATGTTTGTTCAATCATTTTATTATTAACATGTTTCGTGTAAGCTACTTTGCCTGGAAAAGTTGGGTTAGAATACTTTATATAAATAATTTTAAAAGCAAGTTCCTCCTTTAAATTTTAGGAGTGTTTATAGAATATATGCAATGCAATCCCATATGTGTCTCCTCTGAAGTAAGGCCTAATTATTTCAATGGGGCTTACTGTCTAGTATGTACGTATGTAGGATATAGAATTGCAGCCCTAGTAGGATTGCAGCCTAGCCTCAAAAATGGATCTGTTTATCCTTAACTATATAGAATTAGCTACCAATTCCAATATATTCTGTAACATTTACTACATGGCAGATGGCTGCTTTGCCTAAACACCCTAAAGGCACCAGATCTGCTCTGATCTTGGAAGCTAAGCAGGATGAGCTCTGGTTAGTGTTTGGATGGGAGACAGCCAACAAATCCCAGGTTCTGTGGGCTATATTTCAGAGGAAAGAGCTGGAAAGACCACCTCAGAATATTCTGTGCCTAAGAAAAGCCTATGAAATTTATGGGGTCACCATAAGTCAACAGGTGACTTGAAGGCACATACACACACAGATGGCTGCTTCTGGGGTGGGAAGGGAGGCTAACACATATGTAAACATATTAGCAATTTTCTTTTTAAAAGCATCCCCAAAAATCTGCCCAAAAGATCTGCCTCTGATAAACACCAATTATTACTATATGAATAGCATATAGATAGCAATTATTTAATAGAATCATAGAGTTGGAAGAGACCACAAGGGCCATCTAGTCTAACCTCCTGCAATGCAGGAATACACAATCAAAGCACTCCCGACAGACAACCATCCAGCCTCTGTTTAAAAACCTCCAAAGAAGGAGACTCCACCACATTCCGAGGCAGTGCATTCCACTGCTGGACAGCTCTTACTATCAGGGAGTCTATTGCTCTGTGTCCTTGTCTCTGGGGCAGCAGAAAACAAGCTTCCTCCATCCTCAGTATGGCATCCCTTCAAATATTTAAACATGGCTATCATATCACCTCTTAACCTTTTCTTCTCCAGGCTAAACATACCCAGCTCCCTAAACCACTCCTCATAGGACCATCCCATCTATTTTCACAGTTACAACTTTGTCAGATTGGCTGCTATTATGGTAGTTGGGAGCAAAAAGAGACACAGAGAGAATAATACTTTAGGATCATTTAGCATGATAGTGAATGAGCTGAAATTGAAGAGATTTCCCTGCTCACACTTATGCAGTGCAATCATACATATAAACATGTTTTGGTTTTGTAGTTGTTTGTATGGGTCACACAATAACATGGATCTCTGGGTAGCTGGCAAAAATAACAACATACAGGTTGAGCCCCATATCTGCGGGGAATACGTTCCAAGACCAACACCCCCTGTGGATATCTGAAACCATGGGTAATAGGAAACTCTATTATTTTCAGTGAGATGAATGCTGGATGTTGATCACAGAATCATGATGGAGGACCTAGAAAGTGGATACAGGGGTCAACCTGAACAAGATTTTTTTAAAAAATTTAAAACACAGAAATAGAACTGCATAATATCAATGGGAGGGGCCAGCATGCTGTAGTGGTTTGAGGGTTGAACTAGGGACTTTATCAAATGCTCTTAAAAAACAACAACACGGAGGTCAGGAGGAGGACACCACTGTCCTGCTTCCGGCAGTTGATACCATACACCCTGTTCTCCTCCTATCCTTTGTTCGTTCTCCTTCCATGCTGGAGTGACGGAAAAGGTGCCACTTTTTATTAACAAACTTCCATCAATGAAAAGCAGTGACTTTTTCGTCCCACCAGCACAGAGGGAGAATTAATGAAGGATGAGAGGAGGACAGGGCATGTGGTATTGACCGCTGGGAGCGAGACAGCGGCACCCTCCTCCCAACCTCTGTGGAGGCGGGGGGGTTAGAGCATCTGATAAAGTCCTAGGACTCTGGGAAAACAGGGTTCAAATCCCCGTTCAGCCATGGAAATCCACTGGGTGGCCTTGGGCAGTTCATACCCTCTCAGCCTTTGGAGGAAGGCAATGGCAAACCTCTTCTGAATAGATCTTGCCAAAAAAAACCTAGGAGAGGGAGGATCTCCATAAGTCATACTTCACTTGAAGGAAAGTAACAACAAGAACAAAACGTTCATGGGGAGTACTGCCTACACCATATTTTTATAATGAATTTTTATGATGAACAAGTCAGCATTAGGAATGACTACCGTGGCTGATGGTTAGGAATCTGGGATATCATTTGGATGCAATATTCTAAAGGCACCTATATGAATACAGTCTAATGCAGGGTTTCTCAGCCAGAGTTCCATAAGAGGTTGCTAGGGATTCCACAAGATTTGAGATTGGGGAAAAAAATAAACATTTTTTTTTTGAGCTGTACATATAATAATTTTTAGACAGGGGTTCCCTTAGTCCTGAAAATTGTTTCAAGGGTTCCACCAGGGTAAAAAGATTGAGAAAGGCTGGTATAATGGGCAGTGCCCAGTGCCATCTGCAAATGTAGGGCACAATTCAACCAGCAGAGGAAGTAATTAAGGCCACAGTGCTATATCCACTAAACTGGGAGTAAGCCTGATTGTACACATTAGAATTTACATCTGAGTAGACATGTGTATAACTGCATTTAAAAGGCTGTTATAATATGTATTATACTATAGTATGTAGTATGTTATAGTATATTATGTATTACCTGGGAGTAAGCCTGACTGAATTCAGTGGCACCTCCTTTTGGGTTTGTCCTTGAATTACATATTCAGAACCTGAGGATGACTATTTACTCACTTTCAGGCTATCCTGCAAAAGGTTTGGGGCCATGTGACCATGAGTCAGCTAAGTGGATATTACCAGCAAAGATTGTGATAAATAATCATTGCTATGTTGTGGCATCCGCTGTAGTTAAGAATGCAAAGCAGTTTAAATTTATAATCCCTTCAAGCCATGTGTGAATTCGATGATGATGATGAAGTGTTTGTCTGGCAGCTTCCCCACATCCTCAGTGAGACTGAGGCTTTGTTGAGAGCTACCTGACTGAAGCTCAGTTTGGTTTTAAAAAGATGAGGCTTTGCTGGCAGAGAAAGGGAACCGAAAGATTACCTTCAAACGGAGAATATATATCCACCTTTTTATATGGAAGGCTGGAGAAAGCTTCCGCTGATTCTGCTTCATCTTCAGACATTCTTCACACTCTGGAGAACAATATTCACATTTCATCACAAGAATGAGGCATTTCTTTTGCTTTCCTTCAACAAATGGGGGAGCTGTGGCCCTCCAGATGCTGTTGAACTACAATTCCCATCATAACTTACCATGAGCTACACTGATAGAAGTTCAAATCAACAATACCTAGAGGGCCACACATTCCCCAGCCCTGTTTTAACACAACTGGCTAAAGGAATGACCATAGAAACAGCTGGGTGATCCTAAGTAGATTTATTCAGATGTAAGCCTCATTGAGTTAAATGGGATATGCCTTCTCCTGGAGAATGCTTAGGATAACATCTCCCTGGGAGAATAGCCTAAATTCGCCTTTCACATGTCACAGAAACAATGTGGAACTGGAAAACACAATAGGCAAAGTCACTTGTACTTTTGGTACATGAAATGTGAGACAGCATCCAGACGTTTGAGCTTCTTAAAATTATCATCAGCCCTTCAAGGAAAAAACTAATATAGGATCCCACTGAGCTGTAAACTGTGCTCCAGCCTTGAGAATCAAGAAGCGAATGAACTATCAGCAACATTAACCCACCTATGGAACATCCAGACCAGTTTTTTTAGAACACCCTACTGGGACAAATACCTTGTTATGCAAACTCTGTAACATATGGTTTTATCAAATTCAGGATAACTCTGAATGCTTTCACAGCAATGTTTTGCTCGGTGAAGAAAATAGTTGATTCTAGGGGATTTCTGCCTTTCCTAGGAACATTGAGATTTCATGGAAGCTTATCCGAATTGTCTTAATGAGAAAACCAGCTATGGTCATGTAACTCTTAAAGACAGGTCATTTGCCATGACTGGCCTTCCCCTATTCTGGGTACCCCCAAGGAAACATTGAGTGCACTTTTATATTGCATTGAGAAATAGGGTCAAGCTAGCATTTCATGCAAACGCAACATCAAACTAGATGTTAACAGGAATATATATTCCCTTTGATTAACCAGTTCACCCTCCCTCAATGAGATTTCTTCAGAGATATATGAAATATTAAGCCCATGTTTACCTTTCCATGACAAGTCACAAAACAAAGCACATTAAATACAAGGTGCACAGTTAAGGATAACCACATGCTGTGGACTGTCTACACAGGCAGTATACTCTGTTTTGCCCCCGCCTCAGAGCCCTGTAGTCCTGATGACACAGGCCATTTGACGCATTCTGCCCGCAGTCAGTCCTCACCACCCCCCGGTGCAGATACGGGCTGAGGCGGGGGGGGGGGAGGTGGGATAGGGCCTGATACAACATTTTAGAATAATACACGTTTTATTCCATTTCTGCCAGAAGGAAATGGATTGGGCCTGCATGTCTGCAGGAGGCCTTCCTGGCAGGCCAGCCCTTGCTGCAGCTGCCAGTCTCCCTAGCTCTCCCAGAAGGCAGGAAGGAGTCCTGCAGCATGTGATGAAGCTGGTCACATGCAGGGGGGGGGGCGTTGTCACATATTACAGGCTCCCTTCTTGCCATTCAAGACAGCAAAGGAAATGGTGCTGGCAGCTGCAGCAACAGGCAAGTGTGCCCATCAGGACTTCCTCACGTTCTGTGGAGGGAACAGGGGAATGGCGGGGCCTGATTCATGGCCAGCATATGCCGGTAGGGAGCTGGCATATGCCGGTAGGGAGCTGGCATGCAGATGAGCCCTCTGTCAAACAGATGTTTCTCACCCCTTGAGGAAACACCTTGTGTAAAAATGCAGTAAACATATTATTTGATTTGATCCTCAGAGTTAGCCCTAACATACCAGAATTCAGGGCAATGCATAGGGATTACCTGGTAAACAATACCAGGTAAAGAATTCCTACAGTGTAGGAAGTCTAAAAGTCAATGGAGACTGCAGTTCCTAGCATTGTTTACTTGAAAGCAAGTCCCACTAGAGTAAATAAGACATCCCTCTAAGAAACATGGCTAGCTTCAGACTGAATTTCTTCTAATATCATCTGCACTATACACATTTCTGCTATGGCTTCTCCAAAGAAATGGTTCTGTAGATTTCTGAGACTTTTCTGCAGCCTCTCAAAAGGACAGTTTTCTGGGTTCTCCAATGAAAGGGAATGACAGTCACACCAGACTAATCTGATGCATATCAAAGCATAATGATTTTTTTTCTTTAGTCATTTTACTAGCCTTTTTTGACCAAATTACACCTGAGATTATCCAATTTTATGTGCTTGTGTGCAGAAGATTACTGCAATGCATCTCCCTCTTTACAAGCATGAATATTTTTTGTTCATCTCATTTGGGTGTTGCTTTTTGAGGTCTATAATTGCTAAAGCTTTGAAGGTACACATATGTCTTTCTCATTTTTAGAGCCAGGCTGTTATGTTTGTAAATCTTCAGGGGATTTCTTGGATTAACCTGCCTCACCCTTTATTTGGCTATCTGTATCTTTTGCTTGTGAGGGGACAGCTTCTAGTGATGCAATTTTCATTGTGAAAAGGCAGCGCAAGAAAGAATTAAGAATCCTGTCTCTCACATGCCAGTCTTCTACAACAAGCTGCAATTACTATATTTCCTTTCTTTTTATTGTTCTTTTTTATTTAGTCTTTCATTACATTTTCTTACTTTCTTTTTCATCTGAAATTAGAATTACAAAATTGCATATCATAGTATTTGTTTGTTGTATGTATTGGCGTCGGCAAATCTGTGCTTAAGTCCGTTCAGCAGTTCACCTACCTGGGAAGCATCATCTCCTCAGATGCCAAGATTGACAAAGAGATCAATCACAGAGTAGCAAAGGCATATAGCACATTTGGAAGACTTTACAAAAGAGTCTGGAGTAATAAACACCCGAGGTGAAGCACAAAAATCAGTATGTATAGAGCCATTGTACTGTCTATTCTCCTTTACAGATCTGAAACATGGGTCACCTATCACCACCACATACAACTCCTCGAACGCTTTCATCAGCACTGTATACGCACAATCCTAAATATACACTGGACTGACTATGTGACAAATGTTGCTGTCCTTGAGCAAGCAGGGATCACCACCATTGAGGCCGTAATATTGAGAACACAGCTGTGCTGGGCAGGGCATGTTTCTAGGATGGAGGACCATCGCCTCCCAAAAATAATACTCTATGGTGAACTCGCCACAGGTCAGCGTAAAAGGGGCACTCCAAAAAAGCGATACAAGGACTCCCTGAAACAACATCTCAGGCTCGGCCAAATTGATCACCAACAATGGTCTGCCCTGGCCTCACATCGGATGGCATGGAGATGCACTATCCACAATGCTGCAGCCTTATTTGAGAACTCACGCCGAACAAGTCTTGAAGAGAAACGACAACGCAGAAAGAATCAAAACCCGGAAACATCACCCAAGGAGACCTTCTGCTGTGCTTTCTGCAGCTGGACTTGTTTATCTCGGATTGGCCTTTTTAGTCATCAGCAGGCTTGCAGAAAGCACAGGATGAGTCCTTCCTGAATCTTCGTTTGCAAAGAAAAGCCAGAGAGAGAGATGTATTGTATTCTATTGCCCTATATCCTGCATTTAAAATATATATATTAATTTTATAGCCTGCCTTTCTACACACACAGATTTGCATGTGTGTGCACGCACACACAGAGGTCACACAAGGCAGTTTGCTGTCGTGTGCCTTCAAGTGATTTCTAACTTATGGTGACGGTAAGGGGATGGGTTTTCTTGGCAGAATTTGTTCAGAGGGCGGTTGCCCTTGACTTCCTATGAGGCTGAGAGAGTGTGACTTGTCCAAAGTCACCCAGTGGATTTTCATGGCCAACCAGGTATACAAACCCTGGTCTTCCAGTATCCTAGTCCAACACTCAAACCACTACACCACACTGGCTCTCTACAAGGCAGCTAGTTCTACCCTATTGGAATTCCAGATCAGGTCATTTTTTTTTTCTATTGGGACTCAAGCAGTCATTGCCAAGTTGTTGTTGTTGTTGTTTGGGGGGGGGCATCTAGATGACAATTTAAATAATTGTACATTTGCAAGTGTACATGGTACGCATATACTGTACATGTGTATTGTGGCTATATCAATGGCACCTATGGCCTCATGCAAACGTATGCAAAGTGTGGTCCTCCAGATATTCCTGGACAGCAACTCCAAGCATTCCTCACAATTGACTACACTGGCTAGGGGTGATGGGAGCTGTAGTTCAACAATATCTTGAGGGCCACACTTTGTCTACCTCTGGTCTAGTGCCTTCATACTCCTAACAATCCACCACACCCAAATCCAGAATCCATCTTCCTTCCTTCCTTTCTTCCCTCCTTCCTTCCTTTATGTGCTGTGTGTTTTCTCTCATATGGTAGTGAACTTGCATGCCTTCTTGAAAGAAAACAACAGTAGCCATAGGAAGGCTATGGAAGCTCTCTTTACAGAGAGACAGGTAAATGAACGATTCCCGGCACCAATGTGTAAGTGCCTAACTACTGTGATTAAAGGAGTGGGTGAAGTTTCCCTGCATAACCATCCCCTTTACCAAAGGCTAGCCATTTTGTGGGAATTAGATACCATGTAACTGGCACTGTAGCGATACAAAGACTCCCTGAAACAACATCTCAGGCTTGGCCAAATTGATCACCAACAGTGGTCCGCCCTGGCCTCACATCGGGAGGCATGGAGACGCAATATCCACAATGCTGCAGCCTTATTTGAGAACTCACGACGAACAAGTCTTGAAGAGAAACGACAACGCAGAAAGAATCACAACCCAAAAACATCACCCAAGGAGACCTTCTGCTGCGCTTTTTGCAACCGGACTTGTTTATCTCGGATTGGCCTTTTTAGTCACCAGCGCGCTTGCAGAAGGCGCGGGATGAGTCCTTCCTGAATCTTCGTTTGCGAAGAAAAGCCAGAGAGAGAGAGAGGACTAGCACTGATGTAATATTAACAGCAACAACCTTGTTTTTGCTGTTGTCTGGAAACATCCTCAGTTTCTTCTTTCTAAGAAAGGTATACAGTAGCACCCCCATATCTGCTGATTCACCAACCGCTGATTCAATTATCCAGGGTTGGCGACAGCAGAGGGGTGGATGAGGAGGGAGGGGAGGAAGCTTCTGGATGGCTTCCATGGCGACAATGGCAATGGGTGGCGAAGGGAGGGGAGGAGAGGTCTCGCTTCCCTTCTCCCTTTGCCTAGCGAGATGGCTACGGTGGTGGCAATGGTGATAGGGGGTGAAGGGAGGGGAGGAGAGGTCTCACTTCCCTTCTCCCTTCAGCCCCCAGATGGCTTCTATGGCAGCAAGGGGGATGGGGGACGAAGGGAGGAGAGGAGAGGTCTCACCTCCCTTCTCCCTTCACCCCCCCCCCGATGGCTCCCGTGGTGGCCATGGCGACGGGGATACAGTCACTATTATCCACATAATTCATTATCCACGGAGGGACGTGGAATAAATCCCCTGTGGATACAGGGGTCTTACTATATTTGTTCCTATCAGTGACTTTTGAATGCTAATTTCCCTATGTGCTTCTTAGGTGCACACATTTCTAAAATCTTCTGCTCAAACAGTGAATTACTCAACTTGTGAGGGCTGTGAGGGTTACTCCCTCCTGCAGGAAATACTGGATAAAGTGTTGAAATTCCCAGAAGCTAAGAACAACTTAGAAGAGCAATATAAATGAGAATGGCCTCACTTTAAGAAAGACATGAAGGTGTCTCCAACTTAACAATAAATCAAGTATGGATATTTCAGAGGTTAGAAAAGCAGCATTTCATTCTTCAGTCTTCCAGTAACTTTTCCTAGTTCTGGAATAAAATATGATTCCCACCCCACCCCCAAGAGTTCCCCATAGCACTCTAAACATTTTTTTTACAATGATAGTTAATAGTTAATAAAAACTAAATCTCAGCAAGTCAAGGCATCTTTCTCTTCACTGTTAGAACAAACCCACATGGATATATTTAAAATTCAGTCCCAGCTCTCCTTCTCTATGGCTGATAAACTACAATTTATCTTGTATTGGAAATTCATAACATACTTTCTTTAGCTATTGGGTTGCAAACAGAGGTCATATAATCTGAAATAGATTTTTTTAATGTAATCAAGAATGTGAAAGCTAGCATTATACACATTTACGGATTGGCTCTTTAGAATCAATTATGCCCTAGAAGTTGCATGAGACAACACGTGCTTTAAATCTTCACAAAAGTGTGAAGTGTATTTGTAGCCATGGAAAAACAATAATTATGAAGGTGGAACACTCCTTTTCTTTCTTTTTTTTTAAAGATTTTTGAGTTCATCTTACATTCACTCAGAGAGGGTCAAACATGCAATTTTCAATGGCAGCTGTGCTTTTAGCTCTCCTGTGTCTCTTCTGAGTCTACAAGAAGTTATCTGTGTGTCTGAAGTAATGACATTCTCCTTTTCCCTACCCTTGTTCCTTATCTTTATTTCCATTGGCAGTTGGCAGGGAAATGTGAAACATTTGTAATGTCACATTGACATAAGTCACATTAGATGGCTATGGATAGGAAGGAGTCAGATGTGCATGTGGCGATTTTGGTAACAACTACAAGTTAAAGCATCATCATCTGTTTATTTGTATGTTGCTTTTCCACAAGATTGTGCCCAAGAAACTGACAGCATTTTCACATGAACAGAAATACATTCAACAGTTTAAAAACAACATAAGTAGTGTTATAAATAGCACTACAGTGCCAATAATCCAAAATAAATACCTTTTCAAAACTTTGAATGGAGCTCTGTGGGTCTTTCTTCTGAGTACAGGCCACCCCCAGTATCTGCAGGGGATATGTTCCTGGAGTGACCATGGATAGGTGAAATTATGAATGAATGGAATGAATGAATGGAATGGATAATAGTTAATACTGTTGAAATGAATGAGTTCCAACCCTACATCCGCCAAAAGCATACCATAGAATCACACCAGAGGACCTAGAAAATGCCCAGAGAGGACATTTTTTTGGACATGGATAAGGGAAACCACAGATACTGGTCCCATGGATATGGTGATAGACCTGTACTGGGGCTGGCATTTTGTATTGCAGTTACAGATTCATAAACTAGAGATCCATAACTGCTCCACATTCAATAAAACTACACATTCATGACCATGGCACTATTGCCACTGTTCCTAAATGCACACACACCCCGAAAAAAAACCTACCTTACCAGCCACCAGCCACACCAACCAATGGAGGTCTGTTCAGCTGACAGTTGGGTCACAGGTGGAGGATGTTTTCAGCCCCCTCCCACCAGCAAGTGAGGCTGTGGCAATCAGAAGTAATTGTGTTGCAGCTCTGTGTCACAATCACTTGCTGGTAGGAGTGGGCTGGAATTGTCATTCTCCTGCACCCTGATCACCAACTGAACTGACCTCAAATACTCAATGCAGCTTCTGACTGTTAAGGTACGTTTGGGGTGTTGGGCCAGGAAACATTACCTACTTACCCATTCGTAACTAATGATATCAGTGTGGGTTTTAAGAACATAACTGTGGAAACTGAGGTTCATTGTTGGCCATGTCAGACAGAAATATTCATCTAACTCAGGCCAAACATGATTTCCCCATTTGGGCAACTTACTTGGTGGGGCAATAGTTAATAATATCTAAACAACCCTGCAATACTAAATGCTAGATGTACTTTTTATGGGTTTTTTTTTTTTTTGTATTTGAGCTGTGATTTACAATCATAAAATGGGGAATGAATGGAATGAGGCCATAACATAGTATGTTGTAACCATCTTCCAATAACTTTCTGTGTTAAACCAATCAGATAGGTATGATATGGAGCCCAATGTAAGCCCACTCTCATGATTTTGATTGCCATGCCATAAATAACGAGCCAGGTTAATATTGGTTAGACACTGAAGCCCTGATATCATAAACAAAAGCTAACTGTATGAGGTCTGTCTAGTAAATAATGATACAATAACTCATCTTTATTTATATGTCTTACAATTCTAATGCTTGTCCCCTTCAATATACTTCCCGTTCACACTCACGCTCCGATGCAGTCTTGTTTTCCACTGGTCGAAAATGTGGAGCAGACCAGTTTTTGTCAGCTGTGTCAACACATCTGCCATTTTCTTCATACTGCATCAGTTGGCTCAAAACATTTTCCTTTAAGCACCGATTTCACTTTAGGGAAAAGAAAAGAAAAAAAGTCACATGGTGCCAAATCTAGCAAATATGTAGTAATGCGTTTATCGGCCAAAAACTCCTTCACAGAAAGTGTTGTGTGAGCAGGTGCATTGTCTTGTTGAAGAATGAAACTATTTTTCCACAGTTCTGGCCTTTTTTCTCTCTCTTTCTCTCAGCTTTGTCAAAAAATCCTTATGATAATGCTGGATTACTGTTCTGCCTTCTGGAACCCATTCTGCCAAAATTATGCTCTTGGTGTCAAAAAGAACAATGAGCTTGGCTTTGAATGTGGACTTGCACTGATGTGCTTTTTTCATTCTTGGTGATGATGATGTTTTTCAGTGCATTGACTGTTGTTTTGTCTCAGGATCATACTGGAAGATCCAGGTTTCATCACAAGTGATGATTTAAAAAAAAAAGGTTTGGTTGCACCTCAAATTGCTGCAGAATGTCACATTGCTCGACTTTTAAGTTTAGCATTTTTCCAGCAGACAACACAGCTGCTTTAAACGACTACTGACAATTAACTAAATGGCTGAGAGTGTTGATGTTTGTCATGCAGGTTCAGACATGTTCAAGGTCATCACTCAAGCATTCACATTCAGTTCTCCCTGATTTGTCTGAAAGGTAGGAACACAGTCTCCTTATTTAATAGACAGACCATAACTGTAGCTGATGGTCTGCAGTGACATCTCATACAAACACTTATGAGGCAACAGTATCAATGGCCCAAAAGGGTTGGCATCTCATCTCACTGCTGAGAGATGAGGCTTCTTTCCACCACCACCACCACCACCACCACTTGGACCATGCACTGCCAGTGGGATAAAAGGTTGCCATGCTATTGACCTACCCTTTCTCTTCATTGAGGCATGGCTTTCTTTGGCCAGGTAGAACTGAATTGGAAAGAGAAAAGGACTCCAACTCCCCATAGATAAGAGATACTGCTGCAGCATCAAGTGTCAATGTACATGTGTGAATTGATAGGGAATTCACATATTGACATATATGAACACCACGGATAGAAGTTCCATATCACTTCAGGCATAATGCTTTCCAGTGGAAAGTGGAGCCAGTTATCTCTTTATACACTGAGATAAGACGGACTGAGTGTCAAGAAATCAAGTGTGTCCATGCATGTGTGGACCAGTCCTTAAGTTGTTTTTTGTATTTTCCACATCTCCATCATGTGAGATGATGTCAATCCACATAAGGTGTGCTCTTATTTTAATGTTTCTGGTGTCATTAAAATGGTGGTTCATTCTGATTCAATTTGACAACCACATGTAGAACTCCATGAGAGTTCTCCCTAATGGTCAGGGAGGGAGGCCAAAGACAAAATAGTGCCCACCCTTCATTGTCAACATACAGAAGCCATACAGAGCTCCATACAGAAGCCAACTTGCTACCTCACCAGTAGCAATGGCACAGGCTTCTCCAACACACCTGAGGACAGAGGCTACTTTAGGGGGTGCAAGACAAAGTGTGTGGTATGCACAGGCCTGCCCTCCAGAAAAGGGAAATGGGGAGGGGTTTGACTGGCACAAATGAGAGATTCACTGCTGCACCCCCTCCCAAACCACCATTTGGCGCCTGAGGCAATTGTGATGCTGTGACTAAAGAGGCAAGTGCTAGTCTAGCTCCTGGGTGAGCAACGCCTTGAGGCAAGCTCTGTATGACTACCAGCTACTCTCCATCTATTGTGTAAATATAATGTGATTATAGTGTGTTTAGACTAAGAGGAAAAATGTATTAGTGTTAGGATAGATAGTTTTATTTTTGTATTAGTAAGAAAAGAGGAAAACAATTAATATTATTTTTGTGTTATTGTTATGGCCTTTTGCGGTCGGGTGTATTTTTCAGTAGAATGGTCTTATTCCAATAAAAAATCCCTAACCCCTTAAAATTCCATCTGAATGCACTTGGATTGAGAATCAGTCTGAACTGGTGTGAAATAACATATTTGTCCAGATTTCTAATATAGGGGACATTACACATCTCTAGAGGAAAGTGTTTATTCTCTGAATCTTTATGATAAAGGTAGCAAAGAAGGAGCCTCTTTAAGGCTGCATCTTGTTTATGGGCACATTAAAATGTGTTTTTACCAAATCATTAAAACTAAATAGTCATGTTTTCAAAACAAATGCTTCACACACACACACACACACACACATTGATCAGCTCACATGTTTGGCTGTCCCTCATCAAGTGATATGCATGCATATGTGAACCAGGCCTTAATTATGAGTCAGGGTCTTGTCACTTAATTGTGCTTTATTTACCAATGTATGCTTTGCATTTTAATCTGAATTTTAAAGGTACTACCCATCAAGCTGGATCTCTTTGAGGGATACATTTCAGTACCATAGATAGCACATTTAAAGTTTTGACTAAAACACAAAGCATTGTCCCTCAGACATGAAAATTACCAGCAACAACGGGTTTATGGTACAGATGTGTCTAAAGGAATCATACATGCATGTTGTGTTCATAGCAATTTACATCACATCCGATAAAGCGGGATTGCTTGTGTGTCAAATGTTCTGTGTTTTATTCTTGCAAGCCAAACCTAGGCTGGGAGTTTAATAGTCCCTATGACAGAACTAAAGACTTGCTAAAGGCCACCCAGAAAGTTCATCTCCGTGCAAGAGTCTGAACTTTTCCCAGCCCAATACTCTGATCACTGGTCCAGGCTGGTTCCTCTCATGTGAGTAAGGCAGCGTTTGGCAAGCCTAATTAAACCTTATCAGAAATATTGGGCTGCTAATTCTCTTTGAAATGTTTGCTTTGCCTGGCTGTTGAGAATGGGTTAACAGTAAAGATGAACCAATGATCCATAGACATTCCATTTGGGAAAGCAAGACTGTGTGACTGGGAGATAGTAGGCATTCATGAATTTCAAGGATTTGCAGCCTACATCAGATAGTATTTTATACCTCAGAGGGGACTGGGCGCATTCATAGTCGTAATGTTACTTCACTCCATCATAGGAAGAGAGTGCTATGTACATGGTAAAAGAAGCCGTATGGTGATATAATGAAATGGTATCAGCTGTCGACTGAGTTAAGAATTGTTGTTGATTAATCACCTGCCTTTTAATTTATTAATCTATTAAGTAATAAATCAAATTCAGGTGGATTTATACATTGCCAAAACCTTAATATATATGCCTTTTTGAAATATTAGAAGAAGCATAAGATAACTTTCATTTTACAAAACAACATTGTAGTTAGAAGTAAAGGCTACCATATATACGTGTGTGTGTGTGTGTGTGTGTGTATTCCCCCCCCCCTATTCCATGTTACAGTAGCTGGAGAGCCAGCATGGTCTGAGCATTGGGCTATGACTCTGGACACCAGGGTTTGAATCCCTGCTCAGCCATGGTAACCCACTGGATGACCTTGGGCAAGTCACCCTCTCTCAGCCTCAGAGGGAGGCAAAAGCATACCTCCCTCTGAACAAATCTTACCAAGAACCCCCCATGTTAGGTTCGCCTTAGGGTCACCATAAGTTGGAAATGACTTGAAGGCACACAACAGCAAGCAGTTTTGGTAGCTGAGCAGAATAAAATACTCTTAAAAATAAATAAATATAGCTTTAAATATTCAGTGCCCCCAATTAAAAATACTTATCAAGTAATCAACTAATATTTTAGTCAGTTGACCTATCAGAAAGAGATTGTAGGATGCAGCCCTGACTTAAATTATTTCTGGATAGACCAAAAGAGCTGTAATATGAACGCCTACTCACTTTTGTTTAGGCTGAGTAATAGCTGGCATTATAAATGAAGATAGAGAATTCCCCAAATAATTATGGGAACAGCTCTAGAGATCTTGCAAATTACCTAGTTTTCTTCTGTGGATGTAATAACAAAAGCAATTTTTTAGTGAGCAATACATCTGCCTAGTGGGACTGATAATAAATCTACACTGGGATAAACTTTGCAAACGTACAGGATGAGAACAGAATTTGTAAAGCATATTGTCTTATGAATTCTCCTTGTGGGAATTATTTGGCTAACACCCATAATTCACCCAGGTCTTCCAATCCATTTGTCACCTCCGAGATCAGCAGTGAGTGGTTCTTTAGCAAATGTTATGTTAAATATAGACCTTTTTAGCTTAGTTGGATTGTTTTGCAACATGTTTTGTTGGATTTTATGAATCACAGCTTCCTTGTGCTCAAGTTTGCTTTCTTCACAGGCTGACAATCACTTATCTTTGAGCAGCAGCCGCAACCATCTTCTATATGGTCATGAAATTTTTTTCCAGGTTTTTACACAAACCCACTAAAAACTTAAAAGTCTTCCACGAGTATTCAGAGGCTTGAATATGAGCTACCTGACAACTTTTACAGCCACTGTCCTACAGAGGGCGCCTTTAGCTCATCAGAATCCCAACTGAAGAACAGCAACTTGGCAATTTTTTTATCAGGCTAGTATCGAAGTCTTCTGCACCATGGTTTTCCACAAATACCATGACTATATTATTTAACTTATTTTAAATATGTGGTGGCATTGTCCTCTTGACAGTGGGAAGTTTTGATAATTTAACCCTGCATGTTTGTTTTGCCAGATTATTTATTAGTACTGATATTATTCACCTATCCAGAACCTTGGCAGTGGAATAGATTATTACAGAGATGTTTCAAAGGCAAAGCATCAATGAAAGAAAATATTAAACTATTTATTCTTATTAATCACATTTTGGGAAGCAGCAAAAAGTAAAAAATGTTCTTAGTTTTAAATTGAAAATATTGAAGGAAACAATTTTTTTAAATCATATGGGCTTGAAAAACATGTGATCAAGTCAGCAGTCTACCAGCAATGTTACTAAAATGAAAATCTGTGTGGACTTTTTCTCCTTTCCCACTTAGTCCTACATCGCATGATTAGGAATATATATATCAATGAACCCATAATAAAATATATCTCTGTAGAGCATGATTAATCTGTCTTTCAGTTTCTACAACATCAGACTTTCTGAAGTACAATCCATTGAAGCATCAGTTTGTGAAATCTTGGTTACAAGTCCACATGGCAATCCATACACATTTTTGTAAGCATTTCTTCTAATGTGTGCATTTTTGTATGCACTTTTCTGATTGCAGAACAGCATTTCAAAATTCAGAGAAGTATGGAGCCTGATGAATAACTCTGTTCCAATTTAACAGATTAAGTTGGAAAGTGCAAAGTAATTTGGTTCCCATTAAAATGTGCAACAAATAATTTCTCCCCCATTCTTGCTCTAATATTTGGTTCCTTTCCATTGTGAACGGTAAGGACAGATGTGATATTTTGGGGCTCAATCTTGTTATTGTTACATGTCTTCAAGTTGTTTCCAACTTATGGCAACCACAGGGTTTTCTTGGCAAGATTTGTTCTGAGGGGGTTTGCTTTTGCCTTCCTCCAAGTCTGAGAGAGTGTGACTTGCCCAAGGTCACCCAGTGGGTTCCCATGGCTGAGTGGGGTTTCAAACCCTCATCTCCACAGTCCTAGTCCAACACCCAAACTACTACATCACAGTGGCTCAGGGGCACAATCTAGCCATATTTAAACACTTTAAAAATGTACTGGATGTAGTGGAAGAGTTAAGCACATGCTCAAACTGTGAATACGTGCTCAAATTTTGAGCAACTCACTATCCAGCCACATGACTTGCAAACTTTTCATTTTCACTTTTCAGTTAACATTTCATTATGTGCCAATAATTTAGGCGTTCATTATATTAACCGTATATTATGCATCATTTATATTTTGAAGCAACAGTACTGAATGAAAGATCTTTCATGTATTTTTCATGCACTTCAATAGAAATTTCTGGATAAGATATTTGCATAACACAACAGAAACCAAGCAATCCTGTTTGTTGGGCTTATTATCTAGCATAGCTCTTGGGCTGTTTTCAGGCTTTTGTGGCAATCTGATACCTGCCAATTTCATACTTGCTGAAACAAATGTAGACTTGAATGAAAGGGGACTAGGCTTTACATTCAATTTTCACAGTTTTCTAAAGTTGACCGGATGAGAAATACTTGGATGAAATATACAACTACTGTATGCTCACACAATTTACTACCTTAGCTAATAACCATGCATACCAGTATGTGTCTGGTTTTTACTGACACACCCAATGTTTTTGAACTTATTCAGACTATAGTATTTTCTGATGTACTCTTTATGGATTTCCAGTGTGCAAGAAGAGTAAGAATATTATTTATGTTAATATATTCAAATGCCCAAGATACCGCAGACCAATTAAGCTGTTTTATTGTCAGTCACCATTTCTGAGATTATGCCACGTTCTTCCACAATTCCCAAACAATTGTTTTCAGTTTGTTACTTTCCTTTGGCCTGATATTTGGTATTCAGGCTCATTTTTTAAGAAATTGTGTTTTCATATTATTTAATACCTCTCCTGAAAAAGCCAATAATTAAGCATAAATCTACAAGTGACTTGACTTCACGCTACACTGTTATAGTGTTATTATTCCACTTTAACTGCTACAGCTGCTTCCTGTGGAATTCTGGGTTTTTTTTATTTTAGGGAGGCCTAAGAGCTCTCTGGCTGAGAGTTCTAAATGCCCCTTCCTAAACTGCAAATCCCAGGATTCCACAGGAGGCAGCCAGTACAGTCAAAGTGGAATAATAGTGTTATAACAGTGTAGTGTGTAGTGTGATGATCTTATAGTCTTTGGTGGCTTGGTGAGAATGACTAAAAAGCAGAATGGGTCAAATTGTGTTATGAAAGTATGGGACAAATAGATGTTAGCCTTCAAATCTTCTAAACTGGATGTGGCCTTGGAGATAGGCCAGAACAATGGAAGACCTGTGCTGGTGAGGAAGGTGCTAAGAAGGAAATTCTTCCCTCCCTACTTCCAAACAGGCAGATTCAGGAACAAGAACCTGTTGGAGTTGGTTTATGGGTTACATAGATCTCTATATTGAATCAAATTGGTGTGAACAGCTTTGATTCCTGCTGGGAAGAAACACGGTACATACACTAAGGACTTTATCAGACCACTCCCTAAAAATATTCTTTTGCCAGCATAAAAAAATCCATTCTTATGCTGACAAAAGAACGTCCACCACCACACTTACCTTCCTCTCCCAGCAAAGTCTTCCTTGGCACTGAAGAGGAAGTGAACAAAGTCCCGTTCACTTCCTCCTTTGAAATCCCGCGTGATTTCATCGTGTGGGAAATTCAAAAGTAAAACATAAAATAAACATCAAAAAGTTACGCCAAGCACCTAAACACACTTTGAAACTTGCAAGTAAACCAGGGGAAGTTTTTAAAAGTTTGTCACCTACCTGGATGTTGTAATCTCACCCAGAAGTGTTCTGACCAGTCCAGCCATTGTCTGCGCAAATATGAGGAAAAAAACCTGAGATGTTCCATATGCTGGCAATGCTGGCACAAAATAGCCACGAGGGATCTAATGATGGCTTAAGCTTAATATCGGTTTGGGGCAGAATATAATCACAAAAAAGTGATGTTGTCTAATCTGCACACCCTTTCATGGTTATGTGGCGTCATCATGATGCCATATTTGACTCATCCGAAAAAGTCCTATGTGTTAAACATAAGTGAATAAAAATGAGGTATTCGTTAAAATAAGAACAAGGTCACCAATATTATGTGAAATTGAGTCCAGTGGCAGCACTAGTGTTAGCATGTCCTACTACCCCTCCCTATAATATCTCATTACTGGAAATATTGGACACTTTGAAGGGGTCAAGTTGACCAGTGTTATCCAAAAGGAGGCCAGGTGGAGGTCACAGGGACCTGGGAAGGTGTCTTCATATCCTGAAGGATATGAAGCAGGTATAACTATTAGTCCACAACAATAGAAAGATGTGCCACTGTACAAGCCTCTATTTCCTGGTGCCTCACCCCTGGATCGGAACCTCCAGTGCCACTCTCAGACTTCTGTCTGAGTGCTTCACTCTTCAAGACTGGTAACTATTGCCCTATTTTCCAAAATCTCTCCCTCTATCCAATCTTTCTGCCTTAATCCTCATTAGCCTTGTGTGGTTCTTAGGAATGTGTGTTGCATGTGTGAATGCATTTTGTGTTATTTCCAATAAAAACACTTTATTTCAGTTTAACTGGAGTTTTCTGCGGTTAGTATTGGTATACATAGGTGAAAAGGTCCCCACAGTTACCTTCCTCTCACAGGCATACTGTTTGAGCTAATAATTCCTCCATATAGGTTTTGATATCACAGGTGGGTCTCAAAGCCCCCGTCTTGTTAGGGTAACACTAGGGGGTACAGAGATGCTAAACTGCACCAGGTGACATCATAGGGGGGAGAGGTGACACCAGCCTTAATGATGCCACAGATTGAGTCTTTTGAATCTATTTCATCATACCTTTTCTTATTGTATTAAATCCATCTATGTTGTCTGAATGGAATGGATATGTTTTTATTTCCGTTTGAAAGTTATGCCTTATCTGTCTCTTTTACGTTTCAAAAGAAACTGGAATAAATAATGGCATTCTGGAAAGGCAAGGTACTGCCAATCTTCCTCTTGAACCTTAAAACAGAATGTGCTTGACAGTTGACTCCAACATAACAAGTCCATGTTTTAACGACAGTGATCTAGTCCAGTTAGTTAGCCACGACTAAGGCTGCAATTCTACAGTATTACAGGACTGTCATGGTTCCATCCTATGGAGGCTCCATACTATGGAATCCTAGTATTTGTAGTATGGGGAATAACTTAGAAGTCTCTACTGGAGGGCTCTGCTGCACTCTCTTGTCAGGTAACTGTGAAGCGTACATACAATACATGCTAAAAAGTGAGCTCACATGAACAAAGTGATTGCACAGGCTTGGAGTTACCATCTATTTATCTCTGAAAAACTACAACACAGAAAGAATCACAACCCAGAAACATCACCCAAGGAGACCTTCTGCTGTGCTTTCTGCAACCGGACTTGTTTATCTCAGATTGGCCTTTTTAGTCATCAGCGTGCTTGCAGAAAGCGTGGGATGAGTCCTTCCTGAATCTTTGTTTGTGAAGAAAAGCCAGAGAGAGAGAGAGAGAGAGAGAGAGAGAGAGAGAGAGAGAGAGATCTGAAACTAATGGAAGAAGGATCATCAGCATATTTACTCAAAAGTCCATTTGGTTAATTTTTAAGGTTGTAGTTTTGTGTACTGGGATGTACTCTATGACTGATTAATTGATGGACTGATTGATTGGCTACATTTGTATCCCACCACTCCTCCAATGAACTCAAGGCAGGGTACATAGCTCTCCTTAAACAACACTGTGAGACTGATCAGGCTGAGAGAGAGCGGCTAGTTGAAAGTCACCTGGCATGTTGCTTGGCTGAGTGTAGAGTAGGAACTGGATCTGTATCCCACTCCCACAACCACTTGTGTAAAGGAACTTAAGTGTACATAAAACAGCAACAAATGTCAGCCTATGTTTAAAATATCTCAAAATGTGTATCAACAACAGAAATATAACTGTTGAAATAGCAAAGTTATTTCTAGCAAGTGAAAACTACACTCTTGTCTATACATATTGTCAACTGAAGTTGAATCTTCCAAAACTGAATCAAAATCAAAGTGCCTCACTTTAGCAGGATTGTGCCTATCACTTGAAAGTAGAAGACACTGATCCCAGTTAAAGATATTTTCATTAATCAGCATGCAGCACAGTGTGTATTTACTCAGAAGTAAGTTACACTGAGCTCTAAGTGGATAAGCATATATTTAAATTCTTTCAGTCAAGGTGAAAATGTTACCCTGCAATGCTATGCATACTTGCAACTTACTTCCAAGTAAATGTGCAGGAGAGTGTGGTGCTGTTAATTATTTAAACTCTGTTGAATTCTGATCCAAGGAGCATTAGAGTAGTTTATTATTATACAGCCATGTGTACTGTAGTTTTGTGTAAGCTTTGGGCACAAACCAGTTAAGGAAACCACTTTTAAATTCCATTGCTTTCAGTGATGAGAGTAAAACACTTGACTCTCCCCTCCCTGTGTCATTTATTTCCGTAGTCAAGACAGCACATGATTAAGTAGGGAGTATCATGTGTTATGTTCCCTTTCCACTAGTTCTATCTGGCACTTTGATCCTAACACATTTACTGGGGAATAAACACCATTTGTTTCAGTAGCAATTACTTCTGAGGAGCTGGCCTTTGGATCGCAGCCTTAGTATATAGACCTGCTTTTTAGAAGCCTTTTGTTTTCTGCCATTTCTGGAAGACGCTGACTTGTTATGGGTCACTGGATAAGCAAGCAATCAAACACTTCTCATATAAATTACTGGTTCCTTTCCAAGTGCAACTGCTCAAAGAATAATATACCATTTTACAACTTGAGGCTCAGGGTAGCAAAATCATTGCATTCCATTGCTGCTCCTGCTTTTTTTTTTTTTAACACTCAGGAAATGAGTAAAAGAGTAAGACAAAACAGTCAGCAGCTTTATGGAAAGACAAGCTGCAAAAACTTTTAAGTTTTTTTTTTAACCCATCATCAGAGAATGATTTTAAGTTTGCTTTGCTGAGTTTATTCTGGCAGAGCTTGCTTTTTCAGCCACCTCAAATGAAAAACCCATTCTTATGACATGCTGAAAGAAACTTTGGATCAATTGTATGTGAAAAAAATCCCAGAGATTTCAAATGGTGCTTTAGAAAATCTTGAACATTGATCTGCCAGTTAAGTCACACACCAGAACTGGTGTTTTCAAATCATGAGATTAATGGGGTTTTCATGTATGCACCTTAAAATCAGCTTAAAGTGGTCTCTTATGTAAATATAAAATCCAGATGAAACCCACTCTGTTTCTTTTTCACATATCTTTCCATGTTAAGCAATATTCAAATGTAGTTCAAAGAGTGCCAGAAAGATTCAAATTCACTTTTTGTTCTGGGTCTCTGATTCTAAAGCATGTTAGCAAACATGGGCTATGATATGCATCTTTTACAAAATGGGCATATTTGGTTCTTTATCCTACATTCATATAGTTAACATTTGTACAAATAGTATTTGCAAAAACACTTTCAGGTTACAATTCTGTTCAAAGTTCAGAGAGCATCTGTTCAGCTGCAGACCTATGTGCAGTAACTTGGATGACAACCCTATAGATGCTAAAGTCAGTGGAACTTGCTTCTGAATAGACATGCACAGGACTTCACTGTAAATATGTATGTCTGCATCTCAAATGATGTGTATAATTGAATGTAACAAACATTTTTGGAAACACATATCTCCAAGAGGTAGATATCTAACGCTCTTCAGATAGACACATCTGACTGCACTTCATCTGGTGAGTGGCAACTGGTGGCTTCCATGTCATTAGGGCAGTGACTTTGCTGTGTGTTTTAGTCTGAAGTTTAAAGGGGTTGTCCAAGGTGCTAAATTCTACCCCCCCCCAAAAAAAAAGGTTCAGCAGACTCCCTTAAAGTTAGAACTAGAATTTGGAGCAGATTTACTGCCTCACTGACATGGAAACCACCACTTAGTATTGCAAACTCTGATTTAGTGCCCCATGAGGGCCAGCATGGTGTAGACATTTGAGTGTTGGATTAGGACATCCAGTCCCTGCTTAACCATCAAAACTCACTGGTTGACCTTGAGCAAGTCACAGCCTCAGAAGAAAGCAATGCCAAACCTCTGAATAAATCTTGCCAAGGAAATCCCATGGTAGGGGTTGAAAGCACACAGCAAGGATAACAGCATGAAGACTGGAGCATGCATCCCATTGATTCCAGTAGGACTCACACTACAACTTAATCTTGCACATGCTCAGAAAGGTGTAAGCCTCATTGGATAAAAGGAGGTTTTTGTTTGAGGATAATTTATCAAAATTCTCTCCCCCCCACACACACACACACTGTGTGTGTGATGGGAAAGATCTTTCATTTGGCAGGAATTCCCATGGATTTCCAGGAAAAACAGGGAGACTCAGACATAACTAAACATGTCTTAAGGCTGGGCTGAAGACTGAAATATATAACAAAAAATATTCTTCCAACAGCCACTCCATTTGAAGTGTTCTCAGCTGGCAGGAAACCCAGCTACTGTATATATCTGTGAAAAATACTTCAACGAGAATGGGCATTAGAGAGTTATGTGAGTTTACTGATCTGACATTGCATTTCCTTCTGCCTGGATGTAAGTGGTTTAAAAGTGAGTTATCCAGCAGGGTTTAGATGGGCTGTGGAATCCTGGCCTGAAAGGCCTTTCCTAATGGCAACCTAGGTACAGCCTGATCATACACTTGTCTCCTTTGAAGGAACTCCTAGGGCTGACTCCCTGTCAGATGTTCACAGGACTGGACTCACAGAGGTCTGGGCAGGCTAAGCATGTTTCCCAGGGGAGCTTGGGGAAGTTCTTCCTAATGTTTAGGTGGAATCTCTTTTCCTGTAGTTTGAGTCCACTGTTCTGTGTCCTAGTCTCTGGAGCAGCAGAAAACAAGCTTGCTCCTTCTTCAGTATGACATCCTTTCAAATATTTAAATATGGCTATCATGCCCCCTCTTAACCTTCTCTTCTCCAGGCTAAACATACCCAGCTCCCTAAGCCACTCTTCATAGGGGGCATGGCTATGCTGCGTGGGGGATTCTGGGAGTTCCAGTCCTCCAAAAAGTCGCTTTCCTCAAGCTCTGCTTCCCAGAGCCTAACACTATGGAGAGGGGGGGGGGTTGACTTCCGAAGAAACCTGCGGGTTAGAGCCAGAGTCTCTCCAGCTCCCTCCGGCCCTTTCCCTCCTGGCTTCCCTCCCTTTTCAAAGTGCAAGGGTATTGTTTTATGAAACCGATTCTTATCGTCCCCCAGGGGTATTGTGTTTCAGCGGTGGCTCTGTGGGTTTTTTTTTAAATAAATAATAATAACAAAAGCCACGCCAAGCCAAAGAAGGCCACCCCACCCTTCGGCTTTGCTTTGAAGTTCAGCCCCGTCCTTCTCCTTTCACGTGTGAATAACTGCGAAGAATCGAGATGACCCAAAGCCAGTCCCGGATACTTTTGATCACCTGGGCTGCCTGGTGTGTGTGTGTATGTGTGTGTGTGAATGGTCCCTCATAGCCACAGGGCTTCTTCTATTTTTTAAGAAAAACCAAACGATTGTCATCCTCGCAGTTCTCGTACAATGAGCGACTATAGGACCTCCCCCCGTCCCCATTTCGCCCCGCGCAACCACTCCGAGTTACATCCTAATTAATTGTTGGCTCCCGGATTCCCAGGCGAGGGAGGCTAATAAATGAGGAGCAAAATAGAATTTAAAGTCATTTGTTTGTCTTCTCGTCTAGAAATGGGGACGGGCGGAGGGAGGGAGGGTGGTTGGAAATTAACAGCGTGGCGAGTTCGAGTTTTCCTGCTGAAGCCCGGAGAGCGAGAGATTGCTTTGCAAACATTACAGTTATTATGTCTGCCGTTGGTACTCTCGGTATAAATTATTGATCAGCCGTCTTATTTTTCTTTCTGCTTAATGGATATTATAGCATCGCCGTTTACAACGTCCTGGTTAAGATGGTGTCAGCGCTTCCATTACAATCCCTCTCTCGCCCCTCTGGGTTCTGTTCCCAACCCTCCCCAACCCCTTTTTGGAGGGAGGGGAAAGGGTTTCTTTTCCCCCCTATATAAAGGTCTTAGGATAGAAATCGACTCGGGTCTCAAACTTCCTCAACCAGCTTTTAAAAGGGCGGAGGGGATGGTGGAGAGAAGGCGCCTCTGTCGTTGCAGAGAAGTAAAAACGACCGCGTTGAAACGCCGTTTGCCAAGAGCTGCGTTTCGCAAAAGCTGAAGGGGAAAAAAGCTTTCTTGGGGATTTTTCCCTGTTTGGGTGGGTTGCCTGTCAGCCATTCGCCACAAGCAGCCATCGCAGACACCTAAAGCAGTGGCCCTTAACCTTTTCTTTCCCAGGGACCCCCTTTAAATATCTTGTGTTGCCCCAAACTCAAGATTTAAAACCCTAACAACAATAATAATACCTGATAATAACAGTAATACAATTACACTATCTATTAAAACTTCCCTCAGAGGCACTGGAGGGGGAGGGAAGATTTTTCTCCTGCAAGTTTGTAGCTGGGGTGGATTCAATGGTAATGCGCAGGCCAAGTCAGCCAGCCCTCCTTTGCCTTGGCTGTTGTCACGTGGCTACTTCACTGCAGGTAGGATGTGAGCCAAGCAGCCTTCAAGCCTTGGCAGGCCCCCTGTGAGGACATTGCAGATCTCTGGAGGGGGGACCGCAGGTTAAGAACTGGTTTAGCGAAATCACACCTTTTTCCTGTCAATGGTTGGAGAAATGCGGAAACTATTGCGTCCTTTTTGGAAGGGGAGAGGCTAGTGGCACCTGGTGGGTGGGTTTGCGAAGCAAAGTGAAGGGTGGGTTGATATCTTCAAAGACTTTGGGTTCATGGATCGAGGGAGGGGAAAGATATTCTCCTCAGGAAACAAGGAAAGGTGTGAGGACAGAGGAGGAGGAGGAGGAGGGATGTGGGCTGCACTTTTGCTTGTAATCCCAAACACACTTTCTTGGAAGTCAGTTCGCCCAGAAAATGTCCTAAATACCCTAAAGGCACCAAAACCCTTCTGATCTTGGAAGCTAAGCAGGGTCAGCCCTGGTTGGTAGTTGGATGGGAGACCGCCAACCAAATGTCAGGTGCTGTAGGCTACATTTAAGCGAGAGGAACTTGTAAAATCTCTGAGTACTTCTTGCCTAAGAAAGCCCTATGACATTCGTAGGGTCGCCATAAAGCGACAGGTGACTTGCAGGAACATACATACACACGTGGGACTTTCGCTTCCATATAAGTGTGTTGATAGTGAAGTTCGTCTATTCCTTCGTCCTTGGACTCATTCTTTTCAGATACGTCACTGGGACTCCATGAGTTGACTGTCATGGAGAGTAATCAACACGGATTACTAGCACCAAAACATACTGTTGATTTTCCACCGCATGGTTGAAAGAAAAGGTTTCTCCTTTCCTACTCCTATAAGTGTATAGCGAGAATCCACGCAACACAGTTCGAGGTCCCAAATGTGGTAATTACTTCGGATTAAAAAGGAAGAATCCCGAGGTTTCTCAAGAATCTGAAACACACAGAGAGGAGAAATATGGCATCCTTTGTACGGAAGGGGAGCAGGAATCGAAGAAAGACTGGCGTTTTTCGTGTGTTTGAAAGTTTCTAGTGGGAAAAAGTGAATTAACTTTCTGACCACGAACGTCTTGGGGTACAAAGCCAACACATAGCAATGGATCGTCACTCCAAATCAGGAAGGATCCGGATTCGGGCTTTAGCTCACGCTTCGGTGGTAGGAAGTGCCCATAAATCTGAGCAAGTGTATAGTGCCTTTTTAAAAATAGAATGAATCGCGTTTAGTCCGCGTTTTCTTGTCGGACTCACAATAAAGCCTCCTCGCCTCCTGTGAGGCAGTGGAAAAGGTTGAAGTGCAGAAGATGCGCACCCAGACTCTGTCCAGAGCCACACGGCCAACGAGAGTCCAAACATACAGGCTGCTGTGTTGATCCGTATTCACAAATTAGTTCTTGCTGTTAACCTCTTAGCCACAAGCAGGTCTTTTGTAGATCCGATGGCTCTAAATGGACCAAGCCATACATTGGATGGCCACAGGGTTACCTCATAACGATATACTGTCGAGCTCTGGGAAAATCTATCTCCCCCCACCTCCCCTTTTCCGGTTTGTAATTGCAACTGAGCTCAAACACATAGCTGTGTTAGTCTGGATCAATGTGCAAAGGGAACTTGTAGCACCTTGGAGACTGAGAGAAAGCTTTCCTAGAGTGAAGACTGCATGGGTCTGGTCTTAGATATTTAACTCCATGCATCTGATGAAGTAGACTAGTGGCTCTTAACCTTTTGTTTACCAGGGACCCCCCCCTTTTAAATATCTTTTGTTACCGCAGACCCCCAAGACTTAACTCAAGATTTTTACTACTAATAACAACAATAATACAATGACACCACCCATTAAACCTTCCCTCAGAGGCACTGGAGGGGGAGGGAAGACTCCCCCCCCCCCTGCTTCTTCCTGCATGTTTGTGGCTGGAGCGGATTGAATGGCAATGCGCAGGTCAAGCCAGCCAGCCTTTGCCTTGGCTCCTGTCACGTGGACACTCCGCTGCAGGGAGGAGGTGGGCCAAGCAGACTTCAAGCCTTTGCGGACCCCCTATGAGAACATTGCGGACCCCTGGGGGTCCCCAGACCACAGGTTAAGAACCACTTCAGTCTACGAAACCTTATGCTACCAACTTCTTCCTCTCGGTTAGTCTTAAAGGTGCTACGGGATCCCTTTGCATGCTGAGCTCAGAGAGGAACGGAGAGCAGACGACACGATCATGGGTCCCTGCTGATAAATCAAAGCGAGGCCACCTCTTTATCCGTGCGAGCCCTATGGTTCCACTACTACATTCGCCTTGACTCCTCATCCAAACTCCTGATCACCAGCGTTTCTTCGGAGCCGGTCCAGATCGGGGACTGGGCCCCTTGGATCTCTCAATGAGTTCAAGTGGCACTATATATATATATATATATATATATATATATATATACATATATACATATATATACACACACACACACACACACACACACACACATATATATATATATATATATATATAGCATTGCACAGTGACCGCCAGCCCTGCAGAACCTGCAGCCGCGGGGGGGGGCGTCACTGGGGGGGCGTCGTAACCCCCCCCTGCAAAAACATTATTAGTAATAAACTGAATATCCTGTACTGTGAATATCTTAGGTGAGGTTAGGTTAGATTATATTGACCTGAGATAAACATACGCCCCCCCCCCCCAATAAAGCGTTGCAGGGGCTCCAAAAATTCCTTAAACTGGCCCTGGCCGCCAGGGAGAAGTCTCGCACCGAGGGCAGGAGCGCATCTCTGCCGCTGCCGGTTGTCTCCCCTTCCTCCATCTGGTAGTATCAAAACCAAGCCCAAGGCGGCCAGCCCGCCGAAGAGTCGAAACTTGTGGCTTCGGGGTTTTTCCCAACTTGGTCTTCAACAATAAGCGGTGGGGAGGGGGGAAGGAAAGACCTGCGGTCCGCATCCATTGGCACCGAGAGGGAGAGAAGGAAGGCCCCCACTCTTTCCCCGCTCTTCCCCCCCCCCGCTGAACCATCGCCTCTCTTTCCGTGCAGGGGGGGGGATCTTGAGCCTGCTCCGGGCACTAGTCCGAACTTGGAAGGCGCTGCACCTATTTGGGAAGAGAGAGGGCTCAGCGCCTTGGATAGCTCCTTGAAAGTTTGGAGTAAAGCCCAGAAGGGATTCACTGCCCTCTTGGCATGAAAGCGCGCCAGAGGGGGTAACGTGAAACGGCTGCGCTTTCGTGGTTTCAAGGCGTGGGTGACATGAGAGACCCCTGGCGATAGGCGGCTTTCTCGCGCAAAGAAAGTGGACGGGCAGGGCGAGGAAGAGACGGGAACATCTGTCCAGGAAGAACATCTGGGGACAAGGAGGAGAGATATGCCTCTTTCGCTCCACGAATAAGAGGGATCCACGTGGGACAGAGTCCGAAAAAGAGAGAATCAGATGGGAGGGGGGCTGGAGATGGGGCTCGCGGGAATTGGAAACGTGGGACAAATCAAAAAGGGCGTCTGCTTTGGAGGCCTCCTAAAGTGTCCCACAAGTGGTTTTGTTGCCAGAATTGGGCGCAAAACCTGGGCGTGAAGCCAAGGAAGAGCTCCGAGAGAGATCCAGCGTCAGACTCTCTGGCCTAAGGCGGTGAGAGTCTCCTGGAGGCTCTTAGGAGGACGCTCGGATGACCCCACGCGAAGTCCCGGGTGGGAACCCTAGCCCAGGTGGGAGTCATTTCCTCTCGTGTCCGTGAGCTCCCTCTCTCCGCCCCGCAGCCCCACCGATCATCAGTCAGGTCCCGCCAGTGCCTGTCAATCTACTCCCAGCAGCTCCGGATCGTGTGCGTTTACCCGCGAGCAAAGCCCACCCGAGTTCAGGGGAACTTATTCTATGGTTAAGGTCGCGGCTTCACAAAAGTCGGTGGTGGCTGGACCCTCCCCGCTCGCTTCCCACGCGCGCCCGAAGAAGCGTCAAGATCAGATCCAGTCCCGAGTGGGGAGCCCGTTCAGAGTGCTTGGATCTGTTTTCCGTGGAACTTTTTTTTGGGGGGGGAGAGAACTTTTTTCATCCCCCGCCGCAGCCCGTGGACATCCTGTCGAAGCCTCCAAACAATCCAAACACACAGGGACCCTCCTGGGGAATAAACAGGGTGCTTAGGATCGCCTTGAATGGAATTCCAGGAATGAATGCCATCCAGGAACGAGGGCAATGAATTCCATCACGAACACCACATTGCGCCTACCGTTGCCTTGGGCTTTTGGAGTGTGTGTGTGTGTGTTTCCAAAGGATCTATAACACTGATTGTTCCAAAGTGTCCTCCGGTTTGGTCCAGCCTTGTTTGTGGCGGGTGTGCTAATGCACTGTTTGATTGACTGAATTAGCAGTCATAAACAACCTGGCAGTCTGGCTATAGGAGTGTGCTTCGATTGATCTGCGTTATGTGTGGACTGGAAACTCCAGTGTTAGGGTCTCTCGCTCGCTCCTTTACTCCTGGGGCACTGCACGTACCAAAACCCAGTCTCCATTTCATCTGTCTTTTCCTCGTGTGTGTGTGTGTGTGTGTGTGTGTATTTAAACTTCATCAGTAGGAGACTGATTGATTGCAAGGGTTGCGATCCTCACACTAGGCCAGCTCGCCTTACTCCAAACAAATCCAAACAAGGCTGAAAGTCATTTCGGATTCTTCCCCTGCCCTCCCCCCACCCACCCATCCCAACCTCGCCGGAAAACCAAACCTTTTTGCTTTCAATTAGAATAAACATAATTAGAGAGCCGCCGTGCTTTGAATAGCAACCAGCCCTTTGTATTTGTATGAAACGTGTTATCTAGTCCTCCTGTCACTGACAAGAAACCTCTCCGCGGATTGATGTCAGGCTGGGGCTGGGCTTAGTTCACACACACACCCCCGACGGAAGAAGTTCGAAACCCGGCAGCGAAGCAGCTACCTTCCTGGTCGTGGTTTCCCTACACAATCCAATTAGAAAACAACAACAACAACAACAATAATAATAATATGAAATTGATTTAAATGCTCCTATGATTCTTTTTCATTGGAAAGCCCCCCCCCCAAGATCCATAGAGGAGGGGCAGAAGGCGTCTGGAAGACCAGAAACAGGGCTAGTGGTGGGGCAAGCAGTGGGGGTGGTTTGTCACCCAAATCATCTGGAAGGCGCTGGATTGTTTGTAGAGCGCTGGTATTCCACCTGGACTGCTCTGGCTGCCTCCTGTGGAATCCTGGGATTTGTAGTTTAGCGAGGCCTAAGAGCTCTCTGGCTGAGAGTTCTAAAGGCCCCTCCCTAAACTGCAAATCCCAGGATTCCACAGAATGCAGCCATAGCAGTTAAAGTGGAATAACAGCGCTACAACAGTGTAGTGTGATCGCCTTCCACTAACGCCTCCCCATTTCCAGCTCTCACGATCCCCCTCCAAATAGGAGATACAATCCAGTCGAACCTTCACACCCCAATCATGGCTAGTGTTGAGCAGGAAAACCCATCCTTTGGCTGGCTAGAATTGAAGGCCTTTGGCCTGGGGGCGATCCGGAGGATGGATTGTTTGGCAACTTTTTGCGTCTTTGGAACAGCGCTGGCTTTCACTTCGGTAGGGCTAACTCTGGAGGAAATGCTTGGGACCTCCCGCCTTTTCTTCTTACAGCCTCTCCCCTCCCTCTCCCTGTATGACTTCGCATAAGAGAAATGGGTGTGGATGATGGGACTCCCCCCTTTTTAAAAAAGGACCGACTCTTCACGCAGGCACCCTCCGTGTCTCAGCCTCCCCACCCCTTTTAGACAAAGGACAGACAATAAACAGGGGGGAACACGATCCGAAATAGACGCGGGTGGTCGTATTTCTCAGGGAAGCCGGGCAAACGAACAAAAAGGGTGCAACAATCAGGCTGTGTATGGTAACGAGTTTAGTACCGGGGACCCTCGCCGCTGTGGCAATCCAACGCGTTTCCCTCGGCCGCCCGTTACTTCCTCTTCCCCCCATGTTCTCCTAACGAGAAGTATTTGTATGCCTGCCGGATGAGTTGAAATATTGATTTGCCGGTAACGGCGGAGGAGGGAAGAAAGAAAGAAGCACAGAGGGTGTTATTTTTTTTCCTTGGGTGGTGGGGCAGACTGGGGCCCCCTTGATCTGCTGTCACTCAGGTACTGTTAGAACACTTAACGGGCGACACCTCCAGCGCGGCGTCGAAACACGTTACTCCGCTGCCCTGGGCTTAATAAAGCAGTGAACTCTGGAGCAGGTGTTTTTTTGAAAGTAATAAATTATGATAACTCTCTATTCATCTGACTGTTTCCAGCGTGTATTCTTTATTCATGGGAAAGGGTCAGAGGGAGCGGAGTGAGGACGTGGAGGGGGGAGAGAAGAGAGAGGGGGGATGGGGGAGAAAAGAGAGGGGAGATGGGATGAGGGAGAGGAAAGAGAGGGGGTGGGGTGGGGGAGAGAAAAGAGAGAGGGGGTGGGGAGAAAAGAGAGGAGGGGTGGGGTGTGGAGAGAAAAGAGAGGGGGAGGGAGGGGTGGGGGGAGAGAAAAGAGAGAGGGGGTTGGGTTGGGGGGGAGAGAAAAAAGAGGGGGGAGGGGTGGGGTGGGTGAGGTCTTCTCTCTGCCCTGAACAAGCTGTGAAGAGCAGAAGAAAAACCCTGCTTCAAACAATATTCCAGGAAAGAAATTAAAGACTTCTTAATTAGTGCCGCAATTAAGCTTTCTTGGTCGCATTTTAATCAGCAGAGGCCCTATCAAAGGACAAACAGAACGATTTGCAGGTCTTTGAATTTTAAACAGCCTTATTGATTTCAACGCCATAAGTCTCCTACTTGACACACACAACAGAGGATTTTCAAATATCACCGAGTGCGGCTCCGATGCAGCCAGGGACCAAGGAGGCCTAAGGAGGGAGCCCCTGGGGGGGGGCAGGATTTGTGCCCCCCCTTTCCCACCCCCACCCCCCTGGGCTCTTTAACATCCCTGGTTTGGAAAGGCAACCCAGGGCGTGTGGTTTGGCAGGGTGGCTTTCGCGCGGTAGATCTCCTCTGTCCTATACGCTCGTTCGTCGTTGCGATTGACCTAGTTCGGAAGTCAATTGGCATAAGCTTGTAGAAAAGGCGTTTATGATCTGGGTACCCACTGTGGCGAAAGCCAGCTATAATTATCCAGGAGTTTGCTAGGCGGGCGGGCGGGGGAGAGAGGAGGATCACCAACACGGCCTTTTGAAGAGTTGGCAACCCTTCCCTTGTCCCTTCCGTTTCCATCCGCGCAACAGAAGTGACTTAACTCATGCCACTGCCAGGCTGCCTTGCTCGAGAAAGTATTTACTCACAGACGATCAGAAAGGAGAAGCGCGACCCGTAGTGTGCTTCAGACGGGCGGTTCACGTGTGAATTGCTGGCTTTGGGGGGGGGGGATAGGGCTAAAGGAGGACCGGACCTCCACCACTCTAGACCAGTTGCAGTGGGAGTTTGAAGTCCGGTCCATATTGTTCCTCCAGTATTTCTGTGGGAATTTTCTTCCAAGCAAAGATGTTTAGGATTGCAGCTCTGCAGTCCCATCCTATGTTCAATGGCACTTGCTGAACAAATGCTGAACAGCCTAAGAAACCCACCTGGGCAAACATCCTAGTAATTCACCCTAAACTAAACTGCTGCTCGAAGAGGACAGGCTAAGGCAGTGGGTTCTCAACCTGTGGGTCCCCAGATGTTGTTGGACTACATTTTTTGCTTTTAAACCTGGCGTCCTAAATCGAAAGGTGTAAATCACTAGGTTCCTTAGGCCCATCCAGTTTCCAGAGGTATATGCCATTCTTTTCATTGCAAATACAAGTTTTCTCCGGGCTTCCCAGGATGTCCGTCAGCCTTGAAATGATCCTTGTTTTTTGTTTTTTTTTAATTATGAAGTTTGAAAAAAGAAGAAGGAAAGATGTTCTTTAAAAAACTGCAGCCCATATTTTAAGAATATATCACACTTTTTATTATCTTGAAAGGCACAGGTTCCAACTGTATATCATCTGTTTGTTCTAAAATATCTATCACATTTTTACATATACAGTACCTTTCTGTCTTTTTTTTTAAAAAAATTAGTATTCATTTTTGAAAGTTTCCTTAAATAATGATGAACAAACAGACAGCAAACAAGCAGTGGCTCAACCATGTTAGCCTGCATTCATTTCAATGACCCAGCTAATCTTTTACAACAGTTGGAACCTTGCTGTGGCTCCGCATCTATGTATGTTTACCTGACAGTAAATCTCACTGAATGCAGGGAAAGCAAACCTTTACATTACAACAACCCTGTAAGGCTATTCAAATGACTGGCTCCACATTGCAGGACCCTCATTCTGAAATTAATACAGCCTGATTACAGTCACCCAATAGCCTGGGGAAATCTTTCCATGTAAGAGCACCTATGCTCCATCCAAAATGGCTTAACAATGGCTACCTAGTGTCCACAGATTTATAAAATATTTAAAGAAATAATGGTCCTGGCATGTTAAAAACATTCACTCTCCTCTCCTGGGTATGTTCCTCCATTGTTTGTTCTTTATTAAAAAACACACATTTAAAATAACTTGCACAGAATATGATTTTGTAATCACACTGGAACTGCTTCTTAAGATCTTTCTGTACTACAGAACATTTTTTTTCTGGAGGTATACATCCCATGGGTTTCCATACCAGTCACTGCCCTGTTACAGATGACTGTTTTCTATACAGTCATAAATTATATGTATGGAAATCACATGTGGATTGCATGCAGACATGGTAACAGGAATTTGACATGCAGGGAGAAGTTGTAGTAGTTAGCCAGACCTCATGTGTGTAAAACCCATGTTATGTAGACATGCTGCAAAAAAGACATAGGGAGACTCATTTAACACAATGGCTTCCAAACAATACTGGTTCACACTTGCATATTCCTCACAGGATGACTGCTGCCAGCCTTGAATGGTGACTTGCATGTATGAATGAGTCACGACAGATCAAAGAATACAAATCTTTCAGAACACAATCCTTTTCAATGGAACCTGCTTCTATGTTCAACTGTGAGTCATCTACTGGTGATTTAATAATTCAGTGACATTCTTGCCATGGTGAGAGGCAAGTTTGAGCCTTGAAAATATATGAAATAGTGTCTCAGTGAGTTAATGTGGGAAGCTGGACATTCTCAAAAGACACCTGAGCCCCACAATGGCTAGAATCTGGTTGGCTAGTCCCAACTAGAGTAGACCCATTGAATTCATTGCTAAATGGTGAATCAACACATAGGCAAATTCAATTGATTCAGTGGCTGTGCTTAGAACAAACCTCAGGACTTAGGCCAATATCTGAAACCTTCCATATTCCTCAGAAAGATGCCACCTATTGGGTGAGTTGCACCTACATTTTTGCAGGCTGGTGGTATTTCCATTTCAGTGGATCAGTTGAACTGTCCCAGGTCTCAGTGCAAACTTCAAAGGAGCTATCCGAGGTGCTGAACCTATTTGGGGGATCAGGCCGAGCACTTTGGATACTTCTTTTAAAGTTTGGACTAAAACCTACAGTGGGTTGACTGTTCCACTGATCTAGGCAATCGTCAGTTTCACCCATTATGTCATTTTCATGGTGCTGGGAGGCCCAGATCCACTCCCCATCATGCAAAGAATGTTCAGGACATATGAAGTAGACAAGATGAGAAAAAAACATGTGATGAACATTCATATGTGATGTGACTTAGCCTGCAGTGTACATGCCATTCAGTCACCCCCTACATTCCTAGATTAAAAGGCCAATAGGAAGGTTAGGTTTGTTTGTGGCTTCAAGTTGTTTAAGGCAAACCTATAACAGGGGTTTCTGGGCAAGATTTATTCAGAGGGTGTTTGCCATTCCCTTCCTCTGAGGCTAGAGAGTGTGACTTGCTCAAGGCCACTTAGGGGGTTCCCACAGCTAAACGAGGATTAGAACCATGGTCTCCTGGAGTCCCAGTCCAACACTCTATCCACTACACCAGGTTGGCTTTCCAAGAGGCAGGAGTCAAGTGCAAATCATCCCTCAGTGATCTTAGCTGGAGACGACAGCTGGGGACCTGAGCTGGTCCGACCTTAAGGCAAGTTAGGTCGCCCTTTCAGCCAGCTAGTTGGGGGTGTCATGGAACGGCAGCAAACTGCTATTTCCTTTAAAAGTGCAGATTTTAGGAGACAACCACTTGATTGCAAGTATATCTCAAGCGCCAAAACCATTGGGCCACCTCCCAATCACCTCTTCCATTTCAGATGCGAAAATCTGTTGGGACCAAAAGGCCAGGGCTACTTGTTCTACTTTTAGGGAGTCCTACTCACCATTATATAAACCCGAAGGTTTAAAGGAACACCAGGCAGAATACTCTGCAGTAATACAGGCTATAGTAATGAAAAAGTGGCATGGAACTCAAGGAAAATGGCACAACACACACACACACACACACACACACACACAGAACAGGTGGTACAGCTCTGTCTGTCTCCGTCTCTAGTCCACAGATTGTTTAGGCGCTTATAGCAGAAAGAGCGCAACCTGTTGTCGGGCGGGGTTTTTTGGTGATGCTTTGAATAGCCACGTATCATTAACAAGTGGGCCCTAAGAGCAGAATTGATAAGTGGTGAGGCGACCCCATCCCTCCTGCTCCCTGATTGGCTTTGCCATCCACCCACCCACTTGTGACCGCTGCCCACGCGGCGCGCGCTCCAACTCCTGGGGTGCCAAGTCCCGAAACTGGCTCGAAGCGCAAACAAAACTCTCTTGGACGGCGCGGGGCGTAAGAACCCCGGGCGCGCGACCCACTCAAAGTTATTGAGGTTTTTTTGGGGGGGGGGGTTTGAGCCCGATTGTCCTCCTTCCGAGTGGGTAAGAGAAAGACAGCTCCGAAAGACAGGCCGCCACCCAGACCACAGGAGACACCTTTCTAGGAAAAAGCCCAGCGAGAATCCACACAACACAAATAATCCAGTTTGAACCTGGATTATTTGCAAGGCTCCTTCCTATGGGATCCTGGGATTGGTAGTTTTACAAAGTCATCGGCCTTCTCTGCCAAAGGGTGCTGGTGCCTCACCAAACTACAAATCCCAGGATTCCATAGGAAGGAGCCATGAAAAATAATCTAGTTTCAACCTGGATTATTTCTCTAGTGTGGATGCCACGTGCTTCACTTTGCCACCAGGGCGGGCTCTGAGCAGGTCTTGCTCTTTCTTCCTGTGGAGGAAAACGCCCTCTCTTTTATCAGGCAGGACAGCGCCACTACATCAAAACGGCGGTGGGATTTATAGCTCGGCTCTGTGCGCGCTTGCTCCGAAGGAAAACTCTGGTTCTAGAGCTGGATAGCTTTGAAACCACACGGAGAGCCACCTGTTGAGCGCCCAGCCCGAGCTAAACGGCGCTCCTTACGGTTGCAAATGTTACTTCACTCCGGATCGGAAAGAGCGCTGGTGAACTGCGCTGCCCGCCCTTCCTTTTCTTCACCTCGAAATCAACTCGGAAGCCCATGGTTCATAAGCACCCTTATGCGCAAAACCCCTCCAAAAGACGCATTAAAAACACACACACCAGGGGATCCCATTTTTCAGAAAGCGCCTCGTGATTCGGGAAGCAAGAGAAACTGGTGGTGGTGGGGGGAGAGAAAGAGACTTGATCACAGCTTATAGGCGAACATCTGTCCCTTTCTGTACGTCTCCTCCGCCAGCTTTTCGCTTTGAGAATCCCTTCCCACAACAGATGCTATTCCTCAACAGTATTAAATGTAAGTACCTTGGGCTCTTTGATCCATAAATGCCTATTATTTTCCGGAAATGCATGCATATATATATATATATATATATATAATTTTCCTCCCTCTTTCTTCTCCCAGCCCTCCGACACAAGAAAGCGGGCTAAGTGGCTACAATTACCACGCTGCCTCCCTTTTTAGGAATACAAACATAACTTCCCAGCCTTTGCTCTCTGGAATGAATCCCCCCTCCCCAGCCCTGCATTTAAAGAGAATAACCACAATACTAATAATAACCACCACACTCTTTTCCTGCCCCTTCCCGTTCTTCCACTTTAGTTTGGAAATAGATGTTTCTTTGAAAGTAGCAACTAACAATGGGGGAAGGGAAGGAAAGTCCCCCTTTACCCCCCCTTTACCCCCCCCTTTTTTGTTTTCTTCTCCATTGGTGTTGGCAGAAACTCTTCTCTGATTCCTTTTCCAGAATCAGTCTAAAAACAGTGTTTCTCAACCAGCGTTGCCTGGACCCCTAGAGTTCACCAAGAAGTTGTGATTGTGGTGAGGGGGGGGGGAAGCAATAGCAGTCTATATAGAATAAGGTTTTTAGGCAGAGGTTCCCTGAGCATAATTTCAAGGCTCCCTCCAGGATAAAAAAAAGGGTGGAGAAAGGCTGGTCTACATATAAGTACCTTGGGCTCTTTGATCCTAGTCATAGAACTGAAACAGACTCAGGAAATTTTTTAAATATTAAACCCTAGCTTCTCGATCTATTTGCATTAATAAGGAATTGCGGTTTTCCCCCTTCCCACAAACACATGGTGTGTGGGGTGGGGTGGGGGAGAGAGAGGGGGAAAAAAAGGAACTGGAAAATTACAGAGCCCGCCTCTGCTGGGATGAAAGATGCCTGTAACGGTTTCTGGAGAGAGGGGGAGGTCTCTTTGGGTGCCTATTGCTATCTTTGCTTCCTCCCCCCTCCAAGTGTGTGCGCGTCTTTCTCTCTCTCTCTAGTGGTTGGATCTTTTGGGTGACTACCAGCCAGGGAGGCTCGCCCGGGCTGCTTCAAAGGGTCTTATTTCAAGTTGCCGGAGCTCCGCCCCCTTCCTTTGCACCGCGTGACAACAACAACTCGTCCCCGGTCCAGCGAGCCAGGCTGGAGCCTCGGCGGTGGCAGCAGAAGCAGCAGCAGCAGCAGCACCGCCCGCACCAGCAGCAGCAGCGCAGCCACAGCCGCCCCCCCCCCCCACCGGAGCAAGCAAGCCAGCCAGCAGCCCTCCTCGCCGCTTCGTCCCGGCTTCTCCCTCCAACGCCCCCCCTTCCACCTCTCCCTCGCTTTCTCTTTCCCCTTCGCATCCCACCCACCCCACTTTCTCCTCCCCCCCCATGTGTCCTTTTGGAGGGACAACTCCGCCGCAGCCAGCCTCCGTCCTTTCCCACTAGGTGCGAAGAAAAAGACCCCACAGAGGGAGGGAGGGAGGGAGAAGATCCCACCGACCAAGCCCCCTCCCCTCCCCTTGCCGGGCTTCTCTTCCTTTCTCCTCCGTCCTCTTCAGCGCCACTTGTCCTCCTCCCTCACTTGCTGCCGGGACACTTTGGCGTGGCTTTTCCCCACCCCCCCACTCACTCCCCAACCCACGCGCGCTCACACGTTCCCCGCCCCTCCTTTCTCCCTCCCTCCCTCTCCCCGCGTGGCTTTTTAAACCCTTTCCACCCTTTCTGTGGCTCACCTTCGAGGGGCTAACTCCCCACCCCACCCCCCGCCAGCCTTTCCCACCGACTTCTTTTTCTGGAAAGAGGGGTCCCCCGGTCCCCCCTCCCAAAGAGCACCCCCTCTTCTTCTTCTTCTTCTCCCCCCCCACTATTTCTGCCCCCCTCGGTCCGAAGGGGCGGGTGGAGGGAGGGGGCCGGACTCCTGCCAGCGCCCCCGCCGCGGCGTCGGATGTGACCATGGCTGCTGTCCCGGCCCCTCTCCTCCCGCCGGCCCCGCTGCTCCCCCCGCCGCCGCCCGTCTCCACTTCGGCCGCCGCCACCGCCACCACCGCCACCTCCTCGGCCGCCTCGCCGACGGCCAGCGCCCCCGCCTCCACGCCGGCCTCGTCGGGGGCCGCCAGCCTCTTCCGGACGGAGCCCGTCGGAGCAGCGGCAGCAGCAGCAGCCGCCGCCTCGGCCGCCGCCGCCTCCTCCTCCGCCGCCGCCACCTCCAGCAACGGAGGCGGGGAGAGCAGCGGCAGCGCTTCCAGCTCCACCGTCGGGGGGCTTGGCGGCAACGGCGGCTCGTCGGTCCCCCCCGCCGCCGCCGCCGCCACCGTCGTCCCCGCTGCGGGGGCCGGGCCCAGCGTGGCCACGGGCAAGCCGGTCTACTCGACCCCGTCGCCGGTGGAGAACACGCCGCAGAACAACGAGTGCAAGATGGTGGAGCTGCGGGGCGCCAAGGTGGCCTCGTTCACGGTGGAGGGCTGCGAGCTGATCTGCCTGCCGCAGGCCTTCGACCTCTTCCTCAAGCACCTGGTGGGCGGCTTGCACACCGTCTACACCAAGCTCAAGCGCCTCGAGATCACCCCCGTCGTCTGCAACGTGGAGCAGGTCCGCATCCTCCGGGGCTTGGGCGCCATCCAGCCGGGCGTCAACCGCTGCAAGCTCATCTCCAGGAAGGATTTCGAGACCCTCTACAACGACTGTACCAACGCAAGGTAAAAAGAAAGGGAGGAAAAAAAAGGAGAGAGAGGAACACACACACACACACACGCCTGGGGGGGGGCGGAGAGAGGGTGGATGCGTCTCTCCCACGCTTCGCGGAGCCTCTCCAAGCTCCTTCCCAGCTCGTCTTGAACCCCTCGCTTGTGCGCGCACACTTGGCTCTCAGTGCCTGTCTTTTTTTTTTCCTGCCCGGAGTAAGCACGCGCAGCCTAAGCGCACCAAAGTTCAGCGCGACTTTTGCAAGCACGTGGGTGGGGGTGGTGGTCCCCCTTGTTAGAGAGAGGGGTTGTGCGTCCTGGATGGCTCTTTTTTTTGGAAGCTGGTTTGGGAAGCCATCCTCATCCCCATCCCCATGGGACCCCTTTCTTTTGTCACTTGAAAGAGTGCCTTCCTTCTTGCTAGTTGCTTGGGGAGGGGTGGAGAAGCCAAGCTCTTCAGGCTTTACTCTTGCATGGAGCTGAACACACAGGCCTGGGTTTGGTATGGAGTGGGTGATGCCCAGGGTGCAAGTGGGTGCATAGAAGGCCAGTAGACCCTCAAACTTCTCTCCAAAGCTTTAGAAAAGTATTGGACTAGCAGTAATAGTGGTGGTGGGGGGGAGGGAGGGAGAAACAGAGACTGGTTTGCAGCTGCACAGGAACAACTTTCAAGTCGGGGCTGCAGGTGTTGGGAAAGACAGGCAGCCTGCTCCCCCAAATTGAAGTTAACAGAATGTGGGGATCCTCGGCTGGCACTGGGGGAGAATAACAGAGTTGTTAAAGTTCTGACAGCATTTCCACCCAATCCTATCAGAGAGACTTCACTAATCTTTTGACTGTAAGGCTTTTTTTCCCTTTAAGTCCTAAATGCTTCTCACTTTTAACATTCTGATTGTTACCCTTTCTGCTGGAAAAGAAGGGGGATATAGCCTAGTGAACATGGATAAAGAAGAGGAGGATGTGTGGGTTGTTTTTTTTTTAACACACACACACATTTGAATATTTGCTCTTGCCCATCCTGTGTGCATTTGTGTAGAAGTGTGATTATGGCCCACTAATGCAGTCCCAGTAGGATCCCACTATGCAATGTAAGTAGGCCCTATGGATGTCAAGGTGTTCTTAGGACTATAGTGCTGATGTTGGATTCTGAAGTGGAGTCAGTCATAACTTAAGACGCTGTACCACTCATGACACCCCATGCAGTGTATAAAAGAATTGGACTTGGCTGGTGACTTTTTGTTGCACAGTTTGTGTAGTGATTATTCTAATTTAAGAGCATTAAGGGGAAATCATCTCATAATTTAGGGTGTGGGATTTATTTAATTCAAAACAAGGCATTTGATCCAACATCTGCAACTTGGAGAGGATTAATGTGGAAATCTCTAGGCAAAGATTTCTTTCCTTAGAGACACTTGGGTATTATCATGTAACCTTTTAAAATTGTTTCCTCCCCTACAAACCAAACTGATGACACACAGTGGTCAGAAAGTGAAACCTTATGCTAGTATAGTGAGTTTGATGAAGAAAGGGGTGGAACAGATGAATTAAGAACACAAGGACAAAAGAGACCTCATGAATACCAGGACTGATTTAAACCAAAGTAGTTATAAAAGAACAGATTTAAACCTCCAAGAAAAAGAGTGATATAAATCAGTTTTCTGGTACTCTATATATTTCCTGATCATGCTTAATAATTTGACACTTTAACAATTACTGGTTTGATATGAACTACAGTCTTATACAGTCTTGGAGTATAAGCTGAAGCATTGGGTCATGCAACATACAGTTATTAATCTAGAGTGAAATTAAGAATGTCTTTATGGCCCTATCTTAATGTACATAAGGATGCTAAGCAAGACCACTTATTTGAAGACTAAGTGCCCACTGCATGAAGGGCTGATAGTATGACAGACATACTCCCTATGGAATAGACAACAAAGGTCCATATTGTTTAGACTGTAGTCTAAATAATTAATTATGTTATAATATAACTCACTGTTGCAAATATGTTACATTACAATAATAATACTTGACTTCAAAAGTTGCACACAGTCTTACTCCTGCTTCACTTTTAAGAAACTGTTGCTTTAATATTTTTGTTTGTATTAAATTCAGATATAGTTTCAAATTAATGGACTTTAAGGGATAGCTGATATAACTTAATTGAAAAACTGCAAAAATAAATGAAGTCTTAAGAAAGTGGCTGATTGAATTATCTCTACACGATTCAATACACACACAGCTCCCACCCGCCCAATTTAACATATTTTAAAGATGTTGAAATCAAACAGTAAAGAGCAGGACCTTCTGTTTCATCCTTATTTGCCTGCAGCTCACTTGGAAAGGAAAGTGAAAGGTTCTCTTAAGGAAAAACAGGTTGGGATGCTAAGATGAAAGTAGGCTTCCTCCTTTTAGTTCTGCTTGTCTCATCACATTATTTTAATTCTATACTTTAACACGTGGGCGCATATAAACATAAGAAATAGGGAAGGCCCATTTTCAGTGAATGTATGAGAGCAGCCAGGCCCCCACTTTTACGGAGGTTTGTTTGAGTAGCAATCAATGAGGCAATTCTGTTTTCTTTTTCCTTTGCTGACTAGAAGTTTGTGCTAGTTTTAATTGGAGATTTACATTATCTCATGACATCAGACATTTGCCCAGTGTTGGGACCAATATATGTCAATAGCTGATTATAAGGAACCAGTGCTCTCAGAGGGGAAACACTTTGCTAAGTGAGAATACTGCAGGGGAATTTTGTCAGGAGGTGTGCATTTGTGTGAACTATTTGTTCCTCCACCATCTGACTTTTCATGCCTAGTCCCTCCGACAGTCCAAAAACCAGCTCATAGTTCCTTTGATCTCACTAGTATATGCAGTTGAGCAATTTGGGAATCAGGTAGTGAAGAACCTCCTCCTTTCTGTCACCTGGATGGGCAAAGTAGGTAACTGATGGAAGGAGAGAAGATTTGTCTGAGTGGGTTGTTCTGTGTTACAGCACAGCTTGGTACAACACAGGTGGCAAGAATCCATGTTGGGAGGCAGCGGGTAGTAATTCTGCCTTCAGGCATACATTTCAGGACATCTGTGCACCCCATTCTTCTACCCACCTCTAGAGGGTCAAGTAACCTAGACAAAGGAATCCTGTGAAAATCTCCAGTTGGTAAAAGAGAGGGGTTGGTGGAGCAAAGGAAGGGAGACAAAATCTGACAAAAGAAGAGGTTCCTATTGTTGAAATAACAGTTTGCTTTAGAATCAGAAGTTCAAGTCTGAGGGCATTAGCACTGAAGCTTTAGTTTTAGGATGTGGGTGGAGATTTATACTCTTTATTAGTTTGAAACAAAACCTTTTTTTTAAAAAATGAAAGTGTTGTGCACTAATGGGCAGAGTGTTTGGAGACTTAGGTTTCTCTGAAAAAGAGAAATCACAGGATCTTTGCCAAACAGCTGTGTATGGGACTTTAAAGATAGATTTGCTCAACTGTTGCTACTTATGCTTTTCCCCATTTGAAGATGGCTCCTTACCAATTAATACTTTGGTCTTGTTTTCCTTTTGTTTTTATTGCAAGTTTTTAAGACACAGTAGCACATGGGAAATTAACCCCTGCCTTCTGTTCATCCTCTTTTGTAATTGGTTACGTCTGTGTTCTTTCAATCTCGTTAAAGTGAGTTGGAATATGTTAAGTGATTTTAAAGGGAGAGAAAAGAAATACTGTAGAATTCATCCAGTATTTAGTACAGGTATTGAGGGATTAGGATGGTCAACTGGATACACCCAAGTATTGAAGAATATGACCTGCAAAAATATTATATATTATAAGCATGCTTCATGTACAAGTTTAGAATTTTTTAAAATGATGCTGTTGGGTATTTAATATGAGCTATTTTTTTTTTAAATGAGTATGTGTTTGAGGCCAAACTCTTGAACTTCCATGGACCTGTGACATAATTTAGAAACATGCAGTGGAATTCTATACATGTTTTCTCAGATGCATGTCTTAGTGTACAGTTTCCTGACTAGTAAATATGTTAATCATGGCAGTCTTAGAGGCAGCTTGCTGCATCTTCCAGTAACTGTGATTGCGTGCTCTGTTGCAGTTCTATACAAACAGATCGAAGACAAATTAGAATCGGATAAACTTCATTTTCTATAAACTAAGAAATTAAGTTTACTGAAAAATCGTTCAATCATCACGTACACATAAAGAATTTTTCAATAAATTATGGCCAATGGTATTTTTCATCAGTATATACAGTACATGTGTATTTTTATAGGATTTCCACCCCTTTTTGCACTCTCTCTCACACAAACACACACACATACCTTTCTCTGAAAATGTCCTTCCATTTTGGAAACAAACTCTTGGTTGCTTTATGTACAATATTTTTTTTAATGAAAAATGAGTGTTTACTGCTGGGCTAAGAGTATTATTTAAAGATTTAAACACCCTGTTTTATATATGTTTCAGCAAGCTGACAACCTTGAACAACATCCTTTTTTGGTACTGTGGTTTTAAGAGAGCTGACAATGTTAACTATTTAGTCAAGGCTAATATACTGTTTAATCAAATGGCATTTCAAGAATGCTATTAATTTGTTGTGAATAATAATCTAATTTGGCATCTCTTTACTGTTTGGATTCATTAGTCATCAGTTGCTATGAGGTATTTTATCTATGTATCTGCATAGAAAGTGCCATTCTTTTAAAAAAGTAGACATGTGGGTTATAAGGAAAGTGTCTAGAAACAATAACATCATATTGAAGCAAAGTGCTTGTATATTTGAAGTCCCCGTGCAGTGATTCACTGATATATATTATTTTAAAATAAGATTATATTCTGAATATTATCAGGTGCTAATCTGAGAAAAACAGTTGCACTTACCATGTATCTATAAATAGGAGCATTTTACATGTACAGATACTTTTAATATGCCAACTATATATTATGTTTCTTACTTTCATGTACATCTGACTTAAATGTCCCTCAATTCTGTATGCTTACACATCACAGTTCAATAGCAAAAATGTGGACACAGGATTTCCCTTAAATTAAGTTCCTGTCAACAATGCAACAAGCTAGCCTTTAGAAACTGGGTTTGTTTTTCTATTCATAAGTATTAATCTTTCTCATTCCTTTTTCTTTACTGAAGATGGTCCAAACCTGTGGATACAGTGTATGGGTCCAACTACTATTTGGACAGAGTTGACGTGGTCTGATTTAAAAATAATGTGTAGGAGTTAAAAGATGACTAGGAGGAAAACAAATAGGGTAAAAGATGAAAAAAACCAGGCTAGATGTTGTCAAAAATCAAATGGTTAGGTCACTCTGCACATCATACATGCTAAAACACCTGGATTCAAACCAGTTTACAGTCTAGTCCTAAGCAGACTTATTTGGAAATAATCCCCACTGTGTTTGATTGGGCTTATTCCTCAGTAAGAATGCTTAGGGGATTGTAGTTCCAGTGATACCACTAGTGCAAGTACTCTGGTTAAGTTCCTAAATCCAAATTCTTTGATTTAATTAGGTTGTGGATTGAAGCTACCTGTCAGCGATCTTGAATGATGTCTGAAACAAGCCCCAGTGTGTTCTGCAGCTAAACGTGTGCTTGTTTGAATACTAGATTTACTAATTCATTTTAGGATTTTTTTTTTTTTTACTTCTGCTGCCATACAATCTTCTTAATCTTCAAGAAAATGGCAGAACTTTTGGATCAGGCCCCATATGAATATGGATTAGTTCCCTAACCTTTTGCTGATCTTACAAGATGCTGTTCAGTGAGTACCCTGACAAGTAGAGTATAAGTGAGGAATAGCTAGTGATGGTTGCAAGTTCTTTATATAATGTTTTTAGGAATACAGCATATCAGGAGGCCACAGGAACAGTTTTTAGGTTTTAATTCAGCTGGGAAACTGTAAAACAAGCCAAATGTTGTGTGTGTGTGTGTGTGTGCATGTGCACACGTGCATCTTCCCCCCACTCTGTGTGTGTATGTGTATACAGAGTCCCAAAATGAAATACTTGGATGATTTTTTTCTTCTTCTCTTTAAAGTTAAACTTTCTTTTTTTACAAATACAGCAGGCAAATTTATTGGATTGATTTTTTTCTCTGCAACATACATACTGAATTTTAACCCAAAAATCTGTGTGTATTCCTAAATTTATGATGAAAGAAGATATTTAGAAGGGTAACATTAAAAGGATATGTAGTTTCAAAAACATATTTTCTAAAAATATAGAGTATGGACTTAATCACAATCACCATTCTTTATTTTTATAACACTTAAAGTACACTACGAGCTGTATAATTTTCTTCTACTTTGGATGCATTCCATTCAGATTCAGAATGCAAATTAGAAAATGCATACTTTGAAGTCATTAATTAAACATTTACAGTACAGTACATGTCTACTGAAATGTAGGCTAAGCCAGGTTTGTTCTGATGTAAGTTGGTAAGCATTCAGTTTTCACTTTGACCTTTAGATTTGTAGTGGACACTTTTCCCAACATATATTTATCAGATCTGCAGTAGTTTAAATACATTTTTAAAAATCCTTGAAAGCCTTGGCTGCATAATTACTTCACGACCCTTTCAGGTCATCAGTTGAAGCCATGTGTTTTATATCCATTGTTTTGTATCAGAAATAGTAACAGATATTATTAATAATGACATCAGCTCCCAAGAGGTAGTATTAACTTTCTCTATTTAGACTCATTTGATTTTTTTTTAAAAGCAAATATGATTTTGAGAAACAGGTACCACCAGTATATAGGAGATGCTGAGACAATGTGCCAGTATGTTGGCAGTATGTGATCTGTAGTAGCAAATTATTGTTTTAACTTTTAATTTAAATCTGAGGTGATTCTTCATTTTATTTCTGTGAATCATATTAGACTTTTCCAAGGAAATCTATCCAGTCTTAATAACTGGGTTTTATTTAATGCCACTGAATCTTATTGAATATATCTTGGTTGATAGTGAATATATTGATGTTTAGGTCCAACGAGATTACAGTACATTTCAGGTAATACTGTAACTTTCTTTGTATATTAACAAGTTCAGAGAAAGTATAACACAGTAATGTTTCATTATGAGTGTGAGAAATAAAAATATTCAAATCATTAATAATGGAGTTTACTTTGGATTATTTATGGTAAATTGCCTCTTCTGATCGAATGTACACATAGCTAGTGAGGATAAATGGTCTGGCATATATTCCATGGTAGCTCTTTACAAAAGTTTTTGTTTATGATTACTATCAGTGTTGTATTGCCTGCTTTTTTTGTACTTAAACATCCCAGACTCTACTGATTAATTGTCTGAAATGTCATGCATATGTGTGATGTATAATTTGTAACCTGCGACACAAGTAGAGAAATTGCATCATGTAAGCTTGGCTGTGTTTTGTCCAGAATTATTTTATTGATTTATATGGTTACTATAGCAGTGTTTTCTAATCTAGTACAAGTAAGTGTTTGCTACATTTTAAATCACACACGCAAGAGGTTTTTGTATTTGATATATTTCTTTGTGTGTGAAGAGTGTTAAAAAACATTTTTAAGATCGCAAAAATAGTAGGAAATAAAAGGAACTAGTCAGTCCAGATTATTAAATGTTCATCTGTCAGTTTGAAACCACAGGGCTGGTACAAATGGTGTCAAATTAGATTTGTTAATCATTGGTTATTTAAAACCAATACTTTTGCCATCTGCTTTACATTCCATTCATGGTTTTAAAAATATGTGCATAGTAAACCTTTCATGGCACAAGTCCGGTTTATGGACAGTGATCCCCCTCCTACTGCCCCAGTAATCTCTAGCTCTACATACTGAAATAGTAATATAATACGGCTGACAAAACATAAATTGATGACAGGTTTTAAGTTGCTTAAATGTCTTATGAGACAAGAGTAATCTGCAACCCACCCCCATTAGCAACCTGATGATAAAGCTGGAGATATTTTTTTAGAGTATTCCACAAAGAAGCTTTTCTTCCTTCATGGTACATTTGTCAAAGAAACAGAAAATATTAAAAAGATTAAATTTGAAGGAATGATATCAGAAGATTTTCACCCACCAGATAATTTTGCTCTCTTAACCCAATCCTGGTCACATTTATTTGAAATTTGGTGAGATTCACATTCAAGTGTGCATCTTGATTCTTCTTGTTTCATAGTTATCTGATGGTGTTTTATAAAGGTCAGTTGATAGAACTTAGCTATAACATATGACTGAATGTGTCTGAAACAAGGTGCTTCATCTTTCACTGATTTTTTTCCCTGTTCATCAGCTTGACTCAGTCAAGTTAGGCTCAAATCTAATTACTGATACTACTACTGCCACCACTACTACTAATGAAATGAGTTGGGGATTGTGTAATTTTTGTTATGAATTTAATGGTAAGTCTACTTTGTGGAGAATTAAGAGCTTCCTATCAGCTTTGGTGAATATTATCTGGGTACAGTCAGGACCCAGCTTTCCTGCCCTTATAAATTTCCTTTGTAAAAGTTTCCATGAATATGTGAAGCACTGAAGAACTGGATCTGCAGCAGTGATAAAAAGTGTTATGTTATATTTATGGTATCCCTTTAACATACGGTAGCAAAAAGTATTTTAACAATTTATGGTAAGGAATGTGAAATCCAGTGCCATTGGTTAAAAGACAGTGTTTGATTAATTTTATCTTGCATTTTAGTTTCTGTTTTCTCCTTAGTGCAGTCTCTGTAAAATAAGCAATACTTTAGCACCAGGCTTAGTGGCACAGGACTGTACTTGTCATTTGCGACCCTCACAGTGCTTATTTCTGTATGATTCTCACTGGGGACTATTTGAGTATGAAATCACAAGCACACTTACATGAATTTAAGTTCTACTGGAGCCAGTGGGAGTTATTTTCAAGGCCCTTGCGGTCCTGCATGATTCTTTGTAAAAGTTTAGTTTTGCCAACTTTGATGGTGTGAGTTTTTCTTTTGTTTTAGCTAAAGTACATGACAATTTGTCTTTGAATGTGAAGCTGGCAAAGAAGTGAAGCATATTTTTAATAAATACAGTCGGACCCCTGTATACATGGAACCAATATCCATGGTTTCAGTTATCCACGGCTGAAAAAAAAAAATAGGGACACATACTATAGGGTCATGTTGGAAAATGCTTAGAAAGGTGTTCTCTCTAGGCATATTCTAGGTCCTCCAAAGTAACTCTATTGAGTGTTTGTACCAGACATCCTTTATTTTAATAGGATTCACTGTTATCTGCGAGTTCTGGTATCTGTGGTAAGTCCAGGAACTGAACGCCCACAGACATGGGGGTTTGACTGTATTGTGTAAAATTTATACAGGGAACAGTACAGTTTTATGTATGCTTCACAGAAGAAATTATTTGTCAATCAAGAAGCTGGATGCAATTTCCTTAGTGTATTGTATTATGTTGGAAAGATTACTCTCCTTTCAGAAGTGATTTGCTTCTGTCATAGCTTATTTCCTCTTTCTGCCTTTAAATGATAATCCAGTTCAACTAAACTGATATATTAGAATCCATGTAGCCCAGGTAATATTCACTCTGATTTTTTTTTTAAGCTTAACTTTGAATTACAGTAGGTGGGACTGAAATAAAACTTGCTAAAACAAAAATAATAATAATTGGGAAGCTACAATAAAGCTATTTTGTTTTATTACTTCTCTTGTTACTTAATGTTGCCAAGATCTGTAATATATGTGTGTGTTCACAACATCTTATTAAGCAGTAAAGTAGGAAAAAAAAACTAAAACCACAACAAACAATTTAATATAGCTGGTGTTATCTGTAATGCCTTGGAAGTCAACGCTTAGGGGCATATGGTTGAACAGACTAACTGGTAAGCATTTTACAGTAACTTGTAACATCAACCCTATGCATTTGTAAACCCAGAGAAAAGACAAATTGTACACATTTCGGGGGAAATGTATTTAAAGCTATGCCACCTTTTAAAGTATGCTGTTCAGATACTACTGCATCATACTCCCTAGTGGTTAATGCATTTGATTAGTTTGTAACAGAGAAGTTTTAAAAAATCCTTTTGGAATTGTTTTGCTTTCTTATATATTTTAAAAGTGTGGATAACATACCTCTAGGTTCATGTACTAAGTTATATAAGTAAAAGTAACTTGCTGTAGAAGTATGTTTCATAGTGGTATTATTTATTTTCTTTAACCATCACCAAAAATATATATTTTATTAACATATAATGTTAGATATATTACAGATCTTTTGATTGCTTAATACCGCATAGCAGTTTTTTTTCTCTCTAGGAGTTTAAAGTGAAGTTATAATACCATTTAACTGTTGGTATAGTTGAAAAGAAACAAAACCCAGGTTTCTTTTGTTACAGAGCCTCCTGTTACACTGGAAAGTAACTTGGTGAAATGCAGGGGTATTAGGATGCCCAATGATCTATAGTTCTAGCTAGTCAGAATCAGCAGTGTGGGAGTTTCTGTTAGAAAAGAATCTATAGCCAGTTAGAACTTGTTCTTTCTTCCCCTTCCTGTTAACTTAGGATAGCAGTTTTACAACTTGCAGCTTATTAACACATTGCTTATCTATTGAGAAGTGTCTGTGTCTCTGTGTGGAAGGAACTCTTGACTGTGGTAGGAGATTTTGCAAAGGATGGCCAACTCAAACAGGGCACTGGTTAGACTTCTCCGGCCTGGCCTCCTCCTTGATCTAAGTTGACAGTATGCACTGAAATATACCTGTAGTCTTTTACTATTTTTTTTAATTATTTTTATTTTGGTGGCAGAGGTTGAAATGCAGACTGGCCATTGAGACATTGTTGGAATCTATAACTTTCTTTTAATTAGCATACAATGTTTACATGGACTTAAAAATATCAGCATTTTTGCCTAGGCTACTTCCATCTGCTTGAAATGGATAAAATGACTTTGCTTATAAATAGTTCACTTTTCCTGCTGCATGTTGAAACAAATATTTATCATCTGAAATCTTACATATGCATGAGTGAGACCATGAAAAGTCTTATTGCCTCTATTCTTTCTTTCTTCATCAGGATCATAGAAAGTAAATAATACCTGCATCAGAAGGTGGGCACCAGCATGGTGTTGTGGTTTGAGCATTGGGATATGACTCTTGAGACCAGGATTTGAATCCCTGCAAACCCACTGGGTGATCTTGGGCTTTCTATCTTGCTAAGAAAACCCCATGATAGGTTTAATAATTATTTAGGTATTTGTACCCCGCTCTTCAGCCACAAAGGCTCTCAGAGTGACTTACAAGTTGTTAAGCAATAGCACTTACACATTTCACTGCTTTATAGCATGTTAGGCACTCTCTAAGCAGTCTCCAGTGTGTGTTAGCTAATTGCACTCACAAGCTGGGTACTCATTTTACCAACATACAAAAGGATAGAAGTCTGAGTGAGCCTTGGAGCTCTTGGGATTGAACTCACAACTTTGTGGTTGCAGTACCAGCATTTAACCACTGCATCACCAGGGCTTCCTAAGGCTCACTGGGTGACCTTCAGCAAGTCACACAGTCTCAGCCTCAGAGGAAAGCAAAGGCAACCGTCTTCTGAACAAATCGTGCTACGAAAACCGCTTGGTAGGTATACATTAGGGTCGCCATAAGTCGAACAACAACAACATGTCAAAAGGCATTTATGGCATATTGTAATTGAAACATCTATTTTACAGCAACTCATGATGTGATCTCATAGAGGACAGACGGATGGCTCAGCTTTTCCCAGACAGAGCTTGGGAGAATTAAACTACAGCTACCAGAATTGCTTAGCTGGTGTAGTCACTGGCCAGTCTGGTTGTAGTTTTCTGGCCAGGATTATATAGGGCTTTATGGTATTACAACAGCCAGTTGCACTAGCTGGTGTTGTTTTGATAGGGTGGAGCAAGAAGGTCTCTGAAACTTTATGCAAGTGGCTCCTCATTGGTGCAACAGTCGGTGGTACTTCTCTTTTGACAATTGGGCACAACTACGTGTGTCATGCTTACCCCAGTATGTCATCTCTGTCATCTTCGTGGTGTTGCTGCGTGATGCCAGTTGAGCTTTCTGCTCTGCTGGCTGGCTCTCAAAAGGATTCCACCCTCTGAGAGTTGTAGTGCAAAAAAGTTACTTTCCCAGGTTCTGACTTTATTCAGTACCATTGTTCACACTGGGAATTAAGTGGGTTTTTGAAGTGCTTGCTTTGAAAAGATGTGTCCTTTAGAGCACCACAACTCAGGAAAAGCTCACTTTTTTTTCTTCCTCTGCCTAGATATTTTAAACAGCTAACAGTTTGGAGTTCAGGAATTTCACAGTTACCACCATTCCTAAGAATAAGCTCTTTAATTCCTACCTCTCCCTTCTATACTCCTCTTCTGTACTCTTCTGATATTTGAAATTCTCAACAGTACTAGATAACTAGTATTTGAATAATTTGTTATGAAAGGAAATTTGGTAAGTAAATGGGATATTTTTAAAAAAGTACATGGCATGCACATTGAGACTTTCTAGTATATTCATTATATGAAGAAATAACACCATGTTAGAGTAGAACCAGCATGGTAGACAGATAGTTATTAGAAAACTTTGAAAAGTCCAGCTGCATTTCAAGACTATCTTGAACTTCAAGGTGAGGAACTTTCTCAACAAATCTTAGTTATCTGTGCCCTGAGATACTAGTGAGAGTACTCTGTACTGATGGGTGGAAAAACTCTATGCTATACTATTTTCTTGCCAAGCTGTGAGATAACTGGGCTTTAGGAGACATTTTATTCTCTGTTGTAGTATACCAAGTGTGGGCAGAGTGTAGACATAGGAAGAGATGGCTTGAAGGCTGTTTTTGATTCATTTTCCCCTTTCAGAACCCTCAAGCAGCCCTTTTTCTGCCCTCACCAGGTGAGAAGCTTCTTAGAGCAGTAATTCACTTTTTAAATAGAGCAACTCACCTGTTTAACATAAAAAAAATAGATTTTCCTTGGGTTTTTCCAGGCTATGAGGCTGTGTTCTGGAGTAGTTTCTTTCTGACGTTTCGCCTGCATCTGTGGCTGGCATCTTCAGAGAATATGTAAATTTGTGTAATTAACTGGTTAGTTTCTGGGTACAGAAATGCAAGGCTCGTTAGTGTCTGTTTGGCTAATGGTTGGTTGAAGGGCCATTATCTGCTGGGAATCCCCCTGTCCCTGGGTGGAATTCTTTTGTAAGTGTTGAGTTTTGATTCTATTGTATTTCAAAACTGGGAGCCAGATTTTGTTTACTTTTAAGGTTTCTTCTTTCCTGTTGAAGTTGTCCAGGTGTTTGTGGATTTCAATAGCTTCTCTGTGCGTTCTGATGCCAGCCACAGATGCAGGCGAAACGTCAGAAAGAAACTGTTCTAGAACATGGCCTCACAGCCTGGAAAAACCCAAGGATTTTTTTTTTTTAATGTTAAACAGGGGAGTTGCTCTATTTAAAAAGTGAATTGCTGCTCTAGGAAGCTTCCTGGTGAGGCAGTTCACCTGGTGAGGGCAGAAAAAGGGCTGCCTGAGGGTTCTGAAAGGGGAAAAGGAATCAAAACCAGCCTTCAAGCCATCTCTTCCTATGTCTACACTCTGCCCACACTTGGGATACTGCAACAGAGAATAAAATGTCTCCTAAAGCCTGGAAAAAAACCCAAGGAAAATCTATGGATGCTAGCCGTTAAAGCCTTCGACTTCACATAAAAAAAATGTTTCTCAAAAGCGGAAGTGAACTTCCAGTTGTTCACTAGTTTTTGTTTTTCAATTTGGTTTTTTGACATTTTTGACAGTCCGTGAAACCATAGAGGGTGCCTAGGACAGAGAACTAGCTCCTGGACACACCACAGTTCTCCCCTCTTGCTATATACTGTGTTTGGGAGATTTGGTTCAGTTAGGGTGTAACACCAAACCATCTTTGACTGGGAATGCTCCCATAGGCTTGCATGCTATCTTACCATTCCTCATATAATTTCTGTTCTTTCCTTCATGATTTTCTCTAGTTACGGTTAATTGTCCTGCCAGAATAAGTGGATCATGGTTAATCTTGGGCCTCTAAAACATGATCTGTATGGGGTTTGCAAATTATCATTTGGAGATAAGCACTTAACTGTATGAGTATCACAGAAAACTATATCCAGTGAAAGACACAAAGGAGAGGTGACAGTTTGGGAATATGGGTGGCAGGTGCTCTTTGTCACCAGAACAAGTTTTAACATTGAGCTCAGTTCAGATTATGTTAGTGCTTATTCAGGATTATTGCAGTTGGCATATATATACTGGATTTTGTAAAAATGAAAGAACATGCCTTTGTGTGTGTGGGTTTTCTGAATTTAAATCCATGTATGAATTTTAAGCAGTATTTAGATTGGTGCAAGGATTTGGATATAAAACTTTGTCACATAGAGAACAGGCTTGACTAGGAATGGTAGTTCTTCTCGAAATCTAGCCACCAGTTACTATTGCATTATTGTAAACTTCAAAGCAACTATGTTTCAGTTTAGGGTGTTTAACAAAAAATTAAGTAATTTAGATCTTCAAGGCATTTCATCATCAAGTATTCTATGGAAAACAGTGTATTCAAGTAGTTTTCATTCTACTGTAGGATTTTTTAAAAAGTTAAATTACTAATCATTGGTGTTACAAGTAACAATTGTTTACTGTATGCTCTGCGGATGGTTGTGAGCAGTATGAATCCTTTTTTGTTTGTTTCTCCTTAGGGAATTTACTCAGTTTTATACATATAAAAAGCAATTATGGTGTGGCTAAGTCATAGGTTCATACCTGTAGTAAGTAAACCATAAGGATTTACAACCATGTGCCTTGCTCTGGACTGTGAGTGTGTTTTTTCAGTCTCTTTCATTAAGAACCTTCACCTAATGAAAAAGGACACAGCGTGAAATGCTTTCTTTTTCTGATGGCTTCTACTTAGAAGTGAGAGATACTTTTTGTCAGCCTACTGTGGTCTTCTGCTTGGAAGTCAATGGTACTGGCAACAACAAGGAGATGCAGTGCATTTGTAGTGGGGGTATCAAAGTGTAGTAGGAACTGATGGCAATTTGTAGTCATAGTTTTCTTTCCCCAGAGTAAAAAGCTTGCAATCATGCTGCCTTCTTCCAAATGCAACAGTCTTCACTTCTTCCTGGGCAGAGTTTCTGAGAGTAGCATATATCCCTAATGATGAAGGGCAAATCACATTCTTTTAATTAAGAAACAACAGCAGTGCCATTTAGTTACATTGGTACTACTTTGTTGTGTCTGTGTGCTGTACTGTGGTAATTTTATTTTTCCTGAAACAGAATTAAACTTTACCACTGCAAACTGTGTTACTATGTTTCAGATTGCCCAAAGATCCCAAGGGACAGAAACTTAACCTGCTTTACTAAAACCATAGAATTATATAAATGCTAGTTTCTCCATGGGAACATAATGAACAATTTAATCCTAAATACTGGAGCCCTTTTTGGCTGGATTTAATCAGTCCCTCATGGCCACAACTGTCATGTACTATATTCAGTCAATTGGATTTCTTTTGGAAACTTACATAGGAAGAATTTCTAAATATTTAGTACTTCTGGCATCACTGCTCTAAAGCTTTATGCAGTATATTAGGGAGGCCAACTTCACGTCATTTCTCCTCCAAAAAGCACTGTCACCAGATGCATAAACTAGCTATTTGGATAAGTAGTTTCTCTCCATAGTAAAGATTGCCATATCCAACAATAAGGGCCTCATTGGTGTGAGCACCCAAGACAGAGCATAGATCTAGTATTACATTAGAAATATAAAAGAGAAATGCAATGTTCAAAATGTGGATGTAACACATTGGAAGTAATGGTAATACTTTTGGGAATGACTAAGACATAACCTTCCTTTTGTGCTGTAATATATTCTACTGTAAAGTAATAGCAGTTGTTTTTTTCCCCCATGAAACAAGTTGTGTTCATTTTTTGCTTTATCTGCTTTCTTTTTTGAAGAATAAAATTGGGAGGGGGTGTTTCAAATTCTATACTGTTTTCCTACTTTTAAAGATTTTTTTCCTCTCCAAACAAACAAACAAACAAATGTCCAAAGAGTAATGAGAAGTAGGAACAGTAATGGGAAAGAGTAATAGGGATAATAGAATAATAGTAGAAAATATTTTTTAAAATTAACTTTATAACTTTTGTTTAATGTCTATATTTTTCTTTCTCATAAGGGTGAAAGTGGTGAACATTTCACAGTATTTTGATTTTTCATGGGAACTAATTTTATACAGTTTTAATTGGTTTTTATTAGTTAATTGCCTTGGGAGCTCTTGTGGGCTGGGAGGTGATACAGAAATACTTTAAGTAAACAAACAAACAAGGGGGGGATGCTTTCTAGCTTTCAGCCATCAGCTTGGTCATGCTTGCTATACTGTACTGTATTGCTTTGCTTAAGTAATTTAAGAAAGGCCTCCTTTACAGAGTCCCTGATGAGACCATGCATATGAAAAAAAAATCAGATTCAACAATACTGAGACTGAATTTATTTTAAAATGCAATTACTTTCTTTAACACCCTCCACCCAAATTTCAACAGTTTTGTTTCAGAGGCATAGCTATGGCTGGGAAAATGTGGATCCTTAGGCAACAAGCAGCAAGAACTTTATGCTCTGAAAGCACAAATTCCTATTCATTTTCTGTCTCAATAGCTGAGGTAGTTTGATACTTAGTCACTTGCCTGTTTGCTTGTGGTGCATAAGAATTTCTACCAGATCACCAGAAAGGCAAACTTTTCTAACATGGCTGTTTCTTTCTAGATGCTGATTTACCACAAGTGATGAACAGATGGGTGTAGATAGGTTGTTACCCTAAGAGACAGGGGGTGCTTTAGAGCCCCACCCGTAATTCCAAAATCTCTATTATTATCTGGGAGAATTATTAGCTCAAACAGAAGCCTGGGAGAGGAGGGTAACTTTGGGGATCTTTTCACCTATGTGTACCAGTACTAACTGTAGAGAGCACTCCAGTTAAAGTGAAATACAGTAGGACCCCCGTATCTGCTGGGGATTGGTTCTGGGGAGTCCCGTGGATACTGAAAACCGTGGATAATAGCAAACACCATTGAAAATAATGGAACTTCTGGTTTAAAATACCATAGAGTTGCCTTGGTGGACCTAGAAAATGGCTAGAGAGAACACATTTTCTAGGAAGACTATGATAGGTGTGCTGTTTTGTGTCCCGTTGATAATTAAATCAGTGGATACAGGGGTCCTACTGTAAAATATTTTTATTGGAATAACACAGCGTGAATTCACACATACAACACATGTGCTTCAGAACGACACAGGGCTGTAGTAGAGTAAGACAGAAAGATTAGATAGAGGGAGAGATTAGGGAATATAGGGCAATAGTTAGCAGTCCTGAAGAGTAGAGTTTCGTGCAATGAAGATACTCAGACAAGCATCTGAGGGTGGCACAGGAGGTTCCAATCTGGAGCGTGCCAAGAAAGAGTGGCTGGGTTTGTCCACCATGGCACACTTTACTATTGTCAGGGGACTAATATTTATACCCTATTTCAGTGGTTCTTAACCTGTGGTCCAGGAACCCCCAGGAGGCTGCAACGAAAGCTTGAAAGCTGCTCATCCCACTTCCTGCCTGCAGTAGAGTGGCCATGTGACAGGAGCCAAGTCAAAGGCTGGCTGGCTGGCTTGACCTGCACATTGCCATTCAATCTGCTCCAGTCACAAACTTGCAGGAATAAGCAGGAGAAAAGTCTTCCCTCCCCCTCCAGTGCCTCTGACGGAAGGATTAATGAGTGGTGTAATTGTCTTCTTCTTCTTCGGTGTTGTTGTTATTATTATTATTATTATTATTAGGGTTTTAAATCTTGAGTTAAATTTTAGGGGTCTACAGCAACAAAAAATATTTAAAGGGGATCCCTGGTAAAGAAAAGGTTAAGAGCCACTGCCCTATTTCATATCCTGAAGGGGTACTCTGGTTAAGACAAAGCCTGGATGGCTTTCCCCATGGGATAGACGAAGGAAACTGAAACTCAACTGATTGCATTATGGTTGGAATGTTGGAATTGATGGGTTTATGATAACCTTGCAAGGTTGGGCAGGAGGAGGTGTAGGAAGGACCTCTGTAGGAATAGGTTTGGGAATGGTCACTTAATTATTTGATTGAATGAATCATTGCTGAGGCACCCAAGGCTGGATGGAAGGATTAGCACATACCTCCTTAATGACTGTGTTTCCTAAGAGGCTTCTGCACAATCCTACCTTGGGCTTTCTTGCCATAATATTTCTTAAGACACATCCCAGGACATTGTGACTGACCTTCAAATGACCTTTGTTTTGCCCCAGCAGCCTGACCCCGAAAAGTGTCTAATATTTCCAATTATAAGATATTGTGGGTAGTAGGGCATACTAACAAGGTGGACTCATTATATGAATAGGCACTGTGGGTTTATTTACAAATGAAGATTGAGTTCAGATCAAAAATAGGATTTGCTAGGTTTTCAGCCTCTTCAAATTTCAGGCTGATAAGGTTGAGGGATGGACAAGAGACCATAAGTGAGATTTTTAATCCCAATTTTAAATTTGGGTTGTATTGCATTCTGAATTTACTGCTGTTATCCATATCAAGCTGCTGTGGTATGGTGGAATTTAAATATAGACTACAGTACAATAAATGAGTCATTCCCTATCTACTTTCTTCCTATTCCTAGGGAAGCTGAGTTGCACACAAGATTCCACTATTGCTAATTTACTGTTCTGAATACTATTGATTATGCATGCATATGTGGGTGAGGGCTTGATCATGGCCCATATCTGTTTCAGTTTCTTAACCCTCTGTTGGTAGAAAGGTTGATTGTACTGATTTGGTATTGAATGTATCACATGAAAGCAATGCAAATAAAATGAAATGAATAAATAAAACATCTTATGGAAAATATGAAGTGTGATGCCATTTGTTAGTAAAACACCAATTTCAGTAAAACAGTTTAGTTACACATAAGTCATTGAATAATATTCCATAATGTAGAGCAAAACATTTACACAACAGGTATAACCTCTCAGTTGTTAAAACATGACATATTGTGCCATTAAAATACACATATTTGTAACAGATGTGCTAGTATGACACGGCAATAATCTTAAATTGTGAATTACCAGTATTAACAACAAGATTGAAAGGATATGCAGACATAGCAAAGACTCAGCGCCCCCCCCCCCACACGATCCCTTCATTTCACAACTACATGAGGAGGTGAGATGGAAGGGTTGTGTCAGCCTCAGTGTTGACAGTCTCCCTAAGAGCAGATTTTTGGGGCACATGGAGTACAGCAGGAGGAGGGGAAATCTGCTCTATCAATAGTATACCTTTCACGGATGAGAAAACACCATTTGATCTTCCCTATTATATTTTGGAATTGCAACACGTACTGGCATAATGGCAAATTGAAAATATGGGCATGTAAAGAGGAATTTGGACATCTTGTGACTTCATGATACCTTTTGTAGTGATGTTAAAGAAAGTGAATACTTTGTCTATTGTGACTGAATAGTTTTTTCACTGTGCATGTGCTTTTCCCACATGTAGGTTCTGGGATAACAATCTGTAGATGCTACAAAGAGGGAATACAGTATATTCAAGCAGGGTTTGACAGTGGCTTTTATCCTAGCATTTTAAGTGCATATATCTCTTTCTGTTGCTCCAGTCATTCTACAGGGGATAGAATGGGCCCCCAAAGCTGTAAGAGCAAAAAATCTCTCCCCCACTAAATTGAGAAGGTTTAAACTGTCTGAAATGCCACATAGCAACTCTTACCTCATTGTGGGTTAATGATGTTCCCACTTTATATTTCCACTACTAGGGAGCCAGTGTGACATAGTGATTTGAGTCTTGGACTGTGACTCTGGAGGCCAGCGTTTGAATCCCTGCTTGGCCATGAAAACCTCACTTGGTGACCTTGGGCAAGACCACACTCTCAGCCTCAAAAAACTCCATGATAGGTTTGCCTTAGGGGCACCATAAGTCGTAAGTGACTTGAAGGCACACAACAACAAACCAGGAACAGGGTGGTATGGCAGAATGGCACAAACGTTTTAATAATTTTTTAAAGTGCTGTCAGAAAAGCCTTGACCGTACTTGACAGTTGGGGTGGGTGGGTGGTTTGAACTAAAGACAAAAATCAGAAATTGTTAACATTATGTGATGATTTTTCAAGTTATCCAGTATTGTGACTGGATAAAGAAAACATGCACAGTACTTACATTGTTCTCTCTTGTTTTAAGCTCTGCACAACTATTATTCTGTGTTTATTATCATGAACCATTGTTCTTTTTTCTTGACTTTTATCATGTGTTGGAAGTCATCACAATCTGATGATGGCCAGTAGTTGAACATGAAGATGATGGAAGGAACAGTGACCCTGGGCCTTTATAGCTCAAGGCAGGGCTTCATACACTCCCATTCTTCCCTTTATTGCTGGTATTTACTTTTTCTCACTGTCTACTTTCATGAAATTCAGATGGTTTAAGAATCTAAAAAGGGAGTCATCTTGAATCAGACCACACTCTAGCATCCAGCTTTCATCCTGTTTCACATAGTGGCCAGCCAGATGTACATTAGAAACCAACAAACAAGCCATGCCCACAATACTCATGCTTGTGTTCTCCAGCAGTTGGTATTGATCTGCCTCAGTACTTCCTGTGATACTGAAGGTAAAATGTAGCCATTAGTAGCCTTATCCTTCATGAATTGGTCTAATTTGCTTTTAAAACCATCTAGGTTGGTGACCATTAATATATTATACTTGGTCAGCAATTCCATAGTTTTTTAACTATTTGTATAAGAGTATTATAATGTTGGTAAGTTTTAAAATTCCCCTCCTGTTTTTCCCTCCACATGGAACTTGCCTTTTCATAGCACCCTTATATTGAATTTAAGTTTTCATTGAGCTGTCTATTACAAAGCAAGATTTCCTCTGGACTGAATATTTCTTGCATATATTGTTACTTTTCTTTGGTGCAAAGCAGCATTTGTTTTAAAAGAGAAAAGCATAAGAGTTGAGATGGTGAAAAGTAGTATAGTTTAGTCTGTTTTTTTAAAACATCCATCCCCTAACCAAGGTTGCCAGGTGTCTGTTATAATAAGGGTTGTCTCTTATTTGAGGGTCAGAAAGCTTGTCCCTTATAGAACTGGCAGGTGCCTCTTACAAGAGGTGTCCCCTACTTGAGAATTGGAAATTCCATCCTTTTATATGGATGGAACAAGATGCAACTTTTTTTTAAGTCCCGTATTTTGGAGTGAGGGCGTATCATAAAGACAGAAATGTGTGCATCATGCAATTTATGCATGTGGAGAATATGTTGATTTTAGTTAAATTAACTAAGTTAAATTAATTAACTGCTTAAGTTAACTGAAATCTATACTTTTCATTGGTATTTAGGTAGAACATGAACTTGCTAATAGATCCTTCCTGCTTGTCAACTCAGCATATCTTGAATTTTCACTGTCCCTTATTGCTGTTTTGAAAACCTGGTGACACTACCTCTAATAAATAAAAGACATTGTCTTCAGTGTGGTAGAATGGTAAAAACATATATGAACAGAGCGAACCACTGCAGATGGACACACAGAAATAGTTGGTGCTACTGATTGCTAGCTGATGCAGCAAGAATTGGGTTGTTAATATGCAAAGTGACTGTGGTGGCATCCGATGACATATGCTGGACTAGGTTTAGACCAGTAAAGAGAACATGCATTTAAATAGAAACTTCCTGGTTTTGTTAGCTCTTGGCCTAAACTGAGAAGTGAAAGAGCTAGGCAAAAGACTTGTTCATTTCTCTATATGACCAGTGTCTATAATCAAATTGTTTGTCTAAGGGAAAGGGAAAGGGAAAGGGAAAAAGGGGTTTTATGAATTTTAGGAAGCATAGAGTAGAAGAGTAACTTGTTGATTCCTGAAAGGAAGTTGGAAAACATCCAGGTCACAAACACACACACCCAGTATCCATGGAGGATATGTTCTTGGACGTTACCGTTTATATGTGAAACTGCAGATAATAGCAAACCCTATTAAAATAAAGGACTTCTGGTACAAATATATCATAGAGTTGCATTTGGAGGACCTAGCAATTCTTTGGATACCACCCTAGACATTTTCTGGTGCTACTCTACAGTATATGTCCCTATTTTTTCAGTCATGAGTAGCTGAAACCATGAACCATTGTCTCTGCAGATATGGTGGTGGTGGGAGCGACCTGTACGTCTTCACTCTTATACCTCTTAATGTTTTTAAAAAGTTAACAATCTTCCCTCACAGAGCTCCTTTGTTATTAACTGCCAACAAGTTAATGTCAACTTACAGTGATCGTATGAGAGAGCCCCAAGCTGTCGTATCACCAACAGCCCTGCTCAGATCCTGCAGACTCAGGGCCCTGGCTTCCTTGATTGAATCTATCCATCTGGAATGTGGTCTTCCTCTTTTCCTACTGCCTTCTACCTTACCAAGCATTATTGTCTTCTCTAGTGAGTCGTGTCTTCTCATGATGCGTTCAGAGTATGACAGTCTCAGTTTTGTCATCTTGGTTTTTAGGGAGGGATCAGGCTTCATTTGCTCTAGGACTCACTGATTTGTCTTTTTAGCAGTCCACACTATCTGTGGAACTCTTCTCCAGCACCACATTTAAAATGAGTTGATTTTTTTCTTATGAGCTTTTGTCACTGTCTAGCTTTCTCAACTTTACATAGAAATTGGAAATAGGATGGCATGGACCTTGTCTAGTTCCTTCATAGCTGCCCTTCCAAGTCCTAGTTGTCTTCTGATTACTTGACTGCAGTCTCCAATCTGGTTAATGACTGAGCCAAGGTATGGAAAATCTTGAACTATTTCAGTGTCATGATCATTATCATTATCATCATCTACTTTAAAGTTATGTAAATCATTGGTGGTCATTATTTTTGTTTTCTTAATGTTTAAGTGTAAACCTGCCTTTGCACTTCCTTCTTTTACTTTCTTCAGCAATCGTCCCAAGTCTGCTGTTTTTTGCTAGTAGTATGGTGTCATCTGAATATCTTAAATTATTGATGTTCCTTCCTCCAGTTTTCATGCCTCCTTCCTCCCAGTTTAATCCTGCTCTACATATGATGTTTTCAGCATACAAGTTAAACAGATAGGGTGATAAAATGCAACCTTGTGTGCCTCTCTTGATAGTTGGAAACCATTCTGTTTCTCTGTATTCTGTCCTGACAGTAGCCTTTTATGTTGAGTGCAGCATATACATCAGGACAATCAAATATTGTGCACACCCATTTCTTTAAGAGTAGTCCATAATTTTTCATGATATACACAATCAAAGGATTTGCTATAATCTAGAAAGTGCAGGCTGATTTTCTTCTGAAATTCTTTGGTTTGCTCCATTATCCTGTGTACGTTTGAAATATGATCCCTAGTGCCTCTTCCTTTCCTGATCCCAGCTTGGACATTTCTTGCTCCATATTATGGTAAAAGTCTTTGTTGTAGAATTTTGAGCATGACGTTGCTTGCATGGGAAATTAATGCAGTTGTCTGGTGGTTACTGTAATCCCTGGTGCCCCCTTTTTTGTGGGTTGGAATGTATATTGAATGTTTCCAAACTGTGGGCCATTGTTTTGTTTTCCATATTTGTTGACAGATTTTAGTTAGAACTAGAGTAAGTTCTTTCTCTGTAGCTTGAACCAGCTCTAGTGGTATGCCATCTGTTCCTGATGTTTTATTTCTTCCAAGTACTCTGAGTGCAGCTTCCATTATACTTTCTAAAATTGGAGGTATATCTACAAATGGTTCTTCCTCGAATGAATCTGTTATCCTTTCATCTTTTTTATATAGTTCTTCAGTGTATTGTTTCAATCAGCTTTTTATTTCAACTTGGTCATGTAGTGTGTTTTCTTGCTGGTTGTAAAAGCACCTGTACTTGGTTTAAATTTCCCTTTGATTTCTTGGATCTTGTGGAGAGGACTCTTGTTCTTCCTTTATTGTTGTCATTTGCTATATGGCTGGTCTCCTCGTCTCTGCATACAAGTCGCTGAACAGTTGCATTCAGGGGTTTGACATTGTTTCTGTGACCTTTCCCTTTTGATTCTTGGCTGTCCTTAACTACTTGAAGAATTTCATCTGTAATCCATTGAGACTTCTCTTTCTTTTTGTCTTTTTGTATTTCTCCCTGACAATACCACCGGCTTCTTCTTTAGCTTTATTCTAATTTTTTATATTTGGAGTTCATGGTTGTGCCACAATCTGCCTTGCAGAGAGAATGGAAGATGGAGAGAATCTTCTGCTTCCAATTATGTAAGAATGTGTTTGTGATGAACAACCTGTTGGCCTTGCAAAATGCAATCAACCACTCTCCTGCTTCATTTCTTGATCCTAGGCCAGATTTTTAAATTTTTTTTGATTCAGCTCCCATTTTTTACTTTTGCACTCCAATCACCTATGATTAATAAGAAGTCTTGTTTGGGTGTGTTATCAGTTTCTTCATGGACACCAGCACAGAATTGTACAATTTCTTCTTTTTCTGCCTCTGTAGTTGTAGCATAAACTTGGATTAATGTTATATTGATGGATTTTCCCTAAAGTCTTATTGACATGATTAATTCAGACTTTGCATTATGTCCTTTGACTGCTTCAGCTACATCTCTCCTCCCTATTAATGCCACCTTATTTCTTCTTATCTTTTCATTACCTGAGTAAAATACTGTGTAATTATCTGATACAAAGTGTCCCATTCCTGTCCACATTAGCTTGCTCACCCCAAGTATCACAATGTTTATATGTTCCATCTCTTGTTTTACTATGTCTACCTTCCCCTGATTAATGCTTCTCACATTCTAACATTCCATTCCATGTTTCTATAATATGTGTTGTGCAGTTTTAGCCTTTCCTTTCACTTCTGAGCACATCAACTGCTGAACATCCTTTCAGCTTGAGTATAGTTATGTTATTAACACAACACTACTTGTAGTTGTCCTCTGCTGTACCCCAGTAGCTCATTGAGTGGCACCTGATCTGGGAGTTTCATCTTCTGGCAGTAACTCTTGTTTCATTTTGGATTGTCTCATCCTAGGGTTTTCATGGTAAAAGAAATTCAAAAGGGGTTTTCTGTGCCTCCTTCTCTGCAGTACTAACAAGTGTTAGATATAAAATCACTGCTCTTGTGATCTTCACCAGTGTTACTCCACACTATTGCTTCTGTTGAGTAGGTTTTGGGCACATTTAGTCTGGCTCCTCAGTAAACGCCTATGTGACATGGGACACTCTAACAGCAGCACTGCTGCTGTCAGCATAGTCACTTGTCTCATAGGAGCACAGAATCTCACCATCATGGAAACGTAGTGCCATTGGTGAGCACAGAGCTCCTACTTCCTATGTATTTCTGTGAATTTTTGTTCTACCTGTGCAGCTTGATTAGGAAGGTATCAGTGAAGAGCAATGACTCATGCAGAGACACAATGAGAAACTTTCTCAGAGAAAGTTGGACCATTTACCGTGGTTGCAGAGTTTTAGCAGAATTACCTGTCACACACAGAATGATTGGAAAGAAGCAAGAACTAGGACAATGAATCATGCAGAGAGATGGCCAACATCCTCTTCCCCAGGGCTCATGGAAGCTTTTTTAATTTGGGGGAAAGAAACCCTTTTAGTCTATTTTCTGTAGCACAACAGAGTGCCTGGTTCACAGGTTGTACTGATCCTGTTAAGTTTAATGGTGCTACTTAAAAAAAGCATTGTTACCATGTTTCGCTGTTGCAAATGAGATCGAACAAGAAATAACAGGGATACTTTAGGAACAAGTGTAGCTTATTTCATTTACTCAACATTAAAAATGAATTTCATCTTCTTTGGGGTGTGTGTGGAGATGAGGTGGTGGGGAGGAAAAGGCCCTTTTAAGAAAGGGGTCATGACAGTGAGACTGTTTGTTTTCGACAAAAGTTGTTTGTGATTTCAGGTACTCATGGGAAATCTCTTGATCAGATTCACATCTGTTCCTGTCAAAGTGGGTGCTAAGATACCGGTCACCCAGCAACCATGTCCAAGAGGGAATTGGGCCGATAATAACTTCAAAAAGGAATGACAGATGCTAGATTAGGATGAAAGACAAAACGCATGAAAAATGAGCTTGTTAGAATAAAAAATTTGTTCAAGCACCTTCATGCAAATTAAATGAATATTGAACACTTGCATGCCATAATTCCTACTTTTCTGTTGATTGAGAAGAAATAAAGATTGTATATATCTAAACTTAAATATGTATTTTTTTTTCAAAAGAACCAATTAACATAGAAAGCTGCATCTTTCTGGAGATCCCTTCTCCTTTCTACAAGATTGGCCAGCTATATGTGTGTTTTAAAATAGCATTATTTTGTAATGTTCATAAATCTTCAGAGGGATATGTTGATTTTAATAAGAATCAAAACAAGTCCTATTTTGATTACAGTATTTTGGAAGCTTTGGCTCATTGGTTCTGCTTGGACTCAGTTGCAGTAACAAACATTAGTAAAAGATGTTAGGAGCAGAATTGAGCTCAGATGTGTGGTTTCCTATGTAAAGATCAAATGGTTTTCTATTAAAAGAAAACCTGTATTTGAACAAAATGAAAATACACTCACATCCTCATGTTCCTAGTATTGATAGGTAATTTTAAGCTACCTGTTTTATTATTTGAAATATCCACATGATAGTCAGAATTTAGAAAATGTTGATAAAATGTCCTGATTGAGAGAGTATTCTGTGTCTTGGTTTAGCAGTGTCTAATGTGGTCACGTACAGAAATTGATTTTCTTCAGAAATTAATTAATTTTTCATATCGCCCTAAGCTGCAGTTAAAAAGAGTGCATACTTGTCTGTTTTTTTCCAGAAATATTGCCTAATCATATTAATACCATTGCCCCAAGGATGAAAAGATAATTGTACAAATGCATTTGGAAATATGTATCACTGAGTATTTATGATTAAATTATGCAAATGACCCAGCTCTCATCCTTTCCAGACCCAGATTGTCTAATTAGGATTGATATGCTGAATAGATGTTCCAGAATTTGAATACAAGCATGTCCAAAGAGCAGAAAATTGGAAATGACAAGGCTGAAATGTTGAGGAAAGTGTCTTTTCCTTTTATACTTTACTAATGTGGTGTTAGCAGTTGCAGTTTTTCCTTTGGCTATATTATATGACTCATATGTCCTAGAAGGAAAGAAGTCAGAAAGAAAGCACAAATTTCTCAAACACATTTTTTTTTAAATAACAAAATGCTGTGCTCTTTTTCTTTTTTCTTTCTCTCTGATGTTGGAACATGTAAATATATAATTGATATATGTTCTTAATTAAAAGTGTAGGCTTTCTCTTTGCTTTTCCAGTGTTTCCTGTTTCTATTTTCATTTCACAATGTCTCCCAAATTGGAGGTGATGGCTACAGTTCCAGTGTTGGTTTCTAAAAGGCTTTTGCTCCTGAAATTTCAGATACTATTGAGCTACCAATTCTATTTCGCAACTTTACTTTTGGAACCAAATGAGAAAGTAGAGTACTGGTATTTTTGTTATGATTGGGTTGTTTTTTGTTTGTTTGATTTTGTTTTAGTGAAAGGTAATTGCTACAACAATCAGAGGGCTGAAATCCTGAAGTGTAACTTCTTTTTGCAAATGCTTTGTTGTTTGTTATGAAGCTCTACATCAGGGAAAGCGAGGGCATAGCAACGGAGTGAACTGATAGCACTTCAGCCATCATTAGCAGCAGGAGCCACTCTGGCTGAACTGTGTATGTTTTGTTCCCCCATCTGCAGGATGATGGATTGCTATGTTTAATACATTTCAGCTTTTGTCTGTTTTAGTGTGGATAGACAGCATTATCAATGATTTCAGTAGTGACTAGAGATTCATTGCTCCCTGTTTCAGTTGGACAGATAGTCTCTAGCCATGTGTAATTATATATAAGTTCCCCTGCAATGGTGTAGTTTTTAGTATAAATACTGAAGGCTAATTCCATTTTTCGAAAGCATGCAATATTTGAAGTCATTCTCGAACAATTACATATTGGAGCTCTCGCCTTAGAAAGAGTGGGGGTGGGGGAGAGATACAAGGCAATATTTGGAAATATTCTTGGATTTTAAATCTAATCTAATATTTATCCCACTTTGCTAAAGAAGGATGAAATGGTGTATCCTTTCTTAAACAGGCCACCATGTATTTTGTGAGTGTGTTTCATAGGTTTTAATGCCATCATTTATGCTCCTGTCTGTGCTGGAACATTCTAGCTACTGGTGATATAGCTGGAGTGCAATGCAAGGGTTGTATTAAAGCAATAAAATAGGACATGACATGTGTCATGAGAGGATTTGCTAAGCCTTGGGTATATTGTGATTCAGAAGTCTAGGGGCTGAAAGATTCCATCCACCAGAGAAGTCGCTATACCAGCAACACATGCCCTGGGGTGTCGTCATTATAATTTTTAAATAGTTCAGTGGTTAACTGAATTTTATATTTAAATACAGAAAAATAATATGGAGGTCAGATATTTGAACAATTGTATGTTTTGAATGTTAAGCATTAAACACAGAATTACATACAACCCCTACCTCAATTCTAAATTGTAATCTACAAGAATGGTTTGACCCAGTTTTGCCTGCTTTGGACCATTGTTTGTTGTGACAGCCCAGGCGGCTGATAGCTTTCACTGTATTTGAATTGTGTGAGAAGGGAAAGCTAATTTTTAGAGAGGTTTAAATGGGAGGGTGGAGGTAGGAAAAATCAACAAAATCTGGCACCGAGAGCATGATTGAAGAGTTAATACAAAGTCAATTGGATTGCTTGTATTTGTGCCACACTTTTCTATTGACCAGTTTCCATTTGGGGTTATATGAGAAGTGCTGCTTTTAAGCTTTTCTTCTTTATTCTAGTATTTTCCAGCTTTCCTAGTTGTCTTCTTGTGCACTAATCTGTGAGTTTGAAAATTTCAGCATGCCACCCTTCAGAGAGGATCTAGGCAGTTATACAGTCCTGAGAAGTAAGAAAATTCATGCCCATTAAAATTTTATTTATTTTTTTATTGGGGCGCTGGGGGGGAACTGGTAGTAAGCATTTTCTTTCCCAATTATCATTTTTAATCTGCCTCACTGTTTCAAGCTATCATCATTTTAAAGAGGGTTTATTTATTTTAAAAAATTGCCTTCTTGGGATGGTAGCTTTTTCAACAGTTTCAAACTGTTTACTTCACATGTATGATAGAACCCCTGTATCATGGGGGTATACATTCTCAGACTTGCCATGGAAACACAAAAACACAGATAACAGCGAACCTATTGAAACGACAACTTCTGGCCCAAGCATACCATAGAATTGCGCTGGGAGACTTAGAAATGCCTAGAGAGGACATTTCTCTAGGCATTTCTAGGTCCTCCAGCATGATTCTATACTTGGGCTGGCCGTTGACCATAGAATCGCAGTAGAGGACATAGAAATGCCTAGAGACAACATCTTTTTCCAGACACAGGTAAGTGAAACCACGTATATCAGTTCTGTGTCTCTGGGGGTTGTAGTGTATATGTGATAAACAGAGAAATTTGGAGCTCTGTGAATGTCTTAGCATAAAAAAGAGACATCGATTTGACATGTCTGCATAGTTTTCTTCATTTACAGTACTTTATTATGTTCCTAAATTATTAGCAGTAAGGCTTGTAGAGTTTGCATTAAAAGAAATCAAGTTTTGTATGGCTATGAAGTATAAAACATGAAAGAGATGTAACTGTGTGCCTTATAGTGAAATAAATCTATAGTCCTTAGACACACGGGCCTTTGACATAGACATCAGTAGTCTTAGTGTTCACTCAGGATGAAATTCAGACCTTATATGAGGTAATAATCATATTTGATCACACCAGCATCCACAGTGGACATAATGGAAATAACACGAGTGGCACTTCCAGGTATAATGCTTTTACCAAGATTAATGACATTTAAAAAACTTTTTATTGCTCCCTCATTTACCCCCACAAAAACTTCATGTCTCCTCAGGTATTCTTTCCGTCAGGCCCTTGGTTTCCATGACTCTCTTTCCTTCAGTTTTTATTTAACTTTCAGAAAGAAAACTGGGATCCACTGCGTGTTATGTTCTGACTTCATCTGTCCTGAAGAAGCCATTTGCTGTCGAAGAATAGTATAGTCTAACATGGCACTAGTCTGTATGGATGTCTGCCAGGTAAACACTTGTTAGGCAACATCAGGGAATTTGCAGTGGTACATTTTTTACATTGCTCACACAAATGAAGATCAATGCTTGTAAAAAGTAGTTGAGAGCAATGTGTGAACTGTCCCTTATTGGTTCAAAACAGGTAGTATGCAATAAAACATAAATATTAACTTTATAGATTGACCCATAGATTATATAATGAAATGGACAAAATACATGATGTGTTGTGTTCCTCAAATTGTGTGGGGTCTGTGAAGAACCCACTCTTGTCACAATATTAATATGGGGAATTTTAATTAGCTCAATATGGCAGTGAGAGGCCAGGTAACTACGGGACCTTCTGACCTATGTATACTGGTATTCACTGACGAGACTCCAAGCCAGGAAGTGAAATAAAATGTTTTTTTATTGAAAAATAATCACAGAACTACTCACACATCACTCAAGCTTCAAGCAATCACACAAGGCTAAAGAAAGATAGGAGGAAGGATTGGGCTAGAACAATAGAGTTTGGGGTGATGGGCTATACTGTACCTGTTCGAAGAGCCGAGGTTTGTGTAGCAGAAGATCCTCAGATGGAGCTGACACAGCAGACTTGACAGAGTGAAAGGAGGTATGAAGGCTGTGCACTTTGGCTGTGTTTTGGGGCATTATTTATATTTACCCTTAAAGGGGTGTTATGAGTGGAAAACAATATTCGAGTGTGTTTCCCACAGTTAGACAATGGAAGCTCTGGATTCATTAATGGACATTAATGGTTGAGATAATAAGATTGGTGGGTTTTCAGGCAGCCTACTATTGTGTGTATGAGAGGTGTGAAGACAAACCATTTGCAGAGTCCTAGGCCACTTGATTATTTTAGCGTGTGACTCACTGTTGTGTGCATCCAGGAGAATTAGCACATTTCACCCTAACTACCATTTGAGGCTCCACATGTCTGTTTATGGAAACATATCTGTTTATGGAAGTTTCCAAGACCTGTTCCCAGTGCCTCCGCGGTTTCCCTCCCTCCTCGCACCACAGGTGCTTTCCCAGCTGGAGACCGTTCTTTTCCTCGCCCATCCTCGATGGAGGTGGGGGGCGGCTGGAATAGGGGAGGAGGATGGGCGGGAAGGTCACCTGAGATGTTCCAGTTGGAGTCCCCCCTTGCAATAGGCTGGTTAAGCCTAGCAGGCTTGCGGGCACGTGTGTCCCAGCAGATGACGAACCGCTGGTGTGGCTGGAGCCCAGCGCTTCTGCGGCTTCCCTCCCTCCTTGCACCACGGGTGCTTTCCCAGCTGGCGACTGTTCTCTTCCTCGCCCGTCCCCGATGGAGGTGGGGGTGGTGGCTGGGATAAGGGAGGGAGGATGGGGGGGAAGGTTGCCAGAGATGTTCCCAGTTGGAGTCCCCCCCCTTGCCATAGGCCAGCGAAGCCTAGCAGGCCGGTTGAGCTAAGCTTGCTGCCAGCCCGCCCACCATTTCCCTGGCCACCACAACATGGATCCCGGTTGACACAGACACCACTAGTCCATGCCCGCTTGCCTCTTGCCTCGGGGCCCCGCTCACACTCACATCTACCCCCGAATGGGGCAGTGGACGATCCAGCCCGGTTCCTGGAGCTGTGTCTTGGGTGGAGGTATGTCCAGCGGCCGCTGCGGCATCACTTGCAACATCACCTGATGTTGGTGGAGCCCCGCCAATCCTCCTCGGGTGGCCGACTCCCAGTTGGCTCGTAGCCCCTGTGGATGGAGCAGTTTGGGAGGACCTCAACAGAGGTTGAGGCTGGGGGCTTCTCCCCCTTCTTAGCCTCTTCTTCGTAACTTCTGCGCTGTTGCCGCTCATCCTGTTGAGCTGTTGCTGCTTCAGTTTTCGTCTTCAGTCTCCAGTCTTCTTCCACCAAGATCCTTTGCAGTTAAAGTTTTTTTTTAAAAGAACAAAGGATCCAAAATGGCCCCTGGCCATGTGAAGGAAGGCAATGGAGAGAGAGATCAGACCACACGTCCTACCAGGAGCAAAGGCAGGAAACAGACTGGGAGCAAATGGGGAGGAACTACCTTTACCAGAGCCTAATTTTGGGTAGTGCTGGTCTACTGGTAACCATGTGAAATGTTGATATAAGCCAAATTATGAATTATAGCCAATTAGTGAAATATGGAAAGGTTATATAACAGTTCAACCTAACTTTTTAAAAATTTCCTCCCCCTCCCCCTCCTCCTGCTTTGTATCCTCAAGGAGTGGCAGTTTAGTCCAAGGAATAAATCTCTCTCTGGCTTTTCTTCACAAACGAAGATTCAGGAAGAACTCATCCCGCACTTTCTGCAAGCGCACTGATGACTAAAAATGCCAATCCGAGAAAAACAAGTCCAGTTATTTGTTGTTAAAATAGAAGCTACACAGTCTTAATCACTAGCTGATTTTTCAGGATCGCATGCTTCATAAATTCAGTGGGATTGCAATTTATAACATGACATACAAATGTTTTCATATCATTATCTTATTAGCATTATTAAATGCAGTGCCAAAATATCAGGACTACAGAATACAAACTTTCAACTGTTTGCCAGAGGCTAGTTCTGTCCACATTAAACTAGTTTTGGGAAGCTCCTTCAATGCAGGCCTGGCATTATGGGTTCCCTTGTGCTAATCCTCGGGGAATGTAGCAATTACCATGTACCATATAGGTGCTAAACTCTGAATTTAACAGGGATTATCACCTTACACCCCTTTCTGTGGCCAAGCCTCTTGCTGAGTTTGAGTACTTTCAAGAGGAAATCCTGAAGAAATAATTTATTGCTTCTAATCTCATTGCTATTTTATGTTAACTAGGCAGAGGACAGACAGTAGTTTTTAAGGGAGTTGGAAATAGTTTGTGAGAAACTTTGTGTCCGATGGATTATACATTTTTGTCCCACTGACAGATTCAGATAGATGTTTTGAAACAATATAGAAAACAGTTTGCGAAAGGCAAAAGTGGTATAAATAACAGAAAAATAATAACTTCAAAAACTAATGTCTCTTTCAAAATACCAAGTTTTTTTTTTAAAGATTGTGTTCTAACATTCTCAATAAAACAGACATCCTTTTATCTTTTGTATCTTCAAACTGAGATGCATGTTTCAACTACTTAACACCCCCTACCCCCTCTCCACACTTGCAATTTGTTTTTATTTGAGTTCGCTATCCCCTTCCTGGAGATGATTTGGATGAGCCAATGTGAAAGAAGGCATAGCTCTTGTATACTTTTTAATAGCTGAAGCTGGGGGTCTTAGGAGGTATATGACAAACTGCACCCTCTTTACACACAAACATTAAAGATGCAACAGATCTGTCCTCTTTTTTGTCCTGACAGAATAAAATTAGTAAACCCTCTTCGTTACATATTTGACTTTGTCTTGTGATTTCTTCTTAAAATAAAATTAAAATTAGTTGTCCCTGTTTGACTTAACCAAAGTGTTTTAGGTGGCAGTCTTATGCACACTTCCTTGGGAGTAAATCCCATGGAATATAGGATTATGCTGTTAATATGTTTGTGAAACACTCACATTACGAATGTTTTGTAAATTACTTTTAGATGACCTTCTAATTTGTCCTGTATAAAATGCAACATTTTTGTGCTCAGTGTTTTGTGCCTGATTCAGAGTAATATCCATTTTAAATTTTAAAGCAACCAAGAGGTTGCACATTCTGAAAACTTAGGTCCATGTTAGAATGAGTATTCTCAATATTTAATGAATTACTAAAATATTAATTCATTTAGTGCATCTTTGGTGTTAATGGTTTGTAGATTTTATGGAGCATTTTCAGCTGCACTGGTTAACAGCTTAATTTTCTATATAAAGATGAGAATATTATATACCATTAAATGTCCACTGTGGAAAAGAAAGTGCTTTCTATTGTTGAAAGTGACATTCATTTAGTATTTATAGTGCATGCATAGAATCTAGTATTTATGTAGATAGAGATTCAACAATGGGCTTGAAGCCAACTGTCATAGAAAGATTTAGAGATTGGGTTCTGAGGGGCAGAAGCATGCTGTCTTTCTAAGATAGCTGGGGTTGTTTGTCTTGCAGAGTTTAGCATTTTGGACTTTATTTATTTATTTGCAGTTTGATTCCATCATCCTTCTGGTAGATAAGGAGTTTTGTGTTTATAGTGATACTTCTCACTGAAAAATGTTGGCCGAAGAATACAGGGAATTTCATTTGTGATGCCAAGTTTCCTGTATTATTGAATTGTTTGTGGTCTCTGCAGCATAATGGATCCTGGTTCCAAAGAACAGCAGCTTCTCTTTTGTCAGCAGATTTATGATGATGTCTTGCCGTTTTTTTGTAAATTATGTAACACTCACAGTTCCTCCTTTGTTATGCAGTGAAAATTAGTCGGCTATTTTAATTATTTGATGGATCCCTCACCATTGATTCTTCTTTTCGGTCTAGTATTTATTTTCAAAATAATTTTTCTAACATTGATTAAGAGGAAGAAAACTATGTCTGGATTTTCAGATGTTTAGATGACAGACAGAAATGGTTTTAAAAATGTGGACTTTTAAATGTATTTTTAAAGTGTTGAATATAGTTGATCTTTTGAGGTCATTTATTAACATGGCTCATAATCATGGGTTTGCCCTATGTGTTATCAGGGCTTATTCACACGTTTGATAGCAAGAGCCCCAGATTTGCAACAACGTGTCCAATCAGCAGGCCACTACAATGCATTCTTGTCTTCTAAATGGAGCTGTATATACAATGAATGTTTTCAAAAACCTGTTTTTCATATTTATTCTTCATATTTTTGGTGTATGTTCTAGGTTGCATAGAAAAAAGCAAGGGGTGAAAAATCCCCTAGACTCCCTTTTAGGGATCGGTCATACTTTCACAGATCACTTCTATGTACACTTGACTTCCATAAATGTAACTTTGATTTTTATATCATTTTAGCAAGCTTGGTTAGAATAGCATCACAAAATTCCAGAAGAAATGCTTTTATTACTGTCACCCAATGGTGTCTTCCAAATATAAAACAAATGTTTTTAAAATAAGTGGATTAGATCTAGACTTTGTCATATTTAGAGTTGATCTATCAAAAGTGCAGATGAGCCTCAGGTTAGTCATGACTAAGTTTGGATCCAATCAAGTGATTATAACAACACTGAGGAATGAAATTTTGAATGCTTGAATGTTTATTTATATTTGAATATATCCATGTACTTTGAGTTACATGAACACCCCTAAAGTTTCATTGAGGAATTTATTTTCTCTCTGTTTTTTAATGAAAGGGGGAGGGGGAGGAGGAAATATACAGAATATAATTCTGGCCTATGCGTATAGATTAATATAAGGTGATCATATGTGCCCCTTCCATCTGCTTGATGTTGACATCTGCAAAATGCACATTCATGTACATTAATATACATTGGTAAGATTATGTGGCCCTTCAATGTAGATGGCAAGTCTGGGAGTATACATCTTTTTGCTACAGTAAGAGCATGCAGGATCCAACCCTGATGACCACCAGTTCCGAGTCACTAGAATATACCATTTATTCAGTAGTTTAGAAATACCAAGTGCATGCAACAGCTCTGTAATACAAAATTGATATGCTGTAATGCATCTAGCTAGAAAGAGATCGCCACTGGTCACACCCACAAGCTATGCCACAGATAAGCATTATTCATATTACATTGCTTCAAGAAATTTTATCACTGACAGTGCAAACTGTATAAGTAAAAGCTTGCTCAGTTTGGAAGACTTACATGGGAGTGAGTGCATATAGGACTGCAGCCTGAAATATTTTGAGAAAATTAATTTTAATTGTATATCTTCATTCATATACATTAATCAGATCTGTGATATTCATTGAATAACTTTCAATCTTTGATCTAACAATGCTGTTTGATCTAACAATGCAATCTAACAATGATTTATAAATGACTGTGAAGTCCATTCTGTAGAAGTTTCCTTTATTCTCTGTGGTATTCTCAAAATGTTAATTATGTTGTTGTTGTGTGCTTCAAGTCATTTCTGACTTATAGTGACCCTAAGGCAAACCTATCACGTGGCTTTCTAGGCAAGATTTTTTCAGAGGGGCTTTTCCTTTGCCTTCCTCTGAGGCTGAGAGAGTGTGACTTGCCCAAGGTCACCCAGTAGATTTCCATGGATGAGTGAGAATTTGAACCTGGGTCTCCAGAGTTGTTGTACAGCATTTAAACAACTTCACCACACTGACTCAAAATACATACGTTCATATCCTGTGATAACTTTCCCATCCTTTGCCTGTAGTATCCTTTCTACTGCTTAGCTTAACCTTCCTTCCTTAATTAACAGTTGTCCAGATCTACATATACAATAAAATACTACAATCTGTCCCTGCCTTTCTTTTGATGAATTGCTAAGAACAAGAGTCAAAGAGTCTGTTGAGCAAGTAGAAGGCACTTCCACTCATGCAAAGGTTTGTGATTGTCCCTTTCTAGCTGTAGCCCTTCCCATACCATTCCAGAGGGCACCTCCTATAATGAATGGTTTTGTTGGGGGAGAGAAAGGTACATCAGTAGGATGCAAGCGAGAAAGTTATATTATGTCAGCAGAACTCTAATCTTTTGATTTTATACCCTTGCTAGGACACACGTTAAAAATTCCAAAAGAGGCAAGAGAATTATGGAGCCCTTCAGATGTTCTTCAACTATTACTCCTAGCATTCCCCACCACTTGATATCTGGGTAGGGCTGCTAGGAGTTCTGAAACATCTGGAGGGCCTCACAGTTCTGACCCCTGCTCTAAAAAAGAGGGGAATGTTCTTTTAACATCTTGAATCTCCGTGTTTAATCTGATATGACTGATGTTGTTTTATTGATAGCTTGTAAAACAGTTAATAACTAGGATAACATTTCATAAGTTGGAAAGTTACTGAAAAAACAGGTTTGTGTATAATTTTTGGAAGTCAGTTGTTTGAAACTACCTTTCTTTCATCAGCAGCAATGTCAGCATTCCTGTACACTTGTTTAAAGCAAAAGAGCAAGGATTCCAGGGCGAACGAACATCACCTTTCTTTTTAGGCACAGAAAGAAATAATTATTTCAGTTCAAGAACTGTTCTGTTGTGCTTGGTACCTCTTTGGGCCTGGATTGAAGTGCTTCCTAAAGATTGCTCTCCTCTGCTTGCCAGGAATGTTCCAGAGGTACAAAAAGCATCTGCCAACCTCACCCCCCCCCCCCACGTTCATAGACAGTTTAACTCTGCCCCAACATTTTTCCTTTTGTGGATTTCCTTCTATGATAGGAAGATGGTTAAGGTCCCAAACACACACACACATCAGACTACACACCATTTGTCACATTTCCTGTCACTGAGATTCAGGTTTCACATCCTTCCTCTTGGAAGCTGTTCCCTGCCTTCCACTGGAATAAACCACAACAGATTTCCTAGAAATGGCAGGCAGATGCAGAAAGAAGAAGTTTCCTCAGCCTCCTTTCCTCCTTCCTAAGGACTAGGGACTTTATCAAATGTGGCAAAAGTCACATTATTACTGCTCCATGTGAATGTGAATTCTTCCTGAAAGCCAATGTGGCTTCAGAGCCAATAGGAGATATGGTATTTGCCCTTAGACAACTGCAAGAAAAATGTAGGGAGCAGAACAAGGGTCTCTATGTAACATTTGTCGACCTCACCAAAACCTTTGATACTGTGAGTAGAAAAGGTCTGTGGCAGATCCTGGAAAGACTAGAATGTCCCCCCAAATTCCTTAAAATGATTATCTTGCTACACGAGGGCCAACGCGGTCAAGTCAGATATGGCGATGCTCTTTCAGAGCTCTTTCTAATAACTAATGGAGTGAAGCAAGGTTGCGTTCTTGCTCCAACTTTATTTACAATCTTCTTTAGCATGATGCTCCAAAGGGCTATGGCAGAGCTTTAAGAAGAAGACAGCATCTATATACGTTATCCACAATGCTGCAGCCTTATTTGAGAACTCACGCTGAACAAGTCTTGAAGAGAAATGACAACGCAGAAAGAATCACAACCCAGAAACATCACCCAAGGGGACCTTCTGCTGTTCTTTCTGCAACCTGACCTGTTTATCTCGGATCGGCCTTTTTAGTCATCAGCGCGCTTGCAGAAAGCGTGGGATGAGTCCTTCCTGAATCTTCGTTTGCGAAGAAAAGCCAGAGAGAGAGATGTGAATGTGAAGGGGTCCCCCTTATTGCACAACATTGTAGTCTTAGGGTGCTCATTGCGTGCTCCAGCTGCAAATAAGGCGTCACTATCAATTCATGGGACAACCATCAATAGCTCTTCAATATCCAGAGGAGGGCGACTAAAATGGTGAAAGGTCTGGAAACCATGCCTTATGAGGAGAGACTTAGGGAGCTGGGTATGTTTAGCCTGGAAAAAAGACAGTTAAGAGGCGATATGATAGCCCTGTTTAAGTATTTGAAGGGGTGTCACGTTGAGGATGGAGCAAGCTTGTTTTCTGCTGCTCCAGAGATTGGAACACGGAGCAACGGATACAAGCTCCAGGAACAGAGATTCCACCTCAACATTAGGAGGAACTTTTTGACAGTAAGAGCTGTTCGGCAGTGGAACGCACTCCCTCGGAGTGTGGTGGGGTCTCCTTCCTTGGCGGTCTTTAAACAGAGGCTGGATGTCCATCTGTCGGGGATGGACGACAGATTGTGTATTCCTGCATGACAGGGGGTTGGACTAGATGTCCCTCATGGTCTCTTCCAACTCTGCAATTCTATGATTCTATGATCTCTGTTTTCACATTTGTGAAAACATGTCTTGCTGTAATCATGAGATTGCAGTAGGAATGGGCGGTCCTCTTTCGCACTTCTCTGTTGCCAGTAAGAAAACTTCCTGTTGACAACAGGTATATGAACCATGGGATGCTCTTTTAATGAACTGTCCCAGTTTTTTGGCACATTTTTTGCTGCAGTGTTACTGCTTTTCTTCACTTTTTATATTAAGAGGTTTGGGGAGTCTTTACATGAAGTCATGTCTTCTCGCAAGACCCGCCAAGATTGCACCCATGGGAAATCACAGCAATAAGTAAACATTTCCCCTTAAAGGAGCATGGGCAGGCCACTACAAATTGTAAGTACTGTGTTAATAGAAGGCAATTCAATGACAAGTGTTACTGTGGCATGAGCTTTAATGCCATGATTACGATAACGTGCAATTTTTTTTGTGATTATGCCACTATGTTTCTGCTTTCCTTACTCTTATAATTAGAGTGTTTTACGAGACTAGTCTGATAATGTCCTAGATCTTTCCTCTAAGGCTTGCTGTGCCAAATAAAGATTTGTGTGGCCTGCAAAAGGTGACAAAAGGTAAAGAAAGGCAGATGAGGCACAGGGAGACTATGTTAAGTCAGAGAAAGAGAACCCATCCAAAACGCCCCAGCTTGCTCACCTTAAGGATCTGGGGCCCTGTCAAGTGATAGCAAAGCTGTTTAAAGAAAAGGCAGAAACTGCATAAAAAGCCAGTGAAGTAGCTTCAGGTTGACCATCTAGGAAAGTTTAATGGTGATGTCATAATCCTGTCAGCCACAAAGGGGGTGTTTTCAGTCTCCACTATTGCTGACAAAATTTTAAAGTACATTGCTGTGAAAACTGTGCTATAGCTACAGGAACAAGTTTAGTTCCTCTCCTATTGATACAGTTATGGAACTGACAGTAAAATCTGAGCATGAAGAGAAATCCCCATCATTAGCTATAATGAACTTGGAAAATATGTTGGTGCTGGTGAGATACTGAGGGCTTTCTGTATAGCTGTTCAGTGCATAGGGGAAAAAGTAAAAGTGAATAAGTTCCTCTGTAGTGTGCTTCCTCTGGGGAACTGTAGATAATCTTGGCTTCTGAATGAGTACATCTATATGGTACCTGTTTAGTCACATTTTTAAATGTGTGCTCATTAAAAAAGATTTGGTGTATTCCCAGAAAATATATTGTGTGAATCAATAGCTCCGGAGGTGCAGTGGTTAAATGCCAGTACTGCAAGCCACAAGGTTATGAGTTCTACCCCAGAGGGCTGCAAGGTTGATTCAGCCTTCCATTCTTCCATAGGTTGGTAAAATGAGTACCCAGCTTGTTGGGACCAATTAGCTAAAAAAAAAAAATGTAAACCACTTTAGGGAGTGCTTCCGCACTGATAAGTGCTATATAAGTATCAATGCTGTTGCTATTACTATAATATCTTTGAGTGCATCATGTATTCAATCACTTGTATGGTTAATGTTGTGATGTCCCTACGTACCCAGACAATTCTTTGATACCATTGTATCAGTAGTGAACTGTGACAGTGGCAACAAAATTTGTTATGATTATGTAAAAAGAATGTTGGTACTACCATTGAACAAACTTCTGACAGACTTAAAGATGGGAGGTGAAGCCTTTCCCCAAACTTGAATTTCACTGTTCCTTGTCATTATTAGTTCACCCATGTTAAAAGTAAAATAAAAAAAACCAAGAAAATAGTTTCAGTATGTTCATAAATGCATCCTAAGAGCAAAAAACATAAAAGATTCTTCATGCTGCTATCATGTATCTTTAGTGCTTGTACATTATTCTCTAGAGGTGTCTTGATTTTTTTTTTTTAAATGAACACTAGTATATTTAAGCTACATTTTTATCGGTTTAGGTTTTGCAAAGTACCCCATCCCCCAGCTTTTAATTAAGGAGCTGATATTTTGTAAAACTTTGCTTTGAGCCTTTAGACATCAGGTATTATGTGGCTTGTTAAGGTAAGCTGTACAGCAGCTGAGATTGTTAAAGGAATACAGAGCACCTTACAAAAGAGCAAACTAATATGGTTAAGAATAAGCTGAGGTTTGTTGAACACTAAATGCTAATCAACATATAGAAAAACACATTAACATTCTAAAAACAACAACAACAAGAACAAAACACCAATGCAGGCCCAGTGGTTTTAAAGTTTCACTATCATTGGCAGCTGAAAAACGGCAAGGCAGCTGGGATTGATGGAATCCCACCTGAAGTTTGGAAATACGGAGGCCATGTACTACATGATAAATTCCACGAACTCCTTGTGAATTGCTGGGAAAAAGGGGAACTGCCATCAGACCTCCGAGATGCAGTCATCATCACCCTGTACAAGAAAAAAGGAGCAAAATCCGACTGCTCAAACTATCGAGGCATAACACTGCTCTCTATTGCTAGAAAAATTCTTGCAAGGATAATCCTGAACAGAATAATACCTGATATTGCAGAAGAACTTCTTCTTGAAAGCCAGTGTGGCTTCAGAGCCAATAGGAGTACTACAGATATGGTATTTGCCCTTAGACAACTGCAAGAGAAATGTAGAGAGCAGAACAAGGGTCTCTATGTAACATTTGTCGACCTCACCAAAGCCTTCAACATCATGAGTAGAAAAGGTCTGTGGCAGATCCTGGAAAGACTAGGATGTCCCCCCAAATTCCTTAAAATGATTATCTTGCTACATGAGGGCCAGCGCGGTCAAGTCAGATATGGCGATGCTCTTTCAGAGCCCTTTCTAATAACTAATGGAATGAAGCAAGGTTGTGTTCTTGCGCCAACTTTATTTACAATCTTGTTCAGCATGATGCTCCAAAGGGCTACGGCAGAGCTCGAAGATGACGGCATCTATATACGTTACTGTACTGATGATAGCTTGTTTAACTTAAGCCGTCTGAGGGCTCGCACTAAGACTCTAAACTCTCTAGTCCGTGAGCTGTTCTTCGCTGATGATGCTGCCCTTGTTGCCCACACAGAAGCAGCTCTGCAGCGCCTAACATCCTGCTTTGCAACAGCTGCAGAGCTGTTTGGGCTGGAAGTCAACCTGAAGAAAACGGAAGTTCTTTACCAGCCTGCACCACAGGACGAACACCACCATCCCCACATTGCCATCGGCAACTCTGTGCTTAAGTCCGTTCAGCAGTTCACCTACCTGGGAAGCATTATCTCCTCAGATGCCAAAATTGACAAAGAGATTGATCACAGATTAGCAAAGGCACATAGCGCATTTGGAAGACTTTACAAAAGAGTCTGGAGTAACAAACACCTGAGGCGAAGCACAAAAATCAGTGTGTATAGAGCCATTGTACTGTCTATTCTCCTTTACACGTCTGAAGCATGGATCACCTATCGCCACCTCTTACGACTCCTCGAATGCTTCCATCAGCGCTGTATACGCACAATCCTAAATATACACTGGACTATGTGACAAATGTTGCTGTCCTTGAGCAAGCAGGGATCACCAGCATGGCCATGATATTGAGAACATAGCTGTGCTGGGCAGGGCATGTTTCTAGGATGGAGGACCATCGCTCCCCAAAATAGTATTCTACGGTGAACTCGCCATGGGTCAGCGTAAGAGGGGCGCTCCAAAAAAGCGATACAAGGACTCCCTGAAACAACACCTCAGGCTCGGCCAAATTGATCACCAACAATGGTCCGCCCTGGCCTCACATCGGGAGGCATGGAGACACACTATCCACAATGCTGCAGCCTTATTTGAGAACTCACGCCAAACAAGTCTTGAAGAGAAACGACAACGCAGAAAAAATCACAACCCAGAAACATCACCCAAAGGGACCTTCTGCTGTGCTTTCTGCAACCGGACTTGTCTATCTCGGATTGGCCTTTTTAGTCATCAGCGCGCTTGCAGAAAGCACGGGATGAGTCCTTCCTGAATCTTCGTTTGCGAAGAGAAGCCAGAGAGAGAGATCATTGGGAGGGACCTAAATTTAGGAAGGAACTGGGAAAACCACTTGTGAGTATTCCTTGGCTATGAAAACCCTATGAAATTCATGGGATTGCCATAAGAGAGGCGACTTGGAGGTGCGTGCACACACACACAGTGTCCTGTGTGCATGAGACACTTTTCATGTGAAAGGCATTGCCACACTTGGAAAGCCCTGTTTCCTACTGTAGCTCTCTTTTAATACCTGCCATTCGGTAGCTCAGTATCCTTCGTCCTTCAGGAGTATATTTTGAGTATGTGTAGCGAAAAATGGAGCCACAGAAAAACCTTGCTTTTTGAATAGTACTCAGTTCCATTCAAAACATAGAATCTAAGGCACTCTGGGAAATGTAAAATTCACCTGATTACAGTCAGAGTAAGAAGGTCCTTTCAAAGAGAGAAAAAATTGCAAGTGGGAGAACGGGCAGTGGATTTAAACCCAGATGTCCTGGGAAACAGTTAAAATAAATTATGGAAGATTTTGGCCTAGAATTAGAGCTACCTCTACATTCAGAACTCTCACCTTTCGAACAAGATGTGAGGAACGAAGCCAGAATGGTTTGTTGCTTCCTGATCTACTGTAGTGTAAAAGCTAGTGTTTTTAAAGTGCTTACTAAGGTGTGGTCTGGGATTTGGGAGAGCCAGGTGCCAGTTACACGACAGAAATTGTCACGGTGCTTACCGTGATTTTGTGATCACGAATCCGCCCCTCGCTGTTTATACGATTTATGTCACTGATCTGGATATCCCAGGTGGTCCCGTGACTGATATTTACACATCCAAAGTACCGTTTTTTTAGGTTGTAGTTTTTTTTTTTTTTGGCTGTCAATCAAGTATGTGATTACTTGTGTTTTCACAACCTCGGTGACGCACTTCCTTTAAAGTTCCGTGCCAGGAGCGCTGCTATTGGCTGGCTGGGGGGGGGGGAGACAGGGGGGCAGAGGTTTGGCATTACCCTCGCTTCTTTAAAAAAAGTTAACCCTTGAAACAGAGGCAGAAGGCACTTTTCAAAGAACTCAGACGGAGGAACAATTAAACCATCTCCTTTCCTTTTGAAAGCAAGCCGAGTAGAGGCTAGGCATTTTGAAAGACCCAGACTAAGATCTTTCGCTCAGAAGCAGGGAGATCAAGCCAAGTGAGGTGGGGGGGTTGGGTTTCCCCTTTAAAATGTTAACCCTTACAGCAAACCAGCTACAGACAATGTGAAAGGCACAGGCACAGAGGGGGAATTAAAGGGTGTTCATTTGCTCAGAGGCTGGAATACCAGGGAGGCGATCAAGGCAGGGGATGAATGGGTGACCATCTCTCTGTAACATGCAGTTGAGGAAGAGATTAAAGCTGAGCGGTTTGCAGTGTAGAAATCCATTTAAAAAGGTGATTGAGTACACACACGCGCGCGCACACACACACATCAACTTTCGTGCAGCTGGATGGGATGCCTTTGTTTTCGGCTGGTGAGGCTGGATCTGTAGAATGGGTGACTGACCCCTCCTTTTCTGGTCCCTGAGCTCTAAGCCCACCCCCAGTCACCATTTCCGGTCATCCCAGTACCGAGACATTTTGTCTCAGGCTGTTTACATTTCTAATTTTCCGAATCCTCCCGTGACTTTTTTAAAAACCGGCACAAATCGCAGGACTGGAAGTCCCGCAGGTTGAGAGATAAAAGGTGGCCCCTCTTCCGAAAATCATGTACCCGACCCGATGTAGGTGTAAACTGCCAGGCATCAACACGAATTCTTCCCAGGACATTTTCATCGTGTAAACGGCCCCCTAGACTCTACTCTCTATAGAGTGATTAAACTCACTAGGTGATCTTGAGGAAATCTACTCCACAGAATTGCTATGAGGATAAAATGGGAGAGGGGAGAGACAAGTACACTCCTTTGAGTTAATTGGAAGAAAGGTGGGCAATAAATGGAACTGACTAATAAACAAACAACTTATTCTCTTGATATATTAATGATTTGATATATGGATATCAATATCAATACATTGGCTATGTCCATGGATATATTTAGTGAATTGCACAATATTTATTTTTAATTTACTTATTAACATATTTCTAGCCCTCCTTATATCTGAATACTTTAGGTGGATCCAGTCAGTGAAATATGCTTAAAACAATGTAAACAATTTAAAACAATCCAACAGTCAAAACAGTGCCTGTAATATGATGGGCCTAAAACCAATCCATAGTCTCCAAGTGATTCAATTAACTGCCAGGTTTTAACTTGATGCCAAACCAGAGCTAACATCAGTGCCAGTTTGGCTACTAAGGGGAAGGTTTTCTACAGTTGGGGCACAACAGCAAAGAAGGTCATTTTTCCACATCTCTATGTGGTGTGCTGCTGTCAGTGACACCAAGGATAGGTATCAAGGTTCAAAGTGTCCTACAGCTTTGAAAGTCATTAGTGGCATTTTCAATTCAGACTGTTAATAATAGCCAGTGACATTCTGTTAAAACCAGCGTAATATGGTTTTTGTGTGATATTCTAACAAACTCAATGGCCACATTTTACACTAGCTGGAGTGTCTCTATCCTCAAGGGTAGATCCATGTAGAGTGCGTTGCAGAAATTTTACATTGACATTACCATTGCATCAACTGCTAAGAAAAAGATTGTTCCTGCACAGGAATGGTCTTATCTTTGGGAGTAAAATGTGGGAACCACTGACCCACAGGGATGCAACTTCAGTATATTGGCTCTTATCTAGCCTCAAAGGGAGAGAAGAAGGGACAGGCACAGTTCCACTATGCCTAGGCCTGGAAAAAGATGAAAAGCCCTCCCTTCATCCCAACTGCCCTGCCCTGGCCTGGAAGGGATAGAAAAGAAGCAGTATCTGCTGGACTTAATCCCTTCCACACTCTCATTCCCTTTTCCTTTTGTGTCTTAATTAGATTGTAAGCCTGAAGGCAGGGAACTGTTTTGTTGTTCTTTTACTTGTAAAGCGCCATATACAGTGGTGGCGCTAAATAAATAAATAATAAATGACGATGAGGATGATAGCAACCCATTGTGTAGCCTTCGAGAATACATAATATTGAAGCATAGTATCAAGTGTTATTTATTAATATATGTTTTAATGAAACTTCCATGGCTTAGCAAAGAATTGTTGTGGAGAATTGGCTGTCTGTTTTCATTCTCTGCCCTTGATGAGATGAATAGTGCTATTCCTAGTGATTTGACTAGGCCAATGATGTGGATTTTTCAGAAAATTTCAAATTGAAACAATTTCAGGAAAGTTTTGGGGCAGAATTTTCCAGTGCTCTGAATAAAGCAGGGTCTGATTTACAGTAGTCTGTTTATTCTTGTTAATGTCTCAACAGCACATTGTGGGGGGAAAGGCAATAAAACAAAGTGCCATATATTAGGGTTTTCCCCCTGATAAGGTGTTTCTTATGACTACTTCAGAGTATACAAACAGCTTCACAGACCTTAATGAAACAACCTTCTAGCATCCCAGGCCTAAGAAATTAAATGAGGCACTGCTTTGTGTGTTTTTTTGAAAGTGAAACAATGGTAATTACAGTTTTAGTTTGAATTTTAATTTGACTTGCACAGCCAAAATGTGAATTCATGTTAGTTCAGATTATTATGTGTATTTGGCTTTTAATCCCCTTCTCCCTCTAATTTGCATATTAGTACAAAATACATGTACAGGCTGACCCTCATACACATGGGGGATACATTCTAAGACCCTTCCCCTGTGGCTACCTGAAACTGTGGATAATAGGGAACTTATTATTTCCAATGAGAAGGATGCCAGAAATTGACCATAGAATCACATTGGAGGACCCAGAAATGCCTAGAAAGAATATATTTTTTTGGATGTGGATCAGTGAAACCATGGATACCAAATCCATAGATATGGGGGTCAACCTTGTATTCTCACATACATATCCTACTGACAGTCACCTGCAAAACATTAATTACATCTTTGAAATCGCCAAGCTTGCAGTATGTTGTATTAACATCTATTCATTGTTACTAATGAACCTTATATAAACCAAAGAGTTTTTTTTTTTTAAAAAAGCTGTTAAACAGAAAAGTTTCTACTAGAAAAAAAGCACTGGAAAATTGTCTGCCCTATGCCACTTATTCAGAGTTGTGCACTGCTGTATGTGGTTAAGATCCATACAGAAGTTCCTATTTACATGTATGGTTTCTCGTCAAGCTAGGGATGTCTCCATGTATGTACATTGATCAGTATGATAGCCTGTTAAACAAGTACAGAGCTATTAGCATTGCTTTTTAAGATGTTTGGTGGGGTGGGAGAGTGACATTTTTACAATATCAGTTCTGGTTAAAAGCAATATCTTAAAATTAAATCACAAAAGTAGGTTGTGTTTGTTATTCCTGGATTATACTGGCTGAAGTACACAATGTATAACGTCTTATGTGAATGTCACCCTTTGTGAAAATAGATTTAATCCAATTTAAGGGGTGAAAGATGGCAATAATTTGTGATCATTTTGTGATTTGGTTGCTGTCTGGTCATATCACTGTGCCATGTTTTTATGAGCTCTTGGCATATCGAGCACAGAGCAACTTATTAGTGGAATAAATTTGTGGAAAACAAACTCAGTCCAAGGCATTACAAGATGTGCTCAGCTGGGGGATTACCATTCCGTGAAAGGTTGTTGCTTTTACTTCACCTTGAAAATAATCAAATCTGTGGTTAGTTACACACTGAGTATGTTCATTGGTATATATCGCTAAGTGGTGCTTGACACTTGATTGGAGCAAGGTGAAAATTTTAAGCAGCTACTAATAATTCAAATTCTCTGTGTAGAAGGCAAATGCAAAAATGAGAAATATCCCAATCAGGGACAGGTCCTTCCCTAGATTGTCCTAAGGAGCTGCCCCTACCCCCAAATCACTGCTTAAGCATGTTAACACTTCTGTTTGACAATGATATTTTCTCCTAGGCTCTTTTAGCATATAGAACTAATGGCTACGGATATTTTTTAAAAACTAGGTAAATAGTATTGATTTCAAGGTAATAGTGTTTCCATCGCAGTATAAAGTCAGTTTGTAATCAAAATCAAGAACTTGAATTCTAGTCCTAAACCTATATATATTGTTGTCCCTTCATATTCGCTGGGGTTTGGTTCTAGGACCCCCATATGGATACCAACATTTATGAATACTTAAGGCCCATTATATGCAGTGGCATAGCAAAACGGTGTCCCTTATATAAGATGGCAAAATCAAGGTTTGTTTTTTGGATTATTATTTTTTAAAGAATATTTTCAAGCCATGAATACTTAAATCCATGGATATGGAGGGACAACTGTATATGACAGCAAGTATTATTCTCAAAGGGTCTAAATATCCTAAAGGTACCAGATTCTGTCTGATTGTGGAAGCTAAGTATGGTTAACCCTGGTTAGTATTTGAATGGGAGACTACTATAGGCTATATATTTCAGAGGAAGGAACTGGCAAACCCACCTCAGAATGTTTGGTGTTCACTATTATCTGCAATTATCTGGGGCCCGGAACCAATCCCCCATGGATATGGGGTTCCTACTGTATTTAAAACATAACTATGAGCATAAAAGTACAGGGCCCCAATTAACAGAACCTTCTGTAACAGCCAATGAATAGCCGGAACCCTAAATAAAAAGACCAAAGGTGAGTGGGGATGAGGTGGGGAGGGGTTGCCTAGCCTGTTTAAGGAGATTTGTTTACGGTATTTATTAATTGGATGTATATCCTCCCTTTCTCCCAAGATGGTTCCACAGTCTTAGAGCAGCTATCAAAAAGGCCCTCTCACATGTCTTTACCATGCACCACAGACTGAGTTTATAAGAACTTCCCCAAACCCACAGATTTCTTCACAAATTTGATAGAAAGAGCTTGATTTCAAAACATTGCCCCTTTATGAGGTATGGGGGCCTTTTTGCCATGCTGTTGCCCTTCTGGGCCAATTTAGGGTGGGTTTTTTTGAAGGAGGAAGTGAACAGGAAGTGACTTCCAGACACGCCCTGGTTCTGTTCTGTTTTGTTTTGTTTTAATGGGATCCTGGGGTTCAATGACTCAGGGCAGCCTAAAAATGTGGCAGAAATGCCCCCCCCCCCGCCTGGACAGCATCTGGGGGCAATGTTTGTTTTTTATTTTTTGTGATGGGGTGCAGTGGCAGGGTATTGATCCTCTAACATTTTCTGTGAGGCTAAAGTGGTCCCCTGGCTTTCCGGTTAAATTTTAAAAAGTTTAGAGATTAAAAGACTTTTTGCACTGGATAATAATACTTTCAAACATTCATCCTTAATCTAGCTAGGACAGTAACTCTGTCTTACCACAATACAAAATTATCACCCTTAAATGACACTTTTTCTTTTCTAACTAAAAAAAGGATTAAAGGATACTGCAATTTTAAAGGCCAATTTTGATGCATTTAAATTGTGTTAGGAAGTATCTTAACTGTCTCATGCAAATGAACACACTTGCAGTTAAATAAACAAACAAATTTCATAATAAATGAAGACTTATCTGCATAGTAAAAAGATTTTTATGCTGTTTCTTTTATACAGCCGAACAGTTACAACCTTTCCCCTGTACTGTACAGTATTTCCTTCTTCCCACATTCTCCTGTATATTTACTAAATAGATTATACAAGGTTAAATAGTTCCTAAATTCTAGGAATTTCAGTAATAATAAATGGTAACTAATAATTATCATAGTAATCATACTTTTCACCATAACAAGTGCCAAATTCCATACCAAATCTTGGTCTAAATATGTGTTGTTGGAGACATGTTGAAGAAGTCACTGAGGAAAACACCCAAGGAAAATCTATGGATGCCAGCCGTGAAAGCCTTCAACTTCACTCTGAGAAACTGTTTAAATGATAGAGGCAACATTATTTTCAAGGAGGCTTCACTGCTTTAATTAATAGTTTTCCGTGAGATTTTGCTCATCCTATTAAACAAGTCCTTAGAGGAGTGAAACAGTAGGTTACTGCTTTGAGAGCAAAGGACAGCCTGACTTATTTACTGTGATTATCAATCTGGCCTTTTCATTGTGAAATGAAATACTTTTTTCACCTTTCAGATATGTCTGGTAGTCATGAGTCAATCGATAAAGAATAGCCTATTTGACTTGCTAATATTGCATGAAATTTTGTGAAACTTCCATGTTTGTATTATTTTACTGGAAGCAGAAAATAAAATGAACACCTAAACTGCTTGTTTAGAATTAAGAGTTCCCTAGCAAATCTGAAGCTGCACTTTGAAATACCTGATAAAAATATGTTTTTCATTGCCTTGTTACATATATAGGCCTGCTGTTGTGGGCAATTTTTGCACTTTATTGGTCTTAGTGACTCTAACCTAATGAGAATTATATTACACAAAGTTAATTTCAAGATTGCACCTAAAGCCAGAGCCTGGAAAAGTTACTTTTTTTTGACTACAATTCTTGAATCCCTGCTGGATTCCTGGAACTTGCGCCAAAAGGCGTGTGAGTTCTGGAAGGGGGTATTCAGGCAGTGGACATTTTTTCCTCCTTGTGGCTCATCATCATGCTTACCTGGAGCTTTTCTCCCATATGAGGTCACTTGGAGAAGAAAACCTGGGGAGACAGACTATGCGAATAACTACATGTGATGGGATAGCTTATCAAGAACACCCCCTTTGCACCTTACTATTGAGCTCCCAGCCCCCCCTCCTTATATGTAATAAGGATAGATCACTACTTGAAGATAAAGTCTGTTCCTGTCATGTCTTATTTGACACTGTGAATCAAAATGCATATGGCTACGTTCAGCAGTGCAGTACTTTACTCATGGCTGGTTTAAAGAATTTTGAGGCCCCCTGCAATGCTTTATTTTTTTTGGGGGGGGGATATGTTTATCTCAGGTCAATGTAACCTAACCTGACCTAACCTATTCACAGTACAGGATATTCAGATTATTACTGACAATGCTTTTGCAGGAGGAGGGTTATGATGCCCCCCCCCACAATGATTCCCCCCCCCCTGTGGCTGCAGGTGCTGCAGGGCCCTTAAACCGGCCCTGACTTTACTCATCATGTAAGTTGCTTGAAAAATTCTGTTTTCTGGAACCCATTTCTACAGCCCATTTACTCTGAGACTTGTCTGTGGAGCCCCAACTATATAAAGAGAGATCTTTTGGATCAAAAAGAAACAGCTATTTCTGTGTATGAATACTCTATAATTTTAGTCAGATATTCTGTAATGTAAAATTGTATTAAAAAACCTTTAGTGTATACAGGGAAGCTGACTTTATATAATATGGTGTTCTAGATGTGAGGGGTCAGATGTGTGTCCTTTAAATACTTCCCCCCAATGTTGTGTTGTGTAATTTAGTTCCACAATATGCATAAACATGTCAGCAGTGTTTGAGAATAACCAGTGATGAATATTGTGGTGGTAATGGTGTGTGTTCCCCCTTTTTAAAATTTACATTGTAAAATAACGTATATTGAATAAATAATATTTAGATGTTTTATAGTAACTGTGAACACTTATAATCTCTTAAGGAGTTTTTATAGACAAAAGGAATATGTTGTCCTCAATTTGTATATAAAAATACAAACTTGTTGTGCTTTAAGTAGTAGTGATTTGATCAGATGCTTAGAAGACAATGTATTCATTTCTTTTGTTAGCAGGCGATCCACTTCATTCTTCTCCTATTTAGTTTTCTTTCTTTTGTCAGGCCTCAAACTAATGAGAGTTCTTTAGAATAGTCCTTTGCTGTCTAAACACCAAGCACATAAATGCTTTTCAATAGGGAAAAAAATGCAGGAGAAATGTGCACAGAGATAATGCATAGCCTGAGAAATACTTGTGTGCTGACAGCTATCCAACAGTGTTGTCACAGCAGGGAGACATCAGTTGAAGAAACAGATAGTGACCTCAAAAAAAGTAAAAAAAAAAAAGTCTGGTCAGCAGTGTGGACAGGGTTTCACAAGATTATAAATCACCGCAGGGTCGCTCTGTTCCCACCATAAAGAGAGCATGGTCGTTTTATTGTAATCTAATAAGTGATGGGAGCAAAGGACAGCTCCAGTGTGTGCCTAAGGAAAAAAAAAATCTTGATTACAGTTTGAAAACTATGCAGTTTCCCTTGCCATTGAAGTGCAGATTATAGGGGTTAAGGCCATTCTAGGATTGGATTACCTCTTTATAGCTGTATGTTATTCCCCTTGTTCATGAATCAGAAAGTACTTAAATTAAACTGAACATTGGGGAGTAATCCTAACATGTATGAATTTGTTGGCAGAAAATTAATCACTTTTTAGTGACAGATTGTTAGCCATGTAAGTCCTTCAGTTAGTTTGAGCACTGGACTTTCTTTTTTGTCAATGAAAAAATGCATATTTTTTTTGGTGGGGTAACCCCTTAGTTCATGTCAGTACACATGCTTATGTGTGAAAGAGTTAGATTTAGAAAATATGGTATAAAAACTTGCCTGCCTATAAAACTGAGTGTGAGGAAGGACAGCACCCATCAATGATGCCCATAAATAAAAGGAAATATAAGGACAATGCATCGTCATCATAGACATGTAGAATTAAATCTTCTTGGATTATTTAGATAGGTACCTGCCTACTTAGGTTTCAATACATACAACATACATTGACTACAAGAAAGAAAATAATATTCAAAGCTGCATTGGATTCATGCGTATTGTGATGCTAATATGTTTTGTAACTTCCTGCTGTAAGTGCTAGTATTTTAAGGAGATAATTAATAGATAAGTTAAAAAAAATTATGGGCCTCATAAAACAGAATGGGGATAGTGTGGCCCATTGACCTCATGAGGTTCATGACATCCCAATTTGGATCCTCTGAAGCCTCCTAGAGCCCAAAGCACCCCAAAATAGGTCTGACTTTTTCACTCAGTGCTCCCAAGACCCTCATATACCCCTAGAAGACAAATCTCTCTATATAAAACTCTTGGGTATGCACAGTGGCCGTAAGTATGTTGCCTCCTGGGTATGTACAGTGGGTTTAGGTACGTTGCCTCTTTCAGCATGCCGATTGGCCACTCCTGTCACTCCCTCATCCAATCACCCCCCACATGCAAATTCCCTCTCCACCTCACAATCCACTCATGGCCATTGTGTTGGTTATAGGTTACTAACCGCTGCGATGGGACCCAGGCAGTGAACTGGTGGCAGCAGGAAGCCGCTGCTGCCGCTGTGACAAGACCCAGGCAATAAACTGGTGGTGGGACACCACTGCAACAAGACCCACACAACCAAGCATGAGGTCTACCAGGCGTGTTTTGGGGAGTTTTTTTTTAATGCTGTAGGGTACGCTCAGTCCAGCTAGTAAACAAATAAAAAGCAGAACAAACCCAAACCCACCTTGCCTCTAAATCCCCCAAAATACTCTTCTAGTCATGACAGGTGTGCCAGTGCAGCCTCTGGGAGGGGCAAGGGCTGAAAAATGTTCCCTGTCCCTTCTCTAGTTGCCCACTCGTTCATAAATAAATTGTATTATTTGTTAGGTGAAACTTGGTGTCAGAGATGAGAGGTACAAACATGATTCTCTTAAATGTTCATACCATGCAATATTCCCATTTAAATCCCTATACTGGCTTCAATTCCACAGGTTAACATGTTCCCATGCATGCATGAACTAGAAGTATGCACATGTACTATCTGTGATGTGTTCAGAGTCCTAGTGTCATCATAGTGCACCTGGGTAGTAATTGAGTGCCCACAGGAAGAATTAACAAGAGGGTATATTGACCAGAACGTCAGAATTATAATTTTGCAATTTATTGCAATTAAAAAAAATAGTTTGTGTTCATAGGCAGTAATTAAATAGTCAGTGTACAACCATTATTTATGGAATTGGTAGTAATCTGTAGAAACTGGAGGACTGAGGACAGGGAGAAGTTATGCAAGATGGAATAGTTTAGGAGAAAATATTAAGTGCTGTGGTCCATAGAAGGAGAGGACACTAAGGAAGTAGATGAACACCTAAGAGGCCTAATATCAATGGGAGCAAACTAAAAATAAGTGACATATAGCTTGGAGTAGGGCAGAAACAGAGGATTTAAGAGTGGTAAAATGAAGCCCTGACATCCAAGATTTCAATGGCTATGTTATGGATGGCTTCAGCATGTCATTTTATTCAGTTTTCTTGAGTCTTCTCCCATCCAAAAATGGAGATAACTGGAAAGAACGTACTGTGGTAAGAACCCATATTCTGCAGGAGCTCCTTGTCCTTTCAAAGCAATCCACCAAAGCACCCTCCCCATTTCCCACATTTGCTGCCTGCATTTTTTCCTCTTTCTACCACGCTTCTACTTTTCTAGCCTTAACATAGTTGACTGCCTCTAGGGAGATGGAAAGACACTACCACAGTTTCCTGTTTGATCTGGCATCAGAACTTCAGATTATGACCCAGAAATAGTAAATCTCAGTATATATTCCTGGTATTTGCTCATTATCTTCCTTCAAATCCCTATTTTTTAAAGGTGAAGGCTAGTTCTCACCTCCTCACGGCTAGTTGCTTAGTTATCATTGACTTCTATTTCAGACTTTGACCATAGGTGTTGTGTGGTGGTAAAAGGCAAGTATAAAGACATAAGTGCCAACAGGTCAGGTTAGCAATTGTAGGAAGCAGCAGCAGTTGTAATCTGTATCATCTCCTCAGATGCCAGGACAACCTCGGACCTATTCAGTAGTTACCTTTTCTTAGGTCTGTCTGAGGTTGCTCTGTTTTTCTTGGACATTATAATAAATAGCCATTAATTAATTGAGACATCTTTGTGTAGTGCTGTTCCCTATGACCAAAAGTTCCTTGGAGCAGAAATTTGTGGTGTTCTGTAATTAACAATAGTGAGAGCAAGAATATTAATAAACCATGCCTTTTTGTTATTTTCTTTCCTGTCGAGAATAAACATTTAAACGTCTCCATATGTCTTTATATCGTTTGTATCTTTTGATGTATTTCTTGCTTGACTCAGATACACTGAGCAATTGAAAAGCAAATGTGTTGAAGTGAGCAGAGAGTACTTGAATACTTGCTGAAGAAAACAAATACTGCCAGTTGGTTTCATGTCAGGCTGCTTCTTAGAGAGGAAAGAAAAAAAAGGCCAGAGTGTTCTCAGGGCAAGTGAGCCAGATGAAAGCATTAAACCTTTTCCCAGTTATTACCATTTGGAACTGCCGCTTGGCTGGTTCTTTGGTATAAAGGCCAAAGTGGGCTGTTCCAGCATTTATATTATTGTTAGTACTGCTTCCAGCCACATTCCCTCCCTCTGGTAATTGGAAAAGGTAGGAAACAAGCTTGTAGAAGCTAATTTAAAAGTGAATCCTGACACTGATGAAGTCAATGCAGTTCACCAATTAGAGAACTAGAACCAGGGATGTTATGGAAAGGAACCTGCCCTTTACTCCCCATCTCTCCCTTCTTCCTCTGTCAGCCTCCTTTGGAGGGGAGGTGTTGGAAACAACTGAAAACCATTGAGCATGGTGCGAAGACCTTGCCCCCTATCTCTGAATGGTATTAAAGTCAGGCTTCTGGGGCCTTTTGGAATGCAGTAGATCTAGTAGTGTGGATTACCATTTTTTAAAAAATGTTTCTTCTTGCATGTCCTTTTTGGTTTTTCTTGATGCTTGTTATGTATTAACTAGCTATAACTGGCATAACATACACTGTTATCTACATATTAAACCACTCCAGTATGTTTCCATTCCCACTCTGCTGATTGGCCACTTAGGAAACATGTCAAGAGTACAACCATTTCACACATTAATGTATAACCTTTCAAATCAAGTATAATGGCTAGTTTTATACTGAGAGCCCCTCTGCCGCTGCCATGCAACCGCATGTACACACAGACACATACACACACAACACTAGACACACACAGCACACATGCCAGGATGCAAGAGCCCCTCTGCCACCGCCATGCAACTGCATGTATACACATACCACACTACAGACACACCGCACTCACCAGGACTTGAGAGCCCCTCCACTGCCACCATGCAACCGTGTGTACACACACAGCACACTACACACAGAGACACACCATGCGTACCAGGACATGAGAACACCTCTGCTGCTGCCATACACATACACCACGCTACACACACACCATGTGTGCCAGGACATGAGAGCCCCTCTGCTGCCACCATGCAATCACACAAATACCCCATGCTACACACATACCCTACACTACACACATACATGTGCCAGACTGTGAGATCCCCTCCACCTCTACCATGTACAAACACCCCCACACACTACACCTCCATGCTGCACACACACACTACCCTACAACACCCCCACACTACACATGCCAGGATGCAAGAATCCCTCCACTGCCATGTTTAGAAGGGATTTGAGGCTTTTCCCATGTTTCCACCCCAAGGCCCAAGAGCAAGGAGCAGCTACAGACAGCACACAAAGCCAAAGGAGCAGCTACAGACAGCACAAAAGAGCATGTTGTGGTGGCCAAGACTGAGGGGCCAAATGCCACTCTTAAATAGCAGTTCCCCTGGCTGCTTCAGGTGTGCTGCATGATTGCAGCTGGCTGCATCTGATGTCTTGGCCCTGGTTCTTCTAAGACTCCCACAGCCAGGGCCTGGGTCTGCAAAGAGGCCGTGCTGGCTGCTGCATCCAGGGGACTTGTCCTGCAAGGAGAGGCAGATCCTGACAACTAAGCAGCCAGTCAGCACACTGAAAACAGCAACATACCCAAGATAATTATATAAATAGATTCTAAATTATTTCACTGTAGTATTGAAATTATTGTATGTTGTATTGAACTGTTGACTCCCCACCACAGTAAGGATTTACTGATGTGTTCCATAACAAATGGTGTCAGGTTTTATAGTAAGCTAATGTTGTTCTAAGCTGCTTTTCCATGTTTGCTGTTAAAAGGAGCTCATAAATAAAAGTTAAATCTACGGAATAGTTCTTACCTCAGGATCTACTGATGGTGGTGGGTTGGGTTAGCATGTTTTGGAGGTACTGTCCCTTGACAGGCAGGAGCTCCATTAGCAGCAAGGCACCTTTTTCTGTAGCAGGTGTCATCTTACTGTTAGACAGGGCGAGGCAGTTGTCTCAGGCAGCAGGATGGGAGGAGTGACAAATTGTACTGCTTTGCCCATCCCACTGGAAGGGACTTTTCTTACTGCTGTAGGATTCTTTTTCTTCCTTTTCCTCCCATGCCTCATCTTGCTATTGCACCTCTCTCTCTGTCCCTCTGCTTGGTCACTTGCTTTGTGCAGTTCTTTCTTACCATTGCTTGCCTTTCATACTTTCTCTCTCTCTCTCTCTCTCTCTCTCTCTCTCTCTCTCTCTTGTGCTGGTCACAGAACAGGGCCAGAATTTTAGCGGGCAGGGAGGCAAGTAGGACATTGAGAGGTGCTGTGTGGGGTAAGGCAAGCAGTTCCAAAGTAAACTTTTTGTACATAGCACATGAATGATATCCTTTACAATTCATGGTAGCTTTGCTGTTGTCTTCTCATTAGAATAACCCCACTCTTAAATGAGGTTTTCGTCCTTTCAGGTATGTCATTTTGCATGTTAACCACTATACTCTGAATATACCAGTCTTGCATGATTTAGAAAGTTAAGCAGAGTCAGGTCTGCTTAGTATTTGAATGCGAGACTGCGTAGATGATCAGGGATTTCCAAATACCGCTAGGAAAGATTTGTGCCTGTAGCCCTGCAGAACCATTGCTGCCATTGACTTAAACAGGGACCAGTATCCAGTGGGCTAGAGGGGTGAGATGGACCAGTATCCAGTGGTCTGACTCAGTTTAACACCGCTTCCTGTGTTCCTAAGTGGCTCTCTGCTTTCTCAGACCAGCCTGTCTCTGCTAAAGGAAGAACTCATGATAAAAGAAGCTACATTTTTAAAAAGGAAGTTTGTATTAGAAACTTCCTCATGCAGTGAGTGGGCATGTGGTTCTCAAGGGTGGCTGGCTGTAAAAGAACTTCTCCTTCTGCCTCAAGAACTGGGAGACCTTGGAACCCTGCTTCTTTGTGGACGTTGTCTGGTGTTCCATATCCATATACAGAATGGAACAATGTTGAGGTATCTAAAACCTCAGTGAAAATTGGGGGACAGAGGGGAGTAGTGCTGTATTTGAAAGAGGCACTCTTGAATGTTCCTCTCATCTCCCCATACAATGGAGGTAGGAAAATAAATCACATAAAACCTCTGTATTGTTGGTCAGACTTTTAAATGAGTAATACAGATTGCAGTTCACTTTCTCTGTGTCCACAACAGAGTTTCATTGTTGCTAGTGCCATCCATGCTCAGCCAGCAAAAACTAATCAACCAATCAACTTTATTATGGTCATAGATTAGTCATAAAAAGACAAAAGCAAAACATAGTGGAAAATAAAGATAAAAAGTAAAAAGCAGCTCCAAGATACAGAGATTTTGACACACACACACACATGGGTGGCCATAATTATACCAATATTTGAAAAGGGGTCCCATTAGCCTGCTCAGTATAGTGAGTCAATTGTATGCCAGGAACTTGTGCTGAAGGCTCTGGGCTCATACAAGAAGAAATGGTGACTGGAATTTAGAATTGAATTTGGTTTACTTATTCAAATCCAAACTATATGGGACCCTGGCTTTCCTTTGGTGAATTGGACAGAGTTCAGGTTCATGCTAGATGACCTTTATGTCACCCCCGTGTTCCCTGAGAATCTGTTCCTGGGAATAGGGGTGGTGTTGGGAACAGTATGAGATATAGTGGGTGAATAGAAGTTGGAGGAAAGAATCAGTAGAAGTCACCTGGCAACTTTGGTGACTGGAGCAGCAACTCAGGATCTAAGCCACTCAGTTTGATTTACAAATGTTTTGGAGATTTTGTGATCCATAAAATTTTGTTAGCAACACAGCTTCAACTGTCTGTTTATTTAAATACTGAATACATATACATTTAATAAAAAATAAAGCTTTTGGCTTTAATAGCCAGAAGCCTGATAAATGTTGATACATTTTTTTTAAAAAAAATAGCAGACAGTTTGAGTTTGTTTTTTAATATCCCTCATTTTTCTTTCTTTCTGTTTTTACTTCAGATTCAAAGAGCATCAAATCTTTAGAAGGAAGTTCAATAAGACCTGTAATTATCTTTGCTGCAAATTTACAAGCCACATTTAATTTCACAACTTTATCTGCCTTGCTTGGTTTGGTAGTGCATGCTGGTAGACTCCACCCTGCCTTCTTGAGATAAACCCTGTCAGACTTGAATGAGTCACCAAATTTTGGTTTTAAGGAGCAGATGGATCATTGTGAAAAGGAATACAGTGTGTCTGGCTTCTTGCTTCAGGCATAATTTATGTTGCATTGCAAACTCCAAAGGGTAAATTAGTTAAATTGGAAATCTTTGTTATACCAACTGTTTTTCATGGGATGGCATGCTTTGAAACCTGCATGTGCAGTCCTTGTGCTCACAGTCTTTACCTGCTACTTCAGGAGGGATCTAGAAATATAGGCTCTGCTTGCCAAGGTGACGGTTATCTGTTGGGTTTCGATGGTGATTGTGTTTAACACTTAGCTCGATTTCAACAGTTGAGAGAGCCTTTGGTCTTCCATGTCATTTCTTCCACTGTTGCCCCTTAAGCTGTAATATAGGCAACTCTCACCCTGTGCTTTAATAGGACTGACAAAAATCTCCTACTGCTGATGTCTATGTCATTCCATTAACTGAAAATCGGACATGATTGATAGTCAGGCAAATTTCATTTCCCAGTGTACTTTGTACATAGCAGCCATTTCCTATGTGACATTCCTGGTCTCCTTTGGTGAAGAGAATAATAGCTGCAAAGTCATTCCCATGCCAATCCAAAATGGTCAGCATAATAGGGTGCAACACTGCTAAGACCCATGTTGTGCAAACAGAATGCACAAGTTCAGAGAGAACATGGCACACAGCTGGATTTTCATCTTTGTCTCCCCATCCCGCCCCAGCACTCTGAGCTGCTTCACTTATTTGAAATTACTCAGAGTATAAATGGGGACATCATTTTGCTTCAGATCTTCTGGCTTGTCCAGAAGAGTGATTTACTGAGAATTCACTTCATAAAAAAGTGGGGAAGGGGGCATATTCAGCCCAATAGCTGGGCATATTCAGCCCAATTATGAGGATCTTCAGACCAATTATGTGACATAATTGAGCTGAATATTATTGTGCAGTTTGACATATCACATCTAAGAAGCTTCTTTACCAAAGTAAAGCCTTGGGGTGTGATGCAAAATAAATTTAAAGTAGTGGCATAAAGCCCTGGTTTCTTCTCAAACAGAAACAAATAGCATTTTTATTCAAGGAAGTGTTCACATAAATTTGTTTAACTCTCATGTTCAAAAGATATGGCTAAGTTATGGCTATGTGTACAATTTCTTTTGTTTTCAAAGCAAACCACAAATACTGTGGGGCTGGAGATGTGAGGTAGATTGGCTAAGGCAGAGAAACAAATCTAGTTCATTTGATTTATTGTTTGTGACACCGGTATGTACTATAATGCTCTCCTGGAAACAAAATGGTTACACCTGAGGACAGTGATATAAACACTACTTTGATTATTTGAAACAAACCATTAGGCTTTGATGAAAGAACTGCAGCAGGAGTAGACTATGTATAGAGTGAGTGCTTTAAGATAATGGATGAGCAGCCTACAGATAGCTTCTGTGGAATTTAAGAGTTGTATGTTTTCTCTCTGAACTTCCCAAAGCAAATAGATACAGAGCATGAGTAATGCTGGCTAGCACGGATCATAAACTACAATTCCAAAGTAAACTTTTTGTACATAGCACATGAATGATATCCTTTACAATTCATGGTAGCTTTGCTGTTGTCTTCTCATTAGAATATCCCCACTCCTAAATGAGGTTTTCGTTCTTTCAGGTATGTCATTTTGCATGTTAACCACTATACTCTGAATATACCAGTCTTGCATGATTTAGAAAGTTAAGCAGAGTCAGGTCTGCTTAGTATTTGAATGCGAGACTGCGTAGATGATCAGGGATTTCCAAATACCGCTAGGAAAGATTTGTGCCTGTAGCCCTGCAGAACCATTGCTGCCATTGACTTAAACAGGGACCAGTATCCAGTGGGCTAGAGGGGTGAGATGGACCAGTATCCAGTGGTCTGACTCAGTTTAACACAGCTTCCTGTGTTCCTAAGTGGCTCTCTGCTTTCTCAGACCAGCCTGTCTCTGCTAAAGGCAGAACTCATGATAAAAGAAGCTACATTTTTAAAAAGGAAGTTTGTATTAGAAAAGTAAAACATTTGGGGTTTTTTCCTCTAGAGAGGCATTGCTGGAGAGTAAACCATATGGCTTTTGTATATTAAGTGTCCTTCTCTGGAGGCCTTCTGTCACAGAGCAACTGGTGCCATAACCTGCATCTGCTTTCTCCAAACTGGTGACCCCCAACAGTGTTGCAGTACATATCTTATGCTGGCCAGGAATGATGGGATTTGCAGTGCAATTCATCTGGAGAGATTGGGGAAGATTGACATAGCTTTGGAAAGATAGATCTATTTTAAGACCCAAGAATGTTCAAGAGAACACAACATTTTCCTAATCCAGTTATTCTGTTCGGGACAATCTAATTCAGCTTTCAGTACCATAAGGGAGCCAAAGGAATTCAACATGATATGACACAAAGTCATCTGACTTGTCTGTTCTTATTTGTGGTAAATTACTTTCAAGTAGTGTTCTGTGCATAATTTCAGATATCTCTGTCCCAGAATTATGCCTGGAATTTGAGAAACTAATAAAGGACAAATTACACAGAGTTCCAGTGCTCCATCTGCATGTGCTGTTAGTGACTTTGCATCTGTTGGATATAAGACCCATTAAGCTGGTTTTTGCATTGAAGATCGTTTCTTTAAAATTGAATTTTATCACCTTTGTAGCCCTAAAGTAAAGTGTGAATGTGTGGCCCACTTTTGGACTTTGTAGCACATTCTCTTGCCCCATGTGTGGAATGTACTGTGCCTGCTAAGAGGAAGAATAAGGGCCTAAATCAGTCCTGGGCAAAATGTGACCTTCCAGATGTTGGAATACAACTCCCACGGTTCCTCAAATGTGCTGGCTAGGTCTGATAGGAGTTGAAGGCCACATGTTCTCCAAACTGGTCAAAATTCAACTGTTAGTCCAAACTAAGGTAGATTGATTGAATAAATGGAAGTTCCATAAATGTTGACTTACCAAATTCCCATTGTGTCAATGGGTCTACTCTAGTTGAGAGTACCAATTGGATTTAGATGACTATTGGATGCAGGATAGTTTGGCAATGTTTCTTAAAGCTTAATTTGATATATTTGAGGAATATACTGTTCCTATCAGGCCCTGTTAGCTTTGCCAGTTGTGAGGGATGATCAGAGTAGTGGCTCGTCAACATCTGGGAGGACAAGTTCTCCACTTTGTGGGAAGTCCAAAAAGAATGAGTTTGGTATTAACTTCCTGAAAAAATGTAAATGCTTTCCCTGTGATAGCTAAAGAACCAGGAATTATTTTTTTTCCATGGAAGTGTTTAAATTCTCCTTGATACTCTACAGCTGAATTAGAAGACTTACTCACAGAAGTTTGATTTTACTATCTTTTAAGCATCACCTTCAAAGTTATTTAATTGTCAGGCTTTTTAGTACTGTACTCTTTTATGACTGCATTATGTTTTCTTTTTAATTGATTTATTTAATCCTATGGTTATATGAATATTTTGTTTCTCATTCAGTACAGCTTCCAGACATTTTTCAATAAAAGGCACTTTAATTACAGAAACTATAAATAATGAATTTAGAAAATAAATACCTCAAATTAGATCAGTGTAAAGTGCATGGTAAAAGTTATGTAGGTCCTGATGACTGCCTGTCAGATCATCGGGAGTTCAGGTAAAGTCACTCTCAGCTTTTTGACGGAAGAGCAGGATGCAAATAAGCACTCTTCAGACTTGTCTACTGTCAGCTCCATACTATAGCTATTTCGGCCTCTTGCTTCTTGTAAAGAACATAGTGTTGGATTTGGATTACTAAGCCTGAGGCAATGGATGCAGTATATGTTCCTTTTCTCTGCTCCTTTGGTTTTACATGTATATAGGTGCAGATGTGTGAGCCGTCTCTGCCAGCTGTCAGTCCATAAGCTTTCCCAAAGACCAGCTGCTTCCCAGTGGTAGAAATAGGAGGAAGCTACCTGCTCAACATTTTACAATGGTGTAATGTACAACCTAAATCCCATCAGGTGTATGTTTCTAAATGAAGATATACTTGGGTATTTGGTAAAAAAAACAGAAAGGGGATAATTAAAACAGTTAGAAGAACTATTCCGATGCATTTAATTCAGAGGAGAAAATAGAGGCAGTTGGTACCCACTGGTTCATAGAGCTGAAGCCAGATTGCTAACAGGAGCTGGCTACAGGGGTCATACAACCTCCTTGTTACAGCAGGCTGCCAGTCTGTTTCTGGGCACAATCCAAAGTGCTGGTTATGACCTTTAAAGCCCTACATTGCTCAGGTCCAGGTTATTTGAAGGACTGTATTCTCCCTTATGAATCAGCCCGGGCTCTTAGATCTACTGTCAAGCCCCTTCTCTCTGTCCTACCACCCTCACAGGTACATCTGGTGAGAATGCGGGAGAGGGCCTTCTCAGTGGCTGCTCCCACCCTTTGGAACTCCCTCCTGTGGGAAGCTAGGTAGGCCCCCTCCTTGTAGTATTTTGCTGGCAGGCAAAAACATTTTTATTTAAGCAGGCCTTTGGCATATAAGTGTGGCTTTTATCGGGCTGTGTTTTTATGCTGTTTTTCCTGTTTTTTTATTTTGTATGTTTTAATTGTTTTTAATTGCTTTGATTGTGATTTTAATTGTTTGTAAGCCCCCTTGGGTTCCACTTTGGGAGAAAGGTGGCGTAGAGCACAAATAAACAAATGAATAAATAGAGGGCTTTCTCAATGGCTGCCTCCAGGCTCTGGAACTCCCTGCCCAGAGAAGTCAGATTGGCACCCTGTCTTCCTTCTGGAGCTAAGTAAAAATGTTCTTGTTTCGGCAGGTATTTACTAGTCTTTGCTAAGTGGCTGCGCTAGTGTGTGTATGTGTGTGTGCATAAGTGTGTATGTGGTTTCCCCCAAAATTTTTTTAGCTGTTTTTTCTCTTTCAAATTGTAAACTGATTATAGTAGGAATTTATTCTCCAGTTGAAAAAAAAAAAGAAAAGTTCTTTAGAAAATTATACAAAGAAATTGAAAACCTAGGACTTTCTCAGATGTCAGTTTACGGTGCAAGAAGGCCCGTAACACTCACGAGTCTGCTGCGCAGCAGGGGGCCCATTTCGTACAACGCTGTCCCCCTGCTGCGAGAGATCGGAGGCAGCCGTGCCATATTTGGCCATTTTTTAATCACGGAAGTTGCACGTGATTAAAAATCACCCAAATATGACATGGCTGCCTCCGATATCTCCCGGAACCGAAACTGTTGATTTTGGCAGGGGGACAGCGTTGTACGAAACGGGCCCCCTGCCGCGCAGCAGCCTCGCGAGTGTTACAAGCCTTCTTGCATTGTAAATCAACGTCTGAAACAGTCTCTAGATAAGGGAAATATTTTGCTGATGGGAGATTTCAATGGAGTAATAGATACTAAAGTGGACAGATCAACATGCAGAATAAAGAACTACGGGAAACTCCCAAATACTTTTTTCTAATTGATGGACAATTTAGCATTGTCAGATGCATAGCCATTTAAGTATAAAAATGAAAAAGGATTTACTTTTTATTCAGACAGACACAAGACAATGTCCCAGACAAATACGTTCTTAGTTTCATCACAACTTAGATTAGACATTAAAGATACAACAATTTTACCCAAACCAACATTTGATCACAATCCAATATTACTAATGTTACAGATTGCAAAGAGTAAATATAGAGTAATTGGAGATTGAATGAAAATATGCTGGAAGATAAACATTTCGAAGACAAGCTAAGAAGGACTCTAAAATATTATTTTATGGAAAATGTATTGGGAGAAACATCTATGAAGACTACATTGGGTGCAAGTAAGGCTGTGATATGTGGACTGTGTATACAGAGAGGAAATGAATTTAAAAAACCAAACAAGGAAAAATTCAAAAGATTTTATCAGATATAAATGAAAAAAGGCTAATTTAATAATAAGCTCTCAGAATAAAAAAAATGCTGAAGGAAATAGAAAAAATTCAGAAACAATTAGAACTTGAGTCAATGATTGAAATAGAAATAAAATCTGAGGGAAGTACATCTAAATTACTTTGAACATACAAATAAAGTTGGAAGATGGCTGGCTCACATAGTGAAAAAGGAAAGTGATAGAAAACTTATTATACAAATAAGACATGAAAAAGAACTATGTTCAGATCAATAAAAAATTAAAAAAGATTTTCCATAACTATTATGACAGTTTATTTGGGGAAGAAGAATTGGGAGACAACATCAGAGAAAATATTGAATGATACCTATCCAAACAATCAATTCTGAAAATCTCAGAAGAACATCAGAAAAGATTAAATGCTCCATTTACGATGGCAGAAGTATCAACCACAATAAGAAACTAAAGAATGGCAAGGCTCCAGGCCCAGATGGCTTTTCTGCCTGTTATTATAAATATATGGAAGAACTCATTTTACCTCTTCAAAGAACTCTAAGTGAGATAGAAAAAAATGGCATAGCAAACTCCTGTATTAATGTTAATGTAGTTCTTATTCCCAAAGAAGGAAAAGATGTGCAAGAAGTAGAAAAGTATAGGCCTATATCCTTGCTAAACTTAGACTACAAAATATACACGAGTATAATTGCTGACAGACTTAAAGGAATTTTTAAATTATATTATTCGTCCAGATCAAAATGGATTTCTACCAGCCAGATACATCAGAAATAACAAGACTGTACTAAACATTATTGAATTATTTGAAAAACACATTGAGAACAAATTAGCAATGATATTCGCAGACACTGAAAAAGCCTTTGACAATGTCCAATGCAGCTTTATGATGGAGGTATTAAAGAAAATGAATATTGGCCAAAGATGTCTTCTATCAGTAGATAATATTTATAAAGACCCAAAAATGAATCTTATAATAATAAATGGAGATAAAACCAATGTCTTTCCAATTAAAAAAGGGACATGGCAAGGCTGTCCTCTTTCCCCTCTGCTCTTTATAACTACTTTAGAAATTTTAAATCGAAATTTGAGAGCAAACAATAGAATTCAAGGAATAAGAATTAAAGTACAAGAATATAAACTGAAATTGTTTGCGGATGATCTGGTAATCTTAGAAAGTCCGAAACAAAGTATTGGAGAACTGATGAAAAATTTTAAAGAATTCGGAGAGGTAGCAGGCTTCAAATTAAACAAAAACAAAACCCAAATCCTATCAAAAATTTGTCAAAACCAGATGAACTGAAACTTCAAGCAATCTCTGGCTGTAATATACACACACACACACACACACACACACATATACACTATCTTGGACTATGGATTACAAAAAGGAACATTGATCTCTATGACAATTATGGCAAAATATGGAAGGAGACAAAGAGAGATCTCTAAATTAAAATCATCAATGCTGGGGAAAATAGCGGCAATGAAAATGAATGTGATTCCAAAATTTCTTTCTATTTCAAGATATCTCAACAATAGCAACATAAAAACCTTTTGCTGATTGGTAAAGAGAGTTCAGTAAATTCATTTGGAGAGGACAGAAACCCAGAATAAAATGGAAAATCTTAATGGAGGCAAAAGACAGAGACGGTGTTAATCTTCCCAATTTAAAGCTTTACTATTATGCCAGCACCATAATTTGGATACAAGAATGGATAAAGTTACAAGATGTAAAATTACTAAGTTTATAAGGTTTTAACCTCAGATACAGCAGGCGTGCTTACATTGGATATGGAAAAGCAAAAATAAATAAGGAATTTAATGATCACATAATCAGGCGAGCCCTATTAAAAGTATGGGAAAACAGAAAAAAACGGTTTTACAGGAAGATACCTCTGGATCTCCCCGCAAGAGGCTTTCATGAATAGATTGAAAACCACATTGAACTGGCTGAGATATTGCAGTTTATTATATACAGAATCATAGAATTATAGAATCATAGAGTTGGAAGAGACCACGAGGGCCATCCAGTCCAACTCTCTGCCATGCAGGAATACACAGTCACATCATTCCAAACAGATGGCCATCCACCCTCTGTTTAAAAACCTCCAAAGAAGGAGATTCCACCACACTCCAGGGCAGTGTATTCCACTTCAGAACACCTCTTACTGTCAGGAAGTTCTTCCTAATGTTTAGGTGGAATCTCTTTTCCTGTAGTTTGATTCCATTGCTCCGTGTTCTAGTCTCTGGAGTAGCAGAAAACAAGCCTGCTCCATCCTCAGTATGATATCCCAGCTCCCTAAGTCACTCCTCATAGGGCATGGCTTCCAGACCTCCCACCATTTTGGTCACCCCCTCTGGACACACTCCAGCTTCTCAATATCCTTCTTGAATTGTGGTGCCTAGAACTGGACACAGTATTCCAGGTGAATACAGTGGCACTATTACTTCCCTTGATCTAGACACTATGCTCCTATTAATACAGCCTAGAATTGCATTGGATTTTTTAGCTGCTGCATCACACTGCTGACTCATGTTCAGCTTGTGGTCCACTAAGACTCCTAGATCCCTTTCACATGTACTGCCACCAAGCCATGTGTCACCCACCCTATATCTCTGCATTTCATTTTTACATTTGAGATTCCTCCCTGTTGAAATTCATTTTGTTAGTTTCGGCCCAGCTTTCTAATCTGCTGAGGTCATTTTGGATTCTGATCCTGTCCTCTGGGGTATTAGCTACCCCTCCTAATTTGGTGTCATCTGCAGACTTGACAAGCATGCACTCTATTCCCTCATCCAAGTCATTGATAAAGATGTTGAATAGCACTGGGCCCATGACAATACCCTGTGGCACCCCCACTAGTCACTACTCTGCATTGTCTAGCCTGTGTGTTACTAACTTTTTTGCAAGAATATCATGGGGGACCTTGTCAAAAGCCTTACTGAAATCAAGCTACACGACATCCACAGCATTTCCTTCATCTATCATGTTGGAAACTCTCTCTCTATATATTTAAGAGATAAGATTAGTCTGGCATGACTTGTTTTTGAGAAATCCATGTTCTGAGATTACTTCTGCCAGTTCTTTTAATACCTTTGGAGGAAGTTCATCTGGCCCTGGAGACCTGAACTCATTTATACTGGCCAGGTATAAGCAAAGGTGAATTCAAACTGAAATAAAAAGATGAAATTGGAGATAATCTACATTAGTTTACGTATGTACAAATTAAAGGAAGATTCAAAACTGATTTAAAAGATACAGGATTTGAAGAAAGAGAAAATGAACTTGATAAAATCATACAGGGGACAAATAAGAGCAAAATCATTAATTATGCTAACAATTATTAACAAGAGAGCTGGAACAAGAAGTGATTAAAGACCCAATGATAAAATAGGCCACGGATATAATCTTGAATTAAAAGCCTGGGTAAATGCCAGGAGAAAATCAAACAAATTCACAGCAAGTCAAAATTTAAAAGAAAACTACTTTAAAATAACTCAAAGATGGTATTACTCCCCAGAAAAATTAGGAAAAATCCACAAAACTGACAACAAAAATTGTTGGAAGTGCCAAAAACAGCTTGGAACTTTACATATGTGGTGGAACTGCAGCTTAATTAAAACATTCTGGAGGAAAATCCACATGGCAATTCAAAAAACAAAACAAAAAAAAAAAACCCAGTAAATATTCAGTTCCCTATGAAACCTGAACTATACTTGCTAAACATGACTCACATACTAAAGAAAGAAGATGAAAAAAATTCTGGAATTTAATTCTTTATATGGTCAAAGCAACCAGGCTATAATAATTGCTCAGAGATAGAAGACAAAGGACATAACAAGTATAGAAGATTGGTTAATAATGCTAGCAGATATGATCTGTATGGATAAATTGTCATTCGAATTAGTGCAAAAACCTACACAAACACAAATATGCGAATGGATTTTAGTTATGGAATATTGGAAAAAGAGATGGAATATATAAGAGCCTTGGAAATGTTAAAAAACAGTTTCATCTTGTTCTTTAATATTAATGTGAAGAGGGGATGTGTAAACATAGATAAAACCATATATGTAAATTGCATGCAAAAAATACATTTACCCTGGTGACAATATCAGTAGAAGTCTCAAAAAGGAAAATATGTATAAGCAGGGTTCAAGACAATTTTAATTGAAAAATTTCAAGGGATACAAAGACGGTAGAGCAAGAGAAATCTCTTTTAAGAACTGAAAGTACAAATAGGAATACAATAATGGTAAAAGAAAACCTACAGTAACAATATGAAATTGTTTTCTCTCTTTTTTGAGAGATACTTTGGATGGGAATAGAGGAGAAGGAAATATCAAGTGTGAGGGTAAGAGGAAGTGTAAAGAGAGGAGAGTAAGGAGGAGAAGGAAGATTGAGAGGTAGAATGAAGAAGTTGTAAGAAGATCAGAATGAAAGAAGATACTATATGAAATAAAATGGGTATAGAATGTGTGTTAGGATGGAAGATAAATATAATATTTAGAAAATATTTATTATTAGCATGCTTCTTATAAGTGTTCCAAATATGCTCTTTCTTTTTGATCTATTGACATGTGTTATATTTAATTTGTGATTCATAATTGTTGGAATTTTGTTTGTTTTGCTTGTCTTGTATATTTGATTTAGTTTTTTTGCTGATTGCTTGCTTGAATTTTTTTCTATATAAATATAAATACTATTTTTTTAAAAAAATAGCTGTTTTTAACTTTTTCATTGTTTGTGTTTTAACTTTTGTATTTTCCCGATTTTAACAGTGTCTTTTTATTGTACACCCCTTTGAGTCTCAAATTGGGAAAAAAGCAGGATAGAAATAAAGATAATAATAGATGATGATAATGATGGAGCGTAATTTAATTCCATGTCACTTGACAGTCTGGTCTAGTGGTAAATACTCTCAGCTTGACCACCTCACAGGGCTGTTTCATATTGCTGCAGTGGAAACTTGGTCTGGTAAGTCACACCATTTTCCAGGGTTGCAGAACAGTGACAATGGTAGGCATACAAAATCTGCCAACTCTAAGCAGCCTATTTCTCCCATGCCTTACTTTTTCACAACTGCTCGTGGCCTATTTTCCTCCTGCTACACCACCTTCAGTAGTATATTGACATAGTGCACCAACAGGATTCTTGCCATAATAAGTAACTTGGAAAATAAGGCTTACAAAGTAACACTACTGCTCCTCATTCTCACCTTCATTTTGTATTTTTTGTTCACTGTGGTTTGGTATTATATTGCCATTGGTACAAATATTGTTAAAACAAGCTGTTGTCATGGTAATTGTGTTTGGATGTGCTGATACAGGTGTTGCATTCAGCACTTTGCATATTAGAAATTAAAAGGGTTAAAAAGATAATTTCCATAGAAAAGACAGTGTAAAACTTGTTCTGCTAGAGAATGCCTGGGGAACAGGCCTGTGTTAACAACATTAGCTTCTGTCGTAGATTCTCAGAAAGAATACATCTGGACAGGATAGGGACAAGGAACTTCCATTTAAGGGTAGCAGGAAGCCAGACAAGACAAGTCTTGAAATGGGCTCATTTTGAGGAGCTGTGACCCTAACTTGTGATTGGTTAAAGAGACCCATGAAGTCTATAAAGGAGGAATAACCCAGCAGACAAGGCACCTATTTTCTGTAGAGCAGACTACGCCTAACATCTCTGCTGTGGCACAAGATGATACTTGCAAACCCCTAGAATGGTAAGCAATATTCCTTCCTGGATACTTTGATTCCCTGTACCCTGACTGAGGCTGATTATCAAACAGAATTACAAATGCATTGTGAGACAAGGATTATTGCTATGCTGGATTAATATAATGTGATGCAATGTTGATGTATACTAAAAATATCTGAACTATAGTTTGGAAAAAAAACTAGATTTCTTGCATGTAGTGCAATGTAATCAATTAAGAAATGTGCCTAGAATGAGCAGTGTTTAAGTTTATATAAGATATACCTCTAAACAATTCAAGTTCATTATAGATTGATACGTACAAGGCAAAGAACCTTTAGTCTTCTACAACATATGGGGTAGAGGGACCACACATGTTTCACCAGGTTTCCCCTGATTTGAACATGTGATTTTAAGTGACCTTATGAATCATGGTTTAACTAGAGTATGACCTCCATATCTGTGGGACCGGTACCTGCAGTTTTACTTACCTGTGTCTGAAAAAAAGCAACCCTTCTCTCTAAGCATTTTCTAGCTCCTCCAGTGTGATTCTATGGTCAAATTCTGGTGGAAGTTGACCATAGTGTCACCAGGAGGACCTCCAAATACCTAGGGTGGTATTCTATCTAGGCATTTGGGGATCTTCCAGTGCGATTCTATGGCCAACTTCTGGCAGACCATAGAGTCTTCCTGGAAGACTTCCAAATGTCTAAAGAAATACCTCTCTAGGCATTTGGTGATCCTCCAGCACCATTCTGTGGTATGCTTCAACCAGAAACAGAGTTTGCTACCATCAGCAATTATCACTATCCATGGTAAGTCTGGGAATGTATCCCCCCCAGATACGGGGGTCGTATTGTATATTCATTCTGATGCTGATATAATGCTAAACTATAATTTAAACAAACAATTGGAGGGTGTGGGGAGAAGGAAGATTGGTGTAGTAACTGTGGGTAGTTGGAAACTTGGGAATTCTGTTGCTGCACATGGAAAAATATATTGTAAAGCCAGAAAGGATGCAGAAAAGGATAACTGAAGTGACCGAGGGGCTGGAGAAACTCCTCTATGACGAAAGGTTATGTTTGTGGTATTTTTTAAGCCCAGAAACAAAGGCAATTAATGGAAAACATAGTAGAAGCATATAAAATTATACATGATGTGGAGGAGAACATAAGTTTTTCTCTGTCTCTCATAATATTAGAGCTTTGGGCCATCCATTGAAACTAAATGGTGGGGTGATTCACAAGAGACAAAAAAACTACTTCATGCAGCACATAGTTAAACTATAGAATTGGCTTCCATGAGATATAATGCTGCTCACCAGCATGGTTGGTATTCAAAGGGCATTAAACAAATGCATGGAGAATCCTGGATAAGATTAGCAGTAGCTGCTAGTCATTATGGCTATATATTAGCTTCACTGTTGGAGGCAACAGTTGCTTTATATACAGTACATTGCTGACAAGCACAAGATGGAGGATATAGTCACATTTAAATCCTGCTGGCAGGCTTCCCCTGAAAATCTGATTGGCTGCTGTTGGTACAGAATACTGGAGTAGGTGAGTATTTGATCTGATCCATGGGGTCTTTGTTTCTATTTTGCAACAAACTTAGGGTTAAATCCAGTTGTTACTCCCAAATAGAATAGATTTCTTGCATCTAAAGGGCTTACCTAAGGGTTGAATTAACAAGGCTCATCCATTCTTTGGGTCTACTTGGAATTAAGTTCTGGATTTTTCACCCTACTGAAAGTTCAACAGGAGCTGTAACTTCAAGTTTTCTAACATGTTTCTGTATAATATACATATTTGCAAATGTTGGATACACATATTTGCAAATGTTAAGTCTTTCATAATTGTGAAGGAGTCATGTATTGTATCCAAAATGCAGCAAGAATTCTACAGGCTGGGGTAATGTGGAACACCATTCCCCATAAATTTGAATATATTTTCACAGCTGAGACTTCAACAAAGCAGAAAGCATAAGATTAGTCTTTTCAAGGATGGCTCACCCTAACTTCCATTTGCTTGTGAAGAAATAATTTTCTGAATATTATTATCAAATTTGTTGTCAAATTGTACAGTTCTTGTAGACTCTCTCTAATACTAAAACTTTTAAAAGAAAGATCTGTAGGTTGTTTTTTTTTTAAAATCACCTCTTAAATGTGGTGTCTAAAAGTGACAGGTTAATTTCAGATTCAGATTTGATTGAGCATGTGTCTTTTTCATGCTTAAGAGAACTAAAATAGAGCCGTCTTTAGAAACTGGTATAGTAGGAAAATGAATTCTAATCAGGAAAAAAAAATCTATGTTTCCCCATACATATGTATTTCTGTGCATTGTTGGAATTTCATCCCTGCCACCAGCAAGCAGTATTTTTTTTCCTGGGGCTGATATGCAAGTTTAATTGTACATAACTTTACGCTCCTATGCCTGGTGTGGAATAAACTGTAGTAATATGGTTCCTCTGCCACAATGAATTGTAAAGTATGTGTTGCTTGTATAGGTATGTAAAATTAATAATTATAAGCAGCATAACTAAGGAAAAATAAAATAATAGTACAATTTAATTTACTCTGGAAATCATACAAAATAATTTTGAATTTTAAAATGAGCATTTGTTTGAAGGAAAAGTATTTTTATTGGTTCACTACAAAAATGTAGACTTTGTTAGTACTAGGGTATAACTCCAAACATCTACAATGAATTCCTTTTATGTCTCAGACATTACAGTATGATCCCTGTATCTGTGGGGCCGGTACCCATAGTTTCACTTACTCATGTCTGAAAAAATATGTTCTCTCTAGGCATTTTCTCGGTCTTCCAGTGCAATTTTATTATCAAATTCAGGTGGATGTTGACTATAGAATTGTGCTGGAGGACGTCCACATGCCTAGCAAGAATACCTCTCTAGGCATTTGGAGGTCCTCCAGTGTGATTCTATGGTATATTTCCACCAGAATTATAGGGTTTGCTACTATTCACGATCTTCCCTATTTGTGGTAATTCCAGAAACATATCTCCCATAGATATGGGAATCGTACTGTATTATTAGCTGTGTAAGTTGGGGAAATGCTAGCTTCAGTTTTCAGAACAATCACTTGGACAGCCATCTGAAAGTGTTTGGATGAGGTAGAGGGTCCTTTCTTCTTGGCTAGATAAGAGGGGTCTCTATTCACTGTGGAAACCAGTGAAGTGGCTGCTGGGGGTAGCTAGGGCAAGGCCCCACTTTGACCGAGCATTGACTGGTGGGAGCAGAAGCAGTCTTGGGTTGTCTGATTCCAAAGCCTCTTTGTTAGCCAGAAGCCCCTGTTTTAGAGCCACTTTCTATACCGGGTTGGGGTAAGTGTACCTGATCCTCTCATTGTGTTCATTTGGGTGAGAGAATAGGAAAAAGGAACTCAGTTGGATGGGTAAACGGACTCCCTCTCTTCCCCCAGTTTGGCTCGGCATGGTAGCAGAGCTTTGAATGCAGAAGAGGAACTTCAGATTCACTCCCACCTGGCTATAAAAACTTTCATGATACACACCATTCTTTTCTTATAATTTCAACACCATATACCAAGAGTAGCTTTCTTTTTATGAAATGTTATGTATCTTGTTCTAATGTGAACTGTTGCAGTTGAGAGTGATGGTGTTTCCAATGTGGCTATGTGTATCAGATGTCTCATTTATGAAATATTACCTTATTTAAGCAGATTTAGTAAAATATACACTTTATTTACATGTAAGTGATGTGCCACCTACATAGATGTTGATTTTTTAAAGAAAGTTTCCTCTTCTAAATATAGTATATTGTTTCATTTGCAAATGTTGTTTTCTTGGCTGAAAAATATAGGATTGCACACACAGTGTATCTGTAAATAAGAATGAGAGTGCATTAGGGTAGTGCATTAATTTAAAGGGAAAGAGTATTTAGACTAAGTGATAAATCTTGATAACTACTCTTGGGATTTATCCTCAAGCATACTTCCTGAAATAATGTCTCCATGCTCTAGAAACTGACTTTACCACTTGTATAGTCTCATTTTAAGGACTATTTGGACATTAGCATAAAGGTTGTACATGTTATACAAAGTATAATTAATGAAGCTTTGATTCCCCCCCCCCCAAATGTCAACTAGCTTGCTAAGTGTCATAACAAAGTGTCAAGCATCTGGTATACAGTTAATTTGTAGTCATTAACTGCATATTGTTGATGTGACAGTTTGTTAGCAAAGCAAGGTTGACAGTTTGTGTTTTGTTATTGATTGACACCTACAGACCTTCCTCCCCATGTAGTTTACATTCCTTGTGAGTGTTTTCTCAGGTTGCATTTCCACTTTTAGCTAATTAGTCTTATTTGGCACCCTAGCCTCCCACCCTTTCCCTGAACATCCCCATGTATCAGATAAAAGGTGAGTGAATTTTGAAAATGGTCAGTGGGAGGTCATAGCTTTATTTCCATTATTTTCTGTTTGCAAAATTTATATCTTTGTTTTAGTGGGACTTCCAATAAGGAAGTCTTTGGTGACCATCCAACCCAGAATTATTTGTGCTTCACTTCATAGAAATGAACAAACACCTTAACTCTGTGCTGGATTTTGGTCCTTGTCTTATGTCTTTTGTATTGAAATATGGTGCAGAAAATACATTTACCATAGAAGAACTGACAGTAATACTGCAATACTGCAAACTTATTATACAGGTTCATAAAATTATATCATTATAGCTCAAGGTTATTGCAAATTAACTTGATTGCAATACATTAAAATAATTAATCTTAAAAACATGTGTGGGTATTCTGTAGATTGGGAGAACTGTAGTCAAGCTGCCCCTAATTTCCTACATAGGTTATAAGAGTAGATCTGTGGTGAGATATATTATAGTTTAGCAGAAAGATAATAGCAGCTTTCTAAAGTCACTGTCCAATTGGGTACTTAAACTGAGGGCATGCTTTGACCTGACATTGAAAAGAAACCAATATTGGTGCAATTGGACCTCTAAGGGAAGGATATTCTATAAGTGAGGTGCCACAATTGAGAAAGCCCTTTCTTCTGTCCTTCCCCATCATGTTTCTCCCACTGGTAGGACTCGGAGGAAGACCCCTTGTTAGGACTATAACTGGTGAGGATGTCTGCTTATATATATAGTTTAGTATACTCATGTAATACAATCAGTGTAATTTAGGAAATAAAATCATTTGTAGTTGCAAGATTCTGTAAAGGGAGAGAAAATATTATACATGATATTAGTTTAGTAATATATGGAGGAGGAAAAGGAAGAGGAGGAGAAATTAGTAAGGGTCCATTTTGCTTACCTGTAGTTAGCTTGTGGTGGCAACAAGGCAATAGTGGGTTTAGTGCCTTGAGACTAACAGTATTTAGTATTCAAGTAATAACAAACACCTCTTCAGTTCCATGGTTTGGGTTGTATCACCACAATTTCCAGGATCTTGTATGTGTGAAACATTTTCGCGAGCATAAAATTGTAACCATCCAACCTCCCCTACCCAGTGAAAAGTTAAAAACCAGCCAACCAAATCTTAGAGAAATTCAAGAACACTCTTGCCACTTTTGACAAATAAATACCTTCCTACCTGTGGAGTTTTAGAAATCATAAAATCTATCTCAGTTATAGGAATTCTCTAAAGCAGAAACAATTTTTGTGTGTAATGATAATAATATTCAACAGAGAATAATCTCTTGCTCTGTGCCATTCAGATTTTCTTCCCCCACACCAGTTCTTTGCCACAGAAGGGCTGGGTGGATAGTAAATATAGATTCCAAATATTGTACCTATTAGATCATACTTTTTCTGTATCCTATTTTATGTGGGTTTTATGGAAGCCCCCTTCCCAATCCACAGTTAGTGTAAAGTATATACATTAGAATTTTGGCCCTCTAGGTGACTTACAAACTAAAACACTGTTTTCATAAGAAAACAGCAAACAAAAAAGCTTAGACTTACCAAGCAACAGTTGAGATAATACTTAATTTTGAAAAGAGAAAGAGAGAAAGAGAGAAAGAGTGTGTTTCCTATCAGGAATATTATGACCACACTAGGCCTATATGTATGCTGCTTCACTTTACATTCTTCCCTTCTCTGTTTGATGTTTTCCTAGTTACTTTAAATAACGATGTCTTTGTAAGGTTGAAATTCAGCAAACTTTCTCGAACAAATGGAAATAATCCTTTCTCTAATACAAATTAAAATATCTAGAATTCATTTTTAATCCAGCCATTCTATCATCATGCTTACTTTTTGTATAATAAATCATAGTAGCCTTACTTTTTAATCAAATGTGGATTATCACAAAGTCATTTACAAATCACTGTGAGACAGAAGGCATTAATATATTGTAGAACTGTTGGTTAGTATTCTACATCTTCTTTCAACTAAATACTTCTGCAAGGTGTAAACCTGTGTTCCTCATTTAAAATATTATGTTAGCTAGAAATTGCTTCAAATGCGTAGCCTCTTATTTATATGCCTTTTATTATTTTTTTATTTTTTTTATTCACTTAGTGTATATCTCACCTTTCTCCTTATGCAGGACCGAAGGAAGCCTTTTAAAAGCATCTTTTAGCCACCTTTAGCTTTTAACTGCGAGATTATAAGTTGTGTAATTGAAATTTACCCATTCTACTAGCAGGAATGAGTGATTTCCATTTACTGTACGAAATTTAGACAAATGGTTATCCAGAGTGAATACAAATTTAAAATGAATTTCCTCAAGAAGATAAGGTCATGATACTTTAGCTTTAATTAATGAAAGTTTTATTTTGAATAATGAAAGATGGTTTCTGTCCATTAAAACAGATACATAGGAGGTTCTGGGTGGCATTTGTTCAGAGGGTGGGAAAATAGGGGCTTTTTTTGGGAGGGGGACTAAGGCTTAATCCACACTACACAAATAATCCAGTTTGAAACAGGATTGTTTGAAATGGCTCCTTCCTATGGAATCCTGGGATTTGTAGTCTGGTGAGGCACCAGCACACTTTGGCAGAGGAGGCTAAAGACCTTGTAAAACTACACATCCCAGGACTCTATGGGAAGGAGCCATGGCAAGTCATCCAGTTTCAAACTGGATTATTTGTGCAGTGTGAATTTGGCCTAAATCTCCCAGAATTCTCCAGCTGGTGGGGTTGTAGTCCAAACAGTATCCCCCACCCAGTCCCTTCATTTAACTAATTGGCCTTATTTTGTGCAAACTAGCATAAGGACCTGAAATTCACTATACAGCCCAATTCGGCACATATTATACATCTGACTGATTTTAATATAATTTAATCCTAAAGAACTGTGTATAGGACTGAAAATTTGGTTGAGCTGTTCAGCTTGGAAACTGGAGTCCTTTGACATTTATTAGAAGCACACTTGATAGTTCAAATCTGTATGTGAAATTCAATCCTAAATCCAATTATTAGTCCTAACTAGAGTAGACCACTGAAAAATGGGGATTTTGTAAACCAATATTTATGTATGTTCCAATGATTTAATCAGCTTATTTTAATTGGGAGTCAGAATTAGCAATAGGATTTAGGCCTCAGTTCCCATCTCCTGCTTCTTAGTTCTTGTTGCAATGTTGATAGATGCTTCCACTGTCAAAATTATCTTTCTATTAAACTGTTAAGTCCTCTGAGGCTATAGTAAGGTACAGAACACTGATTTCGCATCTCTCTCTTGGTTTCCTAGCCCAAAACCAATTGCTATCCCTCCTGATTATTATTGCCTTTTCACCTGTTTCCTGTAAAAGGACACATGTGGCAGAATTTTCCCACCAGGTTTTAATCTCTACACCTATTCATAATATATCCCCTTGACTCCCAAGCCTAGGCTAGGATCCTCCAAATTGTCTGTCTTCTTCCCAACAGTACTTCGGCTTCCTTCTTTCTAGGCCTTATAGGTCATTTTTGGCTCAAGTCTTTGTTTCTCTTCTTTATTCTGTAAGTTGGTTTTGGGTACATGGTTTTCAACACAAGCACTATACCATACAGAGGTTTGATAAAGTGATAGGATTCTAACTAGTGGCAGCTTTGTCTTAAGGGCCTGTCTATACAGTGAAAATAATCCTCTTAGAATTTGCTTAGAATCCTACCTATTGGAATGTGATCTTGCATAATTCCACAGTATTCAGAAGGAGGGGGTCCAAATGCACCATAAACCCTGAGGGAACAGCCTTTGGAGCTTTCCCCGATGTTTTTTAAAAATTCCATGGTGAATGCGCATTAGTAATCATTAGGATAGGCAACCACATTTATTCACATTTATTTGCATATCCCAGAAAAGTGGAAGTAGAAAGCTGATTGGCAGGGTGTGGGGCTTGCTAAGAAGGCAAGCACCCTGGAACCACCATCTTGGATTTCTGCTTTAGTGAGTGAGCAATCATGCAATAAAACAGCCTTTTTCTTTTCTTTTTAAAAGTTATTTAGGCAGAATATTGCACTGTCACACTATCACACCTTAGATATGCCTTTTTAAAAAATACTGTTTGGTGACAGCGACTGGCAAAAATAAAAAAGCAAATTGCGGCTGCCATCTTGAATTGCAGGCACGCCCGTTGGGACAGCAAAAGCGGGTAGCCTCGCATGCCTGCGATTTTGCCAAACACCATTAAGACAAGTTGATCCTGTTTCGAATTTGCATGAGTATGCATCAGTTCAATTTTCCCCCCTTATGTAGAGGGGCCCTTAGTGGAAAGTGGTTCTGCTTGTGCAATTAGGTCATCCAGTATTTGCTGTCCCCTCCATTCCACTTAGATCCCCTGTTTCCTTTCAAAACATCATCCTAAGGCTTGAGAGACTCACGTCAACAAATGACACACAGCACAGAAGGTGAGTAGAAAGGATAAGTAAGAATTCATTGTCATAGCTTTCATAAGCAGACTTACTTTATGGGCTTGTCTACATTGGCCAAATAAAACAATTTCACCTCATTTTCACAGCAAGCTATCCGGATGATATATGGCTCAAATCCAGTTCTTTTCAGTGCTTCAGGGCTGGCTTTAGCCTGGACCAAAAATGGGTTGGGATTTACTCTTATATCTGGGAAATCCAGATATTTACATGTGTGTAACTGTGCTCCATAGTGACATCAGTGTGGAGCCAGGGGGAGGAGTTTTGGAGGGTGGCAGAAGAGATCAGGAGGCGACTCCCTGGGCCAGGTGATCAGCTGACATTTCCCACTAGGAAATGCCTCTTTCCCTGTTTCAATGTCACTTTTTAGAAGTTCCTTCTTCACAATTTATTTTGCATACATGGTAGTTGTTTGGATAAGTGCACACCAGCATATCCATATCAGTTGGTACACAGACATATGTAGATTCACATGCATTTGGGTGGGTGGGAATAAAGTGGCCATGGTGCTGCATATACATAATTTTTTGGACTGGATGAGTTGGAAGGGAGAGAAATGTGTGGAAAGTCTCCTGAACTCAATTGGGTGTGTGGGGCGATGATGTGGAATAGCCTGTGGTTGCTGTGAACCAGGGAAACCCGAAGGTAGCCCTGATTTTCCTGTTGGTGTAGATGAGCCCTATGCTAAGGCATAGTCACCACAAAATTAACCACCATCACCACCCCACATAAATGTATTATGTAGAGTCAATGTGCTGTGGTTTGGGCACTGGACTTTGACTCTAGAGACCAAGGTTAAAATCCCTGCTCAGCTATGGAAATCCACTGGGTGACTGTGGGCAAGTCACACTCTTTCATTCCCAAAGGAAGGCAAGGGGAAACCCTCCTTGAACAAATCTTGCTAAGAAAACCTCATGATAAGTTCACGTGAGTGTCGCCATAAGTCAGGAATAACTTAAGGGCACACAACAACAACATTTCTACTGAGTCTTTCAGAAGCCAAATATATAAAATGCAAATACAGTCTATAGGAATACTGAGTCGGAGTGGCCATCTTGAAAACATCTCCAAAAGTTGTAGTTTGTCTCCAGTTTAGTTCATTGAAAATGGGGATCTGGTTTGTTGAGATGGGAAAAACAGAGTCAGCTCACAATGGATATAAAATGTTCAAATTATTTTGAAGACAGGTGAATTGCAAACTCAGATCACATAACTAACAATGTTCACATGGAAGTCTTCTGTAAGTCAGTAATGTTTTCTATAGTAGGCACTTCAGCAGTCAGCCTATGCAAGATGGTTAAACCCACTTACTTTACTTTTTAAAAGCAGTATTCTTCTACTTAAAACTCCAAGCTAAGTCATTTCCAGTTCTGCTGCTCTTTCACGCCTTGTCTTTGCTCGTTTCTGTGTGCCATGTTCCCAGACTTGTCTGGCAATGATTGCTTTACCCAGAATAGTACGTCTTGTCCCACTCTTTCAGTTGCATGGTGTCTTAGATTTGAGTGTGCAGTGCCACACCTTATGAACAATGAAATGAAGTTATGAATAACAATGCAGAAGACTTTCAGACTGTGGTTTTCTGTTGCTTAATAAAGAATTGGAAGTTGAGTGAAATCCTGCCACTCCAGCTTTTCCGTAGGTAATATTATTGACTTCATCATTTATTTGTACCTATCTTTCTCCAAAAGGAGGGCAAAATATTGAAGAGTTTTACATGGGGAAAAATATCATCTGAAAACCATTAATAGATGAGGAAAAGAAGGAATTTCAGCAGATGCAACTTGTTATGCCATCTCCATAGCAATAGCATTGATATTTATATACTGCTTATCAGTGACAAAGCGGTTTGCAATGTTTTTAGCTAATTGCCCCCAACAAGTTGGGTACTCATTTGACCAACCTACAGAAGGATGGAAGGCTGCACCAACCTTAAAGCCCTTTGGGATTGAACTCATAACATCGTGGCTTGCAGTACTGGCATTTAACCTTCACATACAGAAATGTCCTCTTCCACACATATATTAATAGGGGCTGTGTCCTCTTTTTCACATGGCCACCCTATTACAATCATAGAATCATAGAGTTGGAAGAGACCACAAGGGCCATCCAGTCCAACCCCTTGCCATGCAGGAATACACAATCACATCATTCCTGACAGATGGCCATCCAGCCTCTGTTTAAAAACCTCCAAGGAAGGAGACTCCACCACATTCCGTGGCAGTGCATTCCACTTCCGAACAGTTCTTACTGTCAGGAAGTTCTTCCTAATGTTTAGGTGGAATCTCTTTTCCTGTAGTTTGAACCAATGGCTCCGTGTCCTAGTCTCTGGAGCAGCAGAAAACAAGCCTGCTCCATTCTCAGTATGACATCCCTTCAAATATTTAAACATGGCTATCATGTCTCCTCTCAACCTTCTCTTCTCCAGACTAAACATGCCCAGCTCCCTACGCCGTTCCTCATAGGGCATGGCTTCCAGACCTCCCACCATCCTGGTCGCCCTTCTCTGGACACGTTCCAGCTTATCAATATCCTTCCTGAAGTGTGATGCCCAGAACTGGACACAGTACTCCAGGTGAGGTCTGACCAAAGCAGAATACAGTGGCACTATTACTTCCCTTGATCTAGACACTATACCCCTATTAATGCAGCCTAGAATCACATTGGCTTTTTTAGCTACTGCATCACACTGCTGACTCATGACTCATTACAATACTAGGTGGATCAAGTTTAGCTTTATTGTGTCAGTATTTGCCCTTGACAGTTGGCTACTTCCAGGTAAACCTTACATCTAAAACTTAATAGAAGTACTGTACACTGAGATTTAATATTCTTGGTCCCGTTTGTCACACTTTACATGAACCCTGTAAAGTAAGTCAGTATTACTTCTCAATATTGCAATGGTAGACTGGTCAACTTGTGGAATCTCTAAGGCCAGTTATTGAGCTCTAGTGTTTGCTAAAATTTGAACTAGGGTCATATTTGGGATTCCTGGCTCTTGTACTGCATCAGCTCTTAACTTTTTAAAATCTCCATAACTGTGGGGATTACGCATCAGGCTTAAATCTGCTGTTGCTTGAATCTTGAAGTAATATGAGTTTCTGATCCGTACTAGTGAAAAGAAACTCCTAATTACTTTTCACACTGTATTAAGAGAATTCATACAATAAACAAATAAGAGAGGGGAAGCTCTTGTGAAAATGTTTGATTTTTGCACAACAAATCAACACAGTCGCATATGCAAAGTTATACTGACATTACTATGGGAACAATCCACCCAAAGCTAAACATTTAAGTCTCCAGTTCTATGCATACTGGAAGTAAGTTTCATTGAAGGGAGTTGGACTTACGTCTGAGTAAAGACATAGGCTTTTACTAGAATTTCCAATGGTTCCAGCTCAGATTGGTGAGTACTAAAAGGTTCTGGGTTGGAATGTGCCCCAAATAATTAGCTATATGCTTGAATACTATTTTCTGTTTGCAGCAGTAATTTCAATTAAATAAATGGCAAATGTCTCTGAACTGAACTCATTGAATTCAGTAGCATTTTCTTCCAGGTAAGTGAGAACAGGTTTGCAAACTAAAATATGTTTAAGATATTGTTTCATCCAATCTAAAAAAAAGTGCAGTAACCAAATAAGAGAGCCAGCATGGTGCAGTGGTTTGAGTATTTGACTACGGCTCTGGAGACCCGGGTCTGAATCCTCACTCAGCCATGGAAACCCATTGGGTGATCTTGGGTAAGTCACACTCTCAACAGCCTCTTGAGGAAGGCAATGGCAAAACCCTCTGAACAAATCTTGCCAAGAAGGGTTTGATAGGTTTGTCTTAGGGTTGCTATAAGTCAGAAATGGTTTGAAGGCACACAAAAACAGCAAGCCAAATAAAGCAATATGCTAACTGTAATAGTTAAAGCCCAAATGCTTCTTGTATAAAAAGCAAAGTAAAGATACTACAACTACAAAATATGCTTGATGAGCTTTAATGAACCCAAACAAAAAGTTTTCTCTGTGCACATACACTTCTGTTTATTCAAAAACACTAAATATTAAAGAAATATGCTTCTGAATATTTGTTTTAAATCAGGCAAAAATGGGAAGGATTAAAATACCTTAATCAGATGAGGGGAAGGCTTTGGCCACTTGATTAGGGCTGATTTCCACCATCTGCTTATACTTACCGAGGATCTAGCCCTGGCTGAACACTAATTTGTGCACTTCCTAGAAATTGAAATCTCTCAGCAAGCAAATTAACAAGAGCAGGGATTCAGCAATAATGGAGCTTCTCAGCTTTTGTTTCCCTCTGACAGATGGACAGGGGTGCACTCAAATTGAATTCTGCTTTAATTGCATTGTGCCATTTAAAATTTTATCTGCTTCACAGATTTTGTTTACAGGTTTCAGGATTCCGAACCCTTGGAACCCACCCGCTCTAGCTGAGCAAAAGGCCCCTTTGTAATTCCCTATGAGTGTTATCAGGTTATTATTCCCAATTGTCACCCCTCCAGAATAGGGGGATTCTATTTTTAAACAACAATATGAAGCATGTATGTGCCTTTTTCCCAAGTTTGGAAATGGATAGGCATGACAGTGATGCTTGCTCCACAGTGTGCATATTTTCCTAATCAGTAAAACTCTTCAGAAACTGATACATTAGGACAATAAGTACTATGTACTGTGGAAACACACCTCTGATTGGTTTGTTTCCCGTGGAGGCTCTGTAAATTGTCAATCATTAAATCTGTCACCTTGAGCTGTATGTATCTGAGGTTAACCTAGAGTGAATAAATAATTATATCATAAAGGCGTCTTTTAGCTTCTGTTTGTCTTGGAGTTGTGTGGAATGTGGTAACTGTTCCTTTGTTAATTAATGTATGAAATTACTGGATTTACTCACAGATTATAATTTTTGTGAGCTTCATTTTAGATAGTCTCACTTTTAATTTTTTTTTAAAATAATCAGAAACCTGGGATTTAATCCGTCCTAACAAAGCAAGATTTAAGCACTTTCATGCCCTAACGGTTTCTATGGGAGATGCTAAGCACACCTTCCCCTCCTTTTTTTAACTGCTTACATCTGAGTGCTGCTTCAATTTGAGTCTTTCTTTATTTAGACCAATTGTTATGCCAAGTTGCTGACTGTGGTTTCCAGGTTCCAAACATACAGACAAATCATGGTGTTTGGATCTGCTCATCTCCTTCCATCTGCTCATAACTTCTCTTTCTAGGTAGAATGACCCCTGGCATTGTCCAAAGCTGTGGTTTATAATTTCAGACCATACTATGTCATCTCAAGCACAAATCATGCTTAGCAATTTCAGTTAAAGCAATGAGATCTCATTCTGGTTTGCTGGCCAGCTGACAGTTACAACTTGTTAATTGAGCAAGCCAAAATATAGTAAATCTCCCTTAACCATGGCTTGGCACAATGTCGGAATTTCTCTTGAGTACAATATATATTTCCACAAAGACAAGGATGCCTATCTCATGTATGAAGTGTGCTTGACTGCACAGTTAGTTGCAAGTTGCAAAGGTTATCCCAAAGGGAGAAAGACAACACAGTCATGTAGAGTTGCCACTATTAAAAAACTATAGTTGACCCTCAACTTTTGCAGGTTTAACTTTCACATATTTAATTATTTGCGAGTTTGCCATCTCTAATTAAATGGAAAAATCACAGATGGCGCACGTGGACTAGAAAATGTAAAGAAAACGACACCACACTCTTTCTCAGTACGAGCAAGCCTCACTCATATGTTTTGTATCTCTGTGTGTGGTATATCTTGCATTTCGTGCAACTTTTTGCATCTTTAAATTGCAATAAAATATCAGCTGTAATCATGGGTCTAAAGCGTAGTGCTTCCAGTGCTTCTGAAAGTGCTCCCAAGAGGCAAAAATAAAATAAAATAATAAATAAATAAATAAATGAAGATCTTACAAGAAAAGGTCAAATTATTAGATGTGCTTCATATAGCGAAGTCAGTTGCTGCAGTTGCCTGCCATTACAGCATTAACAAGTTGACTGTCCAGTGTATTGTTTTACTTTCGGGTGTGTGTTAAATATGGTCAACGATATTAAGAGTTAAGGTTTGAATCATAGAATCATAGAATTGTAGAGTTGGAAGAGACCACAAGGGCCATCCAGTCCAACCCCCCGCCATGCATGAAATCATGATCAAAGCATCCCTGACAGATGACCATCCATCCTCTGCTTAAAGACCTCCAAGGAAGGAGACCGCACCACGCTCTGAGGAAGTGTGTTCCACTCCCGAACAGCTCTTACTGTCAGAAAGCTCCTCCTAATGTTGAGGTGGAATCTCTGTTCCTGGAACTTGCACCCATTGCTCCGTGTTCCAGTCTCTGGAGCAGCAGAAAACAAGCTCGCTCCATCCTCAACATGACACCCCTTCAAATACTTAAACAGGGCTATTATATTGCCCCTTAACCATCCTTTTTCCAGGCTAAACATACCCAGCTCCCTAAGTCTTTCCTCATAAAGCATGGTTTCCAGACCTTTCACCATTTTAGTCGTCCTCTGGACACGCTCCAATTTGTTAATATCCTTTTTAAGTTGTGGTGCCCTGAACTGAATACAATATTCTAGGTGAGGCCTGACCAAGGCAGAATAGAAGGGCACTATTACTTCCCTTGATCTAGCCACTATGCTTCTATTTATGGAGCCCAACAGTGCATTGGCCTTTTTAGCTGCTGCCTCACACTGTTGACTCATGTTCAACTTGTGGTCTGCTAGGACTCCTAAATCCCATTTGCACGTAGTCTCGTTTAGCCAGGTCTCCCCCATCACGTATCTATGCATTTCATTTTTCTGCCCTAAGTGAAGTACCTTACATTTCTCCTTATTGAATTTCATTTTGTTAGCTTTGGCCCAGCTCTCCAGTCTATCCAGGTCATTTTGAATTTTGATCCTGTCCTCTAGGATATTAGCTACTTCTCCTAATTTGGTGTCATCTGCAAATTTGATAAGTATGCCCCTAATTCCCTCATCCAAGTCATTGATAAAGATGTTGAATAGCACTGGGCCCAGGACAGAACCCTATGACATCCCACTGGTCACATCTTTCCAAGATGAAGAGGAGCCACTGCTGAGCACCCTTTGGGGAGCCTAGAGATATTTGATGTTTTTCCACTTTCAAGGAGGTCCTGCACCCCTCAGCCCCGTGAATGTAGAGGGGTGACTGTAGTCTCAGTTCTTGTGCCTTTACTGTATAACTACATCTGTGGTCCTCAAAGTGCTTTTGGACTGCAACTCCCACAATCCCTTACTGGCTAGGCTTGATGGCAGTTGTAGTCCATCTGTTGGTCCACAGGTTCCCCAGGCCTGCTATAATAGGAGCTTGGCATGTGGCAATTAGGCAAGCAAAAGTCTTATAACTTGTGTCTTTATCCCAGAAAAACATCTATAGTTGTTTTTTGGTCAGGTTTATTATCAAAACACAGACAGCATGAAGGCTGTGAAAAACTTACAATCCTACTCTTATGGGCAGTTGAAATTTTGACCCCTCTCCCCTATCCACAGATTCAGTATCCACAGTTTCACTTATCTATATCCAAAAAAAGTGTTCCCTCTAGGCATTTTTAGGACCTCCAGTATGATTCTGTGGTCAACTTTTGGCATTTGTCTCATTGAAAATAATATGGTTACCTGTTATTTATGGATTCAGGTATCCATGGGGGGGGGACTTTGAACATATTCCCATGGATATGGGGGTCGACCTGTATACAGTTGTAATTACAGATGCCTGTTTCCTTATCTGTGTGTATTTTTGGTGTTAGTACAGCATTTAAATTATATCCCTTCTTTACCTTGAATTTTCATATTCAAGGCTGGATAGGCAAATTGGCCTTGACAAATGAAAATTGGATGAAAGTACCTAATTTCTGTCTTAATGTTCTAACAAATTGACAAAAAAGGCAGACAGAACAACCCTAATTGGGGTGAGGGGGACTGCTGATTTCTTCATCCACAAACATCTACTAGCTAGGGCAAAAATTGAGGGATTGTTTTTTGTCCTCCTTCCATCTCAGAGCTTTCTGTTTTGTTACCACCAGTGGGAAGTCCGCTGCTGGTAGCTTTCCACCCACCTTCTTACATGCAGCAGCGTGGATGGAGGCTGCTGGGGGAGCCACCTGTACATCATCCTAATCCCCTGCAGCCACAGACAACATGGGGATAGGATTCTTCTCATAGTTATTTATTATTTTTGATTCCTGTAGTGATCCCCGCTCAAGTTATCAGTCTACTAATCACCTCCTGTGGTGATCCCTTTTCAGATTGCCATACGCTTCCTAGTATATTTCTGCCACCAGGTTCCTTACTGGATCCATTTTCACTACTGTCTTTATAAAGGGCTGATCCTAGCATAAATCTGTTGTTTGAGGCTCTGATCTCCGCATACCTGTAACACTAATACAGTGATGATGTTGCAAGTCAAGTTATAAGAAATTATATATATATATATATATATATATATAAATAATTTTATTAAATACAACTTAGGTTACGTGGATATGATTTCACTCTTTACTCTTCAAAGCAGAAACATTTATTCTCCCCTCCAGTTCTTTGATATTTAAGATAATGCTAACAAAACAAATCACATTTTGTGTTTTTATGTCACTCTTCTTTGAGGAGGTAAGAGCAAATAGACATTCCCTCCTCTCATTTTTCTTTGCAATAGCCTGTTGAACACAAAAAGATAATGCAGGCTGAGCAATAGTGACAGTCCAAACTCACTGATGAGTTCTGTTGCTTAGGGAGAATCTGAATCCAGATCTTCCTGTCCAATGACCAGTTCTCTCTTGTGTTGCACTACCCAGGCTCTTAATCTGGCCTGAAAATTAAATAGTTGATGGTGAAGGTCTATTAGCATTAGTGTAATGTACCTCAAGCACAACAAAATTAATAGCCATGCTGCTACATATGCTATGTAGGTAGCAAATGTGTACTGCCATACAATGGTATGCATTCCATACTTTCTGTTTGAGTCCCTCCTGCAGTTCTCATTTTCATTTGCAACTGAAATAAATTAAAAAAAAGTGAAACAAACAGTTTCAAATTTTTTCCTATCTCCCCCTGCCCCCAATCTAGTTCAAATGGTGAATTTATACAGATTGGCCAGAATTCAGGTAGGGATAGCCACATGTGTAAGGGTTCCTTACGTGTGTGGATGTCTTTTTTCAGGGGCTGCAGAAGTTAGCATTCCTGTCTCCCCCCCTTCCAACTTACTTTAAAAACCCTGAAGCTGCCTCATACATGCTTTCCATGCTGCATTGTGAGCAGGCAGAAGCATCTGGCAATCCCTACCTCATGATCATGGAGGCATGATAATTACAAAAGTGCTGAGACCTCTTAAGAACCCCTATGGATTTCAATGCTGATGTCATCATTGTGCGTTCAGCTTATGGGGTTGGGGTTGTCAGACCTCCTCCGATCTTACCTGCTCACATTGCAGCGTGGAATGGCTGTATGAGGTGGCTTCGGGGCTTTAAAGTAGGTGTGAAAGGGTGATATAGGGGTCAGCATAGCATAAGGTCCATATAAGCGGGAATGTATAAGCGGGAATGTTGAATTGAGCCCAGAATCTGACATTTATTTTGATTAATGATTTGGGGCTGGCTGGTACTAGTAGTGGTAGAGAAAAGAGGGGAAACCAGCACTGACTAGGTGCTGACTAGTATACCTGAAATTAAAAAAAAAAAAAAAAAGTTGAGTCAGTTTGTGATGCTCTTGGAGTTGTCCTAACCTTTGGGGTGTATTACTTGAAAAGTCTTTCACAATAGATACTGGTACTCTTTTGAAGGCTTGTTTGTTTTTTAGTTCTTACAATTCTCTCAACATGCTGGTGTTTCTGGGTTCTGTTTTAAAGCATTAAGATGATGTCCTAAAGTCCCAACAAAACAGTTGGCCTTTTTTGGATAATTGATTGTTAACGGATCCTGAATTAGTTTTTAAAAATGGCATTTATAACTACAGATTCTTTTCCCTCTTCTGTTGGCAGCTTTGGTCACTTGGAGTTAATTAAGATTTCAGACATGAAGTTACCAATCAAGATAGCACATGTACTTCTCTCTTCTGTTTTCACAAACAGGCACCAGGAGAATCAGCACAGTGCCTGGTAGCTGGTATGTGATCTCTCTCTCTAGTTTATAGCCTGGTACAATGATGCCATTGCCCCATGTGGCAAATGGTGTAAGCTATTGTAAAACTGTTTGTCTATGTGATTAAGACATTGCAGCAGTGTGCAGCACCATCCAATTACTTTTTTTAATTTAATTATGCTAGAAAAAAAGAGAATAGCATAATAGAAAGTCTTGTCATAGGGAATATGTAAAATGTAAATTGAAGAGCCATGAAAATTTCATGCATTGGCAGTCTGATTTGTTCTTATTTTCAACTTGTTATGAAGAGTGAGTTTCTTAAATGCAATAAAACAAGACATTGCAGCGTTTAGTAATTACTTAGTTCTACATCAGAATAATTATATACAGTGTATGTTTGTAGCCACTCTGTGAAACCAGAATACTTCGGGGCTCATATCAATTTTGTCTTTTAGACAGTGTAAATAAAGCTGAATCTTCAACTTTCAAATTAAAACTGATAACCTTGGGCAATCAGGGCTTTTATAAAAAAAAAATAGAAGAGGGGGGGAGGATTTTAGCTTGCCTTGGAACAGGTTGTGTCTCTGGAATGCTTCTGGGACTAAAGAGATCAATTAAGTGTGTATAAACAAACAGTTGGAAAAAAGCTACTAAAACAACAGAGGAGAAAGCTCTCTATTGGGCTCCAGGGGCCTGGGGGAGAGAAGTTTCATTAACTGGATCTGAAGTCCTATGGCCCTCTATAAACAGGCATTAATTAAAGAATGTAAAAAATAAAGTTTCAGACCTTGCAATATGTTAATGATCATATGATTCAGGGCCTGGGAAGGAGAGGAGCAGCAGAGGTCATAAAATAAGCATGAAGCATTTAATATGAGTGCTTGGCAGGGATTTCTGCAAATTAGTTGGTTATTTGCTGGTCCAAAGCAAATTAAGGTGATTTTGCTTCACTTGCTAATTTTTTATGTGCATGCTTGGCAAAATGTTTTTCACAAATGGATGAAGGTTATTGTTAATTGCATAATGAGAAATATTAACATATTTAAATAAGGCAGCATATTCTGTCATAAGATGCTAACATAGGTTTCACTTGATGCATTTGCCTCAATAAACTTACTCTTTTGCTGCAGAACAGTGGTAATTTTGCATGAAGCTTTTCTTTTTCTTCCTAAAAAGTTCTTAAGGGTGTATGAATCTGTTTAGTTACTGGATGTATTGGTTTCACATCAACATTTTAAAAAATAATGTCTGCTCACCTTGTTGTCAAAGGGTTTCTTATTAAAATATACTTCCCAAGGACTTAATGACTTCTCCCGTGCAGTAAGCTACTTTATTATAGAATGCAGCTTTCCTTACTTGGTAGCAGAATTCTTAAAACACTTAAAAGAGTACTTTTATATAAATACAGTTTATAAATACTTTTTTATAAATACAGTTTTCCTTCCTTTCCAAGCTCTCTCTTGTTCTGTTTATGCTTTTTTGTAATGTGATACAGCTAACATTTAACTCAGTTGTTGCTCTCAGTCATGTTATTTTCAGCATATTCTCATAATCCCCTCAACTTCAAAAAGACTTGGGTGGAAACAACAGTTGAGTTAAATGGGGTTTCATTGGAGTGTTAATGTGGTAACATTAGAGTTATTCTGTCAGATTGTTGTTAAATATTGGAATGGGTAGAAAGGAATACAAATTCGAACAGCCTGTTCTAGCTATTCTCTAAGAGTATGAAAGCCAAACATAAAACAAAATAAATGGTTTTTCTTTTCTGGACATGCAGATAATATCAAGGAACTGGAAGGACTGAAATAATATGTAGCAGTCCTTCAATCTATTCACACCTACTCCCTGCTTCTCTTTCCCTCTCTGTGTGAAACAGCATGGGGTCCTACTCATTGTAGAGCAGGGAAAAGGAAGACCACTGCTAATCTCCATACCATAGTGGAAGAACCCATCCCTGCAGCATATTTCCAGGGCCAATATACCTTAAATGGCAGGGTCCACTTTGGGGTCAGGAAAACAGCAGGCCACCTGTTCAGTAAATATATTTGCTCATATTCTGATTACCATCTGTAGCCCCATAATCTTTATCCCAGCAGAAATTATGCCGAAGTATACACAGACTGCCTTTGCACATATTTATCCACTGCTGCCTTTGTCTTTTACCTTTCTGCTCCCATCTTTACTCCTCTCTGATGAAGTGCCTACTGTAAACTCATCGGGGAGGACCCTGTACAGTCTGCTTGTGTAACTGTGTAAGGTAATGTGGATGCACTGATAATGCTACATAAATAAAATTACTCATAAGCAAGACAATACTATTGGTAAACAGGTGTTTTTGAGTGTTTGTGGAGCCCAAATAAGAGAATCTGATAGCAACTGTTATGATATTTAACAGTTGTTTACATTTGTATAAAAACCGACAAGCCATTTGATACCATTAATCTACTTTTTGAATGTAATGCTTCTCAAAGTTATACAGGTTGATTATCCCTTATCCAGAAATCCAGAATACTCCAAAATTGTCCACATGGGTCACTGTGATAGTGACACCTTTGATGGCTCAGTGTACACAACCTTTGTTTCATGCACAAAATTATTAAAAATATTGGGTATAATGTTACCTTCAGGCTATGTGTATAAGGTGTATATGAGACATAAATGAATGTCATGTTTAGACTTGGGTCCTATCTCTAAGATATGTTTGGAAGGCACTAGATTGGGAACGATTTGTGCAGTAAATTGTCAAAAGTAGTCATTGTCTTTATGGATCACATTTATTTCCCATATGGTCAGTACCCTCAAGCTGGAATTGCCATATACTGTAAGTAAGCAGAATAATGGAGTGCAGTGAAGTTTCAAGGCAATACCTATGGAGTAGTACTTTACAAAGAGGAGGGACTGGAGTGGGTAGGTACTGTTGACTTTGTCCTGTTATAGCAATTTTAGATGGACAAATTTCAGTTGAGGAAATTTCATGACTTGGTAAAATGAGCAATGATGACATCTGTGGATGCAGGTCTGTTCATATCTTTGTAGAGCCTTTAGGGAAATAAATACCTCGGAACATTCGGTGAAGTGAAGCTCACTCAATAAATCAACCTGACACAATAACACTTCTGGCACATGAGCTGTGCTTTCTCCTCAGCACCACCTACCCCTCTGCCTTCCTGAGCTACCAAATGGTGTCTCCCCACAGGCCTGTAAATCAAATCAGTGCACACAAATACAGTGAGAATTTATTGAGAATTGGTTTTGTTTGGCAAAAACATTACTTATTAGATGAACTGAGATGATAATACACTTTGACCCTTTAAGTACTGGACAGCTTCAGACATCACTCACAGAAAATGCCTGTTTAACTTAAGAATCCGTCCAATGTCTCTGGCACTCGGTAGTCACACTGCCCCAATGCAGAGGTAGTCCTGGCTTCCTGTAATCCATTTTTGCAAACCGTGAACCAGCCTCGGAAATGGGTGCTTCCTCTTTTCTTTTCTTCCTTCCTTTCCCTGGCACCAACTCCCCTGCCTCTTTCTTTCTGTTTTGACTCTTAACTATGGTTTGATACTACATGTCAACCCACTTTTTAAAGCTCATCTTGGTGTCCATCTTATCACAGATTTGAAAACCGGGCTTGTATTGGGTTTCCAAATAGTGGTGAAGAAGTAAACTATTTAGCATTTATATAGACATTTGATTACACTGAATTATTGTGAGCACCAGCGAAGTATAGGAAGACAAATTCACACAAAGGAAGGGGAGGGGGGGAATGTTCCTGAGACTGATATTCTATTTCCAAGCTGTAGTTTGCAATCCAATGTATCTTGGCCCTTTTGTTGGGATTAAATTGTGTTAACTGGCAGTTATGTCCAGAAGGGAGTTTATTATATTCAGTTTAAACAAACAGCCTATCTGAAAGTCACCACACTAAAAAACAGAAGCACACAATATGCTAGAGTGCTAAAATGCACTTTTCACAAATTCCAAAAGATTTGTGAATGGAGAATTTCCCCTGTGTTACTTCTGTCCCACCACAGCTGGTAGATGTGTGTATGTGTGAACATAGAAAAAAAGGATTTATTGCTCCAACCCAGCCAGTTGCTGTGCATTGACTCTGCATTCACTTCATAACTACAGAAGTTACTTTGTCTTGGATTAAAAATAACTATTATTGCAACAGTTTTTCAGTAGGGCCTGATAGTCAGTTTAGAGAAAGATGCAGTAGAAGGCTGCAACCCATCTCAGCTTTCCAGTTACCAAGCAGCAAGAGCACTGAGATGGACCAGATCCCATGCAGTATTAGTTTTTATTGAAGATTAGCTAATCTTGCTTAAGTTTTAAGGGTAACTAAAGTACCCTTAATGTGTTCTAGAGGAGAAATGGTTCTCCTTCAAAGATGGCATGCCACACCATGACAACCTAATGCGACCCATCAAATTTTGTTCTAATGAACCTTGGCCAGTGACCTTTCATGTAGTGATTGATCACATGTGCCAAAGCAGAAACTATCTACAGAATTACTGCTATGTTAAAGCTTCAACTAGAAGCTTCATTTGTTTTTCTTCTAGTTAAAAAAGTCTGTTTCAAATCCTATTTGCCCCTTATCTCTGTTTGTTCAGTTGTTTTTAATATCACGTACTGAAAGAATTTCAATAGCTGTTTCACCATGAAGTCATTTGTTATCCTTCAGCGGGTCTTTGCCTGCTGAATTGTAAAGCAGCCTTCACTATTTGCATCCTCCAGATGGAGCAGCATATAAACACTCCCAGATATTTCTGGTAAGTATGAAAAAATATCTTATTTGTCCTTTCTGTGAATAAATAAGAGAATGTCAAATTTTATAGAGTAATAAATTTGTATGCTGGGAGTGACACTGAATCTCTCATGGCCTGCAATGTCATAGACCCTGAGAGAGAAACAATTTGGTTTTGTTTTGTTTTCAAATGTATACTAAGTCAAGCAGTGGCTCAATAAAAAGGCAAGGAATTTGATTGTGGTGTTTGTCTGCTCAGTAGACTAATTCAATTGCTATTTGCCATGAGGAAATACCATTTAGGCTTTCATAAGCAATCATAAAGATAGTTAAAAAGAAAAGAAAAGAATGGAAAGATCATTTAAGAACTGTTAATGTCATATCTTAAATGTACTTTAAAAAAATCCAACATTCATGATATAACAAAGTCGCTATTGCTCTTTTTGATACAATACAAACCAGAACTGTCCAGCACAGTTTAGTACCCAGTTGTGGGGGGCAATTAGCTAACACACATTGGAAACTGCTTAATGCAGTGTAGATGTGTAAATTGCTATTGCTTAAAACAATTTGTAAGCCACTCTGATAGCCTTGTGACTGAAGATTGGGGTATAGATAAATAAATAAATAAATAAATAAAGCACAGTGGGAAGGGAGTCCTGTGGAAGTCCCACTGAAATGAAAGGGAGCTGTGTAAAGACTTTTTCATCATTTGCTTCATTTCACCATAGCGTGTTAAGGGGATGTCCCCTGTTGGTCTCTGTCTGCTTGTGTTTCAGCAGTGGCCATGATATTTAGGCTTATAGTTACTGAAATTTCAGTAGAATTCCTTTTTAAATCAATCGTAGATGAACACACACTTACTTGCAATGTTCATTTCATTGCAGTATCAAATTCCAATATTCCATTACAATATTATAGCCTTCCTCTTACTTTGTATTTGAGCGTATTTATATTTGATACAGTAATAACTGAGAAAAATCAAAACCATACAAAAATATAAAACATGAATGTCAACATTTGTACAGGAATTTGGCAAATCAACACTTGAGCATGTTCCCCTTAATTCTGTGGGCCTACTCTGGTAGGAATTAATAACTGGATAGAGGCCTAAACGTAGACATGTGTTCTGAGAAACCTAAGAAAAAGCCTAAGTAGTGACCCTCACTGATTGTTGATGCTTTCTCTGTACACAATCAAGCATAGATGATTATTGATACCTGTTTGGAGAGACTATTTGTAGAGACTATTCAGAGTGACTTAACTCCAAGTAACCACATTTATGGGAGACTGTAATCTTGCAAATTTCATTGTTATTAGGCTGATTGCCAAACCTTGATTAATCAAGCAGATAACTTTTATTTAGAAGTTCTTGCTGATACCCCCTACTGGTTGGTTTGGTCACTGCTTCCTGTGACAGCCTGGATGTCCCAACTCTGCAGGAAATACTGTAATTGACAAAGCAGATGAGAGAGAATGCCATGCCAGTACCCATTCTTTTATCCACCTTATATCTGTCAAGAGCATGTGTCCACGTGGAGCTATTACAAGGCTATTATTTGAGGTTTTATTTGTGGGAAGGGACAAGATTCATAGCAAAGAATGAAGGCCTGTTCCTGATATATTTAAGTTTAATTTGCAAAAAGGAAAGATGTTTTCAGAGCATTCATTATTGTTTTTATAGCTACCTAGAACCAGGTAGCCAGATTTATCTGTAGAATAATTTCACTTACGGTATGTATCACACAACCACAGTCACCCCTGATTCTCTCTGTTTGCTGCCTACACCTACATCACTCCAGGAAGTATGTCCATCTTCATCATAATTCATTGATCACAAAGCATTCTACAAGGGGCATCTTTAATTGATGGATAATTTTTATATTCCGTGAGTAATAAGACGGGAGGAGTGACGTGCACGCACAATATCCAGCACCAAATTGATTCCTGAAAATGTATATTGCTGAATGAAGTTTTAAGCTGACCCAAATGAAATATTGGAGACAGAAGTATTTGAAATCAATATTACAAAACATTCTGAAATAGTAGATTCTTGCTACATAGCAACAAAAGGACTCAATAATACATATTAAAATGTACAGTGTATACATCTATTCTGTTATTACTATTAGCAATGGCTTATTTGTCATCCTAGACATATAGTGGACATTTCCTTGATACCAGTTCAAACTGTGATGACTCTGACATTTTATCACACACGTTTTTCCCTGGACGTACATCTTATACAAATTGTTATCTGTGAAATTATACCTGAGTATCTTCAAGTTTGTATTTCATAGTGCAATTTATGCAGGTTACTCACTGCATTTACAAAGGAATAATAGTCTGTTTTTCAATAACATAAAACTGCAAAATCAGGACTAGTTCATTTCTGTGTTAGGAGTCAATTACTTTCTTTAATGCAGAATGCACATGATTGTTCCCATCTAGTTGGTGAACTAAAATTAAGAATGTATAAGTTACCTGTTGACATAATAACAGGGTGTTACATTGTAACCACTGTGCAATCTAGAAGGTTTATGGTAGATTTGTGCATGGGTTGAGTGCCATAATTTTGTTGTTGTTGTTGTCTGGAAGCATTCCCCTTTCTCTTCCAGAGTTGTACATGGCCTATACTTCTTCCTTGGCCTTACATTAAATCCTTTTTCAAAGCAGCTTCTTCACTTGGATAAGCCCTCTCAGAAGATTTGTATGATGCTTTTGCGGTCCGAGAGGCAGACCTCCTCCCCGGTCCCCGATCCCGCCAGACACAATAAGGACACAAGTTATACAGAACCAACAAGAGTTTAATATAAGAGAGTAATAATGGCAGAATAAGGCCACAACTTTCTGATTTGGTGATAGTTGCAGTGGTTGGTCTGGGCATGGGTTGAGGACGAGCAGGAGCCAGCCGGACCCCTGCTCAACAGGCCGGTTCCGTCAGCCAGCCGGCTGGCGTAAACCAGTGCCAGGTCACGTGACAGCCCAGACACGTGACCCATCACATGACCAGCCGCATGACTGAATCATGTGATAGATCACGTGACCGTTACCGAAGAGTTGCCTGCCAGGACACGTGAGGGATCACGTGGCCACCTGCACGTGACCATTTCCTCACCCAAGGGTGGAGTCCCTCTGGAAGAGCAAGGCCCCCGACTGGCGATCCTGGCTGACCAGAGGGACCCCAGTCCTCCCCCGGGTGATACCCAAACCCATGCCCACCGCGAAAGTTGTGACAGAAATACAAAGAAGAATTAAGCATGCACTAACTAATACAAAGATGTTCTACCTAAAGGGTGGGTGGGCTGGGGCTTCGGCTCCTCAGAGCCAACTGGCAGGGTCCGGGAGCTGGCCGGGAATAAATACCCGGCCTCCGGACCCTGTGGAAGACAGGCCCCGCCTCCTGACCAATCAGGAGCCGCGCAGAGCGGCTGTCCTGATTGGTCGCCTGCAAGCGCGACCGGCCAATCAGGGCTCGGAGGCCGAGCCCTGATTGGCCCGTCCAGTATCCCTCTCCCAGCGTGCCGAGGCATGCTGGGAGACTCCAGAGGCCAGCATGGCGGCGACCATGCTGGCCATGCGGCAGCGGTCCGGGGCCGAGAGGAGCGCCTCCGGCCGCAAAAGCGGGGCTGCCGGTAAGTCCGGCAGCTTACTTGCGGTCCGAGAGGCAGACCTCCTCCCCGGTCCCCGATCCCGCCAGACACAATAAGGACACAAGTTATACAGAACCAACAAGAGTTTAATATAAGAGAGTAATAATGGCAGAATAAGGCCACAACTTTCTGATTTGGTGATAGTTGCAGTGGTTGGTCTGGGCATGGGTTGAGGACGAGCAGGAGCCAGCCGGACCCCTGCTCAACAGGCCGGTTCCGTCAGCCAGCCGGCTGGCGTAAACCAGTGCCAGGTCACGTGACAGCCCAGACACGTGACCCATCACATGACCAGCCGCATGACTGAATCATGTGATAGATCACGTGACCGTTACCGAAGAGTTGCCTGCCAGGACACGTGAGGGATCACGTGGCCACCCGCACGTGACCATTTCCTCACCCAAGGGTGGAGTCCCTCTGGAAGAGCAAGGCCCCCGACTGGCGATCCTGGCTGACCAGAGGGACCCCAGTCCTCCCCCGGGTGATACCCAAACCCATGCCCACCGCCAAAAAAGCCGGGCTCAGCCGAGCACGGCTTCCGCCAACCCTGAGGCTATCACCAATCAGAAAGAAATACCTTCTGCCTGGAGGGAAACCCGTGCAGCCTATCCTGGGACCAGATCGAGTTCTGGACGGATGTATGCAGAGTAGGCCTTGGATCGCCACCTCCCGATGAGCTGAATGTCCGCTGCAGAGAAGCCTTCTGCTGCAGCAGTGGTGGCTGCGCCGATGCGAAAAGAGTGGCTGCTGAATTCGGCTGCTGGGTAGCCCAGATGATCCAGTGCTGCTCGGAGAATGCTGGTAAACTGGAAACGCGACACAGGGCAAGAGTCCTTATGCAGGAACAGGGGGCCGGGCACGTCCGGCCTCTTACACAGGTAGCGTTGCAGTAGGTGCACGGGGCAGGCCAAGGGATCCTCAAGCTTGCGAAGAAGAATGCGGGCTCCCTTTCCTCGTTGATCCGCCTTGGATCTGCGGATACGCAGCTGAAGAGCATCGTCCATGAGCGCCACGTCTTTCCGTTGCAGCGCGTACCCGGGACGGCTGGACTTGGAGCTGCAGACAAGCTCCCCGATGCGCAGAGCTGCAAAGAAGGCCAAAGAGAAGGTGGAGCGAAAAAGGAGAGTTTCGTACCTGGAACGGCAGACCGCCGCTAGAGCTGAGATCAGCTGGCGCAAGAGGTCGTAGGAGACTGGACGACGCGAGTCCTTGGTGTTGCCTTCCAGGCGCCGCCACCCCTCGACCGCCTTCCTCACCCGAAACGTGGAGCATGGGTCTGCGTGGCCGGCCAGCTTGCTAAAGAAGGAAATGGCCGCCAAATAGATGGATATGGTTCTGGGAGCCAAGCCTTTTTCTCTTAATGTCCCAATGAAGTGAAGGACTTCGCGCTCCTTGGATGGCCAAGCCTCCCCGTATCCGTGCCGTTGCCTGAAGGAGAAGAACTGCTGGATGGCCCTGGAGTAACTGGCCCGGGTAGAAGGTGCCAGGGAGTTGACCACCCCCCGGAGCACCGTTCTTTCCCAAGGAGCCAGAGCTCCGCAGGGACCGGCGTAGGCGTTGGGTCTGCGTCTGGAGCCAAATCCCGGAATCTGTTCTCCTGGAACCGAGACAACGCATCCGCGATTTCATTATCCACGCCCGGGACGTGTCGCGCTGAGAAAGTGATGTTAGCTGCAAGGCAAACTAACACAAACTCTCTGACGAGTCGCATGACCCTGTCAGACTTGGAAGATTGCTTGTTAATGATCTGGACCACCGCCTGGTTGTCGCACCAGAAGCGAACCCGCTTGTTCCGGAACTCGTCCTTCCACAGGTGAACTGCTACCAGAATGGGAAAGAATTCTAGGAAAGTGAGGTCACGAGCTAAGCCAGATTCCCTCCAGGCAGAAGGCCAAGGCTGCGCACACCAATGCCCGTTAAAATAAACTCCAAACCCACCCCCTCCTGCTGCGTCAGAGTGAACCTGAAGGCCGTCCCCTAATGCCTCCTCCCTTTGCCAGAAAGTGACCCCATTGTATCCCTCCAAGAAGCGGAGCCACACCCCCAGGTCCTCCTTAACCCCTTTTTAAGAGCCGGATGCGGTGGTGGGGGGACCGGACCCCAGCGGTGATCTTCCCTAGCCTGTTACAAAAGGCCCTCCCGGGGGCCACCACCCTGCAGGCGAAGTTGAGGTGTCCCAGCAGAGACTGCAACTCTCTGAGGGAGGCTTTTTTCTTCGCCAGGAGGTCCCTCAGCATGCGCTTGATCCCATCCAGCTTGTCTTCCGGCAGTCGGGAGACTTCGGCCACGGAATCCAGCGTGATGCCCAGATAGGTGATACAACTGGTTGGCCCCACCGTCTTCTCCGGTGCCAGGGGAACCCCCAGTTCCTGTGCTAGATCCTGAAAAGACTTGAGGAGAAAACTACAGTCTGACCCCCCCGCCTTCCCGATGAGCAGGAAGTCATCCAGGTAGTGGGTGACTGACGACAGGCCCGACCGGTGCCTTAATGCCCATTCGAGGAAGGTGCTGAATGCCTCGAAGGCAAAACAACTAATGGAGCACCCCATAGGCAAGGCCTTATCGTAATACCAGTGGCCTTGGAACTTAAACCCCAGTAAGCAATGGTCGTCCGGGTGAACCGGAAGCAGCCGGAATGCAGACTGAATGTCGCATTTTGCCATAAGGGCACCCGGGCCGCATGCTCGTACCAGCCTGACTGCGTGGTCGAATGATGCGTACCTCACCGAGCAAAGCTCAGGGGGGATGGCATCATTGACCGATGCCCCTTTTGGATAGGACAGGTGGTGGATAAGGCGGAACTCACCCGGAACCTTCTTGGGCACGACGCCTAGGGGGGGAAATCCTAAGATTATCCATGGGGGGGGGAAGAGAAGGGGCCCGCCACCCTCCCAGCCGCACATTCCTTAGCAATCTTTGCTGCAACAACCTCAGGAAGGGCTGCAGCCGACTTGAGGTTGCCAGACTCGGTGGCTAGTCTGGGACCCAGGGCAGGAATTCTGAAGCCTACCGAAAACCCTTCCCTGATGTAGGAGGCAGCCTGCGTGTCAGGGTAGATGGCCAGGAGAGGGAGCAGAGCCTGCAGTTTCACAGGCGTGGAGGCCAAACGGTTGTCTGGCCTGAAGCTAGGGTTTGCTGTTGCCGTGCCCATTGCTGCTCCCAGACCCTGCTTCTTTTTTGGAGCTGGATGAAGCAGGGCGTCCATACCGAAAGGGCTGGGACGCCGAGCCTGGGCGAGGGCAGCTGGACCTGGGATGAGATCCATAGCAGTTCTCACAGTAGTGTTCGAACTTGCATCTGGACCTGCTGCATTTTCCAGCATTATATTCCCAGCAAACAAGCCGCCGGGAATCCCGCTTGCGAGGCAGTCTGGCTGCCTCAGCCTTGCCTTTTATGTGGGAGCCTACAATGACCAGCCACAGCTTGTCATTTAAGAGATCCCACCTGGCCCTGGGGTTGCGGGAAGCCCTTTTGCGAAAAGCGGTGTCATACTCGATGGCAGCCGCTTCCCCTGCCAGGGACCTGGCCTTAAGCACATTGCTCATGTGGTTGACCAGGTGCCACCCCCTCTCCGGGTAGGCCACGCTGACCACCCCCATGAAAACTGTGTACCCGGCCAGCCAGTTGGGGAACGTGCGCTCCACTGGGTCAGGCTTGTTGCTCTTGTCGGAGGCCTTGTCCGACTTGGGCGCGCTGCCCACCTCCCCCTCCGGTTTCAGCAAGGAAAAAATGTCCACATAATATCCTCTGAGGATATTATCCCGGGACTTTTTATCCAGGTGGATCCCAGGGGGATCTTCATGGTCCTGGAACAAGGAAAGGGCCGAGGACCCAGGCGAGGACCCCGCATCCCGCCAGGCCCCGGAGGGACCGGGGGCAGCTGCCCCAGAGGAGGAACGGGCCTTCATGGCCCAGGAGGGAAGACCTGGCACCGTGGCAGCGGCCTTCCAGTAACCCGCCCGGTCAAGGTCATCGTCTGAGGACTCACCTGATGATCCCCCGCTGTCTGCGTCCCTTTTTCTGGATTGCCTCTTTTTTCTGCCTCTCTTAGCCTTCTTGCCCTTCTCGCTCGATGCCTCAGCTGCCCGTTCCGGGGAGGAATCCACCGATGATGCCACATCAACATCGCTGTGGGAAGGGGAGCGTCGCTTCCTGCGCCGGCCTGCTGTTCTGGCTGACTGCTGTGACGTCCCTCCTCCCGCCTGGTGCAGGGTCCCAGAGCTGGGTTCCCCCGAGGGACTCCTGCCATCCGCCTTGTCGGCCGAGCTTCCATTCCTGGACCTCAGCTCACCCACCTGCTCGGCCAGTAGAGAGACTGCCCGGGTCAGGTCCTGAAGGTTAGGGGCTTCGGTACCAGACAGGAGCTCTTGCACTACCCCGGGGTTGGCGGCTGCCGCCCGGGAGGCCTTGGGACCACGTGCCCTGGGAGCCAGGGCTGCCCAGGACCTGGGAGTCCTGCCGGCCTGGGCCCGGGTGACCGGCCTGCTTGGTGGTGTGTTCTTTTTTGGTGGCATAGTGCCAGCAAAAGGAGAGGGATTTCACAGCTCTTTTTTTTTTTTTTTTGATTCTATAGGTCTGACGACCTGGTAGAATAGCCTGGCTTGTCCGCACTGATATCGCCTGGGCCGCCCAGTCGGCCCGGCCAGCGACTGCCCCTGCGCAGTCGCTTTTCCTGGGCTTGTCCTCCCCTCTCTTGGCTTGTCCGCCCTTGCGGTGCTCCCCTGTGGTGGGAGACCCCCCGCTTCGTACCTTGTCAGCCCTCCTGGCTTGACCGTCCTGGGTTGCCCTGCAGTGCTCCCCTGTGGTGGGAGACCCCCTGCACCGTATCCCGTCAGCCCTCCTGGCTTGTCTGCCCCTGGGTTGCCCTGCGGTGCTCCCCTGAGATGGGAGCCCTCCGCACGACCTTGCCGGCCCTCCTGGGCTTGTCCTCTCTGGCTTGTCCGCCCTTTCACTGGTGGTCGCCCGCCGACCCCCGTGCCCACGGGCCGGCTGCCCCCAGGGGCCCCCCGCGAAGCCTGCGGAGCCGCCCTGCCCGGCCTCCCTAGGCTCGCGTCTCCCTCAGTGGGTGCTTCCACTGGTCCGGCAAGGCTGGCTCACCAGCCTTACCCTACCAGTGGCCGATCCCACTGGTCCAAACAGTCTAGCCCTGTGCTAGCCTGTCCCGTCGGGGAGGGGGGTTCGGCGCTTGGGCTGGTGAGAAGGGCTAGCAGCTCCAACTAGCCCTCCTGGACCCAGCGGCCGCCCCCACTGCGCCCAGCTAGGCTGGCAGCCTAGAGTGATTTCAGCCCTTTGCTGGGCCTCCGGGCCGCAACCCCGGTGGCCGGCCCTCCTCGCCGCGGCGGCTGTGCTCGGCCCGCTGCCCTCGTTGCCTTCGCCGCCTTCGCCTTCGCCGCCTTCGCCGCCGCCTTCGCCTCTTCTCGGAGCTCCCCTCGAGCTCCTCGCTCTTCGGCTCCTCAGAGCCAACTGGCAGGGTCCGGGAGCTGGCCGGGAATAAATACCCGGCCTCCGGACCCTGTGGAAGACAGGCCCCGCCTCCTGACCAATCAGGAGCCGCGCAGAGCGGCTGTCCTGATTGGTCGCCTGCAAGCGCGACCGGCCAATCAGGGCTCGGAGGCCGAGCCCTGATTGGCCCGTCCAGTATCCCTCTCCCAGCGTGCCGAGGCATGCTGGGAGACTCCAGAGGCCAGCATGGCGGCGACCATGCTGGCCATGCGGCAGCGGTCCGGGGCCGAGAGGAGCGCCTCCGGCCGCAAAAGCGGGGCTGCCGGTAAGTCCGGCAGCTTACTTGTGTTTTCTTCTTTAAAGTTCACTCCCATCCCATTCACTGTAATTTTTAAATAGCTTTTACTCAACCCTGTATAACAGGGGTGGGGAACTTCAAGCAGGGCCATTGAGTAGATGATGGGCCAATGGTTCAGAAACATATGGAAGGCTGAAAGTTGCCCACTCCTGTCTGAAATCAAGACTAAATACATGAAAGTGTACGTTAGCTTCTAAGGTTCTTAGTGGGTAGAGGTTTGCACTTTGCTTTATAAAATGCAAGGCAAGCAACTTAACAGTGGTATAGAGCTCATGATGATAGTGTTGATGGTGACGATTTAGCCCCAAGCTGGTATCATGAGTTGTAATTGTTTGACTAGAGTAAAATGTATCTGAGATATCAACTTGAAATTAGTATTTTTAGAATCTGGTCTTGCCAAAGCATTCTTTCTAGCCCTTGCTGAATAGTTTCTAATTCTAATCCTTGCTTAAACATTCATTTTTTAAGTCAAGAAGCAAAATTCAGCTAAAGGTTGTGTTATACTTTTTGCTTTGGGTTTTCATTCAGAAGTGTTAGCCAAATAATAATAATAATAATAATAATACGCAAAATGAGGAAAAAATAGAGCCTTTAATTAGCCACTTAAAAGTAGCTCTCCATCATATTTATTCATAATTTACTTACTCTAATAATAATCTCTCTGCATTGTATATAGATTTACATTAAATCCCGGGAATTGTAATTCAATATAAGCAGAAGGGTGAAATATTAAATGAGATTTTCTTATTAAAGCAATTGGCTTGATGTAAAAAGTGGGAGTGTTACTCTTGGTGTAGCTATTTTTGCATGTAAATCATTGTTATCCTTAGGGGAAAAGTGAAAAGAAAGGGAGAATTAGCTGGGAGGGGGAAAATGAGAAGACTATTTTAGAAGGTGTTAGAGAAGTATATACAAAAATGAGTATGTGTATACCCATGTTATCTGCATAGATGTGTTTTCATTTGTAGATAGTAGGTGGACATGCATATATGACTTGCATGCCACTGAGTTAAGCTGAATTGTGGTCCCCATTTTATGTTTTGTCAAATGCCGTAGTTCCTTCAAATGTTTCTGAGCCCCTTTATCTCTTTTTATGTAATGGCACTGAAGTTTTCTCTTTTGTTTGCTGCCCTTCTATTATTTACTTTGATCCTCTGTGAGAAAATCTGAAAGTGTGTTGTCTTAAATGTTAGCATTTCACCCCCTCCTCTCAAAAAGATGTGAGGCCTTGTCCTTCATGTAGAAGAAAAGGCTCTTGTGTGAAGATGCAGGTTTTGTTTAGTTCTCTATCCCTGGTGGGAGCCTTAATTGCATTTTTTTCTCTCTCACAGTGGCTGGCTGTGGAGTGCCTGCCTTCCCTGCTGATGCTGGAGTTTTCAAGCTCTATTACACTATGGCAGTGAAAATTCCTTGGTCCAAGTTAGAGTCAGTTTTTTTTAAAAAGAGATCTTTAAGTATTGCCAATTTACTATTAGTAGTAAATTAAGCTGGCAGCATTAGTAGCAAATTAAGCTAGTTTGACTAGATAAACTTTTTATTATCTTTCTCTGAAAGTTTCTACTGGTTATATAACTTAGTATTAATGACATCCTGTCCAGTTTAGGATCCTGAATTTCATAGCTGACTCCTTTGGGTTAATAAAGGTAATGTTAAACTGATCAGTAACTGCTACAATAATGCTATATTAAAAGTATAGGATGGATTAATCTGTTCTTGTTTTCATGTAACTATGCTTTTTGGGATGTTTTTGTCTTCTTAAAAAAGCATTCTTAGTTTTGACCTAGGTAATTGGTTTTAACTGTCCTATTTTACTTCATGCAGTTGCATCAAAACATCTAATATTATATCAAATTATGCTCAATATAAGAAGTTATCCATCTTGAGAACAAACACAAAATTTAAAGTTATTCCAGTAAGTTTTTCTTGACATGTTGTGACAGATCTCCTAAACTGTCAAATTTTGCTGAATATATAGCACTGGTGTTGTGGAGACCTAGTAGGAGCATTAAATGATGATCCTATGGTGATCCAGTAGTAACAAGAATAATAGAATCAAAGAATTGTAGAATTGGAAGATGCCATGAGGAACACGCCTAGTGCAGGATCAACAGTCCTGGGGCCTGTCTATACAAGGGGGAAAATGTGGATTGATGTGCACTAACACCAATTTAAAGCAGCTTTGATTTGTCTTAACATTTTTTTTTTTTTGCAAAATCGCAGGCATGTGAAGCTATCTACTTTTTGTCGGAGTAATGAGTCTAAAAATAAAAATTATATTAAAAATTCCAGGGATCTAGCCCTTTTTAAAAAGCAGTAAAATTATATCTTCTTTAAAAAAGTTAAAAATCATTTATTTTCAAAGTGATGCAGAGTGATGCTTAGGAATGCTGAGACAGACAAGCTCAATTAACATTTAAAAGTATATTCAGAGGTCTGTGGTCTGAGAGATCCACTTAAATTAGATTCATTACAAAAACAAAGGAGTCAGTTTAAAATGCAAATCAAAAGTTTACTGAAGGTATATCAATCTCAGTCTACATACTAAAGCAAACTTTAAAATGGGTTACTAACTAACTAGGAGGATTTAGGGTAGAAAGACTCACCAAGCCTGTAGCAGTAAGAGGCTGCATGGTGACTTGAAAAGCAAACATCATGGCATGGTTTCATAGCAGCAGCATGGCTAAGAAGAGATAAAGATGGCTACAGCCGCATGGAGACTCTAACTTAAAAGAGTCTCCCAAAGAGCAATAAAATTTAAATTACATCATGTGTTGAATGACCCAGCACTCCAGTTGGCTGGAAGTGCCCAGTGAAATAAGAGAAAGGGAGTTTGGGAGAACAGTAGCATGCAGGGGGAAAAAAACCCTAGACTTATCTTAGGATGTGAATGGAGTGCACAAGATTGCTTTTACATTACAATTAATTATTTCCCCACATACTAAATTTTTGCTGTCCCTACAGGAATGCCTGCGAATCAAGATGGCAGGCGCAAGTGAATTACTCACTTTTTTATTTTTACCAGTTGCTGCCGCTGAGCAATATTTTTTTAAGAAAACATATCTAAGGTGCGATAGTGCAATATTCTACCTAAATAAAGAAAAGAAAAAGGCTGTTTCATTGCCTGAGTGCACAATTGTTACAGCAAAAATCCAACATGGCAGTTTGGGTGCTTGCCTTGTTAGCAAGCTCTGCCCCCTTTCCACTCCCGCTCTTATCTGGAATGCAAATGAATGTGAATCAAATTGTCCCAATGAGCGGGAATGTGCATTCCCCCATGGAGCTTTTTAAAAACTTCAGGAAAAGCCACCAAGGCTTTTGCTATGGAGTTTTGGGTGGATTTGGCCCCCCTCCTTCCAAATACTGCGGATAGATGCAGAATGCCATGTAGACAAATTGTATTCTTCTCAGATTCTATGAGGAGTATTTTCACCATCTAGTCAACCCCCTGGAAGCAACTACAGCATGCCTGATAGATGCTTTCCTAGTCTTTGCTTAAATACCTCTTTCTAAGGAATATCTCTTGCTAGTACTTCCTGAGGCAGTCTGTCTCACCAGTTCATTGTAGTTCTGCCCTGTTGACTATCAGGGAACAAATCTCCTATGTCATTGGCTTGGTAACCTTTCAAGATATTTAAGGACAGCTAACATGTAATTAAGCATTTTAGAACTGCAAGTTAAAATCAGAACAGATTCACATTTCAAAATTTCTGGGTAAGTACTGGTGGACTGCTCAAGAGTTATTGTTTTTGTTTCAGTAGAATTAATGTATTTTCTTGACAAATTTATGCTTCACAGCCCTGGATCTGATGTTAATTTGTAGATATAATTCACACCATAGTTGGTGCTGGGGGGGTGTATAAGATCAGGTTTGAATTTAGATGCAAAGATTAACAAGTGTCTTTGCAGTAGAACTGGGACCTCTACCAATTTTGGCACATATAATTGACACAGTACTGAAACAGCACTGTGGGCAGAGGAGAAAGAAGCCAGGATCTTGAAATTGTCAGGGCAGCATCAGTCATGGTAAGAGAACTTCTAAATCCAGTTTGTGCAACTCAGACTACTGGTTCATTAGTGCAACAGCACATGAGCATCCTTGTAAAATTTATTCACGATGCTGCCCTGTCTCCTCTTTGGAATAAGCTCCTTTGAATTAAATGCGACTTATTTCTCAACAAGCGTGTATAGGACTACTCTTATATTTAACTAATTGCTTGTTAAAAAGAAAACAGCAAACTTTAAAACTTTGATGCAGGCAAGGCTTCAGGGATACTAGCATATGCTGTAACTAAAAGAAATGAATCAAATTGATTGGTTTGTTGTATTCATTTGTTTGTTTCATGTGATGCCTTTAAGAATTTCTGAAAAATCTGAGGGGCAATACATTTAGGCTACAACTGCAGAAATAATCCAGTTTAACTGGCATGGCTCAATGCTATGGAATCCTGGGGTTTGTAGTTTGTTGTGGCACCAGAGCTCCCTGAGAGAGAAGGTAAAATATCTCACAAAACTACAAATCCCACAACACTTCATTATTTGTGTCCCTTCAACTCATTCCCAACTTATTGCGACCCTAATGTGAGTGTGTCACAGGGTTTTCATGTAAAGATTTGCTCAGAGGAGGTTTGCCTTTGCCTTCCTCTGAGCCTGAGTGAGTGTGACTTGCCCAGGGTCACCTCATGGGTTTCCATGGCTGAGGGGGGATTTGAACACACTCAGAACCACTACACCATGTTGGCTCTGACACGAACATTACTGTGTAATCATTTTCTCCTGTGTCTTTCAAAGTTACAAAGCATTGGAACATGTTTCATTTTAGATTTTCCTTGGTTTTTTTCCGGGCTGTGAGGCCATGTTCTGGAAGAGTTTACTTCTGACGTTTCGCCTGCATCTGTGGCTGGCATCTTCAGAGAATGGTTGGGTATTCTCTGAAGATGCCAGCCACAGATGCAGGCAAAACGTCATTCAACCATTCTCTGAAGATGCCAGCCACAGATGCAGGTGGAACATCAGAAGTAAACTCTTCCAGAATACGGCCTCACAGTCTGGAAAAAAACCAAGGAAAATCTATGGATGCTGGCCGTGAAAGCCTTCGACTTCACAATGCTTCTTTTTGTTTTCTGTCTATTATAGAAAGCAAGAGTGGTGCTTTGCCTTAGGATCGCTGGAGAGAATAAAGATCATACTTTATTGTCTATACACTTTGGAATTTCTATTCCAGTCCTTGCAACCAGTAAATAAGGGTGAGGCATGGTTATGGGTGGAGTGAGTAAAGGCAGCTGTAATTGGTTCAGGCCCAGTGGGTCAGTCCAGTTTTGTGGGTGATCTCCCAGTTCCTTTGTTCTGACACTTCCTTGCTGATGACACAAGATGATTGGTTGAAACTTAGCAAGAGTTACTGTTTGGAAGATGTTTTGAATAGAATAGCTGTTAGGGCTTGCTCACTCCTCTCAGCTAAGGAGGCTGACATAAGAGCTGTGTACATTTCTGTGAAGAAGCAGTCGATTTAGGATTGAGAGTGAAATAGAGAAAGATAGCTGAAGTTGAAGGAAGCCATCGTGTACTGCCAGGTGTTTGTCTGTGGGGTTTCTCTTACATCATTGCAGATCCGATGCCTTGTAGTAATATTTACTGTATGCTTCCAACTGTATTCTTCCTGTATAAATAAAGCACATACTACAAAATGCAATAATTTCTCAAGGTTCTCTCTTCTAAAAGAACCGAAATCATGGAAGCTTGGTTCATGAAACTTTTCTTCACTTGGAAGTGGACACCATGGAACACTGCATTGGTTTTATCCACTTTGGAAGACATGTGAAAAGGCTTAAGTAGCCTCTCATTATTGTGAATGTGACTACTGTGGTTGAAATATATCCTGAAACAAATGTATTATCTAGATTCAAAACTTTCAAATACATTTCATTGGTCAGTTGAACTATGAGATCCATACTATAGAACATTATTCTTTTTTTTTTGTATTTATATTTTTATTAGTTAAAATTACTTAATTCATACACATTTGACTATCATGTTTCTATTACACACAAAGTCACACATAATCAATAAAACTTACTATATTTCATTATATGTTTATTTGTAACTATGTTTCTATAACCATAAAAACAGATGAGTATATCTTGATTTTTTTTCCATTCCATTTCCTCCATATTTTCTATTATTTTCTATTATTCCCTTCTGTTTCCTTTTCCACTCTTTTCCTTCCTCCCTCTCTGGTCTCTGTTGGGTTTCTTCCTTCATTTGTATTATTAATTTCCATTACTTTTTATTTTTGTTTGTACCTCTATAAATTCTCCACCGGTTACATGCATTTTTTCCTTTTTCTAACCCTTATAATTTTTGTCAATCTTCTCTACTATTTTCTTCTTATTTCTTTATTTCTTTATTAACTGTTCCTGCAAGCAGCCTTCTTGTCTATTTTAAAGGATTTGTAATTCTATTCGGCCTGTGATTCTGTCACTTACTTTTTTAAAATTTAATTTTCTGATCAGTCTTTTGTCTATTAATAGCACCCCTTTGTTTTTAGCCTTACACTCTGTCTGCAGGAAAAAGTTTTTTTTCCCTATTGGTTCCCGCTGTTCCGCAGTTCTTTTCATTGATCTTCTCCTCATAATTGTTGTTAGTTTATCTGCCTCCTACATATCATATAATTTCTCTGTCCATTCCTCTACTGTTGGACTTCCCTTCTTTTTCCATGTTTGTACATATGTTATTCTAGCAGTTGTTATCAAGTATGATAAAACCCTCCACTTCTTTTTCATATCTCTCCCTTTTACATTGTCTATCATATTTAAAGGATAGGTTTTGGGATCTAGCGGGTAATCTAACTCTAAAACCTCTTTGATTTTTACATGTACTTTTTCTCAAATTTTTTTAGCTGTCTCACAATTCCACCATATGTGTATTAAGGTTCCAATGGATTTCCAGCATTTAATTGCTCCCGTTTTATATATTTTATTCAATTTAACTGGCGTTAAATACCATCTAAAAAAGATTTTAACAAAATTCTCTTTCAGATTTTGTGATAATGTAAATTTTTTTTTGTATTTAGCCATGCTTTCCCCCACCTCTCAATTTCAATGTTTTTTCCAATTTCTTGGGCCCATTTTATCATGTGCTCTGTCACATATTCCATTTCTAATTCTCTACTCATTAGAATTTTATAATATTTCCTTATATGGTGTTTTGATCTGTCAAATATCACCTTGTCTATTTCGTTTTCTTCTAATTGAAATCCTTCAAGCTTCAAGTCCATCTTATATTTTTCATAGATTTGGTGGTATGTGAACCTGCATAATGCCTTCCTTCTGCAATTGCTCTCTTGTTTAAATTTTTAACATTTTTGGCTTTTCTTCAGTTAATAGTTTTTGATATTTCATCCATTCCTGTTCTTTTACTTTGGATTTTTTAAAAAGAACTTCTTGAGTTGAAATCCAAAGAGGAATTCTTTGATAGAAAGTTTTCTTTATCTTTAGCCAAATATTAAGTAATGATTTTCTGACATAGTGATTTTCTAACTCTTTATTTTCCCTTTTCTATTAAACAAAATGCAACCATGCCAGCCTTAGATTAGATGTGCCCTTCCAATGCCAACATTTTTTTTCATTTTCTAATTTAATCCATTCTTCTACCCATGTTAGGGAACAAGCTTTATAATACTGTATTGGGTTAGGAAGTGCACATCCACCTTTATTTTTTCCCTCTGTTAATAATTCCATCTTAATCCTAGGCCTTCTTCCTTCCCATATGTATTTCGATAGTTCTGTGTTCCATTTTTAAAGCATTTCATATTTATTATTATAGGCAGATTTTGAAACAAGTACATGAACTTTGGTAATATTGTCATCTTTATTGACGCTATTCTTCCTAGGAGTGATAGTTGTACTTTTGACCATCTCTGCAGTTCCTTTTCTATTTTTTCCACATTCTATTATAATTGTTATTAAATAAATCTGCGTCTTTTGGAGATCCATAGTTCCAAATATTTGATTTTATTTGCCATCTTGTAGCCTGGTATTTCCGCTATTTCTGCTTCTTCTTTTTTCATTATATTCTTAGTCAGGACTACAGTTTTATCTTTGTTTACTTTAAAGCCCGAGTATTGTCCAAATTCTTCCAGTGTTCGTTTTAGCTCCTCTAAGTGCTCCTTTGGCTCTTCCAAGAATATTAGTAAATCATTGGCAAAGGCTTTGATTTTAAATTCATGTGTTTGGATCTTGTGCCTTTGATTCTTCCATTCTCTCTGATATTATTATTTAGGATTTCTATCACTGTAATAAAAAGTAATGGTGATAGAGGACAGCCTTGCCTCGTCCTTTTCCTGATCCCGATCTTATCTGTCTTGTCCCCATTTATTAGGATTTGAGCTCTTTGGTTACTATATATATAATTTATCCAATTACTGAACTGTTCTCCCACACTCATTTTCTTTAGTACTGTTTTTAAAAATGGCCATTTGACATTGTCAAATGCCTTTTAGGCATCCCGAGAGATCATTGCCAGCTTTTTCTTGTTGTGTTTCTCGTCTAGCACTGTTCTCACATTGTTCTTGATATGCCTGTTCAGAAGAAAACCACTTTGATCTTCATGTATGATTTTATTTAGGATGACCTTGAATCTTTGTGCTAAAATATCTGCAAAGATTTTATAATCTAAGTTTAACAATGAAATTGGTCTATAGCTCCTTGTTTCACTCCTCTCTCTTCCTTCTTTAGGTATTACCGAGATATATGCGTCATTCCATGAATCTGGAATGCCATCTGTTTTTATTTGGTTCATTGTTTTTTGTAAGGGGATAAGCAGCTCCTTTTCTAGTTTTTTTAATAATAGATTGCGGTGTAACCATCAGGTCCAGGCTCCTTGTCATACTTCAGCCTTCTAATCACCTCTACAAGTTCCATCATTGTAATACCTTTGTTCAAGCTTACTTTCTGTTCCTTTGTCAGCTTTGGTATATTTTATCTGTCTAGATACTCATTCATTTGTTCCTCTTTTGATCTTGTAAATGTAGATTCTTTATATAATTCTTCATAAAATTTATAAAAGCTTCTCATAATGGATTTCTGATCTGTCACAGTTTTCCCATTGTACTTTATTTCTGTGATTACCTTGGATTCTCTTTTCTTTTTTTAATCTTAACGCTAACCATTTCCCCATTTTATTGGCAAATTCAAAATGTTTTTGCTTCACTAGCCTCAATTTCTGCTCTATCTCCTCTGAAATATGTGTTTGAAGTTGTTTCTTTAGTAGATTTATTTCCTTTTCAGTTTTTTTTACTTCTTGGGTTGTCCCTTGCATTTCCTCTCTTAATGCTATTTCCTTCAATATTTTATTTACTTTCTCAATTTCTTCCTTTTTTTCATATGCCTTTTTTTAGGATATATCCCCGCATTACTGCCTTGCTTGCATCTCAAGTTGTTTTCATTGCGATTTCTTTCGACATATTTTCTCTAAAATATAGTTTCAGTGTTTCTTTGGCTTGTTTCACACTTTCTTCATCATTCAATAGATTGTTTCTTAGTTGACAATTAAATTATCTTTTCTTTTCTGTCATTGTTAGCGATATTGGGTTATGATCAGAAATCCATTTTGCCATGATCTCCATTTTTTCTAATTGATGTCACTAAATTTCTTGTGACTAAAAACATATCTATCCTTGATGAAGTAGAGTAAACTTCGAAGTAGGATGTGTATCCTTTACCCTGGCCATATTTATGTCTCCAGACGTCTACTAAAGCAAAATCTTCCATCATCTTAAAGAAAGCTTGCGGTAGTTTCCCTTGATTCTTTTTCCACCGCCTCTTCGCTGTTCTATCTTGTGGTGGGTCTATCACACCACGCCAGTCTCTCAACATTAGTATTTCATCTTTTTCTGTTCCTTCCACCTCTTTCCTCAATTTTTCATAGAATTTTTCTTGAGATTGTGATGGTGCATATACTCCCACTACTAACAGATTTAGATTGTTTTACTTCTACTCCTACGTACTGGCCCTCTTGGTCTTTGAATACTTGTTTTGCTCGATATTTTCTATTAATGTATAGTGCCACCCCTTTTTTCTTGTTTATGTTTGTTGACAAGAAATTCTGTCCTAGTTTATAATTTTTCATAAGTTTGATATCTCTTTCTTTGATCTTTGTCTCCTGCAGACATATTATGTCCGTTTTTAATTTTTCTAAATAGTGAAAGATTAAATTCCTTTTATATTTTGAATTTAAACCTTTTACGTTCCAAGATATTGTTTTATTTTCCATATTCTCAATGGTAACGTCTCTTTTTATTTCCACCTTTTAGCTTACTATCTCTTCTTCTTCTGTTTCTTCCTCTTCAACTTCTTCCTCTGATGTCTCTTCCTCTGCCTGGGTTTCTCCTCCTATTGCCCCTTCCTCCTCTAATTCTGTTTCCTTCTTGTCTTCTTCTCGTTCTGATTCTAATCTTCTCTTTCTATCTTTTGTCTCTTTCTTTCCTTCTCTGTTTCCTCATCCTTATACTCTTCTCTAACCTTTTTTTGACCTTACTTAATATTTTACGGAATTCTTTTGCTTTTTGTATTGAATTTATTCTATATCTCTTCTGTTGGTATATAAATGACACTCCTTCAAGTCTTTCTCATCTATAGTTTATCTTGTTTTCTTTCCATTAACAGTTTTGTTAAAAATCTATATTCCTGCCTTTTCTTCAGAATTGTGGGTGGAATGTCTTTAAATATCTTTGTCTCTTCACCATCTATAATTAGCTTCTCATTGTAACTTTTCTGTATCACCTGATCTCTTATTTTAGCTCTGGTAAAACATACCACTACGTCTCTGGGTAATTTATTTTCTTTTGCCACTACTGAGCTTATTCTAAACAGTTTGTCCAAATGTAGTTCTAATCTCTCTTCCGCTAAATCAACAAATTTAGCAATCGATGATTATCCTTTCCATTAGATTTTCATTTTCCTGTTCTACAATTCCTCTTATCTTCAGATATCTCTTCCTGTATCTTAAATCATTTAGTAATAATTCTTTCTTCTCTTGTTCTTGTTCAAGCGTAAGTTCTCTCCTCCAATTTTTCTGTTTTTTTTCCCTGCACTATATGCACTTCCTTTTTTATTTGATCTATATCTTCCATTAGTTTTTCTAATTTTTCCCGTTATTTAATTCTTTTTTCAAATCCGCCTTCATTTCTGCTCTAATATCTTGCATCTCCTCTTCTATTTCCTGTCTTATCTTTTTCATCTCCTTCCTCAACTCCTCTAAGATAATGTTTGTCTCTGTTGATTTTGTTGCCCCTTCCATCGATGGTCTTCTTTGTAATACTAGTTGTGTTTGAGCTTGAATGGCTTTCCTCGTTCCTGTTGCCATTTTAACTAGTATTGCTACTATTTTAGTCTATCCCAAAAGTTCAATACATTTTCCTCTTATTTTATATTCTCCTTTTTAAAAATATATATCTTTATATTTCTAATTATCTTTCTTTTTATCTACCTAGCTAACTTAGGTAAATTATATTCCTCCTTTCTTCCCGTCCTTGCTTGTTTTAAATTCAACAGTCCTAGTCCTATCACCCAATAAACTTCCTAGTCTTATCTCCTCCCAATCCCTCTCTCTTTTCTATTTACCCTCAATGTCCTTCCTCGTTTATCTTACTCTACTCTACCCTTGTCTTCTATGTAGTTTGCTATCTTCACCCCCTTATATTTTCCTCCCCCACTTTTCTCTTTCCCTCCCACACAATGCAAGCAATTTACATAATGTCTGATATACAATGCATAATATAGTTTTTGGTTTTCCTCCTTTTCCAATATATTTACTGTTTTTACCCCTTTATAGTTTCCTCCCCACTTTTCTCCTTTCCTCCCACACAACACACACACAATTTATGCAATGTCGTATACACAATATCAATACATTTTCAAACTTTCTATCTTTTCCAGCTTTTTCTCTTTCTTTTCACCCATTTTCTCTTTCTTTACTTCCTTCCTTCACGTTTCCCCTCTCCCTCTCTATAGCCACAATTTAGACAGTGTTGAGGTACAAGCATGTTACAACGTTTTATTTTAAACTACTTTCCCTGTTCTCATACTGAGTGGAACCCTCGAGCCCAGTCTTTCCTCTTTTTCTTCCTCTTACGCAGTTTCTTCCCTTCTTGCCCACTCTAAACCTGCTCTAAACTCCCAGTTAACACAGTATCCAAATCTGAGAACACAATACTAAAATACAGAAAATACCATATACAATGCTGCTTTAAGTTATTTCCCCTTTTCCTTACTGGGGGAGGCACTCGAGCCCAGGCTCTCCTCTTCTTCTTTCTCTTAGTCTGCTCCTTTGCTTCTCGGCTCTTTGCAGTCCTCTCAATCTCTCTGTCTTTCTTCTACATGGCAGAGAACCCGTCTCACTTCTGCTGGCCCCAAGTCCTCTCCTTTCCACTCCTCCTTAGCTGAGCCAATTTTCTGGATGCCCGGCTCTCCCATGTATCTTTTCTCCTTTCCTTCTTGCTCCTTACTCTGCGTCTGTTGTTTGACGGCTGTCCAGGTCACCCATACATCTAGTTCTCCATCTCCACTCTGCTCCACCCCACCGTTGCACTCCTCCTTCTTACACACAAACTGCAATTTGGACCTTTTTCCTTCACTTCCTCATTCTTGCCCTGGGTTTCTGCTCTTTTCCTCATCCTCTCCAACTCAGTCCCTTTTTCCAAGCTTCGGTTGTGCATAAACTCCTTACTGGGTTTCGATTACACTGTCTCTTACTTATTTTTAAAATATGCTCCATTCTTGTCCACTCCGGTTTCTCTTTCTCGTTCCTCTCTCCACTATCGCTTGACTGCTCTTCTTTCCTCCTTTCCTCCTTTCAGTTATGCTTTCTCTCTGCACGCTTTCTCCTTTCCAGTTCCGTCTCTCAGCCGTCACTTTATTTCCTCTCCCTACTGTTTTCCGTTCTTCTCTCTGTATATAGAAGTTTAAGTTCGTTGGAAATGTTGTTCCCCAAAACAGAATAAGCTGCTAACTCTCTTAGTATTGTTATTTAAAAAAGCACTGGCATCGTTGTTTACCACACTCTGTGGTAGGCTTGCTATCCTTCTGAGGCTCTGCGGTCCTGTCAGCCTTCCACCTCCAGACCACCAAATCCTGGCTGGATATGGACCTCCAGAAAGCCCCTCCGTTCCCGCTTACGGGGGGGAACTTTGCAGCTATTTTCTGTTTCTCTCTGTTGTTTTCCTATAAAATTGAGATGCCAAGAACAAATAGCAAGCGGCTGTAGAGGCAAGAGCTCTCTCACCCTACAACCTCTCACGACACCATCACGCTGGAAGTCTCCTGTAGAACATTATTCTTATTGTTTCTGTTAACAGTGGCACTGAAAGACATTGCTATAATCATTCTTTATAGAAACGGCTAAAGAAAAATAAATGGCTAAATGTCATATTTACAAATAATAGTTTTTTTTATAATATTTCAGACTTAATGTTGTTGTTGAAATCAGAGAATTTTCTGATTTCCCCCCATTATATTATTTCTTCCATGGTAAAAGATTCTTTGTGATTACTTATATTGGCCATATTAAGTTAATATTCATCATGTACCAAGACAGAATTAACTGTGAGCCTGGTCAGAGGTTAATAATTGTTAGGAAGCCTAGCATGCATGTTCATGTTAATTTATCCACACATATAGAGCTAAACAAATACTTGCAACCTGATAATTTTCAATGACTTGTTCAGACCTGGGCATCCTTATTCTTGGAAGATCCATAAAGTGATTCTGCATTAGAGAAGGCGTAGGAATTTGGATTGATTCCAGTACTATGGTTGTGCTTGGGAATCTATAGATAACTGAAACATCTATAATAAACATTCTACTAAATATTTGTCTAGAAATGTAATCTCTCTTACACAGGAAAGACATTGCTATATCATCCCGTATACCTCAATCCATAGATGCATTTTCAAATCCTCACTCAGCCATGAGCTTTACTGGATGTTCTTTGGCTAGTCCTTATCTCCCCTCTTAACCTACCAAATAAATATTCTGAATGTATATTTAAATAATGGGACTATGCACATAGTTTTCAGCCTGTTTGCTATCTTTTAAAAAGGGGGTATCCACACTACACATATGTGATACCATTTAATTGCCATAGCTCCTTCCTGTGGAATTCTGGGTGTTGTAGTTTACGAAGGTATGCTAAATCCTCTGCTAGAGTACTCTAGTCCACCCCACTTTTATTACAGCACTTCAGCTAAGTATCTCTTCAAACTACAAAACCCAGCATTCCATGGGATCAAGCCATAGCAATTAAAGCAGTTTTGAACTGCTGTTATTGGGCAATGCAAATGCATCCTTATTCAGTCATTAAAAATCTGCTAGAATTTTATTTCTGCTTATTTTTTTTTCTCTTGAAAAGCAATGTGATTATGCTAGACTTCCTCTCTTTCTCCCTTGCCCCCATTTTCTTGTTTGAAAATGGAGATGTTTGAAATGGAGAAGTCAGAAAAGAGTGGAAATTAAATCCAAGATCATAGGGCTGCATGGATCCTTAGGCTAGAAAAGTTTTTTTTCCCCCTCTTCTTTTTTGTTGTTTCCTTCCTAGTTGTAAGCATTAGCATTTGAAAATCTTTGCTGATTGCACTGATCCAGCTTCTGCTGAGTCAGGTCATCCAGCCTCTCTGAAATTTGGACACCTACGCTACTAAGACCAGTGCTTATTAGAATTTTAATTTTGGGCAAAAAAAAAAAAAGGAAAAAAAAGGCTGCAATGCGAATTAAATAGAAATTACACAGTACGTGTATAATAACATGCTCCTTTTTTTAAAAAAAATCAGAACTTTTTGAATCATAACATCTTTACCCAAAGCAATTGCAAAAATATGCTAATGATGTTATTAATAATTTTATTTCTGGGTTCCAGTTCAGAGAGTTGATTATGACCTCAAAGTCTGCCTTCTCTCATATTCTCTATCAAGAGCTTCTAAAGTGGCTCTTCTCTGCATCTCATATACAAGTGAATTGTCTTTGGTTGAGATGCAGTTTCTAGTAGACTCTGGACTTCTCTGCTAAGAGAGCTTGACTGCTTCTGATGCTGTGCAAATACCCCCTTTTTTTAGTTGCTAATTTCAATTTCCCTGGTTTATTTAACCAAAATGTTTATTTCTCAGCTTTCCATCATTTAATTATGATTGTTTTGTCTTGTATTCTAGTTGCTGTTCTCCTTGGTTTCTTCTCTGGTAGGCTACCTTGAACATTTTTAGTATCAGTGAAACAATATTTTAATTAAACAGAATGAAGGGTACCATGAAGCAAGTTTATTTAGCATCACAGGAGTGTTTGTGGTGCTCTGCTTTTCTGGCTAGGTGCTGTACTAGAAAGCATTTTGGAACCCTCTAACCTTCCTCCCTACCCTGTGGAAAGCAATTTTAAACACTTCTCTGGGTTTCAAAAGTGGCTTTTGAAGTGGCGTACACATGGGCATAGCTATGTGTAGGTAAAAATAAGGGCACTGCTCTCGCAAATAAGAATTTTGTCCCCCATTTTCCTTCATTCTTCAAATTTATAACATTTCATTATTTGAGCATTTAGAAATAGAGTTTAGGTTCCTAAAGAAAGAGGAAAGGCAAAGTTACCAAGGATGAAAAGTTACCAAAGTTACAACAAACATGAGTTCTAGGTGTGAACACTTTTCTATGTTTCATTCTAAGTGATACTAGAAATTTGGGTATGGAATTAAAATTTCATGGGGACAGAATTCTTACAGGGGGAACAATTTTGCCTCCCCCATAGTTACACACCTGGGTATGCAAAGCTGCAGTTGAAAGCAAATTTTTTATTCTCTTATTGCACACATCAAATATGCTCAGCAATTTTCTTGAAGGAGGTGTAATTTATAAAAATGGACAATTTATCTCAGGAGAAAGCAATCCCATTCTTCCAGCTATCTAAGTATGTCCTTTTCCCCACCCCTCCTTCCTTTGGAAGCACTTTTTTGGGTAGAAATTCATGCTTGGAGCTTGGTAGAAAAAATGCCATAGTTATGAGGCAATTAGCCCAAATGGCTTTTATCTTTACCTCACTGAATGAATTTGGCACAGAGACATTATGCTTGAGACAGCATGTCTAGTTGATTAAGGTCTGTTGTGAGGAACCAGAGTCCTGTGGCCCCCCATACAGATTGTATGGCATAGGAAGAGAAAGAGCAGCACAATTCTGCATGTGCTGCAAAATGCTGCCAATCATTTAATCTGGCACCGTCAGCCTCAGAACTATCACCCTGTTATGATTTTTCCCATAGTTCAACAGACCTTCCCTACTGCTATTTTCCTGGCTAGTTTGGATGCCCAGGTGTCTTGTAGCATAAGGACTCACAGATGTTTCTACGCCCAGTAAAATGGGGCTTGGTTTAGTAAAATAGAGTCACCTTTGCTTAAGCAAGAGTTTGACAATAAGGGCACTGGATTGAACAGGACTGCCAGGATCCTGGAGGATATATACTGGGTTATAATGATTGTTGGGGGAGCTGCTATCCCAGTAAGAGACTGCAGTTAACTGAGGCAATAAGAAAGCTGACAGACCCAGAACTGTTAAAGAGTCTTGAATGCTAGGTTTGACCCTGTCATGATGGAGGGCCCAATTCCATCATGCTGAGTTCATCTGCAAAACCCTACAGATAGCATCATCTGGAAATTTCCACTCCCTGCTTCCATAGCAACAAGTATGGAACCTCATTTCCTAAACATGGCATCACATCACCTGACTGAAGAGCCAATCAGATCTGGCAATGCAGAACCAATCAGATTTGACCAATGGAGCTCTGAGTTCTGAAATCCTTTGTTTGATGCCACATGGTTGAGACTAGCAAGAGAAACACATATGGTACTGAGGTCGGAGGAGCGACCTCCCACATGGGCTCTATAACATCAAGAGCCCAAAGGATATCTGAAGTCTGGGTACAGACTTCCAGTGACTCTGATTCCCGTCAACAGAAACTGATTATTATGGACTTCATAATTTGTAAGTTACTATTTCTTTTAGTGTAGGGAAAAATGTCTAGTTAGCATGCATTAGTTTTATGATTTATTTTCAACCTTATTACTGAATGTATTCCTGCAACTTGATTAAGCTGAGATCCTGGAGGAGAGATTTCCCTCCATGCTAAGTACTTAAGTGCTTGGAACTAGAAATAAAGTTTTTTCTCTTTTTTCTACAAAACTTGCCTTCACACGCCTTCATGGTCATCTATCGTGTCTCTTCTCTGGGGAACAGAGAAGGGGGATTGCAAACTCCCCAGCAGTGTGAGTTGTTCACTGGTTAGTCAGAGAACTGTCCCAGTTTCCCACTGAACTGGGTTTTAAGTGACAAGCAGTGGGTGGCGGCGGCTACAAAAGTGAGACACAGTTCTCCAGGGACTTCTAGGCAACAGGAGCCCTGAGAGAGCTTGTTTGTAAATTATATCAAAAAGCTTTTGGAGCCCTTCCCTTCCCTTCTCTGTGAAGTTGGATTGCACAGAGAAGGAGGGAAGCTCAAGCGTAACATGGATGGCAGCGGGTTTTGGACCAAAAATGGAAGTGAACAGACCACAGTTGTTACTGTAGCCTCATGGGTTTTGTGTTTGAGGGTCAGGAGAAGCTGGGTGTCTGTGTGGGTGTCATTCTCAGAGTCTGAGGTTGAATAGAAGACTATGGCAGCAATCATATTTAATGCTAGTGGAAAATAAAGCTCCGGAGGTATGGGAGAATGACTGCTGCCACCTGAATGACAGTGCAAGAGAGCATCCTTCTCCAGACCAATCATTGACCATTTGGATCTGGGCTGGAGCTACAGCTGTGATTGGTGAGTATCTAGCAATGACTGCGCCACTGAGAAAAACAGTTGCACAAGGAGGTACTGAATACCCTTTTGCTCAGTGTCCAAAAAAGTAAGCCACAGTTACACCAGCATAAGACACCAAGAGGATTCTGGCCTATATCTGCTGGCTTAGAAAATATAATAGATTACTAGGGGGTTACCTTGAAATGGAGCAGCCAGTGGCTCATTTGAGGTCTTCTTGGGTTGCTGCCATGCCTGAGGACATGACTGTAGGTCTAGCTGATAATAACAGAGTGAAGGAAAGAAGGAAGGCTTTCTCTTCAATATATTGTGCAAAAGGCCTTTCTAGTTATATTTAGCTGTGTTGTTTTTATTCAAAAGCAAGGGGCTGGGCCTCTTTTACACCAGAATCCTAGAGTAGGGGCTTTAATCATTTACCCACTGCCATAGTGGGTCATTTACCCACTGTCCTGATTTGTATTGGGATTCCTGTGTGACTGTCCAGTTGCTTCTTTTTTTAAAATGGGCTTTTTGTTGTCTGAAAAAATGCTAGCATTTAAATGGTAAATCACATACCCAGGGTTTCTGGGTAGTGCTGTTTGCCAGTTTTTGGTGACTTGTTTCTGTGTGTTGTAGGGGTCAGAGGGGCAGAGGTCTGTTGAACTCTGAGAGAAGGTGAAAACAGCCCCTATATGCTCATAAGTTGCCCACCATTGTGTGATGCTGCCTGATACCTTCATCAGCACACATTAGGATGGGTGAGTAAGAGAGACCATGGAGAGAATTGCCCTGTTCATGTTTTCTGGCTTCTTCACTTAGAAAGTAGATAAGCTTTCCTTTGGTTTCCTGAATAGACCTGTGTTTCATGATAAAAGGCATCATAAGCCATAGAAAGTCATAATAGGGCTAGCATTCTTATGGCTACCAGTCACTAAATAGAGATAATTGATGTCACAAAAATATCCTTGGTGCCTGTTCATATTGAAAGCTGGACACATAGAATTCAGTAATGTCCAATAGATGTCTGATCTGAAGACCAGCCAACTACTTTGGCTGAAGACAAGATATTAATGACTTAATGGAAGGCTTGACTTAATACTCAGTAATGACTTAATACTCAGGGCTTCATTTCTTTTTGACAGAAGATTTGAGCTTTCATCCTAGAGGGATTGACTGTACCAGCCATTAAAGGATACAGGTTTTCCCAGGTGACAAACCAAGATGGATAAATATCCAAATAACTCTGGTGAACATCACTTTCATAAGTTTCTCTTCTTTTATCACTGAAAGATAGAAGATCGGCCCTGACAAAAACATATGTACCACAAGTGGATTTGGTGCAAACTGATTCTGTTATAATCTCATTTCGCCTTGCCCAGAGTCTGAGTAAACCTAAAAGACTGATGAAATAGTGAATGAAAGAAGTTCAACATGACTTATTTCATTCTGTAATGTACAGCTTTAGACACTTTTTAGTCTTGAGGTCATTTTTAGAAGTTTGTCCCATTTTGCTCCCATCCTTTTTGTAGCTTGCAGGTCTGATCTTCTGCTGTGTCAGGCATATGGTCTGGACTACTTATGCAAATAGTGGTCGATGTTCCTGAGACCACAGTGGTACACACAAGATAAGTGACTGATATCCTGAATAAAGAAAGTGGGATTCTTATTCGCTATAACAGTCGACCCCCATGTCTGTGGGAGATATGTTCCAAGACACACACACCCGTGGATACCTGAAACCGTGGATAATAGGAACCCTATTATTTTCAATGAGATGAACGCTAGAAGTTGACCATAGAATAGCATTGGAGGACCTAGAAATACCTAGAGAGAAAATATTTTTTGGATGTGGATAAGTGAAACTGTGGATACTGACTCTGTGGATATGGGGATTGACCTGTAGTTCTTCCACTAAGAGAGTGCAGAGATGACATTGGCAGTCTGAAAAACTCGATAGGGGAATGGAAGGGCCATAGTAGGACATTTGCCACTTGCTATTACCATTCTGACTTAGTATCTTCATCTCCTCCTGTCATATTCCCTAAAATATTGATGCTGCCAAAATGAAAGTGGGTAAAAAATAGTGGTCAAGTAAAGTATTAACTTTTTCCATCCTTGACATAGGAAAGTGTTCATTATATGAACTGGCCAGCTAAGCCTAATTAACACAAACAGTTCTGTATATAACTGTATTTCTTTTGCATCATGAACACTGAATTTAAGTTAATACTTAGGAATTATGTATAAGTAGTACTCTTAAAGATAAACTTTTTTCCATTAAAAGCAACCACTGTCAGAGATGCCAAGAAATAAATTAAAGACATATAAGAGATTGTTAAAATCTGGAGTGACAGGTATTTTTCCCTTTTGTGCTTAAAACTTCTGACATGATGCAATGAAACATGATTAGGGAATTAACTTTAGTTTGCCAGAGAAGTATAGAGACCTGCATTGCATGCAGTTCTCCTCTCTCCCCCTTACAGTTTATTTTGTAACACAAACTAGTTTTGATAGGAACTTAGTTTTCTTCCATGGACCAACTGCCCCCCCCCCTGCATAGTAGTAGTATGCTTTTGAAGAGCTGGCACTTTGAATCATACACTCTTCAAGAACTAATATTATCAGCATTTTAAATACAGCCTCCTGTTAAGATGATCCTGCAGAGGCTAGTTGTGTTGATTAAGTGAAAATTTAGAATTTGCAAAACTGAATTGTAATCTATACCATGTAACCTTTAATGAGAGAAAAGAGGGCGGTATCCTTTTGGATGATGGTCCTAAATTCATGTTCTATTGAGAGATAATAGGGACATTTTTATCTTTCACTATAACTCGTAGAGCATCCCCCCCCCATAAATCACATTACAAAAGTTTTAATTAGAGTGAGTATTAAAGTTACATCTGATGGTGCCCTACATATCTTCACTTCTCTTAACCATGATGAAGAGATTTGGAAACATTATGTCTGCAGTGGATTACTGAATTTTGGAATTACTTGGTTCAATGCCAAACTAAATCTGAGAGGAATATAGGTCATTTCCCCCTTTCTTTCAGTTCCCAAATATTTCTCAGTACTAGTGATAGAATATAAAGTACAAATTGATCTCTTTTGAAAATATGAAGTTATTTTTGTACAGCATTGTGTTGCTATATTTGTCCCCCAACTGTTCAGCACCCCTGCTAACATATTGGAGGATATTTCTGTAATTGTATTGATAAGAAGGAATAATTTTTTTTTCACCACAACCTTTGTTTTGTGCCGATCAAAGTGTTCCTTATTTGTGTCTTCATAGGTGTGATAGATTACATTAATGTGGCATTGCTGAAAATCACTGTGAATGCATTTGAGCAAACCTGTTTGTGTAAATGGATTAGTCATTTGCATAAAACAGTGCATTAATATTCACGTGTAAGGAATCAGAGATTGATCCTGTAGGATCTGAGTTGAAATATTGCTAGGCTGAATAAATGGTGTTAGGTTGAGGCTTTGCACCATCCTTTGGCTTGAACACTAAATAAAGACAGCAGAGTCTTGTCTATTTATAGCTAATAGCTATTTAGAAAGAAAAAAAATCTGTGTGTGTGTGTTATTTGTGTTCATTTTCATTGGTTTACCCTAAAGATATATACTAGATGATAATAAAGTAATAAAAGATTGTTTTCACAGCTGTTTGTCTTTGATTACAGATTTCTTTGAAGTATTGCAATAAGACAGACTTTGAACCTGGAAAGAGATCAAATAATGAATTGTTCTGCTTTGTGAAGCTTAAGAAGGGATTTTATTGTTGAAACATATAGTGCAACATATTTTTTCTAACAGTTAAATAATGGTTGAAAGTACTATGAGATCATTACAGATGGACTAGATTAAAGGGCTTGAGGCCAAGCATTAGAAACTATTGAAAAAGAAAAGAGCGTTTCTTAAGTTTACAATTGCTAAATATTTTTGTTTTCTTTCAAGTCAAAATAGTTCAAAAGAGTCAGTGTTTTCAAATCCTTTAAAAAAAATTAAAGTAATAAACATGCAACTGGCTCTTTGGGGAGTTTTTAAAGTTACTGTCATTTCATTCTAGTTTGCACTTTAAATGACATCCACAATAATGCATTTGGCACTAAATATTTTTTTTTTAAACTGTGAAATCATTCATATGTACTTTTTCAATTAGCTGGGAAGGGGAAGCTTGTATGTTTTGGAGTACAATCAATGTATGCCATTTTGATCAGACTTAACTCTGGGGAGCAAAGCAGATGGTAGATGGTTTCCACTGTCTTATTCTTGCAACAGCTCTGTAAGGCAGCCTGGGTTGAGATGGAATTCATAATATGAAGTATGCAAAAATAAAACTTTTCTCTAGAAGAAAAAAAGTGGTGGTATTATGCAACCATCATTATTACTTGTTTTGTTAAAACTAGTGTACATTTACACAAAATGTTAAGGAATAAATATGGACTTTGCTGTGCTAATATGCACCCTGTCATCTGGGCTACTTATAGTAATTAATGTAAAATAATCAAGCCTAAAAGTGTTCTGCATATTTCATTATAATATATTTAGTTATTGTGTGTTAATGAATGGTGATCTAATGGTGGCGTATTTCTTCAAACAATAAATACTTTAATGTTCATCAGTGTATATTTTAGGCAAGCAGAAGAACTTTAAAGTATGTGTCTGTTATGTATGTGTGTGTATCAGAATCCATTCAGTGCCTCTGTCTAGAATACTGTCACATGAATTTAGCTGTTGTGTTATTTAGAGCAAACTTTTTGCCTTTGTGCAGTAGATAAACCTTTCAAATGATGGTTTCAGTAGCAGCATTAGACAAAGGAATATTGTAACTTTAGAGATTTTTATGATGAAGGTGTGTTTTAAGAGATGTCACTTTGATATTTTTACATTATGTCCTACATTTGTCAGCTAAAACCAGGATATTGCCTCAATGAGAAAAAAGCATGTTCTGCACTTGTCAAAAGGCAGTAAGTAATGATTAAAATAGCAGTGTGAAACGCTAGGAGATTAAAGTGATGCTAATGATAAGTGAGAGAAGAAAAGGGCAAGCTATATTTTAATCCCTGAGAGAATGGTTAATGACTTCTATTGCCTGAGATTAAACTAAACCTGTCTCATCAGCTTTTTCTGCCTGGTGAAAAAAAGCTCTCTGCACTTTAATTTATTAAAGTCTTTTAAGGAAGCACATTGATCCACAGAGGTTAAACTTTAAAAAACTGTGCAAAACACACATACTAAAATGTTTTAACAAAAGTGTTTCTTTGTTGCTTTAACCATACTCTTGGTTCTATAAAGACTTCATTGTCTATGGCTTCATGCATTTAATTAAACGATATTAATTACTTAAAGGGAAGGTTTGTTCCTTTTAAAGTGCACTTTTATATTTCTCTTGCAGGGGAAATAGCAAGTGTGCTATAGCAGAGATCAGCAGATAGGAACATGTCAGACTTCCGTGCTAATTGCTACGTGCCCTGCTCAGTGTGTTGAAAGGTGGGAACAATTAGAAACACTTTTACCAAATATATGTACTTTTGTAGCACACTACAATAAATTTTAAATGAATTATTGCTAATTTGTTTTTGAACAACCTTTTACTAGCTTTACTCCACAAAGTGTGAGTAGTAACTTGGTATTGCTTATTGTGCAATTCACTTCCTCCTTTGGATAGATTGTAGCCCTTGGCATGGGAGCTTTTAGGCCTGAATTGTTCCTTTGAAAGTGGTGTTAAATTCTTGACCAGAAAAATAAGGTGGAAATCACATATTATGTTGGGTAATTCAATGCATTCATCTTGACCTTCAACAGTGTCCCAGTAAAATCAGTTTCACATGAGGCTGCAGGAATACTTGGATCAGCATTTCATCATGGCAAGAAAGTTCTCTTGGGTTGCATTTCTTCATTGTCTTTGTATGATCTTAGCAGGTATATATCCCCTCACCCTGTATAACATGTGACACCTTTTGAGACTTTCTTCTGCACTTTCATTATGGACATAGTAGATACCTTCTCTTCTGCAGTGGATCCACTCTAGTTGAAACACATCAGATGATAACCATTCCAGTATTGCCAGCTTCTATGGAGGTCAGGTGCTGGAACTTATACTTACTAAGCAATCCACTTGACCCATGTGGGAAACCAGTGCAAATATTCCAGTGTTTTCATGGAGTCCTAACAGGATGGATACAATTTGTATCAGTTTTCATGCTATTAATTAGGGCATGCAGGTATCAGACCTTGGTTTTTGAAGATGAAAATCATAGGTAAGGTTGATACTTTATAGATGTGTAAGTTAGTTTCTAGAAGTAAATGTCTGCAACTATAAACATGGCCTGTCTAGGCCATTTTCTTGATGGAGATATCTACATGTGCTGTAGGGGTGCTGCTTTTTCAAGAAAATAGGATCCTAGGTGTCCTGATCAGAACATGATGTTCACAGAGCAGTCTTTCAGATTTTCAATAGAAGTAATAAAAAACTCGGGTGATTTGCAGTTTTTTTTTTTTTTAAGCAATCAAATATACTTTCTGCCTGTGCTTCAGGAAAGTATACATTCCCACCATCGTTGCTTTGGCAACAACCAGGGAAAGTTGGGAGAGGATTATTATAACTCACAGTTCTTACCATATTGATGGTAGCTTGCTTAACTTAAGCCATCTAAGGGCTCGCACTAAGACTCTAAATTATCTAGTTCGTGAGCTGCTCTTCACTGATGATGCTGCCCTTGTTGCCCACACAGAAGCAGCTCTGCAGCACCTAACATCCTGCTTTGCAACATCTGCAGAGCTGTTTGGGCTGGAAGTCAACCTGAAGAAAACAAGTTCTTTACCAGCCTTCACCACAGGACCAACCCCACCATTCCCGCATTTCCCGCATCGGCAAATCTGTGCTCAAGTCTGTTCAGCAGTTCACCTATCTGGGAAGCATAATCTCCTGGAGTAACAAACATCTGAGGCAAAGCACAAAAATCAGTGTGTATAGAGCCATTGTACTATCTATTCTGCTTTACGGGTCTGAAACATGGGTCACCTATCGCCAACACTTACGACTCCTCAAACGCTTTCATCAGCGCTGTATACGCACAATCCTAAATATACACTGGACTATGTGACGGATGTTGCTATCCTTGAGCAAGCAGGGATCACCAGCATTGAGGCCATGATATTGAGAACACAGCTGCACTAGGCAGGGCACGTTTCTAGGATGAAGGACCATCGCCTCCCAAAAATAGTACTCTACGGTGAACTTGCCATGGGTCAGCGTAAGAGGGGTGCTCCAAAAAAGCAATACAAGGACTCCCTGAAACAACATCTCAGGCTCGGCCAAATTGATCACCAACAATGGTCCGCCCTGGCCTCACATCGGGAGGCATGGAGATGCACTATCCACAATGCTGCAGCTTTATTTGAGAACTCACGCCGAACAAGTTTTGAAAAGAAACGACAACGCAGAAAGAATCACAACCCGGAAACATCACCTAAGCAGACCTTCTGCTGTGCTTTCTGCAACTGGACATGTTTATCTTGGATTGGTCTTTTCAGTTATCAGCGCACTTGCAGAAAGCATGGGATGAGTCCTTCCTGAATCTTCGTTTACGAAGAAAAGCCAGAGAGCGAGGTTTGGTAGTACAGTTGTTCCTCCGTATCCATGGATTAAAGTATTCACGGCTGGAAAATATTCTTTAAAAAATAATAATCCAAAAAGCAAACCTTGATTTTGCCATCATATAAAAGGGGCACCATTTTGCAATGCAATGGCATATAATGGGACTTGAGTATTAAAAGATTTTGGTATCCGTGGGTGTCCTGGAACGAAACCCCAGCGAATATGAAGGGACAACTGTACATCTAAAATAAGGCCAAAGTGTAATTTCAGTGTGGCATTTTAAAATTGTTTTGGTGTCTAAACTGGGTATAAGCTTAAAAATTGCAGTCCTCTATCTGGAATTGTTTTCTTTCTGTTTCCATTCTTTGCTGATGAAAGGAGGCTCCTGATTTGAAGCTTCTTCTTTGTGTAAGTATAAACAAGGGCTATTTCAGATTTGTCTTTTGTGATTGTTGTAATCCAGGTTATTCTGTTTAAAACTATTTTTTTTTTAAGTGTAACTTGTTGGGTAAGTGAGTTTAAACTTGATTCATTCTTTGATGTTAATGAAACACCAATTTATCGGAAGGCCCTACAGCCCTAATGAGCAGTTTCTTTAAAAAGCACATTTAATCAAGGTTTATTTTTAACTTGTTTAAACAGATCTAATAGTTTGTGCTGATTTCATTTCAGTATAATAATTGCTAGCAATCCTATTAGTAAGTCATGGAACATGGAAGTTAACACAAATTCCATTCTAATGAGGAAAGTAGAGCAGCAAAAGCCCTTCTAGCCAAGGAAGGGTTCCTGCTAAGAGTGGAGTGACAGAAGCTTTTGGACATTCTGCTGACAGTGGATTATTTTTGTTTTTATAGGGGTGTTAGGCATGGATAGTTAGTATTTAAGTGGGTTTTATTGTTTGTTAGAAGTGAAGCAGTCATATTACTTTGTACACTGTGAAGCTGAACAAAGTTAAATCTCGATGTTAAGAAATCTAACAGACCTATAAAATGCAGATTGGATTTGTTGTCCTTGTTCTATATGTTTGAAATCCCTGCTGGATTGCTTCTCTGTGCATATTTTTTATATGGGTTATAAGTATTGCTATATACTTTGCCTGGAATCAGAACTGTGACTTCAAAGAGGTAAGATTTAACAGGTACTGCTATTGCTAATCATTTTTTTTAAAGAAAGCACTAGCAGGGAAGTAAATACAAGGAAAGCAAAGTGGGAGAATAGTGGGAGAATATGTACAGGAGAACCCTCAGTCATATATTTCTAGTGAAGCCAGGTAAAAGATTATGATTAGGCAAGACTTTCTTATAAAGGCTTCCCCCTTTCCCAGTAATTTTGGAGGGCTCCTTAAAGACTTTCCCCCTTTCCAGTAGTCATTCTGCTGTAATTTTGGGGCACAGAGAAATGTTGTCCCCTACCCTATGCATGGCATAGTAGTTTGAGCCATTGTGGTGTAGTGGTTTGAGCACTGGACTATGATTTTGGAGACCAGGGTTTGAATCTCTGCTTAGCCATAGAAACCCACTGGGTGACCTTGGGCAAGTCACACTTTCTCAGCCAATGCGATTTTGGGCTGCATCAATAGAAGTATAGTGTCCAGATCAAGGGAAGTAATAGTGCCCCTCTATTCTGCCTTGGTCAGGCCTCACCTAGAATACTGTGTCCAGTTCTGGGCACCACAATTCAAAAAGGATATTGACAAATTGGAGCATGTCCAGAGAAGGGCAACTGAAATGGTGAAAGGTCTGGACACCATGCCTTATGAAGAAAGACTTAGGGAGTCTTTGTGTATGTTTAGCCTGGAAAAAAGATGGTTGGGAGGCGATATGATGGCCCTGTTTAAGTATTTGAAGGGGTGTCACATTGAGGATGGAACGAGCTTGTTTTCTGCTGCTCCAGAGACTGGAACACGGAGCAATGGATGCAAGCTCCAGGAACAGAGATTCCACCTCAACATGAGGAGGAACTTTTTGACAGTAAGATCTGTTTGGCAGTAGAACACACTCCCTCAGAATGTGGTGGGGTCTCCTTCCTTGGAGGTCTTTAAACAGAGGCTGGATGGCCATCTGTCAGGGATGATTTGATTGTGTATTCCTGCATGGCAGGGGATTGGACTGGATGGCCCTTGTGGTCTCTTCCAACTCTACAATTCTGTGATTTCCTCCCACCCTTTTGAATAAGAATTATGAACTCAAAAGAAATAAGATTTAACAAATAGTTGGTTTGCTAGTGAATTTTTAAAAAGTGCTAGTAGGGAAGAAAAGAGGGGGAAGGAGTAGGGGATTTTTAAAAAGTCAGGAGAAGAAGGGGAAATTTCAGTGTAGGATAGCCCTCAACCATAAATTTTTCAGTTAATCCAGACAGGGGAGTTGATTAAAAAAAATAAAGCTTTCCTCTTGTCCTAATGCAACCTGGATGGTTGTTTTCACACACACACACTAACCATGCAGAAAGACCTGAGCAACTTCCATACAAGCCAGTAAATGGGGAGGGGAGCAGAATACTAGCCTTCAGCACTAAATGATCTGCCACTGAAAGGGTTGTGGTTGCATGAGGGCCTCTTGCTGAGCAACTGAATCACCCATCTATGCCATTCCTCCATTCTAAGCAGAGGCCAACTTTTTAACTTTCTCTCCATTCTTCGCTTTCCAATTCTAATTTCTTCATACCTCATCCCCTGCTTCTTCCTGTTGCTTCCTCCTCTTCCTCATCCAGAAAGCCACAGGCCAGTAGGCAGATTAGCCCAAGCAACAAAACAACAACAAAGCAGCAGAGAGCCATAATGTGAATATCCTCTAATCCTAATTGTCCTGGTTTTATTATATCTGACACCTAGAGAGGAAGAGGGAGAGCACCAGCCCATAAATCACAGGGATGTAACTGATTCATTAATTACACATATCTTTTTGGCTAGGATGTTTGTAATGACATCTGGCTGACTGTTTTGAGACTGTACGTTGGTTCACCCACTCACCTCTTTGAAAAATCTCTATGAATAGTGGGAATTTGGGTGTCTATCCATGTCAAACATTCAGTTACTCCTTTGTCCATTTCCCCCCAGAAACCCACTTAGCACATGTCTATGTCACTCTAATGCTGTCTGTCATGGCATATCTTCAAGTCGAAAAATTATTTGCCTGCTATTCTCAATAGGAAGAAAGCTCCTATGGTCACCTTTTTTCATTGCCAAGAACAGCACTGGGGACAGAAGGAGGAGCTTCTGATTCAGACTGTGGGCAAAGGCTTAAAGCTGCATAAATTCAATTGAAACTTAAAAATAATGCTGATTGATACCTGAACGCTGTTACCAAATGGTATTTCAGAGTCTTCTGTAGATGCCAAGAAAAATAAGTTGGAGCTCATCTGTTCACTGACAAATGCATGCTCTAATGAATAATGTCATCTGGCTGAAGTCTCTTTTTCTGTCATAGAAAAATAAATTCATACTATTTGTACTTAATGCTGATATACTCTGCTCTCTGAATACTAAGTTGCTATGTATTTACAAATGTGAAAGAACCTGTGGTCCTTTTTTGCAGCAGGTCGTCATAGAAACTAATTAACTTTCATTTCTATGTCAGGGTAAAGTACTGTAATACAGATGTAAATTGTAGTTCAGGAATTATTTGAATGAAACAGTGGAAGAAAGAACACATCAAAGTCTTCAAAAAATCAAATAGGAAGGAAAATGCACAATAACATATCATAGCGTACAATACATCACAATGTAATAAAATGTTAATAAGTTGATTTTAAAAAGAGGATGCTGTACATCAATCTGTTACTTGTTCTACATATGATGGAAGAAGTTTGTATGTCTGCAGTTAATTTTGTGAGCCACCTGTAGGCCCAATTTTGTGGGAGAAAGATGAGAACAAAATGCATCTTTTAGAATTCAGATGCTAATTTGGCATAATCCCCCAAAATTCCAGTTTGGCTCTGCCTAAATTAAGAGTAAATATGTAGTAAGGCAAGCTGCATATAATGGTTATGATCCATGAGGAGAAGAAATTTCTAGAATTAGTTGGGTTTTTTTTTCTGTGTTGAACAGTTTTTTCATGGTACATCATAGACTACTTTTGAAATCTTTTGCAGGGCTGAGTTCTGTAAAGAGGTTAGAAGGTTGAACTGTGACAACAATAGAACTCTAGATCAAGCTGGGACCAGAGTTTATGTTGAGGGAGTGGAAAAAGCGACCACATTTTCAGTGTGTTATCCATCAAGAGGCACCATGACTTGCTGATAAACTGAGCAGGGAGAGGAAAGGAGAGGGAAGAACTAAAGATAGCAATACCACTTAAAAGTGGAAATACCAGTCAACTGGAAACATGGAATTGGACTGAAAGAAAACTGAATCCATGGATGGAAGAATTAGGTGGCTCTGAAAGAAGCAGAATTTGATTAGGTTTCCCAGAGAAGATCTCTGAGAAACCCCAATAGAAAGAAAAGAAAGTGGTTGAGGAGACTCACCTGTAATGAAGTAAAATCAGAAGTGGGAATTCTGCTGCCCTCCAGATGTTATTGAACTGCAATTCCTAGCATTCTTCTGGGTGTGCTGACTAGGGCTGCTGCAACTTGCAGTTCAACAACAACTGGAAGGCCAACCAGTTCCAACCCCATGCTAAATGAAGAATGTTGTCAAAATTAGCAAACATCTAAATGAAAGCCTCTGTGACTTGTAAGATCCAATTCAGTAGTGGTGGATAAAGCTCCACTAATGTCCTTGCACTGGAGATTTGGAGGATGATGGTTGTTTCTTTCCACCCAACTGCACAGCAGCAGTTGGAAAGCACTCAGGTGCACCCCACAGCCAATCAGTGGCCTGGAGAGCAGAACTGCATGGGGGCACCATCTACTAGTCAGGGAAGAAGGAGCAAGCCTTAGCCCTTATGGAGCTATTGGAAGTCCAGGAGGAGTTTTCCTTCAGTCTGCAACAGTGGTAATCAGGCAATGCTTGGGCAATGTTCTCCACCCTGCCTTCCAACTAGCCGTGAAGTCAACCCAGTGATACGGGTTTTGTAGAAAAGATAGAACTGGAAATTTTTCCAGTGCTCAACATTTCTGATTTAGTATATTTGGTTTAGATCAGCCTTTCTCAACCTTTTTACCCTGGTGGAACCCTTGAAACAATTTTCAGGTCTCAGGGAACTCCTGTCTATTATATCTACAGTTCAAAAAATATGTTTTTCCCCAATTTCAATTTCTCGTGGAACTCCTAGCAACCTCTTATGGAACCCTAGAGTTCCAGGGAACCCTGATTGAGAAATCCTGGTTTAAATATTATATTTAAATGGAATCAAAGCTTTATATGGAAATTATTTATTGGAATATTTGTAGTAATAATGTAGACAGACTAGCATATACCTCCTTTATATTCAACAAAAGAAATGACTATATTGTTTTTTTAAAGATTGCATACCTGTAGAGTACTGTACCTGATGTGTCTTATATCAATAATTTAACATTCTTTTCCTGAAATAAAACTATATTACCTTTAGCTTAAATTATTCTATGCACTACTTATTAATTCCAGTTCAAGTTGAGAAAAAAACTGATTCAGTACAAGTAGCTGAACACTTTAGTTCACTAAAAGGTGTATGTGAGTCTGTGGGCACAGACAGTTTCTCACATTTTGTCTTTACTATGTGTACTTATGATTGACTGAGAAGTAAGAGATTTTGTGAAATACAAACAAGCTTAGCAGTGTGTTCATTTTTTAGTCTATTTCATTGAACTCTAGGGTTTGTCAGTGCTTTTCTCCTTGGAAGGACATAGCTGTGTTAGTTTGGAATATCAGTAAGCAATGGGATCTTGTAACACCTTTGAGACTAACACACACAGAGAGAAAATTAGTCCACTTCCTCTGATGCTGGAGTGAACTGGTGCAAACCTTATAAGCAGACTGTTGAATAGTCATAGAAATGCAAAAGAATGGTCCTGAGGGACAAAGGCAAGAGGAAAGATGTAGCCTAAGGCCAGGGTGGCTGGATGACCATATAAATGTTGGAGAAAGTTTTGGAATGTAGTATGATGCTGTGATCCAAGAGTGCCCTCATAAGACTAGAGTGCTAGCTAGTGTTACGATATGTATAGTGTGCCAGGAAACCATTGTCCCTGTTCAACTAACTGTTGATGGCCTGGAATTTGTGGATATATTTTAATTCAGCTGTTTCTCTTTCCAATGCTTCCCTTGTAGTTTTTTGTTCATGTACAGCTGCCCTGAGGTCAGAGATGGAATGCCCAGGAAGATTGAAGTGGCTTGCAACTGGTTTTTGTGTATTCCCATTCCTAATGTCTGATTTGTGTCTGCTTATCCTCTGGCTCAGAAAGTGGCCTGTTTGCCCAATGTAGAGTGCTGAAGGGCATTGTTGACAGAGGATAACCTATATTTAGCTCATCTAAAATGATTGATTGTAGTACAACAATCCTGACAACTAACTATAGATAAACAGACACACACATATACATGGTGTGGAAAATTTTTCAGGGAAAAATATAGCATTGGAAAATTTCCCACTCTTCATCTCTGGGTGCACCCTTGCACTACCTGGCTGTTGTTGCACAGCTGAAGAAAGTATGCTGTGCAAGGAAGTACTAGATACTTCTTTGCACAATGTGCTCTAAAGTACTTATGCTGGTGCAACTCCAGTTGCATCAGTATAAATCACCAAAAGGATTGTGGATACACTGAGACAAATAATAATAGAAAATATTTTTAATCTTCTTCCCCCCCTGAGAAGTTCAGGACAGTGTATATGCCAGTCTTCTCCAACTTATCCTCAAAAGAACCATGAATTGTAAGCTAGGCAGAGAGAGATGAAGAAATGAGCCCACTAATTGCCCAGTAGGATCATTTTGATTTAATGCTGTGCTGCAAGCTCCACTAGGATGTTTTTTGTAGCATTATCTGGGACTTTAAGAGGCCAAAAAAGGTGTGTGTATGTGAGAAAGATCCAGCAATCTTCAGTGGCACTTATAACTCGGGCTGGGATTTATATTTAATATTGGGCAGCAGTGACTTGTTTCCTGCTTTTTTAAAACATGTGTTTATTTATTGTGGTAAACTTACAGTAAGAGAGACTACATTGCTTATAATACCAGAGATGACCGATATCAACTATGTATGAACAGTAATAATATAACAAACACAAGAAAACACAAGAAAAAACATCAAATTAGGGTCTGTTTGTGATTATTCAGTTTGGTCTGGTGGTGCCAATAGTATATTGTCTTCCTGCAGTCTCTTTAGGATGAGTGTAAGGTGTCTCTCCAAAAGTCTCTTTGTCAAAGTGGAGGGTTTCTTCACATGCTGATGCTTCTTTCCTGTTTTGAAACACTGTTTCCTGTGTAGAGAGCTGTACTAAGTTATAGGCCACAACACTTATGGTAGGATGACAAAGCTCATGAAATGACCTTCCATGGCAAGGGAACCAGAAATTATGGAGTATTGTGCTTCTTTGGTGGCAATCTGTCAGAGGTTGCATACTGTCAAGAGGGCATGAGGAAAACTAACCCACACTTTTCTCTTCCTAAACTTCATCACTATGGTTTAGGTCAGGATTGCAAAATCTTTATTCCTCTGAAGGGCTGTTGACCCATAGGAAAGGCAATCAGGGCAGGGGCTGTAGCAAAGTCAGAGCCACAGCTGTGTAGAGTTTGCAGTATTGCAATATGTACACCCTATCTCTCCCTGTTAGGCTTCCCGGTCTATCTTTACACTGCCTTGTTCCTCTTCTCTGCTGCCTTCAGATGAATTTGGACCTAGGAATTATAGTTAAGGAATGTGAGGGTTGGATGAGAGGTGGACTGGACAAGGGATAGAACCAGCAGTGTTTGGAAAGGTTAGTGTCTGAAAAGTTTGGCCTTTACAATGATATGTAGGAGGAGAGATGCCAAAAAAAGAGGTGACTTTTTAGAACGAAATAGTCCGGTGCCAGAAAGTTCAGGAAAGGAAAAAATAGTGAAAGTTGACTGCTTTTCTGAGTGATAGAGCAAGCAGTTTCTTAGGGCTTAAGAGAAGGGGAAAATACAGTTATAATAAGGCTGAGATTGGGACCAAGAACAAGTGAATGCCATGATACAGCTACCAGACTGGTGAGATCAATGCAGGAGTGGATAGAATGCTACCTCAAGGAATAAAAAGGGGCTGTAAAAAGGAGATGGAAGGTGGACTTGGTAAACTGGAGGGAATTATAAGTTACAGTACAGTGAACATGCTGGAGAATGTGGACTGCTTAAGTAGTTATCAATTTACAGAGTTGGAAGAACCCTTGGAGACCCTCTAGTCCAACCCTCTGTTCAATGAAGGCTGCATCTACAGTATTCCTGACACATGGCCACCTGCCTTTTCTTAAATAGATCCAGTGATGGAGAGACATGTCACCTCCATCAGGAGAGGCTGTTCTGCTGCTGAACAGTTAATTTCTCTTATCCTTTAGCTGAATTTGCTTTCCCTCAATTTCTACTTATTGGTTCTGTCCTGACTCTCTGAAGTAACAGAGAGCAAATCTCCATCTTCTGCATGCCAGTCTTTTAGATGTTTAAAGATGACTGTCCTTCCTTAATCTCTTTTCTCAAGGAAAACACACTCAGCTCTTTAAACTCTTGATCATATGGGTTTGTTTTCCATATGTGGGAGAAGTAATGAAATAGAGAAGAACAGAGCAGAACTGTTACTTTTCATGACCTGGACTCTGTGCTTCTGTCAATGCAGCACAAGCATGCCCTCACTTCTTAAGCACTTGCGTCAAATGCAGGTTCATATTTAGCTTGTGATTCGCTGAGACACCTAAGTTCTTTTTGCATGCGGCTAAGCCAGGTCTCCTGCATCCTATAGTTGAATGTGTTTTTATTTTAACCTAAAGCTGATAGGAAAAAAAAAAAACTCATTTGAGATGTGGTATTGGAGAAGAGTGCAGAGGATTCCATGAATGGCCAAAAACACAAACAAATGGGTCTTAGAACAGATTAATCCCGTTCTCTCATTAGAAGTCAAGATGACCAAATGGAGACTGTCATACTTCAGACACATCATGAGGAGGAATGGCTCACTAGAAAAGTCAATAATGCTAGGAAAGGTGGAGGGGAAAAGAAAGAGAGGAAGACCACACACTAGGTCGATAGACTCAATCAAGGAGGAGACAGACCTGAACACTGCAGGACCAGAGTAGGGTGGTTGAGGACAGGGGGTCTTGGAGATGTCAGCCATGGGGTTGCCATGAGTTGAAGCCGACTCAAAGACAGTTAACAATAACAAATACAAGACTTCATATTCATGCCTTTCATTTTAAAAGTTTTCGCCCAGAGTTCTAACTGTTGAGATCCTTTTTAATCTTCATCCTGTCATCTATGGTATTGGCAACCTGTTGCACACTACAGGCAATTTGTTCTGTCTCACCTCCAGGAGGCATTCAAACATCTCACCTCCTTGTCTCTCAGCAGTATGCCAGCACTCCATGTCCTTGTTGTTCTTACTTCTCTCTTTCTCCTTCCATAGCAGGGATGGGAGTGCAAATGATCTGCGGAATTCTGATTGGCTTGTGGCCAAGGGGTCTTGCTCTCTTCAGACTAGCTCCACCCTGGGTTTTGGCTGTTCTTCCTAGGAGTGTTTCTGCCATCTACAGATTTTATGCACCCCTCTACACCATTACCCATTCGTTTTTTTGTTTAATGTTGAACAGCATAGGGCCAAGGATAGAGCCCTGTGGTGCTCATTTGAGACCTCATTCTAGTAGGATCCTGAATAATTAATAAGTACTTATTAAATATGTTCCTCAACCGCACATGGAGCTATCTAATAACAAAGTATCTTCTAGCCCACATGTTACCTTCGTGTCACCAAGGCTATTGTCATATACCTTATCAAGTGCTTTGTTGAAATAAAGACCTACTGTATCCACAATATTCCCAGGATTTGCCAAAATAGTAACTCTAATTTTATAAAGGTAATAAGGTTGGTGTAACATAACCTATTCCTAATAATAAATACAAATAATAGGGTAGAGAAATGTGTATTATTCCAAAGGGCTTCAGAATTTTTGTTTTTTTAAAAAACCAAAAACTAGAATGATCCTTCATCAGGAAATTCTGAGTAATGGAGTTATCTGATTGAACTGCCATTACTCCTTAGTCTCATGTGCTGAAGAATGAGGATAATCAAATCGGATAATTTTAGTATTCAGAATTTACCTGATAATGGCCCATTAGAATTAAGAGTATGAAACACATTGGAATGTTACTTTTTTTTGCCTATCACATGGTTTATTTGTTTTTTAAACTTTTGGTGACATAGTTGGGTTTACCATTTTGTTCTGTTTTATTCCAGACAAACCCATGTTGATTCCTAGTAATCAGTGCATTATATTCTAGAAGCTCTTTTGCGTGCTGTTAGTATTAGCTACCATTCTATATAGTGCTAATGTGATGCAAACTGATCTTTTTCCACTTATAGAAGATGAGAACAACATTTCACATTTCACATTTCTGTCACCTCATCTGTTCTCAAGAAGATTTCAAAGATTACAGACAGTGGCTCCAAAATGATCTCTACAGATTCCCTCATCTCTTGGATGTCATTCATCTGGTCCTGGGGAACCAAATTTATTTAAAATGGCTATTATTTTTTTTTATTCCTTACCTACTCTGGACTGCAAGTCCCTCCTTATATTCTGCTTTTCCAGGGTTGAACATAACTCTCCTTGTAGGAGAAGACATAGGCTGCTGACAAACTACAGAAATAATGCAGTTTGACATGGCTTTAACAATCATGGCTCCATTCTGTGGAATCCTGGGATTTGTACTTTGTTGTGGCACCAAAGCTTTCTGACAGAGAAGGCTAAATGTCTCAGAAAACTAAAAATCCCAGAATTCCATAGCACTGAGCCATGGCAGTTAAAGTGGTGTCAAAACTGCATTATTTCTGCAGTGTGTCAGCAGCCATAGGGAAAGTAGGAATTGAATATGGTAGTTCCATCTCTTCCCTTTAACCTATTGACAATTCTTCATATCCTTTGAGCAGCAAGCCTCTTTTACTTTTTGCTCCTAATGCAAAGAAGCTTCTGTTGTTTTGCATCCCTTGTTCACTTTGTTGTGGATATTCACTGTCTTGACACCATCCTTACAGGAATTTTATATTGAAGAACAGCTCAAGACAGTAAGGAGAGTTACTTATCTAAATGGATTGAATGTTGTCTTCTGTCCTGGCAAATCCTCTTCTGGATGTTTTCTCTGTAGAAAATGATCAGAAATCATTACAAAGAAATGTTCTTTAGTACAGTTCTCCTCAAACTATAAGATGGACTGGCACTTACCCTCCCAGTGCACCAGGGAAAGGTACTTTGTTTTACCAATTTTTTTGTAGCCATTTAGTTTCATGGAAAGTCATCTGAGATTCAATGGCTTGTGGACCGGCACTGGTCCATGGAACAATGCTTTGAATAGCACTGCTTTAGCACTATTATTTGACAGCTAAGGCTGGTTAGTCTTGAGATAGTTAAGATGAGTTGGTACATCTCTTTGTTTGTTTGTTTGTTTTTTGAAGGGAAAAGGTATCTTTTTTATTTAAATAAAATAACAGAATTCTGCACTCAGAGTTACATAACAGAAATGAAGAAGACCGTTGTCACCATTGTGGTTTTACAGGAGAGAGATAGACCTCCGTTATAAAGATATACAACATGGAGGTGTCAAGAGTTTTGTTCAAGTTTGAGAGTCTGCCAGAGTCTGCAGTATTGGCACTGCATCTATCCCTTCATCTTCTCTGGGTACATCTCTTAAGTTATGTGGGTGATGGTCAGTGCATTATGGACTCTAGGATTAAAAATTTATATCAGACTCTTACCTGTGCACCTATGCTCTGCAATTATTTTTTCTTTCTGTAAGACACAGATTTTGCTCAAAAATTAGCATCTGCCATAGAAAACAAATTAATTTATAGTGGAGAAAGGTGTTTCATATTAAGCCTAAGTGTTCAGTGAAATCGGGATGCTGTGGTTACCTGCCAGAATCAGTTTCTGGTGCATATATCTTTGTTCCACTGATGTTGACAAGTTTCTTGGACCTTCCTTATATATATAATTTCTGCCAAGGGTGTTAGTGTCTGATGCTGGATGCAAAAACAAAACAAAACAAAAACAAAAACAAACAAACAAACAAACAAACTTGCTCCCTAGAGTAAATAAATTAGATGTGGCTGTATGTAATATCTTGCACAAGTTCAAAGGCCTGTGTAGAAAGACTTGAAATACTAGCAGTGAAGTCAACCAGATTTCTCCACCAATACCACACACACACTTCTGTAGAAAGTTGGGGAGAAGTTCATTCAGTGGAGAAGTGAAATTGAGGATTGGTTTGGATGTCTCCAGACCTGGAGCATTGGAGAGTAGGCATCAATCTCAGTGCTGCCATTTCCATATTTGCAAATGGGCTAAATAAAAAATAAGTGGTGTCAAATTTTCAAGAAACCACAGGTGGATGCGTAAACAATTGAACAAGAAAGTGAAATGGAGAGAGTAGCATTATGGGGTGGGGAGTGGTGGAGATAAGTTGCATGAATATGCAAAAGTTTTTATATGAAGTCTTATGTGGAATTCCCATGGCTATCTGACAGCCAAGGTTAGAACTCTTCAATATTTGACAGAAATTGAGAGGAAACTTCCATATGTCATGTTGTAGTATAGAGAACATATATTTATCATTGCAATCATGCATTTATACCTTCTTTAAAATGAAGCACAAAGGGGGACGGAGCTAGCAATTGACTATGGTGGATATGTAGCTGTTGTGTTCCTCCCGAATCTTGCGAAATATTAATAAAAATGGAGTAAATAGCGGTTAAATTACTTTGATTTGGGCACCCTTATTAATGCAAGGGGTCAAGCACCCAGCTGAGCAAACAATTTCAGATTACTACCCAGTGGCCAAGGAACGACAGCCCCTTATTACAGGTTACAGGTGAACAAGGCAGGGAAGGGGAATTGTCCCGAATTCCAGCCAGATATGGAACTGGGCATCTCATCTCAGCTACAGAATCAGAGAGAACTGTTTATAGCAGATCTTCACAGGGAGCTAGTTTCCGCGCTTGAGCTGGTGAAAGCAAAACTGTCAGATTTGACAGGTAAAGTCATGGCTATAGAGAACACTGCCTCTAAAGCGCTACGGGCAACATCGGCATTAGACCCTCGTATTCAACATTTAGAGGAATCTAATCAATATCTAACGGACAAGGTTGATGACCTGGAAAATAGGAGCAGGCGTCTTAACATCTGCCTTCATGGGCTTGAGGAGGGGACAGAACAGACGGACCTCAAAAGTGTTTTGATAACTTGGATTAATGATCTGTGTCCCAGCCTGAATATTAGAGAAGATGATATTGAGAGAACACATAGATCACTTGTCCCCCCTCCAACTGGCCTGAAGATTTCCCTGAGACATTATCGTGAGATTTTTCGCTTTTTCTAAGAAAATGCAGGTAACCTCTAAGCTAAATGACCTAGCTCCCCTTACCTTTAACGGAAAACCCATATTGATCTTCTAGGATGTCTCCCCAGAGCCCCTACGAAAACAGGGAGCCTTCAAACCCCTTACCTCTGTCTTGGTGGGGGCTGGCATTAAGTATTGTTGGGGATTCCCATTTAGAATCACAGTCATGAAAGGAAACTCTGTCATGTCTGCCACTATGAAAATACAGTTCCTAGACATACTACTTGCTCTAGACATCCAGGTTCCTAATTCTTTGGAATCAGAAATTATGAAGGAACAACCAGTCTCTTCTACTTGGGATGAAGCAGACTGGATAGTTGCCCAGCGAAAAAAGGACAAGAGACCTACGTGACATGAACAGAGGACCCCTTGAGGATGATCTTTGTTGGACCCCCCTTTCATATCTTTATGGGCTCTTGGATGGACAGTGGCAGCCATACCGTCATCTTGTCATCACCCTCTGCTAAACAACAAGAACACCTCCATTGCTGGCTCTTCAGGAGCCTTTCTTCAAGTTCAGTCAGATACTTTGTTAATACTTCCATCAACTGTCAACCGTTGCTTGGCAATCTGGGAGCTCTGACAGATCTCCTCCCCCTTTAATACGACTCTGCAGAGTGATTCTACCCCCCCCCCGCTACCCTTCTGAGCTCCCCTGCAGGGATTTGTGGCCATACTGCTCCACTGTCACCATCTTCTAACAAACAAGATTGCCACCATTGCTGTCTCACCAAGGTCTTCTTATCCAGCTTCTTTTGGACACGTTGCTATTTCTACTTGTTAACAATTGTTGCTCAAGAGACTAGGAAACTTGACAGCTCTCTCTCACCCTTGTAGCAGCCTCGCTCTGCCACTCTCTGCTAGACTTTAAAGAATAGCTGCAGGATTGTCAAGTGCCCAAACTTATACTGTTCCAATCACACTCATGCTTACTCTGACTTATGTTACTTCCCCACTGCTTTTTGCAAGAACTGAAGTTGCAGCTCAACTTTATACCACCCCGCTGCCTTTTTTGGCACTCCGAAAGTAATCGGACCGATATGGGTGTCTGATCAGGAGGCGATCATCTCGGTGGCCTCCCTCCTTCTGGTTACATTGGTGTTGTTTATGTATGTTTAGATTTTAAGTCTTGTTGGGTGAAAGGGGTATGTCAACCTTAAACTAATTGTGTTTGTATGGGTTGTGGGATTTTTTGCATGTCTCTGGCCCCTACTGATGCGACAGGTCACTAGATTTGGGTTTCAGCAAGAACATAATCTCCAGCCCTCCTTTATCATTAGCTACGGGTGATACTTGGATATTGTCATTCAATGTCAAAGGGCTAGGATCTCAACTGAAGCGCCCAAAAAATCCTTAAAGAAATTCACCCCCATAAGCCCAATGTTCTCTTTCTTCAAGAGACACACAATCGGACAAACAAATCAGTATCCCCCTTCTCTAGATTTGGCAACCAATTCATCGCTGACGGTTCAGGTTAAACCCGAGGGGTTGCAATTATTTTGGACAAGGGCACCCCTTTCCAACTTCATGACCTGATAACAGATAAGAAAGGCAGATATATAATGGTGCAAGGTCTGCTACATAACCACTTGGTTACCTTGTTCGCTTATTACACCCCACATGTCAACCAGACAGAATTTTTGGAGTCGTATTTCCAGAAGCTGGCCAGTTTTGCCAAAGGCATTGTAATCACAGGAGGAGAATCTAATGCAGTTCTGGAACCCACTCTAGATGGATCCCCTTGAGTTCATAAAAGATTTTCTCTACCGCCTCTAGTTCCTAAAGCACCCCTGGTGATTGATCCCTGGTGGACACTTCACCCAGCGGAAAGATCTTATACATTTTTTTCCTCCATGCATATATCTTATTCTAGAATTGACCATTTTTCATCAACAAATCGATCCTAGCTCAGGTTACAGCTGTATCCATAGAAAATATCACCCACTCTGATCATGCCCCCGTCCTGTTGACATGGACACTGGACCCAGATGCCTTCCCCACTAGAATCTGTAGGTTTAACCCCAGACTGCTTTTAGACGCTCAATTTAAAACCAATATCCAAAACAGTTTAAAACTATTTTACGAAGAGAATAGACAGCAGGACACCTTAGAAATCCTGTTATGGGATACTATGAAGGCAGTGTTCTGTGGTCTCTTTTTTCAGGAGGGTGCAAAGCAGAAAAAATTTAAAACTTAAACGAACGTCACTATTGCTGGAGATTGCAGAATTGTCCCGGACTCATAGAAACACACAAAACGATAACGATTTGTTCTTACTCAACAAGAAAAGAGCAGAACTCCAGGAATTAGACACCCATCAGATTTATACAGCCATTCTGTATACCAAAGCTTATTATTATGACCACAATAACAAAAATTCTAAATTACTTGCTCGGTTAGTTAAAAAAAAGACAGAGAAAAAAATAATTTCCAGCATCACTCTACCAAAAGGGGCACGGCGACATCTGTTTTAAAAGAAATTTTGGGAGAATTTGAATCTTTTTACACTAACCTATACACTGCGGGACAACCTGTCCATGACAGGTCTGCGATTGTGAAATCTCTCTCCCTGAAAAAGCTAGGCCCAGAATATGCAGCACACCTGAACAGCCCTATTACATTGACAGATATTACTCAGGTCCTTTGTAACTTGCATCCCGGAAAGTCCCCCGACCCAGATGGTTTTAATTCAGAATTTTATAAACTCCTTAAGGATGACTTGACTGACTTATACAATGAAGTCTTGGACATTTCTCATCCCCTGGATTCATGGAAGCAATCCTGTATTATACTCATCCCGAAATCTGCACAGATCAGCCCTACTACAGCAGCTTTCCAGCTAATATCATTAATCATTCAAGACTTTAAAATTTTATCTGCCATGATAGTAAACATAATTAACACATTCATTTCCTTCTACATAAACCCAGATCAGGTAGGATTTATTCCTTGTTGCAAAATGTTTGATGCCATTAGAAGGACATTAAACATTATACACCGTTCTAAACTTTCCTCTCATCCAACTTTCTTGATTTCCCTGGACGCCCTTAAGGCGTTCAACCATGTAAACTGGCCCTATCTTTTTGACATCTTAAATGAAATGGGTTTTGGTTCTAAATTCATTAACTACCTGAAGGGTGTGTATTCTGGGTCTCATGTAGTCATTCATGTCAACAGGATGGACTCGCTGCCTATTCCCTTGCAACGGGGAACCAAGCAGGGGTGCCCCTTATCCCGAATACTATTTGCCCTGGCTATTGAACCTTTAGCCACTACGATGAGGCAGAACTCTAACATCAAAGGCCCCTTGATTAATGGGAAGTAACATAAACTGTTCCTTTATGTGGACAATGTCCTGCTTTACTTATGTGACATTGACAAGTCATTCCCTGCATTGCAACAGGTCTTGGAGGACTTTGACAGGTATGCTGGGCTTCGGGTTAACCTCTCCAAATCTGCATTATTCTGCCTTAATGTCTCACTTCCCTCCCAATTGAAATGGCAACAAATTACCCAACTTTCTTTACACCTATCTAGGTTTAAATATTTGGGGATTCTGATCACAAAGGATCTTGAACAACTGATTCCTCAGAATTATAAGCCCCTCACGAGGTGGTTAAGATCCTGGTTGAAAATTTGGAAAACTTTTCAACTTTCCCTCTTAGGCAGAATAGTGTTGATTAAGATGTTTGCCTTATCCAGATTACTATTTCTGTTCCAGAGTATTCCTTTGTCACCTCCGCCTTCTTACTTCAATGTATGGGAATGAATGTTGCATGATTATGTCTCTGATGGAAAGAGACCCCGGTTCCCAAGGCAAATATGGTTTACTACTCCTGACTCTGGAGGCTTAGGTGTCCCCAATTTGGAATTGTACTTTGCCACATTCCAGCTCATGCAAATTATCCCTCTCCTGCAGAAAAATTTGACTGTACCATGGGTTGCGCTGGAGCTCGATTTGAGATGTCCAATAGCCATAAAATATGCTTTCTCAAAAACCTCCGCTTATCAGCTGAGAACTTTGGACACCCCTTTCTTTTGCACATCCCTACTGGTCTGGAACAAATGGCAGTGTATCCTTTCCCCACCACCTTCCCCCATACAGCCATTTACCCTCCTCCTACTTTTCTTCGACCCTGATAAAGTGAACCAGTTTCGCCTATGGGAAGAGAGGGATGTATACAAGTTGCAAGATCTGTTTCATAATTCCAAACCAAAGACTGCAGATTAACTTCTTAGGGCTCTCTCTCCACATGTCCCCAATTGGTTCCAACTCTTCCAGATCCAGTCTTTTTTGGAGCATCTGAGGACTTCCAATTTTACTTTCCGCTCCCTCACAGCATACGAGCGTATCTGTACTTCAACCACTTCTCCAGTGAAAGGCAGAGCTGCTCATATCTACAGATGGTTGCTTGAGGAGACTTTTGGGAGTAATGTAAATTTCAAAACAAGCTGGGAAAATGATCAGCATATCCAAATACATGACGTGGAATGGCTGAAGTTATGGGCATCCCCGATTTTAAAATTTTGCTTGATTGCTCTGAAGGAGACATCACTTTATACACTCCTTTATAAATGGTATCTCACATCGATCCAGCTTGCCCGGATGACAAAAGCCTCCCCCTCTGCCTGCTGGAGGGGATGCTCTGCTCTGGACACCTTCACCCATACGTGGTTAGAGTGCCTGAGTGTTGAGAGGTTTTGGTCTTTAATCGTAGATATTATTAGTGCTATCACCCTACAACCAATAGACAGCAAGACCTGCTCTTGCTGTCACTTTTTACTAAGTCTAATAGAAATCTTAAACATAAAAAGATAATTGTTTTCCTGCTTGCTATCTCTTGGATTGTTATTGCTAAAAATTGGAAGAACAAAATGTGTGCTGTGACTGCTTGGTGGGATAAATTTTGGGACGTATGGTGTATTGGAGAAGCTTTCAGACATCAGCCAACACACGGCTGTCCATGCTGATACTGAATCCTTTATTGAAAAATAGTTCCCAATAATCACATATCTTTCTAACACAGATCTTGCAATAGCACCCCCACCGCATCATGGTAAGATGTGGAAGGATGTCCTCCCCGACTCCTCCTGATTTTCTTACTTTCAAGCTTTTTTATACCACAAACTGCTTTCCTGATGAATCCTATACCCCTTCTCTGTGTCTTTGTTATGTTTTAATTTTGTTTTGTATAGTTTTGCCATTATGACTCCAGTTATCCTGGTATTGTTCCTATTAAAAACTAACAACTATACAACTTTTTCTTTATTAAATCAATAAAACTTTACTAAAAAAAATGATGCACAAAGTGATTTATTTAAGTGGATGTCAACTGAAAGTTTTAAAACCCAGTTGTTCTACTAGCAGAAGTAGACTAAGAATGATTATAGGCAGGTTTTGTCTGGCAAACAGAGAATGGCCAGAAAAATCAGTTCTCTGCAAAGCTTCCAGGGACTGTGTACAAAGCATAAGGCTATTAAAATTGGGTTTTTTTTCCAGTCAGGAATTCAGGTTTTATTTTATCAGTATTCGTGTGACCAACACACTTTTTAAAATAAAAGCAAGAGAAATAAACTCACCTGTTTGTATTAGTAATTCAGAAAGTTAGTGCTAGTAATTTAGTTTTTATTTGTGCATGCTGATGGATGTTGGCTACTTATATATATGGCAGTTTCTACTTAAGATATAAAACCAAAACACTTGTATATTTATGTGTGGAAACAACATCTCAGGAAAGCAATAGTGACATCAGACGCTAGTGAATGAACATGATGCCAGTCCATGTTGTATGACTGGGACATGTTCCATATCCTAGCAGTATATGCAGAAAACAAATAAGCCTTGTTGTCAAAGCAGTGTGTGTGTGTGTGTGTGTGAGGGAGGGAGGGAGGATGGGGGAATACCAATACTGAAAGAAGAGCTTAGTCATCTTGACCATAAGGAGCAGAGTGAATCAAGGAATAAGGAACATAAGTAAAAATTAGCACACTTGTATAATGTATAATAATGACTTTTAAAGTTATTATTGTATATATTGTACGTTGCTTTAACTATAGTCCCATTCATGAGGCTATAAACAGAAACATCAGTGTTGTTGTTTATGATCATCATCATCACCATCACCACCACCACCACCACCTCTGACTTTAGAGATTGCTATTTCAATGGCAAAAATGACAATTTCAGTTTTTGTTCACAGTTTTTGGCTTAAGCCTTCATGAGCTTCAACCCATTTTATCAGATAGAAGTGACATGGCAGGAGCAGATGCTATGTTTGACAGAAAGAGAAAGAATGTTAAGGCTGCCATTCTATGCATGTACATATTCCTGGGAGAAACGGTGCAATCCTAACTCAAAAGGTGCACTGACTGTAAGCTAGAGTAAGCCTCTTATGATGTCAGAAATTCCTTTCTGCCAGCAGATGCATTTTGCTGCTGGAAGAATTTTCTTTATCTGGACTATCTGAGAAAGCTTCTGACAGAGCAATCTGCCAGTAAACCAGCACTGGTGGCCAAGATCTACTAGCAGAAGAGCCCCCCAAAAGGGTGGGTGGATGGGCAACAGGTGGCATAAAACAACAGTCTAGTTGTGTCAGATTGAGACTCCTACAGTCCAGGGTCACAGCCATAATGGGAGCACAAACTTAGAAGAGGGTGAGGGTAGTTCCTAATCAATTCACAACTCCTTTGTGCTTGGATTCAGCACAGCTTTAGTTGGCCTGGTGTTAGTTTAGATGGCTCTTTGCCATCTTGGCCAGTTAGGATTGCGCTCTAAATTCCATTGAACTGAGTGGTATTGTATAGGTTTGGATTGAGACAGTTAAAAACAGGCTGCATATTCCTAGGATTCTGGAGTAAAAGAAATGAGGGCATACAGTAAGTGGGCAAACAGAAAATGATTGAGAAATTAGAAACAGGGAAAAGGCCTTGCTGGATTGGACCAAACATCCATCTTGTCCAGCATTCTGTTTCCAACAGTGATCAGTTAGTTGGCTTTGAAAGCTCACTAGCTGGGCATGAAAGTGATGGCTGTCCTTTCCTGTCTGCCCCAGGTATTTAGAGAGATACCGTCCCTGGCCATGAAGATTTCATTTCATCATTATATTTAATAGCCATCCACAAACCTCTCCTCCATTAATTTGTTTAACCTTTTGTTAACACTAAAAGCCAAGCCACATAACCCCATCCATGCATGACAGCTATTGGGTAATAGTTTTACCCTGTGATGAATTCTAGCTCTACTAATACATGCTGATGCCAAGAGAAGTTGAGCTCTATGTGCATTTGCTTTTATAGTTTTGCTCCAGAAGCCGATTGAAATGGTTTGCTAAACCACTGAGGAGTCCATTATTTTCCTTTTCTGTTGGCTATAAAACAGAAACAAAGAAAATGAAGCTGTTCCTGTCTTGTACCTTAATCCCAGCTATATATGAGAGGTATATATTTCTGAGACGTGGGTCCAGTATGAGCTGCACTACATGGGGAATTATTTTATTTTGAAATTAGCATAGCTATTAAATGATAATCCTAAAATATTTTTTTTTTGGGGGGGGGAGTACAAATGCTTGAAGTTCTATGAAACACCACAGTTGTGAAACTTCCCATACGACCATTTAACAGATTCTTTTTTCCAACAAAATCATTTTTCCTGATTTACAGTACTTGTGACTTTCAGCCCCTGCATTTTCTCTGAACAAGTCACACAGTACACATAGTAGACAAAGTGTTAAAGAGCTAGGAAAATATTATTTCATCACTCCTGTTCCATTAGAATTCACTTGGGTGGCTGAGAAAATGGTTTATGGATTAGAGAAAGAAGAACAAGCTAAAACATTTCATACCTTCATCTCTGATAAATTCCCCAAACTCATTCTTCACATCTGAGCCATAAATAACAACCATGCTTTTTGCTAAAAAGAGCTTTTTTCCTATACTAGGTCTTTTGTCTTGGAGATGAATGCTATAATAAATTTGCAGTCTTGTGGGCGGGGGAGCGCTGTTTGAACTATAACATCATGGTTTACAACTGTTGCTTCTATTATGAGGAGGATAAAAGCAATGTGGAGCTTGATCTCTGTCATACAAATGGATTAACATTTCAACCTTCAGCTTGTGTCAAGTGTATGATCTTGCCCAAAATCATGTTGGCATTTAATTGCTGTACGTGTAATTTCATCCCAATTCATCCCTTTTTAAATTTCTTCCAGGATGCAGAAGTTCTGTAGTGTTTAGTGCAGGCGCAATGATAAAAAAAATTCATGTAAAATCAAGACTTCTGCTTTTATGGTATCATTACCAAAGTGGCTCTGGATCAGTTGTACGGTATTTAGCAATGGCTCCTGATACTGCTTTATTGGGTCAGGGCATGGGAAATGGTGGGAATGCATTCTAGACTTTTTGCTAGATTGAATTTAATAAATTGGTCACCATATTCTGTCATGTTTGGTGCTTCTACGTGTCACAAAACTAGCTTTGGCAAGCTCTGTATTGGGCAAAATGAAACCTAGTTTTGTAACCTGCAAGCACACCTTATTAAATTAGATAAAAATTCTTTAACAGAACTAAGTTCAACATATTGCTCTTTTGTTATAAAGGCATATTTATTTTAAAGATTAAGCATAATGATTTGAGTCCAACAAATAAAGGCAGACATCTTCACTGCCTTAATAAGTAAATTAGTTTTTCCATCATAACTGTTAAGTGTTATTTTTTGAGGTCAGGATATCATATCATTTGCATGGTGAAGAAAATAATTTTAAAGACTGAATAGAAAAATGTATACCCCACTGGTATTTGCCCTACATAGGAAGAACGTGTTATTCTATTAGCATCAGAGATCCAATGGGAAATGGAGATGGCTCAATTTTACCCAAGCATAGAGGGATGGTTGTATGTATTTCTTACTATAGGGAAATGTTTTGAAAATAGTCTACTTTTAGTGAAACTTTCCATATTCATTTCGCTCCTGAAGAACCCATGTATGTGATGGAGCACAGTGAACAAACTTATAGGATGAAGTATCAGCCATCCTGTTCAGCATTTTTGTTCTCCTGTGGGAACTGAGAGCGTGCCCCAAACATCCATTTTTTTCTTGTGAAATCTGTGGCTTGTAGGACATGTTTGTGGTAGTGGGCAAACTGTCTGAATGATTACTAAAGACTATCTTACCAAATATTTGCATTTGATGTGGCAGAATTCACCTTACTGATGCAAACATCCTTGTTTTCCCACTATTACATTTCTGATGTAGTTTTAGGACCTGCCATATAGCCCTAACACATTGTGTTATTTCTCAATTATAATTGTAAGTTCTAAGACCTTTGTCTCTTGTCTTAGAAGTAAAAGATAAATATTAATGAATGGGTTTGCAACTTGCATGCCAACCTTACAAGGCAAATACAGTCGGCCCTCTGTAACCACAGGTTCTGCATTTGCAGATTCAACCAACCATGGATCAAAATAAATAATCGGGGGGGGGGCATTCCAGAAAGTCTTGCCACACCTAGCAAATTTCCAGTTGTGGGAAGCTGTGCACTTGTGAGAGAAAGAGGTCTTATGGCCCTTCTTGGGCTTGTTCTCCTCCAGGGGAAGAGTCTGGGGACATCTTGTGGCGGGGATGGCTGCAGGATTCCCAGCCAAGACGGGGCTGAGGTGCTGTGGCTGTTCCTACTGAGGTGTCTGGGATGCTGCTATTGAGGTGACACTCTGCACTAGCTCAGGAGCTCTCTGGCCGACAGTTGAACCATGCTGAGAAAAGGGTCACAGTCTCTTTCTCTCCCCCTTCCACCCCATCCTACTGAGCACCCCCCACTGCTGCTCTCCCTGCCCAGGGCAGCAGGTCTAGTAACTAGGTGCAGCCAACATCGAGGAGAGGCCCAAATAGCAAGGTTGTGGTGCCAAGAAAGTGGCTATGTCAGCCAGGGCCTGCTGCTATACAGCCACCTTGTCATCAGTAGTGATGGTGCTGGGGCCCAGTTTGGAGTGGGGGCCCAGCATGGAGGGTGCAGGCGGCATCTTGAGGGTGCAGGGCTTGGTGTCCTAGCATGGGCAGCCACCCTTGGTGGTGGCAACAGCAGTGTGGAGATTCTGCTGGCCAAGTTGGAGCATAGCAAAAGCATCAGCTGCCATGCCCCTTGCTCCGCAGGCTCCACAGCCCTAGGATCATTACCTGGACATGGCTCAGGAACCATGAAGGAGGTGGTGATGGCGAGAGCCCATCATCCCCCACTGCTGCCTCCTGCAGTTCCAACACTCACACCAGGTTCATTCTGGCTTCGGGTGGACTGAGCACCCTTCTTAGGCTTGCTCTCCTCCAGAGGGGGACCCTCATAGGGGAATAGTAATCCAAAATAGATGAGTTGGGCTGTATGACTAGCAGCCCATGCAAGCCCTGAGCATGAGGTGTCAGGGGCTCCCAGAAGACACTGAAGTGCCCATGGAATTAGATCAGTGAGAAGCTAGACTCTTTGTTAGGCTCCATTTCTGATGTCTGTGGCTGAGCTAGGTACCATTATTTAGGGGCTTGTTTGTGTGTGTATGTGCCCTCAAGTCACCTCTTGACTTATGGTGATCCCATGAATTCCATAGGGTTTTGATTCCACACATGAGTGATAAAGGACCTGGCCAGTTCCAACTGACAGGGAATTATTATTATTTTTTTAAAAGGATAAAGGACAAGAGATTACTGTGTAAACATTTATTGGAAAGCAAAATATAAGATCTGGCCTTTCTTGGCATGGTTCCAACTGTCTTGACTCTCTAGCTGGCACTAGTGAGCTTCATCAGAACAGAAAGCTTTTCCATACTTTGGCTATCTTTTCATTTTTCTGATTTTTTAAAAAAGCTAACCATAGCTGAGCTTCCCATGTAGTGAGTTTATACCTAGTTTTCAAAAGGGACCAGTAACTTCCACCTGTTCTTGGGGTGAATCTTTCTTTCACCAGAAAGTGGAACCTTCAAAGGTATGATGGTCAGAGTAAAGAAGTGTTTCACAGCTATGGCAACTCCAGTAGGTTACAGAACTGCTATGTGTACCACAGGCCACCTTTAGTGGGTAATTGGGTATTATTCATAGCATAATGATTAGTCATGATGTCAGAGACTCCTACAAGGTTGGCAGGCGTGACCCTTGGCAGGACAAGTGTCATGAACAGTCAGTCACAAAGGAGTCAGCCATCATGCAAATATAACGGCCCTTTTGGGAGGCTGGGTTGGGGTGGCTTTATCAAATACGTAGCTCATTTCTTGCTTTTTACAGACTGCTAAGTGTCCTCAACTCAGGTTATGTTTGGGGCATTCAGTACCTCAAAGTCTCAGTCAGGACGATCTAATTGATTGTCCATTAATCAATTAGTTATGAAATTCATTTGTATGCTTTGAGACAACTAATAGTCAGCTCTTTTGTACTGTCTGTGAAGCTGCACATTCCTCTTGAGATACTAATGGAACCTGGCTATTAGGATGGGCATGAAACAAAAAATGATCTTCTCATGAAAACTAAAGATCCAAAGATTAGGAAGAGAGTGACAGGGAACTGCCATTGTGCCATTTGTATTATGCCTTTTGAAGTGTCCTGTCATTTTAGGTATGTATGGTAATGATTTTTGGAAAGAATGTTAAGTCCTGGACATTTTTCATGAACAGAATATAATTTAGTATTTGTGAAACTCAGTGTGGCCTTGTCTTTACAGTGAATGTCTGAATAGACATTAATTAATTAATAATAGAAATTAAAATAGTATTGTACTCCATAAGGTCAGTTTCTAGTGTCTAGTCACAATGATCCATCGGAATATGTTTACCTGGATTGCCAAATGGAGATGGCCAGGAGTAAGGCCCTGTGTGTAAAATTCTGGGGATATCTGGATGGCTGCCATTGACAACAGCATGATTCTCAAGATGGCCTATTCAAATGAGTAAAGACTCATTTAGCACACAAAACAATATCTATATAGGGTGGTTAGGGTTTCTGCAGAGAAGTATGGATGTGTGAAGTAGGCCTATATAAGGCTACCTCAAGTCTAGTAAGACTAGGGCCTCTCACAAGTTGGTAGGGCTCCTGTGCATTTTCAGATCTCATGGGAACTCAAAACTCATGCAAATCCTGTGATGGCAGACCAACTATCATGAGAGAAGAACTTTCCTCTGTTGTTTGATGTCAGCCCAGCTGTAGAGACAGAGGGAGAGCCCATTAGAACTCTAGGTTCTTCAGGAGAAGTCCTTTTTCTGGCCTACCACATTCTTAGGCTTCTTTTGTGAGAACAAAAGAGAGGGCCTTTGCGGTGGCTGACAGCGTTTCCTTTGTCTTCACTGGGCCGGGGAGAGAAAGGGGCTGTTGCAGTGCCCAGCCACCATGCTTACTCGCTGTGTTACTTACAGCACCTGGTATTTGTTGGTGGTTTCTCATCCAAGTACTAACCAGGGCTGGCCCTGCTTAGCTTCCAAGATCAGATGGCATGTGGTGCTTTTGGGGTATTTAGGCTGTGCCTGCTCTCAAATAGGGCATTCAGGCATCCCACATTACCTCAACATGGGACCCAACTTTTGAACTCCAGATATGTGATGTTCAATATAAAACATAACTCCTGAAAACTCTGACCCTATATGAATCCTCTGGTATTGATTCTTACTATTAATACCTGTGTTAGCAGGTACCAGAGTTTTGATCAGCAGTGGTAAACACTTTCTTGCATGTGAAATCTATAACATAAGGGGACAAATAATAGAATATGTAGAAAGCATTCTAAGTCAGGAGTGGTGAACATGTGGCTCTTGAAATGTTGTTCTACAAGTCTCATCAACCAACCAAGCATATATTGTGATGAACCCTGTCACTTGGAAAACAGGCATTAGTTCAAATGCTTTATTGCAAGGAATCAAAGTGAACGGTAGCACTTCATTGACAGATCTGACAAGTTCCCGCCAGAACCTCAGTTATGGTATCATTCAAAGGTTTTGATTCCCCCCCTTTCACATCACTCTCCCCCCTACCACCTGCACTAATTGGGTTTAGACTGCACTGTCTCCAACTCCCTTTTCTTCCCAGGCCGAAATGACCTTGAACATTCAAAGCAGCAGGCTAAACACATTCCAGAGCCAGCCAAATCTCTCCCATCAGCTATTTCACTCATGTCAAGTGTCTGGCGGATTTGATGTACACAGGCCTAACTATAGCTATCCTAACAGCAACAATCCTAACTAGAACTAATATCCAGAGACCTGACATATACAGAACTGGAGTCTTTTAGCATCTAGAAGCTGCATCTTCCCCATCTTGATCCATGTAAAGAATTAAAGGCCTATCTTTCTATTCATTGGAAGAAACTTCTGTGGTTCCTTATTTAGGAGTTAATACATTCTCACAATTTTAAAAAATGTCTTCATATTGACAAGTGTAATATTTTCTCTTTTTTTGTTGCTTCCTTCTCTTAGGAAGAATGTGTAACTCTTTAAAAGATTATGTTGCTTTTAAGCCAGTGAAATAGTCTGTTGCATTGCCTTTAAGTCTGCTGAGTAATCTATTGTGTGTAATGTGACATCTTAAAATCAAAGTTAATCATATATATAATCATTCCACCAAGCTCCCTCATCATGCAGAACTATAACTACATTTGCTCACTTTACTGCCTCCCTCCACTTTTCTTAAGTACATTGTAATCATTTGACCATTTTTAGAATGTACTATTATTACTACGGACTAGAGTAACATTCCACCTTTATAATTTCCTCCCTGATTGTGTTTCCATCATGTCAGTTCTAGCAACAAACAAATAAAGTAAACTGCAAATAAAGTAAACTGGAGTTTAAGTTACAGGTGTCCCTATACAAAATGAAATATAGGCCAATATTACTTTTTGAAAAAAACCACACAAGCTAAAGATGTTTAAATCTGTCATATTTATAGACAGCACAATATAGATTATCGATAGACAAGAGTGAGGGAATATTATTCTCGTCTCTGGGTTAAGTCCCACCAGTTACTAATACTGATAGTTTACAGGATTAGGTGTAAATTTTGTGGTGAAGGTGGGCAAGCCTTACAACTCAATAAAGATGCAAAGTATTACCACATAACTGAAGGGGAAAAACCCCACACACCATGTTTTCATTAATATAGACCCCTTCCCTCAAAAAATGTGTGGTAAATCAACAAATCAACTTGGCCTCACAGCCCGGAAAAAACCCAAGGAAAATCTGTGGATGCCTTTGACTTCACAATCAGCAAAATTTTGTCGCTTGCTAAGTTGGGTTGTACCCTTCCCTTGCCCCATTTTTCTTGAATCAGGACAAGCCATTTTTCAGGGCACACTACTTTTTAAAAGAAAAGAGTACAAAAAGCTCTTGCTCACACCTTCTCTCTCTCTCTCTCATCTCCCCCATTGTTGCATGGATTTAGGAGAGGAGGAAGGCAAAGGCTAATGTGAGCATCACCTTCAACATCTGCTTGGAGCCATTTTTATATTACTATAGCAGATAGTCCTGTGTCCTTTTCTTTAGATGATGGCAACATGTTCTATGACATTGCCACTTTTCAGATCTTGCTTCATTAGATTGGGTGACTGTTTATTTGAAATTGTAATGAAATATTTACTTTATAGAGCTATAAGGATTAGCTGAGATAATTGAGTGAGGTTGATCTGGAGCTTTCAGTGTAATAGTTGCCCCCCTCTCCCTTGTTTGAATACAGAGCTCAGCTAGAATGAACGAGGGAGCGAGTGTGTTTCTGCCTGTCACTTTCTCTCTATATGTTGCTTTTTCTTCTGGAGATAAGTGGGGCCTAATGCTGAACAAATACTGGAAATCAGAAGCTACTGAGAATCATTCGCTTCCCCCTTTCCCATGGCAGCGTGATAGACACTCAGTCAAAGAGTTACCCCCCTCCTTTCCTTACTGCAACAATTTTGTCACCACAAGCAAATCCAATTGAAAAGTCCCTTCGACCGAGGGGAGAAAACTCCAGTTGTCAGAATCAGCAAACAGAATGAAAAGAACCAAGAGGAGTAAATTGGCACCTGGTGCAGCCGTGGCTGCTTGTGATAGGCTGCTGCATTGTGTTGGGTAGACATTCAACCATTTTCAGATATAATGGGAGAAATTAATGCAAATGAGTGAATGGAATGAAATGTATTTTAATGCAGATTTGAGGGACTCTAGCAAACTGCTTGATAACAAGTCGCTGTTAGAAAAGGCCTACATTGTGAGGATTCATTTTTTCCCCATTTCTTCTCACTAGTGGCTCATAAGGGCTCTTTTGTTCTCTAAGTAAACTCTTTCTAAACTATTGACATTGCTCATTTATGTGAATTTCAGATCCCCCCTCCCTTTCTAACAAAGTAGCCTTGGGTGATCTGGGAAAACGTTAATTGCAAGAGGACAAGGAAGCTGGTTGAAACAAGAAATTCAATCATTAAGTGTAATGTTGCAGTTGTCCATGCCTCATTATAACATGCACACAAGGCAATAAAATGCATGTTTCACAAACAAATCTTTTAACAAGTATAGTTCAAGAGCCTCCAGCTTTGCATCTCTCTCTCTATTTTAGTCTTCAGTCATGATCACAAATAAACTTTAGATGTCCTCTACAGTCCTCCAGAATTACTTTAAAATCCCACAGATCTGACTAAAAGCAACCTTTATATTTTGAAATCATTATTTTGCCCACTCACTTTAGTTGGTCTGCTGTTGTTAAGGGAATGCTTCTGTTATTTTGCTTTACTGCACAGATATTTGTTATTGTAAAACAAAGTAGAACAAAACTAAATGTTCCATGGGGCTTCTGGTGGCTAATATGCCCCATTATTATTATTATTATTATTCACCAAAGCAGTAAATAGGTTGGTGAGAAAATGTTACTCTTTTTCATTCCTGTGTGCTCTTGCTTCTTAGCATAAGTTAAGTTTTTCATAGAAATTATAAGTTTATTTAGGGAAGTGTGGATGGAAAAGATCATCCTGAGCATCTGTAGCTTTATAGAACTACAAAGCTAGCAGGACCTGTGAGTAGAGTGGTTAAGAGGCAAGAGGTAACAGATTCAGCATTGTCCAAAAGTTCCAGACCAGTGATTAATGTGTAAGATAATGGACTTGGGAAATGAGTAAACACTCCTGTACTCCCTGCTTTGTGCTTGAATGACTTGATGACAAGGGCAGAGCAAGGTGAGAATTTAAACAGGACTACAGAAGAAAGAGACAAAGACTAGGAACAACTGTGTGGGAGTGAGAGCTCAGTGATTTGTGTTGATGAACAGTATAGCAGAACTATTCCAACTCCTGAAATGGGTGGATTTTAAACTCTTAATTTTAGAAAATTACATTTTGAAAACTAGGACTACCAACTATTTGCTTTACCTACTTATTACATATATACACTGGTTCATTCAAGAGGTGTTAATATAGAATAATAGCCTACATTAAAGAATGGTTAATAACTGGTCTCTTACCTGACTTATCAAAAAACTACATGTAAGTCCCCATGAGTGTTGTTGATAGAAAGGAAAGGCATGAATGCTAGTACAGTACTAAAAAAGAGATAATCTGTTACATAATTTCCAACATTAAAAGCCTCACTAAAGATGTATTTGAGCAATATTTGAAAATAAAGAGACATGTTAAATTTTAATGAACAAGGGCTGACAGTTTTCTTTAACAGAAAGGGCTTCTTAATATTTTCTTTTTCAATTCCTGTTATAATTGAAATAGGCTATAGAAGAAACACAACACAGTGTGCTTATTATATCTCCATTTTGATTAAAATTGCTTGTACCTCTTAATCAACTAACACAGCCTTCCCCAATCTGATGCCCAGCAGATGTGTTTGATTACAATTCCTGTTGGCCTCTTGGAATAACAATATACAAAACTCAGTGACTTTTTGAGTTAAAATACTTGAAAATTTGAGATTGCATTGATTGTTATAACTTTCTCTTATATTTAATATTTGTGTATCTGCATAATCACAATTATAATTAACAACTGCTATATTGTAACAGTGAGTGTACACCATATTATCCCTCTTTCCACCCAAGAAATAAGTTAGATTGCAAAACCTAAAGGAGACATTTTGAATGTCTACAGAAAGTGTGCTAAGTAATGATAACCTCCTGTAGGCCAAGTGCTAGTGTGATGTGTGATGTAGTGATTTGAGTGCTGGACTAGGTGAAAACCCATGAGATGACCTTGAGGAAGTCATACTTTCTCAGCCTCAGAGGAAGGCAATGGCAACCAACCTCTGAACAAATCTTGCCACAAAAACCATGTGATAGGTTTGTCTTGGGGTCACCATGAGTCAGAAATGACTTGAAGGCACACAACAAGTATAGTCTAACTGCTAACACTGCTCACACTAGACCCATGACTTTCTCTGGCTCATCACCTTCCTAGTAAAAAAAAGCCTTTCTTTGAGACAGGTGTAGAGACAAGTCAACAACCCATTTGCAGATTCTCCTAATTACTTTCCAAAGTGTGTGTGTGTGTGTGGGGGGAGTACAGAATCCACATTTTTTTTTTTTTTTGGTCACTGTGGCTCACTGAAGGATTTGTTAGTAGTAGGGAATCCTGATAGCTATTCCAACCTGCTTCAGAAGATCAGGGTCAGCTTTGGGGTAGTTTCTGTTTCATGTTTAAGTGTTAGCACATATTATAACAGCAGTACACATATTTTCCTCAAATATGCTGTTTCTAAAGGAAGCATTAGTTCTTGAGGCTGTTCTTGCTGTAATTTATGGATGTTAGTATAGATAAATTAACATGTTGGAACACAATGAGTTGGATCCAGACATTGTTATAGTAGACCTCTTGAAATCAATGGGACTTAGTCATGACTATGATGCTCCATTGATTGCAGTGGGTTTATATTAAACATGCTTAATGTAATAGAATCCAAGTATGTGTTATTTCTATAGCAATGACAGCACACTACTAATACTGTATAGTATTAAGGCCACTCCTCTTAAATTTTCATTTTCAATATAGTTGTTTAAATTGCTACTTCAAAAAGGAGGGGGGCATAATGTCTGAGGTGGTGACATCAAGATCCACCCTCTCCATATCTTTAGACCTGAAAATTTGCAAATTTATATGCCTTACCAAAATGAATGATCATTATATTTGTAACATACATTGGCAGAATAATATAGGGATAAAAAGAGATATCTACATAGAAGCTTATGGTCTTATTGCTTTAAGCTACTACATGTTCAAGCAGATGTTGAAGCAAAGATTAGCTCTCTCTTCTTTTTTCCTTTGCATGTGCTAGTGTACAAACCTTTTAAAGGCATCTATGAATTATTGCTTTGGTTCAGCATGAGTGCAGTAAGAAGAAATGTACCTCATCTGTAATACACTGTGTAGACTAATATCAGCTCCTTTTTTCTTATATTGCAGTGAGATATTGATCTGTTAAAATGGTACCATATTGGAGCTGTCTGTTGTGGTATTCATCATGCTGTCACATCCCTAGTGCCTTGGAGTTATTGAAAAGTGCAATTGAAGGAGTTATGTCATTTTGTGTTGCAATCTATTCATAAGAAAGTTTGCTAAAAACATTATATTTTGTATTCTGGTTTGTTCATTTTTCTAGTTAAAATGGAGTCTAGCTTTTGTACAGGAACAAAACCTTTCCATTTGGCAAGCGTCTCCTTCAATGGCCTTGGTTTAACACTGGTCTTAGTATTGCATCTTTTGTGTAACATTGTCCTTTTGTCAGGGCTCACACCTGCTGCCTTTACTGATGGTGATGCATTTGGGTACTCTCCTCTGGGAGTAATAAATCTGAAAGCTGTGGCTTCATTGCCCTTATGCTTTTATCTGATAGCTGGGAGAAGGTAAACGATGAACTTTTACATGTAGAAAGCTTTTAGTTTCTTCTCACACCAAAGTATCAGTTAATGTTAAAAGAGCTTTCACAAATATAGAGAGATACTGTCAATCTATCCTCAGTAGATTAAATAGTTTCAATGATTTTTTGTTTTGTTTTGCAGTCTTACTTGCAACCTGATGGTGAATTTAAAAGGGTGTAATTTTTTCATAGTGTAATGGTGAAAGAAGGATTTAATTCTGTGTATAACCTGTGCTAGCTAGTTCTGCTAATTTGGGGAAGAAGAGTTTTATGTATCAGATGGTTGCCTTTCTTGCTTTAAATCAAACACAAAATATACCTATCAAATCTAAACTATATATTATGAAAGCATACTGATTTATTTTCTTCATAACACAATAACTACAAGTAAGAAATAGAACTAGGTCTGTGGACCTTGAAAACACACGTTACATTTAAGAAGTTACTAAGAGGTGCTGATGTCTTGTAGTAGCTGTAGTAATTTCTAGATTCTATACTTCACAGAATTGGAAGCAAACTATTTTGGGACAGAAATTTAGGATTATTTGTCCAAAACCCATCATATTTGTTAGCTGTGATACTAAGCACGTTTACTCTAAAGAAAGCCCTATTGTGTTTGGTGGATCTTATTCCCAAGTAAGTGTGCATAGGATGAGGAGGGAGGGAATTTCTTAAGTAGCAGAGCACACACTATACATGTAAAAGGCCTCGCATTCTATCCCTGACATCTCCAAGTAATTCTATTCCTGACATCTCCAAGTTGTAAAATACTAGTCTGGAACTCTGGAGAGCCTCTCCTAGTATGGAACATTGGTCTAACTCAGTATAGTATTTCCTTGGTATTTATTTATTTAAATATTTATATCCCATCCTTTCTCTCAGGGTAATGTAAAATAAAACCAATCTAACAAATTTCAAATAATATAAATAATTAAAATAATTTTAAAAGGCTAAAAAAATTAAACAGTTGACAAATTAAAAGGGTTAAAATAGTTTATAATGAATTACAACCATGTGAATAGGAGGGTTTTTGTAAAATCAGTTATGCCCAAAAACCTTTCATGAGCAACCATGTTTTTACTTGGAGACCAATTGGGCCCTCAAGGGGAGGCTGTTCCATAACTGGGGCGCCACAGCAGAGAAGGCCCTCATATCGTTGCATAGCATATTGCTCTGATCAATGAGACATAGAGAAAGGCCCTTCCACTAGACCATAAACCTTATGCAGTTGCATGTACAGAGAGGCACTCCTTCAAATGTCAAGGTCCCAAGTTGTTTAGGGCTTTAAATGTCATTACCAGCACCCTGAATTCAGACTGGAAGCATATTGGCAACCAATGCAATTCCTTTAAAACGAGTGTTAAATGATTTTTATATGATATTCCTGTCAGCAGTCTAGCTGCTGCGTTTTGCACCAGCTGCACTTTCTAAGTTGTCTAAAGGGGCAGCCCCATGCAGAGTCAGTAGTCTAATCTGGAAGTTACTAGCACGTGGACTGATGTGGCTAAGGTATCCCTGTCCAGAAAAGGCAATAGCTGGTAGACCAGTTTGAGCTGGCCCTAGGCATTCTAAGCCACAGAGTCCACATGGGACTCCAGTGACAAAGAGGGATCTAAGAGCACTCCCACGTTATGTACCTGCTCCTTCAGAGGGAATGCAGCCCCATCCAGGGCAGGAAGCTTACCCAACATCTGGACTCGAGAACCACCAGTCCAAAGAACCTCCATTTTATCAGGATTCAGCTTCAGTTTATTGACCCTCACTGAGCCTGTTACAGCATCCACGCACTGGTCCAGTATCTGCAATGGCCCTCCGCTTCCTCTGATGATCATCTTAGGCTTCCTATATAAACATTTAGGGAAGAATCCAGTGTACCACTTTCAAATCTTTCTCCTTCCGCCCTTCCTCCTGAAGCCCCTTGTACCACACTGGTACTGGATCCAGAAGGATTTCTAGCCCTCCAGATCTTGTTTGATGGAAAATGAGAAACTGCTATGGAAAAGGAGAGCAGTCCTTTCTAGTTCTTCTGGACTGTACTATTCCTCTAGTGGAAGTCCACTATTAGAACTTGTTCTTACATTTTTTTAAAATGTTGTTTTAAGAGGAAAAGTGGGATTTTTTTACATGGTGTTCCGCCTGTTGAAATAGGTTGGAAATATTGAGAAAATTATACATCTATAGTCTCTCTTTGGGAGCTTTTAGATGATTACATAAAAACTAATCCAGACCAGCTGACTTTTGTGGGACTCACCCTATGAAAATGATAAAGGTATTGTCCTCTTAATATAGATTTGTAATATGTTTATGCAGTCCTATCCTCCTCTCTCTCTCCTCCTCTCCTCTGGCTTTTCTTCGCAAATGAAGATTCAGGAAGGACTCATCCCGCGCTTTCTGCAAGCGCACTGATGACTAAAAAGGCCAATCTGAGATAAACAAGTCCGGTTGCAGAAAGCACAGCAGAAGGTCTCCTTGGGTGATGTTTCCGGGTTGTGATTCTTTCTGCGTTGTTGTTTCTCTTCAAGACTTTTTTGGTGTGAGTTCTCAAATAAGGCTGCAGCATTGTGGATAGTGCATCTCCATGCCTCCCGATGTGAGGCCAGGGCGGACCATTGTTGGTGATCAATTTGGCTGAGCCTGAGATGTTGCTTCAGGGAGTCCTTGTATTGCTTTTTTTGGAGCACCCCTCTTACGCTGACCCGCGGCGAGTTCACCGTAGAGTACTATTTTTGGGAGGCGATGGCCCTCCATCCTAGAAACATGCCCTGCCCAGCGCAGCTGTGTTCTCAATATCATGGCGTCAATGCTGGTGATCCCTGCTTGCTCAAGGACAGCAATATTCGTCACATAGTCAGTCCAGTGTATATTTAGGATTGTGCGTATACAGCGCTGATGAAAGCGTTCGAGGAGTCGTAAGTGTTGGCGATAGGTGACCCATGTTTCAGACCCGTAAAGGAGAATAAACAGTACTATAGCTCTATACACACTGATTTTTGTGCTTCGCCTCAGGTGTTTGTTACTCCAGACTCTTTTGTAGTCTTCCAGATGTGCTATATGCCTTTGCTAATCTGTGATCGATCATCTCTTTGTCAATCTTGGCATCTGAGGAGATGATGCTTCTCAGGTAGGTGAACTGCTGAACGAACTTAAGTACAGATTTGCCGACGGCAATGTGGGGATGATGGTGTTTGTCCTGTGGTGCAGGCTGGTAAAGAACATCCATTTTCTTCAGGTTGACTTCCAGCCCAAACAGCTCTGCAGCTGTTGTGAAGCAGGATGTTAGGCACTGCAGAGCTGCTTCTGTGTGGGTAACAAGGGCAGCGTCATCAGCGAAGAGCAGCTCACAAACTAGATAGTTTAGAATCTTAATGTGAGCCCTCAGATGGGTTAAGTTAAACAAGCTACCACCAATACGGTAACATATATAGATGCCATCTTCTTCTTTGAGCTGTTCCGTAGCCCTTCGGAGCACCATGCTGAAGAAGATTGTAAATAAAGTTGGAGCAAGAACACAACCTTGCTTCACTCCATTAGTTATTAGAAAGGGCTCTGAAAGAGCATCACCATATCTGACCTGACCGTGCTGGCCCTCGTGTTCAGTCCTATATACAGTAAATAAAGCTTCCTTATGCCATTGTTAGCATTTATAACATTATATTTCTATACCACTTATATACTGCATAGGACTCCCTAAGCTGTTTACAATATGTTAGCTAATTGTCCCCAACAAGCTGGGGACTCATTTTACCTACCTATGGAAGGATGGAAGGCTGAGTCAACCTAGAGCCCTATAGGATTGAATTCTCAATGTTGTGGCTGCAGTACCGGCATTTAACCACTGTGCCACCAGGGCTCCTTGTTGTATCTGTTCTGAGTGGCAGTTGATTTCCAACATCTCTTCCAGAGTTATTTCCCAACATTGTTACCTAAGATCCTTTTGATAGCTTCCTGAGGTCGGAACTTGATACCTGAACACATTAGCGTTATTACTGATGGGGCAAGATTTATGCATGCATACACATTGTCACCCACCACCTGCCCAACTGTTCTCCAGGGGTAAGAGGTGTGATGCTTCTAGTTCTTCTAATAGCTAAGTGTTGTTTCGGCTAGAGGATAGCAAAGTTACTGCAGTTAGTACTGCTTCTTGGAATAACTGGAATGTTTATTTATCACCAAGTATGGTTCTGGTTACTTTATACAGTACTGAAATCTGAGATAATCTCAGTGTTGAAACACACTCTACATGGTGATGATGTCCTCGATGCCTTTGAAGGCAGTTCAGAGTGTGCCACTAGTGAAGAATGGGGTCATTCTCCTGAAAACCCATGAGGCACATTACATCATTGTTCCAGATGCTGCAAAAACCTATGCTTTTTAGGCACAATTTACCATGCTGATTTTGACTTATAAAGCCCTAAAGACTTTAGAGCTAGACAGTGGGTATTTTTTTTTACCCAATAGACATTTTCTTACCTGTGAATCTTAACCTTTCTTAAAATTAACAAAGAATTAAAATTAAAAAAGAAACATGTGTGACATGTTGAATTGACAGTATCTCAGAAGAAATCAGTCTTGGTGAGTTTTCCACAGTTGTGGAACTCTATATTTTCCAGCAGCGTGGGGAGGGACTCCTTTTCCTGGGTATTGGCTCCGCCTCCAAACCAATCACAGGCAGGGCAACCTAGAAATTTAAATTATAACACCATCCCTCCAGTAGGTGGAGCCAAACCCCCAACCTCCCCAGTTCTGTTCTGCCTCTCAGAGTGCAGGCAGGGTTTCTTGATCTCCGAGACCTTCCAGGAGAACAAAGAAACAAAGATGGCCGCCCCCATTGCCAAGCACGTGCAAGGGGGCAGTTTGTCTTCAGAGGAGGAGGATTCAGCCCCAGACCATCTTGGGACGGCCCCTCCTCGCAAGAACCTTGAGCTCCGTGCACCCTTTCTGGGCCGCACGTTGAGCGTGTCCTCGGGGTCCATGGAGGACCCGGAGCGTGAGGGGACCCCCAGCCAGGGGGTGGACCACGTGACTGCGATGGGCACCATGCCACACGGGGACCCGGTGTTCAGCGGAGCGCACGAGGGCGATCCCGCCACCGCCGACCTGCCGCTGATGCTCCTTGGGGGTAAGGCACTCCCTCCCCAGCTGTCCTCCTGGATCGCTTTGATCACCAGGCGGACACTGGAGGTGGGAGCGGAGTTTCTTTCCATGTGGGGAGTGGTGGGAGGGGTGTCCAGGAAGGTGGCTACCCCCCCTCATGCCCAGCCAAGGCAGCGGACACTGGCGCTTGGGCTGGGAAGTGCAAGATGGCCAAGGAGGTGACTGGCCGGAGCGATCCACAGCCAAGCCACAGTGCGGCCGCGGAGCCGTGAAGGGGGGGAACCTCACCCCCACGGAAAAGGACCCATAAGGAACACCATGTGGGTGATTCTGAGGAGGAAGTGGTCCTGGGTAGGACCGAGGATCTGGCCAGCAACATCTGGGCCACCTCAAATTCCTGTTCACCATCCACCAAAACCGGATCGGGCGGGGGTGCAGGACCAGCGTCGGGATGAACCCCCGAAGCCGGAAGCAGTAGGGAACGATGGAAGATGGAGTCGAAAAGCCATGGGATTCACCTGGGCCACGATCTTGTAGGGCCCTGCAAATCGAGCATCCAACTTCCGACACGGCCGCTGGAGCGGGAGATGGCAGCGGTGCTCGGTTTCCCTTGGCTGGGCACTTTCTGGGAAAATGCCCTGAGAGAGCCCCTCTCTCCTTCGTTCCTTCTCATCCGCAGAGAGCCATGGCTGCGCCCCTCCCAGCTGCATTGGTTCTTCTGCAGGTGGGGCAGCCATAGGGGTAGTTGCTGGTGTCTGGGGTGCAATCACTGGGGAAGAGGGCGGGTTGGAATGCCTGGCCTGCCTGCGAGCTGAGAGGCGGCAGTCTATGCGTGTTGCTTGCGTTATCAAGGCAGTTAAGGTGTCTGGAGGCTCTGAGCGGGCCAGCTCATCCAAAATGGGGTCTGCCAACCCCCAGCGAAACTGAGCCTGCAAGGCACTCTGGTTCCAGGTCAGGTCCTGGGCTATGAGATGGAAGGCATTGGCATATTCAACCACAGAGCCTTTGCCTTGCTGGAGGGTCTTAATCCGGTGCTCAGCAGTTTCAGTTTTTACAGGATCACCCCAGGTAGCTCTCATTTCTTGCAGAAAATCCTGCAAGCTGTTGAGGACTGGACTATCCTCATTCAGATAGGGAGTAGCCCATTTACTTGCAGGACCAGCTAACAGACTGATAATGAAGGCCACTTTGTGAGTGTCCGTGGGGAAATCAGCCCCTCTGATTTTGAAGTGCAGCTTGCAGTTTGCTATAAAACTGTCCAATAATGCTCTCTCACCAGAAAACTTTTCAGATAAAGCAATGATAGATTTCCCCCATGGCTGGGGTGGGGGTTGGTTCTGTAGTGCAGCCAAGCCTTGAGTTAATTGTGCCAGCTGGGCTGCTAATTGCTGGTTTTGGGATAACAGTTCCTGAATCACAGCAGACTTGGCCATCTTATCAGCTTTATTAAGGGGTTTCAGGCAGTTCTGTCGAGAAGCCAACTCAATAACTGATAAGGAGCCCGGCTCAGCAACAACCCAGTTGAAAAGCACAGTACCTGGTGTTGTCAGTAGCAGTCCTACAGGGTCAGAAGTACACACACACAGAGAGAGTGCAGAATGAAGAGGCAGTCCAAGGTCAAAAGGGTTCCGGCAGATGGGTCAATGAAGGCAGTCCAAGGTCAAGATATCCAAAGTCTCAAAATAGCAAGGTTCCAGAAGAGTCACAGGCAGAGGCTTCCTCCAGGTAACGCAGACTGCCTGAAACAAGGAACTCAGCGTCCCCCAGCTGCTTATGTTGGCCCAGCTCCCACTCCCAGCTGCGGGATGATTGATGAGCTTCTGTCTCTTAATCTCTGGGAACGACAAAGCCATGCCTTCTCTGCTCTCCTTTGGCTAAAGGTAGGTACCTGCTCTTCTACCTCTTGCTCTTGCTCCATTTTGTCTCCCAGGCTTGGACCCTGAGCTGGGGGAGGGCTAGGCTGCTGTGCCCTGGGTTCTTCAGGGCTAGACTCAGACTCAGCCAGCTCTTCTGCTACCTGCTCAGCCTCCTTGCCTTCTGAGTCCTCAGAGTCGTGACTGACCATGACACCCCCCACCTTCGTGCAATCATGCAAAACCAGCTGTCTGGAGAAACAACTACAAATGGAGAAGGCGATATCTAATCTATTGCAGATTCAAGCAATAGAACTGGTGCCAGAAGGGGATAGGTTCTCGGGAACCTACTCTCTTCTGTTTCTAGTTCCAAAGAAGAACTGATATTAGACAGCCATCTTGAATTTGCAGGGAGTCAACCTCTGGGTGGCGAAACGCAAATTCCGGACTGAAACACTACGTTCGATTTTAGAAGGGATACAGGAGGGGGATTACCTAGCCTGCTTGGATCTTCGAGATGCATATCTTCACATTATGATTCATCCGGCACAAGACGTTATCTGAGATATGCCTACAAGGAGAATCATTACCAGTACAGGGCTCTGCCGTTCGGTCTGTCTTCATCACCCAGGGTGTTCACCAAGGTTCTAGTAGCGTTAGTCTCCCTCTTGAGGATGCAGGGGGTTCATCTGTTCCCCTATCTGGACGACCTGTTGATCAGGGCCACTTCACAGGACAAGGCTATGCAGGACGTGGACAAGACAACCCAGTGTCTGGAATCTCATGGATTCTTGATAAACAGGGAGAAGAGTCATCTGACCCCAACCCAGAGGCTTCAGCACTTAGGAAATGTGCTAGATACCAGGATTTACAGGGTCTTTCTGCCAGAGGACAGGAGGCAGAAGATTCAGGAATTGATAAAAATGATAATGGATCAGGACAAGACACCCTTGATGACGCTAGCGAGGTTGCTGGGACTAATGATAGCATCCGTCGACTGGGCAAGGTACCATCTAAGAAAGCTTCAGTGGTTCCTTCTACCGTACCAAGACTTGATAGCGAGGAAGGCTTGCAGGTTTTTAAAGGTGCCGGGGGAGGTGAAGCTGTCCCTGACCTGGTGGTTTTTGGACTGGCTGGAAAAGGGACACTCAATTATGGAGCCGAGATGCATGGTGGTATCCACGGATGCCTCCCTGTTGGGATGGGGTGCTCATTGCGAGGACCAGATGGCACAGGGACTCTGGTCGATTCAGGAACAGGAATGCAGCATCAATCTTCTGGAACTAAGAGCAGTGAGATTGGCCCTAGTGGAGTTTCTACCCTGATTAAAAGGGGAGCATGTTCTGGTCCGGACGGACAACATATCATGCAGAGCTTCCGTAAACAAACAGGGAGGGATGCGCTCACGGGCCCTCATGGAGGAGGCAGATCTTCTGTTCCGTCTAGCGGAGAAGAACTTGTTATCCATAAGAGCCGAATATTTTCAGGGGAAGTTGAGTTTACAGGCCGACTGGCTGAGCAGGAACACACTGGTGCACAGCGAGTGGAGCCTCAACAATTTGGTATTCCAGATGGTGGTCTTTCGGTTTGGAGAACCGAAATTGGATCTGTTTGCATCAGCTGAGAACCACAAACTGCTACAATTTGTGTCCAGATTTCAGACTCCGGGGGCATTAGCCTTCGATGCCTTGACAATAACTTGGCCACAGGGGCTGTGCTACGTCTTTCCTCCGACAGCCCTGTTAGGGAGGAATTGTGCATCTTCCAAAAGGATTCAGTTACTTTGCGTTTGGGCCGTATTTTTGTGCCGAAGGTTAACTCTCTGTTCCATGGAGCTCGGGAGATAGTGTTACCTTCTTTCTGCCCTAGACCGAAGGTAGAGTTGGAAAAGATCTGGCACACCTTGGATGTCAGGAGAACCTTGAAGTGGTATGTGAAAAGAACTGAAAGTTTTCGCAAGTTGGATGCCCTGTTTGTGGCTTACACGGGCTATGCTAAAGGGAAAAAGGTCTCTTCCTCGACAATCGCAAGGTGGTTGCGACGCTGTATTGCTCAGGCTTATGTCTCTAGTGAGTTGCCTGTTCTGGAGGGTATTCAGGCACATTCTACCCATAGCGCAGCAACTTCGGCTGCCCTGGGATCTTCTATGTCTATAGTGGACATTTGTAGGGCAGCAACATGGTCTTTGTCTTCGACTTTCACCAGGCATTACAGGATCGATGCATATGTCTCCACAGATGCTGCGTTTGGCAGGAGGGTGTTACAACAGATGATTCAGTAAAATATAATTAAAAGCATTCCCACCCTTAGTGGACCACTGTTTCATGTCCCAGGAAAAGGAGTCCCTCCCCACGCTGCTGGAAAATGGAACATTGGTACTCACCGTGAAGGTTCCTTTTCAGCAGCAGTGGGGAGGGAGTCCTTATCCGCCCCAGTGTTCTGCTCTTTGTTTGATCTGTATTCTGTGTTCTGAGTTACTGGTACACTATGTCTCCTGGTGTTCTTAGGTTGTCCGTTTATCTGTTTGTTCTTTCCTTTTCTGGAGCTGTAGTACCATTCCTGGGGAGGTTGGTGGTTTGGCTCCACCTACTGGAGGGATGGTGTTATAATTTAAATTTCTAGGTTGCCCTGCCTGTGATTGGTTCGTAGGCGGAGCCAATACCCAGGAAAAGGACTCCCTCCCCACTGCTGTTGAAAAGGAACCTTCACGGTGAGTACCAATGTTCCGTTTCCAGAGTTTCATTGGTATAGAAGAATAAGTACATACTTTAAAGCAGTGTGTTCAAAATTTGCTATTTAGACTTAGCATTGTAGAGCAATTTTAAGCAAAATAGGAAAGTCATTTAAAATTACTGTAAGTTTTTGTTGTTAATTTTGTAGTATGACTGTACTGGGTACATAGTCTTGTGGTTCTTTTGATCATGTGAAATGTGGCTTCCTGTTAGAAGAACATCTTGGGGTATTCAAGTTTTGTCCACTTGAATAAGATTTTCATGCAATTTTGTTATATTTACTTTCTGTAGTAATGTTTTCATTTTTTTAAAAAAGCTAAAATTAGTTAACATTAATATTTAATTTCTGCATAATGAGCATTTCAGCAGAGTAAAAAAAGAGTGTAACTCCCTAGTAAAATAGAATGTGCATTAAAACTAGTGTTTCCTTCTAGCACCGTTTTGAGTAGTAGAGACTCACCTTTCTTTATCTAATCTATCCACCTGCTATGTTTTCTGTGTCTTCCAGAGAAAACATAGCTGGGCGCAATAATGAAATCATTTCCATGTCCTATAGAGTATTTAAATCAACAAGACCTTCACTTATTAGAAAGGGCAGAAGAGTAATGCTTTTGGCAAAGCAGTTATTGTGCTGTTGGTATTCACTTGAAAGGACAGAAATAGAACATCACTGTTCTCCATAAGCAATTGCAGTTTGATATGTGTGCATGATAAAAAAAAACAAAAACAACCACCTTACCTTCTCCATGCATTTAGGTACTGTCATAGCTGCTGTTGCCAAATAAGAATGCAGTGTGATGTTATTATAGTAAACAGCACTTAAGCACAGCTGGCAGAATTGATCAGGGCCACATTAGAGTGAACTTCAGCAGATGACTGAGGCAGCAGAAACAATAACTAAATATGCAAACAGTTCTTGCAGTGAATCCTTTGGGGATCAGACACCATTAGTTTTGACTTTGAACAGGCAAAAGGAGCCAGTTTATAACCTCCCGCACAACCCCTTCCCCCATACAAAATGTTCTTGGATATTCCATAAATATCTGATTCCCATTTACAGCAGCACTTGAGTAAAATGGCACGTTCCAGACTTCATTGACTATTTACCTTTCTTAATTATCTGATGTGGTGGGGGAATCATAAATGAAAGATGAAAACCATGCAGTATTTTGTGCAAGAACTTTATTGGATTTTTTTTAAACAGAAGATGAATGTCAGTGTTCCAACTCTTTCTTAACAACCTTTCTGTAAGTTCAGCCTTCCTCTTGAGCTGAGCTCAGAGCAAACATGAGCCTCCTGATTTACTGGCAGCTTGTTTGCTGGTCTGTGAATGGGCTGGGGGCAAGGAGCTGCCCTTTTCTTTGGCCTGCTGACTTCTTACTCCCAGGAGCCCACATACTGTTTCTGTGGGCTTCAGGAACTGTCCATCGCCAGCTGAAGAGGGTGGCCTTAAGTGAGTGAAGTGCAGGTTTCACTTAGGGCTGTCTAAACAGTGAAAATAATACAAACAGAATGCAAATGGAAGGCGATCTGTTCTGTTCATACGAACGTTCACACAAATATGTGTCATTAGGAAGGGGGGCAGCCAAATGCATCGCAAAGTCCATATGCAGATTTCGTCCAGATATTCTAAAAACCTCCATATGGCATGCAAATGTGCGATTGTTTGGACAATTGCATTCATGCAGATATGAACAGGCAGTGCAATCTGATTGGCTAGATGAGCATGGGGAGGTGGAGCTAGCAAACAGGGAAAGCGGCTGATGCCGCCATGTTAAATTTTCAGCCAAGCGAGGGTCTGGTAAGTTGATCAAATGACGATCTTATACTCTCTTTTTTCTTTAAAAAACCCGAAGTACTGGTTGTTTTTTAAAAAATTGGCAGTGGCAGATTTAAAACCATGAGTAAATTACTCATGGCCACCATCTTGGCTAGGGGTTCATGAATAGTTTAGGGGGTCTCTTTTGACCATGAAGACAGATCACATTGTTGTGAATGCCTGCTTTTTCGAATGTGTTCATATTTCCCCCCCCTCGTATATATGGGACCTCAAATCCACTGGCTGGGAATAAAAACAATTTCCCCAGTGCTGTTCTGGCATTTCTGGTCTTCAGTGCTTTCCTGCCCCCATCCCACCCCCATGCCTGGAGATTAAGGGGCTTGTCTGATGGCTGTTAGTGGTTGCTTATGTTTGTTCATTAGCTTGTCCAGCTGTTTTGTCATAGCTTAATGGGGCACTGTGGCATATGGCTAGATCCAGGTTTTAGGGAGAAGGTTTCTGGGTGACCATTCTCCTTACTTTATGGGGGTTCCCTTAAGGGACCTTGGGGTGTAGGCAGGTGGAGGCAGGCCTATCTCAGAGGCTTTGTGACTAGCTTTAGTCCCAGGTGGTATGGAAACTACACAGTGGTTGATGGCCCATGGGGATTTCATGGTGTCATTCCATAGTTGTCCACTGACGGGCAGTTTGGAGGTGGAGGTATATCAGGCAACAAGTGGGTTGTTCAATCCCTGGATCCATTACCTCATGCCAGACCAAGCCCATATAGCTCTTAATATCCAGTCATGGTGTGATTGTTTCTTTAATCGCCCTACATGTCCTCCTTGACTCTTGGTCTGGGCCCATAAGTTAACAGAATGTTAATAGGTTACTTTCCCCACGTGTTGTGTTTATTTATGGCAACAGTTCTAACTTCCAAAGTTAAACTGAGAAGTTATGAACCTTCTTCATGACAAGGTGCTATCCACAGAACATCTGCCCGATTTGGGACTGCAATTCTGATTTCAGTAGCTGTTCATAAAGACTCTGTAGGAGACACAAAACAGACCCAGAAGACATGGATACAGTTAAGCATCAGTCTCATGTTTTTATGAGTCACTTTTGTGTTTTATAAATATCATTTATATTTCCCTTGCCTGGGGATCCTTACTCATTTCTTGAGAAGTTTGCCTTTAAAAATATTTATTGATTTCCTTTCTTTTTCATACAAAATGCCACAGACTAGGGGTTTGTCAAAACTGTATGTCCCTCAAACTACAGGGATGTATTTGCAGGGTAATGGAACTCTTTACAGAATTTCTGAACACCCATAGAATTGAAAAGAAACTTCCTGTGTCACCCAGTCTGTTCAGCTAGCTGTGATAACAACTAGAGTTTTCTTAATCCCAGAAGGTATTTCTCCAGTCCTTTCCTCCTCAGACAAAGAACTAATAAAGTTGGAATAGATGTTTATGACTTTCTAATCATAGTCACCCTAGTAGGAGGATTCTTTTCACTTTAAATAAAATTGGAAAGAGAAATCTAGTTAGATCCTAGAGGCCATTTGATTACAAGGAAGAAGGTTTCTGCCAAATGCTTTATACAGCTGGGAAACATGTTATTTGTTTTCATTGTAACTATTAGCAAATCCAGATCTACTGTGCCCCCAACCCACCATGGGCATAGAAAATAGCTCTGAGCCTTATTCATGGTGCCCTTTAAGATGGCTTAAAGATGGTACATGAGCACTATTGTGATCATTACTTCATACTAAATAGGGATAGTTTGTCTTCTCACTATCATATATTCTGTATACTTTCATATTTTCCTTATTTTGTTCTTACTAATTTGTTTTAATCCATCATAAAACATCGGGATCAAAATTGGAGAAAAATTGGAGGCTCCAGGCTATCTTAGGAATCCTTGCTTTTCCCCTGACAATGCTGTACAATATAACTAGTGGAAGTGAGGTAAGGTCAAACAAGGTCAGCATGTGTCCTAGTGAACTCAAAGAAACCGAAAGGGAAGAGGCTCGTCATCATTGACCAAATCCCCATATATTCCCCAGTATGAGTATTCTTGCCAAAGAAAACCCTGTGAAATTCATGGGATTGCCATAAATTGACAGGCAACTCGAAGACAGAGAGAGAGAGAGAGAGAGAGAGAGAGAATAAAACAGACCTCCACTCATTCAGATATTTGTTTGTTCATTTTGCACACATGTAAGCAGCTCTTCATTGTAAGACTCCCAGTGTAGCACTCATTTTAAAACAAAAACAGGACAATCAGGGGAAATACGCAAAGCAGCCATATATATATATATATATGCAACAAAACTAGTGACTAACTACTAGGAGTTAAAATACACAATGACAGTGGAACACTGAATGGTCAGCTGTTCTTTCTCCTCCCCTGGCTCCATCACACAGAAGAGAAAACACGGTTGGCACCCTGAGTTTCTTCTGAGAGTATATTCCACGTACAGATGTCACAACTGAGAACGTGGTCCACAGTCACCATCACATAATGTCAAATGGCCCGTAATGAAGAATCAGTAGTTTAGATGATTCTGGAATCTGAGTTGAAAGGATAAATTTGTGGGAATGGAAAAGAGAAAAATCATCATGCTGTGTTTTCTTTCTTAATATGGGCACTTAATATTTGGAGTGAGTGTGGTTCTAGATACATCTTTTGGTATTGAATGGGCTCCTTCCATTTGAAATATATTCCTGACTCTTAATCTATCCCCCCACCAGGTATGCTATGGTGATACCTATATGACATTATTGATTAGCGTGATATCGATTTATCCTTTGGGAAATAAAACAATTCAAACAGCCATCGTAAGTGGTAATCATTTGAACATAGTTATCAAAGTGAGGGTGAAAGCCCTAAGAAAGCCAAACCTTTTTTAGATTTTAAGAAGGTTGAAGTTTGTGTGATACAGCCATTGTTACTTATACTTTAGAACTCATTTCTTTTGTCCTGATTGTCAAATGGGCTGTGAGAAATCTTTCTCTCAGGTGGTTCTCACACAAATACTAATCCTTGGGTTCCTGTCATCCATCTTGTCCCCTCTGGTTTGTTCGGGGGTCCCTTCCTCCTACTTCTCCTTGAGTAGGTTGAAACTCTGAGAGCTCAGGTAGGCTGCCACCACCCCATTGACTTACATTGCCTTCATTGTAACCAGTGGGAAGTTACAGGGCTCAGCTTGTACTTTTCATTTGTTTGCTGCAGAACTCCACCTCCCCCACCTGTGGGGAGTGAACCGCGCAAGGCATATGAAAGAGAGTGTGGAGAAAGAAGAACTTTAAAAAGGAAGTTTTATTCTAAGCAGAAACTACAGAGTTAAAGGGTGTTTCTTTTACATGAAGGCATCTTCCTTCAGGCACACTTAAAAGTTACAAAGTTACAGAAGTCAAAGTCATCCCAGCCAAGTTTATAAAATAAACATAAGTCCTGACATGACTAAACTAAACATTCCCTCTACTTATGAGGAGATGCGGTCCAGATTTGCAGGATGTTCACGGGGCTGAGAGCCAGGGTGATGTAAGCCTACTCTTTACCAAGCACCCCCTTAGCTGAGACATTAGTCCCCCCACTGCTGTTGTCTCATTGATTTCCTCTTTGTTCATCTTTGTTCTCCCTCCACCTCATGGCCCCTGAGGCATTACTTATAATCTCTTCACAGAAGCTCCCTCCAGGTGTCATTTTCATTGGTCAGCTATCTCCTGACACTGACCCCCATACAATGTGAAACTTGATTCTCACCACCTCATTAACCCTTTGTTTACCTGCTTGGCTGTGTTCCCCAGATAATGGGGGAGCCCCATGATCATACCATTCTCTGGGTTTAATCACTGGGACCCTATCTCATCCTCTCTTGATCTTATCCCTGTCTCTAGCCCTATCAGACAGCCAATCTTCTCCTTTTATATTCTTCTTCTCTTAGCCCCTCCCCCTTTACAGCATTCCAAGAGCCATTATTGGTTGTCTTAAATCAGGTTGGGCAGCCTTCACTTTTCAAAGAGGTTTTGCAGTTTTTAAAGCCCAACAAAATCCCTGAAGCCTATTTGAGCAGAGACAGTAGTGAGGTAAAATGAAACAACATGCATGCCACAGGTAATGGCAGGTATTCAATGCCATGATCAGCTCTTTGAAAAACACTGCCCCTAATATAAAAGTGTGACATATAAAAAGTATGTGGACCACTGCAGGTCTTTAAGCTCCCTAAAGCAATTATCTTTTTTTAAAAAATGAGTATAAATAAATAACATTTTCTGCCTCCTGTTAAGTTGCAATATTTTGCTCAAATGTACCATAGTTTATTTCTCAATTCAAATTCATAAAATAGTTACAATATCTCTGCTTGCCTTTTAAATAAATAAGCAGTTTCAGTATCCTGAAAGCTGAACTGCTCAGTCTGGTCAAAGGAAACGTACATATGCTGTAATTGTATCAGAACATTGATTTATTCATAATGTAAATCATGGGAGTGATGCTTAAACATTTGAGTTGATTTTTCATTAAAGAAATCCAGCACTCATATTGCATATTCAGCATCACTATTATTTGCTTATTTTGGCATACACAGTAATGGCAGCTGACAGTAGGAAGCTTTACGTACTAACTAGAAGTAGTGAACTGGGAAGCAGACCATGTTCCCATCAATGTTATGATGGCTTTATTTTACTCTCCTTCACTGGAACACTGAGCCACAAAATCTATGTCCACTCTTGTATTTTATTGTCTAGTCCAGTGGCTTTTAACCTTTTCTTTACCAAGAACCCCCTTTAAATATAATTTGTTGCCAGGGTCTCCAAAGACTTAACTCAACAAAAACAACAATAATAAAACCTGATAATAAGAATAACACAATTACACCATCCATTAAGCCTTCCCTCAAAGGCACTGGAGGGGAGGGAAGACTTTTCTCCTGAAAACAAAATATTTGAAAACTTATTCCAGATAGTTTTCTAATAAAAATGTGGAAGTCTTATTCAACTTTTCTTGGTTGTTAACCCTGAAGTTTTAATAATAATATCTATGCAAAAAGAATCCAGTTCAATACAGGGATGTACAGCCTAAGTCTTAACAAGTTGAACAGTTGCCACATGTAAACACACCACTGGGGATCCAGTATATTTAGAGTTTTTATTGTTTGACTGACATTGTAGGTTGTCAGGTTCTTCCAAGTGTGGACAATAGTGGTCTTTCTGATATTGCTGATATTGCAGTTACCATGAACCATAACCCTTGGCTATGCTGACTAGGGCTGATATGGCAATTGCAGTCCAACAACAGTTGAATAGCCAAGTTGCCCACCCCTACCTTAGTTTCCAGTAAATAATTGCATTTGGCTTAAGTGGTTGTAACTGGAGAGGTCTGAATTTGAAACAAGTTGCAGAGAAACTTGCTTTATATTATATCGACACCATTTATATCTGTTCATGATCATTTAAGAGGCTTGCGAGTATAAAATTCTTAGAAATAGCTCTGTGAACATACTGTCATTGTCTGGTTCTCAGCATTTCAGGAGAAAAAAAAGGATCAGGTAGCAGGTGATGAGAAAGACTTTTGCCTTGTTGGTAGATAGTAATGGGTTAGATGAACAAATAGTTGGACTTGGAATAAGACAGCTTCCTATGCTCCTAGGTGTATTTGCTTACTCATAAAATTAGAACGTCAGGGAGGGGCCATATCTGAAGCACATTCTGTGCATGTAGAAGGGATTAGATTCAATTCCTGGCTCCCCAGATAAGACTAAAACCATGGGGAAAGGAGCATTATACAACTTAATTTGGCCAGTGATGTCCAAAACGTTTGGGTGACTGAGGTAACATTCTAATGACACTTCCTGTAATTAATAATACAGAGCATTAAATGTCTGATGCTATATAATAAAGCTCAGTTTCAGAGCTCATTCCAAGAAATTGGCCTGTATTTAGTGGCAAAGCATAACTGGAAGATACCCGTGCTTTGGAGCTTTCTGCATAGGACAAATTTGATCAAAATGTCTATGCCATATGAAGAGTTTTGCTGTAACTTTGTTAAACACAATGCATAATGCCTGGTCAAATCCAGAAAGAAAGAAAGAAAGAAAGAAAGAAAGAAAGAAAGAAAGTAAGTAAGTCCTGAGCCAAAGGGTACCTAAATAGGATCATATGGTGGAAACAGAGCCTGGAGAGGAAGGCAGTCAAGAGATACAGTACTGGATAGGTGCAGTGATCAGGCCTGGAAGATAGACTTGGTTCTAGAGATGAGCAGCATGTATTTGAATGTTGTTTTGGCAGAGAAATAAGCTCAGATACTTCTCTCAAAAATTGGAAGTGTTTTGTCCCAATTTGAAGCCAAATTCACCCCCTTCCCATTCTACCACAGGAGTCTGCTTAGTACATCTTTATCTGCTATTCCGGTTACCTTTTGATAGTCCTATTATCCATAACTGCAAAAAATTAGATGAGGTGGTAGAACAAATGATGAGACTGTGTAGCATAATCAAATAGGTCAATGAACACTATTTATTATTTGTTTGTTTTTGCTTTTCATTGTACATTTAAACATGTGTATTCCATATATCTTGTCACATGTGGAACCCTACCAAATAGTAAAATGCTATTTTTTTTAAAAAAAAAAATCACAACAAGCAAAATAAAACAGCATAGCCTGAATTCTTAATGAAGGCCTCATTACTAAGATTTGTTTTAATATTTTTTTCCACATATGTAAATCTTCCAGGTCTTATTTGAAAAAATAAATCTTTTTTTTTTTTTGATCCATGTGGTTCTCCAGCCTAGTTTCTTCATGTCTGCATTCATGCAGATTTTATGAGCTATTTGCTGCAGGTCCTTAAATCATTGGTTGAGAATGCAAAGAAGTAAATGGTTTTCATATTTGCAGCTTGTACAACATCTTTGTAGCTCCAGGGATATCTTGTGTACTGCTTTGGAATATTTCTGCACTCTGGATATGACTCACTTTCTATGCATGGGCTCTGCAAGGGAAGATAGACAGTCTCTGTTTGGATGGTATTTAGCATAATAATCTGCCACACCAACCTGACTGATATGACAACACCTTTGGCATTCATACTTGTTGTACATTATAATGTTAAGCAGAGAAGACATCATGTATCTATGGTGCATACAACAAAGGAAGAATGCCATATGTCTTAAACAACAAGACAACCGGGTAAAGCTGAAAAGTGAGTCTAATACCTGTTCAGGTATGTTTTGATGATAACCAACAAATATTTTCATGTCTTAAGTAATTGGTAGGCTTGGCTCCTCTTGAACAGCTCTCTGCAACTCTGTGTTTGGCCAGACATTCAAGTTCTCCCCATAACTGAGCATATAACTGTGCCTTGGTAACTTGTACTGTTTGTAGAACAGTAAAACATCTGTTCTGTAACAAGTAGAATAATTTCAAAAGTGCATGCATCTATCAGCAGCAGAATTAAAAAGGCTCTGTGCTAGCAAGTGTGCTAGTAGAGGGAATTTTTCATTGGGGAACAGAATTCTTACCTTGGGTGGGAGCTGTCCTCATTCCCCCCTTCCTGTAGCTACACTCATGAAAACAGCTTCTGTCAATGGAAAAGGGGAAGGACAAATTCTGATCATCCGTGAAGCCCCCTGTTGTGTGGGTGCTAAGTGCCTTTGAGTCAACTTCAATTTATGCCAACCCTATCCTGGGATTTTCTTGACAAGATTTATTCAGAGAATATTTTCTATTGCTTTCCTCTAAGGCTGAGGCACTGATCTTCAGCATACTAGTTAACATTTGAAGCCCCCACCTCAAATCGGTCGGGAGACCTTCTGGAAAAGATTTTGGGGAAATGCAGGGCTTCAGTGGGACAGGCAGGGAGAGTTCATTGACGCAACGTTGGATGGCACCTCTGCTTTATTGCCATATTTGAACTGGATTTGCTGGCACCTACGCACATCAGATCTCTACTGACAGTATGGAAGAAATTTACATAGTCCTAGGCTCTTCTAAATCAAGATTGGTTAACTTTGAATTGTGAGCTGCATCTGCTTAAAATATTCTAATGCTTTGTCTTGTCTTGTCTTGTCTTGCTTGTCTTGTCCTTCCTTCCTTCCTTCCTTCCTTCCTTCCTTCCTTCCTTTGGGAATCTACATTTTAGTTAATTGAAATTATTTTATAATTGAACATTTTAATGATTAATGATTTTTATCAAGTTCAACAATTAATTTTGTAGATTTCATTGACATTGTATCATTATGGAATTCCCATTAGCACCAACATTTCCAAGTCCTGGGATAAATAAGTTCTGTGTTCTTCTTGCATATCTTCCTGCCTATCCATAAACTACAGAAGGAAGTATCAGGATTTGGCATTTCAAGGGGTGCAGCTTCCTTGTAGGGCAAGAAATAATGAGCCAGGCTTGATGCTAGGCATTTCCTAGGTCCTCCAGCATGATTCTATGGCAGTTTCACCTATCTGTGGTAACTCCAGGGACATATCTCCCACATAAATGGGGGGGGGGACACCTGTACTAAAAACAACAACAACACCCTAAGTCTGCAGCCATGCCCCCAAGAAACACCCCCAAAAAGCATTTTCAATAAACACAGAATGTTAAACTTTGCTAGAAGAGAAAAATAGAAAACAGGCAAACAGAAATTGGGACATCCTGACACGATGAGCTGGGATCCTCAATTTCATTTAGGAGGTAAAGATACATTTGATTGAATTGTTACAGGTTTATTTGCTCTTTCACGTTTGTATAACATTCTTTGTTAATAGTATTTGTGTTGGAATATATATAACTGTTCCATTTTATTTTGTAACAGAGGTAGATTAGGCTGACTGGTCTAAGACTACATGCTGAACTACAAGTAAAGTTCCCTCATCTGGGTTAGCCTGTCCCACCACAGAAGCTGCCTACCTAATTCAGAAATGAGATAAAACCATGTGAATATACGTACATAAATACATATAGTGGGCCCTTCTTACCCATAGGCTCCTGATCCAAGGATTCAACCAACAGCAGATTGTCACACCCCATACTTAAAATGGTGGTGATGTGCAAGCAGACAGATCACCACCATTTAATAATATGGGATGTGAAAATCTTTGTTCTTTCTCTTTCATGGGGGGGGGGGTTCCCAGAACTAAACCCTTGTGGATCTGGAGGGTTCATTCTCTCAGTGTATGTATATACATACACAATATGTGTATATACATACACAGAGAGATAGAGAGCAATTGGAAATCATCTTGATTGGGTCTGGCAGAATATAGGAGAAATTATTGATTGTAAAATGAAAACATCCTTCTGCTCTTTATTTTTTGCTTTTGTAATCTCAGTAATGATGAGGTAAGCATAGGATAATCACCTCAGTAAGCTTCTGCTAGGGCAGTTGCCTGAGGACAGGAGAAAATGTATATGACGATACCATGTCATACAGATTTTCAATTTATATGTTGCCAGAGAGATGGTGCCCACACATTTCCAAAAGGACTTGCATATTGTCTCCTATGAGCCAGAGAGAAGCAAATTATTCTGCTCAGTCTTAGGAGTCAGAACTAATCCATAGGTAATTACATAGAATTGGAATAAGTACATCTGCTGCCTTTAGAGACGAATGTCCACTATAACACCAATTCTGTGTTTCCTACAGTGCATCACTGGAGATATGGTATCTCTCATTAATGTGCCTTTTTCTCTTCTTTTTTTTCATATAAGTTGTTTGAATGAATGCTTATATTGATTAATTTATATTAAAATAAAAATATTTAAAAAATAAGTAATAAAGGACTAGCCCATAGGTGAGCCAGCTAATACTTTCAATTCTACTAAAACTCTTTAGCAAATATCTGCTTTCAACCAGATTGTCTAGTAATATCTATGGAAATTCTGCTCCAATAAATTGTATTAAAAAGGCTTCCCTTCTGTTATTTACTGCAGACTAGTATGCAAGATGTATTTTGTGGTTTATCTTTATGAGCAGATAGAAAGAGTAGGGCTCGTCTATAGGGGGGGGAACGGATTGCTCCAGAGTAGTAGCAATTCACAGGAGCTGCAAACTGTCTTAATGGTTAATAGAGTCCCCTATAAACTTTGCATGCTCCCTAGCCAAGATGGCGGCCATGAGTGAATTACTTGTGCTCCTAAATCTGCTGCCACTGATTTTTTTTTTAAAAAGTTTACCATGGTACGCACAAGTGATACTTCATATTTACAAATGAAAAAAGAGGAAAGAGAGGAAAAGATCACCATTTTATCACCTTATCGATCTCTCACTTAGCCAAAAATCCAACATGGTGGCAGGAGGTGCTTGCCCTTTTTGCAAGCCCCCCCCCCATGATCATCCAGGCAATCAGCTTGTACTGCCTCTCCTATGGAAAAGCGCAGCGATGCAAATGTGACTGTCTTAACGAGCAGACATTCACATCCCCTATGGAGCTTTTTTAAAACTCCAAGAAAAGCCGGGAAGGCTTCCCTGACGGAGCTGACAGTGGATTTGGCTGCCCCCCTTCCAAATATGAATGTCCATTTAGACAGAACACCTTCCATGAGGACTATTTTGACCATTTAGACAGGATCTTAATGTTATTCTCCCTTTGGAGAGTTAAGAATGCAGGCTTAACTTTCTGCTCTTGATGACTGGAAGATGTTAGGATGGTACATTGGTAGCTTTCACCAGCCTCCACCAGTAGAGGGTAGTGGTGCTAGAATGCAGGTCTCTGCCACAATAGAGGTGGAAACCTGCTGCTAGAAAGAAGCAGGTAGGAAGCCCCTGAAAGGGCACGCCATGGCAGGGATAGAGAACAGCCAGCTTTGGATCCAGATCTGTGAAGTCTGCTACCTTGCATAACTGATTTGCCTCCTACCTCATCACTGTCAGCACAAGAGGTAAATGTGTTTGCAAAGGTTGGCCAGACTGAAAAAAACCTGGCAGAATCTGGCCTTATACCTTCTACCCTGGCCAGTGTCAGCTAGTAGGGCTTGGAATGAGTTGGGACTTTCGGTATTCAGCTCCACACAGAGTTCTGTAAATCAGTCTTTTCCAATTCAGATTGATGGATGGCTTTGGCTTGTCTTTAAAGGTTCTAATATTTATTTGTTTTATGACTGTCAGTCAGCAAACCAACTAATCAATCATGTCATATTTGGAATGGAAAAGATTTTTCTCCATTCCATCCTGGTTGCTAGTTTCCTCTGGTCTTTAGATACAGCACACATTTCAGACTGTTGAGTACAGCTTTCTTGCTTAAATTATATGGTTTACTTTCAAGCATCTTGTCACTTCAGCACACATCTTTGGCATTGTAATACCTGGCAATATCTTAATATGCTTTTATTTTTACAATTTGATCATGTTGTTTAATTTAAATAGGTGAATAATTTCTTCAGAGCAAGGAACCCATAGATAAGAACATGTTGCAGCTCCCACCAAACCATGGTCTTCCTGTATTGTTCTTTCTGCCCTAATGAGTTTCACAGGTCCTTTACATATTTATTAAAAAGCATCACAGGCTTTTTATGTACAGTACACTAAATGGCCCTGAGTAGTACAGGTATATTAGTGTTTTACTTTAGAATTTTAGGTCTATGTAACAGTTGTTATCATAACCATGCCATACACTTGTCCAAATGATATTTTTAAAGTCAACCCAAGAGATGAAAATGTAGAGCTGGAGACTTAGAGGTCATGAAAGTTTTAACATTCTTCTAGTAGATTTTGCTCAATCAAAAATATTTTCCATCCTGAATATTTAGCATGGTTTAATTTGAACTAGGTATCAACAAGTCTCATCCCACTATTCTGCCTTAGTTCTTCCATAAATCCATGGGATCCATAGTCACCTCTAGTTTAAGTTCCTTGATGCCAGCAAGGCTTGGATATAACTAAGACTCATTTTTATGATTGAACTCAGCTCTGCAGTCAGATAGCAGCAGCAATAATAAAATAAGAAAGCACTCCTGTGTGCGTGTGTGCATGGAGTGTTTATCACTGTGTAATCACGCTTGGTCCCCACATGACAGAGATCAACAAAGAGCTTTCAGGAAGACAGCATTCATTTTAATAATTGAACACTGGATGTGCAAAAACCTGGACACCATTTTGAGTGATGTTTGTGTAAATTAAGAAGTATCTCTGTATTTGTTCTTGGTTTCATGTGCAAACCCCTGTACTCCCTTTGAGTCAGAGAAGCATACACTGGGTGATGCTTTTTATTAGTTTTTAAGCAAAGAAGAGCAGCAACTACATATTTGCTGCCTTTCATCTCAGAGTGAATATATTGAGCTAGCCAGTCATTTTGCAGAACTTGATACAGCAAAATTGAACAGGTGGTTTGGGTTGAGGAAATAAAATAAGCAATATTATTATAGACAGGGAGAATTCTTTTCTTGTTACATGGTACTTGAGAAGAGTTAAACAGACAGCTCATGCTGAGAAACTTGAAACTATGAAAAAGCAACAGTTTAAAAAGACAGACAATAAATGGACTAGTAATTCATGGATGGACTTCAATAGTTTACAATAGAGCAACGTATTCAGGCAAGGGGCAAAAGACCAAAAAGAGTTATTCAGATGTGTTTGCTTTCATTTGGAAGACCATTTTCTAAACCATGCATAATGATGACTTCATTTCTCTGATTAAAGTTAGTCATCTGTTTATTGTTCCAGGGTTAGTTAAATTTATTCACTTGGGATTATGTTAGCAATTATGTTTAGATTGAAAGTTCTCTTCTGTTTTACTGATGTTTTAAAGAGGAAAACGAGGGGTGGGGGGGTGAAGGAAGAGAATATTGTTTGTTGTATAGTAGTCCAGTCACATTTTTCTAGTAATCCCTGGATGCTAGAGGAAGCCCGTGTTTAAACATTGTCTGAGCAGAAATGCATAATAATCTATTAGAAATAGCAGAACACTTATTTATAATTTGCAGGCCACATGGTCTAAGAATATTTTGTTTCAGAATATGCTGGTTAAGGCAAAGGGCTCCCACCATCGTTTGAGGGGGGAATCACATAGATTAATTTAGGTTATAATCTTTTAATGGGAATTGTGAATATGATCAAATGAGTCTCAAATGTCATAAGGAAAGTTTTGTATTGCATGTTGTGGTTGTAGTTCTATTCATGATTAGATTGGTTAAACTCCATCAAAGTAAATGGGATTCATGCAGCCTAATGATGTGCAGGGTTATAGCCCATATGTGCAGCATTCTCTCTTGCTGACTGTAACTCTGTGATGAAAAAAATGTGCTCTTCAATTTGTTTCATGCTATTTTCAACTATTTAATGGACAATTTCCTATGTGTGAATGTATTTTCGAACCTCAGCAACAATTTTAGGCATAGTTGATATACTAATTTGTTTTAATTTAGAAAATAGTATCAAAAGTATCCCGAGACTGAGCTAGCAAGGGCTCAGTTACTTCCTAGTTGTGCCCCACAAATGAAAATCATCTCCTTTGAGATTGGAGTTGAATTAACACAGCATGCGTTTTTATACAACAAAAACAAACTAATCTATACTTGCTGCTTTACTTAAAACTTTAGAAAAACCTATCTGTAGATAAGAAGGAAACATTTCCTGTTTTACTTAAAACTGAATTTTAAAACATTTTAGTTTGTTATGTGTGCCTGCACATTTGACATCCTTGGAAAGCTTTCTATAGTTTACAAGAATATTTTCCTTCTGTTCATCTCGTAAACAAGAACCACTAATAAGCAAATTAAGAGTGGTGTAAACCAAATAACCAGAAGCATTAGAAAAAAGATTCTAGCCTTTCTGTTTTAATATAAAGCAAACAATCATGCCATACCATTAGCAAACAAATAATAATCACTGAGACACCAAGTAGTATTAAAAGACAAGAAGATTTTGTGATGAAGACAGGAGAAATAATAGAAAATTGTGAAAGGTCTGTTGTTGCATCTTGTAAGGAATAGCTAGAAAATTAGATTAATCAAGGAGCAGACATTTGGAAGAAAGTTTGTGCGAATGCCTGACAGTCTTGCTCTTTCCCCTCATTTCAAATGTTGGCAGGGTAGCAGGCAGCTCCAAGGGAAATGTGCTCCTTTCATACTTGAGTAATTGATGAATTGTATGCAATATGCAAATGAGAATCCATAAATCTTATGAATGACAGCTTAATTTATGTGAGCCTTAATGAATGCAGGATTAGATTTTAATTAAATATCCTCAAAGGCACCCTGAGTAGTCGGGGTTTTTAGGCCTTTTTTATTATTATTTGAAGACTGTTTCCCTCCCCCCCCTTGCAGTTGCATATTATAGAAGCGGAAAATCAAGCAAAAGAATTTAGGAGGAATGTTTTACATTTTAACGATAAGCATTGTACAATTTTTATACAGCAAACAGTCCTTTGGTTTATAATAGGCATTTAACCAGGATATCTACAGATCTTTTTTATACTTCCTACACTTTTCGCCAAATTTGATTATCTGTAATTGCTGCTGGCATCTAATATTGGTGAGCTAGTTTTAATTAAAGGAAAAGTTATTAAAACTTCCCAGAACTATACCAGTGTGGAAGTGTTTATTGGTTTCTGATTTGGTTATGGCTGTGTTTTTCACTACTGAATGCAGTCTTGCTTAAAATCGTATTTTATTTGCCCTTTTCAACATTTTATCTGAATATATAATTACATTTAGGAAAAAATATCAGTAGTCCATGTAGTATATTTTAAAACTAAAATGAAATATTTTAAAAAGCTAGCTAAAATTGCCTAGGTTGGGACTGACCTAGTGGGAGGATATGTGCCAGCGTGTGGCTTTGGGGGTCATTTGGGTCATTAGAGTGGGATCACCTGAACTTCTAGGTCAGGTAAGTTCCACTCCCCCCCCCCGCCCCAGAAGTCAAGTTGGCATATTTCCCTCTCTTTTCAGGCCATTTTCCTGGGAACATTTTCATATTCACAAAGTCCCTTGCCTGTTTTCAGATATCTAAGGGCTTTGCTGCTTTGTGCGGTTTAGAAAACATTGCTTTTAGCACAGGTAACTGGACCTGAGGTTGGGGGGGGGCAGGGGAAGCCCAGAGGAAGAATGAAATTGAGGACCTCCTGACTTTTTGCAGGTGAGCAGAATGTTCAAATAGCAGCTGCAGGCAAGGGACCAAAATTTAGATATTTATGAGGTGATAACTTGGGAGGTATTTAAGTAGGGGCACAAATGGAGTATGGCTCACCAGAGAAAAATTTATGACGAAGCAATAGTGCTCTTCACATATGGTGGGACTTCGGGCTTGCTCTGCAACCATACTTCTACAGGGTTGACTATGTTCAACAGCTCCAAGGCTATGACATTCAAACACTCTGCCTTAATCTGTATTTGACTCTACTGGCTTTGAAGATTAAATATTTTTTTTCTTAAAAAGAACCTATTAGACTTTGAATAGGTAAGTAGCTTGGGTCCATAGTTTCCCTTTTTATGGACATAAACCTTAGTATAGTTGCTTTAAAAAACAAAACAAAAAGGGATTCTCCAAACAGCCAGTATTTCTGGTAAATGTCAAGCTATGCTATTTTTTCTCATAGTGGTTGTTCTTGCCCTCACATCCAGTTATTAATTCCTGGGTTTTTATCCTTTTCTCTCTCTCCCTCCCCTTTTGCCTGAAGTGTGGTGTGAGCAGGATTTCGTTCCCTCATAGGAACTGTAATGAGGGAAGGAAGATATCTGTATTGATGGTCACATGCCCATTCATAACATCTTCATTGGGGCTTCCCAGAACCAAGACAATGGTGAAGATGTGAGTGTTACCCCTTGCCTGTATCAGAAATCTCAGAGTTGAAAATTAACTACCTCTAGCCCTGGGTTTAAAATATCCCAGATAGTCCCTGGAATTTACAGGAAATAAACAAGAACAGATGCAACATGGTTTGGATCTTTTTTTAAAAAAATCCCAAGGTACAGGTGCAACTCCCAAGACTTTTCAGCAGTCTGGATGAGCCCAGAATCAGTTGGAGGCAGAGGACCATGGTCTTCTTTATGGGGTGCTGCCACTTTACTGATCAAGGAAATGATGTGCCAGTGTCTCCAAAACTACAAGGTGTGGCAAGGGTATAGGTGTAGGCATGAACAAATCATGCCTCAGTGGACACTATATGTGGTGGGCCAGGTGCAATGACAGGTAGCAAACAGGGGAGAGGGAGAGGGACTGCACCCCCTAGGCTTACTACAGTGCACATGTACATACAATCATGTTACCAGATTTGAAACTGCTGTTGATTGCATCCCGGATTGCCTACAGATACCCCAAATAAATACAAATCAGGACAGGACATAAATGCAGTGGAGTGCCCTATTGAACTGAATTTGCTCTAGAATGAGAAGCTGCATCCAAGGGAAAAAAAAGTTCCAAGAGGAACTAAATTGACTCGGAAATGTTGTTATTGTTGTTGTGTGCCTTCAAGCCACTTAGGGCAACCCTATCATGGGGTTTTCTTGGTGAGATTTGTTCAGAGGTGGGCTTGCCATTGGTTCTCTCTGAGGCTGAGAGGTTGTGACTTGCCCAAGGTCGCCTAGTGCCTTTCCATGGCTGAGTGGGCTTTTAAAATTAGTCTCTAGGGTCCTAGTCCAGCGCTCAAACCACTACACCATGCTGGCTCCCTTACTTCAGATATATGCTAGGATAGTCCTGGGGTGGGTTCCACTATAGACACAGCCTGTTTCATGTGTTCCTATTTCCCAGTCAGATTTTGACTATTATATTAATGGTCATATGCAGTGGTTTATGCAAGATTGATACCTGCTTATTGGTACTGAAGTATCTACACAAAATATGAAGGCATAAATATTAGGGACACCATTTAGCAAGCATTAAGGACTTTTAAATGCCTCTGATCTCAGCGGCAGAAATTAAATGTATACTGTATTTACTTTACCTTTTCAGACTTCAAAAGGGCTTAGCTTTGACTGGATCATTCCCTAGAAATGTTGTTGCAACTTCAAAATGTCAACTTTAGTTAGCGGAATGCACCAAGAATTTCTTCTGGAGTAATATTATTCCACAGGGTGGAAAATGTATCAGAACTGAGCAACTACAAAGTTGCAACTTCAAAATGTCAACTTTAGTTAGAGGAATGCACCAAGAATTTCTTCTGGAGTAATCTTATTCCACTGGGTGGAAAATGTATCAGAACTGAGCAACTACAAAGTTGTTTAAGGGTGGGGACCCCCAGAATAGCATGAATCTATTATGTTGTTCATGCTTCCTTTTAAAAATGTTACATGGCAACAGGCCCAAGACTGACGACTTCTATTAGTGTTTATACTATATGACTCTATATTAAGGTAAAGGGATCATAAGCATAAGTGTTAGGAGGAAAGGTTTCAAGCATTAGTTGAGTCATGGGTGCAATCACCATGTAGTAATTACACATGTAATTTGGCACTTACCATGCCTACAGTACACAGAAGCTTGTTCATGCCAACTGGGGAGGGATAGAATGCTGTAAAAATGTTAGAAGGAATATGGTAACATAATCCACAGATTTCGGTTGTATCATACATATGCTGAAATAATTCTGGCAGAGTTCATTAGTTTTTGTGTTGTTTTGCAGACTGTAGCAATGTCAAATAAGCAATCATTATTAAAATGCCACTTGATATATTGATGTTCAGTGGCCCAATATGGTGTGGGGGGACTGTTGGATTTATTTAAAATAAAATTTGATCTCAGCATGGCTTAACTTTTAGTATTCTCTGCATCAGAATACACACACACCAGTCATAGTCATTGAGGGGCACTTTGGCTCTTGTATTGGAAAATTCTATCCATAATTAATTCCAATCCTGATACAGTGCAAATACTAAATTTAGGAAAATTGGCATGGTTGACAATTTGATAATGTGTATTATACATTATTTCAGTAAGAGCAAGGAGTCTGTGGCGACTTAAATGAAGTTCTACATCAAGAAAATCTAAATTATATCCTGTAAAAATTGTGCAAATTAAACTTGTTAGCCTAAAACATGTATTTTCACTGTATTGTATAAGGTATTCTGTTTGGGTCAGGATGAAAACCCCATGGTGATCATAGGAACCTGGTCCTTGGAAATCCTACTACATTTGATTGGACTTCAGAGCTTTCCCTAGGTATTGTCTATATGTTTAGAAACATATTAAAGTTGCATCACCAAACAACATGATTATGGCATACAAGTTGAGTCTCCCTTATCTGGAATGCCAAATTCCAAAATATTCCAAAATCCAAAATAGTCCATACAGGTGGCTGAGATAGTGATACCTCTGCTTTTGGATGGTTGAGTGTACACAAATTTTGTTTCATGCACAACAGTATTAAAAATATTGTGTATAAAATTACCTTCAGGCTATGTGTATAAGGTGTATATGAAACATATATGAATTTGATGTTCTGACTTCAGTCCCATCTCCAGGATGTCTTATTAGGTATATGCAAGTATCCCAAATACCTCTGGTCCCAAGCATTTCGGATAAAGGAGACTCAACCTGTATTAAAATTATGTAATCAGAAACCATAGTTATGGTGTACATTACAATGTTGGGCTTTGATTATAGCAGCAATGGGGGGTGTGTGGCTCTCCAGATGTTGTTGGACTCTACCAGCCATCAGCCCTAGTAATCATAGCAAATTGTGAGGAACGTTGAGAATTGCTGTTTAATAACCTGGAGGGTTGCATGATTCCTACCTCTGGATTATAAAAAGACTGATGCAATCAAAAAGGAAACAGTTGGATATTTTCATTCATGCATAGTATTTTAGTGTGAAAATGTTTGAGAAAATGTTTTTTCATGACCAATTTTCATTTCAGATGTGTTGAGAAACTAGATACTGTACTTGTGATGTTCCAAAATGAAATTCTTGATCCACTTTCTTTGCTCTAAACCCATCTTCCTCTTTCTCAAAGTTTCATTTTTTCCACAACATATCATTAGCAGTGCTCATTACTGTGTAGGATATTTATAACAGGAAACAGCTGTGGAAGAGTAATAAAGAATAGTTTTCATAAGAATTTTTCATTATCTCACATCGCTATATGATAAGTCACATTTATCTGGGTGTAGGAACCTTCTGACAGGTGTAAAGGATAGCTGATTGATATAAACTCAGTATGAAAATGAACCTTTAGATAAAGTCATCTTAGTTAAACTGATAAGTAAAGTACAGAGAACATAAGTGTCTGCTATTATGTATCATTTTATTGCCTTTATGTTGATCTTGATCTTTTAAGTGGATAGTAAAGCATTGACAAAAGATGAGTGAATGTAGGCATTTGTATAATGCACTGTTAACAGAGCATAATCTTTATATCAAGGACAATTTAGCAGAGAAAAAGGGCTCACGTTTCATTAAACTGGAGGCACTATCCAATTGACAAAATACAAAATGTAGCTAACTTGTGAATTTTGGAATGTAAAATGATTGTTTCTTAAAGGAGCATTGGAATGAACATTGTGTATCAACAGTAGGACAGAACAGCAAGAATCTGTTTCTTTCTCTAGATGTTCGGTAGTCCTTTCCATCAAACAGGACTGTATTATATCTGCCCTCATTCATTGCAAATGCACCCATAGTCGAGAAGATTACTTTATCATACATAGAACTAGTTTTCAGATTGTGTTTCAGGTAGTCCTAGCATTCTTGAGAAGCTTTTCTTCTTCATTGAGACGATCAGTAATGCCAGAAAACCACGGAGACCATGCAACTTCACAGCCTGGATCCTGACTCTGGCCATGTAATCACACTCATATGGTTGCAGGTTTTTGGAGACTGATTACTGTATTTTCCTTCCCCCACTTCCTCCCTATCTTGTATAATACAATAACCCAGGACCATCTGATGAAGCTGAATGGTGGGAGAGTCAGAACAAAGTAGAAATAAGCACTTCTTCGTAGAGCTCATATTAGGTAGAAGGCCTTCTTTTTTTCTGTGCTGTGGAATTTGCTATCATACAGTGTGCCAATTTGGAAAGGTTTAAAAAGGAATTGGACAAATTAATGAAGCGTAAGGTTATTAGTGGCTATTACATTGCTTCCCGTATCAAAGACAGTATGTCCCTCAATACCATTGCAAGGAGACTTGAATGGGTAATTGCTGTTGTGCTCATGTCCTGCTTACGGGCTTATCAGAGGCACCTAGTTGGTCTCTGTTGCATCAGAATACGGACTAGTAAATCTTTCTTTTAATCCAGCATGCCTCTTATTCTTAGGGTTTTTTAAAAAATGTTATTAGGGTTGTGTTTGCGGACTGTTTGGAAGCTTCCTACTCCAAAATACAGATAACATGCTGTTGACTAGGCTGATTAGATGGTTGGTGGGAATGTTATCTTGCCACTATTGAAATAGCAGTGGATTTATCTGTAAGGCTTTAAGGCCCTATACAGCTCAGACCCCAGATACCTGAAGGGATGTGTCATCCCATAACAACTTGCCCATGATCTGACTGAATCTCCCAGGAACCTCCACCATCTGAGGTAAAGCAGATGGTGACTTGAGTAAGAGCCTTCTCAGTAGTGCTGTTCTCTTTGAGGAATTTCTTCCTCAGGGAGGCCTGCCTGGTGCCAACACTGCTATACTTTAAAAAAAAAGTCAATGACATTCCTTTACTTTCTCCCTTACATATATTTTAATGTATTTTTCTTCTAAAACATGTTTTATTATATTTGTTAATTTTATTACATTTTGGTAAATTGATTTCAAAGCTCCACTGAAGGATATCCTATAATTATTCTAAATAATAAAAAAAATAATGAAATTGAATTATTCAGTTTTCTTATGTCTTATATTTTCAATAATTTTGATAAGAGTCTTCCAAGAAGTGACTTATTCAGAATTTTTGGGATGGTTTTCCTCAAGAATCTTATGTTCCTTTGATGCATCCTTCAGAAAATATGGAATGAACCTGAAGAATTTTGAAACTGTTGTCACAAGGTGCAAGTCTTTCAGAAAGAGACACAGAGAAAGGATCTTATGGCGATCTTCTCAGTTCTTATTTAATGAGAAAATGTAGGTTTTGTATTCTTTAGTGCCATGGTCAACAGTTAGATTTTTTGGATGGTCACCTTGAGAAAACAGTAAGGCAAAGTGGTTAAGGTCAACCCTTAAAACTGGCTGGAAGAATGCTCAGATTGACTGTGCCAACATTTGCATCTCAGCTACTGTTGTAGGACAGTTACAGTAAGACCCTCTTATCCATAGAGGATACATTCCAAGACTCAGTGTGGATGCCTGAAACCACAGATAGTACCAGCCCCTATTTTAAAGGGGGCTGTATTGTAAAGTCCACTGCCACACTCACCTCCTGCCCTGCGGAGAGAGGGGGAACCTATTTTCCGCCAACATTTCTCTTGCTGCTTCCTCAACAGACACTTGCCAACAAGAGGAAGGAAGGAGTAGAGATGTGAAGGCCCCCCCAAAAACTGGAAAAATTCAGACAAACCGCCATTCCCCCCCCCACACTTTTCCTGGAGCCTTTTTTGGGTTTTTTTCCCTGAAAAATTGAAAAAAGGAAAATAAATGATTATGGAATATTTTAGTTTAGCATGATGAATAAAATCTTTAAGACAACAAAATCTTTAATATACCAATTTTGATAATTTTATGCCAAATAAAATTGTACATAGTCATGTTTTATGTTCCTAAAGTAACAGAGTGACTTTCAATCTGTAAAAAGTGTTGCATTTTTTCAATGTAATGTTGCATTTTTTCAGTTTTTCCAAAAAAACCCATTTTTTTTCAGAAAAAAAAACAGGAAAAAAACTGTCCCCCCCCATGGTTTCCAGATTTCCAGAAATCTGGACATCTCTAGGCGGGAGGTCAATTTCCGGCCCTAGAACTACCATAGAATCATATTGGAGGACCAAGAGATGTCCAAAAAACAGTTTCGGTAGCAATAATCATTGGTCTTACAGTACTTAGGTTTCTTTAGGCATATCTAGTGGTCTAAACAAGTAAATCTTCAGTTATGGTCTTAGAAGCTACCTAAAGCTAGCTTTGGAAGCAATTAAGGTGAATAGCATTAAGCTGGTTGATGAAAACCTGTACCCTCTTGAGTCTGTACCTTCATTGGCTCCTTCTAATTTGAATAATCCAGATAAAATAAGATCATAACAAACCATCACTCTTTAGGCATGAAAAATGTTTTTTACCCAGCACACTGTATTCTTATATTGACCCCCAAACCTTCTCTGCAGTTCTTGAGACAACTTTTACACTGCACCTAGTTAACGCTATAGATAGAGGCAAATCAAATGTATGTTTTTGTCCTATGTTTCAGTCACTGCTCATTTTCTTAATACTGTTTTCTTTAATTAAATATACTCATGGTAGATTTTATTTACTGCTTTGGATAGGAGTGTTTATCTTGATCCTCTCAGTAAGAACTGAAAATCTTCTTATAGTACGTGATGCCACATTGACATGTTAAAGTAAAGTGTACTCTGACGTGCTTTCTTGATACTGAATATAATAGCTTAGTACTGAATATAAACAATTTCTATGTTAAGTGCAACAGGTTTTTTATGGCATCATAGTTATCAGATTTAGCAAAATTAATAATAAAGTGTAACAAATACTTGAGACTTGACCTACTAATCTTATCAAAGGTATTTGCAGTGAAGTTTTTGTAGTCATCCTAAAAAAAGAAATAGTTGGTCATATTATATGGCTGCTGGAGATGAATGGCATTGGTTACATTATTGACATAGCCCCCTCTGCCTGAAATGCTATTCTTGCGTTTATCATTCTTCCAAATTAAATTTTTAGTGTAGAGAGATCAACTTGTACCTCACTTAAAAATTAAAATGGGGCAGCCAGTCTGATAAGTGGTACAAGGTATTTGAATAATACTATTTTGATAGTAAACACTCATTGCCAGTGACTTTTGGGATACAGTTCAAGGCACTAGTTTTAACTTACAAGGTATAACTTGGTATGGCTAGAGTACCAAGGGATCTAACTTGTCTTGACATGAATCTGCCCATTCATTAAATTCTACAAGAAGAAACTTTCCTAGAAATACTGTTAACCTGCAAAGGTCTGTTTGTCAGGCATTTGGGAGAGGGCTTTCTTTAAGGTGTTCTCTTCAGAATTATAACTGATCCCCACTTTTGCTTCTTACAAAAAAGAAATTCAAAACACATTTGTAATTTGGTCTTAACATTGTTTTAACAGTCTTCTTGTTGTTTTACTATTTTTAACATTTTAATGAAATTCTGTTGGTTTTTTTATGGTTTTGTTGTGCCTTGATTGTCTTTATAGAAAAGGGATATAGAATGCAATTTTTTTTTTAAAGGACAGTAGTACCCCCGTATCTGTGATGGATTGGTTCCAGGGCCTCCCACGGATGGTAAATTAAGTGGATAATAGCAAATGCCATCCCAGGGGGTCATCCCTGGGCAAGGGGGTGGGTTTGCTCCTTCCTTCCCCCTTCACCCCCGCCATGGCCCTGCGTCAGTGGCGATTGTGGGGGGAGGGGGAGAGATTGCACCGTCCCTTCTCATGGGATGGCTCCTGTTTCTATGGCGGCAATTGCGGGGGCAAAGAGGGAAGGGGATGAGGTGATTGCTTCCCTTTTGCCCCTGTGATCACCCCCGTGGTGGGGCCATGGTGGGGGCAAAGGGGAAAGGGGGAAGATAAACGATCTCTCCCCCTTTGCCCCTGCGATCACTGCTGTGGCAGGGCCACAGCGGGGGTGAAGGGGGGGCAAGATTGCTCCTCTTTCCCCTTCCTCCTACCATGGCCCCACCATGGCAGTGATCATGGCGTGAAGGGGGGAGGGGGGAAAGTTTGCTCCTTTGTCCCCTTCACCCCCACCATGGCCCCTCTGCTGCGACAATTGCGGGGGTGAAGGGGGATGGAGGGAGGTGATCTCACCTCCTCCCCTTTCCCCTTCACCCCACGATTGCTGCCTCGGCAACAGGATCCTTCCCAGGGGAAGGGATAGGAAAGTGAGAACCCTCCTCCCCCAACCATAATCAACCATGGATAACTGAATCCCCGGTTAGCGAATCAGCGGATGCCAGGGTGCTACCATAGTTCTCTTATGTGTCAGTACAAAGCTGTCTATGACTGATCTAAATAAGGAGTGTCTTCTCTCCCATTTTTGGTCTGTGATCAGGCTGGAAGATTGGAATATGCAAAATTCTATTTCTTTTTCATTTTTTTAAAAATACCAAACTGTGACTTTAAAGATTGGAACTGTTTCCAATGACCTTCAGCCCCTTCCTTGATATGGAACTAGGGTAAGGAAACAGCGAGGGTGTCATGTCATATTTAGGGCAGAGATGTGTGTGGTTTCTTTGTCTGTCACCAGACTTCCCCTTCCTTTTCATATATGATACAGTTATATGCCTGTTACTAAAAAAAAATGTTGGAGATCTTGGATTTTATCAGACCAGCCTCTGAAAATGTCTTTTCCTACTGTATTTTGAAGCGTTCCCCCCCCCCCGCTCAAAAACCTTTTTTCCCACATGCTGGTGTAGTAGCGTGAAAAAGCAACCCCAGCATTATCAGAGCATTAACTCTAGTGTTGTCTACTTCTGCATTTGCAGAAGTAGATGGAGATCACATGCGGGGCATATGATCTCTGCAGTTCTCACGAGAAGATGTGAGCGCCCTTAAATTTTTTAAAAATAGCTAAATTAAAACCCAAAATGTACACACAAGCACAGAAACACACTTACAAACTTTCAAGTAAACCAGGGAGGTTAATCAAAAGAGTGTCCCATACCTGGCTGTCATGTTCTCACCCAAAAGTGTTCTGGCAGGGACCAACCATTGATGCTGGAATCATGAAAGCACAATGGCATGTTTCAGATGCGGGCAAAACTGTGAAAAAACCACAGCAGATCTATTGACGGCTTGGGCCATCAATAAAAAGGAACACCTTATTCACCCTTTAAAAACACCAAAGCACAATGTCATGCAGTTATAGACACCCTTTTGTGGTCATTAGGCATCATTATGACGCCGTATTTGCTGCATCTGATAAAGTCCATTGTCTGTACTGGGACCAGATGGGGTAGTCAAGCTTTAGTCTGGATTAGGATTCTGTACCTGCAATTTGCATAGGAAAAAGGGCTTCCTATGTAAATTGCAATGTGTATCCGTGTGTGAGGCTGTTCCGCATTGTGACTGCAGTGGAAGGTAAAGGGTTAAACTACCCCATATTTGGTGCATGATGTGTCCTAATCTAGACTGAATCTATGTGCCTGCTTTGAATGAAAAAAAGAAAAGGAAGAACAGATGTATCTGCCAATGAGATATATAAAAAGTAGAGTTTGAAAAAGTTATATTATTTGTGAAGTCACAGCCGGCATCCATAAGTTTCCTGTGGGGTTTTTTCCGGGTTGTGAGGCTGTGTTCTGGAAGAGTTTATTCCTGATGTTTCGCCTGCATCTGTGGCTGGCATCTTCATCTGAAGATGCCAGCCACAGAAGCAGGCGAAACATCAGGAATAAATTCTTCCAGAACATGGTCTCACAGCCTGAAACCCCCCCCACAGAAAACATATTAATTTATTTGGATTGAAGCTCCCAGAATTCCCCAGCCAGCATGCTTGGTAGCCAAAAAAGTAACTATTCCAACAATCCCTGATTAAAAGTAACATTACATTTCATGCTAAGAAAGTTCCTTTTAACCCCCACCCCCACCCCACAGATCAAATAACTGATGTTTGGGAATAGGTCAGGGGATCTGCATTGTGGCATAGTCTAAACAAATGAACCTTTTTCCACTATTGTTTTGCAATACCTTATGTAATTAATTTTGAAAAGCATAACATATATTAGTTTTAGTGCATTAAAAAAAACATTTACAGGTTCTGGCAATATCTGAGAGACCTTGTTTTCATTTCTGGTCACCACCTCAGCAAACTAATCAATGAGGCATGAACTGCTATCTGCAGTGAAAGAAATGAAAAATAAACCAGAGATAATCCTTCAGTTAAAAGGTTATTCTGTGCGATAAAAGCTATTTTGTTAATTTATTTACTTACTGGTACAGTGAGATAAAGTGAGGGAACAATTAGGGAATTCAAGTTGAAAGGATTTAAAAGGGCAATGACAACTTAATATTTTAGGCTGTTTTACACCATCCAGAAATTTCTTTCTCAAACTAAAAATACCTTCAGTGGGATTATTGTAGGATTTTAGTTAAAATGTTTCTCTCTGCTCAAGTACAAGTCTTTGACATTAACAGTGTGGTGTAGACATTTCTTCTCAAGAAAGAGTGGTTTTCTTTGCTTTTATAGCTTGACTTTGGGCTTTGAATTAAGATGCCAAAACCAGTTCTATATCGAAGTGACTGCTACATATTCAGTTTTTATACCTAAAGATCTATATACTGTTCATAGGATGCAATTTTAGAACATGTAATAGTTTGGATGTAAACAGAAGACAGATGTCTTGGCAAACAGTTAGTAGTTGTGGGTAATTATTTCATTAAAATGAAGTTGGATAAATTCTCAGATTGCATGAAAGTACAAGTTTAAAAGCAGACATATATATCACATTCGGTTAGCAATATAGAAGATAAAAAGTGAACTTTGGCACAGGCTCAGCTCTCTTCTTCTTTGTGCCCAGCCCAAATAATTATGACTGGTCCCATTACTGGAAATGAATAGTTATATAACTCCTCATGACCCCCAAGGCTAAGACGGGGCTGAAACGGGTGGGAAGATGGGGCAGGGCCCATTACAACATTAAAAAAAAACAAAAACAAACCCTGTTTAAATTTATTCCAGGTGACAAATAAATAAATAAATAAATCAGGGCCCATTCTGGTTCTCCGGTATGTTGCTGCTGGCTGCCCTCTTCCTCATTCCTCCATAGCCAGGAAGGGGTCCCACAGCATGGGACCAGGGGTGGTCACATGCAGGGGGCCTTGCTCATGTGTTGCAGGCATGCTTTTCCATGTCAGAGAGTACGATGCAGAGGTCAGTGGCTGCGACTGCAGGGCCAGGCTGGTGTGCTCATCTGGACTCCATCCCACTTTGTGCAGGTAATGGGGCAGGAGATCCACAAACAAGATATGCTGGCAGGGAGCCGGCATAGTCTGGCCTGCATAGATGAGCCCCTGAAGTGCATACAGTTCTCTGCAATATTAAACTGTGATTCCTCTCCCCCTTGTTCTGTCCCAAACTGCCCATAGTAAAGTCTCTTTACTTTGCACATGCTTCTATGTAACTTTTCAAATGTTCTCAGTTAGTAGTTAGTATTACCCTCCCTCCCTCAAATCTGGTTTTTGGCTACAGCTCACATCAGGAAAAACATTAGGAAGGTTTCAGGCTGTGTGACACTGGTTAAAGCCATAACCTGTGCAAGGAGGAATCTGATCCAGTACTAGTCAGTTCTTGGGCCTAAATATCCGAAAGACACCAGATCCTGCCTAATCTTGGAAGCTAAGCAGGTTCAGCCCTGGTTAGTACTTGGATGGGAGATGGCCAGTGAACACCAGGTAATGTAGGCTGTATTTCAGAGGAAGAAACTGGCAAAACCACTTTTGAGCATTCTTTGCCCAGAGAAAATCCTGTAAAGTTTATGGAGATGGCTTAAGTCCAGAGGCAACTTGAAGGTGCGCACGTGCGCACGCGCGCGCACACACATTTATATTTATTACTATATAGTATCCCATTTAAAAATAAATAAACTGACTAGTGCATGTGTGTGTATGTGCCTTCAAGTTGCCTGTTGACTTATGGTGACCCCTGAATTTCACAGGGTTTTCTTAGGTAAGGAATACCCAGAAATGGTTTTGCCAGTTCCTTCTTCTGAAATATAGCCTCCAGCACCAGCACCTGGCATTCGTTGGGGGTCTCCTATTCAAGTGCTAACAGGGCTGACCCTGCTTAGCTTCCAAGATCAGATGGGATTTGGCATCTTTACAGTATTTATGCCTGTTAATAAATATAACATAATATAATATAACATAATATATTGTGGTAATGCTGGAATTTTTTTTTTCCATGTGGGTCTGAGGAATTGGTGGTTACTCAGAAACACCACGAGGTTCATAGTGTGGTTCATTTAAGTGCCTTTGAGATAAACAGCCAATTTCCGCTTTAACTGCAAAGTAAGATAAATCTCAGTGTTCACAAATGAAAGCAGCTTAGTGACACAGAAAAATCTCTTAATTGGTTAATCTTCCACTCCAAACCAGAGACAACAATGGTGAAATTGTTCAGAATCTGCTTACTCTTTCTGTAACTGTTTCTTTACTTTCTGTCTATTTTTATAGCACTTGGCTCTTTCAATATTTGCTTAGAGGACATGGGATTTCATGCTTCTCACCCCATTTTTCCCCCTCAGCCACTGGTACCTAGAGCTGGGCTAACTGTCAGAGGTGGCCTGTAGGCTTTAAGAACTGAAAGGGTTAATTATATGTATTACCTATTTCTGGCTTCAATGGAGGGCTAGCCCCAGTGATTATCTTTATTGGGCACTCACCAAAAGATTGGGTTTTTCTCTGATTGGCAAGTTTCAGTTTAGATACTGCTCAAAAGAGTATGCACTGTCTCTATAGTAGTTTAGCTATAGTAGTAGTGTACCAGCATTTGAGGTAAGCATACCAGTTGTCAGCACATGCTACATTTGGGGAAATACCAAGGGTCTCTACCTGATGCTAGAGTCTCTTAAAGGTCTCTGGGCACCATCCCCAATATATATTATGCAAGGATCCAGAGGCATCCTAGGGAAATAAAACCGTGATGGTAACTACAGCTGCTTAACCCTGTGCTTTCCTGCTCAGCAACAGGCTGAAGGAGTACTAGAGAGCTGTTCACCAATGGTCGCAATCTGACCTGACAGAGCTAGAACAATTTTGCTAAAAATGGGCAAAAGTTTCAGGATTCAGATGCACGAATCTGACAGAGATTTAGCCAAGAAGACCTGCAGCCATAACTATGGCTAAAAGTGCTTCTACCAAGTATTAACTTGAGGGGAGGGTGAATATTTATGCAATGAACAAGTGCTAGTTTGCTTTTGTTTACTTACGGTACCTTTTATGTCACAATACAAATATTTTGCACCTTCACAGTGTTGGGTATCTTGTGTACAATATTGTGTACAATATTAACTCTATTTTGATTCCAGTTTGTAACACAGCACAATGTGGAAAAGTCAGAGGGGGCGGGATACCTTTGTAAGGCACGGTGAGCACCTTCCTCCAACACTTTGTTGTTGTGTGCCTTCAAGCCTTTTCTGACTTATGGTGACCCTATGGTAAACCTATCATGGGTTTTTCTTGTCACAATTTTTTCACAGGGAGTTTGCCTTTTCTCTGAGGCTGAAAGACTATGCCTTGCCCATGGTCACCCAGTCAGTTTTCATGACAAAGTAAGGATTTGAACCCTGGTCTCTTGAAGTCCTAGCCCAGCATTCAAAGCACTGTACCATACTGGCTTGCATCACTACCACTCCCCTCCACACCACAAACCTTTCTCTTCTCTTACCACAGCCATTTTTTCCAGTTTCTTAAAAGGCTGTTGGGATTTGGGTTTGAACAGGTCTCTGCTTTTCTACTATTAAAATTATTAATAGCAATAGCTTACATGTAGGGCATTTCCTTCCGTCTTCGGTTAAACAGAGTGCAGATGACAAAGGTAAGGTTGACCTCAGACTCAAAGCTTCTACCAGTTAGGTTAGGACAGGGGGACCATGTGTCCTTTGAGATGCTGTTAGACTGCAATTTCCAGGAATTTTAGCCAACACATCCAGTGGTGAGTTGCTATCCGGCCACAGAATTCTTACTTCTGTGTTAGATTATACTGTGCTATGTTGACTAATGGACTGATTCGATATGAGGCAACTTTGTGTGTTCATGTTTAATATGAAATTAGCACCATAGGCTAATTGCAACAAACAATAATTCATTATTGTTTTCCTTGCTCAGGCAGTTGTGGTGACGGTGAACAGCATCTGCCAAAAAGTTTATTCTACCATCGCTCTCCCTTCTCCCACAATGCTCTGATACCTGGCAAAGTAGGATTCTGCTTTTTGCCACATGCCTTTAATAATGCTTCCTTTTTTGATAAGCACTGGGTGAACAAAATCAGGAAGGACAGCAAAAATGTATGTTATATTCTTCTCCTTATATTATATTATATTATTGTATGTATATATATTATTCCCTTCTCCCACAATGCTCTGATACCTGGCAAAGTAGGATTCTGCTTTTTGCCACATGCCTTTAAATAATGCTTCCTTTTTTGATAAGCACTGGGTGAACAAAATCAGGAAGGACAGCAAAAATGCATGTTATATTGCAGGAATAAAGCAGAGAGCTCCCCCTTTGAGAGGGACTTTTTTTTGGAGCAGACTTGTAATTCTTGCTTTCAGGTAATGATTGGCAACAGTTAAGGGAGGAAAATTAGAGTGATCAAATATATAACAGTTCAAGCTTTTCTGAGAACAGCCTGCATGGCTCCTTGAAAGATTGATATTGCTACACCTGATTTTCAGATTTATTTGGAAGTGTTAACAAACATGTAGATATCGTTGTTGTTGTTGTTGTTGTTGTTGTTGTGTGCCTTCAAGTCATTTCTGACTTATGGCAACCCTAAGGTGATCTATCACTGGGTTTTCTTGGCCATATTTGTTCAGAGGGGGTTTGTCTTTGCCTTCAGGCACAAACTATTAAGCATTTAGGCTTGCAAGTCCTTAAGCAAAGCTTCCTGAGAAGGCTTTTTTTTTAAATTAATTATGCTTTCATAACGTAATTCCTCCTTTAGTAATGGCAACTGTTTCCAAGATGTTTGGGTATTCCAAATGTTCCATACTGTGCTAAGGGGCTCCTTCTCTTGCACCTTTCCTCACTTCCCTTAACTACCCGTTACTCCCATATAAAGCCTCCTGATCCATATTCAGTGGCCTGAGAACACCAGATGCTGAGGAATACATAAGAAGTGAATGCAGTTGCCCTTTTGCATGGCATGAAAGATTCCTGGTAGCCTTTGGCTGGCCAATAGAAATAGGGGCCTGGATTAGATGGAAACAATCCTAGACTAGAGACTGAATACAAGGAAGACGGAAATACTGAAACTCCTTTGATTCCCCATTTGCTGCTGAAATATTTATTTTACTTAAGACAAACCAGCAAGGCTGAGAGACAAGGCCACACACTGAATTCAAGCCAGAAATGGCACCTGAACCCCAAACATGCCACCAACTATTCCCCTTTCAACTATTCTTTTTAAAAAAAATCACTTCCTTTTCCAATAAGTAAATAAATACTTATTTAATTTTTCCTTCTTCCTCCTATTTTTTTTTCACTCAGGTAAATGAAGCAAACCAAAACATCCTTCTTTTCATTAGTCTACTGAACAACAACATATACACTCCAACTGTCTCAACTTGGTAGGGATAGTTCGAATTATTCCTCTGTTGTTAATCTGCTTTTAAAATGCCCCAGTTTCTCTCTCCTCCTTCCACTTACCCCCTTTGTTCGTTGGTGCAGACTGAGTTCAGAACACAGAAGTACTTTGCACTCAACTCAGTGGAGAGAGAGGAGAAGGGAGGGGAGTCTTGCCGTTCCCAGTAGGCTCAAGCAAAAGCACATTGCTGCAGCCTCTCCTAGACTGTAAGTTCTTCCTCATTAATAATTTCTCCCATCTAGACCACAGTGTGATGTTACTTGGCCACATGTGTCCCAGAGGTTGTCTTAACTATCAAAATAATCATGGAATTCACTGGGAATCCTACCTGTCCTAATGGCATTCTGCATTGGATTGCAGTATTCATTAGGAAGCGGGGGGGGGGGGCAAATCCACCGTAAACTTCACTGGGAAAGCCTTTGCGACTTTTCCTGTATTTTTTAAACAGCTCCATAGAAAATGTACATTTGTGCTTGTTTGGACAATCAGATTCACATTCATTCACATTCGCAATAAAAGCGGAAGTGGAAGCTGATTGGTCAGATATGGGCAGGGGCGGACCTTGCTAACAAGGCAGGTGCCTGGAGCCACCATCTTGGATTTTCGCTTTAGCAAGTGAGTGATCATGCAACGAAAGAGCTTTGTTCTTTTTATTTATTTAGGTAGAATATTGCACTTTCACACCTTTGAGATGCTTTTTTTTTTTAAAAAAAATACTGTTCAGTGGTGGCAACTGGCAACAATAAAAGTGCGAGTAAATTACTTGTGCCTGCCATCTTGATTTGCAGGCATGCCCTCTGGGACAGCAGAAGCAGATAGCTTTTCATGCCTGCGATTTTATGAGAAAAGCATTAGGACAAATAGAAGCTGCTTTGAATTTGCGTTAGTGCGCATCAGTGCACATTTTTTCTCTTCATATAGTCAGGTCCCCAGTTTCTGTCTGTGAAATATTAGGATCTAACTTCCCTAAAGGCACCAGATTCTGTCTGATCTTAGAAGCTAAGCAGGGTCAGCCCTGGTTAGTATTTTGATGGGAGACCACCAATGTATACCAGGTGCTGTAGGGTATATTTCAGAGAAAGGAACTGGCAAAACCACTTCTGAGTATTCCTTGCCTATGAGGTTGCCATAAGTCGGCAGGCACCCTGAAGACACACCCACGCACACATGCAACACTCTTGGCTGCACTCAACCTGATCTCTTCCTTCACCTTAAAGGTCTCTCTCTCTCTCTCTCTCTCTCTCTCTCTCTCTCTCTCTCTCTCTGGCTTTTCTTCACAAACGAAGATTCAGGAAGGACTCATCCCGTGCTTTCTGCAAGCATGCTGATGACTAAAATGGCCAATCCGAGATAAACAAGTCCGGTTGTAGAAAGCATAGCAGAAGGTCTCCTTGGGTGATGTTTCCGGGTTGTGATTCTTTCTTCGTTGTTGTTTCTCTTCAAGACTTGTTCGACGTGAGTTCTCAAATAAGGCTGCAGCATTGTGGATAGTGCGTCTCCATGCCTCCCGATGTGAGGCCAGGGCGGACCATTGTTGGTGATCAATTTGGCCGAGCCTGAGATGTTGTTTCAGGGAGTCCTTGTATTGCTTTTTTGGAGCACCCTTCTTGCGCTGACCCGTGGCGAGTTCACAGTAGAGTACTATTTTTGGGAGGTGAATATAAAAACACCAGACTTGGGGAGGAGAAAGTCATTTGGCCACTTAGCAGCTAGCTACACACTTGTGCTATTGATAGGTCAGATTCCTTGCCACTGGTCTACCATCCACTCCTATGAAACATGTACCTTTCCTTCATAGGTATAAGCAAGAAGATAGTCATAATTGTTTCTTTGTAATATCAGAACATCAAAACCATAAGCCTTGATTGCACTCTTAAAAAAGGAAATGTCAGAATGTCTTTTTACTGTTTTATTTGCCATTAAAGATGGCTGTTCAATACACAATGTGCTACAACGGCTGTTGTATAGAAATATTAATTTTACAGATTACATTAGATTTTAAAAACATGGTTACTGTATGCTGCCGCTTCCAAGTATTCAGAAGTAAAGCTTGATAACAGAATTATATGACCTATTCACATGGAAGCACATGTGATCCTAGACTGGCTGGAGCCATCTGTGTGCTAATGATTCTTCCAATAGCGTTTTGGGTTGGGGGTAGAGGAGAGGAAACATTCCTTAAAATTATATTTGCTACTGTGTTATAATTAGTAAACATATTACTTTAGCCAAATAAGTTTTCTCCTTAGTGTTTTGGGTACATTTGTGCTGCTTTTAAACAATAGAGGGTAAATGGCTAGAATGGTTTCCCTTTACACAGGTTTTATGAGATCCTGAAATTAGTGTTACAATGGGGTGTGTATAATTTGTATTGAATCTGATTACTTTAGCAGCAGTAAGTTTGATAGTATCAGGTTCCAGCTTGCACCACAGGGTCAACATGGACCGAGGCCATTAAAGGAGAAGAGTTCAGGGAAAGTTCATTTCTATTGTTTAACCATGGTTACAACACAGAAAGAAAAAAAAAGTGCATTTGTAACATATTGCTTTTTTGGACCCTGGAGGTAATCTGTTTTTTTTTTTTAATTCTCCTCCCCTCTCCATACTCTTAAATTAAATACAGAAATATAAACCTTGTGATTATCTTTAGTATAAACAAAAGAATATTCTCTGATCACTGTTAAAGTAAAACACAGATGTTCTGTGTTGACTGCTGATGTCATTAAGCAAAATGTTTATATTCATTTAATTTGATCTGCTAAACTGTTAGTATCTAAACTATTACTAGGTCAATAGAAAAAAATTAAACTTTCATAAGACCAACGATAATAGAGACTTTGTTTACAATGTGTTGTGTTTACTGAAGGCAGAAAACCCCATTAAAATAAATGTATTGCTTTTAAAAAAAGGTATCCTCTTTATTAGAGAGACAAATCCACTGTACATTTAGTTACAGCAGGATTTTACTGTCACTATATATCTTAAATGAAGGTTTTGATCAATTAATTAGTTTGGTTAGGTCTTTAATGTTTCAAAGAAATAGCCTTGTGGTTAACTGGAGACTACTGCACACTTATGGCCAACTGTGTGATGCCATATGCAATTGTCACAGGTAATCATGGAGATATAACAATTTTTAATATTTCTTTTCTGTAGACAGGATAGAAAAACTTACTTTCTATCCATAGTGATAAAAAATCCTGACTTTCCAAATAGCCATCATTGAATGCTTGAATGATCAATTTAGGACTGTGCTTAATTCTTTTCACAAGCCCATCCAAGATCATTGTTTGGCTCAGGAGTGATCTTCAGACACCTACTTCCATTTCAACTTGGGACCAGAGCTTAGAAAAAGTACTATCTGTCAGTGGGTGAGGTTAAGAAAATAAGTTTAATTTCTTTGCCAATCATGTCAGTGTAAACTTGGTCAAAATTAAATATTCTAAATTACTTCTTAAAACAAAGCAGTGGCTGATTTTTTGTTTAGCAGTGTAATACTGAAACACACACATGCTCTATAATTATATACATATAGTATATGTCTGTGTGTATGAAATTACAGTATTTCATTTTTGGGGTGTTCTGTTTATAAACCATCTTACCCAGAATATTCAAATGTGGCAGTTGTGCCTCTTTTGGCATAAATAATTAGCTGCAGATTGAGTGGCACCCTCTTTTCAATAGTGCCCTAAGAGAACATGATGGTATACCAACCTTTTCCCTCCTCCCATTAACAAAAGCCGACTGTCACTTGTCCTTAGAACAAATCATGACTAGATTAGGCCGTATTTATGTTAACAACTGTCCTTCCTTATTACTGTGTAAATCAAAGATTGACTTCAAATTGTACATTGGAGTTATTCCTCTTGCCATTTCCCCTCTGTACGTCTCCCTGTTAAATAAATCCAAACCCCGCCCCTTGTTTCTTCAATCCTCTTCCAGGATATATATGGGGGCTGGTGGAATCCCCTCACTCATCCTATGGCTGTTTGAAGTCCCAAATTAAGTCCCTTCATAGCAAAGGATTGCTGTGGTCAAATGGGAGTGCAAGTATATTTAGGAATATTACATAAATAATCTACGTATTATGAATTATAAAGTTAATTTTAATGTTATATCCAAATGCTACCATATAGATTTATACCTTAATTTTATTTAATTTAATTATCAGTATTTCAGTAAGCAATGTATGTGTGTGTGTGTGTTCTGACAATGGGCATTTAACAATTTGATGTCTCAAATTAATGAAAGAAATTTTATTATAATAAAATGCATCAGTATGTTTCTATGTGTTTGGATAACTTAAAATTTGTATTGCACTGGTTTTTATATTTGTATTGGTTCCTTTCATATTTTCCTCAAACTGCTCCCCCCCACCGCCCTAAATTAGATTGTGTGCCTTTGGCAAGTCTGTTGTATTGTTTTACCGGTATTTTTGTACATCACCACCACCACCACCACCATCATCATCGTCACCATCATTTGAGATGGATCTGGAGTTCCACAGGGATGAACTCTAGCTACTAGATCATGCTGTGGCAAGAAAGGGGGAGTGTTTGTCAACCCTAACCCTTCCCCCAGTTGGAGACATTTGAAAGCAGATTTGAGGGGGTTTCAGAGGGAAGAGGAATTGACAGAGCAGGGGAGCTTCTGCTAGCCTGCCTCATCAACAGATGGAGTCTTCCAGTTATGCGGGTGCACCTGTATATAAGCCAGTATATATAAGGGGGAGGCGTAGGAATATTAATGTAATTCCACAGTGAAATTGTCTGATGTGAAAAGCCAATCTCCCAGTGTCCTAGTTCAATGCTCAAACTACTTCACCATGCTGGATTTCCATATATGTATATATAGGGAAGTGGGCGGTGGGGGAGAAGGAGAGGGAGTGTTTGGAACGCTTTTATGTATGTATATATAAAGTTTTTGTGTATTGGTGTATGAGAGCTGTTTATGTATACATATAGATTGGTGGGGTAGTTTTTTAGTATATAGAGTTTTGCATAGTATTACAGTGGCTCTTAACCTTTTCTTTACCAGGGATCCCCTTTAAATATCTTTTGTTGCCACAGACCCCCCAAGACTTAACCCTATATTTAAAACCCTAGCAACAACAACAACAACAACTAATAATAATAATAATAATAATAATAGTAATACAATTACACCATCCATTAACCCTTCCCTCAGAAGCACTGGAAGGGAGGGAAGACTTTTCTCCTGCTTCTTCCTGCAAATTTGTGGCCAGAGAGGATTGGACAGCAATGCACAGGCCAAGCCAGCCAGCCTTTGCCTTGGCTTCTGCCATGTGGACTGAGCAGCTTTCAAGCCTTCGTGGATCCCCTGTGGGGAAATTTCGGCCCCTGGGGGGGGTCCGCAAACCACAGATTAAGGCCCCGTCTGTACGATTAAAAAATCCATCTGGGGGGTAAAAAATACGAATAGGCAGTTGTTTGAATACGTACGATCTGCCTACATGATTTTTAACCCCCCCCTAAACTCCATATGACCCCCCATTGCCCAGCTGGCTGTAGCGAGAGATCCAAGTGGCGGTTTTAAATCTCCTGCCACTTTTTTTTTTAATTTTAAAAGTTGCCTGTTATGAGGACATTTGGTTTTCCATATTTACAAAAATAAAATAAAAGAGAATAAATGTAAAATTCACAGACTTACCAGACTCTCGCTTAGCTGGCATCCCAACATGGCGGCTGCTCCCAATTCCCCTCTTTGTTAGCCCCGCCTCCTGCACTTGGCCAACCAATCAGATTACACTTCCTGTTAGTGTGTGCGCGAATGAGGGGTACAGACAATCAACCATTCGAATGGCTGTATGGGTTTTAGCTTGAGATCTGCTAATCCTCCTAAATGCCAAATCCACATAGTTTATAGGGGATTCGCTAGCACCCCTTCCGAATGACACGTATGCATCCGAATGGCCGTGTGTATGGATGATCGATCTTTCAAACGCTGTACATATTTTTTTACTATATAGACGCCACCTAAGAACCACTGTAGTATTGTATCATAAACTGCATATGTTAATTACAGATTGGTGGTGTATTCATGGGTTAGGAAGGAACTTACACTCATGCATTATATTGTTAAGTATTTGAGTCTGATACTAGAGACGCTACAGCATCTCACTTTCTGAAACAATAAATGAGGCAAGGCTCCTGTGTGATGTGTTTGTGTGTGCACTTTATTTGTAAGAAAGGAAAATAGTGTGCGGAAGGGCATGGTGCATCACCTTCCTTGTATTTTGTATGCTGCCTTGGGGCCCATGCTGGGAGAAAGCAGCATATAAATACAATAAACCTAATAAATAAATAAATAATCACTGATACATAACAAGAGGAAGAATAGCCATTCCCAGATTCCTAGTGGAAATGTATGAAATGTAAGATACCCTTGAATATCCTTTAAATAATGTTTCTGAAATCACCACTTGTGGATTTAGAAGGAAGTATTATAAGGTATCACAAAATGGAGCAAAATTGTTTGATCCATTACAATGCATGAAGTTGTTCTGATATGTTATGAAATGCTTCTGTTAATTTGGAGATAATTACTTCAGACAAGAGTTAGCTACCATGTAGCAGCTTTGTTTATCAAGGAGAAAGACTTAAAAGGTATAATGAATAAACCATAAAGCATGTTTAGCCAGGGAGAAACTAATTTGGGATTGGCTGAGTTAATCTGTACTCTACATTAGATATATCCAGCGTCTGACACACCAAAGCTGAATGTAGCCCCACCAGTGTTCCAAGTCAATTACACTTAACTGAAACACAGCTGTCCTTGGAACAAATACATTTATAGTACATGTTATAGTCATTGCTACTTATGTGTGGGACTGCAAAAAAGAGTGTCTTACTGTCTTGTTGGTGTGTCACAAACTCGGCATGTCTGGCTCTTGTACAACAGATATGCTGTAAATATGAGATATGATGTTGCCTTATGAGGAAAGACTTCAGGAGCTGGGTATGTTTAGCCTGAAAAAAAGATGGTTAAGGGGTGATATGATAGACCTGTTTAAGTATTTGAAGGGGTGTCACATTGATAATGGAGCGAGCTTGTTTTCTGCTGCTCCAGAGACTAAAACACAGAACAATGGATGCAAGCTCCAGGAACAGAGATTCCTCCTCAACATTAGGAAGAAGTTTTTGACAGTAAGAGCTGTTTGACAGTGGAACATACTCCCTCAGAGCGTGGTGGGGTCTCCTTCCTTGGAGGTCTTTAAACAGAGACTGGATGGCCATCTGTCAGGGATGCTTTGATTGTGATTTCCTGCGTGGCAGGGGGTTGGACTGGATGGCCCTTGTGGTCTCTTTCAACTCTACAATTCTATGATTCTACGATTCTATGTTGATCATGTGAACTGTAGTTAGTCTGATGTGAAGTTGAAGGCTTTCACGGCCAGCATCCATGGTTTTTTTCTGGGCTGTGAGGCCATCTTCTGGAATAGTTTCTTTCTGACGTTTCGCCTGCATCTGTGGCTGGCATCCTCAGATAATGGTTGGGTAGGTGTGTGTGTGGAGTTTATATGCTGGGAACCTGTGTTGGGGAGTATATGTACATTTTTGTAATTGAATATTTAGTTTCTGGGTATAGAAATGCAAGGCTCGTGTCTGTTTGGCTAATGGTTGGCTAATGGCCCATTGTCTGCTGGGAATCCCCCTGTCCCTGGGTGGAATTCTTTTGTAAGTGTTGAGTTTTGATTCTATTGTATTTCAAAACTGGGAGCCAGATTTTGTTTACTTTTAAGGTTTCTTCTTTCCTGTTGAAGTTGTCCAGGTGTTTGTGGATTTCAATAGCTTCTCTGTGCATTCTGACATGATAGTTAGTCTATTGGACTTTGATGCAATCATGACCCTCTCAGCCTCTTTTACATTGCTCTTTATTTGTTTATAAAGTCAACATTTGTTTATAAAGTCAACTTAGTCAACATTAGAGTGGACTTGTTATACCTTCCAACATTTCAGAGAGGAAAACTGGGACATGATTAGCTGAACAACATTGGAGTGCAGTCAAGATGGCTAAAGTTACTAATGAGGAGAAACCTACAAGCTAGAAGATAGTGCAGCAGTTTGCTTTTGCTTGAGCCTACCGGGAAGGGCAAGTTTCCACCTCCTCTTCTCCTCCCTCCTCCCTGAGTTACTTTGCAGCAGTTGAAGAATACAGTAGGAAAGTGGAGGAAGAGAAAGTAACTAGGATGTTTTAAGAGCAGTGAAAAAATAGGCCAAAATAATTAATTGGGATTGTCCCTGCCAAATTGAGACAATTGGAGGATATGCCTTGTATTGGCTTGGCTTCAGTCTAATTGTACTTTTTAAAAATGTTATTTTCCATCTTTGAGTTATTTAAGCGTAGATTTTAAAATCAAATTAATGTCCTACATAGTTTCAGAGAAAATAACAAATATAGCAAATTTAGATTAGCTTTCTTGTGTGATTTAAAATAAAAATAAAAATAAACTTTGTATTTAATTTCACTTTTCTCATGCAGCACTCTAGTGCGAGGTGTAAAACAGTCCTTCCTAGAGAAGAAGGCTGTTGTGTGGATTCTACCCAATATGTTTATTTTCTCTGTGAATGATACAGAACATTCCTAAGATTAGAAGCTATATTTACTACAAGGTTAAAAGAAATGTAAAACAATTTCATCCTCATTGGCTTCTCCCACAAAAATCTAGAAAATAATGTGCATTTTTTGTATGTGTGAGAATAAAAAAGGAAGCCACATTGAACCAAACAAAATTTTTCTGGCTTTATATTAATAATGACCTCAATTCAGGTCATTAACTTGGGAATTAATGACCAGTTAAGGTTAATGGCCCAAGGTCTTGAGTCATTAAACTCCAAGGAAATGCCCTGTACTTTGATCGTTATTCGTTTATTAGGGATGGATTGTAGTTTTTAAAAAATGTGGGTGTCTCAAAACACAAAGATGATCTAATGCTCACAGTGAAAGCAAGCATTGTGGTACACATGTCTTACATTTAAGAGTGGACTTCCAAATAAAATAACTAAGATATTTCTATTATTTTCAGCATCTATGGTATACTGTTCACCTTGTAGAAATTCAGCCTATAAACTCATAAACAATACCCGATTAAAACAATGGGGTAATAATTCTCCCCCAGGCAGCAAATGAGAATTTTTGTGTGTCCTGCATGTCCCAGTATTGCAATTTCCAATTTATTTTTCTATATCATTACTTTGTGGAGTGTAGTGTGGAGGACACAAAATTGTTCTTCTCTTACCTGAGATGGATTAGACTGAGGGCTTGTCTACACTATTGTAAAAAACTGACCCCCCCAATCTGGTGTGATTAGTTCACACATCTTATGGTCCTATTTGCATCAAATGCAGAGCATACCATCTTCATCTGGGTTTTAGGAAACTCACAGTTTTCTCTGTACAGATGTCCCTTCACATTCGCGGGGGTTACGGCCGCAAGACCCCAGCAAATGTGAAAAAACCGCGAATAACAATCACCCTCTCCTGGGCTTTCGCCCTCCCTGCAAAGGCAGGGAAGGCTCAGCAGAGGGGCGGTTTAAGAGGTTTTGCCTCACTCCCTCTGCTTCCCTGGCTCTTAGTTCCCTTTGTGAAGACCCAGGGAAGCCCAGGGAGTGAGGTAAAATCTCTCAAACCGGCTGTTTGCTTGGCTTTCGCCCTCCCTGAAAAGCCAGCCAAAGCTCAGCAGAGGAGTGGTTTGAGAGATTTTCCCTCACTCCCTAGGCTTCCCTGGCTCTTCGTTCTCTCTCTAACCAGCTTTCTGAAGACCCAGGGAAGACCAGGGAGTGAGGGAAAATCTCTCAAACAGGCTGTCTGCTGGGCTTTCACCCTCCCTGGTTTAAGAGGTTTTGCCTCATCCCCATGCTTTCCTGGCTCTTGGTTCCCTTTGTGAAGAGAAGGGAAGACCCAGGAGACAGGTGGTGGGTGAGGGAAACCGCGAATAATCAAAACTGCGAGTGTCAAAGCCGCAAATTCAAAGGGGCAGCTGTAGTTTGGCGTGAAGTTCCTGAGAAAACTGTAGCATGAACAATGCATATGCCCTGGATTAGGGAGGTGGGGAGGGAGGACAAACACTGCCTGAGGTGCCCCCTCCTCAGTGCTACTTCCTCAGTCCAAAGACAAAGCCCTGGTGCTAGTTGTTTTCTCTGAGGTCAGAAGGAATGGCCAGCCCCACCATCAGGAGGCTGACTGCCCATTCTGACCTCAGGGAGAGTGATTGTGCTCTGTGAAAGCAGAGTCTCGTTGCTCTTCCAAACCACACTAGCAGCAGTAGCACGATGGAGGTGCCTGGTTAGCAGTGGGGGTAGACCTGCATCTTCACTGGGGGTAAAAATCGAATAAATTATTGTGTGGACAAGACCGCTTGATGAGTGATGAAGGTTCAGGCTTTGGCCAGGTAAGGTGTGATGCTTAAATCCAGGCCAGAGTAGCCTGGATTTCATGCACTGCTGCTCCAGGCCAAAGTTGTCTGAATTTCATCCAGATTTTTACCCCCAGTGTAGACGAGCCCTGAGTTTTGTGACTACACCAGAGCCACTTGTCTAGATGAGTAAGGAATTTAAACTAGACCTCCAGCATCCCAGGTTCTTTGCAATTGTTTGCTATTTATGCATTTTAAGACTAAGGAACTCAGGCTTAATGGACATTATAGAATGACCTTAAGCTTTGGGAGCTGCCTTGACAAGCAGCTGCTAACTATTTCTGGAAAAACAAGGGCTAGAATGTAATGTGTAAACCCTATTGAAGTCATTCTTAGAACTTTAATTTAAAAAGGGTTAGCCTTCATCCTTTTTTTAAAAAAAGAAAATGTTGAGATCCTCTGATTTCGCAGAGTTTATAGATGGTATCTTGCAGTCCTTGATTTATATACGAATTTTCACATGAATCGAGCGTATTAAATTGGATATGCCTTCGTTTGCAAGAACAGCGGACTTTTTGATGACTTTCCTAAACAGTCATGCCTGTTCCCCAAGACTACCTAATTTTGAACCTGCTTGGCTCTGCTGCTCAGGGAGTTCAACCCAACTGAATAACCCTGCTAGCGTTCAGATCCATTCCTATACCATTATCCATATCAGTATCATTTGATTCTCGTGTTGACTTTTGATCTTGTTCCCTTCCCACTTTAATTGCACAAGTTGGCTCTGTGCTATGATTGAGGAATATAATCATTTGGCATGAGATACACTGTTCATACCCGTCCCCATGCTGTTTGTGTGAATTTCTGCATGCAGGAGGCCTCTCACGCAGCTGCTTGCATGTAGGCTTTCATGAGAAGCCCCAGTTGCATGGAACTTCTCTGATGCAATTAATGCATGAAAGGGGCTGCGGTAGATAGGAGGTGGCTTCTCTCATTTTTGTGAACATGTCTTCTGAAAGCTCCTCTCTCTCCATGAGTACAAGCCCTTTCACATGTCTACACAGTACAGCTGTCAGTTGCTAGGACTGTCATTTTTCAAGAATGCCTTATGTACAACTCCAAGCCTTTTCTGACTAATGTACCATATTTAAAGCAAGATTTTTTTTGTTTTTACTTTAAATAGAATAAGGGTTAAATGATAACTCGACTTATCTTTTACATGACAAAAATAAAGAAATTGCAAGACCTTTTCACATATTAGATATGTATTGTCATTCATCATCTAGATATCAGGGTAGTAGTGCGGAGTAATAAAACATATCATCGAAAAATGTGCTATAGGTCTGAACCACTCTTTCATTCCACCTCCCAGCTAACTGTAGTATTAAATCAAACAAGCAGAACATTTCCTTAGGCAGCCATTGCCTTTTAATTTCCTGAAGAACCTTAAAATATCATTCATTACAAGTACTACACATATTTGGTTTTTAAAAGTCTCATAAATCAATAGCAGGCTGACTGTAATAATTATTACAAGTTAGTGCATAATTTTCGTGCTGAAGGCTGCATGCAGAACTTTAGCATATGCAAACGAGGCAATTCAAACTGTGTATAGATATTAATATGAAGAAGCAGGTAACGAGGTGCAGGCTATGAATTATGCATCAAGCGCGGCTGATCTTCAATGAGGAAAATGAATTCAGCATGTAATCTAATTAGTGATGGAAGTCTATTACATCTAACTGCAAAAGCAACCGTCCTTGAAACAAATTTATTTACAGTCCATGTTACCAATTGAAACAACTTTGAAATGATGTGTAAGACAACAGCTTAATTGTAAAGTTTTTGTTTGCTTGTTTTTTTTCTTTCAGTTCCAGACCTGGACGGCCTCCTAAGCGGACTCAAAGTGTCACCTCTCCAGAGAATTCTCATATTATGCCACATTCTGTCCCTGGTCTCATGTCTCCTGGAATCATCCCTCCGACAGGTAAACCTTCCACAAATTATGGTACATATAGTACTGTGGTACAGTAGCTGTATCCCAGCATCTTGTAGGACTTCTGTTATGTCAAAATGTCAACTATTGAAATTAGGAGGAATCTAATTTTAGTATTAAATATACCTATCATTTTGTATTTTTCTATAATAGGATGAATTTCTCAAGATGTAAACACTTCTTAGCTGTTTGGTATTATAAGAAATGTTGCATGCTCATTGGTCCATGGTAGGAGCAGGAAGTCTGGCTTTGTAGCTTTCCAGAATGTTGGAGAGGCTTCCTTCTTCATTTCAACTAGTCATGAAATCAGCTTGTGGTCCCTTTGCGTGAACCAGATGTAACACATCTGCTTAGTAAATCTGTCAGTACTATTTTATATTATAAAATTCTGGAAATAAAATCCTTTCCAGTGAATTGTTTATATGCTTTTTTAAAATCTGCTTTGAATATAATAATGCTACTTTGGAAATAACTGCTACATCTCCTCCTTAAATAAGTCTTCTCTTCATAGATGGGATCTTATTTTGCTTCCAGAATTCTGTTCATATCAGTCTTGGAGCAATTATAATTTTAAGCAACAGTGCTTCTTTTTTCTTGAGAGAAAGAATGGAATGGGCAATTACTTTATTTCCAACATAGGATGATTATTTTCAAGACAAAAGAAGGAAAATAATATGTAAATTGATCTATTGAAACAAAAAACTAAACAAAAGCTCCTCACCTGAATCCTGAGAACTGCAAACCCTGTGCTTCTCTAAACATTGGGCTTTGGGGATGCTCCTGAATTGTATTGGCAGGGTGTGGGAAAGGCTTATGGTGGGAGGAGATCCATAGCCAAAAAAAAAAAAATAATAATAAAAAATAATATATATATATATATATACATATATACATATATATAAATCCTTAATGCTGGAGGAGGGTGTGGGAAACGGAATTTATATGTCAGTGGCAGACCTGAATGAAACCCACCCTGGCGCAGTCATTACTTGCCTGGTGCACTCCCATCCTGCTCCCGACCGAGCAGACCACCTGTTTGGCCGATTACTGTGAACCCCCAAAACTGATAGGCTCTCAGTGGAGAGGAAGGGAGGAGATGAAGAGAACATGATGGCTCCCTGCCATGCTGCACCACTCTGCCAAAGGGCTGTACAGGTAAATAATAATAATAATAATAATAATAATAATAATAAAAATTATTTATACCCCGCCCCTCTGCTAAAAACAATCGGGTCCTTAATTTCCAGATGTAGCATAGTGATGTGGTCCTCTTGAAATAGTAAAAACATAAAAGTAGCCCTCACAGTGAGTTCAACAGTATATACCTAGCACAGAATGTTGTATAGTTGGACCCCCGTATCCACGGAACCAATATCCACAGTTTCAGTTATCTGAAATAGTGGACATGTACCATAGAGTCACATTGGAAAACGCCTAGAGAGAGATCCTCTCTAGGTGTCTTCTAGGTCCTCCAGCACAACTCTATAGTATGTTTTTATCCTTTGTTTTAATAGGGTTCTCTGTTTGCCGTGGTTTCCAGCATCCATGGTAAGTCTGGGAGCCAAACCCCTGTGGATACAGATGTCTGACTGTATTTGTATTGAGAGACCAGGTTGTAATTCCTATTCAGCCACAAAGCATAGCTGAGTCATTGTCTATCAGCTGAACCTACAGTACAGGATCACTCTGAAGACAAAGTTACCACCATATACTACCACAAACTTCTTGAACTGATGACAACATTAACTAAATGGAAAAGTGAATGGGTACATAGGCCAAAATAAAAGGAGGGCGCAGTCAGAATCACAGTTTATGATAACTGTAGAGATGGTGTATCAATGATTGCATAGTATCATCTATGCATATGGTGTGTAGAAACCAAAAGGATGTCTGATCTGAGAAGCTTTCAGTTTAAAATTTGACATTAAAATAGATAACAAAGAAATGGGTGGGAAAGGGGCAGTAAGGGTAATAAGGGATGAAAATTAGCAAGTACAATTATGTACTTGTCTAGAGAGATAAGGACCAAGAAGGAATGACAGAAGTCATCAAATTTTTACTGTTAAATGTTGGTTTTGAAGAATGTGATCAATGTGTTCAAATCTGTGCCCCAGATAAATATTATGTCATACAATTTCAGGCATAAGGAACATAAAGGGTTGGGGTACTGGAAGATGCAGTGTCCTCATCTTTCCTTTATTTTACATATTTGTTGGTTTTGTATGTGTTAGTTCAAGCAGCTAAAAAAGGTAGAAGGAAAAGAGAAAGGAATGGTTTTAAAGGGGTAGAAATAATACCGGTAAGTAGAAATGAGTATGTGTACAAATAAGAAGAAAATAGAAAGATGGGGTGGAAGATGGAACTTTTCAATAATCTTATTTATAGAACTCTCTCTTTAGTAAGTGACTTAATTATTAGATAACTGTTTAGTCCATTTGTATACACTGTTCTTCAAGCTGTCCATGTTTCTTCCACATACTGAGTACAACAGGAACATCTTTGTTTCTGTTTTTGTTTTTTTTAAATCTCTTGCAGCCATTTGACAATTATTTTCATCTTATTAGTTAAAAAATGAATAACCAATAAAAGTAAAGAGGGCAAATCTTTTCAATGCAAGCTTTTTGCTACTCTTGTGTTGGAAAGCAATCTACCACTAAGTAGGAGAGTAAGTAGCTTGAAAACAGAATGGCAATTTGTATAACAAGGCAAATTTTCTCTGAGGGCACTGACTGCATTCTTAGAGATCGGACTGATGGACAGCACAATTCTGTGCAAGTTTACTCAGAAGTAAGCGCCACCATGTTCAATGGTGCTTATTCCTAGACTATGCATAAGACCCCAGCATTTGATGCTTTGATTTCTCCTTTGAATGTCCACCTCTCTTTGCATCTATTTAGGAGGAGCAGTGTAGAATGCATTCATTCCTTAATAGTGGATATATAGTAATGTAGCCTACTTAGCTATGTAAAGTTCATTTGTCAGCTGTTTTTAATTTCTGGATTGCAGGTGAGATCAAGGATTGCTATGCCCTAGAAGTGTTAAAAACCACTGGAAGGTTTCACTGTTAAACAGTGCCAAATAAAATCATCATGAGAAGTTTTGGTCAATAGAAGGACCATTGGTTAGGCCAGTGTGGTGTAGTGGTTTGAGTTTTGGATTAGGACCCAGCAGCTTCAAATCCCTGCTCAGCCATGGAAACCCACTGGATGACTTTGGGCTAGCCACACTCTCTCAGCCTAAAACAAAGGCAATGACAAGCCCTCTCTGAATAAATCTTGCCCAGAACCCCATGAGAGGTTTGTCATAAGTCAGAGTCAATTTGAAGACACATTGCAACAAGACACACTGTTGCTTTCTTACCTTAGGAAGTGAAGAGAAAAATGTTTATTTGAATTTCATATGTGAGATCCGGCGTGAGTATGGTGGCTTAAGATACTCCCCCCTCACACACACTTTCTGAAAATATATCTGAACATCCAGACATCTGTAGTTTGCATTTCTTTACCCTTTTTAGGCTGACTGAGCCTCAAAACAAACAAACACCTGGATGACAAAGTCCTCCAAGACTATGGAGGCCATGTCTTTACTAGCATGTGCAGTTTAGACTGGAAGCATTCTGGCAGCTAGTGCAGTTTCTTTAGAACTGGTGGTACATGGTTTCTGGTTAACAATCTAGCTGCTGCATTTTGCACCAGCTACTGCTTTGGAATCATCTTCAAGGGCAGTCCCATGTAGAGTACACTGCAGTGTTCTAATCAGGAAAATACCAGTGAATGATCTACTTTGTCTACATTGTTCCTTCCAGGAAAGTTTATAGCTGGTGCATCACTCTCTGAGTCTCACACACACTGAGTCACAGATTCCACCTGGGCCTACAAGGACAAAAATGGATCTAAGAGTACTCCCAAGGTACATATCTGCTCCCTCAGAGGGAATGCAGTGTTATCTGGGGCAGGTAGCTTGTATGGATTTCAGTCACTCTAGCACTGTCATTAGCAGAAAATCCACTGCCTCACATCAAATCTCAAAGAAATAACCCAGGGCTCTTACAATGCTTGTCATTTCCAGCAGTACCTCTTGGCTCTGCTTTGTTGTTTCCTAAAATGCTGAGACACACACCAGCATGGAGAGGAAAGATGAGTCACCTCATGCAAAATATTCAAAAACAAAGGAAATAATAAGTTGGTTCATAAGAAATATTCCAAAATCCATACTCATTATTAGATGAAGCAAAAAGGCCCTGGAAAGTTTTTAATGATTTTCTAACCCCTCTGAGCCAATTTCCCTGAGAAAAGATGTGTGGCTGACACAGATTGGCATCTTGAGAATAAGGAATCTTTAAGCAGTTAAATTATCCCCTTGACTCTGTTCCCCCTAATTCTGTCTTCTCCAAATACAAGATACTTTCATATCAGACAGCAATCTAGTGACACTTTTGGTCTTCGTTCGTTTTTTGGTTTGCTCTTTTTAGACTTCACCTAGCTTTGTGTGGGGCAGTGGGTAGCCTGTTGATAGGTTAATGAAGTAGGATATAAATATTAATAATCATAAAATGGATTAAATAAATTCAGTGTGTGTGTGTCTTCAGGTTGCCTGTTGACTTATGGTGACCCATAGTTTCATAGGGTTTTCTTAGTCAAGGAATACTTAAGAGGTGGTTTTGCCAGTTCCCTCCTCTGAAATAAAGTCTACAGCACCTGGTTTTCATTGGCGGTCTTGCACCTAAGTACTAACCATAGCTGACCCTGCTTAGCTTCGAAGATCAGATGGGATCTGGTGCCTGTAGGGTATTAGGCAAATAAATTCAGTCCCCACACCATTTCCATGTCTCTATGAAGAACATAAAAGCTATGTATTTATTGTGGAGATTCTGTGGAGCATAACTTCTGATGCTACAGATAAAAAATATATATGGTATAGCTATTTCATTGTTTCCTTGTGGAAATAGAAAAGGGAGAAAAAAGGATGTGGTGGGAAACCATATAAGGGATATAAGTGATAGCCCGATAGTTATCTGACTCCACTGAAAAATTATGTGAATGAAGCAGGACAATTCTCTGATAAAAGCTTGTCTGGAAGTCTCCAAAGTTTTAGTCTTGTTTTTTTATCACTATTGTTGGTTGTATGGTTAAAAACACCAAAATTCTGGACCAGGCCAACAACTGTCAGGTCAGAATGCACAGAGAAGCTATTGAAATCCACAAACACCTGGACAATTTCAACAGGAAAGAAGAAACCTTAAAAGTAAACACTGGTGGCGCAGTGGTTAAATGCTAGTACTGCAAGCCACCACGTTGCAAGTTCGATTCCAGAGGGCTCCAAGGTTCACTCAGCCTTCCATCCTTTCGTAGGTCGGTAAACTGAGGACCCAGTTTGTGGGGGGGCGGCAATTAGCTAACACACATTGGAAACTGTTTAAAGCAGTGTAGATTGTAAATAGCTATTGCTTAAAAAAAAATTTGTAAGCCGTTCTGATAGCCTTGTGGCTGAAGAGCGGGGTATAAATAACTAACTAAAAAATAAATTAAAAAAACAAAAACAAAATCTGGCTGCCAGTCCTGAAAAACACTAAAATCAAAACTCAGCACATGCAAATGAACTCCACCCAGGGACAGGGGAATTTCCAGCAGACAATGGACCATTAGCCAAGCATTAGCCAAACAGACAGTAATCCTCCTTGCATATCTCCACCCAGAAACTAGCCATTCAAATACACAAATTTACATATCCTCTCCAACAGGGGTTCACAGTATATAAACCCCTGACACACTCCTACCCAACCATTCTCTGAAGATGTCAGCCACAGATGCAGGCGAAACATTAGAAATACACTCTTCCAGAACATGGCCTCACAGCCCAGAAAAAACACAAAGAAAATCTATGGATGCTGGCTGTGAAAGCCTTTGACTTCACATTATTGTTGATTCTTTAGAAGCATTATGCTTTTGCCTCTGTATTGTTTAAGTGTGAAAGCAATTTTATGAAAGCAATTAGTCAAAAAGAGTGACAAATGCTACTGGCTAATCCATTCTTCTGATTGTTGTATGTGCTGGTTTTAATTATGTGGAAAGGCCTTAGAAACCATGGATGAAAGCGCTAGCTGAGATGCTAAAGATATAAAAATGTAGGGCCTTATCTGGCTGGGGAAAACAAGAGCCACACTTCACTTCTCATTTAAGAATTCATTTGATGAATTCTGTATTTATCTGTAAAATATACTTTACTCGTCATTTATATATATTTACTTACTCTGCTTCCTGAACAATTAACATACATCTTCCTGGTAATTTTAGGATGGCATGGTTAATATTACCTCTTGGCACTTCATACGGCATTTTTTGACTTATTTCATGGTAGGTCCTGCTGTCCAAATCAATGCATTTATGGTAGTGGAGGTGGGTCCTTCCATTCTAAAGATAGTGTGGTGGATGGACCAAACGTAATACCTTACGTTTTGAAAGGACACTGTAGTTCTTCTTCTGACATAGTGCTTTAGTCCAGTGTACAGTTTGGCAAGAACTGGATTACATGATTGGTCACATTTACAGTGGGCCCAGCAGCAGAGGTGATGGCAAGCCCCAGCCATCAGGCACACATTCTTTGGGCCCCCCACTTCTGCCTTTGGGCAGCATCCACAGGGACTTGGTGATTGGCAGCAACAGTGGTGCTCCTACTTATTTGGAGTGCTGCTACTGCTGCCAATCACCATACCAGTCACCACGTGGAAGCTGCCCAAATGTGGAAGCAGTGGCTGGTGGGCTTTCCGGAGGCAGAGGAGCCTGAAGAATGCAGACCTGGCGGCTGGGTTTGTTGTTGCCTCCACTACTGCCATGTGAGCGCTTCTCAGTCTGATTAAATTGCATGTGCTAGGTGAGCCTCAACCTGGAGCTCGGCCAGGTTGTGGAGGGGAGAGTCTTGGGGTGAGGGCAATTTGGATTTCTTTCTTCTCCTTCCATATGTAAGGGTGCTTATTTTATTAGATCTCCTGTATTTTTTATTTTTATTTTTTAATATTTTGAATCCCCAGTTGTTTAAATCAGGGGTTCCAGTACCTGTGGATATGGGAGCCCCACTGTATTTCTTCGTAATTCTAGTATTATAAGTGAATCATCTTGTTGTGTTGAGGAAGAGACAGTTTATCCTCTTCTCTCTCTCTTCATGGTTGTTGATTGGTGGGCAGGGGACTCTCATGGGCAGTTGGCTATTCCAGATAGCTTTTATTCAGACCGTACCTACATTGTAGTGTGTATGCTGAAATCAGTCTATTCTAGCCTGACGATATCAGTGCCAAAATACAAAATCCATAAAACAGTGATACTTTTATTAGGCCAACTAAGATGCACAAAATACATAATGCAAGCTTTTGACGCTTCGATGGCTTCTTTTTTTAATTTTTTAAAATTTATTTAGTTATTTATACCCCGCTCTTCAGCCATGAGGCTATCAGAGTGGCTTACAAATTGTTTTAAGCAATAGCTATTTACACATCTACACTGCATTAAGCAGTTTCCAGTGTGTGTTAGCTAACATAGATATTACAAATCATAGAGAAGAAGAAAAGTGATGATGTTAGATTCACAGGGCTACATTTTGTCTCAGGAGTTACAGTACTTCTGTTGTCAGTGAAGGTGGTCTGGAGGGATACTAATGCAGGCAGCAGCCACTCCCCTTCTTGGCCATGTGGAGACCAGAGACAAAGGGCAGTAAAACACAGGCAAAAAATAAAATTAAAAAAAAATTCAAATCCATTAGCAGCAAAGAGTAGCTGTTTTGGACTTTACTCCACTGGCACTATTTTGCAAATGGCACTGTCTGTGGGTTTGCTTGCTTCTGTACCCCCATACTCCTTTAGATTTTCATAACTGGAAATAATTGGAATAAATAAGTGAAGTAGCACCCCAGTGGATTGGAGAGTACCCAATCAACAAGAGTATCTAACACAAAATACAAACACTTCAGACTGTACATAAAATGGAGAGGAAGTCTGGAGTGCTCCACCTCCCCTAGAGTCTCTTCTGATGCTGATGGAATCCCCAAGAAGGCACAGCTGGGAGAGATGGACTCTGAATTCTTTAGTGTAAATATTGCATTAGTGTAGTATTGTATATATTTGGTTTAATACGTGAGCTGCCCATTAAACCTTTTATTATAAGAGGGCCTATAAGTAGTCAGATCATTACCACTAACTTACAACAGTGTTATTTATTTACAATATTTATGCATCATCTTTAAGAATAAAAGTTGGTTTCCAAAAATTAATATTTAATAACAAATATAAACAAATTATAACAATAAAATTAATAACGAAAGAGTTTGAGGAGTAAAAAAAAAAATCTAAACCCTTGAAACACAGAAACCCAATAAAAAGTTATAGCTAAAGTCATTAAAAAAAATCAGCAACTTGTTTAAGGAAAAGCCACTGAACACAGGTGGATCTTCAACCTAGCACATTTCAGTTGCTACTGCATTTCACAAGCATGGGGCTACTGCTGAAAAAGCCATTTCCTTTATATTTGTCATCCTAATGATCTCATAGGAAGATGCAAAGAAGGGCTGAGGTGATCTCAGAATGCAGGCAAGCTGGGCTTTAAAGGTTAACACAGGTACTTTCAGTTGGGCCTTAAATACACAACACAACCACCCGATCAATCCGGGCTCCAATGGTCACATTGGGGAGGGCCCTCCTGGGGGCCGGTGTTCAGGTGGAGCAGAAGCCTCCCTGCACCGTACCCATTCCACAGCGAAACCTCACCAAACTCCCCCACAAACAAACAAACAACCACAATAGCTGTAGGGGACTGTGCCATATATACATCATAACATCTGCCTATTGTGTGGTCAGCCACCAATCCTCAGCCAAATTATTTTGCACTTGAAGCTTCTGAATTGCCTTTAAATACACCAGTCCAGTCCAATCCAATGCATTTGTCCCTAGTCATCCTCTCTAGTACTGTAGTTGTCAATAGTCCCCAAAGCTGGGGGAAAACAACAACCCAGTCCTGGTAATTGCCACTCTGTAAGTTTTCTCAGATCCACAGCTTCCCAGAACTGCATACATGGAAATGTGAGCTATAGCTGAGTGCCACACGCAAACTAATGAGACTTTGGCCCAAACCTCTAGGGGACTTGCCCCATTGTTTTCATCTAGATGTTAGGCAGTACAGGCAGTTAGGCAGATGTTAGGAAGCATAGTGGAACCTTTTGGCACACATGTGCCAAAGGCGGTGGAGTGGAACAGAAGTTCTCCAGCACCACTTTTTGGTGCCGCATGTTGAGGAAGAACTGAAATCACTTTAACACTGGCTACCCGAAGTTCAACCTAGACAGCAGCTCCATGACCAGTATGAGTGCATTGGGAATGGTACTGGGAAAATGACAAGGAGTCAGAATTGTGTTGATACAGTGTGTTGTACAGCAGTGCATAGAGCCTGTATAGCTAAGTGTAGTGAGAACTTCCAAGAAAATACGGTAGGAATATTTAGTGCCAAGCAAGCGCAATTTGAGTCTTGTACCAGACCTAGCCAGTATATAGTTATGGTGATGAATTCTGGGAGTTGTAGTCTAATAGTATCTAGAGGGCTCTATCATTCCTTTCTCTGGATTGGCTGTTTCCCCTCTTCTATCACATTAAGGTTTCATTATTTTATAGAAGAGACTTGGGTTAGTTCTGCTATTAAAATTGACCAATTCACCTATTATTTTTAATTCTTTAGTCACTTATATGAATGACCAGCATACCTGATCTTAATGGAAATTTACAGTTCAATCCTGTGCATGTACTGTATGCTCAGAAGAAAGCACTGTTGAGTTCATTGGAACATACTTTTAAGTATGTGTATGGGAGTGCAGCCTTCATGAATGGAAGATATTTTGAATAAAGGTTGTTTCTCTACTAGTTCATTAAGTCCATAATTGCATATTGAAGAATTGTTGCAGTAGGTGTGGGGACTCTAGTGAATACATGAAGCTTCTCTACCCTGAAGAATTTCTTCAGCTACTACGGTGGAAAAAGAGATTTCGCATCCTCTCAAGTTGTTTGTATGCAGAGCTGCCTTTTCCAGGCAAACAGAGAAATACACACTTGTGATCACCATCTTTTTTTATGCATGAAAGATCTGTATCTGTCTTAATAGATTTTCAGACAACACTGTTACAGTGTTACTATTCTACTTTATTTGCTCTGGCTGCCTCCTGTTGAATCCTGGGATTTGCAGTTTAGGGAAGGGCATTTACAACTCTCAGCCAGAGAGCTCTTAGGCCTCACTAAACTACAAACCCCAGAATTCCACATTAGGAAGCCAGAGTAATTAAAGTGGAATAGTAACACTATAACAGTGTAGTCTGAAAATCTCCTTAGTATTGTTGATCCTGCAGTTGGCAACATGTCAATGGGAGAATAATTATCAGGCTGTGTGCTGTGCAATAAGAAAGAAATACATTGAATAAATAAAGACTGTGGTAGTTATCCCTCCACAGAAGAGGATACCTGCTGTGTCTCTGAATGACTTTTAAAATTTTTTTGGGGGGGGTATTTATTTATTTGTCCTGATCTGGCTCAGGAAACATACTTGGGTCAGCAGTCTAGGCAGACGCAGTGGGAATGGGCTCTTCTGAGTCCAGTCACTTACTCATAGTCCTCTACAAGGAAGTATTTTCAACAATAATAGTAATTATACCTCCAGTATGCGAGTATATCTCAGTTAATGAAGTCTTCCAGCGAAACTCGTCTTTATGGAGGCTTTTTATGCCTGCCTAGCTGCCCTCTTTCCTCATCACCTTCTGTCTAGCTTTGGGATTTTTTTTTAAAAGTATCATTGACATTGGGAGGATGGTGAAGGATTGCTGGAGAGACACAGACTCTCCATGTTGGGTTGCAGTAGCGTGTCTGCCATGAACAATGCAATAAGAGGATTGTTCTGTACCTGATTCTATTGTAGCTGTATGTGCCTGCTTACAACTGGCAAAGTGAGCAGCTTCTGCCTCTAGAATCCTTTCCTGAGCATGCATTATCAGTAAAGCAGAGAGAAATGGGAGAAAACGTAAGTCTGCATCAGTAGCTATCCTCAACATGTTGAGGGAAAAAAGATAAATAGATCTGGCCACCAAAATGGAAATCATAAGAAAATTGGAAGCTGGTGAAAGAAGTCATTGATGGATGCTTTTTGAAATAAACCTTCACACCAACTCTAGAAGGTTCAAAATACTTTTATTTCTACAACCTATTGGTTACATTTGTCACATTCTTATTGTTAGTTTTTTAATAAAAAGTTTGCTGATACTTATAAAACTGTTCTTCTTTTTTGAGGTATAGAATAGGTATACCTATCCCTGTTCTTTTCATGTTATTTCTGCCTCAGGTACCAGTTTTCCTTTTAAAGGTATAATGCCTAGAAACACATCTACTTTGTTAACTGTGGTATATCTGTAATTGTGAGTGTGAATCACAACCTGGAAACATCACCCGAGGAGACCTTCTGCTGTGCTTTCTGCAACTGGACTTGTTTATCTCGGATTGGCCTTTTTAGTTATCAGCGCGCTTGCAGAAAGCGCTGGATGAGTCCTTCCTGAATCTTCATTTGCAAAGAAAAGCCAGAGAGGGAGACCTGTACTTGTGAAAAAAAATGTGCCTCAGTTATCAGTGGTTTGGGGAACACCGCAGGGGACTATATCATGGTTCATAAATGTAGTTTTTGGTACATTGTCAACATTTCACAGAACTGTTATTTTTCTTAGAAGAGTTTTTATTATATTTTTTAATTCCATAATTGTAGTTATAAACATAGAATGGTTATTTTCCAAATGACATACTAGTTGTGTGAACTTCATTTATGTGGCTAATATTAAAGGATAGGATTCAGTGGTGTTTTAAAACTTCTAGATATTCACTCGCCTTCCACATGAATAAAACTGTTCCAAGAACTTGCCCTGGGCAGTGTGGTATTTCATCTTTGTCTGTGAATCACAGCTATTCCCCTCATCCTTTCAAATGAGCACATTAACACATGTGTAATTCATCCTTCTTTTGACATCATATCCATGACATTTTCATTAATAATCATTACAAATTTCACTGGACCTAGATTTACACATATTTAATCCCAGCATAAGTTCCAAACACAGGTTTTGCTATGTAAAAGTCATAAATTTGGAAGGGATATGCATATGAACTCACTTCCATGTATTACCCTTCTAACCTTAGGGATTTGTTTAACAAACCTGAGCATAAATCCAAACCATTGGAGACATAAAGGAAAGTTAATTGGGTGCTCTTCTTGGAGGTCTTTCTCACTATCATTCCTTAGTCTCTTTCCCTCAGGATTTTAGTTCCCTCTGGTGTGAAACTCTTAATCAATTCTTCTTAAGTGTAGTCAATATGATATGATAAGAGCACTATTTGAAACGTGGCCATTATTTATTATTGTAGTTACCTGTTTTACTTCCCCTTTCCTTTCCTTGTTCAATTGAAAAGTAGTTCTAAATGTCTCTTTTTGTAGGTTTTAGCAGTTTTAGAAAATAAAACTGACTGTTGCCTTGAACATAATGGAGATAATAATGTATGGAAACAATACTGTTAAAAAGTTTGATCAGTATGGTGGGTTGTACTTAGGATCAGCTTTTGCAAGTAAATTTCAAGTAAATTCATGTTCTTCCAGTTGGACAATTAAGTTATGCCTTTTTATAATGACACTTCAATAAGGGGACCAGATATCCTGTTAGAAGCAAATTTCCCCCTTTGTGTAGAAACTTTACTACCAGTTCCCTTCTCTTCCCTTTATGGCTTCTGTGTCCTCTTGGCTAACCACTCTATTTGATTCTGCTCCACTACCCCTTTTGAAGTTATTTATGATTTAATTGTATTTATTCACTTAACACAGATCCATCTGTGTCCCATTCCCAGTAGAAGGCTTCTCATTTCATCTCTGTCACTAAATGCTAACATCTCATACATTTCTTAGCTCTGACTGCTTTTTGCAGTGTCGTTCCTATGGTAACTTAATGCAGTTCATTTTAACAGAGCTTACAGTATAATCATTAGAGAGTTATTTATTTATTTATTTATTTGTGATGCTGCTTCCCCCCTGATTTTCTGCCTTGTATCTGTGTTTTTAAATGTTTCATAATCCTTTTCTAACTCACACCCCCACTTGGTCCTTGTTTCTCTTTCAAGTATGGTTTCTTCAAGAATGGCTTGAAAATATTTCATTTGCTTTTGTTTGCATATGTTGACAATATAGTAGTAAAAGGGGATATTTGTTCAGGTCTACAACTTTGGATGCAGATAATTTATTAGCCCACTTCTCCATTCGGAAATGGAAGCTAACTGTCGAATACAAATTAATCTACCCTTCCTTAATCTGTTATCTTCTGCATATGTTAGACTATTGGAGATGTATTCCAGCATATCTAAAATTAAGAGGAGGCCTAATTGATGGTAGAAGCAGAAATAAGGAGACCAGACACAAAGAGACCACACATATAACTGGGATATAAAGGTCCACTTTTATTTAGCTACCTATTTAATCCCATTCTGAGAGATCTGCAATAGGGAGCAACCTAGTGTGGGAATTGTTGGGGCAGGAGGTCAACTCCAAAATCCCCTCCCTAACTTCCCTTGGGCGAAAACACCTGAACCCTGGGGAGAACCCATAAGCTGGGATGCTCTGCAGTCAGTCTGCATCTGGAAGGCTAACACAAAAGTCCCTCCCCCAAGTCACAGGACTTAAAGAGAGGGTTTATCCCTCAGGCCGGCCCAAAGGAGGTCACTTTCCCCACCCCTCAGTTCGCAGGAATTAAAGGGGAAGTTCCAGCTCCCCCTTCACCTCCAAAAGGGGGAGGTGCCAAAGGTGCCCACTGAACTACCAAAATCTCCCTCTCTGTCTGCCATAGAAAAGGGGCAAGTGTCTGCTTAGCCCCTTTCCCCCACCAGATTGTCCAATAGGGACCTCAAATCTTTGCTGCAGATCTCCCAGAAAATTAAATGCCCTACATCGAAGAGAAAAACCCCATAAGCCCTAGGAAGAGCAGGCTTCTTAAATACTTATATCAGAGAGAGGTAGAAAATGCCCCAAACCCTTCTTCATTGCCTTGCAGAGAGCATAATTAAACCAATGCTAGGATATGAAGAGAAGGCAGAAGCATGCTCCCACCCCTGGGAGGCACGCTGGTGTTCCTACCACTGGGAGGCACGCTGGCACTCCTGCTCCAGGGATGCGTACCAGTGCTCCTGCAACAAGGAGGCACACGGGCATTCCTGGAACAGAAGAGTGGAGGCCCACGGCGAACCAGAAACAAGAACAGAGTATCAGGTGGAAGTGAGGGAGGCAGAGGGGGATGGAGCTTAAATCCCTTCTAGCCCCACCCTCTGCTTTCCTGGCAACAGCACAGGGGCTGAGGAAAAGTTACAGGCCTCCATCCTGCGCTCCCTCAAAAGGGGTTCCTATAGCACAGTTGCGACCGTGCAGGGAACCCTATTGCCTAATCCCTGTCTCCCATACTCACTCGTTCTATTTTTCCTACTGTGCTTTGCAAAACCAATTGCAATGATGGATTCAAAACATGGTTTGGAGGAATTGCATAGTTTAGGGTATCCATAGTTTGCTCAATTTGGATATTACAGCAAATTGCTGTTAAAGCCAAGAACAGGATATGGAGAAACTGGATAAGAGGAAAGAGGAGACCCCAATGAGCCTACCAAATGCTGCTTTTTGGTTGACAGCTTTGATGTCTGAATTGAGGTAATGATTATTTCAAGGACATCAGCATATGATGCCCATTAACAATATGAAATCATAATTGAATTCTTCTTTAAGTCAAGTGACATATTTGTTCTTGTAATTCTCACACCACTGGACCAGCATCTGAGCAGTGCTGCTTGATGTTAAAATTGCCACTTCTTGATGGAGAAGAAATGGGGTTTGAGCCACACTAACCTGTATTAGAGAAGATCGCCAGAAAAATCTGTTGCTGACAAAGTCTTCAGAAGCAGATGTAGTTTGTCTGCTACTCTTAGCAAACATAGCCAATGGCAAGAAATGCTGGGAGGTCAACAACATCTGGAGTACAATTCCCACACTTGCTTTAAAGTAATTCCATTTACCAGATGAAAGTTGCAAAAAGTTTTTAAATGCCAACCTTGTTAGGGTGAAATCATTTCAACATACATGTATAAGAAAAAAGCCCAGTTATCTCGTTGGCATAATTCTTTTTGATGAACCCGGGGTACTATATATGAAGGAACATTTAAAACATAACTCTGCAAATTCCCGAGGCCTAGCATGAAGGTATTTCAGCTGTTTTAAAAATTACATGAAGCATCAGTCTGTTTGGGCTGCCTCATTAAGATTACTGGTGTTCGTATTTTTGAATGCTATGATTTCATGTTTATTTATTTGTTTATTTATTTATTAATTAAACCATTTATAGCTTGCCTTCTATCTGAAGATCTCAGGGTGGCTTACAATAAAATCAATATAAAACATAAAACAATAAATAATTATCAGTTTAAAAGACTAAAATATATTACATAGATTATCAATTAAAAGCAATGATAATAATAATAATAATAACAATAATAACAACTTTAATTTTGTACCCCTCCTTTTGCCTATTAGGCAATCAAGGCAGCTCACAACAATTGGATATAAAACAAACAGATCCATAACAGCAGTAATAACTTAAAACAATTTATTCCCCTTAAAATTATATATAATAGTACATATATTTAAAATAACTGGCAAATTTACCAGTGACATAAAATAACTCCCTAAGACTTTAAAACTGAATATCAAAACATAAAAACATAAACATAAAGACATAAAAAGAGGGAGAAACATCCATAAAAAATGGTCTGTTCTATTCAAGGAAGGCCTGCCGGAAGAGATCTGTTTTGATGGCTTTTTTGAAATTCTCCAAGCTAGTTGCTTGACGGATCTCCTCTGGCAGGGCATTCCATAGTCTGGGAACAGTGATAGGAAAAGATCTCTGGGAGGTGGTTGTTAATCTAGATCTCTCTGGTTGCAATAAACCCCTCCCAGAGGACCTAAGGGTGCGGGGGCGGGTTATATGGCAGGAGGCGATCCCTTATGTAGGTTGGACCTAGGCATGTAGGGTTTTATAGGTCATTACCAACACCTTATACTGTGCTCAGAAACTGATAAGCAGCCAGTGAAGGGATTTCAAGATTGGAGTGATATGCTCCCTTCTTGATTTCCTGGTAACTAACCTGGCTGCCGTATTTGCACCAGTTGTAGTTTCCGAACTAGGTATAAGGGTAGCCCTATATAGAGAACATTGCAGAAATCAAGTCATGAGGTTACCAGTGCATGGACTGCAGTTTCTAGGTCCTTTGTCTTGAGGTAAGGGCGCAGTTGGCATATCTGCCGAAGCTGATAACAGGCGCTCTTGACCGTGGCATTCACCTGAGAAGTCATGTGAAGCGATGAGTCTAGGAGCACCCCCAAACTGTGAACATAGTTCTCAGCAGAGAGCGTGACCCCGCCCAGGACTGGCGGTTGCAACCCAATAGCAGGTTTAGGGGCCCCCACTGTAAGCATCTCCGTTTTCTCTGGATTCAGTTTGAGTCTATTTTTCCTCATCCAGTCCATTACTGTTCAAGACAGTGACGGAGGGGGAAAATGCTATCTGTTATTGTGGCTGATGATGGAGAAATATATTTGGGTGTCATCAGAGTCCTGATAACACCCCGCCCCATGCCTCCGGATGATTTCTCCCAGCGGCTTCATATAGATACTAAAAAGCATCGGGGACAGGATGGTGCCCTGAGAGACACTACAATTAAGCTCTATTTTCGATGAGCAACTGTCCCTGAGCATCACCCTCTGGAATCTACCTGAGAGGAAGGAATGGAACCACTGAAGTGCAGTGCCTCCAATCCCCAGCTCTCCAGATAATTTAAAACCAGTTAAAACAATTGTGGATCATTAAAAAATTTAAACATTTAAGAAATAATTTTGCTATACACTTTATTTATTCATTTATTTATTTATTGGATTTATATCCCATCTTTCTCCCAGGATGGGATTCAAGGTGGCCTACAATAATCTAAAAAAATACAACTAAAACATTACTGAAGGTACAAAAGTTTAAAAAAAGAATTAAATTACTATCGTTATTAAACTATAACAGTTAAAAACACAGCATAGATTAAAGCATAATATCAATAAAAATTACAAACGTTAAAAGCAGCATGCCAATTAAAATTCACATTTCAAACACCTGCCTAAATAAAAACATCTCCAACTGCTGGTGAAAAGAGAGCAAGGAGGGGCCCAACCAGACCTCCTGTGGAAGGGAGTTCTACAGTTTGGGAGCAGCCATGGGAAAGACTCTCCCAAATCCTCACCAACTGTATCTGTGAAGGTGGTGGGACTGAAAGCCTTCCCCTGCTGATCTTAACACCTGGGCAGGCTCGTATAGGGAGATACAGTCTTTCTGATAGTCTGGACCCAAACCGTTTAGGGTTTTAAAGGTCAAAACCAGCACTTTGAATTCTTCCCAGAAACAAACTGATAGCCAATACTGCTGTTTAAACAGGGGAGTCACAAGATCCCTGTAGCCAGCCTCGGTCAACAGCCTGGCCACAACATTTTGGACCTGCTGAAGTGTCTGAAGAGTTTCCAAAGGCAGCCCCACATAGAGTGCATTACATTAGTACAAATGGGATGTAATCAAGGCATGTCTCAATGTAGCCAGATCCAACTTGTCAAAGAAGGGGTGCAGCTGGTGCATAAGTTTTAACTGTGCAAATGCACTCCTGGCCGAAACTTGAGCATCCAGGTTCATATCTGACTCCAGGAGCACACCTGAGCTGTGAACCTGAGATTTCAGTGGGAGTGTAGCCCCATCCATCACAGGCTGAATGCTTACTCCCTGATCTGTCTTTCTACTGAGCAGGAGCACCTCTGTCATGTCTGGATTAAGTTTCATTTTGTTCACCCTCATCCAGTCCATTACTGAGGGCACACACTGGTTTAGTACAGAAACAGGTTCCTTGGAGCTGGATGAAAAAGTGAGATAGAGTTGACCAGATGACCTCTTCCAGTGGTTTCATGTAGATATTAAGCAACATGGGGGACAGAAATGAGTCCTGAGGGACACCACAGGTTAGTGTCCAGAGTGTCGTACAGGCATTCCCCAGCACCACCTTCTGGGTCTGCCCATCCAATACGGACTGGAGCCACCATAAAACAGTGTCCCCATGCCCCATCCCAGCGAGGTGACCCAGAAGGATACCATGGTTGATGGTATCAAAAGCCACAGTGTTGCTGTAGTGAAGCATTCATGACTCCCCTTACCCAATGTGCCAGTCCCGCCTTGGGCTGTTTTTAATAGCCAGGATAGGCATGGGTCCAGTATGCACGTGGTGGCTCTCAGCTCTCCAAGGATCCTGACCACACCCTCAGGCTGCACAAATGGAAATGTATCCAATAACACTGGACAATCAGTATTACATCTGTGCTTTCAAAGGTTTATTCAGCCATCTCTCCTTTTTGTTCTTATATGCAACCTTATTTATTCTAACTCAATTGATAGCCACAATTAAAAACTCGTAATCCACTGGTTTGTTAAAATATTTTTATTCCACATTGGATCCTAAAATAACAAAATGGCTCTAAAGAACCATTAAGCAAATGAAATAGCAATAAAAGAAACTATGGACAAAAACAGCAACTATAAAGGCAACATCTTACATTGCCTTCCAGCCATCAAATATCCATCACCTCAGATCTATCTTGGAAGAGGCCTTGAAACTTGTAGCTAGTTTTCTCAGTTGTGGCAGAGCCCTCTCTGAATATCTTAATAGGCAGTAGCTCGAACAAATCTTTAGGATACTCAAATAGCAGGCTTTATGGGGCTTTAAAGAGTAAAACCTTTAAAAATGTTATTTCAGTTTGAAAACTTGGATGGTGGCAGTCTAAGAAACAGGCATTCATATCTAATTTCAGTTTTAAGAAGTAGCTAGTCATGCTCATTTCCAGAACTTGGAGGTGTAGCAGACGTAAGTTGGCCAATTTATGCCACCTTTTCTATTTCTATTTTTGTTTTCCCAGTTGTCACTCAGCATTTCAGGGCTCCTGTGGGCCACCAAGCATGCACTGACTTTGTTGGACTGCTTTTGAGTTTTTGTCCCCTTTAAAGATTTTTTAAAATGTGCTGAACCAAATTTCAATCTTACATATTGCAGATGTATTGAAATCAGTGCAACTTCAGTAAATACAGTGGGCCCTCGGTACCTCTGGGGTTTGGTTCCAGGAACCCCCCCCCATACCAAAATCTGTAGATGCTCAAGTGACATTATATATAATGGTGTAATGAAATGGTAACCCTTATATAAAATGGCACTATCAAGCTTTGCTTTTTGGAATTTATTTGCCCCCTCCCCGTTTCATTTCAGTTCATCTGCTCTAGACAGGACTAACATTGGATTTATCAGCACACCTGGGCATGCTGATACTGCCCTCGTGTTGTTACTTAGAGCCTAAAAAGTAGCAAAAGATTTCATAGAATCATAGATTGGAAGAGCTCACAAGGGTCAACCACTCCAACCCCTTGCCATGCAGAATGCCCACAAGCTGCTAATGATTATCTTAAGGTTGGATCCAGACTTAATCAAACGTAAATTAGAGCCATTTAAGAAAATGAGTGTGACACGGACAGCAGCAGCGGTGGCTGCAGAGACATGCTGGCATGCTGGTATGGCCTCCTGTGGTCCTGTGGGTCCCAATCCATTTTTGAGGCCCGGGTATTTTGATGAAATGGTTTCATGGGCTTTACCCTGTCTTCCCCCCATCTTTGCCAGAGGTATCATCAGGATCGCACAGGGGAAAAATGGGGCAAGAGCCCTGTACCATTTGGACTACAGAGCTCCAAGATATGGGCAAGACGGGTAAATAGCCTGTCTAGACAAGCCCTTAGGCGTCACAATTCTTAAGAATGCGCATCTTTTATGAACATTTAAAAAAATATTGGAAGATTTCTTTATATGAGAGTAGACTAGTCAATGAGATCATGGTGGTGCAGTGGTCTGAACATTGAACTAGGACTCTGGAAACAAGGGTTTGAATCCCCACTCAGCCATGGAAACAAACTGTGTGACCTTGGCAAGTCATATTCTTTCAGCCTCAGAGAAGGGAAAAGGCAAACCCTCTCAGAACAAATTTTGCCATTTAAACCTTGTGATAGGTTCTCCTTAGGTAAAAGTAAGTAAAAAAAATGGCTTTAAGGCACGCTACAACAAGACTAATATACAACAATAGGAAGAAAGAACACACAGTCATAATAAAGACTTTAAAATGTCATCACATAATCTAAAGTTACCTGCATGTCAGAATCACCATATAGATATCACAACATCAGCCCTCAATATGTTTCGACAGCTCTCTGTGAGTAGAATGGGAAAGAGGTAAGTCTACTACAGTTATCACTAAGTGCCACAGAAAGTATCTGTGTAACCATCATGGCCTGGATACGAATGTGTTGTATAAGTTTTAAGAACCAGCCTTCAAAATTTCTAAAGGCTACAGTCCTGTGCCCAAAGACTTGAGAGTTAGCCCCATTGAATACAGTGGGACCTAAATCTGAATAAAAGGTCATAGGATGGTGCTGTAGACCACTTAATTGAAGAATAATGAAATGTTGATTTCATATGGCAAGACAGAAATCTGTTTATTCCTAGCAGTGAATCTTTTATAATTTTTCATATTTGGGAAATAAGAAATTTTCCTACTAAGCTCTCTAGTCTCAAAGAATTTTGAAAAGTCATCGCAGTTAGTCTGCAGTCATAGACCCATTTAACCAGGAATAAGGTCCATTGCATTTACTGTGACTTCTTTTGTATTAAATATGTATGAGATTTTTCTGTTAATCATATATAACTATTATTGTGATATACTAATAGAGGATCAAAAGATCACAAAAATGTAGCCCCACAAACACATACATATAGTATGGTCTCAGTTAATTTTGTGGAAATAAACACAAATGTGTAACATGGTTTTTCATCTTTCATTTGCTTTTCTAATTTACAAAATAAAATTGCTCATATTTGTGAAAGTTGAACAATTTTTTACAGTTGCAATAGTGCTTTGGCATGCAAAAGATGAACATTTTTCAATTCCATTATATATAAAAGCTGGCAGTCAAACAATTGTGTCTTGGTCTAGATTGCTTTTTTACTTTATTCGTTGTGTGTTTAGAGACCCTTAATGCATGTTTGCCTACTGTGTTACATGGAGGAATCAAATTGGTTCCATGGTACATAAATGTTTTATGCAATATTCCAGAGAGAACATTAAATAAAAATAAAGAAGTGTTGACCCCTGGCACCTACACCCATTTCTTATGTCAAATGGGGAGATGCTGAAAGCTCTCTGTGCTTGTAACCCTTCTATCTAGCTATGACCCTCCTTAACATTAAGCAGGTGACTCGATTAAACATAAATCAGGCATAAAATGCCCTGCATGAGGCAGCACAGTGAATCAAGCAAATTATCAAATGGCAAAACTCATTTTGTGCTCAGGGCAATGTAAGCTGCCAGTATTTATACATCAAAACTTCACTCAATGTAAGATTGATTTTATTTTATTTTGTTTATTTTAATTCCCTATAGCAAGCTATGTTAGTCCTGTAAAATGTTGCCTGCATCATTAGGCTCCTAAGAAATGCTTTTTAGCAAGGAGGCAGAGCTCAAGCTTACAACAAATGTAATCCATCTAAAGGCTGGTATGCCATAATACTTACTCTATAGCTGGTTGAAACAGAGCTGATCATTTTTCTTTTGCTTTGGGTTGCAATTGCACTGAAATATAAGCGCCTGTGACTGTATAGATTTTCTTTGTCTATCGACTCTATCAAAAATAAGACCACCAAAGGAATAATATAATAGAATTGAAGTACTGGTAGCATCCAAGATATTTTTCCAGTTCCAGTTGAGATGTTCGGATTAAAGTCTATAAGCCCAGTCTTAGGGCTGAAATGAATTTTTATGTAAGATGATACATGTCTTCCTTTCACAGTTGCTTTTTATGCTGCTTTAAAACATGTCAAAATAATCCCCAGCAGAGGAATCTAAGAGGAATGTCAGCTCTGTGGTTATGTAAATCGAATTGAGTGCTTTACAGCAGGTTTAAGATTTTTATAACTCAGAAGTTGTTAACAGCCAGCTGGTTTGTATCTGTTTTTTATGGTTATTCTTGTCATATGCAGCCTCCACAATTTTTAATTATATTTTATGGTGTGTGTTTTCCCTCCTCTTGAATCCCGCAGCCACTCTTGGCTTTAGAAGATATTTTCTATGGGGAGGAGCACAAGCCATGGTTTGGAGCTCCATCATTGCTGTTTAGTTCCTTCAAGTTCTTGGTCACAGAATTGGGAGGTAACAGAAATGTGTAGAAAATATGTGGTGTGGTAATACATTAGAGGAACCTCTCTGATGTGGTATATTGTGAACATCTCACACTTCATTACAGAGACAGATGATGATTGTGGCGTTGTTGCTTTCAGTAGTAAACTAGCTGATTTCCACATTTTAATGATTTCATCATGCAAATTAACCTTTGCTTCACAGTTCAATATGTTATTTGTATGAGAGATATTTGTATTTGAGGCATTTAGTTTACAGAGAAGGCTTCAGACAATTATTTGTTTTATATCCATTTCATTTCAGATCCTGTGCTCATAATACAATTCATATAATAGCAATTCTGGAACAGCCTAGTTATCCCTTCTCTTACTTTTTTATTTTTTATTTTTTTATTTGTTATTTATACCCCACTCTTCAGCCACAAGGGTATCAGAGTGGCTTACAAACTGTTTTAAGCAACAGCAATTTACACATCTACACTGCATTAAGCAGGTTCCAATGTGTATTAACTAATTGCCCCCACAAGCTGGGTAGTCATTTTACCAACCTACGAAAGGATGGAAGGCTGAGTGAACCTTGGAGCCCTCTGGAATCGAACTTGCAATGTGGTGACTTGCTGTACTGGCATTTAACCACTGTGCCACCAGGGCTCCTTAAGCAGTGACGACCCAAGATTTGTGGCACAGACCTGTATGTGTCTACTCAGACATAAACACCACTAGTTAATTCTCTGAAGGAGAAAGGAATTTTAAAATTTAATTCATGAACTACTGTATTACCAGGAAATTATCCCCTCCCCCAAACTGATCTGAAAAATTATTTCATCATTTAAAGTTTTTACACCTATACATTTTTGTGTGCAAACCCATATCAGCACTTTGCAAATATTTAACACAACATAATGGTTCCGGTAGAGTGATAGAAACAATAACCTATCTTAGTTTTGGCATAGCGATGGAAGATTGATTGAAGTACTGTATATTTGCTAGAGATGACACTCAGTGAATTCTGTAGTTTAGTTTCATCAGAACAAGCAAGAAATGCCTGCTAGCAGTGATTACAATCCTACACTTACGTTTAGATACATATAGGTCATGTTATCTATTGGATTTATACATGCACAGCTATGTGTAATGTTTCAGCCAATGTCATTTGAAGAAAGCATTTCCACAGAGCATAGCAGAAACAATATCTGCTTCTGCTGTATAGTCAAAGAATTGATTTGTGTAATTCAATTTCATTACTTTAACAGTCCAAAATCAATATAAGTATTATCATCAAACTTAATATCTACAGACATTCTGACTCTAAAAGGCTGCTTATATTGCACTATATTATAATACATTATAATATAGCTCACTCTTAACATCAGCTGCTTATACTTGTGTGTCTGAAAGAACTGGTCTGAAAGGTTAAACATGACCACCGTTTAACTGTATTATCCAGAAGGGCATCTTTCATTCCATCAACTAGAATGTAATTGCATATAACGTTGCCTCAACTATTTTGTAATTAATTATTTGAGATTTTAAAAGTGTTAAAGACTTGGTGAATTATTTTTTGGAAGTCTGTATGTATTAAAGGTTTATTTGTTGTCAGAGATAGGTAAGGACTGCACTGATTTCAGATGCCTTATTTTCAGCCTTATTCATGTCACTTACCATGAATTTTCATCTATCTTGCCATCAGCCCATAAAACTTGAAGATTTGCTCTTATGCTTGGTGTTATGTGTTGTGGACCAAAGATCATTCCACATAATAGTCATAATAATACACATGTGGCTTTAAATACCCATACATGTACTGTTTTTAATTATCAGAACAACCACACAAAGGACAATGTAATACCTGCCTGCAATTTCGCTTTTGATGATGAAAGAAAAGAGAAAAGAGGTGGTGGCAAACCTAATTCAGAATGGGCAGAATGCAGTCCCCCTCAGATGGTGAAGCCGTACAGATGGAGGACTCAGTTTGAAGATGGATCAGGCTTGAGGCCTGGTAATATGGGTAATTGGTACATGCCCCCATTACACAAGCACAGGGGGTAGAACCAGAGGCTTAATAGGACCCTGCCGCCCCCTGCTGCTTCCTCTTTCTAGTGATCAGCCAGCTCTCTCGCCTCTATCATAGTGTGATGTCAGTGGTCACTTTGGGGCTGAGTAGGAATTTTTGCCTTCCTCCTTTGTAGGTTTTTTTCCTCCACCTATCCCATACTGTGGTAGTAGGAATTGGGCAGTTGGCTAGGGTGGTGTCTTAAATAGGTAGTCACCGACTGGTTAAAGTGGGGGGAACAGATGTTAGTTTGGGGGAGGGATGTTAGCTTTTTGGTGAAGGGGGGTTCCTGAAGCTGCCCCTTTAGGTCTTGTGACTAGGGGGGTGGTGAAAGGGCCTTTCCTTGGGGCTGGCCCAAGGGATAAGCCCTCACTTTAAGTCCTGTGACTTCAGAGAGGGACTTTTGGGTTGGCCTTTCAGATGTGGGCTGTCTGGTTGGTAACCCAGACTCTGGGTTCTTACCAGGGCTCAGGTGTTTCACCCAGGGGAAACTGGGGAGAGGGTCTTGGGACTGACCTCCTTCCCCAACTCTTCCCACAGTAGGTTGCCTCCCCCCGCATTGCAGTTGGAATTTTTAAATAGATTAACTGAACAAAGTGGGCCCTTTACCCATATCTTGTGTCTGGCCTCATTATTTGTTGGTTCCATCTACAAATAGGATTTCCTAAAGTTGCTGAAGGAGCAAGGTCTCAAATGTGGCTCAGATAGTGGTCCTATTCCCCTTCCATTAGGGCAGAATGAAGGGAAAGGCACAACTGGATGCAATTCAGTATAAATGACACTTGTTTCTCACAGTCTGTTGTCTGGGGGTAAATCCACACACTACATTTAACAGCAAAAGATATTTCCCTGTACTTATAAAGTAAGCACATGCATCCCTGATCTAGACTGGGCCAGCATGCAGAGATTGGGAGAGTTAGGCTTTATTGACTCCTAGGTGGCGTATACACAACAGTTTGCAGACACATGTATGAGGGATAAAAAAGAGGGAAAAAAGGAGGGGGAAAAAGGAGATGCTCCCCCCTTCTCGTACCCTCCACATGGGGAGGGAATGTTTAACCCTAGAGAAACCTTAGAGAGTTTCTATTTTGAGCTGTTTAAATACCTTTTAATACTATTTGACTTGTGTTTTAAAGCAAAGTTGGCTTCATTGTATTTTAATTTTATATTGAGAATTTTAAAAAAAAACTATTGCGTTTTTTTAAAGGTGTGTCACCTGTTGCTACACATGTTGCTATTTTCCAGTTTTCCACATTGAAGAGTTCTCGATAAAATTTTGAAGGCTGTGGTCTACAAACAGAAGACATTGGCCCAATGAAAATTGCTTCACACTTCCCTTATTTTTAGAGGTCTAAATTGGTGATGTCTCTCTATATCTCCCTGTCTTATAAAATCATTCTTGTTTGTATTATTTCATTTCATCTTTGGGGGCAGAAGCCAAACATTACTTATCATCCAAGGATTTTCAAATCCCATCGGAACAGCGGAAGCTGACAACTTCACATGCCTGCGAATTTTTACTGTGCACCAATTCACATTATATTGCTTCATGTAGACAAGCCCCAAGTTCAGTGTAAATACCTCAGTGCCATATGATCACAGTTGTACTCACAAAATGATGGCATTGTCACGAAGTGTTTAGAATCTGAAAAATGTTAGTCCATAGAAGGTTTGTTGTCTTATCCTGGCTAAGAATCCCATTATTCTCTTTAACTTTTTAGGAATTCTATGATCTAAAGGTAGAAATGTAAGGATTTATCTGACTCCTTGAGCAACAAAAATTATCACTACTGGGACAAGAATGGAAAGTCAGCAATATTGTCATTTTATCTAAAAATCTACTTTTAAATATTCAGCTCTGACATTTGTTCCAACAGTATCTTTTCTTGTTCCCAATTATGAATTGTTATAACACAGGGAACAAATTGCATAAATAATGCATGGAGGAAAGAGAGGCAGATTAAAACAAAATATATTGTTTAATAAAGCAGAAATAAGTTTCTCTTTTCCTTACTAATTTAATGTATGGCTACATTAAACAGGTGTAGGAAAGCTCTATGGTAAGATGGAATTCCCAAATCATCTATGATACTTTATAAAATTTAGTGGCTATATAACAAATGATTGCTGCCCAACCAACTATCTGACCTAGAGGCATCTTTGAAGCTGCCAAAATAATTGTTTATATTATCTGTGAAGAAGCCAAACGCTGCTGTAAAAACAACTTCTGTAATTTTGCATCTGGGTCTGGAGATTTACAACCAAAGAGCAGAAAAAGGATGTGTGAATGTTGCCCAGTGGTTTGGTAGCAGCCATTCTACAATTGTTCCATGCCCTTAAAATCTGTATTTATATGTTGATGTAAACTGTCATCAAGTTGACTTTGTCTTATGGCAATCCTGTGAATGAGAGACCTCCAAGTCACCCTATCAACAATAGCCCTACTTAGATCTTGCAGACTCAGAATCGTGGCTTCCTTGATTGTGTCTGTCCATCTGGAATGTGGTCTTCCTCTTTTCCTACTGCTTTCGACCTTGCCAAACATGATTGTCTTTTTTAGTAAGCCATGTCTTCTCATGATATGACCAAAGTACAACAGTCTCCATGTAGTCATCTTGGCTTCTAGGGAGAGTTCAGGTTTGATTTGCTCTAGGACCCATTTATTTGTCTTTTTAGCAGTCCACGGCATCTATAGAGCTCTTCAGCACCACATTTCAAATGAGTTGATTTTCTTATCAGCATTCTTCACTGTCCAGCTTGATATGATATGTGCTTTTAACTAATGTTATGTTTATGTTTATGTTTAAATTTGTTGTTCCCCACCTCGATCCACAGGGAGATATGCATAATAAATAACAACAAAATTGTTATGAAATATGACTGGTGAAATTTAATCCAAAAATGGATGGGGCTTTCACTCTTACTATACCCCCTTCTCTCTATATATATCAGTTGAACTGTGAAAAAGATAAATTTACATATATCTCTTGACGGGTCTAACCCAAACAAATGTATACACCATCTACTGATGTTAAATCTTGTTTTCAAATGTGGTATCGTTGTGCTCATACTAGCATCATCATATTAGAATAGAGTTTGGCTTTAGTGATTCTCAATGTCGTGATAGACTGACAGAGCAAATTCAACTACATTCCACCAAAGCAGATCCAGAGCTCTAGTTCTGCCTTTGTGAATTCTTTGTGATTATACATGAGAGGACCTGATTTACACTTCTTAGGCAAAATGTAGGTCTATTTGTTGAATATTCCAGCATACTTTTTAGTTATTTCTCTCTCAATCTTGTGTGTGTGTGTGACCCCAAAATGCATTTAAAACACATATTTTGAGATAAAACAGGGTTTATGAACATGTAATTAAATACATGTTCAAATGTGACTTTTTCTGCAGATTAAAAATAAACTACAGATTAACACAAACAAATGTATGATTATGTACACATAAAAGTAGACCTAAATACTCTAAAGGCCCCAGATCCAGCCTGCTCTTGGAAGCTAAGCATGTTCAGCCCTAGTTAGTATTGGATGGGAGACTGCCAAGGAATACCAGGTACTGTACCTGGGGTGTACCAACTTAAATCTGGGTTTTAAAAATTTGCAGTTTTCTCCAGAGTTTGCTTGAAACAGCAGAGAAAACTGTAGTGTGAACAAAGGATCTGCCCTGGATTTGGGCAGTGGGGGGACAGAGCAAGCAATGCCTGACAGGCACCGCCATTTCTCCCCCTCCTCAGCACTGCCACTGGCGTGCATTCACCTGCTCTGAGATCAGAACGAGTGGCCAGCCATGCAGAGGTGCCTGTGGATAAAAATCTGCATGAATCACTTGTGTAGACAAGCTCAGCAGTGAGTGGTGTAGATTCGGGTTTTGGCCAGGCAAGATGTGGCGCTTAACTCCAGGCCAGAGTAGTCCAAATTTCAGCTGGATTTTTACTCCCAGTGTAGATAAACCCTCTGTTAGTCTCAAAGGTGCTACAAGAACCCTTTGCATAGTGATCCAAAATAACATGGCTATTTCTTTTTATTCTTTTTCGAGAGAGAATGAGAGAGCACACAAATTTGAAGGAATGACCTATTGCTAAAGATTCTCTAGAAGCAACAGTTACTTCCAGAGTCCCACAATTCACATCACTTCTAACGTCTCTTTTCTCCCCCACCCCAAATTAAGTAATATTATAATGTATAACACAATAAGCCTCCTGTCTGCTCTCCACTCCCATTATTTTCTTACCCTGCCCTCAGTGGTCAAGATGAAAGGGTCTAGTAAATTAAGAGGATCCAAACTATAACACATCTATGTGATAAACCCCCACAGGGAAATAAGCTCCTTTACCCCTCTGTTTTTATGAACTTCAATTGTCCTTACATGGATGTTTTTGTATGGTTAGCTATATGTACTACCTTTAGACAATCGATGTTCCCTCTTGTAATGTTAAATGTAATGTTCCTATTACAAAAAAGTGATCAATTGTACCTTATCGATGTTGAAAACAGGAGAATGTGAATTGTAGTATGCATCATCAGCACATACCCAAGGTTAATTTCCTCTCAAGAAAGGAATGATTTACTGAATAAGAAGCCATCAGAACAGTATATTTTTCTGTGAGTCTGTAATAGCCATTGCTTGTCCAATTACACATACACACATGCAATGTGTCAGTGTTTTACAAAGTTGGACTAAGTTGGCCAAGGTTTTGAGACCTGTTCATTTTAATATTGGGAAGAAGCACTGCATTTGCAAGAGCATTGTTGCTGGTATTTTTAATACATCATAATAATTACAGAAATGTTTTTAATATGGTGTAAAATCACACTTATTAAAGAAAGGTATTTGCACCTCTGGCTTGCACAGCTATTATGTGCAAGCTATTACCTGTTTAATTATTTATAAAAATATTCAGTGGATTGATCAGTGAATTGATGCTACTGGAGAATAAAAATGGGTAGTGTGCAATGGGAGGTGGTGTGTATCTGTGGATGAGACCAGTGCATCCTGTACCAAAATATTACTCCTGAAACTAGACTAGATGGGTATGCAAGTTAAAAGGAATTATTCTCTCTTCTCCTCTTCGTCATTCATTTATAATCCACAAAACTGGGACTTAAGGTGGCTTACAATAATTAAAGCATATACTGATAAAAAACACTTACATAACTAAAGATATACAAAAAGTTCTTGTTAAAATGAAATTAAACTATCCATTAAATTATAAACCTTTAAAACAAATCCTTAAAACACAAAAGAAAGATAATGAAACAGCATAATATTAAAAGCCCTTGCAATTAGTTCCTAAAAGCCTGTTAGAGTATAAAAGTTTTGCTAGCAAATGACAGCAAATAAGAAGCCCTCTTAGCCACCTTAGGAAAACAGTTCCAAAGCTTGAGAGCAGCCACCAAGAAGGCTTTCTCCCTTGTTCCCACCAGGTAATGGCCCAAAAAATGGGTCTCTCATGAAGATCTTAGAGCCCAGGCAGGATCATATAGTAAAATGTCCTTCTACCCTTCAGATAGCCTGGACCTACACTATATAGAGTTTCATAGGTCATCCCCAGCACTCTGAATTGTACCCAGAAGCAGATTGGCAGCCAGTTATGCTGTTGCAAGGGAGCTGTATGTATGCTTCCTCTAGCCAGCTTCAGTTAACAATCTGCAGCTCTTTGGGCAAACTGAAGTTTCTGAATACTTTTCAGAAGCAGCCCAACATAGAGCATGCTGCAGTAATCCATACAGGGTGTAGCTAAGGCCTTGTCTACACTGGACAGGGTCCAGCTGGCATATTCTAACCCCAAAGCCATTCCCTGTGGCGTTACTAAGGCCGGTGTAATCCCTCCCTCCGATGGTGTTGCCCATTGCTGTTTGGCTGCTCCATACCCCCCTAGTGCCTCCACTGTCTGGTCCAGACACCATTACCACAATTAAACAGGCAGAAGTCTGCATGCACATGCCAGATGGTATTGGTGGATGCCTCTGCTGCTGTAGCTTGTTGTACTCTCTGAAGTCGGGAAGGAGGCTCTCAGCATGTGATCAAGGCTGGTCACAAGCAGGGGCCTTCATCATGTGTAGGGGGGCCTCTTTCCCAGCTTCAGAGTATGCCAGCAGTGGTGGTGGAGGTGTTCAGCCATATAGCCCAGTGTGTAGGTACAGACTCCTGCGTTCCTGTGCCAGACCTATCAGAGTTTTCCTGTATAGCACTGGTTTTCGTAGGAGTTATTTTGAAACGTTTTATAATGACCTCCCCTGGCTTTCCCCCGGCTTCATCTTGGATGTCGTCAGGATGTCTGGAGGCGAATTGGGGCAAGAGCTCTGCATCTTTTGGACTGCAGGGCTCCAACACAGGGGGAAGCTAGGGTAAATTGCCCACCCGGACAAGCCCTAAGTCATGTGTCATCATGATCAGGTGTTTTCAAGAAAGGGTGCAGCTGACTTACCTAGCTTTAATTGTGAAAATGCATTCCTGACTGCTGTAGAAATCTGAGTTTCCAGGCTCAGGGTGAATTCAGGAGTGCACTCAAAATGAAAACCTGTGTTTTCTGAGGGAGCATAATTCCATCCAACATTGAGTTAATCCCTGTTTCTTGATCTGCCTTTTCAGTGATCAAGAGCACCTCTATTTTGTCTGGATTGAGCTTCCATTTATTTGACCTCATACAATCCATTACTGATGACAGCCATTGATTTAGAATAGTATTCTCTTCACTGAAATGGTCTTAATGTTGTTTTCCCAATGTGGATCATATTACTGCCACCCTTCTTGGGAGTGCAGTGGAAATGTAGGCCTTGTCCCATGCACTTCCTCATGCTTGTTGTCCTGTTCTTTGGTATATATGGACCACAAGTATGATAAAAGAGTTAGTTGTATTAAGAAAGAAACCAGAAATAGTTCTGGTGATAGATTCTCAACATGTAAGCTATGCCTATTCTCTGTCTTGGTGAGAAGTGCAGGGTTGCTTTGCTTGTTCTTTATTTTTCTTGCTTTCAATAATCAAATGAAATTAGCTTCTGGCCTGTGATTTTTGTGTGTGTGGAATCTGCATTTAACATATCCTTATCCTTGCCCAGAGTAGGAAATAAAGCTATATATGCCCCATTTTATTATCAAAAATCACAATTCTTAAAGGCTTGTCACATCTCAGTCCCTTTAAGTCATTAAAATCTACTAATGCTGCTGAAACTCAAAATTACTTGGCTGCAAAGTCCAAAGTATGTTTGGAATAGTTGAATATATAACAAGCCCTGACTTGGATTGAATAATGTTTTTGGTTCCAAACAGCTTGATTACAAGCTAATTTAAATTTTTGTACCTATGCTATATGCATTGCTGGCATGATTAAGTAGCCAAACTCCACCATCTTTCTGCACCCTCAGTTGCTTGTTGCTCTAATGTTGGGATGGGATTTGTGCAACCCTCTCAATGTTGCTGAATTGCAACTCTCGGCACCTCTTGCCAGTATAGCCAAAGGTGAGGAATGCTGGGATATGGAGTTTAACAAATATCTGGGAGGCCACACAATCCCCATCCATGTTCAAATGCTTTAGATTTGAGAGGCAATTAAAAAGTCTCATTTTAAATGTACATGTGCAAAATGATTACACGTTACTCTTTAGCAAAAGAACTCTTTGAGTTTAGAAGTTTGAATCTACTGCCTACAGTTCTGGTGGCTTCATCTTGATCTACCCCCTTGTAAGCAATGCACATTTGGTAACAGCCTGTCCAAGAATGAGGTACAGTGATAGATCAAGGCATAACAGACGGGTTGGAAAAGAACATGTTGCTGTATAAGCCACTTTTCTAAAATTTGATAACGGGCACATGTAGAAATGCAAAAATACACCAAATATTTTAACAATGTAAAACTTCTGTGAGGGTGATAATGTTAACTTTCTAACTCTTTGAGCTAATTAAAATTAAGACAGGATCGGCTTGCTCATCAATCAAAGGGAGGTACACCTTGGTAAATAGGCATATTTTGTTTGGCTTCCTTGACGCCTAGCTTGAAAACCTTTGGTTCTGCCCATCTCCATACCTGGACCTGTTCTGAGTTCTTCTCCAGGCTTCACATGGCTCTGGAATTTATTATTTTAAGAGTTGACAGTCACAGCTTCTAGTGAAGTGAACCTCCAAATGTGTAAATCTCAAATTCTTGCTACTGCTTCTCCTTTGTTTTAGCCATTTATGAGGTTGATACTTGTGTACTTGTGTTCTAGGGAAGTTGGAATGAGACTCCTGTTTGATAGTCCTTCCATTTTGCTGAGTCATTCTCACCCACACACTTGACATTAAAATGATAAATATTAATATAATTTTAATGTTTCCTAGGTGAGTGTCCTTTTCATGTCCTGCATGAACTCACAAGAAAGGCATTTTTTTTTCCAGGACTGTGAGCGTGAAAGGACAGTTACACATCTCCTGGGGTAGAACATTTGCTCTGCAATGTCTAGATGGTAGTTCAGCAAAGGACTGAGTTCCATTGCCTAACATTATGTCTTAAGCTGTGGATTAGCAGCAGTGCAAGATGGGGGGGGGGCGTACAAAAAAACCTCTGGTGGTAGAAAGATTATGATTATTTAGTTCCATTATTTGCAGTTGCAGGTATGAACATGTTCTTTCAGTAACTCTGAACTGTAGCATTGTTACAGTTAATTAATTATGTCTATGTTGCTAAATATTAGACTAAATTTAATGGATAAAGAACCCCCTAATTCATGGTAGTGTTACTTCATGTTTGTAACTATATTTAACAATGCAGATTCCTTGAGCAGTGGCCTCTCTATTTTATATTTAATTCAGTGCATTAAAAAACAATAAATAATAATAATAATAATAATAAAATTTATTTTTACCCCGCCCCTCTGTTAAAAACAATCGGGGCGGCTTACAACAATTAAAATACAACAATGCTGACTAAAATCCCTAAGCACCACCCACCTCGCCCTCCCCCATAAAAAGATATTAAACTAGTATAAAATTAAAAACCACCTAAACTAAAATCACATTAAAAAAAATACAAAAATCAACAGCCAGCAAGACTAAAAGAGGCCAGGAGATGCAGCTTCTGAGGCTGGGAGCTAATCAGGAAAGGCCTGCTGAAAGAGATCCATCTTTAGTGCTTTTTTAAAGCTACTCAAGCTCATTATCTGACGGATCTTGTTTGGCAGGTCATTCCATAATTTGGGGGTGATTTCCGAAAAGGCCCTCTGGGAGGTTGCAGACAGCCTAGATTTTTGTGGCTGAAGCAAATTCCTCCCAGAGGACCAGAGTATGCGGGGAGGATTGTATGGGAGGAGGCGGTTCCGGAGATAAGTTGGACCCAAGCCATTTAGGGCTTTAAAGGTAATAACCAACACCTTATACTGGGCCTGGAAACTGATAGGCAGCCAGTGAAGAGGACTTGTGTGTTCCTAGTGAGACCTTTTGCATTCTTCTATTTATATAAGACATTTCTTTTGTGACTAGCTTTATGTACTCGTGTGTTTCTTAGACCCAAAAGGAGTTTGATCTAGACGAAGGGACCCATTTTTCAGCTGTTCATGAGTACCAGTGAGAAATGTTGTCTGCACCATACAGTGCCTGTGTTAACAGTGGCACAGAGCCACAAGCAGCAATGCCCATGCAGGCTCAGCAAGAAAATGAGTGGATACTCATATTTAGAAACCCACAGCCCCATATGTGGAACATGCATAAGGCAATTACAGGATGCCTAAATGAGGGAAGCAAGGAATTGTCTGCCATATCCCACCCTGGGGTTTGCCATGGGCTGTGGTGGTGCCCATAGATGTACTCCAAGTTTTCTGTTAGCTTTCTCTCAGAATAACATAATACAGTGAGCACACACACATGGGTAGCACATTCCTCAAACAGAATGAAGGGAATATATGAAAATTCTCTCACCCTTTCCTCTAGAGGGATAGGCTGGTATATATACTGAGCTGTGTACTACTCATAGCTACTAGATCACGTCTTTATCCATGACTTGGATGAGGGATAGAGGGTATACTTATCAAGTTTGCAGATGACACCAAATTAGGAGGGGTAGCTAATACCCCAGAGGACAGGATCAGAATCTAAAATGACCTCAACAGATTAGAAAGCTGGGCCAATTTTAACACAATGAATTTCAGCAGGGAGAAATGTAGGATACTGCACTTGGGCAGTGAAAATGAAATACACAGATACAGGATGGGTGACACATGGCTTGAGGGCAGTACATGCAAAAAAGATCTAGGAGTCTTAGTGGGCCACAAGTGAACATGAGTCAGCAATGTGATGCATCAGCTAAAAAAAGCCAATGCGATTCTAGGCTGTATTAATAGGAGTCTAGTGTCTAGATCAAGGGAAGTAATAGTGCCACTGTATTCTGCTTTGGTCAGACCTCACCTGGAATACTGTGTCCAGTTCTGCGCACCACAATTCAGGAAGGATATTGGGAAGCTGGAACGTGTGCATAGGAGGGCAACCAGGATGGTGGGTGGTCTGGAAGCCATGCCCTGTGAGGAGCGGCTTAGGGAGCTGGGCATGTTTAGTCTGGAGAAGGGAAGGTTGAGAGGGGACATGATAGCCATGTTTAAATATATGAAGGGATGTCATACTGAGGATGGGGCAAGCTTGTTTTCTGCTGCTCCAGAGACTAGGACATGGAGCAACGGGTTCAAATTACAAGAAAAGTGATTCCACCTAAACATTGGGAAGAACTTCCTGACAGTAGGTGCTGTTTGGAAGTGGAATATACTCCCTCGTAGTGTGGTGGAGTCTCCTTCTTTGGAGGGTTTTAAACAGAGGCTGGATGGCCATCTGTCGGGAATGCTTTGATTGTGTGTTCCTGCATGGCAGGGAGTTGGACTGGATGGCCCGTGAGGTCTCTTCCAACTCTATGATTCTATGATCATGTACAAATGCACAACATTTGTGGCAACATTGTATTTATGCTATTTATATTGTTAGAAGCATTAGATATTGTCTTTAAGTACTGTATTTCTCAAAATCTCTGCATCTATCAATATGTTGATCCTTTCACAGTTTATTTCAGAAATTTATAGCTGCTTGGGCCTAAGTCTTTTCTGTGTTATAGACAGATAAAACCAAGGTACCTGTTTGGGGTTCATGCAGGCTGGGTACTGTTTGTGGTATTTTGTGGTGGTGGGGACATTAGCAACATATTTACTTAAATGAAACTCCAAATATAGCTCCCCATCAATTATGAATGATGAGTAAGAATGTGGTATGTAAGGACATGATCTATATGATCAAATGTATGAACATGACATTAATAAGAGAGGAGACGGAGGACTATTTTATTTATAACATGGTTCAAGATGTGGCACAGTTTTTCTCCTTGGTGGGATAGGCATATTGATATAACAAAATTTATTATAAAGGGTTTGCAGAATATTATAAAGGGTTTGCAATCCTACATGTTATTTTGATGTCAAGTCTTTTTCTTTTGTAACATGGTAGGTTCTGTAAAATTAACTCTGTTTTTGAAACAGTAAGAAAAGGAAGCCCTACTAAAGACAACAGGACTTATTCCCCAGAAAGAGGCTGCAATCCTATGCAAGGTTATTTTCAAGCAAGTCCTGCTGAATTCAGTGGGACTTCATTTCAAGGAAACATGTACTGTACTGAATTGGACCGTAAGCCTTCCTTTTTGGAAAGTATCCACTTCCTCCCTTAGGACAGAAAGTATGTGTGTTCATTTAGTCCTAAATGACTTTGTTGTCATGAAATGGTTAGGGCATCCTTAACACATTTTCAGGGGACTTGGCTAAAAAAGACCAGATCACAAGTTTGACCATATACAAGAAGCATTTATAGTTTCATCCCCCCAAAGTTGACCTCAGCTTTTATGGAAGATTTATCTCTGGCTTTAAAAAAATCTGTTTAAAAGCATGCATTTTTGGTTAAGAAATTGAAGACAATTTCCTTGTCTTACTTCTAGGTTAGAGAGGTTTGAGATAAAAAAGAATTCTTGCTTTAAAAGTCACACATGGCTGTAATTTAAGTTTTTTTTTTTTTTAAAAACCTCCTTGTCCATAGCAGTTGAAAGAAACCTTCAATGAAAGTTTATTAACTAGACTAGTGCCCGAGGCTATAAAGGTTCATTTATTACCAGTTTCTTGGCTGTTTTTCTTCTTCTATTTTTCGGTTAAACTCCTAGTGTAAGATAATACTTCACAAAATTAAACCTTTGACCTTCTGTAGAGTTAAGTCGCCTTTGATTAGATAAAGTAACAATTTATAGTCCGGTTTGAGGTTGCACATGAAATGAATAATGCAAGAGACTGGATGAGGACTGAGAATCTATTGCTTTTGAAGAGATTACTGTTAAAAAACAACAACTCCACTCTTAATTGAATTGTTTTGATTCCATATGCACATCTGAGATATTTCAGACTCTTCATAGAAAATGCAGTCATTGTTTCTTGGCATCTGTTTATTATATATAATTTAATACTGATTGTCCAAAGGTGGGGAGTGGGGGATACTTACTTTCAGTTTAACTGTTGGCATACTTTTTAAAACCAAAGGGTATTATGTGACGAAATAGTAATTTGAAAGAATTTTTTTTTTAAAAAAAAATACTTTAAATCAATCAGTTCCATTCCACAGGAAGTTAGTCATGTTGAAATTCCATGGAACTCAGTAAGAGGAAATAGTAATGCCTTTTTCATTTAAATGAGACTTAAAAATGCTAGTTTTGCCCTCTGAAAAAAAGACTTGGAGGAAAGCTTCTCTTGAAATACATATGAGAGCATATATGTGAAGTCCTGTGGTTTAAAAAACAAAATTATTTCCTCTTCTATATACGTTTAGCTTAGATTTCCATTAACCTGAGAGAGATAATGCAACCACTTTATTCATTGGGTTAGGCCCAAGCCTAATCATGCTTAGAGTAGACCCATTTGAAATCCACTAAATGAAATGAATGGGTCATATTTTAGTCATGGTTAACACAAATCTACTTTAAATACAACTATGTCTGGATCCTGCACAATTAACTCTGTGGTCTTGTAGCTTCTATAGATGTAAATGCCAGAAAGTTATTTATACTCTTAGGATGCAATCCTATACCAGCTTACCTAAGAGTAAGCTGTACTGAATACAGGCAATTGCCGTATCCACAGATTCGGTATCCATGGGTTCACTTATCTATGTCCAAAAATATGTTCTCTCTAGGTCCTCCAATGTGATTCTGTGGTCAACTTCCAGAATTTATCTCATTGAAAATAATAGGGTTCCCTATTATCCATGGTTTCAGGTATCCATGGGGTGGGTGGGTATTGGAACGTATTCCCTGTGGATACTGGGGTCAACCTGTACAGTGGAACTTCCTTTCAAATAAACATATATTGGTGGTGGTTGGGTGTTTTTTTGTTTGTTTGGTTTTTGTTGTTGTTGTTGTTAGATAATGATATACTAGAAAAAAATATTTCTCCTAACTATATATTATCAGTTACCCTATACAAAAGTTTATCTGCATACCAAATAGGGACTTACTGTTATTTTGCATACCTTGGCACTAGATGATGTGTTCTGTCCACTTTCTGAGGTTTAAGTCCTAGAGGGAGAGCTGAGCTCTGATGCGTGGGGATTCTGGCAATTCAAACAAGACACAAACACAAAAATAAAAATTCAGTGAGGGACTTTTTATGAATATATACCAGAAAACAGGGGCTGTTCTTAATAAAAATGAACATGGAATTAATGGTAACAATTAAGACAGGAGTAGGGAGAGTGTAGCCACAAGCCAAATGCAGCCTCCTAATAACGGGGACAGCTAGACGGGAGAATTAAGTCCAGAAAATATCACCTTACCTCCCTTTTGCTCCAGTGCTTATTTGTTCCCATGATGCATCCAAAATTGGCTGAAGGGAAATAGCGATTTTGCTGTTTACTCAGAGCATCTGGAAAATAAATGGTGGCCACGAGTGATATAAACTGGATTAAATCGAGGCAGCCGCCTCGATACCATGTGGCTGAAGAATTAACGGCCAGCCAGCTGTTCAATGCTGTCAAATAGTCCGCAAAAAACACCCGGCGCTCGCACACAACTGGAGGTATGTTTGTGGTGATTGGACCATGGGTAGAGGGCCAATGGCCCTGATAAGGCAGCTGGGGACACACACACACCCCGCAGCAGTAGTATTCTGGGACAACTGTCCTCGTTCATGCCCCCAATGCTGTCTGCCACTCAGTGCTTTCCTGCTGCCTGAAGGTTTGTGGGTGAGCCACGGCAGCTCCTCCTCAACCCCCATCCTGCTTGGGAATGAGGAGTCAGGGTGGCAGGATGAGATAGACCAGCCCCCCTCCTCTCTCCAACTGCCGCCGGCACCTGTGAAGATGGGAGCGGGTCCCCCACAGCCTTTCCCTCGCCCTGGATGTGTAGGTGGCTGCTTCCCTGTGCCTTGGAGGGGCCGAGTCCCCCAAGGGCTGGCAACAATGGAGAGAGTGCTGGAGTCCGGGGAGCTGCAGCGGTGGCTGCGGTGCTGCTGGGAAGGTGAGGCAAGGAGGAAGAGGGGTGGGTGGGTGCAAAAATCACCCCAGAAAAGAAAGAAGGGGGCCAGGTACTCATAAGTGAAGGAGGGGGGATAGAGGCACAGAGCAACAATGGTGGCCACATTGCAAGCCTCTTCTTCTATGCCTGCCCCCTCCGAGGTCCGACCAATCACGTTAAAGCTCTGCTGTGTGAGCCTTTTTGAATTGGTTGTACAGATGAACTATTGTGCACATTTTCGCGCACTTTGTAAAAAAGATTATGATAAACTGCTAAAGCAGTTATCGTGGACTATGTGGCATTTTCAGTCCCCCTCCTTATGAATAGTGCAAATGTGGGCCATCTTCCGTGAGGACCAATAGGATTCTTAGTGAATTCTTTGAGGATTTTTTCATTGTGTAGGCAACACCAATGTTTTTCAACTCCTAATCCCCCCCCACCACAAATGCTTTTTTTTAAAATTAAACAGGGACAAGGATATAGAGTGCAATTTTGCCATGTTTTGGCTCTCTCAGGCAGTTTTATGTACTGAAGGGGCTGTTATTAAAACCAGAAAGTAAACTGGAAATGCGCTTCTGGTTTTTAAAAAAGGCCTCTTCCAGTTTCCTTCCTGGTATAAAAATGTCCTTTCTTGGAAGAGGGAGGGCATTTTGAGGGGTTTTTAAATAGTAAAATGGGGAGTTGCAATGTAGGGATATGGCCCTCCAATGCCCCATGGGGGCAATGTGACACCCAAGTCCTGGCAAGTTGCGCAGCCCTTAATTAAGGAAATGGGAATAGTTTTTTTTAAAAAAAAAAACAAATTATTTTTAATTCCCAGAAAAATGATAAAAACAAACAAATCACCACCCTTCATCCAAATGCCATGCATGAGATGACAGGCCTTGATTGGTGAATGACTATAGATGGGTAATATGGAGAATATCCACAAATTCCTTTCATACCAAGGATTCCCTCAGACCATAGCATCCATGGTGTCAAAGAGCATCAAAGAGAAGAAATACTCATATGGTAAGAATCATTCTCACAGATGTATTCTACTACAAAATGTATCTTCTTGCTGTATTAATGTTTGTGAGGGAAGTGAATGTTAGTATCCATTTTGTACAAAAGTAACAACCTATAATTTTTCAAACTTCATAAATTTAAATTTCCATGTTAAGCTTTCCTAGATGTGTGTAAATTATTCTTTCGGCCAGCACTGTGGTGAAGAAGGGGATTTGTAAAAGTAGTGCTTTTCCCCTCAATTTCTAGCTAAGTTAAGACCCAAGTCCTTGCTAAGACTTGAAGAGCTTTGAATTGAGTTATAATTCAGGCTCACCCTGCTCTTACAAGACACCTTGAACAGACGTTTTCCAATGAGTCTATAGGAACTGTCAGCAGTAGGGAAGATTACTTCAGAACCACAATTGTTGAATTGAACTTTACTTTTTTGATGTTTTGCTTTTTGAATTAAATTGTTGGACAAGATTAATTGCACACAGTGAGAGCTTTAAATGAATAGCTGTGTTAAAGCATTAAACTTCTAAGTATGTCACATGGGGTGAAAGCTGGGAGGTTTAATGAATAAATGTATTTAATGCATAAAATGCCTAAGCTAATTTTTTAATTCCTTTACTAACCATCTTTATTGAAGAAAAGAAATACACACACCACCCTGTACTTTATTCATCCTTTGGTGGTGGTTGAAGCAATTGTATATTCCTGCGTGTTGCTAATCTTCTGATTCCACAGAAGTAAACAATAGATTTCATAAATTAAAAATACGCGCTTCAGAACATGCTTCTAAAGATAAAAAACAAGGCTGTAAACATTTATGACTGAAACAAACTAGATTGTTCAAATACTGCCATGATGTATCATGTATATCAATATGGCACTGATATCAGTTAGAATGCAAACAAGGTTTTAAATGATGTGCCCCTTCATTTCAGCTGGAGAATCCACTTTACGCCATCTGCCTATCAGATGGTTAGGAACCAGGACTGCGTATTAATGCCACATGTTCGATTTTTCCTCCCTCTTGTAATGGTTAGATTCATATTGCTAATAGCTGTGCAGGAGCACTGTCGATGAAATTTGTGTGACGCTGGAGTGATGAGATATTTATAAAGTGGCCTGTCTCACTGAATAATCAGCAGGAAGAATGCCAGACATAAACAGCTTATCAATTTCAGAATATTAATGATAACCACTGCCAGCAACTGTAATAAGCTGACTTTTTTTTTTTAACTCTTCTTTTCTTTTACATTTTGGGGGAACAAATACCAGCAGCTAAAAATAATAAAATAAAATAAAATAGTTGTTGCTCTCTCTCTCTCTCTGTGTGTGTGTGTGTGTTATAATTGCTTTTGTAGATTGACTGTTTTCATCTAACATTTTTAATGGCAACAAGCATACTTGGTCCAAATGGCCTGGGGAACAGGAAACAAATAAGCACAATAAACATTTGGAATGAGGATGTGATAAGTTCATATCTTAACCTTTCTGTTATACTGGTGAGCTTCAGTAGTGCAGCTGCAGAACTACAGCTCCAGCTTTTCCATTCCTAGATGGATGGTTTTGGAACCGATTGGGCTAGTCACAGACACTAGATTGTTGTGGGTCTGCAGCTTCTCTTTCTTGAAGCTGCTGTATGACTTCCAGGCTCAGGAGAGTTGTAGAGAAGTACAATATGGGAAGCCTCTGCAGTTCAGGTCTGGCTAGAGTTTGCTAGGGCAGAGAAGTGTCAGGCATCGTTCACATACTGCATAAAAGAGATATGGATTAGCTTATTTTTAAACTGGTTGGGGTCTATGTTTATGTGCAGGGATCAACTCATTTTGGACAACTTTGGCAGCAAAAAAACCCCACTTGCCCTTGCCAGAAAATCACCCTGCCCCCCAGCGTAAGAGTCTTATCCCTGATCTCTTGCTGCATGTTTGAAAAGCTGCAAGTGGCCAGGAAAAACAGAAGCACCTGTGTCATTCGCTCCTAGCTCAAAGCTGGTGAGGGCCTGCCAAACCACATGGGTTTCTTTTCACTCTGTGAGAGGATGGGGCAGAGTTTGTGGCAGGTACAGAATCAGTAGCCATGCTGGTTGGGGGATTCTCTGAGTTGTTGCCTGACAAACTACTTTTTCCACGCTCTGGCACACAGTTAACCCTCGATGTGTCCACCATTCCACTCCATCTCAGAGTGGAGCTGAAAAGACGTAGGGGCATGTTAGCTTTCCTTGCCTCTGCACCTGATGATGGGAGCTCCAGATAAAGGCTTTTTTGCTGCCACATCTGCCTTGGAGGTACAGTGGCATGTCTGCCTGATCTTTCTCAAGGTCATATCCAGAGAGGGGATGCAGTGGTTTGTTTTGGCTCCCTGCTTGCATCCAGCTAGCTGTGGGCTAAAACAAATGACAGGTTCCCCTGCTCATCTTTGGTGGCCATCATCTTATCTCTGTTTTGGAAGGCAGCTGCATCTTGTCTCTTCCAGCCTGAAGGAGTTGAGGAAAACTATTGAACTCCAATAATATGGAAAAATGGGCTATAAGCAATATAAATAAATATATGAATAACACATTTTCAAGTGACCTCAGAAAAGTGTCAGGACTTAGGCAGATAACGGAATAATTGAGGTTGGATAGTAAATTGGTTGCTCAGGTCTGACTTCCTACGTTTTGTGAAAGGGCACCATACAAAGTGATATTTGTTTATAGAATAATAGAATAATTATTTTAAACAATCAATTTGCCCTTTAAAGTCTGCTTGCTAGACCTCCAAGACGTGTTTCATTACTGACAGCAAGAAGATCCTTGACTAAAAAACAATACAGTATGGTTAGCAGTACATTCCAGAATATGGCTCAGAACTGAAGTGCCTTGCTTTGGTGTGTGAACAGTGTGCACACTGCCCTTTCAGACCGAGAATGTCAGGGATCCATCTACCCCACCCCACGCCCTCACCAATTACTGGCTACCACAAACATTCATAAGGAGCATGTTATCTTTTTTTGGTGTTCTGGTTTAGTCAGTATTTTGGACCCAAGCCGTTATATATTCCTCCCTTTTTTGAGAGGGGAGGGACCCCTATTTATTTCTAGGATCCAAAAGGTCATGTGCAGAACTTTCCATTCCTTCTTCTCCAGCCTTCTGAAATGCCTGAAAAATATCTCTTAATAGTTGGGGTCCTGAAGAGTGCAATATAATGCAGTGAAATGGTGTCCATTGGTAAAGAAACCCAGCCATCTTTTCTAACAGTAACAGGAGATTCTTTGGCTCCTAGCCATAATATAGACCAGTGTTTCTCAACCAGGGTTCCCTGGAACCCTAGGGTTCCCCAAGAAGTTGCTAGGGTTTCCTCAGGAGATTGTGATTGTGGGGGGAAAGCAATAGCAGTATATAGAATAATGTTCATGCAGGGGTTCCCTGAGGCCTGAAATTATTTCAAGGGTTCCTCCAGATTAAAAAGGTTGAGAAAGGCTCATATAGATATTTCTTCATAGTTGCTTTAACCATAGCTATTAAAGACCAGTTTAAACAAGACTGTCTTGCAGTGCTTACAACAGTTATTTGGGATCTAACAGTAGACGAGATCTAGAATAAGAACATAGCCGATCTGATGGGTAATTACTATCACCACCTCTATTAGGGATCTACTTGTATGGACTTGGAATATGGACTGCAATGTCAAAAATGGGACTTTGTTTCTCCTTAAAGTTTCAGTTGAAGTGTAAGGGAGTAAGTGGGCTTTGACATGCTGTTGTTGTGTGCCTTCAAGTTGTTTCTGACTTATCGTGACCTATCATGAGGTTTTCTTGGCAAGATTTATTCAGATGGGATTTGTCTCTCCCTTCCTCTGAGGCAGAGAGAATGTGACTTGTCCAAGGTCACCTTGTGGGTTTCCATGGCTTAGCAGGGGTTCAAATCCTGGTCGCCAGAGTCACAGTCCAAGGCTCAAACCAATACACCACACTGGCTCTCAATTTTTAAATGTGTGCATGACAAAGCTGAGACAATAAATAAATAAATAATTTAAAAATTACCTCATGGAATATCTGTGTTAAAATGGATCTTTTAAAATATTTCTTGAGTTAGCCTGAGCATATGCTCTCTTAAGCTAGTGAGCCCTGGTTTGCAACCATTACTGAGTGGGTAAACAAGCAAAGGACTGGATCCAAATTTAATTACACATTTTCAAAATGTAATAAATTGCTTGTTTCTAACTTAAGACTGTTTAGTTTCAGTGAGTCTGCTTTGATGTATGAGTGTATCCTAATAAGATACAAAAACAGCATAAAACAAACAGCTTTACTAACAACTGTTAGCAGGACAAAAAACTTGCATTTAGTTTCTTCGAGATTCTTTGATTGGAGATGATTGGAGATGATGCAAGAATATCAATGCAGATGGAAAGTTGGTGGAAGTTATGATTTCATTAGTTCCATTCCTGTCTCTTTTTAGGTCTGACAGCTGCTGCAGCAGCAGCAGCAGCTGCCACCAATGCAGCCATTGCAGAAGCAATGAAGGTGAAAAAAATTAAATTAGAAGCTATGTCGAACTATCATGCCAGTAATAATCAGCATGGAGCAGAATCTGAGAATGGTGATCTGAATTCTAGTGTGGGTAAGTTTTCCAACAAGAGAATTCTTACATTTAAAAAAAAAATAATAATAAGTAACAGTACTGATTCTTGCCCTTTGATGGCAGCTGTGTGTTGAACTATCTTTTAGTTTTTATATTCCTTTCATCCAGATTTTACATTACATCCACTATCACACTTTTTCTGCTACTGTAAGAAATATTCCTTTTGTAGGTGGTTCCTTGCAATATCCACTTAGTATGTTTTTAAAAAACCCAAACATTTGAATGCTGTCTTTTCAAGGAAAGTGTCAAATTAGAGTATTCCCCAGTCCTACTGAACGTGTTCACTTTAGGTTAACAACCCATTCTAGCTAAGTTAAATAAAGAAATGAAGAAAGAAGGGGAAAAAATGAATTCAAAGACTTCTAAATGGGCCCATAGAATCACACTATATAAGTTTGTGGGTAGGAGGCAAAACATTGTACATGTCTAGTATTGAAAGAACACATAAAACAAAGTTTGGAAAATTGTACGTTTTGTTTATGTCAATAAACAAAGTGGAATGGAGCTGTTCTCCCCTGCTTCTACCTTAGATATCTGAAGACATTAGCGACACTTTTTGTTTCACAGGATGCAGGACTAACATGATGCACGTAGCCAATTTGTTTTGCTAAAATATACTTAAAATGATAGTAGCTTTTAAGGTCATTCCATTGTAATGACTCCCTTCTGTTCTTTGAGATAAATGTAGCTGAGTGAACTGAAAGCTGAGTTTTAGTACTGTTAACTATTGTACATGGCAGAGGTCGCATAGACATAAAACAGACATGACAATCTAATATATTCCTCTTTTTCTATCCTGCACATTTTTGAGGTTATTCTTAAGGTTGACAACTTGACAACTTTTTTGTTCTGAATCTTCCTGTACATATTTATTATTTAACTCATAGCCAAGAACAAAAGGAACAAATGTGCACATGTCAGCAGATTCTGAGGACAGTTTTCCCTTCCCATTTCTGTTAACATTTCAGCAATTGTAATGCAGGGGGTGAGGAGTTACAGGTATACTTAGATAAGCTGTTTCAGGGGCAGTGAAGGTAGCTATGCCCATAGCTATGCAGTGTGATGGTCATCAGTGAAAGCAGTCTTAAAGGAGGGAGGCAAGAGCTACGCTTTGGGCAATAGTATTCTTTGCTGAATACTGAAGGAATGGAGCAGCAAGAAACACAGCTCCAAAGGTTATTTTAAAGGGAAGAAGAGGTAGCAGAAAGTGACATCCAACTCTTGTCAGTTTTAAAGTAATTGGGGAAAGAAATATCATGAACTATGTCTTCTGTTTTAAACTTGTAGTGTGATAATAGTACAATGGTTGATTACAAAGTGGCATGTTTAATAAGTCTTTCTTGACCTTTTGAGTCTTGCCAGATATATAAAACACAGAATTAAGGATGACATGTCCTGCAGTGAGCAGCATTTGCTTGTTAAATTTCAAGTTCTTGTATACTTTCTTCCATATTTTTTTAAAAATAGAACTTTGCTGAGCTTTTTGTAATTCATGTATTTAATGGATTAATTTGTTTATAAAACAGTTAAATGGTAGATTTATACTTAACCTAAAATAATAGTAATCTACTAACAGTGCTGATATTGAGAGATAAGAGAAAAGGCAGCAAAATTAAATTAGGTGAGACCCCCATCTCATTTCTGGAAATCTAAATGTCCTTAATTCCCACTGAGCCATTAGTCTTTCAAGACCCCCTCCTCATAAATTATTGGTGAAGTCTTTGCAGTTGATTGGGGTCCTGCCCATATTTTTTGTTTTGTTTCAGTTCTCCAGTTGCTTCCTTCATCCAAAGTTTTGTCAGGCACTCTGTTCTTTAGCTGACTTGAACATTCTGTTATTCTGATGCCCAACAGCATTCTGGAAGCCAGTTACATTATTACAATGTCTTCTTTTTGACCCCAAGACTGAGGGAAGGGAGGCCATGTTGATTGCTGCTATGACAACTTTAGTTTACTATATCATGCACACTTGAGGAAGTATGGAGATGATTTTTTTTTTTAAAAAAACACAGCTACACAGATTATGTCATTTGTTTTAGTGTCCACATTTGCTCATTACCAAAAGGGAAATAAATAAATAAATAAATAAATGTGGCTTTTGATTAGAGTCTCCCTTTGTACAAGAAATTAAGTGAAACAAAAATCTGTACCTTTGCGTTAAATATAAACCCAGAATTATGGTCAGGATTAAGATTATACGGGCCCAGTATCTAGCTTTAAATCATCATACATATGAGTAATACGCCTGCACAAAGGCATATTTTGCAACCTTCTATGTGGAACATTTTCTGTTCTTATTCTGTTTGGAAATCGGTCATAAAATTGAGTCATGCGTCTTCTGCCATGCCTTTCACCCTCAGGCCCACAGAAGCCTGGAGCTCCAGTTGAAAGAAAACTTGTGGGACAGGGTCATTTTGGCTACAGGCACTGCAGTCACAACTGTTGATGTTCTAGCCTCAAACATTTGTGAGAAATAATTGTTTCCAAAGGTGGTCCTGTCCATGTAGACATGAGAAAGAGCCAAGGAGATGCCATTTACTTCCTTGTGTTGATGATTTCCCCCTGTGTTGGAGTTGGGGTATTGACCCTCTTCATAAGTCTCAAAGTTGGTACCAGTCATTACCAATTATTTTCCTCCCATTCCTGGCATATTGTTATAGATTTTTCTGATGATGATGAAGAAGAAGAGGAAGAAGAAGAGAGGGAGAAGGGAGGGATAGGAGGATGAGAGGCAGCAGTAGCAAGCAAGCAAGCAAACAAGTTAGTTAGCTTCACTGAAATATTTCCCCCCACAATAATAGCTTGTAGCTGAACCGTGTTTGTTAGTGAATGCACTGCCTCGGAGTATGGTGGATGCTCCTCCTTTGGAGGTTTTTAAACAGAGGCTGGAGGGCCATCTGTCAGGAATACTTTGATTGTGTATTCCTGCAGGGCAGGGGGTTGGACTAGATGGCCCTTGTGGTGTCTTCCAACTCTATGATCATATTGAAGTAAATAATACATACTTATATGATTTACATGAGGAGGCAGACCACTTACCAAATGCTTAGTTTAGAAGGTCCTGAAATATGGCTTTGTGCACAGATATCACCCATATTTGGAAATGCACTAATGTCCATTTGAAGAACAACAGTTTCAGGTAACAGGTAAGCAGCTTGTTTTTCTTATTAAAATAATGTAAATTGGTAAACATCGAGTTACAATAAATATTATTTTGTGGTGCTTTTAGAATTGCTCTTAGTATAATCTTAATTTTGCAAGGTATAATTAACTGTTCCATCCTCATGCTTTAAGCCCCTCAAACCCAATAGTTCTACATGTTTTCTCACAATTAGCTTTTCTTCCCCACCCCCCACTTTTTAAAATGTACTATTTTGTGTGTGCTGGGCACTTTGGGATAAGACCATTTATGTTAGCCTGATACAGCCATTCCTTACCCTTCCTCCACAGTCCTGTGAATAAAAACTAATAATAGAACTAAATCAATCAGTATTTGACAATGAGACTAACTACCCATTGTCATAGTAAACAATAGAGGCTATAGGAGAACCATTATTCTTTATGGTGACAATGACTCCTGTGTTCTGTATGGCAAATTCAACTGTGTGGAGAACCAAGAGCAAATTTTGGAGCAAGCTGCTTTAATTTTGTGCTAACCTATCTAGATATCTTAACTACACTTTCGCTTTAATGGTCATGTTAGGATTTAATTTATCCACACTTGTTGTTGGAATCATGTATCTAGTATAAGAATATCAGCTAGCATTTATTAATAATGTATATTGTAGCTTTTTGTTTAAAATAGTTCTCAAAATAGGTATACTTGCGTACGGTTTTGTTTTCTTTACTCTGCCATTTAATCTTCCATTCACCCCATCCCTTCCATTTTCATATTAGACTTCTGTATCATGTCTTTCTAATTTTCTCTCTAGAAGATTCATATAGATATGTGTTGCATAAATAGAAACAATTCCTGCCAATTGTTTTTTTTTTTAGAAAAAGATTTTAAAATATTTCTGTGTAGTCTTTAACCCTTTGAAATAAGTGGAACATATCTTCTTGATAACCACAGTGGCACTACTGCTGTTGTTCCTGTGTGCAGGATATATGCCTGAGGCACTATATGAAAAAAAAAGAAGAAAATGGTCAGAAAACAAGAGAGCAAACCTGTGATTTTGGCAGATAGGTCTCTGGGAAAGGATTAATGAGATGAATAGTTTTGTAATTCTTAGCTGTTAACGTACTAAGAATTTATACAGTAAGACTGCAGTTGTTTCTGTGCTCACCTGGGAATAAGGTCCCTTGAACTCTTTAGGTCTTATTTGTGGGAAACCATGTACACCTATAGGATTGCAACGTAAGGCCTGAAGTATAATGCAGTGTACCACTGTGATGGACCTTTGTTCCTCATTGGACGCTGCCTCATGGCTAGAGATAGCATTTTTTACACTATATTTTAGAAAGCCCTAGGATTCATTAGGAACTTGGTTGTATGCTTCTTAGTGAGGAGATCACTGATCACAGGCAAATTTCTCTTAAGCACAGCTTGCCCCCCCCTCTTCCCTGGAAGAATGCTAACAATGGTAAATCAAAAGGAGAGGCAGAAGCTGCCAGTCCACTCTGAGGGGGAAGATAGGGGAAAGGAAGGGTACAGATGGTTCAGAGTTCTCTCTAAACTTTCTGAGGTTTAGAGGGATATGCATGAGGCTAGTTTCCCCCATGCCCAGACATTTGAGTCTAAATCAGAGGTGGGGAAAGTTTCTCCCATGAGCTGCATGCAGCCTCCCAAGGCTGTTTCTGAGACCCCATGGCTCGCTATCACTGTACAGTAGTTATGGACATATCTTAGAAGTCACTTCTTGATGAAATGGCAACTGTCAATTGCCCTGTGCCTACCAAAGATTGTTGAAAAATGATCTGCCTTCTGTCTTTAGCCAAAAGACCAAGGGTTCTTCCAGAATCTTAGCTCTTCCACATGGTATTCTAAAATGGTTGTTCCTTTTGTACTTTGATTTTATCTGTCTGTACTCAGTGCATGCACATATTCTGTCTTATCTCTATAACTGTATATCTATCTATTGTGAGAAGGGAGAGCGAGTACAGTTGTAGGTGCTCTAAAAAAAAACAGCATCAGCAAAAAGCTCTGTTCTAAATGATGAAAATTACATTTATAACAAATATCACCTCCTTATTTTTATGTAACCATACTCTTGCAAGATCCTACCTTCTAGTAAATAGGTAATCCACATGGAAATCTGAATGTAGAATTAGTAAAATGTATGGCTATAATACTTGTTCTCTTCTTTCCACAATCAGTTGGATTCTTTTCGTTTAATATTTACTTGCTAAGATGAGATGCTTGTCTGCATGGTGATAAACAGTCTAGTACTGGCATCTGAAGGTGACCTGTCAGTTCATATGGACAAATCTCCTGCTTACTGAAATGTACAAAATAAATCATTAAAGCAGGCAGGTGCTCATTCCCAGTTTTAAATCACCATAGATTTATGATTTGAATTAATGCTTCATTTGGTCATAGAAATAGATGCTGAGACAAATGATATGCAGTGGTTGGAGCTTCCATACTGTAGCCATCCTAATATTGATTACTGAGATGTCTTTGCAATCTCTTGTTTATATCAAGCACTGTCTTGTGACAGGTTGGCTGATACCAGCTATACTGCAGATAAGAAGGAAAAATGTCCTGGATTCTTTTTAGTGGCAACTTCTCACAGAACACAGAGTAGAGATAAATTATTTTGGCTGGGTTGTTTAAAGTAAAAGCTACATAACCTAGCCTTCAAAACTGTACTATTCGTAACAGTGTGATATTAAAACTGATTGTTTTTCAAACAACAAGGTCACATTTAAATGAGCTCAAAAGTATTTTGCTTCTGTAATTGTATTTTTAATAGAAAAACATGACTTCTACAATAGTCTTTCTCAGTTTAAAACAAACTATGGGTACAGAGGCACATTCTTGGGCTCGTATTTCCCTTAGTTGACCTTTCAAGAGTGGGCCCAGATTAAATAGGCATAAAATATACTGCATGGATGACTGACTGTGTTCCATCTGTTTTTGTCATTTGGTAGAATAATTATTTGATTATTGTTTTTGATATCTGTTGTAAAATCAGTAAAATTCAAAGAAACTAATAAAGACATACAAAATTTGAAATCCTGGGTAGAGATTTTAGATGGTCCCCAAAGGACATAAAATGGCTGCTTAAAATATCCAGGCTATTTCTGAGGTATTGTCCTGCAGCTGCCAGGCAACGTGGCCTGACTTCCAGCCAAGCCAGGCTCCAGGCTACCGCAGGCTCTGGGTACCTTCTGTCATTTCCTTCCCTGCTTGCTGTGCCACATGGTGGCCTCACTTCTCCTTCACCCCACCCAACCACTGTCCTTACCATTGGCAATGCCTTGGGTGGGCTCCCTAGGAGGACCCCAGGCAGCATGTCTCCACAGACTCTTCTGGGCCCTCAGGAAATTAGGGAGGGAGGGAGCAGGAGAAGAGCCCCTTCTTTGGATCCCTCCCTTTCATACATAGCCGGAAGTACCTTTCCTGCTTTGCCAAAGCTTCCCATCTAGAGGCATTTATCCAGCTGACCAGCCACTCTGTGGTCACTGGCAGTCCTTGCCAAATGTGTATATCTGCTGCTGGAGTTGTACAGCAAATGTACAGCTGGGGGGCTGTCCCCCCCCTCAAATTTTCACTGGAACCCAATCTCACTCTTGATAGCCTTGCATGTACTAAAGCAGCTTAAGCCAGCTGTGAAGCAGAGTGAGATACTTTATAGGGTTACCTGATGAAGACATCCTGTGTCCTGATACTTCTGGCCCAAAACTTGAGACCTAGGGAAGCCACGTTGGATGTAATTAAGCATGATACACTAAACATCAGATGCAGTTTTATCAGAGCATGTAGATCAAATAATAAACACGAACTCTAGCAAATGTCAGAATATTTCTCTGCTTGGAATTAAGTTTTCCAAGTTCTGTGTTGAACAGGGAAAAGGCACAGTTTTCTCAGCTCTGTTTTTAACACCTTTGCAAGATCTACTTTTAAGAACTCAGAGGAGTGATCTAACCAAAGTTTTCTAGGGTCAACTTTGAACAATAATCAGCCTATAGTAATCACTCTAAAGCAGCCTACAACAGCAGGGAAACTCAAATAGATTAGATAGACCACCAGGCAGACATGTAAAATTTAAGGTGATGCTCTTGCCCTAAGATTCCTCCCCTTTGCCCTGAGGACTGGAGGCTAGGACCTGAGCTTGGAGAATCCTATTTGTCACTGATTTTTGGGGGGAGTGGGTGGGCTGGATTGGTCTGGTGCAGTCCTCTTGCAGTCCACTTGCAGTCAGGCCTTCTTGTCATCCCCAGTTTACTTCTTATTGCTTGACAACCATTTTGCTTTTGGCGCTCTAGCTACTTCCTCCAGATCTATCTGGCTATTTTACCCACTTCCTTCTCTCTTCTCCTTCCACCTCCCCCACACTGGCCTACTTCCATACGAGAAAGTAGATATTTTACCAAAAAATGAGTTGTGACAACTCATTTAACTAGATTTTAAGGGTGTGTGTATTCCTTGATATTAACATTTTTCCCACCCACAGCAGGCTTTCCTCAATGATATAAGCCACAGTGACTGAACTTGCAAAGTAAATCTGTATGCTGTTTACCTCTCAGGGTCCAATCAAAAATGAAAATATGCTAAATGAAAGATATGTAGGTGAGCAAAAGCACGAATTATGACAAAGATGAGGGAGTAACTCTTCTAAAAATGTGCCAAACCTATCATCTAGTTTGACCCTCAGGCATCTGTGGGAGGTTGCACTCAATCATTACCATCATTTCCCCCCTTTCAATCCTGAGCAATCTGAAAATTGTGAGAATACAAGTTGGAAAGTCCCCAACAAAGTCCTGGAAAGAGGACATTGCTGATCATTGTATTTCTAAATGAGCCAGGAGAAAGCCAGAATTGGTGAATGTTCCATAACACTGATGCAGGTAGAGGAGGATGAACAAGTAAATAAGTGTCCATATTTTCTCTTTTGTTCTTACGAATAAATGAAAGAGTTGTAGAGCCTGTAGAAATAGAAAGAGTGTGTTTATCTGGATGGGGGTGGGGTGAATGAGGTAGTCAGCCTTCCTGTTGGTCTTGGAGCATATATCTGTCTTCATCTGAATATGCTTTAGCAATCCAAACTAATAACTGGAACAGTCACTAAAACTGGAACTATTGTCCCTTTAAACTAAGAGATTTGCAGCTATTATAACACACTGAGTTTGGGGTTGGAGAATGGTCCGGAGTTTACTATGGTGATGCGGGGAGGGGGAATTTGCTAATACGCTTCCAACAACAAAATGGGTCCACTTTGGCATTTTAGGATTACTGAAGAAAATCCTGTTTGTTGCCCCCAGCTCAATAAAACAATCAGATGCATTTGTAGACTGTACATGAGCATCCCCTTTGGATTCTAACCACTGAGTATATTGATTACTGAACTCTTTACTTCTCTGTTTTGTCTTTTTAAAAAGAAATGTAGAGAAAGATATACAGATCACTCAAAAGAAATATTTGCATAGAAACAGGTATCCATCTGAAGATTGCTTTTATGAATCCTTTCTGCATGTGCAAAAAGATGTGATATGCTACATAAAGGCTCTGATATTCATAAATCTGGGCTGTGTAATTCTTACGTAGTGGACGGTATCTCTGCATGCATGTGTCACTAGGTGGCCTGTGTGATCTTCATGGCCATGCTTATCATCCATTTGGATCCAGGCCCCCATTCCCTCTTGTGATCTGTGTATACAACACATGTGTAGCCCCTGCTGCAGTCTGTGTGATTTTTGCAAATTATCCAAGATAACCAGAGAACAGGTGGTAGGCCTCACGTCTGGAAGTATCATGTCCACATCCTGAGGGTGCATTGGTTGAAAAATATTCATTGCAAAATGTTTAGAAAGTGACTCAGCTATGCCTGCCTATCATTCTATTAACACTGTAGCATCCAAGTTGGAATCTGGAAAATGCAATGCAAATTGGTTACAGCAGACTTTTAAGTTTTCTGCCACCTGATCTCTTAAATCCTGTAGAGAAGTCATTTCACCACCTGAAACAGCTTCACTGTTTGATGTGTACAAAAGTAAGATTTCTCTTCTGGCATCACTATCATAGAGCAGTGGATTCTTACCTGTGTGTGCTTATGCTGACAGTGAGTCTCCTGCCCCCTGTGCTGTAATCATTGGTCCAATCATTTCATTGTCTTCAAAATAATAAGAACTGATATATGATTTGTTTGAGGACACTGAAGAGGAATCACATAAATGGTTCATATGGCTCACCCTTCCAGGCAGAGACTGCAGCCTTGAGAGGAGTGTCAGCTATGATTACAAAATTATCCTTCCAAAGAGTTAGAAAACCCGTTGATCACCTTCTAGGGCTCAATCATTAATGTTCACTCTGTAGCCTTCAGTATCCCAGTATCCAGTGTCTGAGTCATATATTGGGTTCCCAACACAGGTACAAGCAAAGCTTCCCAGAACTAGACGACTACAGAAGAGTTTTTTCCAGAGAGTTTATTTGACCTTCATTCATCCTTGCTCTAGGCTGTAATTTAAATGAACAAATAATCTTAGGTAGCATTTAGAAGTATTTAAGTCTGTTACCCACTATCAGAGTTGATGATTAGTATATCCAAAGCTATTACATTGGCCACCTTTTAGAGAATCTTTTGCTGAACTCTTTTAAGATCTTGAATTTGGCCAGGAACAGATTGGGACCCCCACATTACCACCTAATGTGAGTCTCTTCCCCAATCTAATGTATCAGGGGAAAGAGAAGACATAAGGAGAGCTTTTACATTAGCAGTGCCCCCAGCAGTGGCCCAGTTGATATCAGTGCAGTCACCAAGAGACACCAATGGGCCACCATTGATTATTCAAAGCAAAATTTCATATGCACAATGAATTCTCAAGCACAAAAGGACTTCTATAAACACCAATGTACTGTAGTAGTTAAATTAGTGAGCTGCAAGCAAAGAAGTCCTTGGTACAAATCTTTTCTTAGGCATGAACTTAATGGATAGGCTTAGGAAGCTTTATCCACTCCCATCTTAAACACAAGTGGGGGATATTTGGTCCTCCAGATGTTTCTGGGCTCCAATACCTAACAGCCTTCAGGGAACATGACTAAAGCTCAGAGATGATAGGAAAGAAGTGGCATTCTTTTTAGCATTTTTGTAAGGATTGTTGATACAATGGGTTTGAGTGGTTTTGAAACATCTTACAACTGATGAATATTATGATATGTATATGGTTCCAGCTTCCATTAACTTCTGTTATGAGAAGCACCATTTATCCATGCAATGGTTATGTATGCCCACCACTGTCTTTGACATCTCTAGAACATGGATGAAATCATTGCATGTAGATAAATTTAAGTTTCCACTCAAGTTGTCCCCCCTACAAAGAGACACTATCACATAGCAAGGAACATATTTTTCAACTTTCTGTTAAAACTGGAGAAGATCCATGGGAGTTGATAGAAACAAGACATTTGTGTGGAAAGTATAAAAATCAAGCTTACATTTTGTCAAAATGTAAATGTGTACATTGGGAGAAAAAGGACAAAAAAAGTTAAGAGAGGTTGCTGCTCAGAAACATAGGTATGACCTATTTTTCTGAACAGTTGCTTAGCAAGATTGAATGGAGAAAATTACCTATTTTTTCCGCCATAACCATTGATGTCAGAAAAATACTGTGCAAACATTCTAAAGCATTCTCAAAGGATCAGCAAAGAACTTTGCCATTACCTAACGGCTGAACTACATATCTTGTAAACAGTGATCAACAATAGTAAATCACTTGCAAGGTAGGAAATGAGTTCATTTATAATATGATCTCAAAACAGATGTTCCAAAAACAAATCTCATTGTTTAAACTGTAATTATACTTATAAGAACTCCTGCTATTATTTCTTTAAGGAAATGAAGCAATCAGAAAGACTTCAATGTTCTCTGTTTCTAAACACAGTTAGGAAATGTAAGACGGACTTGATAGAATAATCTATGAACAACCACAAGATGTGTTGAAAATGGAGGGGTGCTTTTGACACACTGTGCTTCCTTTTATCTTCACAAATTTGCAACATTTAAAACAGTAAGAGGCATGTTTATCATAAGTCCAGATCTCTTGACTACGGGAAACATTTGCCTCCCTTAAAACTTACTACATTCTTGGCTCTAAAAAAAGAGTATCAAAGCAATTGATTAGAAAATATGTTCCTCAAGTGGCCTCCTCCAAGAACAGAACAGTATTAAATGTAGTCATTTCCTTTCTCTCAATTCATGTGTCTATTTTAGAAGGAAGAATTAATTTTATGGCTCCAGGAAAAAAAAAAGTCTTTGAGTCCTTGAGAAAGCAAATACAAGGAAACAGAGAACACATGCAGGCCACTGAGCACAGCTCTGCAGTTGCACATCTGAATCTCTTCCTTGGCAATGTTAATGAACCTCAAATCCTCCCTATAATTAGATGAGGGAATTGCTTATATTTTCAAACAGATGATGCTGCTATAATGAAACGATTGACAGGGAATTTAAGACTGTCTACAGTAGTCATTTGGTTTCTGTACCCCACCCCCCGCCCAGTTTAAAAAGAAGATTGGCTGTAGACTCAGGTCCTAGGAGAGGTAGTAATTTACATAGAATGCTATGACAGGTGTCGTAGTGCAGTGAGGAAATAAAGTGGAAGAGGGAAGAATGATGGGCAGGTACACCTCTGATTTTGGGAGGGAAGAGGTGTCCTGTGTTTCTTCTGCCTGGGTTCTTTAAAAGGGGCCGAGACTCAAGAGATGGATCCGGATTGAGTGCACAGCTGTAACTGCTGATGAGCTAATTGCTCCTTATCTCTCAGCCCCATTCATCTTCATTTTTTACCAATTACTGAGAATTATCTGTGTTCTCAGTTGGATATGAGAGTTAATCCTTTTTGGTTAAGCTGGCAGTACTGTGAGCAGATTCCAAATCGGAGGGTGAAAAAGCCAGTGTGCTCTTTCTAAAACTCTCTATTCAGTGGTAGTACTGTTCTTTGTAAGAATTTTTGTTCAACAAATTATAATTCACCATCTTTTCCCTTCCTTTTTTCTTCATTTCCCCCCTTGCATGAGCATATATATATCTACCTGCTTTGCTTTCACATGTATATCACAGATGATTTTTTTAAAAAAATGTGTGCCATTTCAAATTCAGCCTCATTCCTGCAAAGTTGTATTTTAGGAGAAAAATAAGTGTCTCAAGACAAATGTCAACCTAGGCATTAGGTATGATATACAAGTGCTTTCTCCTCGTGATATGAAAATTTAACTGGAAGAGTAAGACAGTACCCGTAAGTTGTTTCAGACATATGACATGCATTTGGCAACCATTCAGTCACTCTTTATCAACTGTTTTAGGATCAATGGGTAAAATTGCTGCCATTGAGTATACACAAAACAATAGTTTTAAAATAAGCTCTAAAGCACTAAATTGTATGTTAAGCATGTCACTTTTCTGTTTTGGTTTTTAAAAAATAACTTTTGTACTTACTCCCTGGGAATGCTTTTGAATACCAGTGCTAATGTGCCAAACAAAAGATTGTTAGACATTTTAGTCTAGAAGGCAGACATAGGACTTTTTTCAGACGAGTCTTTTACAGTGCAAGCAGCCTCATCGCGTTGCGAGGCTGCTGCATTGCAGAGCGTCCCTTTCGGATGACACTCTCCCCTGCTGGTACTGTTGCGTTACCGTGGGGACACTGCAGCGTTATATTCGGCGGTTTTGTAAGCCGCCCCGATTGCGTTGCAGAGGGGCGGGATAGAAATAATAATAATAATAATAATAATAATAATAATTATTTTCTAATCATGATCAACTTTCGTGATTAGAAAACCACCGAATATAACGCTACAGTGTCTCCACGGTAACGCAACAGTACCAGCAGGGGAGAGCGTCATCCGAAAGGGATGCTCTGCAGCGCAGCAGCCTCGGAACATGACGAGGCTGCTTGCGCTGTAAAAGACTCATCCGAAAAAGTCCATAAAGGACATAATTTTTTTTGTTGTGGTGAATCTGAACTTTCAAAAATCTTAGGTTAGTATGAGGCCCTTAAAATGCTTCTGGGCCTCTTAGCATTTCAGGGATTGTTTGTTTCCTTTCATTGATGAGAAGTCTTGAGGCAGCCAGTTTGATGTAATAATCTGAATAGCAATTAACCAATTTATAAAAGGATTAGCAAAGCAGCATTGCTTTTGTGCTAGATAGCCAACAGAATTTTGAAGAAAGGTGCTTCCCTAGTTTTCCACTGTATGTGTAGTGTCAGCAGGTTGAAGCTTTAGAAATAATGAATTAAATATGTTTTAGCAATGAAACTGGAATGAGCTCATGCTGCTTTTGGAGATCAAAGTAAAATGAGATATCATATCAGTATCTGGATATATATAATAAATTGTTTGAAAATATGATTTACAAAATACACTTGCCATTTATTGCCTTTATATTCACTCTATGGTTATTGGAGCTATTTTTGTAATTTCATTATGTATCAAGAAATATAGTACCAGAGGTCTAAATCCAATTTTCATCCCACCTAGAGTAGACCCCTTGCAATCAATGGGATGTATGCAAATGTTGGTTAACAAGTTTCATTTCTTTCAGTGGGTCTACTTTAATTGGGACTAAAATTGGATTTAGCCCATAATTTTAGAAATGTTCATCTAGCCACTTTCTTTGCTTCAGTATTGTTTGCAACCAATGATCTCTTGACAATTGTAGTAACATGATCTTTTGAGCATACTATAATAAGAAATGTGAGTGGACTAATTGTATTACTTTGCTAAATCCCATTAGACTCTATGTAGTCCTGCTCTACAAATGTAAGAAAGGAAATGAAATAGCTGAATACTAAAAGAGTATACATTTCACTTTCATTGCTAATGACAGGAGAAATTATCTGTAGGCAGAACCCCATATGCTCAAGTATCACTTGATGAAGTGGTCTCTGGCCTGTCGAAGCTCCTGCTGCAGTAGAAACCTTTAGCCCTTAAGGTGTCTCAGAACCCTTTCTGCTGTAGCAGACTAATAAGGTTTTCCTTCTGGAACTTAACATTACAATATATGCGTTGTTCATTGCTTAATAGCTAGCAAATAGGCAACACATGCACTGTAGAAAAAAGATGTTACCTTCAAATAATATTTTGTTGGATGTGAAAGACAGCCAGTGTGGTGTAGTGGTTCTGCGTGTTGGACTAGGACTCTGGAGACCAGGGTTCGATTCCCCACTCAGCCATGGAAAGCCACTAGATGACTTTGGGAAAGTCACGCTCTCTCAGCATCAGAGGATGACCATGGCAACCCCCCTCTAAAAAAATCTTGCCAAGAAAACCCCATGATAGGTTCACCTTAGGGTCTCCATAAGTTGGAAATGACTTGAAGGCACAAAACAACAACAATGTGAATTTAACGTGAAGTCGAAGGCTTTCATGGCCAGCATCCATAGATTTTCCTTGGTTTTTTTTCTGGGCTGTGAGGCCATGTTCTGGAGGAGTTTACTTCTGACGTTTTGCCTGCATCTGTGGCTGGCATCTTCAGAGATGCAGGCAAAATGTCAGAAGTAAACTCCTCCAGAACACGGCCTCAAAGCCCTGAAAAAAACCCAAGGGAAATCAATGTGAATTTAATCTGTCTTTCAAGCAGTTTGCTACCTTTTTCTTTGTGCTAAGAAAAGATTTAGTGAAAGAAAGTATATGGAGAAGTCTCACACTTTGTGAAGTAACCATACAACTACTTGTTCACACATGGTTTCATACACTTGCCAACAGTAAAGTAATTCCTAATGGTTGAAGGAGAAACACTTCTTCACTGGAAAGGAAGTCTTGCTTTGCATTCACTACTTGTGGCTTTGAAGCTGCTGCAAGTACTGTGCAATTGTTGCTGAAAGCATTTTCCCCCTTAAACTGGCATGTGAATGAAGAAATGCAGTTTCACATTTGTTCTCAATTGTCTACTTTGAGTCTCTTCCCTGTTTTCCTTACAGCTTGACTGATCTGTTCATGTGGCTAGTGAAGTTCTTAGTGCAGTCTGCTACTGTCCTCAGAACCACTCTTTCTGGTACCAATTGAGGGAAGGAATCATCTCAAATGGATAGTGGGCAGTTCACCATTTTATTTTGTCTGCTCCTTCACCATCCTTTTGGTGATGGAAAGAAAGACAGATGGAAAGAAAGTGGGAATAGCAATAGCACTTCTATGTCTATACTGCTTATCAGTGCCAAAGCACTCCCTAAGTGGTTTACAGTGTTTTTTAGGTAATTGCCCCGAACAAGCTGGGTACTCATTTTACCAACCTAAGGAAGGATGCAAGGCTGAGTGAACCTTAGCCCTGTAAGGATGGAACTTACAATGTTGCAGCTGCAGTACTGGCATTTAACCACTGTGCCATCAGGGAACAACTGGGAGCTGGAATGTGGATTGATGGTCTGCATGAACATTGTGGTGGTAGTGCCACATGCAAAGGTGGATCATTTTACACTCCAGCAACAGTCTACATTTAGGGATATCTGATGTGACATACACTGAACCTGATTCAATTGTACTTGGATTTTCAGCAATCTGGGAATATATTTAAAGCCCTGGTCACAAGTTGTAGGGTTCTGTGAATAATTTGTATTAAAAGTTCAGAGTTGGAGAAATTGATGAAAATGTTGATACATATTTTAAATGTTAATGTAGTTATTTTATCACATCTTAATTTAGAGTGGAGTCCTGATCAACTAACATCCATTGGAATATTATTCACGTAAATTAGGTGAAGATTCCGTACTATTTTTCTAAACTGTTCTGTCTGCTAATTGAACAGATATCTGATATGTTTCTTGATTCATAGAGACCACAAGAGCCATCCAGTCCAAGCCCCTGCCATGCAGGGATACACAATCAAAGCACTCCTGACAGATGGCTAGCCAGCCTCTGTCTAAAAACCTACAAGGATGGTGACTCCACCACACTCTGAGACACTTTATTCCACTGTCGAACAGGAAGTTCTTCCTAATGTTTAGGGGGAATCTCTTTTCCTGTAGTTTGAATCCATCCCTCTGTGTCCTAGTCTCCACAGCAGCAGAAAACAAGCTTTCCCCGTCCTCAGTATGACATCCCTTCAAATATTTAAACATGGCTATCATGTCACCTCTTAACCTTCTCTTCTCCAGGCTAAATATCCCTAAGCCACTCCTCATAGGGCATAATTTCCAGACTTTTCATCATTATGGTCACTCTCCTCTGGAAATTTGTGTCATTTGCAACTTCGATGAGCATGCCCTCTGTTCTATCATCCAAGTCATTTATAAAGATGTTGTGTAGCACTGGACCCAGGACAGAACCCTGTGGCACCGTGCTAGTCACTTCTCTCCAGGATGAAACAAAGCCACTGGTGAACACCCTTTGGATTCAGTTGGTCAACCAATTGCAAATCCACCTAACAGTAGCATTTTTGAGTGTATATTTTACTAGTTTGTTTGCAAGAATATCATGGAGGAACCTTGTTGGAGGCCTTACTGAAATCAAGATATGCTACATCTACAGCATTCCGTACATCTACCAAGCTTGTAATTCTAATTAAAAAAGAGAGAGATAAAATTAGTCTGGCATTACTTGTTTTTGAGAAATCCGTGTTGACTTTTTGTGACCACAGAATTACTTTTTAAGTCTTATAGACTGTCTGTTTAATTATCTATAATCTTTCCTGGTACTGATGCCAGCCTCACTGGGTGGTAAATTTTGTCCCCCCCCTTTTTTTTTTTTTTTTTTTTTAAGATGGAGACAACATTTGCCTTCCTCCAGTCTGCTGGGATTTCTCCTGTCGTCAAGGAATTCTCAAAAATTATTCCCAGTGATTCTGAGATTATTTCTGCCAGTTCTTTTAATACCCTTGGATGTACAGTTGTCCCTCCACATTCGCGGCTTCGACATTCATGGTTCTGCCTATTCACGGAACCTCAGCTTCTCCCCCCTCCACAGGGAAGTGTTTGGGGGTGGAGCCAACCCCGAGGAAAGCTGAGTGAGTGCTCCACTTTATTCAGCTTTCGCCCCTCTCAGGAAAGGGGCGAAAGCCGATTGAAGCGAGGCGCTCACTTACCAAACCCCTTTCAGTTTGCTGGCTGAGTGCCCCACTTTACTCAGCTTTCGCGCCTCTCATGAAAGGGGCAAAGGCCAAGTGAAGTGGGGTGCTCAGCCAGCAAACCGAAGGAGGTTTGGTGAGTGAGTGCCTTACTTCAACCAGCTTTTTCCACTCACCAAATTGCCACCGGTTTGCTGTCTGAGTACCCCACTTAACTCAGCTTTCGCCCCTCTCAGGAAAGGGGCAAAAGCCAAGTGAAGTGGGGTGCTCAGCCAGCAAACCAAAGGGGGTTTGCTGAGTGAGTGCCTCATTTCAACCGGCTTTTGCCCCTTCCGTAAGGGGGCAGAAGCTGATTGAAGCAAGGTGTTCACTCACCAAACCACCACCGGTTTGCTGGCTGAGCAGCTCAGTTTACTCAGTTTTCACCCCTCTCAGGAAAGGGGTAAAAGCCGAGTGAAGTGGGGCACTCAGCCAGCAAACCGAAGGGGGGTTGGTGAGTGAGTGCCTCACTTCAACCGGCTTTTGCCCCTTCCTTGAGAGGGGCGAAAGCCAATTGAAGTGAGGCGCTCACTTACCAAACCCCTTTCGGTTTGCTGGCTGAGTGCCCCACTACTCAGATTTTGCCCCCTTACGAAAGGAGCAAAAGCCGAGTGAAGTGGGGTGCTCAGCCAGCAAACCAGCAGTGGTTTGTTGGCTGAGCACCTTGCTTCAATCGGCTTTCGCCCCTCACACAAAAGGGGCAAAAGCTGGTTGAAGTGGGATCTTCAGCCTCCCTGCCGCTCACCCGCCACCCCCCATCCCTTCCCAATCAGTGATGGGGATTTTTGAGTCCTGTCACAGGTTTGGGAGGGCGGTGTGGTGGTGGCTGAGAAGCGGCTACGAGGCTTCAGAAAACCCATAGCCACTTTGGAATGGTGGGTGGGGGGTTGCGGGCAGGCGGTGGGGCAACGTACTTTTATTCACGTTTTTTTCACATTTGCGGGGGTCTTGTGTCCCTAACCCCCACGAATGTGGAGGGACGACTGTAGTTCATCTGCCCTGGAGTTAATTTAAAATAGCCAACTGTTCCTGTACTATCTCTTTATCTATTCTGTGCTGCATTTCATCTACTTCATTGTCTGCTCCATTTTCCCCAGGTTTAGCACTATTTCCCTTTTGGGAGAAGACTGAGGCAAAGAAGATGTTGACAGTCTGCCTTTTCATTGTCCCCTGTTAGCATTTTTCCATCTTCATACTGTGGCCTTTCCATTTCCTTGTTCTTTTTGCTATAGACATAACAAAAAAAAACCCCTTTTATTGTTTTTAACCTCTCTAGCAGGCCTGAGCTAGTTCTGAGCATTGGCTTTTCTGAGTTTCTCCCTACATGTGTTGGCTATTTGTTTTAATTCCTCTTTGTCGATTTTCCCTCTTTTCCATTTCCTGTACATGTCTCTTAGCTCAGTTGAAAGTTCTTTTAGACATCCATTCTGTTTTCTTTAGACACCTCCCATTTTTCCTCCTTATTGGAACTGTTCGAAATTGTGCTTTCAGGATCTCACTTTAAAAAAAACTCCCATCTATCATGAATTCCTTTCTTTTTTAGTATTCCTAACCATGGGGCCACAGTCAGCATTTTCCCAAGTTTACTGAAATTGGCTTTTTTAAAGTCTAGGATGCGTGTCTAACTGCACTTGGCTTCCTCTTTTCCACTGTATAACAAGTTGCAGGAGAACATTGTCACTCCCACCTAAGGCTCCTGCCACTTCCACCCCGTTGATCAGGTCATCCCCATTGGTTAGGATCAGATCTAAAATAGCTGATCCTCTTGTTGCTTCTTCTACCTTCTGGACAATGAAATTGTTTGCAAGGCAAGTGAGGAATTTGTTGGACTTCATATTCTTGGCAGAGTTTGACATCCAACCAATATCAGGATAGTTGAAATCCCCCATTACTACTACTAAACAGTACTGCAATCTATTTCCTTTACGCTATCTATCAAAATGTGTGGTGGGGAATGTATTATACAATGGTACCACTGATATGTGGGGAAAACAGACATTTCAGGGTTGTTGTTGTTGTGTGCCTTCAAGTGGTTTCCAACTTCTGATGACCTTATCACAGTGTTTTCTTGGCATGATTTGTTCAGAGAGGGTTTGCCTTCACCTTTCTCGTATCTGATCTGTTGATTGGAACAAAGAGAATTGCCTTCCTCTGAGGCAGAGAGAGTGTCACTTGCCCAAGGTCTTCCAGTGGGTTTCCATGACTGTGTGGGGTTTCAAACCCTGTTCTCCAGAATCATAGTATGACGCTCAAGCCACTATACCACGGTGCTCTCTGTTTAACTCTGCTGAATCAGAACAAGGATCCATCTTGTCCACTATCCTGCTTCCCAAAAAAGTTAGCTACATGTCTTCAAAAAGCCCAGAAACAGGGCCTGTCCTGTTTTTGTTCCCCAGCAATTGGTACTGAGTGGCACACTCTGTCTGAGAGTCTCAGTTGTAGTGCTTGTATAGGGTCAAACCCTCCTTCTCAAATTCATGCACACAGAATTGAGATGGACTCAACCGATTTCATGTGGCTTCTGTCCTTCACTCAGTTCTGCTTCAATGTACCCTTCACACTTTGCAGCCTATTACTCATTCATCAAGGGAAAAGAACATGCTCCTTTTGGGGAGAGAACGGAGTAGCAGGTGGCATGAGAGTCCTGCTCACTTCCTCCATGTTTGATTATAAAGTGAATGAAATATTGATGTCATCGCAGTGATCCTGCCTTTGGCTTTCTAGTTTACAAAATTTTGTGTGGGGTGGTGACATGGAATGTAATAAGACACTTAAAGTGTCATCTTTCCTTTATAAGTGATTGCAGGAGCTGTCCCTTCTTTGATATAACTTCCACTTGCTCATGCCTTCTTGATACTGAATGCAAATCTTTACCCCAGGATATCGAGTAACATGCCAGTGTAGGGCTTAGGGCTCTTGAAATGTTTCTTCCAATGCTTGTTAATCCCTTGAATTCAAATGAGATGCTCAAAGGGACTGATTCCTTTTCGGGGCAAGTAGTGGGAAACTTGTGCCTCCTTAACTGCTTCACAACCTGGCGATTTTATAGCCATCATGACTAATAGCTGTTAATAGGCTTATCCACTATGAATTTATCCTCTAATCACATTTAAAAGGCATCTAAACTAGTAGCCATCATGAAATCTCATGGCGATAAAGTCTGTAAGTTAATTATGGCTTGTGTGAAGAAGTACTTTGTTTTGTTTGCCCCAAGCTAAGTTTTCCCATATTTTTAATTCTTCAAGTTTTAACAAATGTACACATTATTTAGTTTTTGTAACAATCAAAATATATTGATTTGAAATTGCATATTTCCTTTATACTTTAGAGTATACAAGTCACCTCCCATTTTCAGGGGATCGCCATCTGCAGTTTAATTTACCTGTGACCTGACCGGGGGGGGGAGGTTTTTCTAGGCATGTCCTCCAGTGCAGTTCTATGGCATAATATGGTGGTTTGCTATTATATGTGGTTTCGTGTATCTGCATTAAGTCTGGGAACATGTACCCCGCGTAAACTGGGGGGTGACCTGTAATACCAAACTTCTGATCATGCAGCCACACCTTTTTAGTGCTGAACTATATAAGCTCAGGAAATACAATTGTGAAATTAATAGATTTCTATTTGGCTTTCCTGAGCAAGACAATGAAGCACGGTCACTTCTCTGAAGACTTAGGTTACCATCCTGTGCATGGCTACTTGGGACCAAGCTCCATTGTGTTCTGTTGTGCTTCTGATTAAAGATTCATCTACAGAATGTTGTTGTGTGCCTTCTGTTAGGGGGTGATGGGACAATTAATCCCCAGGTGAAGGCAAAAACCTGTCTCAGCAGACTTGGTAGCCACCCTTTCCCAAGAATACTCACACACAGAGTGTTTGGTGTCCAGAAAACAGGAGGTGCTTTTAATCTTCAGTAGTTTCAATATGTACAAGCAAAGTGCTACGCCATGCATCTCGGGATCATAGGAAGAGAATGAACACTGATCTGGTTTTCTTTTATACACACCAGCACAGCATTGGCTTAGCCAAGCACATGGTTGCATTGCATCAGATTTCTACCTTCATGGCTTTGTACTGTAGAAACCCTCTTCTGATGCAACCCTTCTCATGCAGATGTAGCATGATTAGCATGACTGGCAGTTCATGGAGTCAGCCATCATGACTCAGCATGATTTCTGCAGTTGTTTGGCCATTTTAAAACTCAGGGTTCAGTATCCACAGCAGCTTATAGCAAACCTATCCGAGGGTTTTCTTAGCAAGATTTATTCCAATGAGGTTTGCCATTGCCTTCCTCTAAGCTGAGAGAATATGACTTGTTCAAGGTCACCTCGTGGGTTTCCATGGGTGAGCAGGGATTTGAACCCTGGTCTCCTAGTATAGTTCAAACACCATACTGACTTTCTCAATCTGCAGGTACCTAGAAGCAAGCTCTGGTAGTTTACCAGCCAGAGTAGTGTTTATCCATGAAATACAAAGCCAATTTAGATATGATTTGGTTGTCATAAATATTCTTTATGCATCAGCTTGCTGTATTGCAAAGTTTAGGTCATTAGAGGGCAATTATATTATTAGAGTTATAATTCTTTTTATTTTATTTTTGTGTGTTTATTTAGAGTGTTTATAACCTGCCCTTCAGCCAATATGGCTCCCAGAGCAGATTACAAATTGTTAATTTAACAGTTCCCTCCCCCCAGGCTTATAATCTAAAAAGATAGGTCATACATGGAAAAAGGGATGGCATTGTGTGTGTGGGGATACTTTTCAGAAAAGAGGTTGAATCTCGCCTATCTGAAATGCTTGTGATCAGAAGTGTTTTGGATTTTTTTGGATTTTGGACTATTCTCACATACATAATGAGATATCCTGGAGATGGGACCCAAGTCTGAACACAGAATTCATTTATGTATCATATACAACTTATACACACAACCTGAAGATAATTTTATACACAATATCTTAAATTCTTTTGTGCGTGAAACAAAGTTTGTAGTCATTGAACCATCAGAAACCAAAGGTTTCACTGTTGCACACCCGTGTGGACAATTTTGAAGTATTTTGGATTTGCCGGATAAGGGATACACAACCTGTACTTCAAATATGCTCTGTTATAACTAGTCTTAAAAGAATGAACTTCCTGCATGCTTCAAAACTAAATATACATCACTAGGAAAGGACAGGAAGAGAAAAGAAAGAAGACCTATCACAGAGAATTGCAAGGAGTGAGAGCTGATGAGGCAGTTCACTAAGCTAAAGCGCCAACCACAAGTACATAAAGGTAGAGGAGGAAGGGTCATTTTAGTGTTACCTTTCTACTTCTGGAAGCAATGGTGGTGGTTTTTTGTATGGTTGCTGACTGAATGGTAACTTTCTGCTTGTGTCAGTTTGCCTCATTTCTGCAACCATCCACTTGTAGTGTGGTGGCTTTCATACTCCCACCTCTATTGCTGCTGCCTGACTCAGGCCTTGCCTACACTGGCCAAATAAAATGACTTCACCTCGTGTTATCGACAAGATGTCCAGACAATGTAGAGCATGAATCCGGGGAATTCAAGTGTTTCAGGGCTTTAATTTGCATCAAAAAGGTGGGAATTTACTCCAGATGCTAGCAGAAAATCCAGATATTTGTGTTTGTGTGTGTGTGTTTGTGTTTGTACTACCCTCCATTGCAACATTGGTTTGGGGCTGGGGGAGGAGTTTTTGGTGGGCAGACAGAAGAGGTTGGGAGGAGACACCCTGGGCCAGGCAATCAACTGACCTTCCCAGTGTTTTAATTTCACTTTTTTAGCGCTTCCTCTTTTTTTGTCCATCTGCCGCAGTACTTCGGAGAAGTGCATACCAGCATGCCTATATCATTAGCTGCACATACATCCACTTAATAGGATGTCCAAAGCACCTCTGAGCTGTGGAAAAAGACATACAGTGGGCTTTTGATATCTGCTGGGGTTTGGTTAGTCCTGTTATATACAGTGGCGTAGTAAAATGGTGTCCCTTCTGTAAATGGCAACATTAAGGTTTGCTTTGTGAATTTTTTTTTTTGGGGGGGGGATATTTTCAAGCTGTGGATGGTGGAATCTGTGGAATCAGAATCAATGGATCTGAAGGGCTGACTATACACATATGTGCTTACATGGGGTGTGTGTTGTGGGGGGAAGAACAGAGCAGCCACAGCTGTGTGGCGGCACATACTGTGATTTGTTAGACCAGGGTGATTTCAGAAGGGGGAACTGCATGGACAATGCCCTACAACTCACCTTGGTGTGTGATGATTGTGTAGAAAATTCAGTGGTTGCTGCGGACTGGGGAAACCTGAAGGTAAGCCAGGTTTTCATGTTGATGTAGACAAGTCCTCAGAAAGATAATAACAGTATAAGCTCAAGTATTTTCAGTATGATTCTTTTCACATAGAAAGGTAGCATTTCAACAAATTTCATTAAGGGTTATAGTGCTTTTTTAATAGAAGTACAGACAGTAATGCATTCATATTGAATTTGGATTTCATTTTAAGCAAACCTTTTTCTTTAAAGGAACTTGCTGTAATTTAAAACCAAAATCAATTTGGAAAAAAAAATATTTGATTTCAGGGGGAAATTGTTGTATTATAATTATATTTAATTTTTAAAAATCCAACCTATAAGATTTTAACACTGAAGCCAGTGGTAAATCCAGATGCCCTCTAAATAATTTCCAGATGCCTAAGGAATATTTTTTTTTTATTCTTTGCATGAATAGTTATTTAGGTATGTCCTGCTTCAAGAGCCATCAGATAAGGAATGAGTCTTGGCCTCATGTGTTTCTTCTCCTCCTTTCCCTGACTTTTCTCACCATACATAGAAACAAATGGCCAAATGAACCATTCCCTAGCTCTGTAGATTGAATTTTCTGTAGCCCCGGTTATACATTTGTGGGATCAGGCTTGCACTCAGTAGGGATTGTGTGAAGGGGGTGGGCAATTTATTTCCACACAAATGTTCTGTTTGGCTCAGTATTCTCCAAGAGCAGTTACATAAGCACAGTGTCACATTGTGCAGGTGCCGCACACTATAGTTTAATTTGCTAGTTTTTACAATTGCTGGTGAATAAACATATTTTGTACACTGGGGAAAGTGTGCATAGCTTTAGCAGCAGTGATGTAGAGAGCAGTGATACTGACAAAACCAAACAGGATGGGAGAGGGTTTTTGAATATGGTTTTCTTAACAGCAGGTTCTAATGGAAACATGGGCCCTTCCATTTATTCAGTGCTGAGAGAATTACTAGTTTGATAATGACTAGGAATGTTGTTATTAAAACAGTGTGTGCAGTTCATTTTCAACAGTTTTGAATTAGAGCCTGCATTAATGAAACGGATACGGTTTCTTTCACAAAGGGCAGATCTGTTAGTTAATATAGCTGCTGCAGTGCCTTGTGGACCATGCCTTTAGCTCTATTTGTATTTCACAGCATGATAAGCAAAGAGTGTTGATTTTCAAGGATCCTGCTGATGAAAGGTAATGGCATTATTACATCTTTATCTCAAAAACAGAACTGTGTGGTAAATGATTCCCTCCTTTCTCCCTTGTACCTCCTCCCCTGGTCCATTCCCTGACTGTATCCTTATGACACAAAAGATTTCTTGGTTAGAAACCCCTTTTTTATTCCTTTAAGTCACTTTAGCCTTGGAAATGATATGTTATTATTTAATGTCTGCACAGCAAGCCTGAGAGCACCTAATAGCGAGTGGATTGGAAGTGAAGGGCCTCCTGCTTGCAGATATGGATCGGCTCAGTCACACGCTGTACCAGCTGTCATCTCGGCCATACTGCTGTGATTTAATTAGTCTGTTTATGTCCTTTCTAATAATATTTCCATCTCTATGAAAGGGCAAATGCGACAGGGACTTCTTTCCCCCTCTCCAGGTTCCACACACTGAGGAATGTGGCCTACATCCGATATGCTGAGATGCAGGATTGAATCACTATTCCTGTCATTTCAAGCTGTTGATAAATTGTTCAGCCAAGAAGTGTACTTACTTCCTTGGGGTCATTTGTGTACTACGGACTGTAAACTGTACTGCAAATGGATGAGAAGAGAGTACAAAGACAGGGATATTTTATTTTTGTTTCTATATTAATGAGAGACCCAAATTGATCCAAATGGAACAAAATAGCTTTAGTGGAATGCTCTCCCATTGGCAATACCAATGCTTGGATTAATTATGTTATGTTTGTGTTATAGGAAAGAACTATCACTATTGCTAAGTTTCTTTAGAAATTTATTTGCTTTCATTAGAAATAGTTTTGGTCTGCTGTTCTACTTGTAAAATTTTGTTGTAAGATTCAGAACTTTTGTCAACCACAGTCCTCATTATATTGAGATATTGCGACCGAGTGACATCGTTGCCCCTGCTCCCCAGCCCTGCCCAAAAGAGACACCACAAGGTAACAGTCACAAGATAGATTTATTACAGGTGATAAGGTGAAATAGTTTGCAGAAAAGGCCACAACTTTCTGTTTGGTGATAGTTGCTGTGGTTGGTCTGGGCATGGGTTAAAACTGAGCAAGGAGAGAGCCCTCCCCATGCTCTGTCACCAAGTATCTGCCTGCCCCCCAGCAGGCAGATCCAGTAACTAGGTCATGTGACTGGTCATGTGACTGGTCATGTGACCACATCATGTGAATGGTCACGTGGCCAGACCTGTGAAAGTTCACGTGATCCGTTCATGTGATAGACTCACGTGACCTGTTGTCTCCCCAGGGCCGAGTCTCCCGGGAATGGTCCTAAACTTGGTACGGGCAAGCCTGCCCAGGACCAGTAGGAGACTCCTGGCCCCCAGGACAAGAACAGAACCCATGCCCACCACCAACAAAGCTGAGAGCAGTCCCCCACTCGGCTTCCGCCAACCCTGCAGCTATCACCAAAAAGAACTACCTCCTGTCTGAAGGGATCCTAGGCCAGACCTAACAGGAGAGCAGATCGAGTTCTGGACGAATGTAAGCGGAGTAAGCCCTGGACTTCCATCTTCCCGGGTGCTGGATATCTGCTGCCTTCATGCCCTCTGCTGCCGCCATAGTAGCTGCGCCGATCCGGAAGGAGTGCCCGCTGAACTCGTCCGCTGGGCATCCGAGATGACTTAAAGCGGCTCGAAGAACGCTAATGAACTGGAAACGGGTCACGGGAGAAAGGTCTCTGTGGATAAACAGGGGGCCGGGGACCTCAGCACGCTGCATCAGGAAGTGCCGCCTGAGGTGCACCGGGCAAGCTGGTGATCCCTCCAGTATCCGTAGATGAATGTAGGCCCCCCGTCCACGCTGGTCATTCTTGGACCGCCGGATACGCAGTTGCAGGACCTATTCTCCCAGTTCCACGACTGTCCACTGCAGTGCTCGCCCGGCCTAGGAAGCCTTGGATCTGCAGACTAGTTCCCTGATGCACAATGCTGCAAAGAAAGCAACCGAAAGGCAGAGCGAAACAGCAGAGTTTCATACCTGGATCAGTATATGGTGGGCAGGGATGCGATAAGGTTGCATAGTAGTCCATATGAAACTGGTCTGCGTGTGTCCTGCTTGCCTCCTTCCATGCGACACCATCCTTCAACCACCTTACGTGCAAGGAACGTGTTGCATGGTTCACCATGTCCTGCCATTTTACTGAAAAAGGAGATGGCTGCCAGATGAAGAGATATGGTCCTGGGTGCCAGGCCATTCTCTTTCAATGTCCCGATGTAGTGGAGGACCTCTCGTTCCGAGGATGGCCAAGGGCTCCTGTATCCGTAGCGCTGTCTGAAGCTGCCGAACTGCCGCGCTGCCCTGAAGTAACTGGCCCAGGTGGAAGGTGCCAAGGAGTTAAAGACCCCTCGGAGCACCATTCCTTCCCAGGATGCCAGAGCTCGACTGGGAAAGTTGCTGGTGTGGGATCCGCATCCGGAGCCAATTCCCAAAATCTGCCATCCTGGAATCACGACAACACAAGAGCCAACTGACTGGGGCTGCGAGCCGGCCGGGAATTTATTCCCGGCTGCCAGACCACGCAGAGGACTAGCCCCACCTCCCAGCCTATCAGCAGCCGAGCCGGAGCAACGGCCCTGATTGGCTAGGGGCTGATCAAGCTGGCCAATCGGGGCAGAGCAGCCTCTCCCTGATTGGTCAGTTTCTGATCCTCTTCCCAGCCTGCTGGATCATGCTGAGAAGAGGATGCTGGCCAGCATGGCAGAGCCCATGCCGGCCATGCGGGCAGGCCCGGGAGTTGGGGCATCACCGGCCACAAATGCGGCCACTGGTAAGTCCCCCGGGCAGCTGGCTTGTTGCAAGATTGCAGATCTAGTACATTTAAACAGAAGAAGGTGGGGTAGTGTATTCAAAATAGGAAGAAGCATGGGTGTGGTGGCATCCCATAGCTCAAGAAGTAGTTCAAGCTATGGAAAAGCACAAAGATGAAACAGCCAGGAATTTTGCAAGTTGTTTAGAAACTGCTAGAATGATACAATATAACAGAAGTGTTAATATAATACAATATGTCCCCTTAATTTTGGAAAGCTTACATATACAGTACATTCATATGGGCATAAATCCATTTGCTAGAGTAAACTGATTTGAATCAATGGGGTTTACACAAGTGTTGATTCACATTCACAACCGATTCACAACTGATTCAGTGGGTCTACTGTGGGTGCGGCTATACGATCATAAAAAAATCTGTATGGGGGGCAAAAAATACGAACAGCCTGTCGTTCGTATGCATACGAACCGGCTATACAATTTTTAACCCCCCTAAACTCCGCATGACTCCCTCTTCCTGAAGCTTGTTGGAGCAAGCAAGCCAAGCGGCAGTTTTAAATCTCCCGCTGCTTTTTTTTTTTTAAAGGTTCCTGGTTTGCGGACAGTCGGTTTTCTGTATTTACAATATAAAATAAAAATAAATAAACACATAAATTCACGGACTTACTGGACGCTTGCTAGCCGGGAAACCAACATGGCGGCCGCTCCCAATTCCCCTCCGTGCTAGCCCCGCCCCTTCTACTCGGCCAGCCAGTCAGATTACCTTGCTTGTTCGTATGTGTGCAAACGGACTGTACAGACCCATCAGCCATCTGAACGGCGTACAGATTTCTCTTCGCGATCCGCTTTCCCTCCCGAACGCTGCGTGTGCGTATTTCAGGGTGGAAAACCGCCCCCCTCTTTTGCATTCGTGTGCATCCAAATGGCCATTTGTACCGAAGCACGAACTTCCGCACGCCGTACGTATTATTTAAATCGTGTAGATGGGACCTGTATTTGGGAGTAGCAATTTGATTTAGGCCTACTATGGTTCCCCCCCATCCTTTCGCCCCCCCACCTTTCCTATAATGTGCACTTCTCACATTATAATAGTTTCAAATTCCTTGTTCCTCAACTGTAATCAGGCTGCAGCCAGTCACTCGCAAGAGAAACCTTCTTAAAAATGACCAATATGCAAGGAACATCAGAGTGAGAAGCTGCATGACAAGATTCTTGACGTGATCATAGATATACATAGTCATATTGAATGAATTACGTAAACAGCTTGTAAATACTTACTAAACAACTAATTCCCTCCAGTTCAAGTAGCCATTCAGCAATGAGCAAGGTTAAAAATATTTCTAAATAGCCAGCTCAGTTTTAATAATTTGTTTTATGTGCTCTCTTCCTATTTGGTTATTATTTTATACATACAGTGGGGACAGAATAGTCCTATGTGATGCTAGGGAAGATTGATGACACAGGCCTTTCCCTTCATCCATAGCCCAGTGAGATTTTACTGGGTAGAGTGGAAGGTATGTGGGATTTTTTCCTTGAGTGGGTTCTCCCCCCTGCCCAGGCATAGGGGAGGAGACTGGATTGGGAACCTTTTCAGGGGACAGGATAAGTTTTGTATCAAGTGGATTCAAAGTTTGCTGCCCCCACCCCACCCTGCTACAGGCTCTTTGGGGCTTTATAGTTGCTACTGCTGGTGAGAGAAACCCCAGTGGCAACTTTTCATCTGTAGAATTCTCAGCAGGCATCAGCAGGCATCTTGGAGGCCAGGGCCTAAATACCCCAAAGGCACCAGATCCTGTCTGATTTTAAAAGGTGAAAAGGGTCAGCCCTGGTTAGCATTTGGATGGAAGACCACCGATGAATACCAGGTGCTATAGACTATATTTCAGAGGGAGGAACTAGCAAACCATCTCTTGAGTATTCCTTGCCTAAGAGAACCCTATGAAATTCATGTGATCACCATAAGTTGACAGATCTTTCGAAGACATATATGTACATCTTGGAGGCCATGACTGTGGCAAAGCCCCACTGCCAACAGAGCTGTTCTCCTCTTGCAGAAAGGGCAAAGGGACACCTCTAAAATCCCCTTCTCCCTCCACTAATCAACATCAGTGGCTTAGGAATTCTGTGTTAATAGCTGTTGCTATTTGCTGTGAAGTCAATTTTGACTAACATCGACACTGTCAATGAGAACCCTTAAAGATACTCTGTTATTAACAGCCCTGACCAGGGTTGTGCCTTCCTTGGTTGAGTCAATCCATCTGGAATGTAGTCCTCCTCTTTTCCTACTGCCTTACATTTTACCAAGCCTTATCCTATGTTCCAGTAGGTCACATATGCCCATGCTATGTCCAAAGTATAATAGCCTTGGTAAGTCATTTTGACTTGTAGTGAGAGTATTAATAACTTTTAAAATTATACTTGATGTATGTTTGTATGCTATAATCACGCTCCATACATTTCAGCTCAATAAAAGTGTTCTAAAACCCCACAAAGGGATATATAATTCAGTGACTATAGCTCTGTTAACTGTATAAATGTTTAGTACCAGAGATGAACCTTTAGGCACATGAATGTTTCGACATGCTATAACTTTAATCACACCTAGAGGGGTGATGTTACACAATTAAAAACAGGTATTAATGCCTATGTAACCTTTCCATATGAGAGTTGCAACCAGATAAAATAGTAAGTTGAACTGATGCATGGATTTAATCTGTGATTTTTTTAAAAAACCCTATAACTGTGGACAGTAGGGATTAGGACAATAATATATAGGGAAGGGTGCAATCCTCTCTTCCGTGCTGAAAATTTATTCTCCATGGAACCAGGTACTTGCCCTGAGAGAGAAGTTGTCATTGGCATCCATCTTTGTTAGAGTGTGGTAAGTTGGAAAATCTGAAATATTCCACCCCACACACCATGGTTCTCAGTCAAGCTCTCTTGTGGCTCCTATATAAACAACAGCAGCAACAACAATGCTACAACCCAGATATGTTAGTTTATTGCATGTGGAAGCCCTAGATTTGCTTTTGGGTGACATTAGAAAGAAATGAGAGGTTACATAAAGGGTGCTTCAGTATTTAACTCCCTGATCACCTCCCGTCTAGCCAGAATGACTACTGCCCATGTTGATTGGTAGAATCTGGGGTTTTAATCCAAACAATAGCTTTTCCAAACTCTGCTTAAAATATGGTTTTGCTCTGCAGAAGTGCCAAAGACTTAACAAGAAAAAGAAGAAAAAAAAAATCTTAAAACTCCATTAATGCTACATATTATTTCTGATGTTCTGTTATTCCAAACATGCTTTCCATTTTACCCTCAGTTCTTTAACAAGCTTTGTAGCAAGTACTAAAATACCTTGAGGTGCTGTTCGAAAGAACAATTCAGTCAGATGGTTGGCATTGCTTTAGACGTCTCATGGTCTCACATCATGATGTACCCTCTGGCATTTCCTACAGTTTCCTTATCACTGTCACAGAGGAAAAAAGTCTTATAAATTATATATTCAAAATATGTTTTCCCAGCTTCTGTTTGGTTTTCACATACTCTCAGCGCTCATTCTAAGACATGCTCCTGAGGCCTTTGGAAAGTAACAGAAACTAACACCACTTAACCCACATGAAATGAGAAAGATGGATATTTAAAACTTACACCATGTTCAGGGTTAGGATAAGGAAAACAGTTCTGTGTGTTTAGCACTAGTCGATGTTCATTGCTTTCTTAAAAGTTTGGCAAATGTTGTGTAATTTTATTCCTTTTCTCAAACGTCAAGCATTGAACAATTGAAATGCTAATCCCACAAGAGCAGTAAATCAAAGCAAGTCCTCTGCAACTGTTTTTTTTAATATAAAAGGTATTCTTCCCTGTTCATGTAATTTATTTCAGAAGCATAGCTATGTTAATATGGAATTCAATTGTTATTTCTGCTTGTCATATTCATGGCTTACTCATTTGCACAGTAAGTTTATCAACAGCTACAGAGAGAGTAATGACTTCTGTGGCTGAGAGTGAAATGAATGATTTGCAAGTGCAAGGGAAATCCACAGGCACAGCCAGAGCTGTGCTTGCTGTCACTGCCATTTGTCTCTGCTGAAGAGACAAAACACTGTCAAAACTGGAAACACCTTGTGTCTTCAGTGGCAAAATCTGCTGACATAGAAATATTTAAGTGAAGCTACAGTTAAGTACATCATTCTCTGTGCACATGTGCAACAGGTTTCACCACTCCTGATTTGTCAGGCCAGCTAAGCCCCTCCTTATGCCTTCTTGCCTGGCAGGTGCTTGGCCATTGATCTGTTTTTGCATTCCTAAGCAGGAAACAAAAGCAGAAAGTTTAGAATGAAATCCTAACTGACAAAGATGACCAAGAGCCAGATGAGCCAACGCTAGGCTAGCTGAAGCTGTGCTAAATCCAAACCTCTCTCCAGGCTGTACATGGTGCAGCACATTTTGAAGTGATTAGTGTATGATAGTTCATTCCACATCCATGTCTTCACTGGATGCTACTGAATGTGGACAATATTTAGGGCATCTAGGGCTTCAGAAAGAATTTAAAACATTCTTGTGCTCTTATTGGAGTCCCCATCATTGGAGTGTAGGGCTTCAATTTGAAGCCCACCATGGGGTGATAATGGCCAGGAGTGTCCTGGGGTTTAAGTGTGTGTGTGTGTGTGTGTGTGAGAGAGAGAGAGAGAGAGATCAGTTTTGTTTGTTTTGATGTGGGATGGGTTTTGCTTGGGGTTTGTGGGCGGGAGGAGACTTTGCCTAGTTTGTATTTTGTGCTGTGTGATAACGGGGTCTCCCATTATCTGGGCACCACAGCCAACCAGATAAGAAAAGTGTTAAGGATGTATCAGGTAAAGTACAGTTTATTGGGGTCAACATCAGGAGATAGCTGACCAATGAGATGGCCACCTGGAGGGAGCGTTGAGATGGTTCTGTGGAAAGATGATAAATACTGTCTCAGGGGCCATGTGGCAGAGAGAAAAACAAAGAGAGATCTGAACCAGAGAGACTCTCATCCCAGCTGTGGGGTGCTTGATAGAGAGCAAGCTGAAAGGCCAGATTCCCAGTCCCATGAATATCCTGTGCACCTGGACTGCAACTCCTTGTGATTAGATTAGGGAACTGTCTAGCTTAGTCACATCAAGGCTTATGCTTATTTTATAGAGTTGATTGGAATGACTAGACTATCTGTAAAGGAAGGTACCATTCATGTAAGAGATATCTGTACTACGCTATGTAGTTTATGCTTAGAATAAACTTGATTTAAGGTTCTTCTTTGTCTGTGCTCTCTTTCATGTGCCTTGCTCAGTCTCTCCTCATAGGGATGGTAAGAGGTGAAGCTCTGCAGAGTCAGAGTGAAAAGTACAAGTTAAACTCCAGTATCTTCCCATTGGGTTACAATTAAAGGCCGAATTTTAAGCCAATAGGTGGTGGCAGCTAGAGTCTAGATTAGCTCTGGAGGGCCCCAAGCTGTAGGCAGAAGCAGGAGGGGGCACAGATCTTAATGTGGTGATGACTGGGTGTGGTGTTTGTGTGTGTTCATGTGCTTGATCAGCATCAGCTTGCATTCAGTGAAATGGATATTTTGTTGGGCTTTGTGAGGGCAAATATGTGATTTCATGTTTGCAGTATATTCCTACTTCTGCCTTATACTCAGTTTCGTGTAGAAGTTATTTGTCTCTGATCCTCATCAGTTTACCTTCTTTAAAATAACTCCTGGCTGAAAAAACCCTGGATTTAAAAGAGGTGTGTCTGTGTATGAATATGTGTGTGTTGGTTATGGAATTCAGACCCCATCTGTACCATGTTTTTAGGTTCTGGAGAAAACTTTTGGCCTCACCAGTTTGCTTTCTGGGAAAAGTAAATTGTGTCACTGACCATAACAGATTTTTTTTGAATAGGCAAGCCCCTCCTCCCATTTGTGGGAGTGCCTACATTATCTTAAAACACCAAATATGCCTACCGGCTCCAGAATTTTGGGGCACAACCCATTCATACTGTTTACAGTTGTCTCTCCATATCCATGGATTCAAGCCATATTCACAGCTTGAAAATATTCTTAAAAAAATACTCCAAAAAGCAAACCTTGATTTTGCCATCTTATATAATGGACACCATTTTGCTATGCCATTGCATATAATGGGATTTGAGTATTCATGGATTTTGGTATCCATGGGGGGTCCTGGAAACAAACCCCAGTGAATATGAAGAGACAACTGTACTTTGGATTTTGGTTTAACAGACTAAGTTATTCTCTCTTGACAACTATATAGTTGATGATGGCAAACAACTTTCTAGTAAATGTTCAATGGTATTACTTATTAATAAGATAAATGAATTGTGAGATGTGTGATTGCCTGATGATGTACTCATTTAGTTGTTCTTTTTTCCCCTTTTACTAATCTCTGTCATGTTGGATTTACAAATGGAACAGAATGACCTTTGAAATGATGATGGAAACGAAGAGATAAACACAACTTGAAAGGACAAACCAATTAATATAAATGTGTTGCACATAAAACTGATTTGAGTCCATTGCTATCTATGTAAACCTTTTCACTGCTTACAAGAGCAGAGGGAGCAAAGAGATGATATGATGTAGAGAAGGTACAGTGTATAGGATTTTTTTTAAAAAAAATAAACTGTTCTATGGATCTAGCTATCATCTATGCCTCCTACTGAAGAAAACCTGCATGTATGGTTTCTTATGCTCACTCTCAGCTGCAACAACAACAACAATATCCCTGAAAAATAAATGTGGTGAAATACTATACTTTTAAGTTTGATTTTTTTTAATTAGAGAAATTGAAATCGCATGAATAGTTAATAATCTCAGCACTGATATGAAAGCCTGGGCTGATATTTATGTGATATTTATTAATCTGTTTCTTTTCTTTATAGCCTGTCTGTCATAAAAATAATCCCTGGTTGGGTAAAAACAAAGTTCAACCAATCAACAGTAACCAACAATAAAACCAATAAACAATCAGTGAGCTATTGTCAGAGAGATTCACTTCAGTGGCAACAAATTGCTCATAAATGCCTGAGTCAACAGATGGGTCTTTGGTGCCAAAAGTATCAGCAAAGTTGGTGCAAGGTGTATCTGTTGGAGGAAAGCCATTTTAAAGTCAGAGAACCAGGAACATGTTATCTGTAGTGGTGGGACAGTGAGGTAGGCCTGCCCACCTGACATCTAAGAGCAAGCTGGGACAGGGAGAGGTTTTTCTTCAGATGCCTGAGGGCAAGAAAGTCTATTAGGGCTCTGTGTGGTTGGCACCATCCCCTTGAGTTGCCCCAGATACAGAGAGGCAGTCAGTGCAGCTCTTTGAGGAGCAAGGGGTGTGCCGCTGGCCGGCAGGCCTGTTTGCAGCCCAGCCGGTGCCCCCACAACCCTCCCGGCGCCCCCCTTGCTTACCTGGGCGACCGCATGGCCGGTCACCATGGGGGCTGCCATGCCTTCCCCATCTTCTTCCTGGCATGCCTTGGCCTGGGAGGAGCCGGGGAAAGTGGGAGCCAATCAAGGGGAGACCCCCTTCACTCAATTGGCTCCCGGCAGGTAGGAGGCGGGACATCCGGCCGTGCTCATGGCACGGCCAGATGATGCAATAGGAGCTGCGACAGAACTGATATAAGTCGGCTCTGCCGTAGCTCCTCCCGCATTTGGCTCCAGAGAGCCAAAGACCTGCCCACCCTCCCTTGGGATGCTCCAGTATTACTGTCGCAATTTGTAGGCGGTTGGCATGGGTCATGGTCAAGGTAAAGGGGGGGTCTCCGTCAAGTTTAAGTCCAAGTTCGAGTTCACTGAGACCCCTCTTACTTGTTTAATGATTTTGTTTGCAGGGGAGGAGAGAGTGTCAGGCAGGACGGCTTGGCCGTTGCCTCTCTCCTCCATAAGAATCGGAAGGGTCCGATTAGAAGCCCTTTACCAACATGGGATGGGTCAATGATGGTACGACCCATGCCTAGTTGCCAACCATTTGGGCAGCCATCTGCAAGTTGCGGCCATTTTATTGCTAACAACATTTATCTACTAACCTGTATTTAACCAATTTTCTGAATATGTAATCAATGCAATTGTGTAACTACCTCTTGCTGTGTAATCAATACAAGTTGTATACTACCTCAGGAGTATGTGTCTTATTGGGAGGGGAGAGTGGGGTTGATATGGTTTGGGTCCACAATGCTCAGTGTTCTTGTACAGTTCGCCCAGTAAATTTCCTTGTAGTTACCTTTTGCAATTTTCATGTCATTTTCAAGGTTAGGTTTCAATATCTTTTATTTTAACAATATATTTAAAAGTTCCAAATAAACATTTAAGTTTGAGAATGTTCTGTCCTTATGCTATCTGTTGGTGATAGCATATCACCAACAGATATCTTATGCTATCTTATCAATATCTTATCAATATCTTATGCTATCTGTTTATGCTTTTCCAGTATTTTCTTCACTATGAAAATATTTTCAAGCCTCATCAGCCTTACAGATTTTATCCCCCAGTTCTAGAAAGAAGGTTTCCATTGAGTTCCTGTTCAAATCCTAAACTGTCATGATTTTCTTCAAGGTCACATTTTATAAGCTCAAAGATATGAAAAAAATTTTTCAAAGAAAAAAAATTATGCAAGTGTTTGGGTGTTCAGCACAGAGGAATGCTGCTGCTTCATCCCATTTCAAACATGAAAGCCTTACAAATAAGCAAAGCCAGCAACAAATGAATCTGCTGTACTAAAAGGGGAATACATGACTTTTTCTTCATTCCTAGGAATTGGCAAATTCTCCCAAATGTGCTGTGTATTAACTGGGAAATGATCCAAGATCTCTCCTCCCCTCCTCTCAAAACTAGGAAAACTTTGATCTACATACATATTGCTCATTTTATAAACATCTACAAATATTTCTTTTATCTTGACTTTTTTCCTTCTTTTCTTTTTCTTGGTGCTGTTAATTGATTTTTTAAAAGACCAGTGTCATTTTAAAATGAAATGTTCCAAATTTTAATGCTGTATTTATTTCTTCTGCAGTTGTCCTCTAATGATAAATCCCTTTATCATCCTGAGATCAATATATCTGTCTTGGATGTTCTTGTTTAGGAATTTACGGTGTCTTTAACTCTGTTTCCATCTCTCTCATCTACTTATTTTCTCCTAAAGAATAAAATTTCTGTTCAATGCATCTAATAAACCCTGTGCACATGTTCTCTTTACAGGCTTAATTACAAAATATGATCAATTTAATAGAAAGGTTTCAAAATATCATTATTGCACTACAAGTAGGAGGGGTGGGAGAAAAGACAAGCTTGACATTTTAAAACACTTGAATTAGACAGAGTTTCACTACTAATTGATTTTTAAAAGAGTTCCCTGGAAAAGTGAACTCTGAAATGTTTGGAAGTGCCTTGGCTGCATTCCAGAACATTTACTACAAAGCATAACTAGACAGTTTCTCTGCCACTGAAAAGATGCATTCTATGCATAGGCTGTTTTAATTTAGTATCCCAGCTGTACACTGACATATCATGCTTCATACATTTCTTATATTTTTTGGTTATTAGATTATTCATGTAACCCAAAGTAAAAAAACCCAAAAAACTGGAAGTAAGGACTTCATCCATAATCCACTTGCTTTTAAGTCCATAAAACAAAACATACATTAATCTTGCAATTCTGCATTAGTATTGATTTCATTATTTAAAAAAAGTGGTGAATGAACAGTATATTTTATACCAAGTGCTTGCCTTTATATATTTTTAGCAGAAAAACCCAGCTTAATTGTTCAGCTGCATAGCTGATAGCCACCAAAAGACTAGCATGTCATAACATCATTCTACCACCTGGTACTCCGTTATGTATACTGTACTTAAATCCAGTTAAGAGCTGCGAAGCTTGGGCAAGTCTAATTCAATATTAGTTTGTACCTTTCAATGTGCTAGGCTACAGTCCTATGCATGCTTATTTAGGAGTAAGAGTAAGCATACTCTTGTATGCTCTGATTATAGGATCACAATGTGTGGTTCCCCTGAGTTCTTTGTTGAAATAACGTCTCCATATATATCAGAGTATACACCTTTGAAATCCTTCAATTTCTCTTCTCACCTACTTAGAAAATTTAATACAAACACACACAGAGGATATCCTGGGGGTGGAGATTGGTAGAATCTCAAAGCAAAGAGCAGGAAATCTCCCGGATGCATACATAAAGTTTATATTAGCATACTGTATGTACAGCTGTCCCTCCATATCCATGGGTTTGGTATCCATGGATTTAAGTATTCACAGCTTGAAAATATTCTTTAAAAAGTAATAATCCAAAAAGCAAACCTTGATTTTGCCATCTTATATAAGGGACACCATTTTGTTATGCCATTGCATATAATAACCTCTCCATTGACGCCCCCTTGTCGTGGGAGAGAGGCTTGCGTACCCTAATGATGTTTTGAGCTATGCTGGCGGTGGCACAATAGCCACCGGTAGGGTCTCCCATGCCAGACAGGTCAAAACTGAAGGGTTTGACAAAGAGCGTCAAAGGGCAGGATGGGCTCTCGAGCCTTATGGCAACTGTCCTAGGAGAAGGAAAACTCTAATCCCAAACCCGGGCAGATGGTGCTTGTCCAACCCTGTAAGGTCAGCCATCTAAGAGAAGGAAACTCTAATCAAACCCATGGCCCAAGGACCTCACTCCTACCGTCCATGCTTGCAAGGCCAGCAGATGAACCTTTGGTTTAAAGGGTGAGGCCAGTTCTGTGCATGCTGCGCTCCACCAGACAAATCCATTGCACAGGCTTGGAGGACAAATCCAATTCCTGAATCTTCGTTTGTGAAGAGAAGCCAGAGAGAGAACATATAATACACTTGAGTATTCATGGATTTAGGTATCCACGGGGGACCTGGAACCAAACCCCAGTGAATATGAAGGGACAACTGTATTTGATGTATGGTATCCAGAGCAATAAAAGTTTTTAAATCAATATGAGTGGTCTTTGCATCCAGGTGGTCCACTGTGTTTTATATGTGACATTTCATAGGGACCTTCATTCACCTTCATTCTGGCAACACTTTAAGTGGCATTATCTAACATAAACTGAAATAGAAATTTGAGAATCAATTAAATAGTTATTCCCTCCCTTCTAACTTTGTTATTTTGTATTAGCCTTTTTGTTATTAAATTTGTAGTATCCTTTTTTTATTAACCAAATCTGCATAATTTACACACACTGCATAATTTACACCCAGAATACCATTCATGCCACTCATTTGCTTCAGTGCAATTCAGGAACAAGCATTTTGAGTACTGTTTATCAATTTTTAGTAATCATTTTAGTTATCTTCCATGAGATTGTAATGCTAGAATTAATCTGAATTTTAGCAAGAAAACACCTGTCCTCTTCACTAGTACCGCTCTAATGTGATCCTTGACATTGCAGAAAACAGCAATAGCGTCCTACTAAGTTTCAGTATAGCTCCTCTTACCTCTGTTCTAGTTATCTTATTGCTCTCAATCCCATGACTTGGCTACTAAGACTTGGAACTGACAACATTAGATTCTAGTATTCTCTGTGTGACTTCTTAGTCTCCTTTCATGTGCTTTTCTGTCCTTTTCAACCAACATCTCTGCTTTGCTCCCAGTGTTCCAGCTTCCTTACTCATTTGCCTACCTTTATGCTTGCTTTTTTCCCCAGCATACCTGTTCAAGACTCCTTTGGGAGAACTTCCTGAACTTCAGATTTGTCTTCAACTCTTTGGGCTCATCCACAGGAGCCAGGATACAATGGCTCCTCTCTGATGTATCGTGGCCATAGATCAGGCCTGTTGTTCCCCCATTTCCTCCACACAATGGGAAGAAATCTTGATGGACCCATTGCTGGAGCTGCTGCCACCCCCACCATTTCCCTCACTGTCTCAGAAGGCAGGAAGGGGCCCCCGTAACATGTGACCAAGGCCTCCTGCATGTGACCAGCCTAGGTCACATGCTGTGGGACTCTTTCCTGCCTTCTGGGAGAGCAAGGCAGATAGGCAGATTCAGTGTGGGCTGGCCTGCCCAGACAGGCTCCTGTGGACATGTGGGGCCCGATCTGTTTCCTCCCAGAAAAAATGTAGTAAAGTAGGTATTATTCTAAAATGTTGTATCAGGCTCCACCCCAGCTTCCTACCATATCTTGCCCAGGGGTGGTGAGGACTGCCTCCTTCAGAGAACTTGAACATCAGATTTGACATCAGTTCTTTGTCTCAACTCATCTGTGTTGTGTTAATGAAGCTCACCCTTACTTTGTAACTTTTGCCTAGACCGTTTTGCTTCATTTTGAGTTTGTCCCCAATCTTGTGAGGCCTCAGTAACACCACTTGTTACTGTGGTGTCTTGGGTATTGGCTTAGCTCATTTCCAGAATCTGGAGCAGAACCATCTGCAGATAAATGGATATTAGCACAGTATCCTGGCACAGTGTCCTGATCCAGCAACTTCTGTCTTCCGCTTTGCTTTTTAACCTGCATGCCCAGCATGGAGAATAATTTTTTCAAACTTACCTTCTGTTTCAGAGAGTAAATTCTATCAATATGAAATGGAAATAAATGTTCTATTTTTTTCCTCCCTGAATTATAATTTTAGAAGAATTTCCCTATAGAACGGTTCTTCTGTTGATTGTCCCCCTCTCTGGCATGCATAATTAAGCAAAAATGCAACAGAAATGTTGGTTTTGAATGTTATGCAAATAAATAAAGCATGTGTGATAGAGCACGCACGGCAAGTTCTAGGTCTCTAATAAAATGTATTTTATGCATAAAAAATGGTTTATTAATACATGTGCTGTTCCTAGGTGACCCCATTTGTATTTTTTTGTACACAGAAGTCTATTCACAACTACAAATGATGCATGAAGAAGGTCTGACATATGGCAACAGTGTCACAATCTGTGGTACACTAGCAAAACAATCAGTAGATTCAATTGTGAGCATTTTATCTGTTCATGTGTCCTATACTGTCATCTTTGTACTACCATCATATCTGTAGTTAGGAAACAGAGGAACTCTCTCTAATAATATTCACTGACTACTCTTCTGCACCCTCAGATCTTTGTGTGTTTCATCTGTAGAGAACTTAATCTTATATTGGCATTCAAACATTCTTATCTCTACATGTTGGTGTCAGGGCTGTTCATGGTGCTGTTTCTTGCAGAACACACATGTGTCATCCTTGAAAATTTAAAAGACTTTCTTTCTTTCTTTTTCTTTTTGCAATAATTTTTCATCATTGATTTTCTATTTCCTAGCCAAATCATTTGGGTTTATGAGATAATAGTTGAAATGTATTCGTCTATTTATCCATCAATATAAAAACTATATTTGAGAAAAAAATGGCTATACTGTTATTCTGCTCACATAAGGTTCTCTTTAATTGGTCCTTAATAAGCTTGGTTTAACTGGGATTTAAGAAAAGAACAGTGGTCATTAACATTAGCCAGATTAAGACTTGGTTAATTACCACTGAAAGATAAGTAACATGCAATGATGAAGTCTGAAATATTTTTACATTTATAGTAAGAGGAGTTGTGAATTTTTGCTTGCCATAATTAATATATTAAAATCTATTTTTGCAAAATATTAAAATGTTTGAAAATGAATAATACAGTTTTAAAAGTCAACAGTGTAATAATGCCAACCCCCCTCCTTTTCATTTGATTTCTGTTTACTGTTATTTAACAAGACCAGAAGCCTAAAGTAATCAATAACTCCCACAGGGCTGCATGTAATATGCTTATTTTAAAATACACAAAGACATATAATTGCCATCATATGTGAAATAGTGTTGGCAGAGTCTCATAGCTAATGGGCCTGTGACAGACACTTCTTCCATGAGGGGTTTACACAGTTTCTAGCAATAAACTAAAAGTGAGTGACTCTTTCCAAAGGCTCAAGTCTAACAGATTTCCAGTAGCAGAGTGGAAACATTAGGAAGAACTTCATGAAGGTAAGAACAGTTTTGACAGTGGAGTGGACTAGCTTGGAAGGTGGTAGACATCCCTTTGCTAGAAGGTTTTAAACAGGGTTTGAATGGCTGCCTCTCAAAGATGCTTTAGCTGTTAAACTGGAGTTGGACTAGATGGTCCTGTTGAAAATGGCACAATAGAGGCATTGTTGCCAATGCTGAGGACCACTAACATTCTAGGTTTTGCACTGTTTTCTAATTCTTCAATGATCTATAAAATGTGTAGGAGACTGCATTGCTTCTATGCTAACCGTGAGGACCACACCCTCTATTATTGCCCTCAAGCTCCCCCACCCCATATTTGGAGCCTATTTTCCCTCCAAATTGCTCTAAAATGGCCAGCATTCTCCCCAAACTTCTGGGAGCTGCTATTGACCATTTTGTCATGCTTGAGGAGGAGCATTTTAGCCTCCCTCATCCTTGTTAAGTCTCAACAGGCTTTTAAAAAAAAAAATGTCTCTGGAGCCCCCCCCCCCAAAAAGTGATGTGATTCCAGATTTCCCTCAAACATGATGAAATCCCCAAAGTGCCCCAAAGAAGTGTGGGGATCCTATTGGCAATGTAGTTTCCTTAAAAAAAAAACAAAAACAAAAAAACCCCACTCTCCAACAGTTTGGGGGGGTGGTCAATGGAGAACTCAAGGATCTGTTCTTTTTTGGGGGGGGTGCAAAAATTCAGGGGCTGCATTTTGCCCACCCTGCCCTGTATTTATCGATGGTCAGCTTAAAGCCCTGTTCATGTATTATTGAGGTGGATATAGTAGAAGCATGAGGACGTCTAATAGGCTAGCCTCACCGCTCTCTTTTGCCTGTTTTTATCACACACTCCACAGAGAAGGCAACAGTTTAAAAAAGAGGGATATCTCTGATAACTGAATAAGCTCTCTACAAGATTTGGAAATTTGGGATTTCCGCAATCTATGGACAGAATTACAGATTAACAGACATTATCTTCTGGCTGTCACCCCCCATATATACAGGAAGAGAAAGGTGGTGATGGGGAGGGTGTTTCTCATATATTTCCACGTGAGTAACTCCTGAACAGGGCTCAGTATAGGGAGAAGTCTATCTTTATTTTCTACAACTGAATTACCAGGCCTTTGCTGTTCCTTCACTGATACCCAAATCCCTGGGAAGGCTAGAGATGGCATACAAACAGAATCACATGGCTGGCTGGCTGGCTGGCTCCTTCCTTCCACTAACCAGACAGCTCAAGTTTTGAGTAAAGAGAGGTACCCTAGGACAAAATATGAGTAGCTTCTTCTGCACTTTCATTTCAAGGCATTCTGAAAGGGGGAACCAGTTACTTCACAACTGATCCTGATCACCCCTTGGTTTGTTTCTTCATTCATGATGTATGCCACAGTGAATTACATTAAGGGAATCAATAAAGAAAAAAAAAAGTTAGATGGCTGAACTAAATGATGTATTAAATAATAGTATACATGATTGCGGCATTAGGCTGTGTTTCAGAATACTTATTATGCCTGTAGAGCTTTATTCCATACACTGTGTTTTGGCTAGCAAAATCCTAGGTAGTATTAAAAGTAACAAGCTCGTGTGGCTTGCAGAGTGAATGTAGAGAGGCATTTAATCTCTAAGCAATAGTAGCATAGATGCATTTAAATATATCTGCAAAATGTGCAGATTTAAGAGTTCTGAGAGTCCCTGGACCTTACTCCCCCTCCCCAATGACTGAGAATGACCGATGCACAAAAGGAAACACATTGAGGAAGGGATTACAGTGCAATGATCTCATTGTGAGTGTTGCATTATGGTTTTGGCAGCATGGTAAAGGCTCCCCTGGCACTTCTACTTAAGGCAATTTGAACTTCTCTAGCAGCTAGGTATGATTTGTGACATATTTCAACCTCATTCTTCAATGAGGGAGAGCAGTGGCAAGTGAATGAAATATTTTCAGGGAATATTGGAAGGGAGAGGTACATATGTCAAGGAATACAGGAAAGTGTAGCAACATCTCTAGCTTAAAGGTGAGAAACTATAAATCTGGAATCTTGCTTTTAAACAAGTAAATACAGATATACATATGTGCTAAAGTATGACGCTGTTCTGCTAAACCAGATCTGGATCAATGATTTTTCTCTCAAGGCTATGATAATGATCATTTAGCTGATAGTGCTTGCCTAATTATCTTTGAAGACTGGTGGCTACTACCTGCTAGATGAATCCCACTTGCTTGGCTTACCACTGAGAACTGCACACTCAAAAAAAGAAAAGAAACGTGAATATTATTATTGTTATACATGCATGCCGAAGAAACTACATTTCCAGAATATCAGACCTTTGTATTATTATAACGTTTGTAACCTAGCAGTAGCCAGGAAACAGCAGGTTTTTTAAAATTTATTATTACTATTTTATTGTCCTCTGCTGCTTTCAGCTGTATAGAGCAATAGTTAAGATGCTGCTAAATTCTGGCAGAGAGAAAATTACAGGCCAAATATACAGTTTCCCTTAAGGTGAGTCAAGAGACATAATGAAATAGTTTATAGTTCATTGTGGAGAAAGTGAATATAGCTAAGTTTTCTATCTTTCTCTCATATTATTAGAATCTGGGATCATCCATTGAAACTCAATGGTAAAGAGATTGAGGACAGATACAAAGAAATACAGTACTTCATCACAGAGTACATAGTTAAGCTGTTGAATTCCCTAATATGAAATGAACCAATGGCCTAAACCCACATGGCTTTAAAAATAATTAGATAAATTAATGGAGGATTAAAGTTAGTCATGAGAGCTAGCAAGGACTGTCTCCAATATCAGAGGTAGTATATCTTTGAACACAAGTAGGAAGAAGCTGTCAGATTCATGTCCTGCTTCCCATAGGCTTCTGTATGGCCACTGTGGGAATGGGATGTTGGACTAGAAAGTCCATTTGATCTCTTCCAGCAAGGCTGTTCTTATGGTCTAATCCATTTATTGCTGTGGATGGGCAGAGGGATGCCCACACAGTGTCCTTAGAAGCAGCAGTGCTGTGCCACATGGTTTCCTGGAAAGTAACAAGCTTCTGCTACCAAGCAGCAATCTAAAGGCAAGGAATCCCCAATATCCTTACTAGGGAGCACCCTAAGGGAGAGGTAGGGCTGCAATCTGAGCATCACACAATATGAACTCAGCTAAACATTTAGTAGCCACATGCCTGTAAAATGCTGGACAGCATCTCTTAAGGAAGTTGACTTTCTTCCTGCATCCCACTCCCAGCTGTAGAACTCTGTTGCTGTACAATGAACCATTCTAGAAGTCCCCTCTGCTCAGATTTTGGTAAACTAGCTGCTAAAAGTTGGACTGAATTGGAAATAACATAGAAAGCTGCCTTGAATCATATCAGACTAGTTTTCCATCTAGTCCAGTAGTGCCTATTCTGATTGTCAATGTGTTTACATGGTCTGCAGAGATCATATTTCACATTGCCTGATATTGGATCCCCCCCCCACAACTGGAAACAGGAAACATAACATCTGGACCTACTGCATGCCAGACAGTATGCCAGACAGACAACTCAAGGAAGAGTTTCTATAATTCCTTAGTTCATATGTCTGCCTAGCTATCAGTCATCTTTTATGTCTTAGACTTTCTGTACCCAGTAAGGGCAGGGCAGATGAGAGAAAGGGCCCTGACAGTTCTTAATAGGTAGCTTTGAGTTTCATAGCTATCCAGATTAAGCTGTGACTTGATCCCCGAACTAGCCCAAGTGCCTGATGAGGTTAGGATGCATGGCTTTAAAGGACATTGGAGAATACTTCCTGCAAGGTGTATGTTGTGTTCCATTCCCCTAAACTATGTGCATCATTCTTTGCAAATGGATTACTGGGTATGCCAAAGATATACTGATGAACTTCCATCAGGAAGTGGCTCAACTAATTATTAAAAGCATCATTAAAAGAAATTCTGCCAAAATGGCTATGTGGAACCTTTCAATAGCTATACTTATTACTGTATCCAGTTCTGGGCACCACAATTCAAAAAGGATATTGACAAATTGGAGGAGGGCAACTAAAATGGTGAAAGGTCTGGAAACCATGCCTTATGAGGAAAGACTTAAGGAGCTGGGTATGTTTAGCCTGGAAAAAAGACCGTTAAGGGGCGATATGATAGACCTGTTTATGTATTCCTTGGAGGTCTTTAAACAGAGGCTGGAAGGCCATCTGTCAGGGATGCTTTGATTGTGATTTCCTACATGGCAGGGGGATGGACTGGATGGCCCTTGTGGTCTCTTCCAATTCTACAATTCTATGATTCTACGAACACGTTAACCTGAATCCTACTGTTAGTCCCAACTAGCATAGACTGACTGAATCAATGGGATATACCAATGTGTTGACTCACCATTCAATAATTGTCTAAATGTGTCTACTCTAGTTCAACAAATGTTGATCCAGAGATCAACAAATAGAATTCATGCCATAATTTACAGGATAGCATAAAGACAATGCTTATTTTGGCATTGATAAATAGTTTGTGAATTAGACTTTGTGCCTCTGCTTCTGATTGGCTGTCATTGTTGTTGTTGTTGTTGTTGTTGTTGTGTTCCTTCAGTTTGTTTCTGACTTATGGTGAACCTAAAGCCACCCTTTCACAGGGTTTTCTGAGGCTGAGAGTGTGTGACTTGTCAAGGTCACCCAGTGGGTTTTCATGGCTAGGGGTGTGTGATTTGAACCTTGGTCTCCAGAGTCATAGTCCAACACTCAAACCACTATGCCATGCTAGCTTCATTTTAAAATTATGTCTTGGAGAATGTGTCTAATATACTGTTAGTTAAATAAGTTTTTGGCATTGTGTTGCTGCAGGCTAACTCTTTGATTATGTAAATAATTTACTGTCAAGGCTTTTGTGTAGCTTACTAACTGAAGTTGTTTGCTGAGTGCTTTGTCAGCTAGTGACTATGTACTGAACAGAGCTTCGAGCTTCAATTAGGGGCTGAAGGAATCATTTTGCCACTCGGAATATAGCCAGCAAAGGAAAAGTAAATCTGAATTTTTGCACCTGTATTGGCAAAAAGAGACGTTGGCAGGCTTCAGGACTGTCATGTAGTTTGAGGGAATCTCCTTCACCCCAAGGGCTGAATTCAGTCCCAGACACATTCTTAGGGTCTGCATTCCAATGATGGCAGGGCCAAAACATGGGAACAAACACAATAGTGCATTTTACCTTATAACGCTTACTGCCAGTATACTGCCTTAGGTATGTAATTATTTCAGTGTTGTAGAAAGTCCATAGAAATGCTGCGAAACCTTCAAATGATGACATCATGGGGAAGAGAGGTGAAATTTTGAGGAAACCTCATGCCAGAATGAGAACCATAAGGCCAGATTCAGTCCCAGGGCACATACTTTGCCACTGGTGCTTTAGAAAAGCTGCTGTCAACTAACAGTTGCTGCAATCTGCCTTGGCAAAATGTTACCCATGCTCTCCTTGCAAAGAAATAGATCCTACACCACCACCTCAAAACCCTTATGTGAGAATCTTACACATGCTTAACTTGGCAGTATGTCCCACTGAAATCAACAGATTAGCCTGAGTAAGGAGTGTTAGGTTTACTTTTTTATTCTTGTGTGGATTAACATGGTACTATCAAAGGCGTTTCCTAGAGCTTTCTGATGAGCACGAAGCACTGTCATAAGCATTTAAAAACTGATGAGTTAACTGCAGGCCAGAAGATATATATTACAGAAAGCAAAGTAGAGATCATGTTTGCATTAACAGACAAACATCTGTCTTCATTTTGAGAATTTCTCAAGGAACAAGTCATACATTTTACTGGCCATACTGGGGAAGAGGGGAGACACTGAGCTCCACTTCAGTGGCCTTGATGGGATGAACTGCCAGTTGGCTTCCCCACTCTCAGAGGCTTCCATTAATAGTCATACCAACTGCCCACTAGATGAACAGCTGTGTAACTTTTTTTGTAATTTTACAAAATTTTACCTGGATTTTCTTGTTTCCCCATTCCCTCCCATTATCTTTCCTTGTTGTATCACCTATGTTAGATTGTGAATCAATGGTTTGACATTTTTTTAAAAAAACACACACACTGTGTTATATATATATATATTTTAAAAAAAAGTTCAGTAGTGTCTTTAGCCCTCAAAACTCTTAGATCTATGAACTATCAAGATCTTTTCAAGAAGAGACAGGAATTTCTTGTACCAATGCTGGTGCTTATTATTACAATGGTAACAGATGGTCTATAGCTCTATAGATAACCACCAAGAATATAAAACAATCCTGAGGACTTAGACACTACATTAAAGTACTATACTATAAATACAAATACCCTGCATACATTCTTTTAAAAAATATTTTCAAAGTATGTTGAGATAAATAAAAATTAACCTATGAATTTGACTGTTTTCAATACAATGACCACTTATTTGCAGTATTGGATAGAATATTTCATATCTTCTGGTCTGCAAAGAGTTCATGCACCTAGGCATTAAATCAGCATGATCTGGGGAAATATGGAAACAAAGGCTAAGGAACATACAGTAGCAATATTGGACAAAGAAGTAAAGAATTGTGGAAAGGATTTTGGTAGAGGGAATGCAATTATGCTTTTGAAGTCTGGCTGGGATATATGGCTTCACACATATACTCCTGTGAAGAATACTAGGGGATATTTAATGACTTCAGTTGTCACAATTCCATTTTACTTGTTATCAGAAGGCTATTACCATCAACAGCAAAATGAATCCTGACAGCATGCTGGGGCACCATTTGAGGGCAAACGTGAAGGGGATAAGTACCACCTATTGCCATGACCACTTACTGCAGCATCTGGTGTTCTTATGTGTTTTGTGAAAGAATTCCTTAGCCCAACCTTGCTTGGCAAATGAGGTCTGACAAGATCACAACCCAAGGTTTTATGACTGTAAGTAGAACTGCTGGTGCCAGTAGTGTTTCAGCATCAGATACATCACCAGATATTTTGCAAGTGATGACTGTTCCCCTTCTGGGCTTGCTATCTTCTAAGGAGCTCAGCTGAGCCCAAGGGTCTTGGATGCACAGTGGGTTGTAAAATGAAATGACAACACTTTTAAGAATGGAAACCAAAATATTGACATGATGTTTTACGTTAATATGTACTGGCATGCTAACTAAAAAAGTTTAAAAAGTATTAAGAATATCACAATGAGACACATGGTGTATGTTAATTAGCTTTCTTATTTCCTTTTTGTATTTCTCCCGCTCTGTATAATGTGAGTTTATTGTTGTTACTTGGGTTACTTAGTTTTCTGGCCTAAATAATACATTATAAATTGCAAAGTAAGATCTTGGATGACTTAAAGATCAGAGCATGTAGCCAACTTTGCTTTACAGTGAGACCTGTAGGAGAGATTGTAGTATTTTTTAGGGACCATGACTCAACTTAGTGGGGTATGTGGTGTGCACACACATGCTGCGTTTGTATGGAGGTGAAATCCTTTACCACCACACCTGCGACACTGTTTTATTTGGCAATAGCATTGATATTTCTATACCATTTATCAGCGCCTAAGCACTCCCTAAGCAATTTACAGTGTTTTTTTTAGCTAATTGCCCTCAACAAGCTGGGTACTCATTTTACTGACCTATGGAAGGCTGGAAGGCTGAGTCAGCCTTGGAGCCATCTGGGATCGAACTCATAACTTTGGGGCTTGCAGTACTGACATTTAATCACTGCGCCACCAGGGCTCCCCAAAACAGGTGTGTGTGTGAAGGCAGGGGTTAATGCTTTGAATCTACAGTAGTTTTTGACAGTGGGTGAGCAATGCTTTGAAGATTTCCAGCCTCTCCTATCACTTCTTTCTGCACAACTTCAGCAAACATTTACTGTTGTCCCCAACTTAATTTATTCTTCTTTTTTTAAAACAATGCAATGCTTTCCATTTCCACCAACTCAACAACAGAATTTTGAGGGTGCTGCTTTAATCACAAGGGAAAATAATGGGGTTTACACCTGTACATGTCTTTTTAAGTTATCATTGCTATGCATTCCTGTTGTTCTGTTTCCTCTATCCTTTTGTTTTCCTTTTTCTGGTAGCTTTATGACTGTAATAGTCATGCACACCTTTGCTCCAAGTCAGTACCTTGTTCTGGAGCTTCTGCATTTCTTTCCATTTACTCTTTCTTTGATCTTTCCTTCCTTTTTCTTCCATAGTCCTTTGCTTTCTCTCTCTCTTTCTCTGTCCACATTCATGTCTACCACTCCCTCTCCCATCTCTTTTCTCACCATTTGCCCTTGTCTTTTCATCCAGCCTCCCCCCTCCATCTCACACAGTGCAGTTTCCTTCCACCACTTCCATGCAAGCATCCTGCACCACAAGGCAGTGTTCCGTAGACTTCCTTTTCTTGATCCTCCCTCCTTCCTGTTCTTTTCTTCCATACCCTTGCTGCTCACAGCTTCCTGCCATGGATTGAAATACTTTTAAAAAGAATGATTGGAAAGAAAGGGGCAACAATATAGCTAACAACACCCCCCCCATGCCCCAGAAAATTGCCTCTAATTTACATCCAGTTTTGTTTGGTAAACAAATCCTTTACATTCAGGTGTAAAGTTTTTTTAAAAAAATATACATGAAAAACATAATAAATGCAATTTATATTAAAAACATGATTTCTGATCTGTTCTGAAGCATTGTAGACCATGGATAATTGCATGTTTTAATGCTCTCTGATGGGGGGGGGAATTTACTACCTGTTTTTTTAAAAAAGTATATTTGGGGGAAAGGTGAGTAGACTGTCTTGTCTGCTATGCTAGTTTCTCATATTTTGATGTACATATTTGACTGTCATACAGGGATGTCAATTGACCAGGATCAACTCATTTTATTATTGCTCCTTACCCATCTTCCTTTAAGTCATAATAAATAAGCAAGACTATTCCTAACTCTTTTAATAAGTAGGAGAGCTTATTTGGAACCTGCTTTTACATAGAATTACATCTCTGGGTGGTGAAAAATTGCTAGTTACACTACTTGGATTGCTGTAATGCACTCTACATAGGGCTACCTTTGGAAATTGTTCAGAAAATTCAGCAGATCCAAAATGCTGCAGACAGGCTGTTGACTGGGGGCTAATTACACTGATCATGTGACTCCCTGGCTACTGGCAGAATTCAGAGGGCTGGCTTTGACTTTTTAAGCCTTGCATGGCTTGGATCCAGGTTGTCAGGATCTTGGGCGTGTGTGGCATGGACCTTGAGCTGAGATGTTGGGGCAGGCAGGAAGGCAGAGAACCAAACTCCTGAGGGCCAGAGGTAAGGCAGGTTCAGGAAGCAGGCACCAGGTCAAGAACACAAGAGACAGAGTCTAGGTAGTGTTAGTGACAAGCCAAAGTCCCTGAAACCAAGCTGAAATTGAGACATGTACCAGAAGTCTGGACAACCTGAGGCAAATGTATATACAGGAAATGAGCAAGGGTCCAAACACAGTAAGGCAGCAGACTAGGGCAAGCAGATCGAGGTCCAAGAAGTGGCTACAGGAAGCACTGTGGCAAGAACTGAGGGGAGAATGCTGTTCTTAAATAGCTGTTCCCCTGGGTGCTCCAGGTGTACTGCCTGAATGTAGCTTGCTGTGCCTGATAAAGTTGGCTCTGGTCCCTCTAAGACTTCCACAGCCAGGGCCTAGTCCTGCAGGGAGAGGTGGATCCTGACACACACTTTCTGAAAGGCCATACTTCCTTATACAAGCTAGTGTGAGCTTTAAGTTCTGCAGAGGAGGGCTTTCTCTCAGTCCCATCACCTTTGCAGGCATGTTTATTGAGGACTTAGGAGAGAGCCTTCTCAGTGGCTCCTCCCAGGCTGTAGAACTCCCTTCCATGGGAGGTTTGCTTGCACTCCAGTCCCTGCTGTCTTTCTGCCAGCAGGTGAAGCCATTTTTATTCATGCCCGTCTTTGAATTTTAATTATGGAGCAGTAGTTATGTGTGTGAAGTGATGTGATGTACATGACAGCAGCCAAGGCAAAGGCTGGCTGGCTGGCTCGGCCTGTGCATTGTCATTCAATCTGCTCCAGCCACAAATTTGCAAGAAGAAGCAGGAAAAAAGTCTTCCTTCCCCCTCCAGTGTCTCTGAGTGAAGGTTTAATGGATGGCGTAATTGTATTGTTGCTGTTGTTTCAAATCTTGATTTAAGTCTTGGGGGACCATGGCAACAAAAGATATTTAAAGGGGGTCCCTGGTAAAGAAAAGGTTAAGAGTCACTGTTTTAGCTTAATCTTTTGTAAATATTGTAAGGAGCCTTGAATCCCATCTTGGGGAAAAGGCGGAGTGTACATTCAATTAAAAAAAAAATTGCTTTAGCTCCAGACTCACTCTGAGGTTCACTCTCAGGCCCTACCTAAGCAGAACTTCTTCATCTCAAGAGTTGGCAATGCTGTCCCTGTGTGCAATCTCCAGTAGTACCATTCCAATAACTCTATACTAGGGAAGGGAAGTAATTTTTCACTGATTTTCCTTTTGAAGGAAGCAATAAATAATTTTAGCAATGTTTTTCCCACTGCAAGAAAATATTTGAAAATGGTGTAGCTTTGAAGACTGTTTGCAATCTGGCACTTATTCTGTGCAAAATTTGCATGCAGTTGTTTTGCTAAGAAAGCCCCATTTAATGCTGTTTCCTGCACAGAAAATGCTGTCTGTGTAAAACAAGCATATGCAAATTTTGTGTAGAATAAGTCTTGAACTGTGAATTCTCATCAGTTCAGGATTCTTCTTAGCAGGGTTTTACTACATCCAAGAAACATGGGTTTGACCATTTTTTGAATATTTTCAAGTATTATTTCAATCTCTACTCCACATGATGTGATTTTTTCCCCCATATGTGGCTTGACTCTTCTTTTGAAATCCTTATAGCAATGAACACAAGTAGACTCTCCCCCCCCCACATCACTGTATTCAAAAACTGGCATCTGAAAAATGAAAGGTTAATCAAGATTCCTAGCACTCAATCCATTTTTAATGTAAAAGGTACAGTTTTTATATAGACTAGATTTTACCATACAAGTGCTAAAAAGCTGCAGATTTTGCATGCTTCATTAACTCTTTGCATACAAGATAAAAGTCCTTTTTGATGAAGTATAAAACCAACTTGGGATCAATTTTCCAGAACATAAATTCAAGATTCAACATTTTTGATAGTTTCAGATTCAGATAGTTTCAGATTCAAGCAGCCAGACAGAGCTTATATCTATTATTTATCAATTATGATTACTTAGGTTTTCTGTGGGGTTTTTCCAGACTGTGAGGCCGTGTTCGGAAAGAGTTTATTCCTGATGTTTTGCCTGCACCTGTGTCTGGCATCTTCAGAGATGCAGGCGAAATGTCAGAAGTAAACTCCTCCAGAACACGGCCTCACAGCCTAGAAAAAGCCCCAAGGAAAATCAGTGTGAATTTAATCTATCTTTCAAGCAATTTGCTACCTTTTTAAAATTTGTTTGTGCTAAGAAAAGATTTAGTGAAAGAAAGTATATGGAGATGTCTCACTCTTTGTGAAGTAAACTCTTCCAGAACACGGCCTCACAGCCCAGAAATAACCCGCAGAAAACCTATGGATGCCGGCCACGAAAGCCTTTGAATTCACAATAATTAATTATTCTATTGTTTTGGAGTATCAAACCAATTGAAGCAGTTTTACAGATTACTGTACCTTGTAGGAGGTAAGATGATTGGTGTGTTCCTTCATGACAAACAACAACTGTCTCTTCAGAACATGGTTGGACAAAGATATACTTTCTGACTTGCTTTGTGTCTGTGAATGTTTGCACATTTGCTTTATCCCCTAGTAATGTGACCAATGTAGAGGGAATTGAGAGGCATTACTGGGATGAGGGTTCTCCATCATAGATCTTCTTGCACAACATTCAGATAATCTTGTAAATCTTTGTAATACTGTTTTCTCTTGCCGGTCCTCATTAACACATCCTTATTTCCTTTCTCCCTTTCTTATAAATATTTCCTTATGGGATTAGAGAAGGGCTGGAGGACCTATGTTCCTTCAGTTGCTGTTTGCCCAGGCATTTTCCTGATCACCAGTAGGGATGTAATTCCTCACTAATTTTCTTCTAGAAGCAAGCAACATTTTTTTTAGCAAGTTTCTTTCCACTGCAAGAAGGATTTTGTAAACCATGCACTTTGCAAAGCCTGTTTGCAACTTGGGACTTACTCTGTGCATGTGGTTGTTTTGAACAGATAAAAAGTGTTTTCTGTGCAGGAAACAGGCTTTTCTGTGCAGAAAATGATACTCCTGCATGGAAATATTTCTGCTTCCTGTGCTGAAAATAATATTCCCACATAGAAATATTATTTCTGTGCATAAAAAGCTGTTTTCTGTGCAGAATACCGGTAAGTCCTGAACTGTAGATTCTCAGCAAGCCAGGATTCTTGTTGTCAGGGTTTCTTTATATAGTCGGCCACCTGTATCCATGGATTCTGCATCCATGGATTTAACCATCCATGGCTTCAAAATATTTTTTTTAAAAATCCAAGAAGCAAACCTTGATTTTGACATTTTATATAAGGGAAACCATTTTATGATGTTGTATATAATGGGACTTGAACATCCACGGATTTTGGTATCCACAGGGGGCCCTGGAACAAACCACAGTGGATAACAAGGACCCAATATATATGTTTGTCAGTCATTTTCACATGTTTTCAGATATTCTTTCCATCCCTAATTAACAGCCAAATCAGTTACTTCTTACAATTTGAGACATTTCATTGGAATATTTTGCTTATTTTTTTATTGCTTTATTACCAGGTTTAGTTGCATCTTCTGGTTTTAAACTTTGTAATATTGTAGATTTCTGTGGATTTTTTAAAATGAAAATGGCATTTGTAATAGTATAAAATATTTGAAATGTCATAAAGAAATAATCAAATACCAGGCCAAGCCAGCTTGGCCATTGGGGAAGTAAGATGGGAATAATACTTTATTAGCATCTGAAAGGTCAAAAATTCTCTATCACTAGGCTCTATGCCAGTGACCCATATGCTGTGTGGAAGTTGGGAATGAGTCTAGCAAATACAGTGTTCTTCCCAGTACTGAGTATATACATATGATTGTCAGAACATAGGTGATACCAGTGCTGGGGGAGGGCAGATAGACCATACTATGCCCCCCCTTTTTTTTTTTACAGGGGATACAGGCTGAGTCAGCAATCTATTTGAGTCTCATATATTCTTCACAAGTTGATGGTGCCTGGTGGGAAAGATTCCTGCAATTTTCCCAGTACTTTCTTGAAGTGTACTAGGGTATCTAGGCTTGCAAGAAGGAAGCTACACTTTGTTGTGGCTCAAAGGTTTATGACTAGCTGAATCCTTAATACATTTGAATTTATTCTTTTATGAATTACCAGTGCTTTCCTTCTTCATGTAGCATTTTTTATTAGTTTAATTTTGTTTATAATTCATCTTTATGTACAAACCCAGCCCAAGAAATATCTATATGTATAATTCTCTTGGGTATGTTGCCTTTCCCAGTGTGCTGATTGGCTGCTCAGGAAGCATACCCAACCAATCATGACCCACATGCAAATTCCCTCTTCATCTCACAATCCACTCCTGTCATTCAATCCTACTGCTCAATCAGACTGGGACCCAGACAGTCAATTGGTGGCAGTGATGAGCCTCCTGCAAAAGGACCCAGGCAGTCAACTGGCAGCAGCCATGCAAGGCAACAGAGCAAGTCACCCTCAGCAATTCCAGGAAAAGTGTGGAACGCTAAGAAGGGGGAGGAGGAATTTAAAAATCTACCGGCCTACCTTACAGCATTGTCATGATGTCTACCAGGTGTTTTGGGGGGAGTTTTTTTTTAACAGCGTATTTTACACTGGGCACAGCTAGTGAAAACAGATTGTCCATGTAGATCTGTGTGACTTACTACTCAGCTTTATGTTTTTAGGGTTTATTTTTTAAAACTGTTATTATTTTGAGTACCTTACGCTTTTTTAGGGGGAAAACAAAATTTATACAGGTGTCCCCTGCTTATTCAATAGGTTAGAGACTGGAGCACTGTAAAAAAAAAAAGGCATTGCAATGTGGAACCTACAGTGCTCTGCTCTTAGTCATCCCTTCTAGGTTATCTTGGGCGGTTTCCTAGGTGGAGGGGGGTGCACAGAGAAGAGAGAATCTCCATGGGATAGATCCTACCTCTGCTTTTTCAGCTCTAATCAGAACCCATTAATTCAACACGTGGTCGAAAGAGTGGGCCACACGTTGAATTAATGGGTTCCAGTTATAATTTGAAAGCCTTAAAAGAGCAAATTGTCAATAAGCAGATGAAAAGGGGGGGGATGCTTGCACATTTATTATAGCTCGTTATTTCCCCCTTCTTTTTTTTTTTTTTGGCATTTTGAACTCTTAAAAATATACCCCATTGCTTAAGAAGAGATTTTAGCTAATTACAAAGAAGAAAGCCAGAGTTAAACATCAGGATTTGAAACAATTTCTTTGTCATTAAACTAATGTTGTAAATCCCTCCTCTCAGATCTTGGGAGTATAAACCCCATAAATTTATACTACAGAGAAATTCAAAATCCATGTTGAATGTAGTAGCTCTTGGGACCAACACAGTAAGTGCTTTGGAGGAATGCAGACTGACATCCTTCCTTTGATTTTTCTGTTAAAATATTTTGCATGCTTAAGCTGCTTTTATCATATATTGTTTTCAGATCCTTGTTGAGTCCTTCTGTTGTGTGTGTGCTAAGCACAGGCACTGTTAGCACGTCTGAAGTAACATCTGCTGTGTCTTTTTTGTTGCTGGGGTTCATGGTATAATTAGCTCTATATTTCACCAAACACAGTTTTGCTCCCATGGCGGACAGAGCAGCATGAAGAAAACATAAATAATTGAAGATTAGAGAAACAGAAGGCAAAGTTGAGGTAGGTGGTTTGATTGAGAAAGGGGTTAAGGAGAAAAGAAGGTCATCTCGTTATGGAAAATAGCATTGTTATAATGACACTTGTAAATGCAGTTGATTTTATTTCCTAGTGATTGATGCCAAAAAGGAAGGAAGGAAGGAAGGAAGGAAGGAAGGCTTTCCCTGTTATTTGCAGCCAAGGCATATAGATGCTACTTGTGGATATTTTAAAGAGAATAACATTTCTCTGTTTACTTTAGCTGTTTAACTGCTACTGGAATAAATTATAATCTAAAAGTCTCACTAGGACTTGGCCCAGAGGGTGGTGAGGTAGGGCACTGGGCCACATATTACCAAATCACTGTTCAATTAGTATCACGGTCCTCACTTTGAACAGGACACCCAAGAGGTGTGAGAGAAGTCTCCATTTACAGTCCCCCACCCTTGTGGGCTTAAGGGAAGCCACTGAGGATACCTTGCCTAAGAAACCATTTTACAAAGAGATGCAAAGGTTTCCCCAAGAAGGGTTTGTCAAAGTTTACAATTCAGTAGAAGGCAGCCCCCATCTACAGCAATGGAAACAACAGATAAACTGTTGCAAGCACCAGCTATGCATGGAAGCAGTTGTGCTGAAACCACTGTGGACATTATGCAAATTCATGGAGAATGTTCACAAGAGAAATCTCAGCATTCCACCATCACAGTTTCAAACACATTACAAGGGGGAAATATTGGGCAGTGTTGACAAAACCTTCACTAAGGAACTCTTTGTGGAGACTCCATCCCAAGTTCTACTTGATGATGAACCAACACCATCGACCTTGTAGCCTCTGCTGAGGCAAGCACCTCTGCACACCATTACACCACTGATGAAGGGATGCACAGAAAGACCAGTGCAGGGGTGGGGGAGGTCTCCTCCATGGAGGGGGAGCCCTATGTCCAGGAGGTTAAAGGCTCTCCCTCCAGCCCAACTGCCACCACCCTGCCTTGGAGGGAGAGAAGAAGAGGCAGGCATAACTCCATCAGGCCTGGGCCCAGAAGCAAGTGAAAGGCCCTCCCTCCATCCCAACTGCCACCGCCCTGCCTTGGAGGGAGAGAAGAAGAGGCAGGCAGAACTCCATCAGCCTGGGCCCAGAAGCAAGTGAAAGGCCCTCCCTCCAGCCCAATTGCCACCACCCTGCCTTGGAGGGAGAGAAGAACCAGCAGTATCTGCTGGATTTATCCCTACCCGCACTGCCATTCCCTTTTCCTTATGTGTCGTGTCTTATTTAGATTGTAAGCCTGAGGGCAGGGAACTGTTAAATTGACCATTTGTAAGCCACTCTGATAGCCTTTGTGGCTGAAGAGCAGGGTATAAATAAATAAATAAATAAAATAAATAACCCCCCCAGTATTCTGGAACTGACAGTGGTACAATCAAAATTCAGGGTATGAGGCATTTTTGCAGATAGGTCAGTACTCACACAGCAGAAAGATTATTTTCCAAAGGGGGCAGTCTTCTTGTAGCTCAGCCTCTTGCTTTTTTATGAGATTATGTGAGTTGGAGACTTACCCTTACACCAGAGCTGCAGCAGTGTCCGATCCAATTCTGGATGGTGATTTCCATGTCGGTGGGATGGTGAATCTGTTTCAAGCTTTAGTTATAGAATCATAGTGTTGGAAAAGACCACAAGGGCCATCTAGTCCAACCCCCTGCTGTGCAGGAATACACAATCAAAGCATTTCCAACAGATGGCCATCCACCCTCTGTTTAAAACCCCCCAAAGAAAGAGATTCCACCACACTACGAGGCAGTGTGTTCCTCTGTCAAACAGCTCTTTCTATCAGGAAGTTCTTCCTAATGTTTGAATCCATTGCTCCTTGTCATAGTCTTTGGAGCAGCACAAAACAAGCTTGCACGAGCTTCAGTATGACATCCCTTCAAATATTTAAACATGGCTATCATGTCACCTCTCAACCTTCTCTTCTCTAGGCTAAACATACCCAGCCCCCTAAGCCGCTTCTCATAGGGCATGGCTTCCAGACCTCCCACCATTTTGGTCACCCTCCTCTGGACACGTTCCACCTTGTCAATATCCTTCTTGAATTGTGGTGTCCAGAACTGGACACAGTATTCCAGGTGAGGTCTGACCAAAGCAGAATAGAATGGCACTATTACTTCTCTTGATCTAGACACCGTACTCCAATTGATGAGAGAGAAGGAGAGCAGCTTCTGGACAGCAAGTTTCCTGCCAGTTTCCAGGCCAGTTTCCTGCCAGGGAGAAGAAGGAGAGCAGCTTCTGGACAGCCATTCTGACTGGGGAGATTGAATTTAAAAAAAAAAAAAACTGTTGGGAGAGGCTGCTTGTTGCTGAGGGGCTTGAACTTCTGACCTTGCCCTTTTACCCTCAAGAGCCTTCCTGTGAGTCACACCTGTGAGTCACACCTGTGAGTCACTAGGGGGTGGAGCTGGGAGCCTAGCTCTATATAACTCCTTGCAGAGGCTTTCCAGGCCAGTTTCCTGCCAGAGAGAAGGAGAGCAGCTTCTGGACAGCAAGTTTCCTGCCAGTTTCCAGGCCAGTTTCCTGCCAGTTTCCAGGCCAGTTTCCTGCCAGGGAGAAGAAGGAGAGCAGCTTCTGGACAGCCATTCTGACTGGGGAGATTGATTTTTTAAAAAAAAAAACTGTTGGGAGAGGCTGCTTGTTGCTGAGGGGCTTGAACTTCTGACCTTGCCCTTTTACCCTCAAGAGCCTGAGGAATTTCAGTAACCAAACAAAAATACAGCAGACCAAAAAGTACAGCTTAGCATTCTCAGCATTAACTAAGAGTTCTTAGATTACCTAAAAGCTCTCACCATGGACACTGAGGGGACTGCAGCAGTCACTTGCAACACTTGTGCGATGTTTGTCTTCTTCTCTACAGACGTGGAGAACTTCACATGCACCAAGTGCAAGCTGCTAGCCCTCTTGGAGGAGAAAGTACAGCAGCTGGAGACACGGGTAGCTACACTTCAACAGATTCGCGAGCAAGAGGTTTTCCTGGACGGAACAGAATGAAGTCTTGGATGGGGACCGCACAGAGGAAGTGGCTGTGGAGGAGAGGGTCACTTCACAGACACAGGAAGTAGACAGCTGGAGGAATGTCACACACAGAACAAGAAAATCCAGGGATTCTTCCAGCAGCTTGCAGCTACAGAATCGATTTGAAGCCCTTTCCCTTATCAAGGACAACGAGGAAGAACAGCATGGACAGACTTCAGGGGTAGAGCAGGGGACCTTGAGAGGACCACCGCAAGGAACAGCAGCTGCGAAGCCTCAGCGGAGGCGTGTGGTGGTGGTGGGGGACTCCTTGCTGCGGGGTACAGAAGCAGTGGTATGTGGGCCTGACAAGATGACTTGGGAGGTGTGTTGTCTCCCTGGGGCAAAGATCTGTGATGTGACCGAGAGGCTGACAAGACTCATCAAGCCTACGGTTCATTACCCCTTCCTTTTGGTCCATGTGGGAACCAATGATACTGCAAGGCACAGCTTTCCCAAGATCAGAAGAGATTATGAGGCCCTGGGGAGGAAGCTGAAAGAAATAGACGCACAGGTGGTCATCTCGTCTCTTCTGCCAGTTGAAGGGCATGGTCCAAGAAGGGAGAGGAAAATAGCCGATGTAAACAACTGGCTCCGTAGATGGTGTCGACGAGAACAAATTGGATTCTTGGATCATGGACTGCGCTTCCATGTGGGGGGACTTCTGGCAAGAGATGGGGTGCATCTTACAACAGTTGGAAGAAACATTTTTGCCAACAGTCTCAAGAATTTGATCAGGAGGGCTTTAAACTGAGTCAAATGGGGGAGGGAGACAGTATTCTCGAAGGCAAAAGGGCTGGAGAAAATAGTCAAACTGTCATAGAGGGAACAAGGCAAACAGCGCAAGGACCCAACAGTGGGAGGCAAAAAAACTTGCACAGGGAGCAAGTAAAGGGAACACATGGTCTCAGATGTCTCTACACTAATGCACAGAGCATGGGAAATAAGCAAGATGAACTTGAACTCCTCGCACTACAAAACAAATATGATATAATAGGCATTACTGAAACCTGGTGGGACGAGTCTCATGATTGGAATGTAGGAATAGAGGGGTATAACCTTTATAGGAGAAACAGGCCAAACAGGAAAGGAGAAGGAATAGCATTATATGTCAGGGATATTTACACCAGTGAAGTGATCCACAGCATCAATACTGGAAGCCAGGTGGAGAGCATCTGGATAAAAATTAAAGGGGAGAGAAACAACAGGGATGTTATTGTGGGACTCTACTACAGACCCCCAAATCAGACGGAGGAATTGGATGTTGCCTTTCTAGAACAGATGAACACACATGCAGAAAGGAGAGATGTAGTAGTGATGGGTGACTTCAACTATCCTGATATTTGCTGGCAATCTAACTCAGCCAAAACTACAAGGTCTAGCAAATTCCTTACATGCCTGGAAGACAATTTCATGGTCCAAAAGGTGGAAGAGGCAACAAGGGGGTCAGCTATTTTAGATCTGATCCTTACCAACAGAGATGACCTGGTTAATGGGGTGCAAGTGGTGGGATCCTTAGGTGAGAGTGATCATGTTCTCCTGGAGTTTGTTATACAATGGAAAGGAGAAGCCAGGCATAGTCTGACATGTGTTCTAGACTTTAGGAGAGCTGATTTCAATAAACTCCGGGAAATACTGGGGGTGATCCCATGGTCAGGAATACTAAAAGAGAAGAGACCTCAAGACGGATGGGACTTTCTCAAAAGGGAGATACTGAAGGCACAATTTCAAACAGTACCATTGAGGAAGAAAAATGGGAGGTGTCTTAAGAAACCAGGATGGATGACTAAAGAACTTTCAATGGAACTGAGTTTTAAACGGAACATGTATAGGAAATGGAAAAGGGGGGAAATCACCAAAGAAGAATTCAAACAGATAGTCAACACGTGTAGGAGTAAAGTCAGAAAAGCTAAAGCGCAGAATGAGCTCAGGCTTGCTAGGGAGGTTAAGAACAATAAAAAGGGTTTTTTGGGGTATGTCCGCAGCAAAAGGAGGAAGAAGGAAATGATAGGGCCGCTACGTGGTGAAGATGACAAAATGCTAACAGGGGACAGAGAAAAGGCAGAATTACTCAACACCTTCTTTGCCTCAGTGTTTTCAGAAAAGGAAAAGGAGGACCAACCTGAGGATAATGGAACAGAGGACACAATAGGGGAAATCCAGCTCAAAATAAGTAAAGAGGTAGTACAGGAATACCTTCTTAATCTAAATGAATTTAAATCTCCAGGACCAGATGAACTACATCCAAGAGTATTAAAAGAGCTGGCAAATATAATCTCAGAGCCATTGGCAATAATATTTGAGAACTCCTGGAGAACAGGAGAAGTCCCAGCAGACTGAAGGAGGGCAAATATTGTTCCCATCTTCAAAAAGGGGAAAAAAGAGGATCCCAACAATTATCGTCCAGTTAGTCTGACATCAATACCAGGGAAGATTCTAGAGCAGATCATTAAACAGAGAGTCTGTGAACATTTAGAAGGCAATGCCATAATCACAAAAAGTCAACATGGGTTTCAGAGAAACAAGTCATGCCAGACTAATCTGATCTCTTTTTTTGATAAAGTTACCAGCTTGGTAGATGAAGGGAATGCTGTAGACATTGCATACCTTGATTTCAGTAAGGCCTTTCACAAGGTTCCCCATGACATTCTTGCAAACAAGCTTGTAAAATGTGGGCTAGACAAGTTAACTGTTGAATGGATTTGTAATTGGTTGACCGGCCGAACCCAAAGGGTGCTCAGCAGTGGCTCCTCTTCGTCTTGGAAAGATGTGACCAGTGGGGTGCCACAGGGTTCTGTCCTGGGCCCAGTGCTATTCAACATCTTTATCAATGACTTGGATGAGGGAATTAGGGGCATACTTATCAAATTTGCAGATGACACCAAATTGGGAGGAGTAGCTAATACCCTAGAGGACAGGATCAAAATTCAGAATGACCTGGATAGACTGGAGAGCTGGGCCAAAGCTAACAAAATGAAATTCAATACGGAGAAATGTAAAGTACTGCATTTAGGGCGGAAAAATGAAATGCATAAATATAGGATGGGAGAGACCTGGCTGAATGAGACTACGTGCGAAAGGGATCTAGGAGTCCTAGTAGACCACAAGTTGAATATGAGCCAACAGTGCGATGCGGCAGCTAAAAAGGCCAATGCGATTTTGGGCTGTATCAATAGAAGTATAGTGTCTAGATCAAGGGAAGTAATAGTTTCACTCTATTCTGCCTTGGTCAGACCTCACTTAGAATACTGTGTCCAGTTCTGGGCACCACAATTCAGAAAGGATATTGACAAATTGGAGTGTGTCTAGAGAAGGGCAACTAAAATGGTGAAAGGTCTGGAAACGATGCCTTATGAGGAAAGACTTAGGGAGCTGGGTATGTTTAGCCTGGAAAAAAGACGGTTAAGAGGCAATATGATAACCCTGTTTAAGTATTTGAAGGGATGTCACACTGAGGATGGAGCAGGCTTGTTTTCTGCTGCTCCAGAGACTGGAACACGGAGCAATGGCTGCAAGCTCCAGGAACAGAGATTCCACCTCAACGTGAGGAGGAACTTTTTGACAGTAAGAGCTGTTCGGCAGTGGAACACACTCCTCGGAGCGTGGTGGGGTCTCCTTCCTTGGAGGTCTTTAAACAGAGGCTGGATGGCCATCTGTCGGGGATGCTTTGATCAAGATTTCCTTCGTGGCAGGGGGGTTGGACTGGATGGCCCTCGTGGTCTCTTCCAACTCTGCAATTCTATGATTCTATGATGTAACCTAGAATCGCATTTGCTTTTTTAGCTGCCTCATCACACTGCTGACTCATGTTCAACTTGTGGTCCACCAAGATTCCTAGATCCCTGTCGCATGTGCTGCCATCAAGCCACTCCTAACTTTAAAGGGGATATCCAAGATGGTTAATCTGTTTTGGGGATAAGGTTCACCACTTTGGATAGCTCTTTTAAAGTGCTTAAAACCACAAGCAGATCCACACCATTGTACTAATATGGGAACCATAATCAGTTGCTGGTCCCATTCTCTTCATAGACAAGAGAAACACTTTTAGTAGAAAGTATAAAGCCAATGAATAAGATGCCTAGTCAGAGAAAACAACACTTCTAGAGCCTTAGAGACGAACAAATGTTTTATGGCGAAACCTTTTATGACCAGATCATCAGATGCATAAAGTGTTATCCTGTTTCCATGTTTTATATGAAGTAACCCTGACCCACAAAGCTTACAGGATATTTGTAAGTTTTTAAGATCCCCCAAGACTCTTACTTGATTTTCTTTCAGGTGAGTACTTCCAGCTACTCAGAGAGGGCTTGATGCAAATGTTTGTGGCTGGGAATAATTAGCAAATATTTTCCAGTGTAATTATCCCTATCTTAACCAGAGGGTCCTTTACTCCAGGCCTAGACTCTGCCCAGAAAAAAGGATAAAATATGGGACAAATGAAGGTACTTGAGTACATCTAGGTAAAGCTCCATAAACAGGAACTATACAGAATGCATGCATGGGTTTTGCAGTACATTTGCCTTTAAAGTACTGTACAAACAACGGTCAAGGCATTGCATTCATTTATTCTAAGGGGAAAACACATGGCTGTGCCTGTCATGCTGGCATTTGTGTTGTACTTGGGTAGGCTAATTTTAGTACAAAAAGTCAAGTGAAAACCAGTCTTTTGTTTAGTCTGAAAAGAGATAAACTAGCTGTAGTTTTAAATTTATTTTATTTTTAGTTTATGAAATCTATATGCCACAAACTAACAAATGTTCTTGTGAGTGGTATACAGTAAGAGAGCAGAGAGCACAAAAGCAGGATGATTTTAAAAATAATCATGGAAAGGGGAGCTTCATTAGAATGAGACAGTAAAAGGTTTTTTTGGGGGGGGGGAGGAGGAATATTCCTTCAAATGTAAATATATTTTCCCCCTAGCCTTAAGAGAATGTTCTAAACTTTTATTTTCCCTGGAGCTTGCCTGTGTGTTGTAAACCAGAACTCAATTGGAGTGTGTGTGTGCCCATTTGCTATTTCTCAAGTTATTACAAGGAAATACATCAGTCAACCACACTGCTGTTCACTTGTCTTGTGCACTAGCTAGTCTGTATTTCCTCTATTTATGTTTGCTCAGACAGCCGATTGTCAGTCCAAGCAAACCTTATACTGCACTTACATTATGAAGCTTTGAATAATAATTTAAAAATTAGACCTTGGTTTTATTTTAACAAATGGTAATACTAGGGGCATTTGTGCAATGACTTTGCATTTCTGTGCTGTTTCTGTTCAGATAAAGGCCGGTCTTCAGCAACTTAAAGTGAGGTCAAACTGCATTATTTCTACAGTGTAGATGCACCCAAAGAAAATCAGTGAATTTTGAAATGCTTTGAAAATAAATTAACTATAATAATAGGGTTGTTTGACAATGTGAAGCACACAGAATGATAGAGAGGGAAGGGGCCACAAGTGCCATCTAGTCCAACCCCATTCATGCATGAATCCACAATTAAAGCACTCTTGGGAGTTGTTCATTTTACTAATGTTTAAAATTCTCCCAAGCAGGAAAGTCAACTACTATGTTACTTAGACTATTGTACTGTCACTAATCTCTTACCATCAGGAAGCTCTTCCTAAGTCCCCCCCTCATAATTGCCCACACATTAGGGAATCCTGGAAAAGCAAAATGCATGGAGAAATACTACCAGGCCTTTTGTTAGAACACCATTGCTTAGATTGGGAGCTTAGCCAACCGATTTGAAGCCAGTTGCCATGCAGAGTCTTTATCCGTGTGAAAAAATGCATGGAAAGAACTAGACAAGTATATTCATAGGTACCCATGTTGCAAATGCATTTATAGCATTCACACTTTGTTTCCAAAGGCTTCATTTTGGTTCTCATCTGTTTCAACTTTTTTGCTATCCTTGATACAGGTGATCAGTCTCCCCAACTAGATTTTGTTATATGTTCATGATTTTCATGACTCTTTCCACAGTTGATGCTCTTTCTACCTATCCAATCACTTGTTCAGTGACTCTAGGGAAGCCTTCTTCCTCTACTTTCTGTATCCCGATTGAAGTTCTTCAGGGCTCCATACTTGGTGTTGTTCTCCTGTAGCAATATTACTTCTTCATCATGGTCTCTGTTCCCTCACACAAACGGGTTTTGTGCCATTTGTGTGAGAGCACATGTTACCACTTGAAAAACCACAATTACAGGTAAGCCACCTGTTCTTCATCATTGTGGTCTCTGTGCCTCACACAAATAGCACAAAACCCATTTGTGTGAGGCACAGATGACCACTTGAAGAGCCACAGTTACAGGTGAGCAACATGTTCTTCTCATGGCTTTTAGTGGCACCATAACACTGATACCTTCTAACTGTTTCTCAACTACCGATCTTTCAACCCCCTCAGGCAATCCCCTCGGGCAACTGCCTTTTTGTTATACCTTCTTGTATGTTTCTTCATTATCTCAGGCTCAATATGTTTATGGCTGAATGACTTATTTTTTCCTCCCAAGTCCTCATCTTCTCATTCCCTCTGCTGTTGATCAGGGTGAAAACCTGGCTATCTTTAAAATTCTTTTCTCTCCTTGGCCCTCCTTGCTTCAGTTCACCACCAAATCATGTTGCTTCTCCATTCCCAACATTACAAAATATGTCCCTTCCTCCCCATCTCTCATCTGGAGCCTCCCATTTCTGTTGTTTTCTATTACCACACCCTTGTCAGTTGACATCTATGAAGCATGCTTTTGACAAAATTAGTCAGTTTCTTGTTGTAATCATGTGACTCCACTCCTTGGATTTGTCCACTGGCTTCCTATCTGCATGCAAATCTTCCACAATTTTCTAATCTTTACCTTCAACTCTTTCCCCGCCCCTGCCACACTTGGTGTGTGCTATGTAAATGATGAACTTCTGTTACTAAACTTCTTATAACAAAGATCTTGCCTATGCAAGCGACTTTAGTTCTAAGCAGTATTTTATATAGTTTGGACATATAGGGGAAGTGAAAACATTTTTTATGTTGCTAAGACACTCAGCAAGATGTACTCAGGAGCTTATCCTCAGACCAGAAGAAACCTTCTGTTGTGTGCAGTCATAAGTGGTATGGAGCACGCATTATAACCAAGGGTTATTGCAGTAGTAAGGACAACTACACACAGATGTGTGCGTGAAGTCTAGAGCTTGGCTTATGATGCATGTGAACTTTTTTTCTTTTAAGTAAGTAAGAATAGGAGTTAGAATATGTGTGAATTCTAGTGCTTTTTCCTTCTGAACAATAGTAGAGGGTAATAAAAAGCATACCTCCCACTGTCCTGATTTGCAGGGATAGTCCTGTTTAATCCTGTTGTCCCACTTCTTTCAGCTTTTTAAAAATGACCCAGTTCCTCTCTCCTCCTCGGCCATTTGTCTTCAGCTTACTTAAATTGGTGCAATGAATTTCAAAGTGCAAAAGTAGTTTGCATTCAATTAACTCTTTGGTGCAAGAGTTCAGAAGGGGGGGGCAGAAGTTCCAGTAGGTTCAGGCAAAAGCAAACTGCTACAGCTTCTTCTGGTTTGTGTGTTCTTCCTCATTTATAACTTTTTGCCATCTTGATTGCACTCTTATGTTGTCTTGCCTACACGTATTCTGTTTTTCATCTGTGAAATATTGGAGGGTATGAAAAGGAGCTTGTGGAAACCATGGAATTTTAATTAATCTTACTTCAAACCCAAGAGTATATTTATAACAAATCAGCCTCTTTTTTGAGTTGAAAAGCTAAAACAATTCATTTCTTTAGTTATTACGGAAGATTTATTTCCCTCTTCTACTATGAAAAGTTAGCATACTGTATGTCATTTAATGTAGCTGGAAGATAAGAATTCAAATTTCTTCTCTCCCCTCCCTTTGAGGAATAGTACTGAGTTGTTATTGCTTAAACAAGCTGGAGGAAACATAGTGTTATGTTGATATCTTGCCTAAGAGATGTGGAGGTTTGTACATTCTATGGCGTGTCTTCCCTTTGTGGTCTACCTTTTAGACCTTTTATGTTGTAATAATGTATTGCTGTTAGACAGTGGCAACTGAAAAACAAAACCTGCCCACATTGTTTCATAGTTGTGCTATCATGTAGAAGTTCATGCAGTTAAAAAATGACTGTATTTCTCAAAAGAACTGGAGTACAGTACAAAATTAACCAAGTGTTTTGACTGTATCCCTTTAATACCCTCAAGCTAATATTAGTACCTAGCAGTACATTACCTTTCTGATCTTAGCTGTTCATTATATTAGTACAACTGAAGAAAATGGAAATCTTCTAAAGCCAACACCTGACTAAAATGTATGTGTGTAATGGTTAAAACATAAGCAGAGCCTTGCTGGATCGGCCCATTAAGTCTTGCATTCTGTTTCTGAAAGTGAACAGCCTCTTGAAAGATCATAAATAGGGCACGAAAGCAGCATCTTTACTTGCCTCTAGCATGTAGTGTTCAGTCAATGTAATGTACATTGACTTTAACATGGAGGCTAGCTTATCACCACTAGTAGACTTATACTTACTCAAGGAATTTATAGTGGTTATTTTAAAAAACAATTGTAAAAACAATTGTATAATATTTCCATAGTTCAGACATTGCTAGACTAATTCATTCATGTTGTGTGTAGGTTGTGAATCACAGGGAGTGCAGTCTAGGGTGAGAAAAGAAATAGACACTGGACAGAGCCTGGATTTGTGAGTATTTTTAAAAGAAGATTAAAGTGGCTGACTTCGATGTTAGAGGTAATATTGTCTTTAAGAGGGCTAAATTTAATGTTCCCAGCCTTCGCTGTTGCCCCCTGAAACAGCTCTTAGTCCTAGCATTTTTGTGTCTCTTCACAGCTATGACCAGCTACTGTTTTCCATCTGTGCTGTTGCTTCAGCAGCTAACTTTCATCCCTGAGTTCAAGCAGTGTAAGCAAATCAGGAATTATTTGCAGGACTACATGGCAGTACACAGTTAGTAGTGTTTCTGTTATTGAACATGGTTGATTCTAGTCAATTGGGGCCCTGCTGAAAATGGAGTACACTTCCAACCCTTCCATAATTTGTGAAGAGGAGCCCACTTTCATTGATGAGGATTTTTAAAGAACAATATGTTGCCATCATTTGCTAGTCATAGAGAAGCTGTTGTTGTGGTTGTTGTTGTTGTCATTTTATTCATTTATAACCCACTTCCTCTCCCTGGGATTCAAGGTGGCATACAAAAGTTAAAATAGACACAGATAAAAGTGCAGACCATTAAAAAAAAGTACAAATGTCAAAATATAATTGAATTATCAACACAATTTAGAGCAATTTAAAACCATACTCATAAAAAAAATACAGACAACAGAGCACATTATTAAAAGCCCTTGCCCCATGAGCAGTCGGTTCCCAAAGACCTGTCAAAACATAAAGATCTGCCTGTTACTGGAAGGACACCATGGAGGGTACCAGTCTAGTTTCTTTAGCTAGGGAGTTCCAGAACCGGGGAGCAGCCACAGAGAAGGAGTTCTCCTATGTTCCCACCAGATATACTCATAAAGGTGGTGGGATAAAGGCAATGGCATCCCTTAGCTGGGAGCAAAAAAAAAGGAGGTTGCATATATCATAGCAGGCACAAGCTTAGGCTTGAATTACAGTGACATGTCTCACAAATAATGTTTCTACACAAGTACTTTCTGGTTGTGAGCCTAGTTGTGACCTCTGTGTATGTCTGTGTTGCTGTGTCTAAACAATGCCTGGGCAACCAGCCAAAGGATGATTACTATACAACTGATAGCAGAGGCACAGCACAGTCAAGTTAGTTATAGGCAAAGGAATCAAGGCAGCATGAAGTCAAACAAGCAAAGCACAAGTCCACAAGCAAAGTCCGATATACAAGGCCCAGGTCTAGCAGAATCCAGGTCAGGCAAACAGAGTCCAGAGTAAACAAGCACAGTCCAGGTAAAACACAGCAAACAGGAACACAATGAGTACTCAGATAGGTCAGATAATCTCCAACAACCCCTGGAGGGCAGTGTTGTATATTTATAGAGCATTAGCTAATGTAGCTGCTGCTTAACTAATTGTTGCCTCCTATAAATATGCTGAAACCGCCTCAAGCCCTCCTTTTGTTGTCTCTGTGCTGTGAAGGTAGGCATAGGTGAGTTGTCCTCAGTATCTGAAGGGGCAGGACCCTCTGCCACAGCTGGTACTGCACTATTGTCTGTTTCTGGAGCCTGTGGCTCTAGAACATCCTTGTGCTCTGGTTCAGCAGGTCATGGCATGTCCACTGCTTCAGTCTCTGAGTCAGAGTCCATTTCCAAGTTCTGGAAGGAGGGCATGACATGCTGCCACACCACATGAGTGAAGAAGCCCATAGAATCTAGTTACTAGAACATTACCTTGTTTTTTTTCCTAATGTAAACACTTATTCTTGCACCAAATATTGGTAATAAACAAATAAATAGCACAGTAAAAACATATACTTACAACTCATGGTATTAAGGATTTTCTTTTTAAACAAAATGCATTGAGTCCATAAATCAACAAGAACACAGCAATAAGTATTTTGCTATTTTTGTCTTTTCATTTCTTAGCTATGTTTATAAAGCAGCATCTCGTCATTTTTTTTTTAAAAAAAGTCAGTATTGTTCACTTAATCCAAGACATATAAAAGTATTACCAATATTTTCTAATTAATATTTACTCTTTTCTAAAGCTATTATAAGGACACTTAATGCACAGTCTAAAATGAGAGTTGACAATTGCAAATACAAACCAACCAACATTGTAATAAAATCAATACTTACATTTCCCTTGGGGGCACTATTTACTGTTTGCTGTGCCATTTCCTTAATGGACTAGCAGTTATGTTTGCAGAAACCTTGTAACTACCATTTTATGTTTTAACTAAAAGCAGCTTTCTTGAAGTAGTTTGGGTGGGGTGGGGTGAGAATGAAAGAAAAAAGAGGGAACCCTTGAGTTACCGTTAAAAAAAAAATGCTCAGAGCATTTTGTAGTTTATTCATACAGTAGCCTAAAGTGGAGCATAAATTTAACCAGTGTGCTTCTGAATGTTCTGTGCTATAAGTGAATACTGTATTTTGTATCTTTGCTGGTCAGTATGATCTTAGCAAGTCTTTCTGAAACCGATGTAGCAGATTGCTTTAGGATAATAGTAAGAAAACAATAAGAATCTTTACTCCAATATGTTATTGTTTTCATTTACTTAAGATATGATCATCTAGATGAGTTGCTTATAAAGTGTGATGCTGTGTTTCTAGGGAAACACAAATGACTTCCTGGGAGGCTACAAGTCTTCATCAATTCTTCCCATTACCCATGTTAGCCAAAGAAGTATGAGGGCATTGTGAATGGTTAATGGGTCAACATGTTATTTTTTGCAAAGCTTTGTTTTGTGTTTCTTTAGGACTTGTATTCCTTCTTGTTTCATAGTAAAGATTTTCTCCTGATTTGTTTTTTTGTTGTTAGATTGGACTGGTTTTTTTTTTTTTAAATCCCTAGACTTGGCAGGGAACCAGTGTGATGTAGTAGTTTGAGTGTTGGATTAGGACTCTGCGAGATCAGGGTTCAAATCCCTGCTCATCTATGGAAACCCACTGAGTAAGCTTGGGCAAGTCATACTCTGTCAGCTTCAGAGGAAAGCAAGGACAATCCTCCTCTGAATAAATCTTGCTGAGGAAACCCCATGATATCACCACAAGTCAGAATCATCTTGAAGGCACATTAAAAACAACAGCAAAGGTTTAACATCTTGCCCCATTCCTTCCATAGACACTTTCCCTCATGTAACAAATTATAAGCCTAAGGAGGAGAGCACAGGATGGTTGGAAAACTAGGGTCCTTGCTTGCATGTACACCTCCATGGAAACAGGAACCTCTCTTCTTCAGACTTGTCACTTTCCAGGTGAGGAAAGCAACCCAGGAGAAGATAGCAATAGGTGTTTCACTCTCCATAGGTTGAAGCCAACCAGTTAAGTGGTGCCTGAACAGAACTACTGAAGAGAACATGTCAAAACAAGTAACGTCCCGTCTATACGATGAAAAAAATCTGTACGGCATTCGAAAGATTGATTGTCTGTACAGATGATTGTTCGAACGTAAACGTAGCATTCAGAAGGGAGGCCGCAAAATCCCCCATAAAGTCTGGCATTCTGGCGTTCGGTAAATTTGCTGGATTCTGGAAAAAAAAATCTGTACAGTCCTTTGAATGTTTGATTATTTGTACACCCCCATTCACATACATATGAACAGGCAGTGTAATCTAATTGGCCGGTTGAGCAGAGGGGGTGGGGCTAGCAAAGAGAGGAATTGGGAGCTGTCACCATGTTGGATTCCCAGCTAAGTGAGAGTCTGGTAAATCCATGAAATGGAGATTTTTAAGTTTATTCATTTTTATTTCATGTGGTAAAGACAGAAAAATGACTATCCGCATCACAGGGAGCTTTTTAAATTTTAAAAAAAGGTGGTGGGAGTTTTAAACCCGCCAGGTAGATCATTCACTGAGGCCAGCTGGCTAAGCCATCGTACGGAGTTTAGGGAGTCTAAAAATTGTGCGAACATCTGCCTTTTGGGATTTTTAACCTCCTGTACAGATTTTTTATCCATCGTGTAGACAGGACCTAAGAGTCAGAGTGCACATAGCAGCTTCTTCAGTGTCACATGATCTCTAAGCCAAAATAGCCACTCTTTAAAGTACTGTACTCTGAAAGACACCTTGCCTGCTTCTCTAAAGTCTCACATGGAAGCATGATTCTCTTGTACCTAAGCCACCAACTGCAGAAGTAGATCTGGCCTAGGGTTCCTGATTGTTGACTTCACACATTAGATAATTGTCTCATAGTTTGAATTGGGATGTAGCTGTGAAACCCATGGATGTGACTTCCTCTACCAATGGAGGGTCCAAACATGGAGCATTTAAGAAATGTCCTGTATGTTGCTCTGTGTTCACAAAGGAGTGGAAAGTAATATCCTTCAGATAAGTATATAGGAAACTAAAGATGTATCCAGATGTTCAAGCACACTTTTCCATGTACTGTACACACAGAGACTTTTTGGCTTTCCTTCCTGATGAGTATTCCCATATTGGATGCTACTCTTGAAGTTGGAAACTCTCTGAACGAGAATTCCATGTCACCTTAGGGGCTGATGCTGAAAGGAAAAATAGACTCACTTCCCTCTCTTCATGGAGGGTTGTTTGAATATCCTTTGAAAGCCATAGAGACCAATTTTCAAAATCACATCTTTGTATTCCTATCACAAAATGCGTATGATTACAATCAGCAAATATACTTAGTTTGTCTCTTTCTTTTAAGAACATGTTATCTTGTACCCTTTTCTAAATATGTTGCTTTGAAAAGAAACTTTACTGTAAATGGCTTGCTTCTATGTAATGTGTTCATTCTCTTGAGAAACTTCAAATATTTACACACTCAACATGTCAAATGATGCATGGCAAAAAAATAAAACAAAACCCACAGTCTGTTTGAAGCTGCACCAAAGTTGGCTTGACTCCTTCCCACTATGTTCAGACACTCATGCTGACTGTATAAATAAAATTAATAGCATTTGAATCTTCATGTTTTGATGAGCATTGTGGCCATCTTGTTTCATGAATTTTAGTCAAAAAATCACTGCATGAACTCATTCAAAGAAATTTATTCTGAGGCAGGAATTCGGAATTTTATTCCATAAGGCAGTAAACGTACATAGCTTTATGTGGATGATGGTGGTAATTTGGGTTGATGATAAAGCAGAACTCATGTCAAATCTAAATCTTTAATAAACATACAAATTGTTGTTTTGCTTTTCACATTACAGTAACCTTCCAGGCTTCTTTGTGATTCCTCTTGCAGGTTTGATTGTTGAGAACACAGCACGCATGCACACGCATGCACACACAAACACACACACACACACACACACACACTCCCAGTCACATTATTACATATTGCAAACAGTGTCTTCCAGACTGCCGTTTTTTGTCAAAAGCTTTGAACAGGTCTCCTGTACCTACAAAATGTAATTGATACAGAATCATTGCTGTATAACAGGTGCATTAAAATGGTGTTGCTGCCTTTACTTTAATCTACCTTTCTCTCTTGCCAGTTTATTATGTTTTGAATTTATGCATTTTGTAGATCTGTGAGCTATCTTTCTTATGGAAATTAATCTTTTTAGAAGATTTGTGCTCTCATTTTCAAACACTAATACATGCATTCAAGTATCCCATTATTCAGGACCAGCTGGCTTTTTATCTAGTGATATTTACTTCAAAAAGCCAAGCTAAATGCTATCATAGATTAATTCTAAGGGCAAAGGAGAGCCCTCCCCCCCTTTTTTTTTGAGAAAAAGAGATTTGGTAATTACTTGGAATATTGCAATAAAATCACAGAACATGTCAAAAATGTGTTATCTAATCTATCATAATGGAAAGCCTAACGAGAGAGAGAGAGAGAGATGGATAATTCACTGAAGAAAGCATTCTCTGAAGATTGTGTGGGTGGTATCTTCACCCCCTCCAGATTGCCCCCGCCCCCATGGTCAGAACCTATGGAAAGACTAAGTCTGTCAAACTTTGTAACAAACCTTAACACAGTGACTGAGGCTGCTAACACACTGTGGAAATAATGCAGTTTGACACCACTTTAACTATCATGGCTCCATCCTATGGAATCCTGGGATATGGTACTTTGTTGTGGCACCAGGGCTCTCTGAGAGAGGCAGCTAAATATCTCACAAAACTACATATCCCAGAATTCCATAGCATTGAGCCATGGCAGCTAAAGTGGTGTCAAATTGCATTATTTCTGCAGTGTGTCAGCAGCCAGAGTGTCTGTGTTTGGGACTGTTACTCTTAAGATATGTAAAGGTTGGTTGTTATGACATAATTTGTTATATTAGAGTGACTGTTCAGAACTGTATGTTCCCGAAGTCAGAAATAAACAGTGACTGTAGAGAGCCACCTAAGTACTATTAGACCAATATAAGCACATCCCTCATTTGAAATATTTATTTGTTGTGGATGAAATATTATTGTGTCTTAGGATGACCAGGCAAAAATTATGGCTTTCAACCTTAATTATGAAAACCCAGGGCGAAATCCAGTTCTTAGTTCCAACAAGAGTAGTTCCATTGAATCAGATGGACTTAAATAAGTGTCCATGCAATGGATCTGGTCTAGTTGGGGCTAACAACTTGATTAAGCCCCTAATATTGAGCCAGAGGAAGATGTGAGCACATCCCAGTGGCAAAGATAGTTTTATAACTTGTCATATTAGCTAACTTCCATATTTAAATGAAAAGCTCAAGGATTTTTTTTTTAAAAAAATAGTATTACTGTTATCAATATCAATTGTATTGTTTTATGCTCCTGTTCAGAATAAAAACAGAGTAACTGTTCAGAATAATGTTGCTGTTCTATATACTGTTATCAATTCTGATAATGCCTTTCATTAGAAAATGCACCAGAATTTGAACCTGTTATGTAACCTAAAATTTATGTGTGTGTATGCATACATTTGTGTATTCAAGCATGTACAGACACACACATGTGTGTACACATGTATATTTAGGTATAATCTCAGCCAAGAAGCACTGAAATTTCAAAGTGGATATTCTCTGCTGCAATTTCTTACATAAATCAAACTGGAAATAAGACACATTTTACAATTCAATTTAAGATCCCACTGAGACAATAATGTTGCAAGCTGTGCATTTTGCAAAGTAATATAGTAATGTCTAGTTTGCATTTTTTAAAAACCAGATTAATCACACTTTATTGAATATGTTGAAGCAAACCTAAAATTCATCTATTATTAAAAAAAATCTTGTGCAACAAACACAACTATATTTTATACATAAAGGACAAACTCATTTATTCATTAGGATAAAACACTTGGAGTTTGCATTTTACAGCTATGAAAGAAATGACATTTGCTACCTCTAGTATTTTGAATATTTAAACATATTCTATACAAAAATAGCCTGCTTGAAAAATTGTTCTAATCATATAAAATGCACTGGTCCATCAGACTACTCTTGAAGTCCACTGAAATCAAATGCGGAATTCTTTTGCTCCAAGGAGATCCACATGTCATTTTCTGGATCAAAACAGTGGATGCATCTCAAATGACAATGGGAACATTCCTGTGATTGTGGATACAGTCTGTTTGCTTCATACTGTTTTCAGTGGTATGCATATTTAAAAGTAAGTTTTTTTGTGTGTTTTTTTTAAAGGAAGAACAATGATAGCCATTTGGTAGGGACATTCACAGTTGACCAATAGCTTTATTAGGACCAAACAGTTTGATCCTAAAACTTTCTGCAAGATATTCAAAGTATAACCCCCGTTTTCAGGCATATTAGTTTTGTATGCTACTGTCTGTGATAGCTGGGGTTCAGCTGCAGTATTAGTGGTAGTGCATCATTGGTAAGAGTTCCTGAGGAATATTTATAGGGAGGCACTACTGTGCTTGTCTTCTACTTAGGTCTAGGAATCTGGATTGGCCCAGTGGGAAAAGATTGCTAGACAGCATGTTCTTACTGGAACTCAGGGAGCAAGTTAGTGTTAATGGAGACAAGGCTCTTGATGACCAACACATGAAACAACGAAGCCAGTCATAAAGCTTGGGTTAAAATAGGGCTCTTATTCTATCACCTATTTAATCTTTATTCTCTGGGATATGCAAACTAGGGGGGAGACCCAATTCAGGAAAAGCTGGAACCGATGGTCTCACTCAGACCTACCTCCCAGCTTCCCTGGGTGACATCCATGAGCCCCAGGGGGTTTCCCATCAACTGGGCAATCCCCCAGGCACCATCTGCTGGAAGGCAGAACCACAGGACAAGACAGCTCAAGTCGCATGACTTCTGGTGAGGACTCAATCTTTGGACTGGCCTCAAGGATAGGCCACTCCCCACCCCCCAAGTCATGTGAATTCAACCAAATGAGGAGGGAAGGGGTGGCCCTTGTTTAAATAGCTTCTGCTCCACCCTGAACCTCCTACATCATGATGTGAAACACCATTACACAATCATAGGCCTCTCATCAAAGCACATCCCCCGACGCAATGCTATGCTGTGCTGGGGGAGAATTTGTTCAATTTCTGTTGGACTTAAGAAGCAACTCTAACTTCTATCAGTTGGCTGAAGAATGATAAGGATGTGGGGGGGGGGATCATCTTTACCAGCATGTGCTGCATCCACCCTGAAGGTCACTGCTGCCACCAGTGGTATTTCTCTTGACATTAGAGCCTGATCCAGGGACAATGTTAGCATGGTTCAGAGAGCCTTTGATCTCCTGCATCCAAAGCCCTGTCCTGATATCCTGATATATGTAATCTCTAGGCTGTCATGGGAGGAAAACGTAAAGAAGAAAAGAAAGAAACAGCCCTGTGGGAAAATAGGAAAAAATAATCACTGCACATCTTCAACTGTGGAGGTGTGTGAGTGACACAGCAGGGCTCTGGAAATGTTAGAACATCTGCCATACGACTCCTTGTCACCCTTAGAGCTGCTCTGCCCAACATGACTAACTTTGATCAAATGCACTTGGATATATCTCTTGTTTTATTTTAAAAAAATGGTGTCTGAAATCAAGCATTCGTGTGGTAAAATTCTCTGTAATACAGAGTAGGATGGCAATAGGTATTGTAGACAAACCATCAATCTTTCTACAAATCTATGTATGAAATATAAATGAGAGTAAACTCCTATTTAAGTAACAGTACTTGTATTTCTTTGGGCATGATACTTGATAATACTTATGGAGTAAGGAGACAGGTAATCCTTTTCTTAGCACTTTCTTCCCATCCAGATGCCTTAGATTCTTCACATAATCCAATTGGAGATGGGATTTCTTTCTCTCAAATATCTATAGTTGCTGTTTTGAGCAGTCAGTCTGGTGCGGCAAATCTCCTGCTTGTATGAATAATGATTCTCTTTTTCTAACCAGTGGAAGCAGCAGTATCTGCCATGTTGGCAGAACAGAGGAAACCAGAAAAGGCAGAGTAGTTTTTAAAAATAATTATAACTAATCTGAGTCTCTAGTACTGTGTTTCCCAAACTTTGATCCAGATGTTTTGGACTTCAGCTCCCAGAATTCCTGACTGTTGGCTAAGCTGCCTGGGGCTTCTAAGAGATGAAGTCCAAAATAGCTGGAGAGCCAAAGTTTGGGAATCACTGCTCTAGTACATCTCAGTTTTTTAATGTGTCTCCTCCTCCCTTACTTCTGTCCTTCCCTCCATCCTTGTTGCTAGCTGTACTCTGGCACTCTCTAGCTGCACAGTACCCCATGAAGAGGTAGGAAAAGGCAGCTCCTTCTCCTCCTATTGATCCAACTGAATCAGAGCATTCCCTATAATGAGCAACATGAGGAAACACTGTGACATTCCACTGAAAAATACGGAATTACAGCCCTGGCTCTTATAGGCAAAAACGAACATTATTCCACTTAATTATTGCAAAAGGTAACTAGTTACCAAAGTAATTTGTTAAATGAGCCATTTCTGTCATAAGCGGTATAGGCCTGACCCATCAGATATTAGTGGAATTACTCCCAGAGGTTTCAATGACTCTAGATATCTAATCTTGATGAAAAAACAAACAGTGATACTACCGAAGTATGATGGCATTCTCTTTGCAACTATTTATTATCATTTATTTATATAGCACCATCGATGTACATGGCACTTTACAAAAGGTTACAGAATAAACAATTATCAATATTCCAATAATATAAAATACTAAAATACAATAAGAAAAGGGGAAAAACACAGATAATTCAGAATAAAACAAAATAATCAGTACAGGTGATCAAATACAATAAAGATATAAACATTAGTCCAAAATTCTAAAAGTTTAACAGAACAAAAAAAAATTCAACTTGGATTTAAAAACAGCAAGGGATGAAATAGTCTGCAAGATTACTGGGAGGTGATTCCAGGAATAAGGGGTGGCAAGAGAAAAAAGATGAAGTTGAGCCAAAGAGGAAGAAACCCTTGACTGGGTAAGAAGCCCACAATTCGCTGAGTGAAGATTTCGAACAGGCTGGTAAAAAGAGATAAGAGTTGCAATGTAAGGAGGAGCTAGGTTATACAGGGCCTTGAATGTCAGAACAAGTAGCTTATACTGAATCCTAGGGGGAATAGGTAGCCAATGAAGGGATATCAAAAGTGGGGTAACATGAGCAAAATGTGCCAAAAAGATAATCTTAGCAGTAGAGTGAAAAGGCTAAGATGAGATAATGGAAGACCAGTCAAAAGAAGATTGCAGTAATCGAGACAGGAAATGACTAAAGCATGAACTAAAGTTTTGGCAGAAGAAACAGAGAGGAAAAGTCTGATTTTAGTGATGTTACAAAGGAAAAATAGATACAACTTTGCTACGGCCTCAATATGAGGAACAAAGGACAATGAGTCAAAGATAAAGTCAACTCTGCTTCGTTCACAGGATGGATGGGAACATTATCAACAGAAATGGAAAATGTATAATGTAAAGGAGGTTTTGGGGGAAAGATGAGTAGTTCTCTCTTTGCCATATTAAGTTTAAAGCGGTGATGAAACATCCATGCTGAGATATCAAAAAGACAAATTATAGTGAGATTGTCATGGTCAGCCAGAACTCTGAGGATTCAGAAGGCGAGGAGGCTGAGCCAGTTGCAGAAGAGCTGGCTGAGTCTGAGTCTAGCCCTGAAAAACCCAGCAGCCTAGCCTTCCCCTAGCACAGGGTCCAAGCCTGGGAGACATAGTTGAGCAACAGCAAGAGATAGAAGAGCAGGTACCTACCTTTAGCCAAAGATGAGCAGAAAGGATGTGGTTGGGTCGCTCCTGGAGACTAAAAGAAAGATGCTCATTAATAACCCACCAGCTGTGAGTGGGAGCTGGGCCAACATAAGCAGCTGGCGGAGATGCTGAATTCCTTGTCAGGCTATCTGCGTTCCCTGGAGGAAGCCTCTGCCTTTGACTCCCCTGGCTCTTGGAACCTTGCTTTCTTGAAACCTTGGGTTATCTTGACCCTGGACTGTCTTCGTTGAACCACCTGCCGGAATCCTTTTGACCTCGGACTGCCTCTTCGTTCTTCGCTCTCTCTGGACTCCTGACTCTTTACGACTGCTATTGACAACACAAGGTACTGTGCTTGCAACCGAGTTGTTGCCGAGCCAGGCTGTCTTATCAGCGATTTGACTTGGCGGCTTTCCTGACAGAGATGTTCAAGATCCAAAAAAAGTTCGGGAGTAGAGAGGTACAGTTGAGTAACATCAGCATAAAGGTGATATTGAAACCAATATGAGCTGATTAGATTAACTAAAGATAGTGTGTAAAGAGAGAACAATAAGGGGCTCCGAATGGAGCCCTGAGGAACCCCAACTGAAAAGGGAAAGGAGGGGGATTCATGACCACCAACTACCACACTAAATGACCGGCCTGAGAGATACGATGAAAACTAGCTGAGAATGGAGTCAGTGAACCCTAGATCATGAAATGAATCTAACAGAAGAACATGATCGACTGTATATAAGGTATTTTTATATGATTTGTAGTTTAATCGTATTCCATATTAAGGAGAACCTTTAATCTGAAAATCTCAAAGTGCTTCAGAGACATGCAGTCTCTCTTCCACGTGGCAACTAATTTAAATGGTTAGGCTCCATCTCAGAGAAGGAAAGTGGCAGGAGAACCAAATATTCTATTTGGATTATTATTTTGAAGACCTCAGTACTATAATGAGTGTCTGAACAGAGCTTTGGTGAAAAAAAAAAAAGTCTTGACATGATAATACGAAATATGTGAGTGCCAAAGTATTCTGTGCTATGGAGGATAAATAGAGCTCCCAAATAGCAATGTGGGAGAAATTTTATTTCTATTTCAAAACTAAATAATCTAATTTTTAGTTCTTGTGGTTTAGCTGGAATGCAACTTTCCTTTAGTTTTTTTTTAAAAATTGTACAGTCCAAAAATATGTATAAAATGGCACATATTAGGGGATATTGATTGCAGAGTTTGTGTAAAATTGTGTAATTTAGACACATTTGGATACTGCTCTGGAAATGGAGCATTATGCACTTGCATTGGGGGGGAAATGCAAACATCACAGAAGGGGAATCAGACAGATTTGTCCAGCTCTACCTCCAGTCCTATTTTACATTAATTCGATGTGGAGTGGGATCTGAAAGGGAGAAACAGCAGGTGTTGGAGAGGCAGTACTTAACCCTTTTATTGATTGCACCCCTTCCTATTCCAATCATACACAAATAAGTCACACATATCACTCCGACTTCCCAGACTTTGAAATTATTTGCATCCTACTATTAACATGCCTGCCTCTTAAAAAGGCAGAATTGAGGGAGAGGGGAAAAAAAAAGAATATGGCAGCTCCTTTTTATGCTGTAAGAGACTAAAAGGGCTACTTTGAAAAATATCTACTTCTTGTTTCTGGCCACAGTTTAATTTCACATCTCAGGTGGATGACTGAAATTATCATGGATTTTTTCCTGCATATGTATACTTTCTCTGCTATATTTGCAAAGTTTATTTTTTAAAATTTTATTGCCACATTACCTCTCACTCGCTCTCATTAAAATATGAGTGTGGCAATAAATCTTTGACTACTGACCCTACACTCATTAGCGTTCTGCATGTTTAGTGAAACTTATCCATCTCATAGAAGAGTTTTAAACTGTTGGGCTGAGGTAGCCCTACACTGTTAAGTGTGATAAACTCAGGAACTAACTAACTAACTAATCTTGAATGTCCCAGAATACAAACATTACACTCTCAAAGAGTCTATACACATGAGAAATATTTCTTGTTGTTATACATGTTTATGTATGCCCTTCCCTGGTGTGTAACAATAGCTTGAAGATTTCATTTCCTCAGCCACTGATTGGCTTCAGGGATGTGCCTGGGCTTTTAAGCATGGTACTGGATGAGGGAAAACAAATTAAAATTTAATCCAGATAAGACAGAGGTGCCCCTGGTCAGTCAAAAAGCTGATCAGAGAATAGGGATTCAGCATGTGCTCGATGGGGCTACACTCCCCTGAAGACACCAGTTTCAAGTTTGGATATACTTCTAGACTCAGCTTTGAACAAGAGGCCCATGTTTCTGTGGTGGCTAGGAGTGCTTTTGAACATTTAAAGATTGTGTGCCAACTGCGCTTGTTCCTTGTGATGCCGGATGTGGCCACGGTGGTACATGCCTGAGTTACATCCCATTTGGACTACTGTAACATGATTTGCATGGGGCTGCCTTTGAAGAGTGTTTGGAAACTTATGTTCAAAGAGCTGCAGCCAGAGTGCTAAATGGGGCAGGTTTTAGAGGCCACACTACTCCCGTTAAAGCAGCTCCACTGGCTCCCAGTTTGTTTCCAGGCATATTTCAAAGTGCTGGTTATGATCTATAAAGCCCTATGTGGCTCAGGTCCAGGCTATCTGGCAGATTGTGGGCTTATCTACTCAAGGCTAAATACCCTGGCTTTCCCCCATCTGTGAGCCCTGCAGTCCACATAATGCAGGGCATTTGCCCCATTTTGCCCCTGGACAGTCCTCACCAGCCCTGTGATAGAAACAGGGCTCAGCTGGAATAGGACCCTTTACCGTGGTGTCATGATAGAATGACTGCAACTCCATTATGGAGCCAGATCACATCTGCAAGAACTACATTTACCATCATCTGTAAATTTCCATTCCCTGCCGATCAGAAAAAAGGTAATACAGGGACTCAGAGGGGAGGGGGTGGACCTTCGTTTGCTAAGCATGACATCACATCACCTAACTGGAGAGCCAATCAGATTGGGCAATGCAGAGCAAATCAGTTTTGGCTAATGGAGTTTTGAGAATCTGCAGTTTTTGTCTGAAAAGCACATGGTGTTGGAGGTCTGAGGAGCAGACCGGACACATGGCTCAAGGGTCATCAAGAAAGCCACATGATAATGAGGCCTGAAGGGCAGGCCTGCTTGCATTGCTCTGAAATTCCATCATCAGACACTGATTCAGATGGACCTCCTAAAATGTGAGTGGAATTTTCTTAGAGTTAGGAAAAATGTGTTTAGGTAGATTTGTGTTAGATTAAAATTTATTTTAATCCTCTGACTGAATGTATTCTAATTCTGAATGCTATTCTATGTAACTCTTTAAGTTGGGACCTGGAGAGAAATGCCTTTTCTCCATGATACTGTAATGTTTTGCTTGCTTGAACTTAGAAAATAAAGCCTTTTCTGTTTTCCTACTAAGCCACGTACATGTGCCTTGCTTGAGCAAGCTAGCTTGATTCTTCTCTGGGATAGAGAAGGAGTGGGGTTGGTGATACTTTAACAGAACGAGTAGTTCCACTGATTAATCAGAGAACCTGCACAGCTTCCCGCTGCATTGTGTGGAAGGGGAGAGACTCAGCGGGTGGTGGCAGATACCGAAGAGAGACCTAAGTCTAAGGCATGTCAAGGCTGAAAGAATCCCTCAAGTTTGGGTCTCCAAAGGGTAGCTCTGGAGTTTCTGAGGCCGAAGGACCCCAGAGCCCTGTGACACATGGTTTAATATAATACCTGTTTTAAACCATATCTTTTTTTTAAAAAAAATATATAATTTTTATTAATTTTAAAAAACAAAAACAAAAAAAAAACCATACAATTTATACACACAACTTAACAAACAAATATACTCATTAACATAAAGTGATTCCCTCCACCCAGGGACTTCTCTTTAAATTCATCCCTCTTTCCAAAATGCCATTGTTTCCAACTCAGGTTTGCTTTCTCTCCCCTTTATTAATACAAATTCTAAGAATTTACTCCATTTTTCACCAAAAATGTTCTTATTTAGCCTTCCTTTTTTTTCCTTTAACCATATTTGTTAATTTCTCATTTATAGCTATATTCCATACTTCATTATACCATTCTTCTATTTGGTATTCACCTTGTGTTTTCCATTTCTTTGCTATTATTAACCTTGCTGCTGATTTGTTAATAATTACTTTACCATTTGAGGTTCTTGTATTTTTTCACAATATGATATTAATGCTATTTCAGGACATAAGGGTATATTTATCTCCATTATCTCACTTATTTCCTTCATTACTATTTTCCAAAATCTCTCCACATTTTTACAGTTCCACCACATATGAATATACAGCCCTAATTCTTGGCATCCCCTCCAACACTGTGCTGAGTACTTTTTATCTATTTGATTCAATCTTACTGGGGTTAGATACCGCCTCCATATAATCTTATAATAATTTTCTTTTATTCTTACTGATAATGTTTTCAAATGATGCATATTCCATATTTTCTCCCACTTAGATTTATCTATTGCAATTGCTTCATCCATTTCCCATACATCTTTAAGATAATCTTGTACCTCTTCATTATCCATTAACATTTTATATATTTTACTTGTAATACCTTTTATATTATTTTTCTCTTGAATAGCTTGTATAATCAATTCTTCAAAATTTGTATTTTTCTACAACTTCCCTCCTTTAACCATTTTTTCGTCCATTTTTCTAACTGTATTCGTTTAAACCATGTAAATCCTTGCCCTTTAATGCTTTTTCCACATAATTCTTATTTTTCATTTTCCTCATCCATTCCTTCAACCTTATTATTTCTTGTCCTCCTAGCTTTGCTTCCACTTCATTTCTTAAATTTGCTGGGAAACCTTCCAGCAATGTTACTGGAGTTGAGATATTCCTGGAGCTAATACTTTTTTAATAATAATAATAATAATAAATAAAATTTTATTTCTATCCCGCCTCTCTGCAACGCAATCGGGGCGGCTTACAATATAAACCTCCATAGACACAGTACCCTAGCCCACCCACCCCTTAAAATAATATTAAATTATAAAAGATTAAAAACATACAGTAATTAAAATATATAAATTAGAAAAGAAAAAAATTAAAACATACAATAGTTAAAAAATCTAATTGCAGCTCAGAAGGACAGCCGAGTCTTGGGCCGGGATAGTTGTTCAGGAAAGGCCTGCCGGAAAAGATCCTTCTTGACAGCTTTTTTAAAGCTGTCTAAGGTGGTAATAAGATGGATCTCGTCTGGCAGGCCATTCCATAATCTGGGAGCGGCAGCAGAGAAGGCCCTCTGGGAGGTCACCGACAGCCTTGTTTTCATAGGCTGTAACAGATTCCTCCCAGAGGACCGAAGTGCGCGGGGAGGGTCATAAGGAAGGAAGCGGTCTTGGAGATAAGTGGGACCCAAGCCATGTAGGGCTTTAAAGGTTATAACCAACATCTTGTACTGTGCCCAGAAACTAATAGGCAGCCAGTGGAGAGCTTTTAGCACAGGTGTTATATGCTCTCTTCTGGAAACACCAGAAATCAACCTGGCTGCCATGTTCTGAACTAGTTGAAGTTTCCGAGTCAAGCACAAGGGTAGCCCCATGTAGAGCGCATTACAGAAATCCAGACAGGAGGTTACCAGTGCATGTACCACAGTTTCGAGGTCCCTGGTTTCCAGGAAAGGGTGCAGCTGGCGTATTAGCCGAAGTTGATAACAGGCACTCCTGACCGTCGCATTTACCTGATAAGACATCTGGAGTGTTGGGTCCAGGAGCACCCCCAGACTGCGAACACAGTCCTTGGAGGAGAGTGTAGTTCCATCCAGGATTGGAAGTTGTATTCCCAGACTTGGTTTCGAGTCTGTAACTGTTAGTACCTCCGTTTTGTCTGGAATCAGTCTCAATTTGTTTTTCCTCATCCAGTCCATTACTGACTCTCCCGGCCCTCCACCCTCCCTCCCCGGGCCTTGGTGGGGCCTAGCAAGGCCCCGCGGAGGCCTCTCCCGGCCCTCCCCCCTCCCTCCCTGGGCCTTCGTGGGGCCTCTGGAGCATCTCCGGAGGCCCCATGGAGGCCTCCCCGGCCCTCCCCAGCCCCTCCCCAGGCCTTCATGGGGCCTCTGGGGCATCTCTGGAGGCCCCATGATCGCCTCCCCGGCCCTCCCCACCCCCTCCCCGGGCCTTCATGGGGCCTCCGGAGCATCTCCGGGAGCCCCGTGAAGGCCTCCCCGGCCCTCCCCCCTCCTTCCCAGGGCCTTCGCGGGGCCTCCGGGGGGTCTCCGAAGGCCCCGTGGAGGCCTCCCCGGCCCTCCCCGCTCCCTCCCAGGGCTTTCACGGGGCCTCCAGAGGCCCAGTGTTGCGGTTTTGGGGGGGCCTGTGGGGCCCTCCCAAAACCGCAAATAATCAAAACCGTGAATGTCAAGTTCGCGAATGTGGAGGGGCGACTGTATTTCTCTATTTCCCCCCCATATCTTTCCTTAATATAATAAAAAAATCTTCTAATTTGTCCAATTCTGCCACAATATTTATTCCTAAATATTTTATTTGCTCTTTTAATATATTTCTTTTTACTCTTCATATTTTTGCACTGCATCTGTATAATTAAAATCATCATTTCTGATTTATTCCAATTTACTTGTAAACCTGTCATTTTCCCAAACATTTCCAAATGCTTCTCTATCTGTTGCATTTTTTCCAATGGATCTTGGATTGTTATTAAAGTATCATCTGTGAACATATTTAGCTTTATCTTTTCAATATTTCCTATCCCCTTAATACCTTCATCCCTTCTAATTACATTAGCTAATATTTTTACCACTATAGCAAATATTATTGGAAAGAGTGGGCAACCTTGCATAGTTCCCCTAGTTAAATTTATTTGTTCTGTCTTACCATCATTTACTATTACTGTAGCTGTATTTTTTTTATATAGTTGGTCAATCACACATCTAAACTTTTCTCCAATTTTAAATGTTTTCATTATATTTTTTAAATGCTGGCCATACCACACAATCAAAGGCTTTAAATATATCCACAGCTATAAGCCCTGCTTTAATTTTCTCTCTTCTAATTATATTTATTACTCTTCCAGTTAAATTAGCCATCTGTATTCCTGCTATAAATCCACATTGATCTTTTTGTATATATTTGTGCATAAATTTATTCATCCTTTTCGCCAATATTGCTGTTAATATTTTTGCATCTTGATTTATTAATGATATTGGTCTATACGATTCTGGATCCAATAGATCCTTCTCTGGTTTTGGAATTAATATAATCATAGATTGTTTCCACAATGGTGGGATCTCATCTCCTTTTAAAACATTATTATATAATTCTTTCATTCAAGATATTAATACACTTTTAAATGTTTTGTAATATTCAGCTCCCACACCATTTTCTCCTGGGACCTTTCCCAATTTCAATTTGTTTATAACTTCCTCTATTTCCTCTTCTGTTATAGGCTGTTCCATTAATTCCTTTTCCTCCTCACTAATTATATCCTTACAGTTTTCCTGTATATATTTCTCCAAATATTTTGGTGGTTCTCCTGCTGAATATAATTTTTGATAATATTCTTGAAATATCTTTAATTTATCCTTCATCAAATTACTTTTTCCCCTTTTTCATTTTTAATAATTCCAATCAAACTTTTAGCTTTCTTTGTTTGTGTGGCCCTTGCTAGCATTCTATAATTTTTATTACTGTATTAAAAAACCCTCTTTTCATAAATAGCAGGTTTCTTTTTACTATTTCTATATCTTCTTTTTCTAATTCTTTTCTCTTTGCTTGTATTAATATGTGGATCTGTTTATCTCTATTTCTAAAATATTCTTTTTCTAAACCTTTAATTTCCTCTTCTAATTTCCCCTTACTTTTTTCCTGTTTTTTCCATAATGTATGCGCTTCCCTAATAAATATTCCCCTTGCTACAGCTTTCATTGAATCCCACAATAATGCTTGACTGCTTTGTCCTACTCTGTTTATTTCCCATATTTCTTTTAATTCTATCTGTACTTTTTTACTATATTTTTATAACCTAATATTTTTGTATCAAATATCCATCTTTTTGCTTGTTTATAATCTTTTGTAGTCCTTATATCTGCTGTAACTACTGCATGAGCTGTAATTTTTATAACTCCTATATCTGTGTTTACAATTTGTGGGACCAATTTTTTTGATATAAAAATTTAATCTATTCTGGAATTGGTTTTATGTGTTGGTGAATAATAAGTATATCTGTTTTCTTCTCCTTTCCATTCTCTCCACACATCTCATAATCCATTTCTATTTATAATTTTGTTCAAACCAGTTTCATACATCTTCTTGTCCTCCTTAGTAGGATTAGATTTATCTTTCTGTTTATCCATTACCGTATTAAAATCTCCCGCCATTATTGTAGATCCCTCACTTATTTCATTTGTTGCTTTAACAACTTCTTCATAAAATTCTATTTGACCTTCATTTGGGGCATACAGATTGACCAGAGTGAGTTGTTCCTTACCCCTAATTCCTTGTATAATTATATATCTCCCTTTTAAATCTTTTTTAATTTTCTTAACAATAAAACCACATCTTTTTGACAAAATGGTTGCTACTCCTCTTGATTTTGATGTTCCAAAAGCTTTTTCATATGTAGTTGCCCATTTCAACTTCAATTCATTTGCTCCATCTTTATTTTGATGTGTTTCTTGAAGCAATATTATATCTGCTTTAGGACTTTTTCGGACAATGTAAAAATAACACTAGCAGCGCCGCCAGGTTGCGACGCTGCAGCGCAAGAGGGTGTCAGTTTCGTACGATGCTCCTTCCCAGCGGTACTGTTGCAGTACCACTGGGACATTTGACCGTGATATTTTTGCTTCTACCGTCATATTTTACTCACGATCGTTGATCGTGAGTAAAATATGACGTTAGAAGCAAAATATCACGGTCAAATGTCCCAGCGGTACTGCAACAGTACCGCTGGGAAGGAGCGTCGTACGAAACTGACGCCCTCTAGCGCTGCAGTGTTGCAACCTGGCGACGCTGCTAGCGTTATTTTTACATTGTCCGAAAAAGTCCTTAGATTTGTTTAATAAAGATTCTATTCTTTTCCTTTTGACTACATTTCCTAATCCTTTTACATTTAAGGTCAATATTCTCAATCTGCCCTCCATATTATGCATAAACCCATTTCTGCTGGGACGGAACAGTTCAGGCCCTATGTATCCATGGGAACCCATCCCAGCAGGCCGGCCCTTGCTGCTGCTGCCAGTTGTTCTTACTCTTCTGGGTCCAGGAAGCAGGTCCGCAGCAAGTAACTGAGGCTGATCATATGCAGGAAGCTCGTCACATGGTGTGAACAGCTTCCCAAGAGCTGGCAGAGTGAGGGAAATGGCAGCAGTGGCAGTGACTACAGTGACATGCCAGCATTCAGTTTGGACTCCAGCATGTTTCCTCCATTTACCGGTGGCAAACAGATAACCTCTGCAGCCATGATATGCCACCGGGGAGTTAGTATATCCTGGCTGGTGTAGATAAGCCCTGCATCTTCCTGTATATGCCTGCTCAGACCCTGAGATCGTCAAGAGAGCTCCTTCTTTCAGTTCCACCACCTTCACAAGCATGGTTGGTTGGGATGCGAGAGAGCTTTCTTGGTGTCAGCCCCTAGACTCTGGAACTCCTCTCCCAGGGAGCTAGAATTGCTCCCTCCCTGCTGTCCTTCTGTCAGAAGGCAAAACCTTTTTTATTTTGTCAGGTTTTAATACAGAAACTTAAGAGAATGGGCTATGGGGTGCTGTATTGTTTAAACTGTACTTTTTTTAATATCTTTTAAAAATCTTGTTAATTGCATTCTTTTTTAGCTAGACAGTTGAAGGGTTTTAATATTGTGACTAGTTTAATTCTATTTTAACATTTACTTTTTGTATATAATTAATTGTATTGCTTGTTTAAATTGTAAGCTGCCTTCAGTCCCAATTCTGGGAGTTAGGTGGGATACAAATAAATATGATGATGGTGATAGTGATGGTGATGATGGAAGGATCAGGACTGCTTCTTGTTTCCTTGGTGCTCAGGAGCAGCCAGAATAGTCTGGGTACTCCCAAGCAGCCAAAGAGATGGAGCTGTGCTTAAAGGCCCTCCCTCCCTGTTGTTGTTGTATACCGGAGCAGGGGCCTTGTGGAAGGATGCTGTGGTTACCTCCTTCATCCGGGTCTGAAAAAGTACAGGTGCAGGTGCCGCTTGCAGTTACTCCTACTTAAGTCATTGATAGGTTTCCAGCCCTGGCCATATCATAAAAGGTGGAAAATTAGATCCAAAATGGTTATGTGCTATAAAAAGATACAGGTGCAGATTCATATTCACTGCAAATGTTCAGAGATAATTACAAAGATGCTTCAAGATTGTAAAAACCAAAGAGTAAGGTATGCATTATATGTAAGATTTTGGGAAATCCCATGAAAAGCTATAAGTTGTGCTAATTTTCCCTCAGTTAATAGCAAGCAATTACTTCTCTTCCCAGACCCCAAACAAGAATCTTTAGTGGACAAATACTACTGTAGAGAAGGAAACATGCAACACATCTTTTGTTGATAATGTTTTGTAAAATTCTATTTGAACATGATTATACTTCTGTAAAGTTATGTAATTTTTTAAAGAATCATATGGTATGTTCATTTTAATTAATTTTCAACTATACGTTTAACACAAATGGAGTGAAATAATTAGTGTTTTTCTTCACAGTTCCAACTCTTGCTTCCTAAGTATTTCAGAAATACCCTCCCACCCTCAATACACACAGTTCTTTAATGGTTTTTAAAATTGCCTTTCTTTTTCTTTTTCCTAGTTTCTTCGCACTCATGTTTTCAAGTTTCCATCTGACAGTCAACTCTTTGTAATAACTTAGACACTTGATATCTCTTGGTGCTGTAGTATAGTCTCTTAGAAGTGTTTGCTTTAAATTGCAATGACATTAGGTTTTTAGAATAACACATTAATTAAATTATGCCCCATGTTACATGTACAGCACAATTCTTTCTTTCTTCCTCCCACCCAAAAAAAAAAAACAGCAATGGGAGGCAACATTTCAGGAATACTGGCTTAAGAAAGTTTTATCATTTTGTGGAGATTAATGGTGGTGCCATCATAAATATGATATGACAAAGGTGAACATGACTGTTTTGGAGCTGCCTTATACAGTTTATATAGGCCAAAATTGAACACAGAATGGTTCAGCAGGTTCGAGAGTGCTTAATTCTATATTGCATTGTGGTGACTACAATTATGTCCACTTATCTCTGAGAGGGTAACTTGGAGTGGAAGTTCTATTGGTATCATGTCAATCCTGTGTGTATTAATGCTGTTACTGTTCAAGATGGACCCATGTACTGATACAGGTAAAAGGATATAATTTAATGAAGATGAGTTTAAACAAGCAAAGAACTAGGGAGTTTTGTTTTGTGTCTTTGTGAGCCACTGAACCCTTCACAGTTTGCAATGAAGCTAATGTGATTAGGAACAAAAAGCCTGTTGTGCTTTGAGATATGTTTTGTTCACCAATGACTTCAGAGCCAGACCTTCTGTGATATAATCTTGATCACGTCACATGTGTAATAGGCAGGAGGGTCTATATTCCTCTCTCACACTTTATATCTTATTGCAGAAATCTTCGTAGACAGCCAGAGAGGTTTCCTTACAGGGGCTGATGTGGTTTCAACCAAACAATTAAGCTGCCTTTTCTTGACCCTTTGTATGGCTTTTTTATCTTTCTCACTAGCATTTTCCCTGCAAGTTCCACCTAGCTTACTAACACTGAGCATACAGTAAAATTGTTAAGAAAACCTTACCCCATAAAACGGCATTTCAGCTATAAGCTGAATTAAATTAAGAGAAGCTGTCTGAAATTTAAAACCACACACCATTTCCTAAAAATAGTTGGGACAGACTGAAATGGACCTTTATGGGGTTAAAATTCCAGTGCAGTAAGGCCATTACCCTGACTGTTCTGTTCTCAGCTTCCCCTGATAAGTTGTCTTGTAGAAGCTATTTGGAACAAAACCTTTACTGCTCATAGGGGAATAGGCATTGAGTATGCTAGGGGGAGCTCAGGATGTCCAAGGGTTTGTAGATTATGAAAAACCTGTTGGAGAAAACCCTGAAAATAATAGTTCACGTGGACATCATAAAGAAGCTAGGACTGAACTATAGTTAAAAACTTATGAGTCATTTTTTAATACTACAGCTGTCTTCTCTTGTCAGACACCTTACATGATGAAACATGTAGGTGAAACTTTAAATGTAGGTTGCTGTGAATCCAGAGTTCACCTTTATTGAACAGCAAAACAAAAATCAGTTTCATGCATTTTGTTCTTACCAAATGTCCTTTTATAATGTGTGTACATACACACCCAATGAATCTGAAAATGCAGGGGTCATTTGCAGAGTCATGGTGAATATAGACCATACAGCACACTCGAGTACTGGATTTCAAGAACACTGGTTGTAAAGCAGGAAGTTTTATTTTCCATAAGTGATTACAAAAAAGAAACACTTGATTAGTGTTTTAAGTCCAAGCACAGGATCAGCAGATTATTCTGAACACTAGTTGATAGAGCTAGAAGTTGTTGTTGTTGTTATCATAGTTTATTTATATAGCACCATCAATGTGCTTTACAACTAAAATAATCAAAACAGTGGGTCCTACCAAAAGTATACAATCTAAAATATATGTGTATACACATACACACACAGAGGAGAGGAATAATAAAATATAAAACTACACAACAAAATTGTAAAACAAACTATCCAGATAAAATACAAAAAATACAATATCATATAAAACAAATTGACCAATACATGTAATTAAAATATACAAGATTATAAACCAATATTAAGCTAAAATTCCAAAAGCTTTGGAAAACAAGAAAGTTTTTAACTGAGATTTAAAAATAAGAAGGGAAGGAGCAGTCCTCAAATGTTCAGGAAGGCAATTCCAAGGGTATGGAGGAGCGAATGAAAAAGGGTGAAGGCGAAACAAGGTAGAAAAAAACCATTGGGTGAGAAGCCTGTAATTCCTAGAATGCAGATCTCAAGCAGGATGGTAAAAATAAATAAGGACTGAAAGATAGGGGGAGCTAGGTTGTCTAGGTCTTTGAATGTTAAAAAACTATTAAAAAACTATTAAAGCTATTACTCATGGATTTCACCATCCGCAATGGGGCCTGGAACCAATCCCCCACAGATACGGGGGTCCTACTGTATCCTACTCTCCTGCTTGACCCCAGAATGCCCAGTACACAGAAGGTCCTCACTTGAACAGGCCTGTTGCTATACCACAAGAAGTAGTTGCCCTGTAGATCTAAGAAGAGCAGGGTTCTGAGATCTACTGCACTATAAATATAGATGTGTGTCCAGATGGAGTTCCTTTCTGATCAGTGGTGTAGTGATAACTTTTGAAGCACAGGCAGTCATTGTGACAGTCCCTCTAGTTATACACCCAAGCAAATTCAAAAGAAATTTTGACAGCTATGTTGATGCAGATCAACAAACGGGTTGTAGTAATTTTAATCTACAAGAGCATATCTCTTAAGAATACTAATGGATATTGATTGTACATTCAAGACCAAGCCATCCCCAAATATTTTACATTACAGTATTTTTGATAGCTTATAACAATTGATTTTCTTGCCAGTGACTTGTGCAGCTAAGTTCAGATACTTTAGGCAGTTTAAGGGGCTGATAGATGATTGCATTGTTCCTGTCAATCAAGTACAGTTGTCCCTTCACATTCGCGGGGGTTAGGTTCCATAGACCCCCGCGAATGTGAAAATTCCGCGAATAATGGCAGCCCTCCACCCGCCCTCCCCAAGTGACCCGAGGCCTCCGGAGGCCTCGCGTCGCTCTTCTCTGCCGCCCCCGCCCTCCCCAAGCGACCCCGAGGCCTCCGGAGGCCTCGCGTCGCTCTTCCCTGCAGCCCCCCGCTCTCCCCAAGCGACCCCCGAGGCCTCCGGAGGCCTCGCGTCGCTCTTCCCTGCCGCCCCCCGCCCTCCCCGAGCGACCCCCGAGGCCTCCGGAGGCCTCGCGGTCGCTCTTCCCCGCCGCCCCCCGCCCTCCCCGAGCGACCCCCGAGGCCTCCGGAGGCCTCACGTCGCTCTTCCCTGCCGCCCCCCGCTCTCCCCGAGCGACCCCCGAGGCCTCCGGAGGCCTCGCGTCGCTCTTCCCTGCCGCCCCCCGCTCTCCCCGAGCGACCCCCGAGGCCTCCGGAGGCCTCGCGTCGCTCTTCCCTGCCGCCCCCCGCCCTCCCCGAGCGACCCCCGAGGCCTCCGGAGGCCTCGCGGTCGCTCTTCCCTGCCGCCCCCCGCCCTCCCCGAGCGACCCCGGAGGCCTCCGAAGGCCTCGTGTCGCTCTTCCCTGCCGCCCCCCGCCCTCCCCGAGCGACCCCCGAGGCCTCCGGAGGCCTCGCGGTCGCTCTTCCCTGCCGCCCCCCGCCCTCCCCGAGCGACCCCCGAGGCCTCCGAAGGCCTCGCGTCGCTCTTCCCTGCCGCCCCCCGCCCTCCCCAAGCGACCCCCGAGGCCTCCGGAGGCCTCGCGGTCGCTCTTCCCTGCTGCCCCCCGCCCTCCCCGAGCGACCCCCGAGGCCTCCGAAGGCCTCGCGTCGCTCTTCCCTGCCGCCCCCCGCCCTCCCCGAGCGACCCCCGAGGCCTCCGGAGGCCTCGCGGTCGCTCTTCCCTGCCACCCCCCGCCCTCCCCGAGCGACCCCCGAGGCCTCCGAAGGCCTCGCGTCGCTCTTCCCTGCCACCCCCTGCCCTCCCCGAGCGACCCCCGAGGCCTCCGGAGGCCTCGCGGTCGCTCTTCCCTGCCGCCCCCTGCCCTCCCCGAGCGACCCCCGAGGCCTCCGGAGGCCTCGCGGTCGCTCTTCCCTGCCGCCCCCCGCCCTCCCCGAGCGACCCCCGAGGCCTCCGGAGGCCTCGCGTCGCTCTTCCCTGCCGCCCCCCGCCCTCCCCGAGCGACCCCCGAGGCCTCCGGAGGCCTCGCGGTCGCTCTTCCCTGCCGCCCCCCGCCCTCCCCGAGCGACCCCCGAGGCCTCCGGAGGCCTCGCGGTCGCTCTTCCCTGCCGCCCCCCGCCCTCCCCGAGCGACCCCCGAGGCCTCCGGAGGCCTCGCGGTCGCTCTTCCCTGCCGCCCCCCGCCCTCCCCGAGCGACCCCCGAGGCCTCCGGAGGCCTCGCGGTCGCTCTTCCCTGCCGCCCCCCGCCCTCCCCGAGCGACCCCCGAGGCCTCCGGAGGCCTCGCGGTCGCTCTTCCCTGCCACCCCCTGCCCTCCCCAAGCGTCCCCGAGGCCTCCGGAGGCCCCGTTGTCGCTCCCCTCACCACTTTCCCTGGACTCCCCTCGCCTCCCCGGCCCTCCCCACTCCCTCCTCAGGCCTTCATGGGGCCTCTGGAGCGCCTCCGGGGGCCCCGTGAAGGCCTCCCCAGCCCTCCCCACCCCCTCCCCAGGCTTTCATGGGGCCTCCGGAGCGCCTCCGGGGGTCCCTTGAAGGCCTCCCCAGCCCCTCCCAGGGCTTTCACGGGGCCTCAGGAGGCCCCCTGTCGTGGTTTTGGGGGGGCCCGCGGGGGCTCTCCCAAAACCGCGAATAATCAAAACCGCGAATGTTAAGTTCGCGAAAGTGGAGGGACAACTGTAGTTCTGGTGCTCAGGCCCTGTGAGCCCTGTTCTCACTATACCACTAATTTTTGTACCCCCTACACCAAACAGTGTGTATGGTCAACCTTACTGAAATTAATGTATTCAGAACACCACAGTGAGCACTGTGAAGCTCTATCTCATTTTGTGAGCAAGAAGAGAGGAAAATTGGCTCTGGAAATATGAATTAGGCACCAAAAGAGAAGAATGAGAGTACTGAGAGGAACAAGCAATGAACAAAATTAAGTTCAGGCCAATCTTGGAGCTACTGTACATCACTAGGTCTCATAACCAAAAGGCATGCAGGATGTCCAAATGCAATACACTTTACGTGTTTGACCAAAAATGAGAGAGCCACAACTGTGAACATTGGCAGAAAGGTAGCAATTGTTGTGGTTTGCACAGTTAACCCTAATGTGTCAAAATGCTGATAAAAGTCAATATTGCCAGTGCTCATGGAGGATTTATAAAAGTGCTATGTGGTATTTAGGTATAGGTCATGACCCATAATGAATACTTCTCCAGCATAGTTTAATGTTGCATTAGGGGAGGTGCTTTGATGGCTTCACATGATGAGAGGCCTTTAATTGTTTTATAGCATCTCATGCCGTGATGTAGGAAGTTTGGGGTGGAGCAGAGGCTATTTAAACAAGGACTGCCCCATCCCTCCTCCTCTTCTGGTTGAATTCGACCCACCCTTCTGCCTCTGTCATAGTGTGAGTCTTCTGGTCCCTCATGGAGCAGGTAGGAATCCCCCCCCCTTTTCCATGTGGTTCTTCGCCTACCCCACACTATTAGAAGGGACTTGGAGAATTGGCCTTAGGGTGGTGTCATAAATAGGTGGTTACCTGGCAGATTGTGGGGGATATGGGGATTAATTCAGTGTACACCTGTGGCACACCTTTGGGGTGGAGGTTGGCTCTATCAAACTACCCTTGCAGATCATTCAACTGGAAGGTGGGGAGTATACTATCCTTAACGCAGGCCTGAGGGTTGAGCCCTCGCCAGAAGTCATGTGACTTGAAGTGTCTCGTCCTGGAGTTTTGCCTTCCAGCAGACGGTGCCCGGGGGGGTAGCCCAGTTGATGGGAAACCCCACAGGGCTCAGGTGTTTTGCCCGGGGAAGTTGGGATGTAGGTCTGGGTAAGACCATTGGCTCCAGGTTTTCCCGCATTGGGTCTCTCCCCTAGTTTGAATATCCCAAGGAATAAAGATTAAATAGGTGATAGAATAAAGAAAGTAACCTCTATTTTAACCCAAGCTTTGTGTCTGGCCTCGTTTTTTCATGTGTTGATCATCAAAGTCTTGTACAGTTTAGGTCCAGACGATCTGAAAGACCGTGTTGCCCTATGTGAACCTGCCAGAATTTAAGGATCTACAGGGGAAAGCTTTCTCTCAGTCTGACTACCATCACAAGCTTGTGTGGTGAGGACATGAGAGGGAGCTCCCACCCTCTGGAATTCCCTTCCATGGGAGGCTAGGCTGGCCTATTAAACCTTTTAAGTAGGCTTTTAATGTGTAAGCAGGGAAGCTTTTATGGGATGTTTAATTTATCTTTTTAAACTTTGCATGTTTTAAAATGATTTTATATTGTTTTATATGGGGATTTTAATTGTTTGTAAAATTTTATTGTGCACTGTTTTTTAAATGACTTCCTGAGAGCCACCTTGGGTCCCACTCTGGGAGAAAGGCGGCATATAAATGAAATGAAATAAATAAATCATACTGATTCCCAGTGAGATGTAGATGCTTCACAAATGGGGTCATATTGCTTGCCACAGTTTTAATTGACTCATATCAAGTTATCATTCTGGGTTGGAAAAGCAAAGCAGTCAAGAAGACTTTTCTAATTATACAGTTGGCCCTCCGGATCCATGGATTCTGCATCAACAGATTCAACCATCCATGACTTGAAAATATTCCCCCCCAAAAAGCAAACTTTGCTTTTGCCATTTTATACTAGGGACACCATTTTACTATGCCATTGTATATAATGGGACTTTAGCATCCACACATTTTGGTATCCGTGGCGGGGGGGGGGGCGGGGTTCTGGAACCAAACTCCAGTGGCTACCAAGGGCCCTCTGCATGAAGTTCCCAAGCCTTGAATATTTAAAGACAGCTCCTTTCATTAACTGGCAGTAGAATAAATACAATTAAAGGTAGGTAGCATGCTACCACCAGGTTATTTTTGCACCAAACTGCCATGAACCCCCTTGCTTATGCATCATCTTCCAGAAGGAATATATTCTTGTACCTTTTATAGTGAAATACTGTATTTTTGACCAGCTGCTTCTGTAATCTTATTAGCCAAGTTTTAAAAAAAGATAATGTGATAACTACTGGTAAAGGATAAATATTAAAAAGAAATGGTGGGGGAGAAAGATGGCACTCGTGTATAATAAGAAGGTATAAGTGAAACCTTGTATTTTATTCAACACATCTATCTATGGAAAAACAACAATATATATTTACAATGTAATTTTGGGCTAGAAACATAGAAAGTAATATTTTGAATGTATGTATTGAAGTTTACTGTTTTTGTTGGGAAATGTGTCCCAAGTGTATGACCTGAACTGAGAGAAGCTTGAAATTATTTACTGCATTTCTCTGAAAACGTTTTACCGTGAACATGACAAACTTAAAATTCTTAAGCCTGAAATCTGAAGTCAACGAAATAAGTACGTTATAAAGATAGAAAGAATATATCTACGTTTTTTCCCCTCAGCCAAAAATGGTTTCAGGAGCTTACCACCCCACCCCAGGATTCCTCAGACTTTAGAAACTCTGTTGGTGCTTTTATCTGTGTAGAGACACACATCCTTTTGAGCACATTATTATTTTTTTGCACAGAAAACAGGGCTTTCACATAGAGGGGAAAATTATTTCTTCGGAAAAGAAAATTCTCCGAAAGTCTTCCTCAACTGCAAACAGCAACTGAATACTGCTTAAATTTTCATGTTCTCACACGACAAGGAAGAAATGTTTTTCCACTGAGGATTGCAAGCCTGTGTCCTTGAGAGAAACCATTTTTTAATCCAAAATAGTGTTCTTCTGAGTTAAGAAGAGGAAGACTGGCCTGCAAATTAAATAAAAACAATATATTTTTGGACACAACTGTATGATTTTTGTTTTCAGTTTTCTGATTGTAACCCCAGAGATCTTGTAGTGAAAGCACTCTGTAATTAGAAGTCCTGACAGACAGGGAAGGCTATTTTTAGTACTAAACTTAACAGAATGTTCCAGCTGTTGAATTTGTTTACCACAAACAGCTACATGTATGTCACCTTTTTAAATGATTTGCACATTTAAATACACTTTATTTTTAAACTATAACATCATAAACTTTCCCTAGAATCTTTGTTGCATATAAATCAGTGTTTTCTAGCTCTGTTTTCTAAGAGTTAGATTGGTAAGAGGGGTGTATGTGTATGTGTCATCTTTTCACAGATGATGCTTAAGAATTCAGTTCATATGACTTTGGAAATGAAATACAATAATATAATTTATGGTAATAGCAGTAAACCTTCAGTAAACCAGACTGTACTAGATTAGAATTTAAGTTCATAATAAAATAGTTCCAGTTCCAACCCATGGATCTTCCAAAATGGATTTGGCAGTTGCAGAAGGAATTAACCTTATATCCTTGCTTGCAAATTCATTTGCTGCAAATCTGGAATTATCCTGCATCCCAATGATGTATATTCCTTCCCACAGGAAGCAATGATGGTTTTTGGGATAGAGAAAAACTCCAGTCTCCCCCAACCCAAGCATCGCAGACTTCTGTTAACCACCCCAACTTGCCTGGACAGCATAACCTTCCAGTCAATCATCCTCTCAACCCTCTCCAACAGAACCATCTTCTGCCAAATGGTACGGGTTGAAATATTTCCACATTAATTTTCAAACTCCTATTGCTTATGTTTCATTGAAGAGACTACATTTAAAAAAACAAGAAAAATACGTGCTAAATACAGGAACAACAAAAAGTATGATTTTTATAAAATTCTGTAAATATAATAAATAAAAAGAGCCGTTTTGAAATAGTATTTCAGAAGAGAATCTGACTCTTTAAAATATATGACTTAAAACGATTGACAAATATTTAATACCAAGACAGGTTACAGCAAGGGATTGACCAGACTGTGCAATAAATAGCAAGAAACAATTGTCTTTCTATTTGTTGGATGACAGCAGTTGCTAAGGACTTGTGTGCACATTCTTGTCAGTTGCAGTCTAGTTTAAGATAATTAGCAGGAGCTCTTCTATTTTCTTGCGATGGGCATGGGACTCTTTACTTCAACATATCTGTTCTATAGGCATATATCTGAACATTGATTTACATGAGCAAATAAATCACTTGGTACAGAGTTTCAGGGACTTTAGCATTTTAGACTGGAGGTGAAAGACCACAGATTTCAATGTCCCCTTGTATTAAAAACAAACAAAAAGCTTTAAAAAAAAAAAGCACCCAAATGCTGGATGTAGAACCTGAGACTGGAATCTGGCAAGCTAATTTTCCATAAGTCAGTAGATGTTATTTACATTTATTAATCTGGAAGATATTTTTATACTGCTTTTCTCAGAGATTCAAAGAAGCCTGTAATACATAATGTCACATTATAAATACATATACTGTTTTTGCTGTAAATTGATCATCAGAATCTTCTCATTCTGCTCCTGACTCTTTCATATGTCCAGTTCTTTCTGTGACTCTGCTACCAGCTTCATTTGCTGCCATCTTGGGATTTTCAGAGCATTTATTCATTTGTGTGTGTGTGTGTGTGTGTGTGTGTTTGTATTTATATACTACCCAATAACATGGCTCTCCAGTGGTTTACAATAATAGTATTAAGGGGTTGTCTATACGAGGCCAAAAGAAATGGATTGTTCCACATTAATAGCAAGTCACAGCATCCATGACTTGTCTTATTAGTTTTACAGCCCCCATAAACTTCACATGCCCTCTAGCCAAGACGACAGCCATGAGTGAATTACTGCCACCAAACTTTTTTTTAAAAAACAAACTATTTCCATGGTGCACATAAGTGATATTTCACCTTTATGAAAAAAGAGAGGGGGAAAACAGCACTCAGTTTTATCACCTTAGCGATTACTCGATAAGGTGAAAATCCAACATGGTGGCTCTGGCTGCTTGCCTTGTTAGCAAGCCCCACCCCTGTGCTCACCCAGCTTCATATCAAATTGCTTGTCCCAATGAGTAGGAATGTGCATTCCCCTCACTGTTTTTTAAAAACTCCAAGAAAAGGCTTTTTCTATGGAGTTTTTGCCATTTTGCCCCCCGCCTTCACAATATGGCAAAACAACACGGCTTGCCATTAGGACAAGTCATCTTCTCCTCACATTCTGTGAGGAGTATTTTTGCATTTAGACAACCCCTAAGACACAATTAAAGAAACAAAAATATGTTGCATGGCAGCAGAGAATAAAATCAAGCTGGCATGTAACAGTTTTAAGCAGAGTCCAAATTTTAAAAAATATTTTTTTCAACAAAATTTTAAGTCTGGGAAAATTAAAACTCTTCACTTGGTCCCAGATAAGACCACTCCCCGAATTTTGAAGTTAAAATATAGAGTTTGGGATATATTCGCCGTATAAGACGACCCCCCATCTCTTATATGGCAAGTATATCCCAAACTCCCCCACACCAGTGGTTCTTAACCTGTGATTAGTGGGGGTCTGTGAAGGCTTGAAGGCTGCTTGGCCCACCTCCTCCCTGCAGTGACAGGAGCCAAGGCAAAGGTTGGCTGGTTGACTTGGCCTGCGCATTGCCATTCAATCTACAAACTTGCAGGAGAAAAGTCTTCTCTCTTCCTCCACTGCCTCTGAGGGAAGGTTGAATGGATGGTGTAATGGTATATTATTATCATTATTATTATTATTATTACGGCTTTAAATCTTGAATTAAGTCTTGAGGGACCCCAGCGGTGTGGGAGCGTTTGCACGGCTCCAGAGGCAGTGGGGGAAGCCGCGCGGGGTGGGGGGGTGATCTTCTCTGTGGCTGCCAGTCACGGAGAGGACCCCCCCTGTGCAGCTGAGGGAGAAGGGGGGAAGTGTGCAGGGAGGGAGGGCTTCTCTGTGGCTGCCAGTCACGGAGAAGGCCCCCCCCACCCCATGCAGCTGAGGGAGAAGGAGGGAAGCGCACGGGGAGGGAGGGCTTCTCCATGGCTGCCAGTCACGGAGAAGCCCCCCCCCACCCCATGCAGCTGAGGGAGAAGGAGGGAAGCGCACGGGGAGGGAGGGCTTCTCCATGGCTGCCAGTCACGGAGAAGGCCCCCCCCACCCTGCGCAGCTGAGGGAGAAGGGGGGAAGCACGTGGGGAGGGAGGGCTTCTCCATGGCTGCCAGTCACGGAGAAGACCCCCCCACCCCGTGCAGCTGAGGGAGAAGGGGAGGGGAAGCCGCGCGGGGAGGGAGGGCTTCTCCGTGGCTGCCAGTCACGGAGAAGCGTCTCCCACCCCGTGCAGCTGAGGGAGAAGGGGGGAAGCCACGCGGGGAGGGAGGGCTTCTCCTTGGCTGCCAGTCACGGAGAAGCATCTCCCTCCATGGCTGCCAGTCACGGAGAAGACCCCCCCACCCTGCGCAGCTGAGGGAGAAGGGGGGAAGCGTGCGGGGAGGGAGGGCTTCTCCATGGCTGCCAGTCACAGAGAAGACCCCCCCCGCGCAGCTGAGGGAGAAGGCGGGAAGCGCGCGGGGAGGGAGGGCTTCTCCGTGGCTGCCAGTCATGGAGAAGACCCCCCCACACCATGCACAGCTGAAGGAGTAGGGGGGAAGCGTGTGGGAAGGGAGGGCTTCTCCGTGGCTGCCAGTCACAGAGAAGACCCACCACCACCTTGCACACCTCAGGGAGAAGGGGGGAAGCACGTGGGGAGGGAGGGCTTCTCCGTGGCTGCTAGTCACGGAGAAGACCCCCACCACCACGCGCAGCTCAAGGAGAAGGGGGAAAGCGCACGGGGAGGGAGGGCTTCTCCGTGGCTGCCAGTCACGGAGAAGCGTCTCCCGCCCTGAGTGGCTCCAGAGGCAGTGGGGGAAGCTGCCGGGTCTGGCTGGGTCAGGGGTGCCGCCGCTTCACTTTGCCTCACCCCCCCACCCGATCTCCTACATCTTCGCTCCATTTGTAAGGGAGCGAAGAGGCAGGAGATTGGGTGGCCGGTGAGGCAAAGCATGTACCTGGCGTATAAGACGACCTCTGACTTTGGAGTCTATTTTCCAGGCTTCAAAAGTCATCTTATACGCCGGAATATACGGTAGATAATAAGGGATGGGGGCTAGGTGAGCCACTTCATAGTGACCATTCAAAAACTAGGATGCCAACACTGAAAACATCCTCTCCCCAGTAGTTATCCTTCATTCTTTAATTGTTGGAGCATCTGGGAAAGGATTTCTGAAGATGATCTCAGGGTGCAGGTAGGCAGTATCAAAAAAATTCCCACATGTGAAGATGCAGTTCTTCAGGTAACATGGTTCCAATCTAAAGCAAGTGCAGGTGATAAAGTCCTAGGTTATGATAATTATCCTCTCCAGTTCCAATTAACAGCCTTTCAACCCTATTTTGGACTAACCGAAGTTTCTGGAATTTCTTCAAATACAGGCCCATCTAGAGTGCACTGCAGTAATCCAAATGGGATAATTTCACGGCACGGGTGAGGGAATTAAAAATATTTCTATCCCAAGTAGTATTGCAGACTCACATGACTCTACCTCTGTATTGGTCACCTTAAAGTTGTCATGAGATGGAAATGAGCTGAAGGAACACAACAACAACAACAACAACAACAACAACAATAACAACTCCTCTCTGTATTGGGCTCTGAGTATTAAAATTTAGATTCACTTGCAGGGATATGCACTCAGTAGGACAGCTGCAGAAACAATAGCAGATAGGTAGAGCCAAGGTGAAGTTTGCCTGCTTTGGGAGTGGTTAACATGTCCCTACAGATTTTTATTTATTTATTTATTTATTTTGGTATGACAACCCCCATCATCTCACCATTGGCTTTGCTGGCTAGGGTCAATTGGAGTTGCATTCTAACATTTAGTTGGCCACTGATTGCTCATCCTTTCTCTAGTTCAGGAGAGGGGGACTTACAGGGGTAGGAGGCTGCTTTTGCCAACACAGGGCCACGGGAAGTTGCAGCTGCCTAGCATTCTGCATTTTAATCCCCTCTTTTCCTCCAAAGCATTCCCCTCCCCCATTGGCTAGTACCACTCGAAAATCCTATGGACAGTTTTGCAGGAGTTTTTTTAGGGGCAGAGGAGTGCTAGAGAGGAGTTGGGGCCCGGTAACTAAGATGGCAGTGCTGCTGGGTGGACAGAAAGTACACAGAACATGCACACTATTTGAATCTATGACAGGTTAGAACAATGCTGGTTTAATTTGAAGGATCATTCAAACATTGAATCTCCTTGAAAACTGAAAAATCCCTGGAATTCTACACTGTGTGATTTGTCTGAATGTGTGAGATAGGCACCAACGAAGCGGCTGATGATAACCCACTGAAGGCACTACAGTCCATTGTTAGTCCCAAATCAATTAATACCTTTGAAACATCGAGAACTTGGTAAATCAGCATGTACATACAGGAGGTTCCATTGATTCATGGGGTCTGTAATATCTGGGAATAATAATTGGTTTTAGCCCAAGGTAAGGATCAAAAACAAGGCATCAGCAGTTTAGTACTGAAATAGTATTGATACAGTTGGCAATTATTCCCAGAAGGTAAATTTGATTTGCTTTGTTTGGGGAAGAAAGGGATGCTGAAAAAACCTGATGTATACACAAGGCCTTAGATAAATAACTGGTGGGAATAGTCATTCACAAATACTGCTGTCAGGGTTAGCATGTGAAAGCAACAATAATGTACACCTAATTGAAGGTAATGTGGTCTATCATGCAAAGCTTCCATTAAAACATAAATTCAATGCAGTGTCACACATAGTTTTCCATGGTCTTGGAACTGGAGTGTTACTGTACGCTTTAACCACTGTTAACCTGTATCCATAGACAGATGTTAAAATAATGGCCTACACCCAACAAAAATGGGAAGATTACATCACAGGAGCAGGTTATTCTTTGGAGTTGGACATTTATAGTGTAATGAAAGTACCACCCTTCAAGGTTCATTGCTATTCCCATACTGAGCTATGATAATAATAATTTTCTTATTTGCATATTATACTAGAACAGTAGCATAAACCTTGTTTTCTTGCAAGAGGAATACTTGTGAGCTAAGGAACAATTGAGTAAAACTTTACCGTTATCTGGTGGGTAGTTAACTTGCCTTTGTTTAGTGCCACAAATGTTTGTAACATTCAGTGTTTTAAAATCATAAATGCATTTTTGCTTTATTTTTTCCCTTAGGCCTGGAGCTCCCTTTTATGATGATGCCTCACCCGCTTATTCCTGTCAGCTTGCCACCAGCATCTGTCACAATGGCGATGAGCCAGATGAACCACCTTAGCACGATTGCAAACATGGCAGCCGCAGCACAAGTACAGAGCCCTCCCTCAAGAGTTGAGACGTCTGTTATTAAGGTAACTGTTTAGTTTCAGAAAAGGGGAAAAAACACACAAATGAGCTGATATTGAGTAAGGTAGTGATACCTTCCCCAGTAATTGTCTTCTTTCTTGAGCATATATTTCCTCTGTCATAAAACAGGATGTTACCAGTTAGGAAGTTCCACTTATTTCATATGCAGAGCACAATACAGCCAAAGCTAAGCACCTTTACATCTAGCTCCCCACACCCCCGGCTTCTAGATGGAGTCTTTATATCTTACATAGTGCCACTTCCTAGTTGAAAGACAGGGTCAGTCTCAATTCATGGGTGTTCCCAAACCTCTCAAGCTTGTCTTACCAACCCTGAACAAGAAACTGGGCTTTTGTGGAAGTCCTTGAAGTTCTGCCTTCAATGAACATTTTTTCATCTATTTTATATAGAGAATCATAGAGCTGGAAGAGACCACAAGGGCCATCCAGTCCAACCCCCTGCCATGCAGGAATACACAATCAAAGCACTACTGACAGATGGCTAGCTAGCCTCTGTGTAAAAACCTCCAAAGAAGGAGATTCCACCACACTACGAGGAAGTGTATTCCACTTCCAAACAGCTCGTACTGTCAGGAAGTTCTTCCTAATGTTTAGGTGAAATCTCTTTTCCTGTAGTTTGAACCCATTGCTCCGTGTCCTAGTTTCTGGAGCAGCAGAAAACAAGCCTGCTCCATCCTCAGTATGACATCCCTTCAAATATTTAAACATAACTATCATGTCCCCTCTCAACCTTCTTTTCTCCAGACTAAACATGCCCAGCTCCCTAAGTTGCTCCTCATACAGCATAGCTTCCAGACCACCCACCATCCTGGTCGCCCTCCTCTGTACACATTCCAGCTTCTCAATATCCTTCTTGAATTGTGGTGCCCAGAACTGGACACAGTATTCCAGGTGAGGTATGACGAAAGCAGAATAGAGTGGCACTATTACTTCTCTTGATCTAGACACTATACTCCTATTAATGCAGCCTAGAATTGCATTTGCTTTTTTAGCTGCTGCATCACACTACTGACTCATGTTCAGCTTGTGGTCCACTAAGACTCCTAGATCCTTTTTGCATGTACTGCCCTCAAGCCATGTGTCACCCATCCTATATTTGTGCATTTCATTTTTACTGCCCCAGTGAAGTATCCTACATTCATCCCTGTTGAAATTCATTTTATTGGCCCAGCTTTCTAATCTGTTGAGGTTATTTTGGATTCTGATCCTGTCCTCTGGGGTATTAGCTACCCCTCCTAATTTGGTGTCATCTGCAAACTTGATAAGCATATCCTCTATTCCCTCATCTAAGTCATAGATAAAGATGTTGAATAGCACTGGGCCCAGGACAGAACCCTGTGGCACCCCACTGGTCAGTTCTCTCCAGGATGAAGAGGAGCCATTGGTGACTACCCTGTGGGTTCAGTCAGTCAACCAATTACAAATCCACCTAACAGTTGCCTTGCCAAGCCCATAGGTTACTAACTTTTTTGCAAGAATATCATGGAGGACCTTGTCAAAAAAGCCTTACTGAAATCAAGATACACTACATCCATTGCGTTCCCTTCATCTATCAAGTTCAAAAAAAAAAAGGATGAGATTAATCTGGCATGACTTATTTTTGAGAAACCCATGCTGACTTTTAGTGATCATGGTATTCCTTTCTAAGTGCTTACAGACTGTCTGTTTAATGATCTGCTCTAGAATCTTTCCTAGTATTGATGTCAGGCTGACTGGGCAGTAGTTATTTGGGTCTTCTTTTCTCCACTTTTAAAAGATGGGGACACCGTTTGCCCTCCTCCAGTCTGCTGGGATTTCTCCCATTCTCCAGGAATTCTCAAAGATTATTGACAGTGGTTCTGAGATTACTTCTGCCAGTTCTTTTAATACCCTTGGATGAAGTTCATCTGGCCCTGGAGACTTGAACTCATTTATACTAGCCCAGTATTCCTGAACTAACTCTGTACCAATTCTGTGCTGTATTTCCCCTACTGCATCATCTGCTCCATCTCCCCCAGGTTGAGTGCTGTTCCCCCTTTGGGAGAAGACTGAAGCAAAGAAGGTATTAAGTAGTTCTGCCTTTTTTCTGTCCCTGTTAGCCTTTTGTTATCTTCTCCCCGCAGCGGCCCTATCATTTCCTTGTTCTTCCTTTTGCTACAGACATATCCAAAAAAGCCCTTTTTATTGTTTTTAACCTCTCTAGCAAGCTCCAGCTGAGCTTTGGCTTTTCTGACTTTCCCCCGACATGAGCTGGCTATTTGTTTGAATTCTTCTTTGGTGATTTTCCCCTTTTCCCATTTCTTGTACATGTCCTTTTTATGTTTTAGCTCAGTTGAGAGTTCTTTTGACATCCATCCTGGTTTCCTTAGTCACCTCCCCCTTTTCCTCCTCATTGGAATTGTTTTAAGTTGTGCCTTCAATATCTCACATTTTAGAAACCCCCATCCTTCATGAACTTCTTTATCTTTAAGTATTTCTGAACATGGGATCACCCTCAGTAATTTCCTAAGTTTTCTGAAATCACTCTCTGGCTTTTCTTCGCAAATGAAGATTCAGTAAGGACTCATCCCGCGCTTTCTGCAAGCGCGCTGATAACTAAAAAGGCCAATCCGAGATAGACAACTCAGGTTGCAGAAAGCACAACAGAAGGTTTCCTTGGGTGATGTTACCGGGTTGTGATTCTTTCTGTGTTGTCGTTTCTTTTCAAGACTTGTTCGGCGTGAGTTCTCAAATAAGGCTGCAGCATTGTGGATAGTGCGTCTCCATGCCTCCCGATGTGAGGCCAGGGCGGACCATTGTTGGTGATCAATTTGGCCAAGCCTGAGATGTTGTTTCAGGGAGTCCTTGTATCGGTATTTTGAAACGCCTCTTACGCTGACCCGTGGCGAGTTCACCGTAGAGTACTATTTTGGGGAGGCGATGGTCCTCCATCCTAGACACATGCCCTGCCCAGCGCAGCTGTGTTCTCAGTATCATGGCCTCAATGCTGGTGATCCCTGCTTGCTCAAGGACAGCAACATTCGTCACATAGTCAGTCCAGTGTATACTTAGGATTGTGCGTAAACAGCGCTGATGGAAGCGTTCGAGGAGTCGTAAGTGGTGACGATACGTGACCCATGTTTCAGATCCATAAAGGAGAATAGACAGTACAATGGCTCTATACACACTGATTTTTGTGTTTTGCCTCAGGTGTTTATTACTCCAGACTCTATTGTAAAGTCTTCCAAATGCGCTATGTGCCTTTGCTAATCTGTGATCCATCTTTTTGTCAATCTTGGCATCTGAGGAGATGATGCTTCCCAGGTAGGTGAACTGCTGAACGGACTTAAGCACAGAATTGCCGACAGCAATGTGGGGATGGTAGTGTTCGTCCTGTGGTGCAGGCTGGTAAAGAACTTCCATTATCTTCAGGTTGACTTCCAGCCCAAAGAGCTCTGCAGCTGTTGCGAAGCAGGAAGTTAGGCGTTGCAGAGCTGCTTCTGTGTGGGCAACAAGCGCAGCATCGTCAGCAAAGAGCAGCTCATGGACTAGATAGTTTAGAGTATTAGTGCGAGCCCTCAGACGGCTTAAGTTAAACAAGCTACCATCAGTACGGTAACGTATATAGATGCCATCGTCCTCTTCGAGCTCTGCCATAGCCCTTTGGAGCATCATGCTGAAGAAGATTGTAAATAAAGTTGGCACAAGAATACAACCTTGCTTCACTCCATTACTTATTAGAAAGGGCTCTGAAAGAGCATCGCCATATCTGACTTGACCACGCTGGCCCTCGTGTAGCAAGATAATCATTTTAAGGAATTTGGGGGGGACATCCTAGTCTTTCCAGGATCTGCCACAGACCTTTCCTACTCACGGTGTCAAAGGCTTTGGTGATGTCAACAAATGTTACATAGAGACCCTTGTTCAGCTCTCTACATTTCTCTTGCAGTTGTCTAAGGGCAAATACCATATCTGTAGTACTCCTATTGGCTCTGAAGCCACATTGGCTTTCAGGAAGAAGTTCTTCGGCAATGGCAGGAACTAATCTGTTCAGGAGTCTTCTTGCAAGGATTTTTCCAGCAATAGAGAGCAGTGTTATGCCTTGATAGTTTGAGCGATCGGATTTTGCTCCTTTTTTCTTGTACAGGGTGATGATGACTGCATCTCGGAGATCTGATGGCAGTTCCCCTTTTCCCAGCAATTCACAAGGAGTTCGTGGAATTTAACATGGAGTACATGACCTCCGTGTTTCCAAACTTCAGGTGGGAATCTATCAATCCCAGCTGCCTTGCTGTTTTTCAACTGCTGTATGGCCTTAAGGTTCTCTTCCAAAGTGGGAGCTATGTCTAATTCATTTTTCATCAGTTTTTGTATCATATGTTGAATAGCTGAGTCTTGGACTACTCGGTTGGCACTAAAGAGACTTTGAAAGTGTTCAGCCCATCGATTCAGGATGGAGGCTTTATCAGTAATTAATGTTTGACCATCTGCACTGTATAAGGAGCTTTGGACCTGATAAGTAGGTCCAAACACTGCCTTAAGAGCTTCATAAAATCCTCTAGAATCCCCCAGATCTGCACAGCGTTGTGTCTTTTCTGCTATATTGATCCACCACTTGTTCTGCATGTCTCGGAGTTTTTGTTGAAGTTTACTACATGTGAGACGGAAAGCTGCTTTTCTTACGTGGCAAGTTGACTGGCGAGGTATGCCTGGTGAGCAGTTCTCTTCTTTGCCAACAGCTCCTGGATCTCTTGGTTGTTTTCATCAAACCAGTCTTGGTTTTTCTTCAGGGAGTACCCGAGGGATTCTTCCACAGACTGGAGGATACTGTTTTTGATATGTTACCAGAGCACTGTAGGAGAAGGATCTGTAGGATAGTCTTCAAGTTTTGTTTGCAGGTTTGCCTGGAAGTTGTCTCTCATGGTAGCTTGTTGAAGATTGTTGACTTGGAGTCTCCTCTTTAAGATGCCAAAACTTAAGATGAAATTTTAGTTTACATCTGATGAGGCGATAATCTGTCTGGCATTCTGCACTGGGCATCATTCGAGTATGACGGACATTGCAAATATCTCTCTGGAGGACTAGAACATAGTCAATGATGTGCCAATGTTTGGATCGGGGATGCATCCAGGTTGTCTTCAAGCTGTCTTTCTGCTGAAAGATAGTGTTTGTAATAGTCAGCTGTTGTTCTGCAGAGAACTCTAGCAGGAGGCTTCCGTTATCACTGCAGTTTCCAACACCATACTTGCCTAATACACCTTTCCAGGTTTTGGAGTTCTTTCCTACTCTGGTATTGAAGTCACCAAGGATAATAATTTTAACTTCTACAGGGACTTTTTGTATGAGGTGGCGTAGGTTTGTGTAGAATTCTTCTTTCTCTACAGGGTCGGCTTGCATAGTTGGGGCATATATACTAAAGAGAACAACATGTGGGAGACGTAAGGAAATAATGCGATCAGAGTGTCCTGTTGGCAAGGTTTCAAGTTTGGAGGCAATGGAGTTTTTAATCATAAAGCTTGCTCCTGAAAGATGTTTTTCGGTTTTGGGTTTGCCAGACCAGTAAAGTGTGTAGCCGGCACCATGTTCTTTAAGGCTGCCTTCCTCATGGAAGCGAACTTCACTAAGAGCAGCGATGTCAATATTAAGCCGTGATAGTTCATGGGCTATTAGGGCAGAACAACGCTCAGGCCGTCCACTATCTTCAGAGTCTTGCATGGTTCTGATGTTCCAGCATGCAAGTGTCAGTTTATTTACACCTTTGGAGGCCGGTGTGTGCCTTTGTTTCTTTGCCTTGGTTTGACCGCATCAGAAGATTCCCGTTGGCCGCGACTAGCCAACCAGGTAGTTGGGGATGAGCTTTCGTTAGGCCACCTTTTCTAGGCCCCTCTCCATATGGAGCAAGCAGTGCTCTCCTTAAAAAAGGCTGCTTGGTCGTTCAGGATGCTGCCGAACAAGACTGTCATCCCCCGGTTCAGCCTCGAGCGACCAAAGTCCTGAACCGCCTGCATGCAGGGTTGGGTCTGCGGCTTCCAGTGCATCTTAACACCTGCCGTTACGTCCCTCGCCTATCGCTACAGGGCTTTTTTTTTTGGAATTGGATTTGTCATTCGAGCCTGTGCAATGGATTTTTCTGGTGCAGCGCAGCGTGCATAGAACTGGCCTCACCCTTTAAACCAGAGGTTCATCTGCTGTGGCCTTGCAAGCATGGACGTAGCAGCGAGGTCCTTGGGCCGTAGGTTTGATTAGAGTTTCCTTCTCTTAGATGGTTGACCTTACAGGGTTGGGCGAGTACCATCTGCCCGGGTTTGGGATTAGAGTTTTCCTTCTCCTAGGATGGTTGCCATAAGGCTAGAGAGCCCATCCTGCCCTTTGAAGTTTTCTGAAATCATATATATATATATATATATATATATCTTCTAGCTTTTTCTCTGCCCTTTCAACAGTAAGTGTACTCAAAAAGAAGGGTGGGTTGAAGAAGAGGTTTTGAGCTCATTCCCTTGGAAAGTTTCCTTCATGTCTTCCCCCATGGGAGCAGAGCACTATAGGAACTTGAGGAATCACTTCAGGTTTTTTTTTAATGACCTAATTTCTCCTCCTAAATGTCTCCACCAGTTTTGAAGAGCTGGAAAAGAGAACTGTTTCTATAGACCCTTTTGCTTCCTTCCTGAAAGACACAGCTAGTAATTTTTTTTCCCCTGAACCTTCCATGCCAGGGAAGGACAGGAAAAGAAACACTGGAAAGCCAAGGGAAGACTCCTGTTCCTGCCCAGCTGATTACTTAGGAAAAAAACAGACTGTAATTTTGCAGTTCAAGGAAACTCCCTTATACACTGCTTGCCCCATGGAGACTTGCAGAATTGCACTGGAACCCAATGACATATGTATCAAGTAAACATGTACCAATATTCCCTAGCATTATTTGGGGATATGGATAAAGCAAAGTATTTTGGGAGGGGCATTGGAGAAGCAACCCTATAGGTCAGGACCAAGATTCCATCTCCTCCATGTCTCTTAGGGCTCGTCTACACAGGTAGAGTATGCCAGCTCCCTGCCAGCATATTCTGCCCACAGATGTGGCCTGTTGCTCCCATTACCTGCACAAAAAAGGATGGAGTCAAGAACACCATGCTGGCAGGTCTCTGCAGCTGCCGCCGCTGCCTACATCACACTCTATGAAGTCAGGAAGCAAGCCCACAGCATGTAAGCAAGACCCCCTACATGTGACCAGCCTTGATCATATGCTGTAGGACTCCTTCCTGGCTACAGAAGAGTGAAGCAGAATGGGCTCCAGGCCCCATCTGTTTTTTGCTGCCCAGAGAGGATTTTACCAGGTACTTAAAAAAAAATGGTATAACAGGCCTTACCCTGTTTTCCCCGTCTTGGCCCTGTCTTTGCCCCAGTGGTCATTAGGACTGCCCAGTGGCAAAATGGGGGGAAAGCCCTAAATCATTTGCACTGGCACCAAGATAGGGGAAAGATGAGATAAATTGTCCATCTAGACAATGGTCCATTAATATTTGGTTGTCCACCAAAGACAGACAAAATCTGCTAAATGTTAACATTTCTGGGTGAGCTAGAAAACACTGTCTTTCCCTGATCAAATAGTTATGGTCCACTTGTTATGGTGTACTTTCCAATGCATCAGCAATGTTAACAGCCTTGTTGGGCATTCTAGTGAATGGAGCAAGAATCCTCACAAACAAAAAATCAGGATCAAGCTGTATATTACACTAAACATGTACTGGGTAGCTCAGTGACTGGTTTTTGCTTTAATTAAGGGTAAACACGGGGCTGGATTGAGACCACATCCAGTGGAGATTTACTTCTGTCATCCTCGATGCTTCCTTCCTGAAATTCATTTGAAAAGAAAGAGAAAGAGTTTAAGTTGGACCATAGAGGTTTCCTCCCCTTCTTTTTGAGGTGGGGGAAAGGTTGTGGAAGGAATACACCTTCCTTCTCTGTATGCTGTGGTCCCAACCTGGGTTAGAGCCACTGCATTTATTTTAAGTAAAACAAAAGCAGAGATAAGAGTTCCATGCCGCATCTTGCATATAACATGTTGTTTGGCCCTCAGATAGTTCTGAGATACCAGTTGTTGCAATATGAGCTTCCATCATCAAGATTCTCTTTGCTAGGATGATGGACCCAAAATCTTTAAGGAGTAGGCATAATCATTTATTGCATGTCTTCTATCCTCATCCTAGAGGGGGAGAAAGGGAAAGCTGAAGTTGGCACTTACTCAGATGTAAAGGTTGTCCTTTGGATATCTAAAATGATTGGGGAAAGTTAGCAACCATTTGCCTATTTCTGCTGCAACAGAATTCAACATATGCTTATCTTTTCTATAGAGCATTACTGGAACTTAAATTATTTAATTAATTGAAATTATAGACTGGCATTCCCAAAGGCTAGTAATGATATGTTAATTGCAGATCACCCAATTAAGTTAAATCATAATTTGCTCTATTCACCTTATCCCTCATCTCCAAAGCAAATTTGAATTTAGAAGGTCCAACTCTGTTTCCAAAACCTGTGCTTTGGTTATCTGCAGTTGAATGGAAACCAGTGAGAATTTGCTTGGCTTTGTGTAAATTGTATCACATAGCTTTCAAAATTTATTCTTCTTGATTACAGAATATTGAATTAATTTGAGCTAATGAATTGCACCAATGTGTGAAATCAACACCAGAAAAAAAAAGAGGTGCCCATTTCTCCATATAGCCGTTTAAGTAATTCCCACTGCTTTTATTCTGGACTTAGAACTGTACAAGTGAGAACTGAAATTTTCCAAACCATCTCTTAATTCTGTCATGCCAGCTTGGGAAATTCTTAAAATGACAAACTCTCTCATTTGTCTCAGTAGGGAGCAGATTTGGAGAGCCTTGCCAACACAGATCTCTTGCTGACCTTTCCCTACAATTCACCAAGTTCTTCTGAGCCAGAGTTGTTATCTTAAACTTGCAAAGCTTCAGATGCCATTCTGCTATTAAACAGTGCTTCATTTTCCAGAGATAAGCAGCTGGAATTACATAGAAAGCATTTTCTTGATTTTCTATTTTTAACCCTTTCAGAAGTCAAGCGATGAAGAATAATGTAGGAAGGGGATGAGGCAACCCTGAAAAAGAGACACCAGTGCTTGATATTATATACCACCTGAAGAGTCTGTGCCTGAAATGAGATGAATATTAGATACCCTTTTTGTAAATGAATGTTAAGATCTGTGAGTTGGAAGAATGAGATCACAGGAACAAGCAGGGACTACAGACTGACAATAGTAAATCACAGAGAGTGTGACAGCTGTGACCTGAGAATGCTTTGGGCAGCAGATGCCTTTCATCACCTGCCCATGGCTTCAGAAAGCCAAGCTTGTTAGCAGTCTCTGCTTTCCCTGAGCAGAAATATGTACAAACAATATAAAAGCATATCAAAAAATAAGTGCTATAGCTTAGAGCTGCTGATAATAAGCTTGTAGTAAGACAGCCAGAAAACAGTATCAGACGTTACGCTACATCCCTGAAAAAGACATTGAAATACTGATTTCTAATAGTACAGTAGCTACAAATGCTACCTTGATTATCTGAGTGGTTTACAAATTTTGAAAAGATAGGAAATGTGATGAGAAGGAGGGGAAGTGCTGTTTCCATTGGTTTGTTGAAGGATAAAATGCTCACAAGAACCACACAAAGCTATCAAGGAATGAGGCAGAAAGGTTGGATAGAGGAATAGATTTGGGAAATAGAGCCATAGTTACCGGTCTGAAGAGCGGAGTATTAAAGTACTCAGACAGAGGTCTGAGGGTGGCAGTGGAAGTTCCTATCCAGGAGTGTGCAGTGAAAGAGAGTGGCTGGTCTTGTCCACAGTGGCACACCTTTCTATTGTTGGGTTGGGAGACTACTATGTCTACCCTGCTTCATATACTCTAGTTAGGATAAAGCCTTGATGGGTTTCCCACCAGGTAGAAAAAGGAAACCAAAACTTAACTGATTGCTGTTAATGGCTAGGAGTTTGGAACTGATGGATTTATGGCAACCTCACAGTGCAGGATAGGAGGGGAGTTCTGAGGGGATATTTCCTTGGGATTCGGGTTGGCAAGGTCACTTGATTGTTTGGTTGGAAGACTCATTGCTGAGGTGTCCAAGAAGCAATTAGTGCATACCTCCTTAATGGCTTTGTTTTTTTGGGGGGGGGGGTTGGACAATCCTAGTTTGGGCTTGCTTGCTAAAATATTTCTAAGACACCTTCTCAGGTCCTTGTGACCTCCACCTGACCTCTTTTTGGGTCACCCAGTCAACTTGACCCCTTAGAAGTGTCCAATATTTCCTTTGTGAGATATTATAGGGAGGGGGTAGTAGGGCATGCTAATACAGAAGCCAGGGAGCCAGGATTGGCCACACTTTTTTCAATTCCAGTGGTAACAAAATTCCTTGTTATATAATGTGTGAAGTGACCCTTATGGCATTGTTGTATGGCTTACAAATGGGTTAGATAAATCCAAGTGTATGCTATTTGCCAGGGGAAAAAAATGCAAGGGATAAGCGGATTTTCTGTTCCGAATTCTCCAATAGCATCTACAATTTTCTGTAGCTTTAGTTCCTTCAACTCATTGGTAGTTTCTTTTCCCTCTAGTTCCAGAGGTGTGCCAGTCTGTGGCAACAAAAAACAATAAAGAATCTCATATCACATTAAACATGACTACATTTATATATAGTATAGTATATATAGTATACTATAGTATAGTATAGTGGGCTACAGTCTTCACCAGATTCAGTCTTTCTCTGTGTTATTGATGCTCAGTATACATATTGATGAAAAACTGCTGAAATAATTTGATTAAATCCTATGTATAACTGCATTGATATTGTGTGTGTGTGTGTGTGTCTGTGTGTAGTGTTTTACTGATATATGCATGTGTTCCTGTATATTGGTAAATCAGTGCATAAAAAGAATCTTTGTACAACTGACCATACCATTAAATGAGAATTATTTTTTTACTGCATAACACTTTCACATTTGTAAAATACTGCACAAAAAACATGCCAGTAAGCATGTACAGTAATGTCTTTTTTTGCAGTGCTTAATCAGTGCATGTGCACATACTGTTAGTGTTGTGAGATAAAAGGTGGTTAACCTTGTCATGTAGGAAACACGTCATGAGAAGCAAGAGATTTCCTCATGCATAATAGAAGAAGCTCTATCAAACAAGAAACAACCAAGATAAGCCAGACCACCACCATTTAGGGAGTAATTTAGAGCTTGGGCAATTGACCCCAGCTTCCCCATGTTGGAGCCCAAGCGATGCAGGGGTCTTGTCCTGATTTGCCTCCAGACAGTCCTTTTGATGTCTGAGGCAAAGCTAGGAGGAAGCCGGGGTAAAATAATTTAAAACATTAAAACACACACACACACACACACACACACACAGGAAAACCTGCCACATGTGGGAAAACCTGGTTGGGTCTGGTGCAGGAACACAGAACCACCAGGCTGCATCTACAGACCACCACCACAGCTGGTGTTGCTCTGAAGCCAGGAAGGAGGCCCCCAGCATGTGTGTGATCAAAGCCCCTGCATGTGACCAGCCTTGATCATATGTTGAGGGCCTTCTTCCTGGCTTCAAAGAGTGAGACACATGACAACAGCAGAGGTCCCTGACAATACATGTGGACTTCTGCACTTTTTGTCATGGTAAGGGGGGGGGATCTAGGCCAGTTCCAGGGCTAGAATATGCCGACCAAAAGGTAGAATATTCCACCAAGCCCTTAGATAGGGAGAAGTTTGAAGGCATCCCTAATCATATTTCAGATCTTTTCGAAAAAAAGTCAGGATTGAAGGAACCATGGATCTTGAAGTCAAAGGAACTTTAGACTTCTTTTTTTAATCTCTGTGCTGCATGTCAAACTGCTTTGGAAAAGGAAGAGAGTTTCAAAATGTAGTTTGTGGTATGATAAAGGAGGTCAGATATCCAACATGCAAGCTACTTGTATAACCTAATCTTTTGGCATAATCCAAGGTTCTTTCCTTGATCGAAGGCAAAGAATGCTAGGCACAGGGCAGTTCCAGTTTTGTTTTAATTTACTAGTCCTTAATGATAATGTGCCACCACTCATATCCAGTAGGTCTTATGTCCTTGGATGTGACTCATAATCCAGACCAGCTATGCCTGTGCAGTGGCATGTAGTATGATGGTGTAATGCAATGTTGGAATGAAAATATTGTGTGTGGTGGAACAAGGCTCACAGTAGTAGCTCCTGTACAAATCATATATAGTGCTTTTATCTTCTTATAGAATGAGAGAGGTGGGTTTTTCTGCCCGAGGAATGGAAGTCTTTTACAGGGCAAAACAAGGATGCCTTTTGCCATGAGGAGTTGACTAATTTCATTCCACACTTGTAGTTTTGATACTGATATACAGTATCTTCTTTGTTTGTGAGGTGGTGTTCTCCCAGGTTCCATAGTTGTTTTTTGAGACTTCATTGTTAGGAAAGCCTGCCAAAATGTGGAAGACATAGGACATTCTTTCCTGGGGAAGACCTGACAAATTAAGTTTAATAGTTGACATGTACTGTTTAAAATATTACTTGACCTGTCTGTAACTGGTTAATACAAGACCATGGAAGAGCAACAAAATTAATGTAGCTAGAAATGCCAACACAGCTATGTTTGGCCTGGGCTAACTATAGCAAGCCTTTCTAAAATTATTAAGTATAAATGAAAACAAAAGCAATCTATTACTCAAGATATTACCTTATGTCATTTTATAATTATAGGAATATATAAACAATACGTTTGGTCCAGTCATGAGTCCTTTCTTGTTATGTCGTTTATTTAGGTGTTTTCTTAAGTTAATGATTTAACTGAAAGTATCCTCATGAGTTCAGTAGATATGTTGGTTATGCACTGTTGTTTCCCATGATTTTTTCATACACCTTAAATGTCCTCTTCTTGAACGTTCCTTGATAAAAATACTCAAGAGGATATCATAATCAAAGCTTTAAATCTCCCTGTGCAGCAGGTTCAACACATCTGGGTTTATTTGCGGGGGTTTGTTTAGTATATTGCTACCAGAGCTGCAAATCTTCTCCAATATTTTTTTAGAAGAAAAAACAATTTCTCAGGTTTCCTTCTGATTTTTCAGATTTTTGGACTTTTTTGTGAAAACCTCAAAGCTTTGCAAAAAAAAAATTTCAAGGCCAAAAAATCCCCCATTGTTTTGTGTACAAAAACTATTTTGTGCCACCTCCTGGATTTTGTGTAAACAAATTTTTCACAATCCTGAAATGAGAAAATTAGACAGCATTTGATCATTTTTCTAAAATGGGAGTGTCTTAATGTATTGAAATATTCTTTCTTGTCAGGGACGAGAAAATTTGCAAGTATTCTTTCCATCCCTGTCTGCTGCTGGTGGTACTTGCAACCCCCCTCCCATGTCTGAGGGTCACTTCACACTGTAAAATGCAGGATGATATGTAAGCATTTATCCCTATTGAAGTATTTGGGGAAAGTGTGTGGAAACAAAGTGTGGTAGACCATATGTACCAACCATTTTGCCAACATTCCCATCCATAGATGCCCACCATTGACTTTCCCACTCAACAGGGAAAAGTATACAGGCATTCTTGATTGCAGGGAGGATTTTAAGTGCATGTAGCCAAACACTCAAAAATCACATTTCAGATTTTCCTACTTAAGGCAGAATGTGTTGTGGATTGGGACATGGAGGAAAGGCGATTTTAAAGTAGATTTTTAAATTTTCACCTTTATAATGGGAACAGATTTTCAGTTGTCTCACTTTCATTCTTGTCAAAGCCAACTTCTCCCAGATTTTTTAAAAAATATTTGCTAAGACTTTTCTTTCTTTCTTTGCTATTATGTGGCTTATGATTTACTTTGATCTTTATGGGAGGAAGAGCAGGGAAGATATACCCTACCATACTGAACAAGAAGAGGAAAGACTCCTAAAAAGCTGCTGCTCCATCTAACGATATTTAATGGCAAGGACTCTATCACTCCCATTTCCATGCCTTCCCTTTATTGAAAGCTCACATGTTATTACTGCATAGTAATTTTCATGGAACGGAATGTGAACACACCTGAGACTTCTTGAAAGTGCTGCTGCAGTGTGTCTGAGTCTCAGCTATGGGTAGGTGAGAAAATGTAGGTATGCATTTTTCCAGTTTTTCAAAATGGAGCTGTTTCACACTACAGAATTATAGCGCTCTGATTCCACTTCATCTGCCATGGCACTGTTCTATGGAATCATAGGATTTGCATTTTAAGAAGTGGTATTTAGCACTGTTAGCTAGACAGCTCTGCTGTGTCACCAAACTATAACTCCAGGATTCCATAGGAGGCAGTCATGACAGTTAAAGTGGAACGATAGTGCTATAATTGTGTAGCGTACAGGGCCTCATGGTTGGAGGTATCTACAGCATCTGAAAAATTATGTAGGAGTAAGTTCAACAGAGTAAAGTGGGCTTTACTTCTGAAGTAGCATGCATATGATTGCAGTGTCCTATATCCCTTTAGCCCTAGATTGAATTCACTCTAAATTCTAATCCATACTGAGCTTTGTGTCAGTAGTTTGAAGTGGCATTGCCCTATCAGTTTTACTACCTCACTAAAAACTAGGCCCTGCTGAAGATGTAGACTAAAAAGAGGTTCATCACGCCATGCACTGTCCTCTTGTTTCTAAACATGCTGCTCCCTTATGAAATAGAGCAAGAAAATGGAAACTATGATAACAATAGCTGCTCTACCTGAGGTAGGAATTCAGCATTCTGTACTGTGGCAATTCAGTGTGTGGTCGATGGGAGACCTACACTCAGACACACACAGAGAGAGAATGTAGCCACATGTATCATTTTTATTGTATATTAAAAGGATGGCTGGGATCTCTCAATAGGTGTCACCTCTCCAGTTTCTCATCTCATTTAATGTAGCTCTGGGTGAGAAGAGTGAGCAGTGTGCAGCAAAACCTTGAGTTTAGTCTATGATCAAATGCATTTTTCCTTACTGAAAATGGGTTACTTGAAAGGATTTAAGTTTAATTTGTTTTCATGCACCAAATAACACCAACCCAGTATTGCAGCCTCAGGTTACAACTCCAAGATAAACATTATACCCGGAAAATCACTGTAGAATTGCAAGATGAGGTAACTAGATTCCTTTATTTACAATAATGTGCAGATCTTTAGCCATGATGTGTAGCCATTGTGTAGCCATGATGTGTGTATGCCAGTGCCACAGGAAAAGTGGAAAAGGTAGCTATCTTGCATCTTACTTCACTGGGGATCTTGGGGATGAAATCTAACCACTGTTCTTTAGGCAGATGCAGTGAGATGCCTGAAACTTGCTAGAAGACTCCAAATAATACTTCTCATGACCAGTGAAACTTCAAAGAGGTCACTTAACAGGAAATGTTATTAAAGCTCAGATTTTACCCAGAATGCCTTTGTTGCAAATTATATTTGGTCTATAGATTTGGTGATTTTTTTAAAAAATGTTAAGTAGCAAAACATTGTGGAAGAAATTATCAAAAGACTAGTAGAACTCAATGGCTGCTATACTTCATCTCTGTAATAGAGGTCTCCAGGTCCATCTGTTATATTATAGATGTCAAAAAGTTATGTGTGAATAAGTAGCTGAATACCTTTTAATTCACTTTTCTTTTAATTTTTTCCCCAATCAGGTCCTTTTAAAGAAAAAGTCAATATTTTACTAAATCCATCTTCCCACACACACAAAGACAAGGTAGAAAAGAATGACTTTCTCATATTGATATTCCAGCACCATTAGTTTATTAGTATGCCCTTTTTAGAGGAAGAACATATTTCCAATTTATTATTACTAGCATTTCCATTTATTATTGCAGCTAGTTTTGATAAAGACAGAAAATTGCAAGAGATTGTATATTATTGATTGGAGAAATTATGAGGCAAGACTATGAAGCAGAGACTCGAGGAATTAAATTAATTACACTCTTACCTCTGCCTAGTTCAGTTGCGTTTCTATTAAGGTTAAAGGGTATTTCACAAATGAACTGATAAACTGAGTTTACAAAGCTCTCTCTCATAGACTTCCTCCTGGTTCATCTTGTTATATGACAATAATAAAACTCATTATCTCCTTTGTTTCATTCATAATTGTGTTGTGTTACCCTATGCATATCTTCTGTTGTCTCCATATTATAATTTGTTCTGTAAAGGCATACATAAATATGATAAACAAATTAAACTCTTAAAAATAAATTAATTTACTGTGCAACTCTATTCAAATCATATATGCTCACTGAATTACATTTTAATGAAGCCCTTCAGAAGATAGCAGGCCAAATGGTAAAATTATGTATTAAATGAAATGTTTACATACTGTTTATTTGTGTATATTTCTATGGCAACAATGTGTGTAGCTATTTAAACCAATAGAAGTAAATAGAAGTAAACATCCTGGGGACTGTAGATATCTACTTTGTAATTGCTTACTTAACTGTTGAGATCCTGGGTATAGACACTCTGTGAATTTTTAAATTGCATCATAAATAAGAATTTTGGTAACTGTATCAATTTTCCTTCAATATGTTTTGAGTTTAAAAATAATTAAAATACTGAAATACTTTGGCCTAAATCCCACGGAATCCGTTGCTGAGTGATAGGTCAACTCTTTTGTAAATCCCATTGTTTCAACTCTAATTGGAACCAGCAATTGGATTTAGGCTATTATGTCACAAATACCTGCCTTTTAATTGGTTGATAATCTGAGAATAAAGATTCTGAAAAGATTTATCCAGTTCTTGCAGTTCATGGATAAGATCAACCACTTCATGGGTAAATAGCTCCCACACCACTGTGGGACCAATGGTTTAAAATTAAAATTGAAATCAACCAAGTAATCCTATGCATGCTTTATTGTTTCCCAAAGGATCTATATAGCTGAATAACTTTTAGTTTATTTGCCATACTTTCTACTTGAATAAGCTTTAGCTCTGAATTGTTAATGCAGCTTTCAAACAAGCTACACTAGAATAGTCCAGTGGTGTACCTGCTCCATCTCTAGTACCTGTCAAACTGTTTGAGGGTTGAGGCCCAGAAGACCCATTATTAAAATTACTTCCAGATTCTAGTATATAGGTATAAAATGTATGTAGCAAAGCTTGACTCCGCTTTGTCATTCAAATATATAAAAAGAACACAGTGGGCTCTTGGTATCAGTTGGGGTTTGGTTCCAGGACCACCACCACCACCCTACGACCCCTGTGGATGTCAAAATCTGTGGATGCTCAAGTCCTATTATATACAATGGTGTAGCAAAATGGTGTCCCTTTTAGAAAATGGCAAAATCAAGGTTTGCTTCTTGGAATATATATTTTTTAAAATATTTTCAACCCGTGGGTGCTAGAATCCGTGGGTGCTGGAATCCGTGGATGCCAAATGCATGGATACAGGGGGCCAACTGTAGCATTGTTTTACATTAGGTTTTTGTTGTTATTGTTGATTTGTTTTGTTTTGGTGATGTACAGGAACGAGTTCCAGACAGTCCTTCCCCTGCTCCATCCCTTGAAGAAGGCCGAAGGCCTGGTAGTCACCCGTCATCACATCGTAGCAGCAGTGTATCCAGCTCCCCTGCCCGAACTGAAAGCTCTTCAGACAGAATCCGTAGGTCACAGCATATTTTCTTTTAACACTAAAAATGAATTAACCGATGAAAGCAGTGCACCTTCATCCTAAATTAATGTGAAACTGATCAATTTTACAAAATAGATTTACAATATTACAAAGCATTGTTATAGTTCCCCTTTTTACAGTGTCAAATGGTATGATGCTTTCATTTGTATAACAGTGGCATTATGCATTATATTCAGACATCTGAAATAGAAATCTATATGGTCAGATACCAATTTATGACTTTTTAAAAAATAATCATTATTCACTGGTCAGTTTGTATCCATGTAAGCCAAATACAATCCATCAGACATATACAGTGTGTGCGGCTAGATATTTGAAAATGCTTTCTTCATTTGTCTCCTATGCAAACAAAAGAGAAAAAATGCAGGATTTTAAAAAAATGTTTGATAGACTTCTGTATATGCTTGGTGAGCTGATAGATTCATAATTAGTGTAAATCTGGATTAGAATATTTTTGAAGAAAATCAAACTTCACTGTAAACCCCTATATTGTTCTGGTCATATTTTCCCATAGCTTTTGACAAATTTGTCCTCACTTTATTTGAATATGCTCTGCTTTTACTTAATTGTGTTGTGCCTAGTTGTGCATCAAAATTCAACTTGACTTCAGAAATGCCTACAGTATTTGAAAATGTTATCTTCTGAGTGTTGTTTCTTTTCTTTTAGGAAGAATAAGAATGTTGCTATTTCCTTCTGTCATATTTTCCTTAGTAATATATAAACAAATTTCTAGCATTACAGAGAAACAGACACTGAAGATTGTTCATGGCTGGCCAGAAAGTCAGCAGGCCTATATATGTTATAATAAATAAATAAATGTTGTTGTTGTGTGCCTTCAAGTCATTTCTAACTTACGGTGACCCCAAGATGAACCTATCATGGGGTTTTCTTGGCAAGATTTGTTCAGAGTGGTTTGCCTTTGCCTTCCTCTGAGGCTGAGATAATGTGACTTGCCCAAGGTCACCCAGTGGGTTTCCATGGCCAAGCAGGGATTCAAACCCTGATCTCCAGTCATAGTACAATGCTCAGACCACTATCCCATGTTGACTCAGGCCTGTATATAGGCCCACTGAAATCCAGAGTAGCCTTGCAAGACTGGAGCCTTGTGAGACTTTGCATGAGATCTGAGCCCAGATATTGTCCTGCAGTCTTGCAATGGCCTTATCTTCACTACCTTTATGAGACTTGGTTCCAGCCCTGAGCCAACTGTGGTGTCCCAGGAGCTTGGCACAACATGCCCTCCTTTTTGCTGCATTAGCATTCCCTTGTTAATGTTGCCTGCCTCCTTTCTTTTTTGATCAACCTGTATTTCTAAATAAATAAGTTTTAAGATACTACAATGCTAGAAATTTGGGGACTGCAGGAAAATGTCATGGGGATGGTGGCAGAATTCCTATTGGTGGGCAATGCCCTCATTCCTCCACCCATCCCTAGCTACACCCCTGAATTGCCTTCTGGTAAGGTGGATAGGGAGAATCTTGCTCTCCTATAAACAGACTTGTGTGAAATTAATTTGCAGTATTTGTTTTTGTTTTATTTGTTTTGTCTCTGTGGTGCTAGCAGCTGTCCATCAGAATGGTCTATCCATGAACCAGATGTTGATGGGTTTATCACCGAATGTCCTACCTGGTCCAAAAGAAGGAGATCTGGCTGGCCATGACAGTGGACATGAGTCAAAAAGAATGCACATGGAGAAAGGTAGCACTTGCCTAAAACTGTTGTTTTATTACTTGAAAGAGACAAATATTATAGCACAGGCATTAGTAATGAAGTGATGTTGGGATGCACTAAAGCATTAATGAAAGCATTCATGGGAAGGGGAGCACATTGCTTCCTGTCTATCCTGCAAGATAATGCAATTTCTTTTGTGTGTGGCTGTACGTGTTCATGTAGGACATTCATTATTTTGATAGTAGAAAAAATTAAATTGTAGATATTATTTAAAATATCTCGCTAGACAGAGAAAAACTTACTAGAGGCTTGTGCTTGAGGAATATTTTCTTGAGAAGTTTGTTTTATGTAATTGGTGTATGTCTGTAGTTGATCAAAGAAACAGTCACTTAAAAAGTCAACCACAGTGAGATAACTGTTGATGACCATGTGTCGGGAAGGAAGAGAAGCTAAATTACTTAGCTCTTACAACTGTTAATAGTCTAAAATTAGACTGGCGGATATCATGTAATTTATTTTAAATTTAATCAGCCATCTGACTGAAAATATATGAGTTAGATTAATGTGTATTAGTATTTCTATTGATTATTACATCACTTTATCCCTTGGTTTATACAGATTGGTTAAGTTCCTCATTTCTGCAAAGGAAACATTAACTGCTGCTCTTTTTTTTTTTAAATTACAGAAACACATTTGAAGGAGACTATAATTTTGTGTACATGACATATAGATTTTAAGCAACCCTTGTAGAACTGAGAGATAATGAGGTTGAACTCAAAAGGGAACAGCTTGGTAGCAATGCAGGACAAACCCATAATAGCAAGTGCTGCAGTACATCTGTATATAATTGCTGTGGTAGTAAAGATGTGAAACGTGGACATATTTTGTGGCATAGTTTAATAGGTACAAAAGGTTCCCAGCTCTATCCTGTGCAACAACTGTGAGATATGGAAAGTGAATAAAAATCTGGACACTTTCATTCTGGACAGGTGGCATCTTTAATAAGATTACAGTAAAAATTAATGGGAACAACATTTCTTTTATACAAATCATTAATTTTGGTTCACTGCACATGCAACCTGTTATGGCTCCTTGTGTGTCCCCCCCACTTAGACCCTGCAAATGTTATCCATGCTGAGAGTCTAATATGAACAGACATGATGTGGATTTTTTTTAAAGGAAATGTTTCTGTTTAAGTCCATTGAGGCTTATAGTATAATTGTACACCATCCTGTGAAAATCCTGCTCTGAAACAGTTTACACATTTTACAAGGTTTACGTTTTTAAAATGGAAGTTGGTGAGGATTCCTAAAAGTATTCCAAATATATATTGCTTTGCAATAATGAACCTGCCACCTGGTGAGATCTATTCCTATTGATAGTGCTGAGAGTTATTTTTTCTTAAACAGTCATTGTTTAGGTCACAGCCTTCTTTTGTCCTGCCCCACCCCGGCGCTGCACCCCCATCTCTGCCTTCTGAATTGGTTGTAAATATTCATGGGTTATCTAGATTTATAGGGTATACTAAATTAAAAATTGTTTTCTGTCATGACTGCATTTATCATATCTCCTGAGCCAGCCCTGTAACTTTTAGGCCAAACTTACCTGTATTAAAACAAGCAATTCCACTTACAGATATTTGCAGAGATAGTAATTATCTGTTTGCATCATTATGGACCTACAGTTCAGATATGCAATTTCATTTCTGACCACCTTTAATCATTCAGAATCATTAATCATTATTACAGGTGGAGAAATGAATGCAAACCAAATGGATTCAGGCATTTATATTCTTAGGATGGAAAATGCCTTGTCTGTATCACTTGTCTATGTAAAAAACACACACATACACACACTCAATTTTTTAGCATTAATCATTAAGCATTTGCACATAACTCTGTTTTCTTCCAAGACACACTTGTGCTAATCCATCAGATGGAGCTAAAATGACTTTTTAATAATTACAACTTTGAGGTGTTAGAAAAGCTCCTGTTCATTCTCCTCCTATCTTTTTTAATTCAAGTGCTCTAAATTGCAGGAAAATTGTAATTTACAAGCTGCAGTATATTTAAAAAGTAGAAAGGATTTTAAGGCAATAGTCATATTAATAATTCAAGGATAGAAAAGGTTGGGACTTTCTGTAGTAAAACTTTTGCTGAATCCTACATAATGATTTTACCAATTTAAAGAAATGTTTTTGTCTAGCCATATGGAGTCAAAAATAGTTATAGATAGGTAAAGTTTTGCAGAGATCTCTGGTTAGATCTATCAACTTTGATTACATCTTAAACATGTTCCACATTGTTTGTGTTTCTGTGTCTCAAATATAGAAGACATATTAGAAGACATTGTGTCATATCTCCTTACCATTAAAAAGGGTGTGGTAACCAACCTTGGCGAGAGATTTTGAGATACCATTATGGAGTAGCAAACTGTCAATCATACTATTATATATATGTTCACCACCATGAGAAGCACTGCCATAGGTTGAAATTTCTGTCCTTAAGAGCTTAAATGCCTGGATTTTTGTCTGTTTCCAAGCAAATCGTGTCTTTGCCATGGTTCAACTCCAGCTGCTTGAGAGGTGAATTCATGGAATTCATTCCAGTTCTGTGCATGTTGGAATACTATATGCAGAGGAAACACACAAACTACCCACATTTCTTCCTCCAGTCTTTGAGTTTCTGTACAAATCGTGCATGGGCAACTTACAGTGAGGTCTACCTCAGTAGTGTAGCTTGGCTTCCCATAACATGCTGAATATGCTTGTGTTGTATTTAATTGCAAGTGAAGTGTTCATAAACCTGATGCAAAATCTAGTGGAGATTATGGAAACCTCTCCATTGCTCTCAAATCATTTTTATGATGCATGTGCTGTGTTTTTAAAACTTTTTTTTATCATAACACCATTCTGTTTTCAGTGTTCCAAAAATCAATGTTAAAACTAAAGATAGAAGTACAGCACTGTCAGTGGAGAAAGTTTTCATATTAGGCACTAATTACCATCAGAACAAGACTTTTCAATATCCTGAAAATGAGGTATAACTTTATTTCAGATAGTATTTAAAAATACTGCAGGACTGAAGTCATGCAGTGTCAGAATAGTAAAATTGTCTCTTTGAAATAATTTCTAGCAATACAGTTTTTGCAACTCTTCAAGAAAAGAAAGCTTATAGTATTTGTTCTAGAGCGTTTCATTGTGCATTTTGTCCCACCCACATATCTTACTTAACTGTACATATTTTTTTTAAAAAAATTACAACAAATCTGTCTTCATCTATTTATGTTTTCTAGATTTCCACCAATGATAAAGAAACCCTGAATGTCAGTCTTCAGTTTAAATCAAATAAGTTTCTTTAGTTCTAATCAGAAAGATGCTCTTAGGTTAAAACTGTATGGCGATTTCAGTTTCCAGCAGAATACATTCACCAATTTCATAATAAGTAATGCTTAAAAAACACAGAAAGCATAGGTCCTTTTTGCCCCTCAAGAAAATTTTCTTGACAACTTATGCTAAATTGCTGCATGTTGTTAACAATACCTGAAATTCAGATTCACCAATATAGACCTCCATTTTAAAATTCAAGGAAATGTCCTTTATTTACACAAATAAACCGTATGTATGTTTAGTGAACCATAATGAATTTCTATAGTCCTAAATTGAAGTGTATCCTAGAGCCAAAAAAGAAAATAATACATAAAAGAGAAAATAATAAAAGTGTTTTTAATGACTTAAACTGTCTTCCTGTCAATCTAAAAAAAAGGATGTGTTACTATCTAATCACTAAACCAATTCTGCCACTGTGAATACAGTGCCCTGCTATAGATGTAATTTTACTCAATTGATAAAGTGAGTACTCTTTGCATAGCATGGTGATTTCTGCAGTAGCCTTAGTTCTTATTTGTATAATAGTCATCTGGTAAGACAACAAGAACAGCCCTCTTAGGTCAGACCAAAGGCCTATTTATTCTAGCACGCCAGACACACAGCATCCAGCTGAATACCTATGAGATTCCCATACAAATGGTGTGGGTGCAATAGCATACTCCTGCTGATGTTCCCCAACAGCTGGTATTGTGAGGCACATTGCCTCTGATACTGGAAGGAATATATTCTCACCATGACTTCTGTTTATTTGTCTAATCTCTTTAAATAAGGGAGCCCTGGTGACGGAGTGGTTAAATGCCAGTACTGCAAGCCACAAGGCTATGAGTTCGATACCAGAGGGCTCCAAGGTTGACCCAGCCTTTCATCCTTCCATAGGTCGGTAAAATGAGTACCCAGCTTGTTGGGGGCAATTAGCTAACACATTGTAAACTGCTTAGGAAGTGCTTTGGCACTATCAATGCTATTGCTATTTAAATAAGCTTTGGTCTCATGATGACAACTTTGTACCCTCCTTCTTGCTGCTGCCCCTGAAAAGTATTTTTTAAAAATGATCCTAGTGCCCCCACCTGGCAAGCCCATTCTTTCACATTCCCCTGGGACCTTTCTCCTAGTTTCTGAGATTCTTACACTCTCTCACACACATTCTTTCTCTGACATACACATTCAAGGGGCTTATTACATTACGGAAGGGGAGCCGAAGTGAAGTCCGAGAGTAGCGCGACCCACCTTGCCTTATTGAAGTCACTTTCAGCTTATTTAAATATAGTGGCATGAAGGTGAGTGTGACGTTTGCCCACCAGGCGGGTCCCACAGTTCCTAGCCCTGGCTGCCTGTCACCTAACTTTGCCCTAGGGTTCCCTTTTTAAATCCCTTTCTGGACCTCTAGGTGAGCCCTTTGTGGAGATGTTTGGCTAAAAGTATTTCTTCTGATAGTAAGTGTGGCCAACCCTTATTCCAGAGTGGATAAAGCCAGTATGGGTCAGTGTAAACAATTTAAAAAACCAGTATACATTCACTTCCCTCTGACTCTCACAACTGACACATCTAACTGACTCCCTCAACAATCAACTCTCACCTATCATTGTCAACTGACATTCTCAAAGACTCTCTCCCTCACAGCATTCTGTGCTCAGATTGGCTACCCTCTGTCCTTCCAAGCACTGCTTCACACCCATTTGTCCAAGCACACCTCAGCAACATAGTTGCAAGGTGGCTCTTTACAGTGGGTATTGGTGGGCACTAGCCACCATATAGTTATGGTTGATGACAGGTTTTCATCTTATCTTCTGCCCTGTAGGAAATAATGGTTAGGTGTTGTGTGTTTTTTCCTTGCAATGTTTTTATTATACAGTTGTCCCTCCGTATCCATGGATTTGGTATCCACAGATTTAAGTATTCATGGCTTATAATTATTCTTTAAGAACTAATCCAACCCCCCCTCCCTGATTTTGCCATCTTACATAAGGGACACCATTTTGCTATGCCATTGCATATAATGGGACTTGAGTATTCATGCATTTTGGTATCCACAGGGGGTCCTGGACACAAACCCCAGCGAATATGAAGGGACAACTGTATTGTAAAGTGGTTGTGGTTATGCCATGGAATTGTTGTGTTTCCTCTCTGTATTGCTCCCTTCTGTCTCCCTCTGCCATTTTCCTAAGTGGACAGTGTAGATTGATAACTAGGTAATAAAAGTAGTGATTTTTCCTAACCATCTACCCATCTAGGTATGATTTTTGGTAAAATATTTTTTAATCCTTCAGTGTGATGCTTGGGAGAAAATTTGGAGCAGCCCAAAAACATGCTATGGAGGTTCACAACATATTATAGTAGGCACTTTGTGCTTTTTACCCAAGTGAACAGGGTGGAGTGGCAATTATGGAATGGAAATTGTGATTTTTCTAACCAGCCATCCACCTCAGGTAAGGCTAGCTTTTGGTGAAAACTTATCCTGGAATGTTCTTCCCAGAAGAAAGTCTGGAGCAGCAAGTGGCCATCTGCGGGGGGGGGGGGCTTACAGCACCTGGTAGTATACAGGACCTGGTTTTTTATTTGTTTGTTTGTTTTGTTCTGTTTTGTTTTAGTGACATGCTTAAATGACAATAGCAACTTCCTCTCCTTCCTGAGTAAGTACGGTTTTCTTAGAGATCTCAACTGAACTGATTGAGAGAAGCTAGTCTGCTTTGTGTAGTGAATCAAAGTTGTTATGTTCTTGTTGACTGTTTGTTTTGTTTGTTGTTATAGCTCTGTTTTCCTGCCTTCCTTTGTTTAGAAAAACCAGGAAAATCCCCCTCCCTCAGAACCCTTTCCCTTTAAACTAAGAACATTAGTTTAAAGGGAAAAAAATGTATGGTTAAAAATATACCCCCCTCCAAAAAGCATAAGATTTCAGATCACCAGCCACCTCACTCTTAAATGAAATATGTACTTTCATGTGAACATCTACAAAGAGGAGATTTTCAGCATATATCTATGCCTGGCTGTTTAACCATCTTTACTAGTCCAGTGCAGTATTCTGAAACAGTTCCTTTATAGAATATTCTTCTTCAGATTCTTGTTAGGTTGGAGTTTGTTTCAAGTCCTCAACTGCTCATTAACATAGTTGCTGATATGTTCAAAAACAGGATGCATACTCATCTGATGAGCCTGATTCCTAAGCTATGATGAAAGAAGCAATCAACTGGATGAATGGTTTTGTGACAACACAGTGTAGCATCTGAGCAAGAACCCGTGGTTGCCACATGTGACAAAATGGAGTAGATATTGCTGAATGGCTATATCTTTGATAAGTGTTAAGGACTTTTAATTACAAATAAAGTCAATATAATCACACTAGAGCAACCTAGTGGATTCCCTGGAGATTCATTTTTGTACCATATGCAATGTTACTTTTTTCTGAGATCTCTTGTTAGAAATTCCCTGTTCAGTTAATAGTACTGCACAAGATAAATTCTGTCTTAAAATGCTCTCAAGTATATACTCCTTTACTGTCTTTTCTTATTCACATGTTTACATGCACATTCCTTTTACTTAGCAAAGTAGTGCCATGCTCTTGTTCCCTGTGTTACCAGTTAAGAAGTATACTAATAGCTCCCTAGTCTCCCATGCTTGGCAGTTTTACCTCTCTCTATCAACTTGATGGAATGATTTACTGCATTGTTCCAGCCCTTTTTCTTTCATGGAAAGTCAAAGTAGTGGTTTGACCACAGGTAACTGAACAAACTTTTGTATGTTAATTCATAGTGCGAAATTTCTGGGTCAGTGGCTCAGTATAATAAAATGCAGTTAACAAAAGATAAATAATTTGCCCTATAGATCATCATTATAATGATTGGTTCTGGTTTACCCAGAAGCTGTTTCAAAGTACTTTTTGTGTGTGTGTTTCTTTTCCCTTTAAAAGTTTACTTAAACAGACAGCACTTTTAATTAATGATTTTTCCCCTCCATGTTTATGTACATTTTGCATCAGATCAGGCCATTTTTGGATACCCTGAATGCAACTTCCAGAAACATTTTTGGATGGCTCTTGCTACCTGTATCTTATGGAACTATTTCAGAATATTAAACAAGTACAATTGTTTTAACTACTGTGAAATTGACATATGAAGCTGAAAACTAAAAGTACCTTTCATGGGATTTTAAACACTATTTTTCTCCATATGCCATCCCAATTATTATTTAGATATTACATTCCTAATTTACTGTTAAGGTTGATTAGAATTCAAGCCTCTCAAAAGCATGCACCAAAGGTCTTGGGCTGTGGAAAACATTTTTATAAAATAATCCATTAATGCAGAGGAGTGCAACTAAATTAGTTAGCAATTTGCTGAGCATGAATTAATGAACAGAGCTTCTCCCAGCTCCCAGAGTTGTAATTTTCATAATAACCTCAGACCTTTATTTGGCAGGTTGTTTAGTTTTTTTCGTTTGAAGGTTTTCATTAGTCTAATGAGGACTATGCAAGGGCGAGCAGTCAGCACAATTTACATGGGGAAGCTATCATAATAAATGAAGCAATTTGAATAACACGCAAGGGTTTATGCAACAAGATAAGAAGAGATTGTAGAGTGAGATTTAGAGGTAACCAATACATTAGACCAACTAATAACTGAAGTAATCCCAATAAAAGGCTTAAGCGAAAGGAATGAAATTAATGATATATACAAAACTGTAATGATATGATACATGATTCATTAGATTAATAAAATAAGTGTTCAATTGTTTTTAGTGCTTTTAGCCCAAGCTTTGTTTGTATCAGGCACTTTAATTAGGATTGTTCACTGGATCCACTTGGCTTAGTTAAGTTTTAGACTATGGCTGTTTTTTTAATGATATTTCTTTCTCTTCTTATTTAATCTTTATAGCCCTGATAGTCATTGAATTAATTATATGCAGTATATTCTGTATGGAGATGCTTTTTTAAAAGTAATTGCTTACAGCACTACCTAAGTGGTGATTAAACTTTAGAGAGGAATGTGAAAGATCTGTTCCTTAATTTTTTAGAAATATACATCCAGTTTAAAAATGGGAGGGGGAGTGTTACTTTTTAAAGGAAAAAAAACTTTTCAACAAACTCATGGGCCACCTTACGTACTAAGAAATTTAATATAGCATTAAGAAATTTAATATAGCTTTGTGGATTATAGCTCATTTCACCACACTTTTCTTATTTTGCATCTCTTGTTGTGGGTGCTTCCATTAATAATAATAATAATAATAATAATTATTATTATTATTATTATTATTATTATTTATACCCTGCCCCTCTTCTAAAAACAATCAGGGTGGCTTCCAACAATTAAAATGCTACAATGCTGACTAAAAGCACCACCGACCCCCACCATCCCCAATAAAAATACATTAAACAGTATAAAATTAAAACCACCTAACTAAAATCACATTAAAAAAAAACAAACAAATACAAACAAGACTAAAAAAAAGGCCAGGAGATGCAGCTCCTGAGGCCGAGATCCAATCAGGAAAGGCCTGCTGAAAGAGATCCATCTTTAGTGCCTTTTTAAAGCTACTTAAGCTCGTCATCTGATGGATCTCATTTAAAAGATTTATGTTATAAAGTTTTCCTACAAGTGTTGATGTTTAAATATTTACCAACATCTTTATTTTTATTTTTATTTTTGTGTACCAGGGTGACTAACATGCTAAAAACTAAACTTTTTTTCTCCAGGTAGACTGATGAGTTCTCTGCTTAACAAACGTTACCCCTTCCCTCCCTTGGCAAGCCTTTTTAAACAGATGGATCTAAACACAAATTCCAGTTCACTCACTGAGTGGGCCAAGCAGGAGATCAAGATGACAGAAATTGATGTGGTGCCAGGTAATAGTTGGATGAATTCCCATGATTGAATCATGGTGTCCACCATGGGGGGGGGCAAGCAGACACTTGCCCTCCCCATCTTAAATTCTTTCATTTATTTATTTTATGTATATTATACACAGACAGATACAGATTTTGCTTATCAGTAATAGTTTGAGAGCAATCTCTGAGACCACGCCTATTGACCCTAGTTGCCAGGTGTTGTTATTTTTAGCCAGTGAATTAAGTCATAGCAAGAACTGACTCCCCTCTCTCTCTCTGAGAACAAAATGTCACCATTCAGTTTTGGTCTTCTGCTGTAACAAGTTATTGCTGCTCCCTGCAAAAAAACAACAAAACAAAACACAGTAATAGTCAGAAATCCAAAAGTTTTAGCATAACTAAGTGCAAGTGTGTCTAACTAACACCCACCATATGGTAGCAGCAAAAATGGAATTTCATGATCTTTCTAACTCAGACCTTATTTAACATTTAACATTTTTTCCTGAAATTAAAAACTATAGAAATGTATTCTACTACTCCATGCTGATAAAACCCATAATTATTACTTAAATACTGTAGAAGGTAGGCTATAGCTGAGAGGCTATGGGTTACACCAGCCCTGCAAAATAGTCAAGTCTTGGTATATCCACTTTTGGAGATGGAAATGACTTTTCTCTGACAACCCTATTGTTGTTACTCCAGTGTTGTTATTCAGTTCTGTGTTATGTTAGTTTTTTTTTTTTTTTTTGTAAAGGTGGGGCTATGAAACTGATTGTAACAGCAGAATGGATAGAAAGAATATTCCAAAATGCTTTAAAAAAAGGTCCGAAAACTTATTATTTATATCAAGAAACCTTGATGACAGGAATTCTGGATTAATGAGAATCTTCAGCAGTTCAGGACTTCTGTGAAAAATTTGAACATGTTGGTTTTGTGCATAAAATAGTATTTTCAGCCTGGAAAAGAATCAGAAGTGAGATAACAAATATGATCTACCTAAGTGGAGTCATCAGGCAATGAGTCTTCTTCCCAAGAGAATCAATACTCGGGCTAGCCAGAGTCATGTACCACGTCTTTCCACAGCGATCCATGGTGTTGGGGAGGGGCTTGGGTGCAAGTATCAGAGTTAGTGAACTTTTGAGAGGTAGGAAATATTTTCTGCAAAGAAAATGGTGTTCCCAGCATAGGGAATGCTGTTTTTTTTACCTCTCATAAAGGAACAGCATTGGCTGTGAGGGGATACCATTTTCTGTGCAGGAACTATTTCCTGCACAGAAAATGCTGTTTTATGTTTAAAACAACCATGTGCGAATTTTGCCCAGAATAAGTCCCAGATTGGGAGTAGGCTTTGAAATCTTTTGTTTTTGAAGACTTTCTCAGAGTGGGAAGAAAATTACTAAACTCACTTGTTGCTTCCTTCAAGAATAATATTAGTGAAGAATTATATCCCTATGCAAGGAGCCCTGGTGGCATAGTGGTTAAAAGCCGGTACTGCAGCCACAACATTGTGAGTTCGATCCCAAGGGCTTGAAGGTTCACTCAGCCTTCCATCCTTTTGTAGGTCGGTAAAACGAGTACCGTACCCAGTTTGTGGGGGGAATTAGCTAACACACATTAGAAACTGCTTAGAGAGTGCCTAGCACACACTGTAAAGTGGTGTAGATGTATAAGTGCTATTGCTTAACAATTTGTAACCTGCTCTTTGAGGCTGAAGAGTAAGGTATAAATACCTAAAGTAAATAAATAAGTAAATAAATAAATATGCAGTAGTGCAGTTTATCAAAGGACACAGGCCTTTAGATGAGATGAAACAAACCAGGGAACAAACAGAAGGTATCAGTTGCAGGTGGAGACATATTTCAGACACATACTAGATTTTCAGACAACACTGTTATAGTGTTACTATTCCACTTTATTTGCTATGGCTGCCTCCTGTTGAATCCTGGGATTTGCAGTTTAGGGAGGGGCATTTACAACTCTCAGCCAGAGAGATCTTAGGCCTCACTAAACTACAAACTCCAGAATTCCACAGCAGGAAGCCAGAGCAGTTAAAGTGGAATAGTAACACTATAAAAGTGTAGTCTGAAAATCTCCTACGTCTGCTTACTGGCAAAAAAAACCCAAACAAACAAAAACAAAACAAAACAAAAACAAAACAAAAAAACCCCCAGAGAAGCAAATCTACCACAGATTTCTAAAAAGCAGGTCTGTCTGTCTTGTGAGACCTGGCACTCCGGTTACCAGGACTATCAGAAACAGCAGAACTGTTCTCTGAAACTTATTAGGGCTTTTTATTCCATACAAAAAAATATACAGTTCCAGTTCAGAATCTAGTGGTGCAAAAGTTTTGTTTTTAAAATGTTGGCTGATGTAAAAAGTGGCTTTTAACAATGTGTGTGGGGGAATTAAGAACACACCATTCTCTTCTAGAACCATAATGCTGATTAAGCATAGGCATTTGTTTTTCCTCTGAGGGAAAATAATGATAAGATAGTCCCTACTTACGTTTAACTGTTACAGCCCCCCACAGTCATTCATTGACTGTTGGAGAGTGTGAGTTGGGGGGTGGAATTGGAGAAACATTTGGCTCTATCTTGAGAGCCAGATGCAGAACTATCATCCACAGAGTTCTGCTAGGTTCCTCTGGTCGTCTTAACCATTGATGCACTCTGTATCTGTGTATAAGGACATGGTCAGATGTTTCTCTAATACTCTCTGCTCTTTACCAGCCATGGAACGGCTGGGGAGGCTGTGGCAGCTAAATGGTGAGTCTAGAGGGGAGCTTTGGTCACTATGGAGGGTAGGAGAGTATACCCCAAAAGACATACACAGGTGTGAGGTGGACTTATGAGTGTCTCCATATGTCACTAACAGGATGCCAGTCAATATGCAGTTGACTTTTGTTCAGATACTACTGTATAGCTTTGCCTGGAAAAATTCCTGTGGATACTTTTGGATAGAAGGTAGATATTGACAAACATTGATAGAGCAAAGTGTTGCAAAAGTCTAGTTTTATAATTCTTTTGATTTATGGCACTGCCTCACATAATATATCTTGATGAGGCCAAATTACCAGAGTTGCTACAAAGTTAATTTTGCAAGCAGGGTACTTTGGGGATTCATCTTGTTGGCTGTCATAAGGGACCCAACAGCTAATGAACACAGTGGCTACCATGCTTCTAATAAACCTTGAGCTGCCATCCTCATGGTTTGAAGCAACCAGAACAGCCTACTTATCTTGGGATCAGGATTAATGATGCATCTCACAGTCATGCTACCTCCTCATGCCTCCTCATATATAAATAAAATAACTAGAATCTAATAAAGTTATGCTAATTACAAGAGCAGACCCCGTTAAAGACATTGTTTCCAGAGAATCATCTAGAAGCATCTTGCTGGTGAGTTATTGTATTTATAGCAATGGATCTCAGATGAAATGTATATCAGAGTCTAAGTTTGTGTATGTTTTGAATATTAAAGTGGAAGGTGCCAAACCTTTAACAAAATAAATATTGCAAACTTGGAGATAATGGAATTTCTGAATTATCTGTGCAATCCTATACATGTTTTTGGACAACTAATTCCCACTGAATTCAGTGAGGCCTACTCCCAGGTAATGGTGTAGAAGATTTCAGCATTACAGTGTAAACTGATACATATTTCTTCAGGAGTAAGTCCTACTATCTTCAATGAGACTTACTCCTAGGCAAGTGAACTTTAGGGAACAGCAATGAATTAAGACATAAATATGCCTTTTATTTAATCCTTAATTTTCTATTGTCATTTATTTGCTACAATGATGGTTTAGAAAACTATCTCACCTTTTGAAAAAGACAAAAGAAAATGAAAAGAACATTCAGCAGCAGTAGCAACAACAACAGTCATACTCCATAGGATCCTGAATCACAACTTAGCCATGATGTAGTCAAAGAACCTGATATCCTTTATATTTTGTTACATTAAAGTAATCATGATGTCATGTGTGCTCATGAGGATATATACAGACCCATACACATGTGGATCCTGAGATACTGCTGATGTCTTATGATCAAAATCTGATTTTAATGGCAGAGAAGCAGGCTAGTGATATCTACAGCCATAATCACCCACATATAATATCCTTCCTAAGCACTACGTGACAAAAGGCATTTGTAATTATATTTACTTCTGAAAGATTATGGTTCATAGTTAAACCAAGAGAGGCATCCTGTCATTTTCAGAACCCGTTAAATGTGACAGAATCTATTTTTCTGCCAAGTTGTGAAGACCAGGCAGAGAGCAAATTTGCTGTGGTCAGCTAAGTGTAACCACTGAGCAGGAAAGTGAATTTAATAATGCATTATTGTTCTTCACTGAAGGTGAACTGTTACATTGCCTTTGTTATAGCAGACTTTGCTTCTGCTTAGGTTTCCAGATGCCGTGCAGATTACCTGATTAAAATCTCTAATACATGATAAAATATACCATGTAGGCTTTTATATTAACATAAATGCATCAGTTTTTGGAGCACTACTGACACTAAAGCTAATTGGAAATATTTACTACTGCACTATACGATACATATTATAAATAAGGTTTTATTGTATAGAAGACTAAATGAGAAGGAACTGTGAATTTACAAGGCTTTAACTATAGTATGATTTTCAGGTAGTAATATAATAAGAGCAGGTCTTAAATGGTTTACAATGACATCCCAGGTTCCTGTGCTGAGAGTGAGTACTCCTGTTTTAGGTTAGACTTTCTGAACAAAAAATTTTTGTCTGTCTATCAATCTATATCGGTATCGGTAGCTATATGGATTTTTAAAAAAATTTTTTTGCACCTTACTAGTTTGGAATGGTGGTTGTTTTTCTTTGCCACCTACATGTCCTCTTCCATTGAACTTGTCCTTTCAAATATTTAGATTATACCTTAATTGTTGCCTCCAGATGTATCATCAGGCCAAATATTTCCTTTTGAAAAAAAATTCATTTGCTCTATGTCCCACTAAAATGCAAACATTTCCCTACCATGCTAATATGACTTCATGTCCTTACCTGTTTACATTTGAAAATCAAATGGATTTCACACAAATGAAAATGTGTTTATATATTAATGAAGAATTGTACCTGTCTAATGTGCCAGACTGCTTGAAAGATTAATTAGTTGGCTGTAAAATATATTTGTGTTTGTTCAAACAAAAGTTTGTGAGAACTGGTCTCACACTACGAAAATGGAGTATTAAGATGGTTAGATGTCACCCGTCAAAAAGGCGTGGCAAATGAAAAACATTGATGGCTAGTCTGGCAATGATGGCATATTTTTTAAAGAAATAGAACAGATATGTGAGCCAGGGCTGAGATATATGGACAAAATAGTACATAGAAAATACAGTGGCCCTAACTATCCACATGATCTCCATCCATGGTTTCAACCACTTGTGGATTGTTGCGTCTCATACCTAAAATCATGACAACGTGCATACGGATGTGCTGATGTATCCATGTGCATGTTGCTGACATTTAATAATACGTGACACGGCCATTTGTGTTTTTTGCCAGGCCCAGGATGGCATGGGACCAAACCCCACAGATCTGGAAGGCCTACTGTATATGTTCAGCAATTTTCTTGTCTCTTGCCTCATTCCTATGACCTGTGAAAATTAAAGCAAAGGGGGAAAGCACTAGCACCATCACTGCAAAACACTCATTCACTACACTACCAAAAAAAATTGAAGATCATTTTAGTAAACAATATTAGAGACTTCTGTTGGTTTGTTTGAGAAAGCTTCCTGTATTTCTTCAACACAATCTATTTTAATTTTTTATTCAAAGCAGCTATAATAATTGAGTCATTCCATAGACTGTAGGGAGGGTGGGTGTTACAGCCAAGATGCACTCGAGTCTTTAATTTTTCCTGCTGAGAATAAAAATGCTACTTCTCAGATAGATAGCATGAGTTCTACTGCTTTTACTGGGAATACATTATTTATTAAACAACATCTAATTAGAATAGTATAAAATAGGTGTGTGTGTGGGGAGAGACGTGTGTTTATGCCAGTGCACACATTTGTGTTCAAAATTAATACAAGAAGTATCTGTCAGGCAGAAAGACAGACAACAAAAGCTCAGGATACTCTCAGAAGCCATGGCTATTGTAAAGATCAAGTTAGAACTCAGATGTATAGGTAGATGTGTTTAATGACAAGATGAGAAAAATATTTAAATGTGTTGCTTGCAATATGAAAGAGAGGAAAGCTAATACTAATCTCATAATATAAAGGGGATTTCTTTCGTTATACTTTCCAGTCATACATATTGCAAATGGCATATACTATCTTGTTCTCATTCCTGTTTGTGAATTTATTTCCAACACAGTATCTTAATTTTATAGAGGTTGGTGTGGAAAATAATTGTCTCATCATTTGTTGAAGTAGTGTATCAAATTTACTCTGCAGATAATTATAATCCTTTTAATTGGCCTCTTGTTTTTGTTAACCAAACTGAATAAAACAGAGCAGCACTCCAGCAGACAGCAGAGTCTGATACAGAATTTGACTCTGAAATCTACAGCTTGCTTTACAAACATTACAGTAGTGGAAGACAAACTGGTGCAGAACATGTTCTTTTGACATGCACTCCGATTGTATTACTTACAAGCAACACATAATTTGGATTTAATTATTCTTTGCAACTTTTGTTTCTTTAAAAAGTATCTCAGCCTTATGCAGTCTAACTGGAAAAATAATTGTCTCATAATTTGTGAAAACAGATTATTTAGTTTCTCTTTCAGATAATTACAACCTTTTAACTGACTGCTTCTTTCTTGCTATTCCCCTCCCTGAATCACCTTTTAAAACAAGAGCATAAAGGTTAAACAAAGCAGCAATCTAGCAAACAGCCTAGTCTAATTTGTAATCTGACCCCAAGATCTACTGTTTGCTTTATAGACATTAGGGGCAGTGCAGTGTAAAACAGGTGCAAAACACTTGATACTGTTCCCCGACTATTATACAAATGACTTGATTTCTTACTAGGCAGATAGTATTTCCTGTGTTCCCTAAAACACTCCAGATTAACAAAGTGGAAAAGCTCAGTTTCTTGGCCATGACCTTGACAGTGATAGAGCAGGAGACTGGGTGAGTAAGATGCATCAGCAATGACATTACTTTCCAGTCATAAAGGCTGGGGGAATGGAATTACTTAGGACAGATTATTAATTTTGTGGCAGTGTTGGTCCTTCAGTTCTTGCTACTCTATAAAGAGAATGAGGGAATTTATTTATTAATGAAGTTTATTAATCTTTTAAAAATGTGCTTATTTTATAACATGAACAACTATTTAAAGTTTCAAGGGAAAATAATCATTTTCTCCAGTTAAATACTATATATCATTCAAGTTTTGATTTAGCATTGGATATCTTTTGGTAAATGCATTTATTTGAAGCAACACCATTATTTAGATAAATGCTTTTGAAATGTTTTTGAACCCACTCAGTGGCGCATGTTGCTGCTGATACAGAAGATCTTCCTTTGAAACGTGGCTCACTCAGTCTCCCCTGTCACACACACACCTGTATTGCCACACCAGTAGTGGTTATTATATGCCATGCTTCTTACAAAGATCACTTAGCGCATTTGTGGCTCACTACAGAGGTGATAACTAAAGAATACTACATAATTGCTAAGTATTATAATTGCTAGTTACTGCTTAGTTCTGTTTATAAGGGGAGAGCTTCAACCTGTGTGAGCACATTTAACTCTCATTATTTTACAACAGTAATAAATGAAGAAAAATGCCCTGTGTTTAGAAGCATTCACCTGTGACTCCTCCGGCATCATTCTACTCTGTGGCCAGTAGGAGGCAGTTTTTATAATAAAAATGAATTTGAGACTACATCAACATGATTCATCCTGTGCTGTCTTCCAAACCATTAAACAATCTATATCAACTCCTCAGTAAAGGTACCTTGAAAAAGAAAAAGAAAATATTGTGAAGAAAATCTGTTTGTACACTTCATAGATAGATGTGGGACTTTTCTTTTTTCCCCCTAAGATTAATAATAGAATCTGTGCTTAAGCATAGACCATTCACCTCATGGTTTGTGTAGTCTTGATTCCTTTCTTTTCACATTGCTCTTGAAGGTGAGTGGGCTGGAAAGGCACACAGTGGATAGCTTGCAATGGAATATGTGGTTGCCTTCTCATCTTGTACCTCAGGTTCCGCTCTTAAAGATGTGTCAAGATTTGTCGCTATAGGTATAAGAGAAGTGCAAAAACTGCAAAATATTTCATGCTTTCCAAATCAAATTAATTAATTTAAATTAATTAATCTAATATGTAAAAATATATGAATTACCTGGGATCTTTGATGGACTGCCTTCTGCCATATCACCTTGCCCATCTTCTGAGGGATTCAGTGGAAGCTCTGTTCCAGATTAGAGATGAAATTCTTTACTAAGTTTCTTCTTGAAGGAAGCAGCAAGTAATTTTAGTGATTCCCCCACCACCACCACCAGTCTGAGAAGATTTTCAAAAACCACAGAGTTACTGAAGCTTATTTGCAATTTGGGATTTTTTCTGGGCAGCATTTGCACAGGGTTGTTTTGCACAGAAAACAGCATTTTCAGCAAATAAAATTATATTCCTGCATAGAAATACTATTTTCTGTGGGGAGAAATACTGTTTCCTGTGCAGAAAATGCTTTTTTTTTTCTGTGCAAAACAACCACATGCACATTTTGCACAGAGGAAGTCCTGAACTGCAAAGATTCTTTTCAGTCCAAAATTCTTCTAATCAGGGATTTTTCTACACTTGAAAAACATGTTTGGGTTTTTTGAAAATTTTTCAAATCCTTTTGAACATTCTTAACCCTGTTCTAGATGTCCACACTGCCAGAGATTAGATAGATTGTAACTAGGAACAAGGCCTTCTTAGTGCCAATATCAAGGCTGTGGAACTCCTTCCTTAGAGTTGCTTGTCTGACACTCACGGGTCCTTGTCTCTGACAGCAAATTTAAAAAATGTATCTGGTTAAGCATTTGAGATCATTTTGAATGACTCTTGTGCTGCTTTTCTATTATAATTGTTTTGCTTTGCTTCATATTTTAGCCAGCTTAGCATTTTAATATGTTGTTATTAAGTGCTGTCAAGTCGGCTTCGATATATGGCGACCCTATGAATGAGAGTTTTCCAAGTCATATTTTTGTTAATAACTTTGGAGGAGAAGCACCTCAAATGTAACTGAATGTACTTATTTATTTTACAAAGCCCTAGTGGGTTGAGAGTTGATAAGTAAATACTATTAATGAATGAATAACTGCATTAAAAAAAATAAGCTGCTGGAGAGTTTTGTTTTAGACTGAAAAATGATACAGAAATCAAAAAAATATTTTGATAAACAAAATTACTTATATCCAAATAGCTCCCCTGCCTACTTTTCCCCATGAAACCCCGAATGGGAAGTCAAAGAAGATGCTGTCTTGTACACAGAATGGATTGTAACTTATGAATGGGTGGAGCCTCAGAAGTCTTAGGTTTTCATCATGCATGGGTTTATGAAATTTGGCAAACTATTTGCCAAAGCCTTTACATCCCTGTTTAGTCTGTGGATTTCCTGGAGCAGCAAATATTCATTGTCTCCCCAATGTGTAGCATGTGCCCCACTTTCTCCATTGATTATGGCAGAATCACTAGGTGATTTTTCTGATCTACATTCATGGCTATTTTCTTGTAAAATATTTGTAAGGGTTCACAATTTTTGTTATAGTTTATGGTCCAGTTTTTGCTTACTACGAACTGGTTTTATTAGTTTCTGAAAGCAGAATAGTGAATTTAGAGGAGCCATAGTTGAGTGGGAAAGCATGTCATGTTACATATATAAGGCTCTGATTCAGCTCCTGACATTTTCTGTCCACTGATCTTGGGTAAGAGGGCAGGGGAGAACCACTGCCAGCCAACAAAGACAGTATCAGGTTACACAATTCAGTATGAGAGCAAAAATAAAATGCAAGGATGTTCATTCGGCTACACTTTTCCTGGTTTATCATCATTCTCGCTGCAAGTAGTAGTAATTCATGTTGAATGCTACCTGGTACAAAGACACCCAGTACAGACAAAACTAGTAGGCTAGGAGAAAGCTAAGCCAAAACTCTCTCTTCAGACATAGTAGTCTTACTGCAGTCTAAAATGGTACAGGCTGGGAAAAAGTATGTTATGTATTATAATTTATTGATTTGTGAAATTTATATACTGCCTTTCTGCCAAAAATAGGATGCATAGTAACTAACAATAATAAAATACAAATAAAAACAAAATTTCAGGTGATACATACAAGCAAACCAATTAAAATACAGTTAGAACATAGTAATGAGAAACAAACAGTCCTCAAATAAACAACCCTCCTGAAGACAATAAACAGCTTAAATGACACAAGGTCTTTTTGTTGCGTTCTGGACTATAAACAGGGAGGCAACTTAGCAGGTAGCCTTTGAACATTGGAACTGCCAGTAAGAAGTTTCTTTACCATGTTCCCACCAAATGTGGTATTTATGCTGCTAGTGGAAGAAATGGAACCACACATGTTCCCTTCAGTTGACCCCAGATAATAGTTGGCAGAAGTGTTCAGGGCCAGCTGAAGTTCCTGACTACTTTGCAAAGGTAACCCACTGTAATATATGTTACAGTAGTCTAAACAGGATGTAACAAAAACATGCATCACTGTGGCTATATCTAAGAATTCATGAAATGGGAGTAACTGATATATTAATTTTAGCTGTACAAGCACACTCTTGAGCCAGTGTGACGTAGTGGTTTGAGCACTGAACCATGACTCTGGAGACCAGAATTTGAATCTCCACTCTGACATGGAAACCCACTGGGTGACTTTGGGCAAGTCACACTCTCTCAGCCTCAGAGGAAGGCAAAGGAAACCCCCCCCCCGAACAAATCCTGCCAGGAAAACCCTGTGATAAGTTTACCTTAGGGTCTCCATAAGCTGGAGCTGACTTGAAAGCACACAACAACAGCAAGCACACTCTTGCCACTGTCAAAGCTTGCACATCCAGATTCTGTGAACTTGAATTGTCAAGGGGATTAAAACTTTGTCTACTCTTTCCTGATCCATCCTTTGGCCAAGAGCATCTCAGTCTTGTCCATTAAGCTTAAACTTGTTTGCAGCCACCCATTCCATTACTAATATTAGATAGCTGGTTTAGAACTGGAATAGCTTCCTTGGATATAGCTGGGAAGGAAAGGCAGTATAAGCTTACTAGAAAACAATGACCTACAAAACACTATGCAATCTTTCTGAGTAGATTGAAGTATATGGTAAATCTCATGGAGGGCACTCATAATTAAGAGCTACCTAAATTGTTGGCCGGAGTATTGCCTGGGAGTCGCCCAGTGTCATCTTGTGAAACTGCCCCTTCAAAGGGATTGGATCAACCATAAAACAGTGTTTCCAAGTCCCATCCCAGATGGACACTTCAGAAGGATCAAAAGCCAAAGAAAAGTTCTGCCCTGATTAGATTCCAGCATAGCTAGTCTACCAAGGCAACCTAACTGGTTTCTGTCTGTGTTTAGGTCTGAAGACAGATTAAAATGAAGCTAGATTATTTGTCTCGTCCCAAAACTCACATGTTAGATTCAAACATGTGCTCTAGCACTTTACCCCAAAGTAGAATCTCTAGAATAGCTAGAAATTATCTAGTATGGTGCAGTTCAGGGAGCATTTTGTCTTTAAGTAAAGCTCACCACCATCTTTTTTAGCATATAGAATCATAATTTATGGCAAAGGGGCACTTGCTACCTGGCTAATCCTCACTTTATAATCAAGGAAGGGCAAGGTAGGTCTCATCTTTTCAAGGACTTTGGCCACATTCTCAGGTTGTACAAAATAAAAAGGATCTATTACAACTGGCCTCTATAAACTGTGGCACCTAAGACAGCACAGACACAGTGATTATATTTGCAAATTTGCATATTAGTTGCAGTGGGCTATTGAGCGGACTACATTTTCTTCTTGTCGGCCAAAATTTAATAGGACTTTGACCAAAGAGCCCTGTATTTGAGAACTCTGTACAGATGCAATAGTGGCAAAGAAGAATGTTTTTTTCAAAGAATGTTCACTTTCAAGGAAATGGCATTCAAATCCAGCCTGATGAGGAAACTGAGATTACTACAAGGTGTATGTGTGTGTGTGTTTTACTTATACCTTAAATTTTTCCATGTATCTTTCCATACAAATGAGATAACTGCACATATTACATTTGTTCTTATAGTTGCATAGTTTGCATAACAATGAGAAAGTGCATGTTTTGCATTGTATGAGCTGTTTAAAAATGACCTTATGAGGCTGAGATAAAGGACATCTGCTCTTTTAAGATATTATCCATCCCACATAATATACAGTATGCACAACTTAAATTTGCTTTAGCAACAGGGCAGGCATACAAGTTCCGCTTTTTAAAAAGGTAATTTATGCTTCTCCCAGGGCACTAGAAGGTAGACTATAAAACAAGAAAAATAACTGGATTTTGCATTTAGAAATATTTCCTTATTTCATTCCTGTGCCTGTTCAGAACTTGGCATGGTGTTGAATCAGGCCTCAAAGCCCAAGCAATCAACTTGTAGCTAGAAAAAGGGAGGATTGTTTCCAAACGCTTTAGAGGGAAAGTCCCTGATTTCAAGACAATGCTTACCTGATCCTATTATAGGAGAATCATACTGCACTTCCCTACCACATACAGAGAGAGTATCTGTTGCCTGCTATTTCTTTCATCACACCTTGTGGAGAACAGGACAGTTTAGCAAAACCACTATATGATGCCAGAACATTGGGTCTGATCTTAGCAATACATGTGCATCATTTTGTGGGGAAATGATAGTGGTAGATCACTCCAGAAATGGTTACCTAAGGGTTAAATTAGTTGTTAGGTTTTGCAGCAGCTAATGTATGCAAAGTAGAGGTCATCCAGGTTGCAGAGTTCTTGGACAGGGCTGGGTAGAAACATGGATACTGCCTTGTAACTTGAAGTTTCCTTCTGGCCTGAGCTCCTGTAAAACTTAAGATTACTGTTCATCTAAGTGCTGTGTAGCTGTGCCTCTGTGGATGTTCTATAAGTCTTCATAGCTAAGTCAAGTCTGCCTTCACCAGGTCAACATTGGATTCTGTCATTCCGAAGCTCTTATTAACACAATACAGTATATTAAAGCCATCTCTGTGGCCACTGATGCAAGTGGAGCCATTTGCCTGAAGAAACCCATATATCTATTGCATAACCTCAGCCCAAACAGTTTGTTATTCTTCCGAAAGCTTGAAGCTTTGCACTAAGCAGAGTGGCCCTACCTGCAAAGTGGTAAAGGATTATAAAATGATGTCATTGGAAATTATTCTCTCTGTGTGTTCAGAACTTGTGAATATTTGACATAGACCCATTTTCAGTTATATGCTGCCGCTGCAGCTCTGTCAGCAATTCCAGCCTCAAAAATATTAAGAGCATCAATATTGACCAAGTCTTATACACTTTCTCCTCAAATGGGGTGTGAAGCTAAGTTGGATGAGAAGTATTCCTCATGAATCAGAACTTATGGGATAGGCTTTATAGTTAGTTCTCTTTGGCCCAGGGATTCTAAAACTGGAAAAGTACTTAGGCGATGAACAGAAACCATCTTCTCCAAAATATAGGACTAGAGAAAGCAGATGTGTAGAAGTAGAAATACAGTACAAACTGTTCACATAAAGGATATGATAGTCATTATTTTTATGACCCTGGGTCTGGGAACTCTAAACTTTTAATCTTTAAAGATACAATATGTTGATGGCTACTAAATAGGTTACTGCTACAGGGGCAAAAAAGTTCCATCTATATTTGTATGCTAATTTGAACAATTGCTACACAGTGTACACCACTGAAAGCTACCATGCCAATCGCAAGCTCTGTAGTTTTCTATGGAACAAAGTGAAAAATTATTTTTAACCAAGCTGGGTGCTTCAGCTCCTTTCTGGAACATTGTCATAAGGTGAGATCCACAACAGATATTACAGATTGTAAGTTATAAAAAACTCCTAAGACAATTTTGAGGGCTTCAGTTTCTACAGTAAAGGATGAGTTTTCAGGCTTTGCCTCTCTACAATTCTATGATTCTATGATTCTGATGGTCTATTATCTTACATCAGATATGAGCAAAGTGAGGCATTTATTTGTGTAACTTCAGAATCCCTTGTATTGTTCTTTTTTCTGACACCCCCGTCTGAATTACTTTCTCTAGAAGTTTCCAGGAACAGTGGAGCACCTTTTAAATAGACTGTTGTTTCCCCTGCACTAACACATTATAAATTAGGGAGTACTTTGCACTGATAAGTGATATAGAGATATAAATGCTATTGCTGTTTAACATTTTAAAAATCAGTTTTTCAAAACTTGTAGGAATTTATTTTCACCTTTTGTTGATGTTGTTAGTTTGGGGCATTTTTGCCCATCTCTGTGGCCTGGGGAGGAGATCGCAAAGTTGACCTTGGATTCACTGAAGTTTGATCAGTCATGCCCTACATCCACAGAAACTATGAAATATTGTACACAAGAGGAAATACATTTTGAAATATGCATGAGGAAATGAAATTGGTGCCTACCCTATGCAAGATGCCAGTACAGTATTAGTGACTTCTCTTGTAGACTGCATCCACAGTTTGGGGAATTCTGACAAGCCATGGCCACAGAAATCAAAGCTCAGTAATGACTCTGACTGAAAGCCTGGAGTACAAACCTATAACCAGGTAGCTCAGGAAGACTTTTTGATAAACCATTTGAGGTTTGTTGTTATACACACATAAAAAGGTCTTTCACAATATATCAAAAGATATTTAGTATACGTTTCATCCCTAGCAGAAACAACGGGAAAAGTGAAGTTTCATAGCCAAATCAATATTCGAACCAATTTGGATCAATTCCAGGGACCCAGCAGAACTTCTAGAAATGTAGCCTCCAACTCTGCTAGAGACAAACACCAATATGGGAAAGACAGGTGACCTAGAGCTCCCCTCCCCTGGACCCAGAAAAGGGCTACCTTATAATTTTAAAAGCAAGAAAATGGTAAGGCTTGCATGAAATGGAGAAAAGAAATGTTGGAAAGGGTGATTGGTTTGCTCAATAGGCAGTTCTCAGGCTGTCATGACCCTGACAGAATGTCAGGCCCTTTAGGGATGAACACTGGTGGCAACTCCATCCACCAATACCTATTGGCCAATATAGAAATTGTTGAAATCTTTCTGTGTGGTGAATAGGAAGGGGCTGTGAGTCTTTTAAAGCTGGAGCGATTAATCTGGAGCCCAGGGATTCAGTTGGTTGAGCCCATTCCTCTTCCATGATTATTGAGAAATATAATCCATTACATTCAAGGAGGTTTACTCCCAGAGAAGTAGTTCTAAGATTGTTTTAATTTTCTTAGGTGAGAAAAGGGGAGAATCAGCAATCAACAATGACTTGGCTGAAGAGAACTAGCAAGTCATTGATTTAATAATCAAGTATTTATCAGTCCCTTGGCTGCTTCGATTCCTTCCTGAACTTTTGCTGCAAATAGCAGCAAACATGTGAAACAGAAACAAACATGTGAAACAGACAAACAAGAAGATGAATGAGCACAAATATTTATTTATTAGTCCTATATTACAAGGTCCACTGTGTCAACAAAAATGTATTAAAGTAAAATTGGTACAGAGAATAGCATCTAACAATATCTGACCTTTTAAACTGGACTTGCCATATAATTAAACTTGAGATCCCTGATTCTTCCATGCAAAACGTGTGCCATAGGAACTGAAAAACATGTACTATAGTATAGTATAGTATGACACTCCTTGGTTGGGAGTAGAAAGGCAGAGGGGCTGCAGAACTCATTTTCTGCAGGAAAATGTTTTGCATAAGCTCAGAGGCACTGGATAAATTTTTGATGATGAATTCATCACCCTTGGTTCACTTATTGGTCTTTGTAGCCAGCCAGTTATTGCTGTACTTGCAGTGGACCAGTATGCTCTAGTTGAAATAAATGTATTATTGCTTATTAACCTTTATTAAACAAGGGATTTAAAGGGAGAATGAGCAGTGAATATGTTGGCAGTTGGAGAGAAGAGAGACGCAGATCAGTGACAAGATATAATTGAACCCATTCTAAGATGATATCCCTTATTTTTGGAAAGCGTTTCTCAAACTGAAAAATTCAAAATACAAGTTTATTATGAATTTTGTAGCCTATTCTGAAAAAAAAAAGTACCAGGTTTGGGGAATGAAACTTTTAACTTTTAAAAACTACTTAGAGCATTTTGAATGAGTCAATAAGAAAATGGGCTTCTAATATTCTAAGTAAAAAAATTAACAATAATTTAGCAAACTCTGTGGTTGATATTAGTCTTAATGACAACATATTAACATCCCAATTAACAGTGACTAACTTTAATAAATTTATATTTAAAACTTGAGAGCTTTTTGCATGTGGAACTTTGAAATTATTGAAAGTTATATCTAACCGAAACAGGAATTTGACACATGCAAGGGCATGTGTGAGTGATTTTTGTGTGTGCAAAATAGCTTTGAGAATTCAAGCTAACACCCCCTAAAAGCAGTAATTTTGCTAACCAGTATTTTATCATGTCTCTAAAAACAGGGAATTATAGTGAGAGATGTTGTATTGTAATCTCCGTTCCCTCAACTGGTCTGCAATTTTCTGCCAGAAATCTGATTTTGATTCTAAAAGCTAATTAAGCTGCTGTTCTTTCATTGTACTCTCTCAGTGCTATTATTCTCAGCAATGTTCTTTTTTGCATGGGTTGGATCCTGACCTAGGCATATCTGAAGTAGATCCTAATTACTAACTTAAGTCATAAGTCTCAATGTTTATACAGGTTTACTTTAAATATGGCTCAGTATGGGTCAAATCCAGTATCTTTAGGTAATCTTTCTCATTGCCATTATGATGATTAGGGGTATAGTAACATAAATTAGCTTTATTTCTCCAGCGCAGCTTAACATTAATCAGATCTAGGTTTAAAGATGAAATGAGAAATATATCTATGAGAAAGATATCCACATATTAACAACTATTGCAAACTATTGCAAACACTTGAAAACATTACTATTCTTTTACAATATACCCATTCCGGTTTTGGGAAAAGAAGAATGGTCAGGAGTTTATTGAGATTCATTAAGAGATTCTATAAAGCAATGCACCTTACACTATACTGATAGTAATAATAATGATCTTAAGCTCTTGATTTTATTTCATGACATTAAGCATCTATAGATAGTTCATTTGGATGCCATAATTCCATACTAACTGATGGCATTAGACAGTATCTTCAAAGAGCACAATAAAATTCATTTTAATTGTTTCAAAGACAAAAAAAAATGTGATGCAACTTTCAAATTTTATATACTGTAAAATATTGGATGTTTAAGACTCCTTGTTTCTTTGATTGGTTTGTTTGCTTCATGCCTAAAACGGGATGGTGGACTTATAATTAGTTTTGTTTCACATTATTGTATGTTTAGTTGACCATCAGCCCTGTCATGAAAGTCAACAATAATAAAAATGCAAATCATTGTGAATGGCATGTGTTGCAGCGAGAGAGCATTTCAAAGATTGTTTATCAGTTGTTCATTTACTTCTGTCAGATGTTGAAATCTTTTACTTTCCATCATATTGCAGGGAAATGCAGTTTCACTGATAGTGTCTACTTGTAGCTAAGCTGTGAAAAAGTCAAAAATTCATTTTGTAAAAGCAGTTATCACACTGAGTGCTGGAGGCCGAGGTTATTGGTCCTTTTTAACAGACCCAAAGATAAGATGTCTAATTTCCTGACCTAGTCTGTTTGTGCATACGTGTGTGTTTGTGAGTGGTCCCTGTAAAACATTTAATACAAAGAGAAAGTAGGGCCAGCTGTCTTCCTTATTCTTCTGTCATATGAAGATATAATAATAGTTTAATGCCTCCTGCAGAATGCTAAAAAAAATAGATTTAATTAAATGAACATTTTATACCATAACAAAGTTTTTAACTATTAAACCCGCTTCATAACCATTAACAAACACTCTTGAATATATACATTTGCTCTTGGTGTAATATGTGTAATATTGCCTTAGTTACCATGGCTTCCTGGCTGTCTAACCACCCCTGTTGCCTTCCAATTCTTCCCTCTTGCTATTCCCAATGGAAGGTTGAGGAGGAGAAAGGTTGTTCCATTTCCTAATCAATGCATTCCTCAGTGAACAAAGACCCCTCCCCCAAACACCATGACATTTTCCCAATATTGCTATGTCATTCTCTAAGGAGATAAGACACATGACTCCTGAGATGTTAGATGTCAGACACTGGAAATGACTTGAGGGCCTGATAAAGCCCACCACAAAAGAGGGCCACAAATGTGAAAGCCCCAGAATTATTTGTCTCCTAAAATTAAGGAGCAGAATTGGCCATTTTCCTGGCTGGCAAAAGCCAACAAAGACACTTTCCAAGTGGAGCAAAGCCGAGCAAGTGTCCCTACAAGTGTCTTAAATTCTATCTGATTCAATTAAATAAAGCTCAGTATTTCCCATTACTTTGACTGTTTCTGGAATTTAAATGTCTAGCCAAAATCTGAGGGCTACAAAGGGAATCATCCATCATTTCTTTAAAGTGAAAGTGGAGAGGGAGACTTCACATTGGCTTGGAAAAATTATCTAAGTCTTTAGGTTTTGTTCTGAGTTAATCTGAGGGGTATTTTGCAAAGCCCAAGTATGTCTAAACCTGAGTTAAGGTGACTGGTTTCCAAAAGAGAGATATACAAGGACAAATTACTGCTGAGTGACTTACATAAGCATAGATGAACCAAGTCTAACATTAATCTGAAAGTCTGATTATAGCTGTTAGCCATGGGGGTGGGGTGGCCATCCTTTCCCCCTTAGAAACAATGCACAATCATCATGGATTGCCTCACAGCCTCCTTTCCAATATGTGTGGAAGAATACTGTTGATGAGCAGTCATCCCAGCTGCCACACATCCAAATGGATTCCAAAGTGACCTTAATGGTTAGAAGAATTGGAAAAAGGGAACTGAAGAAGTCTCCAGGCCATGCGGTAATGGTCTTTGGAAATTTTTACCCACCAAATCACTTGTGAAATGCATATATATATATATATATATATATATATATTAGGGGGTACAGCATTCAGCCCATTTTGCTCTAAAACATTCTTTTTTCCTTACTAGCATAAGTAGAAATTACATACCTCACAACAGAGTGGCAACTGTAGGTTCTCTACTTGCCAGATTTTTTAAATGGAAAAAAGAAAAAATAGAACATTTCAAGGAGTGCAATTCTTCTATAAAATGAGACAAACCCACACCTTGTTTTGGCCCCCAAATGTGTAGTCAGAAGGGTTAGATGCAGCTTTTTAGGACCCGGTGATGGTAGAACATGGAACATAGACTCTCGACAGTTGCCTAGCCTTGACTTGCAAAGACACTGTTTTTAGAGGAATAGATTTTTCATACTAAACAGAAATAAAATGGTTTAATTTTCATGTTATAATTTCTAAGACTAACTCATGCATTGATTGACTGTTCCAGATTCAGGTTCTGCAGACTCATTTTAACAGAAGCACCATTAATCTTTTGATGTATGTTCAAATACCTGTGGTCAGTTCTGTTAAACAGGGTATTATTTTGTTTGTCCCAGAGGTGATAATGATGCCACAGTAGTCACTGAAGAGAATTTTCAAAAGTTGTGACTGTGGTGTCTCTAAATCATTTTCTTTCTGCTAATTTGCATTATACCATTTAGCTTTTATTCATCAGTAAATCACACGATAGAACATCAGGTGTTTGTTTGCTTGTTTATTTAGAGTATTTCTGCCTCCTTGGTGATGTACAAAGATTAAAAACATCCAAGATTTTAAATATAAAGAAGAAATGGACAAAAATCTTTACAAAAACAAATAAAAAAGCAGTTTATTGAAAAACAGTTTCTAAAAATCCTATGCACAGTTTAAATAGTAGCTTGAGAAGCCACCTCTGATTTTAAAGACCCAAGGCCATATAAAATAATACAGTCTTAGCCACCCACCAGAAACTCAAGAGGGATGGAGCCATCCTGCCCTTCCTTGGAAGGAAATTCTAAGGTCAGACTGCTATTTACATGTACTCTCCAACCTAGGCTTATAAGGTGGGAAAGCCCTGTAGTTTCTTCAGTGACTGATCATTATCAGATTTTTTAAAACATGAAAGTGTCCTACTAGTTCTTATTGTATGTTAGGGAAAAGAGTGCATTTGGATGTGATATTGACCAAAAGGGAACACAAAGCTCAATTGTACTGCATTTTCTGTACCTCTATAGCCTTGACTTCTCCAAAATAACATTTCATTTCATTTACTCCTCACCATTTGGCAAACACTATACAGATTACTACTTCTTGGAATTTCATTCTTTGAAATCTAAAGGAGCACGGTGTTGCAGCATCTCTGCTTCCTGTTGCTGTTACTGAGAAGAAAGGTAAAACTTTGTGGGCCCCCTTAGGCTCACTATGTGGGAACATTAGGAGGTAGGCAACAGATAAATGGAATAAATAAATATAGATAAAAAAAATCTTTGTCTGAATGTACACAATATTCTTGCACTAAGTTTTAAACATTCATAAAATCACAGGTTTTCATTGTTGTGCTTCCCTATGCAAGACAATACATTCTTCTTTGCTGTGAGTAACAAAATTCTAAGCACTGCTTAATTCCTTTTAAGTACTGCTTGTCGTGAAATCTACTTGTCTTCTCAAGAGCTTTTCAGAAAGATTGTTATAAAATATAAACTACCCTGGAATTAAAAGGTAGCAAGTGAATACATTACTTACATATCCTCAGTAACCTTGACAATTTTTTTTATCAAAGCCTTAAGTACTTGTAAAATGAATCTGATTAGCTGAGAATAACACTAATTTCTTTCTGTTCATAAAGCTTGTTTTTCTAAAGCTTCTGTGAAATGAGATACAAGTGGACAATTTCCATAGCATGTGCAGACATCTGCAGTCTGCCAGTTTTAACTCCAGATTCCCTCCCTTGGAGTGGGGGTTAAATGGAAAGAAAAATCACAAGAGAATATCCTGGATTTTGTTGTTGTTGTTTTTGTTTAGCAGATTTCAGTAAATCAAGGAATGCCCACACATGCTTATGTCCCAGGAAGTACATAGGTATGTACATCATACTCTAATCCAGCCCATCTCTTTTTGGCACTGGTGGTATAACACTTCCATCACAGAAGTTTAAGGTCAATGTGTAGGATTTGCTTGGTTTTGTTCCTGGCATGTAGTTTTGTTCATATGAAGTTTCAAAATTGAGTTAAGACCATATGTAAAAGTAAGAGAGTATTTTTGTTCTCTCTTTGTTATCCTGAATAGATTCAGGCTGTCCTGAGAGTACTGTATAAACTGACTTCTTCCAAAACCCTCATCCAAAATTTTCATAACAAATTAATCACATGTTAATGCTAAAAATTAATTTGGGCTGGCATTCCACTTGTTCTTTTCAAAATAGATTTAGTTAAGACATATATTTCATTATTTCCAGAAGGATGAGGAAAATTAAACAAGTATCAGCCATTAGAAACAGAAAGAGGTTTACTTAAAATCCCTTCAGTGATATGAAGACTGATAATAATAATAATATAATAATACTTAGTTATTTATTACCCGCCTCTCTCCTCAGAATCGGGGCGGGGTACAACATTACAAAGTATACAATACAATACATCACAATACATCATTATGCAGTACAATTCAATACAGTACATTCAATGCAATACTATTTGATACAGTTTTTATAGATAGTACAGACAATACAGACAATTGTACAATGCAAGTGCCAGTAGATGGCACAGTTGGCATGCAAACGATGCTGCGAGAGTGACACCGCAGAACGCATTGTACACTAAATAATGACTGCTGCTTCTGGAAACTGATTTAACAGCTTCCACAGCATGTCGCCCAGCTCTTTATTATGCTGGTACTCATTTTACCGACTTACGGAAGGCTGAGTTGACCTGGGGGGGGGGCCTGGAATTGAACTTATGAACTCAAGATCTACATGAGTTTTTGGCTGCAGTTTTGGCTGCATTAGCTTACTGCACCACCAGGGCCCCTGATGAATTCTTTTTTTTAATATTGTGTATATTACTGGCTAGATCGTCATAACTAACCTTCATCCAACTAATTTCAACAGTCTGTTCTAAGTGTGAGTAAGTCTGGATTTTATCATATATTTATACAGTTTTTATATTTTGAGTCACTTTGATTCCTATCTAGAACAAAAACATGTTTGTGTGTGTGTGTGTAATAAATTTAATATATACATCTAAATAATATTATCAGAGTCATGCAAAGTACATCAGCTGTTATCACAGAATTAGATTATTAAAAGCTAATAATATAAGTAAATATGCAAAGCTCATGGAATACTGCTCTATATATTGGTTGAAGGGGCATGTCAACAAAAATTAGATTCTCATCTTTTTTTAAAAAAATTGCATTGCTTTTCTAGCATTTTCTCCTCTTATTTTTGAATTTATTTATACTGTTTTCCAGTTGATGCATCATGATGCACATTTCCCCTCCAAATTAGCAACAAGACTTCAGTGGAAAGCTGGACTTTTCTTGTGTATTTTTTCTGAATTTGTTCTGACATCTCAAAAAGCAAATTGCCCTGCAGTTTTTTTTTTTAAAAAAAGAAGCTTCCCTCTTCAGTAGTAGAAGCTATTGGAGCATTCATTTGTGGCATAGGTAAGCAAAGTATGGACCACTGGTGGCACCCAACTCCAGTGCACCTTTTGCTGTTCCTCCAGGAGACTCCCATTTAAAATTTGGGTCAAAAATTCCCTAGCAACATGGTGATTTGCCAAATTGACAGCCCATATTGAAACAATCAGCTAAATATTAAACAATTGCTGAAAATGTAATGACCTGGGAGATTTTCAGACAGGGAAAAATCGTCCCTTGCCGCGCGAGCAGCCTCCCGAAACTGCTGCGCGGCAAGGGTCTTCTTCGGACGACGCTGTGCCTCTTGCGAAGCCGTCCGTGTCACTTCCGTGAAGCTTGGGACGGCTCCGCGTCATATTTCAAGCACGGAGGCTGCCCGTGATTGAAATATGACGCGGAGCCGTCCCAAGCTTCACGGAAGTGACACGGACGGCTTCGCAAGAGGCACAGCGTCGTCCGAAGAAGACCCTTGCCGCGCAGCAGTTTTGGGAGGCTGCTCGCGCGGCAAGGGACGATTTTTCCCTGTCTGAAAATCTCCCTGGTCTGACAGAGGAGTAAGGACTGCCCCCCACTTCAGTAGTTCACCCCAACTTAGTGGATAACATATCCAGCTTCACTGGATATAATTTCTTTACTCTCATGTAAACTACTTCTTTATGTTAGACTATAATTCATGTTTTCCAAACAGGCTATTAGCTCAAATGGGTCTAGAGCCAACATTAGCCCTGCCAAGAATAAATCCACTTAAATCAGCAGGACTTAATTAACTGGGTCTTCAGTAGGTCTACTCTAGGCAAGACATTAGATTTAGTCCTTTAACTTTGTTGTTGTTGTTGTTGTTGCTGTTGTTATTATAATTTTATTCATTTATATCCCACCATTTCTCCAACAATGGACTCAACACAACTAACAACATATTTAAAACAATGCCAAGTAATAAACAATAAAAATATTAAAATGCATTAAAAATCATTAAAAATATTAAAACTCACACTGCACAGCCTTAAAAGCCCAGCCCTTGTTAGTTTGTAAAAACCTGGTGGCACAAAAATGTTTTAAGGAGAGCAAGGACGGCAGCCATCCTGGCCTCTCTGGGGAGGGAGTTCCAAAGTCTGGGAGCAGCCACCAAGAAGGCCCAATCTCTTGTTCCCACCAAATGAGCCTGAGAAGGTGGTGGGACAGAGACAAGGGTTTCTGTAGATGATTTCTGTAATGCACTCTACATGGGGCTACCCTTGTGCTTGACTCGGAAACTTCAACTAGTTCAGAACATGGCAGCCAGGTTGATTTCTGGTGTTTCCAGAAGAGAGCATATAACACCTGTGTTAAAAGCTCTCCACTGGCTGCCTATTAGGTTCCAGGCAGAGTACAAGGTGTTGGTTATGACCTTTAAAGCCCTACATGGCTTGGGTCCAACTTATCTCTGGGACCGCCTCCTTCCGTACGACCCTCCCCGCGCACTTCGGTCCTCTGGGAGGAATCTGTTACAGCCTATGAAAACAAGGCTGTCGGTGACCTCCCAGAGGGCCTTCTCTGCTGCCGCTCCCAGATTATGGAATGGCCTGCCGGACGAGGTCTGTCTTATTACCACCTTAGACAGCTTTAAAAAAGCTGTCAAGACGGATCTTTTCCAGCAAGCCTTTCCTGAATAACTATCTCGGCCCAAGACTCGGCTGTCCTTTCTGAGCTGCAATCAGATTTTTTTTAACTATTGTATGTTTTAATTTTTTTTCTTTCTAATTTATATATTTTTAATTATTGTATGTTTTTAATCTGTTATAATTTAATATTATTTTAAGGGGTAGGTGGGCTAGAGTACTGTGACTATGGAGTGTTTATATTGTAAGCCACCCCGATTGCGTTGCAGAGGGGCGGGATAGAAATAAAATTTTATTTTTATTTATTATTATTATCTTAAACTCTACTGGGCTCACACAGGGAGATATGGTGCTTCAAATAACCTGGACCCAACCCACAGAGGGCTTTATAGGTCAAAACTAGCACTTTGAATTGTGCCCAGAAATGGCCTGGCAGGCAATAGAGCTGTTGCAACAAGGGAGTTGTGCACTCCCTGTAGCCTGCCACATTTACCAAGCTGGCTGCAGCTCTTTGGGCCAACTGAAGTTTCTGAGCATTTTTCAAAGGCAGCCCCACATAGAAGACTTTTTCAGATGTCGATTTACGCGGAAAAAGGCTCGTAACACTCGCAAGGCTGCTGCGCGGCAGGGGCCCTGTTTCGTATGATGCCGTCCCCCTGCTGTGAGAGATCGGACGCAGCTGTGCCATATTTCGCCATTTTTTACTCACGGAAGTTGCCCATGAATAAAAAATGGCCAAATATGGTGCAGCTGCCTCCAGTCTCTCCGGGAACTGAACCAGTTGATTTTGGCAGGGGAATGGTGTCGTACGAAATGGGCCCCCTGCCATGCAGCAGCCTCGCGAGTGTTACGAGCCTTCTTCTGTGGTAAATCAACATCCGAAAAAGTCCAGAGAGTGTTACATTAGTCCACACAGGTTGTAACCAAAACATATACCACCATGGCTAGATCAGATTTATCCAGGAATGGGTACACTTGGCACACAAGCTTTAACTGTGCAGAAACACCCCTGGTCACTGCTGAAACCTGGGTCTCCAGGCTCAGAACTGAATCCAGGAGTACCCCCAAACTGCAGACCTGTGTTTTCAGGAGGAGTGTAATCCCATCTAACACAGGTCGAATAGCTTTTCCTGGGTCTGTCTTTTGACTAATCAGGAACACCTCTGTCTTGTCTGGATAAAGCTTCAATTTGTTTGCCCTTATCCAGTCCATTACAGCTGCCAGGCACTGGTTTAGCACAGGAACAGCTCCTTTGGAATTAGGTTGAAAGGAGTAATAGAGCTGGGTATAATCAGCATACTGGTGACACCTAACCCCAAAACTCCATACAACCTCTCCTAGCAGTTTCATGTAGATGTTGAATAGCATAGGGAATAAGACTGAACCCTGAGGGACTCCACAGGCCAGTGGCAAGGGGGTGAGCAGGAATCCACCAGTACCACCCTTTGAGACTGCCCCTTCAGGAAAGAGTGGGGCCACTATAAAACAGTACTTCCAAGCCCCATCCCAGAGAGGCGACTCAGCAGGATACCATGGTCAATGGTATCAAATGCCGCTGAAATGGATTTAGATAATTTGCTTCATCTAGGAACCCCTGATGTTGAGAAGCCACCAGACGGTCTATTTACCTTGTGCAAAAATGGAAAGGTTGGAGGCTGGCCTATAGTTATCCGCTATAGCATGATCCAGGGAAGTTTTTTTTTTTTTTTTTTTTCAGAAAAGGTCTTACCATAGCCTCTTTCAGGTTTGTTGGGACCTAGCCTTGTTGAAGGAGCCATTTATTGCTTCCTTTACCCTGTTTAATTAGCCAGGAAGTCCAAGGGTCTAGTACATATGAGGTAGTTGTCACCTCTCCAAGGCTCTTGCCCACATCCCCAGGCTGCACAAACTGAAACTTTGCTCTACACATTTCTCTATTCTTAACTTGAATACTGTGAAGATTTCAGTCATATTTAAAATAAATATTCCCAGGGAGTTAAGCAAGAAAAGAAATTTACATAGCTTTTAAAATCACATATTTTGCTGCTGAAATTAATATGTATTGACCTGAATTATGATTTGATCATATATGTAAGTGTTCTATATTTTAATAATAAACTAAATAAGAGATTTACTACAAGCAGTTCAAAGCCTTTTTGTCTTTTTTTTTTTTCATTAGTAACCCATTTTTTATTTTCCCTGCTTTTGTTCCTTACTACCTTCTTCATCCAGGGGGAGAAGGAAAGTAAGGAACAGCCAGTGTCGCTTTTGAAATGGAAAAATGGTTTCAAATCATTGGCAAAGCTTAATGACTTCTGACTGCTGAGATATGTTAATTTAAGGCAGACCAAATGTTCCTCAGCTGCAAATATTTGGTGTTGTTCACTGGGAACTGGCAAGATTTATGAGGGCCCAGTGGCAAAGACTGCTTACATGCTCCACATTACAATTGTTTCACATATTAGCTGATAAAAGGCAGTTTGGAGAGGGAGAAAGAGAGATCATGGCAAGAAAAACTTAACTGAAAAGTCTCAGAGATCTAAAGTATTTTTATTTTATTATTTTTTTTAGAAATTGGAAACTTAGTGCTGCTTCTTACTTCTTTGAAAAACTTAAAAAAAAAACAACAATGTTATTTATAATTCATTCCAGTCTAAAATCACATAATGCCCTGATCACTGAAAGGGTAGTAGGGCACTGTGGAATACTAATCAGCCTCAAACCTGTAATGACCAATGGTTGTCAATTTTTCTCTCTTCAGTGATTGTGTGTACACATGTGCCTTCAAGTCACCTTTTGACTTAGGGTAACCCCATGAATTTCATAGGGTTTTCTTAGGGAAGGAATACTCAGAGGTAATTTTGCCACTTCCTTCCTCTGAAATACAGCCTACAGTATCTGGTATCCATTGGCAGTCTCCTATCCAAGTGCTAACGAGAGCTGACCCTGCTTAGTTTCTAAGATTGGATGGGCTCTGGTACCTTTACGGTATTTAGGCTCTCTTCAGTGATATGCTAAACATATTTTGGGCTTCTCACTTTGGTTCCACTCACAGCCAGTTGGATTCCACTTTTTTTGTCACTCTATAGAAAAGGAACCCATGGTGGCTGTATGAAGGGGGAAGGCTACTCAGAGAAAAAAAATGTTCACTATTAAATGGTTCCAACTGAAATCTGAATTTTAGTTATTTCTTTAACTTGTTTAAACTGTTTTTATAAATTGTGCATTGTCCTGGGGAACCTGGTGGGCCAAGAAATGATAAATGGATGGATGAACGGACTAACGGATTGTGTGGGACAAACCAAACATGTAAATTTGCCCCAGGATTACCAGGTCTATATAATGGGTGGTTACCAGCATTGAGGTAATTATATATAATTTAAGCAACCTATACATTAAGATTTCATAGCAATTGAAATGTTAAAAAAAGGAGAAAATTCAGAACATGGTACAGGAAATAGAGGCACATCAATGTCAGGGGATGATAGGATACTCAATCCACAGCAGAAGCCAAAAAACTATCTCAGTAGACTTAGTAGCAACCCATTCCCAAGAAAACTCACACACAGAGTGTTTCACATCCAAATAAGCAGGAGGCACTTTTATCTTCAAACACTTGCAATATATATACAAATATTTACAATTGAAGGAGAAGCTGCTTCACCAGGCCTCAGCATTCACAGGAAGAGAAGAGAGGAGGAAGTGAGCTCTGTTCTGAGCTCTTCCATATACACGTCTACAGGACATTGCCCCCTAGTGGCCTGACTAGGCATGACTTGGTAGTTCATGCAGTCAGCCATTATGACTCAGCATGGTTCTGCAGTTGTTCATCCATTTTATAATGGAGTTCAGTCTCTAAGTCCTGGCAATCCCCTCCAAAATGGTCAAACTACTGCACAGGACACATGTTATCATCACAACATAATGTCATTAACATACATTGTTGGACATCAATTGTCTGTCGGTTGACCTTCCTTTTTGACACCTTTCACTTTACACAATAGTGACAAGGCCCAGCTTCTTTTGCCATCTCCTCGTGGCTTCCTGCTGGAAGGGGTTTTGTGAGCAGATCTGCAACATTGTCCTCAGATGGACAATACATCAGACATAAGACACTTTATTGTATTAACTGCCTCACATTTTGGTAGCAATGTACTTGGTTCTACATTTCATATTTTCTGTTTCTGCCATAGCTATACAGGCTTGTGAGTCCTCATGCACCTCAACAGGCATTTGACACGGCTCTCCAAGGTCTGCAAGCATCTGCCTTACCCATTGTACCTCACTTGCCATCTCAGACAAGGCTGCGAATTCACCTTCATTGGTACTAATGGCCACACAGCCCCGCTCTTCAGCCACAAGGCTATCAGAGCAGCTTACAAATTGTTTTAAGCAATAGCAGTTTACACATATACACTGCAATAAGCAGCTTCCAATGCGTGTTAGCTAATTCTAATCTCCAAACTATGGGGCTCTCTGCATACCTGAGCACCAATCCGGTCACTGACTTCCTGTCTGAAGTCTCAACAGCAAAAGAGCTGTCCACATAACACTCCAGGGTCACCTGACTTCCTGTCAGCTTCAAACACATGTCCCTGGTCCCCTTGAGAAATAACTACCCTCTTCAGGGCTTCCCAATCCACCCTCCTTGGCTTGGAGACTCTTCTGTTGAGCACCCCAATGGCAAAAGTGATGTGAGGCCTTGTGTTGTTTGCAATAAACAAATGACTGCCTACCACTGAGTGGTACAGGTCCGGGCTTTCAAATTCCTATTCTGCCTCCAAGTTCTCAAAATCAGTGGTCATTGGTGTCCTGACCACTTTTGCCTCACTAAGCCCACACTTGGCCACAAGACTATCAATTTTCTTCTTCTGACTTAGGAAAAATTCTCCATTACCAGTTCTTTCTACCATTACTCCTAGATAACATCTCAGGCTGCCTAAGTCCTTTAACTTGAACTTGCTTTCTAACCCCACCTGCACTTTCTTGACATCACTGGCACTCTTTGCTGCAACACAAAGGCCATTCACATGGATAAATAGCATGACAGCACTATCACCTGCCCCCTTGGTGTACACACAGGCATCTACGATGCTCCTTGTATAACCTAGTAACACCAAAATTTGGTGTATGCACTTGTTGCAGCAATGTGCACTTTGTTTCAAGATGTAGAGCGCTTTGTGTAACAAGTACACCTTTGCTCTCACCTGCACTGTCATACACTGGAGCCTGTTCCATGAACACTGTCTCTTCAAAATCAGCATTCTGGTATGCTGTTTCAAAGTCAAAAGTGTTGCACAACCATCTGCCTCTTGGCTGCTACAGCTAACACTAATCCAAGACTTTCTGGCTTTGCTGTGGGTGAAAAGGTTTTGTCAAAATTGGTGTAGCATTCCTGCGAAAAGCCTTTCGCAACTAAGCATGCCTTACATTTTTTTGTCCCATCAGGCATGTCCTTTAGCTTGTACACCCACCTGCAACAAACAACCTTTTGGTCTTTGGGTCTTTCTACTACCTGGAACACTTTCTCTCAACTAGTGACTCTAACTCAGAGTCCATGGCTGTGTTCCACTTCTCCTGCTCTTCCTGGGGAAGTTTTAGGAGATCCCGAAAACTTGCAGGCTCCTCTGCCATGACATTGCATAGCCTGGCTTCCTGAACAACAAATCTGTCAGGAGCCTGTCTGACTCTCGTTGACCTTCTGGGGATGAGCACCCTAATTCTTTTATCCTCACTTGTACTGCTGCTGCTATCCATCCCTGTGTCAGGCTCAATGGTTGTTTGTGGTGGTGTGTGTGTTGGAGTGGCATGTGAAGTGTTAGGCTTTTCTTCCTGTACCTCCCCTTCATCATCAGGAATTACCACCCCTCCATTTGTGGGACTTTTGGGAGTTGTTGGCACACCCCTCCCCAAGGGAACAAACACCTCCTGATTGCAATGCAATCTGTCCCTCCCTGAGTGCATTTCAAAGTTTGTGCTCCTGGAGAACACCACCTTTCTAGTATGGAGAGAAAACACATACTTATTACCCTCATAGCCTAGGAAACACAGCCTCCTGGTTTTAGGCTGCCCAGGCTTCTTTAGGCTCAGGTGAATCAGTACATTTGCATATTGTCTAAAAACCCTCAGGTGTTTGAGGTTTGGTGCTCTACCATACAATAGACAATATGGGGTCTGGTTGACGCGAGAAATCCACAGTCTATTTAAATGGTAAGCAGCAGTCTTCACTGCCTCCCCCCCACAGCCCAGCTGGGGCTTGTGCATCTTCCACCATGCACTCCATCATGCACTTCAACATCCCAATTTTCCTTTCTGCACGCCCATCCTCCCCTGGAGATGCCGTGTTTGTGGTCTTGTGTCTAATGCCCCTCCTATGCATCCAGGTCTGCAGACTGTTGGATAAGAATTTCCCTCCCCTATCTGTCACTAGACTGGAAACCTTATGAGAAGGAAATTCATGGTCCACCATGTTCACCCACTCATGGAACCTGTCTACAGCCTGATTTTTCTCCTTCAGTAAGTATACGTAGGTGTACCTAGTGTGTCTGTCCACTATCACAAATAAATAGCAGTTACCCCCTAAAGTGGGCTTATAGGGCCTGCTAAATCAGCATGGACAACTTCAAAGGGTTTGTTGGTGACACAGTGAGTCTTTTTGGCAATAGGGAAAGCCTTCACCTTAACTTTCCTGCACACTGCACATTCTAAGAACCTTGGGCAGTGTGTCATGCTTAAACCAGGGCACACTTTTGCTAGTAACCCTTTGTAACTAGCATGGCCCATTAGCACTTATCATGTAGGGGCACATTGTCTGCAGGATTCACATTTGCCACCTTCCCTTTAGGCAACATGCAATACAACCCATGTTTCTTTATCCCTTTTGCACAGACATTATTCATGTTATGCCTTTCTGTTACTGTACAGTGTTCCCTATCAAATATCACTTGATAACCATCAGTAGTCATTTGGGACACACTTAATATACAATTCTCTAGTTTGTTAACACATACAATATTTTCAAAATCTTTACCAAAAGATGGCACATACAGTACCCATTTTCTGCACCTTGCTGGAAGCACCATCTGCAAGGGTAATATTGGTTACTGAAGCAGTTTTAACTGCTTAACAACTGTAAATCATTAACCATATTGAGTGTGGCCCTGCTATCAAGTAACCAAATTCTTTCCTCAGTACCATCAATATGCTGCTGTGCTACATAGGTATGACTTGCAGCCTAAGAGGACGCACCCCTCCTATCCGGTGCAGGCATTTTACAGTCCTTTTAAAAATGTCCAGGCTTTTTGAATCTGAAACAGCATTTCATGTAGCTGCAGGCTCCCTCCTCCATAGGTGCCTCTGTTTCAGTGCTCTCCTGATTGCGTCTGGTAATTTGTGGCTGTTTATTCCCCTCCATCCAGGAATCAAATTGCTTGCATTGGACCTCTTCTAGAATATGCCCAGCTACCAGGTCTAAAGACAAATCAATCTCCCTAGTGGTCTGCATACTGTACATTAGGAAATCCCATTCCTTTGGCAAACTGCCCAATAAAATAAAACACTTATGGGCATCTGGAATGTCCACCCCTCTATTGGCGACCTCCTTAAAAAGCTGCCTCATTTCCTTCAAATGGGCTTTCACACAGTCTCCAGTAGACAGCTTTGTGTTATAAAGTTTCTTAGTCCATATCATCTTTGAGAGGCAGGACAAATTCTGATGAACCATTTTCAAAGCTGTCCAAAGCTGAAAGGCTGTCTTTGCTGGGGCCACATGTATTAACGGGGAGGGGGTGAGCAATAAGAGAATTGCAGCTCTAGCCTTCTGGTCTGCTAGTCTGAACGTTGCTATTTCATCTTCTGAACTCTCTAGGATCAAACTTTCATTCTCCAAAACGTGCCACAAATTGTCCTTAATTAATAAAGCCTCCATGTATAAACTCCATGCTGAATAATTTCCATCAGCCAGCTTTTCAAAGCTGACGAAACTATTATCTGCCATTCTGCTGATTGAGTCAACGATTCTCCAGCTTTGAAAACATAAACAGCTGCCAGTTGGCAGCACTTCAAGGTTGCTGGAAGATATTACAGGGCCTAGCTGAAACTTAACTGTTTCTAAGCCAACTAGCCAAAAACACTCAAAACAAAAGAGTTTATCTGTGTGCACCTTATCTAATCTGAGATCAAACAGCTGGGTCCATAACCACTGTCAGGGGATGATAGGACACTCAATCCCTAGCAGAAACCAAAAAACTATCTCAGCAGACTCAGTAGCAACCCGTTCCCAAGAATACTCACGCACAGGGTGTTTGATGTCCAAATAAGCAGGTGGCACTTTTGTCTTCAAAGTCAAACAGTTGCAATATATACACAACTATTTACAATTGTAGGAGAAACTGCTTCACCAGGCCTCAGCATTCACAGGAAGAGAAGAAAGGAGGATGTGAGCTCTGTTCTGAGCTCTCCCATATATACATCTACAGGACGTTGCCCTCTAGTGGCCTGACTAGGCATGATTTGGTAGTTCATGCAATCAGCTATTACGACTCAGCATGGTTCTGCAGTTGTTCGGCAATTTTATAATGAGTTCAGTCTCTAAGTCCTGACAATCAGTCCCCAAATACTGGTGTCCAACTATACTGCTTTGCTTTTTTTGTGTGTGTTATTGAACAGTCTTAATTTACTATTGTGGAAAAGTTAAGTGCATCAGTTTAGAGGCATTATTGTGTTGCCAAGCTTGATCAATGTGGACCAAACTATAGCACAATTGTGAAAAGTGGGAGACAAGGTTTTTTAAAGGAAGATGTGTATCCTCCCACAGTCCCAATTTGCAGGGACAGTCTATATCATTCTTTTCTCTTCCTGTCTTTCCAGCTGCTTTTAAAATGTCCCAGTTTTTCTCTTTTCCTCTCCCATTTCCACCCTTTCTCCTCAGTTTACTTCAGTTGCTGCAAACTGAGTTCAAAGTGCAAAAGTAGTTTGACTTCAATTAGTTCAGCAGTGGAGAGAGGGAAAGAGAAGGGAAAATCTTGCCCTTCCCAATGGAATCAGGTAAAAGCAAACTGCTGCAATCTTATCCTGGTTCTTATCTGTGAAATGTTGAAGTGTATGAAGAAGGAATAAATCTATGGGCTTGTCTAAATGGTGAAATATAACTAATGGGATGCAAATGGAAGGTGATCTGTACAAATGGACATTCACATAAATATGTGTCATTTGGAAAAGTGGCAGCCAAATCCACTGCAAACTCCATGTGGGTAGCCTCCAGGGCTTCTTCCAGATTTTTTTAAAAGCTCTGTATGACATGCGAATGTGCGATCATTTGGGCACTCACATTCGCATTGGTACAAACAGAAAGTGTAATCTGATTGGTTGGACGAGCATGGGGGTGGGGCTTGGAAACAGAGAAAGTGGCTGCCTCTGCCATGTTGGATTTTTGGCTAAGCGAGGGTCTGGTAAGTCGATAAAACAGCGATCTTGTACTCTCTCCTTTTCTTTTTTCTTTTGTAAATATGAAATATCGCATATGACATAGGAAACTTTTTTTAATGGTGGTGGCAGATTAAAAGCGTGACTAAATCACTCATGACTGCCATCTTGGCTAGGGGGCACGTCAAGTTGGGGGGGGCTCTTTTGACCGTTAAGACAGGTCGTAGCATTGTGAGTGGCTGCTTTTTTTGACATGTTCGTATCCCCCACTTTCATATAGACAAGCCCTATATATATGTACAAAGTCTCTTTCTATGACCACCACCCTTCTACTTTATAACAAGCACCACTTTGACATTTAGTGTAGCAGAACATTTTAAGAAAAATATGTGTTTCAAAACATACTTTAATATCAGTTTCTTAAACAAAAAATAGAGTTTTTCAGGCTCATAGACACTGCAAGCAGTGCTACTGCTATTGGTTATATAAATACATTCATATCTTGGAAAAATGCTTTCAAGGATGGATGAGATATATCTATATTGTTGTATAACCCTAATGTATATGTGTATGTATGGGCCTTCAAGTTGCCTGTCAACTTATGGTGACCTCATGAATTACGTAGGGTTTTCTTATAGCGATGTCAAAAAACCTACCTTGAAATATATATCCCTGAAACAAGGCCAAGTACATTCTCAGCTCAGAGATGTCAGAGTGTAATGGATTGCTTATGAAACTGAACAGGTAGTGATAGTTAAAATTTCCCTTCTTATAGTAGATCTTAGGACTGGTGTTTTCTCTTGGTTCTGGTAGAGCATTTTTGTAATCTATACCCACTCCATTATCTCCACTATTTCTTGGTGGAATGGGAGACAAGCACTGTCATTGGTGCATTTGTAACTTGTGAGATGGGATAGAATTCAGCAGCTGATTACTTGAAAAAAGGATAGGACACGAAGAGCCTCCAGAATCCCCCTTAAAACGGCAACAACAAGAGTACAGGCTGCCTGGAGGTTTCAGAATGCCAAATAAAGCCGTGGAGGAGTTTGCATAGGAGAAAGAACAAGAGTGCGAACTGGTGGTCTTCTTCCTGTTCGCATCATGTGGGAATCATCATGTGTTCCCACAGCTGTTTTTGTTTCCGTTTCACCTGAGGAAGACCTGGAGGGTTAGTGGAAAATGCTTTCCAACCCTTTGAAATTGCCCACCACTGCCATAAACATTGCAGTGTTACATCTGCACTGAGCCATGATCTGTAGGCTGGACCTCCACAATGCATTTTTAGTCATGTTTCTCAGGTAATCTTTTGTTTCTCCTTCCCACCCACCCCCACCACTGTTTTATGCTGCTGAATTGGCTGTAAAATCTACCTAATGAAGCTAAAAAGATGTTCCTCATTTGCAGAAATATCTATTGCCCTTATTTTCTTTTTAATATAGTTTGTTACATTTTCCTCACTAATTTATAATATTCCATTCATCTTTACAGCATATGGCAACATAAGGTTCTGTTGATTTATTTTATAGAAATTAGTACTATGCTCTATTTCCCTTATTTTAGCACAGATCTTGTGTACTTATGAACCTCCAGATATTGTTGGACTGTAATGACTTTCAGCCTGAGCCAACATGGCTGATGGTGATGAAAGATTTGAGGTGGGATCCCACAACATCTGGAGGGCTATTTTTAACTTTTTAAAGAAAATCTTACTTCTAACGTATTTGAGGCATAGTAAGGGGTATATGTTATATATGTTATATACCCCTTACTATGTAATAGTAATAAGGGGTATATGATATTCCAGAAGCCCATAGGTCTGTGAAATTCAAGAGAAGCAGCAACACAGTTCTATAACAATAATATTTCTTTTCCAGAAAATTTTATTTCTTTTTAAAAATGTTCTCTTTCGTGGGTCTCTTATTAGTACAATTTAGGAGTCCCCTCCCCTGAAAAAAGGTATAGAGGAAGGAAATGCTATCAGTATATAGAAAATTGCTACTTCATTGTATAAGGTGAAGAATTAGAGGTACAGTCATAAAGGCCTTCTGAGATTCGGCTGGACAAAGTGGAGCATTCTTAGATCTAGAATGGCAGGCAGAGCTTGTTACTTACTGCCATCTGTGTACATGGCAAGCTGTAGAGCAACATAGGCCCCAGCCCCAAGGAGCTTATTCTTTAAATATAATTGTGCTAATACTGATTTGTGCAGGGAGAATTATCATGTGGCTATATAAAACAGAATTAAATTTGGATTGTCCATATATGAATAAGCAGACCACATTGATCCTCAGTGCTAAAACAATACAACTGAACATGCATTTAATTTGTTGTAAAGCAACTTACCTCTGTGTAATTGGTCCTAGTATCATGCATGTGTGGTTCCAAATATGCTTACCTGGAGGTAAGCCCCACTGAGCACTCTGACATGTTTCAGAGACATACTTCTGAATTTACTCATTTTTATGGTCCTCAAACATATTTACTTGAATATGCTGTTTTTGCCCCCTGAGGTAAACAGAAGTGAATGATGGAAGGACTTGTTTTTCTATTTATCAAACAGGTATGCCAACAAAGCTGTCTACATATTAATAAGGGGTATGGAAGGCAGAATCCCACAAGAGGTCCAGCTTGATTTCCTTGCCATTGTTCATAGTACAGTGTTTTCCTTGAAGTATGACAGGAGTCCTTCTATGATTTAAAATAAAGTTTGTCATGTTTGACAGAAAAGTCTCAGGGTCAGAGGCAGATTCTTATTTTCCTTTGGCTCTGTGGTTCTGCCATCATGAAGTGTAATGTGTGGTATTTAAACCCAATAATTGTGTCTGTTTTCTATAAAACCAACAAACCAACAAACCATTTCCCCCCACATAGGCTTGTTAAATAAGTGTGTCTGTCCTGCCATCAGTTGATTAAAGAATCAAAATGAGGATGACAGTGTTTTTCTAAAGATTACTTCTTCCAATCCTTCCACCCACAGGCTCTATAGAAGGCAGTAAATAGTCCATTTTTGTTAATGAAGCTTCACTCATACAGCTGGGATTGTTTAATATTTTACGAGTGTTACTTTGTTTTGCTCTCAACGATCTCAGGCAGTTAAGGATTTATGAATCGTGTTTTTCTCAGCCCATCTGCGGTTTCCTATCTTCTCTGGCCTTGAGAATATGTTTAAATTTATTAAAGCGAAGCAAAGGCTCATTATTTCAAAAGAGAGCCAAAGTGACACAGTGAATTGGTTATTAATGGAAAGGCACTGCCATAGGGCGATTGAAATTTAATGATATCCTACAAGAAAAAAATGAGGGTGTCACTTTCCAAAAAGTCATGCTAAATGCCAGCCTTTTTAAGGTCCTGCCGCTAATTTTATGCCTGCGCACAGTAATGTTTTCAAAAGCGTTTAGGAAACACGGACCAGTGACTGTACTGATTATCCTTTTCACCTTCTCGCCTGCTCCAAATGGGTTTGTGCAGTGAGCGATTTAATCTCTAAATATAGGGAACGTTAAAAAAAATAACATTGCTGTTTTTCACAAGCTAAGGGCCTTTTGCAATCCTCCAGAGATGGACTTGCAAATATGCTATCTCCATATGCTCACAGCAAGCTCTCAGACTGGCTCATCACCAAAAAAGCAAAACAGAAAAACTTCAATCCCTCTATTTCTTCTCCATCTTTGACGTCCAAGAGACATTAAAAAGAGTACACAGAGTACATTTATCTACATTTAAGCAATATATAACTGAGTACAGAACAAGCCCATATCAGAAGATTTTGAAAGTTTCCACTCTCTCCCCCTCCCCACTTTGATGTTGCCTTCCTCCTTCCCCACCAGTACTTGCTTGTCTAAGCCATATTTATTGGCACAGTACTTTCTTCTCCCCCCAATTTAAATACAAAATGCTGCAAACTATTTGACCATATAGAGATGAGATATGTGTTAATAAAATTATTGTCCATTTGTAGACTCGCAATAATTTTTAAAGGATCAGTAATCAATGTTCATCATATCCAAATATATGTGATATCCAAACATTAATGAATTTGACAAATGCTTTGCAAATTCATGCAACTAATTTTATGGGAAGAACAGTTAGAAGCAAACAGCCTGATGCTTCTTTCAGATAGATAAATATGGAATTATCTATATATAGCAAGCACAAGCACACGTTACCCATGGACTGTTTTCCCCCCAATGGTCTAAAAATTTCATCAAGTGGTCAAGAAACACAATTTTGCATAAAAATATTATGAAGTAGTATCTCTCAATCCAGTCTGCCAAAATAAAATAATAACGTGATAGTGATACCTCCTGTAAATTAAATGGAAAAATGATTGTTATACGTAGTCAGATATGACCTTAAATAAGTATTGTAAAGTTTCAAGAAATCACAAAATAGTCCAAAATGAACCTTTTTTTAAAGTAAAGTGAGTAGCTTTATTTCCTTATGTCATACAAATGCAGGGAAAGCCATGCTCAGCAAAAGGCAAATTTCAGAGTGCATATTGTGGACTTTATTATGCCACAAACATGTATGTGCAAGGTTTCAAAACAAGGGGGCTCGCTGCCTGGAGGCCGCCATAGCCGGCCCGTCTCCTTCCCTGGTTGGCTGGCCGGCAAGGTAGGGGGAGGGACATCCAGCCAGGCCTTGGCGCGGCCAGATGATGAAAGCGGGCTGCGACGGAGCTGATATAACGCAGCTCCGGTGCAGCTCCGGTGCAGTCGGGCTCTGTTGAGCTGAATACCCACCCACCCTCCCTCTAATTCTGGGTGCATACTTTTCGCAATCTGCAGGGCAGATGTCTTGGGTCGTGATAAGAGAGTAAGTTAGGGGTCTCCGTTAAGTCCAAATTTAAGTGCAAGTTCAAGTTCAGGTTCAAAAGGAGACCCTCCCCTTGTTTATAACGTCACTTATTTTCAGGAGAGGAGAGAGAGTCAGGCGGGTCAGCTCAGCCATCATCTCTCTCCTCCATGGGTGCCGGGATTGACCAGCGATTAGCCATTGGTCCGCATGGGCGGAACAATGAGAGATCATGACCCAGACATGGCTGTCAACCATTTAGCTTTGCAAATTGCGGCCAATTTTATTGCCAACAACATGTATTACTTTTCTACAATGTATTTACTAACCTGTATTTAACCTATGTTTTCCAAAGATGTAGTAAAAGCATACTGTTAGCCACCAACATAAGTGTATTTGTCTTGTCTTTGAGGGTGGTAGGGGCAGTACAGTCTGGGTCCGCAAAAACTTGAAGATGAGGTCACTGTAACATCAGCGCTTCCCCCATTTCTCCACATGCTTCAAAACATATTTCCCTGTTAAAAAGTTTGGTTTTGAAAGCTGGCATTTGCATGAACCATATCAACTCTGGCCTTTCAGCAGTGGGGTTCTACAATGCAAGAAGAGGAGTTTATGCCATTGTATACATTTCAACTTTATATTCTGAGGGATTATTTCCTCCAACCAAAGGTAAAGCTATCCAGTTTGACCTCTGTTGACCTGCTTTGCCTGGCCCAGTGCTAAATCCATTTCCAGTCCTGGGTCAATCTGTGGCGTCACTAAGACTGGTGTCACCCCAGCCCCCAATGGTGTCACCTGGTGTGGTTCGACCTCTCTGAACCTCACTAGTGCTGCTACTGCTGTCAGTATGGAGAATACCTGAGGAATTCACACCTCTTTTCCTACAAAGGGGAGCTTCATATTGGAGAGACACAGGTTTGATGTTTTCAGTGGGCCTTTTCTATTCTTAGATGGAAAAGCACTTTTTACGGCTCTGCTCTTGCTCTTGGCAGACCCATAGGCCTTAATAACCTAATTTGATAAGGTGTGTAGCCTTCCTCTCCTGCCATGCTAAGACAGCAGGCAGGCTACATGACTCTAACATGGTCACTATTCCTGCTCCCCCTTTCCTGGCATGCTTTTTGAATGTCTCATGAAGTAACGTTTGATTCCAAAAGTTTGCACAGAGGTTTTTGTACGTTTTTGGTTGGCTTGAGAAAAGTATCGTAGCAATATGGACTTAGGAATTGGATTTCTTTTTGTTGTGGCAACATAAGAAGCTGCTTTGTACTCAGTTAGGCCAGTGGTTCATCTAGTCTCGTACTGTCAACACTGACTGACAACAGCTCTCTAGGAACTTGGAGATACCAGTGATTGAGCCTATGAATTTTTGCATGAAAAGCATCTGCTTGATGACTGATTTAGAGCTTCCTTTTTTCTCATTATAATATTCTCCAGGAATTCCTTTAGTAATAAGTTCAGTCTATGGAATACAGAAGAACCTGTTGTTCATGTGTGCATATTATAGTGATACTTTTATTAGCTGAACCTAAACAGAACAAAATGCTCTCTCCTTCTCTCTTGTTTCATGCTTATTCTTGTACTTTATAGATGGATTTTCAGTAATAACAATTTGTGCACACTATTTAGTTTAAGTTCTGTAATGTTTTAGTGTTCTTATCCCCTATGTGTTTATCATTTTGAGTACTTTTGAGTGGAGAAAATGGAAGATACATATAAGAAGGAAAGAATAATGTTCAAAAAGTTTCAGCGGGTGTTACACTGCAGTATATTTTATCCCTCCTCAGAAAATCATTCTATCTCACTGCTCATATGAGATAGTTCATTTGTGTTTTCCACCTTTAACAGGTTCCTTGAAAACAGGATAAGCTGGTATATTAGGTTGAAATCTAGAATAAGGTTTTGAATGTGTACACCAATAACCCATTACAGTATCTCATTTTTCAAGGCAGGCATTATGTTACAATGTATTTTGTATTTTTTCTACTTGAAAATGGATATAAAAATTGAAATGGATATACAAACGTGGACTATGGAAGAAACACCTGAGCATTTGTACCAAATTTCAGTATCTCTAGATCCCATACTGGGAGAAAAGTAGAATAAAAATTAAATAAATAAATGTCAAATACCTCATAATAATTAAACCAACATTGACACTAATAATTCTCAGTGTAAAGAATCAGGGAGATAGTAAGCAACAGAGTGCTTCCAAGGAACAATCAAATGTGATGACACTTATGAGTATAAAGATAGGAACAACTACCCCACACTTGCAAAATAATACCTTAAGCAGATCTGCAGGCTTTGTGGTGGGAATCTAATTTACAAATGATGAAGGGTCTAATTCTATCAGCATGAATTTGCTACTCACAATTAGAGTAGACTATTGTACCAATAAGTGTTTACCTAAGCATTGACTTATTATTCAGCTATTGAAAGCAGCAACTGCATGTAGGCTAAAGTTAGAATAGACCCATATAACAAATGGGTTTTGGTATTCACGATTTACTAAAATCCCATTTATTTCAGTGGATCTGCTCTGTTGTTGTGTGCCCTCAAGTTTCTGACTTATGATGAACCTAAGGCGAGCCTATCACAAGGTTTTCTTGGCAAGATTTTTCAGAGGAAGTTTGCCTTTGTCTTTTTCTGAGGCTGAGAGAGTGTGAATTCTCCAAGGTCACTCAGTGGTTTCCCTGGCCCAGAGAGGATTTGAACCCTTTTCTCCAGAGTCATATTCTAGTGCTCAAACCAATACACCGCACTGGCTCTCGGGGTCTACTCTAAGCAACACTAATTTTAAACTTTGTATAAGGTCTAGATTCTGCAAGCTATTGAGCACTGAGAGGTCATTTGTATCAAGGAGATTTTAGATTACAGGCTAAAAAATACAGTATCACTCCCACTTCAGTGTACTGTATGGCATTAAACTCAGTCTTATTGGCACTTTGTTTTCTTTTCCTAAATATTAACAATATTAACAACAACAGTAAGGATACGAAATGTTTCCAACAAACCTAGCAAAACAGTAATGTTTGCAGGGGCTGGGAACCAGGGTAGTGGTATATAGAAATGGATGGTATCTTTTACAAGCCATCAGCTTCAGATTCTTCCAGTCCTCTGTTTTATCTGTAAATGTATCATCCTATAACCTTTCTAAAAAAGACATAAACACTTCAGTTACATATATTTTGATTGTTCCATGACAGTTTACTGGAGGCAGAGCAGTGACAGATTTCTTCATTGTCTTTTTTGCCAAAATTTGTCCTTTAAGTCATTTTTGTTGACTGCCCCTTTTAGCAGCTCACCTCACAATGAGAGAGGAGACAATTAATGGGAGGGTGATTTATCACTGCCAAAAACTGTCAAGGACTTCTTATGTAGCTAGAGAAAAAGCAATTTCACATTATGGCATTTCATTCCGAATACATTGTATTTACAGCTCACAGTTTTATTTTCAGAGCCTATTATCAGGTGAAACAGTTGCATCTGAAATGTTGTTTGTGACATAGGTGACCTGTTAGGATTTGATAAGTATTTACGCCAGAGCACAAGGGGCTCACACATCTGCTGTTGGCAGAAGCAATGGAAAAAAATAACCTGGAAATGAAGCGTTTGATTTTTCTGGTTCCTACACTCGAGCATCTGTTGCTATAATTAAGTGGCATTCAGTAATTGCAGAGCAATGGTGAAATAAACATATGCATTCTTGCCAGCTTTTAGGATTTGGTGTCCTTACTCTAGGAGAGACAAGCAAAGTGACTTCAGGAGGAACAAAGGGTTCTGTGACAAAGTTTAACAATTAACTTTCCTATTTCATAAAAGAAAATAAAAGAAAATCCATGAAGAAAAAGCTGGCTGGGGGTGTGTGGGGGGGGGGGAGACAAAGATGAAAATATACATTGGCTGCTTGCCCTAATAAATTTAACCATTTAAATGACAAGTATAATGAATATTAAATCTACAGAAGTACAAAAGTAATATCAAATTCTGAATTAGGAATACATTATGACTTTCTGGTTGGTTATAAGTATGCTGACAGTGTTTTGGAAGGCTTTTTGTTGTTGTTTTTGCACATAATGAGGAAGAATTTAATAAAAGGGAAGCATCCAATGAAATCTGTTGTCAAAGGAGATGTTGCCTCGGTGGGTAGGGGAGCGAACTCTACTTTTCCCAGCTTTCTTCTTGTTCACAGGATTCAGCTATATTTAAACTAGTGAGACCACAAATATAACCTATATTAAGATGCAATCACAGACAGTTGCTGGAAAGCATGTATTATTAGTATTAAATATAACTTAGTATTAAAATATATACATACTGTTTAATATTAATTATTATTATAATTAATGTGATCCATTAGAGTATTTTACATTAATGTAACTAGAAATATGTGCTATTCTTTTCTAAATTTTGAAATTGAATTTATTATTAATAATTGTAGCCCCTGAAAAAGGCCATTCAATGCAATGCATTCAATGCAACATAAAGGCCAAAATACATTGGGATTTTTACAAAACAGATATTTACCAAGGCTTTTTAAAAAGAATAGACTATAGACCATCAATAAGCACACTGAGACTTGTCTCTACCTTTGCAATATTATGATGTGCCTATCTTTGATCTCAAGCTTCATTTTTAGTTTTGAATATGATTGAGTATTAAAACAGTCATTTACTTTAATCTGAAATGTATTTATTTATTTATTTAGTACCCTGCCTTTTAGTACCCTGCCTCTCCATTGACGCCCCCTTGTTGTGGGAGAGAGGCTTGCGTACCCTAATGATGTTTTGAGCTATGCTGGCGGTGGCACAATAGCCACCAGTAGGGTCTCCCATGCCAGACAGGTCAAAACTGAAGGGTCTGACAAAGAGCATCAAAGGGCAGGATGGGCTCTCTAGCCTTATGGCAACCGTCCTAGGAGAAGGAAAACTCTAATCCCAAACCCGGGCAGATGGTGCTCGTCCAACCCTGTAAGATCAACCATCTAAGAGAAGGAAACTCTAATCAAACCTACGGCCCGAGGACTTCACTGCTACTGTCCATGCTTGCAAGGCCAGCAGATGAAACTTTGGTTTAAACGGTGAGGCCAGTTCTGTGCATGCTGTGCTCCACCAGAAAAATCCATTGCACAGGCTCAAAGGACAAATCCAATAAAAAAAAAAAAGCCCTGTAGCAATAGGCAAGGGACAAAATGGCAGGTGTAAAGATGCACTCGAAGCCACAGACTGCTGAAAACTGAAAAACATCTTTCAGAAGTAGGCTTCATGATTAAAAACTCCATTGCTTCCAAACTCGAAACCTTGCCAACAGGACACTCTGATCGCATTATTTCCTTATGCCTCCCACATGTTCTCTTTAGTATATATGCCCCCTCTATGCAAGCCGACCCTGTAGAGAAAGAAGAATTCTACCCAGACCTACGCCACCTCATACAAAAAGTCCCTGTAGAAGATAAAATTATTATCCTGGTGACTTCAATGCCAGAGTAGGAACTCTGAAGCCTGGAAAGGTGTCTTAGGCAAGCATGGTGTTGGAAATTGCAATAATAACGGACGCCTCTTGCTAGAGTTCTGTGCAGAAAAACAGCTGACTATTACAAACACTATCTTTCAGCAGAAAGGCAGCTTGAAGACAACCTGGATGCAGCCCCGATCCAAACATTGGCACCTCGTTGACTATGTTCTAGTCCACCAGAGAAACATTCGCAATGTCTGCCATACTCGAGTGATGCCCAGTGCAGAATGCCAGACAGATCATCACCTCATCAAATATAAACTAAATCTACATCTTAAGTTCAAACCTAAGAGGAGTGGCATGTTAAAGAAGAGACTCCAAGTCAACAATCTTCAACAAGCTACCATGAGAGACAACTTCCAGGCAAACCTGCAAACAAAACTTGAAGACCATCCTATAGATCCTTCTCCTACAGTGATTTGGCAACATATCAAAAACAGTATCCTCCAGTCTGCGGAAGAATCCCTCGGGTTCTCCCACAAGAAAAATCAAGAGTGGTTTGATGAAAAAAACCAAGAGATCCAGGAGCTGTTGGCAAAGAAGAGAACTGCTCACCAGGCATATCTCGCCCAGCCAACTTGCCATGTAAGAAAAGTAGCTTTCCATCTCACATGTAGTAAACTTCAACAAAAACTCCGAGACATACAGAACAAGTGGTGGATCAATATAGCAGAAAAGACACAATGCTGTGCAGATCTGGGAGATTCTAGAGGATTTTATGAAGCTCTTAAGGCAGTGTTTGGACCTACTTATCAGGTCCAAAGCTCCTTATACAGTACAGATGGTAAAACATTAATTACTGATAAAGCCTCCATCCTGAATCGATGGGCTGAGCACTTTCAAAGTCTCTAGTGCCAACCAAGTAGTCCAAGGCTCAGCTATCCAACATATGATACAAACACTGATGAAAAATTAATTGGACATAGCTCCCACTTTGGAAGAGACCCTTAAGGCCATACAGCAGTTGAAAAACGGCAAGGCAGCTGAGATTGATGGAATCCCACCTGAAGTTTGGAAACACGGAGGTCATGTACTCCATGATAAATTCCACGAACTCCTTGTGAATTGCTGGGAAAAGGGGGGACTGCCATCAGATCTCCAAGATGCAGCCATCATCACCCTGTACAAGAAAAAAGGAGCAAAATCCGATTGCTCAAACTATTGAAGCATAACACTGCTCTCTATTGCTGGAAAAATCCTTGCAAGGATAATCCTGAACACATTAGTTCCTGCCATTGCATAAGAACTTCTTCCTGAAAGCCAATGTGGCTTCAGAGCCAATATGAGTACTACAGATATGGTATTTACCCTTAGACAACTGCAAGAGAAATGTAGAGAGCTGAATAAGGGTCTCTATGTAACATTTGACCTCACCAAAGCCTTCGACACCATGAGTAGAAAGGTCTGTGGCAGATCCTGGAAAGACTAGGATGTACCCCCAAATTCCTTAAAATGATTATCTTGCTACATGAGGGCCAGCGTGGTCAAGTCAGATATGGCAATACTCTTTCAGAACCCTTTCTAATAACTAATGGAGTGAAGCAAGGTTGTGTCCTTGCTCCAACTTTATTTACAATCATCTTCAGCATGATGCTCCAAAGGGCTACGGCAGAGCTCGGAGAAGATGACGGCATCTATATACATTACTGTACTGATGGTAGCTTGTTTAACTTAAGCCATGTGAGGGCTCGCACTAAGACTCTAAACTATCTAGTCCATGAGCTGCTCTTCGCTGATGCTGATGCCCTGCCCACAGAGAAGCAGCTCTGCAGCGCCTAACACCCTGCTTTGCAACAGCTGCAGAGCTGTTTGGGCTGGAAGTCAACCTGAAGAAAACAGAAGTTCTTTACCAGCCTGCACCACAGGACGAACACCGCCATCCCCACATTGCCGTCGGCAACTCTGTGCTTAAGTCCGTTCAGCAGTTCACCTACTTGGGAAGCATCATCTCCTGAGATGCCAAGATTGACAAAGAGATCGATCACAGATTAGCAAAGGCACATAGCACATTTGGAAGATTTTACAAAGGAGTCTGGGGTAATAAACACTGGAGTCGAAACACAAAAATCAGTGTGTATAGAGCCATTGTACTGTCTATTCTCCTTTATGGGTCTGAAACATGGGTCACCTATCGCCACCACTTACGACTCCTTGAACACTTCCATCAGCGCTGTTTATGCACAATCCTAAATATACACTGGACTGACTATGTGACAAATGTTGCTGTCCTTGAGCAAGCAGGGATCATCAGCATTGAGGCCATGATATTGAGAACACAGCTGCGCTGGGCAGGGCATGTTTCTAGGATGGAGGACCATCGCCTCCCCAAATAGTATTCTCTGGTGAACTCGCCATGGGTCAGTGTAAGAGGAGCACTCCAAAAAAGTGATAATGGGACTCCCTGAAACAACACCTCAGGCTCGGCCAAATTGATCACCAACAATGGTCCGCCCTGGCCTCACATTGGGAGGCATGGAGACACACTATCCACAATGCTGTAGCCTTATTTGAGAACTCACGCTGAACAAATCTTGAAGAGAAAAGACAACACAGAAAAAATCACAACCCAGAAACATCACCCAAGGAAACCTTCTGCTGTGCTCTCTGCAACCGGACTTGTCTATCTCGTATTGGCCTTTTTAGTCATCAGCACGTTTGCAGAAAGCGCGGGATGAGTCCTTCCCGAATCTTCATTTGCGAAGTGAAGCCAGAGACCCTGCCTTTCTCCCAGCAGAGGAGCCAAAGTGGCTTACAATAATAAATTATTTGTGTTCTCCCATATCTAACATGGCATAAGTTTTCTTCAAATGCTCATTCAGTATGTGAGGCATAAATGTCTGTGGAAGTCTCCATGTCTCACAAAGTAGAGGATTACTACCAAGAAGCTGGAACAATCACCTGGAACAAAAGTCTTGCCTCACAGAGAAGGTGAATTGGATGATTCCTGTTGATTCCTCTCCAGTGTTTTTAATGAAAAACTTGGTGGTGATATCTTCAGTGTCAATGGGAAGTGTGCTGAATGCTCTAGATTAAAGGCACGCTGAGGTGGCAAATGCTTTCTACACACATGTTAAGTGTATTAAAAGAGTCCTCTATGAAGAAGTCACTGCAATTCCCATGAGCCCTAGGCAGCTTAGTCAATGATGCAAAGTACAAAGCAGCAGTTCAGAAAGACAAGAGTACAAAAGCATCCCCACTTTATTTGTTTGTCTGAGTAATTGATATACAGACACAGCACAGTGGCTGTGATAACTGAAGGTTTGCATATGCTTAGTGATTAATGATGATTGATAACACCATTTCCCATACATTGTTCAAATCCCCTTTTAACCCTAATCCAGGCAAATTACTAAAACAAACTTTGATTTACTATCTTGGTCTGTGGTATTTTTGACCCCAATGAGAATTCCAGTGACTTGTAGGATATAAAAAATGTCCCTTGTCCACAACCTTGTTTATGGGTACAAAATCAATGGTATTCTACAACATCTGGACACCCAGAGACATGTTTACATAGAATCATAGAATCATAGAGTTGGAAGAGACCACAAGGGCCATGTGGTAGAAAATTTATTTTGAGTAGCTGTCAAATACTCTTTGAAGAAAATGTAACTAACACAAAAGCACTGTGGTGTCACTAAGGCTGGTGTCACCCCTTCCCCTGATAGTATCAAGTGGTGTAGTTTGGCCCCCTCCGCAACCCCCTAGTGCCCCCACTGCAAAAGCAGTAAATTTCTTGGGACAAATGTAGTTGTCCACACCATTTTTTGTCTGTTTTAAAAACAGCACTTTACAGGATATTTGGCTACAATGTGGTGACATTGTTTGCAATTCCTCAGTCAACAGTGTAAAAAAAAAAATCCCTGTATTGTGGGTATAGTTTTAATAATTTAGTATAATCAGCCAACTTGGCCACTTCACTGTATCCTTTCCTCCAGATCATTTATATACAAGTTAAAAAGCACCTGTTGAAACCCACTCACCCAAGGAATCCTGGTGCTCACATATCTCCATTGTGAGAACTGACTGTTTGTGCTCTCTGTTTCCTCTTCTTGATGACCCATTTTCAACCCACAAGAAACCTTTTCTTATCCCAGTGCCTGCTAAGTATGCTCTGGAGTCTTGGGTCAGAGAGTTTGTCAAAAGGCCTTGTGAAAGTCCAAGTATACATTGCTTATGAGATCAGTGCTGTTCACATGATTTTTAAAGAACTTAAAAGTTTGTGAGATAGAACTTATCTGTGTGGGAGCTATGCTAATTCTTCTCCAGTGAGGCTTGCCCTACTATATGCTTGACATTTTCAACAACAGCTACAGAAAATAACATTTTCATTATGTCTGAAATCAGCATTGAGCCAGAATGAAAGTGTTAGTGCTGATTGTATGTGCGTAATTATTTGGTAATAATTGTTTAGCTACCTTTGTACATGTAGGTCTTGTTTGGTGAAAATGCTACAGGGTGAAGAAGAAAAAACACAGTTAAGACTCCTTTTATCACTAGCATCATGTGAGTAGGCTAAATTTCCAATCCTTGGTGGCTTCCAAAATAAAACCGTGGGGTGTTTTTCCCCCCATAGCAACCAAAAGAAGTTGAAGGACAGTTCGCTTTAAAAATATACACTCATTTGAATGTATATTTCCTACTAATTTTACTTTTAAAACATTTTATTTCAGTTTTTCAATTCTGACATGCTATGTACGTCTGGAACATTTTGACATTTCCAATGAAAATTTTGGCCTGAATCTTATTGGTTGTCCCAACTAGATTAGATCCATTTGATTCATTGTTTACTGGTGAGTCAACAGTGATACAAATCCCATTATCCAATAAGTCTACTTTACTTGAGATTACTACAAGGATTCTGTCCTTTGTTTTTGGCTTTATTTAAATGCATTATATGCACTGTGCAACTTTCAGCTTTTAATAAGTTTTATGTTATAGATAGCTCAGACATGATCTTAACATGCTCTGTTTTTATAGTTTTTATAGTTGACTAATTTAATGAAGTGAGCAACATGGCTTAGTTGACCTGGCTAAACACAACTTTACTCTATGAACTTGTTTATACTAATAATAACATCATAATATCCTATGACATAGTCTGGTGACATTGCACAAGTGTCGTGTTCCTAATATAAGGATGTGCACCTGAGGACTGACAAGTGGCCAAGACTGTACAATGCAAGGTTTTCAAAAGAGATCCAGGGGAAGATTAGGAAATTACAGAATACCTTAATGTATGTTTCAGGAAAATAGTTGGGGAAAAAAACTATTAAAGAATCTCAAGTATAGAAGAATATATTTTGCTGAAAAAGAATTAGCATGACTTCTATGAAGACTTAGTCCTCTCTCACTAAGTTTTAGCATTCTCCAAGAATGACAAGCATGAGGATAGTAGTGAGGCAGTAAATATTGTTTACTTGGATTTTCAAAGGGCTTTTGAAAATGTCCCTCATCAGAGACTCCTGTCAGTTTATGAGAGGACCTCTTTTGCAAGCAACAACATCCAATTATGGATCTGTCAAAGTACAGAAAGAAGAGTCTAGGAACGAATAGTTCTCTAATGGAAGGATGTGAGCACCAGGGTGACCTGATGATCTTTTTTGGGACCAGTCCCCACAGCAAAGAGCTCCAAAATGACCTCTCCAAACTAGGGAAATTCCCATTAGAATGGCTAGTGTGCTTAATTTGTTTTTTTTAAATATATTTTTATTAATTTTATAATCATACATTATATTATCCAATCAATACTTAGTATAACACATAAAACTACTATAAACATCGCAATTTTTCTATTAACTAATTTCAAAAGTTAACATAGATTCTTTACTATGATTCTATTCAAAAATATTAATTCCCCTACCCCCCCCCACCTCAGTGCTCCCCTTCACCGGAGCCATTATCCCTTACCTAATCTTTCCAGAATCTCATTTCTTCTCGTGGAGGTAACCTCCCATCTTTTGTCTGTAATACTTTTTTAACAAATACTTTCCAAATTTTATCAAAGTCACTTTCTTTCCAACTTCCTCTTCTTGCTTTAATTCTACATGTTAACTTATCATTTATTGCCATCTTCCAAACTTCTTTATACCACTCCTCCACTTGTACATTTATTTGCATTTTCCAATATCTTGCTATAATTAATCTTGCTGCCGTTAATAAATTTGTTATTAAATCCTTTTCTGCTTGTTTCCCATTCTCTCCATTATAAATTGACATCAATGCTATGTTCGGTTTCCTTTCTATATTTTTATTCAGAATATTCGCTATTTCTATGAAAACCATTTCCCAAAATACTTAGTGTTATACTAAGTATTTCCCAAAACTGTACAAATTTACAATTCCACCACATATGCATATATGTACCTATTTCTTGACAACCTCTCCAACAATATTTAGAGTTATTCTTATCTATATTATTCAATCTTGCTGGTGTCAAATACCGTCTCCATATTATTTTATAATATTTTTCTTTTATCCGTATCGACATACTTTTTAGATGTCTTTGTTTCCATATCTTATCCCATTCATGATCTCCAATTTTTTGTTTTAAATCTTCCTCCCATATTCTCCTTAAATATTCCCCTTTGTCTTTTCCCCCCTTATTTTTTATCAATATTTTATATAATTCACTTGTAATACCTTTCATACTTTCATTATCATCCCTCTTTTCACCTTTTTTTCACCAAGTTTTCAAATTTTGTATATTCCCTTGTTTCTTTATGATTCTTTTCCCAATTTTTAATCCATTGTTCTAACTGTATACAATTAAACCATGAAATTTTCATTCCACATAATTTCTCTCTTATACTCCCTTTCTCATTCATCCATCCTATCTATCCCTCTATTTTATCTAGTCCTTTTTTCTTTAATTCCTTTCCCATTTTTTCCTTCAAATTCTTTGGGAATTTTTCCCCCATTATAACCGGTGTTAATACTGAATCAATAGGCAAAAATTCTCTCTTATATTTATACCATATTTCCCATATATTTTGCAGAAATGGGTTCTCAGTTCCTTTAATTTCCTTTTTTGTATAGTGTGCTTAATTTGTCTTGTAAAAACTGATGTACAAATTCCTGACTTTCCATAAATGCTAACGGGAACTAAGTGTGAGTGGATGGTGGTGACTGACCATGAGAGGGTTCTTGTTCTGGGTGGCTTGATGAAAATGTTGAGGCTGCTGTGAAAAGGGCAGTTTCCATATTGGCCATCATTAAGAAAACTTCGAGATCCACTAATCCTCCCGAACACCGAATCCACGTAGTTTACAGGGGATTCGCTAGCCCTCCTTCCGAAAGACACGAATGCATCTGAACGGCCGTGTGTATACATTATTGATCTTTCAAATGCCGAACGGATTTTTTTCGTCATGTAGACACCCCCTTGGAATACTGTGTACAATTGTGACCACTGCACCTGAGAAAGGATATTGTAGAACTAGAAAAAGATCAGAAAAGAACAACCAAAATTATCAAGGGAGCAACTTCCCATGACAGCGGGTTGCAAATCTGGGATTTTTTTTTATGGATAAAATGTGAGGATGATGAATAGATGTATATGAAATTGTGTGTAGTTTGGAGACAGCAGATTAAAGAAATTTGTAGAAAATAATGCTACCAATTGCAACTACGGTAGTCATTGTCATGCTCATCCCTGGATTCTGGGTATTAGAGTAGACTCCATGGAAAACCCTGACATGAGTTTGGTAATAGGCCTGGCATGAGTTTGGTTCCTGGCCTGCTTAACCTGCCTGGGCCTCTATATCTTTGGACGGCAGCCAGCCCGCCTTTTGGGACTAGGAACGCTGTTCCCCGGGCAGCTTCAAGGTCACAGCACCTGGAGGTGGCCGCCCTCCTACAGCCCTCCCCACTTACATTTCTCACGCTGGAAGGGTTTATCTGGAGGCTGTACTAGGTTGTGTTTAGTTCTTGCTTTGCCTATGTTACTGACCCACGTTTCCTTGCTTAATAAATAAATCTTATTGAGTTAATGTGAGTGTGTGTCTCTGGTACATCACAGTCATGATAATTTGTGTATTGTCTCCAGTGTCATAAGCAGTATGATTCCAAGTTCTGGTTCCTAGGATACATGAGATGGAGGATGCTATTGCATATGCAGTATTGTTGGTTTCTAACAGACATTAAGTTGGCCACTGTAGCAGCAGAATGCTGCCCTAGATAGACTTTTGATCTGACCCATGATGGCTCTTCTTATGAAGAAGGGTTGGGCTTTTATTTGTGACTGTAGATGCTATAACTTATTGCAGAGCAGCCAGGCACATCTTGAAGTTATAAGCAAACAAGAATCAATGAAGCCTAGTTCCAATGTTCAAATTAACCCAATTAATTCCAGCAACAAACCAGAATTTCTAACTCTGTGAAGTAGTACCTGCTGCAGGACACTCTTGGTCTATATGTCTCAGAGGTAGTGTCACCTCCATTCTCAATTCAAAAGATTCTTATGTCCTGGATATGCAAGATACTAGACATATGCACTCAATAAAAATGAGTAGTCTCTCTTTCAAAGCTTCCCTTAAACCCTTTAAAATCATGGAAGCTTGGCCAGTACCAGAAGCCAAGCCTCCACTAGGCAAGAGAGTCAAATAAACTCAAATATATTTAATAAAGAACTAAGCAGAAAGAAGTTCACAAATAAACTGCTGCATTTAAAACACAAGTGAATAACAAATAATTAAACATATTGGGATATTTCACTGAGGGTGCTTTTAGAATATTTAATTAAAGGAGGTTTCAGAAGGAGGAGACCCCTGGGCCTCCCTTGCATAGCTTTAGAGAAAGGGTCCTGGGGCCACATGTACCCCCAATGATGCTTTTGTGGCCCTTGATGCTTCGAGAATCCCATGAGGCAAAACAACAACAACAAACAGCCTGGGGCGTTTTCCTTTGGCCCACAACTGTTTTACTGTCTAAACAATGTCTAGGCAACCAGACTAAGGCTGATTACTATACAGCTGATAGCAGAGGCACAGCACAGTCAAGCTAATTATGGGCAAAGGAATCAAGGCAGTGTGAAGTCAAACACTTAGTTTACTAGCAAGCAAAACACATGTCCACAAGCAAAGTCCAATATACAAGGTCCAGGTCCAGCAAACAGAGTTCAGGGTAGTCCAGCAAAATCCAGGTCAGGCAAACAGAGTTCAGAGTAAACAAACAGAGTCCTGGTCAAACACAGTGAAGAGAAACATGACAGGTACTCAGGTAAGTCAGATAACCCCTGAAGGGCAGTACTGTGTATTTCTCTCTCTCTCTCTCTCTCTCTCTCTCTGGCTTTTCTTCACAAACAAAAATTCAGGAAGGCCTCATTCTGCAAGCATGCTGATGACTAAAAAGGCCAATCCGAGATAAACAAGTCTGGTTGCAGAAAGCACAGCAGAAGGTCTCCTTGGGTGATGTTTCCGGGTTGTGATTCTTTCTGCGTTGTCGTTTCTCTTCAAGATTTGTTCGGCGTGAGTTCTCAAATAAGGCTGCAGCATTGTGGATAGTGTGTCTCCATGCCTCCCAATCTGAGGCCAGGGCGGACCACTGTTGGTGATCAATTTGGCCGAGCCTGAGGTGTTGTTTCAGGGAGTCCTTGTATCGCTTTTTTGGAGTGTCCCTCTTACGCTGACCCATGGCGAGTTCACCAGAGAATATTATTTTGGGGAGGCGATGGTCCTCCATCCTAGAGACATGCCCTGCCCAGCACAGCTGTGTTCTCATTATCATGTCCTCAATGCTGATGATCCCTGCTTGCTCAAGGACAGCAACATTCGTCACATAGTCAGTCTACTGTATATTTAGGATTGTGCATATACAGCACTGATGAAAGCGTCATAAGTGTTGGCGATAGGTGACCCATGTTTCAGACCCATAAAGGAGAATAGACAGTACAATGGCTCTATACACACTGATTTTTGTGTTTCGCCTTAGGTGTGTATTACTCCAGACTCCTTTGTAAAGTCTTCCAAATGCACTATATGCCTTTGCTAATCTGTGATGGATCTCTTTGACAATCTTGGCGTCTGAGGAGATGATGCTTCCCAGGTAGGCAAACTGCTGAACAGACTTTAAGCACTGCGTATTTATAGAGCAGCAGCTAATGCAGCTGCTGCTTAACTTATTGCCACTTCCTATGAATAAGCTGAGACCCCCTCAAGCCTTCCTTTTGTTTTCTCTGTGCTGTGAAGGTAGTTATAGGTAAGTTTGTATCTGAAGGGGCAGGACCCTCTGCCAGAGCTGGTACCGCACTATTGTCTGTGTCTGAGGCCTGTGTCTCTGGCACATCCTCGCAGTTTGGTTCAGCAGGTCCTGGCATCTCCACTACTTCAGTCTCTGAGTCAGAGTCCATTTCCAAGTTCTGGAAGCATGGCATTTACAAAATCTACAGTAGTTTCCTCTGTCTTTGACATGCAGATACTAAATCAAGTTTGATATTTTAAAAATAAGCATTGGTATCTGTTGCTTTGTAAACTGGCATATACATGCCGTTGGATGGCTGCTGTTCAGTACCTGCCATCCTGTGATAGACAAAATTGTTTTTGAACTGAACAGGAGCTCTGCTTTGACTGATAATTGAGAGCAGAAGGTCTAACAGAACCATCTTCTCTGTGTCATTCCTTGCCTTTCTTTTTGTTTGGTTTGGTGTTTTGAAGGAAAGAGAACACCCACTTCAGAATTTATTCCTATACAGTAAAGACTCACATTGCTTTCTACTGAAACTTAGCTGTATTGAAAAAGTAATTTTCATGGAGATTTTTACTGCAGTTCGCTAACACTCTTGATCATTGTGGTTAGGGCTGGATTCCAATAGCAAGCATAAAACCAGTGACTAATTCACTAAGTCACCCACACAGAGTCATATCTTGTTAATGGTCTATGCTGCCAGGAATTATTATAGCATTTTGGCGTAATATTTCTTGCAACAAAGAAACTTTGTTTACACAAAAGACTAGTTCAGTTTTGAAGCCTGGTTGTGTTAAAATCTGGTCAATAAAATATATTGTGGCACTACAGTAACATTGAATATGTTTTTATTTATGGCTGTGATAGACTCTTGGGAATCTTAAATCACATATATTTTAAGCTAACTACTAATATTCCAACTTTGGTTGGTTAATGTTTGCAGGGCACTTACAGATGCTAGAATAATCTCTAATGTTTTTGCTCAATCTGCTCTGGAGATGGATGAAATAAATAGTTTAAACTAATTAATGTAACACCAGCTGTTACAAGTGCTTGGCAGACGTCTGTGAGTTTTGATGGGCAGAGAGCGGCTGTTGTACTTGACTTTATTTTAGTACAATGTTGATCACAGTGTAAGCTGGAATAAACGACGAGCCAAAGGAAGGAACAGAGGATAAATTTCTCTGTAATGCAAAACAAATATTGCCCTTTTATCAGAAAGCAGTTTTTGAGGTACTGAGGGAACGCTAGAGCACTTTTTATTAAGTTGTTTGTGCTCTGACAGCCAATGCACTAAATTTGTGTGGTTTTAGAAGGCAATTGACCAAATTCTAACCTTTCCTGTCCCCATTCATTTCATTTGGGTTTATATAAAATTTTACTCAAAAGAATGCAACTTTAATATACTTTCCAGACTGCATATATGATCTTCTGTTGAAATGGGATTTAATTGCCCAAGTATTATTTTGGTTTGCAGGATTATTTGCATTATTTTTTATTTAATGAAAATTATCAGGCATAGTACTTCTTGTTGCTATTGTGGTCACAAAATATTATGTAATTTACCATACAAAATTTGAAGTATTTTGGCTATCTGGTTATTTTGTTTTCATAGAATCATGGAATCAAAGAGTTAGAAGAGACCACACAAGAGCCATCCAGTCCAACCCCCTGCCATGCAGGAATACACAATCAAATCATTACTGACAGATAGCCATCCAGCATCTGTTTAAATACCTCCAAAGACAGAGACTCCACCACACTCCAAGGCAGTGTATTCCACTTCCGAACAGCTCTGTATATACACATTATTCTAGGGAAAATCTGTATTTTCCCTGCAAGCCATAGGCAAGATAGAGCTGTTTCACTTTGTGGGCTATATAATATCTTGTGTAAATTTTTCAATTAAAAAAAAGTATAAAGAAATGTTCCTTCTTTCTTCACTTTCTAGCAATAACTATATGTAGCCAGTCTAATCAATATATAATAAGTACTAAAACGTCCAAGAAAATAAATTCTCTAAAGAACAAAGTGTAGAGAGCTTTACAATGGCAAAAAGAACAATGTATGTGCCAGCATTAACAGTGTCATTGTACAGGTTGTTACCCTGTGAATATATCTAATAAGTTATTATAGCGTGCCGAGCAGATGGCAAGTGTGCTCCTGGAAGAATTGATGGATGGGATATGATGTCATCAATGAGGTGACATGGTTCACAAGGTACTTGACCTCCAAGAAGAAGTTCTAACTGGTTAGAATTCTAAATGGTGAACCTAAGTGACACTGGCTAAATGGGAAATAAGTGCAATTTGTATTTCTTTATAGTAGTGTTTACCCCCTTCACTGAACTCCACATAATGGGATTTGGTCCCAGAAGATTTCGAGATATTGTTGGAAGGTTTCACCCTATAACCTTCAAAGGATTTCAAATACAAATCTAAAGTTTAACAGAAGAATCACAGAGAGTACTGTTTATCAAGGCAGTGTCCTATGTGAGCTTTCTTTCATTGCATATATAGATGGATTCAGAGGGTAATTAGTTAATACAGCTTATTGATTTTTGTAACATATTGCCAAAAAGAGCAAAATTATGAACTGAGCCAGTACAAATGTATTTGAACTATCTTTCAGTTAGAATGTGCCACCATTTGTATATAAGCACTGAAGCTTTTAAAGATCAATGGGTGAGTCATACAGATGCTTACTTAGAAACAAATCCCACTTTTTTAGTAGGGCTACTCTCCAGTAAGTTGATAGGACAAACTTAGCAATATCATTTTAGATATTTTTCTTATGAGCTCAAGCTCATTTAATATTTTTGCTTTGCATAGGACATGTGTATTGAAAATGTCTATGGCTTCTGTTTTTCTTCTGATGCTTGATGCCCATTCCACACTATCCCTGTAGATGTGCCAAATCCCCATGTAAGAGGTACAAAAATAACATTGGAGGGGAAAAAAATGTTTATTCTGCTCTTGCATGAAACTCTTAATTCTATTGAGCAGGCCCATACCTGCCAGATCCACTAATGCTGAATTAATCTTAATAATACAATTCCATCAAATTAGAAGCAAACACCCTGGCATTGTTTCCAAGCTAAGTGGGTACAGGATTGTTATTTAGGGGTGTATAGCATTGTATTGTCATTGTTCTGAAACCATTCACTGGGCTCTACATATGCTCTATACAGGAAAATTCGTAATGGACCATACTCCAAGCAGGATATTTGTCACATAAACACACAGGAACCGTGCATTACAATTGATAGAGTCTTCTTGCATTTTGTACTGAGATGTAGTTATATGGGAGAATATCATGAAAATCTTGTCTATAGGGAGTCCACTATTTACACATTTAAAACCATGAAATTATGACATAACAGTATAGGGACAGTAATCTATTTATAAAATGTTTTTGGAAACCTGCATTAGCTTATAGTTTATAATGGATTTAAATTACTGATTCTTATGAAATACTCTGTGAAGTACTCTGAGAAATCATTGGGGAATGATGAGGGCAGGGAAGAATGTGATCTTGTTTACAGGATCAGATATTTGAACTAATTATGGAAATAAATAATTAGAACACCTGTTTGTATGCTCACTTTGAACTATTTATGTTATTTGTCATTAGCACCTACTGTTCTGTGAGCTCTTTCAATATTCATTTTAACAAACTAAGAATTTTATTGAAGAATGTAAATATTGCAAAAGGAGAAGAGACAACAAAACAGCAAAAGCCATGAGGAATCAGGTGATCTAAATCCTGTGAACTAAAAATAATCAATTAAGGTGTTAGCGTCTTTGGATAGAATGCTGTAGGGGATTTTTTACTAGTGAAGAACATAGTTCCACTTTTAAATGATTTTGCAGTTGCAATAAAACTTTCATAAACATGATGTTATAAATTGCTCCCATCTTTGGCTGTATGACTACTATCTGTAAGTAAAGTGCTTAGGGGTCCTAAATTACTTTAAAATGACAGCAAAGCTTAGGTTGAGTTGCAAACGCTATAACAATGAATTAATTTTACAGCAATTACTATGGTAATATGGATTATAATTTAAATTCACAGTCATCTTTTTGTGAGAAGGCATGAGGGGGATGCAGGAGATTACGCAAACGCTTTCATCTAGTGCTGTTTGATATGTTACTCTTTATATTCTTTGTATGTTGCCCCGAGTTTTGTTTCTACTACCAGTGTACTACCAGCCTAGGGGTTAGTACCTCAAAAGAAACTGGTGTCAGTGGTTTTACATTGTTCTCTAATACTTAGGAATTTTAAGATCGTACGGCTGTGATGCATATCTGTACTGTCAGCCAAACATTTGCACAGTTCTGAGTCTTTAAAATAAGTAAGCATTTTAGTGCCTTTTTCTCTATTTAAAATAATCTTTCTGAACTTGGTTCATGACTGAGGTCCTGGATTGCTGGAGCACATAAATTATATCAGTAACAGTACACTTTTCAGCAAATCTCTACTCTCCAAAGTGGTTTTCCTGGTTCAGGCATGTGGGCTTGTATCCTCTGGTGTCACTGAACTAGCCCAAAGTGTATGGGAAAAAATATCAAATTTAGTACTTTGTGTTGCCAACATACTTATACTAGCTGCTGCACAAGTATATTCCCAACATGTTATGACTTCATTGTGCTATGTATTGCCTGCTCTATTGCTCTAGTTCCATTATTGCCATCTCTCGTATTTTGCCCCACTAATATTATACAAGCAAAGGTTGTAAGATGGGTGATTAGAATAAATACCCATCTCATGCTTTTCAGACATGTGTGACTTCAAGTCATTTTTTACTTATTAAGACCCTAAGCTGAATCATGGGGTTTTCTTGGCAAGATTTGTTCAGAGTGGTTTTCCTTTTCCCTTCCTCTGATACTGAAAGAATGTGATTTAGCCAAAGTCACCCAGTGGGTTACCATGGCCAAGCAGGGATTTGAACCCTGGTCTCTGGAGTTGTATTCAACACTCAAACCAGTATATCAGTCTGGCTCTCATTTAGATAGTATGAATGATTAATTCCAATAGGATGACTTCAGTACACTGTTTCCCTTCCTTGGCTATGGCAGTAGAGAGCAAGGCAAAGAGTACTGGTTTGCTTTAAATGAAAGAAAGAGAGAAAGAGGAAGGAAAATAAGCACAGTCATCTGACTTGATCATCCTTCTTTGCGGAGGAGTGCCAGCAGTATGGTGGAGACTGTGTATAGCACAACTAGAGTAGAATAGTTCAGGAAATATTTTCTTCAAAAGATAGGTATTAAGGTGCAGTCTGGTGAAGGAAGAGGAAGCTGTTTGACAGATTTAGAAGGGAGGCTGTTGTAGGCATTAAAAATAACATAACAGAGTGCATGAGTTGGGAGAAGTATGTAGAAAGAAAACTGGCAATACATTATGTTCTATTAAATAATGAGACCGATACAATAAACTATCTTTATTTACATGTATTACAATTCTAATGCTTGTCGCCTTCAATATACTCCCTGTTTACAGTCACACACAGATGCAGTCTTGGTTTCCACTGGTCGTAGGTGTGGAGCAGATCAGTTTCTGTCAGCTGTGTCAACATCTGCTGTTTTCTTCTTTACTGCATCAATTGACTCAAAATCTGTTCCTTTAAGGGGAAAGAAAAATGTCACATGGTGCCAAATCCAGTGAATATGGAGGTTGTTCAAGTGTAATAATGTGTTCATCGGCCAAAAACGGCTTCAAAGAAAGTGCAGTGTGAACAGGCGCATTGTCTTGATGAAGAGTGAAACCATTTCCCCACAGTTCTGTCCAATTTTTTTTTCCTGACTCTTTCTCTTAGCTTTGTCAAAACTTCCTTATAATAATGCTGGTTTACTGTTCTGCCTTCTGGAACCATTCTGACAAAATTACACCCTTCATGTAAAGAAATCCAATAAGCATGGCTTTGAATGTGGACTTGCTTTGATGTGCTTCTTTTATTCTTGGTGATGATGGCGTTTTCCAGTGCATTGAGTGTCGTTTTGTCTCAGGATCATACTGGAAGATCCAGGTTTCATCACAAGTGATGATTTTTTGAAAAAGGTTTGGGTCTGCCTCAAGTAGCTGCAGAATGTGAGCACAACTTTCCTTGTGGCACTCTTTTTGCTCCGGTGTAAGAACCCAAGGGACCATCTTGGCTCAAACTTTTCTCATGGTGAGATTGTCATGCAAAATTTTCCATACAGTGTCTTTGTTAATGTTCACAGCTTCATCTATCATTCGGGCACTGAGTCAGCAGTCTTCTTGAAAAATCTGGCTGATTTTCCCCACAATTTCCTTGGTTCTTGAAGTGGAAGGTCATCTAGGGCATTCATCTTCTCCCACATTCTCGCATCCTTCTCTGAATCTTTTGTGCCACTCAAACACATGTGCACAAGACATGCAGTCTTCCCCATAGGCCTCAGTAAGCATTTGAAAAGATTCTATTGGTGTTTTGTTCAATTTTACTAAAAATTTCAAATTAACACATTGTTCAACTTTTAAACCTAGCATTTTTCCAGCACACAACAGACAACACAGTTGCTTTAAACAAGGACTGACAATTGATTGAACAGCCGAGAGTTTGTCATGCAGGTTCAGACATGTTCAAGGTCACCACTCAAGCGTTCACAATCAGTTCTCCCAGATTTGTCTGAAAAGTAGAAACACAGTCTTGTTATTTAATAGACAGACCTTGTGTCTGTTGTATCTATTGGTGACTTTGCACTGGAGGAAACATTTAGGCTCACACAAGAGTGCACTTCTGGTTGCCAACAAACCTAGCCATATCCCATACTGTTCTTCTTAGTTGAGATTGTTAAATGTCTTTAAATCTCAGAAACTCCCTTCCTATTTGCCCACCTTTTGCCACTATTTGTATTGAAGGTGGTCCATTCTTTTTGCCTGTCAGTCCTTGGGGTACACAGAGTGTGCCATACTCAAAAAGTGTCCAGTCACTACCAGTAACTCTCCATAAAGAGCTTCTTCTCTGTTGCAGCACACACGCTACTCATGGCCAGAGCACCTGGCTTGGAGTCACTGCTCTTTAGCATACAAGTCCACAAAGGCTTGGCTTTCTAGCTAAGCTTTATTTACACCCCCGCTGCATCTCTTCTGGCCTGCACAGAGAGGCAAGGGCTGTTCTAATTTTTGAAGGAGTCAAGAAATGGCCTAAGGACTTTTTCAAATGGGGAAAAGAAACGCAGAGGAGGACGGGAGAAGAACATGGCTATTGCGCTTACAGAGCCCCATTTCAGATGATGCAGTCCTCCTCCAACCTCATCCTCACCTCCTCCCGACCTTCCCCCATGCTGCACATGCCACTTTTTAGTGATGGAAAACCTCTGTCAATAAAAAACAACACCCACAGCATGGGGGAAGGTCAGGAGGAGGGCGGAGGACTGCGTCATTTGAAATGAATTCTTCTCCTGGCCTCCTCAAGGTTCCCCCACCATTTGAAAAAGTCCTAAGTGTCTTTTGCTGTATGGGTAGGACTTCTTTTTCTAACCTTCTTAGAAAGTGCAGTGGAGAATGAGATCTCTACAATAGGGATCTGGCGAGTTGATATGTGGGTTTGTTGGTGATTACTAATGTACCTGGCTGATACCACATCAGCCTGATGAAGATCCATATGGGGAGTAATGTCCTGTGGGAATAGCTGCTTTCATTCACAGTTTTACAAGGGGTGTGTGTGAAGTTGATTATGTTTATTTCTTAAGCTTTCTCTTTATTTCTGAAGTTTTTGAGCAATATCTACTGCACAGATCCGTTCATATAACTGGTAGATGTTTTTAAATTCAATCTTTACAAATTCCAATAGGAACTGATTTGATCCATACCTCCTGGATTAATGTCTAGCTTGGAACTTACATATTGCGAAGAAGGGTTCAGTTATTACCTTCCGTTGTCCAAGTAAAGCCAGGCAATCACAGCCTTGGAATGCTATGAGGGGGGCCTATGAGGAAAATAATACAAAGCCAGCAGCTTGTCTGTTAAATGGTCACATAGGGCCAGTTGGATATGGAGATATGGATGGGGCAAATAGGAATGGATCAAACCTTGAGAGGGGCACTTAGAGAGTAGGGCAGTTAGGAATAGAGAAATGGTTAGAAGTAGGAATAGTTAAAATCATAATAAGGACTTTAGTTTGATGGGAGCTGAGTATGTGGAAAAAATCCAGGGAAAAGTGTTAACTTTGTTTTGACTGAAAATGGCTATGGGACTTACCTGGTCCCTATAGGCTGTCATTTGCGGCTGGGGGAGCCCCTTCCCGGCTCCCTGACCGCATGGCAGCCGTGGGCACCGCCATCTTCCCAGGCTCCTTCTCTCTGACCGGCTCAGGCCGTTCAGAGAGAGGATAGCATGTCGACCAATGGGGAAGAGACTGCTCTCCCCTGATTGGTCGACTTACGAGTACCTCGGCCAATCAGAGACTCAGGGTTGCCTGAGCCTCTGATTGGTCAAGGAGAGTAAAGACTGCCTGTGCAGTCTTCACTCAGGTCCGGCAGCCAGGTATTTATTCCCGGCTCTTCGCCAGACCAAGTCAGTTGGCTCCCGAGAGCCGAAGTCCCGCCCTCCCTCCCTTAGTTAGGTTTGCTGATGTATTAGCTAGATCATACGGCGTTGTGCTGTGTTTTTTCCTTTCTTGTCACAACTCACGGGTAGTTGGCGGTGAGCATGGGAGTGAGGGATCCAAACTCGGGGTTTTGGGGGTCTCCGGTGATGGGCCAAGGTCATCTTTTGGGTCATTTGCCACCTGAGGATCACAGAGACCCAGGGGGAACCCGTCCCCACCTACCCATTTCGAGTTTGGATCACGTGACTCGGTCACGTGACCATCACGTGATCAGTTAGCAGGCGGGCTAACTGATTCATCATTAACCAACAGGCGGGTTGGTTAATACCTGGTACCTGCCCATGCTCATACGCCAACCAGGCAATTATTCTACACCGAGTTGTGGCCTAATTTTGCCAAACTAACTTTTCTTATTTTATGTATCTATTGTTTTATGTATCTATCATCATGTATCTACTTTACTATGTATCATCAATACATTCTTCTGACAAAATGGTTGGTTGTCTTCTTTGGGGAAGGGACAAGGAAGGGGAACCATCTCACCTCAGCATGCAAATGTTATATTGTACTTTCTCTAGGTGTAATGCTAGGTGTTTAACTTGTGTGCTGTACCAGTGCTACTAAAAGTTGTAACCTATGGGCTGGTGCTGGTCCACGAGCTGATGGTCTGTGATGGGTTTCTAGGAAAGAAAGAAACAGTTGTAGTTATTGGACACAAATATGGTGCCAGTCCCTGGGACACTGGGGGTAAAAAACCTGCTGGTCCCCCCATATTAGATAGCTTAGGAAGCACTGTGCTATATGATAAACCTTTACTGTTTTGTTGTTTTGTTGAATCTGTTTTATTTCTAATTTATTAAGGGAATTAGGCCGTGTGCTACAAAACTGATCCCACCAATAAATTACATCCCCTGTCTAGTAGAAGAACCAAACCCAGGAAAGGGTTTTAAGGTTAGAAAGATGAAACTGGCCCAGTTTCTGGGCCCAGTACAAGGTGTTGGTTATCACCTTTAAAGCCCTAAATGGCTTGGGTCCAACCTATCTTTGGGACCGCCTCCTTCCATATAATCCTCCCTCTGCACTCAGGTCCTCTGGGAGGAATTTGTTACAACCTTTAAAAATTAGGTTTTCTTTGACCTCCCGGAGGGCCTTTTCAGCTATCGCTCCCAGATTATGTAATGGCCTGCTGGATGAGATCCTTCATATCATTACTCTAAATAGCTTTTTAAAAGCTATTAAGACAGATCTCTTCCAGCAGGCCTTTCCTGAATAGATACCCGGACATCAAAAAAGGAAATCTAGCTTGTCCCAATCTCCCCACGTCCATTGTTCATTGCTCATTTTTTAAAAAATTATTTTTATTTATTTTTTAAGTATGTTTTAATTCCTAAATTATTTAATTGTATTTTAAGGTGGGGTGGGATTGAGGGTTTGGATGTATATTTTAATTGTTGTAAGCTGCTCCGATTGCGTTTTGTAGAGGGGCGGGATATAAATAAATTTTATTTATTTATTATTATTATTATTATTATTATTATGAGTGATAGGAGCACATGTGAACTCCACGGGTCAGCGTAAGAGGGGCACTCCAAAAGAGTGATACAAGGACTCCCTGAAACAACATCTCAGGCTCGGCCAAATTGATCACCAACAATGGTCCACCCTGGCTTCACATTGGGAGGCAGGGAGACGCAGTATCCACAGTGCTGCAGCTTTATTTAAGAACTCACGCCAAACAAGTCTTGATGAGAAATGACAATGCAGAAAGAATCACAACCCAGAAACATCACCCCAGGAGACCCTCTGCTGTGCTTTCTGCAACTGGACTTGTTTATCTCGGATTGGCCTTTTCAGTCATCAGCGCGCTTGCAGAAAGCGAGGGATGAGTCCTTCCTGAATCTTTGTTTGGGAAGAAAAGCCAGAGGGAGGGAGAGATAGGAGCACAAGGATTGGAACTGCAGGACCAGCCTGGAGAGGGAATCTTAGCTTTTGTACTTCCTGAATATTCCTGTAATTTCCAGCTCCAAAAATATATCTCAACTCTGAAAAACTATTATAAAGATTGCTTCAGATGTACGTTACTGTACTGTCCCAGGCAGTAAACTATCTTGAACCAGCCCTGTCTTCCAGTATGTCAGTTTTGTTTGTTCATCATCTGCTATGGCTGGGAAACCTAATATGTGTTTCATAAAATTAGTGCTTCTATCATCCAGTTCTTAAAAGCCTGTACCATATCACATAATTGTATTGTTAGATTGCTAATGGAATATTAGTTATTGGGCAATTAAAGAAGATTATGCAAACTGTCACTTTGAAAGCCAAGCTCTTTTGTGTCCCAATTAACAGTTAAATTATTTTGAAGATCTAGCCCTCACTTAACCTTATGTCAATAGGGACATAATCAGGTATTGGAGTTAAGTGTATCTCAAGAAAAACATACAAAGGAAATACATGGGGGAGGATGACAAGTCTGATACTATGTCCCAGTTGTTGTTGGTGTATGTGTGTGTTGGTGGGTGGGTTGTTTTGTTTTTAGAAAAACATACCTTTATCAAGAAGTTTTCCAGTAAAATGGTACAGTTGTATATAAGTCACTTGCGACAGTAATAGCCTAAAATTAAGGTTCCAAAACGTGCATTAACCATATATAGGGTCTAACTGACCCCATTGTTTTTAAAATTTAAAATCTATATAGTGCCAATAACATACATACAATTAGAATAGCAACACAAGTGTAACAATGCAGTATTCATGAGTTGTAAATTATCAGTAACGACAGATCTCATAAACATTGCAACAATCACATCTCAGTTCACAATAGTATGAGTGCAGAAGACAAAATGGTTACATGTACCATATTATTGTGATGATTTTCTATCATTACATCAACAAAATAGATGCCACCCATCCTTTCTCTTAGTTTTGGTTGTGGTAGACTGTAGTAGTTCTATGGATACCTTTCTTGATTTCCCAAGCAAGCTCTCTTTGTTTATAGATTCAGCTTATTGCTTCATAACCTTTAGACTTTAGTAGTTGGAATCATGCAGACCTGCAGATCTTGTTCGACTGTAACTTCCAACATTCTTCACCATTGACTATGCTGCTGGGACTTATAGTAGGACAACAGCTGGAAGACTACGTGTTTCCTATCCATTCTTTAGATCCAGATCTACTAAGATCTACATATGGGATGTTTATGCCATCAGGTGTATGATATCCTTTTTAAAAGCAATATCCACTCTGCTTGGAAAGAAAGTGTAGAGGGATGGTCATTCTTAGAACTTTTTGCTAAGAAAGTTAAGAAAGGAAGGAAGGAGGGGTATGTGGAGACCATCTAATGAACAATTTCAGGCTTCACTTTGTTGCAACATTTTATGTGCTGCAGAAAAGAAAATCACTGTGGACCTGCCTATGTGAGGGAGAAAATCTGGATTGATATGTGCTAATTCCAGTTCAAAGCAGCTTCTATTTGTCGTAACAATTTATTGGCAAAATCACAGGCATGCGAAGCTATCCACTCCTGCTGTCCCAAGAAGCATGCCTGCGAATCAAGATGGTGGGTGCAAGTGAATTACTTGTGTTTTTATTGTTGCCAGCTGCTACTGCCAAACAGTGTTGTTGTTGTTGTTGTTTTTTAAAAAAGCGTATTTCAGGTGCGAAAGTGCAATATTCCATCTAAATACATTTTTAAAAGAAAAGAAGAAGGCTCTTTCATCACCTGAGTGCACAATCGCTATGGTGAAAATTCAAGATGGCAGTTCCAGGTGCTTGCCTTGTTAACAAGCTCCGTCTGATCAATCAGCTTCTACTTCTGCTCTTATTGGGAATGTGAATGAATGCAAATTAAATTGGCCCAACAAGTGGAAATGCACATTCCCCACAGAGCTTTTTAAAAACTTAGGAAAAAGCTGCAAAGGCTTTTCCTATGGAGTATTTGGAGTTTTTTGGCCCCCTCCTTTCAAATACTGTGATATGATACGGAATGCTATTAGGACAGGTCATATTCTCCTCAAATTCTAAGGGGAGTATTTTCACCGTTTAGACAACCTCTGTAATATCTTTGATACATTTAGGTTTGAACGTCAGTTTTGTAAACCTGTGGGGGTACTGTTACCCATGATATCATTTCTGGTGGTATTAAGGAAAGTCAGTGGTTTACCTAGTTTGGAGAGAAGTGAAAATATATTTTCATCCTTCATGTTTTTTTCTCACACAAAAGGATAGAACAAGATCTGTCAAGGCATCTGTAGATGTAATGAGTAACTCATAATTTTAAACAGCATTTTTCAACATCATTTTGACCCCAAGTACCCTGTGTGCATGATTTATCATTTGTCCCCATCATTCTAGTAAGTGTAGAACTGACCTCTATAAATGTTTTTTCTAAAATATATATCAGGGTGGTTTTTTACTGACTTAAGAAGGACTTCTCTGAAACATTTACACCTCATCATATTTGAGAATTGCCTGGAAAATGGAAGTCTGGAAGACTGTAGTGAAAATTTTATGATTTCTTTACAGTGGTGTTTGAGCCTACCTGTTGATGGAGGTTTAGGTGGAAGAGGACTAAATGCAGGTGCCAGTGACCTCTCTTTGGTCCTAATCTTCATTAGAAACATGTTTTCTAGCTCATAAAGTGTGCAGTATTTCATATTTAATGCATTTTGCATGTCTTCCGTGGAAAGTAATTAAGGTAATTTCATTTTACATAAATGGGAAAAAAAAACCCAAACAAAATAATGGATTGCATTAGCAGTACTCTGCACTTCATAGATGATCATCTTCTTTGGGCCTGGTATCTAGATGTCTGTGACCATTACTTCAGGAAACATGAGTTGTCCATACCAATACCAGAAACACACATTTTCGTGCAAGATAACAAAAATATGGGATTAGGGAAGTGAGGGATTTCTAGGGGATAACCAGAGATTTTGTTATTCATCATCTGCAGGAGAGGCAGAAAGAATGCTGTCCCTTTCATTGGCTTGCTTTGACCCATTGGTGTTTTTTGAAAAATCAGCTGTCTTGATTTCCTCCCCACCCCATCCCCAAGTCAGCCATGAAAATATAAATATAAACAACCAATAAAAATCAGAAAGCCATGTGAAGGATATTTCATTATTCTATCACTCATAGATGCATTTCCTTAGCCAGTGATTCTCCCATCCATAGTATCCCTGGACCACACCTTTACCTCTCTTATGGTCTCAGAACCCAGTTGAGTGGGGGATATAAGTTTAAAGCATGCTCATCTCTCTCTCTCTCTCTCTCTCTCTCTCTCTCTCTCTCTCTCTCTCTCTCTCTGGATGTATATGTGTGTGTGCAAAAGAGGTGGTTTTTTTGGGGGGGTGGGGTGGTAGCCAAATTCCTTTGCCCTGCCATATTTATCACATTCTTCTTCCCCTAACTTTTAAAGACAATTTTCTGTTTCTTCTTTGGGGTCTCTGTGACTCATACACATGGATTTTTCTGCACCTGGGCAGAAACCCTTGGAACCTTCCAGAGATGAGCAGCATCTTTTGGCAGGAATACCACTCTTGTCTGTGCTGATTCTTGCTAAATCCCTCAGTTCTTTTTTGTCTGCAACAACGGTAGCATCTTTGTTATGAATTTCTTCTACTAAGCAAGCTTCAGCTCTCAGCATCTTCTTCCCACTCCCACCTCTCTCTGCCACTGCAGAAATTGCCAACTTCACCAAATCAATGTACTGTATCTGGCATAGGCAAGCTTATTAATTCAGAGCATTTAAGATTCTGGGGAACCTTATAGACTAACAAATTTCTTTTTGCATAAGCTCTTGTGGGCCAGATGATATTTTGTTATGTAATTCCTACAGTAATAAGAAATTCTTTTAGAGTTCACCTTTCCAGTATACTGATAGAATTATAAAGCCATGCCAAATCACTAGCGAAATATATCTCTTCTAGCCTGAGGATACGTCACACATTTCGGGTTTCTGGCATGTTAATGGCATGTCTTGTCATGAGCACTATAATTTTGAAGAGAATGTACATGCCATGGGGCATGTTGTGGACACACACTTGCAGAATTGCAAATAACCATAAATAAATACCTGATATTTGGCTGCATGTTTTCAGATCTTTTTCCTGCAATGGACAACCACCTAAGAGCCATTTCAGGGTGTTTACTGAGAAGTACATTCAGATACACCATTGAGTCTACCTTGATTTAAGATGGAGTTGATCTTAGTTCCTTGACATGTGCCTGTCTTTGACTTCTGTGCCTGTCACATACCACTTTTAGAAGTACCCTTTGAAGCATATTAGCTCTCGTATACCTAAAAAAAATGTAAACTGGCCGAAGTAATGTTAATATCATTTTATGAAGCACCATTTCCAGTTTATTGCATGTAATATCATCAGTTAAGTATAAATGAATCAAATTTCAACTAATAATGTCTGGGTGTAGAGGGTTTTTTTGTGGGGAGGGGGGTAAAATATTATGTATTAAAACATGAATTTCAGTTAGTTAGTGCTTGGTGGCCATAGTATAGAGTGGACCCAAGACATTTTGCTGCTTACAGCAGAACACAAAATGGAACCCCCCCCCCAAATCAAGAGGCATAGTCCTCTAGGCAGAAGATCCCACAGGTATCTCTTTCCAGCAAACTGGCAGTAAAACAAAACTATGTGATTATGATAGATTAAGTAATAGTACTCCATCATGATACTCCAAATCTGCTGCATGAAGCAGCCATTGGTCTCTTAATGGTAGGTTCAACCCTTGCCCTAGTAGTATGTAAATAGGTGGCATGTTAGAACTTGCAAAGAATTGGGGATGGTATAGGAAAGAGAAAAGACCATCTCTCTGCCCAAATCCCACATCTTTACATAGCTGCTCACTTTTGTTATTTTCCATCTTGGTTCTGGGAAACAGAAGTGGTGAAACTTTTTAAGGATCCAATAAGTTCTCTCCATCTCTCTTGAAAATTAGGGGTTGTCTAAATGGTGGGAAAATGGAAGCTTTTGCAGCTTTTCCCGAAGTTTTTAAAAAGCTCCAACAGGGTGTGCATTCTTGCTCATTAGGACAAGTGATCACATTGATTCACTTTCCCGTATGAGCAGAAGCACAAACCTGATCAACGAGGATGAGGGGTGACATTTGCGAACACAGCAAGCGTCTTGTATTGCCATGTTGTATTTTTGCCTTAGCGAGTGAGTGCTAAGGCAATAAAATGGTTGTTTTTTCTCTCTTTCTTTTTGTATAGGTGAAATATTGCCTATGCACACTGTGGAAATAGGTTTTTTTTAAAAAAAAATGGTGGTGGCAGATTTAAAAACACAGGCAATTCACTCATGGCTGCCACCTCGACCAGAGGGCATGCAGAGTTTATGTCTTAAAACCATTAAGACAGGTTGCAGCTACTGTGAATTGCAATAACTGTGGAGTAATCTCCCCGCCCCCCATATAGACCACACCATAGTTACAACAGCAACACCTGGCTTGTGGATTTGCTGCCATGGGAGTAGCAAATCCCCATGGTGCCAAACTCCAGAAGGAATAGGGTTCAGCACCAACAGAGCTTCAGTACATCTTGGAACCACTGGGAAAGGAGTGTTGCTAAAACCTAGAGCGGATTTGCTTCCTCTCACAACAGATGCACCACTCCCCCAATAGCCTGCCTGGTGTCTTTTGGTCTCCCAACTACCTGCAGCAAGCAATGGACCCTCATCCACATAATTTGTTGCCATGGCTGGATCCCATAGGCTCAATGTAGGGTCTCTGTCCTTAGTAATTAGTTAGAGCAGCAGGAGAAGTATTTTTGACCTTGTGTTATTTTTATGGTGTTTTCTAAATGCAAAGATACAGGATCTGTACAAACACATTTTACGAAACATGCTTCTTTAGATTTTAATCTGTAAAAGAATAGCATTACCAGAGCAATGTACTATGTCAAGACATATATGAAGTGTTTCAAATTATATATGTGACCTTTACAGTAACGGAGAGTTTTGCAATACTTTATTAAGGATTGATATGTAGTTTTCCTTCTTATTTTTTAAAACACAGTTGATAGATTTGAGAGTCACTCTGTACTCTCACCACTGCTAGCTGATGAGAGTATGATGTGTGTTTAAGTGACATGAGGCTCTCATTCAGGCTGATCTGAACTGATCTGAAGTAATGGATCAGTGTAGGGCTTCAAGAGTCGCCATGGTGTATGCAGTGGTTTGAGTGTTGGACTAGGACCTTGGGAGACGAGGTTCAAATCCCCACTCAGCAATGGAAACCCACTAGATGACCTTGGACATATCACACTCTCTCAGCCTCAGAGGAAGGCAAGGGGAAAACCCTCTCTGAACAAATTCTGCCTAGAAAACCCTGTGATAGGTTTGCCTTAAGTTTGCCAGAAAATGACCTGAACATCAGAAATGACTTGAACGTACACAACAACAGGTCTGAAACATGGGTCACCTATCGCCAACATTTACAACTCCTCGAACACTTTCATCAGCACTGTATATGCACAATCCTAAATATACACTGGACTGACTATGTGATGAAAGTTGCTAACCTTGAGCAAGCAGGAATTACCAGCATTGAGGCCATGATATTGAGAACACAGCTGCGCTGGGCAGGGCACATTTCTAGGATGGAGGCCCATTGCCTCCACAAAATAGTACTCTACGGTGAACTCACATGGGTCAGCATAAGAGGGTCACTCCAAAAAAGCGATACAAGGACTCCCTGAAACAACATCTCAGGCTCGGCCAAATTGATCACCAACAATGGTCCGCCCTGGCCTCACATCGGGAGGCATGGAGACACACTATCCACAATGCTGCAGCCTTATTTGAGAACTCACGCCGAACAAGTCTTGAAGAGAAACGATAACACAGAAAGAATTACAACCCAGAAACATCACCCAAGGAGACCTTCTGCTGTGCTTTCTGCAACCGGACTTGTTTATCTCGTATTGGCCTTTTCAGTCATCAGCACGCTTGCAGAAAGCGCGGAATGAGTCCTTCCTGAATCTTCGTTTGCGAAGAAAAGCCAGAGAGAGACACAAAAACAAACATAGGGCTGCAATAGTGTGACTGGTATTTATTCCCCTTATAGCAATAGCTCCTCTATTTCTCCCTAAGCAGTTTACAACGTGTTAGCTAATTGCCCCCAACAAGCTGGGTACTCATTTTAGCAACCTACGAATGGATGGAAGGCTGAGTCAACCTTGAAGCCCTGTAGGATAGAACTCACAATGTTGTGGCTGCAATACTGGCATTTAACCACCGCACCACCATGGCTCCCTATAGTGTAAATATGTTAACAATGGAATTTCTAAATTGACATTCATATTAATTGTTGAATATTTTTATAAATATAACATTAGAATATTGAATGATGGTGATGAAGAACCACCTCTGGGAAGCAGAAAGTTTTAGAAGCAGAGAACAGGCATTGAGAATGCAAGTTTACCATTTTTATTTTTCATACCGAAGTCATGAAAGACATTGTCAGGATGTCCTCCAGTGCATTGCAGTAATTATGATAAAACATATGGGATACTGTCTCTGCTAGATGCAAGGCCAGGCTGATATGGTACTTTACACAATATGTTAAAAATTATGACTACAAAGAGGCACACTATTGAAAATTCAGACATTAATGGCTTTTTTTTTCTTTTTTTTTTTTGCAGATAGTGACACAATTGTTGCATATAAGGTGGAATCTTTAAAAAGAAAAAAAACTTTTCAACAGTTTTATTTTGTCAACATTATTTTAAATTGTTTTAACTGGTTTTAAATCATCTCATTTTAAGTGATAAATTATTTAATATATGTTTAGTCTTTTGTCTGTGTCTGGGTTACCAGCAGGAGTGCCTTCTCATATATAATCTGTCCCATGCAATCAGGTCCTCTGAGAGACATCTAGCTCAGTCAGCTAAAACTAGGCTGACTGTTACCCAGAAGACATTTTCTTCAGCTCCCCTAACTGTAGAATGACCTGCTGGAAAATATTTGTCAGCTTGAGATGCTTTCTGAATTTAAATCAGCAGAGAAGTCTAGTCTCTTGTGGCAGGCCTATCCAAATTATTTTTAAATTTTGGTTTTTCAAATATTTATTGATCGATTTTAATATGCATTGGATAATAATGCGTTTTATGTGACGTGTTGTAATATTTGCTTCCCACCTCAATGCACAGATGTTGCTATTGACCTAGATAGTTGTTCTGATAGGTGAAAGGTGAGTAACAAGTGAGTAAAAAAGGAAATAATGAGCACATAACACTGAGATGTATAGTAATACAGGTTGGGGGGCCCATACCCATGGGGAATACATTCCCAGATTTACCTCAAATATGTGAAACTGCGTATAATAGCAAGCCACCATAGAATACTATAGGATTATGATGGAGAACCTAGAAAATGCCTAGAGAAGATAGGCATCTGGCATGACTCTGAAGTTGACCATCCCAGTGCCTAGAGAGACCACCTCCAGTATGACTCTGTGGTCCTCCAGATGCCTACAGAGACACCTTCCCCAGGGCCATGGGTAAGTGAAACAGTGGGTACTGATCCCCATAAACATGGGCAACCTGTACTCTATGGATGAACATGTGAAATAGGTTTGAGTCTGCTGTGAAGTTCTTCAATGAAATGAATGGAAGCTGCAAGAAACCACTCTGCTTTTGAACAGATCCTACTTATTTCATTGTTTTTGTATTCTTTCAAGTTGTTTCAAACTTATGGCAACCCTAAGGCAAACCTATCACAGGGTTTTCTTGACAAGGTTTCTTCAAAGGAGGCCATTGCCATTGCCTTCCACTGGGGCTATGAAAGTATGATTTGCCCAAAGTCCCCCAGTAGGTTTCCATGGCTGAGCAGGGATTTGAACCCTGGTTTCCAGAGTCATACTCCAATACCCAAATCACTGTGCCATGTTAGCTCACTTATTTAATTAGGAGTTGACTAAAATAACTTTCCTTTGGAATACGCCTCATGGATTACAGGTGTAATCGTAAGCATAGTTACTCTAGAATAAGTCTCAGTGAATTTAGTGAGACTTGCATTTGAGAAAATATGCTTAGATTCACAATGCACAATGAAAAGCTCCAGGGGCATTGTGTAGGGCTCAGACAACAACAGGACTCAGTCTTCTCTATCAGGGTATACAGCTTTGTAGCTATTTTCAGGAAAATATTGTCCAGAAACATTACTTCTAAATAATTAATATTGTCATATTGTAAGCCATGCAGTTTCCACTAAACCAACCATTCTGGCATTTTTACACACCATGTGATGAATTTTGCTGTCCTTGAGGAAGCAGGGATCACCAGCATTGAGGCCATGATATTGAGAACACAGCTGTGCTGGGCAGGGCACATTTCTAGGATGGAGGAGGACCATCGCCTCCTAAAAATAGCACTCTACAGTGAACTTGCCACGGGTCAGCGTAAGAGGGTCGCTCCAAAAAAGCGATACAGGGACTTCCTGAAACAACATCTCAGGCTCGGCCAAATTGATCACCAACAGTGGTCCGCTATGGCCTCACATCGGGAGGCATGGAGAGACACTATCCACAATGCTGCAGCCTTATTTGAGAACTCACGCCGAACAAGTCTTGAAGAGAAACAACAACGCAGAAAGAATCACAACACAGAAACATCACCCAAGGAGACCTTCTGCTGTGCTTTCTGCAACCAGACTTGTTTATCTCGGATTGGCCTTTTTAGTCATCAGCGCACTTGCAGAAAACGCAGGATGAGTCCTTCCTGAATCTTCGTTTGCGAAGAAAAGCCAGAGAGAGAATAGTTTCTATCAATTTTTTGTCCCTGACAATAAAGAATATAAAACACTGCGCTATACAGGCTTAGTAACTCTTATCCAGAGAAGGAAACCTGCATATACAGCTTCAGACAACTGCATACTTACTAAGAACCACAGACATGAACTAGATCCACATTTAGTGGAATGGAAGCACTATCCTCTGTACATTGCATTCAGTTGAGTGCATATTCAATTGTGCATCCCTAGTCAGATATCCGTGGGAATGCACATTCAAATGCTATGTTGTATAAAGTTGTGTAGTATACATACACATATTCCTATGTGGCTAGGTTTGGTGCATATCCAAATGCTCCACTGTGTTGGAGTGTGCTCTAAAGTGGCCTGGGTGTCAGTTACATGAGAGTCTTTATCACGGGGAAAAATGGGATTTCCTGGTCCTGAGTTTTTCCTCTGTTTAGGTTATTTTTACCTGGACGAACAATGTCCCGGGACTGTTGTTTACACGGCAACCTTTTCCATGACAAAAGCAAGATCCTGAGACATAGTATCCCATGTTCCAGGATTTGTTTATTTTTTAGCTGTCAGTCAAGGATGCGATTGCTTGGTTGTTCGCAACCTCGGTGACATATTTCCTGTGGAGTTTCCCACCACGAGTGATGCTATTGGCTGCCACAAATATTTGCTCAAGTTTCAGCATTGGTCAGAGAAGGAAGGTGAAGGCAACTCCCTCTGAAAAATGCCTGTAAAAAAAATCCCCTGATGGGCTTGCCTTAAGGTCTCCAGCTCCGTTTAAATGGCTGTAAAGCACAGAGGTTACTGCAAAATAAAATTTGTTTGTCTTTAAGAACCCATAAGAATCACTCTTGAAAACCAGGAGCTGTAGGCTATATTTCAGAGGAAGAAACTTTTAAAGCCACCTAGGCAGCTTGAAGGCTCACACACGCACGCATGTGCGCCTGCCTTGCTTTCAGCGGAGAGGGAAGAGAGTGGTTTGCAATGTACTGGGACACATACACACACACCTGCTTTGATTTCAGCTGAGAGGGAAGAGAGTGGTTTGTAATCTACTGAGGAACACACACACACACGTGCACCTGCTTTGATTTCAGCCAAGAGGGAAGAGAGCGGTTTGCAATGTACTGAGGGACATACACACACACACCGCATGCGCCTAGAGGGAAGATTAGGAGAGGAAAAGAAGCGAGTGGGAGAATCCATTTAGAAAATACATGTCCCTTTAAAAAGAAGATTGATGCACAGGTGAACAGGGAGCTTCAAGTTTGGCAGTAAGAGAATCCATTTTAAAACAAAAGCCTCCATGCAGGGGACAGGGAGGGTGACTGACCCCTCCTTCTCATACCTCTGAGCCCACCTCTGGCCATCACCTACTCCCGAGATAATTTGTCCCGACCTGTTCACATATCTGATCTTCTGCAACCTCCCGTGACTTTTAGAAACATGGGACAAACAGTGGGATGGAAAGTCCAGCAGGTTGAGGGATAAAAGGTGGCCCCCCTTCTGAAAAGCTCGAGACTGTCACGCAGGACGTGTGAACTACCAGAGATCGACACGGATTCATCTCACTACATTTTCATCATGTAAACGGCACCCTGGATCTACTCTAAGGGATCCACTCCCTGGATCCACTCCAAGCCTTCCAAGCTTCTACATAGCCCAAACAAACATAAACTGCTGGTGAAATTTTAAATGTATTATCAATGGTTGCAGCCAGTGTTTCAGAGCAGAGAGAAGCATATCCTGCCATCCCCATGTACTGTGAAAGTTTCCATATCACAGTAGGATGGCATCCATAAAAAAAAAAGCACAAGTTCCTCAGATATACTGGCCCCATTCTTTGCCCTGGGGAGAAAGCCAAGAGGTCTTTTGCAAAGCAAGCACCTTTATATGTTGCCCAAATAATTCACCTTTCCCTTTGAGAAGTACCCAGAAGCAAAACTTTAGAAAAACCATCTGCCTAATTTTCACAGCTCAGCACAGGGATGGGAGTATGGAGGACCAGTTATAATTAGTATGTATGAAGCACCTTATCTCTTGCATGCCATATGAAGGTGAATAAGAGTTCAGTGAGCCCTATGCTCTGCTGACTACCAATGTAGCCCTAGCAAGGCTGTGTCATAACATTTGTGAACACTTTATATAGCTGTTGCTTTTTAAACATGGCAATTTCTCCTACTTGTGGGGTTTCTAGAAGGTGTCTCTTCAAACAGGATAGATATAGCTGCACAAAGAGTTAAATGGCAGATGGTGGGCACCAGTTTTGAGCAGGTTCAGAATTGCAATCCCTATACGTTTTGGCATTTCACTCCTTGAAGCATGTGTAGCAAAAACTAAGTATTTGCTAGCTACTATTTAGCTTTTATCTTGTTTTCCTACTTCATTTGAAAGATGTTTAGCAATGAATTAAAAGTAAGGGAAAAAATACTGTTTAATATAGAAGAGTTTCACACACATTAGTATTATGTCTTCATCATCTGAGACTTGCAAAATACCAGCTGTTCAGCTCAAGAATTTAGTTCTCCCCAGGGCTTTGTTTTGGGGTGAATAATTCTTTTCTAAGACTGATAATGAAACACATGTCAAAAACCTTATATTTAATATGTACTTAAATCCAAAAAAAGAAAAATGCACACTCCTTACCCTCTGCATGACATCTCACGTACATAATTAAAATTAAGGAGAAATCAAATTGGCAGTTGCATTCATGCTTCATAATATTCTAATCTTCTGCACAAAGTCTCTGTATGAACAAATGCTATCTCCATGGGCAAAACATGATGGCAGATTCTAGGAGTTTGGGGACAAAGTTTTGTGTTAGGAGGAAGAAGGTGTACCATGAGAAAGCAATGATGTACAGTTTTCCCTCCGTATCCACGGATTTAAGTATTGACAGCTTGAAAATATTCTTAAAAAAATAAGAATCCAAAAAACAAACCTTGATTTTGCCATCTTATATAAGGGACACCGTTTTGCTATGCTATTGCATATAATGGGACTTGAGTATTCATGGATTTTGGTATCCACGAGGGGTCTTGGAGCCAAACCCCAATGAATATGAAGGGACAACTGTATATCAAGGTGGCAGATGTTTTGGCTGACCTATCTGAAGTGTGTTTTTGAGCTTGTTATTTGCTATGCCTTGCTTTCTTCATACTTTTAATGTGTAGATGTGAAATGTCCAGCTCTTGTGATTTTCTTAGGTCTCTGAAGAGAGTATAAGAGTCAGAGAAAAGAAACCTGTGAAGTTGTATCTCTTCAAAATGGCTGCAGGATTTGGTTTATTTTTTGAAAAATTGCTTCTCATACTATTGTGGTTGTGACAGCTGTGCACCTTCGAGTCATTTCCAGCATATGGTGATGTTAAGGCAAAGCTATCATGTTTGTTTGTTTGTTGCATGATTTCTTCACAAAGGAATTGCCACTGTCTTCCTCTGTGACTGAGAGAGTGTGACTTGCCCAAGGTCACCCAACATGTTTTCATGGCCAAGCTGGGATTTGAACCCTTGTCTCATGGAGTCCTACACTCAAACCATTTACATCATGCTGACGGTTATACCATACAAGTGAATATACAAAACATGTGATACCATGAAAAGTCTTTATACATATCCGGCTTGTACAAAGAATAAGAGGACAAGACCAGGTACCAAGGGGCATAGAATCTAGATATTGACCCAAGGGAAGACAAAAAAGGACAATGAAACCTAGGCAAATGTAAAAAGAACATGCAATTACTGGTATTTCAGTCTCATATTGCTTCAGTTACATGTGTCTGGGCTCGTTTACCAGGGATGTGGAATCTTACCTACTTACCACATTCCAAACAAAAACAGCAAAGCAGCAGGAACATTCCATCTTCGCTGTTGCCTTACTGCATGATGTTGGTGTTTTCTCGTTCTGTTGCCATGTGGGACCGAGGTAAAACTATGTCTTTTTGCTAGCTTTTTGTTAGCAAAAAGACACGGCTTTACCTTGGTCCCCCATAGGACCAAAATGAGGCAGTAAGGCAGCAGGAAAGACGAAATGTTTTTGCTACTTTGCTGCTTTTCTTCAGTGTGTGCTCCTTAATATACTTAGTCTTGTTCATAAGAATGGAAATTTCATTTTCCCCCATTTGGTGAAATTAGATTGATTTTATACATATTTTCAATGACTTTTCACATTTTGAGGACCTTTGAGGTGGATTTTTTAAACGTTTTGTCCAATTTCTTTGTGCAACTACAGTTGGTGTATGTGCATGCACACACACACAAGGTTTGTTATTGCTGCTGGTGACCCCCCACCCACCCACCCCAAAAAAGTGTGGTTTGATTATTCCCATGGAGGTATGCAAAATGTTGTGGTGGTTGACATTTTTTAGACATATCTTAACCTATTGAGAATTGTATTGTTGTTGAGGATGAGAAAAACTCTGTACTGTGCTCTACTATACTTGATACATCCCTATTAGTGACAGTACAGTTTTGGTGCTGGGGTTTGTGTCAAAGACAACCATTTGCCAAAGCTTTTCCCTAAAGCTACATTTATAGTGTTTTTGACAGTGAAGTTTCCAGCAGACAATTAACGAGGCCATCAAGATATTATGGAATATCAGTTCAAAATGCTTAGAGAATATTTTGGTCAGCACCAAAATTTAACCATTTAGTGGCTTGTCCACACTCCCTTGTAGTTGTTGCAAGTAGGACACACAATGTTCTTGATGAATTCGCTTGGAATGCAGTTCTTTGTGATGCCTGAGGACTTTAATTTTTTTTTAAGTTACTTTTTACTCCATACTTTTCTGGAAAAGCTGGATAATCATGTGTGGCTGGTCCTCCAAGATGGCATCACTGTGGAAGTGGGGGAGGAGATTTAGAGGGCAGAAAAGGTTGGTAGGTGGTGACCTAGGCTAGGCAGTCACCTGATCATTCCCACCAGGATGTGTCACTTCCACTGTTTGCATATAGGTTTTGCCAGTTTGATTGCCATTTTGGGGGGAGGGGGGCATGAAAGTATGCTTGTGCAGATAGAGGTGCATCAGTATTAGAGCACCTCCACTTAACAGGATGTCGGAAGTCCTTTCAGGTTGTGGGAAAAGAGGCAGAGGGCAATGGCAGTTGGAAAACGTACGTCGGCTAACTGAAATCACAATGTTCCTGCCCAGTTGTACAAGCCTTCCTGTTGGAATGCAGATATGTGGGACAGGAAAGGCAATTGACTCCTTACACTTAATGTGGAAATACATAGTGGGAAGAATAAAAGTGGAGCCAACACAGCCGTGTGGCCAAAAATAATATGAAGGATCAGAGATGAGGACTTCCCCCTTGCACCAAAGTGTTTTCACCAGGGGAAAATGTATGGCTGGTTATGTCAATCTTACCTCAATGTGTATGGTGGAACAAGAAAATGCAATCCAAAGCAGGATTTTTTTATCAATGTAAACAAGCCCTTAGGTGAAGTGTTAGTTGTCAGTCAGATCAGTATTAACAGATCTTTAGAGCAATTTTAGGATGTTAAGAATGACAGTGAGGAAGTCTCATAAGTTAAGGTATACAATATGGATAAAGTCTGGGAAAGAGAGGTTTAAGAAAAGGGGCAGAAAAGGAGCATAGAGAAATCTGATAAAGAAACAGGTGGAAAAAACAGGAGTTCAAAGGAAAAGCTTGAATCAAGGGATGGGAGGACCTGTCCTCTTCCTGTCCTTGTGACATAGATTCAGTCTACTACAAAAATGAGAAAAAACTTTCATAGCATGAGAACAAACAAAAGTGTTAATTGACTTCCAGTTAATATTTAAACAAACTCATTTGCCCACTATTACTTTAACCCTTATCAGAAGACATGATGTTCGTAACAAGAACTTATAGAACAAATGTTTATTGTTTTGGATAGGTTTATCCAGAAAGTGTTAGGCCTTGGCAAAAGAGTTTAACGTGATATTTACAATTTGCTAGAAGCATTGCCCTGAAGTTCCTGGAAATATTTTTAAGATACTTTAATGGCAGGGGCCATATAATTTTGCTACTGTGATCTGTGGTTGTGTTTTAACTGGCTAATATTTATAATGTGTGTGTTTTTCTTTTTAAGAACATAGCTTTTTTTCAAGATTCCCTCAGTCACAGCTTATCTCATATCCGCAAATATCCACTCTTCCTGCATATGATATTTATATTTGTTTTGTTTCAGATACGTTCACACTCAAAGTTTATTTCACATGGGACATAGAGAAAACAAAAGTTATTCTATGTTGGATAATTATCTCTTACACTAAATGTTAATTAAAGTAAAGTTCAGCTTGAGTTCAAAATTCATATTCCTATATTATAGATTAGCATTTCTTTTGTTTACCTTTTTATCAGTAAAAATGGATTGTAGTCACAGTGTGGAATGGATTTGGTACCATTTAAAAATGCTTATATTATTCTTTCTGTTGACTGAGGAGAAAAAAAAAACCCATAAGGAATCCTTCACAGACATTGTAGGGGCTACAGTGACGATTAATAAATTAACCAAGTACTGACAAAAGTAGGCAGAGAAATATATTGTGTTTGTGTGTGCATCAGTCTTACAGTGATGAATGATACCTCTCAGCCCCAGCTAGTCTGCAACACTGTGGCAAAACAGGACTACCAGGCAACCAGATAGAGGTACCCACATGCTTTGGTGAATCCCATGATATGAACAAGTACAAAAAAAATCCTGAGTCAGGGCTACAAAATGGAAATTTCTTCCCCCCAAACTCATTGAGTATCACTATGCATACAAACTAAGAGTCCAGCTACATGCTGCATTAACTGAGTAGCATACATCTGGCCCTCTACAGTAGCAGAGGTAGCCTACTTGGAGGGAAAGATTTAGAAAGAAAATGGTGATGGGATGGTTTGCTGTTTCCTGTCTTTACTGGTGGCTCTAATGTTTACATTTTAAAAAAGAGAAAGAAGGTTCAGCTGCGTACGATATAATGAAGCTAATGTTTGATTTGAATGTTTGATCACAGTGCTTCTTGAGGACTACAAACTGTTCTGGGCATGCCCATCGGCCTTCAAAAATCATTGTAGAGGCTCCTAGAAAGGAGGTCTGACAGAAGCAGGAAGGAAAACAACAGCTGGAGGCAAAACAAAGTTGAGCCAAGACACATAAGGGGTGAGAGAAGAGGCGGCTAAGAGGAGAAAGCAAGTGGCATAACATTGATCACAAAAGGATTCAAACCAAACTAGTGGGTGAGGGAAAGAAGCCACATCAGAAGACAAGAGATGAGGGACAGAAGGAGAGGCAGTGGGCAAGATGAAGCAAGAGGTGGGAACAGGCACTGAAGAAACAAGGGTAGCAAGAGAAAGCAAGAGGGACAGGGGAAGAGGCCATTGAGCAAGTGGGAGACGATGGGAAGGAGCAGAGGCAGGAGGAGGAAAAGAAAAAGGGATGAGTGAGGAGGGGATATAAGGGAAGGATGAAATGCTGGACACAACAGACATGATTGGCAATTAAAAAGAAGCCATGCAGGTGGAGGAAAGAATGTGAAAAAGGAGCCATGCAGGTGGAGGAAGAAATGCAATAAAAAAAAGTTTGGGTGGATCACACTAAATTCTTTAATTAGTCCAAGCAACATTATTGTAGACCTCCACTTGTGTCTTGCAAAAGACCAGACGTGGGCAGAGTGCATGCTGGAAGAGTTCTACTGCCCTTTACCTTTCCAACCTCCCTCAACTACCATATATTCTGGCATATAAGATGATGTTTTAACCCTGAAAAAATATCCTCAAAAATTCCGGGGTTGTCTTATATGCTGGATACAGTTCGCCTCACCCACTGTCAGATCTCCTGCCTCTTCGCAAAGAGGCAGGAGATCGGGCAGGGGAGGATGAGGCAAATCGTTTACCAGTTCATCCGCCCCCTCCTCTGCCTTCTCCCCCTTTGGGGAGCAATCAAAGACAGAGGAGGGGGGAGAACATTGCAGTTTGCCTCCAGCCCCTCCCCTCCAGTCACCACCATCCCCCCTTCCCAAAGCCGCAATTGGCACTCCGATTGCAGCTTTGGGAAGGGAGGGTGGTGGCTGGAAAGCCTCCCCCCCTCAAACCACCCTTCCTTCTTGAAGCCTTGCTGGGCAGGAGGGATCTCCTCCATGACTCTGAGTCATGGAGGAGATCCCCCTGCCCAGAGAGGATGCAGGTGGTGGGGGGAAGCCTTGCTGGGTTGGAGGGGTCTCCTCTGTGACTCTGAGTCATGGAGGAGATCCCCCCGCCCAGTGAAGCTGCATGGGGTGGGGGGAAGCCTTGCTGGGCAGGAGGGGGATCTTCACCATGAGTCTGAGTCATGGAGGAGATTCCCCCACCCACCCAGCCATCCCCCGTGATTCCCCAACTTGCTAGGAGGCTGGCCAGCCTCCTCACAGGTTGGGTAATCGAGGTAGGTGGCTGCTTGGCTGGGGAGGTTCCCCAGTCAGCCAGCTTCAGGGAGGCTTTAGGAAGGGTGGGTGGCCGGAGGGGGGAAGCTTTCCAGCCACCAGCCACCCTCCCCGAAGCTACCATCGGGAGCCCGATCACAGCTTCTTGGAGGGCGGGTTATGGGGGGTTGTTTTATACACTCAGTATATCCAAAACTCTTATAAGCCGGAATATACGGTACCCTTTTTATTTCTGGCCAAAAAAGGTAAATTTCTTCTCCTGGAATTCTCCAAGAGTAGCCTCACTTTTTTGTATAGGTTGCAGCATCCCTGCCCCCCCCCCTTGTGATAAGGCAGAGAAACTCTAGTATCGTCAACGATACCCCTTTTAAAACCAGAAGTGGAATTCTGGACACTTGTAGTTTGGGGAGGCATCTGGGGCATCTCTGGAGCCACAAGGAGCAGAAATGTGGCCTCTGAACCCACCCACAATTGCCCACCCCTCAACAGACAGAGTGCTATATGTGCAAATGTATGTTTTTAACAAAGTAAATAATACTTTGGGGCTTAGGACTTAGGTAAATTTCACGCATTTAAAGAAAAAAGTAGGTGCTTAAAACTTAACTAAAATTGAGTTTTCTCTCACTCTCTCTGTTTTTTCTTCGCAAACGAAGATTCAGGAAGGACTCATCCTGCGCTTTCTGCAAGCGCGCTGATGACTAAAAAGGCCAATCTGAGATAAACAAGTCCGGTTGCAGAAAGCACAGCAGAAGGTCTCCTTGGGTGATGTTTCCGGGTTGTGATTCTTTCTGCATTGTCATTTCTCTTCAAGACTTGTTCGGCGTGAGTTCTCAAATAAGGCTGCAGCATTGTGGATAGTGTGTCTCCATGCCTCCCGATGTGAGGCCAGGGCGGACCACTGTTGGTGATCAATTTGGCCAAGCCTGAGATGTTGTTTCAGGGAGTCCTTGTATCGCTTTTTTGGAGCCCCCCTCTTAGGCTGACCTGTGGCGAGTTCACCATAGAGTACTATTTTTGGGAGGCAATGGTCCTCCATCCTAGAAACGTGCCCTGCCCAGCACAGCTGTGTTCTCAATATCATGGCTGGTGATCCCTGCTTGCTCAAGGACAGCAACATTCGTCACATAGTCCAGTGTATATTTAGGATTGTGCGTAAACAGCGCTGATGAAAGTGTTCAAGGAGTCATAACGATAGGTGACCCACGTTTCAGACCCATAAAGGAGAATAGACAGTACAATGGCTCTATACACAATGATTTTTTTTGTTTTGCCTCAGGTGTTTATTATTCCAGACTCTTTTGTAAAGTCTTCCAAATGCACTATGTGCCTTTGCTAATCTGTGATCGATCTCTTTGTCAATCTTGGCATCTGAGGAGATGATGCTTCCCAGGTAGGTGAACTGCTGAACCGACTTAAGCACAGAGTTGCTGACGGCAATGTGGGGATGGTGGTGTTCGTCCTGTGGTGCAGGCTGGTAAAGAACTTCCGTTTTCTTCAGGTTGACTTCCAGCCCAAACTGCTCTGCAGCTGTTGCAAAGCAGGATGTTAGGAACTGCAGAGCTGCTTCTGTGTGGGCAACAAGGGCAGCATCATGAGCGAAGAGTAGCTCACGGACTATATAGTTTAGAGTCTTAGTCTGAGCCCTCAGACGGCTTAAGTTAAACAAGCTACCATCAGTACGGTAACGTATATAGATGCCGTTGTCTTCTTTTAAAGCATGGCAAACTTGGGCTAGATCGTGCTCTTAATCAGACAGTTATGGGCATGGTAAAAAAAAAATATTTCTTTCTCCTAAGTATATTGATATATGTGTTGGTTATAGTACATATAATGAAGTTTGCAGATTAGTGACTGATATTTGGCATTATAACAAATCAAGAAGGCACATCACAATTCTCTGTGTAAAGATCTATATATCTGCAACATGTAGACCCACAAATCTGTTTCCAGTAGCACCCCTATATCTGCAGGGGATTGGTTCTAAGCCCCACTGCAGATGGTGAAATCCATGGATAATAGCGAACACTGCCGCCACTGGAACCCTCCCAGGGAAGGGAGGGGGAGGTGAACTCGCCTCGTCCTTGCCTCCCCTGCCCACCAGCTCCATCATGCCGTAACTTTCATCCCACCCCCCCTGGCTGCCTGCCCACCATGCCAGAACCCTTGCACCCCAGAGAAGGGAGGTGAGCTTGACCTCTCCCTCCCCTGCCCACCCATTGTGCCAGAACTCACCCCCCTGCAAACTTGCTTCCTCCCTCCACTGCCTGCCATGCCGGAACCTTCCACCTGCACATGGAGAAGGGAGGGGGGAGGCAAGCACACCTCCTCCCTCCCTCCTCCACCCACCATCTCTGTCGTACTGGAACCCTCCTCTCACTCCCCGGATGCCTACTTGCTGTGCCAGAATCCACCCACCCTCTGCAAACTCACCGCCTCCCTCCCTGCCCCTCCCACCCACCCTGCCGTCATCATCCACAGATAATTGAATCCATGGATGGCTAATCAGCAGATGTGGGTTGCTACTGTAAACTGTCAAATGGGGAGTACTGAAATCTTCAAAAATTTCTAGAATAGTTGTAAAGTAATGGCTAAGAGTGGCTAAAAACTGTGGAATGGAAAGTTCAGTGTTTCCACAGCCAAGACCTTGCCTTGTGGCCTTTTCAGCACCAACCCTCTCTAATGCAACAAACCTCTTGCTCTGCAGTTTGGAGATAATTATCTTTTTACAGTTTTGATGTAAACCTTGGTGTATGAGAAATGCTGTTTCTATGCAAAGAATTATTAGTCAGTACTGTATTGCACAGATGGCACAAATATTCTGAAAATTCTTTTTTTGTGTGTGGGGGGGATCATGTTGTACAAATGGTCTCTGACTCCCACAGACATGTTCTCCTGTGACAGAAGTAATGAAGTGTTAGGAGGCAACTCTATGTGCCAGTGATTTCCATGTCGTAATTGATAAATGGTAGCTCTTCTTCTAGTCAAATCTGAATTGCAGGAATTATGACAGTAATTTTACACTATTATTTAGTCTCAAAATTCAGTCTTAAGGCTCCTGTGGAGAGGTTGCCATGTTATAATAGCAGCATGATATGGATATTCCAGTGTATGAGGACCCACCCAAAAACAGATGGACTGCACAACCAGGGACAAGCAGGAATACCTGGGATGAATTTGTGCTGCATTTCTATCATAGTTCTTGGAGCTGGAGCAGAGACTACTATCCATCTTTTTAGCAATATGCAAACAGTACAGGAACATAGATTGTTTGTTTCCAGTGCTACTTGTGGGACATTACTCACCTGTACAGGTTTTTTTTTAATGTATGTACACACTCAACCCAGAGGGAGTATTTTAGCATGGAATTTCATTTTTGCATGCCCTTTCAGGATCATGGAGATGGTTGATTACTTGAGAATCATTTTCACATAAAATGTACCCTAGCAATATGAAATATCTATCCATAGTAGGAAATGTTTCTGTTGTCAGCCCAAACAGTGTACAAACTAAAATGAGATAATTGGGAAGGTACTCATAAAGTCAACCTAAATATATTATCACAAGTATATGTGAGATAATATTTGTTTTAAAAAGATTCTATGGCACTGTAAACTCAGTCTCATTAGAGACTGCATTTAAAAGGCTTATAAAGTTACTCATTAATGTTATCTTGTTGTATCTCCACAGCTTTTTCATTAAAGAAAATTCAGCAGAAAGCATTTTCTCCTGATAGCAGGAACCAATTTGCAATAAATGTTCTGGAAACCACTAGGGAAGCCATTACTGAGGTCTAATAAAAACAGACAAGCGTAACTTGTTCTATATTTTTGTTTCAATCACATACAGATGAGACCCCACTCTCCACACCAACCGCAAGAGACAGCCTTGACAAACTTTCACTAACCGGGCATGGGCAGCCACTACCTCCGGGTTTTCCTTCTCCTTTTCTGTTTCCTGATGGATTGTCCTCCATAGAAACCCTTCTGACTAACATCCAGGTAGGCTTTACTTGCAGATCTAAGTAAAACAGCACAGAAAACCAGTCACTGAATTGTTGCTGTTAATACAATCAACTGAGTTTCAAACAAGTTCATAACAGTGTGGGAGATTCTTTCAGTAATTTGGAATACTATAGCCACTGCAGTAATCCAGTGGGGTTATAAAGCTACCTAAATGCAGTACATAAAATATGGCTTATAATGCCGAACTGATATGAAACTAGCATCAGTATTTTGTCTAAAATGTTCTTTCTATTACATGATAATGATTTGCAGTAATCTCTTTAAGTTTCCTGATGGTGCTAAATAGAGAAAACTTGCTCTAATAAATAGTTATTTTAAACTGCCTTAATACCAAGGTGGAAATGACATGTTAATCTATGGAAAATATGTCTTAATATGAAGGATATTAATAAAAAAAAGCATTTGTGTTACAAATAAGCTCATTTCAGTACTATCTTCAAAGAATAGACTTCAAAGGGCATTAACAAGTTTTCTGCTGATTTCCTGTGCAGCAGTCAGCTTGTGTATTGTACCTATGCTGCAGTCTGGCTCAAATGTTTAAGGTTTCCTCTGGCATATTATAGGGAACGCTAGCACAGGGGAGATTAGGATAAGAAAGAGAAGAGGGAGGTTTCCCTCATGTATACCAGTCATATATATGGCAGATGGAATTCTTGCCACCACAAGACCCTGTGTCGCATGTACCAACAGCTGTGCAGAAAAAATTGGAGCTGTCCAGCCCTCATCCCAGCTGTGTCTGGAGCCAATAAACTTCCAAATGGAATTTTTTACTAAGTTCCTCATCTTGAAAGCCTTTCGGTACAAATAACAGAGGAAAATTGAGAGTCAACAGATTTTAAAAGGCATCACACACAGACGCTAGCAAGAAGTAACATTAAAAAAAAACTCATTTGAGCAGCTTCATTGCATTTAGTGGAAAGCTTCCAAGCTGGGTCCAATCTGATGAAGTCTTAGAAATCTGTTCAGGACATTATTTATACAGGTAGACTGGAGTAGATCTAGAAAAAATAATATAATCATTATCCATTCTTCTATTCTGTGGATTCTATTCTATGCATAATTTTGCATTACACTATGGAATTCAGATTGGAAAGATATATAAATTAATACATGATTTCAGAAAAGATTATAAAAAGTCATTTGGTTCTTATTATTTATTTAACCATACATTCAATTAAAATATTAATGTTTGCTATCATATCCAGTAGACCTAAGAAAGCACCCATATTGGCTAAATCAGAAAAACATATAGATTGAAATCATGGGCACTCCTAGTTCCCACATCTGGCAGTTGGGTTGATAGGATGTAACAGTGGCCCCCTTTTACAGGTAAAAGCAAGTTCTTCGGGGGCAGGTGTTCTGCCTTCACAGCCCAATTCTGCCTGTGAAAAGTTCTATGCACACTATGCTACTTCTGATAGTATTGTTAAATGGTGGCAGCTATTGTAAGGCTCTGAAATGTGGAATTCTAGGGGAAAGATGGGGATGGTTCAAAGTCACTCCATTCTACCCAGAGGTTCCAGTGGTGAAGAAGCTGAAATGGAACATCCTGATGGGTACAAAATCCTAGCAAAACCATCTCCCTACACATCTTCTTCCCTGTCTGGTGCAAGCAGAAATGCCTACTGGGATGGGAAAGTAGATCCTCTTTTGTCTCCCTGACTGTATTTTGGTTTGCACTGTGAAGATGCAATCCTATGCACATTTACCTTGAAGTAAGTACCGTTGGAACACAGGAGGACTTACCTCCAAGTTGAAACCCATAGAACTGCACTCTGTTTTCTGACCACAAAACCAGTTTTGACCAATTGGTTTGACCAATTTCTTATGGCTTGATCTCATTCACCCCCCCCCTTTTTTTTTAATTAACAGCTTGTTTGTGTGTGCAATGCCTTTTTAAATCTGATGACTCTGAACTTATTTGTTCTGAAAATCTTTTTTAAGAAAAGCAGGTTTGTGAAAGATTGCATTTGGAAGTTCATGCAGACCAGACACAGACCTAATACTAGCTATTCCTGTATCTTTTGTTGGTGCAATACTGTGACTTGCAGTGGGAAGGCAACCTGGGTATAGACTCTAGTACAATAGGATCAGTTGATAGTTGTGCAACTCTCTTTCTCAGAGCTGTCATTTTAGAACTATACAAGGGATGACAGAATCCTGTCTGCTTTGCGCTGAGTGCCTTTCAATATTTTGTCTGGTGCTATAGTATATGCAATTTAATTTGTAATTTAAGACTATTTCAAAGTCCTTTAAGATTTTCTGGATCCCTTCGTGGGAGAAAGGTGGGAGAGAAAAATCATTCAAGCAATAACATTTTCCTGCAATCCTATAAATCCTTTCATCTGGGAGAAATCCCTACTGAACATAGTGGGACTTACTCTTTAATAAAGATTATGCTGTTAGGCAATATGCTAGCCCTTGGGTCCTTTATTTGTCATGGTTCCATCCCATGGAATCCTGGGATTTGCTGTTTAGGTAGGAGTATTTAGAATTCTCAGCCAGAGAATTCATCTCTTGTGTCCCTAAACTATAAGCCCCAGGATGCAGCCATGACAGTTAAAGTGGAGTAATAGCATTAGAATTGTGTGGTGTGAAAGGGCTATGGGCTCAAGCCTTCCTCATCCATGGCATCCTTCATTGTCTGTGTGGAAGCAATTCATTTGCATAGACAAAAATTCCACCGTTTGTTCATTCACTATATTTATCTTCAGTCTTCTTTCTGAGAACCAAAAGTCAAGGTGGCTTACAATTTAAAGCAAATACAATATAGATAAAAAACATTCATAAGATTGTCACTAAAAATATAATTAAACAATCAATAACATTAAAACAGTTTTAAATATGCATTAAAAATTTAAAAGGCAGTTTGAAGGAGTAAAATAAAAATAGTATCATGTGCACTCTCATCTGTAGTCTGAAGTGATATAAATAGGGCTGACCTGAAATTCATCCCTTGTTTTGCCATGCCCAGATAGAGACAGTTCAGAAACTTTTCTGAGGGGACATACTAAAGCCAATTCCTCTTCCAGGAGAGGAGCCCCAATAACCACTGACTCACAGGTGCCATTTTCCACCAAAGTCGCCCATAGAAGTGTCATGTGATGAGGTTATGACAACTGTTATTTCAATCCCATTTCTAAGTATACTCCTGTCACAGACTTAGGGCATCATCACTGAATAGCCTTAATTCTGGTGCATCATTGTAACAGGATATGAAAAAGATTGTAAGAGATAGTGTTTTCTTCTAATTCTGTTTAGAAATAGCTGTATATTTTCCACGGTCCTATACAGCATGCACATTGCACATTCTTTTATACTTCATTGACAGTTTAAAATGCATTTACAATTAGAGTTTGGAAATGTATTTAAATATAATTGATTAATACTCTTGTATTATATAATTCATAAAATTAAAAAAGTTGGAATACTGTGTTTTAAGTTCATCATTATACATCTTGAGCCTTTGGATGTTATAAACAAAGCCTTTTGATGAATAAGATGAATAAATTGAACCAGAAATAAAATATGCACCTCCAGATAGTTTGAAGATACACTTTAAAATACAGGTTATATTTGATTTATGGACAAAATGGATGTTACTAATGCTATAGTTTAGAAGGAGTCCACAAGATGAAGTCATGTATAAAAACAAAACAATGATTGCTTTTACACTTGGGAGTTTCCTGTACTGCAATAAGATATGAATATTGCAAAATAATTTGCAAGCATTAGATCAAACAAAAGCTGCGATTTAGCACCGACAGTCATCACCACCTTTTTTATCTGCCTTCTGCAAACATTTATGAGAATGACATTCCCTTCACCAGAATGCTAATGAGAGTGGAAAGTTACAAGTAGTTAGGGAGAGCTATCTTGCTGCTTGTATTCATGATGGTGGGTATATAAAATATCTGTGTTTGAGTCTTGCAATTAAAGAATCAGAATATCAAGTGATTTTTGAGTTACTGATACCTTTAAACAGGGAGTGAACAGAGAGTTCAAAATACTCACCACTCTGTTTATAAATAGGTAATCCACAATAATCCACAGCATGTCCTACCCCATTTAAAATCATGAATAAAACACATTTTTTTCCAGGTATAACTCTGACACAGGGAAAGACATAGGTGTTTTTAATGAATTATACTCTGCTATTAATTAACATCCCTGGGTATCTTGCAAAGAAAAATCTAAATAACAGTAGAATGTTTTTATATGTGTTTGTTTATTTATCAATTTAATAACATTTCTAAACCATTCTTCAAGATTTCATAGTTAGTTTACAATAGCTAATAGAAACAAACTAAAACTGTAGCAAACAGTGCTGAGAACAGTGACAGCGCTGGGAACATACTTCAGAGGTTCACCTAGTGAAATTCAATTATAAAAGGGTCTTTTAATTTAGAATTAAAAAAAAACAAAACATTAGCATAGCCAGGCAAGCCTGGGAAGCAGATTCCACAAGAGAGGGATGACATCCAAAAAGGTTGTTCTTCTTACAGCCACAGGTCTCATTTCAAATGACAAGAGTTGCCGTGGGGGCGCGGGGAGGCAATAATTAAAAGCAAAACAATTTAAAAGAACAGCACAAAAGCAATCCACACAGATGAGCATAAGCAATGTAAGAATGCTCAACAGGGATAAACGTATCAGATTGAATATCTTGGAATGTTTTAAAAGGACCTTTGCCTGGGTGAGGCTGAACTGACATCAAATTAGGCACCAAGCAAGCCTATACAGGGGGAGCAATCTAGTTAGGAGTCACCACTAAGAAGGCATTTCCCCACAAAGCCATCTGGTGCACCTAGAGAAGAAACATTGTGCAGATCTTCATACAAATAGGCGCACATGCAGACAACTATATGCATATGTATGTTAAGCACATATGCTATTTACATCTATAACTTAATTTGTTTATTTTTAAGCTCACATCATGTTACACCAAGTTTTGTATCTACATTTCGCCTCCACCTTTAAAACCAAAGAATTTGGAAAAGTTTGCATCTGTTTGGAAGAATATCATACAGATCCAGTGGTCATGGGGGACTGGGAATGAGGCTACATTGTAGATTCATTCTTTAGGAGCATGACATGTGTAGAACTGGCACAGGGAAATGAAAGAGAGATTTGTGTTTCACTCTTTTCTAAGGCTCATAACAGTCAAGTAATATCATCTTCATATACCAAAGAAGGGTGTTGTGTTTGTTTTTTTCTGTGCCCTAAGCACGCATGAAATATCTTCTTTGTGTTTTTCTCCCCACCTCACCCTCACTAGTACTACTAGTATACCTTGCAGACTTTAGGTGGCACTGCTGGTTATATATCCATGGCTCCATGGGCACTACTATGAGTTAGTTAGTCTCCATTCTGAGTCAAATGCATCTTTTTAATGAAGTTTCTCTATTGGCCACCAATCCTTTGCCTTAATGAGTGCTCACTGTGCCAATGGGCTGATGTGTGCCACAAGCATAAGTGTCATCCCTGTGCCCCACAATCAAAAGAGGTATGGAGGTAGATCATCCCCACATGCGCTATGTATAAGAAGAACTGAGCTTCTGCCAGGCCTTCCCAATGACAGTCTGCTGGCATAGAGAGCGCAAGATCAGATGCATGATGTATGATGACATCGTCCTACTGATGAAGTGAAGTTCACAAAAGCTTATGCCAAATAGAACTTGTTAGTCTTTAAACTACTGCTAGATTCTTTGTTGGTTTTCCAGAAAAAAAAAAATTAGTCAGTTGAAGTCAATACAGTGTGGATTAGTCACAGCAATATATTACATATGCATAACCTTTCTCCAGATTGGGATCAAATGTTGATTAGAAGTGTTTTAAGGAGAATGATTAGTTTATATGACTCAGCCTCGTTACTTTAAAAGAAAGCCAACTATCTCCATTTAAATTGTCATTGGCCAACTTCCACTGAAAATGGCTTTCTCAGTAATCCTGCACGCAATTACATTGTGTAAATTCTGTTGAAGTCAATGAGAGTTAAGCAGCATAACTGCCCACAGCATTACAATCCTAGGTTTGCCCTGCATTTTAAATTGTTTGGCAGTGTATATATTTAATAACACAGAGAAGGATTGAACCATAGTAGTGACCAACTTGACATACCATTGTTTTGTGAAATCTATTACAGATGATCCTACAGAGAATTCACACAAATCCATTCATCGCTGCACTTAATATTATTTGTTGATGGCTCAAAGGCATATGAGGGTCTTAGCTGTTTCATTATTTGTCTTTCCTCACATGCTTCTACATAGAATGTGGGCTAATACCTATTCTTTCCAAGTACATCACATTAGGATTTTCATTGGCAGCAGTAACAGTTTTGCATTGGCATCAATTTGGCTCCAAGTATAAAATTTTGTCTATGTTGGCTGCCCTGCTGATGTGCTTGATATAACTTCTAAAAATGAAAGTTCATTTTCCATAGGTTATAAGTAGTCCCCAATGGGTTTCAGAGCCAAAAATGCTAATATTTTTCAGACATAATGAGCAGCAATAGACTGTGCATTACCATTAGCAACATTAGAAGAAAGAGTTTCAAAAATATGTTAGGGGAATAGGGTGGAGAAGAAGATATGGTGCTGTAGCCCAGTGAAAATATAACGTGCTGTTATCAGCTTCACACTTGCAAAGGTGCTTAACATAAAATTACACCCATCAGTGTTACAGTTTAGCATCATTCTCCATGTTTATCCATGATTGTTTCATATTTAAAGAACAGCAAAATATTGTGTTTTGTCAGCCAAGGACAATAATAGTTTAATACTAATTTATTTTCCATTGCTACTGATAATACAACCAATCAACACGTTAAGTGGTGCCAACATTGGCATCTTGCTAAATAAATCTCTAGGCTTTGCACTGCGAGTACATCTTTCAAAGATAAGTCAACAAGAGCAATCAGAGCAGAAAATTAGAATTTGGTATGTTAGAATTAAAATACAGCTAAACTAAAGTTTTAATTGGGGTGATCTAAAAGGGCACTTGATGTAATGATCTCTTTCATTTGTTACTAATTGTTTGTTCCTGATGAAGAAGAAACATGTACATGAATGTTGCTGATTGAGTAAAGATGGCAGTTGCCATAGCAGCTAGTTTTTATTGTTCAACAAGAAGGGATTGTCAAAATGTAAAGGAGATCTGCCTGGGAGCTTGAACATTTTCTTGACACTTTGCCACAAGGACATGTTGTTGTTTTTGTTGTTGTTCTTGTTATAATACCACATTGTTTTAGTGTTTATCTGAAGAGCCAGGGTATCACATTCAGTGACTGTGGCATTTAACCCTAGAGTAACCTCCATGTCTGGATTATCTTAAAAGTAGACAGGATAAAATTTCATTTACTAATCATGTGAAAACGGGAGGCTAGAAACAAATTGTCCACTGATCATTCAGGCAGGGACCATTCCAGCTGCATATACAGACCTGAATTCTTTTCATAGTCCTAACTAGAGTAGAACCATTGAATCAATGAGATTTACTTATATGTTGACTTAGCAGTCACCAATTGATTGAATGTGCTTACTCTAGTTGGCAATAACCAACAGGATTCCACCTGTAGAGTGAAGAGTAAGATGTCTTCATTCAGAACTAGTGTTCACTACAACTACTACTGTCTCACTTTAATTTTCAATGAAGTCAAATGTATGTTGTATTTAAAATTTGTTTTAAAGCTTGTAAGATATTTCTGTAAAGCTATTAGTTGTATGGTCAGAAAATATTACTTCTGTAATTTTTCAATTTCTATCAGTTTCCCCCATATTGTGCCTGTAATTCTGTGGAGATTTTTTAAATATGTTCCCTGTGATATTTCTGAGAAAATTATAAATTGGTGTAATAACAGTTTGTTATTCTTAATAAAAGTCCAACTGATTTCAGTGAGAACTAAGTGCAGTTGATGTTACCTGGGTCTAAGTTTCTTTCTTTCAATTCCATTGCCATAAAAAAAAGTTGACTATAAATTGTTTTATGGACATTAATATATTGTAACCCAGTTACAAGTTATTCTTAGGATTTCATAAGTTTAACATGCATTGATTTGATTGTTTCGCAATTCAGAAGATTACTCTGTCAACCTTTATCTTCAAATAGGGCCTGTTAAAGGTCGCCATAGACAATGCCCGGGCTCAAGAAAAGCAGGTCCAGCTGGAAAAGACAGAACTCAAAATGGAGCTGTTCAGGGAACGAGAATTGAGGGAAACACTTGAAAAACAGTTGGCTGTGGAACAGAAGAACAGAGGTAATGATAATAAAGTAATAAACTTCTGTGCAGTCACTGCTTGAATGTTCAGAACATGCTCCAAGCATCATCTCACTCACACCAAGTTATTTGAAAAGACTAAGGTGTGACCTTGCTGTACAATGCAATCTTATATTGTCTGCACACAAATAAGTATTCACAGGTAAGTGGATAGAGGATTGTGGCCTTCATTTCTTTACCTAAGAACAACTAACTGGTAAGCAATATCATTTCAAATTGTAGACCCCTTTTAGTTTTTCTACAGGTTTTATGTAGGAAGTTACATCACCACTGTGTTGTTACAGAATCAGTTCTGAATCTATTTGAACCTAGAATCTCTCTTGTTCTCCACACAATCTTGTTAAGTTGCTGTACCAAGATCCCAAGGTGTTCTCAACATTTGAAACATCATACAGTGAAGATGGGTATGTACATTATTGGATGTAGGACACAGTTTTCATAAAACCTAGTCCTTTCTAAAAAGATACACCTATGTAATCCATTACTACGTTTTATTATTGTAGTTTAGGGTTTGGCACCTGGTAGGTGGAGAAATGATGATAGTTTGGAATCATGACTCCACCACTGGGGCTATGTAATCCAGCTAAGAATGAACAGATTGACCTCCCTGGAAAGGTTTGTAATTAATCCAGGAAAACTGGATTATCCAGGTGTTCACTGGACATCTGAAAATTAATCATTTTGCTTAATTACAAATTTGTTGGCCCTTTTAAATGTCTGATGATATCAGCAGGCACTCACAGGGATTAAAGGTCTTCTTACAATCTGTCTGGCCAAATCAGGACCTTTCTATGTCTTCCATATGTGTGCTACCAAAAATGTTGGGACAGGAAAAAATAACACAGCTAGCGTGGTACGCTTTGTCAGATGGTAAATGGTCCTGCGCATGGCTCTTGCATCTCAGTAGCAAGGTAAAAATAAAATGTTTTGTGCCAGTTCCCAAAAATGACTAGTCGGAAGGGGAAGGGAGTTTTACAGTTATTGGGGTATCCTTTCTATGTGCCTGTGCCCTTATTTGAGTTGAGATGATGGCTAGCGTAATCGAGCACATATTATTAGTTGATTCAAGAGCAAGGTTTGTTTCCTCTTAAATTAACATTAATGCTGCAAACCAAAGTGTTATAAAAATTATGATGTTGAACTAAAATCAAACAAGAATGCCCAATTTAAAAGAAAGATTGTCTTTTGACAACCAAGTATCATAATATTGATCAGTGAAACTTACTTCCAGGTAAAAGTGTTTAGGACTGATATGTCAGGATTATAGGTGAACAAGTGAGCTAATGAACTCGTTGTAAAACTTTGTATGCTCTGAATAGCACAGAAACCTTATATGGGGGCACATGTACACTATAGTTCTTACGAGTTATGCTATATGACATGTTTACTTCCCTCGTTTCCTTTGATTTCCATTTCTATCCTCTAATTAGAGACTGCTTTGACTGTAGAGGCTGATATGATTGTAGTAAAAGTAATGTCATCTTTCTTAACTGGGCAGGTACATAGCAAAACATTACTTACCTTAGCTCTACAATTCACAGTCTTCACTACAAAAGATAAGCTACAGCACACACATAATTCAGAAGGCTGCCTGTATTTTCTTTCTATTCACTAGAGTTGTTTACAGTGTGGTTATAATAAAACATTAAAACCATAAAGCTGTTCAAGAGCCGTCTAACTCACAACTGAGATACAACAAGAAATCAGTTCTTAAGTGAAGAGGACTCCTGCAAGCCCAGGAACAATTGCATTTTTTTTCTTTCGTACACATCTTCTTAAAATTGGTTCTCCACCTTGAAGACCTCTGTATCTATACAAATATGAGAAACACCCCTGTTTTATAAATTATATCCCATTTCTGTACAATCATATATCTGTCTGATGTTTGACTTGACAATGAGCATTGTCCTGCTGTAGATGCCAGTATGATGTACACTCTCCTTCTACCTGCTATAAGGAGGGCAGTAAAGGGCAAGAAAAGTAGCAAATGATGTGTGCCAAAGAAAAGGGGAATGAAAGTGTAAAGTGGAAAGTTAATAGGATTGGGCACCTTGGAAGGAATACAAACATGTTACAGCTTGAGAGGAATATCTGAAAGATTGTGCAGGTCTGTTTACCCTAATAGTTTATGCAGATCCAGAATGGACAACAATGCTTTGAGGAGTGAAGCTGTCTCTCACCCAAGTTTAAGCTCACGGGTGGAGTAGTACATTCTAAATCCTACCTTGTGAGGGAGAAAAGAACCAGAAAGTGGCAAGGACTATTTATTTCAGATACTGTTAACAATGCTAAGAGTGAGTATATTTAGAGAACAAAATGGCAGACACATGTAAGTACAGTAATGTATCAAGTGATAAGTGATAAATAAATAAAAATTGCATGCAGGGAATGGTCACATATGATGACACTATTCAGAGTTTGGAAATTCATACACTGTAGTGCATAATGCATGTACATGTTTATAATGTACCATTTCTTCCTGATTCATTAAAATTGTTTTAAAGTCATAGACCCAGATCCTGAAGAGTTGGACTTACAGTAGGGTGCATAAGCACAAGATCATGAACTGCTTGTGATAACTCAGGAGTAGACACACTTCGTTATAGTCATTTTACTGGTGTCAAAAATTCTAAAATTAGGCCATGAAAGTTAATCTAAGTTTGGTGTCAATAAATGGTGAGCACATATGCAATATTTTACATTAAATACAGTAGGGCCCCCATATCCACAGATTCATTATCCACTGATTCAGTTATCCACGGGACACAAAACAGCACACATACCATAGAGTCTTCCTTGAAAATGTATCCTCTCTAGCCATTTTCTAGGTCATCTAAGACAATTCTATGGTATTTTAAACCGAAAGTCCCAGTATTTTCTATGGGGTTCACTATTATCCATGGTTTTCAGTATCCGTACCCCCCCCCCCCCGCCGCAAGAAACAATCCCCAGCAGATACGGGGGTCCTACTATATTGCCATAGTAACATTTTAAATAATGTAAAATAAAGAAACTATTAGAGTCAAGGTCTTGGGGTTGAACTTGATTTGGGTTTTTTCCCCTCCCCAATAGCAATAATTCAGAAAAGGTTAAAGAAGGAAAAGAAAGCCAAGAGGAAATTGCAAGAAGCACTTGAATTTGAGACAAAGCGGCGAGAACAAGCAGAACAGACACTAAAACAGGCAGCTTCTGCAGATAATCTCAGGGTCCTAAATGGTAAGAACTCAGTTTTTTGCATTTCTATGATTACTTCATGGTTCAAGTGGTGTGAGAAAAAAGAGAACCTGGTTGGAAAAATGGGCGGGTTCCTCCTATTGTAGTTGAGACAAATGAGCATCCCCCTCCTCTGTATTATAACTCTGATATCTATTATAGCAAGGAAGAAACGTAAACCAGCCAATTTTAATAACTTACTAGCTTTGAAATGCCCACACCCTGTTTTGAATCTTACTTAAACATCTATTTCTCATTAATCTTGGTCCTCAAAAATTAATGCGTTGGCACCTAGTCATTGTTCAACATTAAAAACAGGCCCAAGGTTGATTGTATTGTAATTCAGGACTGGAGTAACAGGTTCTAAAAAGGGGGCTTTAAGACTCAAATGAAATATGTGTCAGCCTCACCTTTTTGTGCTTTCAGACTCTCTGACCCCAGAGATAGAAGCTGACCGCAGTGGGGGCAGAACAGATGCTGAAAGGACAATACAAGGTAGGAATTTGCAAAAGGCTATAAATCTAGATCTTACTATATTAGTTTTTCCTCTGCTTTAGCCTGCTATTCAAGCATGCAGCCTACCATCTGGGCCACATCAAAACAAGTTCATACAAGGTCAAGTTCATCTGGCTTTTTTTTAATAAGAGAGAATTCATTTTGTGCTGATAGATTTTCTTTAAATTAGCAGGTCATTTCTGTTTAGATAATGCAATTAAAGAGGAATAATTAATTTGAGACAATGCAGAACTGCATCCAATGTGGCTCAGATGAATGCGTCTTTCTAGTGGCTGCAGCCACATTCATAGGAAAAAGAATGCTTTTTCAATAAAGGTAACAAAATGTGGCTTAACTGCGTAGATAAACAATGACAGAAACTTAACATCACATAATTAGTAAATTACTTCCAAGTATTTCGAGGAGTGTGTTTCAAGAAGCAGAATCAAAGAAAAAAGCTAAGTATTCATATCTTAAACCGTGTTCCTATACCTAGGCAAATATTCCTGAGTATCATTTAATTAATACATATGCATAACTGATGTATAAGTGCATATATATTTGCAAAATATATAATGTACATAATTCATTAAATATTTGAATAGATGGGTAGCTAGATACAAAGATAGCAAACAGCAAAGTATTAATAAATTGCACATTTCCAAGGTTGTGTTTAGTTTATACTATCTGTGGTAGCTGATATGCTAAATATGCTGACATGAATACCGAACAGCAAAAATAGCATTTATTTTCAATTTTAAATGAAGGTACATTCTTCAAAGACAAGCCTAAAATGATTAGCTGAAGTAATCTCTCTGAGATGCCTTTCGTTTGCATTTTAAAGTCAATCACTCTAAAAGTATCATTTGCTGTCTTTTTGTGTGTTATTGAATTTCATTTACCAATTCCTCTAAGGTGTTGTGGTTGCCATTATCCTATAGGAAAATATTCAGAAAGATAATAAGCTTCACATTTATTAAACATGCGTCAAAAATAGAAAGAGAACAGGAAGTTTATTTTCACACATCAGGAAACTCAGCACAGGGCATGCCATGAATTATTTTGTGAGGTGTGAACTCCATAGACCAGGAGTAGCAAGATAGCAGTGAGGTGATGAGTGATCATTGATTGGACTATATAAGCTTTACAAAAAATCTGGTGAGCTTAACTTAGCTTAATTTAACCACCTGCCTGTCCACCAACTGTTGTCTTCTTCCTTTCATTTCACTGAAAGCAGTTCAAAGAAGCTTCATGTTTGTTTGAAAACTCAATGGATAAAAAGATAAATTGAATATTATCTCACCAGCCTTGTTCATTGTGCTCCCATACCATGAGGAAATGATTGGGCACAACAAAGTATTGAGTGATAGCACCAATTCAGAGCAAGTTAACAATTCTTTTGTTCTGGTAAAAACAGTGATAACTTCCTAATTGATTTGAATGTGCAAGCACCATTCTTTGGACGCTGGATCCAGATTGTTATGCTAGATATCAATAGATACATGTGATTAATTCTGTAGTGTTTTGTCACTCTTATGTCTAGGTCAGACAAAAGAACATTTAAAAAATAAAATAAAATAAAACCTGGACTGAGGGCTTGTCTAGATGAGAACATATAATGCTGATTGCTGCACATTAATGCAAATTCGCAGCAGCATTCATTTGTCTCCACTGTTGTTCTTTTTGCAAAGTTGCTAGTATGCAAAGCTATCCATGTTTGAAGTTTACATGCAGTCGTGCCTGCGAATCAAGATGATGGCCAGGAGTGAATTACTCGCACTAGTATTCTCCACAAGTTGCCGCCGCTGCACAGTACTTTTTTTTTACTGTAAATTTAAGGTGTGCAAGTGCAACCTTCCATTTAAAAAGCTGCTTGGTCACCTCAGCACAGTGAAAAAGCCCACCCGCTCCCATGCATGTCTGACCAATCAGGTTTCCATTCCACTCTTATCCAGGAATGTGCTGTGCTGCAATTTGGTCGTCCTAATGAGTGGGAATGCACATTTCCCACACCTTTTTAAAAGCCCCAGGAGAAGCCGTGAAGATTTCTCCCACATAGTTTTTGGAGGTTTTGGTCCAACTCCTTCCAAATACAGCAATTCACTGCAGGATCTCATTAGGACAAAAGGTATTCTCCTTGAATTCTATGAGGAGTCTAGACAACCTGTGAGTAAGTAATTTACTCCCAATTTGGATCAGCAGTTCAGAGTTCTTTCCTCTCTGTCAGGTGCTCCCAGTCTGCAGTCTTCACAACCCAATCCTAAGCATGTTCAGTTCTCCACAGAAGCAGTGTAGTGAAGTGGTTAGCGTGTTATATTAGAACTGAGTGGATCAAGTGCCCATTTATAGAGATCCTTGGTCAGTCACCATATCTCAGCCTAACTTGCCTCACAGGGTTTAAAGCTAAAAAGAAGAGGGGAGAGTACTTTGTACTCTGCCTTGAGCTTCTTGGATAAAAGACAACGTATAAATGTAATAACAAACAAACAAATGAATAACATACTGCTACAAGTAGTATTAGTGAGCTTTATATTCGATGAGTAGCCAAATGATCAAAGTCTGTCTGCTCTCATTGGACACTGGTAAGAAGCTTTGGTGACTACATCAGAGAATGACTTCATATTTCATCTAGATGAGTCTAAAGTAGAAGGGAAGCTAGAAAAGTTCACAGAATCTTTTTGTCATAAATATGTTCAGCCATACATAAATCAGAGTGCCGATAGGACAGATGCCTATTTACCAAGAGTTATTAATACAGTACGTTGATTCTGAGTGTGATAGGATAGCTTGTCAAGATGAAGGAATTGTTTACTAATCAGTATGTCTTAAAGAAGGAAGGTTCATATGAGAGAAAACATTCCTGCAAATCTATTGAGCCAGGGATACTTAATACTGTAAAGCTGATGTCTGCCCAGTAGCAATACTGTCCAGCCAGCCAATGTAGATAAGCTGAGCCAGTGTGCATTCACTGCATTCCCTGAATCCACTGCTTATTAGTAGGTGAGCTATTGCATTCTGCATTAGTTGCACCAGACTGCCTTCAGAGATGGCACCATGTCAAGTGATACAGAGGGATACTGGTAAGGAAATTGTGTTTAGAGAGAGATGCATTCATTCTGCTCCATTTCTGGAGATTCCTTCCTTGGAGGAAAGTCTGTGTGAGCATTTTCTTGTATTTTTCTGTCCTTTTTTTCATTTGCATGCTTTTTTTCAACATATGCACCTGCATAAAAAGCATGCTTGTGCACATATTAGAGTTATATGTGCATTTATTTTTGTCCCTCCTCTCCCTCTGGCTTTTCTTCGCAAACGAAGATTCAGGAAGGACTCATCCCGCGCTTTCTGCAAGCGCGCTGATGACTAAAAAGGCCAATCCGAGATAAACAAGTCCGGTTGCAAAAAGCACAGCAGAAGGTCTCCTTGGGTGATGCTTTTGGGTTGTGACTCTTTCTGCGTTGTCGTTTCTCTTCAAGACTTGCTCGTCGTGAGTTCTCAAATAAGGCTGCAGCATTGTGGATAGTGCGCCTCCATGCTTTGGAAAAATGCATATATTAGCACATTTTTGTTGTTCTTCTTCTTCGCTTTACATCACAAGCCTGGAATGTTGGTTTCCAACTGCAGTTGACATCAGGGTCTGTAATCAGTTTCCAGGAGGTGTAGGTGGAAAGCTGTTTGGCTAGAATCCTTACCAACAGATGAACAAAGGCCACATGTGGTGGCTATGCAAGAAGTCAGACTTCGGAAAAATAGGCTGCTCAGAGCCATCAGATTTTGTCTTATCTTTCTTCACCAACATCATGCAGCCTTGCAACAAGGCAGTTGCTAGTGAAGAACACCAACAGGATTCCATCCTTTATTTGTTTATTTATTTTTATTTATTTTTTTTGTTTGCTGGCTTGCTTGCTTATTTATTTATTTATATAATTTATTTATGTGTCATCTTTTATTAGAAGTATTTAATCACTGGGTTCCAATAACCCCTTTTAAACATGAGGGCATTTAGCAAATGCTCCCCCACTGCACTTCACTCCTTGGAAGTACAGCACATTTAGCAGAGTACATACACACACACAGCACTGTTAATGTAATAATTCCAGCATGCACAAAGAGAGCTTATTGATAACCAACACCCTTTTCCTATCCCAAGTTACTTGTTTAGCCAAATAAGTACTCAAAACACATTGAAGTAGTTTGGAAGTATAAAAACTTCATTACTTACAGTCTCAGAGCATAACACATGGTACAATGTCAGCACAGCTTCAAAGAAGACTAAAACCTAGTTAAAAATGAATAAAAACTACATGATTACAAAAGAATATGCAGGACCCCTGAAAGGTAGGTCCTCTCTCAAAGAAGTCATCATGGTGAGTGGTGCGAGGAACAAAACCTCGTGGTCAGCTTCTAGACAAAGGAGAAGACTTGGACACTCCCCTTTTTCCTAGAAGCACAATAACAAATCATTAGGAAGTTACATCAACACATCCTGTTTGGCTTCTATCAGTTAACCCTTCAATAGCAAAAACATTTCCACTTATTGTGTTGCAAACTATATATTCCAACACCTTTCTTCCCATATGGGATTCAAGGTGTCTTACAACATCAGTTTAAATGCAACTAAAGTAATTAGTACTACAAAAACGTTAAATAAATAAATAAGCAATCCCATTAAAAGCACTATTTTAAAACAGATTAGAAGCATTTTGAACATAATACTGAAGAGAAAAAATGCAGTGCCCCTACTAAAAGACCCTTTTGCAACAGCACATTAATAGCCAAAGGAAAAAGACCAGAGGGGGAGCTGAACTTGTCTCCCATGGGTTGGAATTCCATAGGCTGTGAGCAGCCATTAGGCAGGCCCTCTCCTGAGTCTCCACCAAACATACCCATGATAGTGATGGGCCCCATTAAAAGTAGGCAACTATACTTCTCTTGAACTTCAAATTTTGAATCTGGCTTGATTCATCTCTTTTTCAATAACCTGCACTTCAGTGGGTATATCAGGGCACTGGTCAGTATGCCATACCTCTCATACATTTTTTGTTTCTCTTTTTAAAAATAGATTGGAAACGCAATCCTATTGGGCTATCTTACCTAAATTGATGTGCACCATAATCGTTGCAGGAGCAATTTCTACATGGTTCTATAATCAGGCAAGGCTGGCATCTCTTTTTCTATGCCTGGACAATAAAAAAACGTCATTGACCTGTGTTGGAAGAAGAATGGCACTGCTGGGAAAATACTGTATTGCCAATTTTAGATCTGAACACATACCCAGATACTAACTGAATGCTGGTATTTATCACATCAAAGCAAGTGATGGATAGTTGACCCAAATCCTATAACTAAGATGAATATAAATGTGAATCGCAGTGCATTCTCGGGGAGGAGCAGAAGTGAAAATCTGATTAGTCGGATGTGCGCAGGGGATGGCCTTGCCAACTAGAAGTGCCATTTTGGAGTTTTTGTTGCACTGAGGCAACCAAACCACTGTTTCAAGCAGGAGGTTGCGGCTATGCACTCTTGATCTACATTTTTTAAAAATATATATATTATGTAGCAGCAGCAACTTGTGGAGAATAACAACGCAAGTAATTCATTCACGGCAACCATCTCGATTCGCAGGCATGGCTCTGAGTGAACATCAAACACAGATAGCTTCGCATACCAGAAGTTTTGCCCAAAAAAATTGCTTTAATGCACAGAAACCCACTTTATAGTGCCTCATCTAGACAACACCTAAGATTTAAATTCTTAAATGGTTTGAGGCCAAGTTATTCAAAGGACCATATCATCCTGTCCACATTGTGAGATAAGGCCCTGTTTATCTGCCAATCAGAGTAGTATACACTACAGAGCAGAGTTTTGTGGCTGTGTTTCCACAGCTGCAAAACACATTGTCAACTGGGGTACATCAGGCCCTGTCATTCCAGTCCTTCAGAAAAGCATAAGACATACTTGTTTAGTCTCCCCTTTACTTTAACACAGATTTTATGGGCCATTGATTGAGATGATTTTAGCTACTGTTGTCTAAATATTTGTTGGGGTTTGCATTTTTAAAACTAATCTTGATTTTATATGTAAGCTTATTATTTATATTACATTTTGGAAGCTACTTTGAATGCATGTTTTCCCTTAAAGATGGCAAACAACTATCTTAATAAATATAAAAAATAATTCAAATACAAATGTATAAAATATAAAACACTGCCTTCATGCTTATTTTTTCTCCATGTGGTGGAGATGGGATGTCTATATTTGGGTTTAAACTGTGGCCTAAATAGCTACCGCTAATCTTGGGAGTAAAGGGAGAATTCATTTTTGTATTTATGCAATGGGAGAAAGTTCCACAGTGCATTCCAAAAGACAGTATATACTCAGGTCAAAGAAAATAGTTGACTTGGTGACTTGCTGTTTCTAACTCTGGAAGTGAAATAATACTGGAGGAATTTAAAAATCTGTAATTTAGGCTTGTGCATATATTTACAGTACTTCTGTAATACCACCTCATAGAAGGTATCTGGGCAGTGTACATAAAAATGGGAATAGCTCTGACAGGGTTTAAACTGTGGTCTAAATAGCTCTGACTCTATCCATTCTGAACTAAATATTGTGGTGCAATTGCATTTTATCGTACTGTACAAGTATGTAAACTTTCTCAGCCATATGATAAAAAAAAAGCAAGCCAAATGCTTTGAAATCACAGGAGAAATCTATCTAGTTTTCTATAAAATGGATTAATAGGCAAAGAAGACAAGAGGAAAGAACACTAACCCAAGTACTGTGGCAAGAGAAAATGGCCTTAGGGCCATACCTCAGATGTTCCAAGAAATGATAATAGTTTCTGACTCTGTATTGATCTATAGGTGTAATTGCTGCAGAAGGCAGTTCAGGCTGCATGGGTACAGAGCAATAAGAGGGATACAACTCACTAGTGGTCTTTGGTCTGAGCAGGAGAGAATTCATCCCACCCCAAAACCCCCAACCCTGAACCATAGGCTGACATTGATACAAAACGAATTTGTTTTGGCAGAGAATTCTTAGAAGCTGTTAGTGCTTAAATTTGGTTTGAGGGTGATTTAGAATTGGGGTTGTATTTCTGGGACATGTAGCTAGAGCAGGTATTTTAGTCATGCTATTCTATTTCTGAGTTTGGCCAAACCATCATGACATTAACACACACACACACACAACCCTGTAACTTTCTTCCTTTTGGTGCAGCCTTCAAGAAAAATATGGGTGTCACTATTATTATAAAGACTTACGGTACTGTTGCAGAGTGGAGAAATTGAACAAATTCAGTTATTTTAAGAATTTACATTCTAATTCTGTGCAGAAATTAGTGTGCCTAAACACTACTACACCCTGAACTCACTGGTCTGATCCAATGTGACCTGATCTGATCCCAGAGCTAAAAGGGGTCAAACTTGGTACCAGTTGATATGGAAGGTCAGGGATCTTCAGGTAGGGCTAGGAAAAAGTCCTCCCTGGAACCTGGAGAGCTTCAGCCAATCAGACAAAACTGGCCCAGATTGATGATCTGACTCAGTCTAAGGCAGTCTCTTATGTGCCTATATTCCCAAATCAGTGCATGCAGAAGTGCCTACTCTATTTTTACTGCTAATGCTGGGTCTGGAAGAGGAATACTATGTCCTAGGCTACTGGTTCCTGACTGAAGAAGGCTTTAAAGGTTAAACCAAACTTTACTGGGAGCTGTCACTAGCAGGCATAAGAATTGCTGGAATAAATCCGCAACCACTTGACTGAAAGTGTGAGCTGAATTGTTTTCTAAACGGATTTGCAATCCTTTTAATCTATTATTAAACAAGCCTAATGAGTATAATAGGCTGAGTAAATGAGCATTTGTTTGTGTGCAATTCTTCTACAACACACTTGTTTTATATCTGAAAGCTTACCCCTCTGAAAATTTTTTTTTTAATAAACTGGCTCTGATGTTTCCATTTTACAAGAAGCTTATTCTGGTTCTGAATCCTCATGCCTGACAACATATTGGACAAGGGGAAACTTTTCACAGAACAAATATGCTGAACAAACTTGACAACTGATAACCACAAATAGGTCTGATACAAGAAAAACAAACTGCTATAAACTGCATCTCTTGTTTATAGCAAAGTCATACTAATTGCATACTGTGTCAGGATTCTATACATTCACAGAGCCACACACACAAAAAGTAACACACCCTATCAGGCTGAAGTAACCAGAGTTACACAACTTGTAATGTCTTGTGTCAGGAGGATCTATCTTAATACCACAGAGCTGCAGCCATCAGCATGAATGTATAGCTACTTTAATAATGGATGGTCCACTGAGTCTTTTTAAAAAAAAATTTTTAAGGTAAGTTCTTTGACATGACAACTGGTTACTTAATTTAAGGGACAATCATCCCATCTGAAGAGGCCGTAATTAGGAATCATCATATTCATTCTGTGACAATTAAACTCCAACAGTAAGCAATGGTTATCCACAAAAACAAAGTAACCAACAATTCATATGATAAGCATAATTATAATGTCAGAAATTTGGATAGTGATTTTATATGCAACAATCCAAATGCTAGCTCTGATGACCAAGTCTTTGACAATTCACACCAGATACCATAATTCATAGATGCAGCAAAACATTTCAACTGTAAACATCTCTTCTACAAAAACAAAAAAGAACTACAATAAGATCAAAGTATTTATATACTTATTTCAATATTTACATCCCACCCAGTATCACAACATCTTTGGGCAGCTTACAGACATAAGATAATTGAATGTGAACACATACTTCTGAAATGAAAGCCTTGTTTTGGAACATAGAGGTGAAAGAATGAAGGCCAGCACCTTGTCCTATATGCTGAGAAAGGTGCGCATGTGTGTGTGTGTGCACACCTTCAAATCACCTGTCAACTTATGGTGACCCAATTAATTTCATAGGGTTTTCTTAGGCAAGGAATACTCAAGAGGTAGTTTTGCCAGTTCCTTCTTCTGAAATATAGCCTAGAGTACCTGGTATTCATTGGCAGTCTCCCATCCAAGCACTAACCAGGGCTGATCCCGCTTAGCTTCCAAGATCAGACGGGATCTGGTGCCTTTAGGGTGTTTAGGCCTAATGGGAAAGTTATACTCCTCTTCAGGAGCTATTTGTTCTAAAACAATGGTGGGCAGAGGAGGCCCACCATTGTTTTGCCCCTCCAACTGTCCACACTGTAATGTTTTCAGTATGTCAGAATTGACACAACATCACTTCACAATGTTATTCTGATTGATTGTTTGCCTTTTATGTTTACAGGGTCAGGTTAGGAAGGTAAGCCAGCACATTTGAGGCTGAGTTTCAATCGTTTGGGCCACTTTTTGGACAAAAAATTGCCGCCGAATCAGTGCAAAAATTAAAATGAGGGTGGTAGTGTCTGTCAGGAAATGACATGGATCTGACCACAAGATGGAGCTGTAAGCTTAGTAATGAAAGTAGTTAAGCTCCAGTGGCAGGTGTGTGTGTGAGTCAGCACTTGAGAGTATGCACATCTGAGATGCCTGATGTAATAGGCATTGTTTAACTGCCTATAAAAAGGAGATGGGAATTATCTCCAGTGCGGGTTTGTTGTGGATGGTGGTTGGCGAAGCAGTTTGTTGGTTTAAGAGAGATTTATGAGTATTAGAGAAAGCTGTCCTATACTCTGTATATATATTGTAAATATACTGCAAACAAAGATTAATGCCCTCAAGTTGAGTGAAGGCTGGCCTTGTTGCTGTCTTTATTTGGCAAGCCAGAGCTCAAGGCAGTGTGCTGGGGTGAAGGAATTTTTCCTTCTCAGCCTGAAGTCTTTTGCAGAAGTCTCTCCAGAAACCTTCTCCTTGGTGTCCTGTTGACATGTAACAACTCTGCAGGTGGTTGTGGTGGACACAGCGCGTCTTTCTACAGCCCAACAGTGGTTATGGGCCCAGTGTCCGTGAGGACAATGCTTGAGAAGCTGTGGGAGATATAGTAATAATAATAATAATAAAATTTATTTATACCCCGCCCCTCTGCTAAAAACAATCGGGGCGGCTTCCAACAATTAAAACATTATAATAATGACTAAAAACACCACCCACCCCCACCCTCCCACATAAAAAGACATTAAACACAATAAGATTAAAACCTTCTAGCTAAAAAAATACATTAAAAACAAATATATACATAAAAGCCAGGAGACTGAGTTCCTGAGGCCGGGATCTAATCAGGAAAGGCCTGCCGAAAGAGATCCGTCTTTAGTGCTTTTTTAAAGCTACTCAAGCTCGTCAGCTGACGGATCTCATTCGGCAGGCCATTCCACAATTTGGGGGCGATTACTGAAAAGGCCCTCTGGGAGGTTGCAGACAGCCTAGATTTTTGTGGCTGAAGCAGATTCCTCCCAGAGGACCGGAGTATGCGGGGAGGATTGTATGGGAGGAGGCGGTTCCGGAGATAAGTTGGACCCAAGCCATTTAGGGCTTTAAAGGTAATAACCAACACCTTATACTGGGCCCGGAAACTGATAGGCAGCCAGTGGAGAGATTTTAGTATTGGAGTTATATGATCTCTCCGAGATGTTCCTGAGACCACTCTGGCTGCCATATTTTGTACCAACTGAAGTTTCCGGACCAAGCACGAAGGTAGCCCCATGTAGAGCGCATTGCAGAAATCTAGACGAGAGGTTACCAGCGCGTGCACCACAGTCTCAAGGTCCCTTACTTCCAGGAAAGGGCACAGCTGGCGTATCAGCCGAAGCTGATAACAAGCGCTCCTGACCGTCGCATTCACTTGACTCGTCATCTGAAGCGATGAATCAAGGAGCACCCCCAGACTGCGAACACAGTCCTTAACGGGGAGTGTGACCCCATCCAGGACTGGAGGTTGCAACTCAACTCCTGGTTTCGGGGCCGCTACCTTGAGCACCTCCGTTTTGTCTGGATTTAATCTCAATCTGTTTTTCCTCATCCAGCCCATTACAGCTTTAAGACAGTCATTAAGAGGAGAGATGCCATTAGGATTCGAGGCCGATGATCGGGACAAGGAGAAATAGATCTGGGTGTCATCAGCGTACTGATAACACCCAGCCCCATAACCCCGAATAATCTCACCCAGCGGCTTCATATAGATGTTAAACAGCATCGGGGACAGGATGGCGCCCTGTGGAACACCACAAGTAAGCTCCTTTCTGCTAGAGCAGCTGTCCCCAAGCCGCACCCTCTGGGACCTGCCCGAGAGGAAGGACCGGAACCACTGGAGCGCAGTGCCTCCAATTCCTAACCCTCTCAGGCGATCCAGGAGAATGCCATGATCTATCGTATCGAAAGCCGCTGAGAGGTCCAGAAGCACCAACAGGGACACATTACCCCTGTCGATGCTTAGATGCAGATCATCGGTCAAGGCAACCATGGCAGTCTCAACTCCAAATCCCGTCCTGAAGCCAGTTTGAAATGGGTCTAGATAATCAGTTTCATCCAAGACCACTTGGAGTTGAAGAGCAACTGCCCTCTCGATCACTTTGCTCAAGAATGGTAACATAGAAACCGGCCTATAGTTATTCATGTCCAGGGGGTCTAGGGAAGGTTTTTTCAGGAGCGGCCTAACCGCCGCTTCCTTTAAACAAGATGGAACACACCCTTCCCTGAGGGATGCATTGATGATGTCCTTAAGGAACACCATCAAGGCAGTCCCCCCCTGGATGGCCAGCCATGAATAGTTCTGCAATTGGTGAGTTGTTTTGTGTTCCTGGAGGGCTGAAGAGAAAAGTCCTGGAAAGGATTGAGTTAAGTGTGTCTACTCACGGACTCTGCTCTTATCTGTTTGCTTTGGAAGCTAATTGTTTTTGGCAGCCTGCCCGGACTGTTATCAATGCATTTGTTTGCATCTGTTTAAGTCGCAGACTCAGTGCAAACATGGAAACAGCAGTCAGGTTTGAAAAGCTGTCTGAGAAGAACTATGCTTCCTGGAAAATTTACATGCAAGCTTGGCTAATGCAGCAGGACTTATGGGAGTATGTAAAGAAACAACCTGACCCTACTAATGAGGATAAATTAATAGGTGACAAAAAAGCTAGAGCAACAATTGTTTTGTTTTAGAACCAAATCAGCTGAATAATATAAGAGATAAGAGGTCAGCGTTTGAAGTCTGGAAAGCTCTTGAGAATGTCAACCAACCAGCTGGAGCCTTGTCAAAAATGCTGTGCAGCAGAAAGCTGTATTGTTGTAAACAGCAGGAAAGTGAATCCGTGCTTGTGCATTTAAAAAGGATGCAGGATAATTTCTCAGAGTGCAGTGAGCGTGGCATCCAAATAGAAGAAACCCAAAAAGCTTTTATACTCCTGAGTAGTCTAAACAGTGAATGGGAGTTTCTAATGTACGATCTCCAAGGAGTAGCCGAAGCTGATTTAAATGTCAACCTTGTGGCATCCAGGATATTGGAAGAGGCACAGAGGAGGGAATCAGAGAGCTTCAAGGGAGTGACCAGCTGGAGGAGACAACCAACCAACCAATCCACGTCTGAGGAAGGGAGTGCTGCTGTCTGCAAAACATGGAGATGTTTTCCTGTGGAGAGACCGGACATTTGATAAAGAACTGTTCTGAGGTCTCTGCAGCAAAGAAAGGACTGAACTCACAAAGAAAAAGAAAAGCCAAGCCCCAAGATGGGAAGGGGTTTGCTACTACTATAGAGGGAGTTGTAAATGAGAAAAGGGACCAGTCTGTTTGGATTTTCGACAGTGGGTGTTCTCACCATATGCCGGATAGGGAAAAACTACAGAGCCCAAAGCCAGCACCAGTGGACACTGTGGTATTTGCAGATGGTGAATATGGCAGTGTAGAGATTCAAGGGTCTGTATTAATCCCTGGTTTAAACAAGGTATTTCATAATGTACTGTGTGCACCAAAACTACAAAATAGCCTTGTAAGTGTGACATCCCTAACCAGTGATGGATATGAAATCCTTTTCATAGAATCATAGAATCATAGAATTGCAGAGTTGGAAGAGACCATGAGGGCCATCCAGTCCAACCCCCCTGCCACACAGGAAATCTTGATCAAAGCATCCCTGACAGATGGCCATCCAACCTCTGTTTAAAGACCTCCAAGGAAGGAGACCCCACCACGCTCCGAGGGAGTGTGTTCCACTGCAGAACAGCTCTTACTGTCAAAAAGTTCCTCCTCATGTTGAGGTGGAATCTCTGTTCCTGGAGCTTGCACCCATTGCTCCGTGTTCCAGTCTCTGGAGCAGCAGAAAACAAGCTTGCTCCATCCTCAGCGTGACATCCCTTCAAATACTTAAACAGGGCTATCATATCGCCTCTTAACCGTCTTTTTTCCAGGCTAAACATACCCAGCTCCCTAAGTCTCTCCTCATAAGGCATCGTTTCCAGACCTTTCACCATTTTAGTTGCCCTTGTCTGGACACGCTCCAATTTGTCAATATCCTTTTTTAATTGTGGTGCCCAGAACTGGACACAGTATTCTAAGTGAGGTCTGACCAAGGCAGAATAGAGTGGCACTATTACTTCCCTTGATCTAGACACTATACTTCTATTGATACAGCCCAAAATTGCATTGGCCTTTTTAGCTGCCGCATCACACTGTTGGCTCATGTTCATCTTGTGGTCTACTAGGACTCCTAGATCCCTTTCGCACGTAGTCTCATTCAGCCAGGTCTCTCCCATCGTATATTTATGCATTTCATTTTTCCGCCCTAAATGCAGTACTTTACATTTCTCCGTATTGAATTTCATTTTGTTAGCTTTGGCCCAGCTCTCCAGTCTATCCAGGCCATTCTGAATTTTGATCCTGTCCTCTAGGGTATTAGCTACTCCTCCCAATTTGGTGTCATCTGCAAATTTGATAAGTATGCCCCTAATTACCTCATCCAAATCATTGATAAAGATGTTGAATAGCACTGGGCCCAGGACAGAACCCTGTGGCACCCCACTGGTCACATCTTTCCAAGACGAAAAGGAGCCACTGCTGAGCACCCTTTGGGTTTGGCCGGTCAACCAATTCCAAATCCATTGAACAGTTAACTTGTCTAGCCCACACTTTACAAGCTTGTTTGCAAGAATGTCATGGGGAACCTTGTCAAAGGCCTTACTGAAATCAAGGTATGCAATGTCCACAGCATTCCCTTCATCTACCAAGCTGGTAACTTTATCAAAAAAAGAGATCAGATTAGTCTGGCATGACTTGTTTCTCTGAAACCCATGTTGACTTTTTGTGATATCAAAGGAGATGAGGGGATTGTGTCCAAGGAGGGAGTAGTATGTGGTAAAGCCATAAAGAAAAATCACAGTTATCAAATGGTAGCACAGGTGCAGTGTGGGAATATAACAAATAAGCCACTGCATGATGGGTGTGCTCATTACCTTCATAGAGTTATGGGCCATATAAGCTTCAAAGGTTTGAGAAACCTAGAGAAGGTTTGCCCAGAGTTCAAGGTAGAGAACTGTAAAAGTTACCTGGACTGTGCTATTTGCAAACGGGTAAAGGTCAAGGCTTACCCTGTAGCGAAGGTGAGCAAATGCATAACCCAGAGGCCTTTTCAGGTTGTACATGCGGATTTATCAGGGCTGCATCAAGTATAGGGGATAGCAGGTTTACCCTATTGATAGTAGATAGGCATACCAGATTTACCTATGTGGCAATGCTCAAAACCAAAAGTGAGGCTGCTGATATGATCCAAAAATGGGTCAACTCTGTTAAAAGGGAGTTTCCTTACAAGGTTGGCACTGTTATGACTGACAGAGGTGGGGAATTCTTAAGTAGTAATCTGCAGCAGTGGTTTGGGCGGAAAGGGATCCAACATAAAACTACAAATCCTGGATGTCCAGCTGAGGATGGTTTGCCTGAACGTAGGATTGGGATGATAAACCAAATAAGGGATTGTATGTTAGAGGATTCTGGAGCGCCAGCTAATTTGTGGGGAGAAGCAACAAGAACCACTTGTCATATTATAAATAGGTCATGGTGCAGTGCGATAAACCAAACACCATACTACTTATTGTATGGAAGAGCACCAAACTTAAAGTACTTAAGAGTGTTTGGACAATTTCCATCAGTGTACATTCCTCCTCAGTTCAGGAAAAAGAATCAGCCCAAAAGCCAAAGGTTGCGTTTTGTGGGCTATGAGGGGAACAAGTACAGGTTCCTGATGGATGGGAATAGGATTTTGTATTCAAGGAGTGCTAGTTTTGAGACTCATGCTGGGTGGAAGAGAGTGTACCCTGACCAGAATGTTGTTGTAGAACAGAAAGCCAGTGTGGTAGATAAGAACAACGGAAATGGAGGTGTACAGGCATCCAGGGATGTCTTAGATGAGAAACCAGGTGTGTCACAACAGCCTGGAATTTCAAGTAAACAGGGCACTTTGAAGGCGCCTGGTACTCCAGAAGAGCCTAGCACTTCATTAGACTTGCAACCAAAGTCACAGATAGTGACTGTGAAACAAGAACAAGTTGAGACTCATGGGCAAGACTCTCAGGCCAGTGTTAATAGCAGTGACACTGAGGGTGGTCAAGGTACATTCATGATTCCCATGAGGTCTCAGAAAGGAAAGTTCTTTGTAGTAAAGCAGGGACAAGCCTCTTCTGTGGCAGCAATAAAAAGAACTGAAAACACTCCAGAAAGAGCCAGGAGAACATGCACTAAGCAGGAGAGGTGGAAGAAAACCAAAGCTCTGGTGTGTGTGGCAGAGTATAGCCAGGATATGTTTGGTGGGATGGTCAGGCCTGTAAGTAAAAGGAGATTGACAAATGATAGCACCAGGGAAGCCAGAGCCGGGTGGGTCAGTAGCATGGGCTATCAAGGTCTAAGAAAACACTTGTAAAGAATGGGAACGGAGTCTCAGACTCTATAGGTATCAGCGAGTAAGGTCACAGTATATAAAAGGATAGGTGTAAATGACACATGGGACACACCACATGTCATTTGGAGGGGAATGTCAGGGAATGACATGGATGTGACCACAAGATGGAGCTGTAAGCTTAGTAATGAAAGTAGTTAAGCTCCAGTGGCAGGTGTGTGTGTGAGTCAGCACTTGAGAGTATGCACATCTGAGATGCCTGATGTAACAGGCATTGTTTAACTGCCTATAAAAAGGAGATGGGAATTATCTCCAGTGTGGGTTTGTTGTGGATGGTGGTTGGCGAAGCAGCTTGTTGGTTTGAGACAGATTTATGAGTATTAGAGACGGCTGTCCTATACTCTGTATATATATTGTAAATATACTGCAAACAAAGATTAAAGCCTTCAAGTTGAGTGAAGGCTGGTCTTGTTGCTGTCTTTATTTGGCAAGCCAGAGCTCAAGGCAGTGTGCTGGGGTGAAGGAATTTTTCCTTCTCAGCCTGAAGTCTTTTGCAGAAGTCTCTCCAGAAACCTTCTCCTTGGCGTCCTGTCGACGTGGAACAACTCTGCAGGTGGTCGGGTGGACACAGCGCATCTTTCTACACCCCAACAGTGTCTGGGGAACCAGAGGCTTCAAGGCCACATTTTGGGGGCCCAAAGGCTGCATGCAGCCTCCTGGTCACACTTTGTCTATCCCTGCTCTCAGGCAGCTTCTTAAGATAATTCAGTATTTTGTGTGGTGTGCTAAAAGTGTAAGAGTGTTGTTGCTGTTGTTGTTGTGTGCCTTCAAGTCATTTCTGGTTTATGGTGACCCTAAGGCGAAGCTGTCACAGGGGGCTCAGCTAGATGGGAGAATTAATTGTGGAAAATAGCACATTAATTCACCATCACAGCAGCATTCATTTGTCTCCATGATACATTTGCAAGATCACTGGCATGGGAAGCTATCCATGACTGAAATTCACATGGAGCATGCCTGCATGTAAAGATGGTGGCCATGAGTGAATTACATGTGTTATTATTCCCCAAAAGCTGCCTATTTTTTCCCTCACCCTCTTATTAAATCAGAGATGTGGAACAGTGATCTTCTTGGCAGAATGTATTCAGATGGGTTTGCCCTTGCCTTTTTCTGAGGCTGAGAATGTGTGACTTGCCCAAGATCACCTAGTGGGTTTCCATAGATGAGCAGGGATTCATACCCTGGTCTCCCAGTGTCCTAGTCCAACACTCAAAGCAGTAGACCATGCTGGCTCTCATATGAGTGCTTCAGTGAAGAAATAGATTGATTGCTCATTTGGGAATTCTAGTCTTGGCTGAGATAATTTTAGGTATGAATTGTAAACAACAAGTTTGAAATGTTACTTCATGGACAGTTGAGACACTTTTTCCTACGTCAATCTGGAAGACTATTGGGATGAACAAACTCTTCTTCCTCTTACCAGGAATGGCAGTCCCTCCCCCCAGATCATTCACAGCCTACAGTAGCATCCGTATCATCAACCGCGGATCATTCACAGCATACAGTAGATCTGCCGTATCATCAACCGCGGATTCAATTATCTGCAGCTGGCAATGGCGGGGGGAGGAGGGATCTTGCCTGCCCTGTCCCTTCCCCCAGGAGAGCTCTGGTTGCCGCAACTGCAACTGCGGGGGGAAAGGGGGAGAAAGGGGGTGGGAAGGACCTTGCCTGCCCTGTCACTTCCCCTGGGAGAGCTGCAGTCGCTGTCCCAGCGATCACGGGGTGAAGGGGAAGGGAGGGGCAGGAGGGATCTTCCCTGCCCTGTCCCATCCCCCAGGAGAGCTCCCGTGGCAGCTGCAGGGTGGTAGATGGCATTTGCTATTATCCACAGATTTCACCATCCACAGTGAGGCCAGGAAGCAATCCCGCATGGATATGGGGGTCCTACTGTATTATCTTCCCCTCTCTCTCAATATCAATATGAGTACCTATACAGATGTTGATAAATTAAAGATAAAGAGGGAAGACAGGGAAGGGAATAGTTATGTAATGATCTATAATGTTGGAAAGGAAAGGTACACTTGTCAAAACATTACTCTCACTGAATTTCATAATGATTGGACTCCCTGCTTTAGGGGATATGATGAGTCTGGGAAACAAAACAAAAATTATAAGGCCATAAATGTAGATGAGATAAACATTAATTCTCCTGGTAGTTACCATTGTTTCTCATAGAAAGGAAGCCCTTTGAGGAAAACCAAAGTGGGTTTTAGCAACAGTTTTGAATTCTTCACATTTCCAGAGCAAGTCGCATTGCCCTTATTTGAAGGTTCCATGTTTGTGTTTACAATCACAACTTGCACTGATCTCCTAAATTGTGATTCAGAGTCACAACCTGCATCTTTCTTTATCCTATTATATTCTATCCCACAACTGTATAGCTATGCTTAAAGGCCTGTGGCTTTAATGTCACTCAGTCAGTGCATCTGTGGTCATTACGTGAATTAAGGAACAGGGCTCTGGTTCCTTCAATGATTGTGTAGTAGATGGAATTTCAGCAGGTGTTGCTTGTGTGACAAATAGCACCTGCTGAAATTCCCTCTTCTACACAACCATTGAAGAGGCAGGAACCCTGTCCTTTAATTCACGTGTTCACTTAATTTACCTAAGTCACCAGAAGTGGGTTGATAAAGTTACTGATAGGGAGCCCTGGTGGCACAGTGGTTAAATGCTGGTACTGTGAGCCATGATGTTGTAAGTTTGATCCTACAGGGCTCCAAGGTTAGACTCAGCCTTCCATCCTTTTGTAGGTTGGTAAAATGAGTACCCAGCTTGTTGGGGGCAATTAGCTAACACACTGTAAACCACTTAGGCAGTGCTTTGCATTTATCAGCAGTATAGAAATATAAATGCTATTGCTATAGATTCCACTCCCCTGCTTTCTTTTTTCTACTGCTACAGACTAATATGGCTATATCTTTGAAAACTGTTAAAGATTCTGGTACAAGTCACAGTCTCTCATACTCAGAGGAATGCAAAGGCAAATTCCCTCTGCACAAATCTTGCCAAGAAACCCCCATGATATGTTCACATAGTGTCACCATATGCTGGAAATGATTTGAAGACACACAGCAGCAGCAGAACAAGAACCACAACCCTGGGCCTGATGTTTGAAATCTTAAGACTTGTCCACCGCTTGCTGCTACAGGACAAGTTCACTGTTTATGCTACAGTAACAAAAATTCAAGTTACCCAAGCCCTAAGACATCATGCGTTGTGGTAGGGAACTGCTGGATATGATATGCTACTTGATTTCTGTGGAACAGCTGCTATTCTAATGTGCAGCTGGACACATTTTGTGTAGTAAGAAAATAAATCTGTTGCTGAAACCAGGAAAGGTAAGTAATTTCCATAGACTCCCCTGGAATATATACCTTGCTGTTTGTACTCTAGAAGAAACTTTTTGCAAGCTGTCTTCTCTCTCAGCAAGTCCATGTCCAAGGGTATTTTCTTTTTTTTTTAATAAAGGCATCGTTTTATACTCATTTAGGTCACACTCACATCCAGTGTTATGAATTTGAGATCAACTGATATCTGTTTGTTCTTGCTTACATCATGTCACCTAAGTACATCTTGTACTGATTTAGGCTGGCCTCTAAATATAAACATAGTGTGAAACAATTCCACCAACAATGTGTAAGAAAATTTCCGAGATTATCTGCACAGATAATTTGATTTCAGCCTTTGCCTTTAATGTTTAGTATTTGACAATACAAAACAGTTGGCAGCTCATGAGGTTTCATGTTTCAGGCTTGCAAAAATTAAAATGAAAGTAGTGCTAAGTTTCATGTTCATCGGTTGAATGCAAATTATTTCATATTTTAGCGTGTTTCAGCTATCATTTAAACTTTCGGCTTAGAAAGAAAAGAAAAGCTGTTGGTAGTCTTGAAAACATTTCTCTGATTTGTCTGTCTTATATAACTGAGGCCCAAATCATCAGTAGGAAAGCATGAAGTAATTATGTAGTTCAGCCTTTTCTCTTAACCAAGGATAAACTGTGGAATTATACTGTACAGCACAAAAACTAAACAATAATAAATTTGTTTCCTATCTCCTGGCACAACATTCTGGTATTTTGGCAGCCTTTCAGCTCAAGCTAATCAATTAAAGACAACTTTGATTAAGTTAAACAAAAGATGGTATTGATCGTTGGGAGTAACCTATAAATAGGCTATTGTTTCATAGTGTTCATAGGTCACTGTTAGCTACACCTTTAAACTAGACAGGCATTCTATTTATCACTTAGGAAAGGAAAGCCAGAGGCAAAATCAAAGCACACTAAGATATTTCACTTTCTTTGGGAAAGGGGGGGGGAGTCTCTTTCAGAGTTGCAGACATAAACATTTCACAGTTAATCAGAAGTGGCTGCATTCAGACGTTTGCATCTTGTTTTATAATGTACATTCTTTAGAGATGTGTGAAAGAAGAAATTTCCCCATTGCCCTTCCTACAAAATAAATGATTAATCAGCTGAAAGCTTTTCTCAAACATGGTATTCTGAAATGCTGTAAAATAACTCATGCACAAAAATGAATTCCAGTCTAGAGAAAATTAAGTTGGGTGTTAATGGTCAATGAAAATGTTGAACGCATCTGGTATTTCATGAGGAAAAAAAATATTTTAAGTGAGATGTGTGGTATATAATTCATGACAGGTGCTATTTACATATCTATTTCACATTCATACATATATTCCCAAACAAGTTTACAGATTATTTTTTTGCCTGTATGTCATACACGCGATCACTACATTGTTTGGATTTACGGGACATTCTGTTCTGCTCCAAACATCTTACTGCTGTCCCACTACCTGATAAATCCCTTATTATTCTAACACCAAGGTGTCATGGCCTTTCCATTTAAACAAACGTAATTCTGTACCTTCTACATTAAAGGATTTCTGGGATTGGCAATGAAACAGTACAGTATATTCTCATCCCTATAAGTAATATTTCTGTTCTGGGATCCAGTCAGATGTCCTCTTCATTTCTCTTCCCCATATTTCATTGTTCTTTTCGAACTTTCACTCTGTATTCTATGGTTACTCAGCATGTTCTGTCCTCATCAGGCTCTTTCAGAGGGGTTGCTCTCTTTCTTTTCTAATGGGTATTCTGCTTTATTTTGTTTCACTTCTGCTAATGTTGATGTTCTTTCAAGTATGCTGAATAGTCCACTCTTGTTTTTCAGTAACCCGATTTTAGTTGAAATCTTGGCAGTATTCAGTACCTGAGTTTGCTCTTAAAGCAATGATAGCTACCATGTTGTTGGACTGCAACTCCCTGCATTCCTCACCAGGCCCCTATCATATGATATTAATTTTTTTAGGGCAATCTTCAGGCAATATTTCACCCAAAACAGGCCCACAGCCCCCAAAACTGCCCATAAATGTGACAATTTGCTTCTCCCAAGCCCCCTAGGAAAAATCAGCTGAAAAACAGCCAAAATGACATCTGGAAGCACCCAAAATGCACCACTTTAGTTGGGGGAGGCAGTTAAAAATGGGACCCACACTCTCTAAAGTTGCCAGTCCTGGTCTAAGTGTTTCTATTTTTAGGAACATTGCAGGAAAATAGGATCATTATTCTTCATTTCATGGACTCTGGAACCAGAGGGTGGGATCTGAGCTCCATCTGGGCTGGGCAGGCTGAGATCTGTCAAAATTAGGCCACCAAGTCTCCTCTGTAGTTGAGTCTTCTCAGACATTATCAGTCAGACATGTTTAAATGATGAAGCACTAAGAAATAATAAAACAAGTACGGTATTGTTGTTGAGCACCTCCAGGAATAAAAAGGGTGCCTGCAACCTGTCCTGTGCACACTTACTTTGGAGTAAGCCACACTGAACACATAGAGGGGACTTCTAACTACACATTCTACTTGTATGTTTCTTCATATTTAAGGATGTTTCCTTGTGTGGGGAAAGTAATTACCGTAGCCCTCTCCCTGCAACAATCTTTAGGTAAGCAAATTTAGGCCCCATCTATAAGAGAGGTGAAAATATGATCTCCTCTGAAGAAATAGCAATTTGCAACACTGGGACCTGTCTTAATGGTTAATAAAGCCCCCCTAAACTTCACATCCCCCCTTGCCAAGATGGTGAATTGCTTGTGCTTTTAAATCTACTGCCACCAAACTTAAAAAAAAAAAAAAAACAACGTTCACCATAGTTCACAAAAGCAATACTTTGTATTCACAAAAGAGAAGAGTATAAAACAGAGTAAAAGATTTCTGTTTTATCGACTTACCAACCTCTTGTATAGCCAAAAATCCAACATGGTGGCAGCATGCTCTTGCCCTGTTAGCAAGCCCCACCCCCATTCTCATCCGGCCAATCAGCTTGCTCTCCCTTGGCTCAGCAACACGAATGCGACTCTCTTAACCATCACACATTTGCATCTCCTACAGTACTTTCTAAAAACTCCCGAGAAAAGCCTCGAAAGCTTCCCTGATGGAGTTTAAGATGGATTTGGCTGCCCCCATTCTGAATAAGATGTATTGATGTGAAGTCTGTATAGACAGATTACCTTCCATTCAAATTCCATTAGGATTATTTTCACCATTTGGACAGGACCTTAATAACAGAAGAGGTAAATACTTGAGAGAACCTGATGGAATCCACAGGGTGGAGTGAAGGGAGATACGTCTCCAAGTGAACAGTGGATGGCTATTTTTATTTTTATTTTTGGAAAACTCCCAACATGGTTCAGCCTATGTATATATTTCAGTGGTCTTCTTCAGGTGCTATGTAAAAACATAAAAACAAATACAGATTTAAAAATCAAAAAGAAAAGGAAAGAAACAAGTGAACCAGGCTCAACATTTTTTGTTGTTTTTTTTTTTAACTGTAGCAGGTGTTCAGGAAAAAAAGAGGGAGTGAGATAGCCTTCAAGGTTGTATCATGCAGCCAGGCTAGAAAAAGTTGTGAGTGAATTTACAGAAATGAGATGAGATCACATTATTTAGTCCTACAGGAACCAAAGATTTTAATTTTAAAATACAATCTGTTTCTTTTTTAAAAATAGAATCTTCTCATTACTATTATTTACTTGTTCTGTAGCCTAAAATTTGAGGTCTGTTGCAGGAAAATGGCATTCCAAGAAATGACTTGTCAAGTGAGCACCTATTTTTTTGTTTCTTATATTTTAAAGGTATTCTCCTATAAATTTTTTTAAAGTTTTTGTTGTCTTTCCCACAGACATCTTTATACACTTGCATTGTATAGCATAAGTACCAAAGCTGCTATTGCAAGTGGTAAAGTGAGCCAAAGTGTACCTCTGGTTGATATTGCACTTTGTAAATTCAGCCATTTTGGAGCAAGACACACAATGCTCCTGTGGTGGTAGCCCGTGGATTTAGCTTCACTCATCAGAGTGTTCATGGATGTTTGTTTTTGTTTCATGAAATTGCTATTCACCAAAATATCTCATATGTTTTTGGTTCTTTTAAACAAAATCTGGAGCTTTTCTTGAAAACCTGGCATGTACATGTATATAGGCCAAAACATGTTGGCTTTTTCCAAAATAATAAATAAATATAATATAAACAGCCATCCACTGAACACTTTCTAGTCATATTTCCCTTTTTTCCTGTGGAAAATTAATAACAATCTGCTTGCCAGTTAATATGATAGCCGTATTTAAATAACTGAAGAGGTGTCATGTAGAAGATGTTCTCTGTTGCTCCAGAGGACATGAATAAATGGACTCAAGTTACAAGAAAAGAGATTCCACCTAAACACTTGGAAGAACTTCTCAGATATAAGAGCTGCTCAGCACTAGAACAGACTAACTTGGAGGATGGTGGGCTCTCCTTCTATAGAGGTCTTGAAACTGAAGTTGGAGGGCCATTTTTCAGGGGTTCTTTACTTGTGCATTCCTCTATGGCAGGGAGTTAAACTAGTTGGCCCCTGAAGTCCCTTCCAATACTGTGATTCAGTGCTGAATCCCACCCTCACCTTAAAAACTATTCTGACATCCCTACGTCTTTTAATATGCAATAGCTACTTCATTTAGTTTGCACAATCTGAACTTCAGACACCTATTGCCCCTATAGTCACTTTGCATCATTTCCTACTGGTGAAAGCACATGTCTTCACTTAAATCAACTTGTTCCACCCTCAGTCCAGTTCTCTTTTCTCTTCCCCAACCTCTTTTTTTCATGCTCATCTTTCTTCTCTCCCCCTGGTCCTCTACTCATTTAATTTGTATTAGCTTTCACTGGCTGCAAACACCTTTCTCTCCCTTACCCCTTTGCTGTTTCTCTTCTCTCCAGAGCCCCAACCTCACAATATATCTCATGCCCCCCATGTGTTTTTTTTCCAGTGTTTCCATTGCCTAACTCTCCTCACTACACTTACTAGGCCCCAGCGGTTTCACTCTCTCTCTCTCATGATTGTCATAGTTTTGTCCGCCAGTTCCAGGCAGCCAAATTTCTGCAACGTACAAATTATCTGCTCATTATTAACATTGTGTAGTAGGTCATGAAACGGTTAAGCAAAATATACTATTAATTTCCCAGTCCTTTCAAATTTGCTTTATAAATAGACAATTTGGTTTTCTTACAGTTGCATATAATCCGGGGGTGTGCAATTTATAGTCCAAGATGTTTTGTGATCCCTTAACTCTTCTTAAAGACAAAGAAAGTCAAGAAATGCAAAGCTTGCAATATAAAGTGGTTATTTAAAGACATTTTTATTAAAGATAGGAAGACAATATTGGCCAATAGTGATCCAAAACATAGTTTGGAGTACCTATATATTTATAAACACTGATTCAAAAGAGTTTTCCTTTGGTTGTATAATGTACAAATGTTTTATCCCATATACTGGTATCAATAATGTTGTGAAGCAGGAATTACTGGACAGGCATTAGCCCCTGCTTTTTCTTAATCAGGCCTTGTTCAAAGCAATAAGTATGGACAGGACTGAGCTTTTAAAAACTACAAATAAAGAGGCAAGGCTGGATTAGACGGCTGAATAATTAACATTCGTTATGTGTGGGTGGAGTCATGCAGCTCTCTGGATGTTGTTGAACTGCAGCTTCCAGCATTCCTCACCATTGGCTATGCTGGTTAGGGCTTCTGGGAACTGGGGTCCAAGTGATTTCCCACTCCTGATATACATACCAATTGAATTCCAGGCATGAGTATTGTTTTTTATTGGGAGGTATCCCTAAATGGGGGTGGGGAACCATTGCAATTTTAAATACATGCATAAACACATACATGAATACATACTTTTCCTAGCCACTGGAAAACAAACAATACAGTACTGCATGGTTGAATTGTCTGTCTGTAACACTAAAGGTGTTTCATACATAATACATCACGCCCACATAATATAACCTTGTAATTTATTAAGCATATGCATGATTATTAGGAAAATAAGGGCCAATTACCCTAAAGGCACCACATCCTGTCTGATATTAGAAGCTAAACAGGGTCAGCCCTGGTTAGTACTTGGATGGGAGACCACCAAAAAATATCAGGAACTGTAAGCTATATTTCAGAAGAAGGAACTGGCAAAACCACCTCTGAGTATACCTTGCCTAAGAAAAGCCTATGAAATTCAAGAGGTCACCATAAGTCGACAGGTGACTTGAAGGCATGTACAAACACACACGCGGATCCACACATGCGAACACAAAAGCAGTGTTAGAACAGGCAAAATTCAAGCACCATTAATAAAGCATTTTCAGGATCTTTAACAAGAGGAGAAGGATTTAAATTCTGGAGTCTTGAAAAATTTCTGCTGAGACCAGAGAAGGATACAGTAAATTAAAAGGGAGGCTTACATGCCATGGCACTACAAGGATTCTTAAACTTTTTTCTACAAGACTGTTCTGTATCTCATAGAGTTAATTGACAGTACAGGTTGAGCCCCATATCCACTGATTCAGTATCCATGATTTCACTTATCCACATCTGAAAAAAATATGTTCTCTCTTGGCATTTCTAGGTCCTCCAATGTGATTCTGTAGTCAATGCCCAGCATTTGTCTCAATGAAAATAATAGGGTTCCCTATTATCCATGGTTTCAGGTATCCATGGGTGGGTGGGTGTGTCTTGGCACGTATCCCCCCTATATATGAGACTCAAACTGTATATGGTTTACAGATGCCAAAGTACCTTCAATATAAAAAAGGGTTTGCAACATCAGTTTAGGCTGTGATCTGAAACTGTATAGATACATCTGTTACCTGGCCAGTCTATGATATGCCTACTGCATGTTTACACACATTTATCTTTATCCATTACCACTAAGGAAGAGTAATCTTGTCAAAAAGCTTTCGGCTTGGATTTATGAGACAGAATAGGAGTAGGAATAACATTGCCTCCTGGTCTCTGTAAGCGGAGTTAAAGGGGTCTAGGGTCTAGAATTTGCCACTAGATTGTCTCAAGACACTTTCTGGAGCAATGAGAGCTTTCATAGCTATATAGAGATGGAAAGCATATTCAAAATTATTCAAAAAATGGTCAAAAGCATGTGGGGTTTTTTTGAGTGTTGAGAAACTTTGACAAGAAGAATTGTGGACTGATGACAATCTTTGCAGTTTGGGATTTATTCTGCACAAAATTCGCATGTGGTAGTTTTGCACATAAAACAGCATTTTCTGCATGGAAAATAATGCTTCAATGCAAAAATATTAATACCTGTATAAAAAATGCTGTTTTTTGCATAGAAAATAGTATAATTGGAGATCTAATTTGTGTAAAATTCACACATGATTGATTTGCATCGAAAATAACATGCTCTACACAGGAATTAATATATTTCTGCATTGAAATATTATTTTCTGTGCTGAAAATACCATTTTCTATACAAAACAACCACTTGTGAATTTTGTATAGTAGAAGTCCCAAATAGCCATAGAAAATTGTGTGCTTTTTGAAGATGTTCTCTCAGTGGGAAATAAATTGCTGAAATTACTCATTGCTACCTTTGAGAAGAAACTTAGTGAAGAATTACTTTCCTATAGCTATATGAAGCTATATTCCATCTGCAAAACAGGAACAATTCTACTAACTCAGAGGTCTACTCTGAAATAAGTACAGTGAGTGCTTTTGGGACTACTCTTAAGTAAGTGAACATAGGAAGGATTGCAGCTTATAAAACAAAAGTTGACTCTGAAAGGGGGAATTTCAGGGTTACCACCATTTCATTCTCTTTCTACTCCCCCTCCTACCTCCCTTTGTTCCGCTTTCTCACACAGGCACACACTGTCATATTTGCCCAATTCAGCTTTCAAAATAAATTTTTTTAAAAAAAAATACAAAAATCCACTAGCCAATAAAGGACAAATGGGAACTACATAGCAGGAATGCTCATTCACCCTTGTAACTTTGTGTAATAGGGTTCCCAGAGCGGTCGCCACTGCACTGTAGGAACCCCTTTTGATAGAGCACAGGATGGAGGCTGTAATGTTGCCTTGGCACCTGTGCCATTGCCAGGAGAGCAGAGGGTGGGGCTAGAGAGGATTTAAGTCAACCACCCTCTGCTTTGCCCTTTTCATTGTTGGATCAGCCCACCCTCCTTCCACTGAATCTTGGAGATCTATACTTCTGGATGACCAAAGTTTGGGAATCACTATGTTATATAGACGTGCCTAGCTATATATCTGCAACAGGCAAAACAACATCAGGAAGTATGCTGTTCCAACAGTGGAAAGCCTTGCTCCTCCATAGCTCCACCTCAAAACTATCTGCAGGTGTTTGCACTAGTCCTCAAGCTCTTGGCACCTTGGTTGCCTCTTTATATTTAAATAGATACTTTATTTCCAAAGAACACTCTTGAGGAATTTTGGTGTCTGCCATCTGGTGGTCAGGTGACTTAGTGGCACCTAGAGAATCATTGTGATACATGATATTAAATGATATAATATGAGACATAATACTAGAGGCCGCATACAGATTTCATTAAATTAAATTACCGTAATCCATTAAAAACAACAGCAGCAACAACAACAACAAAGTAACTCCAAGCTGCACAATTTTCAGGAGTCTAGGTTTCCAGTTTTTGAGTGGTGGTGGAGACATACACTTTTCTCTTATTATAGACTGTGGGAGAGAGGGTAGCTATCTGAAAAAGAGCACAGGATCCCTGTACCTTTAATATTTTTGTAGAGGTGGGAATTTCAGCAGGAATAGGTTGTCATGCACATTAACCTTGCTAAAATTTTCTCTTCCACACAACTATTAAAGAAGCAGGACTGGCCATCATAGGTCTATAGTAAGGCAGAAATATATGATCATTCTTTTTCATCCAGTATCCCACTGTGATGGACAAAATATTTTGTCTGAATTCCAGTGTGCTTCACTCTTCCATGATGAGGAGTGCTGGGTAAGACAGGGCTCTTGGACACCCACTGTTCACATTGATGGGGCTTATCATACCCTCCAGCTGTTCCAGTTTGACAGGATTAGTCCTGATTGATCCTCTGTGGTCCAACATTTTTTTAGCTGATTTAAAATGTTCCAGTTTTTCTCTTCTCCTTTCACTTTCTCCCACTGTAATTAGCTTACTTCAGTTGGTAGAAACTGAATGCAAAATGCAAAACTAGTTTTCCCTCAATTCAGCAGTGGGGAGAGGAGGAAAGGCAAAATCTTGCCCTTCCCAGTCATCTCAGGCGAAAGGAAACTGCTACAGCCCCTCTTAGCTTGTGTGTTCTTTAAAAAAAAATCTGCCATCTTGACCGCATCAATGTTTCTTGACCACACATGTCCTGGTTTCATCTGTGAAATGTTACAGGGCATACCTTATGTTTCAAGTTAAAATCTTCAGGCCAACTAGAAGAAAGGGCCAGTATGTTTACAGTTCTATGAAGTATTTTTCCAACCCCTTCCCCAAATAAATAAGAGATTTCTTAACCTCTATATGTGAATACAGAAGCATTTGCTTATACATTAGCTCATAAATCTATGGGGCTCTGTTTTTAAGCTCATTGCGAGTACATTTTTTTTTTACATTCTTCTGTTGTTTCTTGAGTAACTCTTTTACAAAAAAAATAAAAAATGCAAAGCAGCCCTGAGTTGAGGTAGGAGTAGGTTTTCTCATATTATCCACAGCATTGCTGCAAAATGATAGGCAAGCTTGAAGGTGGTTCCTATTTGCTACTGCTTCCTTGTAGAACTTTTCCACCTCTGCAGTGGGGGAAAGACTAGCGTTAGTCTAGAACTTTTATCTGAGAGGGTTGGAGCCAGTTCCGAACCATCTCTGACCTGACCTGACCGTGGAATGTTCCCCCTTCAGGGTTTTCCACCTACGACCACCTTCTGCCCGTGGACATCTGCCACAGTCCCCACCTGTGGTGCTCTTCTGTGCCAGGAGAATAATGTCTACAACATGTTGACCCTCTCCAGCAGTTACAGACTGGGGATTGGGATTCATTTCATTCCTAATTTGAACAGGCTAGCTTTTTCAGGAGTTGCTTCCAAATACAACTCCTTTCTACTCTCATTCAGTAAACATGAATATATAAGCAGTAGCAAATTTACTTCCTTGAATACTTGGTTCTTTTAAAAAACCCTTTCAATATATAGAAAACTTTTATGCTATTAAATATAGAAGGTGTTAGGGAAACTTTTGATAGGATAATGGTACTTCTACTACAGCTTAAATGACAACATAAGCATGTAATGCATTATGTAGCCTCATATATGCTATAAAGTTTGATGTAAATAAACAACACACTGAAGCCTAAGCTGGGATGAATGTGTGTGTGTGTGTGAGTGTCTGTGTGTGAGAGAGAGGGAGAGGGAGGGAGAGAGGGAGGGGGGAATGTATAAATCTACTCAGGCATGTGTGCCACTGAGCTCAGTAGAACCAACTCCCTTCTTAATCTGTATAGCTTTGCAGTATAAAGGTGCAGTCCCATACACATTTTCCACTTAGCTCACAAAGGTTTATTGCTTAATAGACATGTGTAGGACTGCATGGCTGTGGAAATTACCAGATCCATTGCATGCAAAAATTCCTATTTCACTGCATCCTTTCTGTAAAGCAAACATTGTTGCTGTGGGGATTTTTAGAGGTCAAGAACTGCTTTTTCTTGAGCTATTTTGACTCCTGTGGCTGGGGACAGAATGCAGACATGCCACAATAATGTTGTGGGTTTTTTTTTAATTTCTACTGTTCAAACCATATTAATGAGAACATCATTTTGGAGAACTAATTATTTCTATTTGTCTTGTGTCACACTTTCTAATTCCCCTATATTAGCACAGCCAAAGCAAATTAATTGCTTTTTCAGCAGTTGAACCTTGTCCAAGAATGAGCTCACATTCTCTTTCAGTTTCCCAGCTTCTCAAAGTGCATTGTGTCAAAAATTTCCTCTTGATACTCAACATAGCCCAGAGAGTATCTGTTCAGATTCTGGTTGCTGTTCACTTGATGAAATTTATAAGTTTAAGTGACCCACCAGGAAAGATAAAGTTCTTAGCTGCAAGATTATACATCAGAACAGTTAAAGTGAAATTAAAATTAAATGAATGAATCTCACTGAAGCAAAAAAAGCAGTAATTAATGGTTCCCTTAATTGTCTTCATAAAATATTTGCATGGGTCTAATTTGCATAATTTGCATGTATTAATTAATCTTTCAAAGGAATTTTGTGCTGAGAGAAGCCAAAAAATCTCTTTGTTTTATTTAACATCTAATGAAATATTTATCTTCTTTAATGAACTTCTCATCTTCATTAAAATAAAAGTTGCCCAAGTTTGTATGTTTTAAATGTTTTTATAATTGAAGTGTTTAAAAAAACCTCTCTTTAGGCTCACAACATCTGAAAAACACAAATACATTATTATATATTATGAGTCATTTTGTTGATAGCATCATTTGAAAAATAAATAAAAGGGTAATCCTGTTTCTGTTGAAGTAAGACAAAATTTAACCAGAATAACAATAACCTAACAACAACAATTTAATATTTTCTAGATTTTTTACTGATTTGCAGGGAATGGTTGGCTTTCCTTTATAATTACTAAAATAGTATGTTATTAATTAAGTGGCTATACCACTTCCAGTGACAAAAAAGCAGCCTTGATGTGACTTATAAGACAGATGTGTCTACAAATACAGAAAGCCATACTTAATAGAACAAAAAACCGCAACATCCATATAAATTTCCATGAAAATAATTCTTTTTTTGTGAGCATCATTATTTTAAAATCTAGCTTTTCTCATTCGTAAAAGAGGCATAGGGAAAAAGGAACGAAATGCACTTAAAAATACTAAGAACAGAGGAAAACCAGCTGCTTCTATATTAATGGAGCAACATGGAATAAGCAGGTTTAAACCTTATCACAGCAAGGATAGGTCATAATCAAGTGTAGTAAAAGCATTTATTTGAAGTAATAATAACACCAGCTTGTATGGAAGAGAATTCAAAAGATGAGACCATGCTGCAGACAGGAATATTAAAGCTGTAGTGTTGAAATCAGAATAGGAAAGCATTAAGAGATGAAATGTGATGAAGTGCTTTGCAGAAAGCAATTTCTATAAAAGTTATGGATCTAAAAGGACAGTGATTAGTCTTTCAGAGGCAAAGGTTAAGGCTATTACTTGAGAAGGGGACCACCTATATCCCAAGGTAATGTATCAAGTAGTTAATATTGTAGCAGATAGTAATGAGGGAAAGCAAAGAGATGGTTACAATGCAAGATTGCTGCTATACAAAATTTAACATAGTACATAATAAGATTTATGAACTGGAGATTCATTTCTCAAGGATAAGTACAACACTGTAAGAACAATAAGCCCATACTTGAACTATGCAAACCGTTGTGGATTTAGAGGACAATGAAAGCAAGTTTATTCAATAAAAGTGCATAAAAAGATTCTCCCCCTGCCCCAATTTTTACATGTCCTTCCTTTTATTCTGACTCAAGGAGTACAACTTTCTAATGAGTAGAAAGGCATGTAAATATGGGTTTAAAAATATAATAGCTCTCTATGCGACTTAGAAGTAGGACCTAGGTAAGAATGCTTTGAGAGACTGCCACTTATAAAGACAAAGAAATTTTAAAGTACCCCTTGGATCCTGGATTACCTTCACAAAAAAGGTTACCCTACTTCCTCTACCTGTGTGTGTATGCGTGTATCCTTACTCACATAAAAAAGAATATACTTGGAGAATTATATTGAGTACAGTACTTACATTGAGGCTGTCTTTGTTATTGAGCCAGGTGAAGTTGTAATGTGACACTGCCACAGCAGTCAAAGTCCTTAGAACTAACTACATACCTGTAAAAGTACCCAATTAACACAAGCACAAAACTGGATTTCAAAACCACTGTGTCTCTTTTATTTAGCTATCACACTATTCATGTTGCCCTTCCATCCAAGAACTTTAATATTGGGTACAGGGCCACTACAGCATGCTTTAAAGTGTTAGGTATATATCTGACAGTGTAAAGTGTAAATACGAGAAACACTTTTTCTAGGGCGTACTATCCTGAGAGCCACAAAAGACTGAAGCTTGTTTTGAGTCTGCACTGCATTTAGTGATAAACGGGGTGGGGGGGTTGCCTCTGCATTATGAGTGAGATTTCCTTCTGTCAGTGCATTCCTCTTTGGCTACTGGGTCATGATCCCCAACTGATAACTAGGAGAAGATGCTGTAAACCAGAGTCACCACTCAGAAGCATTAAGAGTAGTGGTGGGGCGGGGAGACGACAGAGAGAGTAAGAAAAATATAGTAAAATTTTAAAAATAGGCCCACAGGTTCAAGATCAAGATTGATGATTTGTTCTCAAAAGGCTGGGTACTATTGGTCAGTTGATAACTTTTCAGTATTTTTCATGAATCTGGTTAGCATTTATGGCTAAATTGTTAATTAAGGTTGCACTTATTTGTGGGTAAATCCCATAGTGGCTTACTTACAAGTATGTATTCATTGTGTGTGTGTGTGTATCTATCTATCTATCTATCTATCTATCTATCTCTATAGAATTGTACTCCATAAGCTGCTTTGAATGGCAAGATCACCTTGAAAAATTTCCTTAATAGGCATTTTGAATACATGCAATACTCTGCATGCTGCACACATACTGAATTTATTTGGTGCTTCCCACTACCTAAAACTGAAATTTAAAAAGATGATAATATCTTGTCAAACAAAATGAGTTGGCACCAAAACTCTCTATGAATGTATTGTTGAAATTTTTTCCCCTTTTGAGCAGTTCTGTAGTTCAGACATTCTTTAAATCATTCACGGCCAACTGCACAGAGCTTCTATACATCACATACACAAAAGCAAATCTTCTTTAGGTGCCTCTCACTTGTACTCATGTAACCAATCTTGTCTTAGTTAGGGGGAACGGGCAGAGGAATCCCTACTTTTTATTCAGTCATTAATAGCCAGGGTCTGGCTATTGTTGGGCAGCCTGATTTGATGGTACACCTAAAATGAAACGAAATAAAAGGAACTTTTAATGATATGCAGGGCCTAAACATCTTAAAGGCACCAGATCCTATCTGATCTTGGGAACTAAGCAGGGTCAGCTCTGGTTAATACTTTGATGAGAGACTATCAATGAATACCAGATGTTATAGGCTATATTTCGGAGGAACGAACTGGCAAAACCACCGCTGAGTATTCCTTGCCTAAGAAAATCCTATGAAACTAATGGGATCACCATAAATTGACAGGTGACTTGAAGGCACATGTGCACAATTAATGATATACAGAATACAATTCTTGCTGAATAAATTTCAAGGAGTGTCGAAGAAAAGCTGGACTGTTTTCCTTGTTATTATTTTGAGATGGTATAGAAGACCTTTTTAGTTGTTTCTATTTGTCTTCAAGTTGCTTCTGACTTTTGCTGAGCCTAAGGAGAACCTATAATGGGGCTTTCTTGGCAAGATTTGTTGAGAAGGGGTTTGTAGTTGCATTTGTCTGAAGCTGAGAGAGTGTGGCTTGCCCAAAGTCATCCAGTGGATTTCCATAGCTGAATGGGATTTGAACCCTGGTCTGCCAGAGTGCTAGTCCAGCACACAAACCAGTTTTTAGTTACTTTTTAGTAATATTGTATTGGAACCACCCCTGAGCAAATGTTGTCATACTAAAAATCAGTTGCACAGTAAATTATATTTTCTGTCTCATTGCTCCTTTTCTATTATATTCAGTATAGTGGTAGGGAGCAAGTGGTCTGAAGACCACGCTCTGCTCATCTCTGCCAAAATTTTAGGACTGCTATTGCTAAACCTACAATGGTGGTTACTGCAGAAAAGCACAATATCTCTTTAACACATAAGAGTGAGCATTTGCACTTTGTTGTAAACTGTTTTGTTTTTCAGAAGCCTCCAAGAAGCCTACTTCAGCTTAAAAACATGGCATGCACTCCCTGTATGACTGTTATAAAGGGAAACATGTGCATTGGGGGCTATGGGTTAGCGCAGCCAAATAGGATGAAAATGCCTCAGTGTCTTCAAGGGTGGCGAGTGTAGATCCCATACCTCAGGAAGCAGAACTCCACCTCTGATGTAGTGCCTTGACTTTAAAATGTTCTATTTATGAATGAATCTAGCTGTTTCTGTGCACCTACATGCATCAATATCCGTGGGGTTCACCTGTTTTCACTAATGCTAGTACTATAATGTTAAAGGACTACAACTGCAGTAACTGCAGCACCCTCACTAAAGAGGATACAGACTCTTCCATCTTTCATCTCAGTTCTTTCACAGTAATACCTCTTGTACCACAGCCCTTCCCCTGAAGAAATGCTTTCCAGATTGCCCTCCAAGAAGCTTGCACAATACAAAGGATTCTGAGACACCTAATATATATTCTCAAGGTACACAGAGAACTATCTAGGCCTTTTGTACTAGGTGTTTAGTGGATAGAAGAAGAGTCTCACATTCCCTGGAGCTGCACATTGTGGGGATAGAGTGGTTATGATGGACACACTCTGTGAACCTTTCCTTTCAACAAGGAACTCCCTGCTCAGCTTCTGAAGAATAAAAACCACTGGTCTCTATTATTGTCTTCCAGCTTTTTCAATTGTTTTTGGCATTGTGATCCCTGTATCAATCCCTGTAACAAATCTGAAGGACATCTATAGAGATAGAAGCTCATATAGAAATAACGTGATGGTGTTTTTTGTTTGTTTTTAACTAGCTGAGAAACATAAAGGATGAACCAGGAATGATAAAAACAATTCTCTCCTCTCCATGTGTGATATTCTTGTCATCCTTATTTTTTTTAAAAAAAAAATATACTGTAGGAAAAGTCACTGTAGCATAATAGGCAGTATGTGTTGTGATGGGATGTGTAAAAGGATGGAGGAATTGGTCTGGTATAATAACGGCAGAACTAAAAACATTCATGTGTTGGTTTTGGTGCACAGAATTAAAACAAAACACACACACCCCAATCCAATGATGTTGTTACACAATTTGGGTTTTGACTTATTAAATCTCTGCAAATTTATCAGATTTTCCCCTTTGATAAGCTGTCAATGCAAAAAGAGACAGAAAGACGACCTAACATTAGGAGATATGCATTTTTCATTATAGCATTGTATACTGTAAGCAATAGGATGCTCAAGTATTTTCAAGTATTTAAACTCTCTTCAATTCAGGCAGAATAGAAACCACCAGTATTTTAGTCATTCTCTTTTTAACACTTATTTTCAGTTTGTTGTGTAGATAGGATCCCACAGTTGTAAATATTATGCTGTATGTATCCATATTAGGGAGCTTATAGCTGAGCTTATCATGTCTACAGTCCATGTGTAATATCCAAATAAAGAGAAACTATATAGTTTTTCCTCACAGGTGTACTGACCAAAGTACTTCATGGTTTGACTCCATCCTACTAGTCTGGAAGGTTGTTAGGTCTTTTTAAAAAGCCTTGTTCTCTGGTCTTGTGAAGGAATCACCAAGTGTTTTATCTTGTATTTTTATTAATACGTGTTATTTGTGCTTCTTTTTATTTCTCCCTTCCCCAACTCTTTCTAACAGGCATCTTAAGTAAGCATCCATGGTGCCTTAAAGAGCCATCTCTCCTTCTTCCCCAGTTGGAAGTTAAGTTGAAGGGAAATAAACCACCCACCTTCTCTGTGAGACATATCAGGGAGAGAGTGGTATGAAGGGGGTATGTGTCCTCCAAAGGCAAACCACTCCCACCAAGATCCTATAAGCAAGAAGGAGGGATGCCCTACCTATTTTTTTTTAAAAAAAACATGTTGTAGTATAGTTATTACCATGTTCACCAACACTCAATCCATTTTACACATACAGTTATCAAGATCATTTTATCTGTGATTTTAAAAAATAGGCTTAGCTATTAAAATGACTTTTTGCTTTCTATCTTTTACAGTTTATGACATACATGTAATTCCATTAATTTTACCATTCCTTCCATTTCTCATACCTTAGCTAAATAAGCTTTCCTGGTAGGTATTGGTTCTCCATTTAGTGGCACTGGCAATCAGTGTTATTAGCTGAGGAAATTGCAAACTAATGCTTGATGATTAGTATGTATTCATTTATACCCTAATAACATAATCATTGGGCCCAATAGAATCTCATATTGTAGCATTAAATCAATATAAGTTTTAATTTTCTTCCAAAAGTCCAGCACCTTTCCCCAGAAGTCCATAACTAAGCAGTACTGAGATATCTCCAATGCATAATTTTTTACTGATTTGCTTTAATTCTCAAACACTGAGATAACACTGAATTCTTAGTACAGTTGTATAACCATGTCTGTTCTGATATTATATTCCCAGTCATTTGTCCCATTGATTCATAAATCTCTTGCCTTTAAATTATTCATGTCCAGTAATATATTATAAATTTTGGATGGCTATCCTTTCTTACTTATGCCAGTTCATAACTAATTCTTCATATTTGTTTTAAGATTTCCCCTCAAAAGACCCATATTTTTCTTCTTTCTGGGCAAACTAATTGCTAAGCTCTAAATATTAAAACTAGCAAGACAGTTGATCTCTCATCTTAGATTCGATCTCTGTGTACCCAATATCTTATTTTAAAAAGTATAAAGAGTAAAAATTTAGGCTTAATAATCTTCTTTATCTTATTCTGTATTTTTGTTGAAGCTACAATGCCTGGATTGCATTTTTTTAGACTAATAGTGTGTCTATCTCTGTGTATGAGATTCCTACACAACTTCACACATCTGTTGTGTTAGAGCCATTATACCACATTATTATTTCCAAATGTACTGCATAGTAATAATGAAGTAAGTAATTTATGTGCCTGGTGACTTATGGCAACTCCATGAATTTCATAGGGGTTTCTTAGGCAAGGAATTCTCAGATGTGGCTTAGCCAGTTCCGTCCTCTGAAATATAGTGTACAGTTCCTGGTATTCTGGCAGTCTTCATCCCAAGTACTAACCAGGCCTGACCCTGCTTAACTTCCATGATAAAATGGGATCTGGTGCCTTCAGGGTATTTAGGCATGTAATCATATAGTACATTTGGAAATTAAATACCTCCTTTCTCATGTGGCATCTACATATGCAGTGGTATCTTTGCGGCCAATAAGAGATCTCCTGAAAAGTTTTACCATGTCAAAATCTTGAGGAGAGGGATCAGTTCCTAGTTGCTTCATAATGAGCACACATTTTCTCTCAACAACCACAGCTCAGAATGGGGGGGGGGCAGTTCCTGGGAAAGGATGTAACATTTTTCAAATGGTATAAATAAGTAAATGTGGACACTCTGGACAAAATAGTCTTCTCAAACACAGGGCTTACAGTCATCATCTTAATGAGGGAGAAGGAATATGTCACCACTGCATCAGCAATGACTTCCTTCTCCTTCTTCCTCCCTCACTGTGTCAACATGTCTATCTATATACAGTTGTCTGTCCGTATCCACGGATTTGGCATCCACAGATTTAAGTATTCACAGCTTGAAAATGTTCTTTAAAAAAAAAATCCAAAAAGCAAACCTTGATTTTGCCATCTTATATAAGGGACACCATTTTGCTATGCCTGAAACAACATCTCAGGCTCAGCCAAATTGATCACCAACAATGGTCCTCCCTGGCCTCACATCGGGAGGCATGGAGGCGCACTATCCACAATACTGCAGCCTTATTTGAGAACTCACACCGAACAAGTCTTGAAGAGAAATGACACCGCAGAAAGAATCACAACACGGAAACATCACCGAAGGAGACCTTCTGCTGTGCTTTCTGCAACCGGACTTGTTTATCTCAGATTGCCCTTTTTTAGTCATCAGTGTGCTTGCAGAAAGTGCAGGATGAGTCCTTCCTGAATCTTCGTTTGTGAAGAAAAGCCAGAGAGAGAGAGAGAGAGAGTATAATGGGATTTGAGCGTTCATGGATTTTGGTATCCATGGCGGGTCCTGGAACCAGACCCCAGCCAATATGAAGGGATAACTGTATAGAATTCTCTTGGGTATGTTGCCATCCCCAGTGTGCTGATTGGCCACTTAGGAAAGATACTCAACCAATCGTAGTGCTCTGTTGTCTGTCCAATCAGCAGCTTGAGGGTGTTTTTCAGCACCACCTCCTTGGCCTACAGCCACATCTTTGCCTGATGAGCTGCAATAACTAAATACTCAGCCAGCTCCCCTTGCTGTCTTAATATGCATGCATAGGGGGAAATACTGTTGCTTTCTGTGTATCCCCCACCCTCTTCTTTCTTCTTTTACCTCCTGTCCTACCTTGCAGGGTAGATTTTCCCCCTTCCTCTACTCCTCACCCCAAAAACTTGAACCATTCCCCCCTCCTTCTGTCAGGGTAATATTGCTTTAAGTGCAAAAGAAAAAATGTTGGAGCAACAGACCACACACTAGCACAGCTGAAGTGTGTTTGTTCAGCTGTGGGGTGGAGGGATGGCAGAGGGATAACTAGCAAACACTCCTAGAGAGCCAAAACACACAATGCATTGTGTGTGGGTTGGTGTTGTGGAGAAAGAGGAGTGTTGAATTTGTTAATGAGGTTTGCTGTTTATATACTGTGTTTGTTTATAGTGGAACTGAAGATAAAGACCTCCAAATTTTTTTGGATGAACCTTGTAAGTCTTTTTGTGTGTGAAAGTGGGTCAGAGCTGTGGAATAGCTGCTAGCTGAAGCCTTTGTTTTTGTGCCCTTTCTGCTGTGCAGTTCTGCTGTTTTGGCTACTCCTGAGTTAGTTTGTCCCCAGTGCCAGGTGCCTCTCAGTGAGCCTATACTGAGTGGACACCTTCTATCCCAAGGCTGCCAAAAAAAAAAAAAAAATTAAAAAAAAATGGAAAGGGCTGGGAAGAAGGTGGGAGGCTGTCCTGGGGTTCCAGGCCCTCTTTTTCCTCCTTAGGAGACCCCTTGGAGTCCTTTGGCTGCCCCAGGCTCTGCTTCCCGTGGGAAGAAAGACTTTCTTTACAAATGCTGCACCAGATGGACTGCTGCCTGCTTAAAAAAATCATCTGGCTGGTGGGAGGAGCTAAAGCCATTGAGGGAGCGGGAATAGAATGGAGCAAAGTCAGCTCTCATTGGTTGCTGGCTGCCCCCCCATGGGAATCCAGCATGCTTCCCTCAAAGGGCAGCTGGTGTTGGAGCAGAAGGCTGAGACTCCGCAGTCTGTGGTTTGGGCAAAGTTGAGCCCAAAGACTCACGACACTTAGAGGTGACCATTCCACCACTTGCTGGAGAGACTCCTTCACTCCCTTTTCTATTCATTTCTATTTTAACAAGCTGTAGGCAAGGGTCCCTGGACCACCTCTTCTCTAAATGAGGCATGCTACTTTCGCCGAGTATCTAGACCATTGGTTCTTAACCTGGGGTCCGGGGACCCCAGGGGTTCGATATGTCCTCACAGGGGGCCCGTGAAGACTTGAATGCTGCTCAGACCACCTCCTGCCTGCAGTGGGGTGGCCATGTGACAGGAGCCAAGGTGCTGGCTGGCAGGCTTGGCCTGTGCATTGCCATTCAATCCACTCCAGCCACAAACTTACAGGAAGAAGCTGGAGAAAAGTCTTCCCTTCCACTCCAGTGCCTCTGAGGGAAGGTTTCATGGATGGTGTAATTGTGTTGTTGTTGTTGTTGTTGTTGTTGTTAGGTATTATTATGATTATTAGGGTTTTAAATCTAAAGTCTTAGGGGGCCATGGCAACAAAAGATATTTAAAGGGCCACTGGTAAAGAAAAGGTTAAGAGGAATTGTTGTAATTGTATTATTATTGTTGTTATCAGGTATTATTGTTATTATTGTTGTGAGGGTTTTAAACATTGAGTTAAATCTTGGAGGTCCATGGCAACAAAAGAAATTTAAAGTGGGTTCCCGGTAAAAAAAAGGTTAAGAGCCACTGGTGTAATTGTGTTAGTATTAGTGTAGGTGTGCCCGGTATAACATACACTGTTATGTGCCCTGCTGGGGTTTCAAGACGTGGTTGTAGTGTGGAGCTTGGGAGTGGCAGTGTTCCTTTCACATGGTTAAGCTACATGGTATTATTTGGGGAGGGAATGCATTTTTTTACATATGGGTGGTGATTAGCTGAGGGAGTGAGAGGAGGGAGGGGCCTTGTGAGGCTGGGGGTGTAGATACAGATTGAGTGGCAGAAGTGGATTGTGAGGTGGAAAGGAAATTTGCATGTGGGTGGTGATTCACTGAGGGAGTGTGGGGGATTGGTTGGGTATGTTTCTTAAGCCACCAATCAGCACACTGGGAAAGGAAATATACACAAGCTCTCTCTCTCGATAGATAGATAGATAGATAGATAGATAGATAGATAGAGATATGGTTTATTTTGAAAGAATTGAGTCAGTGAAGATGGACCTCCCAACTAATTAATTGGATTTTTGGAATAGTAGACGTTATTTACTCTGTTATAGAACTAGACCAACTTTTGATATGGGTTTTGATATCTCCCAACCCCCAGGGGGTCACACCATTGCCCCACCTCCCTGCTGCCACTGTGATGAGGCTGGGCAGTCATCTTGTGGTGGCTTGGTGGCAGCAGCGGGGGCAGGGAACAGAGTGACTCACCCTTAACGCACCACCAGCGTATGTTACATCGGGTACAGCTAGTTTTAATATATTTGTTTATGTATGTGTGTCTAGAAACATATAAAGCCAATGATTGGGAAATAAATATATGGGAAGGCCCCTTGATCTTTTCTAAATGGGGATGGACTGAGGGTACATGCCATCAGGCAGGTATTTTCAAATCCCAATATTTCCACACATTTCATTGTGGTTTCAAACAAGAAGGCATGGCTTTCATAGTTCACAGTATGGCAGGATAAACTAGGTGTGTATGCCACTGAAAATAATGCAGTGCAATAGATAATATCTGCACTCTCTTGAGCATGGGTTGCTCATCTGCCCTACTTCATTACAAACGGGATCTCCCCCCCAATAGAATCTGCAGTTGTAAGTAATAAATAGCAAGCCAAATAGTGACACAAGTTAATTCTATTCCAGTTACAAGCTGTAGTGATGGACATAAAAACCACTACAGATAGTAACCATGGTCACAAGCCTTCATTTATGATTAAAAGAGTGCTTCACATTACTATGTCCCATTGTAAAATGTAATAGGGGATGGAGTTGGTATTAGCTGTATATACTTATGTTTGATGAGATGTTCTGCATCAGTTTTCATTGTTGTTTTTCAAGCTACATTAGAATTAACATGAAACTCCTCTCCTGGGTTTGAGAAATAGACTGGTACATACACATCTTCATCTTTGGTATCAACGGAAGCACATATAGCTTGAGAAAGATGCTCTCTCTGTTGTGCACAGTCTCTGCTGAGTTAATGGAAGAAAAATTACTCAGCAACACAGACAAAATAATACAAATCTGTTTCACTGAAGTCTAATTCCAAAATTAGATGGAGTCTATTTTAGTTGACTCCAAAAGTTTGGTCATGGCCACTGGTATTTTTGCCTCTTCCTATGCTTTTCAACAGCCATTCCAAACAGAATATAGTTGTCCTTTCATATTTGCTGGGGTTTGGTTCCAGGACCCCCTGTGGATACCAAAATCCGTGAATACTCAAGTCCCATTATATACAATGGCATAGCAAAATGGTGTCCCTTATATACGATGGCAAAATCAAGGTTTGCTTTTTGGATTATTTTTTTAAAGAATATTTTCAAGCCGTGGATACTTAAAGCCACTCTGATAGCCTTGTGGCTGAAGAGCAGGATATAAATCACTAATAAAAATTAAAAAAAACTGTGGATACCAAATCCGTGGATATGCAGGGACAGCTGTACTACAAACTTTATTTTTAAATTCCTGTCAGTTTCAGAGCAGTGTGGAATGAGCTGTGGAGAGCCTGCTGTTTGACAAACATCTTTATATGCTGAAATTCTAGTGTTTCCCAAAGTTCTAAAAGCTGACAGCTTTATTTTATTGTATTGAAAAGATGGCTCATGTTTAAAATGAATTCAAGATTTTATGTTTGGGAAATTAGGATACAGATCTTTGCTTATTTTTCCTAAATGTGGATTTAAAGAATTTCAAATGTTTCTCCCCACTGGGTGAGATTACAGGAATTTATGTACATTTTTCAATTTCTTACATTTTGGGGGGGCTTCTGGGGAATTTTTGTGTAAAATGTCATGGTTTTGTTCAAAACCTTTTTTTATAAATATGCAAGAGAACTGGGCTTACACAACCATGTAGCTTTTCATTCCTATTGGGGGAAAAATTCAGAGCAGGTGACAGATCAGCTCAACATGACAAGAAGTCCTTTCTTGTGAGGAAAAATTGTAAATGTTGTTTACATTCCTGTTTGGAAGGGTAATCTCTACAGAACAATCTTTTAAAAATTGGAATCCCCTCCCATTTCTCCAAAGGCCCCCAGAAGTGCCAGAAAAAGATCCAGAGGGTCTCCCAGCCTCCCAGAGCGGATATTGGATTGCAAAGGGTCTGCACTGGAACAAGGAGGGAGGATGGGTGGGCTCTCCCTCCCACTTTCACTGGTTTCTACTGTTCAGCTAGCAGACATCCTACTCAGTGTTAATTATGTTCTTGGTTTACCATAGTATTCAGGGTACAGAAATTACGATATATTACTCAGATCCTAATTTGTTTCTTTGCGTTGTTTGATCACCCGTTCCATAGAAATATACAGATATAGATTTTATTTTTACATTTAATTTTTTAAAGTGCATACTTGTTTGCCTTTTCCTAATCTTAGGCAAGACTTCAAGGCTTTCTGTTTTTCGATGGTACCAGCTATGGTTAATAGTTAACACTGTCAAACTCCTCTGGTCCTATGCAGATGCCTCTGAGGAATTGCTGGGCTAAGCTATATTCCATATTACATTTGATGTTGTCCTATGTATTTAGAACTTTTCTCCCATATCCTATGAGAGCAAGTGTTGTGTAGTTGTTTGAATGTTGGACAAGAGCTCTAAGTGACCATATTTTAAATCCCCATTCAGCAATGGAAACCCACTGGTGCCTTGGGCAATTCAGCCTAAGGAAAAAGCAATGGCAAACTTCCTCCCAATAAATCTTGCCAAGAAAACTCCTATGAGAAAGTTGCTTTACATTGGAATTGACATAAAGGCACCTAATAACAAACTTAAGAGAGCCAGTGCTCTCAACCTGTTTCTTCACTGAAGCACTCCCATGAAAGCCAGCATGGTGTAGTGCTGTGAATGTTGGACTTTGATTCTGGAGAACAGGGTTCAAATCCCTGCTTAGCCATGAAAACCCACTGGGTGACCTCAGTCATACTCTCTCAGCCACAGAGGAAGGCAATGGAACACCTCCTCTGAACAAATCTTGCCAAGAAAACTATGATAGGGTCACCATAAATCAGAAATGACTTGAAGGCACCCAACAACAATTGTCCTATGTACTTGAAACTTACATTCTGTTTCATTGATAAAATATATTGGCAGATGTGGTTGTTTTGTGACTGTATGTCACAAAATGTATTTTTTTTTAAATTGACTGCTGCAGGGATCCATATGAAAGGTGCTATCCTAGATTACATTTAATTTTCATAGTAATTCCCTAATGTGACAATGAAAATCGCACTGGAAATTTATTTCTCTCAGATACCTTTATCTAAGACAGATATGAGGCTTACAACAATCAAGTTTATTATTTTATTGTTTTCTTTGATTTTTTGTTTCATTTTGGGGGGGAGCTTTAGAGCTCCCTGGATTTTACTTACTATGTTCTATATCCGTAGCAAATTATAGTTGCAAATGGAATTTTTGAATCATGTTCTTCTGGGTACATTTGAATTTTTGCAAAGCTCTCTGGCCACAAACAATAAACCAAACAATGGATGGGAGTAACAGAAGTTAAACCCACTTGGATGCACAGTGCTAGCTGTAGAGTTTTATAGATTCTGTCAATGGCACAGGTGGCTCCCAAGTATCCAAGGTATTGAACATTATCTCCAAAACGGGGACCCCTTTACAATTCAAATTAAACTGAGAACAGATTTGCTGCCCCACTGCCATGGAAGCCACAAGGTGCCACTGGATCCAGCCCATTGTGACATGTATTGAAATCTAGATAGGACACCACCAGATGTCACAAGCAAGACACACTGACCTTTCTGAAGAAGAGAAGGAAATAAATACATAACATTACAAGTGAAAAGCAGGGGAGGAATACATGTACCAGATACTGCATGTCACATTTACCTAACAAGCACTCTTGATCTCCCTATGTGTTAAAAAAAACCCTTACTTCTCCACATTTCACTAACACAGAATTCAGCATTTCATTTTCCAAGTACTTGTGTCTTGCTAGAACACAGTTCTTAATTCTTGGAAATTGCTGAAAAATAGATATGTTTATCAGAGGATATGACTAAATATGAGTAATTACCAGATCATATGAAACTTTTGTATAACTGATTGATTTTTTTTTAATGCAAAGTAAGATGAACCCAGTAACATGGAGGATCACAAGCTGATTACACTTGGCAATGACTTCAAAGTCTAATGTGTTTTACTCAGACATTTGTTTATTTTTTCTGTTTCCCCCCTTTTTTTCTCCTTCTAATAGAAGTGACCGGAATGCAGTGCTTTAGAAATGCAGGTTCAGTGATTGTAAGTAATTAGTCCTCTTGTTTTTCATTTTCCAGCAAGTTCTTTTGTGCTGTTCATAAACATAAAAACAAAATGGTAGCCACATTCACTAGGCAGTGAAAAGTCTCTTGGTTCCTTTTTTTAAAATTATTTTTATCTCATTGTGAACCCTGTTAGTTATATGTAGATCTGGTTTGTAACCTGTCCTGGAATTGGAGAAGAGGAGAGTTTCTTGAGATTCAAGAAAAATACATAAAACTCCATGGGAGCTGGAAATGCATTTCGCCTTATCATGCCAAGTGGCTTCTATGACCTTAATATGGCAAGTGTGGATTATTTCTGAATCTAAGCTGAGGGACAATGTACTAATGTCAATAACATTAATTTCAATGGATCTGCTTGCTATACCTATGGCAAAGTCTGGATCTAGCCTAGTATCTTCAGCAAGGTCCCAGTATCAGCCCTTTCATGCAACAGGAAGTCCACTGGATAGGCCTTTAGTACCCTGGAAGACATGAGTTCTGTTGTTGACATGTCAGTTGTGATCAGAGATCTTTTATACTTGGCTTCTTACCCAATCTTGCAGTAGTAGCAGAAGAGGATATGTCAGGGTGGCCAACTGTTGGGTTCTAGAGGGCTGCATTGTTCCCAAGAGACATCACAGAGAAATCATCATGCTTATCATCATTATCATTATCGTCATCACCTATAGTGAGCATGGGGAAAATTTCACCATTTTAGGCCCTGGGGAGATCCTTTTTGTAACAGGAAGAGACCTGGAAGTTCATCCCAGGGACCAAAAAATATGGTGAAATTGCCCTCATATGCCCTAGAGGGCATTTTGAGGCAAAATATTTTCCCCCAAAACAATAGGCCATAGCTGAGTAATAGAGTACTCTGTGTAGAACACTCTGGGTCCAGTCCCCAAAACTTCTAGCTAATAAGATCACAGGCAATATGGTTGAAAAAACCTGAATTCCTATAGCACTAATGAGCCCTAAAATGATCTGACTAATAGGCACCAGCTAAGATAGAGAGCTTTGTCATATGTCTTCATTGTATAAGATTTCTGGGTCAAGGATATACCCACAGCTTACAAAATCACCATCATTTAGAAATTTCATATTCTATTTTTTTTTAATAATAAACATAACGTTGGGTTTATTGTTTTAACAAGATAACAGAACTACTTTGGTATTTATTTTTGGTATCTGTTCCTCCTACTACATAGTCTTTCTGCACATACATTCTTTCATTATATATTATTGAATAAGCATCCATTTTATCTTATGTGTACCTGTAATCAAGAGCCTAAATTCTCACTGTCGTACTGGTTGCATGATAAGTAAGATCTTGCTTTTCTGCATTTTAAATATCTTAAATCAGCAAGGCAAAAATGATTTTGCCCTTAATTAGCTACTTCGTAGTAAGTGTTTTGGATAAGGGTTAGCATTTGTTTAAGATCTTTTCCATCTGTTGCAAGATGCTTGCTTTTATTTGGATTTCCTGATGCTTGTTTTATCAGACACCGCATGAATCATCTCCCATTTGTTTGCCTTTGTCTCCTGTTTTATTGTTCTTGTTCCTTTTCCTTCAATTATTAAAACATTGCACTGAATGGAAGTTTAGGATTACACTGCTATTCACATTTACCCCTGCCTTATTAAAACAAATAAACCCAACAGTTATGTAATTTAAAATGCGTTTGAGCTATGAATCAGAGATGCTTTTATCAACACTGGGATGAAGAGTTTGTGTGCACTTGGGCACACATGCACAGCTGTTTTTTCAAAAAAAATTGGTAAAACTTCATTAGGCTACAGGTGCCCCCAAACAGATAACTGCTAAGGAAACAAAATAGCTGCCATTCTTCAATAAAGTTTTATCCTAACAAGAAATGAAGTTGATTACATTCTGTAACTTATTCAGAAAAGAAAAAAGTTTGACTTTATTTTATGTATCCTCCTTCAGTCCAATCCAGCTAAGAGAGAAGTGTGTAGAAATTAATGACCTTTCCCACATGTATGCTTAGCGGCACAGAAATGATTGCCACTGTGCCAAAGATTTCCTCTGCCTGATTCACCAGCCACATTCCTGATACATTAGCATCTATCAGGAGGAGAAACAACATGCAACCTCTCTGAGGAACAACCAAATTCCCCTCCCATTCATACACAATACAAGAAGCAGCTGGCAACTCTGCTCTTGCTACTGTATTAGAACATAACACTTCCCCCTTCCTTCTTTCCCCTTCCTTATCAGAATCACCACAGACACTCCCCCGCTTCTTTTCCCAAGTAGAAAGTGGCTAGAAGCCTTACCCAGAAACCTGTAAAGAGGTGCCCTGGTCTAAACTAATGCTCTGTCCTGTCAGAAGATGCTTTGTCAGCCTCCTGCACCATAAACCTACCTACAGCCAACACTTCTGTCTGGGACAAAGGTAAGGTTGAAGCCCCTTCCTCACTTTTAAAGATTGCTGAGGTGGAAAGAGGCTTTAACCTCTTCTCTTTCTATGCAGATTAAAATGTGTGTTTTTTTCTGCATGGGTTTTTTCTTCAACACCCCCCCCCAATATTTTTGCACAGGAATCAGTATATTTTGCACAAAATATGTGCTTTCTGTGTGAGATAACAATGTGTATTTTTATGCAAATGAACTTTCTCCAACAAATGCCTGAAGAACAAATAGTGTTGAAACTACACACGTCTTTGTATTTTCACAGAGTGGGGGCAGGGGCTGCTGAAGTTATTTGTTCTTGCATGCAGTAGCAAAGTTGTGATGCCTTTTTGGCCCCTCTGTGCATGCACGCACACACCCTGAGACTCCAAAGGACATGTAAAGCTGCCACCCCCCTGACTTTAACCCTTTCTGTGATGTCAAAAAAGGCATCACAAAAGTATGTCAAGATGTGCATCCCTTTTACTTGCCACCTTTAGCCTTTAGGCATCAGACCAAGTTTTTCTTTCTGAAAACAACATTGTCCAGGCATTTAATTGATTCCAGGTTCTGTTTTGTGGATTTGAACTTCTTCACTTCTTTTCTCTAAAGATAACATTACCCGTTTTATCTTCTTTTAAAAAATGTCCATGTGTACAGTGCTTCAAAATCTCAAATGTAAAAACGTGATAATATTTTTTAAAAATAAGCATCATCATAAGGTATGGGTCCACTTCATGGGCCCAAATATTCTTCCCTCTTTGTTTGCTCTCCAGTTAAAAGTTCTGCAGTGTTTTTCCTAGCATTGGCAAAATGTCACTCAGGAGTTACCACTTTCATTCAGAGTGGAAAGGTACATTTCCAGCAGCGCAGCAAAAGACATGTTTCCTTATGCAAGTCCTGAGACTGGGATACTTAACATCAGAAAAGCAATGGATTGAGACATGTAATCATCAGTGTGCCTTATCTGTGACAGATAGGAGATCTAGGACCCAAATCAAATAAGCACACTAGAGGGGCACCAGTCTCCAGCACTGGCACTTCTGCCATTGTTGGGTTTTGCCAAGGCAGCCTCTTCCCTTCCGCTTCCTCCCTGGCTGCAGGTGGCTGCTGCTTACAGCTCCATCCCCTCAAGTTGCTGCTTCTTCCCCTAGAACATGCTCAAGCACATCCTAATGGATCTGTGGCCAGGAACCTCCGCACTCCTTACCATTGCCGAGCTGGGGGAAGGTATTGCACAAGGAGGTCCAAGATACCTCTTCTGCAGCATACCTAAAAGTGTGTATTCCAGCAACATCAGGGGCTATACCAGCATATGTCACTGCAGGACCCTAGCCTTAGGATGTAAATCCTCACTTTTTTCATCTTCACATATCTCACCTGTGGGAACCTGGCCTTCGGTTGTAAATCTTTATTTCTTCATTTTCCCACATGAATAAATAGTTCCAAAGTTTTCTCTCTGCCAGGCAAAAGCACAAGAATGTCTTCACATTTTTAATGATATTTTGCATTTTGACCTCTTTTTCAAATTAACAATTTTTTTGGAAAGATTTTTGTGCATCCAGATAGGAGACTTACTAATTGTCTCATGGTCCACTGTACACCACTGATGGACTATAGTCACCTTGACAAGTACCAAGTTAGGCAGACCCGGTTTATTCACATTAGTTGAGATTAGAGTGAGCTTTTGTTATATGGAAGAAAGATAGTTTCTTGGGATTAAAGTTTGTTGGAATTGCTGTGTCAATATTATGAAAAGTCACTTTAAAATGACTCTTCCACTGCTCCCATCTTTTGGCTTGCTTGCTAGAAAAGACATGGCCTTGTTGAATTTGAGAAGGAGGGGAATTGCCCCATTCAGATTTTTTCCCCTAACAAAAATACAGTTTTACCATTTCCTTGAGGTAAATAAAACAAAGTGTAGTAAATGAGGTCAAACTGGCATTTAACCAGGAGAAGACAAGAGAGTTCCCCGAACATTCCAGTTACAGAAGCTGTCTTGATTTTCAGTTAAATCTCACTTCAGTATCAGTGAGATGGCATCCTCCACCACACCTGAGAGCAGCAGGCTAGTTTAAGGGATGAGTATAGGTGGCATGGCACATACAGTCCTGCCTCCAACTGAGGGGATTTTCAGCAGGCCTTCAGCAGGCCTTGAAAGAAAGCCAGTGGACTTCCACTGCTGCACCTTTCCATCCTCCTCCCACCCAGCATCTGCAACCTTAGCTGACCCTGGGATAGGCATTACACTCATTAGCTTTCACAGAAAGCAGATGTCCTGTTGAATGTTGCATAGTATGTCTCCTGCCACAGTTTAAGAATCTGCATAAGTCTTAGAGCTAAAAGTATTTACAGATAGAATAATTATATCTTGCTGTAGCCACAAACAAAGTATTTTTTATATTTTCTGACAGAAATATAATTCCATCATTGTTTCGTGTGCTAAATTTCTGATGTTTGGCCTGGGACATTGGGGGAGTTCTGCTCTGAGATCCTTATGGATGTTTTCTTCTCCCTTTTTATTTTCTTGGAAAGAATGATGTCTTTCTAAAAGTTATGCAGTTTCCGTTTCAGTCTTTGCACAAAGCTAGCAATGAACAAATATTGGCAGAAAGGGCTGAGAGAATAAAGCCATTGAACAGGCAGTGGGAAGATGTGCCACCTTGTTAGAGAAGTGTAGAAGGAGAAGAATTGTTGGGGGAATGCATTTGTATGGAAGCAGGCTTTGGAAAATTATAAGAGAGGACAAACATAAAAGCAAGTCACTCTGTGGAAATGTCATTAGGAGGCATTGCAAGTCCAAGTATGCAAGAGTTCTTTTGTAGGGGCTTGACTCTGCATTTTGCACTAGAACCTAATCCACACTGTACAAATAATCCAGTATGAAATTGGATTATTTGCCATGTCTCCTTCCTATTGAATCCTGGTATTTGTTATTTTACAAAGCCTTTAGCCATCTCTGCCAAAGAATGCTGGTACCTCACCAAACTACAAATCCCATGAATTTGTAGTGTTATGAAGGAGACACGGCAAATAATCCAGTTTCAAACTGGATTGTGTCATCTGGATGCGCCCCAGGGAAAACATGCATTTGAAATAAGAGTGGGGAGCTGCTTTAGTTGCCTTTCACCATGATTTCTTAACAGCCACTTAGTGATGCAAAATCTTTTGAAGTCTCGGTGAATCAAGGGTGCCATAGAAAAAAGAATTTCAGTGCTTTGAATAGAAAGCATTTTTCCATCTTCTGGCCATGGGAAATTTTTATTCTAATGACATTAAAGACGATCTGTAAACAACCACATGTGTGAGTTGCTAGGTTTATACACTGGACCAAAAACTCAATGTACCTCTGGGCTTATTATTATAAGTATTAGCTCTCGTCCAATAGATGTGATTTTGGTGGGGGTGGATAGGATTCAACCCATTCTTAGAGATGTCCTTCTCAACAATTGATTGGTGGGATTATAGTTCTGATTGATAATTTGTGTTGGTGATTCACCACCCAGTTAAAACAGGGTTGGGTATGCAGCAGCTGTACCTTCCTGTTGCAAGTTCTGCATTCATGCCAGCTGTTCACAGGTGGTTGTGGAGGTGGGCTGACTGTTTCACTATTCCTGGATACTCCAGAGAGAAGAAATTCACCCTTGAAGGGCATTTATTCAGCAGAGAGAAAGAGAGGGAGGGAGGGATAGAATGCACTGGGAGGGGATCTTTTTGAGATCAGAATAGACCACTGTAGTATACTAGGTAATATGCAACATTGATATTATGATCTTGAGGTAAAGGACTAGCAGAGGACCACTGGCTCTGGGATCCAGCCCTGATGCCACAAAATGCTTTCATCTACATCATTAGAATGTACTCAAAGACATAATTGTCTCAGTCTGCTTTAGCATTAAAACACAATGAAGGAATCCAGAATGATTTTTGAGATTAACTCGGAAAAAGAAATTTCTAGCACAGGCTTTTATGGAGTACAGTCCACTACTTCAGATTCATGGAGTGCCACATGCGTCTGATGAACTGTAGCCCACAAAATCTCAAGATAGACATTTCTTTTTCTCAGTTAATCCCAAGGGTAGTATTGGATTCCATTTATTTATTTATTTATTTATTTATACCCCGCTCTTCAGCCACAAGGCTATCAGAGCGGCTTACAAATTGTTTTAGGCAATAGCAATTTACACATCTACACTGCATTAAGCAGTTTCCAATGTGTGTTAGCTAATTGCCCCCATAAGCCGGGTACTTATTTTACCGACCTACGAAAGGATGGAAGGCTGAGTGAACCTTGGAGCCCTCTGGAATCTCTTTTTATCACTAGGATGCACTCATCTGGGTGATGTTGCCTGCTCCTTTGTGGAAGTATTTGCTTTTTGACAATTTGAATTCTTCAATTTGTTCATTTCTCAAACTAACAACGGCATCTACTTTTCATCTTACATAAAACAAAAATGCTCTGTCCGGTAACTACCAGCCATGGCTTCTGACATACAGACATGAAGTATTTATTAAATAAGCAGGGTACCATGTAACAACTAACATTCCAAAGTATGTGTACATGGGAAAAAAAATATGAATTGGGTACATTGCACCCTCTTGCTCATAGTTAATGCTGTATTTAATTGTAAATACATATATTGGAATATGCCTCATTATATAGGAAATGCAGAAAATATATAGTACAGCACCATTTTGTTACCTGGGCTCAGTCTGTTTTCAGCATTTCTTCACTTCATGCCTCAGTGCCGTATTCTGGCATTTATTTTTTTTTTAACTTTTGCATCTTTTTTTAGTCCTAGCACTATTGTACATTTTAAAAAAAATAATAGTGTAAATATGTTTTTAGGCTTTTTTATACACTGGCAAATGAAAAAAAGTTGTGAATCACTTTAAGGTGGTGGTCTGGAACTTAACTTGCTATACTAGCAAGTTCTGCCTGTATATATCCTTTGGGAAAGAAAGTGGGGTCAGGAGGTGAGAAACAGGCACATAAAAAGCAGAGATTCTCATGATACAAACTACATCAACACAAAATTTGATATGTGCATAGCAATCTTTTGGTTCTGGTTGCATGACACATCCTTCTTGGTAAAAATTGTGCATAATATTACATGCAATAATCTCTCACCAGAGAATAAGTTTTAACTCATAATATCTTAATGTGCATTATTCAAGAGAAAAAAACCCCAGTCTATGTGTGGTTGTCATATAATTGAGCCTCCCTCCCTTAAAAAAACACATCCTGAAATCTATAGAGGGTGTGGAATTCTAACCTGGTCTCCTTCCTGAGTATTGGAGGCAGTGTTCAAGGACAAAAGAGTACAAGGGTTTGCATAGAATTTCCAGATGGTGGTTTATATGTACAGATGGAGGTTTAGAAATTATTACTAAAATTTCAGTGGAAATACACTACTTCTCAGTGTAGTGGGGGAGACTGTAACAATCCCCATGTATCTGCTACATTTGCAATCCAGATTATTAACTGCTGAGGGACAACTTTAAGGTGCTTTCCTTTTTTATGTTCTTTTTCTTTAAAATGGACTCAGATTTAATAGAGGGCAGTTTGAAAGAGGACTGACAGCCCTTCAGATATTCTCCTCTGTAATCTACCATGGCTGCCCTACACTTGATTCTCTTCATCCTTTCAGGTTGTTTGGCACAGTCTTACTATACGGTATGCTTTTTTTCTAAAATAAGATCTATTGGTGAATAAAGCAGAATCTTCCCCAGTAATAATGCTTTTGTTATGGGGTTAGCTTTACTGTTTAGTCCTACTAAATATACTTTGTGATTTTTGATACTTATTTAAGAGTTTTTATATGCACAAAGGCTTTTAATTCATTAGCTGAGTTCTCTTTTCAAAATTTCTGTTACTATGGTCTGGTTTGTATCAAGATGTTGAAAAGGAAGCTCATGATAAACAGTGGCAGCTTTCTCTAAAGAAGACCCTTTACCTTTATGTATAATACACCATACAAATTCATGCTTCTACTTATCTGCTTTTTGCCTTTGTCTAAAGAAAGATCTCAAACCATATTGTAAAGGCCTTATTTTCTTTCCTTCTAAAACCATGGTAACTTTCTACTGCAGTGGGGAGACCCTCTCCTCTCTGAAAGTTAAAGACGTAATATATGATTGGCACTCCATGTTACATACTTTTAAGCACTTTTTCAGAAAAAAACAGTTGATATGTAAAAGTGCAAAAACACCATCAAATCCACGTTTACAAATGTATGAAATAGTTTCATTACATGGAAAAGTGAATGATAATCATAGAATCATAGAATTGCAGAGTTGGAAGAGACCACGAGGGCCATCCAGTCCAACCCCCTGCCATGCAGGAAATCACGATCAAAGCATCCCCGACAGATGGCCATCCAGCCTCTGTTTAAAGACCTCCAAGGAAGGAGACCCCACCACACTCCGAGGGAGTGCGTTCCACTGCCGAACAGCTCTTACTGTCAAAAAGTTCCTCCTAATGTTGAGGTGGAATCTCTGTTCCTGGAGCTTGCACCCATTGCTCCGTGTTCCAGTCTCTGGAGAATTCTTATCATTTCAATATTATATGTTCTATCACTGTCCTGTGTCAGTTTGTAATTTGTCTTTTACTATTCAGTATTTTTGTTTTGATACCTTACTGTCACTTTAGTGATTTACTTCCTTAGTGCTTATTTAATTGTGCTATTTTGTTTGTTGGCTTTATTGCAGTACTGCATTGCTTACCTACTAAGGAAATAGAGAAGAGACAAGACATGAGTTTAACTTAGGACCACTTTTATTAAACTATTTACAATGATATCTGTGGTTGCCACAGTGCTGGCACGTGCTGATGCAAGAGTCCTTCAGATCCTTCCCTCAGCCTGTCATGGATGAGCTACCAAAGGCTAGGACACATGCCACACTGGGTGGATTCTTCCCTGCTAGCTCTCAAATATGAAGGAAAGCCATCACAGAGGACCTCCTTACAAGTTTGAAGACTCAGAAGGGAGGCATGCCCCAGGCTAGACCCAAAGATAGTCCCCTTTTCCATGTCTGGATCTGAGGAGCAAGTCTGGAGACTTTCTTCTACCTAGTCAATGCCTGTGGATGCTCTCCATTGTATACAGCCTCTTTGTCAACACAGATTACTTACCAAATGGGCAAGCTGTTTAACACAACACACCCATATCCAATTATCCCATAATCCCCCCAAGTTCAATGAAGGGTAGGTGAAAATCTGATGAGCCCATAAGGCTGGAGAAAGGAGCCAAAATTCCAGAGCACCAATTCCTTCAGCCATGTCCCTTCCTGTCAGGGCTATCAAAGCCAGCTCCTCCCTCCCAGTGCCCAGCAGTAGCACAGGGCCAAATTCCTACCTTATGGCATTGGTATTTTATTAGCATTCTTGGTTTCATTGTTTCATGTACTTTGCAGATAACAGTTCTTAAGATCTGTTTGTTTCTATATATTTTAATAGGTTGAGCTGGGTTTTTTTTAAAAAAAAAAACACCTGACTTTAAATGTAAATCAACAAGCAGTACCATTATTTGTCTAGTAAGCAGTAAGGACTGGGAGGACATGATGTATCTATGTCATTAGTGAATGGCAAAGGGTTGAGCAACTATGGAGTTGGATAAGCAGTTGAAGAGAAGAGTGGGGAATCATTTAAGAGACTTTCCCTCTTCTGGACCTCACCTCAAGCAGAGGATTTTGAATGACATTGTTAACCCATTCCCTGGATTTGTAGTACTGCTTTTGAATACAAAGTTAGTACAGAATAAGACATTTGTTAACCAAGAGTTAAACCTGGATTGGGAGGGGCTAAGGTTGCAAGTATCACTGGTAAAATAAACTTACATCTGAATTAGGGTTGGAAAAATATTTAAAAATGGTTAAAAATGTTTTTCTTGAGTGTCAAGAAACATTGATGAGACAAATTGTGGACTGATAAGAATCTTTGCAGTTGAGGAGTTATTTTATGCAAATTTCACACATGGTCGTTTGTACAGAAAACAGCATATCATGTGCAGGAGACACCATTTTCTTTGCAAAAAAAATAATATTTTTGGTGCAGGGGAGATATTAATTTCTGCACAGAAAATGCAGTTTCTGCACAAAAACCACTGCACTTGGGGACTTTTTTTTTGCATAAAATGGGCACATATTGTTTTGTGCAGAAAACACGAGAAAATGCTGTTTATTGTATAAAAAATGTGCAGAAATGCCATGTGTGAATTTTGCTCAGAATAGCTACCAAACTATTAATAATCTTTGAAAACTGCAACCTTCAAATACTTTCTCACAAGAAAAGGAAGAAAATGGCTATGATTACTTGCTACTTCCTTCAAGAAGAAAATTAGCAAAGCATTACAGCCTTAATCTGAATCCTGATAGCAAAGAGCCATTGTGGTTATGTAGATTCTGGGTCTGGGAAATTGGTTAAGTTTCACTCCACCTAAATGAGCAGTTACACAATTTGGAAGATACTCCCTTCAGTCAACATTTATCACTAGAGACCCAAGGAATCTGGGTGGCACAATATATCTTTTATGCACTAAGGCTTGTTTGCCAGCAGTCTCCTAGATAGAAAGGGCCTGGTCACAGTGATCCATGCTCAGGTAACCTCTAGGGTGGATTACTGTAATGTGTTACCCATGGGACTACCTTTTAAGTTTTGAAGCTACAACTAGTTCAGAATTTGGCTGCTGGGATTCTGGCTGGTTTATCAGGGGTTTGTCTAGACTTGCCAGAATATGTCAGTTTCTGGCCCTGAATCTGGTTTGTTCCTCTCCCCGCCCATTACCTACAGGAAATGGGCAGGAGTCCATACCTGCACACCAGCTCGTATTTGCAGCCACCAGTGGTTTCTCTGAAGCCAGGAAGGAGGCCCTCAGCGTGTGGTCACATGTGGGGGCCTTGATCACATGCTGAGGGCCTCCTTCCTGGCTTCAGAGAGACACTGCCAGCTGCAGATATGGGCCAGTGTACAGGTATGGACTCCAGCATTTTCACACAGCCCAATCCAGGTTTTCTCACATGGCCCAGTCCCTAGGTCTTTTAATAAAATGATCTAAAGGGATTTAGGCAAGTTCCCCCCTGTGTTTGCCTCAGGCATTGTGAGGACTGCTCAGAGGTGAAACAGGCAAAAACCCTGTGTCATTTGGACTGCAGGGCTCCAGGGTAAATAACCCATCTATACAAGCCCCTAGATGGAGCTATGTTACTTCAGTTTGGTTGCTTATTTGCTACCAAGTCCAATTCTAGGTGCATGCTTTTAACACTGTAAACACTTGGAGCCTAAATAACTAGTGATCTTCTGCTAATGGCTGAAGCGGTTCATAGTCTGTACATTTTAGTGAGAGTGTGTTTGACACATAACTATCATTGCTCTTGTCATAATGACCAAAACACGTTAAATTGTCTCACCAGTTAAAGATAAAGCGATCTATAGAAGTTGCTATAGACACCTCTAGTGCTATAACTGGTATGGATGCAGTATCCACTAAAATTTTAAACCTATATAGAGCATTGCAGTATTCACTCTATAGAAGCTTGGAGGAGGTATCATTGGACCCAAACCGGTTAAGGAGGAAATATATATAATCATTACCAAGATGAAATACACTTTCACCACTTCTCTGTTTTAGAGAGTAGCTATGTTCAATACTAATAGAGGAAAATATTTTTAATCATTTATCTTATTATTTTTATTTTAGATGGAAGACTTTATTTGAAAACTACTGTCATGTACTGAACATATTCAACTGATGAAATGTGTGCTACAATTCAAAGAACTGTGCAGTAAGACATTCACCATTTTGGAAGTTCTGCAAAAACGAAGGTGCTTTTCTGGGCAACTTGGCCGCTTCATGTATCCATGTGCAAAGGTTCTACGCTTTCTCCAAAAGCATCCTCCATTGGTTTCCTGGGGCTTCTCCCTGTGTTGCAGAGAACGGTTCTAGAACTTATGTAGCACTCTTCTGGACAGCCAACTAACAGGAATTTTGCTGTTGGACACCTCCTTGTACAGACTGGTTAAGGCAAGACTTTGCATTGCCTTTGCAGTGGGATTAAAAACTGTATCCCTTGATTCACTGAGCACATCAAGCAAAACTTCCACAGCATCCATTTCTGTACCTAGAGACTATTACACTGTATGTAAAACCAGCAAGACAGTAGAGAAGTGAATCTTCCAAAAAGGGGCATGAGAGTCCTACAAAACCCAGAATGGGAACACACAAAAAAGTTACACACACACCCCTCAAGTTCTAGGAGAGAATCTTGTTTCCCTTTAAGACATGTTTTCCCCACATTCTTTCCAAGTGACCAATACAGTAGTATATTGCAGAAAGCAAACACTTTTATCTTGGTGCTGGCGGGGGCAGGAGTTACAGTATATAAACATGTTTGTGTTCACAATATCCTCTGTCTCAAAATCAGTAAAAAAAAAAGCTTAAAGATCTGTAATAATTTTCATTATAAACTGGCAGTCATTTGGGAAGCTGGGGGATGACAAGTTGTTGCTTCTTACTGAAACTGTTGGTCAGATGTACAGTACATAACCACAAACCACACCCAGAAGGTATTATGTATGCAGTAGAATACTAGATTTTAGGAAAACAACAATTTTAGATAATACGTTTTGTCACTCTGTTGGTCTGAACGACACCTTTCTAATTTTAACGCATGCAGGCATGTAAATATTTGTCCTGAAGTCACAGTATTAACGAACGGGATCTGAGGAGTCTGGGGATGACTTGGGGCCACTTTTATTTGTATATTGGTCAGTGCTGTGAAACAGCACTTTTAAGAGTGGATTGTGGCTCACAAGCAAGTCAACCCACCAGAAATATTTTTATATATTAATGTCATATTACTTCAGCTTTGCTGGGGAGGGGAATAAACTCCTAGAGACTAATCAGACACTCGATGTTATCAGTCCAATACCACGTAGAGCTAAGTGATAAAGTTGAAGTCTTTTGTCCTTCCAACCTGCCTTGTCTTTGGGCAAGGCTGGTTAACGTGTTATTTTTACTGTCTTTATAAATGCTATGATATCTGTTCTCCACCTTTGTGCTCATAACTGGAAGCAAACTGCAACACAGTGCTTATTACATTTTAAATTGTCTTCTTTGCTCTGCATATTTCTCCAGGTTACCCCTTTAAAGACTACTTTGAAGATAAGTGTCATCATAGCTGATTATGCTTTCTTCGTGTGTCATCTTTTATGCATATACAACATGCATGGTTGTATGGAAACATAATCAGACTCCTGAACTCTTAAAATGCCTCACTTGAAATAATTCAGATGTTCAAAATAATACCTGTTTTCAAGTTTAAACAATTCTGTTTTTAAAATTCAAGATCTTGGTGTTTAGATTTTGTTAAGTTTGTTCCTAATAGAATATTAGAGCTGTTTAAAAAAAAAAAAAGATTTGGCCCACATTGATTTTACATCTAGAATTCTTTTTTAAACAAATCATTTTGTGGATTTTTTTAAAAAAGTAAAGAATATTTTGCCACTCAGAAATTATTACCTGATACTTCATAAAAGATGCTATCATGTTTCTTTTTAAAAACTTGTGCTAAATATTCAGAAAATACACATTCCTTTTTAAAGTTCAATCTTTAATGGGTTAACAGTTGTCATTACATGGACTTTGTGGCAAACTGCAAAACTATTTATATGAGAGGAGAAGTTTTTTAAAAAATAAAAACTACAAACGAAATCTATAGTACTATCCATTGCTCTTGCTCCTTGCGGAGAATCATCTGTAAGTAGGTTTAATCATTTTTACAGTGTATATGTTCCAGAATCTTTGGGTATGCATCATTGTTTGGTTTGGTACATGCGTAAACAGAAATGCTGAGAATAATGGGGAAAAGAAGTATATCTTATTAAAACAAGTGTAAATATTACGTTCATGAAATGCTACCGTATGATGAATTTGGATTTATTTGCCCCTCTTTAGTTAATACAGTTTTTTTTCCTTTGCCTAGATTATGAAGAAATGTGTTCATGTTATTGTTTAAAATGCTTTTTGTAATCTTAAAAGATATTAATGTCTAGTTGTTCTATATTATAACCATCTTTGCGCTCTATGCAAGCCCTTGGAACAGAACATTCTCATCTTCATGTAGGACCTATGAAAATTGTCTATTTTTATCTATATATTTAAAGTTTTCTAAAAATGATAAAAATGTTATTATGAATTTTGTTGTACAAAACCTGTACAATAATCTGTTTTTACATCATAATGCAAGAATTGGAAAAATTTTCTATGGTAGCCTAGTTATCTGAGCCTGGTTTCAATGTGAGAACCACGTTTACTGGTATTGTATTTAATTTTCTTTTTTCCCCTTCCTCCTTTTCAACAATCTGCTAATAAAACTGTCTGAAATCTGCCTGTGACTTTATTTACAGTTCATCTTTATTAAATTTTGTGAAATGCGTAACATAGGAGAGGAATATTTACTTTCTAATGGGAGGCATCTTAAAACAACATAAGTCAGCTCTTTGCAATGCGAGGAGAACAATGCTGAATGATTTTATTTAACATGCAACTGCTTCTATCTCTAATATGAATTACTGTGGTGAAGGGGAAAAACACATCATAAAAGCAGACTCTGTGGTTATTGTTTAACAAGCAGATTTTCCATATTTTGTTTCTTGCCAGCTAAGCAAACTGCCCCCATCTGCATGATTTATTTATGTACATTTCTCAGTTTATGAAGCTGTTATTTGTACCTTTTCCCCTCTTTATATTGTGATATTCCCAGGATTCTTATTTTACAAAGCTTTGTGCTAAATAATGTAAAGTGGACACATTGATGGAACAAAACATGTTATTTCCATAACTACAAGAGTGTGGATGATTTCTTGCTGTAACCCACTTTCTGGAGCATCTCTACCCACCCACTCTTGCTTTTTCTGTCAAATTCCTATCATCAGGTTCTGCAAGTGTTCAGAAACTTTTAAAATCTTAATGCATTTTCTCACTTGACACATGTTAAAACATTAGACTAGGATTTTAAAATAATGCAGCGTTGCAGGATTAACAGATATGCTGCTGGGTATGAGGAAGATCTTGTTTCCATGAGATTATTTCATCTCAAAGGGGTATGTTTTTAATATGTGTTGGGTATTTTCCTTCTTTTCTTTGAGCCATTTCAATGAGAGTTCGGCTTCTGGTTCTGCTGGTTTATATCCCTTCAAGACTGCAAACAAGACCACTGAAATAATATGTGCATGCTTATCTTCCAGCACTCAGTCTGATATAATGGTAATGGAAGACCTCACTTTAATGATCTTGCAAGGCATTTCACACATTACATTTGTCTTGCATAAGGTGCTACCCATGTAGGAAAATGCATATTTACTGCAATATGTATGGCGTGAGCATTTTCTGAGGCATTTTTCAGATGGAGACTATTAACAAGTAAAACTAACTAACTTGCTTTCATAACAAGTTATTTACATTTGAAAACAAACTAGAACAGTTTAGAGTTTATTTATTTTTGCTTTTTATTAGCACTGAGGTTCCAGAATCCACACAGCTAAATACAAAAACGCACCTCACAGTGGAATAAAGTGTCATATTCCTTTACACTGGCCGTCAGGATCAGTTTTATTGTTACAGTAAAGAATCTCTTCCCACGTTTGTTTTTTTTTTAGAAAGTATTGTTAAACAGTTCTAGAACCATAAGTAACTACAACATGGTACATCCGTGTAGCAATAACCTATTTCTCTATTGAGGAAATCTAGAGTTATTAGATAGTGGGGGTGGGGAGATGCATTTGGCTTTCATGACTGAGCTAAACCTCACAAAATGAAACAAGATATATTTCTTTTCTCTTTTTGTTGTTGTTCTACCTCCCCACCCCCAACCCTTGGACTTAAGTCAGAGGTAAAAGCTCACATCACTAAACACACAAAAGTTAAAATATAATTAAACTAGCAATAGAATCAAAAGCAATTTTAAAATGTCTATATTAAAAAGCAACCCCCCCAAAAAAACCCAGACCATAGGGCATATTATTAAAAGCCCTTTCCACAAAAACATTCATTTCCCAAAGGCCTGTCAAAACAAAAGTCTTCACCTGCCATCAGAGGGACACCATGGAAGAAAGCCATCTAGGAAGGGAATTCCAGATCCGAGAGCAGCCACCAAGAAAGACCTCCACTGTGTTCCACCAGATGTCCCTGTGACGAATAGTGGGACAGAGTGAAAGGCCTCTCGTCAAGTTCTCAAAACCCCATTAAGATCATATGAGAGACCCTAGTCCTTCAAATAACCTGGATCAAAGCTATTTGGCATTGTCTTTGAATTCTATTAAATTTCAGCACTTTGAATTCTATTAAATTTCAGTATGAATGGATTTCATTTTGTGAAAATGACCAAAAGAAATGAGTAAACAGCCAAATGTCACCACTCCCCAATTGTATGAGTGTCCTTTTCCTCCATGGCTAATCTGTACAGTTACCTGGGAGTAGGGTGGGGTATGCTGAAACAAGGAAGGAGATTCCTCTTTTTTGTTGTTGTTGACATGCTGAGGACATCTCTGGTAGCAAGAAAAGGAAGAAACAGCAGGGCCAGGAGACTTGTGCCATATGTGTGTTCATATGAGGCCAGTTGCTGAGAGATGGATCTCAGCAGGGGTCAATGATACCCAGTCTTGGAACCAGTCTGCCTCTTGTGTAGATTCTCACAATTTCAGCTAACTGCCAATAAGGTGACGCTACTTCCTCCAACACATTTGATCACAGTATGTAGGCAAATGAATCAATATGTCTGCTGAGACATCTAGGGGCCATGTTTTCTCAGCTTGTAATCATTACCTGAGGAACTGGGTTCTTAAATAGTATATGATGACTACAAATAGGCATCCTTCTTAAGCATGATCATAGTAATGACAAGTGCACATTCATTATGTACACTGGGGCAGAAAAGATGAGGTAGAGCAGGCAGTGGAAAGCAACTCAGAACTAACTTACACAACACTTTCCTCAATGTTTGAATCATACTGATTTATGACATGCCATGGTGTATCTTGAATCTGTTCCCCCCCCCTCATGTTTTTGAGATCAATTTTCTGTCTTTCCAAGCCAACATGGACAATGGTCAGGAATGATGAGTTTAATAGTTGAGCATCTGGAAAGCCACAAGTTCAATACCTCATTTAATTCTAATGCCTATTTTGCACAGCTATTGTAAAAGGGTTAATATTGCTTTGAACAACTAGGATGTTCTGTATAAACTACCCCACTGTGTCAGGGAGGGCTACAAGAATATAACCAAAACAAAATACAATCTCCATTAAAATGGAACACACACCATAACTTCCAATATTTCACAGATGAAAACCAGGACATGTGTGGCTAAACAACAGCAGAGTGTGGTTGAGATAGCAAACGTTATTAATAAGGAAAATTACACAAGCTAGGAGAGGCTGCAACAGTTTGCTTTTGCCTGGCAAGGGCAAGATTCTGCCCCCTACTTTCCCTACCCTCCTCTACCCCTTGCTAAGTTAATGGAGAGTGAACTGCTTTTGCTCTTTGAACTCAGTTTGCAGCAGATGAAGCAAGCTGAGAATTAAACTGGAAGGAGGAGAGAGAAACTGGGACATTTTAAAAGCAGTTGAGAAGTAGCACATGGAAAATTGTCAGGATTGTCCCAGCCATATTGGGACAGTTGGAGGGTATGACACACATGCAAGCCAAACTTCAGAACAACAGAACTCTAATTCACATTTCACCAGGGCAATTAATTCTGAATTACAAAGTGAAAGCATGTACTCATGCAGAAGTTTGAACTGGAGGTGAATAAACTGGGGAGACAAGGTTATGCGAAAAATACCATCACTATAGGCCCTTTTCAGCAATGAGGTTGGTCTACTTGCTCATATAACTAAACGGTAAGGATTATAAATATTCTGATATAAACTGAATACATTTGAGCAAAATCCAGTTATGTTGAATATAAGACTGTGGGGTGCCCTGGGAACAAGTTCAAATGCAGCCCAGATTTTGCCCCCTCCTGCCTTAGGTTAAAGTAGCAAGCTTTATTGGATTCCACCACCCAGAATGCTACAATCATGTTGGCTAGGGAATTTGGGAAGTCTTAGCCCAAAACAATAACTTTCTTAAGTGGTGGGAAGGAACAGAGTAGCAGGCTCTTTGGTTGTGCCCCCCCCCCCATGAACATGATACTGATTTATTATGGCACCATATCACAGAGAAAAAGCTCCCACACTCTGTAGAAAAGCAGTACCAAATCATAGTATAGATATCACCCCAGGTAATTTTTGACCTTTGAGGACTAATATCTGCCCCTCACCTGATTGCCAGCCTTGGGACAAAAGACAGTGGTGATGTGGTGATAGTGTGGCGTGTGGGGATTTTTCTTATCCCATGTCTTCCCTAGTCCCATCTCAAATGAGTTCACCAGCAAACTTGGAGCTGAACAATGAGCAAGCATATGGCCAGATGGAGAATAAGATAGGAAAGGATCAAACCAAACTGCAAGTGAAGGATGTTCATTTCAAATGCTTTTTCATATTAAAAGAAGGAAGCCCTGAAAAATGAAAATGAGAACAGTTTGACTCCCCGAGGAACTAGTATTCTGTCTACAGTGTGTTTGTGCCTAGAAAAGTGTTCATGAGTTGCTTTCCTCACCCACTCTAAGTTGTATAGTAGACATTCTACCAGCCCATATTTGCTACATGTGGACTAAGCCCATGTATGTTTTTGCAGCTGAATAGACAAGTACTATCTTCAGCATGTTGAAGTACTTTCAATAACTACTGTGTCCATCTTTTTAGAGGGTGGGGTTGGGAGTAAAAGAGAAACAGTATCAGTTGCATTTGTATACTCTGCTGTGCCCTAAATATATGACATGTAAAGAGTATTCTCCTTTAATCCAAACTGACAAAGCTTCATTTAAAATTTCATTTGGAATTAATTGTGTAAATCATTGGCGAGGTTATTTTATTAGTATCAGTAAGCATTTGGCCCATGAATTTGATTACTGAATTAATCAGATTGTTCTTATTTATTAATTCATGCTGTCAGCCCTGCATTCTAAGCATCAGGAAAAAATTGTTTGTAGGAGTTTTAATTCTCTGCGAATATCAGCATCTCTCCCCCACCCAGCCCAATTTAAACATGTTGCTGGGCAAGTGAGAGAAAACTACACAGCTCAGGTGCACTAAATATATTTGAGCTGCATTAAAATTATGCTCACCTACTTCACACATACACTGTGTAACACTGCACTGTCATGTTAATGCTGCAAGTTTAAGCTGCATTTAATACATTTAAGCTGACTTTAAAATTATGCTCAAGTACACACACACACACACACCAGCTGAAGGGCCTTATTAAATAGAATGAAAGTACATGTAAGAACAGTAGACCCTCAGTATCTGTTCGGCTTTGGTTCCAAGACTCCTGGTGAATAACAAAATCCATGGATGCTCAAGTCCCATTATATTCAGTGGAGTAGTAAAATGGCATCCCTTATACAAAAGGGCAAACAGTAAGGTTTGCTTTTTGGAATTTTTTTAAAACCATGGTTGGTTGAATCCGTGGATGTAGAATCCATGGATACTGAGGGCTGACTGTAAGTTTATCTTACATACATTTTGTTACCTTTACTTCTGTTGACAGATGGATTTCAAATGCACTCTGACAGCACAGCGTGGTAAGCGGGCTTGGTGTTAGTCTTTTAGAAGTTCATTTATTGCAACTCAACTCAGTAGCAATAATGGGAAAATAAGAAAGGTTCAGAAGAATAGTAGGTCAAACAAGGTATTTTAATATGGAAGAAAAGTCAAGTATATAAGGGAAGCTATTCTTAGAATTTGGGACAAACAAAAGGAAGTACAATAGAAAAGAAGATTCTTGGGGAGAAAGCAAAATTACAACAGTACTAGTACTATAAAAAAAAGCTGCTTATTAGAAAGTTAGAAATATGTATGGAGAAGAAATCAGAAATATTTGTAAATGCTTACTAGTAAAATGTAGTGGAACTTTTATTCTCTATCTTTTTCAATAAAAATAAAATGGAAAAAAATAGAAGTTCATTTTTTTTAGGTAGTTCTCAGTCAAGATGAAATATGAATTGCCATAAGGTGTTTCTGGGTTCACTTATGGACCTGGCCCCCTTGTCTTGGATTTAAAGAGAGATAAAGAAAGGCAGCCTCAAAAATAGTTGAGCCTCCTTCTGCTCCAAGAGAAGATCGTACAGATGGGTGTCATATCTGTTGATAACATAACCCTTTCATTTTTCTTGTTTAGTTGTGAAAATGAAGGGATTGTGCATAGGCTGCTCAAGTCATGTCTTCTATAACTGCAAGGTCAATGAGATATATTGTTGCTAATACTGGTAATTCATAATATATGACTATTACAATATTATACTTGTATCTCTGTTATACAGGTGTTAGTGATACAACTTTAAAAACAGATCTCACATACACATTTGTGCAGGGGTTTTTTGTTTGTTTGTTTTGGAATGTGTGGTGCTATTAACCTCAGTGAATTATGGGCAACTACTGTACAAGAAAAAGGAAGGACTTAAGCCTTTATTGGCTTTTACATGCAGACGGTATCATACTTGATGTTTGATTCCAAAGGTTGTGGAAAAAGGAAGCAAAGAGCCTATGTACAGCTTCCTTGGGATAAATTTGACTTCAGAACTCATGCCTATTATTATTATTATTATTATTATTATTAATGGAGGGTCAACAATTAGTAGGCATGACTCCTGTTGGTTCTCTATTATTTCTTAGTTACCAAGATGCATCTCAATATAAATTGCTGGGGAACATGAACAGCAGTCTGGAGTTGCTCTTTTTTCCTAGTTGTGCCTCCCATGGCCATATCTTTGGATACCTATAAGAACAGAATGCTGGCATAGTCCAGCAGGATGATTACGTTCTTAAGTCAGGACACACACACACACACACATTGGATGCACCTATTCTCTAAATTATTACAGCTTGGCTTTTCTTCAAGACTGATGCAATTCCTTTCAAATTATAACACTTTTTTCACATTTACAAACACACATTTGGATAACCTTTCAACTATACAAAACAGACCATAAGACAATGTGGTAGCTTGACTGGAACATCAGACTTGGCACTAGTTTATCCATGTTCAAATCCCCACTCATCTGAAGGCAACTACGTGATCTATTGTACTTTCTTAGCCTAACATACCTCACAGAGTTGCTGTGAGGATAAGATAAAATAAATCCCCCATAAGCTACCTTGATCAGGTTCACAACAAGTTGGTGTAATACACTATTAAGAGGGGAAAAGAAAAAACGGTTATATATGTTTTGATTTCCTTCTGAATCTATGAAGCGTGGACAAATCCTGTTACAGGAATGGAATAAAATCTACACCTCTAGTGTCTGGGGCCAGTGTGTAAAGTTCAGTGAACTATTTCAGACCCATTTAGTAATTAGATCCTTTTATATAATTTTGGGGCTGAAGAGAAACACAGCTTGAAGTTAATGTGACCAAGCAGGTAAATGTAAATAATTATCTAGACCAAAATCAAATAGTGTGCTGGTGAAAGAAAAAATTCCTCCCATCCCAAAAGCCAAGTCAGGTAATGTGGGTACATTCTTTCCACAGTTCTCAAACACAGAATATAAAAACAGTAAAAGAGGAGTACAGGAGATAGGAACATGTCTATAGCCTCAGCACTGGAATCATGGTCAGGCATGAGAGACTGGGGGGCCATTTACACGATGAAAATGTCCTGGGAAGAATTTGTGTCGATCCCTGGCAGTTTACACGTACATCGGGTCGGGTACGTGATTTTCGGAAGGGGGGCCACCTTTTATCCCTCAACCTGCGGGACTTCCAGTCCCGCAGGTTGTGCCGGTTTTTTAAAAAGTCACTGGAGGATTCGGAAAATCGGAAATGTAAACAGCGTGGGACAAAAAGTCTCGGTACTGGGATGACCGGAAATGGTGACTGGGGGCGGGCTTAGAGCTCAGGGACCAGAAAAGGAGGGGTCAGTCACCCGTTCAACAGATCCAGCCTCACCAGCCGAAAACAAAGGCATCCCTTCCAGCTGCATGAAGGTTGATGTGTGTGTGTGCGCGTGCGCGTGTACTCAATTACCTTTTTAAATGGATTTCTACACTGCAAACCCTTCAGCTTTACCTTTTCCTCAACTGCATGTTACAGAGAGATTGTAGTAGCTTGGTCACCTCCCTGGCACATTAAAATATTCAAGCCTCTGAGCGAATTAGCACCCTTTAATTCCCCCTCTCTGTGTTTGTGTCTTTCAAAACGCCTGCCTATAGCCATCTCTGCAGCCAGCTGTAGGGGTTAATATTTTTAAAAGGCAAGAGGAAAACCAAGTGCTTGATTTCAAAAGGAAAGCACTCTGCTTGTTTTCAAAGCACTCAGCTTGATTTCAAAAGGAAAGCCCTGCGACTGAGCAAAAGATCTATCAGGATCTTTCAAAATGCTTTCTGCCTCTTTTGAAAGGGTTAAAATGTTCACGAAGCAAGGGGGAATAACAAACCTCTGCCCCCCCTCTCCACCCCCCCCCCAGCCAGCCAATAGCATCACTTATGGCGCGGAACTCTAAAGGAAGTGCATCACCGAGGTTGTGAAAACACGAGTAATCACATCTTTGATTGACAGCCAAAAAAATTAAAATAAATAAAACCTAAACAAAACCGGAACTATGGATGTGTAAATATCAGTCACGGGACCACACGGGATATCCAGATCAGAGACATAAATCGTATAAACAGCGAGGGGCGGATTCGTGATCACTATGTCACGGTAGGCAACGCGACAATTTATGTCGTGTAACTGGCACCTGGGATGCATCCTACAACCGTCACTAGAACTCCTGTTCCTCTGAACTTGCCAGTGCAGCTGTGCTTAGCATAGATCTGCAAAGCTCTGTACCCATACACATGCCTCATTCTCTTCAATGCTGAACAACTAAAGAGTGGGCAGCAGAAACTAGGCAGCAGAGTTGACTGGGCAGAGCTCCTGCTAGGCCCTTTATCTCTCTCTTCCACAATCTGAGGAACGGTTTTGCACAAGTGACCACAAACATAATGAAGTTCAAAGTAGAGTTACAGTTCTTATTTGAACATTGGGAAGTGGAAGTTTAATTGAAATTAACCAAAGCTGGAATTGACTGGGCAGGAGAATATTGAACAAAGAAAAACCCTGCACATTATGTTCAGTTAGAACTGGAAGGACCACTAGTAGTACATCAATGAATCCTTTTTGCCTATATCTGTAGTACATTATGTGTTTGTTGTTGTGTGCCTTCAAGTTATTTCTGACTTTACGGTGACCTTAAGATGGACCTATCACATGTTTTTATTGGCAAGATTTGTTCAGAGGGCATTTTCCTTTGCCTTCCTCTGACACTGAGAGTGTGACTTGCCCAAGTTTACCCAGTGGGTTTCCATAGCTGAGTAGGGAATCAAATCCTGGTCTCCAGAGTCCTAGTCCAACACCCAAGCCACTGCACCGCACAGGCAATCTTACATATTGTGTTTACATAAGTCTAATAGCTCAGGATAACCTACTATGGCTTCTCACTTCAGATTGTTCTGTAGCTTAAAGGAGCAGGACTTTTGGCCTTTCAGATGTTTTTACCTACAGCTCCTACCATCCCTTATCAGTGGCCATAGTGGGTGGAGCTGATAATCATTGTAAACTCAAATACCAGCCAGAGCCAGGACCGGTTTAAGGAACTTTGAGGGGCCCATCAATGCTTTATTTGGGGGGGGGCATATGTTTATCTCAGGTCAATGTAACCTAACTCAACCTAAGCTATTCACAGTACAGGATATTCAGATTATTACTAATAATGTTTTTGCATGAGGAGGGTAACTACGCCCCCCCCCGAATGACGGGGGGCCCTGCGGATGCTGATGCCATTGGTGCCTAAGCTGGCTGTGGCTGGAGCAAATGTTTTCCCATCTTCTGTAGCATTATCACAAATGTTTTCAGCTACAGGATTAGTTTATAGCCACAAAAAAGTCTCATTTCCCCCCTCTCCCCATATTGTTCAGCTCAAATAGCAATTTAGTGATACATACTATAGTTACTTTGAACAAAGGCATGAGAATGGAAACCCAAGTTAGGACTTCTTCCTTCCTGGTTTTATTCTTTTACAGCTGGAGAGATACAAGGCTGTTCCAAAAAAAGCATATGAATCATTGCTGTTCTTCTCCTAAGCATAATACCCATGTGTGGCTTTATCAGCAGACTTTCAGTTTGATAAACTGTTGGCATGTAAATATTTCCTTGAAGAAATTCCAATCCAGCTGCTTCTGTTTACAACTCTATCAATGGTTAACACCATTGAATGTGTGCTGCCAGGATCTCTATTATAATTACAGCATGTCTAATTGTAGATTAATTAAAAAGAAGAAAACTAAATTATAAATATTTTCTGGAGATTGGGGCAATGCCAGGATTTACATTTGTGTGCAAACCTAGCATGCTAAGTTCATCTGCTTTCCTGCTCCCAACAAACTCTTACTTAATTTTTATTGATCTTGTTTATTTTCTCATTGGAAACTCTTGACCTGATGCACTATTCAGTTGAAACAAAGGACTCAGGTCCCACTTGATTTACATGGGCACAAATCGTATTGATCCCAAGGACATAAATTTGTCATAAACCCTTAGATATTATTCTTAACTGAAACCATGCTGAAGCTTGTGTAACCCTATGTACCCTCACATTCATCCCTTTGTGATTCTTGCCTTTTCTAACCCACATTTCCTTCTGTTACCTCTAAATTGTCATCTGTTACCTCCAGATCTAATTTTACGGACAGGAATTTTATTGTGCTCTGTATTTTAAGACAGCAAAAGGGAACACATTTCTAGAACCTAAAATACTTTGAAGACCTGTGATCATCAATGAAAGTAGGTCCTTCCCAGTCAGATGGCAATTATTCCACATTGTCTTATTGTTTCTCATTCATGACTAACCATGAAACCTCTATAGATCTACCCAATATCGTAGAGCATATTCAACAGAGTGAGTGTATACTTCTATTAAATTATCCTACACATGTATGTAATTGAATCATATTAATTAATATCATATATATTCTGGAATATTTTGGTGGGACCATGGGAGAGGGCCTTTTCTGTGGCTGTTCCAAGACTGGAATTCCTTCTTAGGAATGCTGGGATGGCTCCTTTTTATTGTCCTTCAGCAAGAGGTGAAGATATTATTATTTAAGCAAGCTTTGGGGTGTTACCCAAATGGTGTGTGGGGTCTGTGAGGATCTCACTAGTGTCCAAATTCTACTATGGGGAATTTTAATTACTGGTAGCTCAAGACAGCAGTAAGGGGTTGGGTAATGGTGGGATCTTTTGACCTATGAATACCGGTAGTAACTAAGGAGACGCCAAGCCAGGGAGTGAAATAAAAATGGTTTTTATTGAAAAATAATAAAGGGAACACACACACATATATACACTCAGGTTTCAAGCTGTCACACACAGCTAACGAAGAAAGTAGGAAGTATTTGGATAGAGGAATAGATTGAGGGGATGATGGGTGATACTATACCTATCCAAAGAGCAGAGACTTGTGTAGAAGCTATAACCCTGGTGACATAAATGGATGGACTGATGGGAGGAAGGAGGTCTGCATACACTTTGGCTGTGTTTTGGGGTCATATTTATATTTGATGATTCCCCATAAGGGGTGAGTTTAAGCGGAATACAGTATCTGCTGGAGTTTTCCAAGGTTGGACAAAAGGATCTCTGGACAGGCTAATAATCATTGATGGGCTAGACATTTGGAACTGAATGGGCATAGACAACCTTCCATTGTGATCAAGGGAAAGGAGGAAAAACCCATTTTGCAACCGCTGAGTGCTCAGCTATCTTTGAATGGATTAGTGGATGACTCATCTCCAGATGTTCTCAGGAAGACTCTGACCTGGGTATGACCTGTTCAAGCCCCCCCCAGGTTGTGCATGACTTCAGCCTTGGTATCTGGGGATTCCCTGGTTTACTTGCCAACCACATGGTGGGACATAGGCAGCCAAATTATTAAATATTGACAATGATGTGCTATTAAAAAGTGGGAGCTGTCAAGGCAGGTAACAGGGGAACTTATTTTTTTTTTAACAAGGGCTTTTTATGGTGCTGCATTGCTTTTATTCTTTGTTTTAAAGTAATATTTTAACTGAATTTAATTTTATTTTCAGGTTAGTACTGTTTTAATCTCAACTTTTTGTATTATTTTTTTTAACTATAGGTATTTTGTTGTACAGTAATACTCTCTCTTTTGTAAGTTGCCTTGAATCCCAGTTTGGGGAAAAGGTGCGGTATAAATAAAATGATGGATGGATGATGGTGGATGAGTACCATAGATGGTGGTAACAGGGAGAAAAAGACCTCAAAGGGTTTTGAGAGGGCAGCTTTTGCCTACCTTCCACTGTACCACTCTGGAAAAACTATAGCTGCTAGCATATTGCACCAAAAGCATTCTGGCTAGAGTATGCACACTGAGGAAAGTACTACAGGAAAATCCCCTCATGAAGCTGCAGGTACTGCAGTTGTTTGTGGTGTTAATAAAGGGGTGGGTGGCTGCCCTGATTCTCCTTCCCAGCTCAACTTCTCACTTGGTTAATGGCAATGTGGATGGTAGCTTCCCTTGTTTTCCCCATCATCTTGATGGACACTAGTTTCTACAACATCTTTCTTGTCTTCATTTCAATAAACCTTGCCCATTCATGTGTGTTTCATTGGAAGAATGTAGGAATGAATTCCCTAGTTCTGGACAGTAAGATGCACAGCACACACTGGAAATTGAAAGCTCTGGGAGAAAACTGCTGGTGGGGCCATTCTGAGTCCCATGCAATGCGAGTGGATACACTTTCTTTTAGAAGCAAGTCCCATTGTGTTGCAGAGGGCTTGTTCCCTAGTAAACCTGCCTGGGACTACAATCCTGGTCTCTTTCAGAATGTTTGTTTCTTCCATATTTGAAGTCTATCACCCACTTAGATACATCAAATACACCATTGCAGGGTTTGAGGAGGGGGAATGTCTCAGAAGGCAATTTCTCTTCAAAGCTAATTTGCTCAAGGAAAACTATCTATTTAAGTGGAAACACTGCCCTCATCTAGGGCACTGGTGACAAATGAGCACTACAGCTGTATTATTGTATTGAAAATTAGCCTAATGCACATTTGCTAAAGTTTTTAATGTTGAAGCCTGCTTCTTATTGTGTTTAATTTCTTACAGCCACCCCCCCAAAAGACTGACCCACTATCCAATGTTTGAATGTCAGGAACTAAAGAATACCGTAAGGCGAGTGTAACTCTTGCTTGAGTGTATTATTGATTACATCTAACATTCATAATGTCTCTTGAAAATATTTAACCGAATGATTCATTCACTTTACACATAATCAGCTTGTGAGTTTTATGACTAAGTATGACACTATGAATAATGCATTCAGTCACCAGAGTTTGATATATTTATCTTTCTCAAGTACATTAACAGAAATGAAACATTGTCTGATAACATGTTGCAACAGTTAAGAAGACTTTCTGTGAAGTAACATTGGCCTGCTAAGAAGGAAATGACCTTATTTGGAAAATAATTAACCTGGAAAGCATCTAATGAGTGAGTTTCCTTTATTTCTTATATTTGTAATCCCCTTGTTCTCCAAGGGTCTGCCACTGTTAACTCCTAACAATCCTGTGTGTAACCAACAGCTTTCTCAGAACTTGAGACTAGGTGGGGGGGAGGGATGTTTGTGTGTCACTTTTTACATTACAGCTCCCATAATCCATTCTTACCATGCTGACTAGTGGATTCTGAGAGCTATAGTCCTGAAACATTTAACTTTCCTGAGTTCTGCTCTTTCTTCCTTGGGTAGCTTGGTCAAGTGCCTCTGGGAAAACTGACAACCTGGTCTTGAAGACAGCAGGTGATGTTTCTTAGCAGTTGTTGTTATGGAAATTCAGTTCTCTCTATCCATTGCTTGGTATGCGTCCATACCCCCACCTTTTCCCTAATGAACTTCTATAGTGGAAAACTAGATACCTCAGCTGCCAAGCAGGACATGTAGGTAACAACCCTCTCCTGTTGTTGCTCTCCAGCATAGGGAATTCATGCAGGAACATGCTATCTCTGAACTGGAGGTTCTATAGAGTCATCATGCTCAGTCACAGTTCTCTTTTCCTCTGTGAATATATCTGCCTCCCTTTTAAAGCCCATGCAGGTTGACATCCATCTTGTAAAACTAGTTAATTATGCACTATATGAAGAGGTCCTTCCTTTTCTTTGCCTTGAATCATTCCACTTCATTTGATGACCCTCTCCCAGTTCTGTTACTATGAAAGAAGGAGAAAAGCCTATCTTAGTTCACTTTCTCTATGCCATGCATAGTTTTATAGACTTCTACCATCTCTCTCCTTACTGGTATTTTTTTCTAGGAGCTCATGTACACTGGCAGCTTACACTAACTGGGGTGGTGATCACTGGCCAATGATTGCTCTATCCCCTCCTCGCTGATCTCATGGGTGCCCCATTCTGACCTCAACAGAAGTGACAGTGTGCTGGGTAGGCTTTCCATGGAGCTCTTCAGCCGGTGAGAAGGTGGCAACAGCAGCTCCAATGGGGATCCATCCCCTTCCTTACACTTTTCAGTGCAGGGTAAGGGGGATGGTTCTGCTCTTGCCATGTGGACAACTGGATCAGCTTAATCAGACCCAGTCCAGCTATCCACACACCAACAGAACCTGAAGCCACTCCAGGGTTTCCATAAAATATTGGACTTTCCCCCAACTTTGCTTAGTGCAGGGAAGTCAGGTTAAGGTCCAATAACTGTAGATCTTCCCTGGAAGTAGCTGTACATTGTCTAGACTGCCAGCACAAGAATATGGGTGAGTACATTGTTTTTGACCAGTGTAGACAAGCCCTAAATTTAAAAGCTATGAAGATTGAGAACTTTCTTTGTAGAGGCATTGCTCCAGACCCTTAATCATTTTGATTGCCTTCTCCTGCAACTCAAGATCACAAAATTGTAGAGTTGGAGGGGAGGGGAGGGGAGGGACAACCTCCTGCTACTGTGTGTGCTCCTCATATTGTTGTTGTTGTGGTGGTGGATGTGCATCAGATGATGATGATGAAGTCAGATATGGAAACAGAAATGGGGTCTTTGAAATCTAGCTTAACATCTCCTGATTACTGGTATACAAAGGTCAGAAGATCCGTTATCTGTTGCCCCCCTCTTGCAGAGCCAAGCTGAGTACATTAATTCCTCAAATTATTGTAGATATTTTGAGGGTCTTTAGGACCTCCGAACATAGTGGGTAACAAGGCAGAGGCCTTTGAGTGCTTAACTTGCAGAAGTCTGGCTTTGAAACCTGTCTATTCTATTGTCCTTGTGGTGCTGCATTAGGATCCCCGTACCACCTCTTTTTCCTGTCAGAATTCTATTTTTTGTTGAGAATTTTGTATGGTTATGATGAGAATCCACATTTTTTTTTTGTTACATAGATTTATCAAATAATATTGCAGCTTGGGTGTATTCCTGGATTCAACTCTGAGTCTGGATGCTCTGGTCTCAGCAGTGGCCAGGAGTACATTTGCACAGTTAAAATTAGTGTACCAGCTGCACCCGTTCCTTGAGACATCAGATCTGGCCACAGTGACACATTCCTTGATTACATTCTGTTTGGACTACTGTAATGCACTCCACGTGGGGATGCCTTTGGAAACTGTTCGGAAACTTCAGTGGGTCCAGAATGCTGCAGCCAGAATGCTGATCTGGGGCTAGCTATAGTGAGCATATAACCCCTGTGTTAAAATGGCTTCACTGGCTACTGGTTTGTTTCCAAGCACAATTCAAAGTGCTGGCCATGACTTATAAAGCCCCATAAGGCTCTGGTCCAAACTATTTGAAAGACCATACCTCCCGATACAAACCTACCAGAATTTTAAGATCCTCAGGGGAAGGTTTTCTCTTGATCCTGCCATCATCCCAGGCTTGCTTGGTAAGGACATGAGAGAGAGCCTTCTCAGTGCATGCTCCCACCCTCTGGAACACCCTTCCTCAGGAGACTAGGCTGGCTCCCTCCTTGTTTTCCTTTTGCCGGCAGGCAAAAACATTTTTATTCCAGCAAGCTTTTAATTTGTAGCTGTGAACACAGAGGCTTTATTGGGGTGTGCTTTTATGTGTTTTTAATGTTTTAACTGGTATATGTTTTTAAAAATAATTTTAATTGTTACTTTTAATTCTTTTAAATTTTCTTCTTTTTTTTTTTTACTTGTTTTTTTACATTGTAAACCACCTAGGGAGTGTTTTGGCACTGATAGGCAGTATAGAAATTCAATAAATAAATAAATAAAACCTAACAATTAGAAAAATTCAAATGGAGGAGAAAGTAAATTGTATAGATTCATTCCCTTCTTCCCTGTAAGTCTGCCCTGTACATTTCCAGCCACATTTGCTTCATTTCTGGAGTACTATCTGCCCAGTTTGCCATAGTTGTACCCACTGTTAAAACAAGTACCACCATATGACTTTTTAAAGCTTACCCATGCAAAAAAATAAAAATAAAAAATAGACTATATCCCTCCCCAAAAAATCTTATGCTGAAATCTTATGCTTACCAAAGTGGCAGTAAGCCCCACTGAAACCAACAGGTTAGCCTAAATATAGGTCACCTCCCAAATCAAAGAATCCATGAGGGTACTCTTAGAAAGGCTTATCTAAATCACAGCCTGAGGTGCATCTACACTGTAGAAATAATGCAGTTTGACACCACTTTAAGTGCTGTAACTCCATCCTATGGAATTCTGGGATCTGTAGTTTTACAAGCTCTTTAGCCTTCTCTGCCAAAGAGTGCTGGTGCCTCACAAAACTACAAACCCCAGAATTCTGTAGGATAAAACCATGGCAGTTTGTGTGGCATCAAACTACGTCATTTCTACAGTGTAGATGCACCCTTAGAGTTCTAGATGCACCCTCCTTAAAGTGCCAATTCCAGGATTCCATAGGAGGCAGCCATCCAGGTAAAGTGGAATACAAATGCCAGGATCAGTCCTGGATGTGACCTTCTCCTGCCAAAATCATTGTAATGCAGTGTGTTTCTATTTTTGTGTTGTTTTGATGTTTGCATTTATCTGTACTTGTAACAAGTCCATGCTATACTGGGAAGATGAGGGAGGATGGTATATGTCTAGAAATTGGATGCGTGTCCTTGCCCCTGTGAGAGGGCATTGGGAACAGTAGGTGGTGCCCACTCTCTGTGAGAAAGGTGAGTGGGTATGATGGATAGCCAATGACTGTATAGCCCACCAGAGTTTGCAGGTTGTAAATACTTTTTATTCTACTGCTTTGTAAATGGTTGTTATTCAAAATGTCAATTTTGTATGGTCCGCTCTTTAGATCACTGTAGCAATAAAGGTAACTGTTTAACTTTGAAGCTGCTGGTTACTGAGTCTAAGGAAGCCAGTACATGGCATATAGGGCTGTATGTGTAATATGTGTAGGATGTTTGCATACTGTGAAATAGCCCATAGCCTTCTGCTTAGTGAACAAAGAATTCCACATCCATATCCAGTTAAATTTGATCAAGAAGTATTCTTATGTGCCCAATGCATATAGTACTGATTTCCATACAAGCAGAGAAATGGACAGGCAGACAGATGGACAAAGAGGCACTAAAACATTTCCCCTATCTTCAGCCTTTTTCATTGCACCTATTTGTGAACACAAATTAGCTTATAAACTGGCTTGCGCTAGTGCATTTTTTAAGTATACAGTGAATGAGATAACAAAGAAGGTGGGGAGTAGGGAGTGGGATTTGCCTTGGAAGGAAAAAAAAACCATGATCCCTTATTTACTCACTCATACCAAATTATTATCAGGCACATTAATTCTTTTTTGCCTAATCTTGAGCAATTTGCTTTTATGCAAAACTGGTTCTGCATTATTGAACAGAGAGTCTCATCTTGATTATTCGTGGCTGGTTTGACTGTAAGTACAATCCACCCTGACTGTATGTCCACCCGTGGGAGCCAAACAATTTGGTTGTTATTATAATGATGTGGGGCTTGTCATAATGTGGTTAGAATGGTGTCTAAGGGAAAAGGGAGGTGAACCAGCAGTCTCTCTTAAAGGTTCATGCTCCTGGCTCTCTTACAGGCCATGCATTGGAAGCTCGGCAAAGCACTGCAGCCTTGCCTTTCTCTTCAGTGCAAGTCTTCAAGGAGTGAAGTATCCTCCCATGGACTGCTTTGATCCTAATAAGAGCACACATTTAGAACATAAAAAAAATGCTGTATCTGTTCCTTCAGGCAATTTGTTCAGAGCAAAATTCATATCTGATGAATACATGGTGACACTGAATGGTCCAATGAAGATTGGTGCTAATTTCACAGGCATGCTCTCATTTGCATATGTGCATGTCTGGTGATGGTGGTCTGTTGTCATTTTTTTTTTAAAAAAAACCCTCCCCTCTAACCAGGTCATGAGCATTTGCAAATCATCTCTATCTGTGTATGAGCCAGGGGCTGTGCTCTGACTGTCAATTTGCCTCTGCAGTACAAGTGTGAGACTCCTGGTACGTTTCAGAAATGAACCATCTATCCCTTGGTAATGTCTAGAAGGAGTTCAAAACGCATGTTTGCGTGATGACTTTTTCCCGCCCATTGACCCAGCAGCAGCCAATGGAGTGGAAGCATGCAGATGTACGTGTGGTCATGTCACTGCACACATTTTACTGGGAGGTGAAGCTGGGAAGTGAAAGATATTAGTCAAGGCTGCTGCCACCAATTCAAATCAAATGTTTCTGGTAACGATCCAGGGTTATTTCTTAACGTTAGACCTAGGAAGGCAGTCCAGACCATGAAACGACCACACAAAACAAAACAAAACACTCAATGATCTCTTTTTTTGATAAAGTTACCAGCTTGGTAGATGAAGGGAATGCTGTGGACATCGCATACCTTGATTTCAGTAAGGCCTTTGACAAGGTTCCCCATGACATTCTTGCAAACAAGCTTGTAAAATGTGGGCTAGACAAGTTAACTGTTCAATGGATTTGTAATTGGTTGACCGGCCGAACCCAAAGGGTGCTCAGCAGTGGCTCCTCTTCGTCTTGGAAAGATGTGACCAGTGGGGTGCCACAGGGTTCTGTCCTGGGCCCAGTGCTATTCAACATCTTTATCAATGACTTGGATGAGGGAATTAGGGGCATACTTGTCAAATTTGCAGATGACACCAAATTGGGAGGAGTAGCTAATACCCTAGAGGACAGGATCAAAATTCAGAATGACCTGGATAGACTGGAGAGCTGGGCCAAAGCTAACAAAATGAAATTCAATACGGAGAAATGTAAAGTACTGCCTTTAGGGCGGAAAAATGAAATGCATAAATATAGGATGGGAGAGACCTGGCTGAATGAGACTACATGCGAAAGGGATCTAGGAGTCCTAGTAGACCACAAGTTGAACATGAGCCAGCAGTGCGATGCGGCAGCTAAAAAGGCCAATGCGATTTTGGGCTGTATCAATAGAAGTATAGTGTCTAGATCAAGGGAAGTAATAGTGCCACTCTATTCTGCCTTGGTCAGACCTCACTTAGAATACTGTGTCCAGTTCTGGGCACCACAATTCAAAAAGGATATTGACAAATTGGAGCGTGTCCAGAGAAAGGCAACTAAAATGGTGAAAGGTCTGGAAATGATGCCTTATGAGGAGAGACTTAGGGAGCTGGGTATGTTTAGCCTGGTAAAAAGATGGTTAAGAGGTGATATGATAGCCCTGTTTAAGTATTTGAAGGGATGTCACGCTGAGGATGGAGCAGGCTTGTTTTCTGCTGCTCCAGAGACTGGAACACGGAGCAATGGGTGCAAGCTCCAGGAACAGAGATTCCACCTCAACATTAGGAGGAACTTTTTGACAGTAAGAGCTGTTCGGCAGTGGAACGCACTCCCTCGGAGTGTGGTGGGGTCTCCTTCCTTGGAGGTCTTTAAACAGAGGCTGGATGGCCATCTGTCGGGGATGCTTTGATCGTGATTTCCTGCATGGCAGGGGGTTGGACTGGATGGCCCTCGTGGTCTCTTCCAACTCTGCAGTTCTATGATTCTATGAATGTTTCTTTGGGTAGCAATGCACCTAGGACTTTATCAGACCAGGTAAATATGGAGTCATCAAGATGCCTAATTAACGTGCAAGAGTGCACATATCAAATGACATTGTCCTTTTGCGATAATGTCATTTCCAAAACCCGTTCCTTTTTATTGACGGGCCAAGCCATCAATAGAATTCCTGTGGTACTTTTTTGCTGGCATTGCCAGCATTTGAAACATCACACCATTGTGTTCATGGGAATACAGTGTCAATGACAGAACACTTCTGGGTGAGATCATGACAGCCAGGTAGCAGACACTCTTTTTATGAACCTCCCCAGTGTACTTGAGACTTTTACAGTGTGTTTCTGTGCTTGTGTCTACATTTTATGTCTTGATTTTGCTTTAATTTTTGAATTTGCCACACCAGTGTCTTCTTGCGAGAACCGGTGAGGTCTCAAACCAGGAAGAAGACAGAGTTCCATTCGTGCTCCATTTATGCAGGGGTTGCCTTTCTGACATTGCTGGAGGTAGATCTGGTAAAAGGGGGTTCTTTTGGTGGCATAAAACATTTCAAAATATGCTGGCAAAAGAACATTTATGGAGGGTGGTCTGATAAAGTCCTTATTGTTACTGTATTCTGCTCTTCT